>OX458317.1:8863614-13663614 GCA_949768715.1 Dascillus cervinus | reverse complement strand
TGTAAACAGTTCTTAACTTTATTATATAATAACTAAATAAAAAGTTGTGATATGAAAATCTTCTTACCAGACCACCTCTGTAAACCTTTCGCCACTATAGTGAAATATTAGGACCGCTAATTTTAGGTAATACATCACTTCAACTTGTTTATTTTAATAGATGTTCAATACAACGAGATAAAAAATATTGCGCCTTTTTCATATAACGCGATTTTCGTACAACGCGGAATTACAACAAAATGCGAAAATTCCTCGTTTCTTTTAGTTATTAGTTAGTTTATTTGTTGTTTTGTTTGTTTGCTATATACCACCAGCAACAACACATTATGCATATAACAAAATTCAATAAAGCTATCATTCTATTTGCTATAACATGTGGTTTTAACAGACATTTTAACATTTTAATAGATAAAATATAGGAAATGAAATTGAATATGACAATAGTCATCCCAAACATGTTAATTTCATTATCCGTTATTTCAGGAAAATTCTCATATAAGACGAATTTCTATAACGCGATTTCATACAACGCGGAACGTTTTAACCGGGAGTCTATTGTACATTCCACTGTATTAATTTATTTTTTCTATAAACACTACTAAAAATTGGATTTTTAACAAAGCATACTGAAATTAAAGATTTAATATTAAATTGCAGCGTGTTAAAAATAAATCACGTGGTTTACTTTTAACACTAGTGTCATTATGGTATGTATTGACATTTAACATTGCTTTTATTATCAAAAACTGTGCCCAAAGCGTAGAAGACTTCCATATTTTGGAATGCTCTTCTAACAATAAGTATGCTAACGTTATACTTTCGGTACATTTTGCTGCATCATTTTTATGGTCGTGTGAACGCTTTCCGACCAGAACTGTCGGCGTTCAGAATGGACCTTAAATTGAATTACATTATAATAATACAAGAGATATTTCAAAAAATGAGAAATATGTTTAATTCAAATTTTACATTTAATACTCATATGATTAAACTTTTGTTGAAATCGGTTTACAGTTGACATGAATTCAGACATCTTCGAAAAAGTTTAACCGTGTAGCTACTCGTAGTGCAATACAATGCACAACAATTTAAATCTACATTTTCTGCAAAAATATTAATATTAATAAGTGTCGGCATTTTGTATTTGTCACAATCAGATTTCTTCGCAAAGATTTATTAAAATTTTATTAAAATCAATTAAGTTATCTTTTATAATTACAAACTTCAAAATTAAGCTTTTAGAAAACATAAGTTTTAATCAACTTTTAACCTTTTGCGCTAATTGTAAGTTAATTTAAATTAGGTTTTAAAATAAAGGAAGTTTTTGAAATATCAGTGCAAAAGAAGTATTAATTGAAAAAGTTTTATCTTTGAATCTAAGGCCGATTAACAACTCAGACAAGTATTATTTGTTCTTAGTTATCGCGCACACGAAATTCGTACCGTCAAAGCCACACACATGGAATGGTCATTTTGGAAAGATCAGACCTCGAAACATGTATTTGTACAAGTCGATAAATTTATCACTTTAAACTAATTTTAAACTATTGACATGTCCCTACGGCTTTACCGAACCTAAACGTCAACATCAACCACATGAACTTTGCGCAATTCGTTCAAATTTCTTAATTTTTAATTTGTCGAAATTCTTATACTAGTTCCTCAGCACTGAAGTTCCTATTTAGCACTTATGGGGTTTATTTGACTCAGCCTTGTGGGCATCCGCAACTGAATTTCTCATTCTTTAGTTGAAATTTTGTAATTTTAAAAAAGCTAATTTTACATTAATACCAAAACTTTTAATATTGTAATTCCATTTTAACTATAAATGGCTTGAAAAGGAGCTTAAGGTTCAATCTTGGGTTAACTTTATTTCCACTTATGAATCCAAAGTATATTAAGATGACATTAAATCGTTCGTAATTAGTTTAAATTTAGTTGGTATTAAAATTGAAGGTTTCTGTTCAACACTACAGTGTATCTACGGATGGAATAGGGTATTGTAAACTTTCGTATGTTTAATTTGGCAAAAACAAATCATTTTGTTTTGTTTTGTTTGTTATGAGAAATTATAAACAGCCATCAGACTTCCAATGAAGTGTACAATTTGTTTTAAAAATTTGAAAATTGAAGGGTTTGCTGCAAAAAGGAGGTAGCTCCATCCTATCGTTGTTGGGGGGTAGCTTCAAGAATCATCCACGTACCGTCATCTGAATGATATTTTTTGAATGAAAATACTGTTCTAATATGTAAACACCATAATTGAAAGTAAGCAACAACAATATTTTTACATACCTAACTTAAAATCTGAATTTATTAAACTTTTTTTTTGGTTTCCCAACAACTGGAAAAATTGGAGCTACTTCCTTTTTGCAGCTAACCCTTCAATTTTAAATCGACTTTTGTGATAAATAAGCGACTTGCCCTGAAAAGCAAAACTTTTTACAAAAATTGATTTTTTCTCACTGAATCAAATATAAGAAAGTCTAACTTGCAAAACGAATTTTTTCTTAATTTCTCATTTATATCAAGAAAGGACTTATAAAAAACTAAGGCAGCAGACAGGATGAATCTGTAACATGCTGTAAGTAACTGATTGCCTGAAACTTGTATCTAGCATAATTTAATGCGCAATAATTGTGGAAGAGCAAATGAAAGAAAATTAGTCGAGAAATTAAATTAATGACTCATTTATAAGAATTTTTTTAGATAAACTATTTTAATTAAATTCCAAACACTACAACAAATAGTATCTCAAAGACTGTAGAAAGACTGAATTCTTACGAACTTTAAATACCAAACGTTCCCCGTATTTCCTTGGGAATTGATAATTGGATAGGAATTTTGTTTCTTAAAACTTTGTATTTTAGTTTGCAGTAATTGCGATAAAATTCATTGTCCAAAATTAAAACCTTATTAAAAGTAAAACAAAACTTTGCTGTTATAAATTTCCATCTTCAATAATAATTGGAAAGATAACTCCCCAATTTTGAAAGGTATCAACTTTGCAGACCTTCTAAACATATTATATCTTAATTATTCCATTTCAAAATCACAAACAAGCATATTCCACGATTTTGGATATCCACGACAAGATAGGGTGTCACACCTCCATGTTGTTCACGTGCAACTTTAAACTTGAGTTTCTATTGGTTATTAAAAATTTGAAGCGTTATTCTTAAGCGCCTTAAAATCGCAGATTGGCACGCTGGTAAGTTTTTTCTTTTCACCTAATTTTTGTATGCCCACAAAAGATCTTGTAAAATTGTGGTAAATATTTCGACATTCCCGAATTTTTTGAAGTTCCATTCATTGTAACGTTTTCTTCCCAGACATTGTCGTTCCGGCAAAAAGCTTGAACCGTGAAGATTTCATTAAGGTCGAGAAACAACACCTTATAATACATGGATAAGCATGGTAAATATTGAGAATGCGTAATGAGTCTTAATTTAACCTTTACATATTGCGCCAAAGCGCAACACGGAAACATAGCAACGTGACGTAACGTCATTTCGGATATTTTCGAAAACTTTCCCTTAATGATTTTTCTCAGGCGCGACAATTACACCATCGAGACCTCTTGTTGAAAAATGAAATTGTTTGTATTGTGGATAATAGGAAACCGATAAAAACTAGACGGACCTTTGTATCCTCGTTCTACTTACGGAAAATATTGATATTGAAATTAATCGAATCGCATTTGCAGGTAGGCCAGTGCTTACTAAGCGCTCTTAATTAGAAGCGAAATTTACAATTTTGCATTTTTGTTGCATTCCAATTTGAATAAATAAGTGACGTCGTGCTAGATTCGAATTTTAGAATTAGTTGCAAACATCGTATCCACACCCTTGCAAAATAAGAGGAGCCCCGAGCAAAATTTTAATTACTGGCGAATCGGGGATAATGCGCTCATAGAAAATTATTTTCACGTAGTCCGAGTAAATAAAAAGTGAGTGCTGCTAACATTATGTAATTTACCTGTTATGTAAATTCACTTCCAAATTTCGACTATCTGCATGATTTTTTTTTAAATGTGCGGGCTAACACAATTCCTGGTTGCATAGGTGAACGGTTCAATAAGAGTCCGATCGAGAGTGATCACAAAAAAAATTGTCGCACTAAACGTCACTTTACATGTCTTACGCTACTCTATGTACAAGAAGTGATGTTTCGTCGACTCTACATCGCGCTGTACGGAGCAGAACTGTGCCGAAGTGCCTCAAAGCATAATAAAGTGGAGTAGGATGGCCTAGTCGCGCGGACTCTGCGCTTTTCCCCAGTATCGATCCTGCGAACTGATTCATTTGCAACAGACTCAAAAAGTACTTATGGGATGCTGCAGGTGCTGCTCATTCGAAATTTTTCGCCGATCAATTTGGTCAGGTCAAGTTTACAAAAGTAGGCTGCGCGGTGACATTGCTCAACTCAATAAATATTTGATAAGAACTGCAAACCGAGTGACATCATCGTTTGCGTGAATATTATGTTTCATGAGCCGCAAATGAACAAGCTGATTAGGTCTGGCTACCTGCTTTGCTAAAAAAATTTAATGGAATTTATATCGACTAAACAGCAAAAGCTCATTTTATATTCACCGTAGGATACCGCTCGAAAGCGTGTTATTCTTGTGCGACCTATTTTTATTTGAATCGCTCGAAAATATTTTGTGGAAAATAAATCCATCGCTATTTATGTTCCACCCGTTGCCAATGTCGAAATGTTTACTTTTATTTAAAATAGTACAGGAAAACCCATTTACGACGAATTTACTTTGCTGCAAAACTCTTTTAGATGCCACCCAAATGTGCCGTCGATCTTCCTGGAGCGCCTGTGGAGATATAAATAAGACTTGGAAAATTTTGACCTTAGGCGGTATTTTACACCTTGAGATGTTTATTGAAAGCAATGTTTATTAAAAACAATCCATAATGCAATTTTCAATAATTAACGGCTAGTATTAAGTGTAATAAAGATTTGTAATAACTTTATTGCGGCATTAATTATGGTTTGTTTTTTAGTCATTTTTAAAAAATAACTATCTTGAAATAATTTGGAAGGATTCCATTTTTCCCACCATTAATTTCGAACAACTAACCGATAAGTTAAATACTTTGATTAGATAGTTTTATATTGTTCGTGCAAATTCCTTTCTAAGTTATGTAGGAGTATGCTTTATTAAAATAAAAAATGTATATGGTTTCTACTCTCATTTCATTAAAGAGCGACACTGGCTGGTTCCTACTTAGATAAAAATATTTGAATTTTAAATTATTGGAGTTTAAAGATAGAGAATGTTCAGAAAATCCCGCAAAAGGTTTAAATATGAATTTACAAGGAAACTACATTATCAATTAGAAATCATTGTTGTACCCAACAATAAGTGTTGCGTTGCTACACAACACAATTTTTGATTTCATCTTCGTGATTAGTAAAAATAACTTTGTCGAGTAGGTTTGCGTACACCTATATGTAACATAAAGTACACATTAATTTCTAATCAAGCTTTTAATGTGTTTTCACATCTTATTTTTGCCAAAAAAAGTTCTTGCAAAATGTCAATTTTTTTACACTCGCATTAAAAGTTGATGACACCTCACGATAAGCACTTGAAAAAATATTTAATTCTTTTAGTTGATAAATTACTAGAAAAATTCCTGGTGATAATTTTTGATGTGCAATAGGTACATTTATGTATCACGGTAGCAAAGAGTCTTTTACAGTTGAAGTATGGCGAAACTGTAATATTATTTTGCTTCCGTGTGACACACTACCTAAATTTAAATAGTTAAACTGACTTAATGTCAAATTTGATTTTAATTATCTATGCAGCCAAGACAATCTACGGTGTTTTATTGCAGGTGTAAAAAATATAAAATCTCGGAGAGAATTTTTACCGTTTCCATTGTAGATAATATGAAATTGATTAGAAAATACCAAAGTTTGCGTCCATCAAACGCGCCAAGTGAATGGTTTCTCTTAAAGTACGTCAAAGAAAAATGCTTCAATCAAAATGTGTGAATTAACAAAATCGGTGAAATACCAAGCTTAATTGCGAAATGGCTTAAGAAAGAAAGCCCTAAAGCTCTGCTACACTTCTATTAAATGCAGGAGGTGACATAACTCTAATAAAACGACACCGTGGTTGGAAAAGTAGCAACATAGCAGAAGGTTATATTGAAGACTGCATAAATAACAAGATTGTAATTTCGAATAAAATTCAACCTTCCGCAAAACAATTTCTGAACCATTTACGTCGACTTGCAATGAAATGCCGAATTTAAAACCCTTCGATAAATCGGGAAATAAAACTGTCAACATTTCTAACTTAGTCGAACCTTCCACGTCAGCGAATACTTTTAATAATGGTAGTTTGAAGCTACAGGCGTCACTCGAATCGGGAATTATAGCGGGAAGTAATTTTTCTGCGTGTAAGTTTAATTTTTATATAACTGTTAAAATTGTTTCAATAAAATTTTCTTCTTAATTTATTCTGAATTTTAGAAATGTCAAAAATTCTTTTTTTCACAGTTAGCGAACATTTTTTTTAACAGTGGAAAAAAACGCATGTTTTGCGCAATGAAATGAATGCGTAAACACCCATTTTTTGAGCAATTGTAGAAAAAAATGTTTTTTGCTGAAAATTGCAGTGGTGATCCACTTGTGCAACACCATGTTATTGATGAATAGTTAGTATAGTTCTCCAATACTTATAGTGCGTTTATGACTTCACGATTTAAGTAGTTTACAACGGGCCCTTAACACACAATGAAAATACAAGGAGCGGCGCGTGCCTGCAAATTCTAGATTTGCTGTGTAGCTTTACATAAATAATAAATAAATAGTAGTTAGTTAATAAATATTTAATTGTGTGATGGGTGAACCAAACATAAATATTAGATACATTTCTACCAGGCTGGAATTCTCGCGGAATTTTGCGTGGAGAAAATTATGACGGGTTGCACCCCTACCACTACCAATCAACGCTACCCTTGAGCTAGGTAACTCGCTTTTCTGAATGGTTCTCTTTAAAACCCGTCCATTGTTGCGCAATAATATATTACATACCGAGAGTTGTAGGAAACATACTTTTTCTTCGACCACATTAATTCCCGGAAAAAAAAAAGATGAAATGTTTTCTTAGTTTAGTACCTAACGTTATGCAGAGATGATGAACCAGACTACCTAGCTTGAAAATCAAAATATCGTTGATTCTTTATTTATCAAAATGATTAATGATAATTACACATAGAACGTAAGTAAATAAGTATTTTATTAATTTATTAGAAATTTAATTTACATTTTGACCAGGATCTCAGAATTAAACCGAACTGTCACTTTTCTATTACTGTCAATTACACTACCAATACAATGTTGATAAAAGTTCCTAACTGTGTGATTTAACTCGATAACACACGGCGTGTGTAAGGATACGCTTACTAGATTTATTGTTCCTACAGTATTGATCATTTTCAGTAGTGGTCGTAGAAAAAATAAATTATACAACGAAAAACTTTGAAGTGGAAAAGTGACCAGTTGGTTCAAATTTCTCAATTTCGTAATATCTCGCTTAAAATAAACATTATAATTATGATCCTCAAACACTGAAATTCAAATAAGTTCGCCATTTGTGCCGACGTACACAAATAACTGATAGTTTTGAATCATGATTTTAAAAAATTGCAATGTAATTGGGTTGATCAATTAATTTCTTATACAATACATGTATTATAAATTATCAATGCAACCAGATACGCTATAAATGGCCCTGTTACCTTTCAAGGCCGTTCTGATAGCCCCGTTCTTAATTTTGGCATTCCCTAACGTCTATGTAGGTACTATCAAAATAAAGTAGTTATGGTATTCAAGACCGTTACAAGTCTTGTTCACAAGCGACTTTTATTCATTTCAAAATAATCTAGAAATTGAATAACTTTTAAACCTAAATAAATCTTATGAAATTGTCCCTTATAATCGTTGACATATTAAGAAATAAACCCAACTCTTTGGTATAGGTTTTCTTCTGGGTCTAGGACGTTTCGCCGCCCGCTGGCGTCGAATCGGCCCGCGGCGTGGCACTAAAAGAATTGCAATGCATATTAACTCGACGAAATCCATTGTAAGCATTGAAATTATTGCCAAACGAGTAACTACTTTGATACAGAGGTACATAATTAATATAGTGGGTTACTGACACGAACAATAAATACGATTTATAAGCAAGTATAAAATAGAAAATTCTGCAAAAAATATGCTAAAGGTGTTGAGCAAGGTAACTATTTAAAAAGCAAACAAGCAAAATTCAAAATAGCTGGGGACTGGAGGGTAAATTCTTTAGAAGAATTTTTTGAAAGATTTACAACTTCACCGTAACAATAAATTAATAGATCACGTGCGAAATTCAGCACGATGAAGTATTTTCAAAATAAATTGAACGATGAACACTGAATTGCCGAACGTTTGTCATTTCGGGTAATCATAAAATATATACAGTGTTGAGATAAAGTATGGAACCAAGCAAATATCTTGAAAACGGACGAGACCATGTTGATGAAACTTTGCAGGTTACTGTAGTGACTCAGCGCATCTTAAGAACGTTTTTTTATTGTCACTTTTTTATTTAAACGAAACACCTGTATATTCTGAATTCGTCTGTGTAGAGTTTAGTAGGTACCTTTATCTGTAACAAGTAAAAAGATAAAGCACTTCACATTTACTGAACCATTAGTTTTATTAATTGCAAATTAAAGACAAAACTAGAACTATCTAACTTAAACAAAATTATTTAAAATGTTCAAACTGCTCGCCGTTTCCCGCCTGGCAATATGCAAGCCTGTTAACAAATCCCTGAGTTACATTTTCCAGTTGGTCGTCCAATGTAAACACGCGATTTGAGGTAACCCCAAAGGAAAAATCTAAGAGACTAAGATCTGGAGAACGAGCAGGCCACTCGATGGATCCTCTACGTCAAATCTAGCGATTTGGAAAAGTATCATCCAAAAAATTCATAACTTGTTTATCATAGTGGGGAGGCGCTCCATCCTGTTGAAACCAATAATTTTGACCTTACTGCCAATTGTGTGAAAGTGTAGGAATGAGTTGGTTATTTAATAGATCCAAATATTTTATCCCGTTCAGGTTTTCATTTATAAAAAATGGGACTATAAGCCTGTTTTCTACGATTCCCATCCGAACATTCGACTTTTGTGAGTGTTGAGTATGGGCTTCATAAATCCAGTGAGAATTTTCATTTGACCAATACCCAATTATGGCGAGTAACTATTCCATTTAAACAAATAGTTGCCTCGTCAGAAAACCCCATATTAGCTGCAAAATGTTCATCTGCATTACAGATTTTCATGATTCTTTACCAAAATTATAGCCGTCGGCGTCGGTCAAAATTGTCATCGGATAATTTTTGAATCAACTGTATTTTATACGGACGATATTTTTCTCTTCTTAATATTTTTCCTACAGAACGACAACTTATACTATATAGTTTAGTGCCAAAGTTGTGGTAGAAGTTTGAAGCGATACTTCTATCCCAATGGTAATGTTTCCACTAATACCTTTGTTAGCTGCGGTCCACAATCTTCCAATTTTTGGCAAAGTTTTGACACTCCAGTTAAGTTATAACGTTGTAGCGTTTTAGTAACGGCTGAACGTGTTATAGGATTTCTTTCGGGATACAAATCATTAAAAAGATGATACACTTCGTTCTAACACGATTGCAAAGACCAATTATCATTCATATTTCAATACTATCTTTTTCATTTTTTCAGTGGTACAAATTGTAATATTAGATTAGACATAAATTAAATACACCAGACACTTCTTCAACAATTACCTACTAGATAGTAGGAGAGAGTGGGACACCTTTCTACACTTTTTTAAATAACGCATGCTTTTGCTGATTATTTCTACAGGAACAGCACAATTCATATATTGTAGTATGCTAATGTATGTTAAGTTTGAATTCCAACAAGTGTCATTTATATTTATCGGAATGTCTCTGTATTACAATGAATTTTTTAAGGCCCTGACATTGTTCAAATGTACCCCCGGTAATGGGGTACATTTGAACAATTCGTGGGGTACATTTGAACATAATACTAGGGTTCAGAAAACATATGGATATCTAGATTTAGTAAGTTATATTTTAATTAAAGCGAATTTACATTGCACTCGGGTCTTTTTTTATGCGGTAGATAAGTTCTACAGAAGACCGCATAAAAAAAGACATTGCTTATATGTATGGTAAAAATAGGGGTAGGTTCCATACTTTTCTAAAACCGCATAAAACCAAAGCAACAATTTAAAAAATCAGAAATCTTTACAATAAAAATGAACAAAATTTAGATTTACAATAATGAAAAGATAAGCATCATACTTGCATGGAAAATTATACTTCGCGGACACCACGGCTTACACTTACGTAAACACTTTGAACAATGAAAAGGAAAAAAAACATTAATTTTTTGAACACTCGCACTGCTTATACGAAAGTTAAAATGCACTGTTCATATACAAATTAGTGCAACTTGGCGATTTGCTTATCTACAACGGAAAACCACCAGCTTTGATACTACGGGGAAGCCTTGAATTTTTTTCAAATTACAAATCGCACAAATTCAAATCCGCATAAAAAAGACCCGAGTGTACATGTAAGTATGTATAATAGAAATTGTGGTTTGATTCCTTTTTGTATATAATTTCTCACTATTGTGGCGCTCTATAATAAATAGATTTTTTGATATTACCCATATATCATGATAGTTACAGTATAAAACATTAACAGAACCAGTTGGCACCCTTCAACAATGTTCAAAGGTGCCCCAATCCGGCTGTTCAATGGTGCCCCCAGTAACCTTAAAATGTTCAAATATAAATAACAAGTTTTTGAATCATGTTACAGTTCAAAAACCACTTGCCTTATACTTCTTCAGCAAGGTATCACACTATAAAATAGCAACAGTTCAATAATTGCACTTATTTTTAATTTGATTTAGGAAATTATGCAATGTCAATCTTACAATTTCGCAGTATAAAGCAGGGCCATCCATCTCACAACAAAACAGTACAATGAATAACCTCAAAATCAGTTATGACGTGTCAGGTATATCCTACGCAGTGTTACTAAATCGAAAAGAAATCAGTACCGTTTTTAATCTGCCCTCGTTGAAAGGTGCCCCACTCTTCCCAACACGTTTATTTCACAAATTTATTTTATTTACGAATTCAGAAAAACATGGTCTATTATAATCTGTACGAATATACAGCATGTTTCGTTTAAATAAGAAAAGTTGAGAACATTTCCTGTTAAACCGGAAATACAATGACGACATGAAAACATTCATCAGATGCGCTATGAGTAGTGTCACCGTGCTTGGCACTCCCGTTCTCAAAACATGACTTCCAATCGCAACACCTTCGCTTCCGGTTGTTAGTAGAAACCGATAAATAAACTAATGTCAGTGAGGGAAAAACGATACGGACGCAAACATTACTGTCACCTAGGGGCACCAATCCCGTATCAAAACTTCAGTCCCGCAAGCTTGCGGAACTGACATCATCAATCCCGCGAATCCGCAGGATTTGCGGGATTACAAACTATCACAATGTTTTCTTTAGTTGCTAAGAAAATTAAGTACCAGAAGTTAGTTATGCAATAAAAGACAACTAAATTCAAAATAAAAGTAGCATTTATTAGTAAAAAAAAAATAAGAAAAATTATTGAGATTTCTTTTGGAAATACTTTCAGAGAAATGATAAAGTATTCAAAGTTTGATCTTGTAAATTTGACCTGATTTTATTGCAGAAGTACCCAGCGACAGAAAACACGCGCTCGGCATACATATTTTTTCAAATTCGGATATTTTTATTCAGTCCTGCAAGTCCCGCAGATCCCGCATGTGTAGTCCCGCATTACTGATCTCGCAAAAATCATGCGGGATCCAGCGTTTGCGGGATTGGTATCCCTACAGTCTCACCGTATCCGAGATCGCTCTAAGGGGTAATATTGTTTTATTTTTGTTATTATTATTACCCCGAGCATAACAGTGCCTACACTAACCTGCAAAGTTTCATCATCCGCTTTCAAGATATTTTCTTAGTTCTATACTTTATCCCAATCTTCCTGTATTTAAAAAAAAATGAATAAAAATTCAGAGATAGAATAATTTGAAAAAAAGTTGAGGGCCAGTTTTTTCGAAGAATTTGTTCGAAAGATATGACGATCATAGATCATATTTAAAAAAATACTGATCCGTGCATAAAGTAAATGTTTCTGATTGCAAAATTTCAGCTATTTTAGTTGGGAACATTATAGTTTTGTACATTTTTAGTTTGCTAATAACTACCATATTATTGCTTAAAAAAAACCGCTGCTACAATAAAACGTTAATATGCAACAAAAAAAGCACGAAAGTCGTTCGTCAATAGACATCCTCACATTCAGTTAGTGCTCTAAAAATGTCACAACGACACCGGTTAAAGGTTAAACGATAGCTCATCCAATTAAGGAAATTCGAAACGATGAATGAATGAATGTTTGCAAAATTCTTAGAAAGCTAAATAAAATTGTATGAAAATTATAAAAACTTGATATCGCATATTATGCTCCGTGTAATTACAAATCGATAAAAGAATTTTATTGCTTATTGGCGTATAGTTTCTAATTAAATGTTACCAGTTACGAAATTCATTGAATAGAAAATTTGTATACATAGGAAGGTCGTTCAGAAAAACTTAAATAAAATCACGCTTAATAGTCATGTGAACACTAGCTGCAATACGAACATGACATGCACAAGTCTGTTTATTTTTATAAGGTACCCCTTCTTCTCAGTGTTTGTTATTATTTTGCAAAATTTTACAATTTGCATAAATTCCAAGCAGTGTGGCAACAAGAACAGAGATGGCGACAGTTGTCAGATTATATTATTTTGGCGCATTTGTTTGTTACGCATAATTTGCAAGTTCTTCATCCAGAAGATAAAAAGTAATCGTTCCTCGGTATATTATAAAAAGAACAGCGTTATTAGGATGGCAAGGACAATCACTGAATAAGTCAATAACTGTGGCACCAAAATGTCCCGGACTGAAATCAATTTCTTTCGTACCCGACGCATGCGTACATGGACTAATTTTACCGATCCCTACAAACATAAACCAAATAGACTAGCGGCCTTGGGTGTTGGAGATTGTAGGTCGTTTTTCGATTTATCTCCTTATTTACATCGGGCAAAATGACGTGGGGATTTGTAACGTGTGGCCCTAACGAGGCTCTGGTAATATCAGGTGAGCATAGTTACTATCTACTTGCATTTCGATAAAAAAGTTATTAATTACGATAATACTCTGTATGTAAAATGCGCACGCACTGGCGTAAATTAATTCAGAGGCGCGTAATTTGACTTGTTTTGGTTTCCAGGCTGTTGCTACAGCAAACCGTTGTTGATCCCTGGAGGGCGAGCGTTCGTATGGCCAGCCATACAAAAAATACAGAGGTAGGTTGTTATCTACATAAGGCAAAAACCGGGAATTAAAAAACTCGTTATTTGAAAGTGACGTTCTTTATGTTACTTTTTAATGCCAAACGATTAAATAACGAGAAACACTTTTAATCCTAATAAAACAATGTACAGTCGAACTCCTCTATAGTGATGTTTGAAAAGCCATGAAAAAAATCACTATAGAAAAACTTCACTATATAGAATTTACGTATAATATTACAGTTTTGGCAGTTACTTTAAAAATCTATCGATATTCAAAATAAAACAAAAAATTAAGATTTATTATGTTTGAAAAAATATATGTTTATTTAGAAATACACAGCAATATAGATTATGTAATTGAATACGTACATAACGTACTTATTCATGAAAAAATCTGCCTAAAGTTGATTGCACAGCAATACTGTTAAAAGAACCGACGAAGAGCAGAAAACTGACCCCGTACACTGCCTTGTTACTTACACCATCCTTGTACACATACATTTTCAGTTAAAGTTCGGCTTAAAAATATCAGCAAAACTTTCAAACAAGTTTTTCTCGAAAATTCTTGAGCGTTGTGTCGTATTATTTTACCGTGAGTTAATGGGAGGGTAGGACTATAATATACCATAGTTTTGTCAAAATCTGAGACGAACAAATCTGGTGTTCCCCATACGCAAATCCGGGCCGAAAGAAAGTTCAGTCGTAGACAGGATTCCGGTTTCCAGCTATTCATTTAAGTAAAGCAACGCTAAATTATAACAGTACAGTAATACCCCGGTTTACGCAATTAATGCGTGGCAAAACAAAAAAACGTTAAGCGAATCAAACGTAAAACGGGGTCAATTACATTTTTGAAATTGTCATTAAGTATTTTAAATAAAAAAAGAATACAAATACCATAATAATAGTGAAATACTGTTTTAATTTTGTACTATGTAAAATTTTTTTTTTTTTAAATTACATTGCAATAAGAGCAACTGAAGGAAATTACCGCGCGGGCGCACTGTATCGTGCGCCTCTGCGGTAGTTGATTTTTAAAAAGGCATTATAGCAAATCAACGTAAACCGGGGTATTAGTGTATGTACATATTTTAAATTGCATATGAGCAGATTTTTGAAGTAATTCTTGTAACTAGCTCTGTATATCAAGTGAATTATTAAGCAACTTACCAAATTAAAGAGATAGATAAAGTACAATCGTATAAAAAGGGAATTAGAGTCTATGACCAAACTACTACAAATAACGAATCTTTCACCAACCGCCACCTTATACGGCGACACTACTTATGAAGCTATACAGGGTGTATCTGAATTACTGGGCCAAACTTTACCAAGGTAATGTATGGAACAGACGGAGAGGTAAGCTTTTACAATGCCCCAAATTTAAACTGTACTTACCTTTGTGGCTAGTTAGTAACGACCGTTTACAGTCATAAATTATTACTTTCACTCTTAGCATTCCAATATAAGGGAATTTTAGACTCATTACAGATTTTGTAATTTTTTTAACTTTAGATATCTTTGTCTCAATCATACTGATCCTGACAAGTGAAATTTGACGAAATTCGGAGATATTATTTTCATTAAAAAACTGTTTTTTTTCTCGAAAACTAACGCCGACAATTAACATTTAAAACTGGAAATTTCTAGCCTTATACTAGAGTCATATGTCCATCAAATTTCAAATAAATAACTTTCAATTAAAGCTCAATTGGAGGTGGCCACAAGCGATGTGATGGGGGATGTTGCTGAAGGAGAACATTTCGAGCAGTTTCTCCAACGTCTCACTATACGCACATTTAATGAACCGTACCGTGTTAATTATAAATCTATGCTATATAACATTTGTTCTTGATGTTTTAATAAAACTGTTTATTGATTATTTGCAATTTTGAAATTTGCCAATTTGGGCAAGCAATTCAGATACAGGTTGTATAACAGCTTCGTCTTGACCTGTTCTAATTCCTCTTTTATATGGCCATCTGTCAATTTTTTATATCTGGTAATAAATTGGTCGGTAGAGTGTTTAGGTTGGAAAGGAATTAGCGACAAACCGCGTTAAGTTTGTATAGGCATGAATTCGCGTCGAATTACTGAACAACCCTTATTGACAAGCTCAACTTGATGACGATACCAATTAATGATGTTTAAGGAGTAGTTGAGCTTTCTCAACAGTCCACAGATCGTAGTTATACATGGTTGCTTCAATGCCTTGCAAAGGGTTTCAATATTCATTGTCATTTAGAGCGGCACTAATGTTCCAAACTGATATCGTTACAATCCCTTATCTTTCACAACCGGCATGCTTCCTTTCCAATAACGTCTAAAACCAAAACCTTTTTACTTGGCTACTTGTTAGTTTTGTAGAGCTTTGTTGACAACGAATTTTTATAATCTTTTACCATGTACTGGCGCTCTTGCAATTATTAGTTGTTACCTGTGCAGTACGGTTAATGCTTGCTGAGACAATACTAGGCAAAGCTGTACTGATCAAGTACTTACGTGCAAAATCCTAATCACAACTTTCTGATCCGACACTACATAGGTAAAAATAAAAGACTAACAGAAACACAATGGAATCAACACTTTTATGCGGTAGCAGTGCAAAATCAGTGCGTGATGCAATTAAAAATTTCCGATTTTAAAATTTCACTAACCGTACTGCAGTAAAGTTAGTACTGATCAAAATCGTACTATGCAAGGTACTCCTATATTTCTCGATGTAGACAACCTAGCATTAGAATGTTAGAATGTTAAGTTGGCAAAACTGGCGATCCTATCAACATTCGATTTTTTCTTTCCTATCCCAATCATTTTGCTAAAAATGAAACTGTCCAACTAAATCAAAAATTCGAATAATCATTGTTCGTAAAGTAATATTCTTCATTTCAGCCGGTGTTGCAAGTTTGTGCACCAAAGTTTTCTTATTTTCACTTTCCACAGTAGTCATTTATTTATTAGTATTCATTGTAGAATTGGTACTATTGGGAATAGGGGGTTGTTTACAAGTGATGAGACCAAATACAACCAAGAATACACATTTATATACATTTAAAAACTAATTATGAATTCGGATAGTTTTTCTTCAATACTTTAGGCATTTTGAAAATTCTATTTGCAGGAGTATTTCTACGCGGAAAACGTTCTCGATATAAGGGAACAGTGGCAGAAGCATTACTTTTGTGTTTTCTTCTAAAAATTAGATTATTTTAGTTAACTTTTGTATTCAAAAGATGCTCAGTTAGATTTTATTAAAATAAATAGCAATAAATCAACTGAAGAAGCAAAATTTGCCAATCAAAACTACATCATATAAAACTTTCAATTTTTAGCTGTTGCAAAACATAGATTGTTGATTCAGATTATAAAATAGCACTTTCCAATAAAAAAATAGGAAATGTCTTGCAGAATCCGCCATCGTTCAGAATATAAAACGTTACATTATGTTACAAATGTTACAAAAACAGACTGGTATTTTCGGGGCATGTTTCTTGGCACCCCAATTTTACTGCAAAAGATTCTTTTTTTAGAAAACGGCTGTTTAAACGAAAACAAATATTAAAAACTAATTTAGTAATGGGTACCTTCACAGGACATCAAAGCACAAATAAATGGCAATAAGGGCCCGATTTCAAGTCAGAGTTGCGACGATGCAAATCGTTGACCAAGACAATGGGGCATATCAATTTCCAACGGATCATACCTTTTCAAGTTGAATTAGCCGGCAAATTCAACTTGAAATTAATCGATTTGCGGGCTCTAAGTCAATAAGATACACTACACTAATATTTTAATCATAGTTTTGACACAAAAGATTTAACATCAATTTTTGACGGTTGTAACTGATGGTGTCTATTTCACCGATATAAGTACAGTCAAACTTGAATAAGTCGGAAACTTGATAAACCGGAATCTTGTCTATGGCGGAACTTTTTTTCGTCCTGCTATGAGTATCGATATAGATATGCCATTGGTTAAGCCGGAAACCTGGCCAAGACACATTTTTCGGTCCCGTCTTATACAGGTTTGACTGTATAATTAGATAAAAACAAATTTATGTAAATAGGTACTTTATCCCCCAATGTTTCTTATCACTCCGTTTTACCGGTCTCATTACTGCTTATGAACAGGCCTGTTGATATCTGTAAAATGTGTATAGTTAGATACATTTGGAACATGCATAAATAAAAATACATACGTACTACTTGAAAAGATCCATCTGTATTATTAAAAACTTTCGACATGCTCTAGTATTACCCAAATGTGATTCTCAGTCTCAAATAAATTTACTTTCACTAGAATATCGTTGAACACAATGACACTCCAGGTTGACAGCCCCACAGTGTACACCAGTCAAGGGGTACCAATTTCTGTAACAGGAATAGCGCAGGTATCCGATCGAAACATCTTGCCGCAAATATATGCAATTCAATTTTATAGGTCAAAATTCAGGGTCAAAATGAAGAAATGCTGCTGGCCGCTTGTGAACAGTTTTTAGGGAAAAAGGATGCCGAAATCCAGCACATCGCATTGGTCACTCTCGAGGGACATCAACGGGCCATTATGGGCTCGATGACCGTAGAAGAAATTTATAAGGATCGCAAGAAATTCAGTAAACAGGTGTTTGAAGTTGCCTCGTCGGATTTGGTCAACATGGGAATAACAGTCGTTTCGTACACACTAAAGGATATCAGAGATGAAGAGGTAAGTCGAACTCAATCGCAGAATTCTTAAGATTACTAAAGTTGATTTCTTAACTTATTTTGCTATTTCGTTTTCCCAATGGTTACAACATTTTATTTTTATTCGCAACAAAGGGTGCCAAGGTATGTTAATCGAAAAATTTGTATGTAGAGCACTTTAGCCCAGTAAAGATATTAACTGATCCAAAGTAAAGTTTTTTGCGAGATTTCGGATAGTATGCATAATTTTGAATTGTAACACGATGCACTTGTCCTTTATTTCGCTTCTGCACGTTGATTTCACTTAATTGAACGCCTGAAAATTATTGATAATAACGTCCACAATTTTTAATTAGCAACTGACCTCGGGAACACTGCGGTTGTTTAACGATTAATTTTTTACCTTGAGGACGTTATCAAAAAATGCACAAAAATGTGTTAACCGAATTATTAACTTTTAAAATGTTTTCTGTTTGTAAAATACCTTTTCTTTTTTTTACATTACAAGCCGGTTGAATCATTTCGAGGGACGCAATTGCCAAATTCAAGAGGGGCTCCTCGTATTGTAAGCTTTCAAAAACTATCATAAAGCAATTTTTAACATTTTTTGTTATTAAAAATGATATTAATGTTTGCTAGTAGTAACGTCAACGTAGCTGTATCATTCGCTAAAGCTGCTGAAACCGTTTTATATGATGTAGTTTTAATTGGCAAATTTTGCTTCTTCAGTTGATTTATTGCTATTTATTTTAATAGGATCTAACTGAGCATCTGTTGAATACAAAAGTTAACTAAAACAATCGAATTGTTGAAAGAAAACACAAAAGTATGTAATAATAATTATATTTTTACGAATTGCAACAAAGTCAATATTATAATACAAACTAATTTATAGCTCACGTTAAAACAATTTAACACAACCGCCAGAAACAATAATAGAAAATCAAAGACAAAGATTAAAGCAGCCCCACTGCAATTTATGTAATTGTTTTTTAAAATGATGGTTACTGTAAACAAGAGATGAGGACAATTAAAAATATAGTACCAAATTACTTTTATGTGTAACACTAATTTGGCACATATTGGATTATTACATTTTGTATTATAAATTAAAAAACAAAAACATGAAACTTATTAACTCTTAATTTTGACACAATAATGTAAACTTTAACCTTAAAAATAGTAGTTAATTACTACTTCTGTATGCATTCATTTCATTTTGTGTTCATCGCTGATAAAGAGACAACCAAAATTTATCGTTACAACGTTATTTTTATATAGCAAAATATATGATACTCTAACTTTACAAATAGTTTTACAATGTTTTTTTGGAATGATAAGATATAGATAACATCTTGAATCACATCTAAAATAAACAAGTGGTGGATACTTTTAAAATCTACTTGTTTATATTAATTTATTCAGTCAGTACGTTGACGTTTCTGCGTTTGCTGAATTCTAACAAACTTCACCAGCTTTCTAAACGGTGGGGATCCCAGTATTAACCACCGCTTCCTTCCAAAACTTACCTTCTTTAATTGAAAGCTGAAGCTTTGCCCTTTATTAAAATTTAATAATACTTTTTTCCGGGCAAAATATATTCATGGAACTCGTTGCATTTCAAAAATATCTCTTAACATTCAAAATAATGCATATTGTCCGCGCTATCTCAACCATTTCGTAACGCAATGTCAATCCATAACGTACTTTTCAAAATAATTTGCTGCTCATGTGTACACCAATATTCCGTTTACAATGAAAATTAGATTACAAATTAAATTGACTCCACCTACAACAATGTACTAATCAAATTAATATGGTACTTCAAATAAACAATGTAACAGGAAAGGGGATATATTGCCTGAAATAAATTTAAAGTGTCTCGTCCCCTTCTAACAAAAAAAATTGAGGTTGGAGTTCAATGACTTACAAATTTTCAAGTTGTAAGGGGTCATCTTGCACTTCATTTGAATTATATTTTAATTCTCTATGTAATGTGAGGCACCGATAATGTATTACCTAACAATCTGGCTGGTACAATCCAACCTATCTTTTCCGAAGTAGCTTTGAGATTTTTTACTTCAACTATTTTTTTCTGATTAAACTTATCTTATGTTGATAAAAATCAAATGTTTCATGCTGCAAGTATGTTTATCAACACATGCCCTATAGAAAAAAACGCACCAAAAAATGTATTGAGAATTGAAGCAAATGTGAAAAGCTTGCACGCCATTTTTTAATTTTGAAAAACCAATTCATTCAAACTCTTTAACTCAATTCGATCAAAATTTAGCAAGGGGAAATTAAGTAGGGAAAACTTTACATAAATGATCATTTTGATATTAAAAATCTCCAATAAGAATTTAGTCATAAAATTTAAAAATTCAGAGTCATAAAAAATACTCGCCCCAATTTCCAATTGCTTTATTCACAAGTTTCGAGACAAAAACGTTCTCTTACTCCCAAAACAATGATGAGACGAGGCAAACTGTAAAACGGAATGTTGGTTGTGTGAACATTCGGCGATCATTTGCAATCAAAATCAAACATTTTCAATTGGATGTCTTACTTTGGATGTGATGTGTAGCACGATCACAGCATACAATTTAACGATAAATCAATCGATGTATGTAAATGTGTCCGTATCGCTGTGAATGTTTGTAATAATGCATAAAATCGTTTTATCAAAATTGACGATAATTTACTAATAAGATGCTTGTTGTCCTGCTATGTTTTGTAGAAAAAATGTCGCGTTACAAACCAAAAACCTTATCTTTATTGGACTTTTCAAGGAATAAATTCTTTGTTGCATGGTGTGAAAAGATAATAGCGTATTAGTTCTGTTACTTTTATTTTGGCACTCATGGCTTTGTTAAAACTTGCGTTTGCTACTTTATATTTAAGCGAGTAAAGTTTTAAATTCGACTACATCAACGCGTCCCCCTCAGGGATATCTTAAAAGCTTAGGCATGGCACGAACCGCTGAAGTCAAAAGGGACGCACGTATCGGAGAAGCGGAGGCGCGGTGCGAAGCGACAATCAAAGAAGCCATCGCCGAAGAACAGCGCATGGCCTCCGTGTTCTTGAACGACACCGATATCGCTAAAGCCAAACGCGATTTCGAACTGAAAAAGGCTGCCTACGACGTCGAAGTTCAAACCAAAAACGCCGAAGCGGAACTAGCCTACGAACTTCAAGCCGCCAAAACCAAGCAGAGAATCAAAGAAGAAGAGATGCAGATCAGAGTCGTCGAACGTACTCAGGAGATAGCCGTTCAGGACCAAGAAATCCAAAGACGTGAACGCGAACTAGAATCGACAATCCGTCGGCCTGCTGAAGCGGAAAAGTACCGTTTGGAAAAATTAGCTGAAGCAAATCACAATAGAGTGGTCTTGGAAGCCGAGGCTGAAGCCGAAGCTCTCCGATTAAAAGGTGAAGCTGAAGCTTACGCTATTGAGGCTAAGGCAAAAGCGGAAGCTGAACAAATGGCGAAAAAAGCTGAAGCCTGGAAGGAATATAGAGAAGCTGCCATGATTGATATGTTCTTGGACGTGCTGCCTAAGGTATGATTTCATACTTACTTTCGTTAAATTATGACCAAATTGAAATTAATTAGATCGCTGCTGAAGTAGCTGCTCCACTTTCACAAACGAAGAAAATCACGATGGTGTCTACCGGCCAAGGAGAAATCGGTGCTGCGAAACTTACGGGAGAAGTATTGCAAATTGTTACCAAAGTTCCGGAATTAGTGAAGACTTTAACTGGTGTCGACATTGCAAAGGTATTAACCAGGCAATAGATAATTTTTCAAATATAGTTTTTTTGTTTCAGTCCGTTCATGCCATGTAGACCAAAACTTGATTCTGACTACATATTATATCTAACTGCTGCGAAATGTAAGATCTTCAAAAGAGTTTTTTTATTCTGAAATTTAAAAAACTTGAATCCTCAAAGTTGCAAGAAATAATTGTGCCATAAGAACGCTACAAACAACTTTAGATTAATAAAAATTCCTATCTGAAACGTGTGGGATAAAGTGCTTTAATCAAATGGTGTCTATCTTAATGTTTTTAATATCTGCAACTAAATACCATCGTTAGATATAATTCATGTCTAAATGTTTTAAAAAAATACAACCTATCTAACATCAATTTTCTGCCAAATATGACGTGTGTACCTTGCCAGTGTTAAAAAATGTCTGCTTCAATAATGGATATAAAAATACACAAAATCTAGATCGTAGCGAGCAGAAATTCTACCTCTTGTTCAAATGATTTAATCATTGAATTAATTAAAAATAAGTAAACTTATTTAAAAAGTATAAAAAACGTGAGGTGGTCACAGACCTAATTTTTGTCAGTTTTTCATTTTTGAAGACTTGTTAAATTATTAATCTCGTTCAGAAATTATTATAAGCTTCACATTTAAACTTCCACACAGTTTGTATTGATTACGCAAACTGCATTTTCTCAAAAATTAAAAATAAAGTAAGAATAAATCTTCATTTTCCGTATACTGTTTCAAGTAACTTATTTCTAATTTCGAAATTATTGAGCTATCAGCTATCATAAGTAGAAATTATGTTGAAGTACAAATTAATATCAAACTTGATAAATCCTAGTCAGGAAACTCTTCACTAAAATAAATGTTAGCATAAAATGTCTAACATTCATCAAGGATTTCTTTGTATATGTATATATGATAAAATTGTATTCCTGATAATACTCCAGTTGCTATATTGTTAATCTGTAAAAACTGAAAAACTTTTTTGAAAATCTTACAAAACTTATTTTAAGTATGTTATTTTAATTGCATTTATGTTATCGATGTATTTTTTCGCACAAAATCGGGCATTTATATAATTCCGTGTTACCTTTAATATTTCTTCAAATCGAATGTGTTCATTATCCGACAAACAAAATCTCGTAATGTAGATGTAAAAAAAATACCAAAAAAACTTCTATTTTGTTAAAAATGAACCATGTATGAGTAAATTTTTGTAATGTTTCAGTGTTTACTCGAATTTAATCAATTTGCAACCTTGCCTTGTGATGTATTGTTAAAAATATTAATATCTACAATAAACTATTTTCAACTTAGTTATGTCATATTCTTTGCGCAACTTCCAGGGATCCGTTTCATGGACAGCAACAGCCGTTGGGAGTTACATCCAGCCACGGCTCATACTTTCCCTAACAGGTCGTGAACGTACATCTTTTTTCTGTATCCCCTCTTTAAAAACAGACGAATTAATATTACAATTAGCACGAATGAAAATACATAAATTATAAAGCACATACTCGCATCGATATTTTCGAAGATGCCACTCGTTTCGTTATTGTTCCCGGATCTTGCAAAATTACCATGGAGTATTCTGCTGTCAGATCCTATGTACCGCACATTGACGTTGCTGTACACATATTTCAAATATTTCAAAATTTCTTGATAATTCCATGAACTGCCGCTGTTCTTACACAACGGGCATCTATCTGTACTTGGAAACTGAATTTTCGGAAATTCAGGATCTTCAGTCGGGTCGCCTGCCAATCGCTTGTTTACTTTGTTATGAGCCGTCCACAACCACAAAATTGACGCTTCCGCGGATGGCACTTTGTTCATGTCATCCTCCGCGGCCATTTCTTGGAAGTGCCTGCTGCAATCACTGCACCCAAAGAAATTTTTTATGTAACCGTGCATCGCGTCTAACACTTCACGCGGATTTGAATTGTCAGTTTGCTGCTCGGCGGCATTTACAGTGAAATAATGGAACATTGTCCACATTCCGCATGGATAACCGCGAAAACGATCCGAGGTTCCTTTACAAGCCAACCATTCAGCAGGAGAAGAAAACACCAGCTTGTTTTGTTCTGCCGCTTTAACAGCATTCGAAATTTCCTCTCCTGAAACGGAAGTTTGATGCATCGTCTTGTCTCGCAACTCTGCCAAGAAAATCAGCCCGTAGGGTCCAAAAGGAAAATATTTCGCGACCACGCTCAAGTAGGCTTGTAGTGCCCGCAATCTTTCACCGGTTATAGTTTTAAACAAGCCCAATTCGTCTTTCAAAGAATGCCTTAACGCCATTTCCAAATCCATTTGGAAAACAACATCGCCCATTTTTTTAAGTTTCGCTTTTAACTCTTGTTGCTGGCGGGCTTCCATTAACGCGGACATGTCGGGCACCGGGGCGTCTATCCATTTCCCATCGAAAATATTCGTTTCATGCTGGTGGAACTCGGGTATCGCAATATTTTTCGTCACCAAAAATTCTCTGATGGCCGCGATTACACCATCTCTAACATCTCTAGCGTTAATGCCCTGAGCTATCTTGTCAAATGCTTGATCCCGCGCTACGGCTAATATCGTTGGAAAACTTGTGATAGAATATTTTTCGATTAGTCGGGTATTATTGTGCAGAGCATATCTGATTCCCACATTTACAATTGAACGTAATTGTATAGCTATTTCCGGTCCCATCAGCGTTTTAGATCCTTCGACGATCAGAAAAACGTACTTTGTTGTTTCTGGCTGGTCATCAAAGAGATTATTTAAATTGGAAGATTGATATGGTAAAAGATTAGGAAATTGAGCCGCTCTCCCCTGCATCTGCTCGTTAATCAATTGCTGCGACAGGATAATTTTGTGCATCTGTAAATCTTCACCTGCCTGCACGGTAACTCCTATGTTCCCTGGCGCATCCTCGTAAAATTCATGGAAGTACCGTAATGTAGGGTATGATATTATGTCTAAATCTCTACAGGTCGCCATGTTATCATCGTTGCTGCAGTCCATCGCCCCGACGCCCATCAGGGTGTTCCAACTTTTCCAGTCGGTCGCAAGCGCTTTCCATGAAGGCGCAAATCTCTGGCAATACCCACACCAGGCGTTATAAAATTCGACAATCCACGCGCGTTTCTGAGCGTACAATTTAGATTGGATATTATTACTTGTGAAAATTTCAACGTTGTCGGTAATGTTGTACAGTCCTTTACCTTCAAGGAGATCCTTGTATCTCTGTTGGTCAGTCGGACTCAAAGATTTGTTGTACGACAGATGTACACAAAAACATATTAGCACAATCACATAAATGTTCTTGGTCGACATGGTTGTTATCATAAATGATTAACGAAGGAGAAATTAAACAGATACGAAGCAATAACAGATTAGAACGTCTCGCACAGTACACGTTTACACTGAACACTGGGGTTTCAAAAACACATTAAGTCATTTTAAGCGTCCACGATAATGTTGATACTGCGCTGTTATGACCATTGTATTTCAGTACATCATTGTCTGACATATGCAATTAACTAGATAAGCGGTTCAACATTGTGGTTAGAATCACCTCAATTCTCTGCGTCAACTCATATAATAACCACTGACAGTTATGTGCCAACGTGCTCCATTCGCTTGTTTTTTAATCAGGTAGATTTCAAAGCCGGATTTACACCTGACTGAGCCCGATACACGCCCGAAATATTACTTTTCTTACAGATTGCACGACGGAATGCAACAGAACAAATCAAAATTTGATAAGTATTATCGACCACAGATAATATAACATATTATCGACCGTGCACTCAGCTGATTGAATTGTCGTTCATGCGAACTAAATTTTACAATATCACTTTGACACTAGAAATTTATAGTAAAACTCAAGTAAAACGGTTCAAGTTCATTTTTTCTACAAAAGTGCGGAATGTTAGAAACTGCATATATACAATGTGGTCACCAAAAGTGGTAAGAGTGAATAATTCTTTTCTCTTAAAGACAACGGGGAATGTGATGGAGTTTTGCGTGGGTGTGCGCACGGATTGATTTGAATTGATTAAGTTCATATCTTGAATATTATATTACATTGCGTTCGCGCAGATTTTCACTCACGCAAAACGCCTTTACATATTCCGACTGCTTTACTATAAGTTGACAAGAGGAAAAATTATTTTTTCTACTTTGCGTTCGTACTGAGATTATTACGATACGCGTTTGCGTATCGTACTAGACAAAAGGCGTGCGGTAAAAAGAACACTAAAAATAGGGTAATTTATTTTTCTAATTTTGGCAACTTGTGTCTGTGACAACCTAACATTACTGTCAACACTAAATTAACAGTGTCAATTTTCAAATTCGCCGTATTTTTTTTTCGTAAATATGGCGTGATTTTGTGGGTAGCAAATTACCAATTGTATTTTCGGCAAAAAAAAACGTATTTCTGGAGGCGTACATTCTAAAACATCTTCAGCGAAGTTGATTTTCAGAATTTATTGCAATAATGACATTTTAAATTCATTTCCTTCCATAGTCGCCTTTAATGTATTTGCCGCATGCCGCGAAATTCCCTAGATTTTGAAATTTCATGTTTTTGCTTAAAAAATGTGGCAAAGTTAAAAAAATAGTGTATGATACCTCGTTTATAAGGCATTTTGTCGCACTTTCTCTTTTAGGGACACTCCTCGCAAGCTCGTCGTGCCCTAAACCCGTGCGTGCGACAAAATGCTTCTTATTAAACTCATATCATAATATACTATTATATTCAATTTTACACCGAAAAGTTATTGTCTATAAGAAGTTTTGCTTGTCTTGAATAGTCATAAGCAATTGCCTAAGTTTTATTAATATGTACCGAATTTTCAAAAATTACAAAACATGAAATTGACCTTAGCAAGGTAGTCTTATTTTTTATTTTTCTAAAAAAGTTTATTTCAGAAAGTTGTTTCAAAACTTAAGAAAAGCTCAAATACACTCAGGTGCAAGAAAACCGGGCCACCCAATTTTTTAAAATTTTTATAATAGCATCACTGTTGCAACACTTCGAATAAAACTTTTGGTATTTTATGAGAAAGGAAATTATCGGGTTCAGTTAAAATAGCATACACCCATCCCTCGTTATACGAAGTCTCGCGTTACGTAGTTTCGCTTTACGTAGCTTCTCAAAGACATTCAACAGTCTCGTTTTACGTAACAAAGTTTTGATATACGTACAAAAAATTTGCTTACATTCTGCCCTAGTTATTATTATTTTATCATTCGTATCGGGCAATTTATTGAGGCGTTGAAACTTAATATGTTCGAACGCGAATATACAAGCATAAATAATAATCAGAAGCTGTTAACCACGAAGGATTTATCAGAAGCTCTTGTTTATTTCGAAAGAAGCTTTAAGAGTTTCGCGTGGTGTCAACCATGAAATAAATTGCTACAAAGTAAAGTAAAGCAGCTGACATTATTAATTTCTTTAATGAACAATATTCATCTCATCACAAATGAAATTACAAGATAATGTGAACAAAATACATTTTCATAAAATGAACTTAACAAAGACGGAAAAAAAATTCACTTGAATAGATGGCAATACCTCGTATTACCTCCTCTAGGCCTAGCCTGCATATGGCGACCCATACCACTAATAAGCTCATGAATATCATTTTGCAAGAATATTTTTCCATTCTTCTTGAAGTGCCACACGAAGATCATTTATTGTGCTCGGTGCAACTGCACGACTTCTAACGCGTTGCCCCAGCATGTTCCAAACATTTTCTATAGGGTTTCCATCCAGGGGTGCTGGCCAGTTTAGTGTTTCTATTCCTACTTTATCCAGATATCCACTGACGCACCTCGCTGAATGTGGTCTTACGTTATCCTGCATCAATACAAAGTCATCGCTTATAAATGGCGCAAATGAAACTACGTAATTTGCCAAAACCTCCTCAATATATCGGTCATCGTTAGCAGTTTTACCAGATTCCGGTCTCCGAGTATTTCTGCCGGTTTCTCTAAACCGTTCAAGTAGTCTTTGGACGGTAGAACGGCTGACATTAACCCTTGCGTGGCCGCGCGGGGTATTTCAGTTACCCCAGTACAAATTTTTGTGAAAATTTTGCACCAGCCTGTTCAACCAATCAGAAGCCTTTCTTTTGAACTGCTACCAAGGCAACGCAAGTATTTTTTCGGAAATTTTTTCCGATTGGGTAGGACCTTAGAACAGAGAGTGGTAGGAAGGAGCATTATGCAAGGTTGCAGGGGAACGGGAAGGTTGATGCAAATGGCGGATCCTTGTCAGTGGCGTATCGAATAGGATTTCCATCGCATATTTTACGCCTGCGAGCAAAACTTTTTTCGTCGTCAATCATTCTAAACCGTAGTACGTTAATGCAAAAAAAATAACAGTGACGGCCAAATTAAGTTAAAACTAGTTTATTTTCACTCATAAGACAAAAAAAAACAATATTAAAACTTTGTAATTTTGTTCAAGAATTACCCACGCACGCCAATGAACCGGCTTGTCAATGTCAATGTCAACATAGACTCAAAATAATATTTTTGCCTGAATTTGAACCTAATTGAATTTTAAATAAAATAATAAACATTTACCGATGAAACGTGATCCCTTGAGAAGTAGTCTTGGGCGTTTTGGTGCAGCCACACGCAGCACAACTCACCATGTTACACAAATGTTTTAGTTCTAAGTTTCTTTCAACTATCAACTATTAACTATCACTAAAGTCTTAAAAACTATAAATACACTATACTCTACTCGATCCACCACAAAAATTACAAACTAAGGTCTTTAAATCACAAAAAAACACTCAAAAACCACTTGGCATAGAAAACATAACAAACGATGTGTCAAAACGAGGTTGATACAAATGGCCGACTTTGTTCCCCACCTGCCGTCCATAATCGGTAGCAAATGCTCCTTCCTCCCACTCTCTGTTCTAAGGGTAGGACCCTGGAGTGAATTTTAGTGGAAATTTTTTGACGTCATAATTACTGTCACTACACGTAATATACACGTAACCAGAATAAACGATGCCATTGACATTAAATGCCATTCAACGCTTCCCATAAACTTGCAATCAAAATATCGTATTATTTATAGCGTTGAGTGACGTTTATAGATAATATGTCAATACATAAATTAAATTGCAAAAAGGTGCAAAATTTTCTTACCGAATACCACTCGTCGTTAAATTAAAATCCAGAAATAATTTAACCTCTAGTGGTATTACTAGTGAATATTTTTTTAAATAATTTTGTTACAGTGATGCTCTTTTATGTACAACAAATTTATTCAGTTTTAATTTTCTTAAATACTTTTTTTTGCTTTTTCTTGCTGGTGTGACCAAGTTACCCCCCCGCATGGACTGCCTTACTATTATTATTACTATTTCATTGTCTTATCGGTTCTGTCATGCGTCATCAAATAACAAGTCTCGATGAAACTGATTTTGCCTGCAGTGCATTTATTTTATTCTGTAGGCAAATCAAATATAAACGATTCAGTTTTATTTTGCTGTGCATAATGGAACATAAATATTTGACGAACGAAGAATTAGGTAGAATTTTGGAAGAAAGTGATAGTGGTAGTGAATATGAGTTTAGCGAAGATGAAGAAAGTGACGTAGAAGATCATGCAGAAGTTGAAGTTGAACAGGAAGATGAAAGTTTTGAACTCCCTGATGACAATGAAAGCGTAGAGCTCGCTGATACTCATGAAATTGCTTATGAATCAAAATCAGGATTTCAATAGAATTCTAAACCCCCTGCAAATACGAGACATCTAGCGCATAATATTGTGAACGCACATGTTGGTTTGCAAAATCATATGTAAAATATTTTTCAGTTTACAGATTACTTCAATTTTAGAAAGTTTCAAACTTTTTATAACAGATAACATGCTTACAGACATATGTGCTCATACCAATAGACAAGCGGACAAGTAGATTTCAAAATGGAATGAACAGCAAAAGCAATGGAAAGATGTTACAATAGAAGAAATGCAAGCTTTTATTGGCGTTCACATTGCTGGTAGTAGAAACCGTGGAAGAAAACTGCACATTGCTGAAATGTGGACTGAAAATGAATTATTCGTGCAACCCTACTTTACTGCCGTTTTGTCAATGAACAGATTCAAAGAAATTTATAGGCACATAAGATTTGATGATCTAGCAACTAGTCATGCCAGAATTGAAGCAAATGGAGATAAACTGAAAGCAATATGACACATATACAGGCTGGGGGAAAAGTATGGAAATCCCTAGAAATCTCGGGGGATTAGTGAAAACAGAAATAACCAAAGTCCATACCCTAGGTAATTTTCATCGAGGAATCCAAACGTGACCTTTAATTTGACCGTGAACGGCATTATCAAGGTTAGTTAGAAGTCAACTTTGTTTTTTTTTTTAAATGGGAACCTCTATTTTTGGTGCCAAAATCGAAAAAAAACGGGAAATTTTACGTTCAAATGTGTGTCTAGATATGGGGTTAATGTCACCTCTACGGATTAAATAATGGCCAAAGTACGCTATCATAGCACCTCGCAGAAAAGTTTGATTTGCATTGACCTTTAAAGTTTACTTCTACATCAATAATTAAAAGTTAATCCGACCATATCTTTTTTGTTCAACTGAAGAAATGAAACTATCAAGCATAAATTATAAGAGGTTCACCCATTTTAGCGTAGGTGTAAGTTAGTGGAATTTTCTATAAATCACACCCTCTTTATCAACTACAGGCCTTACAAACATTGCGATTTTGCAAATTTGTAAAATCATCACTATAAACAAATACTGAACCTAGGTAATACAGAAAATGTAACTCAATGCAGTAAATCATAAAAAATTTATTTGAAATCACAAAAGGCAAAATATTTTTGTTACTATAACGCAGCCTTAATATGTACTTTTTTCTAATCATATTTAAGAATTTGCACATTTCTGATACGTTTTTGATTGAGAAAACCGTTCAGTCTCCAAGACCGTGGAGAAAATTGAACTCTTTCTCCACTGGTACTGACCAATGAGACAACGAGATTTGACATTTCCCACATAGTATTTATTGTAACCGTGACGATAATACGACTGTATTGATTTCTAGAAAATTAATTGACATAGGCATGTCATCGAATCTGTGTTTGTTCTATCTGTACAAAATATCAAGAAATGATGGAAATTGTGGATGATATAGAAAATTGTACTCTGCCAGACGTCCTAAAGAATGATAAACTTACAACAATTAACCTCTGGCCACAAAGGTCGAGAAAAAAATATGAGTTATGTTACAAAACTTTTATGGATTGGTGCACCACAAAGTACACATTCATTCTCCGGATTATCAGAGAAATATAAATTCTCTTCATTATGATCTCAACAAGATGGACTTAATCAACAAAATCATCAACGCAGTTCAAGCAGCAGTGTGAAAAATACAACGGAGAACTATATAACGAGCAACAACAACTTAAACATTAATATATGTTAATAATTAAAAAAATCTACAAAAAGATAAATTACAATAATTATTACCAGTATCTACTCATTATTAGTTAATTAATTAATATGATTAGAAAAAGTGTAGTATTAAACTCGTGAGAAATAGCCATTCCTACTCGAATGAATTACTCCACTCGCCTTCGGCTCGTGTTGCAAATTTCATCCTCATGGAAATGACCAACTTTCTCACTCGTTGAACAATATACTATTACTACATTAACGCAGGATATTTTTTATAGGTCGACTATCTGCTTGAATCTGGTTGTAAAGGAGTAAAAACATTGTTTAAACAAGTCATTCCTTTCTTTAAGGTCTGGTATTTAACTAAACAACAAATTAAGTTGCTAAAACTAATTTTGATACAAAACTTTCATTCATTCAGTAATGAGCAGAAATTCTCTTTCGCGTTCAAATGATTTAATCATTAAATTATTTAAAAATGTGTGAACTTATTTAAAAAGTATAAAAAACGTGATGTGTCTTAGACATCATTTTTGTCATAGTTTTTTGTTTTTGAAGACTTGTTTTGAAGTTCTTGCATGGCTTATCGGCGTTAACTTATTAATATCTTTAAGAAATTATTATAAGCTTCAATTTGGACCTCCTTCTGCAATAAGGAACCAAGTAACAAAATTAAACGCTGTTTGTAAAAGACTTATGAGGATAGGTCAAAAAACGTACGTAATTTCCTAATGTTTGAGTTATCGTATTTAGAAATTAGAAATTATGTTGAGATACAAATTAGTATCAAACTTGATAAATCCTAGTCACGAAACTTTTCATATACAACAAGTGGAATCGAGATTATCGATAATCGTATGAGTTGGGACACGAAACATGTTGTCAAAAATTAATTTCACGACTCGAAGAGGCGTGAAATTATTTGACAACGTGTTGAGTGCATCAATTCATGCGATTATCAATAATCACGATTCCACGAATTGTATTCGTCAGATTATATTACGAATGAACAATTTAATACTTTTTCGGGCAAAATATAATTACGAGAGTCGCAGAACTCGGTAAATTGGGCCCAAATATATTTGTAAGACTTTACAGTGTTATACGATTTATGATTTTGTATCTTCTCATCAATATTGTTTAACGACCAATCACCGAAACGCGCCATTTTTTGTAACTATGACATTTCAGTTGACAGCACGGTACACTAGATTTGCGGAGCAGCACGCAGGATTATCACTTATTAATCACATTCTAGTCAATATGGCACACTAGATTTGCGGAGCAGCACGCGGGATTATCACTTATTAATCTTTCTCCAGTGCTGATTATCATTTATTAAGCGGTCGCTAGGATAGGGAAAAATAGCACTGTGAGTGGTATAATCACTAAAACAAATGTTAGTAAACAATGTCTTAACATTCATCAAGGATTTCTTTGTGTATAATTATATCCGGCCACATCTTAACCTTGTTATGTACCTAACTATTAAACTGTTTACTTATTATCTGTTTATTTGCGGTTCATCTTTATATTTTTGTTTATTTGTTATTCTGTTTATTTGTGGTTTACATACATTTGTTTTTCATCCTGTTTACTGATCAATGTTACCTTACCTATAAAAGCGATTAAGTTAAGTTAATAGTAAATAAATAAACTTTTATTTTAACTTAATTCTTTATCGAGTTCAAACCTCATTTAAGCTCGTTGAATTTTAAAACTAAAATAATTATTTAAATTAAAATTATCTATGGAGAAACGTATTGTATAGTATATCATTTTCAATATCAGTTGGGGCGATGTCGTTAAAGTACTTATCACTGCTTAAAGTAGTAAAACTGTTATTTAGGTGTGAATTGTTACGGTACGTATTCAGGTAAAAATTTGGATACCTACTCGAAAATTTGTATAAAATTATTTAAAATTTTATACTTGCATATTTACACATTAGAATTAGTCACTATGCAAAACTTAAAGTTTAGTTCGTTTCGTTTAAATTCGTAAATTTACCTGTTAGCAAATATTTTAAAGTTACTGATTGTAAGTCCGGTACTGTTCTCGGTTTTACCTGAACAAGCTATATTTCAATCTTTTGTTACGATGACTAGCGTAAAATAATTTATTTCTTATCTCTAACAACATCGCCCCAACTGATATTGGAAATGGTATACATGATAAAATTGTATTCCAGATGATGATACTCCAGTTGCTATGTTAATGTGTAAATTTGATAAGTTACCAACGGACTATTAATGAAAAACTGTTTTTAAAATCTTAACGAAACCTTTTTTAAGTACCATTTTATGTAGGTACTTTAGTTTAATGTTATCGATATATTGTTGCGCACAAAGTCGAGTATTTGTATAATTCCGTGTTACCTTTAATATACCTTCAAATCGAATGTGTTCATTATGCGACAAACAAAATCTCATAATGTAGTTTTAAAAAAATCTTCAATTTTGTTAAAAATGAACCATATGTAAATGTGTAATGTTTCAGTGTTTACTCGAGTTTAATAAATTTGCAACCTTTCCTTGTGTATTATTGTTATTAATATTAATATCTACAATACACTATTTTCAACTTATTTTTCCGCGGCTTCGTTTCGTAGATAGCAACAATCGTTGGGAGTTACATCTAGCGACGAATCATACTTTTCCTAACAGGTCGTGAATGTACTTCTTTCTTCTGTATCCCCTCTTTAAAAACAAGCCAATTAATATTACAACTAGTACGAATGAAAATACATAAATAGCCGAGTCAATAAAGCTTTTGACATCAGAATTCTCAGAAATAGGTTTGATTTGAATCATTGTTTTTCTAAACTTTTTCTTATTATTTGAAATCAAAAATATTCCAACAGGCAGACTTAATTATTTATCTTGTTTAAACAATTTGGTGGAAATATATACCTAGAAATAATCGCATTATTTAGCAAAAAATAAAAATTGCTGTAAATGTTGCATTGTGCTCGGTACAAATATCCGCGCATCGCGTACAAAATAACAAATAATTGTGTATTCTTTACAGAAATTTATATGCCAATTCAAAAGACATTTATAAACTTTTCTCAACATTTCAACCCATTGAGTAAAATATTTTTGATTTTACATGCTGTTTGATTTTTATCATTTTTGGGTCTCGGCAAAATTGTTTGCTGTGATCAAAGTATTTATTAATTATTAATGCAATTTTCCAGAATCGTTCAAAACATATTTATTATTCCTTGTATTATTTTCTGTTTGAGAGCAAATTCTACTTTGAAGTAACGCAGGAAGTATTAACCGTTTTGTATATCAGAACTATATTCATTTGATATATTTTTTTTGCGAAGGTTATTATTGTTACTTCTCATTTTCTATAATTCCTAAAATTGTGATAATTTTCAAAAAAATATTGAAAATTTTTTTTGTGACAATTTTAAATTGACAATGTACAGGGTGCACCACGTTTTAGTTCCACCCCACTTTTTGACCTTAACTATTATAGGAAAAGATACGAAACTTATGCAGCATAAATATTAGCCTTTAGAGAGTGCATATTATCAGTCTCTTAAGATTATTCTTAAAATGCCCTAAATTTAAAAAAAAATCATTTACATTAGATTTACAAATTTTATTCTCGACACTATGATGTCCACTTCAACTTCTAGAAATGAAGACTCAAATCAGAATTGAAAAATATTAATTAGATTTCAACTAAATCGCAGTTTTACACAACGAGTATCAAATATTCGACAATCATAAGTTATGCGGACAATAGACTGCGGACAATAGACTGCGGACAATAGACTGTGGACAATAGACTGCAAATAGCAAAAACAGAGGCTTTTATGACTGACCTTCCCCCAATCGAAGCGTCTAGTGTTGCAGTAGGTAAAGGTTTCCAGGACCGCAACGTTATTTTTACAATTCGAATATCAAGAAGCCCATTGGTTAACTTCAAACAATTACATTAATTATAATTAACCATTTTATTATTCGGTAAATCAGTTTTATAAATTGTACCACTATAAATAATGTGAATGGTTGTAGTATGATGGTTAATAAGATGTGAAGAAAACACTAATCCAGCCCTGTGAAACTTGCCTGCATTTGCGATGGGTTCATTCTGTGAATATCATAAATAACTGACAGGAAAAGGTTCCGACCACAGCTAACCGCTTCCATTGTCGAGAAATTGTCATAAATTCATTAAATATACAGTGTCGAAAGATTAAACTAGATTTTGTCGAAAAATTAAAAAATATTTTTGAATTTACATTTAACGGTGTGGTGCAAAATTGCGTAATGAACATTATAACCAAAAATAAATGCGTAAAAGTATTAACTGCTCCTATAAAGCGAGGAAAATTCGCAATGACAATAAGAATTATTAAAAATAAATAAAATTTCGAAATAAGAAGCCTCATTAATGTCCTCACTTATTACCAGTTTTGATTTTCAGGGTGGAGGTAAAAGTCGGCGCACCTGTACATATTAATAATAATCAGCGACCCTTAAAACCCCTACAATATCTTGTCTCGTCGAACATCGGGCTTCATAATTACCTATATGAAAACATTTTAAAATTAGAATTCGCCCGCTGAAATGTTTCTGATTTCAAATAATATGGTATAAAAAATATTTGAAAAAAAAATTCAATAAAATCGGTGTTATTTCTGAGGATTCCGAAGTTTCGACGATTTTTAGGCTTGATGGACTCGGCTAACAGTACAAATCACATACTTGCATCGATATTTTCGGACCGCACATTGACGTTGCTGTATACATATTTCAAATATTTCAAAACTTCTTCATCATTCCATGAAATGTTGTTCTTCTTGCACAAGGGACAATTATCTGCACTTGGAAACTGAATTTTCGGAAATTTGGGATCTTCAGTCTGGTCGCCTGCCAATCGCTTGTTTACTTTGTTATGAGCCGCCCACAACCACATAATTGACGCTTCCGCGGATGGCACCTTGTTCATGTCATCCTCCGCGGCCATTGCTTGGAAGTGCTTGCTGCAAGCACTGCACGCGAAGAAATATTTGACGTAACCGAGCATTGCGTCTAATACTTCACGCGGATTTGAATTGCCCGTTTGCTGCTCGGCGGCATTCACAGTGAAATAATGGAACATTGTCCACATTCCGCATGGATAACCGCGAAAACGATCCGAACTTCCCTTACAAGCCACATATTCAGAAGAAGAATTAAACACCTCATTGCTTTGTTCTGCTGCTTTAACAACGTTCGAAATTTCCTCTCCGGAAACGGAAGTCTGATGCACCGCTTTGTCCCGCAAATCCTCCAAGAAAATCCGCCCGTTGGGTCCCAAAGGAAAATATTTTGCGACCAGGCTCAAGTAGGCTTGTAATGCCCGCAATCTTTCATCGGTTATAGTGTTGAACAAGCCCACCTCATCTTTTAAAGAGTGCCTTAACGCCATTTCCAAATCCGTTTGGAAAACAACATCGCCCATTTTTTTAAGTTCCCTTTTTGACTTCTGTTGTTGCCGGGCTTCAGACTGATGGAAACCGGGTATCGAGATATTTTTCCTCGTCAAAAATTCTTTGATGGCCGATATTACACCATCTACAGTGCTAATACCCTGAGCTATCTTCTCAAATTCTTGATTTCGCGCTACGGCTAATGTCGTTGGAAAACTTGCGATAGCATATTTATCGATCAATCCGGTATTATTGTGCAGAGCACATCTGATTCCCACATTTGCAATCGAACGTAATTGTATAGTTATTTCTGGCCCTATCAGCGTGTTAGATCCTTCAACGATGAGAAAAACGTACTTTGTCGTTCCTGGCTGGTCGTCAAAGAGATTATTTAAATTGGAAGATTGATATGGTAAAAGATTAGGAAATTGAGCCGCTCTCCCCTGCATCTGCTCGTTAATCAATTGCTGCAACAGTATAATTTTGTGCGTCTGTAAATCTTCACCCAGCTCCATGATAACTCCTATGTTCCCTGGCTTATCCTCGTAATCCTCATGGAAGTACCGTACTGTCGGGTATGATGTCACGTCTGAATTTCTACAGATCGGTACGTTATCATCGTCGCTGCAGTCCATCGCCCCGATGCCCATCAGGGTGTTCCAACTTTTCCAATCTGTTGCAAGCGCTTTCCATGAAGGCGCAAATCTCTGACAATCTCCACACCAGGAGCTATAAAATTCGATACTCCACGCGTATTTCTGACCGTACAATTTAGATTTAAAATTATTATTTGTGAAAATTTCAACGTTATCGGTAATGTTGTACAGTCCGTTACCTGCGATCAGATTCTTGTATATCTGTAGATCAGTCGGACTCAAAGACTTGTTGATGGACAGATTGATACAAAAACACAGAAGAACAATCACACAAATGTTCTTAGCCGACATGGCTGTTATTATAAATGATTAACAAAGTAGAAATCAAACAGATACGAAGCAATAACGGATTAGAACGTTTCGCACGGTACACGTTTGAATTGAACACTGAAATTTCAAAAACACCTTCAGGCATTTTAAGCGTTCACGATAATGTTGATAGACTATTATTTATTTAAGTACATCATTGTTTTACAATTAGTTATAGCTAGGTGCTCGGACACGAAATTGTTTTTTTTTTTAATTTCCTACGCTTATTTTTTATCAAAATCTTACCAAATTTGTACGAAATTCAAAAAAGGATAGCTTTCAATAAGTACATCGCCCTTTTTCGAAATTGTCTGAAGGGGCCCCAAGAAAAATATAAATTAAAATAATTGAAAAGAACACCGCTGTACAAGAAATTTTGTAATACTCAACAACAATACAACGTTTTGTTTTTTGAACAATTTCAAGAAATAAGGTCACCAAATTAAAAATAGAATCTAGATATTCGGCAAAAAATTGCTGAAATCAAATTATGATATGTGGCACGATTGTACACGGTGTCGAGCATCGTCATAGTATTGAAACAGTGAGATATTTGGTGCAACCATGATCACTGAGAAATGAGCGATTTAGAAAGCCTAATAATATTGCCAAGTTTAGTATATGTTTGTCGTAACTTAAACTTTATACCGAAAACAGTGAAACGCCCAATTGAAAAATGAATCTGATGGAATCGAGCGTATCGCCTTAAGCTGTGCGACATTGCGGTTAGGATCACGTCAATTCTCTGCGACGACCAGTTCAATTTATCGGCTAAGTCAACTAACTAAGCCAACTGGAAATTATGAAGTGACCCGTTGAAAATTGTTATGCGCCATTCCCATGCTAACCGATTTGCGCCCTCGCAACTCTAACTTGAAATCGGACGCTAACTTGTTAATGGATTTTTAATAGTATTACATTGTGATGAAAATTTATTGTGGTCGTACAATATATTTTCTTCCTACGTGAAAAAGTATTAAAAATGTAATTATACCATTTTCAATATCAGTTGGGGCGTAAAACTGAGAACAGCAGCGGACTTACATGCAATAACTTTAAAATATTTATTAACAGGTAAATTTTTTTATTTCAGTTTTGCATAGTAACTAATCCTAATGTGTAAATATACAAAAATAAAATTTTAAATAATTTTGTACAAATTTTCGAATATCCAAATTTTTACGTGATTACGTCCGGTAACAATTCACACCTAAATAACAGTTTTATTACTTTATCGACATCGCCCCAATTGTAATTGGTATACCTACTCCTAGTTTTAATAATAATTGTAAATAATACACCAAATATCCCACGCCACCCGAGACACCTTTGGAATCCCAGACAAATGGTTATTTTAAAATAGAAAAACTATCAAACTTATATAGATTGTTTCGCAAATGATAGATTAACTGTTCAGTGACTTCCTAAAAATGATCTAAAAAAAATTCTGGAAAAGTTCCTTCTCTTAGTTTTTTTTTAAATACAATTTTGCTTTCTTCTACATGAAAAATTAAATTTTCTTAGATCTTGAAACAACTTTGTTAAATAAAATATTTTATGAAAATATAAATTGAAGTAAGTACTTTGTCTAATCTTTAGAACACCTGTATACTTCACTAGAAGTTTGATTACTGTTTCTAACTTTTAAATATAAGCAGTGTGTATCGATTTGGAGACACACTGTATAAATGCATTAATAATTACTATATTAGGTATAAAAGTTGTTCCTTTGAAAAAACAATAGTAGTATCATCTCAATATTTTCTATTTATGATTTTCAAATGCCTAGGTTGACAAAATCTGTACCAGAGAAGCAGAACGATGTGTACCTATGTCCAAAAGTTCCAATGTTCAAGAAATACATACAAATTAGTAAAGTAATGCTTAGAGATACATCCAAATTCTAAGTTTGAACATAATTCCTTCTGTAATGTGTAGATGGGACATACTTTAATCAATACAGTAAACCCTCGATAAGACGAACTCGAAGGGACGAGAATATTGTATGTTCGTAGTAACGAAGTTCGTCATATCCGATTGATTACATACATGCATACATACATACATAATATATCATTTTAAGAAAAATAATAAGCATTTTATTTACTGATAGTAACTACACATAACATAACATAACTATACCGTATTTTTTAATTTGAGAAGAAGACTCAAACAGATCTATCTACGGTATAACTGAATACTATAATGATTTTACGATCTTATGTTATGTGTTTAACTTGTAAAACTGAACTGATAATGTTGGTTCTTGAAAAAAGGGACACTTTCAGGTAGTGTCAAACACTGCGTAGTCAAAGCGTCACTGACTGAAAATAAATATTATGTCTCTCCGCACCACTGATTTGTTCGTCTTAAAGGGGATTTTTAACCTCAAGGTTCTAAAATTTAGTTTGTAGTTCGTGTTAACGAGAATTCGTGTTAACCGAGCGACATTCCATAAGAAACGATAAGAAACAAGCCGGGACCACAGTGTCTGTTCGTGTTAACGAGGTGTTCGTCTTAAGCGAGTTCGTCTTATCGAGGGTTTACTGTATACATCAAAATTTCGTTGTTGGAAAAAATGGACATACGTCGTTCTGCTTCTCAGGTACAGTTATGTTTTAAGAAAAAACGATATAATTTATTTACAATTTTAACTTGAAATTTAAGAAAATACATAGAATTTCCTTTTCGCGGAGTCACACTCCGCAGCGACTACTAATGTCTCAAAAAAGGTGCGACTACTAGAAGGTTAAAAAAGCTATCAAAATCATGACGAAAAAATATGGGTTGCCATTTAAAAAAAGTGTCTTTATAGTGGTTTTATTATACTTTTGTTTCAATCTTTTATTCTTTTTAATTCAAAAGATAACAGGGGGGAAACTTTAGACACGCACGGTATAATGTTAATACAATATGAAGTAAAAACTTTAATGTACTCGTAATCAATTAACTGAATTTATTTTTAGCGTAACAAATTGGGCAATAGTGATGAAATCTCAAAAGCAATTTAACGAAATAGTACCGTCTGCAAAAAATAATCTGGTTAATGTTAAATTATTTCGAAAAAATATTAGTTTGTGATAAATGATAAACTAACTTATTAAACAAATAAATTTCGAGCCATTAAAAATTCTAGGTCTACAATTATTAAAAGATTAAAAGAAAACATTTTTCTTGTTTTTATCCAACGCTTGTTAATGAAAATAAAAATTTTGTGTTTCGTATTACAGCCTGTTTTTACGGTTGGACTGACGACCACCTTATGATGTTCATTGTCGTTGTTTCAATACGGTGAGACAAGACGTCGATCTTGTGCTGACCGCTTCTCTGGCCGAGTCGTTTGGAGCTCATTTCCATCAGTCGCGACATGGTGATCAAAAGTCACCTGTGTATAATTTGTACTTGACACTCAACATTTTTATTGTGTGTTGGATAAAATTATTAACGCACGTTCTTCTTATTTTTATTTTTGTTCTATAGTACATGCTTCCGTTCCTAAATTTTTCCTCAAAAGAAAAAAAAAGTAGTGTTGACTTGCTTCGTGTATAACCCCCCTTATTCTTTGAGGGATACAAAGTAAATCTTGATGGAATTACTTTCAAACTCGTATTAGAAAAATGGATTGATCAAAATAACCCCAACCACAGCTTGATAGCGATACTTAATTACATTTTTTTCCTTGAAACTGCAGATTTTTAAGTTTCAAGTAGATTGCAAAAAACTGATATTATGATTATTTCCATTTCTTTTTCTGACTGCATAAAACAAATACAGAGCTTTGAATTTCAAAATTAATCAAAATTGTAATTTCGTAGAATAATTGGAACATTGTATAAACTTTTATGACCTAAAAAGAGAAATTTCAACGGGCAACATATATTATAATTAAAACGATGTTAGGAAATTTACGACTATCATCAAAGCCATCTCCATCAATTTTCGTTAAATATTTGCTAACCGTTTCCCAGCAAAAGATTAAAAAAACATAATTCAAACATTTTTGACTCAATCACAAACGAACGTGACTACCTACAAACGTGATTAATAACTATTCAAATGAATTACAATGAAACGATAATAGTGAAACCACATTTTTGTGTGAAGGAATTTGAGTAACGCAAAATTTTATCAAATATTATTTACAGAAGAAATAATTATGGTAAATCCATTTATGTCAAAGGAAGACTTCAAAACAACACATTTTTAAATATTCCGATAAGTTATCATGTTCTGTTTATGGATTGCTGTTAATAACAATGACCTACGTAAAATGTGTTAACAGTTCAGTATTTAAAGATATTACTCATACAGTCAGCCAATTCGAAATAATAAAGTTTATAGCAAAAAATGTAAACACTTATTGTAAAAACAATTGATGATCACCTAAATATTATGAGTAGGTATTATTAGTAGGTATTATTAAATCAAATATTTCTTTGAAAACTCATGTAGGTAAATTGTTAGGTGCATTTTGTTTGTTTGTAAAGAGTTATGTGCACAGTTCAGCCATTAATAATAACATGAAGTGTCGCGCGTGTCATGCAACGTATTCCCACGAGTCATTACAGTGCATACCAGTGAAATGGGAGCTATGATCCATTCCACTCTCAGCGTTGTCTTAAGGCGCGTCCAGACTTAGTAATAAGTTATTGAAACCTTGTTTCCCTGTAACACTGAAAACTTTTTGACGTGTATAGGATTCCTCGTTGACCCAAGAAGGACAGAAAAAGGTTATTCCGAATATTTTCTAGATTTCGCCGAAAAGCACCAATTTGTATACTTTTTCAACCAATTTTTGTTACCAGCCAGTTGTCAGTAAATATCAAACGAAATTTGAAACATCTGGAATACAACTGTCGCAGGTAGGTAGCTTCGAATGCATTTATTTATGTTCGGTAATAAAGTACTTGAAGCATGAAGCTTCTGGTAGAACTGTATTTTGCATAATCGGTTGATACAAAAAAAAGTTAGTCAAAGTATCAATGGTAAATCAGAAAGACTTTCTTCTCGCGGCTGCAGCATATGTAATTTTAAGTGGTGCACAGAAAAAGGAAAAGAAAAGATTTTGGATTTGCCCATTGAAAAGGTATCGAAAGCGGTACAGTGGGCATTGATATGATCAACGAATTAAAAGCCGACGACATTGTTCCGTTTGCAATTAACCCTTTGAGTGCCAAAATGATTTTTAGAGAATTAGCTAAAATTGCCAATTCCAAAAACAATAAACAAGAGTCGATAAGTATGAAAGAGAGATCGATCGTATTAGTTAGTGCGGGAGCAAAACCGCGACCGCGCTCTTGGCATTTTCGGCCAGTGTATTGAGGAGCGCGATCGCGCTGCTTGGCACTCAAAGGGTCAATGATCAATTGCGGTGTGACGGAAATTTTAAAAATTTTTCCAGAATGCTAAGCGCCGGTTTTGAATTTTTAATCAACGAAGTGGGACATAAAATATGTAAAACGATTTCCCAACTAAACTGCCAAATATGTAGTTCCTAAAGACGCAGTTAAAAGCTTTTAAAATAAGAAATTTATAACCATCATAAAATTTGTCACAGCACAAAAGAATTAGAAAATTTGCGATATTCAAGACTGGAGCCCTTCGCTCTAGGGACGATTTGCATGCCAATTGTGGTTGCTGGGGCCACTGACCTGCTTAAATAATGACAATTTTAAAATTTCCTGTTCTGTTGATTTTCAATTATCTTAAATTTTAGCCTTTTATAATGTTGAGCTTGTGTTTGTTTTTTTAACCCTTTAAGGACGTATGTCGTCCATACGCGTCACACTAGAAAAGAAGTAGTTTTCCCGAATTCCGCACATTCGCGGCACAAATCTAACTACATCGGAATAAATTCCGTCCCATGGGATCTGTAACCGAAAATAAATTCCGTTCTTAAAGGGTTAAAATGTTTAATTTGTGTGTCTAAATTGGTGTCTTCGGACGTATTTAATAAAATAATAATAAAGGAATTAACAATCACAATAAAATATTTTTGACCTTCTGGTAGTCTAATTAGGGACGGTTTATCGATTCTAAGTTTATAAGGTCAGTAAAATTTACCAGTCGAATAATATCATTTTTATATAAAAATAATATTAATATAATATTTAATAAACACTTCGATTCGCTGTCTATAAAAAAAGGTTATCATAAGGAAACCTATCATTTTGATCTTACAAATGTGATTAGAAACGTTTACAAAAGTGAACTTATTGTTAAACTAGTAAAGCTGTTGCGAGATGCACTAAAAGGATGAAAAAAAAAATTGGCAGTTATTGGGGACTGCCGACAGAAGTGAAGACTTAAAACTATGAAATAACAGTGGAATAATAATTTGATAAGGAAAATTTTAAGTATTTAGTTCATAATTTGTTATTATTGGCTCATGTAATTGTGGAACATAATTAATTTGAACTTGTGAAGGAATATCATTGTGAATTTCATCATCATAATCTGAATGTGACTTTGGAATGTATGGTTCATTCCGTGTTGATAGGCCCCCAGTACGAGTATGGGCCTCCAATTTGTAAATTATGAAAATTCTGACATTTAGAAACATGCTTTACAATTGTTTTTGAGGATTGATTTGTCGATAAATTAATCAAATTAGTGGCTCCGTGACGCGGTAACTGCGTGACGTAACTAGGTGCGAACTCGTAAGATTTACCCCATCCAAAAATCGTCTAACGCGCCTAAAGAAGTTTTCACTTCAAAAATAACTTGTTGCTCTTCGTCGAAATGTAAAATAACTTTGTTAATAACAATGTTTCCGACAAGTCTGGGCGCGCCTTTACATTCATCAAACCGACACTACGTGTCAAAATGTGTTTAGCTGGACATTATAAATATTATAAATGTAACTAAAATTGTTTAAGCTTCAGTCTTCACGCAGTCTTCATTCAGCCTTTAATAGTCTTTATTTTGTTTCATCTTTGTAACCAACAAATAAATAAATAAAGTTTTTAAAAATACTTCTCCGGATTTTTGGAACTTAATTAAAGTTACCTACAAACCAAACATTGTTAAGGCCAGTTGCAGAAACAAAGTTAACAGCAATGTCAGCTAACAGAGCGTTATGTAGATCTATGATTGGCTGCCAGCAAAATGCAGTGTGCTGGCAGCCAATCATAGATTTAAGTTAACTCTGTTAGCTGACACCGCTGTTACCTTTCGTTTCTACGCTGGCCCTTAATTTACTGTATCATTCAAGAAGCAAAAAAAATGTATTAAAAATAAATAATGTAGTTATACAGTAATACCCCGATTTACGCGCTTAATGCGTGAAAAAAGAAGAACGTTAACCCTAGAGTGGGCGCGTGGATTACATATGTAATCCAGTGTTTTTATTCTCAATATTATTTTTGTTTTGCTTATGACACATCAACAATTGAAACTTGGCCGAATTATTGAAGAATCCAATATAACAACGTCCGGATTATCGAGGTCGCACTGTAATATACTATTCAGCATAAATTTTAATTATTCATCTCAAACCTAACAAAAATAAATGTAGATCAAATGGAGGTACAGTACAATCCCGATTATCCGAGTCTCCGCGTTATCCGAGCGACCCCTATTTTTTAATTGTTTCGTGTTATTCGAGCTGATCCTGAATTTTATCCGAGTTATTCGATAAAATTCGGAGAAATTCAATAAAAAAGTTGCATGAGGCAAAAAGTCGTCTGGCGTTGTGATTATTTTCATTACTTAGAATTCCACTTCCGTTTATTTGATTCAGGACACTATATGAAGTCAGTTACATATACACTACCATCATAGGTACATACATGTCCATAGAAATGTCTGAAATGTTAGCTTCGAAGAAGCGTAAGAAAGTGGTGGTTACTCTAGCACAAAAAATTGAAGCATTAGAACGTCTAGATAGGGGTGAATCAATTAAAGTTATTGCTAGTGAATATGGTGTCGGCAAAGTCACAGTAGGTGATTGGCGAAGAAATCAAGATAAAATTAAGCAGTGGCATAGTCTACAAGCTTCGGGATCTGGTAAACGAAAATGTATGAAAACAGGTGACTACGAAAAGGTTGGTGATAGCTTATATTTATGGTTCACACAACAGAGAGGCAAGGGAATCCCTGTATCTGGCCCTATATTAAAAGAAGAAGCCCTATTGCTTAATAAACATATTAATGATGTTACTCCAAATTTGACAACAGACACGTTCACTGCAAGTGATGGTTGGCTCAATCGCTGGAAGAAACGCCATGGAATTCGACAACTAAAATTCTGTGGTGAAAAACTTTCTTCAGATACAGCAGGCTTTCAAAAATTTAAAGACGATATCCACAAACTGCTAGCAGAAGGTTACTCAACCGATCAGATCTAGAATTGTGATGAAACTGACGTAAATTTTAAATTGATGCCAACAAAGACTTTGGCTGCTAAACAAGAAGCTTCGGCCCCTGGGTATAAGCGCAGCAAAGAAAGACTGACTGTAATGGCTTGTAGCAATGCATCTGGGAGGCACAAGCTTCCTTTAACGTGCATTGGAAAATCTGCAAAGCCACGAGCTTTCAAAAACATAGCCCAAGGAGCTTTACCTGTTTACTATAAAAACCAGAAAGCTGCCTGGATGGACAGGGCACTGTTTAAAATTTGGTTTTATGATGAGTTTGTGCCCAGTGTAAAGACATTTATGAGAGCCAACGGTCTTCCTATTAAAGCAGTGTTAGTTTTAGATAAGAAGAAGTGTCCCACAGCCACCAAATTTTATACACCGAGCGAAGCCGGGTATTTCAGCTAGTTTTAAATAAAAAAGAATAGAAATGAAATAAGGTTGAAAACAGTATTTAACAGTGAAATACTGTTTCAATTTTGTATCATGTCAAAATATTAAAAACAAAATAAAATAAAATTGTAATAAGAGCGAGTGCAAGACCGACTGAAGGAGATTACCGTGCATGCGCACGATACAGTGCGCTTGCAAGGTAATTGATTTAAAAAAAGCGTTATAGCGAATCAACGTAAACCGGGGGCATTTGTGTAATTCAGCAAAACTACGCAATAATTTGATAAATCTTAAACTATTAAGTTTAGAAAAAAAAATAGGGTCAATTTTAAAATTTAATTTAATTTTTTGACGGGAAGGTCAATATTTTATGTCAATCTAATATTTGGACAACCGCACACGAATAATAAATTGATCAATATTTTCGTCAATATTTCTGTTCATTTTCATTGTTGCTGCTTTGTAATGTAATGTAATAGTAAGAAAAAAGCACATTAAGGGCCGGTTGCAGAAACGAAAGTAATAACGCTCTTAGCTTTACTACTTTTTCTCGGCACAAAACGCAATGGTTATATAAAAAACAAACTTATTGCCATGTGCAGTTATTAAATGAAATTGTTATCATCGATGAAAAAAAATACTTTAATTATTTCAGCACAGATAGAGGTAAATTGGATGAACTGTTAACAATGATTGAACCATACTTAACACGGGATCAGTATCGACACGTAAAGTTTACGCATTGCTTGCATACAATAAGCGATTTTAGTCGATATATTTTGAATCGTATTGAGTTACAGATAACTAGCTGGTAACGAGCTATAAATCAGTGCCTATCAAACAGGGCGCTAACCGCGAATAAAATTTATTTCGCGTCAGCTCTAGCGGGTTTGGAATTTTTGCTATCACTGTTTCGGATGTATAATATAAATAAATAAATGCAAAATGAGCAGAAACTCGTAGCTCTCATCTGTAAACCGTAATATTATCAATATTGACTAAAGCCGAATGTTGCTTGACACTAAACTATTAAATCCACTAACGATACGATTCTAGGGTTAAAGGCCTCCCCCGACCGACGCGAAATTTTTGCGGTGTCTGCGAATTTTTCGCAGCGAAAGATTCGTAGAAATTTGATTACACGGGGGCTTATGAAGAGGTTCACACCGATACGAGACGAATTCGCAACGACAGTGATTCTGCAGCGAAATAATCGCATATGCAAGTATTTCGCAGTTGGTCGCGTTTTATTAGCAGTCGCGTAACAAAAAAAATGTTAAATACTGAAAAATTAATTGAAATTGTGTGAAAGTATCCCATTTTGTACGACTTGTCCCACGAAGAATATAAAAATGTACGGAAAAAAGATAAAGTATGGACCGAAATCGGAAAGGAATTAAATGAAAATGGTAAATAGTTTTGTTTTTATTGTTTATAACTAAATACATAAGTACTTATCGTTAGTAAATAAGTACTTTATTTGTAGTAGCTGTTGTTTTTGTTTGTTGTTATTTGCGAGTTTATGAATTAAAGAAATTTACAAATTTTTCTCTAATGTGAAATGATAATCGTGATGCTCGTCTTGGATCGTTACCAAAATTAGTGAAAGCGCCAAGTTCCGGCTCTGACGGCTCTAAAAATTCAAAAAAATCTTGGTCACAGTTTCTAGTTCGTAAAAAATTATGCAAGACGCATGTTGTTTTTACAAGTAGAATTGTAGTTTCTACTTTTGTCTCTATTGGTCTATAAAATATTCGCCATTTTTGAGCCAATATGCCAAAACCATTTTCTACCACCCGTCTGGCTCGACAGAGTCTAACATTATACTTCTCTTTCCGAATATCTGTCCTAGATTGTTTATATGGAAAGAGTCTAATTGGATATGGTTTAAGTGCGAAAGCCTCGTCTCCAATTAAAACATGCGGACAGGGTTCATTTTGTTCAGGAAGATTTTGTGCTTCAGGAATATTCATTAAATTCATTTCAAATCGTTTTCCCATGTTGGAAACCTCAAAAATTCCACCATCGCTGTTTTTGCCAAAACCTCCAATATCAACGCACAGAAACTTATAATCAGGACCCACAATAGCCATGAGCACTATGGAAATTTTTTTTAAATAGCACCAGTACTTGGATCCGGTATTATCTGGGCACTTAATTGTAACGTGTTTGCCATCTATACTGCCAATGCAATTAGGAAATTGCCATAAGTTCATAAACCCTTCAGCAGATTTTTTCCAAATTTCCGTTGTAGGTTCAGGTAAATATATATTTCCTAAGCTTCTGCATATAGCTTCACATACTTCTGTAACTATTTGGCTCACTGTTGAAAAGCCAAGTCGAAAGCTGTGACCAATTGTATGAAAAGTATCACCAGTAGCGAGAAATCTAAAGGTAATAAATTTTGTTTTAGGTGAAGGGCTTAAAAAAAATGGAAAAATTTACGAGAAAACTGACATGTGCCGACGACAATAGGTTGCAAGAAAATGCTAACGAAAAACAATTAATGGCTTGCATAAGAGAGTTGTGAGACATCCAAGTTCCACCAATTTCAGAAAGGGAACTCTCAGGTGTTAATGTGAATAAAATCGGTTGCTAAGGTTATAAATTGGCACAATTAAATAATGTCAGAATGACATGCCCGCTAAAGTGTCAACATCAACATGTTAGGTTAAGGCAGATGTCAGTCAAGATGTCACACTCGCCATCATCTTAATCAAGTTTAGGTTTGTTAAATAAAACAACAAATGGTAGTTCTGAAAAGAACCTTTATTATAACGCGTGAACTTATGTTAAAAAACAGGAGAAATGGCATAACATAATAATAACAACAGAACCAACATAGCTAAGAGGAATCACGAAACGAGAAATAAATACAATCAGAGCAAGTGCTCAAAGTGGCCCCCATTCATTTGCAAGCATAACCGTGCCTGCCGCAACAGACTCCGTTTAGAATTTGTAGCCATTTCAGGAGTAATTGTAGCAAAAGCTTCCTGAATGCGACCCCTGAGTTGCTCTTCTGTATCAATAGGGTGCCTGTACACAACGTTTTTAACGTGGTCCCAAAGAAAGAAATCCAGAGGATTTAAATCGGGGGACCGTGCAGGTCAGTTTTGTGGACCGCCACGACCTATCCATCGATCAGGATACTGTTGATCTAAAATTTCTCTAACTCGTCGACTGAAGTGTAGTGGTGCGCCATCGTATCGAAACAAGTCGTTAATACGGAAAACAAGTGGAATATCTTCAAGCAAATTTGGAAGTTCTGTGTCCAAAAAATTTGCATAAATGGCTCCCGTTAACCGTGCAGGAAATTCAAAAGGTCCTACCTAAAGAGGGAAGTTCGATGACATGTAAACTAATTTCTATTGCAGACATACCACACGTAGCGTTACGACCACATTCTCCAAAAATTATAATCATTTCGAGATAATCAGCTGCTGAATACATGATTATGGGCAGATTAAAACGTTTTGACTTCACTTTATCAAATTCAATTTGACAGTGACATTTTTCAAAAAACCCAGGCACCCACATAATTTTAAAGATTTGCTTTTTTCTTATAACCTAGTAACGTAAAATTACGACACACACCTTGAGGGCGCCTGTCTCTGATTGGTTAACTTTAAGATGTCTTTTCTCTAATAGGTACCTTTCAAGTTAGATTTTATTTTCTTTACACACATCTTAATGCCGTCTCGCGTTTCCTCATTTTCCCTAGGGCGCGAGTTGTGAAAGACCCTGTATAAGGTCCAGTAAAACAAGGACTGGTCAGGCAGCAAATAACACTAAAAAATGGACATGGGCCGAGCACATGTCCATCTTCCGTCCTTTTTTGAATTTTGCGCAAACTTCATCGAATATCAGTAATATTAGTAGTGCCTTCGAAGAAATTTCTTCCAATACTTTACCCGAAACTAGCGAAACTGATATTGTGTCAGAAGATTTGGGCACAGAAAATACAGGGTTGCAAGAAAACCAAGGGACTGTGCACGATGGAAGTCAGCCGCAACATTCTTTAAATCTTTCTTCAGAAACGCATGTTACCTCTGTGGCAGCAATAAATGTGACTTCCTTGCCAGTTTTAGATGCACCCAGAAGAACTACAAGAAAACGCACAACAAATCCATCGTCATCGGTGCAAGAAATGATTGAATACTTCAATAACAAAAAAAGAATTGAATATGATGACATTGATTGTCTTTTTTTATCTTATGCAAAAACCTTAAAAAAAATTTCAGCCAAAAGACAAGTTAAAATTACAAAGACAAGTTAAAATTGCAAATTGCTGAAGTGTTCATGGAACAAGAAGTTTTACAAATAGAGGAGGACAATTCAAGAAATTTTGCATCTCAAAGGCCTGAAACTTCATACACTTGTGCATCTTCATCTTCTAGGTTATCTTGTACAGAAATGTCTACACCAACAGTTCCTTTATCAAATGTAAACACAAACAATGCTGCACAAGACTGTGTATCCCATTTTAATGATGCGTTTCATTCTTATAACCATTAATTATTTTAAAATATTTATAATATAAATATACAAATAATAAATACGGATACTTACTCCGGTAATTTAATTTACCTACCTTAATGTTATTGCAAGCCGTTCTTCAGGTGTAATAGCCTCGCGATAATTAGTATCACATTTTCGAATATCCTCTTTGATTAGATTCAATATTTCGTCGAAACACTCCGTGGTCATTCTAAAATAAATATAAAATCGCTTCTCATCCTTTCTAAGTTGAGGCATTAATGTGTGAAATTCTCCATATTTGTGTCTTTCCAGGTTTATATCGTGGACCCATTTTCTTTTTTTCCTACAATGTATTATGATTTATTGATAATTTGTTGAAAATGCATTTACGATTAGTGATAAAATATTAACCTGTTATTTTCCTCTGCTTCCAACATTAAAAACAAAACTGCTTCCTCTTCATCTGATGAAGAATTATCCATTGTTATTTTAAAATCGGAAAGACGGAACAAGACTGACTAAGGTCGCGAATTTCAATGATGCGAAAAAATTGCATTGGTGTGTGGCTACATGCGAATTTTGCTGTCGCATCAGGCGCGAAATTTTCGCTGTCGCAAGCACTGTGAATATTTCGCGTCGGTCTGCGGGATACTTAAAGCGTCATGATACGGCCATTTGAGAAGCTGTGACCGTTGAAGAGAAAATCGACTGTAAAGGATCCCACAGACCGACGCGAAATATTCACAGTGCTTGCGACAGCGAGAATTTCGCGCCTGATGCGACAGCAAAATTCGCATGTAGCCACACACCAATGCAATTTTTTCGCATCATTGAAATTCGCGACCTTAGTCAGTCTTGTTCCGTCTTTCCGTTTTTAAAATAACAATGGATAATTCTTCATCAGATGAAGAGGAAGCAGTTTTGTTTTTAATGTTGGAAGCAGAGGAAAATAACAGGTTAATATTTTATCACTAATCGTAAATGCATTTTCAACAAATTATCAATAAATCATAATACATTGTAGGAAAAAAAGAAAATGGGTCCACGATATAAACCTGGAAAGACACAAATATGGAGAATTTCACACATTAATGCCTCAACTTAGAAAGGATGAGAAGCGATTTTATATTTATTTTAGAATGACCACGGAGTGTTTCGACGAAATATTGAATCTAATCAAAGAGGATATTCGAAAATGTGATACTAATTATCGCGAGGCTATTACACCCGAAGAACGGCTTGCAATAACATTAAGGTAGGTAAATTAAATTACCGGAGTAAGTATCCGTATTTATTATTTGTATATTTATATTATAAATATTTTAAAATAATTAATGGTTATAAGAATGAAACGCATCATTAAAATGGGATACACAGTCTTGTGCAGCATTGTTTGTGTTTACATTTGATAAAGGAACTGTTGGTGTAGACATTTCTGTACAAGATAACCTAGAAGATGAAGATGCACAAGTGCATGAAGTTTCAGGCCTTTGAGATGCAAAATTTCTTGAATTGTCCTCCTCTAATTGTAAAACTTCTTGTTCCATGAACACTTCAGCAATTTGCAATTTTGTTATGACTTGTCTTTTGGCTGAAAATTTTTTTAAGGTTTTTGCATAAGATAAAAAAAGACAATCAATGTCATCATATTCAATTCTTTTTTTGTTATTGAAGTATTCAATCATTTCTTGCACCGATGACGATGGATTTGTTGTGCGTTTTCTTGTAGTTCTTCTTGGTGCATCTAAAATTGGCAAGGAAGTCACATTTATTGCTGCCACAGAAGTAACATGCGTTTCTGAAGAAAGATTTAAAGAATGTTGCGGCTGATTTCCATCGTGCACAGTCTCTTGGTTTTCTTGCAACCCTGTATTTTCTGTGCCCAAATCTTCTGACACAATATCAGTTTCGCTAGTTTCGGGTAAAGTATTGGAAGGAATTTCTTCGAAGACACTACTAATATTACTGATATTCGATGAAGTTTGCGCAAAATTCAAAAAAGGACGGAAGATGGACATGTGCTCGGCCCATGTCCATTTTTTAGTGTTATTTGCTGCCTGACCAGTCCTTGTTTTAGTGGACCTTATATATTTAGCATAAGTGTCTCGTAAATTTTTCCATTTTTTTTTAAGCCCTTCACCTAAAACAAAATTTATTGCCTTTAGATTTCTCGCTACTGGTGATACTTTTCATACAATTGGTCACAGCTTTCGAGTTGGCTTTTCAACAGTGAGCCAAATAGTTACAGAAGTATGTGAAGCTATATGCAGAAGCTTAGGAAATATATATTTACCTGAACCTACAACGGAAATTTGGAAAAAATCTGCTGAAGGGTTTATGAACTTATGGCAATTTCCTAATTGCATTGGCAGTATAGATGGCAAACACGTTACAATTAAGTGCCCAGATAATACCGGATCCAAGTACTGGTGCTATTTAAAGAAATTTTCCATAGTGCTCATGGCTATTGTGGGTCCTGATTATAAGTTTCTGTGCGTTGATATTGGAGGTTTTGGCAAAAACAGCGATGGTGGAATTTTTGAGGTTTCCAACATGGGGAAACGATTTGAAATGAATTTTATGAATATTCCTGAAGCACAAAATCTTCCTGAACAAAATGAACCCTGTCCGCATGTTTTAATTGGAGACGAGGCTTTCGCACTTAAACCATATCTAATTAGACCCTTTCCATACAAACAATCTAGGACAGATATTCGGAAAGAGAAGTATAATGTTAGACTCTGTCGAGCCAGACGGGTGGTAGAAAATGCTTTTGGCATATTGGCTCAAAAATGGCGAATATTTTATAGACCAATAGAGACAAAAGTAGAAACTACAATTCTACTTGTAAAAACAGCATGCGTCTTGCATAATTTTTTACGAACTAAAAACTGTGACCAAGATTTTTTTGAATTTTTAGAGCCGTCAGAGCCGAAACTTGGCGCTTTCACTAATTTTGGTAACGATCCAAGACGAGCATCACGATTATCATTTCACATTAGAGAAAAATTTGTAAATTTCTTTAATTCATAAACTCGCAAATAACAACAAACAAAAACAACAGCTACTACAAATAAAGTACTTATTTACTAACGATAAGTACTTATATATTTAGTTATAAACAATAAAAACAAAACTATTTACCATTTTCATTTAATTCCTTTCCGATTTCGGTCCATACTTTATCTTTTTTCCGTACATTTTTATATTCTTCGTGGGACAAGTCGTACAAAATGGGATACTTTCGCACTATTTCAATTAATTTTTCCGTATTTAACATTTTTTTCGTTACGCGACTGCTAATAAAACGCGAGCAACTGCGAAATATTTGCATATGTGATTATTTCGCTGCAGAATCACTGTCGTTGCAAATTCGTCTCGTATCGGTGTGAACCTCTTCATAAGCCCCCGTGTAATCAAATTTCTACGAATCTTGCGCTGCGAAAAATTAGCAGACACCGCAAAAATTTCGCGTCGGTCTGGGAAGGCCTTAAAGCTGAGTCCTTTTTTGTGTACAAATAGACTGGGCTACTATAAAACCAAACTAAACCGAATTCCAGAATACGTCTTGAGTTTACCATAAACGTAACACATGACATTGGGATGTAGTTGGATTCTGGACCGCTCCCTGATTGTTTGGAGGCAATAATTGTTTTAAGTTCATTTCAATAGTTGACTCCCATACTATTAATTTTCTTAGACAGGTCTTACAGTTGTTTCTGGTTTTATTTTCACGTCATAAAACGCACAACCCACACAGTGTGAACTATTTGTCACAACTGAATATTAATGAAACTTGATCTTTTTTTACTAAAGTAAGTAAAAAACCAGTAAAAATCAAAACAATGTGTTTTCCAGATCAAACTGAAACATCAAATCTCAAATATCACAGAATATGAAAAGTGACTTAGGTACTTCTTGCATAGAGCCCTTCAATTATAAACGTATTCCTTTTTTATATTCATCTTCCATTCTTTTAGAATAGCATCTATGTAATTGTTGTGTTACTTTTCAGCTCAGTGTAAACGAGCCCAAGTCCATAATAAAAGGAAGTTGACTCAATTTTGTTTCAGAAAATTCGGTGTTGAGTCCAAAACTCGATTTCATGTTTCTTTTTCCTCACACTCTTACGTTGTATTTCCAAAAAATGAGACTACCACTGTTTCATAGTAGGAAATTGATTTACAATTCAAAATTTATGTTAAAATGGCATCATTTATTGTATGAATATAAATTTTCCAGGAATAAAAAAATATTCATTTAACACATGTAAAGCAAAACAGGAAATTAGTGATTGAAACAGTCACCATTTACACCAAAATAATACATTACACTGGCCGCAATACCGAACAAGAGAATTGGAGCAAGACATGAACAAGTTACTGGAGTTAGTAGAGTTTTTCGCCTACCGGGACATATGCGGAGATACTACTACATTAAAATGACTTGTCAAAATTAAGTAGGTGAAAGATTTGTTACCAATTATAGTAGCTTGCTTATGGCTCTTAATTCTCTTCTAATTTCATCGCACGGTATATAATAAACATAAACATTCGAATACTCATCCTAAACTTAAAACCTTCATTTTTTTCACAACATTTATAGTCATTAGAAATAGTTTTTTTTGTAACTTGTGCACATTGTACACATTATAAAAATATTGGTTTTACCAATACATTTTTAAAGCTAAGCTTTTAAACTTGTTGTTAAACAATGTGAAATAACTGGAAGATAGTACAGAAAAGTGCAGGCACTATTTTAAATTTAAAATGTTTTTGACTTAATTCTTAGCTACTATATACAAATATATAACTTGCAACTGCTTTATTGCTTTTACAGCTTGAAGGCTCTGCAATCAAATAAATTGGTTAGCTTTAAGAAGGGACTGTTTTGTTACGATAAACACACACCAATAAGTTATAAAAATAAAATAAATTTGAAAAACATACTAATAATAACAATAGGCAATGAGGGAGGTACGAAACAATCCCAATAACCATAAAATAGTCTCACAATATTAAACAATTAAATTATGCTAATAGTTATTGTACTTCTTTGGTTTTACTAAAAAATGCAAGTCTCTTATTCCTGATATCTTGTGCATCACATGGACTAGAGGGCGTAGATGGTGTGTTGGACTTACATTCTAAACTCATTGCTATAGCTCTCTTCAGCTCAGATTCTTCATCCTCTTCTTCCGAAAAATTATTTTCAAAATCTGACGTTAAGGCATGTTGCATATTTGAATTAACTAAACCCGACTGTTCACTTTCTTGTTCATCTTGTAAACTTAATTGTAAAGCTGCTTTCAAATCGGGGTCATCTTCATACGAATTTACTTTTAATACTTTTTGTTTTGGTACTACTGGTTTTAATTTTAATAACTCATCAGCATCACAGTCAGGTAATTGCCCAAAAATAACAAATATTGAATAACCATCATTTTTTAATTGAGCTAAAAATAATGATAAGTATGTGTTGGATATTAATTCTGGTTTAGATAATAACGAATTCAAATTAAACCATTGATTTCCTATGCGTCTAATTGTAAACCAGTGATCTTTGTAGTTGCATATAAAAGCCTGTAGCTTACTGGGATCTGTTAAAGCATTCTCAACTCTTTTATCAGTGCTTGAGTATGGAACCACCTCCAAACCCCATATTTCTAAAGCACTGCTTATCACTTGAATTGAGAAGTATCCGCTATCGTCCATATTCCCAGAAGGCTGTTTCAAGAAATTTTGATAAGCCTCGCTTTCTTCACCACATTCCGCCATGCGAAGTCGCTCTTCTTCATCCATTTTATGAGCAAGACTGCTTAAATCGACAGGAGTAAAATATGGTCCTTGAAGAAGTGCATTGAGGCAATGCTGTGCACACAACGATCCTTCTTGCTAAAATACAATTTAAAAATTATGTGAAAATGGTCAAATAGGTTAGATAAGTATGTGTAACACTTTATTAATTTATGCACAGTCACTACTTACTTTTTCGTGAAATATTGCTTCCATTCCTTAATATTCGAGTAACACTAATAAATCTCAAACGAAATCTTAATAAAATCTTTAGCTGAAAAAAATGACAAAACGTCAACCAATTGACAGCAATAATAATAAAAAAATGAACCGGAGGAACTTCACGTTATTTGTATAAATTAGAGACATTTTATTTTAGTGTTGTGTAATTTTAAAAATTTATAAATACCTGTACAAATGTAAAAATTGTAAATATTTGATAATATCTTTTTCGAAGTAACAATTTTGGTATTTAAAATCCATTTGTTGTAAATACGTTTCCCAACCAATTTTCTAGCGACCAATGAGAAACTTAGAATTTTTAGTTTAGTTTTGTTTTTCTGAAGCATGTTGACACTCAACATGGCGGCATGTCGTCAGTGCTGTGCTGTGTCGTGGTAAGTCCAAATAATTTCAATTTTTTGCGGAAAATCAGATCTAATTTAAGCTAGAACGATTATCATAACGCGCAAACCATCCTGCTACGTATTTAAAACCTAACCTCTACTCTCAAACTCGGACAGAAACTCGTAAATTACGGCTTCGGTTCACACTTTTAACCCTTATTAACATCTACGTTCCTACGCAGTAAACTGATTTTACGCGAGAAATAAATTGAAAATACCGATTAATCCAACAAAATATCTCGTTCTTGTAATTTGTAAATAAAACTACGAAATCATATCCGACCAATGTCGCCAATCAATAATTTGACCGTTGTTTTTCCTTTGCTGCCGTATATACTCTGCTTTCGTTGTAATTACATCGTGCTTTTTTATTTCCCTTTAAAACCGTAGATATACCTTGAGGGAACAGATGCATTTATTAAAAGTATTTTTAGAAGATTCTTGAAAGGACTGCTGGTATAGGGTTATTTTAATACATCTCACGTTTTCCAAAAATTCCACCAACACGTTTTTTCCTTCGATGCATTATTAATCGGCGACATAAAATAAATTTTTAATCGTATGGCTTACACAAAGGTTAATAGACAGTCAGTTTTTATTTGTTGGTATTGGCGTTATTGGTGTTCTATTTAAACGTAACGTTTTGTATTAATGCGTGTAATGTAGACAAATTGACCGCGAAAAATTAACCGATATTACTGCACACAGGTGGTCACAAATTCGGTTACATTGAACTCCAAATCAACTTGAATTTCTAATAAAAATTCTGAATTAATTGCGGGTAGGTAAATTCGTTAAATGGTATTATAAAGAAATGTCAAACTTCATTTTGAGTTGCATTTGCTTATTTACAATACGTGACCTAAATGAGTATATCCTTCGCTGCTAGATAAAGCGTGTTCAACAACCACCTACATTTCTTGTTACTCTTATTTGCTTACGATAAGTTATTAGTATGCAACTAAACGGCTGGATTGTGAAATGCATTTGCGTTTGGCATTGCAACCGACGCTGCACTTGTTCCAATGTATTTTATGCACTCTTTCTTTGTTATGAATTTACAAAATGTATAATATTGAACCAAGTTACGTTTACACATATACAACTTAAAGTATCCCCGATAATTATAATTTATTATCACTGTTAACATGTTTTCTTTGTTTTGTACTTTCTTCTTCAATGTAACAGAATTATGAATTAATTTGATTATTATTTTACTGTACTCTCTGAACCACAGTTGCCGTTGAAGAGAAGTAAAAAATAAATATCAAATGTTAAAATTGCAACTAAACTAAACTAAAGCTTGTAGAAAAGTTTCACAATATAATTTCACACTCCCCGTGCTTAATCTGAGAGCAAAACTATTTTATCTATTTTGAACTACATATATTTACATATATTTGTAAAGAATTTAAAAAATTAAAATACAGTGATGGAGATATTGTTAAAAACTCCGATCAGAAATACGAAACTATTTTCTTCGTTATCTAAAAATAAAGTTTTTAATGTTCTTTGTAAGGGTAATATCTTTTCGGCGGCTTCTATTAAAAAAGTTATTTTCTTCAATCTATCGATGGGAGTTTATTAAATTTTGTTGTTGTTTAATTCCCGCTTTCGATTATATTTCACAAAAATTGTAACTTTTCAATCAAATCTTTAATAAATTCCACACACTTCTGTTTAAGTGAAACGACGGTTTAATTTCGGTTTATTTCGATTTATTGCAATTTTCACAAAGGAATAAATTCGCCAGGGGTAACTTTTCGATTTATAGAAATACATAAATTTATAAGAACTTGTTTTCTGTGTAGGTGTAGCCTTTTACTTAACATAATGATACAAATTAACTATAACAAGTCCCAATGGTTCTGTAAATACTTCTGAAAAAAAAAATAATCGATTTGTATAATAATAATAAATCCATTTGTTTGGATACTGTGAAAACCGTAGAGTTGATGAAAGGTGTATCAAAATTCCATACCCTGATATCAAAACACAATTGGCAGCGATGACCGAAGCATCTGGAAAAATTTTCATGATAAGGGTTCAAGCACCATGTGCTCAATTATACGGTATTAAAACCTCATAAATCGTTTCGTCTGTTTGAAATTGTTTGTAAAATACTTCATCCAAGAAAGTTGTGTAAAATACAGGGACAAAGCCCCTACTAGAAACCATATTAGTCAGTAGAACAAAATACGAAATCGTCCTTTGTTATTCAAAAATAAGAATTTTAATGTTTTGTGGGGGAACTGAAATAAAAATCTTATAATTCCCTTAAGAGTATTTTTAAGCAGTGATGGGATTCATTTTTCACACAGCCATTTTTACACATAATTTTTGTTGAATAATTTAATATTATCGATTGCTACTTTTCAAGTGTACATTAAAACTTGTTATTAAATTGTGTGTCGAAATAGTTTATGAACATTTTGTATTGAAATAGGTTTTATTTGTTGATTTCAGCTTGTGTAACTAAGAAACTCAAAATTTAGAATAGAAAATTCAAAGTAACTGATATCTAACAACAGCGCAACCACTGGCCTTTGAAAAATTATGAGAAAAGCGACACAATCCGCACCCAGCACGCATTGAAGACATCTGAGGATTTTTAGTTCAACATTTCAATATTTTCGTTAAATTTTGTGTGATTGTGGATTGTCGTACAAGTTTTTTTAATTTAAAATTGGATAGTTTTTTGTACTGTGAACTTAATTGGTCATCGTCGTATATGCGAATTGGTATCATTGGGATCAGTGAGAATTCGTCTCTGCGATATCTGCTGCCATATATATTTGACTTTTGTGGGGTATTTATACATACCATAACCATTCTGTGATATTCGCTACACTTAAGAAATTAACACAAAGTGAAGATAAATCATTGTTCTGATAGACTATGTCCACCAATCCTCAGTGGAAGACCTTCCAGCCGCCTGACGTCATGCATCAAGATTCTGCCATTCTCGATTTTAAATCAATGACCACCAATGGTCAGTAGTCTCATTCATTATCCTTTTATTATATCTTATATTTTTCTTTGTTGTTGATTTTCAGGGAAAACATCTCAAGCATTTAATTTCAACCGTTCCAACTCAAGTTCACGATTCGGACCCGATTTTCCCCTACTTCAAGAAAAATCATCATCATCATTTAGTAGTTTATATGGCTCATCAAGTTCTACGCACACTACAACTAGATTTCCGCCAATTGGAACATTTTCCCTTGATACAAATAATGTTTATAACAGCAGCGGCGATTCAACTAGTAATAATGTATTCTCTAATGGCAACAGCAGTAGTTATAGTGACTCAAATTCAGCTAATCTTGGAACTCGAGAGACCGGCATTATTGAAAAATTATTGGTAAACATTGTTTATTCTCTTATGATTCACTTTACAATATTAAATTGTTTTACAGCATTCTTATGGATTTATTCAGTGCTGTGAGCGTCAAGCGAGACTATTTTTTCACTTCAGTCAGTTTAGTGGAAATATTGAACATTTGAAAATTGGGGACCCTGTAGAATTTGAAATGACTTATGACCGTCGTACAGGCAAACCTATTGCAAGTGCTGTAACCAAAATTGCCCCTGAAGTGGTATGATTTGATTGTTACCATTTATTAGCTAATGCTGATGAATTCTTTTTTTTGAGAAGGTTATGAGTGAAGAACGAGTTACAGGAACTGTAACGACAGAACTAAGGACTGAAGGTTCTGGTGGTGATACTCAAGGTAGAATTAGTTATGAAAATCGCGGAGAATGTTTTTTCTTACCATACACCAAAGATGACGTAGAAGGCAATGTCACTTTACGTGCAGGAGATAAAGTCAGTTTTCAAATTGCAACTAATAATCGGTAAGAGAAGAAATTAGTAATATTTTCTAGCAATGAATAGCAAGTACAGTAGAATTCGGTTGTAACGGCTTCGATTATAGCGAACCACCGGTAATAATAAACTTCATTCCAAGTCTCGACATTTTCCCCTATATCTATAATAATGTAAAAATTCATCATTTATATCGAACTTCAGATATAACAAACCGATTTTGACGGTCTCTTGAGGTTAGTTATGACCGAAGTCGACTGTATTAAATTTTATCTGTCTGTGAGTGTGTCTGTCTGTACAGACTGTACAGACTGTACAGATAAATTGCATCTGATTGCTTTAGTTCTAAATTGAACCTGAAACGATCTTAATTCAAAAGAGTAATTTATATTTTATATTGGTATTATTTATTATTGTCTTAGGGTCTGATTTCAAGTCAGAGTTGCGACGGTGCAAATTGGTTACCAAGTTGAATTAGCCAGTAAATTCAATTTGAAATTTGGATATGACCAGTTTTAAAATCTTGATGAGTCATTCCCAGTTGGTCATTCCCATGCCAATCAATTTGCACCGTCACAACTTTGACTTGAAATTGAGCTTTCAGCTTCTAGTAAAATATTAAATATGTGACCTTGTGTCAACTTCATGAGAATTGGAATTTGAGGATTTCTTATAATTTCACATTTTCTGTCAGAGTGAAAGTGTGAGAATGACATTTCTGTGTTACTTTCCAGTATTTATTTTGAAATCATTACTTAGAAGGAACTATAACTAGGACAATTGATTGTAATCAGTTTCTTTATATTAATTTATACAACAATTTATACAATTAATAAGTGTTTTGAGATTAAATATTCAGCTGCATCAACTCTAACCAAGATTGTTTCAAAGTTGCAAATAAATAAATATACAGTAGAGCGTCGATTATCCGAACGTCAATTATCCGAAACGTCAATCATCCGAATCGTCATTAACTTTGCCATTACATTACATTATAATGTGATTGAAATATTATTTGTTGTTCAATATATGTTTATATTCTATCATTTTGAGCGTTTTAGTGCTCATAAACTATGACTGTTCGGTCATCCGAATTTTCGATTATACGAACGGTAGTCGGTCCCAATTAGTTCGGATAATCGACGCTCTACTGTATATATAAATTTAAGAAATTGATTCTTAATAGGTGACAAATTAAATAACACCTTTTAATAATAAATTGTTTGCTTAATTGTTTTAGTGGGAATCTTGGGGCGTGTCATGTACGATTAGAAAACCCAGCACATCCTGTAAAATATCAAGGTGTCATCTGTTCAATGAAAGAAAGTTTTGGCTTCATCGAACGAGCAGATGTTGTTAAAGAGATTTTCTTCCACTTTTCTGAAGCAAAATTAAAAGAAGAATTACATTTAGGTGATGACGTTGAATTTACCATTCAGACTCGCAATGTAAGCAAAACAGATTCTTTATTTCATTCGCTAATATATGAAATAAAAATTTTAGGGAAAAGAAGTTGCATGCAATATTACAAAATTACCACCGGGTACAGTCATATTTGAAGACCTCAAACCTGACATTTTGAAAGGCCAAGTTTTAAAACCACTGGATCGAGGTCCCAATGCTAGACATCAAACTGATGCACTGCCAGGACGCATCCGATATCGTGCACCTGATCATTCTGAAGTTGAAATAGCATTTGGAGACAAGGACCAAAAAGGAGACTTTACTTTACGCCATGGAGATTGGGTTCAATTTCGCATTGCAACTGACAGACGAGATCAACTTAATCGTGCCACACATATTTCCTTATTGGATGAGAGTTTTATTGTATCTGGAGAACGTCGTGAACAAGGAGTTGTTGCTTCTGTGAAAGAAGGATTTGGATTTTTAAGATGCGTTGAACGTGAACCGAGATTATTCTTTCATTTCAATGAAGTGTTGGATATAGAAAGAGAGGTCCAAGTTGGTGATGAATTTGAATTCACAGTAGTTCAAGACCAAACAACAACATTTGCAAATTCACGTCAGAGCGCCATAAGAATGAAGCGATTATTGCCCAGTACTGTTCAGTTTGAGACCCGAACTGAAAGTAATGTAGTAGGAGTGGTTTGTAAAGAAGTCACACACAATAATTGGGGTAATCGCAGTCCAACTAAAAATCAAAATGTACAGAATGGTAATGGTGATCATGCTGCTGAATCTGGCTTAATAAGTTATCAAATTAATGGTATAAAGAAGACTATTCCTTACAATCCCAAAGATTGTGAGATTAAACATTTTCCAAGACTCGGGGACAAAATACAATTTAACATTAATCAGATTAAACGTAATAAAGAATTGGTCGCTGTAGATGTCCAAGTGGTACAACCGACTACGCAAACCAATGGAATTTCAAAGCAAAGCACCCGTTTTGCCGCCACCCTGCACCAAGGATTCATTGCTGCTCTTAAAGATGGATTTGGATTCATTGAAACTATTCAACATGATCGAGAAGTTTTCTTTCATTTCAGGTATGTAAAGCTCGTGCTAAATGTCATGAGTGTTGATACAGCAACCAAAACTCTTCGCAATACTATAGACTTGTTATAATTAAATGGAGGCTTTACGTAGTAATGATTGCAATGACAATTTTTATTGGATTGCTGGAGATTTTCCGTTAAGTTGCAGTTACATGAAACACTTTAATTACGATTGATCAAAGGATTACTATAACAATAAACTTGTTTCATGTGACAATACAGCTCTGCCTACCTACCAAAAATTGTCTTCGCAATCACTGGTTATTTGAAATCTCCATACTATACCATTTTTAGGGTTCACTTTCTTGTATTGCCCCACCTTTTCTATAGCTTGCTTTCGTCTTCATTTGCCCATCATGAATATTTCGATTTTAAATAATTTGTTACTTTTGATTTTTAATTAATTGTTTTTAAATTTACGATCATTTTTGCAACTTTAAAATATCAGTAAAATTAATACTAGTCTATTAAAATGTTAGCCATAAGTTTTTTCCACATTGTGGAATAGACTATCGTGAATACAACACACATTATTCAGCTACGCCTGGGTTCATTAATCGAACGCCTAATGGTCCTTTAACAATCAGTTGGTATAATAATTAGTGGACAAGTCACTTTTAAATTGATTATGAAACCGGGTCTTGGCATTTTAACCCTTGCTAGTTAAGAAGGGTGTTTTCACGTTCAAGCTTTAATTTTTAACTAGTGCTAATTTAATAATGCTTGTTTTTTCCCATTGCAGATAATCTTTTATGTTAAAGGATAGAGTATTTTAATGCAATAGCACAGAATATCTATTAATATTCTGTGGCAATAGATTAGAAAATAATTTTTTAAATTTGAGAGGAATGAACACCATACAATAATACCACCAGCTTGCTTGTGCTTTTTAAACTTAGATGTTTTTGAAAATATTACATTGTTATGTAGAAAAGGGGTTGGAAGTATTAGCTAGGAAATTTGTCTTCAAATAAAAATGGAATTTGAAAAGGTATCTATAGCTTATCTGTAAGAATCATTCTACAGAGTGTTTTGTCAACGCCACATAATCAATATAGAATGAACTCGGTAACAAAATTATTATCATAAGTAATATCACAAGAGAGTGAGAATAAATTGAAAATAATTCGACAGATTTTCGAAAACTTGTTGCCAGGGAATAGACACGAGAGCCCTACGGGCTCTCGTGTCTATTCCCTGGCAACAAGTTTGAAAAAATAACTGGAGAATTATTTTCTAATTAATTCGCACTCTCGAGTGGTATTCGGAAGATTATTTTTTAACGTTTAAATAATAAATACAGCATAAAAATACAGTTTAATTCATTATAAACTAAAATCAAACTGGCGACAGATGTCAAAACTAGAAAATGTGCTGTCAAGTTACATATGTAAACAAAATACTAGAAATTATGCTCGCGGGAATTTTCTACAGTAGAAAATTCTCACTATAATAATGTTGTGATTGGACAGAATTAAACACGTGTGCCCAAATACTGCTAAACGATTGGTGAATGAAATCATTAAAAAATAATCAAAATAATTAGATTTTCGATTCTAGGATGTCAAATTATTTTAATGAAGTAAAATTAATATAAATAGATACACATGGAATCTTAAATAAACAAAATGCACTAGAAAATCTTGCACACCAAATTTGTGCAAGACTGTACTGGCGCCATCAAATCAGTGCATGTGTAACCACTATAATAAACAATTACAGTATACTGGCAAGGAGAGCAAAATGTATAAAGTTTTAATTTATTAATGTAAAAACTAAATATTGATTTGAATTTTTTTTTTTTTTTTGGTTTGGTTTTTGATCTATAATTCCATGATGTATTATGAGCCATTATAATAATACACCCTATATACTTCTTATCAAAATATAAGATGTTTTTTTCAAATGTTTATTGCAGTAGGCTATATAGCCTTTCCACAGTTTTAGGTTTGAATTTGAAAGAAAATTTAATTTTTGTGACTTAAGATAATTTATTAAAATTGCTTGTGGGGCAGTTGTTTCATTGTCGTGAGAAACTAAGAGTAATCTTAATTTTTTTAATTTGTATAAAATAAGCAATCCACATACTGGGTCATTATATACAGTAAACAGTTGCATTAATCTTCAAAAAATGTTTAAATTGACAGTTAGGTGTTACTATGGACATTGCGATCATTATTTAAGAAGTGCTTGAACTTTATTTTTTAAGTGGCTTAGTAATAATGCATTAAGTTGTCCGCAGCTTTTTTTCTTTAACACATTCTTTTAATTAAAAAATTTAAATACTTAAAGAAGTTAAATCAAACAAAAAAGACATGCGACGAGAAATTGGTGACGAATTTTTATTAATATCATTCTTTTTTGAAACTTCAGAAAGCTAACAACTATCCATAATCGTCAATAATGTAAATCATAAAAAGTCTTGTATAAAATCAAAAATTAATTTTCTGAACAGTATTTTTATGTCAAGTCGATTGGGTTGGTAGTACTCAAGCTATCTGGGTTTTTTTAACTATCATGGGCAAAGTTGCGAGTCGCTGCAGCAGTAGGTGAGTAACAATCTAAATTTTATCAATTTTTGGAAAGAAAGGTGGAGCCAAGATCTAATATAACAGTAATAAAATTTGTTTTAACACTATTTCCTAACATTACTTTTAGACCATTTTTAACATTTCGAACGTTTCTGTTGTGATAAATTTGTTTTTTCCATTTTTGATAATAATCTTTCACTACTTTTTCCTTTCCATATCACTCTTTCCATACAGAAATTTATAAAATTTAGATTTAAATTCACGCCCGCTAATAAACGTAACGAGTTAAAAGCGATCAAAGTAATACCTACTTCATGAATGCACGCTAGTGTGACTGCAACTTAATAAAAAGTCGACTACGAAACAATGGATTAATATAACCAGTTTATTGAATAAAATGCAGACTACTTGATCGTTATTTAAAATGGATTGTACTACACGGCTTGAACGTAATTTATTTCAAGGGGTAAAATGCACCCCAACGTGGTTCTTTGTAGGAACTACTGGCAAAAAAGAATGCCGGCCTATGAACAAAATCTGAATCATGTGTCTCGTTTTTGAGAGTTTGTGAAAATTAAAACGACTATAAAAATGAAGTAACATTTTCGTAAAAATGCATAGGTCTAGTTGCGATTATGCATTTAATTATGTTTTCAAACACTTGAGAAGAATTTAACGAGGTTATTTTTAATCTGGATGTGTAGTTATACACTGAAACATTTTCAGTAGTAATAGTTTAAGTCCATTTGAAATTGGCGATAACAAGTTTTCATGATTTTGACAATGAAAGTCTTTAAGAAACACGACTTCCAAAACTTCGTTTGTTGTAAATAAATTTGATAAATGTCTTGTTAACAATTTTGCATAGAAATAATTTTGTATTCCTAAGGACTACCCTGAACTTCGGTAGTTCGACACAGACGCGTGCCGTTTGGTGTCATTTAAGTAGGCCAGGGTCGTAAAAATTATCCGAAAAATGCAACACTATTAATAGCAGGGGTTGTTTTCAGAAATTTTTTGCAATTCTATTGGCTATAGTCATAACAATTCGTCCAGTAAATGCAAAATAAACAGTAGAGCTTAGTTCAAAGCTTGCCCGAATTTATATTGTGCGAGTAGGGGATCTGCGGGAAATATTGAGCACCTAATTACTACCAAAACCAAATACAAACCGACAATTCTGGTTTTGTTCAAAAAAATGTTCAGTTCGACAATATAAAACTGTATGTTACTTTAGCTGAAACTGGTCGCCTTTAACGGTAGGAAATAACCAAAAACTTTTACGTGTCGATAAATGGTTTGTCAACAGTCATGTTAAAGCAAGATAACTATATGCTAACGCATGTTCTTTACTGCGTCACGTTGTGAGCAGTTGGTTGTTTTTTAGTAAGTGATTTTGTTCGATATCATTGTTTTAAAGTTTGTAGCATTTTTGCTATTAAACGCAAACCTATAAATATTGAATTAATTCGCGTATCGACATCGGAGAATGTGATGGAGTTTTGCGTGGGTGTGCCCACGCACTGATTTAACTTTATTCAATTCATATCTTGAATATTATAATTATATTGCATTTGCACAGATTTTCGCCCACCCAAAACCCCATTACATATTCCGACTAGTATAACAAAATTGTGTTCGTATGGTTCGCAAATTCGGGTTGCCCGAGTCGGCATAAATGAAGTTCTATTGTAAACTCACCTTATACTATTAATTTTATAAAGAATTTCGTTAGTATATTAAACAACAAAAAATTTAAAAATATGTAAAAATTAACGCTAAAGGGATTTTAATATTTCTTTCCATTTCTTTTCGATAAGGTCGCCCCCTTGTGTATCGAACTTCATTGATAAAACTGTTTTAACATCATTCAAACTGCTTGTTTACAAGTTGTTCAAACAACTAACCATTTAAACGTTTTCCTTCATTCGTAGGTCTTTTTGTGATTCACAAACTGTTATCTTCTTTATTATTCGAACCACTTTGTTGGTAACCATCATACTTACTGCTTTTCTGAGAAATTAGTGTTGGAATAACTTGCTACAGTTAATTTTATTATTCCTCAAAAATTTAAGTTTATATTAGATTGTATTACTCATGCTGATATCATATATGTAATATTTCATTTTGATCTATTTTAACATATGTATTTATTCCAGCAATTTCGAAGGTGATGCTAACAACTTAGAGCTCGGCCAAGAAGTGGAATATAATTTAGGAACACGGGAAAAATCAGGAAGTTGTTCTTCGGCTGAAAATGTAAGAGTCATACCGAAAGGTTCCATCAATTTAGCAGCTGTTTCTGGAGAAGTTTTTGATGGTACTGTCGTCAGACCATTGAGGTCAGTCAATCCGGATCAAACTGAATACTCTGGATTAATCAAGATCAACTCAGAATATGAGGACAAAGCAAAAGAATACGAATTTGGCATTATGGGCTTAGCGAACAAAAGAGAATTACTGCAAGTCGCCGATTCTGTGCAGTTTCAGGTGGATTCATCAAATCGGGCTGCAAACATTGCGGCAGTGAGAAAGAAACTCAAAGCGACAGTTGACGCCATTAAGGGTCAATTTGGTTTTCTCAACTATGAAATTGAAGAGGGCAAAAAACTGTTTTTCCATATGTCTGAAGTGAAAGATAACAGCAATCTGCAGGTTGGTGATCAGGTGGAATTTGTTCTGGTAACTAATCAACGAAATGGAAAATCATCTGCTTGCAACGTTGTTAAAATCAGGTAATTACGTGTTTTTGTTAGGGGTGCCAGAAAATAATGTCTTAAAAATGAAAGAACATTATGTTCTACAATTGTTCGCATAAAAACAAATTTTTCAAATTTGCTATTGATAAAAGCAAGATTGTTATGATACGAAGATTTTTGATAAATCAAATTTTTTACCAGCAAGTTGTACTAGTTCATGGAGTGATTTTTGTAAGCCAATATTGGCATTTGGAAGACTCGTACTGTATTAGAAAAACACTGAATTTAATAACATCGCATCTCAAAATTCACCACTTTAGAGGAGAGACAAAAAAGTTTCTCACTTGTAATTCTGTATAACTTATTAACACACGATGTTTTAGTTTTGTTCTATAATATACTAAGTTTTTATTTAAACAAAAAACTGTTTTCACTTTTAAAAAGAATGTTTTTACATAGGATGATTATTGAAACTAAATTTGCTCGAAAATCGAGTTACGGTGTTATTAGAATCGCACGTCGATATATTTGATGGCCAATGTTATGTTATAACTGATAAAATTTATAGTGTATTTACTGTTACTATCTACAAATTAAAAATTGGCAATAATGATTAATATATTAGATAATGGATCATTTGTGTAAGAAAAAATTAGTCACCTTTAAATTTTGTCTGCTATTTTACAGAAAGATAGAATTTTATGCCAAAAAGATAACTTGAGTGTAAATTACAAAAACTCGATTGTCATTTTTGACAGAAGCTTATGAAATATCAATTGTTAGTTCTTTTGTACGGTAATAACAGTTAAATGCTTATTAAATAAGTAATACTTTAGATTGTAATAAAAGTGACATTGCATTTTGGTGCCCATAAAAGTTTGCCTATGCAGGTTTATTGAAATTTTATTTGTTTAGTGATGGACAAGCCCGCCCTGAACGTTTGATAAGCCGATTAAGAACAATTTCTTTGGACGATGCTGGTCCTAAATTGATGGTTATTCGTCAACCTAGAGGACCTGATGGTACTAGAGGATTTTCAAATGAGGCGAGGGTGCACCGTCATTCTGGTTCTTTGCCTGAGTAAACCGTAGTCATAACCACTGGCACTGTTTTGTGCTGTTAAGTCATTATATTTTCATTTCGTTTTACATCTGTAGCGACTAACATAAACTACTACACTTGTCTTAGCGACAGTTTCAGAAGTATATACATTGTAATTTATAAGTTTATTACGTATGATTGAAAATTAATGAAATATGAATTAAATTATTAAATAAAAATTGCAAAAAAAATACAAATTGATGATAAACTTAGGGCGAGGATAAACATTTTGGATGTACACCAATACCTAGTTGTAGCTGTATTTATACATGTTGAATTGAACAAAGCCATTCACAGTCTTTACTGTGCTTGAAAAAACACTGCTTACGTAAACCAAAAAAATAAATAAAAATAAAAAAAAAGTTAATATGATAATCCATTGACAAATATGAATACAATGAATTTATTATTAGGATCGTTTAAGGAATTTAGACTATGAATCTAGAAGAAAGACTGCATCGATGAGTAAACTGTACATTATAAGAACTTTTTTAATTTTGTTTAGGAAGCGTTTATGTGTAATGTTAGTTTGCTGTCTGTGCAGTACCCGCAACATCTCAAAGGACCCTGTGATTATCACCATTCTGTGATATCTTGACCTGATTGCAGGGGGCGGACCCGGCTTAAAAGAAATATTATTTGGTGTAGCATAGAATCACTTCTAAATTATCCTTTTTTAAGTGCCTCTCTTAAAATTGTTCAGGAATCATGATATGTTTTGCATCACAATTTTTATTGTTGTTTAGATTTAGTTGTAATTCTACTAATTAATTAGGAAATTTTACGGGTGATCAGAAAAGTGTTGACTCAGTGTGAACAAAGGGAACCCAACGCTTTAATAAACTTTTCAATAGCAAAAGTCTGTGACTTAAACTTTTCGATCACCTGTATGTAATGTGTTAAAATTTTGACCACCCGTTATTTAGAGAAATTAGAGTAGCACCTATTAGTGCTGTAATATGTCGCAATTGTTAAGTTAATTGATTGTGTAGGCTATTTGTGACTCTTAGGACCATTGACTGAGAATAATCCCAGTATTAAAGTACCTGGTCCGCTTCTAAGCTTTGTAATAATTTACATCCTTACTAAAGCAACATGCTTTAATCTGACCTACATTTGTTTGTTTTTCTTTGTTTTTATAATGCGAATGTATTTTAAGTTTGATATCATTTGAATTTACTGATTTACGAAATAATTGTATATAGATGAAAACAGTTGATGTGGGTACTGTGATGCAGTTTTCAATAGCAACTACAATATTAATGAATGTGGATTATCTTTCTATTTGTAAATTGTTTTAATTTGAAGGAAAATAAACATATTAAGTAAATATTATTTATTTCTGAAATGTTTATAAAAAAATAAGGGGATAAGTAAGATGTTATGTTAGATTACTATGCACTCGATTGGATACACATGTTCATCCTTGGAAATCGAACATGCTGTAAAATCATTATTTATACAAATTCGGAAAATATTTATAAGTTTTCATTTACCGCGATTGCAACGAAGACCGTGAAAACCAGTTCCCTCACATCTGCATTTGAAACCTGGCTGTTGTGATATTTGCAAACAAGTTCCCCCGTGTTCGCACGGATTTATGAAGCAAGTATCGCTTCGTTTGCCTATGTAAAAAAAATTTTAATAATAGATACCTGCTCTGTAATACTACAGTGTCCCATAAATCTGGCATCGTAGAAAAAAATCATATTTTTCTGACAATTTCTTAATCGTTGAATGTTGACCAGGGAAAAATCTGGATTTTATGCCAATAAGTTTTTATTTCTGTAGTAAGAGATACTATTTACGAATGTAGATAACACCATTTATCCAAGACATTTCCCTGTTTCATCATTGGTATCACAATCTGTATAAATGGAATAATTTTTTAGAATTTTTCCAATGATGCCGGACTTATGGTACAACTCTATTAAACCTCTTAGTGCTTTTTGGCATTCATGAATATTTTCATATCTGTATTCTGAGATACATCCGACCCCACAAGAACACAATCGATTTTTGATTCGACAGCCTTGCCGCGTTTCGTCCATATCGCAACAAATACATAAATGGATTCCTGAAATAAAATAAATAAAATTTAAAAAAAATATTTATAGGCAAAGGAAAATATAAAAAAAGGATTTTATATTTTTTTTTTCATATCTTAAACGTCGAGTTATATTTAGCTGAAATTCTGTTTAACTTTATTTTTTCAAAAGTTATCTGCAGCAAACAGATAAAACTTAATGGCTATTGAATGAGAAGAAATGACAATAACAACACATTTGTTTGTTATAGAATTCAGTATTTTTAGGGTTCCATACCTTAAAAGGAAAAACGGAACCCTTATAAAATCGATCACTCCCGTGTTCGTCTGTCGGCCACAGAGGTTTTTCTCCAAAAATTAATTAATGTAAAAACTTAAAATTTGGCATAATAGATCTTGATGACGCGCACATATATCGCTCGTCAATAACTGGATACATTTTTTTTTTAGATTAATATGGGGGGTCAGTCTGGTACCAATAAAAAAATGTTTAAATTAACATATCGTGTGGGGTATCATTTGAAAGAACTAACTATAAGGATTCTAAAAATATTTTTTTGCAATTTTAAGTTCAGTGGTCTTAATGATATAGTTAAAAATGAGCGTCTCCCCCCTCCCTGTTCTCCTAGATTTCTGAAGCTAAAATTTTGATTTTAATGGGGTTAGTAGATATTAAGCCATATATTACAGGAAAACTGCATATTTTTTCGACATTGTAATAGTTGCGGGAATATTGTTTTAGTACGGAACCCCAATTGTGCGAGCCTGACTCGCTCTTGACCGATTTTTAAATTTTTTTTAACAACTCTTGAGCAAAAACTTTGTAAAGTCCTTTTCGTGATAACTTATTCATTAAAACTTCACGACAGACAATATTTTATTTAATAATATTATGATGTACATTTGCGGCCACCCAAATGTGTACGATACCTGACACAAATTTCCCTATTTCTCCATAGATTAAATCTGGTTTTATCCAGTGACTTTCGTGAAATACTATTTGTCATAAACAAAATAATATTGACATTTGGCTGATGTTTTTTAGGACACCTATGATATCAAGCAAAAAATGAAGTTTCTAAAAAAAGTCGTGCACATTTGGATGGCCGCAAATGTATCTATGTAATAACATTGTCGTAATTTTCAATTTATCGAAAGAATAATGATAATGATAATTATGAATCGTTTAAAGCAAGTTTATGAAAGAGAATATTTCTGCATGAAACAATTCGGTTTCCCAATTAATTCCGGGTAGAACGGTGCAAAATAATATCAATGGAAGTGTTAAGTCAAAATTTTTAACCGGCCAAATTATTATGGACTTGAGCTTGTATACAGTGAGCGACAACAGCAACAACAGCAACTCGATAAATTTTAAATTGTTGAGGTTTCAAAAAAATTAAAAAATGTCAATTTTTAAATATAATTTCACATTTTCATTTTTTACTCATTGTTTATTGGCACAGATTTTGATAGCTCTTTTAACTGTCCTAATGACAGTATACAATTTTTGGCCCCTTACATAAGAAAAAAGGTGTCCAGAACAAGTAACGCGACAATTCGATAAATTAACTATTTAGTTTCGACAAAAATTCAAACACAAGTTCATTTTTAAATTTAATTTTACGTTTTTAGCGAAGCAATAAATGTTGTTATCGATTTTTTAAAATATCAAACTACATCGTTTCGTTGCAATTTTGATAGGTCTTTTGATTATAAAAATGTCTCTATCTTATGATCTTAGTACCATTAGTTGTTGAGGTGTGTGTTGCAGCCAGTATTGGTTATTAACTGAACAACTTGGTCCGCATGCGGGTTACAGAGTTGGTGTAAGTGTTGTGTAAAAGATTTGTTAGTTTCCCAAACGTCCAGATAATTTAGGGGAAGCGGCATTAATTGTACTCCCAAGTACCGACTACAAATGGAACGGAAAAATTCAAATCTTTCCGAAACACGCGGAAAACTATAAAATTGACGGTATAGAATAGTATCCCGTTAAACAGCGTTTCTACTTGCACTGAGTTGCTGGCGCTTGTGGCGACTTATACAGTAATACCCCGATTTACGCCAATCAAACGTAAAACGGGGTCAATTGCGTTTTTTAAATTTTCATATGCAGTGTTTTAAATTTTTAAAAAATACTAATACTATAAGGTTAAAAACAGTATTTAACAGTAGAAATACTATTTTAATTTTGTATTACGTAAAAATATTAAAAACAAAATTAAATTAAATTGCAATAAGAGCGCAATAGCGACTGAAGAAAATTATCTTGCGCCTGCGTGGCAATTGATTAAAAAAAAGCGTTATAGCGAATCAACGTAAACCGGGGCAACTTAAACCGGAGTATTAGTGTACATACATACGCTAGTTCCAATGTCATTTTGTTTAGTGAACACTTCTACGTGCAATAAGTTGGGAACTGGCATGCAAGTCGTTATTAGCAAAACAAGCCTTTTCTTTTAAATGCATTGCACTTTTTGGTGTCTCAATGTCAACTGAGTTAAAAGTACTTCATTCAGATTGTCAGTTTGACAGTATAGCACCATCGTGATGGCAGTTAGGATTGAGTCTGACTGTTCATTCAGACTGTCATTCCTGATTGACCGTGTAAGGCTCGCATAAGCATCCACCTGTTATAAAAATGGTATGTCAAAAAATGTAAAAATAAATTTAAAAGCTAACTTATTTTTGTTTTTTTTTTCAAGACTCGGCAGTTTAAGATTTATCGAATTTTTGACAAGAGATATAAAAAAATCGGAGTGACTTTACTATAAAAAAAACATACAAGTTATGTCAACATAATGTGCAATTACATATAACAAAGATTAATTAAGGGGCCACCCGGAAAAAGGGCCCATATTGAGAAAAGAAAGTTTGAAAGTTTTGCTTGCTTATATCCAAAAATACCAACAAAAAAAAATAGTTTAAACTACAGAGCAAAGAAAATTTTGAGGAACGATATTTAAAAAACAGTTTCTTAAAAAAAGTTGATGAAATAACTGATTTTTGTAAAAAAATGATTGAAATTATGAAAGTATGTTATGGGCCCTTTTCCGCCTGATACGTTTTTTTCAAGAAATAGCTGGGTTAAAAATAAGGGAAAATAAAATAAACTAACATTTTAGTTCCTCAGAAATGATTTACTGTTTAAAAACATGTTTTTGAAGAAAAATTAAGAAAATATATTTTAGCCATAAGACTGTAGAAAAGTAAAGAGTAAAAATAATATTAGTAAAATGATTTCTCATCTTTGAGTAAATAAATGAAAACAAAAATACACTAAAAAGTAATAATAGGCAGGACATAAACTTCACAAAATAGCAAAATCTTCCAAAACAGATGATAACGTACTACATAAGCAGCCATACTCACCACAGTGTTGTCATTTTCACCTGAAAATTCTTGAGCATTTAGTTTAAAGTATGGAGGTTCATTTACAACCAACTCCGGATAGGCCCTCAATTTTTGAATTTGTCAAAAACCCAACAGTTTAAAATTTTAATCGAATTGTTGCGTTACTTTTGCCGCTCATTGTAGGTATACCTTATACACTTTCAGTTGGGGCGATGTTGTTAGAGATAAGAAATAAATGACTTTACGTAACAAAAGATTTTCGAGAATCCAAATTTTTACCTGAATACGTCCGGTAAGAATTCACACCTAAATAACAGCTTTATTACTTTAAGCCGTGATAAGTACTTTAACGACATCGCCCCAACTGATACTGTATAAGGTTTACATATATTTAAGTTAAAAAAATATTTAAAATATTGTCAAGTTTAATAGATAATTTCGTAATTTCCCATATTTACCTTATTATTAATTACATTAGGTGATTTGTGTGAATAAATTTTTTTGTAATTATTTAATTTACAGGTAGATTTGTTGGAGAGAAATATAAATTATCTTCAATGAAGCCGATAATTACTTTAACAATATTTATTATCAGTTTATAATGAGAATCTTCATTTATAATTTTATTCACTAATACTCCGGTTTACGTTGATTCGCTATAACGTTATAACGCTCTTATTGCAATTTAATTTAATTTTTTTTAAATATTTTTACACACAGTAGAACTCCAATTATCCGCACTTCAGTTTTAGGGGGACAAAAATGAAATATATAAGTTTTTTAAAAACACAATCTGTCCAAAAACAAAAAATATTCACATGACGGAAAAATATGTAGCGTCAGTGCACGCGACTGTACAACTGCAATAGTCAGTCGTTCTGTATCCTCGTTGTTTTCTGTGTTACACTGTTCTGTTCGAAAATTATCCAATTATCCCAATAGGGTCCGGTCCCAATTGATTCGGATAATTGGAGTTCTACTGTAATGTAAAATTAAAACAGTAGTTCACTGTTAAATACTGTTTTCAACCTTGCATTGTTTTTTTTTAATTTAAAATACTTTATATGACAATTTAAAAAACGTAATTGACCCCGTTTTACGATTGATTCGTTTAACGTTTTTTTTTGCCACGCATTAATCGCGTAAACCGGGGTATTACTGTACAAGTTTGCAATTAAATTAAAAAGCCATTTTTCTGAAAAATATTATCAATATAAACATGAACCATCCTTCTTAAGTTCATATTTCCTTCAGTTGAGCTATTTCAATGTTTTATTGTCTTTGAAATATAAATTTAAAAAAATGTAACATCAACAAATCGGCGAAGTTGGTTGAGATGGTTCGATGTCACAAAGATGCGGAAGTAGTTGACTAGATAAGTAGATAAAGATAATTACATTTAAATACTAAAACACATCTTGTCCTACTTTTAAATAAAGACATTACACACGGATGTAAAGAATGTAAATTTCATCACCTAAGCAGAACGAACAGACAGTATCTCAGCAAAAGGTATTCCAGGTGTTTAAAATTTCAGATTTCTTAATGAAATCTAACACGAAATTATTTGATTACGTCTAGTGAACATGGAAAATTTTCATCCGTTTTAAAAAAAGTTGATAACGCCGTTATAATAAAAAAGAAGCGACGATTTACAAACTAGCAACGACGCAAAACATTGAACTGTATGGCATTAATCTATAAAAACGGATATGACTTTTTTAATAAAGAATTCTTACGAAATGTTTATTTTTTAAGTCGTTGCGTAGCGTAACCCCAACAAAAGGTTACTGCACATTCAGTTTCAAGCTCGTTATACTCGCGTTAATTTAATTCATGAAATATTATTTATCAAGGTCGACTTTTTTCAAATTCGATTAAAGAAAAAATTTAAACACGAAACTTACCTATCAGAAAAAATACTAAAATTTTAAACAACATAGTCTACTGCTGCGAGTTAAAAACACGTCGGTGTTAACCACTAGAAGCGCAGGGGATCTTCTAACATCTGTGTCTCAACTGGTACATGCACCCAGCAGTTTTGATAACAAAGTCGTTGCCCTCTGTCTTTCCTACTCTCGTAAGTTACATTGATAAGAGCGATTCCATGTCGGAATAAATGAATACGCTTGTAAATATCAGAAAACAAATACGATCACAACAAAAACCTTTATTACGGTATATAAAAAGTACATTAAAAAAAAATTATAGCCGGAAATGTGATCTGTAGGGTCTTCCGTTTGGTATGGCACCTTGCAACCGTAACCGGCGCACCGCTTCGCGCAGGTGTTTCGGCTGTAAAGGGCCAGATTCATGGTTTTCCTCCATGACGTCGAGTGCTACAACAAATAACGCAGTTTACGAAATAATTTTCACATGAAATTTAGTCTTTTTGATAATGAGATTTTTTATCAGTGTCCATACTGTAACTAATAAAGGTATCGCTTTTTTCATTTTAAAATAGATCTAGGTACAAACTAGAACAGGAAAACTGAAACCTTGCATATAGAAGACTTATCGGAAATGTGGAACAACAGAAATAAGAACATAATTGAAGGGGTGGATCAAGGTGTCATGTAACATTTTTATGAAAATCGACTTTTTCATTTAAAACAATTCCTTTTGCAGCATTATTTCATTGATAAATTTTTGGAAGCTCAGTTTCAATTAGGTATCGAATTATGAAATGCTAAAGTTGTTATGTTATAGGGAAAAGGTACCAAAAAATTATATTCAAATGCTTATATCTCGTATAACTTAGGTTACTGTACATGACACTTTTATCCATTCACCCCTTCAATTATGATCCGACACAAAAACCACAAAGCGTAAAAAAGCACAACTGACAGATGATGAGATGGCTTGGCACAATGTCAAAAAGTCCAAAACACCATGCAGAAAAACAGAAACATTAGATAACGGAGAAGACGCTTAAATTAGTTGCTAGGAATTAGAACAACATGCAAACCGCCATAAAAGCAACGAATCATTCAAAATTTAAACCAAATTATCAGGTCATACAAAACGATAATCGAGAAATTATCACAGACCCGGAGGTCTGAAAAATTTACTGCTCCAACTTCTACAAACATGACAGTCAAAACGAAGCTACAGAAGCAACTAATCAAGATAATGTAGGTAAATTATTGAAAAGACTAGGGAATTCAATATACTACCCATGTTTCTTTGTTTCGTAGATTATGCTAAGGCATTCGATTCGGTAAAATGATACTCATTGTGAAGTATACTGGCAGACATGGGACCACCCAGTTATCTTATCAAACTAGTGAAAAATTACACAACGACAACACAATAACTGTTGGAATATACAAAGCCACCAGACAAGGATGTATGTTGCCACCCCTATTATATAACATACTCTGAATATGCCATGAGGAGTGCTACATGGATGGAATGACGGCATTGAGCAAGATATGAAAAGATTGAACCATAACTAAAAACATCAAACTCATACTAGTAGATGCACTCAAATTTCCAAAATATGTCTCGAAAACTTGAGATGCTTAAGCAAATAAACAGGAAAAAGATCGAAACTTTTGAAATAGGGTGTATCGAAGGGTTCTTCGTGTCTCATGGAACGCCGCACTAATGCCTCGCTTCTTCAAGAATTCAATATCCACTGCAAACTGTTTAGGGCAATAATACCTTAGTTACTTTCATCACATTGGTAGAAGAACCGGAACAATGGAAAACTGCCTGTTAGAAGGGAAAATGGAAGACCAGAGACCCCGAGGAAGATCACCGTCGCTCAAAACCGGTCACCACGCCCTTATCAGAAATGAGAACTCTAATAGCAATAGCAGGAAAAATGCTTTGGGATAGAGTGTGAAGCAACGATATGATAGCAACATGTAGAGTAGATGTAGTAAGATGGGGTAGAAAAGAGATACTAACGCGACCTCGTAGCAAGGACGAACCACCATAGCCCACTTCGCTACATTCCAAAATCTAGCAGCACGTAGGGCAGCGGGAAGATCGCTTAAGCAATGGAAAGACAGCTGGGAGCTTAGGGGCCATCCATGAATTACATAACGCAGAATTTGAACAATTTTTGCCCCCCCACGTAACAGTTCGTAACACTATGTAAGCCCCCCCTAAAGGTTACGTAATGCGAAGACTCTACCACCCCCCTTCGGTGTAATAAAAACAATAATTTAAAAACCTTTTTGGTACGTTAATATATTATGTTATATTTCTTAATAAGATATTTTAAATAAAAAAATTATGTAATTTACTTACATAAATTCAAAATATGATTTTTGCTATAATTATCTATCGTTATTTCTTAAAAAAGAAGAAAGAATAGGGAAAGACAAAACTATCAAATATATACCTTCTTCGACAGCTTCCCCTACGAAAACTTTCGCAATTCCAGCCATAGCAATTACGACGTTTTGCGAAACGGAACAGCCGGTTATTGTCTGCATCAGTCTCTTTATAGCCGCTTTCGGAAACGCCGCTCGTCTGTACATTTCGTAACGATCAAGTTGATCCTCCGTGAAGTTCGAAACGAGGACTCTGAAATTGAAAGTTTGCCAATAATTCGAAAAAAAGAAAATGCGACGTACTGCATTTTTTCGCGTTCCTCGTCTTCGATTTCTCGTTTGGTCCGCAAGTCTTTCTTTTTTTCGACTTTGACGGGACGCTGCGCTATTTCGGGCAAAATTATATCCATGTTTTCGGGTTTACGGTGCGCCTTATTTGCATCATCGCGAGGCTTGTTCGATTCCGTTTTTGGTTCATTTTTAAAAATGTTCTCTTCAATAGCCAACGCCGCTTCTCGAGAATCATCGTCGTCACCGTCAGAATCGGAATGGGGATTATGAAACTCGTATTTTAATCGATCCAATGTGTGTATGCTCGAAGTAGGATTTTTGTTTAAGATATGATCCATGGTTGTAATTTTGAATTTGCCGCCATAAACTTTTTTTTGACAGTTGTTAGTTACCGACTTACCGAAGACAATTCATTCTTTATTTACTAAAATTGAAATTAGATTCTATACAAATTAATCACTTATTCACGCAAACAGCAAATCACTCATAATAATGTTCTAATTTTATTTATTAAAAGTAAAGAATATTTTATTTAGCAAGGTCGTTATAACTGTCACTTCCAAGAATTAAATTAAAACTACCGACACAATATGAGGACTCAAATATTTGAAGAATCAATAACACCTACAGTTTTTTATCAAAATATTTTTTTTTCCTGAATCTCCACATTCATCTACGGCACGTCACATTAAAATCTGCTGGTGCGTCATCTACTGTCGCAATGTCAAACTGAACAGTTCGCAAAAGTTGTGGCCGTGGCGTTAGCGTCGCTATTCAGTCAATATATCACGTTCTTGGTTTTGACAATTTCGTGTGTTTATTGTGCACAAAATGAATCAAAAGTTGGTGATTACATGAATTTATTGATACCAAACGGTTTGTTTGGTCAAGTTTTTAACTTCATCAGTTGATAAAGTCTGAATTTTTTAATCAATCCTACTTCAAAAAAAAAAAAACTTGAAATAAGTGAGTGCCATCGTGGAAATTTTTTGAACGTTTTCAAACGTATTTAAAATTTAACGAAATGATCGTATGATGTTGTAGTGCACCAGAACACAATACGAAAACAGAGCTTCCAGCCGTAAGTATCAGAGAGGCTTGAGAGTTTTGTATTAGTCATGTAGTTGGTGGTCAATTATTTTTCTTTCGCTAGACCAGCTGATTGCAAAGGATCTTGATTCTGCACCAAACCAGACTGCATCCTGTTTCCTTGATAAGATTTTTTTTGTAATCAAGTAAACAAAATGTGATTCAATGCCCGGAGCAGACTTGCATTGTGAGGGTGCACCTCTAAATTTATAACTTTGAAAACAAAGACCCACCTATAATACTTGTATCTAAAGTAAACGCAATAAATTATTCTAGAAAGATGTTTCTCTATGTACGGTTTAATATTTATGTATCTCAAATTCCCGTTATCTTGTTACTATACGGTTACCATAGACTATTTCCGATATATAAGTTAATTAACGCGAAGTATTTTTTCAAACCCCTTATTTTTTATTATTTTTGACCTTTGGTTATCGTGCAGGTGCTCCGGTTCAACTAGGGAGCTGTACTCGTTGAATGGGGCTTGCTGTGCCCCATTTCTTTTGCACTGGCTCCCACCTCCACCACCACCATTACCCCGCAAAATACAGAAGGTGAGTTTTTGAAATCTCTTACAGGGCCTTGGGTTTTTTGCTTGTTGCAACATTGACAAATGAACTCCCGCGCGTCAATTAATTTTCAGCTACTTTTCATAACCTTGATCGTCTAAAATATCTCCCTGTTGAATGAGATACGCAAATTTAGGTCAAAGTCGAGAGTTTAGCAAACGAACATGTCCCTTTGTTTCTGCCCCCTTTCTTGCGATTTAGATCGTTGGCAACAGCAGTGAACGAGTTATTGATCAAACGATGCAATTGCAATTACATCAGTGAAAATCAGTATCGACTTAAGTCGTCTGGATTTTCTCTAATAATTTTGTTTGTTCTCGTGGGGTCAGAATGAAGTCATTAGAGGTTATAGATCGGCACATGGCAATAGAGTTGATTTTGATAATTTTATTGTTTATTTCAAATCAAGGTTAATAAAGTTAATAACCAAAAATTATAAATACACCTAAATTGATTGATTCTGCAATAAAACCACCGAACGCTTCAAATTAAGGTTACATACCATCGCAAAAACTATTAATAACAGTAGTTGAGTTGTCCAGTTGCATTGGTATAAATTAAATTGTCTCATAGGTTAATAGTATGTGACGTTAATATTATGTTTAATATGTGAATTTAGAAGCCGTTAGTTAAAAGTAAAAACTGTAATTCGATGTAATTTAAGAGAGTAAGATTACCGGTTCTAACATTGTGAACGTTTCCTTATTTCTTTTAAGGTGATGTCTGTTCATGTTGTTCTTTACGCCAATTAAATCGATTACATTGCTGCCACTGAGTTTTTCCAGGCGCTTTTCTCTCGATAACTCATGCATATTTAGATGACGATGCAGACGCCACATTAATTAAATAACATCTAATTAAAGTCAGCTTCTTCATACATCAAGCCGTTAAATCAAAAGCATCAAAAGTAAAATTTTAACATGCAATTTTCTAGTGAAACTAACTGATTTCGTTTTTATTGATTTGGCAAAACCGTTTCGTGTACGAAATTTTCTAAAAGGTAAAAATAATAATAAAAACAATTATAAGGATTATGTATCCTCCGGGCTTTTATTTTCACATCCAGTTCGATGGTCCAATGATGTAATGCAATAGTTATGTAGGTGTTTTTTATTTTTTCCAACGAATAGAGTGTAAGTAGGAAAGTATTGTAACCATGAAAATTTCGAGGTCGCGATTTTAAAGAAAATACATGCTTTGAATAATTCTCTATTCAATGGAATTATTTTCAGCTTGATTGCGCAATAAAAATAAAAGTTGAAACAAACAGTATTTGGTAGTAAACACTTCTTTTTTAGTTCACGCAACGACAATAACTGTTTTATCTGGTGGCAATAATTAATATCGGCGATTTCATAAATTTCAAATATCGTCACCCTAATCAAACCTCGTAACTCCAAAATCGCAAAATGTGTAGGAAACACGAAAAACATCACAATAAATGCAGGCAAGTTGATATCATTTTTTTTTTGTAGATCTCCAAAGTACATTTAATGACTATAAAATAAAGTAATTTTATATTATTATAATTAATTTTTTTTCTAACAGATGACACCAAAATCTCATTTTTGATCAAAAGTGGAGTTACGAGGTTTGATAATTAGGGTGACGATATGTAATTTGAAATGAATTATTTTGTAAAGAATGTAGGTACATTTACAGCCACCTAAATGTGCACGATACCTGACACAAATTTTCCTATTTTTCCATAGATTAAATCTGGCTTTATCCAGTGACTTTCGTGAAATAATATTTGTTATAAACAAAATAATATTGACATTTGACTGATGTTTTTTAGGACGCCTATGATATAAAGCAAAAATCAAGTTGCTAAAAAAAAATCGTGCACATTTGAGTGGCCGTAAATGTACAGTCAATTCCGTTTATAACGATACCGCTTAAAGTGACAAGCCGTATAAAACCACGAAATGTTTGACCATTTATTTGAAATCCCATGTATCGGGTGTACAATCTTGTGGTTTGTAAAATGTGTCTGTTCTTTTTCATATTTTAGTTAAATTTAAATTTTGTTGTATTATACTAAAGCAAACACAAACGTTTTGCAATCCATAGCTACGCATAAGCTCAAAACTTTTTGTACACCTGATAGATAAATGTGATAAAATTCGGATATGGCCACCTTTACTATAACGACAAAACTTTAATAATTTTTTGTTTCGGCTATAATAACGAACCCAAAGAAACGCTAGAAACGCAACATCTACTATTCATTGAACAATTTTAGTGAAATTATCACAATTTGATAAACTTAATGAGATATTTTGGTTTTTATTCGGATGCTCATAGGGTTCCGTACCTTAAAAGGAAAAACGGAACCTTTATAAGATCACTCCCGTGTCCGTCCGTCCGTCTGTCACAGATGCTTCTCTCGAAAACTAGGTAACGTAGAAACTTGAAATTTGGCATAATGATAGATCATGATGACGCGCACATATATCGCTAGTCAATAACTGAATAAAATGTTTTTTAGATTAATATGTGGGTCAATTTTATATACCAATAAAAAAAAGTTTAAAGTAACATATCGTGTGGGGTATCATTTGAAAGAGTTAACTGTAAGGATTCTAAAAATATTTTTTCTACAATTTTAAGTTCAGTGGTTTTAACTCTATAGCTAAAAATGTGCAAAAAAATGACCCCTCCCCCCATATTCTCGTAGGTTTCTGAAGCTAACATTTTGCTTTTAATGGGGTTAGTAGATATTAAGCCATAGATTACAGGAAAACTGCGTATTGTTGTTTTAGTACGGAACCCTAATTGTGCAAGCCTGACTCGCTCTTGGCCGATTTTTTTCTTGTTTGAAATGATAAGAAGTGGTATTTTTTTACTGTAGTAGCTTGCATGATGATAATAGACAATAACCATTCAGATATTTTGGTTGTAAAAGTTGTGAAAAATGCCTCGAATTCTAAGTCGTGCAAATTTTCAACATTTAAGCGATTTTAGCTGAGGTCTGTTTTCGGTTCGTGATATTTCTCAACCAGTATGTCGTGGTCTTTCAACCGTTGTGCCTTTTTACTCAAGATGGACTCAAAATATAGAACCAAGACCCAATTAAAGACGTCCTATAGTCTGTTTTTTAATAAGAGACATGAAATTGAAAGAACAAGTTACACTGGAATATTTCTAGCAAGTAGTTTTTAGCGGTGAATTTGAATTTTAGTATTTTTAACGTTTGCGCATTGGGGAAAATACCAGCTAATAACTGTTTGTAATAGAACCAAAAAAGGTACACTGATGTACAATGCAAAATACAAAAATTATGATAAGAGCTGTTTTCATTACTTATATAAATGTAATACAACTGAATGGTTAGACGCATAATTGAAATCACGGAGTTATGGTAAGAACTGTTTTCATCATTTATATAAATGTTATTTATGAAAATTAGTTACCATGACACGCAAATCTAATCGGCTGTTTCGACAATACGGCGACAGCCTATTTTCCATAATTTAATCATTGTAAAACCGGCCTGCTCGCAACCAGTCATAGATCGAACTTTTGACGCGATATTTTTGAACCTCGTTTGGAATAAAAAAAAAACGAGATATCGAAGCAGTATAGAGCGTAAAGATCCAGCTCGTCGCCTTTCTGATTTGAGAGGCCGATTTTCAACTTTGCGAGCAATTATTGTTAATTATCTTAATTTTCTCATCACGTCTTAAGCGAAAAGAAGGGTCTGTTTTGGTAATGCATTTTTTTGTTATCTAATAAATGAACATATTTTACTCAATGTTTTATTCTTTACTTTTATCAATTTTCAAAGGTCCATTGCACTTTTAAATGATTTCGTGAAGGTAATATACCACGTTTTTTAATTTCTGAAATGGGAAGAAGGCTGTGGAAAAATATGTTTTTGTTTTACTTTCTGTTGATAGTAATGGCATTATACATCTGTCAGTTTCAGGTTATATTTGTAATGTAGCTTTACAATTAGAAAATATAGCACAACACGTTTCTGTCGAACGAAGCAATATGATTGTTTTCAATGAAACTTTCTATGAGGAAAACGTTATTTTTAATATTCTGTAACATTTAAGGGAATCTGTCAAAATTGTATAGGTTGTATTACCTACTGAGTACTACTACCAACAGAAGGTAAAACAAAATATTTTTTTACAGCCTTCTAACCGTTTCTGGAATTAAAAAACACACTTTAGTAGCCGATCCTGAAGTATTTTCATATTCCCATGAAATCCTACCCAAGTAGGAAACGTTATGTTTAATAATTCACCAATACGTTCACATTGTGATGAAGCACTATCCTATCGTTGGATCGAGTTTCCAAAATTTCGAACAATTGTCGTTTCAACGGATTCAATTTCTCGGCAAAAGACTTTAACCCCAATTCGTCAATCGACGGGGTGATCACGAAAGAAAGTATGCTAATGGAAAAATTGTAGCGTATATTCGAAAGCTAATAATTTACGATCATCATTTTATTAATTATTTGTCACAAAATATTAATACCGTAAAAATTAATGACTGTTTACCTAAAGTCTTAAATTAGATTTTACACAACGTTAAAAGTTAACGAGTTCGACTGATTAGAAAATAGGTTATATTTTGTGCTGCTTGATGTCGCATCAATTTGTGACGTGTAAAAATCAGTAGATTTGTTTCAAAATCGAAACACATCTTTTGAGTATGCGTCACTACAAAAAAAACTTGACAAGCAGAGACAAAAAATTAATGTTGCGCATTTACCGGTTTCATAATAGTGGGCAGCTACATACATATTTAGGCTCTAGAAGTGCATTTAAAGGGAAGATGATCCAGGACCTAAAATAATATATATTTTTAAATCAGAGAGTTCGTTGACTTTTATGATAATTAATTAACTTGTATTTTATAAATAAATCCCACTTTTAGTTTTACGTATTGTTTTAACTAATAACTACAATATTAGTAGTATTAGTAATAATGTTAAGTGTTTTAAATCTGCAATGAAATACATAATTTTTTTCGTGCAATCATTTTGAGGAATGCAAGAAAGCAAGCCGAGTTCTAAATGGATTATTTGAAGATTCAGAAAATTTGTAAAAAAATCGACGATTCGTACAAGGTACAGCGCGGTGTGTCTCGGACTGAGAGGCATAGTTGGAGTGAACTCCTATGACGTCATTTCAATAATTTCAAAATTGTGACATTCGTTCACAAAAAAAAACTCAAGTGCAAAATTAACAACTAGACTGTTACATTAACGGTAGAACAAACTTCGGTTAAACGTCTAATGTTCTATTTGTGCGAAAATGAATTGAAAGTCAAAAACAAAAAAAGGGAAGTGTGATGAAATCTGCGAAATTTATTTCTGCACGAAGAATCACGGCGGATTCATTAAAACCAGGGTCGTAGTGAAATGCCCCGAAAAATTGTTTTCACTTTTGGTTTCGCAGCAGATCAATTTTTTTTAAAACGTCCCTGGACGGGTTAAATAGTGCAGGGCATATGCGAAGGTTCATTTCTTAACAAAGGTTAACTGTGACGAAATCGTTACTAAATTAATTCATAAATGTTACGATCCATATTTGAAATTTTGTGTGTAACAATTTTCGTTTCCTTTCACGAATCAGAGCACCTCGTTTGCAACTGCGGCAAACAAACGTCCATCCGCGTTTCGGTGGCGTTTGAAAAGTGGCAGTAAAAAACATCGAAAGTTGTTATATAGGGTGTTTTGATTGTCGAGTCGGTGTCCGCGCGTCCAAGCAAGTGGGCACTCGAGTGATCGCGATGAAAGCAACTGTAAAAGTGAAGGAAGTCGAAAAAATCTGTGCTGTTAGGAACAGTTCGAATGGTGATGCAGAAAAAAAAAACGGTAGCCTGCAAAGTCGTACAAAACGTATTTAGAATCATATGTTTAGAAAGTTTTGCGTCATGCGCGCTTGCGTGGCCGCATTGTGCAAGTCCACGGTGGAGATGGAGGACGGTGCCGCTAGGCAGCTACGAGCACGACTAGCGCAGTTGTTTCTACCTGTTTTGATTGGTGACAGAGTGCTTTATGTGCAACAGGTGATAAGATGACACTTGAATATTTGGTACAGCGTGGATGATCATACAAAAATTTGGATTCTAATCAAACGTCGCATTGCACCGCAAAAAAAATACGGTCAATTTGTGTTTTCTGCGTGACTTATTGCTGTGGCCACGTGCATGATGCAGGAATAAAGTTGATTGTTTTCTTTTTGGACAAGTAACGTGCCAGTGATGTAATAAGTGTTGTGTTTTGATGTCACCATATAGTCGATACCGGCCCTTGCCGGGTACCGATGGGATTACCGTGATTCAGCCGAACTCAGGATGCCGTCCGGCAGGACCGACTGCATGTCGGTTTCTTAGGTGGATCGCTAAATTGGGACCTCAGACTGTTAATAAACAAGGTACCAACGATCCGTTCTGATTGTACCGCATTTAGCATTGAAATTTTCAACTGCGACTTCGAAAACGATCGTTAACACTATGCGAAAAATAGTTACGTGTTCCGGTCGCGTTGACTTGCATAAAGAAGCACCAAGTGGTGACAAAGTGCGAGAACGTACGCAACGTCAAAAATGTAAAATTCCACGTGCACATTAAGTTGTTGATGTTTATCTTATATAATTTTGTACGAATACTTTCACTCTAGGTAAATTGTTTGCTCCTAAGATCTTTTTAACTTTCACAATTAGGTATAATTTAGCAATTTATTAGAAATCTCGACGCGAACATTGCGCGTGCTTTCAAGGACCGTTTTGATACGGTTTATGCGCGAAAATAATATACAATGCGACATTGACAAAATTGCAACCGGCTATATCCTGATCAAAAAAATATTTTTAGACCTTTTTTCTTTGAACTTCACAATAGCTGCATTGCAACGCGTCAAGTGATTTTAATTATGCAAGGTAACGCTCGTTTTTCCGTTTTGTGCATGAAATTATACGCCGCGTACCACGGGATGACCACAAATTCGGCCATTATTTTAACGACGCAATGATGAAACGGTATCCCGATCTCAGGTATATCAGTGAGAAGTCGGCAAAGGTTAAAGTTGAGCAAGTAATATTTTAAAGTCGTAAATAAAGGAAATCAATGAACTAAGTTATCCCTTACCCCACCCTCGGCTAGTTTTAATTATTCATGGTATCGCTGTCGCATCTCGGACTGTTTTTTGACCACCTCGTTACAGTGAGACGGTATACATAAACGCGGCGACAACTTAATCGACCGTTTCTGTTGTTGCATCTATTTTCCGTGTAATATTTGTTCAGGTATTTTATATGTCAATAATCCATTTCAATTAACCCACTTTTACGTGGATATTGCATGCACTTCAGTTTCACAATTAAATCATGAATACATGACTTTGTGAATTGCGGCATTTCTAATTAAACACTCACACTTTTTATTGGAATAATCGTAAAAACTTAATGCGCTTTATCCCCCAATTTAACGAGTTTTTGAAAATTATCAATACCCGTACAATGAATTATTGCGCGGCTGGGCCACCGTGTTTTAAATACATAAATTACCGCCCATTTACACTATCATGTGCCACCGAATTATAGAAAGCGGTCGATGTAAATTACTCTCTCACCCGAGCAATTTCTGCAACTTTTGGGGAAACCTGACAAGGGCACATTGGAATAAATATAGGGTCGAACAATGACTACGGACATACTGATCTTGTTTAATGTACTGAAGTAATAATTAGAAAAATGAAGGTTAAAATATGCTATTTATTAGGAGGGATTGAACTTCCAATGACAAGTTGCTGTTAACGATATTCTGTACTAAAAATACATTCTTGTAACTTAATTAGCAAAACGTTTCTTTTAGTAAAATCTACGGGCCTTGTTTTCTTAAAGGAATATGACGATGATGCCACACGAACAACAATTTCAAGATTTTATAACTTCCCTCGAGTAATTTGATCTCGCGATTTGATCATCACTAAATTTCTTGCCGTGTAATTTTAACCCTTTCGGCCCTCCCGGTGGCAAATGCCACCATATTTACCACCATATACGATAAATGATTTTCTTTCCGTAGATATTATTAAATTGTATATTTTCGCCAAAAAGTAGCAGGTGGATGATGTTAATGTTAGGGTAACAATGTTAACGTAGCGTTAGTGTTACATCTGAAACAGTACAAAATCACTTCGATTTTCACAATGGTAGTAGTAATGCTAGATTTTTACATTAACATCACTTCTAACATCCACCAATGAAAATGCTTTCTTTTGAAATTTTCAATTGACATTACGAAAAAGATTGTCGTAACAACATAAGATTACTAATGATGTGATTTTACTAATAGACTACCAGAATGTTTATGGTGTACGAAAAGTGAAGCACTTACAGAAAGATTTTTTTTCTTTTAAAATATTATATTCTAACCTTTATTTGTTTTTAGTTATTTCAATATACAGAGTGTCTCATAATAGAGATCAGCCCTATCAATAAAATAAAATGGTTAATACACTATAACGTAGCAGTACATAGTTACGTGATTATCTGCCTATTATTTGCCTGTACAAACGGTTAAAAACGTCAACTTGTGGACCACCATTGTCCAATTAAGTATCAAAATATTCCTCACGTGACAACCACGTTTTTAATTATTATTTGTCGGGGGATCTTGCACATCATGTAACTATACGACCAGAAATCATAAGGCGTAAAACTGACAAATCTACTGACCATTTCAGCAGTCTGAAACTATGAATCCATTGTTGTTTCAACTTTCTTTCTTTCTGGTTAGATGAGCATTTTTTAAGCAATGTTGATGAAATGTATAAAGCAAATAAAACGCTACCACCAGCACCAAGTTCTAAATGCCACCAGCAAAATAATTTATGTTGACAATGGTAACGAATAAATGAAAAATTACTTGTTATTTTATAGATGGCGTATTATCTCTTTTATGCAATTGAAAACAATAGTATAGTATGGACCTAAATATATGTGATTGCGTTACCTTTGGAATGAGCAAAATGAAAAATCCAACTACCTGATAAATGACGTTTAACGTTTAGGTTAAGTCAACTTTTTCATTTTATTTCCTTTATGTGGACACATAAATATATATAAAGTTAAGTAAACTTACTTTTTATTGGGTCCTTAGATTTCCACATAATTTTATTTTAAAATTTTTTAACACCTGATCGAATCAGGATATGTCCAGTTTTTCCAGTTTTTACACTTTAAAAAACGTACTTCACCTACATTTAACATTTAAAAAAAATTTCTTGAAAACATTTTTTAAAAACGTACGTAGGTGAAGTACGTTTTTTAAAGTGGAAAAACTGGAAAAACTGGACATATCCTGATTCGATCATGTGTTAAAAAAATTTTAAAATAAAATTATGTGGAAATATAAGGACCCAATAAAAAGTAAGTTTACTTAACTTTATATATGTTTAGGTTAAGTAGTTCGATTCATCGTAGGTAATGCAAATACAGATATTTAGGGACACCGATATGTACATACTTTATAAAGGGTGAACATAATTTAATAGTATATTGAAAATCGCCAATACCCATGGCTTGCTACCTTATACATTTTCACACGTTTTTATGAAGTAGTTTTATAAATGCAGCGAAGTGCATTCTATACGGTAATTGCCTGTTATAATTGTGGCGAGACTGTAAGGACTGAGAATCTCCCGTTAGAGTTAATTCTCATTGAAGTTTGTCATTTTAGGGTCAGAGTGCGGGCGTCGGAATAAGGTTAACGACTGCTCGCACTGCTTGTTTCCGCTATACCTGCACAATACGCCTGTTTTCTATACAATTACAGATAAACTACATCTAATCGCTTGTAAAACTAGAACGCTCGAACAATACTCCACGTTTTTTTGAGAAATTTTTCACGGATGTTATTCCGATGCAGTGCGACGACGAATACTTTGAATAGTTTCGTGCTAATTAAGGCAACATAAAATTTATTATACAATTTTATATCTTGGTTACACAGACGAAATTTAATTTTATAAAAAAGTAAACAGAGGAAGTGATACGTTATCTGCGGCTGAGGTCGGTTCTTTCATTTTTTGTATTCTCTTCTGGAGCTACTTTAAAAAAATATTTCTAAAAACAATATCCCGGTGTAATCGGTTCAAATAAACCACGTTGAAACGCCGCAAAGGTGCTCTCTATGAGAAATATTTTATTTGGTAGTTGATAAGATTTATCAGTGTAGGGAGCAGCATATGTAGTCAATTAGACACACCTGTCGTTTGATAAATCGCTGTAAATAAGAAACATTTAATAAATTTCGCGGTTTATCGTCAATGTGCGATGAGTAGTGAAGAGTGCGAGTTCGAATCGTGTCCGGAGAGTTGATGTGTGATGTTTTCGCCTTGCAAATATTTTCTTCAGGCGGTCGGAGGACACCGCGATGAAGGTAAAAGAAACAAATTTGTTAGTTTTGCACTGAAAGTTATCAAAAACCTTTTAAATAAAATTCACGATTTTCTTGTCTGTGCATTGAAAAGCGCGATTAAATTTTGGAAATTGAACCCAATTACATTGTTTTGTGTGTTAATAACTCCAAAGCGAGCATTACGAGGGTAACGCCAAATTTATCGAGAATAAATTACACAGTTCCAGGCGTACATTTAACGCTTGACAGAGTTTCACTACAATATCATTAATCATCTGCCCCGAATAAAAATTTGGCCCAATACAGACCTGTTGCTTTGGCATCACGAGAAAAATTATCGTGATGAAAAAAAAAACCTTTTTTTTACTGCTCCATTGTCTTGAACTACTGACCTCTCGGTGAAATTACGGTTTCTCAATTTTTCACTGGATTTTAAACTTGGATATTTGATCGGTACCTGTTTTTAGCTCCTTATCAGCAGTGATTTTTGTACAGTCGAAAATCGATAATGTTACGGTATAACCTTTAACGTCCAAGGCTATCACGATTGTTCGATTTTTAATACATTTAATCCACCCTCGTATATTATTAAGCGAAATTTAATATAAGCGGTGTTGCAACAGTGTTGTTTTTATTTATTATTATTCAAGCGTGGTAAATTGATTGAGGGGAGGGGATTATTTATAAGTGCAAAATATTGATTTTTCCGCCGTGAAATGACATTTTACATTCACATCTTAATTGAGAACGTTTTTATTGTCTTCTTTAGTTACTGATAGAAAAACCGTTTTAATTGGTATCCTTGATAATCGCCGAGACATGACGCATGTAAATGTCGAGTTATTTGTTGTAAAGTAGGTCTTAGTCATCAATTTGAGCAAGGTACTATTTGGGGGTATTCCGTCTGTATTAAGACGTTCTTTGTATTCATAGAGCATTTACGAGTAAGTATGTACTTCTGTTTATGTGACTAAGTTTTAGCACCATTGTCGGTGTAAATTTGTTTCGGCCTAGATCCAGCAATTTTCTTCGATGAGTAGTTTCATTGTTTCGTTTAGCATTGGTATTGTGCTCACGAGCCTGGCTGAAACTCCGGTGTAATTCGCTTTAGGAAGGGTACACGGGAAGAACGATACAAGTCCATTTTTCTTGAAATTCAGCTTTTAATACTATTTGGTAGAGAAATTTGTAAATTTTCGAAATATGCTCATGAATTTTATGAGAGAATGCTGCAAGTCCATCAAAACACCAAATAAAGTTTTGAACCTTGCCGGAATATATAGACATTTCAAACATTAAAACTCAAATATCTCGAAAAAACGAAAATATGACTTAGATCGTTCTTCCCGTGTACCCTTCATAGAACCTCGACAAGTCCTCCAAAAATTTCAATTTAGATTAACTTAAAAATAGTTCGCGATATGAAACAGTGATAAGAACAATCAATCTCGTTTTCTATACAGTTTTTAAAATTTTGTCACGATGCCTTTTTATTCTCTCAATATTTTCCGCCTTCTTTAGATGGACCGTTGTTATTTAAGGTAATAATTACATATATGAAGGCTACGAGCCACCTGAAGACGATTAATTCAACTGGTACATAAACAAATTCCAAAATTAAAAATAAAGTTTCTCTGTAAAGTTATTATTCCGAAGACGATTAACTGCTTGAAGTAAAACCAAGCTAAATTTAATTTAATTGTTTGTTTTATTAGCTAAATGAAATTTTAAAATAAAAATATTACCATTGCAGTTATACATTTTATTCGTTTTTTTCCGTCAGCTGGTAACACTTCCGTGAGGTGGACAATTTATGTTTTCTTAACGTTAGCGGCTGAATTTTTTAGTGATGCATCATTTTTAAAATGAATCAGAATTTTTTTTAAATACAATTCTCTTCAATTTTTGAAATAATGTAGCATCAAAATAAAGAATTTTGTTAATTTGTTACCAGAAACAATTTCTTTTTTGAAGAGTGTAACAAAGCAAAGGATTAGGGAATTATTTTCTTAAGCAGCTTTCTAATTCCTTCTTAAATTGTCTTTTAATTGTAGCAAGCCAGAGCTGAGCTTAATATTTTCGAGTGATATTATCCTTATTCGAAATAACTCGGATAAAACCTTTCGTAAAAGTTAATAATGTAAAACACATTTGCATGCAGATTTAAATCACTAGCTTACAGCGTTTTGTAATGTTTTGAACCATGCCATTAAACTAACAAGAAAAAAATGGAAATTATCGAACAGATGGAATACGGCAGAAAACAAATTTTCATTCAATATCATCAACAATTTTCTCTGCGTACCTAAAGAAATAAATTGTCAATTAACTTTGTTAGATAATAATCTTCCTGCTACGAAAAATGAGACACATTTTCTAATTTATATTTGTGATTTAATCAATTATTTCTAAAAATTAGTTTCTTTCTGTAAGTTCATCAAATATTGAAAATGAACAATATCGATTTTTGTTGTCTGAAGGTTTAAACCATTATCACATTTTTTTTGTAATTGTTTTTCAATTTTGAAATTTAAAGCTCTGCATTTTATTATACAGGGTGACTCAAGTTTTAACGCCGCGGCCATAATTCCTATTAAAAATTAAGTGAAAATATGCAATTTATATGTTACATCAGTTGAAGTTTACGCTTTCGATTAGTGCTACAAATTTTCGAAAATATTTTTATTTGAAGCCAAAAAAGTAAAAGTTTTGGGTAAAACTTCTGTTTAGTTTTTTATTTCAAAATTTGTCAAATTATTCGTAGCATTAATATCTGCAATTTGATTCGAAAAAAAAAACTTTTTGAGTTAAATCAAATTTAAAATAAAGCACAAAAGTGCTTTTATTTATGAATTTCTAACAATGGATAATGCGGTTTACCACCCTAACAATAGTTTATGATCGACCCATCAAACTGGACGAGGCAGCTTTTCAGTTGCTGAATCTGCATTCTTAATAAGTTCAGTTTAGTGACCGTCATAAATAATCTTGCAAGTACCCTACATCAATATCATTGTCTGGTAAATTGATCTACTTATGTCGTAAATCATTTAAAAAAATACCTCCTAATAGGGAAATGGCTTTATTTAATAAACGCAAATTAGTAAAATTATTTCAATTACACTAAATTGTCTGAAAATATTTTACTGTTCGTACATCAAAAAAACTAATAAATTGAACAACTAGTGATTGAGATAAAGCCAAAATTTTACCTGATTAAAAAATTGTTTTTTTCTTGTTTCTATGTTCCTTAATAATATAAAATTACTCATGCAATTTATGAGAATTAATAAATTATTTTGAAGGGATATTTTGCCAGCGGTGGTAAAACTTGGCTCACCCTGTACAGTCGAAAAATAAGTAAAAAATTGTGATCAATATAACCCAATTTTACTGTAGGTATTTATTTGTAAACTTCAATTTATTATTGATTTTAGTTCTATAATATGTATAATTATTGTTGGTATATTTTTATTGCGTAGATACGTTTAAAGATACATATTTGATTTTACAAACAATAAGTTTTTTATTACATGGTAAAACATTTTGTGAAATGTACACAAGTAATCTTAATTATTCATTTACTAGATACAATAAACAACTGAATAGTAAAACTTTGAAAAATGAATATTTTTTTCACAATTCTTACTAATAATGACAGGAATAGTATATCGTTTGTTTTTTTTTTGCTAAAAAGCAAAGTGTAGTCACTAATAAAATTTACCTTTCAGGACTGTTCTAAAAATAAAGTAACGCACAATCAATTCTTAGCAATTTTGTTCCAGAATGATCCTTGCAGCTTGTTTGTGTTAGTTATGCAAACAACGATTTTATTTTCCTATCTCTTTTTCGAGGACGAAATTTAAGCTAATTTTTCCAACTCGCTCAATAAGATACTGCGAAATATTCCAAGATGATTTGTTTAAAAACACTAACATAATAGTTATTTCTGTCTGTGTGATACAGACGATTTTTTGGGCAGACCAATGCTTAAATTTGCTAAAAATCGAATTAGATTTTCAAAACTTTCGTACTAAGGACTTCACATTTTTTGTGGTTGGCAACGAGTAGAAAATCTGACGAACATTTTTGACAATTGTTAACCAACCGTTAGTTACTTTTTTGGAGGCCGGTGACCAAAAAAGCGAGTAATCTTTGACGGACACCGCAAAAATTAAATTGTAAGGTACTTGTTCGCTTCTATAACTTCTATAATAATCCAAGTTATCGAATACACAATTTATTGTGTAATTTTGTAACATTTTGTTGAGACACACTGAGAACTATAATAATTAGGTCCTTCTAAAATTTGGTAGATTTCACACTTGGGATCTTACTTAAAAACGACATTTTTTACAAAACTTAATGCATCATTGATTGAAAACAGATGTTTTTATAGATTTATGCGTGAACAAGAAAACAGCTGTACATAGTAGTTAGTAATGGAAAAATTTAACTGACATTTATATTGTCGTAAGGTTTCCTCTGCAAAATCCAATGGTGTTTTTCCATCTCTCGAGTTCATTTTTTTAAGTTTCAATGTTCTTCGTGAAAACATTCAACTTGCTCTTAAATTTTCAGGAAAGAATAGCCGAATGAGTTACTCATCAAATTATTTTCTCCAGCAGAAAAGTCATATTTTTCATCGGAATTCGCATTATGAATCAAATTTCGTTAAATAATGTTCAAATCTACGCATTTTACATCCGAAACTTAAGAATTTGAGTAAACATTAAATTATCGGTGCCAGGTTTAGAATTTTGAGTTGAGGAGAAAATTTTGGATATGAAAACGCGCGAACTTCAAGATTCACGCTAAAACTTCGACTTCGAGAATAATTTGAGAATGGGAGAATAACTGAAGTTATGGAAGTTCAAGTTAGGGAGGTTTCACTGTACATTCAAATGAAGAAGTGTATTAAAAGCAGACTCTCAATTTCCCAACAGGGTCGATTTGAATGATTCAAATTCGTTTACATTTTTTGTAAGAAACATAATGTCAGGATTTATGATACAATAAAATCTTGAAAATGTGCATAAAATGAAAAGTTTCCAAAATGTGACACCGTTCATAAAATTATACAATTTAAAAGAAACCTTATATAAAAATTCTAAAAAACATTGCACTTTCATTTTATTTAAAGACCGCAAAAACTTAATTTCGACAAGATGCAGTTCCGGAGAATTAAGCGGTGACATTTCATTAAAATTATTTTTAATTCAATAAAAATGCACCTCAAATGCTATATTTCACTAAAATTCATAATGGGGTGAGTGGATAAAGGTGTCATAACATTTTTATGAAAATTGATTTTTTCATTTAAAACAATTCCTTTTGCAGTATTGTTAAGTACTTAAGTACAGTAAAACCCCTCCATAGTGGACACTCAAGGAACTGGACAAAACTGTTCACTATAGAGGGATGTCCGTATTCGAGGAAGTCCTAATTATTTTTGTCGAAAATTTACAAAACATTTCTACAAATTTTAAGCAGTTTATTGAACATTATACGTTATGTTTATACATATTAGAGATTGTCGCTTATTTAGTGCAACCTGGACATTTTTCTCCTCCAAATGTATTTCCAAATTTGATAAACAATACAGAGCATTGCCTTTATTTCAATTAAACGTTTTTAATGTGTGTCTATTTCACCACAAGTTACGACAGTATTTTTTTTAAAACATGATATAAATTCTCCAATATAGGGGAAAACTCCAAGTTCGGGAAGATAAGTAGTATCTAATGTCCGTAATACAGGGGTGTTCACATTATAGGAGTGTTTGTATAATGTAATCTTATGGAGGAATGGCGGGATTGATAAAAAAGTGTCCATTAAGAGGGGTGTCCACTATGAGGGGTTTTACTATATTATAAAAAGTTAGCTTTATATTTTTCATGGTCGGTTTTATTAAATTCTGCTACTGTGCTATCGATGTTACCAGCAAATTTCCACCCGTAAAAGTATTGATTAAATCATTACAGGTGTTTTACTTTTTTGAATGAAAAGGTTTATAAATATTTTTTATATCTAATTTTTCACTTCGTTGACTTCACCTAATGTTTAAAGGGGCGAGCTTTATCGGAAAGAAGCGCACACTATTCCTGCAGCGAAATGTGCCAGCTGTTCGGACTTGACCCATATTCTGGGCCAACATTTCACAAATTTATCCAGCGTAATATGAAATATTTGCACGGGTCACGAATAAACTAGTCTTTCGTTTCCAAATTAGACACGACCATCGTGCTCGCCCTTCTGTTTTGGAATACGGTTAATTGCCGTTAACCAAATCGGTGGAAAATGCGCCCAACTTTTCCTCAATGAGCGTTCTATTTATAAGCGATATTTTCGTGAAAGCCATATTACATTAGCTGCTATTATTATTCAATTTATGATGTAGGTCTGAATCATCAACATTACAGTTAGCTGTTCTTTTTTGGCCATCATATACATATTGATTTCTTTTAATAGCACAGTTAAGTAAAAGTAGTATACATATCACAAACCGTACGGAATTTTCCATTTTAATGATTTTTATCTCGTCGAGGTAATAAAGTATTCGTTTTCGCGATATTTTTTTTAGATTATTTCAACTATACAGAGTGTCTGTAAAGGTCTGTGTCCCCAGTTAGCCACCCACATTATTAGTTACTCGACGATAAGGGTAGGAACTAAGATTTATGAGGCCCTTAAGAAGAGCAACGTTATTATTTATTACGAAACCTGAGAAAATTGACGTTTATTTGGAATTATTAGGCAGATACTATTTGCACTTTATTGAAAGCGATACTTTTATTAAAAATGTCCACCTAGATTGTAATACTGACATTTGAAACTGATATGTGCCATTTAAGGTTAACTAGTTCGAATCACAGTCGATGCGAATCCGTAGTTTTTTCTTCGCCTATTAGATCATAGACATTTATGGACATAAACGTATGAGTATTTGAATTTTTCCGGCAATCACCCATTCAGTTAAAGTGCTCGTCTCAACGGGATACAAGTTTCTATGCGCTTAGAATGGAAATTTAACTGTTGTTTACAAAGCCACACACGTCTTGCATTTTTGATTTTAATTTGCAAGATGTTGCCCTAAGAAGTGGTATTTGATATAATACCCGAACAGTATGCAGGGTGGCCTGTCTGTATTTTAGTACGGTTTAGTTTCGTGAAGCTCGTGTCGTCAGGGCTATCAAATTACTGGAATGGTTAAACCGGTCTAGAATCTTTTCGATTGGGCACTTAAATACCATTTAATTGAGATCTTGAACAAATGTCATAACATTTAAAACAGCAAAACGTATAAACATATACTGCTCTAAAATGCAGATAAGACTTTCGTTTGTGATTCAACATTACATTGTTTACAATACTTGCATGATGTTAATGGTTCTCAACTTATGCACAGCAATTTTTCAGTTGATTAGGCACTCTTTGTTTAAGTTTACTTTTCCAATGAATAAACTATAATGTCATCAAAATGGTAAATTCAGAAACAAATGTTCATTTTACTGCGACTTTTAGATTAATTTATATTACGATTTTTTGTAATCGTTTTTTTTTTTTACATCGAGTCAAAGAACATTGCACGGTTTCCCCCTTGATAAGTGGCTCCAGATATTTTTTGAAAATTGTGCAGGCTATCTTCTAGCAGATACCCTGTGCTACAAAAAATCCCCCCAAAATTTTATTTTAGGGTGGCCGGTTACAGTGGCGTAACACGCTAAAGGACGATTATTCAGTTACCATTTACAGCTAAACTAAATGAGATATTTCAATTTTCGTTACGGGGTTAATAAGGCCTTATCATTGTGGTAAAATGAAGTTAATATCTTTAATATTTAATCAAGGAAGCCACGAAGAAGAAAAATGAAAAACAAAAACAATTTATTTCATCCATTTCCGGGTTGCGGCACAGGATAATCTTTACATCGGTGTATGCACCGAGTATGGGACTAGTTACCCACAAAATTTCAAAAAGATCGGTATGGCGGAAATAACTTTTTTTCTAAAGAATATTAAAATCGAGTAAACAGCTTATGGATAAAATAATTTCGGCTTAACATCATTAAATATCACCTAGTTGGGAAAATGCATCAGGAATTTTGTTATTTTGAGCCCATTTAATCGGTTTAACATATTTTACCATCATGGGTATAAATGCTAAGGTACTAACCATGTTTATTAATTATTGATAAGTATTTACATCAAATCTAACAAATACAAAAGAGTTTGATAATTTTCAAATAAGAATGGATTTTTTAAAAATAGGTAGATAATTAATAGGACAATATTGACTGCTTGAAAATATCGAAAGTTACATCTAACTTAACTAAATTTATTTTTTATTTTTATAACTAATATTAAATAGTAAAAAGTAACATGTATATAACAAACAAAGTAAAATAACATAACATAAGTAATAACTAGAATAAATAAAATAACTCATTAAGAGAAGAAGAAAGCGGGGCTGTGCCAAGAACACTAGCAACGTTACCTCTTTGTATAGCCAAACTTATTCGTTGCTTCAAATATGTTTTGGCTTGAGGAATTCCCGTTGTTTGCACAATACGCCTCCCCAAATCTTCAAGGAGAGAAAGGGCATCAGCACTCCAAGGACCCAAAGTTTCCACAGCGAAGGCGACAAAAAAATAATCATCAGAAATTGACTTATATTTCTTTTTCTTAAGATTTTCTGCCAAGTGAGCAGCAGATCTTGCAGAAAATGAAGAATCAGTTAAATGAGAAGGGGCAAGTGTATCCGTACAAGTAAAATCCCAAACTAAGGATTTACCTACTTTCCATGGAATAACTGTAATACCATCTGGACGTTTGCCATCATCCCTCAGAATACCATTAGGTTCAAGGATACAAGGAATGTTGGCAGAAGAGAAAGCACGTTTAATAATGTCATTAATACAGCTGTGACGAGAGAGTCTACCAGCACTTTTAATGCACGATAAACCATGATGACCCAACGAGTCTACAGAAGAACCGCACGAGCAGATATGAGGATGACAGAAATTGATCCCCAATCTAAGTGAAATAGCAATTTGTAAGATGTTTTTTTCTAAAAGAGTACCTAATTTACAAGATGGAAGAGCTTCAAGCCAAGCTCCAGATTCAAGTTCAGATCCAGCTAATAAGATAGCCTTTTCTGTAATATTTGAGGAAGATAATAAATTTTGAAATATTTTCTCACAGATAGGTAAGTCCCAATTTCTTTGAATAGAAAGTTCTTTTGGAAGTAAAGACGAATTAGAAATTTCCTTCCAATAATCAACAGCCTCGTTAAGGGATGTAATTTCAAAATTAGAGAAACTAGAAGGTAGAATGGACATAATAAGTTCAGAATTAGAAAATATAGAAGACAAAAAGGCAGGCGAGGAAATATCAATTATAGACCTTATACCTAATCCACCAAAACGGATTGGTAATTTGGCTTGAGTCCAAGATCGAATTGTAAATTTAATATTCAAAATTTTTTCCAAAGAAGAAATAACAATATTATCCAATTCAAGACACTCATCTTTAAATTTCCAAAAAGGACAACATCTGAGATTATAAGTGAAATTAGGTATCCAAAAACAATGGCGGAGTAAAAATAAACTAATATGAGGATTAATTTTACATAGATTTGAAGAAAGTAAAGAGAATGAATCAATTTTTTTAGAAATGAATGGAGGAATTGCTGCATCGAAAATAGGACAACCAAGAATAAAAAGGTCTTCAACATTACAAACGTGAATACAAGGAGCTAATAATTCGAATCTTTCCAAAATTGAAGACTTGTCTAATTCCGAAACATTATTAAGGAAGAAAAGTTCGCATTTATTGAAATTAAGAACTAAACCAATTTTCTTAAATTCAGAAATTATCGTTTCTAAGTCTTGTAAGACATCCAAAGCCTTACCACCTAAAGAACCATCATCCAAGTACCAAACATTCAATTCTGAAATCAAATTCTTAATAATTTGATGAATCGATAAACTAAAAATTGCAGGACCGAGAGGGTCACCTTGTTGACAACCTACTGAGGATTCAATAACATTTCCATTAAAGAATAATTTTGATTGATAAGCATAACATTGCCAGAGATAAGGATATATATCTGGAGTAACAGCCTTGACAACAGAAAGAAGGGAGTCTCTTTCGATAGAATTGAAAGCATTTTTAACATCGATTTTAAGGAAAACCTCAGCATCAGATTGATTATTAATATAAGTTCTAATTGAATGAACAGCTCCCTCACAACCACCCTTAATTCCAAAACCTAATTGAATAGGATGAAAAAAGGAAGATAACGAATCCTTAATGTGGAAACTGCATAATTTAGAAGATAAACGTCTAAAAGTTGAACCTATTGCAATAGGACGGATACCGCCATCTTTTTTAGAAAGGGCACAAAGAGAGGCACCATAAAGAATAGGTCTAATATCAGAAAGAACTTCACCAGCTAACATGAGATTGCAGAGACTACAGATGGCTTTCAATAAGTGACGACCAGAGTCACCTGTACCATTACCTAATAAATCTTTGAGATGTTGTGGTCTTATTCCATCCATTCCAGCAGCAGAACCATTAGGGAATGACATAATCGCTTTATAAACTTGATCTTCAGAGACAGTGAGATGTTCTACCATTTCTTCAGGTGGATCAGGAAACTGGAGTAATCTTGAAGGAATTGGATGTTTAGATTTCAACGATTCAAAAGTATCAGCATTATTGTTGGCAAATGAGTCATCAGAAGATAATAAGCGAACTGCACCCTTAATATCACCATCCGCAATTTTGTTCTCAACCGATTTATAAATTGAAAATTTTGAGAAATCGGTTTTGGAATAAAGTATGGAGTCCACGTTAGAGTCAGCATTCTTCTTAACTTTAGAAGTTAAAGATTCCTTTTCATAACCATTTTTAATAGGAACATGAAGAACACGAAAGGCAAAAAGAAAAAGGTCTTCCCAGGATGGTAAAGAATTAACGGAAACACATTCATTTATAATTTTGGCTAGTTTACTAGCCACGGATATTCTAGCTCCACGCGGAATTCTTCTAAGAATACAGACATTCGATTTTAGGTAACCAATTTTTTCTGTTAAATTGAGAAATTTAACAGGAAGTTCCGGAACAGGCACATTCTGTTTATGACATCTAGAAATGTGAATTTTGAGACCATGTAAACTCTTGAAAAATTTTGAATTTGGACAAATATGACATTTCATAAATAAACTGTCAAAAAAAAAAAAACCGGACCAAACCAAAAAGTAGTCACAAGATAAGCTCAAGATAAAGCTCAAAGACCAATCCAGTATCCAATTACTCTCCAAAAAGAATCGGCAAGAATTTTTCAATGGGAAACGTCAGTACCAAAGTTCTCGATTTTCCAAATTTCTAAACGTGCCCTCACTTAGTCCACGACCCAAAGACAAAGAGTCCCAAATCTTCTCTTCACAGGCAAAAAAAAAAAAAAAAAAAAAAAAAATCACAAAAGTTCAAAAAATCAAGAACACTTAAAAAATTAGAAAAATGTCAACGGAAAACGTCAAACCCAAAAATACAAATTTCTCCCCAGTTCCACACTGTAGATCGACGAAAACCAACAAATAACCAAACCAAAACAGTAATATAACGCGTCAAAACAACTCTACAAAATATTTCTCGAAAAAATAATCCAATTTGGTCAAACCTTCACGGACCGAAAAATTTTCACATACACACTTTGACGGCACACAATTTATAATAAAAACATGTAACAAAATGTTTGCTTCGTAACAGCAAAACCATATTATAAAGACTGATTAATTTTAGGTAAAAAGCAACGAAACCTTGCGGAACATGTAACAAAAAACATTAGCAAAATAAATCTACAAAAATCGTTATGAAAAAATGCAATCCAAATTCAAGTACCTAGAACCAAAATAGTACTCAGAAAATGCATCATATCAAATGATATCAGCAATGAGGGAATAAAGACTGAGTCTGGATACAATACAATTGTAATCACTGGATTACGGATACCCAATAAAACCCGAATATGTAAGATACATTTAACAAAAAATGACAACATAAACCCCGAGTCACTGAAAAAACTTACAAAGTAAAAGATTAAACAATGATGACCGCGATCGAAATCTCCGATAGTTTAAAATATTTTGCACAAAACCGAAAACTTGTCTTAAATGGATTCAAGACAGTTAAAGTACATCGCTAGAAGATAGTCTACACAATTTTCAAAAAATATATCTGGAGCCACTTATCAAGAGGAAAACTATGCGATGTTCTTTTGTTAAAAGTTGATAATATTTTGGTTTTAAAATGAAACCATGTATTAAAACCTGTCACAAACTAAACAAATAGTATTTTTAATTATAATTTAATCGTATACACCGTGATTCACGTAACTTTCCGAGGCATACGCCCAATGCACGCAACTCAATATTCAAAAATCACAACATACTATGATACAAAAAACACATATTTACGTTTCGTATGTTTGGAAACCCCTGACAGAAATAACTGTCAAACTGACAAGTTATCTTTCAAAATGCATTCAAACGATGAACGAGTGGATTTGATAATAATCTACGACGAGTGTCACAAAAATGCAGTTGTTGCAGCCAGATTATACAGGTATCGTTACCCTGAGCACAGACACCCAACCGACAAAACATTTCAATAGCTTGAAAAAGAAACCAAAAAGGCATAGGCGTCGAACAGCGTGTAATCGAACTAATAGACGATAACCCCCACTTAAGCCAATGCCAGATATCTCGGCAAACTGGAATCACTTAGTTGTCAGTATGTAGAATTATAAAAGGAAATAAATTTCATCGCTACCATGTGACCTTAATGCAAGAATTCAAAGAAACTGATTATGCACAACGTTACAATTACAATTACAAGATAAGGTAGTGGGGCATCGTAACTCCGGCGGCTCGGCCCACATTCTCGTCAACAGAAAATTGAATACCGCGACGCTCCCCACGTCTTCGCCTAATCTTCCAGCAGCCATCATGCATCCCTAAACATCACTGAACACCACCCGATGCCACTCCACTCCACTTCACTGTTTTAAAAGGTTATGATCATATCCATTCGTTCATTGTTTGCATACATTTTGCAAATTTAATTTGTCAGTTTGACAGTTATTTCTGTCGGGAGTTTTAAAAAATATGAGATTTAAATATAATATATAACACTAGTAGAAAACCTCAGCCCTAAAACGGGTTGACAGTATTTATTGTGTATTTATGCATTTTATGTATCTATTTTATTTATTATTTATCTACCATTTTATTTATATACATTTGCATTGCAATATAATGTATTTTGCTTTACTTACCTTTAAGCTCCGTAAATTGACGATATAAAAGATATAATTAGTCAATTGTTGACACTCAGCTTCGTCGCCTACTCTGATCCGTTCAAAAAAAAAATTGCAAAACCATAGACCACCATCGCGGCTGTCCCAAGCAAAAACACAATAACTGACATTTTTTCCAAAATCTGGTTCATGTGTTTTTTCCACATACTGTGTTTTGCTGCATCTTTCTGTGTGGATTTGAGCTCCATATCTGGTTTAATTTCAAAGATACAGCATCGGCTAAAACACAGTAACTGCATTTTGTAATAGAATTACCACATTAAAACACAGTAAGTGAAAAATGTTCGACTAAAACACAGTAAGTTGTAGATACTGTGTTTTTCACTAGTGATTCTTAGTTCCCGCGTCTTGATATTGTCTTGTTACAATTAATTATTTAACGAGAATTATCAGTTTACTTACAAATTAAAGTAGTTAATAATGAATCTAAGCAGGGGACAACGACTTGTAGCATTATGCACTGCTCAAAGGTATGTAGAAACGTAAATCTCAAAACTTTTGTTTATGTTTGTTTGAGGTTATGTTATGTTTATTTGCAGAACCGAGTTAGAAATTGAAGAAGCAGACTTAAGTAATACTAATTTTGAGGAGGAAAGTGTTGACGACAGTATTGCAGATCCAGATTTCACAACTGAATTAGAATCTGATCTAGAAGCAGTTCATTATGTTATCGACCATCTGAATATGGATGAAAGTTTACCTCCTGTTAGAGATTTGAATGAGAGTTTGCTTTTAGATCAAAATGCGAACAAAAGTAATGAGAAAATAGAAGAATTTCCCATTGAACAAGCTGATCAAGAAAATAAGCAGACCGAAGAAACGCAAGAAGTGCAGAAAAAAGTACGTAAAAGATTAACCAGTAAAGATAAAGTGCGTAGAGATAGAAACAAACATCCTATAAAAAACCCAGGATGCTCAATGAAATGCAGGCGAAATTGCAAATTATTTACGGATGAAGAACGTTATGTACTGTGGGATCACTATTGGAGTTTGGACTACGGAATTCGTAGAAAATGGATGGCAAAAAATGTTCATGTGGTGAGTGTAAATCGACGGGTAGCACCAAAAAAAGACAAACCTCTTAGATGTGAAAGCAGAAAATATTTTTTCCCCAAAGATCATAAAAGTGTTCAGGTGTGTCGTTCATTTTTCTTGAACAGTCTTGGCTTTACAAATGATTCTGTAATTACAGAACTCATTGCAGCTGTAAAAAGGCAACCAATTTGTAAATTGGTTAAAGAAAATAGGGGCTGTCATGCGAAAACAACAAGGGATTTAAATGTCGTAAAAGAACATATACAATCATACAAGCCTTGTGTGAGCCATTACAGGAGATACAATGCTCCTAATGTTAGATATTTACCGCGAGAACTATCTGTTAAAACAATGGTAGATGATTTTAACTTGAAATATCCTACGCAAAGATGTGGTCGAGAAACTTATCGAAAAACTTTAAAACAGATGAATATCTCTCTGAACATGCCCAAAAGTGATTCATGTGTGGAGTGTATGGCATATAAACAAGCCAGACAAGACTCCGAAAATGAGGGTCGCGAGCTTTCAGAAACAGTAACAGCAAATTGGAATTGTCACAAACGAAAAGCTGAAAAGGCCACAGCAAAGTACAAACTTCAAAAAGAGCTCCCAGAAGAAGAATCTGTTAGAATTTATTCTATGGACTTGCAAAAAGTTTTGCTGTTACCCATGATGCCGGGTGTTAAGGACTGCTTCTTTACAAGCCGCTTAGTAGCTTTCAACGAGTCATTTGCGACTCTGAAAAGGAATTCAAAATTCAAAAACTACTGTGCCGTTTGGCATGAAGCTATAGCTAATCGTAGTGCCCAAAGCATCACAGATTCCATATTAACCGTGATTAATTGTGAACGAGATGTTCCCAATTTTATATTTTGGGCGGACAATTGTAGTGCCCAAAATAAAAATTGGGTTTTGTATACAGCTTTAGTGGTTTCTGTCAACCAACCAGATGGACCCGAAGTAATAACCATAAATTATCTGACTAAGGGTCACACCCACATGTCAGCTGACTCAATTCATGGCAATATTGAACGTCGTCTGTCAAAAATTGGAAATGTTAATGATTTCGAAGATTTAAAAAATGCTATGAAGACTTCAAGAAAAAAACTTGAAGTAGTTGACGTAACAGAGTTTAGGGAATGGGTTAAAAAGAGGAGGCAACCATCACGAAAAGCAAATGATACCCTACAAAACTTTTCATTATTGGAGGTTGTAGAAGTCGTGTTTACCAAAAATTCACGAAATCTTAAATATAAGACGGATTTTGATCAAAATGATTATTACACTTTAGATTTTTTACAAACAAGGTTCAACGCAACGCAAAAACCAGACATAATCGAGAATGTACGCGGTATTCGAAAAGAAAAAAAAGACACTATTATATCAAATCTTGTACATTTAATGCCTCCAAATAGACAAGCTTTTTGGAAAAGTCTTCCAGAAGCTACCAATTCAACCGATTTGGCCTTAGAACACGAAAATGAAGATGCCTAAACCATCAGACTTATTGAATGCTAAATATTTAGTGTTCCAAAATAGATATTAGGTATACCTACCAAGAAAGAATAAAAGTTTTGTACATATGTACTTTTCGCAAAAGAGCATTCAATTGTTACTATCTACGCTTTTGTCATAATATAATAATAACATGTTTCAACTTTACTGTATTGTTTTAAAATAATTATACTATTATTAATTTTATTTAAGTTGTACTTTTAGCAGGAATCACCACTTTGATTTATTTACGTTATTATTTGTATCAGAATATTATTCTAATAAAAGTTTCAAAACAAAAAAAATCTTGAAAATACATTTTTTTTATTACTTTTTGTATTGCACAACGATATGAGCATAAAAATGGTGCGCTCAATCTTATTGGCGACTTTTTAAACTAATTTGTAAAAAAGTCTGTCATATACTGTTTTTCTAATGAAAGTCAATAAAAAATAGGTACTTATGGAAAACCAGTGTAAAACACAGTAACCCACTTTAAACTGAAATATCTCGGATATTTTTGAAAATTTTATTTAAAACCTCATTTAGTATGAAAATGTAGACTATATACGCATAAAATTCGGATATTAAAAATACCGATTATAATCTCAATTCTAACGGCGAGCTCAAACGCGTTTGTCTCGTTTTCTGCAAATAGTTAAATAAGCACATACTGTGTTTTTGCTTGGGACAGCCGATCGGGAATTATATTTAGAGATATTATGTGTTTTGTATCTAGCGTGTTGTGATTGTTGAATATTGGGTTGCGTGCATTGGGCGTATGCTTCGGAAAGTTACGTGAATCACGGTGTATAATAGCAACTAAAAGTACAGTCGAATTTACTTAAGACGAGCACGGATATAACGAAATTCTGGGTATAACTAACGTTTCTTGAATAAATGGTTGAATTCTTATTGATTGCTTATCAACTTTTCCTGGTTATTACGATCACTTTTTGCGGAAACAAAGAACAATGTTTAAAATATTGTCACTTGAATAGAAAAACGTCTTTTTTAGTCAACAATTACCTCAAACTTTGAGCAAATAGAAAAATCCAAGAAGTACAATCAATGGAACCTTCTATAAGCCGAATCTCTAAGGGGCCGTCGATAAAGTTACATTTAGTGAAACTTCGAAATAAAGAAACTACAAAACATTATTTGCGTATTATTTACAGTACAACGTAAGCTTTTATTATATTGAGAGTGTTGCCCCTATATCTTAATAGAGTTTCGGTCCATTATAACATCTTTAAAAGTTGTTCAGCACAACAAAAACGTTCAATAATTTGCCAGATGGATTATTTAAAAATTTGCCATCATTCAATTACAGATTCTTTTCTTGTGAAGTAGGGATTAAAAAATCGTTGAATCATTATAAACATAACAAAGGAAATTCAATATGTATTTAGTAAAAAAGGTAATCAGACACTTTCTTAAAAACAAAGCAAGTATTTGTAATTTGCGACACAAAACTAATTGTCAAACTTAAAAGTTTTTGAATTTTGCAAAATTAAAGCTACTTTATCATTTAACACTGATTATGTTACGGGCATTAATAAATTACTCAAAATCACTTGGTATGTATTATCAAATATTATAATTGGGTTAAAAGAAAGACTTAAAAACATGCGATTTAACATTAGTTCCACCAGTCGTTCTAGCCGACACGTCTCGAAAACTAATTTGGTAATCGACTATATTTTAAATTTTTACTTCATAATATGTACTAAAATTTATTTCCTAACGATTAAATCGCATCTCAGTTGCAAGAGTGGCACAACTCAAAAATTTTAAAATATTTTTGTCCCCAAAAATATATTAAAATATAATTACTACCACACTCTTATAATTTGAAAAAGTAGCACATAGGTTACCATATTATGGTAACCTAAATAATTTTGTACCAAATTATAAATTTTAACAGAAGAAAATTGTCGATTTTGACAGAAGAAAATCGATTACTTTTTCAATTTACATTAAACTTGTTAGTTTATGACACTCTTGCAGCCGAGGTGCGAAATCTCGACATTAAAATGAGAAGGCTTCCTGAGGATTATTGAGTTTATCACTTTCCTAAAAAAATATTGTTATAATTCCCTTGGCGTAATCATATAGCAAAAAGATCTTCCTATTATCTGAGGTAACTTTGACATCTACCTCGGATAAACAAAAAATTGGATAACCCGAGTTATACAGGGATATAGTGCATCTCTGAGATGCTTTCCGTTTTGTCATTAATCTTATCTGGGCTGGACAAGTACCAGTTCATTTAAACCCGAGGCTTTTTATTTACATTGCTTCTAAATTCCATCCAGCATTCAACTGCGCTACTCTTGTATGTTTATCATTTTTACTCTGAGGACATTTTACGGGAAGGACGAAGGCAATAGATTTGTTTATGTTTTGCAATTTTACTTTGTTAACAACAAAGAGAGAATCAAGTCAGGTACTCCTTCAAATTTCGTGGATATTAATATAATGATTTGCCGAGAGTTCAGTTTATGACAAACCGGAAAAAAAATGGGAGACTACACGTTTATTTAATCGGTTAAACAAAAAATTCACTACAATATTCTATGCCTAAAACTAAAACCAAAACTTAAGAACTGTTTTGCGTTTTATAGATTATTTTTCAAAATATACGCAATTGAAAATTCGTACAATAAGACAACGTTACAAATGCCATGCATTAGTAAATAAATGGGTAGGCATGATATTCATATGGTCTGACATACTAGATAAAATAATACTGTCAGTTTGACTTTTTAGTTTTAGAAATATAAATTAATTTCAATTCTGTTATAAGACCGAATTAACAAACCCTAATTATAAATTTAAAGTAATTAAGTTACAACTATGTCAAATGTTCAAAATGGCAACTATTCTAACATCTTACGGTTCTTGTTGGCATTTTTTTCTTGAATATTTGGTAGAATTTTTGCATCTATTGTGGCTGTTTGTTGAAATATTCTGCCAGTTAATTTATCAATGTTCTGTACACCTTGCATACAGCTTTTCCTTTAAGTAAACCCAAAGACAAAAATCGAACGGTGTAACATCGGAAGACCGCGTTGGCCAAGCGATGGAGCCACCTCTTCCAATTAATCGTATAAAAAATTGAATGTCCAACCAGTTACTTGCCTCTAAAGCAAAATATGCAGACGTCCCGTTACTCTGTAACCACATGTCCCATCGGACTGCTCAAGGAACATCATCTAAAAAATCACCCAAAGTATTTGCTAGTAAATGATAGTTTTCTCCACTCAGACGATTAGGAAGAGTAAATGGCCCAAATATCTGGTTATTAATTATACCTTTCCATATTATGTTAACACTAAATCTTTGTTAGAAATTTTTCTGCACTGCTAAATGTAGGTTTTTATGGTTTCTCTGATGTCTGTTATGTCGATAAACACTCCTCTTGTAAATGAAGCCTCATCAGTCCACAGAACTTTTTTTTTTGCGAAATTGCTGTTGCAATCACTCACAGAAATCTCCTCGTAATGAAAAATCTCCTGGTTTCAGAGTTTGTAACTTTATACATGTATATGTGTGTAAATCTTCGTTACTTACAATAAATTAGTACTATTCTGTAATGACATCAAAAAGTCGCCCAATTCTACAAGTGCTGCTACCAGGTTTGTTTGTAACCGTCTGAAGAACATCATTCCGAACATTCAATTTCAGATCACTTTGAATGAGCTGGTTCCAAATTACCAGTTACTTCAACCTTTGGTTCAATCTTTTAAAAACTTGTGGATGATTTTGGTTGGTTTTCTCGATGCGACCAAAAAGTTCCTTCGACACTGCCCAAAGATCATATTCCTACAAATCAACATACTAAGCGAGAAACATACTTTTTAAACTTTATATTATGAACAAAATTACAAAAATTAAGTCAAAAATACCAAACAGAACAGCAAATCAATAATTGGAATCAACAATAAATATTTAACAGCAGAAAAATAAATAGCAGGTAGAATAACTATAAATAACACACAGCCGCACAACTTATTGAAATTTCAATTACTTTCAAAATGTGACTCCGATATTTGTTTATGATAAATCATATCGTCCACACCACGCGCTTTTCTCTTGAAATACGTTTGTGAAACGTTTTGCCGCAGCGTTGATTGTTTCATCCGCATCTACTCTTCCAAATAGCTCTCCACTTCTCTTCGACAGATGCAACAATTTTATTCATGTACTTTGTGTCACGACTCGAGAAATACAAGCTAAAGTTCATACCAAGAAGAAATGTAACTCCCACGTGGTTAACACTAGTTTTCCACCTCTCTCCACCCATGCGAGTAACGCGATAACCAATAAAAATTCAAGTTCAAGTAATCACACGGCTTAATCACTCCAGTGGGTACCGATATACATAATAGTATAATAATTATACATTACACATTATACATAAGCACCATTACTGACAATTATTGACGTTCCAATGTCTACTGGAACCCACTGCGCAGATCATTTTGCAAAAATCAACAGCTTGCAATATAAGTAGGGGAATTCCCAGTTTCAAGCTCGTATAATCTGGACAAGTTTTCAGCAAACTTGAATAATCCGGAATCTTCCTGAAACAAATTTTGACTCGGTTTATCCGGGAACTTGGATAATCGCGATTCAGATAACCACGGTCGAATCCGGTTACTTTTATACAGAATGTTTCAGAAATATTAGATGTTTTAATTATAACCAATTTTGCCAAATTAAATATTTTTACTATTTGATTTTTTTAAGAAAAACTTAATTAATTTAAAATTTTGAATGTATTACCCACCAAAACGTGTTCCTGCACCTATTTCTGAAACACCTTGTACTATGTAATATACATACTTATTTCGTACGGTTACACAAGAAGTATCGTGACGAAACTAGTGAAAACAATGTGCTTGGACAGTATTCTTAAAATAAAGAAAACCGCTGTAACGACTGTGTCAAATAGCTGAAAATTTAAATCTGCTGTATTTGTATACAAAATTTTAAATTTCCGTTTTATTGAAGGTTTCCATTTTTTAAACTAAATAATGGGTTTCTAAAATATTAACGTGTAATGAAATATCTATTCCTGTACGTTTAAAAATAGAGTGCATGACAATTTTTTTGTGTACATTCGCTCAAAACTCCTACTTGAACTGATTTATGTAGAATTTTGAAAATGTAAAAAATGTCTAGTTGTCGTGACAAAATTTCTTCCTGCATTTGTGGGTTGGTGTTTAACATCAAAACAAGCCGGTTGAAATTTTATATTTCATTAAATGAATGTTAGGTTTAGATTTTCAACCATATTTTTATGTTTAATGTGTGTAAACAGGCCTTCAGAGTGAGCATACATATGAAAACTAATCTTTGATGTTTATTTTGTCATTTAACGATAAATATTGTGTGAACATTTTGGCTTAACGTCCACTTTTCATAGAAAAATTAAACAATTTTAAGGTCACTCATATAATCTAGGGTTAACTTGGAAAGTTGTTTATTAAATTAATTATTAGTGCAGTGGTTTATGTGGCAAATAAACGCTCATATAAGGATAACTAAGCAGTGTACAGTTATTTTTCATGTTGCAAATTATATCTCATTAATACCAATTAAAATATTTATACAGCTTTTATCAGTTGGCATACGATAACAACATCGATTTTGCAGCAGTGATAAAAATCATATTATTGATGAGTGTAGTTGTGAAAAGTATTATTAAACTACTCGAATCCTGGTTTATGCTAGCGTTTTCCAAACACCGTAGTTATGTTGTAGGGACCACTTATGGACTTTTTGCCTGACATTAGTTTGATAATCGCTTATTTATATGCTATATAAAAAATAAATATTCCAAATATACTAATATATAATAATAGTTAGTCGTGCGTTGTACCATGGCAACACAAAAACAAAAGGCGTTTGATAAAGCGTTGTATAAATAGTTGTACAACACATGAAGGTTATGAAATATGTCACGAGAAAATATTATTCTAATTCGGCCCTGAAAGCCCGGTAGCTTACCTTTTTTTTCTTGTGAGTTGTTTTTGACTAATACCTATAAATTAATTAACTGCGATCAACCGATTATTTCAACGTAAAAATTGGTCTGAAAATTGCTCCGTTACAAATAAATTTTATAGAAAATAATTTTTAAAGTTTAAGAATAAACGGCGATTCTTAATTCAGCGGCAATTTATTCAGCTTGTATTTTACAAAATATTATTTCCTGAGGTGTAGCAGTGTAGCATTATTATGTAATAAACTTGACCATTATGAATTTCGATATCACTTACATTTAAGGGTACTAGAAAATAATTGTACTCCCTCTGTCCCATAATAATAGTAGCAAGTGGATATTTAAAAGGGAATTATTGGCGAATACAGCTGTAAGTTATGTTGTAGCGCAAAATTGCGAACCCTACAATCAAAATCAATGTTCCATGACATCTGTCATTTGTTTTAACACATCTTTCAATTTTTAGTTTACCCTAATTATTATGAATTATAACTATTTTTCTAATTTCATTCGCTTATCGAAATCAAGTGTTTTATTTCAGTTGAATATCAACCCATTGTAAAAGTAAAATGAAACAAAGAGTTTTCAAGCAAAAAAGATCCTACCTACACGTTTAAAAAAAAAACTCGAAAATAATTGAAAAATTCAGAAATTATCTGAACACTCGAAATAAAAATAAGGAGTATTATTTTTAATTTATTGTTCAAAATAAAAATTAGGAATAATATTTTTAATTTATTATTCAATTTATTGTGTGTTAAAAATTAAAGCTATTATGCTTTCAACTCAATTAGATGTTATTAATTGATTTTTACATCTATAACCGTACAAAATTAGTCAAAAAATAACTGAAAAGATTTTTATTTGAAATGCACTGAATTTAGATTCAGCAATTTTGACCTCTAATTTCCATCGTATGAGAAGACCTTTGGAATTTACCTTGTCCAACTTTCTGCGAGTAATATGATCACAGTTTACAGCGTGCTATAAATATTGCCAAGACACACGGACAAAAAATATGCATAATAATTTTTGATAACCACTGTATATTCAATAATAATTTTGTATAACGAACTATACAGTGCGTTTTTTAACTGTTGCCATAGGGAATTGCATGGTAAAAATTGTACCCCGTGTTAACTTTTGTTCTGATGAAAATATTTAAACCATTTTTGGAACAAAGTTGGAATATTCTTTAAAAAAAAAAAATATCGAGTAGATTACAATTCAATATTTCCCTACAAGCCGCGACACACACACGACACGCAATAATCGAACACACCGCTATACCGGTACACATTCGAAATTTAATCAGTGAGAAGAATCGCGCGCGACGCACCGCTCATCTCACCCTATATCCTCCCGACAAAGCACGTGCTAATCACCTCGCGGAAGAAGTTAAAAACGCACTTCGAACCTTTCGAAACGAACGTTGGAGCGCTCGAGTCGCGTCACTGGAATCCGCGGATTGCTCACTCTGGCGGATGACAAAAGCGCTCCGTGCCGACAGAAAAATTATCCCTCCTATACACGGAACAAACGGGATCGCGTACACACTCGCGGAAAAGGCAAACGCCTTTGCGCTAAATTACGAACAACAGTTCAGCCTGAACGACGAACAGGTGAACAACGCGCACATACAGTACATCCGCGACGACATCGACCGCACCCTTAATACTCCTGACGAGGGCGCGGTTGGTTTCGTTTCTTTTAACGAGCTGGTGGCATATATCCGCTCAGTTCACCCTCGTAAGGCGGCAGGTCACGACGGCATAACGAACCGAGCCCTCAAACACCTTCCGAGAAAAGCGATCGCTTTTCTACTCGCGATCATAAACGCGATGCTCCGGCTGCGTCATTTTCCCGCCCGGTGGAAACTCGCGGAAGTAATAGCAATTCATAAGCCCGGCCAGGACCCGAAATTCCCTCAGAATTATCGGCCAATCAGCCTCCTTTCGACTCTCGCCAAAGCAGCAGAGGCCTGCATACATACAAGAATCAAGGAAGCTCTGGAGGAACTCAACATAATTCCTCCGGAGCAGCTTGGATTCCGCGACAGACACTCTGCTCCCGATCAGGTTTTCAGGATCGTGCAGTACATTACGCAAGGACTCAACAACGACCTGTACACGGGCGCTGTTTTTCTCGACGTCGCGAAAGCGTTCGACAAGGTCTGGCACGACGGACTCGTTTTCAAATTAATTAAATTCAACTTTCCTTTACCCCTTGTGCGCCTTATCCGCTCATATCTCACAGAACGCGAATTTAGAGTCAAGGTTGATGGCACGGTTTCCGCCATAAAACCAGTTTCCTCTGGAGTCCCTCAGGGATCGATCCTGGGGCCGACCCTGTTTAACATCTATATGGCGGATATTCCAATTCCGCCTCACCAAGCCATTTTAGCGCAGTACGCCGACGACACTGCCTTCCTAACTCGGTCTTTCTATCCAGAGATTGTCACACGGCGCCTTCAGCACGTGGCTGATAGCCTGGAGGAATGGTACTCCAGATGGCGTATAGATATAAATCCCGCGAAAACGCAAGCCGTACTATTCACAAGGCGGCGAAAAGGCCCGTCAGGCAACGTCACACTTTTCCAGCAACCGGTTGTGTGGCACCCTTCCGCGAAATACCTGGGTGTCATCCTCGATAACAGACTCTCGTGGCGTCCCCACATAAATCACGTTCGGCAAAAAGCTTACGGGCGAATAGCTCAACTTTTTCCCCTATTTGGCCGTAACAGCGTGTTATCCATTGATAACAAGCTGTTACTATATAAAACAATTATAAGACCCACTCTCACATACGCGATCTCTGTCTGGGGATATGCGGCTCCCTCCTACATGGCGGCGGTATACGCCGTACAAAATAAAGCTCTTCGTCTGGTTACGAGCGCACCCTGGTTCGTTCGGAACACACACATCCTCCGTGATTTAAATATCCAGTCACTTCGCGAACACATCGTCTCTCTTGCGGAAAAATTTTTCGAACGCGCGATAGTCCACCCGAATCCATTGATTCGGGCGTCAGCGGACTACGTACCCGATCAGCGTGATCGGTATCGTCGTCCGAGGTCCATCATCGTATAATCCCTGCCCCCGCGGCTCTCTCTGTGCGTCCACTTCCCGTTCTTTTGAACAGCCACCCACAGCGTCAGAAGTATAGAATAAATATTATTCCAAGCTTCCTGTTCCAGGCAAAACAACATCAAAGCCTAGAGGGGTTTTTAGTCAGTAATATGTTCCCGCTGGGTATGGTCTGATGGCTTATTGATATCCCATTGCTGGCAGCACATGCTGCCGGCAGTGGGCCGTTGGTGGGCTGGCATATTGTACCCCTTGTGGAAAACCTGGCTCGTCTGTTGAAGTTGGGCCGACAGACGTTTTCTTAAAAATTTTCCTCTCTCCCGAAGTTAAAAAAAAAAACAATTCAATATCCTAAACTGTCAAAAAAGTTTTGAAAAGAATATTTTTATAAGAGCGTTTTCTTGCCACTATCATTTCTAGCAGGCTGAAATGTTAGTTGACTTTTGTTACTTTGTTTAGGGAATCATTTAGTAGGGCCATTTTTTATTGACGGAAATTTGAACCAGCATAAATACTTGGCCCTTCTTCAAAAGGAGGTCGGCCCGCAGTTGGTGCTTTAAGATGCAACGATGCAATAATATTTTAACATGGTGGAGCACCAGTCCATAGTGCTGACATCGTCAGAGAGTTTTTAAACGAAACATTTCCCGATAGTTGGATTGACCAATAAGGAGCATTCCACTGGCCTGCTCGAAGTCCTGACCTAACCACTCGTTTTTTTCTTATGAAGGCATTTAAAAACACTAGTTTACGACCTAATAAGAGATCAACCAGAAACTGTGGAAGAACTAAGGGCAAGAATAACTGAAGCTTGTAATTTCATTACAGTGTGAACTTTACAAAACACTCGAAGAAATTTTCATGTTCGCTGGTAGTGGAAGCAAAACACTTTGTACAATTCCTTTGATAATTTCTGATAATTTTTGTTAATTTGTTGAGTCATATGTGCTTTAATGGTTTTTACGTTTTGTTTTTTTTTATAAATAAATGTTTACATGTTCTGTCTTCGAAAAGCTAATTTAATCATAGCCCCGAGGAGCTTTCGCTATTTATTATTTTTTTTAAAGTGATAAAAGTCAACTGATAGTGGCAAGAAAACGCTTTTATATATATTTTTTTCAAAACTTTTTCAACAGTTTAGGATATTGAATTGTAATCTACTCGATAGTTCAAAGAATCTTCCAACTTTGTTCCAAAAATGGTTTAAATATTTTCAACAGAGCAAAAGTTAACACGGGGTACAATTTTTACCATGTAATTCCCTATGACAACAGTTAAAAAAACGCATTGTATCCCTGGCTCCACAGTTTACACAGCGTAATTTATATAAGATACGCGCGTACCACTTTCCGCGCTGTATCTCGGGAACGGCTGATCATACGGAAAAATTCATGTAATAAAAATTGTACATACTTCTATGATCTACAAATTATGTAATCACCTTAAATTGCGAAATTGCGAAAAACCGATTTTCGTGACCTATCTTGTGACGCGGGCACGAGATTATATGAGACTTTTCAACCAGTCTTCAGACCGTCAAAACAAAGGTAACAAATGAAGGGTGCACGGGAGGAACGATCAGAGTCGTAATTTGTAAGCTTTGGAAATATGCTCGTGGATTTTATGAGAGAACGCTGCAAGCAAGTCCATCAAAATAACAAGTAAAGTTTCAAACGTTGCCGAAGTACACAGTAATTTCAAACATTAAACTGGAATATCTCGACAAGACGAAAATGTGTACCCTTCAAATGTAAGGGGGTCGATGAAGAAAAGCATTCTTTTAAAAGTGGTCGATGGAGAAAAAGTTAGGAACCCCTGGATTAAAGTATGGAATAAATTCATTAAAATTGAAACAAATGTTTTGATTGATTTTGTTAGTAATTAATTTTACGTTTTCTAATTTTCAATTGTCTTTTGCTCAAAAATTTACTTGTGGAAGATATCAAACTGTTCATACTGCCATTCTGACAATTAATGGAGCAATAAAGATTAAGAAAAAAAAACGTCGATAACATTATTACTCTAAAAAAAAATAGTTGGTAATTGAATTTGCAATGAGAATGTGCATTTTTCTAAATTACAATCGACCAGTCCGAGGATTTCTTGTGAAAACAATTGTTTCAATTTTCATAATGTATTCATTACTTTAGCCCCGTTCATTGTACTGCATTACGTATATTGCCAATGTTTATTTGCCTATCACACTTTTGAATAATGAAATAAAAATTTCCATGTGTCAGGAAAACCATGACATGATTGGTTTTGCGGTATGTAATCGGTATCAACGCTAATGTGTACAAACGATTATGTAAGTATATTTTTATCAACAAAAAGAAACTTGAATACAAACTTAAAGAAATATAAGTTTTTATTTATCTTCATAAACATCATTGCGAGTTCGCTTCGTTTTTTAAATGAGCACTTTAAAAAATAAAATTGTTTTCTGCCTGACCTCTACAACTATTAACTTTCTAAGCAATATCATCTTGTTACGAACGGATCTTGACGTTCGCAATTAGTTTATTTATATTTTTCGAAGTAAAGCCAAATTATAGCGCGGTCCCGGAATGCCATAACGATCTATTCATAAGGTTTACTCGTTCAAAAATTTACTTGCGCACATTTGTGGCGGTCATTGCGGTCGTAGATGGCAGTGGCGGCAGTAGTTTTTGTCTATTCATTCAGTAATAGCGGCAATATTATGATGTGTGAAAATAAATCATGAAATTGGGTGGCGCGTCAATATTTCTGTTTTCAAGACCTGGTTGTCAAAACACCGTTTTCATTTAAATGCGTTGGGGCTAACCGCCGCACTTGTTAACGGTAATTTTACGGCGTGCAACGCTGCAAATATAAACTTTGATGACAAGTGGTTTATTTTATTTTTTTAATGAAATCTTAAGTTTAATATTAATCATTAGAGAAACCCTGCACGTGCTGTAATTACGGGATGGTTGATATTGCTAATGATATTTTAATTGCTTAACATAAAAAATATGTTTAATTTATGCAGCGCCGTTTTATTGGTGGCAAATTAAAATATACGGAACTACGTACGTGACGCAATGCTGACGTCAGTTAACCAGCTGGTGAGCCGATTATTTACCAGTACGTGCGAAGGTGTGGGCCGTTAAATAGCACATTATAAGAAAAAACGTTCCATTTTTAATTGAATCAATTAATTGCCGTACGTAGGTTAAACTTATGGTTAGCTACACAATGCGAGGATGGAACTCGATTCTCTAAGAACACGGCAATCATCGCAACCTTGGAAGATGAAACGTATACGGTAATTTATTACGTCAATTTGTTGCTGGCTATAATATGGTGACCAACGATAAAAAAAATACCATGCAGAAACGTAAGAGAATGGCGCTTTAACAACGAATCCTGTTCAATCTAATGAAAATGTTATAAATCGGTTGCGATAGTGGTATTATTTAATCTTCAGATGACCATGGGGGTCAATTTTGACCCCAACGCATGTTTTTCTGGATTGATTTTATAAATATTTTTAAGTTTTGGCTGATTATTATTTTAGCTGACTTCATTGGCATGCCCAACATCCCCAATTTGTTTTTTATTTGTTTCAATAAATTCGTGTATGTTTTGTTTTGTTATTTAGGAGTACATTCGCTTTATTAATGTTTCCTACATTGTAATAAAACGATAAATCATTAAAATAATTGATACAATATCTTACTGATAAAAAGTTTAAAAAATAATGAGGTCTATTATCATTCCCTTGGTCATCCATGTACCAAAAAGGAGTGGTCATCCGAAGATTAAACAGTACCATTTATGTAACTAATATGAAACGTAACGAACAATATATAAAATTAAGAATGATCAAAAAATTAAACACATTTTTTAAGTCTGATTTTTAATTCCATAACCGGAAAATTTCAGTAACGGAAAACGGAGTTATGGCTATTGTGTTAAACAGCGAATGGTTTTTGCATATCCAATTGAAAATTACAGTAAAAATACAGTACAACGTTGTCAATTCGGAGAATTGAATGCACGGAGTGTGTCCGAATTAACGATTTGTCTGAATTATTAGAGAGTTATAGCAAGACGTGTTTTTCATTGTCGTAATAGTTTATTTTTACATTTCTATGGCGTACGCATGCGCTCGAGCTTCCCAGCCAAAGTCGTATTACAACGAAAAAATACGTCTTGCTATAACTCTATTGAATATTTGCGAAAACGGTATGAAATATTGGGGTTTCGTAACATGCGATTGATCAAAAATGTATTTAATTATTATCAATTAAACATAACAGAAATTCAATAAAACTATTATTAAACAAAATCTAATTTTCGAACAAACACACAACATACATAAACAGATACATTCTAGATGTATTAGCTGCGTGAACAGATAAAAACATAAGAAGTGTCGAGATCCGGGACAGCTATGGATTGTAAAACATGTATTTAGTTCACCAAAATCGTTATTATTACAGAAGTCACATTTAACTAAAGTGTGAACATAAAACAGACATACATTTGACTTTGCTTAACAGAATTCGGAAATCAGATGCCAAGATAAGGTTGGCAAAATCGTCATTTTTAAAATAGCACTTGCATATGAAAAAAGCGACCCTGTATCTGATTTTTATAGAATTGTGATAAATTGGTAGATAATCTATTGTAGGAAATCCTCTGTTGTGATGAAATTTATTGCAGAAATATTCTATGGAATCTAAATTACAGTTATGTTGCCGGAGGAATTAAATCGCTTGGAAACCCTTGCAGTGATCTCCAGAACTTTTAAGTGGCTTCGATTCGAAAAGGGGGATAAACATACCAACAATAAAACTTGTTTTTAGTTACAAGTATTTACAAGTCAGACTCTTTGTAAGCGGGAGAAAATTACCTTTTGAACCTTTCAAAGATTCAATATTTTTTCAGCCCTTATCGCGAAGAACTTCTGTTCATTAATTGAAGTCCAATGCAGTTATCGCAAGCTTCAAGTTTTATGTTTCGTTATAATGTAAAGCATATGCAAGACACAAATAACCTAAAAAGAGTTTAGTGTTTATTTTCGAACTTTTGCATTTAATTATCAATAAAATTGTAAAACAAGCATGTATTAACGTGTTTTGGCACTTTTTTTTAGATTTATGAAATTACACCGAATTCCGTTTTTACACGTTTTCCTTGTATACATATCACACATAAAAAATGTTCCTAAATGGATAAAATGAAGCTACAAAAGAACGCCAAAAAGGACAAGATTTACAATAGAAATAATATAAGTTTGTACTTCCATTCAACTTGCAAACTAAATTTTCACATACGATGAATAAAACGATAGGGCATGTGAATTTTTCACCAACAATTAAAGAACTTTTGACTAATGACCATGAGCCACGTAAATGTGAATTCACTCATGTCATGAAACCGAGTCAGTGGCTTTTTATCGTATCAAAGTAAATGGGACAACCTTCTTCGAACAAAATATAGTATCACTTAACCACGGTGTTCTAAATATAAACGACACAATAGAGATAATAAAACAGGCAACAAAAACGGTGAAATAACAAATTTTGAGATTGGCGACTTTTTCGTTTGACTTTGTAGTTCGTTTGGAAATACGAGCGTCGTGTGTGTGTGTGTGTGCTGACAGTGAGCGGTTTGCAAGTATGAAAATCAACTAGCCGTAATAACGCCAAATCTTTGTCCATGACAGCGGCGGCCTAATTCAGCCCACGGGAGCGTTTAATTAATTTGCGGATATTGCGGAAGCAGAGCAACTCTTTGTGTCATGATAATGTTACTTTTGTTCGACGAAATTTACTTTAATTAGTCACCAGATCGTGATAGTTACTTGTCACTAACCTCTGAATCGTTATTTTATCATTTTTAGTAAACGACCGTGTTCAAATCGGTGCATTTCACGCCAACATGGCTTGCTTTCTTACCGTGTTGTATTAGCCATTGAATCATATTTGGTAAATGGGATTACTAGCAACATTTTATGTTAGTGGTGTTAGTTTAGTGTTGTGCTAAGTGAGCAGAACTTATGAAATTGAAAAATCTGTTATAAATAGTGATTTTTTGGATAATTTTTAGTTGCCATCGTGCTTCATCAAACAAGAATACTTTCGGATAAAATTGCGAGCTTGGGATATGGTAACGTACTTACATAACAATCGCAAAATTATTAAATTCAATTGACAACAATATAATCAGTATTTTATTTGATACATGGTTATGTCAGGTGAAGCTCCATTGTTGCCAATTATCCGATTTTTTTTTTGCAAAAGTAATGAGAGTCACAGAAGTCTGAAAAAAACCATTTTTTTTTCTTCATGTTGATAGTAACGCACTGATTTGTATTGGCATTTTACATTCGTCAGTCGCTTCAAAATTATAAAATATAACTCAAAATGCTTCTGCCGAAGGAAGTAATACGACCATTTCGAAAGAAACTTTCGATAACGAAAGCTTTATCTTCAATATTCTGTAACATTTAAGTGATTCTGTCAACATTGTATAGGTTATGTTATTAAGCACTCACTACTACCAACATAAAATAAAGAAAAAATATTTTTTCACGACCTTCTAACTGTTGCTCTCATTTAAAAATCAATTACTATAGCTGATGTTAATTTCATGGGATCCCGTAATCAAGTTTATTTTTGGTCTCACTGTGTCTATCGATTCCGTCTACATTTTTCTAATAATTCAACAATTAGATACTCACATAACTTAAACAAAAATGATTTACGTACCTGTGAATAAATCATAAATAGTTCGGTTTAATTTAAATCTCAGTGTCCCTTAAGAAGTTGGTGTAACGGAATATGTGACACTTCCGATTTTGGGAGAAACTTAACATTTAAATTTGTGGTGCAATCGGGCGTAAACAAAGGGCAGTTTGAGCTTTGATTTTTTTTTTAAATGTACCTACTTATTGATGGTTTACGCGCAGAACGTGGTGACCCTGGAGAATTGAGAAACGCTTACTTTTTTTTGGCGTTATTCAGTTTTTAAGTCTTCCTGACTATTGTTTTTTTTTTTTTTGTGGTTTTTTGCTTCTGGTTCTTTCACTCATAGGTAATCCAATTCAAATCTGTACTTTGTTTGCGATTCTTAGGGACTGTAATCGGAATTGACATTTAAGATTTTTTTGCAGCTCTCTTTTTCATTGATAACATTTTCGTTATTTTAACAGTTGGAAAAAATTGATAAACTCGTTTCTTAAATTTTGTGACCACGAAAAAATGAGTTGTCGTTTCCCGCTCAATGTAAACTTTTACATTCTCTAATAAAAAATTAAACATTCAAGGTTTTTTGTTTCATTTAAATGTTAATTTTAGTGTGAAGTAATGTTTTAATTTTCATTCTCCCGACACGTTGTTTTACGATCGGTGAATCAATCGCGATCGATGCTCTGGGCTATCTCGGATGCACGGGCTATTTTGATGCTCCACCGTTATAAGATCGTTAAGTTTGACGTCAAATAGGACAAATTGCCGTGACATTGTTAGAAATTTCTGCAGCTCATTTAAACTCGCAAATTGTTGAAATATAAATCATTTTATGGCGTGATCATGGTAAAAATAGCTGTATGTAAATGTTACGTGTTTGACTCATGGGCTGTGCTTTTGTACATTATGCAGAATTTTCAAATCAAACGTAGGTAATTAAATCTTCAATTCGTGGAAAGTTTAGATTCGCTTGCCAATGTTTTTAATTAAGAGTTAATTTAAGTAACGCATATTTCGCGAAATTGCGACACAGGTCGCCAGAAATATTGCTAGAAGGTGACAAACATTTTACAATACTACTCCTAAATGTACATCTCATTAAGCATCTGACAAATTGTTAAGTATTTGTGCAAACAAGAATTTTAGTGACGAGCGAGTGTACTTTGTCTGTCTGTTTCTATATCTATCGATTGATAGAGTAGGTAATTATTAAAAGGGCATAGAGTCCCACAACCCAATTAAAGTTTTTTAATAGGCATAATCGATGAGTTAATAATTATTTGAGATTTTAAAAAGTTGCAAATGAACAGCAAATTGCAGAGTACCGTATTTTGCAAGCTGTAGTAGCGCGTTATGTAGGAAACGTCCTGTGTAATCACCAAATAAATTTATCGGTAGGTTTTTGATCCAAAAATAAAACGACTAAGCAAAACTAACCAAATTAGAAACTGTTCCTACAAACGAGTAATGGTTTAACAAATTGATTGCGCTACCTAAGTACAGTTAAACTTCTATACAACGAAATATCACGATGATATTAAAATAATTCGTTATATCGAAAAATTCGTTATAAGAGGTATCAAATGCATGTTCAGGGTTTTGAAAAAGATTCAATATTAGAGAAATTTGTTACATCGACTTTCATTATAGGGAAGTTTGTCTGTAGTATAGTTAGAAGTTAGGCGATAAAAAATATTTTTTGTTACTATAATATTGGTAGTAATGAGTGCTTAATTAACATAACTTATACAATTTTGACAGAATCATTACGTCAATGTTACAGAATATTGAAGATAAAGTTTTCCTCATCGGAAGTTTCTTTCGAAATGGTCATATTTGCTTCCTTCCACAGAAGCGCTTTATGCTTTATATTTTTTAATTTTGAAGTGGCATTAGTAACAAACCTTAAACTGATAAATGTAAAATGTCAATATCAGTGCATTATTTCCAGCATAAAGTTAAAAAGTTATTTTTTAACGGTCTTCTCATTGTCTTGCTCATTTAAAAATCAATTATAGATGTACATAATGCCGGTACAAATGCTTAAATTGATCAGTCTCGGATACAAGTTTCAACAAAATATTATTTGTTTGCTTGACAATAATTAAAAGCACTATTTGAAATTGTTTTTAGCTACTATTTCATTGTAGGTAATTAAGACTGGAATCCACACGGTGATTCTCTCGACGCGATAGCTAGTAACAACCACTGGTACATAAAAGCGGTACATATCGGCATGACTGAGACGGCTAGAGCTTGTAATTGCAGTTAACGGCACTGCTATAGGTTATTACAAAAAATTGTTAATTTTTTCAATTTAAAATTTTTTATTTAGAAATTGCTTGGTTTCTAATTTTTTTAATAAACTCTTTTTAACGAATTTGAATTTGTAATTTGTAGTGTTTTATTTATATAATTATATATATATATTTTACAAAATAAAAAATATTTGATCTCTTTCACGAAAGTTACTGGATAAGACCAGATTTAATCTATGGCAAATAGGGAAATTTGTCTCAGGTATCGTGCACAATTATGTGGCCGCAACTGTACTTGCATTAAAATTTCACAACAATATTACGCACTTCGAGTGTATCCCCAACTTAACTTCAAGCCCTTCTAATGTCACGGGTGTACAGAGTGTGTACACCGAGAAAATTCCCCGACCCAACGTGTTCCTTGGCTTATTTTAAGTCAATATGTACTTACATTTACGGCCAATAAAATCCATGCAGTGACTCGTGAAATAATGTTTGCCATAAAAATAATAATATGGACATTTGACTGATGTTTTTTAAGACGCCTATGATATGAAGCAAAAATCAAGTTGCTAAAAAGAAATCGTGCACATTTCGGTGGCCGTAAATGTACCCGCTACATAAAAATTTCTCACAAAAAGTTGAACAGGAGAGTTGTAAATTTCATTACCTTATAAGAATACAGGTGGGCGAAGAAAATATTCTTAAGGAGCTTACATTTTCGTAGAATCCGTCCAATAATTATTAACTTTTTATCTTTGTCGAAATTTGAGATTCAAATTAAAAACCAATTTTTCCTCAATTTTTGACGAGGCGCCACTCTTCACAGAAGAATATTAGAATACCTTGATTTTCGTACAGAATACAGACTGCATTTTCTACACATAAGTCAAATGTTCCCTGATGAATTTTTCCTCGAACTAAGTAAATGGTAATAGCATTAGCATTATATTTTATAAGATAGAGAGGGTTCGTAACTTGAAATTCTCAAGTTTGGAAAAATACTATTCTGTAGCTTGAAAGCGATATTTTCCTGCAAAAAAAATAAGAAAAGAGCTCTAATAAATATAATCATATCCTAAAGTCATTCTTTTCAAAAATATCCATAATGTAGAATTAAAGATAGCAATTTTATCTAAAACGTTAATGATTTAGTAGACCGGCATTTTGATTTCAACACTGGTCTCGTAGGCTCAACACCTTTGACATTTTTATGCAGAAATAGATAAATCAAAAATAACTTTATAAAAACCTGTCTCATCAAACACCTGATAAATGGATAGAAATTTAATAATTTCCTTTTCTTCTAACTTATTAAGCCCAATCCGTGGAACGGAGGGTTCAATGTAGCACTCGCATTTCCATACAAAGTTCAAAATTAGTATTTAAGTACAGGCACCCCCGACTTACGTAAATTAAATAAATTAGCTGTCGCAATACATTTTTTTAATTTAAAATGTGAATATTTCTGTTCGTTTTTGATATGTTTATATATATTTTTCACATTTTTGCGTACAAGCATGTGTATACAATATAAATATTCTAGTTTGTTATGAAGTTACGCTTTTAAGTAATTTATAAATTTGTTCACGTAAAAGTTCTCGAAGCGCATTACTTACGTAAGACGAGGGATTACTGTAGTTTATCAATAAATTATTGCCCACAGAGACATCCAGGATCCTTTTAACCCTTCAACCGATTAACTCCTATTTGACACGGGCGGCCTTTTCGACCTATTCTCTCCATTAACCCACGTTTCGCTTTGGCGGCTTATTTTTACGTCCTTGAATAATTTATCCCCGTTTCGTGCAGTTCCATCACAGCTATTACCAAAATAGAAATCTAGTAAAAATAAACTTTTAGTCAAAAAAACTCATCTTGAATATTTAATCGAAACCAAATTCAAGTTATCCTTGGATGTGATACATTGTTATAAACTGATAGTAGTCGGGGTTGATTTTCACTGCAATTTGCATTATTGTTGTTCTAGTTGCTTGTGATGGGCGAGGTCGTTTTTACGCTGTAGCGAACTGGAAATATTAATCGTGAGACCTGTATCACACGTCATACCTATTGCTTGTAATTTTACATAGGAAATTTAAAATGGGTTTGAATATGTTTATGTCGGGGTCTCAATGAAGAACAGTTTGCTAGAACATTGAGTTCAAATCGTGTTAAAAAATGTGAAATACTTACTCACTTTTTTTTAGAAGAGTGTGTTAAATTTGGATTTTTTTACATTTAGAAAAATTCCATTGTCTAATTGTTATTCTAAACAGAAGTAGGTATCTAATAATATGGAACTGTCAGGGTTACATTAGTAGTCTGTCTAAGTGTCAATTTGGAAAAGTGTTCTTTGACACAGAAATTTTCCTCAATTTAATTTATTCATGAATAGAAGACTTTTTACAAGAAATGCTTTATAACTCAGTTTTATTATATCATGATCCAACTTCTTGACATTTACTTAAATTATTAATGTTGCGGTGACAGTCCGGGTATTATGCACGTCAACGTGCAGTATGACTTTCTGCTTAGGAGAAAAAAGGGATTACTTTTTAAATCGTGTCAACGATAAACTGATTAATTTTGAAATATATACGATGTTTTCCTAGTAATTAAAATTAATATTGTTGACTTTTGATTGCAAGTATCTACTTATTCGATTAATTGTAAAGCCACTTACTTTCTCCAAACATTCGGTTAAAATAAAATCAACAAAGTTAAAATAACATTATAAATTCAAGTACAGTTGGCGCTCTATTATATGAACTAAAAGAAAACGAAGAGGTTTCATAATCAAAAATAATGTAACATTGTTTTCATTATCCCTACCTCTCTGAAAACAGTTGCTTTCATGTTTGTTTATATGTCGCAAAAGGCAACCTTTCCTGTGCGAGCGTGACAATTTTCCGCGGGAGTCGAAGCCGACCACGAGAAAATCAGTTTCTGCCGTGTAATGAACGTTATTTTTCATTATTTTTCTAATAGAGTGCATAAAAATTAAAATAAATAATTTGCCACTCATTACATAATATGCTATCTAGAATGTTGTTGATATTTTTTCCCTTGGCTTATTTGAAAATATGTATTTGACAGATGAATTCTGTACAAATAAAATTCGTTTCGCAAATCTTCGATAATATAGCTCAACAATAATGCAAATTGAACTATAAATATTAGCTTCCATGATTCAAAATAAAAATCTGTTTATCTATTCATGCTCATTTTGTGAAAATATGTAAATATAAATAATTGTTAGAAAAGATTGCCTTTCGCGACACATAATCAACTGTGAAAGCAACTGTTTTCAGAGAGATATAATGAAAAACTTTTTCCCGAGTGGCAAATCATCTTTACTGCCTCCCCCCTATGGTTTCCTATTGCACGTGTCTGCAGAATAGACGTTTTAGAAGTGACAGATAATTTCAAATTGGTGTGTATGATAATATCGATCAAGTATTAGTAAGAAGTTCATCAATTTCACCCGCTCACGCACACGCGATATGTTTACATATTATGAGAGTACTAATTGGACTTCCGCAATTTTTTCACCATTACGGTATGCACCTGTTCACAAAATGTACGCAGAAAACAATGAGAAGGCTAACTCTCACGCATTTGCAACATTCGCACATTTTCTAGACTACACTGTTTTTGAAATTTGAGGACTTGTTGATTATTCCATTTTTAAGACTATGAGCTCCGCAAATCATTGTACTAACAAAACACATAAAAAACAGCTACAGAGTTAAAATTTTACTAGAACATGTAGTTAGTGTTTGATACAAATGTGCACGAGAGAAAAATTTTAAATTATTGTTTCAGCCAGTATTATTAAATAAATAGCGCCGGAAGGTTAATGGATGACTTGAAGTGAATATTTCATGCAAATCAATAACTATACAAAATGAGATTTAGAACAATAGCTAGGTGTGACGTTTTCTTAAACAGATATCAGTCAACAGACTTTTAAAGCTGATGCAAAATAGTATTTAATAACGAGCACATAATGTAAGCTATATTCCTTGATGGTAACATTTACATCACGAGTTTAAGGCGAGTGTTGTAAAAGTTATCTGAAGTTAATATAACAATTAATTCTAGGCAAATCTCTGTTTTTTTTTTAAATACAATTTACTTACAATTTTTGCAATCTTCACATTTGTCGTTGTTTATTCAATGAAATCAGAACTACTCGATTTCTGTTTTATAATTTAACCAACAATCCAAATTGTACACCGTGATTCACGTAACTTTCCGAGGGATACGCCCAATGCACGCAACCCAATATTCAAAAATCATAACATGCTAGATACAAAAAGCATATTTAAATTTCATATTTTTGAAAACTAACTGTCAAACTGACAAACTGTTTTAATTAATTTTAAAAAATACAAAAGTTGTGAAAACGAAAACTATGTGAAGATAATTCAACGAATTTCTAAGGGCACATCTTCCAAAAGTGTTTGTAAAATGTTTTTCAAGAAATTTAAATAAATATCATCGGTCAAATTATTTTCAAAAAAGTAGGGACCAATAATGTAATCGTCTACTATGCCGCACCACACATTGATTGAAAAGACGTTCTGAAAATGATTTTGTCGTATCCAGTGTGGATTTTCCAACGCATAATAATGGCAGTTGTGACGATTAACTGCTCCATTATTCGAAAATTTTGCCTTATCGCTGACGAATCTTAATAAATCCTTCTGGTGATCTACCTTGGTTGGGTGTCTACGATCAGGGTAACGATGCCTGTATATTCTGACTGCAACAACTGCATTTATGATCATATCCACTCGTTTATCGTTTGAATACATTTTGCAAATTTAAATTGTCAGTTTGACAGTTATTTCTGTCAGGGGTTTGCAAACATACGAAACTTAAATATATGGTTTTTGTATCATAGCATGTTGTGATTTTTAAATATTGGGTTGAATGCATTGGGTGTATGCGTCGGAAAGTTACATGAATCACGGTGTATAGTCGTCGATAAATTAATAATTTTTCTCTTGTAATGCGAATACAGTGAAACTTGCAAATCGAAGTTTCAGACTTCCATAAGTCGAATATTTGTTAATTTAGAACAGGTAATTCAATGTTCAATGTTAACTCGAATTCTTAGAGGATTTTAGCTGCAAAATTCATTAACTGACATTATTTAATTTTGATTCGTAATTTGAATTCCGATTAGAAACAAAAAATGTATTATAGTAAAAACAAACCAGCATGATAGACTTCACTTACATACTTTATATCTAGTTCTACATGCCCTTTTACGCTCTCCATAATATGTTAAAAACTAACGTACTGCCAATAATATACAAATAATGTTTTGCTGTAGTTCTGCATTTTGAAGTTTTCCCAACTTGTTTGTAATCCTTTAGATTCTACTTTGAGAATTTCCACTGTAATTCTAAAAACTTCTCTACGTGTCACAGGTTCAATATTTCGCAAACGTTAACTCGTTATCTACAAAACCGATTACAATATTTTGTTTAAAACGTACTATTTCCTTTCGTTAATATCCTGACCACAAATTGTCACAATACGAATGGAATACTTTTTTATACACAAGTACAGTAAGACCCCGCTTAACGCTGTTCCGCTTAACACTGTTCCGCTTAGAACTGTTTTACGCGGTAGTACTGGGATTCCTCGAAATCGCGCACAATTTTATTGTTTTGACACTCGCATACAGTCTCGCTGCGTGTTTGATATCATTACAGTACAAACGCATGTTTGCTACGTCACAGTTGATTTGTGATCGGAAATGACCTCGTTTAATGCTATTTGGTTTAGAGCTGGAACTTATTGGAACGTATCCCCTGCGTTAAGGGGGGTCTTGTATTATAAAGTATAATATTGGAGATAACAGAAAAAAAGTTATGAAGACGGGCATGGTTTGATACACTAAAACGCATCTGATTCAAGCGCTCACTGAATTGTTACTGATTTTAAATTTTAATAGCGTATGCGCAAGCTACTGAGCCTTCTCGACGCCTAAGTGCAATTTTAAAAGTAACGTTCAATTTTTCACCGTTGGGGTTTATTACACCCCACGTGTCACTCGTAGGGTTGAACGATCTCACGGCAGTAGTAATGAATACCTACCTTTACCTACCACTGCCAACATGAATTTAAAAAATGATCATTTAACAGCCTTCTAAACGAGTAAAAGTTTTCGATCGTGCTGTATTTTTTATTGTAAAAAGACGAATAACGGGTTAAATAACATCAGCTCGTCTTTAATTCAGAACAGATGTAAAGCGAATTTGTTACTGTAGCTTATTGGAATTGTAAGAGATGACTTGTTGTTTTCGGAAATTGCAAGTTGTAATGTTACTTTATCAAATTACAGAATGCAGTTTTTTAAATGTATTTTTGTATTATCTGAAAAGTTTTAATGTTTGATTAATCGCAAACTGATAAAACTTCAAGGAAGCGATATTTAAAAAGGCGATGTTTAGTTAGTATATTTTACAGGAAATGATGAAAATTTCGTATTTTTCGTGAGATAATAGTATATTATTACATGAGCAAGTAAAGAAGGTTTTTATGCATGAAAATGAAGTTTGCTGCACGAGCCGAAGGCGAGTGCATGTAATCATTTGAGTGGATAAAAACCTTTACTTGCGAGTATAATACTATACTTTATCTACGATCATCCATACAAAATAATAAAACAAATTCTTAGTTCAATATTTTTAATTTTTGAACATGACACTACGACAGTTAGTTTACATTGTCCAAAAAGAAAAACATGAATATTTTTCTGCAAGCATCACAAATTAACTTAATACAATATTTTCAGAAAAGGAAATACATAGTATTTTTCTCTGCTCGCCATTTTAAAAAAAGTTTTATAAACACATTCATATTTGTGCCGTGATTTTTGTGGTAAAATATTTTCCATTGCAGACGTTGCGATACTGCGAACAGGACATTTCATTTTCTTCTTCCAACATTTAAACATTTTCGGTTACGAAAAATTGCTTCACAAATCACGAATTTCACTATTAATACACTTTGGTACGATTTGTTGTCAATTACTTTAGTTTTGTTTGGTTATGTTGTTGCAATTAATGCAAACTGTTACCAACGTGGCAATGTTGTAAAATAAAAATCCCAATATTTTTAATTTTCATTGGTCGAAGTCCCGATGGATAAAAATTCTGTCAATTTTACCCATGGCTGGGAACCAATAAGATGCTCTCTTTAATTTATCGATGGATAAAATGACAATTTAGAGTAGAGGTTTCACATCAATAATGTTTATATTATATAATGATCGTAGATAAACACTATTTTCGCCATCGGATAAAATATAGTAAAGTGTTCGTATAGAGTAGGTCATGTCGAATATGGTTATTTTCGCGTAGTAAGCAGAAAAGAACTGTTTATTTCTTTAAGACGAACCGTTGTTCTAATTTTTTACACCTGTACTATTCATAAAAAACTGCAGTAATGATCATGTGTTTATAAATAGGCGTCATCGAGAGAAAACTTAAAAAATTAAAGATGTAATCGACCAAAATAAGCAGATTATTACAGTATCCGATTGCAATAACATTCTTTACGATTACAAACTAGTATTTTTTACGAAATTTTCCTTGACCGCAGGAATAGTTGCAAATTAATCAAGCAAACCTTTAACGAGCGTCAAAATTTAGTGTATAATTTTATAAATTTATTAATTTTTCATGGATGTAATTTTTACAATAATTTTAAACTTCAAGTAGATATTTTACTTATAATTAATTCCTGTACCAGAGAAGCAAAACAATGTATGTCCAAAAGTTAAATGTTCAGGAAATGCAAATTAATGACTTTGGTATTGCCTTAAAGTAATGCTTGGATATACATACATCACAATACAACACAAATTCTAAGTTTAGACATAATTCCCCCTGTAATGTGTAGATGGGACATATTTTAATATATGTATATATATCAAAATCTCATGGTTGGAAAAAGTGGACATACATCGTTCTGCTTCTCAGGTAGAGATTCATTAATGATTGTATAACATTGTTTCGTTTTAAATTAAATTTATTACGACCTCAAAATTTGTAAACCTGATATTGTACAATAAAAATTTCTAATCGAATTTTAATATGCAAATTTTTTGTTATATGACATTTTCTTATAATTCAAAATTGACCTTAAAATTACAGTATCAGGATCTTGAAGTAGTGTACGATAGCAATGATAACTTATCTATCCCCTTCTTGCTTAATATTTTATGTACTATGGTGTAGTTGTACAATGTATGCATTTTTATTTTATAGGGGTCCTGGACATGACTGCCACGGAGAATACCATCCGTTTCAGTGTCCACACCCTGGACAAAGCCACAAAGGCTAAAGTAACCCTAGAAAATTACTATAGTAATTTGATTACGCAACATGTGGAAAGGAAACAAAGGTATTGAATTGTTTCACTCCCGTTCAAATTTACAAATCCTGCCGTTGCAGATTAGCAAAATTAGAAGAATCATTAAAAGATGACAGTCTATCGGAAGAACAGAAGCATGAAAAACGATTGCAGCATGCGCAGAAAGAAACAGAATTTCTCAGGTTAAAAAGATCTCGTTTAGGTGTTGAAGACTTCGAACCATTGAAAGTGATAGGTCGTGGAGCGTTTGGTGAAGTACGTTTAGTTCAAAAGAAAGACACAGGCCATGTGTATGCCATGAAAATATTAAGAAAGGCTGATATGCTGGAAAAAGAACAAGTGGCACACGTCAGAGCGGAACGTGACATTTTAGTAGAAGCCGATCATCAATGGGTCGTCAAAATGTACTATAGTTTTCAAGATCCTATCAATTTGTATTTAATTATGGAATTTTTGCCTGGTGGTGATATGATGACGTTACTGATGAAGAAAGACACCCTTTCTGAGGAATGCACCCAGTTTTATATTGTTGAAACAGCTTTAGCCATTGATTCGATACATAAATTGGGGTTCATACATAGAGACATTAAACCAGATAATTTACTCCTAGATGCAAAGGGACATTTGAAATTATCTGATTTTGGGCTTTGTACCGGGTTAAAGAAATCTCACAGGACGGAATTTTATAGAGATCTGAGTCAAGCAAAACCGTCAGATTTTAGTGAGTATTATAAGCATCTTTCAGATCGTTTGAAAATTAAAGATTGCTTTTTAGTTATCACTTCAAGTCCAATGGATAGCAAACGAAGAGCTGAAAGTTGGAAGAAGAATAGAAGAGCCTTAGCGTACAGCACAGTAGGTACACCTGATTATATAGCCCCGGAAGTGTTTCTACATACTGGTTACGGTCCAGCTTGTGATTGGTGGTCGTTAGGAGTTATTATGTATGAAATGTTAATTGGTTATCCGCCGTTTTGTTCGGAGAATCCTCAAGATACGTATAGAAAAGTTATGAATTGGAGAGAAACACTCATTTTCCCCGCTGAAGTTCCGATCTCTGAAGAGGCCAAAGACACTATTATTAGGTGAGCTTTTAAATTTTAACGTTTCCTCGTCTGTTTCGATTATTTTAATTTTACTTATTTAAGTACTTGTCTATTTTTTTAACTTTGTTGCCCAATACAACTCTAAATTATTTTCATAATTTTATTATTATTTAAGTGCCGAGTTGCTTGTAGTAACCGGTCGAAATTTATACCGTGTATAAAACAAAAATTAAACCTTCTTGTCATGTGGATGTTTGTAACCCCATTTTCCTTTGCTGCTCTATCTTCAGATGTGTATAACAATTCTTCTACCTTTCACACCCATGACATCTTTTTTCCTTCCCATTCCTCCCCTTCTATCTTTCCTTCAATAATTAGTTTTAGTAAAAATTGAATTGTAACATTTAATTGAAGTAGATAAAAAAGAAAGAAAAATTAATAGGAACATTTAGTTGCTTATAATTGAAAAGATTTTTTATTGAAGTGCAATTTGTACTTTCTAGATACAAACAGTGTTTATTTTAGTAATGAGTTTTTATCAAGCAGAACTATAAATATTTTATCATTGCCACAAACATTTACACAGAATCAGCAATAGACATCCCACACGTAATATTTGGAAGTACTACTCCTGAAAGTTCTCCAAAACTGTATTCTCTAATCACTAATGCTTCAGCAAATATGCAAATAAACATTTTATTATATAAAAATGTGTACCCTATTCGCAATGTACCAAGCTTTCATATTCAAATGTTAATTATTTTATGGAACTGCACGTGAATTTAATTTGTGTACTTTAATTAACTCCTGAAACCACAAACATTAGTTCAAGAATAGTACCAATTTTTAATTTCTAATTTCCAATTTGTCAGTTTAAATTAACGAAAATGAATGTTGTCATACTTTTTTGAATATTCTGTTTAAAAAAATGTTACATGAAAACTTATTTCCTTTCTTATACTGTGTAGGAAGAAATATTGATTCTTATCTTTCTCATTTCCTTTTAGAGTTATTTTTCAATTTTGCAAGTTTAATCTTTTTAACGGTTTTTTTACTTTATAATTCTTTTCTATGTTCACTAACTTTCTTTTTGTGTCTACTAAACAATTTTAGTAAATATCTTTATAAATTTGTAGGTTTTGTTGTGAAGCTGAAAGGCGATTAGGATTTCAAAAAGGAATTGAAGAATTGAAATTAATTCCATTTTTTCGTGGTGTTGATTGGGAACATATTCGTGAAAGACCTGCTGCTATTCCTGTGGAAATCAAATCAATCGATGATACTTCCAATTTTGATGATTTCCCTGATGTTAAATTAGAAATTCGTAAGTGTTTACTTTTTGCTCAATTTCATTATTTTGTTTTGTAACAATTGTTTTATGATAAATGTTTTTTGTGTAGCATCGGCACCTACACCTCAGGATGGAGATGTACCTTATAAAGACTGGGTGTTTATTAATTACACATTCAAAAGATTTGAAGGCTTAACGCAAAGAGGAACTCCAACAAAGAAATAGTCAATAGCCGTTATGTTTAGCTTCAAATTCTTTATCAAAGCACTTATTTTTAGAAAGTAAAACTATTTTTCAAAAAAATAATATTTCAAACACTTCTAAAAGTAAGTACAGTTTTCTGCATAGTGGTCTGAGGCAGTGTATGTTTTGCGCTGTGAAAATTTGCAATTATTGTGCATTTATAATGACATCTGCAGTTGTAACGAAAACAATAAGACATCATCGCAAATGGGTTTGGTGACTTGTTTCTATTGATGACTTCATTGTAAGTGCAGCAATTACTGTATAATGAATGTTTTTGTTTTCTTGTTGCAAAGTGATAATGTTGTTTTTTAACTTATAGACCATATAACTAGCTTGATGAAGCAGACACTGTTTGATTGTACCATTCATTATCACTGAGAGAAATAATGAAATACTTGCACTTTGTTTGTCTGCTTCTGTAAGTGATATTGTAGTATAATTTTTGTTGTTTCCTCGTTTTTGTATAGTAAGTAGTTTTTGGTTCTTTGTAAATTAAAAATGCATAGAGCGAGCATAAAAGAGCTCACAAACGGGTTTTTCAAATCGCCAAACATCATGAAATTTGATTACTTAAAAGATGGGTCCTTTATGTTTCTTGTAATATTAATTTTCTATAATTGCAAAATATGTTATCTTTAGTTTTTTTAGAAAATGATGCTGTTTAAGTAGTTAATCAGGAAGTATTATTTATTGCTAAACATATCAGCAATTTTTGGCTGTTAAACAGTCGTTGAATTATTATGCACATGCGCAATGTTTAGTGAAACAAGAAAAAAGTTAAAAATTTAAGCTATGTAGCTCTCTATACTATGCACCAAAACGTGTGAACTAATTTCATTATTAACAATTTGGTGCAAACGTTAGTAAGAATTATTTATCTTTATGATTTGTTATTTATTATAATTTGTGTTTTATAGTTGGTCTCTACTGAAGGAGACTTCTGTAAATATATTTACTTCAAAAATGTGTATAACAACAAATATTAAAGTATGTGCTTTAATCTACTGCAGTATTAATACCTATAAAATTATCCTCATCATTAGCTGTTATCCATGAATAATAATGATCTCTCTGCCAATTATATGGTACTAAATTTAATCAGGCTGTTTAGTTTCAGGGTTATTTACTATATCATTTCATTGTAAACTTTGCGAGATCATTTTTTTCACATTTTATCATTATGATAAATAATTATTTTTTTTTAAAAATTGAAGGTACAGATCTCAAAACCTTTGTTAATTTCATGATATTGTAATGAAAATGACTGTTTTTCAGAATGTAATTATGTTGTTTGCAGTGTAAGTTGAAATGAAAGTAAATTCAATCTATTGATTGAAAATAGTTGGCTATATTTTTTGTGTTTGCATGAAAGTGAATGAAAAAGTAGAAGTAGAAGAATTACAAATGATTGCAGTAAAGAAAAACAACCAACTTTCCCAAAACAGGTTATTCAACTTATTCTGGTTTCGTCATTTCATTTTGTTCCTATATTACAAATTGTAATGAAAGTTGAAAGGTTTTTTTTTGTCTTATTTGCAATAAAATCGATTATTTCAATATCAGTAAAAAGGGATTCAAAACAATTCAGTTGCCTGAAATTAAATAATTTTCATCAAAAAGATGCTTTTTATATCAGTGTTAGGAAACAATGTTTTTCTGAATATTTTGTTTATGAAGAGAAGAACCAAAGTTAAAACAATATTTTTTTTTAAATTTTTAATGCCTTTTTACAGCTGGTTTTAGAGTTTATTTTCCATTGAGTTTAATATACATTTTATCTAAATTTATTTATTTTCAGTTAGAGATTAAAGTAGTGAAGAATAAAATATTGTTTCAAATTGCATATGAACTGAGAATATGTAATAATTTAAGAAAACATTTTGCTGTCTCAACTTTGCTAAATTCTCTTACTACTTAAATCTTAGTTAGATCATCTGGATGATTTTGAAGGACCAGTCGTACTTTAAAGTATGGCTGAATTAACAAGGTTGCACCGTCTGGTAGTTCATTTTCGTCTGCTCTCACGCATGACGTCACAGTGGAGAAAGAATCTCGCATAGTACAGTAGAAGCATTGTAAGTAATCATTGCTATCGCCTTATTTTTGATGTTATTATACTGCAGGTGGGCAAAGTTTATCAGATCAACGACTCGAGAAAGGCTTGTCTAATAATTGTTTGCTGAAATAATCGGCAAAATAAGTCAAAATCCACATTAAAGTACAGTTGAAAAGTTGCTGTTCTAATATGCACTTTAATGTTAGTACAATCCAGTAAATTATTAATAATAACAAAATTATAATGCATTTATACTACATATTTAAAAATATCGCAGATGCTTTTGAAGGCAAATTCATTGTTTGAATTCCTAAATTAGGGCATGTTGCGATAAAGGTGTCAATTTTTTGTCACTTATTTTTAACCTTACTAAGACTTCATTACCAAAAAATCAAAACTATACTATAAAATTAATTCCAAGAGTTCTACGGGAATCAGAAAGGATTTTATGCAAAATTTTATGTAGAATATTTTGGTTATATACAATTTTTTAGTCTGAGTAACAGTAAATGAGGAAAATTACAAATCTTTTCTGTGATAAGATTAGGAATTTTTTGCTTTTTATTTTTAACTCTAAACTAAGGTTCTTCTCCACAACTACGTCAAAAAGGGGCGGAGCTAAAGGGCCGGATGCGCATGGACAAACCTTATTAATTCAGTAACTGCGGCACGGCTCTTTTCTTCGTACTCACAATGGAGCTCTCGATTAAGAAACATACTGCAAATTTGAGATCTCTGTAGCAACTTTTTACTTCGACTATTATTCAACTGATGTCGCTAATCTTTTCTCCAATTTGTGCTCATTTCTGTTTCGGTTGTTCCCAGAAAGTCAAATCAATTATTTTTAACAATTTTGTAATTATATTTTTAATTAATTGTGTTTGTAGTGGTGCAAGCAACATTATTTACTAAAGTTTTCTTAATTAAGTAAAGTGTCGTTAATATGTACCAACATAAATTATGTGATTTAAAGCTGATTTCTTAATTTGAGAGTGCACGCCCATTTTTTTATTTATAGTAAGCAATTAGTAACAAATGGAGGATATATTCCACTGGTGCAGGGAAGGAAATGCCCTACAAGTCAGGGTCTGGCTCGATGACACTGAACATGACATGAACCAGGGGTAAGTTGTTCATATAAACTATTTCCAATGATATCTCCTTAAAAGGCAACAACAACACCACTCCCACATTACCTCACTGGATTGCGAAATGTGTAATGTTTTAGAGACGACCATGGCTTTAGTCCATTGCACTGGGCAGCCAAGGAAGGCAACAGCAAAATAGTTGAAATGCTGCTATTACGGGGAGCACGAGTCAACGCCACAAATAGAGGAGATGACACACCCTTGCATCTTGCTGCAGCTCACGGTCACCGAGATATTGTTTTAATGGTACTCCTTTAAAATTTTATAAGCGACATTATTCTGAAATGTCTTATTATAGCTCTTGCGTCAACGTGCTGATGTTAACTTCACCAATGAACATGGAAACTCTCCCTTGCATTATACCTGCTTCTGGGGATATAATGACATCGCCGAAGATCTAGTCAATCATGGTGCCATTGTATCAATCACAAATAAATATGGAGATACACCTCTCGATAAGACTAAAGGGACCTTGGCAAAACTGCTGCATGATCTGGCTATTGAAAATGGGCAAGATTTGAAAAAAATTAAATTCAAGGATCAAAGTTGGCTCGGGTTAAAAACCAGGTCTCGAGATGCAACTCTGTCTCGACACAAGGGAATCAACGTTAAAGATCTGCACTTAAGAGAAAAAATAGCCTCCAGTCCAAGCGGAGACACCTATCGCGGCGTTTGGCAAAAGAATGAAGTTATTGCAAAGATATTGGCTATTCGTCAATGCACTTCACGAATTTCACGGGATTTTAATGAAGAGTTTCCTAAATTGCGTATATTTTCACATTCTAATATTTTACCTGTAATTGGTTGTTCCAACTCGCCGCCGAATTTAGTGGTTATAAATCAGTATATGCATTGGGGATCGTTATACACCGTATTACATGAGGGTAGTGGTGTAGTTGTTGATAATGCATTGGCTGTACGTTTTGCTCTTGATATTGCCCGTGGGATGTCATTTTTGCACAGTTTAGAACGAATCACCCCCGAATATCACTTGAACAGCCGTCATGTGATGATTGATGAAGATTTAACTGCTCGCTTAAACATGGCGGATGCAAAATTCTCCTTTCAAGAAAAGGGCAGAATATATTACCCGGCGTGGATGTCACCAGAAGCACTGCAAAAGAAAATAAATGATCGCAACTGGGAAGCTTCAGACATGTGGAGCTACGCGATACTCCTTTGGGAATTGGCTACTAGAGAAGTGCCTTTTGCTGATCAATCGGCAATGGAAGTCGGCATGAAAATAGCATTAGAGGGATTAAGAATAACAATTAAACCTGGCATTTCACCTCATTTATCTAAATTGATGAAGATCTGTATGAATGAAGATCCTGGAAAACGACCCACTTTTGATATGATTGTACCAATTCTTGACAAAATGAAGCGTTAAGGTGTTTGTTTAGTATTTATTTGATAATGTATTAAATGTGAGTGCCTTTAGTGTTGCCTTGCTTTAGCATTCAGTCATAACAAATATATTAACTTGAATCTATTTTTGAAAGCTGTATTTGAAACAAATTGTGCATATCAGGGGTCTAAATGCAAAACTTGCTATGTCCATTTTTTTTAAAATGTGAATTATGAGCCCTCCTAGACCTTATGGGCAGTGAAATGCACAAATAAAAAAGGAAAGAAAGCTGAAGAAACGGTCAGGTAGTAGAAAACCAGTCTGTAGTATGTGCAAATGAGCTATAGACACAATAATTTGTTACTTATTACAATTGCAATAAGTTTTCAAGCAGTTTGGGAGCAAAATTTGCTCAAAGTTGCGACCTTTCAGCAAGTATTGCCTACAAACTGCTTGGCAATATATTCCCCTTGTCATGAGAAATGAAATTTCATACCTACCTTGGAGTTTTTAAAATGAACATGGCAGATTCTGCATTTAGACTCGTAACATTCATAATTCATTCATGTGTAAGATAACAAATGAAATTGATATTGGTTGGTACGGTTTGATTTTTAACTTTGTTTTGAACAGTTTAATGTTTTGCCAGTCAATAAACCAACCTAATGGATTTTATCATTCATTCCCATTAAAGTTGAACAACAATTTGACTTATAAAAATATAGTTTTCATTTGAGTATGAGAAATAAGGAATTAAGAGATACTCATAAATTAAAAAAGACAAACTATGCCACCATTTTTGCACAGAAAATGTGTTCCATTTTTTAATGTTTTAACCTTAATTTTACAAATAGTTACATGTTACATTATTCGTTCATTTACAAAGTGCTGTAATATTTTTTTTAACCCATTTACTGTTTTTTTTATATTCAAATCAATAAAAATCTAATTCTAATTCGGTTGCTTAATTAAAATTTAAACGTACTTCCAAATCTTATACAGTGTCCCAAAAGTTGTGCACTGTTTAAAATCGAAATAATCGACCTAAAAATTGCGATGTTAACACTGGATCAGTATCGATACGTAAAGTTTACGCATTACTTCATACAATAAGCGACTATAGTTGATATATTTTGAATCGTATTGAGTTACAGATAAGTAGCTGATAACGCGCTATACACCAGTGCCTATCAAGCAGGGCCCTAGCCGCGAATAAAATTTATTTCGCGTCAGCTCTAGCGGGTTAAATGCGGCGTTTGGAATTTTTGCTACCACTGTATGTATAATATAAATAAATAAATGCAAAATGAGCGGGAATTCGTAGCTCTTATATGTAAACAGTAATATCAGCAGTATTGACTACATCCGAATGTTGCTTGGCACTAAGCTATTAAATCCACTATCGATAGCTTTCTAGGATTAATGTAAACTGGAGTTGTCGCAAAGAAGATTACCGAAGGTGACTGACGCCTTAATAGCTTTAAAAACCAGAAATTAAGAAGTGGTGATTACATTTAAACGACAGGATAATGTTAAGCAAGAACTTACTGTATGCATATTAATGAAAATGAAATTAATTCATTCTTCAACTATAAATATTCAAAGAATTCAATATTAATTAAAATATGGTAAAAAACTTACATTTATGATGATCTAAATTGAATTAACATGTCTCTTATTTAAAAAAGCCACCGATGTATATTTCTGTACGACGCAAAAATTGGTCCCACTTTATTATTATTTAAAGAAAATATATTTGTAGTAAACAATCAAATATGTAAAGGACCAATCAGGTGGTCAAAGCGACCGGTCGACCGCGGGCCTTTGGAAGTCGCCCGCGAATCTGACATGAAGATGTCGTTGCATACGTAAAACACCAAAAAACACCACTTCGTAAGTACATTCTAAGAAAACATAGTCGCCCTCAGGTACACCTTCATCAGAAAAGTCACCCCCATCTAAAAGTTTAGCCATCCCTGCCCTATATAATTGACGCAGTTTTAAATTTTAAGATGAATAACAGTAAATAGGTAATTGAGGCAACACACACGGCACGGCTCATAAAATTTTTGAGAACCTAGATCAACGGTTCCCAACTTTTTTCTACATCGACCCTTCTTAAAAGAATTATTTTCTCTATCGGCAACCTTACATTTTTGTCTATAATTAATATACAGCATACAAAATAATCATAATACTAATAACTGCATGTAAAGAACTTAAAGAAAACAATTTGACTAAGAATATAAACAAAATATTATAAGAAAGTGATTTCTTAAATTTAAGTTTTATTATTTTTACACTATTTACATTTTTTTTATCTAATAATTACATTCCTTAAAAATTAAGTATAATTTTAAAACAGAAAAATGTATCATCGACCCCCGATAGACCCCTGGAATACTACAGATCGTTTTTAAACTTCCATCATCCACCAAGGGGTCCACCTGAACCCCGTTGAGAACCGCTGACCTAGGCAGTGCTTCCGGGCTTTGGTATACATTATTGATAACAATTTGAGCCTATCGGAGTAATGGATCTGCCTTCAATTTGAATCACTCGATATAAATAATATAATAATAATAGTAGGGAATTTTCGACTTATGATGAACTAACAATGACAAAAAATTGGAGATTGGAAGAAAATCAAACATTAGATATTTAGAGAATGAAATACTAAGGACCAGTTGCAGAAACAAAAGGTAACAGCGGTGTCAGCTAGTAGAGCTAACTTAGATATATGATTGGCTGCCAGCACAATGCAGTTTTCTGGCAGCCAATCATAGATCTCCATAACGCTCTGTTAGCTGACACCGCTGTTAACTTCGTTTGTGCAACTGACCCTAAGTATTTGAGTGATGGAAGTTAGGTTATATGAAAAAAGAAAAAGAATATATGGGCGAATCATTGATGCATTTATGAAATTTGGTTTGATTTCAATCTATGATATTTTCAAAGCAATGATACAACTGGAAGTTACCATCAGGACAAGAAAGGTTTTTTGCTTTTCTACATTTCAGAAATTGCATTGTTTGTCATTAAAGTAATGAACACTACGCGAACGTACTCTTTCGGTTGAATGTTTCATTAAAACTAATTCTAAATACAAAGTGCAGTGAGCAAATGCATTAAATTAATGTTTAATTTTAGGAGTACCTATACAGTAATATTCAGAACGTGGAACAGAATTTTCAAAGAGATTTAACGTTCTTACTTTGAAATACAGTGCAATCCGCTTAATTGGTTCGCTGGTTAGTTAAATCAGCCGCTTAACTGAATCAAAGCGCTCCAAACAAATTCATTGGGTATTGATTATATAAACACCGCTTGGCGTTTACCAACGTGATCCAGCGGCATATATGTATTGAACTATGCACCAAATTAAAAAATGCTCCCTATCAAAACAAACAATATTTAAAATACATCGGTAAACGCACAGTTGAAAGCTTTTTAATGCACAACGATTAAAATTCTTTAAAAAAATTTAAAAACTACCAAGTGTCATATCGAGTAAATAACAATTTACTTTCCTTTTATTTTTTAGTATAATGTAGGTATATATTTCAAATAATTGACGAAAAATTGTAGTGGCGTAACAGAGTTATCAAGATTCTCTGTTTCATTATCTAATAGGCTTATGCTGGATAGGGATTCGGAAGGGTTTTCGACTGGGAATTTTGATCCACAAGATTTAAATTAAATTAGGAAACTCGCTGTTCTTCCGTTCACAGATAAGAGAAATTTTGAGAAATCCATTTATTGATGAAGCTGTGAAAAACGATAAAAAATTATTGTAGTATTAACTTTGAAAAAATGGAAGCCAAAAACATTCCTTCAATTTACACAAATGTTTAAACATTTTTTTTAAAATTTTTAATGTACGAGGGCGGTTGATAATTGGCTAGCCCCCAAAAAAGTGATATTAGTATCTATCTTTTACGTGTCGCTTCACAATGCAAATTTCAAGTCTACCTCTCTAATAGTTTGTTGTAGCTGTTCAAAGAAAACGTGCTTATGTTTTTTGAACAATGCCAAATATTGAGTATCTTACTTACATTTAAAGACGTCCTTATTATTATTGTCATGTCTTTTCTTCTTTATAACAGTTAGTCCCATGTCATATCACTTATACACATTTAAAAAAACCCCATTTTTTAAACTGCGTTAAAGTGATTTGACATGGGACTATGTGTTATAAAGAAGAAAAGACATGAGAATAAAAATACGGACGTCTTTAAATGTAAGTAAGATTGCTCATGCATGAAAAATAATTGTATATTAATTGAGTATCTTGTCATTAACAAATTTTTGCATATAAAAGGCTTAAAGAGTGCCGAAATTTTTGAAGAGGTTAACCCTTAAGATAAGGTTTCACTTGATATTGACCAACTTAAAGGAGCAGTTCGCGTTACTTTTGCCTTTTGAACTAATTCAATAAGAAATTTTAGTCTTTATCCGACTGAAATTGGATAAGCCCTTCCGGAGATATGTAATACTAAAGATTCAGCTGTGACACCATCTGTGCCCTTGCGCTTGGCAAACGAGTATTAAACAATGCATTTTATTTAGTTTCTAAGGAAACTCAATTGAAGCAGAATACAAATTTGGTCGAATAAAACTGATTAAGGCCACAGATGACGTCACGTGCTTACAGCACGGAGCCCCTGGTTGAATTTCTGTAAAATACGGGTCTAATATTTTTATATTTGTAAAGGAAATATATTTCTTTGGGTTTAGTTTAAGTTTAGTTTTAGTTTTAAATTTTGCCGCAGTGACCGTCTTATCAAAGAATATTACCTACTGTAAGGTAATATTCTTTCTCAGACAACCCCCCCCCCCCCCTATAAGTCTTCCTATCGTTCGAGCTTACTAGCACGGAAAGTAGTACATATCGTTCGAGTAGCTCTTGGCCAATCCCACTTCGACATTCGAAATCCGCTAAGTCGCCGTTTGTTATTGTCATGGCGCTTCGAATGCATTCTAAATAATATGAAACAGTTTAGATTTCGTATCTTTGTTTCGATTTGGCCGGTAACAATTCAAGGGTAGTTTCTTGAGCACTTGCCCGAAGCTCTGGTGGCGTGCATTCTAAAATTTGGTCGACATCCGAAACGTCCATGTTGACAGTAGTAACAGCACACTGACACTGCATTAACGAAATTTTCGACTACTTGATTTTTATATGATCAGACACTTTTCTTTCGCGCCCATAGCGGAGTGACGAACCTTTTTTATCTAAATGACAAAATTGTTGGGTCGTCTGAAAAATAGTGTTCGCAACTCGTTCGAAAGTGTTATATCGGAGCTCGTTGTGAATTTGGCTTACTCGGTTTCGCTTCGCTCTGCCTCGTATCACCAAATTCACTCCTCGCACGATAAGTGCCACTTTCGTAACTTGTAACGAAAATAACTATAGTCTTATAGTGCCTTTACATTGAACAATTTTAACATCCGAATTTTTTGTACGATTTTATATTCGAGTTTGTCTCGAATGAAATATATGTAATTAGTGGAATAAAACATCTTTTTTTTTTTTTTTTTTTTTTTTTTTTTTTTTTTTTTTTTTTTTTTTTATTCAATTTTTCTGTTCTAAAAGCTGGACGAAAAATAAAATATTTCGTCCGCGCGGCCGAAAAATAAAAATAACCGGAGGGGTTATATGTGCCATGGAAACGAGTAAACAAGCAATTAGTTAATTTATTCTTCAAATTTGGTTAATCTTTTCTAAGTGAATACATGTTGTAGGTGGCTTTGGTTGAACTGTGATTGACGTGTTCATACATCGCTCCTGAAAATTTGCTGATTTAACCCGATAAGTTGTAGTAGATTAGTAGAATAATATTAATTTCATTCAGTAATAGTCATTTAGTAGTCATTAATCATTTAATTCATCATAAATCGGATAATTTTGGAAATTTTTGACTTACGGTAACTGTCAAATATTTTCCGATTGAGAATTTTCACTATTTTTTGCCCGTGAAGCGTTATTATCGCGTTAAATAGGACTGGATACGTCTGGTATAGATTCATTCATTCATTTGATTCGTTTATTTAAGCAATTGATTGTAAAAATTGTAAAATTTTTGAAACGTCAAATTTTTCCGATTGGAGATTTTTCGTAATTTTCACTCGCGAGGCGTATTTCCCGTGATCGTTGGGAGCGGATACGTTTAATTTAATTTTTTAAAGTCGCGGCACGAGTTTGATCCGTTCATTTTCAATAATTATCGCATAAATTCCAAAAATTTTGAGAAATGTCAAAAAATTATTAAATTTATTAACTAACTAGATTTTATTAGAGATAAAATTTTGATTTTTTAATTTTTAATTAATTATTTTCTGAGTTATGCAGAATTTAGGAAAGGAAAGAAAGAGGTGTCGACGTCAATCAGATGCTTTGGTGTCCTGTGGACTAACTTGTCCCGTCTTGGAGAAGATGGATCAATCAAAGGACGCCACAGCAAAGCCAGGAAGAAAGGACAGATTAAGTAAGGCCATTAATCAATTAATTTTAAAGGTCCGCGTAACAGTGAAGGGCACTGAAGATATGAAGTACAAAACCTTACATAAGGAAATGAGGAAGGCTCTGAGAGAGCTGCTTAGATTGGCGGATAATGTTGACGAGATTGTCAATTCCAAGGAATTTGATGCATTGGATGCATCAAGGATCTCTAATGACAAGATTGTCAAAGAGAATTCAGGGGAGTTTGATGCATCTAATGTATCAAAGATGTTAAGGATCTCTAATGACATGATTGTCAAAGAGAAAAAGGGGACTGCCAGGGTGCGTGATGGCACCCGTTGTGCGGAGACGACGAATCCGTGTCATACATTGACGGAAATCAATGTACCGGTTGATGTTGCTGTTCCTCGTCTCCGGACGGGGGGGCGGTCATGGGCCGGGGTAGTCCAATCACAGGCTGAGGTGCGCGATAGCTCTATCCGGGCGGTAGAGTTACCGTGGACCGAGGTAGTGAAAAAGGTAATTAAACCGAGAAAGGTAATAGATAAGCCAGACGCAGTCGTTATAAAGGGGACAGGGAAAGTCTCTTATAGCGACATCGTGCGTCTGGCACGGACGAAAGTCGACCCCGCGAAGATCGGGGTCGAAATAACAAAAATAAGAAGAACTAGAGCCGGAGAGGCTCTAATTGAGGTTAAAGGAGGCCCCTCAAAAAATGAGCTTTTGAAAGTCGAACTTGAAAAAGCTCTTGTTAAAGAAGGAATGACAATAAGGTCATTGACAACAAAAGTTGTCCTTGAGATTCTCGACGTTGAGGAGGGAACCCGTCGAGAAGAATTAGCGTCTGCCATAGAAATGGCGGCTAATTTAGATAAGAATGTCTTAGAGATTAAGACATTAAAGAATACACGTCCCGGCATTATGTTGGGAGTAGTGGCTTTGCCTGCCAGAATGGCAGGTCCACTATTAGAATCCGGCAGGATTAGAGTCGGTTGGTCTAACTGCCGGATAAGGATTAGGCAGAATGTTACTAGATGTTTCAAATGCCAAGGAATTGGCCATTATGCTAGTGCATGTACTGGCCCTAATAGAAGGAATCACTGCCACAATTGTGGTGAAGAGGGGCATTATTTAAAGGATTGCCAGAATGAGACTCATTGCTGGATATGCAAAGAGTCTCATAGATCCGGCAGCTTTAAATGCAAAGCCAATAAGAAGGCATCACCGAAACTCAGATAATGAGGGTGATGCAATTAAATGTTAATAGATGCCATGCAGCTCATGACATTCTCTCACAAACGATTTGTGAAGAGAAGGTGAGCGTAGTGTTGGGCCAAGAGCCCAATGCTAAGAGAGTTGGCAATGCGTTCTGTGATGATAACATAGATTGTTTCATCACAGTAGGAAGGGATTGTTCCGTGACGGGGTATTTCTCTGGACATGGATTTGTGTGGACGGAAATTAATAAATTTAGTTTTTATTCGGTATATTTTTCTCCAAATGGGAGTATCGAGGATTTTCGAACACTTTTATTTGATCTTTCTACCCATATACAAAGGATAAATAAGCCGCGTTATATTATAGGGGGAGATTTAAACGCCAAATCAGGTATGTTTGGTTCGACGGTTAGCAACGAAAGGGGAAACATTTTGGAAGAATGGACGGATACGTTAGATCTTTCTGTCATAAATGTCGGTGATACACCTACTTTTGTTAACGCGAACGGTTCCTCTTTGATAGATATCACCCTTTCGTCAATAGCTGTCACCGGAATGATATCTGACTGGCGAGTCTGTGATGACATGATCAATATGAGCGATCATAGAACGATTATGTTTGACATACAGACATTGAATATTAATAACCGGTCGAACGGAATTTTATCGCCTACTGGATGGAAGGTTACTTCGCTAGGTTTAAATAATTTAATATCTGAGGGTCAGATACCTGAAGATATTAATACACCTAAAGATTTAATTAATTACATCACAGGATTATGTAATAGTAATCTTGTTAAACGTAAGCAATCGCGTCATATGCGTCCGCCAGTGTATTGGTGGAATGACGATATCGCAGATAAGCGACGTCAATGCCTCGCATTGAGACGCATAATGACACGTGCTAATCGTAATCATAATATAGATCCTCAAATTCATTTTGAAAATTTTAAAAGGGCGAAGAAATCCCTAAAGTGGGCGATAAAATCGGCAAAACGAGCAGCTTGGCAACAACTCTGCAAGGAAATAGATCAGGATCCATGGGGCCTCGGGTACAAAATTGTAACAAGCAAGCTCAAGCTTCGTCCACGCATTGAAATAGGTAAAGGGGATACCCGGGTACAGGTGGCGAAGTTGTTTCCATCTCATCCTATTAATGTGTGGCCGATACTTGACATGCCTCCGGAAGAGGCTCAAACTTTAACGGCAGAGAACGTATTGGATGCTGCGTCTCGGATCAGAGCGGGTAAGGCTCCAGGTCCCGATCGAATTCCTGCAGAGGTGATTAAATCTTTCTCTCTAAAGTACCCTGAGGTCATAGCCAGGGTACTGGATAAATGTTGGAAAGCAGGTGATTTTCCAAACATCTGGAAAACTGCTTTCCTAGTATTGATAGAGAAACCGCGGAAAGGAGATTTAATCACATACAGACCGATATGTCTGCTCGATGTCGCGGGTAAATTGTTCGAAGGTGTCATTAAGGGTCTGTTAGAGAGGGAATTAGAGGATAAAAGTGTTTTGAATGATAATCAATTTGGATTTAGGGCAGGGCGATCTACGATAGATGCAGTCAGTAAAATTCTCGAAGTGCCAAATCGAATTAATCGATTGGCGTATAGTAATCGCGGTTTCTGTGCGATGATAACTGTTGACATACAGAATGCGTTTAACTCGGCACCGTGGGCAGGAATTATTTCGGCATTAGAGAGAGCTAATATCTCGGTTCACATAATAAGGATGATACAATCGTACTTATCAGATCGTTGCATCGTTACTTCTCACGGAGAACGGATTAATGTAACCAGCGGTGTTCCACAGGGTTCGGTTCTTGGTCCAACCCTTTGGAACATATTTTATAACGAGATATTAGAGCTCGATTTGGGAAAAGATGTGACACTCGTGGCGTACGCAGACGATTTAGCGATAGTTGTAGAGGCTAAATCTGAAGATGCGCTACGAGAGGAAGCACAATACGCCTTCGGTAGAGTTAAACGCAAGCTGGATGACATGGGGATCAAGATCGCCCTGCAAAAAACAGAAATGGTACTTTTGGCAGGGAGAAGGAAAATTAAAAGCTTATCGATCGATATCGACGGCTTTAGGTTAAATAGCTCGGATGCTATTAAATATATGGGTGTCTGGTTAGACAAAGATGTAAAATTAACGACGCACGTTAAAGAGGTATGTTTAAAGGGAATGAAATTAGCCGCGACGCTTTCAAGGTTAATGCCGAACATCAGAGGTCCGAAAGCTGGCAAACGCAGAGTACTGTCCTCGGTGGTAATTTCCGTGATTTTGTACGGCGCCCCTGCCTGGATAAAGGCCCTAAGATTCGAGCGTTATAAAAACATGCTCGATAGGGTCAACAGGAGGTTAGCCATTAGAATAACATCCGCATATAGAACAATATCCACGAAGGCAGTGCAGGTGCTTGCCAGAATGCCTCCTTTGTGGATGAAAGCGAACGTAAGATCGGAAATTTATTTAAGGGGCAAAGATCATACCTCTTTGGCAAACGAATCCTTAATGATAGCTTGGCAAGAACAATGGGACGATTATTTAGGTTGGGCAAAAATTTTCGTTAAAGATATTAGAAAATGGTTCAATTGTAAGTGGGTAGAAATGGATTATTTTTTAACACAATCCATGTCCGGACACGGAATTTTCGGAAAATATCTCAATTGGATAAAAAAGGCGGATGTCGATACTTGCTGGTTTTGCCAGCAGGTAGACACGCCAGAACATACTATATTCATTTGTGACGAATGGGAAAGCATCCGAAGAGATGCTAGGATTAAAATGGGTTGTAATATAGACCAGAATAATATTTCTGAGTTATTATTGGATTCCGAGGAATCTTGGAAAACTGTAACCAACATGATGCGGGACATTATGCGTGGAAAACAGCAAGAGGAATTTCGTAGGGAGGAACTCCTCGTCAGAGATGATGTGATATCAGATTCTGACGAAGATTGAAGGTTAAAGGTTGTGTGATTGAGAGAATGAATGTATATGAGGTATTTTGAATATTTTTTTCTTTTTCGATCTGTTTAAAATTTTTTAGAAACGTCAAAATTTACCAATTGAAGATTTTTGTAATTTTTTGCTCGTGAAGCGTTTATAATAATTATTAGGAGCAAATAAGTTTCATTTAATTTTCGTAAAGTCGCGAGACGGATTCCATCAGTTTATTTGTAAAGTTACGGCGAAAAATGTAAAAATTTTAGAAACGTCAAAAAATTATTCAATATACTACTTTGATTTTGATAGTAAAAATTCTAAGCCTCCTAGGTTTAAAATTTTTAATTATTTATTTATTTCTTTTAATTATTTTTTGAATCATATTTAACCAATCTTATTGAGTCATTTAGGTTGTAACGAACATCACAATTAAAGATGCAAGTTCATGTGAAGCCTTGACAGCCAGAGGGTCCATTACCAAGGGGAATCAAGGGATGCCTTCTTCACAATTCAACCTAAGATGATCAAAGAGGGAGAGAGTGATAGAGAGTGTGAATGATAGGTAAAGGAGGAAGAAGATGAAATGAGTAAAAGTGTGTGTGAAAGCAAACTAATAAGAGGCAATTTTTGATGATAGAGGGAGAGAGTGATAGAGAGAGAATGATAGGTAAAAGGGAAAGAAAACGAAAGGTGAAAAAGTGTGAGTGAAAGCTTACCAAAAGATGTGATCTAATGATAAGATGTAAATGGAACTAAACAGTCACTCATCTCGAAGTAATACTTGACGTAATGTTAATGTGGTTCCCGTGGTGAGGAAGACGTATGGGGGAGGAAGTTAGTAGTCACACAGGTTACCTCCTCTTAACAAAAAAAAAAAAAAAAAAAAAAAAAAAAAAAAAAAAAAAAGTGAATACATGTTCGGAAAACTTCAAAAACCTTTGTTTTCTAATCAAAATGTAGTATTAACAATAAAGATAATTAATTTTCTGTAGTACCGATTTTCAATTATCCGATATGTCCTTTCGTAAACTTCTTTTGATTTTTGCGACACTAATCTCTAAAGAAGTCTTATCGGCGATCTCACGCAAGTCAGGAGAGGAACAAATTATTGCATCGTTGTCACTCGACATTTTAATTTTTCTTAAATAAAAATGTTTAAGTATGTAATTTTTAATCAAACGTCACTTTTGACATAACTAACAAAATATTTTGTGGCAACTCGATTAATTTAATAATTATAATTGCAATTGAATAAAAAATCATGTATGCTACATGGCCGAAAGGAATATTTCGGACTCTTACTGTTGCCCGAAATATTTCATTTTTCGGCCTTGTAACATAAATAACTATTGTTTACAGAGCAACACAATAGTTTGTTTTTATGTCAATCTGCAGATAAGTAAGAAAAATATCAAACTTTACATATTTTTAATTTTTTGCTTTGCTGCTCCTTTAACTTTGATCATTTTTCACAAGGAAGCGTACAGCAATTAATTATTTCCGGCCTTGCACTTTATGGAGTCTGGCAAACCCCACGCGAGTAATTGTGTTACTTACTTTTCTATAACGATATGAAAATGTGCTGGATCAAGTTTTGATTGTCACACTAAATATCGATAAAAACTAGCAAATGAAAAAGCTTCAACCCAAACAATATAAGTTCATTGATTTTTTTTCCCTAATTTTTAATATTGTTTCAAAGACATACGTACCTAAATAAATACTATGTAATCTATATACCGGGAGATTATCTTACAGGTATACATATCTCCTGTTTACTTTTAAAAAAAACGCGTCAACATATTGATAACTATAGGCAACCAACATTACACCACAAATCACAAGGTTTTTATTTTTCATTGTGAAAGGTTATGTTCAAGTATCATGAATAGTATTATGAATAGAATCTAAAATCATTTGAATATCAAAATAATAACAATTTTAATAAAACTATTAAAGTTTGAGAAGTTATTAACAGAAAGTACATAACAAAAAAAAATAAACAAATAGCGTCATAGCAAGTGTTCAAAATGTCCACCTTCTACTTCTAAACAATATCCTAGCCGATCTTGGAACGCACGCACAGCATTTCTGAGAATGTCAGGATTCAGTTCGTTACATTCAATTCGTATACGATCTTTTAATTCATCTAGATTTAAAATTTGGATATTGCGGTAAATTTTTGATTTTAGGTAACCCCAAAGGAAATAGTCATTGGGTGATAAATCTGGAGATCGTGGTGCCCATGGTATGGGGCCGTACCGTCCTATCCAGTGTCCGGGAAACCTTTCGTTTAAACAATTTCTTATAACATTTGTGGAATGCGGAGGGGCTCCATCCATTTGAAACCATGGTTCGTTAATGTTTAAATTTTCTATTGCCGGAATGATGTTGTTTACCAACAGATCTAAAAATTTGGCCGAATTAAGGTTTCCATCAATAAAAAAAGGCCCGATAAGTGTAGCATTAACTATCCCTAACCACACATTCACCTTCTGCTGGTACTGAGTGTGGGTCAAATTTTGAATATGGTGATTAGTGCGGGACCAATATCTAAGGAAAACGAAGGAACAAGGTTAACAGAATAAATTGGATAAATAAGAAATTATGATGCACACCGGAAATTTTGGGAATTGACCTCTCCATTTAATGTGAACGTTGCTTCATCGGTGAAAACTATCTTCGCTAAAATTTCATCATGTTCGTTTAACAAATTAAATAAAGTTTCACAAAAATTTGTTCTTTTTGTTTTATCCTCCTCAAATAACTCTTGATGATTGGAAAATTTATAAGATTTGTACTTAAATTCTTTTAGTGTTTTAAATATTGACGTTTTTGATACAACGAAATATTCAGCTACTTCTCGCAAGGATACCATCGGATATTGCTCAACGTAGCATAAAATATTTAATTTTAATTCTTCGGTCAACACATGGTTGGTTTTAATCTTCTTTGTATGACCATTCACTATGCAGCCTTGTGAATTAAATTTTTTAACGATATTGTGCAGAGTTCTGATGCAAGGAATTGGTCTTTCAGGATATTTTATGGAAAATAAATCTCTCACGGTCCGCAAACTATTACCTTGCTGGTACCACATTAACAATTCAATTTTTTCGTCTTTGCTGTACATGATTATTACAGAAATTGCAATTTTATGTTAAAGTGACACTGAAAAATTAATTGACTTTTGTTGAAAGAGCCAACTTTTCAAATGTTGAGAATTGTGGTGTATACTTGGTTGCCTACAGATCGCAATAAAGCAATGCGTTGACTCGTTTTTTTTAAAAGTATACATAGGATATGTTTACTTTTAAGATAAGCTGCCGGTATATAAAATTGGATGTATGTATGTGTGTATGTGTGTAGCTTATAGACTCGGAAACCGCTGAACCGATTTTGATGAAATTTTCAGGAATACTCTAACATAACCTGGAGAGTGTTCCTGTGAAGTTTGGTGCCGATCGGGGGGGGGGGGGGGCGAAGTGTCATTAAGTCACCAAATTTTGTACACAAGTGCATCTTAGTAGGGGGGACTTAATTTAATGCCGATTGGGGGGGGGTTAAACAAAAATCGCACGGAGGGGTCACTGAAACTTATTTTCGCATAGAAAGAAGTGTCCTACAGCCAACAAATTTTGTACACAAGTGCATCTTCGTAGGGGGAACTTAGTTTGATGCCGATCGGGGGGGGGTCCAAACAAAAATCGCACGGGAGGGTCACTGAAACTTATTCGCATAGAAACAAGTGTCCTAAAGCCACCAAATTTTGTACCAAAGCGCACCTTAGTTGGGGGGGGGGAATCACCGAAACATATTTTCGCATAGAAAGACGTGTCCTAAAGCTACGAAATTTTGTACACAAGTGCATCTTAGTGAGGGGGATTTAATTTAATGTCGATTGGGGGGGGGGGCAAACAAAAATGGCACGGTGTGATCACTGAAACTTATTTTCGCATAGAAAGAAGTGTCCTATAGACAACAAATTTTGTACACATGTGCATCTTCGTAGGGGGGACTTAGTTTGATGCCGATCGTGGGGGGGGCAAACAAAAATCGCACGGGGTGATCACTGAAACTTATTCGCATAGAAACAAGTGTCCTAAAGCCACCAAATTTTGTACCCAAGTGCACCTTAGTGGGGGGGGGATATTACCGAAACATATTTTCGCATAGAAAGACGTGTCCTGCAGCTACTAAATTTTGTACACAAGTGAATCTTATGGAGGGGGGATCGTCCAAACAGAGTTTTGCGTAGAAAGAAGTGTTTTACGGCCACCAAATTTTGTACACAACGGCATCTTAGTAGTAGGGGGGGGGGGCTATCGCCCAAACAGATTTTCGCATAGATAGAAGTGTCCTACAGCCACCAAATTTTGTACACTGAGCGAAGCCGGGTATTTCAGCTATGTAATTTTATATAAAATTGTGCTCATTAAGTAAGAACATTGACTATAAGATACGAATCAGGTGAGGGTACGTTGTAACCGAGTGTGACCCTCGTAAAGAAATTTGTAAAAATCTGTTATAGAATCAATTAAAAAACAAAAACTCAAACTTTTGGATATCTCAAAACTATTAAGAATTTCATTTTATAATTATTAGAAACGCATTTCATTTGCTTGCTTTCGAACGCAGTAATTTTGATAAGAAAAGCATAATTATCCATATTCCAGGTAGGTATAGAGGTCTGAAAGTCGGAAAAACCTTGTAATGCGCACAGGGTGGAGCCAAAACATGGCGAAGATTTAAAAGATGAAATTAGAAACGTAGTAGATACTTCAAAACATTTTTGATAAATACGTGGAATATGGCGATTAAAATGCCTTGACAAAAGTAACTTATTAACCGATTTTCGTCTATTTGCGCAGGTTCATCGCTGATTAATTCTACTATAGTAGCTGTTGAATGTAATGCTATAGACTTGTGAAAAATGAAAAATGTAGGCAAGAATTGGCACCTTTTTGACTCAAAAGTTTAAATCTCTCTGTTAACTGACAGGGACAAAATCGGCAAACAAAATATCAAAAGCAACATTCAGATCAATTATTGAAAGCTTTTATTTTAGATTTTAATAAATAAAAAATCCTGACTAATATTTTGATCGTAGAAAACAGAGGTTGACATTTTTTTAAAAAATCTTAAGAAATCAACATAAATGGTGCAAAATTTAAATTTGAAGTTTATATGAAGAAATTAAATATATTGATAGAAGTTAAGCTTTAACAAATTCTTATAAACCAAGAAAAATTACAAAATAACTAGGCGTATAACATGTGAACTATCACATCAGATTTTTTTAATAAAATTGAAAAACTGTGCAGGAATTCAGATAACTTAAAAAACTTGGGATTTTTCGTTTAGTTATTAATTTAAAAATTAAAAAAGCTGTCAAGACCAACTCACGCAATAACTGCCTGCAAAATACTGAAAGCACAAGAAAAGCTATCGCGAACTGCAACATAACAGGAACAAAACACCCCGTCCAGCATGCGCAGAGGAAACGTTACAGTAGGACTGCTCTGGTATAGATATTGAATAGTGAACAACCCCCAAAATGCTTGCAAAGCTTCGAAAGCGTTGTAGTATCGCGCGGTCGCGGCGTAACTTACATTACAGTGACTAATGGAAACTGCATAAGTATGCAGGGTTGGAGAGTGTGTCACCTCTGGCGAAGACATGGAGCCTACCAGCTCAACTCCGAGTCCTCCAGGTCTTGCCGATTCCACCTTTACAAGGTACGAAAAAAACAACAAATAATTACACAGCTTCATCGATTTGTATAGGTGCATTTCGAAAGGTAGTGATGTAATTTTATACATTCGGTTCGAAGGAAACGTTCATTTACGGTTTAAATCGCGACGCAGAGATGGACCCTCTTAACACGATGACCCGCTCATATTTGTTTTAATCAACGGCTAATTGCCGTCGTTCTTCCTTTTTTTATCGCGAATTTCGTCGGGGTTAGGTGCACCCCGTTACGTGTTTCTGCCTCACGAAGGGCGCATAAATTCAGGAGCTGAAGCGGGCCGTAAAAGGGCACCATCGGGGTGCTAATTAGACTTACCGATCTGGATGGAAATTAAATTGCTTCATTTTAAATTTCTCGCCCGGTCAGGTGCAATGCGCCGTCTTCGGGGATGTATTTGCAGGAAATTTTACGGGCGGAGATAAATTTTTCAGGAAAGGGACTCATTTTTTGTTGTTGAATATTCGCCTGTTTGCACATGCAGGTGGTATAGTTTTGAGTGCTTGATTACAGTGTGAAGGCGGAACCGAGTTCTAATCCTGCTAGTCCCCTGGAGGCTTCAAGTCCGGGTTCTATAGCATTCAGAAACAAAGGTATGTTAATTAATTTTAAATATTAAAGTAAAATACGGCAAACTATTCTACAAATGCATTTATGAGTAATACAACAGCGTTAACCGTGTATAACGTTTTGAATTAATTTTGCTTCAAGTTTTTAGCCAGCGCGATGAATTCGTTGCGATTTTATTGATTAATTAATCAACTTCCTGTGAAGACGGTATAAATTAGAATTTAAACATAGAGAACTGAATTCAGTAGAATTCATTAAATGCGGTTTGACAGGTCTGATTTCAATGAAAGACGACTAAAATGTCTCTAATATTTTATGTTTTCTTCTCGTTCGGCATTTAAAGGAGCCCATACACTGCCAACATGGTTGTCAACCTTGTCGTCAACTCGCAATGTTGATAACAATGTTTACCGTGGTTTGGATTTTTATTGGGCGGAACCTGATGTCGACCTTGTTGGGAAATGTGTGGAGAGGTTGACGACAAGGTTGTCAACATCATTTGTAAATTTGAGCTCTACTATTAAAATTGTAGAAGTTCGTGATTGAATGTTTTGGTTGTTTTATGTTTGTTTTTCAGTTTTTATTAATATTTATTAGATAGGGCCAATATACCTAATATCCCAATTTGGGTAGATTTCTTTGATACCTTAAGAGAACTACCGGAGCTTTGGAAAGTTAAGTCGGAAATTTTTAATGATCGAAACAAAAAGAAGATTGCGTGGATAAAACTATTAGATATTTATAAAGAAATTGAGGTAAATGCAAATGTTGATAGTCTCAAGAAAAGACTTACAAATATACGTTCGTGTTAACGGAGGGAACTTAAAAAAGTGGAGTTTCTTTTGTATAGTTATAGTTATTTTACTTTAACTCAGTAAGGAGTTACACCACCTTGGCGCTCGGAAAAATGGGATAAATGAAATAATTTTTCTTTTGACGCAGCTATTAAACAAAATAATTTTTATTTTATATGAATACATTTTATAAAAAAAAAAATTTAAAAGGTTGACAACAATGTTGGCAGTGTATGGGCACCTTTAATGATTTGAGCAACCACGAAACGGGAATTTATTTTTAACCGGCGAGATCGTAAAGCTGTATTCATTCCGATGAAATAGATAACTTTTTTTATGCTGGAATGTAATAATTTCACATTGGTATGAAACTGTAGTCGATCAAAGGTTGCACGTTGCGTATTCAAAATATCACTCCTATTCTACGAATGTAACGTTTCAAAATTTTGTTAAAGTTATTTTTAGAAAATCAACAGCAGTCGATTCACGTATGCATTGTTTTAGCGACTCTCAACCTTGTTAGTAGTTCCAATGAGTTTATTAAATCTTTCCCGATAAAGTAACCAACAAAATTAAGTAATCTTCGAAAAAAACATTAGATTATTTTAAATTTTTCCTATCATTTAGCACTTTATTGTTATTGCGAGTTTTTTTTCGCTTTATAGGAGCAGTTAATACTTTTATATGTATATTTAGTTTTGGCTACAATGCTCATTTAAATTAAATTTAAATTTAAAAATATTATTAATTTCTCAAGAAAATCCAGTTTAATCTTTCAACATTGAATATTTGAAGCGTCGGCTCAAAGAACTTACATTTTTAAAACGTTTCAGGGGATGCAAAAATCAACGAACGTTCTTCCACGGACATCGGCAGAATAACGAACTAAATATTTTTATTTGGAAAAGAAGGAGTTAGAAAAATTTTTTTTTTTCTAGTAGGCATTGGAACTACGTGCCATGTAACTATATTCCTCAAATAAACCCTATCTTGTAAAATGTGTCAGTTACAACGTTATATGAGCCGACGCTTCATTTGATGAATTTATGACAATTTCTCGGAACCTTTTCCTGTCAGTTATTTATGATGTTCCATAGAACGAACCTATCGCAAATGCAGGCAAGTTTCCCAGGGCCGGATTAGTGTTTTCTTCACATCTTATTAACCATCGTACCATAACCATTCAAATTATTTATAGTGGTAAAATTAGTAATACTGATTTACCGGATAGTAAAATGGTTAATTATGATTAATGTAATTGTTTGAAGTTAACCAGTGAATATTTCACAATTCGAATTGTAAAAATAATGTTGCGGTCCTGCAAACCTTTACCTACAGCAGCACTATACACTCCAATTACATGAAATTCCATTATGAACAATAAGACTAATATATCTACGTGTGCTGTATAAGTTTCGTTTTCTTCCTATAATATTTAAGGCCAAAAAGTGGGGTGGAGGTAAAACGTGGCGCACCCTGTATAGGGTGTATTAAAACATGAGGAGAATATTTACATTACGCAATGTTATGCCAAAAACTAAACAAATAATTCTAATTTGGTCTTTGACCAATAATTTTTGAAATATTAACTATTAAAAATTTTTAAATTGAACTATGTTGATGAATTGGATGTCACTTCGATTAAATCTTATAGTTTCTGCTTCAGTAATACAAAACATTGTGAAATAAAGGAAATTTTGTCTTGCAATTCGAAAGATTGATTTATAGTAAAAAATTGTGTGATTTGTTTAGGATTGGAATTTTTCATCTGAGATACATTTTTAGCTTGGACGTGTTCCAGAAATAGAATAGTAGAGTCCGAATTATAATATTTCTTAATTTAATAGTTATTTGTATCGCTAAACCAGAACTAGCCTTTTGCGAGTGCGAGCATGGTTTGCAAGCCAAGGCGCCAGCCGCGACCTGTACAGGGTGAGTGAAATTTTACCGCCGGTGGCAAAATAGCCCTTAAAAATTATTTATCAATTCTCATAAATTGCATGAGTAATTTTATATTATTAAGAAAACAAGAAAAAAAAATTTTTTTAATCGGATAAAATTTTGGCTTTATCTCAATTACTAGTTTTTCAATTTATTAGTTTTTTTGATGTACGAACAGTAAAATATTTTCAGACAATTTAGTGTAATTGAAATAATTTTACTAATTTGCGTTTATTAAATAAAGCCATTTCCGTATTAGAAGATATTTTTTAAATGATTTACGAGATAAGTAGACCAATTTACCAGATGTAGGCTACTTGAAAGATTATTTATGACGGTCACTAAACTGCAACTGAAAAGCTGTCTCGTCCAGTTTGATGGGTCGACCATAAATTATTGTTAGGATGGTAAACCGCATTGTCCATTGTTAGAAAGTTATAAATAAAAGCATTTTTCGTGCTTTATTTTAATAGTATATTGCGATATAAGGTTATTATAACGGAATCGAGGAAGAGTTTGAAAAATCTCGACTACGTCTCGATTTTTCAACTTCCAAGATTCTGTTATGGCACTTTATAACCGTATAGTCTACAACGTTTTTCGCACAATCGCTTATACGAAATAAAATAAAGAAATTTAGACTGACTTTGACGTGACTTTTTTTGACAAAAATATTTTGAAGGCATAATATGTGTCACAAATTACTTACCGCATCGGTGTGGTAAGTTCAGCTTACAGATTCTGTCAACAACAATGGTAAGTAGCTAGTAACAATATGATTGTGCGAAAATTTGATTTAACTCAAAAAGTAATCATTTTTTACGAATCAAATTGCAAATATTAACGCTACGAACAATTTGACAAATTTTTAAATAAATAACCAAACAGAAATTTTACCCAAAACTCTTTGTTTTAGTTTTTGGCTTCAAATAAAAATATTTGGGAAAATTTGTAGCACCATTCAAAAGCGTAAACTTCAACTGATGTAACATGTAAATTGCATATTTTCCCCTCAATTTGTAATAGGTATTATGGCCGCGGCGGTAAAAATTGACTGGCTCTGTATACAGGGTGGACCATCGTATGGCATTTTTAAAATTTAACCTATTTATAATGGTCAAAAAAGATGAAAATTGGAGGAAATGATCTTCAATTTTGATACTACAACATGGCATAATTATTTTTTAGAAAGCAAAATTGATGTGAAAGTTGACTTTGATAGTGATTTATTATCAAATTACTAAAGCTATCAATTTGTATTTTCTTTCACTGCATCTACGTAATGCGTACATTATGATGATATGCAAAGCGGAATTTAGATAGTTATAGTGATTGAATAAATCGAAATATTAAATAATGTAAAGCAAAACACTCTTATTTATGACCGAATTCTTAAATGACAACCCTCGTTAACTGGTGTGAGGCTGATTTACAACTGTCCTCAGTAAAAGTGGTTCTGAGGTACAATCGACACGAGCTGTGAGTAGTAAAATCCAGGCCCGTACTTAAATCTTCTATGGAATGTAAAACTCGCTATTTTTAATTTTTGAAAGTGACTCATTGTTAAAACAGCTTTGGTTACTCAGTCACTGCTAAGTCAAAATGCCTAATATTGACCTACTTCTGCTGCTAATAATTATTTAAAAAAATATTGAAATTCTCTTTAATTTAGGCATACAAAATTGAAAATTGGTTAATATTTACGTTTAATTTTAAGGAAAACTCGAACTGTGTACTATTCCGGCCACCGAAATGTAAACGATTTTTTTTAGCAACTTGATTTTTGCTTCATAGCATAGGCGTCCTAAAAGAATCAGACAAATGTCAATATTATTTTGTTTATGACAAATATTATTTCACCAAAGACACTGGATAAAGCAGCTTTAATCTATGGAAAAATACGGAAATTTGTGTCAGGTGTCGTGCACATTTCGGGGGCCGGAATGGAAGCGGCGGCCGGGGAAATAGGATTTACTTGAAAATTTGCTTGCCTGCTGTTCTTTTAAGAATTCACCTGATTGTAACCAAATGTTTAGTTTAGTCTTGAACTTCCAACAGTCTGATCGTGCTTTTGAGTTGTGTAGTTTTTGTTAAGTTTACCTGAAAGCTATTCTGAACAGTAATTATGCCTTTTCAATATTCATTTGAAGAAAAGACTGAAATGTTATTAATTTTTGGCGAATGTGGCAGAGACGCTACTCTGGCCGCCGACACTTACGCCGCGAGGTTTCCGCAAAATCGCGCTCCAAATCATCAAATTTTTAAATCGTTAGTGTCTTCTTTACGTGAAAGAGGAACTTTTCAACAAAATACCAGGTCGTTTATCAATCCAATTGTTACTCACGATGTCAACCAAGCCAGGGTGTTAAATTTAGTTGAAAATAATCCCCACATTGCTAGCAGAGAGATTAGCTCTCAAACTGGGATCAGCAAAAGTAGTGTGCTTCGAATTTTGAAAAAACACGCATATCACCCGTACCACCTGGAACTTCACCAAGAGTTGCATGGTGAAGATTTTGCAAATCGAGTGGCTTTTTGCGAATGGGCAGAGGAAAAAATCCGGAATGATGAACATTTTTTTGAAAGAGTTGTGTTTACCGACGAATGTTGTGTGAAAAGTAATGGTGCGGTAAATAAACACAATTTACACTATTGGGCAGTACAAAATCCGCACTGGATGAGAGAACAAGACATCCAAAATCGCTGGTCCCTTAATGTCTGGGGAGGTGTTGTGAACAATAGAATTGTGGGGCCGTTTTTTTTTGAAGGTCCATTGAATGGTGAGAGATACACCACCTTTTTGCAAGACGAGCTAAATGATTTGTTAGACGCAATTGTCCCAGTAAATCAAAGGTTTCGGTTGTGGTTCCAACAAGATGGAGCACCTCCACATTTTAGTCGAAGAGCCCGGGAAGAATTAACGCTCCAGTTTGGAGAAAATTGGATTGGTAGGGGCGGACCCATACCTTGGCCAGCGAGATCACCTGATCTTACACCACCAGATTTTTTCTTATGGGGTGCCATCAAAGAACGTGTTTTCCGGGAGAGACCGACAACAAGAGATAACATGAGGGAAAGACTAATTGCCGCCTTCCGCGAATTTAATGAAGTGAATGTTGCGGCTACCGTTCACGCAAATTTTCAGAGACGCTTGCGACTTTGCATCGAACAGGAAGGTCATCATTTTGAACATCTAATGTAAAATAAAATAAATTAAAATTCAACTATTTGTTTCTTTTATCTAAATCTGATTAACGAAAAAAATTTAAGTCCGGTCCTGAAGTAAACACCAGCCTCGGCTCGTCAGAAATACCTTTTTTGATTTATGGTTGGTTTACAGCGGGCATTGTGAACGCACATTTCTTGCGGACAGAAGTTACAGCAATAAATCACTTATAATTTCCCGACAAAAATCACAAAATCCCAATTAATTTAAAATCAAAGGTTCCTATCAAATTGCAAATTTCGGGAATACATTCTCCATAATATTTTCAATGTAATTATTAAAAAAAAAAAAATTGGATTTCTGTTTTTTTTTCACTTTATCGCGTCCCGACGCTGTTTAGAAACTTAATTCAAAAAAATAAAATTACCATGGTGTAGTGCTTTAATTGAAGATTGTTACCTGCAAGTTTGAATTTTTTTAACAAACAAGAAATAGGTTAAATCTCCAAAATGCCATACGATGGTCCAGCCTGTATACGAGTACTCGCAAAAACAGTTTCTGGCTGTGTGATATACACGATTTTTTGGGCGGACAAATGCTTTTTGTTAAAAATAACATTAAATTTTCAAAACTCTGATCCTAGAAAATTCGCACTTCTTGTAGTTGGCAATGAATAGAAACTATGACAGCGATTTGATAGTTGTCATTATCCTTCACCCATGCAGTCACGAGTCAGTGGTAGAATAAGATATTGTATTCTACATGAGGAAAAAGTCAATTTCAACGCTCTCGTGTACCTACTTCACACGTCGCGCTAAAATTGACTACTTTTCCCCCTTGGTGTAATCAATAACAATTTTTTTTACCCATTGGTGATGAATTCTAAAGATGCTGCTTTATAATTTATTTACCAATATTTAGTTAGAATTTGGAAGTTGGACCAGTAGAACTGTTTGGAATGGTAGATGATAAATAAAGTCGTAGTACATTTACCGACAAATGTAGAAATATTCTTGTCACTTAACCGATTTCAAATCATTAATAGTGAAAATGTGCAGCTAGTGATATTGATAACTTTAATAAAAAATAATGAATAATGAATAATGAGTTTTATCTAACAACATTTATTTAAAAAAGATAACGAAAAATAAGAAATAAATAACATTTTCAAAACTATTTAACAGCCTAAAAAAATGTAAATTCAACATTGTTTTGTTAAAAAAATCAAAATTATACTATTTAAATAAATTTATGTTTATCGAATAACTGAAAATTTCAATAATTTAAAATATTGCTTCGCAGCAATCGAATATGTACTTATATCAAAATTATATTCTACAGAATCTTTGATCTTCACTTAACCGGTAATAAGTGACGTGTTCCGGGTTTCATCACGGACCCCACTTATTGAACAACACTGAATTATCGAAACGTATCTACGCAAAACAAACAACAAAAACAACGTTTTTAAAAATTCACGCAGTAGTTTCGAAAAATCGAACACAAAAGCAACAAAACACAAAGCGATTCTACAGCCGAGTTTTAGGTTTTTTTTACAGTTCTTTTTCTAACTTGTTGGTATTATGGGCAGGTTAATTATCGATGTTAAATAAATATATTCGACGATGTTTTATTTTAAGAAGCGCTTCCTGTAAGAAATTACAGTAAAATTATGCAAATTATTTACTTTATAGTTTTTTTAGCGGTTCTGTAAACAAATTCGATGGTAGGTATCGAACGACAGGAATACACGATTTGAGGTATTCCCACAGTTGAGTTTCACCATATTTATTTAGAGTTGTTTCCGTTTTTATGGTGATTAAAGAGATAAACATGAAAATTGATTTTAGGTTTCGAGCGCGTTCGAGTTCAACAATCTCATTCTAATCTCGCACCTAAACAAGTATTTCCCGCACGAAGTTTGATCAAAATTTATCGAAGGATTCGGGCCCGTTTCTGTGTAACTTACAGGAACACCTAAAATACTGTGATTGCGTGCCGTAGGTTCGACAAGGGCAGGCTGCAATCGGGACAAATTTGCGCGTCATTCATGTAAATTATGCCTACAACCTCAAAAATGAAGTTTTACAGTCGAACTTGGGTACAGTGACCTCAGTTATTGCAACATCTCTGATATAATGTTTAACACTGAATGGTAATAATTAAAATTCATTAAATCTATGCATTGCAGTCTCTTTTATAATGACATACAGGTGGTCTCAAAAATCGCGAAATAAATATATCTATCAACAATCGACATCAAACTAAGGCGATGAAGCATAGTTTAGTTCGACAAAAACTTTTCAAAGTGACGGTACAAATACGTTAAGGAACACTATGTAAGTAATCAACTCGATCATTGGTAAATAGCAAAATGTGCTAAAATATAAGCCGACAAGGCCGATTTTTTTTCTTAAAATGTCGTTTAAATGTAAAATTTCCTAAGGAACGAAAAGAATACAACATCTATATTTATGCATTTTGATACAGCATTCATAATTATAATCGTACAATAAAAACAACTTAATAATAGGAAACTATAGTGCAGTACAGTCTCGCTAATCCGAACTAATTGGGTCCGGGTTGCGTTCGGATTAGCGATTTGTTCGAATTACTCGATATAGTAGGAGTATAAAATAATTTCAACATAGAACATTGTTTAAGTTTACAAAAAATACTTAGCTTCATATTAGGTATACAGGTTGATGAAAAAAAGGTGCCCATGATTGATATTGGGACAATGCTTTCTGTTAAAGCATTGTGGAAGTCGCAACAAAAGTGGTCCAAGTAGATTCTGTTTAAAATTTAAACAGTTTGTCTAAGAGCATAACGTGGCAATACTGCACATACAGTCGAATTCCTCTATAGTGACCTCCTCTATAATGATTTTTTCTCTATAATGATGTTTTTGTCAGCACGTTTTGCATATAAAACTACCCCTCTATTATGATGTTAAGCCTCTATACAGTGAGGACGCGTGGGTTGGAATAAATTCATTTAAAATTCATGGGTTTGGTTTTTGGAAAAACGCTCGAACAGGTCGATTTTTGTTTTTAAAACTGCATCTTTTTTGATATTTATAATTTTACGATCGTCTTTTGTTTTCGCACTATGGCGTCATCAATAATTTTTTTAAATTGCACCCCATATTTTTGTTCACGAATTTGGATGCCGCACATTTTTCTGAGTACAGAAATGTCAAATTCGTATGACCTTGAAGAGGAAAGTTTTCGAAATAATAAGTCCTAAAGTTTCAAAAATTTATGAAAAAATTATTAGAGTAGACCACTAATAATATCATCAAGAAAGCGCTGGAAATCGAGCAAAACATTCAATTGCGTGCTTATTTTTCCGGCTTATTGAAGTAGACTTTAAATTTCAGATAACCCCATAGATAAAAATCTAATGGGGTTAAATCTGAAGACCTAGCTGGCCATTCGATAAAACCTATCCTTCCGATCCATCTGTTTGGGAAAATATTATGAAGGTATTCTCGTATTGTTCTCGAATAGTGTGGGGGAGCTCCATCCTGTTGGAACCATATTGAATCTGCCGGTATATTTGGGTTTTCATTATTCAGATAGAGTGCACTTACACTAGGTATTATGTCATTTTGTAGTAAGTCTAAATATTTTTCAGAATTAAGTGTTCCCTCAATAAAAAAAGGACCCACAATTGAGTTACCCACAATTCCGGCCCAAACGTTTACTTTCTGAGGGAATTGTGTATGACTTTCCATTCTCCAATGTGGGTTTTCTTGTGCCCAATATCGAAAATTTTGCCTGTTTACCGAACCATTCAAACAAAATGTTGACTCGTCGGAAAAAACTATCTTACGTAAAAATTCCGGGTTGGCATTGCATCTATCCATCATTATTTCGCAAAATTCTAATCTGCCGTCGAGATCGTCTTCAATAAGTTCCTCAACAAAATGTACTTTGTATGGGTGCTATTTGTTCTTGTGTAAATATTTTAGAACAGAAGATTTACTTATTGTTAGTGACTGTTCTGCAGCTACTTGTCGACTTGATTTGTGACGATTTTCTTGTAAATCGAGCGATACATTCAATTGTGTGCTTTCTTGAAATGTACCATGGTTGGTTTTGTAATTGTCTCTTACGTGGCCAAAGTCTCTAAACTTTTTCTCCATCTTACTAACTACTGATTGTGTAATAGGCTTCTCCGGGTACTTATCATTGAAAAATTCGCAAACTTTAGCTTGTGTTCGAGTATTATCGTCATATCCTACCATCATCAACATTTCTATTAGTTGTTTCTCAGTTAAACGCGCCATTCTTCAAGCTTTGAAACTGTACTTGACAAGTGCCAACAATCAAAAAAACAAAATAAACACACAATTGAATGTTTTGCTCGATTTCCAGCGCTTCCTTGATGATATTATTAGTGGTCTACTCTAACAATTTTATCATAAATTTTTGAAACTTTAAGACTGATTATGTCAAAAACTTTCCTCTTCAAGGTCATACGAATTTGACATTTTTGTACTCAGAAAAATGCGCTGCATCCAAATTCGTGAACAAAAATATAGAGTGCAATTTAAAAAAAATATTGATGACGTCATAGTGCGAAAACAAAAGACGATCGTAAAAGTATAAATATCAAAAAAGATGCAGTATTAAAAACAAAAATCGACGTGTCCGAGCGTTTTTCCAAAAACCAAACCCATGAATTTTAAATGAATTTATTCCAACCCACGCGTCCTCACTGTATAGTGATTATTCTTTAAGAAAGGTTTACCAAAATTCTCGGGCAACGGAATTTTCGGTAATAGAAAATATAATGGATGTATTGAACATTTGGTTTTTTCCCCAAATTCCGACTACCTGAAAAATCCTTAGAAGAATTTGTTGCAAATTCCTCACTTATAGGAAATTTCCATTTTTAAAAGTACTGCTGTGCCATAAACTTTGGACACATTTTTGCATCAATAAGTAGTACATGTAATGTAAGTATTCAATTACGTATGATGAAAATCTGTATTGTTTATTAATAACTCTGTGTATTTCTAGATATACAAATATTTTTTCAAACACAATAAATCTTAATTTTTTGTTTTAGTTTGAATATCGATTGGTTTTTAAAGTGACTGTCAAGTAAAATTATGCGTGAATTCTATATAGTGAAGTTTCTCTATAGTGATGTTTTGTCATGGCTTTTCGAACATCACTATAGAGGAGTTCGACTGTATTTCTTTTTCTAAAGAATTATTTTCAGGTAGAACTATTTCTTGTATCTAAGCAACCAATACTGACAAATACTGTCATTTGCGTAAGACAAACAACTGCCACGTTGACATATCTTTTTATTTCAAAAGAATTGAATGTAATTAAACAAGAATACACAACAAACAGGTAATTGAAGGGTTGCATGCAAAAAGTCCCTAAGTAACGTAGAGATTTTCTACTATTTTGCGTTATTTCTGATTAGAATGGATCAACTTTCGGTCACACTTACTGATTCCCGTTTAAAAGGCCCCTAACCATGTTATTTATTAAAAACAGATCAATCAAAAACGAAATAATGTGATTTCCAGATCAAATTGAATTGTCCTGGTGCAGTTTCAATCGCTGCCACAACTGCTTCCTTCAACGCTGGTGTGCGAACTTCACGAGGTCTTCCACCATTTACAGAAATCGGCATTATTTGGCCATTTTCTCTTAATCTTTATTCCACTCTTCTAATTGCGTTAGCATCTGGATGACGTCGATGTGGATACAGTCTAGCATATTCTCTAGCAGCTTCGGATGCGTTATTATCTGTCTCACCCAAGCGGAGCAACATGTCTAGATCTTCACTGAAATTGTATTCCATTTTAAGACTTTTTAGGACATTTGACTTGTATCGTTCAAATTTGACAAGAGAACTGACATTGGAAAGTGAATTATTGTTGCCAACGTTTCCTAGGAGATTTGCGATGTTGCGACATTGATAAATTTTCCACGGAGCCAAGAAACCGTACTTTAACATCGGTAATAAAGTTGGTTTCAATAGATTTTTTACACTTTTTTTTAAAAGCACCATCAACTGCATCAAATTTAGACTCTAACGATGATATTATTACAAAATTGTCAATCGTATAGATTTTTATTGTCTGAATGGAAAAGTTTATAACTTGGTGAAGAGACAATAAATTCCATTTTGGCTTTCAAATTTGTGTTTCGTTAGAAATCGTCTATAACATGTAGCTAATCATGGGCACAATTTTTTCATCACCCTGTATAGTTCAAGTTCTAAATAGTAACTCTGGCAGAAATCTATGAAAACTGTTTACCTACTTATTGAGGTACACTCTTTGAAGAAAATTAACTATTCTTTCAGTCACGGAATTTTTAATAAATTCACTGTCTCACATTAAAATGGCATATCTTTGGAGTTGAACTATTCTTCGTCTCGCCGATTTAATTGCACCACACTTTTAAGTGTTTTTATTACATCTTGCAAGTTCTGAATGTCGTCACCTTCTTTTTCACGTTCTTTTCACCCGTTTTGATAACCTCCACTTTTTGTGTAGACTTAAATTATTGTGCGTAATATTAGTCACCTACTTATCGAAACGTACACAGAAGACTGTTCGACGATCCTATTATGCGATGCATTTTGAAAATGTTAGTTTAATCATCCGATAATGAAACATACTTATGACTATTGTTTGAGAACGACTAGCTTTTAGAAATTTGCAAATATGAAAGTGAAACAAAAATCTATAATTATATTTTTATATGATGTTTTATGGCCTTGTTGACTTTCAACACTCATTTTGTTTTGAAGTTTTTTCCACGCGCATTTTTATATACAGTCAAACCTCTATAAAGCCGTGTTTATGTTGAAGCTGCGCTAACAAGTGGTGAGAACAAAGCGATGCATACTAAAAATTCATTGCTCTTGGTTGTGTTTATGAAGTGATGGAAGCAAAGCAATAAGGGCAGCGTATGTAACTGTGACATCACTTTCAAATAGTTATCGTTCAAATTTCCTAAATAACCTCTAAGTATTAATTCAATAAATATATTGTTTATAACCGAACGTTGTTTTTGTGATTATCGGTCATAGAAAAATAAGGGACTCGCGTGTTGTAATCTCACAACAATCAGATCTGTCAAAAAACAGATGTTCGATATCCGCCATATTGGAGCTATAAGAGCCAAGAAATACGAACTTCTCGTCTCTAGTATCTCACCACTCACAGCTTCAACATAAACACTCGCATTTAAATAATGGTTTGCTTCTCGCACTAAAGCCAAGTTCACTTTCATTGCTTATTAGCGCTTCTCCAACATAAACACATTATAAAACAGAATTGCTTGGAATCGAAAAAAAGATACGTCTTACCCGCCTTTCCGGCGTACCCAGCGACAATATCTGCGATGACACATAATTTGGGCCCGAAAAAGTTCGTCATAGACAAGATTCCGGTGTATCCAGTTTTCAGCTCATCCAGGTTGACTGTAATTGACCACATTTTTTCTTCGGTTTCTACCGTTTTACAATATAAAATTGACTATAGGTCTGCCAGAAAAACCGTTCCGTTTTAACAAGTTTCACTATATTTGTATGGTAAAAGGATATCGCTTATTAACAATACCAATAGCGATTTATTGAAGTCCGTAACATATTAAAAGCGGCAAATGATAAATCGAACACATCTGAAGGGTACACGGGAAAAACGATATAAGTCACATTTTCGTTTTTTCGAGATATTTGAGTGTTAATGTTTGAAATTTCTATATACTCCGGTAAGGTTTGAAACTTTACTTGTTGTTTTGATGGATGTGCAGCGTTCTCTTATTAAATCAATGAGCATATTTCGAAAGCTTACAAATTTCTCTACCAAATAGTATTAAAAGCTGAATTTCAAGAAAAATGGACTTGTATCGTTCTTCCCGTGTACCCTTTATCTGTTTAGTATTAGTTCGGGAAATACAAAAGATTATGGGATCGTAAATTATAACCAACCCCACTTCACATTATATATAAGTTTTAAGAAAGCATCCCATTACAACCTTTTGTACTGAATATGTATTGAATGTCTTTTGTCATGTTTGTAATAAATCACGACAACCCTTCTGTGATTCTTTAAATACATGAAAAGAGAATAATAAATTTGTTTATTTAATATCTGTAATCATAATTTCATTACTACGTACATATGAATTTAGTGTCACCTATTTCCACCACCTTATCACTAACTAAACTAACAAAGAAAAAAAATACGAAAATGTTTTTAAATGGTAAGGCATCTTAAATAGTAAAGGGTGCGGCACCATAACTTCCTTTTTTCAAAACGCAATAAAACCCATTTTATAAATCAGAATTATTTTTTTTTTAAAATGTAGAACAATGTCTAAAGTTTTGTTCTACGCAGTTTTGAAAATCATATCAGGTAGGTGACGTACCCCATTGTCCATACACTGAATAAACTGATTTCTGACGTTTGTTATGACCCTTACTAGCATATTAGCGGGTACGTTGGCAATTTCTGCATGAAGATCTTCATTACCATCCGTACAAGTTGACGATTGTGCAGGAACTCTTCGAACGAGACTTCAATTCTCGGAGGAACGCATGTGAGGCGTTTCTCGAAAACGTTCCAGAAGAGGCAATTGTTTTTTTCAGTGATGAATCCCATTTTCACTTGAATGGATGCGTCAATAAACAGAACATGCGCTACTGGGCTGACACCAATCCCCGAGAATTGCATCAAAGGCCTTTGCATTTACCTAAAGTCACAGTGTGGTGTGCAATTTCCTCAGTTGGGATTATTGGTCCGTGGTTGTTTGAAGAAAACGAGGTCACAGTGACAGTGAATTCAGAGCGGTATATGAACATGTGAGAGGAATTTTTTCCCCCGACTTCATGAATTGGACTTAGGGGGCGTTTGGTTCCAACAGGATGGAGCAACGGCTCACACTTCAAGGACCACTTCTCGGAGCGCCCCATCTCATTAAGAGGGGATTTAGAGTGGCCTGCGCGCTCGCCCGATTTGGCCCCGTGCGATTTTTTTTTGTTGGAGTTTCTTGAAATCCCGTGTTTATGTCAACCGCCCAAGGACCCTAGAAGACCTGAAGGCAAACATCCGAGCAGAAATTGCCAACGTACCCGCTAATATGCTGGTAAGGGTTATGACAAACGCCAGAAATCGGCTTATTCAGTGTATGGACAATGGAGGACGTCACCTATCTGATATGATTTTCAAAACTGCGTAGTACAAAACTTTAGACATTGTTCTACATTTAAAAAAAAAAAATTAAAATTCTGATTTATAAAATGGGTTTTATTGCGTTTTGAAAAAAGGAAGTTATGGTGCCGCACCCTTTATATTTCATTAGAAGGCAAGAAACAAGGCTTTTCCCATGTGAGCGTGGCAATTTTCCATGCGAGTGCAGCCGGCCACGGAAAGTCGCGATGTAAGAACGAGAAACCAGTTTTGCCGTGTAATGAACGATACTTTTCATTATGTCTTTTTTTAAATGGCAGTAAAACACATAAAAATTAACATAATTGGTTAGTCATTGATAGAAAAATATATTATCTAGGATATTGTTAGCAGATTTATTTAGTGATTCTGTCAAAATGTTTTGCCTAGAAATATGTCGGGTAAATTTGCCACGTAACAAAATCTCGAGTGCGAAGCACGAGGAATTTTTGATGGAAAATTTACGAGAAATATTTCTTTATAGCAAAACGTTGCGACAAAAACGTAAAAATTTAATCAGGCCGTTTTCATGCACGCGGAGTATTCGGCATGATTATTTCCTGATTACTAATCTGAATAAATAAATTTTAGAACGAATTATTTATTTTCTTGTCGAAGAATCTTCGATAATGATTGCAAAAACAAAATCAGAAACGATTAAACGTCAAAATTTACCCGGGTAACTTTTGACACATTTGAAACGTCAAAATTGAATTGCTATAAAACTGAGGAAAACCATGGTGACTGCGACTTTTTATGCGCATGACGGAAATAATCAATTATATATTAGCTTATGAACAGCTCTAAACAAATTTTAACTGGTTTGATACCTTTAAAGTTTCTCTCATTATTATCTAGAGCTAATTAAATTACAAACAATCAGTGAAACAATGTAAATCTCTCAAGAGGACCCACCATCTTTTGTAGGCGACCGTTTTAAAAAATGACCAATTTTTTAAGATCAGTTTCAAAATAATAACCTGCCATGTATTTATTATTCTCAAAAGCACAGTATACTCGGTCTTATTTAATAGATATAATAGCTCTAAACTGTGCTTAAAGTGATCACACTCTAATCCGACAAAAACCTCTTTTTTTGTAGGTATTAGCAATACGTGTTTTTCATTGTCGTAATACTTTATTTTTACAAGTCTATGGCGTACACATGCGCTTGAGCTTCCCAGCCAAAATATCGTATAACGACAATGAAAAAATAACTCTCCTTTGACGACCATTCTCACTTTCTTTCGGTAGTGGGTAGATATTTTTTATTTTTTAGATTTTAAAATTTTCTAAAAAGACCACCTTTACCGAAGACCAAATATGAGCAGAATTGCAAGTGGTAGTCTTAGGGAGATTTCATTGTAATTATTTTTTAAATTCGTTTCAATTTTCTATAATTCGATTTATTTTAAATTTTTTGTGAGGGTCGTTTTGCAGCGGTTTGACTGTATTTTTCATAGACTAATCCATTCAGATGAACGCTACAACCGAGTCTGACCGTATTTACAAATCGCGTTATCCAAAATAAATTGTTGAAGAATGGAAGATTGTAATTTTCTATAAGCAAGTCTCGAAGTGCAGAGCAGAGGATGTAGTTAAGTCAACACAAGAGTTGAAAATGCGCAAAATTTAAATGATCTCACATAATCGAAAAAGTTATAAAAAATTCTATCAACTCCGGGGCTAATAAACTCGAAAAAAGGTCAGTGTTCGGATGCGTTTTAATAAATCATACAGAATTTTGTATGCTAATACACCCGATATCAGCGTTCAGCTGTAACATTATTTTAGAGTAGCATTTTTTGCGTGTGTTTTCAAAACGATTTTATAATTACTCTCTTCTCGGAAACGTTTCGATGCGGAATCGAGCGAAAATTTTTTTTCTCGTTTGAAAACCCAACCGATTCGGCGGTAACCCGCAATTTGTCGGGCTAATGGGGTCCGATTATTTAAATATTCGCGCACGTTGACATTTCGAGGATTGAAAGATCGTGTGACTGTGCGAGTGTGTAGGTATTCAATTAAAAAAGGAAACAATAGTTTTTCTCACGATTTATAATTACTCGCTCGCTAATAATGCGCTTCCTAGTGATGTTGCTGATTCGATAGCACATGAGCAATTCTCTTTTTGTGAATGCTCTGGCACTCAGCGGAGGTGAACGTCCGCGGTTATTCCTCCTGCGAGCCTCTGGCAGCGCTGCCAGCTATTACGAGCCGCTGCACTAGGTGCGTACATCAGAATTACATCTCCGCACCGTGAATAGCAGATACAAAGCGTATTCGCATTGTGTGTTATAAATTGATGGCTGTCTTTGCGGAGAAAGATTATAATCAAATTGTGTATGAATATTAAGCGGAGAGTTTCTGGTACCATCGGGCTGGCGGCCGCGCCTCAGTTGGCAACAAACAATTCCAGCGTCTTCGTGTAAAAAGCTAATTACGTCATGGAGGCATTGGCCTCTTCGCGAACGCCCGAAAGACGAGCGCTGCCAAAATTTCTGCACTTGAAAAATTTCCTCTCTCAATTTTTAGTGATCGAAAGTAAAAAAAAAAGACGGCCCGTTCTGATGGACGGGGTGGGTGCGTTCGTCGCGGTGACGTAACGGCCGTCGTTGAAGGACCGGCATCGCCACCGAATCTGCTGTTATCACAGCATTAATACAGTAAATACGAATTTGAAGATAATTATTGTGTTTATGAAGCAGGAGCGAGTCAGAGTCTGATCGTATCCGAGTGTGAATGAACTTTGACTAGAACCGGTTCCATTTCTCAGAGCTACACACGTGTACACGGTGCGGCATCTCCTCAATTGGTGAATTCAATTACGTCCGATCGCGGTCGTATTCTTGCACCCCAATCAGATCCCGAACCTGTTTGATACGTCCATATCGTACGCGTAGGCAACGAGCCGCGATCGTTGACGCGTCCACAATTGTCCGCGACGAACAGATAAATCGGTGCGTGTGATGTCCTCCAAAAGCGGAGCTATTTGTGCGTCCTTGAGTCGAAGCCCTGTAATCGCTCTACAATAACGACAATAAGATTTGCATTCTTATCGTGATTTGGGCGCTCTCTCTCAGCCCGCCTCCTCGCTGCACGGCTAGCGGTCAATGAACCAGTGCCGGTAGCATGGCCACCGGTTCCCTCCTCTCTCCGTGGCTCTTACCTGGCGAGGAACCCAGCAACGAGCATTAGTAGTACGGGATTATACAACCTCGAGTGCGATGCTGCAAAGGACCTGGTGATCACGTGGCCATGCGCCTCGACGGAACAGGACACGAGTGCGCGCCCGGCCAACCACCTGCCGCCCGGACCACGCGAGACTCGCCGGTGTAACCGCCGCCGCTGTCCCACATCCACCGAAGAATGGGCTGAATGATGCGCCGATCATGGATGCTTGTAGTATAGACCAGTTGTTGTGATGTACTGAGTGACAACATGGACGTTTTTAAAATAAAACAATCTCTGACCAGTAATTTAGGAAGTGCACCGACTCCGGATAAGATTACGGCCGAAGTTTCGTTTGACGCCGGTTCTGAGTTTAACTTGAGTTTCTTTGACACTCCTGAAGACAGTAGCACGCAGGGTTTTAGCGACCCGGGCTCCGTGGGATCCACTTCGGCGAGTTCCCCTCCCCCACAACAACAACAACAACAGCAGCAGCAGCTCACCCCGTTGCATCTAGCCCTGCCGGGTTCTAGCACGCCCGGACCGCTCTTGTTATCGTCACCGGGAACCTCCTCCACTGCAATTACTGTCAAGCAAGGTATTTCCATTTTTAAATACGGCTCTATTCAATGCTAACAAACAATAAAACAACCCCGATCTCTTTGTGTACATCCCCTTTCAACTCGCAATTCACTAGAAACCGGGAAGCGCTCGTGTGCTTTTTTGGAAACGCTTTTGGCCTATTTTGATGACTAGCAGATCAAATCATCCGAATCGGCGATTATTTTTTCCCGTCACGTGACCGGTTAAAAATAACGCTCTTATGTTTGGCGAGTGTGCGAGATCGATCCGAAATAGTAAACAGAAGCTGTCAAACTTCCATTGACCATAATCGCATAAAATGAGTTTTCGATTACGGGGCGACATCCTAATTAAATTTGAGCGCGTCGATATCGACACTGACGTAACGGTCGATTGAAATCGGTAACGCAGCTTTATTGTACTCTGTACGCGGTGATTGGTTATTTCTTTAACGCACTGTCAGTGTCAAGGCGCTCAAGTTCAATTCACTCGCCTTGCAGAAATCGGTCTTTTCTCTTGTAATTTTTCGGCGAGGTCGATCGGGTCAGAATTATTTCTCGGTACTGATGTATCGGATGACCGTGACGACTGTCTAAAATTTTAATGCATCCACCCGGGGGTTCTCCGATTCTGTAAGTGTGACGTGGTTGCTCGGTTTCAGCGAGCTGTATAAAATAATTTACTATTCTGAATTTTAAAAAGCTGATGTTTGCATAAGGTGCATCAATATTAAATTTGCCAGTCACTGGCCTCTAATGGTGTCCAATATTTTGGAAATTTGCGTCATTTATCTTGTATAAACAGTGCTATCTGATTTAAACATATTTATTATACACGGATGGTTTGTGACACTGCTCTAAATAAATAGCTATTATATCGACACTTTGTTACTTGCCCACGATGATTACATCACACAAATTAAGTCGATTTTTGAAATGCAATTATTGTCTATACTGGAACTGCTTCCATATAATTTATAACGCTGAAATTTGGAAAAGCGTATGTTATGTTAATTACTAAACGTAATGGGATTTATATGCAGCCATCTGTGTACCGCTTGATTTACTAGACACTTTGAGATGTCGAAGTGTTTTATACAGTCCGTTTTTTGTTTTTTATCACCAAAAACTTGTTAATAAAAGTTCAAAATTACTTATAACCAGTTTATATTCAATTCTCCACTTAAATTTTATGTAAAAAATTAAAGAACTGAAAATACTTAAATTGGCCAAATATTTTATCGCCTTGACGATGTCTGATGGAATGTGATTGAAAAGTTTGAGCAGCACTGCTCTAAGGTAAATCGAAATTTTCCCATAGGCGAACAAATAAAACTATAAACTTCTAATGACTTCAAAAATTACATTCATATCAAAATAGTAATTTACCGTTGCACTAATTCCACTAAACCCAAATTATAACCTTTTTGTTGGTAATAAAATAGTTCGTGTAGCTTAAGGTTGATTTATTATGTCGTTATTAATTTCTGGCCACAATGCAAGTTCTGGCGCCCAAGTTGGTTTTTCCCAAAAAATAAGAGTAAAAAAGTTTAATCATATGATTATGCAGATATTATTGTATTAGATTTCATGCTTTTGTTACATGAATGCGTTTGAAACTTAAGTGGAACGTGGTCATTATTTTTGTAGCGCATGCGATTCATTAGAATTATGAGAGGATTTATTAATTTGTAAACTTAAATTTGTCGAATATTTTTGATATTTCTATTAATAGACACTTAAAACACTGTTGTGATAATCAATTAATATAATTTTTTTATTATGATTATATTTTACTTATTATCTACTGTTATTTTATTTCATAGGTAATTCATAATTTTTCTCTATTCGGAAATAAAATTAAACATAGCAGTAGTTATGCATTAAAATTTAATATTTCTGTAATGCAAAGTAATTACTGTTAATAGACGTTGTAAACATTTTATGCCAATTTTTATTAGTGCGGAGATGAAACCTTAAGATTGGAAATGTCGATTTCCGAAAACGATTTTTTCATATTTACAGCGCAACCTAACAGTTCTTTTAATATCAGTTTTAAAAGAAGTGTTGTAAAATTATCTACGAAATGTAGGGGAAAGTGGGGGAATGGTGCGCACTTCAGTCAAAATAGCTGCTGTAATAAGTGCAGTAAACCTAGTATCAGTTTAAAAACGTTATAGTTAGCACTAATTATTGTACTTTGAATATGTAATGCAATATTTGAAAACAATTCAAGTGTGTGAGAGAGCGATTGCACATGATTTCCCATCTCTGCGGGCAATCATGCCCAAATGGTTATCGATAAAGTTAAAGTAAAAGAATCAATTTTTAATTTAATATTTGTTGCGAATACTATTAATAATATTTACTTACTCGTAAGGTTTTAGGGCCCGATTTCAAGTCAGAGTTGTGACGGTGCAAATCGGTTATCATAGTAATTACGCATAACAATTTCCAACAAGGTCACAATCTAATTTCAAGTTAAATTTGCCGGTTAATTCCTTGGCATCTGAAAGAAAATTAAAATATTAGTATCGCGCACCCTTTGTATTTGGATTATAAACTTTCACTACAGGAAATGACCAAAGTACTTAGCTAGAAGAATAAATGCGCCAAAATATGAACAAAACAATATGTTATTAGAAAATAATCACTTAAAAGCAATTAAAAAGCATTGTGTACTTACCTTTTTACTTTCTGACACCGAAATATAATAAAATAGTCACAAATTTCTCGAAAATGAATGATACGAATTGTGACGTAAACAGTTTATCACTTTCCCCTATAGATTTCAAAATATTGGTATAAAAACAACTTAAAAAGCATTTATTCTTTCGTTGTTGTAATACAATGGTGCTTTTCAGAAAACTGTTTCCCATTTTAATATTTCATTGAGAAAAATTGGCCAGGGAAAGTGAATAATCCCAGGTGTGCCGTGAAGCGCAGTTTAAGAACCGCTGGTTTAGATCACACGATTGATCTTAATTGCGCCGCATTCAAACTCTTTCCCTAATAAATCTCTGTGCATATTCTCTTTCTCGTTATAAACAATTTCCGCTGTAAGTTTTAACAGGATATCTAGAAAGTTAGGGAAGGTTAAGTGTGTACTTGTTTCTACTTTATGGCAGTAATAGATGATACGACTGATATCTGGGTGTCATTTATTTTCAAGTGAGTGCCGTATCTTGATCTATCTTTTATAAGATGCTATTCACAACTACACTTTCCTGCTTGAAATCTCATCTTTAAACATACCGCGTCTTTAATCCGGTGATGTACGTTACATACGCAAATCGTTTGCAGCTTATTCATATTCAACCTTGCCTCATTAATTAATTAATCCAGTTAATAAAGCCGCGCAACTGTGTTTGAGTACACCAAAGCAAAATTATTTGATGTATTGATTTGCACTATACATTGAAACTAGGAATAACCAGTCAGGAGATAACAGTATCTACCAATAGGTACCAATATAACCTTTTATTAAATATGTGCATTTTGAATTTGATGGCAATATTGGGAATTCAAGGAAATTCAAATATCGCCTTACGTTTATGCAACTACACATGCCAGATGAGTCACGCTAAGGATACAATTTGCCCGGGCTTCGTTATAACGTTGTTTTCTGTGTACTTTGTGTTAATTGGCGATAACAGACATTTATATATCTGTACCCCAGAAGCAAACTATGTTAAGTCCAAAATTGTCCAAATTGAGTTTTTTTATGGTAAGTTACTAAACGAAACTCACACTTTCATTTGCTTTTGTCAGAAAAATTCTATCCATAACCGTTCTTAAAATGTTCTACCTTGTACCATCATGGAACTATAGCAAAAACTGTTGTCAAAAAAACTTTAAAGTGCTCTCCTGAACATTTGAAATTTTGGACTTAACATACTTTGCTTCTGGGGTACAGATATACATTTTGATGATTTTAAGTTTAGTGCTATTGAGTAGTTAGTGTTATTGATGTTTTATAATCGGCGAAGAGATTTTTTTAGATATTGAGGTAGTATTAGATGCATTGAAAGCCACCCCTTCATTCATAGATTTTAATGAAGGGCAGGAACTTTTACATCATCACATGCACTTTAATTCCACTCTTTTGAAAACTATGGTACATTAAATGAGGAAACTTTCTTCTCACAGATCTACATCCAGGAACAAAACAATTTACGTAGCTTGTTAAACCCCGAGTTGTCATCGTCATTGTAGTTTAATGTTAATTAACCACAAAACCACAGATAATACAAAATAAACTACAAAACGTGCATGCACAGAGCATTCGTGTAAACAAACTGTATCCTTTCCATGACTCATCGTCTAGTGTTTTATCTACTCAACACTAGAGGCGTCTCGCTTAGCTTGAATTCCCAATACAAAACGTTTCACCGATAACGTTTGACGTGCCTATTTTGCTGATGCAACCCAACGTACATTTATACTTACTCCCACGCGATGGGTTGACGATTTGAAGAGAACAGCAGGATTCACATAAACAAGGGGAGCGTAAAAACCGCGAGAAATCGAGAAAAATGAAGGAGGCCTGTGTCCAAAATTGGACCGAAGAAGGCTAAATGAAGAAGAAGAAGAATCTTATACGGTAATGAAAATCCGAATTAACGCCTGTGATTACGTTTTAACTGAATATTCAGACAAAACTAGCTTTATGTGTTGATCTGTTTGTCAAAACTAATTTTAGTAAAAATCCGAAGTAGGTATTTCCCTAAATATGTATAAATAAAATACATACATAGTTTGCTTGGATTAAAAAAAAAATAGATGACTATAGGTATATTTTATTTTATTTATTAAAAAACATTGATTATTTGTTCAAATCACAATACAAACATAAGTACTAAAGATATAACAAAAATCGGTTCTTATACCTAATATTAACATAATAAACACCAAAGCATAAAATACAACAAAACTAACTTGGTTTAAAAATCAATTTTTATTAATCATTAAAAGTAGAGGCTTTTACTGAATACCTATGACCGTTAAAACTAGTTCTAACTAAAAGACCATTTGGTAAAACTAGTTTTGTGTGAATACTTACTCAGTGAAAATCCAAATAATTTTCTAAATTAAAAATAGTTCTAGTTGTGACTAGAACATTCAGTGACAACATGTTTGGAATAGTATAAACTAGTTTTCACACATGACTTTGGTTATTTCTAGTATTAACTGGTTAAAATTAATTTCAACTGAAATCGGGTTTTGACGGTAACATATGGGTTAGTAATGAGTGTTCCTTCTACATGAATTTTCTGTTTTTTCAGCTTATTTAATGCGATGTCGAGTAACAATTGTTTTATCCTTTACGCCCTTTCTGTCACAATTTCAATGTGAATTCGCAAATAATACCTATACGATATTAAAGATCTCGTTTTATAATAGGACAGTTTTTATGACAGGAATCCAAGTTAATCAAAGGAAGCACGAATAGCAAGTTTGATAACAGAGGAGTGCCATAAAGTCTTATGAACGAGTCTTTTATACTATTTTTTATACATATTTTGCAATTTTTACATGAAAAATTTAAGTTTTACAATTTAGGGAATTTTGTGTTACATTGTCACATTTATTTTGAAGGTTCAATTTGAAATTTAATTTTAAATTTTTATTAATAATGAATGCGGACGATTTTCCTTGTACATGTAAACAAGCATTTGCTCAAAATACCCTAAACAATGTATTTTCTAAGCTATTGTATCACCTCTCCAGTAACCAAACTTGCTTATTATAGTACGAAAATTCGTGTTCCGACATTCTTGTTGTAAAACCCAAAACAAAACAAAAATATTTATAGCTCCGCTGAACTGATTGTGAGCTAAATATACAGAAACTGAAAAATGTCTTCAATTGAAAATAACATGAAAGATGAAACCGCGAGGGTTTCATATTCTTTTTATGTTTTCTTTTCAAGTCATACTTTTAACTACTTCACGAGTACAGCAAAACTTGTTAAAGCGACCACTTGTACGGAACGATCACATGTTCTGGCTACGGTTCAACAATTCTAAAAAATAGAGGGGCCACTTGTTTATCAGGAACCGCGACCACCTCGCATTGATTGTCATTCCGTTCTTAGAATTCTTTTTGTCGTTTTCTAAAAATCTAATAACTGATATTTGCTCCTTCGGCCGAACGAAATTTCCTTTATCGGAATTTATTTTCGGTTTAGGTAAATATGATTTCCGCGAAAAGCGGTGCAGCGCGTAAAAAACAGTTCGAAATGAATTGGCAACCAAGAACGCCGTAACAAAGAGACCTGCAATTGCCCTGCTATTGTCACCATTATGAATAGTCGAAAATGTGCCTATTATACGATCGGTGCCACAAGGCTCAATTATACTTGTTATTTTGCTGTCATGAAGCCGCACTATCCTTGATATTTTTTAATTCTCAAAACTTAATTATAAAATAAGTGCGATAAAAATATTCCAATCTGTGTTTCAGTACGCCTTGTTTTTTATATCGGTACGTGTGTGTAGGTTGTTGTAATTGTAGTTTGAAAGGCAATCTTTGTACCTGACCACCTGTTTCTGGTCGACAATGATTTTTGGTTGCGAAACAAGTATATGCTTATGAAATTTTGATACAGAAATTGCGTGGAAAAATTTTGCTGCATAAGAATGACAGATTAAAAATGTATAAGTAGGATTAAAAGAATGTAAGTTAACAGATGAATAATGAATATGTGAGCCGTTGAGAACCATTGTGGTGTAAGTTATATTTTTTTTTAGAAAAGTCGAGTTTTGCGTTTCAGTTTCTCATAAATTACGATGTTTTGACTCCGCACTGATGATGTTCTCTCCTGAAAAATAGTCGAGCTGCACTTAATTCACTTGGTCAGTTAATAGTTTTCAACTTAAAGCACTGGAAAAGTGCTATAACTAAAAATCGACAATTGTTGACTCGCACCACTGTGGTTCTCAACGGCTCATGTATAAGGAGCGAACTGGAAAGATTATTATGTACGTGAAAAACAGTTCAATGATTAATTTCCAATTTGGGCGGTTTTTATTAAATTGTATTCCACCTTTTATTCAAATCGATTGATTAGTATTTCACCTTTTCTTCGCTCACAACGTGCAATAGGTAATTTTAGTATTGACCAGCTATAAAGTACTCTTCAAAAGAGAGAACCACTTTTAAAACCACCTATTCTTGAAAAATTTTGCTGTCGCGATTTAAAAACGGGTAATAATTTAAAATGATTTAGTAAATTTTAATAAATCTATTTTTAATGAAATTCGATAAAATAGTGGAGCTTTATCGTATATAATATCAACATAATTTACTCAATTTGCCTGTAACAATTGTTAGAGAGTTTATAATATTATTCCATTAGCTTGGTAAATGTTATGAAGTTCCGTAATGACTGCAAAATACAAAACATTCAACACGGAAACTTGTTGCAGAATGATTTCCTTGTTGGCGTGTAATGAAGAGTTTTATAAGTCGAAAAATCTCGACTTTTCTCTTCAAATGAAATAGCTTTCATAAATGAAAATCTCAATGTTTTAAAAGGTGGTTTGAGTGAAATGCTGCAATAAAGATTTTTTTTTTAGTGGCATGTAGTAACTCTAAACTTGGACTTGGCTGTGGGCCTGCTTGTCTTTTGTGACTATCCATTCAGAGCTCAGTATAACATTGAAGTTAGCGTAATGAAATTTTACATAAAGAAGTGCAGTCCTAAATCGGGTTGATAAATAGGAACCCTAAGAATTTAAAGTAAATATAACTTAAAAACGACCCGAGGTAATGGCAAAAATTGGAGCCGTGCTTGGTAGATTGAAAAATAAAACTTTCATCTACAATTTAATAATAAGTACATAAATACATATTAAGTAAGGGATAATATAAAATTTTATATTCTATCGGAATGTTGCTGGATTTCAATATTGTTAGAAGATCGTTGATTGAAACAAAGATTGTGATGTTCTAATCTGTCAGTGAATAGGCACCGACAGATTTGAATTTTAATTAAATAACAGTAAACGTTTTATTTAAAAATTCGCACGTAAAATAATTGTATTTGACTCGCATATAATGGCTATATTACACGACGGTAACTGTTAGAACATGAGACGATTGTTGTAAACGTTCTCCATATTATAATATATGCTCGTTAAATACAATACTACTTTTGCTTCTTTATATGTTTCTACATTTTTGAACTATATATTATGCATATCTATGTTACGGGCAACTTATAGATATAATTCGGGAATTTTTAGATTTTTATAAATTTTTTAAAATATCTTTTATACCTTTATACACATATTAGTTTTGTTGTAGAGAAAGGCTGTGTAAAACGACTTATTTGGAAAATTAGATAAAAATCCTTTTTTTCTTGAATTTTAAGAGGGTTTAAGTGTTAGGACTAATTAGAAACCTTGCATACAGGGCCCATTTAAATCCATGGCAGTCCCTCGTAGACGACAAGGCTTCTGTTTTTCTCTTGCGAGGTGTCAAAAAAGACGAGTGGCCAATAGGCCTATTGGCTAGGTAATTCGTCCTTGTCCGAAAAGGGACAAAAAAATCGAAATGTCAATTCAAAGTATTTACTTTTAGAACGTATTTTCAGAAATATTTTTATTCACAATCGGTTAGTAATATGTCAATTTCTAACTTTTAAAAAGTTGGAAACTTAGCTTTTGTTAACTTTCTCATTTGAGACGTTCTTTCATTCAGGTATTAACCTCCTTATTTACGACCACAGCTTCCTTGATTCAAGAGACTCAAACGTCTCTATACGGCTAGTCGCATTTGCAAATTCTGTGCGTTATAAAATTTTATGAACTATTTCTAATCTAAATTGCTATTAGTACAATTTACAAAGAAAGATTAATCATAAGCAACCTTGATTTCGTTCTGATCAATGGCGATTTTCCAAATTATCTTTTGTGGCCCTCTACATAAACCAAGGAAAATAACGCCGAGGTGTGAATAATATAGTACCTACCTCTTTATTATAACAAATTAAATTGAACCAATGTGGAATAAAAAGCGACAACGAAAAGCAATTTCTTTGGAAATGAAAAATAAAAATTCAGACTGCTTAGCAAAAGGAGAAAAATGAAATGAATAAAATCAATCAATTTCTTTCAGATTTTTGGACCAATTTACATAATGCTTTTTAGGTATCATTCATATTTTTTCTAATTTTTTTTTTGCGTTTATTTTAATTAATTTTTTTGGTTTTATGTTGTGCAAATTTTTTATATGCGGTTTTCTATGGAACGTATCTACCGCATAAAAAAAGATTCCACTGTATGTAACAATAGCAAATTTTAATTTTAAAAATTATGTTGTGTTGTCACGATACTCAGAAATGAGGAGTTTGAATCCAAGGGGACCGAGATTAAATTCGAGTTATATAATATTCGAGTTAAAGAAATTGAATATTTGTTTATTTTAAGTAAATAAAATATGAATATTAATATACGTAAGTTTATTTTTTTAAACTACACATCAAAATTCAATAATCTATTAAAGTAATCGGTGATTAAATTTTAATGAGCAGTTTTCTTGATACAATTTATTTCATAAAATTATTCAATTTTATTTTTATTTTTCTAAGGTTTATTGCGTTTAAAGACACTAGGATTTCTAATATTCTGCGTAAACTCTATTGAGGATGCTTTGTTTTTAATAACCGTGGATAATGTGCTTGCTGGTATTTTATATTCTTCGCCAAAATTTTTCTTATTGCCGCCACTTTCGACTTCTATTAAAATATAATTTTTGTTGTACTCTAAGGCTTTTAAGTTGCCGCTTAGGCTTGATATTAAATTGTTTACATTATTAATAACTACGACCAACTCGAATTAAAACACCATACTGAAGTGCGAAACTAGCATTTTAGTCTCAGCTTCCCAGAGGCAATATTGCTAGAAACTATAATAAGCTGTGGATTTTTCGTGAAAATTCAAATTATAGAGTTTTGTGAGTCTTTTGATCGTTAAATTTGTTTCGGGTTATGGAAATTTTCGAATTATGCAAAACTCTAGACAAGTGCAGGGGCAGCAAGTAACTTCGAGTTATTGAAAAATTAGAGTTATAGGAGTTTGAGTTACAGAATTTCGACTGTAGATAAAAACTCACGGTATAGTTAATCACTTATTGCTTAATTTATTGCTTACTTATTTGCACAGTCTGCATAAAATATATTTCTTTCAACTTACGAGTAAATAAAATATGCACAAGAAAATCAATTTACCAGAGCAAACGAACATATTGACTAAAATCCACTGGATATTCGTACATACCCGGCCTTTTCTTGAACATACGAAGTAAATATCTCTATGTTCAATTTTTTTTAAATTGTCATACTCCATGTCAACTTATTTTAGGTTATGTATTATTAAATTGTAATGTCAGTATGTTAGAACAGTCGGATAGTCTGACTTGTCTGAAGCTATTGCAATTTTTTACCAATTGACTATATTAATGTTAATGTTAATGTTAAATTCTAAAAATTTTAAACTTCAATTTCAACAATTTTATTTCTAAATTGACCAAATCATTTGTATAATCAAGGATTACTGGGATCTCCACTACCGATTGACAATATCTCTAATCTCTAAATATAATTCCCGATCGTCTATTTCGCATTTTTTTTAACGGATCAGAGCAGGCGACGAAGCTGAGTGTCAAAAATTGACTAATTATATCTTTTATATCGTCAATTTACGGAGCAAAATACATTAAATTGCAATGCAAAAGTATATAAATAAAATGGTAGATAAATAATAAATAAAATAGATAAATAAAATGCATAAATACACAATAAATACTGTCAGTCCGTTCGAGGACTGAGGTTTTCTACTAGTTTTTTTTATAATTGAGGAGTTTGCTGCAAGAACGATGCAGGTCCATTTTTAATGAGAATCTGGTTTATGATGTGGCGATTATTTAATTTGAAATATTGGCCATCGTTTCGTGCAAGATCGACGCAGATTAGACAGTTGGGTATGCTTTTACTGTGTCTAAATGGAGATGTGTCACACAACATTTGCTGCAATAACGACGCAGCTCCTGCAGCAGCGTCGTTCTTGCACCAAATGTACTAAAAAGGGCTGCATCCTTCTTGCAGCAGACTCCTTAATTGAACAGGGATATTTACAATGTATATTCAATTTTTAAAAAAAGACACGGTATACATACATTATAGGTGGTGCCTAGACTTTATATGTATATAAAATTATGGGTATTTAAAGAATTTTGTAAAATTAGAGAACATAACTAGTACTTTATAAAAAAATGTCGATTTCAGATATTGCCTAACTTTCACAGGTAATTTATATAATGACTAGGTAGTTCTTAAAATATGTACCTTAATTACATAAGTTGGCCGTAACTGCTATGGTATATTTACAACTTCTTCTATGTCTATTTTATGGAAACTTGAAAAATAATGCATTATTTCTTTTTTTACATTTTTTAATTATTTTGTCATGTACAGTTGTCTAACAAAAGCTGCATTTGCATGGTGAAATAAAATAATACTAGTAATAACTACAACCATTTTGATTACTTCTGGTATATTATTTTTTTACAACATTGTTACCCTCATTAATTCATGTTAGTTAAATTTATGAAAATATAACGTAATAGGTTTCCTAGTAGCAATAACAACTAAACGCAGGTAGGAATAGTGAAACCAGTAAAAATTTGTTTTGTTGTTTTTAAAATCAACATTTTCTGAAACTCTTAGGAGGTTGATACACGTCCGTTTTTACTGCGATTGAAACGCCCCATTCTGGACCGAAATAACATACAATTTGTGTCTGCGTTTGCATTTGTTTTGTGTTTTACAATGCCTACGATTGTAGATACAGTAAAGCTGTTTTATCCAGCGCGTGTGATATCGGCATAGTGAATTTAATAAAATTAAAATTCAATTAACAAGGTTAACAAATACGATATTTATGGGAATCAAACCATTTTGAAATGTGCTGGTTTATAAAGTGTGCCATTTAAGGCTGCGTTACAGTAGTAACAGAAACTGCATGAATATTTTGCCTTTTGTAAATTAAAATAACTTTTTTATGATGTACTGCACTGAGTTACATATTCCGTATTACCTAGGTAAAGTATAAATTAGCCTAGAGTTATGATTTTTCAAATTTGCAAAATCGCAGTTTTTAAGGTCTGTAGTTGCTTAAAGATGGTGCAGTTTATAGAAAATTTCACTAATTTACAGGTACGCTAAAGTGGGTGAACGTCTTACAATTTAGAACAGTGGTAATTTCATCACTATGCTTCATACTTTTATACATAATTCCAGCAAGATATTTGCATTTTGTCGAGAAGCTGTAACCGTTTAATTTTTACGGATTTCGAGAACACAACATTGTAAAGGCGGTGTCGGTTATCATAATATTCTCTCTGAATGGGAAATTAGACTTTTGTGAATACTTGAAATTGCAAACAAATATTGTTATTATTTGCTACATTTGTGAGTATAAGTGCAAGACTTTGGTAGCTCAAGAAATATGGCAAAGGAAAATACAAAGAAATTAAAAAAATTAATTTTAAATTTTCGACAATGACACTGACAGAAGTTTCGGCCACTATACACTTAATTTTCTCGAACGGATTAATTCAGACGCCGGTTTTCACTGCAATTCGCCCTTAATGCAGTATCGGATAGAGCAACTTTTACTGTAAGACGTTGTCAACGCAAAAGTTTTTATGAATGCAATTTATACTTCCTTGGTGATAAAATAATGAAGAGATTAAATGCAGCTGTTACTAGTATCGTCACAAATCGAATATGCCACGCGCGTACTTTTCTATATTTTCAAAAAAACTTCTGTGTTCGTAAACATCAACGTCTTATCTACAAACGCAATTATTGGAAAACAAAACAAACGCAAAGGCAGGCGCAAATTACAGGCCTAACTGGGTACATGTTATTTCAGTTCAGAACCGGTGTTGGTCGACAGAAACAGTGCGTTTGAATCGCACCAAAACGGCCGTGTATCAACCTCCTTAAACTAAGGAGTTACCTATCAGAAATAAATATTCAACTTTGTATAAAGTGTTTCACACCTATTTACGATAGCTTATCAAACAATGTAATTTATGAATTGTTTCCCATGACTAAAAAGCCATTCTTGATATCTTACAGCTCGTTTCATATAACTCTTAAAGTAAACAAAATTAAATTACATTATGACTTATTTCCTAAATCAGTAAGGAACTGCAAGTAGTTTTCTTTGAGAGGTATCGGTTTTGAAATTAATCACAACTACGGCCAAAGCACGTGTAACTAATAGCCGATGTAAGTACAATTGTGTTTGTGTAGAATGGATTTATATCGCTCATGTACCGAATCAGGAAACGCTCATATTTTCACGCTTATGGTAAAGATGCCAATTATTTAACCGATTATTAATAATAATTAGCAATTATTTCATAAAATATGGAAAGGCATCCGCTTCTATCGGCAAGAATTTAAATGATTCATGCATTCGCCAACTGTTTTTCCCGGCCTACACTTATCAATTCTAATTTTAATCACGTTGGATTGATTTATCGACTATTTCTTGTCATAACAGTATTCGTCCATGTAGTATGTACCTACTTACATTTCCAAAGCAGCCGCGGAATATTAGCTCAGAGTGATTAGCACTGGGATAAAAAACTTGCTCCACAAATCATTCAACTCGTCAGTAATGATTTTCAAATATCCCTGGATAAAAAACTGTCTGACAATCGCCGAAAGTTTTCAATTATAAACCTATCCGTGCACTTTTCGACAGTCCCACACACCGTGCATTCGGTTCTTTGTTTACACCTTGAAAACGCATCCAACTTTCTATAAATACGGCTACGGGAAACGTTTTCGTTATATAAATGCTGTTAATGGACCCAAAAGTGGAGATATAAATATTTAAAGATCTGTGTGGCCTTGAACAAGAGATTGAGTAACATCACAGAAATGCTAATATGTTTTCATGACAGTGTGAGAGCCGCCCATTCGCCTGAAGACCATGTTTTCGGTGAGGACGGTTCATTGGCCTGCTCGGAATCATTGCTGCTGGAAGCGACGATGTAAAAACCTGTTTCTATAAACTAAACAGCATCATCATAGAGGTTCTCTAACGTCATGTCCGGCAACTTGTAGATTAACATCAAATTATGACGACTTCACTTCGTCCGCGTCGCACACACAAGTTTTTTTGTCGCTCCTTTTTGTGAATTTTATTCAGAGCAAATGAACTGCAATGAAAGGGGGACGGACGGTTTGTTTGTGTGGGCACCCGCAAACATGAAACATTGTCATTGTTAGTGGTTAGTTGATATTTTAAAGACGTACACATGCCTACTACTAAGTATATAAGAATAAAACGTCAATAAATGGGTTAGTGACCTATACATTCTTGAACGATACCACCAGTGAGCGAAGAACGGTTATTTAATTGTGCATTTATTTGTAACTCGTTTAAGGGGGCCCCTACACAAAATTTTAAATTTAATTATAACTGGAATGTGAGCAATTGACCATTTGCATGTCCAGGTGTGTGGATTTAATGTTGTGGTTAATCAAGCGTTGTCCAACTTCCTGATTATATGATGTGTGATTATATCGTGTAGTTCCCTGTTAAAAAATTGTGCATACGCTGTTCGCTACGGTCCGTCAGCGACCACGTGGTGGGTGGTGCTAATTTAATCGTATCACCATCAAACTGAATAAGAGTGAGACCCTTACACATTTTGGTGACGAATAGCCACTCGTCTGTCTGCATGTCTGTCGAATCGGAAGACAACTTTCGCAAGAATAACGTTATCTCAACGAAATTTAACACGAAGTATTTTATTTCAAACTTTGATGAGAGTTTGCTAATGAGCAAGATCAGTTGATGTAAGTGGCCTCAAGAGAACTTCCAAAAAACTTAACAACAGTCACATCAACAAAAATTGCAGAAGTTGATAATACTTCTTTGTAGCTTTTTACTTTCTCCAAAAGAGAAAATGGTGGTAGTAATCACGAAAATTTTCAAATTCGAAAGTAATTTTGGGTAGTAGTATTTCAAAATTTTGCGCAATATTGAGATTACACCCTTTACAGTAAGAAAATTTCAGTTTTTTTTTTCGTGTTCGCACTAACGCGAATATACAATAGGTACTCCTCACTTACTTTTTCCTTACTTATTATTAACTCGCCGATTCACACCAAAATTTTTATAGTCTACACGTTTGTTCATAATTTTGTTATATCCAAAAGAAGGCGTCTTCGGTATACAGAGTGGTCATCGTATAGCATTTTCGCAAAAAAATAATCAACGCTCAACGTTCAATAATTTACAGTTACAGTAATATAAAATAGCCGTTCTATTTTTTTTTAATTTAATCATTTCAACGGCGGAAATTAGTCAAAAATTTTTTTTTGTTTTTCAAAATGTCACAGAGCAATTCAAAATTTTGTAAAGATCCGTCGATTTAAATGAATAAGCGTTTAAAATTTTTCTCTTGAAATCTTAGTCGGCTAATCTTAGCCGCTAATTAATTATCGTAACCACAAACAGAATACCCTACAAGACAGGTATTTTTTATTTCAGACCCGAACAAAACAGTTTTAGAAGTTTCAATTCAAAACAATAATTTGGCCATTTTGTAGTTTGTTTATTGAAGAATATTGCTGTCAATTTTCAGAAATTTTTGACTACCGGAAATAGGTTTTATCTCAAAAATGCTTTACAAAGAACCACTCTATTTATACTCACATTATGTTCTGGATCAAGATCTGAATTGATCAAGCCATGTCCCTTCGTATGTCCGTCCATCCGGCCCTCCGTGCACGCATCTCCTCCAAAACTAACAGTCCGAGAGATTTGAAACTTGGTACGCATATTGCTTAGAATACAAGGAAGACACCTATTATAAATGGTTGAAATTCCCCTACTGTAACCCACTATTAATTAAAAGCCTTTTATCTAGGTACTCTTAAAATTATAGTACAGAAATTGTAAAAACGCAGAATTGTGTTAAATTTAATTCTACACATTTCATGGTAATATTCCAAAAATTCTATATCACTCTGATTTTAAGTGGGAAGTATCATCATAGTTACGTTACCTCCTTAATACGAGGGCAAACTTTTATACAAAGGACATAAAAGACTACGTCCTATACTTAATGGATATCTACACTTAATTCCAAAATTTTTCTAGATGCTGTTCTTACAGCATGCATCAAGGTATAACGTTAGTGTTGCCCAATATTATAGAACCATAGATAGAGCTGTTAGTTGTGCACCTAATAAGATTAATTTGCTATAAATCGAATTAAGTTTAATGAATTTTTCTTCGTCCGACTAAACAGGATATAACACAGCTTTCAAAATTATCCTTGTAATTAATTCCTTATTAACATTCGCACTTTCAAAAAAAGTTTGTAGCTGATAAAAGAATATGAAGAAGAAATCGTAATTAATTGCTCGTGTGAACATTACCAGATAGTAAATGGCCCACGCACGAAAAAATAATTTACTTGTTCTATTTTGGTTATTTTAATGAAGTTTTTATCCAGAATAATTCGAGCTGCAACGTTGGTCATGTGTGATGCATCGGTTGGAACATCAGAATTTGCGATTTGGACAGAATTAATTTCGGAGCGGTAATAAAAGCGTTCTTTATTATGCGAATAAAAAATGGATAAATGAGAGTTACAAGTTTGGACAAGTACTTTTATAACCCCTTTTTTCGGTATGGCGCCAGATGCCAATAAAAACACGACCGAATCTGTTGAATATTTCTGTTTTAATTGAATTGGTATTTTGAATTCATTTTAATAAAAATTTTATAGGAACTAATTTGCACTGTAACTGCGACCATGTGTAAGGCATTGATTGCTGCATTCGAATAAAACTTGGAATTTCAATGAAATGAATCTCGAAACCGCAATGAACCATATTTGCTTTTTTTAAATTTAACATGTAAAATTTTACGTCTAGCAAAAAACTACCATTACATTTTTTATTGTCGTTACGATTTTTTTACTAAATTTTAACTAAAAATTCTTAGGGTTAAAAATCACAATATTATATCAATAGTTACAATATAAAAAATTACTAAATAATAACTTTTGGTTTTAAAAAAAATTATTGACAAAAAAGTAAAATCTACAGGATGTAACTAAACTAAGGGACTAAACTTTAGAAAAGTATTCTAAGATTAAAAATAAAACAAAAAGTTCCAATAAACCAGTATCTGAGTTACATTTCAAAGGCTACTTAAATTACTGATCAAGTAAATGTGTTATCGAAATTTTACAGAAATAAGTAAAATCTAGTTCCAATAACGCAATGAAAAAATTTTCTTTTTGCGAGAAAGCAAAAACGTTTTTTATGTATGGTCGTGTCAAATTGCAGCTACATCATAAAAACGTTACCTTCGTTGTATCAAATAGGAGGGAAGAATTAGAAGAGGCTATTTTAGATATAGTTGTCAAGAATCCAAACATAAGCGAGACTATTGTTTTATTCCTCTGTTGTGTATTTATTGATGAAGCTACATTTATCAGAAAAGGTTTGGAAATCTGCACAATCAGCAGAAGAAAATCCGCATCTGACGTTTCTAACTAGGCACTAGCGATTCCATATTAATGTTTGGACTGGTATGGTAGAAGAATTTTTAATTGGCCCTTATGCTTTATCAACGGGCAATAGTTACAGAAATTTTCTATTACATAACCTCGAACTGTTGGACAATATTCCTTTAACTTTAAGAAATCACATGTGGTTTATGCACGATAGATAACTTGCGTATCGTTTAAAATAGTCGAAATGAAATATCAAGTTACCTAATGTCCCTTGAAAAGTGGTCGCGAAAGTCAATGTTGAAATAACTTAATTTAATTGAAATTATATTCAAAGTACACAATCAGAATTAATTAGTTGCTTCAAGAAAAAACATTAAATTCTTTATCAGTGAAGCGTATAATAAGTGAATTAATTCACGATTTACATTAAAAATTACATTTCTAAGAAATATTTAAAATTTACCGTAACTGGTTGTAAATTACATTTAAAGGAAGGAATTGTAATTCCTTACACTTGTGTTTATTTATTGGGAAAATTGATTTTTGCATCATTTTATTTAAAATTACAACTTGATCGTCTTTATCAGGTGCTATTTTAAACAGTAGTTTTAGATAAATGTGCAATAAACTAGTAATTAACTTTGGCGAATTTTGCACTTATTGCACAAGACGCATTTTAATTAACATGTTACATAATACTGCTATATACATATATGCGTTTAGCTGCTTACTTACCTTCCAGCAATTTTTATCTTTTTACTGAAATTTCATGTGGATTTTTATAAGCATAATGGAGAGCGGTCGCACGTTATGCAAAAATTTGATTAAAAAAAACTTGTTAAACATTTATGTCTGCCATATTTAAAGCTTATCGTTAATTCCAATAAAATGCACAATAAAATACTTTTTATTTTATTCGCCTTGATAGTTATAAAGATGCAATAGGAATTTTTATTGGAAATTGAAAGTATATGATTCGATTTCTTTCTCACTTGTTGTTTTTAGGTTCATTTTAGGTTGATTCATTTGACTTTTCATGTTTTTGCTTAGTAATCATCTCATACCATTACACTTTTTCAAAGATTTTCAAAAAAAGAAAAATAAACCTTTATCTTCTTCTAAGCATAAAATATAATATGGTTTTACAATTTTATGTAAACATTTTTTTTCTCTTTTCGTTAGTCGTTATTACCACCCCACGATTTTTTGTTATTTTGCAGCGATTTGATTCTACAATTCCTAGAAGGTTGCTGCATCTCATTGGCGGTCTCTTTTTTCCCCTCTTATTAATTCAATCCCTGATTTCTTCCTCCAAGTCCATTGCCACTATAGCTTATATTGCAATGTTACAGTATAACTTCACTAATTCGGACATATAAAGTTTTTTTCTAGGCCGGATTAGCAAATTTTCCAAATTATACATAGAAATACACATTTTCTAACTCAGTATCCAAAACGAACTGAATGTTGTGGGTTTTGTTTTGCTGTATGATCGCATGTAGTTCTGATTTAGTTTGCCTGGCATCATGTGGTATGTTTCGCTGCACTAGCCAAGTTATCATGTCAGCTTTTAGGCTATTACTTGTCGGATCTCTATTCACTGCTACATTGTAATATGAAGCGTTGTCCACAATCAATACTGATCTGGGAGACAAGTTTATCTTAACTATCTTAACTACACGAGATCTTTATAAGCAAAACAAATACAGGATGGTCCATCGTAAAACATTTTTGAGATAAAACCTTTTTTACTAGTGGAAAAATTCTGAAAATTGGAAGTACCTACAACATGGCCATATTTTTTTTAAAATAAAATCAGTGTTTTATTAACAAACTATTAAAGCTATCAGGAATTTGTTTTTGTAATCTCACCTCCGTTACAGTGTAGATTTTAATAATAGTAAGTGAATAAATCGTATTCTAATATCATCTAGTGCAGCGTTTCCCAAACTTTTTCTGACTGGGAAGCGATATCTTTTGGAAAAAGCTTTCGCGGCGCACAATTTTTTTTAAATTGTCATTTTGACGGACTTAGTATTGACGGACGATCGGAGATGGAACAAATAGCGACCTTTGAATTAAACGTTCCTAATGTAATATTTTTTGAGGACCGGCGTTTTCTTCCTGCGGACTGGCACCGTGGGTTTTCAATTTTTTAGGGCGATTAGAAATAAAAAGATGCTTTTTTGCGAAAATGCTAAACGACGCGCCACCCTGTACATCATAAGAAGGCTACATACATAAATAGAATCAGATTTTATAAAATAATCACTGATTTTTGATGCTCTGCTTCGTAATAAGAAGATGTTCTGTATTGCTATGTCATTTTTTTCTGCCTGTAGAAAATGACCCAGCACCTTTGTGTTTAATTTTATTACAATACTAGCTGTGACCCGACAGACGTTGTCCTGTCCAAATTTCGATAAAAAGCACTTTAATTTTTTCCATATTTTTCCAATTTTTTATTTAAATAGGTAATTGTACATTCAACATTTCTACTTTAACCGTTTGAGCTATGCGTTGATCATCAGTCAGTCAACTTTTCTTTATATATATATATATATATATATATATATATATAGTTTTTATAATTACATCGACCATCTTCTGTGTTATGAGAATCTTGATGAAATGCCTGGAGATCATTTCGAAGAGCTGGAAGAGGTGTACACAACTTTGAAGCCTCAATGAGGTGCCCTATTAGCAACAACAATGCAGACAGATATGCTGTGATTAAAAAGAAGGGCGATGCCCCACTCGTGATTCTCACCAAGAATTTGTACTCTAAGAACGCCATGTCGATTGCAACAAAAGTCACCATCGAAATGAAAGCATTGTTTTCTCTTTTTTTTACTGAAGACGATAGTGGAACCGAATTTTATTTATTTTTCTTTTTTTTTTAAAATATTTACTTTTGTACGTAATTTCTTCTTTCGTGCAAATACGGTCTGGAACATCAACAGCATGCCAGTGAATCAGTAGCCAGTGTAAATGCGTTTCTTCCACATATTGGTTTCATTTTTCAAAGTTCAACTGTTACTTATCACCATTTTGTTTTTGTTACTTCGCAACATTATGATTACCGATCCGACTTTCAATTGGAGATTGTGAGGCGGCAATCCGGGCAATTCCAGGGAGTTTAAAAATTATGTTGGATAGTTGACGACATCATCTTGGTTAGTAACAGAATCCACCGATTTGTAAGTCATCAATCCGCCAGCAATTTCAGCTTGAATCTTGAAATTCAATTCGTTGACATCAATGTTTTTCGCTGCCAATATAGCACGTTCACTCAACCAATCATGATTTTTGTGATTTTGGGCTATGTTTGGGAACACCTTTCCAATGAGTTCGGTCTTTGATTTGGTGAATTGGCAAAAATCGATGGGGAATGTAATGCAGCCCGTTGAAACGTCAACGGGGATTTTGCCATTAGCAATGTCCAGTAATTGTTTTGAAAATAATTCTCCAGATTGGTCGTTCTGCAACTCGACACGCATGTTGATATTTAATTTGAGTGTCTTGACGTGTTTCCACAAAACGGACGACTTCAAACATGCATTAAGTTCATCGGCTGGCGTTGATCGTGGAATGATGTGGCAATGTTTGGCGAAAATCACCTGCCAACAGAATCATCGCACCACCAAACTGGTTATGATTGCTTCGTAGATCTTGCATCGTTCGTTCTAATGCCTCCAAAGACTTTTTCTGCGCCATCATACACTCATCCCAAACGATCAATTTACATTGCTGCAAAACTTTGGCCATCGCACAGTTCTTTGAAAGGTTGCATGTTGGAGTTTCAGTGATATTCAAATTGAACGGTAACTTGAGTGCTGAATGAGCTATTCGATCATCTTCCAACAACGTAGCTGCAATTCCTGATGAAGCAAGTGCAAGTGCAATTTCATTCTGCGAGCGAATGGTTGCCAAAATCAATGCGATCAAAAACGTTTTCCCAGTTCTACCAGTAGCGTCCAAGAAGAAAATCCCTCCAGTTCTATCGTTCACAACTTTCATGAGAGTGACGTATGCATATTTTTGTTGCCGATTCAACAACGGAACGTTCGTTTGAACTGATTCTCTCATTGCATCACAATCGTATTGTTTTTCATTGATATCACTAAGCACATGTCCTCAATTAATATCAATGCCTCGTTGCGAATTTCCTCGGTTAGTTGCAAATCTGGATTTGATGTTCTAGTACGCGTCTGATGCCAAATATCATCAGTCATCTTTGTATTTGGTCCACAAATCAATCGGTTTCGATGGGAAGCATGTTGAGATAATTATCGAAAACAATGTTCGTATTTGATGAGCATTTGACGAAATCACAGCATCTTGAAGGGTATAATCTCAATGAGTGTCATTCTCTAGCAATCGCAAACGTTGACCGGCTTCTCTATATGTGTCACATAATTCACCATTAACAGTTCGTAGATGTTGGAATGATGTTGGGCCACGAACGTTGACCAATAGCAAACGCAAATAGAAACACTCGTCATTGTTTGAATGGACTGTGTAAATACGACCTAATGCATCGTTGGAAAATACATGTGGGTAACCTGGAACTGGATGTCCTTGTTTCCGTCGTTGAAATTTCTTTGACAATTGATTCCAAGTATAATATCTTGACATTTCGGAGTATAGGAGCGTTCAGGCGAAGTCATCATTCTGGCACATTTCAAAAAAATTGGTCAATGTTGTAGGTCGTGGTCGATCAGCTCGTTGTAATGCATTTTCCGCAGTGAAGTATACTCTCTGACCATTTTCCAGATGTACGGCCAAGTGAACAACAGTGGGATGTCTTTCATGAATGGCGAATGAAAAAATGCGCCAAATTGCTTCATTACTACTAACATAGCGGCCCATTTGATATTCAGTGATTTCATTGCTGGAATTCTCCGCACCAACTCCAATCACAGCCATGTGAACATGATAAACAAATCTGATGTGCCATAATGGCGAACATACGACATGGCATCTTGAGCATATTCATGCATATATATGTCGAGGACTACCGATGTACGTTGCTGGGAGAATCGTAATTCGGTGAATATACTGTTTGGAACAGAGTTTCCTCTGGTTCAATCTGATGAATGTCAATCGCTCAGTTTCAACTTTGACGTACATATCGACAGCATATTGGTGAAATAGACCCTGACATTTCAAGATATGATTCTCCTCATTTTCACGGACCATCAGTCGATATGAATAATAGTTCATTGAACTGACCTTTTTGTCCACTTCAGCGCCTGTAAGTGGAGTTATCATCTTGATTGAGAAATGATAACCGTCATCACCTTGCCAAAATATGATGGGATATTGCAACGCATCATATGATCGGTGCGTTTCAAACACACGCTGCAGCTGCTTGTTCCGCCGATGTAGAACAATATTACGGGATTCCAAATTTTCACCAACGACAACAATGACATCACCAATTGTTAGCGCATTGAAACGTCTTGCATGTTCTCCCGCAGGCGTCTTATCAGCTCTGATAACAATTTTGTGATTATCAGATGGCATTCGGTCCAGTGCAGTTTTGAACAATGCAATCAATTCATTGTTTTGGTGAAAAAAGTTTGATATATTTGACCTTGAATCTGTAAAAGTTAACCTATATAAATAATAATTCTGTGTATGATTGTGTTGCAATTACCTTGAAAGTGGGCATGAAATTACCGCGTATCACATTGTTTTAACTATGAACTTACAACTGAACTGAAACTAACTGAAACTAACTAACTGAAACTAAATAACTGTAAAACCGCGTTGTTTATTTACAATTGAGGAGTTGTCAAATGTCAAATGTTAAATATTTAGCCTCGTTCCCAGTTTCATGTTTACAAATTCTTCTAATTTTAAAGGCAACTTTTAAAAAATATCTTTCCGTCATAACCTGGCTCGAAGTATTACTAAAATTTTAATAAAAGAATTAGCCAAATCTGTCGAGCCGATCTGAAGTTATCGCGTCACCAACGAACGGCATTTCATTTTTATTTATATAGATTTTTCTAAACATTAACATTCGATATCGATAATATTCAAGGCATTATCGTCGGTCTTTGAGCTTCTGCAATTTAAATTGAATTAAAATTGCAGTTGCTTCATTTTGCCCATTATTCCGCGAAGTTCGTTTACTGTGGAAGCATGGAATTTACAAGATTTTCGTATGTGTCCGGATTATAGAGGCAAGTGATACCAAACTGTCCAAATTGTAGCAATGTCCGAATGACTGGAGTGTGCGAGCTACCGCATGTCCAAAGTAGCGAAGTTGTACTGTATTCTTTAAATTTTATTTGCTTTTGCTAGCTGATGAGTAACTTTCAAGTTATTATGTATACTACATGACTTGGAAACTGCAACACCAAGAAGGGGTGAGAATTTTTTGACCAAACTTGGCAGAAACGTGTAACTATTCAAAGGTAACAATTGATTAACATTTCAAAGAAAAAAAAACAAAAGATTAACACATTTTAATTTAATCTTTATTAATAATCTGTTGGGCCGACCCTGTTAGTTTTAAACTCCCTCGCCCCCATATTCCTTCATATCTTCAACAGCGCAAAGACCCACTTTTCCAGCAGGATAATGCCCGTTCCCACGTCGCAAGAACATCTCTAAACCGGTTCGAAGCCATGGACATGGTCAGCCAGATCTTCCAAACTCTCGCCAATTGAACACGCAATGCTTTCCGGCGTGAATTGCAGGTTGTTTGGGGTATCATACCCCAAGAGGACATCGACCACCTACTGGAATCAATGCCACGAGGAGTGAAGGAGCGTCAAACTTATAGGGCACATTATTAATAAAAATGAAATTAAATTGTGTTAATCTTTTTTTTTTTCTTTGAAATTATAATCAATTATTACCTATAGTTATACGTTTCTAACAATTTCCATATCATTTAAGTCCTGCTTTCAAAGTTCACGTTGCTGATCCGTACGTGAATTACACGTAGACGTATTGATTGTATAACTTCAGATACTAACAACCAAACTTCTGCAACATACAATCACATTGAAAAAAGGCATGCTTGTTTATTTATCTGTTCTTTATGGATTTCCACTCTTAATCTCTTGAGACCAAATTTTGTAAAATCAAACAAGTAGGTCACAAAGAGTGCTCAATATCTGTCTGTCTGGTATTGTTCACCCTCTTGGGGTACGGTGGAGTGGTGACGGCGGCATCTGAGGGCCCGTCCCCTTTCCACCTCGAAAAGTGCTAGAGCAGTCTTGCCAATGTAACGAACTAGACAAGTTAATAAAAACAACGCTAATAGGTACATATTACTTATACAGCATATCTGGGCAAACATGATTAACATGACTTGATTTGAGCAGCTTTGCCACAGAAACAACCACAAGCAAAAATTCCTCCCTAAAATTTAACTCCTCTTCATTTAACATCTGCAGAAACAACCTAGGCTTATTCTTTTTTTGTTATCCCTATACTTTTTGACCAATTGGCACCATGTTTTAAAATGTTACCAAGGTATCTCAACAACCAGACTGCAAAGTTTATTTTTCACAAATGGTCGTTTCGAATTAAGAGCCATCTCCAATAGTTATTTACATCACTAAGTCAGAAACTAACCTTTTGCGAGTTCCCGCAAAAAATAGTTTTTGTCTGTGTGATACGTACATTTACTGCCACCGAAATATGCACGATACCTGACACAAATTTCCCTATTTTTCTATAGATTAAAGCTGGCTTTAACCAGCGACTTTCGAGAAATATTTGTCATAAACAAAATAATATTGACATTTCGGTGGCGGTAAATGTACTACTACGGCCACCGAAATGTGCACGATACTTGATACAAATTTCTCTATTTTTCCATAGATTAAAGCTGGCTTTATCCAGTGACTTCCGTGAAATAATATTGGCCATAAACAAAGTAATATTGACATTTGGCTGATTTTTTTAGGACGCCTATGATATGAAGCAAAAATCAAGTTACTAAAAAAAATCGTGCACATTTCGGTGGCCGTAATAGTACATACGAATTTTTTGGACGGACAAATGCTTAAATTTGTTAATTAAATTTTTAAAACTTTGATGCTAGAGAATTGACACTTCTTTTGGTTGGCAACGGGTAGAAAATTTGAGACCCATTTGACAATAATTGCTATTCGCCATCATGTTTGCAGTTACGAGTCAGCGGTAATGCTACCAACTGTTAGTTAATTTTTTGAAGGCCGACGGGCGAAAAACGCGAGCTTTCTGACTGATTTGCATGTGTGCCAAATCAGTAATCGTATATTGTCTATTTCATTCATGAGAAAACAGAAAAAAATGAGAAGCTTATGAAAACCCTCGTCAATTTTACTTTTATGATGGCATTTACGTTTTCAAAATTCGTGCGACGAATTAATAATTTGCGATTACGATATGAACATTATGGCCATTACCATACCTACCTACTTCTGAACTAGTGGGTTCTGGGATTTACAATTTATCATTCATAAATTCAAAAATGGATCTGCGATACTATCAAACCTGATATAACTAAGCTTGTATTTAGTCTATAAATAAATTAGCAATCCAAATTAAAGAATACGATTACCTCACAATCGTGAGCCGTTTGTAACAGCTGTTGTTTTCGAGCAATTTGTCGAAAAATCATCGTTTGTCTTTAAATCAATTGAGCCGATGACGAATTACTCGCTTTTAATTCACTTCGACTGTACGAGGGATTTGGACATCCTGAAATAACGGACATGCACAAAGTTATTTTCGGATTAAGCCGTGCTGTTGCAAAATTGGAGACTGCAATTCGCACGACGTTAATCCGCAAAATTTTCTAGACAACAAAATCCGTTTGTTATTCGTCAAATCCTATTACGAAGGATAAAAATACGTCATCCTAAATGGAAAATGCAAATTTATAATTAGGATATTCATCTTTACATGTTCCTCGAGTGTTTCCAAACGTCTCCAAAAGTTTATTGAGCGTGAATGTTACACACAATAGAAAAGAGAAGTTATCGAACCCGCCTTTTTACCTCAGATGTGTCACAAAAAAAATTAATATCCAAATCCATTACGTCTGAGTTGTTTGACCAAATTCAGCTAGCAGCAACAATAAGTCTTTATATACATACACATTCACCGCGCTACGGGCTATATTTATACTTATTATCTTTCATGAATTTATCTTCTTCATTATATTAAAATTAAGATTCCGCAATGATTCGTCTGTTTAATTGAGGATGAGCTTTTTTTCACAATAAAATTTGATAATTGCAGTCGTTAACTGTCAAGACCATCAAGGCGTGTTTGTGTGTATATGTGTGGATGTTGCGGAGAGACAATCCCAAAAACGAGTATCGAGTGCAGGACGTTGATATTTCACGTGTAGAAATAAACGAGCAGTTTTATGTTCATAATGGTTATCATGTGTGATTTCAACATTTTATTGGGACGTTGACCTTTGGATGTTTTTTTAGATTTTATTCGCTTGCATTCGGTTTTATGGACACCTACAAATTACAAGAGAATACAAAAATGAGAATATCTAGTATAACAGGTGGAGGCGTACAATAATAACAGGCCTGTTGAGATGAATCTATTATTCGCCATTATTATCTAGATACAGACAGTCCCACCGGGACGTGTATTTTTAACTTTTTGTGTAGTGCATAAACATTCACCTGTTGGCAAGCTTTGGAAATATAACCCCCGGATGAATCGTTTGTGTACTTATTGATTGACAGGTAGCGATTAAGCGAGGTAACGAACTCGTGTATGTTTAAGTTATAAGCCGGTCTGTATATCGAGATAAACACCTAATCACACGTGATTTTGATATGTTTCAGTTAATAGTATTCCCGTGGGAGAATACCTTGAACATGTATAATTTATGTCCATCATTGCTGGCGTACAATAACTATCTAACGTCGTATTTAGAAAAAATGCACAACTCTGTGCGCTACAGGTAAACGCATCACGTTTGCAGTTCATATCGCTGGATCAATGCCATTGGTCAACATGGCGTAACAGCAGAACTAGGAAGTGTAAAGCTCGTCTTTCCATGTCGAATCTTAATTTTTTCACGAGAAAACGGTTTCGGTTTCGAAATTCAATTTTTCCAATCTGTATACAACTCGAAGTGGAAGAGTAGAATTTTACAGTTTAATCGGTAATTGTGGCGAGGCATGTTTATCTTAAAATTGCATGACAAAGCGTATTTACCAACAACTTGACCTTCACTGTTTTATGCATGAAACTTGCGCTTTCTCAGAGTGTTGCCTTTGAACTTGGAACAGAAACCTATCAAGTAACGCAAATATTTTTAGGTCAGTATCGTGGCCAGCTTAATGCGATCGACTACAAATAATAAATTACACGTTTTCGGCATTTAATGAAGCAGTTAATTCTTTGAAGGTTCGTCGTGCCGATGCACATTTTCATAAAAACGCACATAATTATCAATCAACGTCGTGGCAGTTCCGAGATTTAGTACCTACCGTTAACTATTGTCCAACAGCACATGCAAAACAATTTTATGAGCTTGCAGGGAAATAAATTTATTCGCAAATACCATCACTATTATTGACACTGCGGTATATGTACCTGTATTCATTTGGCGAGAGTTGACACGTTCAGAACATTTTTCTTTCTTGTTGTTTGTTTTTATTTTTAAAGGAAATTGATGTTTTTGGATCAGTTTGTTTTCTTAGCTGATCATAAAAAATACAGTTCGATAAGTTTATTTTATTTAAAAAATAAATCAATTTTGTGGTTCTCTTCAGTGATTGGTGTTTAATAATGATTTGTTTACTTGTTTTTTCTGTAGTAAATGATTTTTATTTTGATTATTTGATTGATAGTTATTCGTATTGGGATTCTACTTTGAATACAAATGAGTGTCGTTGAACTGTATAACTGAAATGCTACAGTTCCCCATAAAAACAGAGAAACTTTGCAGTATCAATGAATGAATAATTGCAATATGTGTAATGGAAAAATTCGTTATTTTATTTTACAATGTGTTCTAAATGTCGTTGAACTTAGTACGAATAAATCTTGTTACATGGCACATAATTTTCTTATGATTATTTTATTTCTTCCATTGAAAGTAAAAACAATTCGATACTGCCAAGGTATTAAAATTTTGGGTAAAGGTTTCAAGTTACAAAAAAATAACACAAGCAAAGTTGTGGTTATTTTTACTTTTTTCGCATTTCGAAATGCCTTAATTGCCCATCTACCTATTCATTAACGAATTTATATCAGGCCGAATTTCATTGTCAGTGTATAATTCTTAAAGTATTTCAAACAAGCATAGAAAGACAGAGAGCATCTGAAGCTATTAGCAAGTGGTAAATTTAATAGGAAATTAAAAATGTGATGTTTAAACAACAATTAACTTTAAATCAATATGCAGTTTTCTGAATAAAACCCTTATTTTTATTTGGAATGTAACAAAAATTCTACCAATCGACTTTGCATTCTAATGAAATTCTAAAATAAAATTATGGTCTGAGAAATTCATCGAGTTGTTCCACACCACAGTTCAGGACGATTATCTCTCAATGAATATCTATTCAGAATTTTTGAAAATAGCTGCAGTACTTTGAAAAATAAAAGTAACAGTTGATAAGTGGTTTGAAAGCTAACAATATTTCTGTGATGGCATAAACATATTTCCGGTAAACAGGGCAAGTTAACTTGATGGAAATTTTATTGCAAAACTCGTTAATTACGAAAAAACTGACCCGTTTAAAACATTATTTGACGGAGTTGATTTTGTGTAGTTCCGATCTGTCATTAAATTATTGTCAGCATTGCCTTGAAGAGAACGATTATTTATATTGATTTATTAAGCAATGAGAAAAAATAATAGGAGTACATAATTGCATACATATTTCAGTTAATATACTGATGTATACTTTTTGTATTCCAAACTACAAAGCATGCTTTTTATTTAAAAATATTTGTTTCACACAAACGCGTGCAAATGAATAGTGATTTGACCGTCATTCCCCAAACCGATTGGATAGTAATAATTACATTGAAATAACAATTTGTAATTGACAATAATTGTAAAAAAAATATCTCTAAAATATAAACGTAACATCAATATCGTATTAATACTACAAATAAAATTTTAAACGTGGAGTTTGTCGCATTCAAATCAAATGCATTTTTTTTTTAATAAAGCCCGCATGAAGTGGAATATACTTTTTTGTAATTTCCACTTCACCCACTAAATACGAATTTATGTTTTAAGAACCTTTCAAATTTTTAGACTGAAATTTGTAAAAAAAATTTCACATCGTCAGATCTTTGAATTTACGTCACATCTTGAACTTGGCACGTTGCGTTGGTTTCGAAAAAATTGTTAACTGATAACCGTCAGAATAGCGTTTTTCACAGATGGGAAACTCCATTAACAACAAAGTTTGAGTTAGATAATGCGTCAAATTAGTCACGCAATATATTTCAACTTTTTCATTTTATTTCCTTTATGTGGACATATAAATATATATAAAGTTAAGTGAACTTACTTTTTTTATTGGGTCCTTAGATTTCCACATAATTTTAATTTATTAATTGTATTGGTGTACCGTGAGATCGTTTAAAAATGGGCGCTGAAAGTAACTCTGATTTAATTGAACAGTTTGCGCATTACAACCGATGACTTGTAAGTAATCTACGTCATGACTTCACGAACTCCATGGTATGGCCGTTTTTAAATGATCTCCCTGTATATTTAGTACGTTACAAAAGAAATACGGTTCTCGCTATTACCCCTTCACTGCTATTTCTCCGAACTTCCTTAATGACATTTTGTGTGTAAAATAAAGATTTTATAAACACAGTTCTATCCTCTTGAATAGTGCTGCTGTAGAAGGCTATGAGACATTTTGAAAAATTTATGTTGGCTGTAAAAGTGACATCGGCATTTTGCATCTGACAGTTTAAAGTTATATTAGTAAGTAGTAATGTACGGACATAGTAAGAACAATTCTCTTTTTCGAAAATTGGTTTCGACAAGAAAACTTTGTGTTTAGTATTAAATATTCTGTAAAAGTTGGACCAATCTATCAAAATGTGCAGGTTACGTAATTACGTACCGTTATTATTATTTAATCACCTTGAAGAGAACGAAACTTTTCGACCATACGGTACCTTCTCTGATTCTGTTCTAAAAAGATTTTAGTTATTTCCTTACTTTTAATAAATTTTAGCACTTTATTCATAACTTTGTCCAATGTATAATTTTATCTCGCACGAAAAATAGATGACTCAAACGAGTCGACTCTCCCTCATCCTGTGACAAACAATCCTACTTCTCATTAGAATCTTTATTAGTTGATGTTACATAATTGATGTTCCAGGTTTTGCATCAGCAGTAATTTGCATTTAGTTGTTGAGTATGTCTAATTACTAGCAGCTACTTGTAAAATGACCGTGCGTTATAAAAACGGCAGTCAGGTTTGTTTTTATTGCTTCGTTAATATTCTCGATACGCCAATATTACGGTTAGTTTTCCTTATTCTCATGTATAAAGATTACTGGGCATCAAACTTGAATGCACTAAGGCATGCGGTACGGTCTCTAAGTACTAATAATGACAAAGCCGCGCCCATTTCTTAAGCGAATGTTTATCTGTTTGCAGAGCAACATTATGTGGCCGCTGACTCCAATAGTTCTTCTACGACTAAGTCGTTCGTTCCCTGTAAGGTATGCGGAGACAAAGCATCCGGATACCACTACGGGGTGACTTCTTGCGAAGGTTGCAAGGTAACATTTTATTTCATCAAACCATTTTTCATTCTAACGGTACCAGCAGGAGAGTTCGATCACTTCCGCTCACCGCAATCATTATAAAATGTTTCGGTTTTACGAAACTTGTTTTTACTAGATTCTTGTTTTCTTTGAACCATTCATGGATGGCTCGCGCGTCGTAAAAACGTACGCACTCCTAACAGCATGCTAATGATAATTTACCGCAATAATTATACGCCTTTATTTATCATAAATTCTTGCAGGGTTTCTTTAGACGAAGCATTCAGAAACAAATTGAATACCGCTGTTTACGAGACGGTAAATGTCTAGTTATACGCCTAAATAGAAATCGATGTCAGTATTGTCGTTTCAAGAAATGTCTAGCCGTAGGGATGTCTAGAGACTGTGAGTGGTTCGACTTTCGCCGACGATTTTTCTCATTGTAACCTTATTACAGCTGTTCGATATGGCCGCGTGCCAAAGCGATCGCGAGAACGAAGCACCGAGGAAACTTCTCGTGTTACGACCACGGATGCGGACCAGTCCGACGTAGAGAGCAAACAATTGGCCGTGTACGACATTATTCTTACAGTATCGCAGGCACACCATGCAAACTGCGGATACACGGAAGAACACACTAGGAACTTGGCTCGAAAACCCTTGACGCTCCCGCCCCCCATAAAAACCGAAGATAATGAAGTGGCTACGTCGACTGCTGAATCCATGGAATACGAAAGGTGTTGGCTGTGGCAGCAATTCGCGGGCAGCATTACGCCTAGTGTACAAAGGGTCGTAGAATTCGCCAAGCGGGTTCCGGGATTTTGTGACTTGGGGCAGGATGACCAGCTTATATTAATTAAGATAGGTTTCTTTGAAATTTGGTTAAGTCACGTGGCCAGATTAACATCGAACACATCGCTGATGTTCGACGATGGAACTTCGGTCACGCGACAACAACTAGAGTTAATGTTTGATGTAAGTGACACGCTTCGAACCGATCTCCTGCGGTTTCTCACCCGTCGATTTTTCAGGCCGATTTCGTGTCGTCGCTGCTTCATTTCGCCAGTTCCTTCAACGCGCTGGCGTTAAACGACACCGAGCTGGGTATCTTTTCAGCCGTGGTTCTTCTGACCGGGGACAGACCGGGCGTAACAGACATAAAGACAATAGAGCATTATCAAGATAAGCTCATAGAAGCTTTAAAAGTTCAGGTTGGTATTTTTTCTCTCCTATTCTTTGGTTAAAATGTAAATAATCGTACAATTTTAGCTTAGCTTACGGATTTAATTGCGATCCTTCGTTAGAGCTTTATGTACCCATGCAAGAGTGAGCAAATTACCTGACTGTTAAATTTAATCAGTTAATTTATCTATTAAATAACAAAAACGAGTGAATATTTGTTACTTTCATTGACTATTTACTAAACAAAATGACTGAGTTTAAACTTGAACTTGAAATATACTGTAAACCTCAACATATTTTTCCATTGTCTTTATTACAGGAGAAGGTTGGAATATGAGATATCAAGGTTTCCAGTTACCTAATGGAATACTATCTTCAATGGCCACTATAAACTATCAGCATTGAGTTACACTTTACTTATTAAACATTGACCTTTGACATTGACTTTTGCGGTTACTAGAATAATATCATGATCGGGTGGTTTTCTGTATGAAAACGATTTTGTTAGGAACTACAAAAGTTTCCTTTTAACATGTTTAACCTTGATAGGTTTTAACTGCAATAAGGTGAATGTTACTGTAGCTGTAACTAATGTAGCTTTAGAATACAGAAAATTTTTCTAAATTATATTTTCAAAATACACTTATTTCGTTATTTTGCTTCCTTCTGAATTTTAAAGCTCTTTATAGGTAGGTCCTTGGGGTAAGTAGGTATTTGACCAATTTAAATATAGCTTTGGAGGTATTCAATATCTGTGGTATATTTTTCACCCCACAATTTTGAAACACCTGTACAGAGTTCCTGCTTTATCTGCTCATGACTAAAGATTTAGAAATAGGTAACACAAGAAACTTTTTTTTATATTTTGTATTTGGTCAAGAGATTGTTTTGCATTTTTAATTTTGACGTAATATTTTACAGAAGACTGTGCTTTAATTTCAGTCCACTATGATAAAAAATATACCTACTTTGTGCAAAACTGTCTGTAAAATGTAAAATGCTTCCTATATCTGAATCTTCGGGCGTTAACAGATCAAGTGGGTATCCTGTATATATTTTCCGATTATTTCTTTTGATTAAAATGACCCTAGTAGATAACACTGTGACTTGTATGTTTGCAATTTTTAAAAAAAAATTACTAATTCAGTTTTCTCATTTTATCAGGCTTGGTTTCCAAAAATTTATAGGTATATCACATTTGCATTCCGCTTTCCAAACAGTAAAATGTAACTTTTTCAAATTTTTTTGCAATTATGTAGAATTATTCAAAATTCGCATAAAATTTTCTATTACATCAGATTGTATTTGTCACACATTTTGCATTGATTTTGTCAAATTCTTAATTTTAAGTGTTCCACGCTTTCCCTTCTTCACATTATTCTTCAGCATTTTTCAGACACAGAACGAGGCCATTTAAAGTGCTTCTTTTACCGTTTCACTAATTTTTAAAACTTCTAAGAACTCTATATGAACTATTACAGCTTTGATAGGTAATGAATCGCATTACATCTGCAATGCATGCTAAAATTGTACGATAACGTTAGGCATAAAAAACGTCCGTGACTGAAAAATTGTATACTTAACTTCGAAATACTATATTATCTATCATCTTTTTAGACAAAAATAAATTCCGCTATTTTTCATTTTAATACATGAATAAATGAAGTGTTTTTTTTTTTCGACAGGTCGGACGGAATCATGCGAGCGATCCACAACTGTTTTCAAATTTGCTAATAAAACTGCCAGAATTGAAGAATTTAGGTGCGAAGCACACTGCGCACCTGGATTGGTTTCGCGTAAACTGGACGAAACTAGCGTTGCCTCCTTTATTTGCCGAGATATTCGATATTCCTAATTGTGAAGACGATTTACAGTGACCTCTGTTCGCACAATTAAACAAAGTGACGCTTTATGGTGATTAAGAGTTGTTAGCTTTCAGTTTACTATTCACCGTATTAGTCGAATAATCTTGCACGCCTCATCTTGCTCAAAATGAAAAATTGATGGTCACTGATTATGAATTATCTGTACCCTCTTGAGAAAGTCGGGGTCTTAGGTATAGCACAAGAAATTCAGCTCTCTTATCGATTGATGCGCGTTACTTGTTTGCTCACAAAATTTTTCAGACAATGAAATAAACGCACCGATTTTATGGACGATATTGTTGCGATTCTGAATTTAATTACACGACGGATTTTTAATATGCGCAGTTTAAATGAGTTTCTCACGCTCCTCAAAATTTAATATCGCACGCAATAATAAGCAACATTTTTCATCATAAGAAGTGCCTGTATTACAAATCTGGATAATTTAGTGTCGCAAAGAATATTCACATCAAAATTCTTCGAAATTAATGCGATTTGATGCTTCTGTCGATCACAGCTTCGTTTTTTCATCGTGCACACGTTGCTTTAATATACTACAGGGTCTATTTATTGCTCTACTGACGTGTGAAATATTTCACGAAAATGAGAAGCACAAAGAACCTAACGTAAGATACGCTAAATTAGTATTCATAAAAATGCACTTCGGCGCAATGTGTTATACATATCATTATAAGCTACAAAAAATTGGCTGATTTTTAAAGTGTCCATTGTGTAAATATTAAGTTGTAAATTTTTGTTTATTTTTGGTGTGGTAAATTAGACGAAATCGAACGCACTTGCATGTCGAGTCGCAAGAAAGAACAACTTATTCAAAAATAAATTTAAATTATCCGCTGGATGAGAACAAAAAGTGATGACTCATAAAAGACCGAAAACGAAATATTCTCGTACAATATATCTTTTTTTAGTTTAAATTTACCGTTCTATTATACAATTAATTTAATTGGAAGTACGATGCTCTTTCAAATCATTTTATAGCTCAACAATAGTCGCGCAGGAAAACAACGACTAATCTTCACAAGCGAATTGCAGCCGATGACGAACTTACAATTCTGCCACACGCCGTAACGTGGTACCATTTACACTGCCAGATTGCAATATCTCCTTTTATATAGCAAGTACAGTCAATTTTTATAGTTAAATCTCAAAAGAGGTTTAAAAATTTGAGTTAGAAAATTTCAAGTTAAGGAAAATACGTGAGTAAGGTTAATACCACATATTCTTGTGGTTGACAGATTAGTAATCGATTTTAGCACCGACAGCTACGGAAAACCTAGAGTACATCAGCCTGCTATCCACAAAATAAGGCGCTACGGAAAGAAAAACAACCACTGAAGAAATTAATTTTTGTCAATACCAATTTATTCTAGCATTATTTTGTATTTTTGCAATTTTTATAATTTATATTATCACTTACAATTAGAATTCATCGCCAACAGTCACTTATTTAAGTATCTCATACCTCCTTGCCTCGTACCTACTTAGGGATGGTTTTTTGAAGTTTGAGTGTCTACTTATACTTATCTAAGTAATTTGTACATGAATTCAGGGAGAAGTGGGTAGGTAGATAATGATCGTCTTGTGTGGTTCAATGATAAAATACAAGTGATGACATCGACAGAAAATCGAACATTTGAAATTGAACTTTCAGAAAGAATAGAAAAAACCGCTTAATTTATGAAAAAATAATTTTATTAAGGTTCGAATTATGAAACTTTGACTGTTCTTGCTTAATTTACCAATGCTCCCACGTTATTTTTTCCAAAATTGTGATCTCGCGTCAAAATGATGTTTATTTACTTTTAGTGGAAGCAGGCGATTATCGTAATTGAAAGTTGCAAGTATGTCGTCGGCGAAAGTTAAACTGGTTGTCTAATAAGCGACGTGTGAGTGCATTCGGCAGCTACTTATTAATAAAATTGAATTAGTAGTTATAATAACAGTGTAATAAACTAATGTCGATATTCTTAGTCATCTGCTGTGCTTATAACGTGAATTAACAATCATATCTTTGACATTGCTAGCCCTAGTTTTAATCCTTAGGGTGTGTTTGAATCCTTTAGAGTACAAACTGATTAACTTTATTATTCTGAATATAAGTATAATTATTGTTGCCTTTTATTTTTTTAGAGAATACAATTCTCGGTAATTCTAGTTTTAAAATTTATAAATATATTAATTTGTAAAATGTATTTGAAACGTAAGTGTCGGAGTTAATAAGTAAACAAGTTTTATTCTTTATAGATTCTTATTGTACTACATATCTTATATTGTTAACACATGTGACTGATCAAGAAATTCGTACTTAAAATAATGTTCGTGGTTAGTGATTATTTACATATATATGTAATATAATATATATGTATATAAGGCCAAGCTAATTGTATACACATTCTGTATCCACTCCATGATGAAGTAAACATGACAATTTATAAAAGACATTATGATGTACCTAATTTTCATACTTAATCTGTATTTGTATATAGTCTTACATTTTATATTGTTAGGAATATTAATTATTTATGGGTGTTTAATGAATTTCCACTGCCTTATCCATTCTATCATGCCATCAATTGCATTTTATTTATTTTCAAACTTGCATCTACAAATTGCATTTTTAAGTTTTTTTGTCGTGTTTTTTACATTGCTCTTTAAAAAAGTCTATATCAATGTTAAAGTCGTTGTTATTACTCTTGTTTATTCTATAAATTTTATATAGGGTATTGTTTATGCACTAAATCTTAATTATTTTTACTATATTCATTAGGTTTTGCATGTTACATTTTTATGCTATTTTGATATGTAAAGATTTAGATTTTTTGTTATAAAAAAGATATTTGTTTAATTTTGATGTATATGGATAAATCGATCCCTTCTCATTTGCATATTTGTTGTTTTCGTGAAACAATAAAGTGCATCTCTTTCAGAATCTCCATTTGATTTAACTGCCTTTCAACGAATGTGAAATAAAACAATTTATCAATAATCAAGTTGAAGTGATTATCTTATGCACAACTCGTCTGTGTAGAAAATAGGTATTTTTTATTTTTAATTAAAGTTCTTAAGATAATGAACAATTTATAAATTTAAAATTCAATACTATATTATCCGTTCATTTTTTATTTTTGTAAAATTTGCATAAAAGTGCAACAGTAATATTTATTTTATTATTAATTCTCGATTAATTAAAATTTATTTTAACGGAAGTTAGGCCCAGCATGATAAGTTTACAATTTAATGTAAATTAGTGATTGATAAGATACTTAGGTACAATAGTGTTTTCATAGAAAAAAATTGGGTCAATTAGTTTTGCAAATCGTCGATTTTTCAGAAACATTTATTTTACAGTGAAATTAACATGTTCATTTATTCAAGAGTTATAGGTAAATATTAAGGAAAACTGTTGGTAAATCATGATAATTTGAGAAATCCATAAAAATGAAAAAGTACCCAAGGTGTAATAACCTTTCTGATATGCATCTCCTGTTTCACTGATAACAGTTCTTTTGTGATTGTGTAATAAATTCAAGTCTGCTAACAAACATCAAAATATGTAAACAATAAAATATACATAATGTAATTATTGTTGATTTCTGATACGACTGGATTTGAACTTTCTATGGCACTTTCGCACGCATTGCTTTATAATGAAGTAAAATGATTTATGCTTACTGTTATCGACGGTTACCATTAAATGAACGTACCAAAACACTTGTGATACGTTATCAATTTTTTTCTTCCTTCAGGAAACCACAACTTGAAATAGCGAACGTTATCTGCCTATATTCAAGGATGTGAGGAATGTGCCGCCATCGGTGTTACCGTTTGTAACTATTTAATCGACATCAACACGCTAGATGAAGAGACCGTGATGTAGAAAGAATAAGCAACAAAGATGGCCGATTAGAGAGTGTAGTAGGGTTGCTGTTGTGCGAATATCATCCCAAAACTGAGAGTTAATTAAATAATGTGTAATTATTTTTAGGTTAACACTTACTGGACATGTTTTCGGCAATCAGTTTTATTATGTAGTGTTGAATGTGTTTATTTCTTCGCGATTACCACCCTCCTTTGGTGTGGTTCAGTTTTCTTATTGTTAAAGTGAATTCGTGACAATCTGCAATTAGCAGGGAATGGTTTCAAACCATGGGTGCACAGAATACCAAGGAACGAACAATTTCTGTCGGAGTCCATTCTGCAAAAACCACCAGAATTAGACCCAGAGCACAGAAAGATGGACGGCAGATCATATCAAATGTTTTCACAGAACACAACGGTATGAATCATATGGTTAATTTTTTTTGCATTACGGGCACTATTTATTTAATTATCGTACACTCAGATCGCCACCAATTCCCCTGTCGAACGTTTAATCACTCACTACATGAAGTTGCACATTTTGAGTGGTCTCTATTAGATAAATCTGTTAATCGAGCAGGAAATTTAAAATTTCAGGTTTTTTGATTTTTTCTTTATGAGTCATCCGAATCCTTACGACAGGCTGGAACAAGTCTGGAGATGCCCTCACTTCTCAATGTTACTTTTTTGTGAGATTACTAATCTGTTAATTGAGCGCAATCAGTTTTTAGGTCCTTTTTGATGAGGTAGGTAGATAACGATTTACTTGATGACTAATTAAATGTGGCAGTTGATTCGTCCCGTGAAAAAAATTGCCGCATGAAACATCCTGCGTACACACCTACGATAGCTCGAGGGTAGGTTCATTAGGTTCGAAAGAAGCATATCCATTCATTACATCGCTCTTCTTAACATTGTCCCCCACTGAAGTAAGTGGAGTTCAAGCTTTCCTTTATCGTCATCTACTGTTCGATTAGTTGTATAACTGCTTGTTGGTTTGCAATTGTTCTTTTTGTGCATTTTATACTTCCGGTTTACTGTATATAAAAAACATACAAAGTCATCGTTTTTCGAACATGTGTAATCAATTAGACAAAAACTTGGCTGGCTTCGTACACTGGGGTCATTTTAGGTAACTGTAATGCAGCCAGAAATTGCAGATAACGGTACTGAAAAAGATTAAACGATTAAATAAAAGATTTCCACCCAAATTGACGAAAATAAATTTTAAAATCTAAAGGTTTTGCGATTTGAGATTTTAAATTCCAAACATCATATGCAACAGCTTCACTTATCTCTTTGTGTCTGCTCGTTTCACCGATGAAACGTGAATATCGCAATCGAAAAAATTTTTAATCAAGATAATTCCGTATCAAACAATACATCTGACTAATTTCGGCGAGAGGGTCATACGGGGTGACACCGAAAAATTGCGCAAACTGATTTGCGGATGCAACTGTTTAATTTTAGATGAAAATGCGAATTTAGTCATTCTTATTAGAACGTTTAGTAACAGATAGTATTTGGTAACAGTGACGGTTAATTATTTTGTGAAATTGTATAATTAACCGTTGAAGCTCGAAAACTGTTCTGCAGTTGGATTTATCTAACAATAAACTTGACGGTACAGTTACGAGATTAAAGCTTTTCGAAGGAATTTCTATGGTATCTCGTACATATTTGCAGATAAAGCAAATAATTATATTGATGCATGCTGTAGTTTTCCCATTTTATTTAATGCCATAAAAATTGGTGTAGAAAGTTTCAAAGTCTCTTTGGTTAAATTTTTATCGGTTTGTGACTATTGATCTTGATTTCGATAATATTCAGTATAAGCATGAAAATGTTTAGATTGATGTAAATGACATCGTCGAACAAATTAAAAAGGAAACAAGAATAAAATCTGTTATCAACCGAAACTTGCCTCATTTCAGTGAAAACATTGTAGGCGTTGACATCATTTTGTAGATCATTTTTATGTTTTTTAGTTTGCCGGTGTAATTTTCAACACCACAGTTTAAAATTAGAAAATTAGATATTTTGATAAATTTAGATGCCCATGGGCATTATATTTTTCACCTGTCATCCTCAATGCAGTAGTTTTCCATGTTCATTTATATATTTTTTTTGTGAACTACATTTATTATACGCGGGTCACGCTAAAATTATTGAGAATAAGAATCACCGGAAATATTTTTTAACATTTTATTTTAAATATGCTCAATACAATGTACAATGTATTTCACCATACAATTTTCTTTCTGTTGCTTGAAAGTTCCCAACCAATCTTCTTTCGAAACTGTGGTACCTGTCAATTTCTTTCTTAGACGAAAATCTACTACTCGGTAAGATCTTCTTTAATCCAAAAAATACCCAAAAGTTGTACATGGCTAAACCAGGTAAGTACTGCGGATGTTCTATTACTATTTTTCTCTAACCAAAAATGTCACCGCATAATCCCCTTCTTTGAAACCTTACCAAATATTTTGAGCAATCATTTTTAAGTGTGCCATTTAACTGTAACCCACCCATCTTATTTCGTTATTGCCAGTGAATTCATATGTGTGACTTTCATGTGTTCTGCTTTTTGGAACTTCGACAGGTGGCGAGGGTCACAACGATTGGCATGTTCTTTTTAAATGCAAGTAATCGTGTAAGTATGATTGTTTTAATTGCCCTATTAAGTTATCTTCTTAGCAGCAGCTTGTTTTTGATGCTTAACCGAACTTTCACTGGTACATTGTAGCTAAGGAAGGTACTTTTTCACTAAAATCTGAACGTATTTTTCAGTACAACTTTAATAATCCGGAAAATAAAGTTTTCTCTTAGTCCGGATTTGCTAATTTTCCGAATTTAGGAATATTTAAAAAACGCCAAAATAATGCGAATAAAATAAGTATGCTTTCAACTCGTACATCTTTTAACTCTTTGAAGTATCATGGTGTAAAATTTGAACCACTAATAATTTGAACTTTGTGGTACTTTGGGACACCCAAATATGAATTTATTTCTTGAATTATATCTTACACCACTGATCTTTATGTCCATTACAACATACGAATAAAATTTAGTTTTCGGAAACTTTTCTTGTATCGCACGAGCATTTTTTGCTTTGAAATTCTCGTACCGCAAAGAGTTAACATATATATATATATATCTGTAGAAGCAAAACAAATACATCATAACCAGGCTAAATTCAAACAAAATCAGATTTTGTAAAATAATCGTTCCTATTTTGCTGCTTTGTGTTGTTGAATAAATGTCAAGTGGCTCCTTTCCTCCAATCTTCGTAATAACAAGACGTCCTACATTGGTATGTCATTTTGCTCTACCCATAAAATTAATGCATTGAGAAAATGTCTTAACGTATCTTATTCTGCTTAATTTTATTACAAGATTCTTCTACAAATTTGCATTCGGGGTCGGTAATATTCAAAGCATTATTGTCCGACTTTGAAGTTTCTGCAGTTAAGTCTTCATCTGTAAAATTTGCAGTTGGCTCATTTTGCCCGGTATTTCGCGATGTTCAATTACGGTGGAAGCATAGGATTTACATGATTTTCGTATGTGTCCGAATTATGGAGGCAAGTAACACCAAACTGTTCGAATTGTAGCAATGTCGGAATAACTGGAGTGTCCGAATTACCGCATATCCGAAGTAGCGAAGTTGTACTGTACTTCAAAAACTGAATAACTGCAGTCCGAACTATTGTAATGTCTCCTAATAAACATTAACTGACTTCTGCAGAAATTTGTGTAATTAATATTCAAATTTTGTTTTTTCTTTGCCTATTAGATTTTTGATTTTCAATCATTTTAGCACGACCCACGTATTTAATGTTAAAAAGTTGCAAAATATATATTTTTAATACAGTAGAGTCGCGATTTAGTGAACTAATTCCGGCCAAGCCAGTTCACACTTAGGTGTTCACTTTTTCGAGGTTCTTGTGTAGATGACTTAAATATTTTGAGAAACAGCTTTTATTTTAGGTAGATCAACAAAATTATGTATGTATATGTAGGTAATATAATATAAAATATAGGTACTTCACTTAATTAATATGTATTACATATTATGTATTATACCGATGTGTATTATGTAATAGGTAGATGCATATAAAGGGTTAATTAAAAAATTTTTGGATTGTTTGCGCTTTTTGTTTAAGCTAATTTGTACTAATTTTTGTCTCAAATCATGTAACACGAGCAAACTGCAATATTCTACTTCATCTCCATTTTCCTCAGCCCACTTGACAACTTCATTTATAGATTTTAAAGTTTGACTGTTGAAATGAATTTGTCTTCTACGTTTAGCATGTTATATTGTTCTTCCTTTTCCGATTCGGAATCAACTCTTAATTCATTCTCCAACGGATCTGTACCTTCTTGTTCTTTTATCTTTATTCCATTTCTCAATGTCACTCATCTCACATACTACTTAAACCATACAGAGTCGTTGAAATAAACATCAATATGTACATAATTATTCTAACATACATTTAAATCAACATGTTATAAAAGGTTTGCAACAACATGGTTAGCATTATGTGCTTCATCGTTGAGTAATCGTATTTGTAAAACGCTCAATGGAAGATTGTCTTCTTCATCATCCAAATCTACAGCAAAAATATTCCTCCAAGTCGAAAATAGTGACATCAAAACCAACTAAAAGGATATCACTGAATGAACTTTAAATAATAAGTACTAATTGAAGATTTAAAAAAAAAATGAATTACAGAAAAACCCCTCATAGTGGACATCCCTCTAAATGGACACTTTTTGGTCAGTTTCGGTCGGCATTCCTCCATCAGAATACATTATACAAACACCCCTAGTCTTCCCAAAACTTGGAATTTCCCCCTCTATTCTGGACATGTTCTAAGTATTTTGTGGAATTTGTCATGTTTTCAAAGAAATACCGTCTAAACTTGTGGAAGCTTTAAAAATGGTACAAACATTAAAAAAGTTTAATTTAAATAAAGGGCACGAACCTGTTCTGTATTATTTATTAAATTTGCAAACACATTTTGAGGAGAAAAATGTTCAGATTGCACTAAATAAGCGACAATCTCTAATCACAAATTTCTTTAATTTTTATTTTATTTTTATTTAAGAAAGTGCTTTTTCAAGTCAACATTAATGTTTATCTTTACAAACAAGCAAAAACTTTTATTCATCTGTTGTAGCCATGATATTGTTAGAAAACAAACAAATTTAAAAGATGTTATCAATTTTTTTCTAAATGTCTAATTGAAATTAATTATAATTTCGTAATTGAAAAAATTAAATTAGTAAAGTGAATTCATATGTAGTTAAAAATTCATGTAAATTGGCTATAATATCTAATCTCATTACCAAAACGAAAGATTACAGTAGAAATTTGAAAGGCGGTAATTAACAAAAACAAATCCTCACCCCGTACAACAGGTTACACCTGTTCGAGGATGACCTTTAAATTAATAGCATTTTCTCACGAAAATTTCAAGATTTCATTATTCTCTCTGCGTTACTGCACCCTGAAATATTGAATGCCACACACCTTCCAAACGGGTCTGTTAAAATTAGACTAGCCAGACATTAGATGAAAAGTATATCACGAAGTGCGTGTAGATTGATGCTGTGCAACTGCAAGTCTGCACACCGTACGAACAGGGAGACTTAACATTTTATCATAGTCAGATGTTCGCTTTATAAACGCTGTAAAGGCAGGGCCTTGTCAAGGCCGCGTCTTTATTGCCTGACACATGGCGAGGTACGATCGACCCCCATTAATTAATACGTTCTGGTATATACCTGCTTACTCATAAATTACCGGAATTAAAGAGTTTAATTCAATTACAGAAGCGTTACTTCAAAGTCGTCCATTACCTCACATCCCGAGTTTACAAGAAACAGAAGTATCGGGTTCGAATACCTTGGGGTCGGGAGGAACTCTCGGCAGTCTTTCCGGTTCGTCCGGCTCCGCTGCTCCGTCGACTCCACTGTCGCTTGAAACTGCAAATAGATGGACATCCAAAGAAAATCTTCTAGCTCAGGAAGAAGACGACCCGCAGCTGTTTGTGGCTCTTTACGACTTTCAAGCCGGCGGCGAGAACCAACTCAGTTTAAAGAAAGGCGAGCAAGTTCGGATTCTGAGTTACAACAAGAGCGGCGAGTGGTGTGAGGCTCATTCATCGGCGAATCAAGTGGGATGGGTCCCGTCGAATTATGTAACTCCTGTAAACTCGCTGGAAAAACATTCGTGGTACCACGGGCCGATATCCCGGAACGCGGCAGAGTATTTGTTAAGTTCCGGTATAAATGGCAGTTTCTTAGTTAGGGAGTCTGAAAGTAGCCCTGGGCAACGCAGTATTTCGCTAAGGTACGAAGGGCGCGTGTATCATTACCGAATTAACGAAGACTCCGAGGGAAAAGTATTCGTCACCGCAGAGAGCAAATTTAACACATTAGCCGAATTAGTGCATCATCATTCCATGTTATCGGACGGGTTAATAACGCAGTTGTTGTATCCCGCTCCCAAACACAACAAACCCACAGTCTTTCCGTTGAGTCCAGAACCAGACGAGTGGGAAATAAACAGAACTGATATCGTGATGCGCCACAAATTAGGTGGAGGTCAATACGGCGATGTGTACGAAGCAGTATGGAAACGGTACAACATGACCGTCGCCGTTAAAACCTTAAAAGAAGACACCATGGCTCTGAAAGATTTTTTAGAGGAGGCCGCGATCATGAAAGAAATGAAGCACCCGAATCTGGTGCAACTGATGGGAGTCTGCACGCGGGAGCCACCTTTCTACATCATCACTGAATTCATGAGCAAAGGGAACTTGCTGGATTATCTTCGCAACGGCAACAAAGATCAAATAAACGCGGTAGTTTTGATGTACATCGCCACGCAAATCGCGAGCGGCATGAGTTATTTAGAAAGTAGAAATTTTATTCATAGAGACTTAGCGGCTAGAAATTGCCTGGTTGGGGAGAATCACTTGGTAAAAGTGGCCGATTTTGGATTGGCGAGACTGATGCGCGACGACACTTACACGGCACATGCAGGTGCCAAATTTCCTATTAAATGGACTGCTCCCGAAGGGTTAGCTTATAATACTTTTTCGACAAAGTCTGATGTTTGGGCCTTTGGGATTTTGCTGTGGGAAATCGCTACTTACGGGATGTCGCCTTATCCGGGGGTAGATCTTACTGATGTCTATCACATGCTGGAGAAAGGCTACCGAATGGAATGTCCGCCGGGTTGTCCTCCGAAAATTTACGAGCTAATGAGGCAATGTTGGCAGTGGCATGCCCATGAAAGGCCAACCTTTGCGGAGATCCATCATGCGCTTGAAAATATGTTTCAAGAATCCAGCATTACTGAAGGTAATTTTTTTAATTAGTCATATTATGCCTAGTGCATATTTCGTTGCAATGTATTGAGTTTGATACAGTTGTGATTCAAAATACAAATTTTGATAAACAGTATCGCAACACTTCTGAAACAAAGTGTTTCTGGACTCTTATCAAAAATGGGTAGTAACAATTGTTGTGCAGTTTGCAACAACAAAAAAATAGAATTGCAGACCACTTAATTTTGGCAATAAAATCGTGCATAATAAGGAAATGTTTGGAATGCATCCAGTTTATTATGAAAATCATAAAGTTTCTAAATCTTGCCCTATCTTCAAATTTTACACTCTTGTTAATAAATTGTATTTACATATTTTTTTTTCCACGTAAGTAAAATTAGTAAATTTCGAACAGAGCTACATATTTCATTTTGTATATTTTTGGGAACAATTGTCTAATTTGGACGTGCAACAATGTTTTGGTACTGTTTAGAGATATTGTATCACAACTGCCCCAAAATACTGTTTTACAACAATGTTTATAGGTGGACTGGCAACAATCTCTATTTTTTTCAGAGGTAGAAAAGCAGCTGCAGGGCAGTGATATAACGGTGTCAATTGGTACGCCACATTTATCATACAAAAAGTCTCATTCAGGAAGTACAGGAAATCTTCATGGTCTGGTGGGATTATCTGATCAACCCTCAACAGGTACTTATTCAATTTATGATATTTTCCTTTGCAATGCTTCTAAAGCTTGATGGTTCAGAAAACTCAATAAAACTGAAATGTTTGATTTACACAACTAAATTTTCTTTAATATCTCCATTCCGTATGTAGAAAAATTGTTTTTTTAAACTCTTTAAACATTTTTTGAATTCGTGCTTTGAACAAATCGAAATGTTTCTAGTTGTTTTGAATTTTCTAGACTTGATTACATAGTTATTTGGGCTGTTATTTTGATACTACTACATGAAAATTGTTCAAACAGTTAAACATTCTTAACTGGAAGTAAGTAGATTTTGATGGGAAACTGTGGGCATAATAGTTTCAATAAGGGCATTCCGAAATATTTGTCAACATAGATCAAACTTTAAACGTAAAATTTGTTCACACAATAATCAGTTTGAATATGTTTATTACTTACCTCTATCACTGTTAAATGGTACGGGAAAGTCTTGCCATTTATTTACAAATTTTATGGGTAATGTAATAAAATTTCAATTTGCACTGAAATTTACATTGCCTTCTTATAATTGTTATGTTTACAATGTACAATTTTGCAGATAATATAACTAAGTTGACTACTTTCACTGGTGGTCAATCTAATACAAAATGCAGCCTAGTACAGATGAGAAGACCAACGAATCGAAAAGGGAAACAAGCACCAGTGCCACCTAAACGAACCAGGTACTTGTTTTCAAAATGACAGCAGCATTAGTTTAAATAAGTTTTTTCAGCCTTCTATCATCTTGTAGTTCATTTCGTGACAGCACCTGTGATGATCAAGGCCAAATTGAAAATATTGGAGATGGCGTTGATTTAAATGGTATTAATAAGAGATTTCGAGGTATTTTAATATTCATTTTAAGTTTGGTGTGCAAAGTACTAACTACACTAACAAGAATGAGTATGTACAATACTATCTTAACAATAGACACATCTTAATTATTTTGTTTTAAAATTAAGGGAATGCAAACTAATTTCCAAATTCACAAATTTACAAATGTTATAGTTTAGTTTAATTTTATGTTTTGGTAAATTATTAGCATTTATTTCTTGTATTTAAATTTAGGTATTACAAGAGAACTTCAAAACTTAACTACAAGTACGAAAGGTGATAGTGAGAGTGATGTACAAGACCAGACTCCAGACACAGATGATTCTGGAGCCCACTCATATCCAGAAGTGTCTACAACAAATCCATTCAATATTACTGGTACCAGTTCATTCAAAAGAGCTCCAATTATGGGAAACAGAGGATTGGAACAGAGAGGGAAAAAATCTAAAACATATCCACCAAAAGATTCTTCTCAACCGGTAAAATTTGAAATTGAAATTTTCTCCAGTTATACTGAATTGTCAAACTTTTTAGGTGCAAGTCGCAGCTCTAGAAGTACAAAACGTAAGAAAAGCAATTAGCAGATATGGGACTTTACCAAAAGGGGCACGCATAGGTGCATATTTAGAATCATTAAGACAAAGTGGACTTTCTAATACTCAAGAACAAACTCAAGCTGTGAATCCTGTTATTGTTGAACAAAGTGAACCATCAGCTCGTTCCTTATCACCTCGAACAAACATACGAACTCAACCACAAATGATTAGAAGTAATTCTTCGAGCGGAGTTACAACATTTCATGCATCTCATCCCCCAAGTTCACCAACATCTTCAAAATTAGGAAGAGCTAGAAACGTGTCTCGAAATAATGGGGAAGTCGGTGGAAGTTTAAGAACGTTTAGAGCTCACAGTCACAGTTGTTTTAGAGGGGGCAGTCCCTCGAGAGCTGTTCCACCGACTTTAGCAGATTTAGAATTTCCACCTCCTCCCACTGATTTACCGCCGCCGCCGGAAGAATTTGATGGACCAGTTGAAGTACCTGAGGGTTTTGCCAATGTGTTCAGTGCAACAGAACTGAAAAGGAGAAGAGTTCCAATTTCACCATTAACTTCTAGAAGACTTACTGAGGAATCAGAAAATTCAGATGTTAATGATGTAATTAATACTCAACCTTCTGTAGAAGAGGCAAGTTCAAGATTTGGCGTGAGTTTAAAAAAATGTGAACCTACTGACTGTACGAAAGAAAGTGAGAAAGAACAGGGGACCACTTTTAACATTAATAGTCCAAATCAAGAAATTAAAAGCCCAATTAGTGTGGATTCTGATATTCCTGTGGTTGGGTCACCTCTCGAACCGCTGCCTCCACCACCATCCTTTCCTGAAATTGGTAATTTAATTGAAAATTTATCTTGCCAATAGAAAGAGTGTAGTTTAACTGTAATAAGTGACTATATTAGGCAGCACTTAGTTGCAACCAGGTAGTGAATCAATTTTAAAATTTTCTCGTTTTTTGCTGCAAATTTTTTTAACGAAATTTTCTTGCCTTTTTCAAATTGGTTACTGTCACAGTTGTAAAAGAATTTGAACTTAGTGATATATAGTTTGAAGAGTAGATTTTAGATTCCACATTTTCTGTCTCCCTCTTCATATTTGTATAAACTGATTGCAGTTCTTCAAACATCTAGAGTTATATTCAAAGATTTTTCATGAAAATAAGATTTGAAAATGAATTTTTGTCTTACAACACACCATTTACGAAAACTTTTAGTTCATTCTAATTTTCATAATTATTTTTTGTTTAAAATTAAACCATGAATTTTGACTTAAATATTATTTCTTTATTTTTTATTGTTTATCTTATTTTTTATCCACAACCAAGTAAACTACTACACTTACACTTTTCTTTTATAATTAAAAGGTTAGCATATGTTGTTATTTACAGAGGAAGATGAACCATCAGAGAATCAAGAACAAAAAGATATAGAACCACAAAATTTAGATGACAATAAAACCTCAAAAGTGTTCAACAACAGAATAGTGATGAAAGAAATGGAATTGAAATTGGTAGCGGAAATAAAAGAACGTGCCGATCAAAAACAGAAGAAACCTAAAGAGTCTCCTGTAGATCCATTGTTGGCTGTGAGTAGCATAAGTCATGATCCTGCGATTCAATTAATTTCAGAACTGTCAGAAGCTTTAAATTTAGAACAAGAGAATAATAAGTTATTTATCACTAAATCTGTAGATAGTAATGGCAGTGCATTTGTTCCTCAGCTCAAAAAAATCGAAATCTCTAATAAGAAATGTTCTGCTAAAGATGATGATACTAATTTAGAAACAATAATTGATTTTAAATCTCGCTTACGAAAAGTTGATAACATGAGTGACAAAAAAACAGAAAGAGAAGAAGAAGTTAAAAATCTGGAAGTAGAACAAGAACAAGGAAACAAACGCGAAAGTACAACCAGTGTGGACAGTGGAAATTTAAAAATTGATGATGGAGAAGATAAGCGTAAAAGCACTGGAAGTATTAGCAGTTTAAAAAACTTTTGGGAATCGAAAGAGAGCAACGAGAATGTAGTAAGTGTACAGTTAAGTCCAAAATTAACTTTAAAAAATAATAAAAATGAGAAGAAAAGTGCAAAGACAGAGGAAAAAATATTTAAATCGGATGAAAAAATCGAAACCTGTGCTGTAGAAACTTGTGATGAATCAACAAAATTAACTAACAAGAGTGAGAAAAGGATATGGCCGCCGAATGCTGATGAGAAGCCGATCATACCGACAAAACCTTTAGTTAAAGCAGTGAAACCGATCATATTGAATCGTCCAGCAAGTTCAGCAATTTATGCCACTCCAATTGCACCAAATATTCCCAAGCCACCGATATCTGCTAAACCAACTTTAGAAACTAGAGTTCCTGAAGATGATATCAAAACATTATTGAAAGATAAAGACAAAAGTGGGAAAGATAATATTTTGGAAATTTCACAAACAATAGAGTCAACCTTAACTAGTATTAAAACGAATCCAAGTGTGTCGGCATCAACATGGTTGCAGTTATCAGATAAAATTGGCTTGTTGCATGTTTCATGCATGGATTATGCTGACAGCGTGGTTCCTGCCCATACAAAATTTCATTTTCGTGAGTTATTGACACGTTTAGAAATCCAAGGAAGACAGTTGAGATCAGCCGGTTCGCGAAATACTACAGAAAATTTGCGCTATCTTAATGAAGTTAATAATACTATTAAAGATGTTGTGAATGCTGTGTTACGTTAATCGGACTTATTCCATGTATTTGACTGTTTAGGACCACTTATATTTAATAATTTTTAGGTAAGTTCATTTAACTCTTGAAATTTTGTGGGTTTGTGGTAAGTCATTGGATTTGTGATATACTGGTTTTGATTTTACTAAAAAACTATATCACAAATGTTTTTATCGAACAATCTTATTATTTTTTTGTTTATTTTCACCAAGCTGTGATACCAGTAGATTATGTACTTTTATGTGTTTATATGCTCAATGTAACTTATTATTTTTAACTTTTTTTGTTGCCACGAAAACAGTATAAATTTTAATCGAACCGATTTTTTTGTGTAGTAGAATAATTGTCTTTTTTATTATACACAACTCTGTTTAGTTATGTATTTTATTTTCGTTTCCACCTTCACTCATGTACAGTTCTTTCTTTCTTTTTAATGACTGACTCAATTGTTGTCGGTTTTTTAACATATTTTCGTTATTGGTTTTTATAAATTATTGTAAAAATTAAATTTGACTCAGCAGGATATTATTTAGACACAAGTAAATCACTATGAAAACCAGTAAATGTTTTCAAAATATTCTTGCCGCAAGTTAGAACATTAACAATTCTACTTCGTGAAAATTTAATTTGCATTTATTCGTTCCTTTCAAAACGATTATTAAAACATAAATTGTTACTGTAGCTGTATAACGCGACTAAAATAGTTTTTATAATAACATTTTAAGAAATTTATTATTTAAACGAAGAAAAAATTATAATTTATAAAATCATAATCACAAATTTTTTCAAATAAAATGTTTTTCTCGTGCACAACGAAAATAAATAAGCTTCCATATTAAGCTAGTCCCAGGAATTTTAAAAATTGTAATAAAATGTCATAATAAATTAAGTCAAAAAACTAAAATTGTTGCCATTTTTTCTAATATGCAGTCGAACTTCAATATAATGAAGTGCCCCGGTGATCTTAAAAGAATTCGTTATATATAAAATTCGTATTGGTATCAAGAATTTCAACCTTCCACATATTCAGTAAAATAGTGCCTGTTGTTCAATTTACTATGGTAATTTTTTGCAAGATATGTTAAAAATAATGAACTAATAAAAAATGACCTGTTCATTATAAACAAATATTACAAAAATCTGAAAAATGAGATAAAAAAATTCGTTATACGGAAACTTTTACTTTGTTATAATGTATAGAAACGTCTACAGAGTGAAGGTTTTCTAAAAAAATCTATATAGAGAATTTTGGTATATGTATATAGAAGTTTGTTACAACGAAGTTCGACTGTAATTTATTAAGTTTCATTATATTGACTTTTCCATACTGATTGTAATAAATGGCAACAAAAATTCTTAATTATGAAAGTTAGATAAGAAAAAGTTAAAGACTGAATTCTGCAAACACATGCCAAATGCCGTACAAAATTTTATATTGGCTCAATTACAAGATGATTCCATTTTTTGCCAGATGTGAAGGTCCCAAGTAGATAGTTTTTCGTTTTTAACGTTCCTTTATCAAAAGCGTTCTCTTTTAAAGGGACCAACCAACTAATGATCTTATTTAATTGACATGTATATTTTCCATTGCAACTGTTTTATGTATGGTTTTTCTCTTAGTGATTTGCTTGTACAGTTTTATTCTATTATTTGTTAGATAAAATTTAACAATTTTAGTCAGAAACAATTTGACGTGCTAGTCCTATTTTATGGAATATGTTGTATTTTTGGGTGTAAGTGCGTTGTGTGTTTGACAAAAATATTTTTAAACTAAGAAGATTACTGTACTGTTAGTTTTAATATAAGATACTAATTTTTTACAACCCAAAGAAAAATACCTAATTAGTAAATAGTCTGTAGGTTCCTTAACAGATTTTTTTAATTTTAATAAAAAACTAGATTGTGATGCAATTCAGACAACTTAAGTAACATAAGATATTTCTAAAGTGGTGTCTTTAAAACCGGTTAAACATAAAAATCTGTTAGAAAACCAATATTTGTTTATACAATATATGCTCATTATACCTACTAATGTTAATTTATAATTTACATTTACTTGACGAAACATAGGTTTTATTTTCTAAAGGGTTAAAAAATCAGTTGAGTTCTTGATGCGTAAGACGTAAAGTACTGCTTTCTTAGTGCATGTTACTGAAACATATTTATACCACAACGATATACTCAATATTTGTGCAAAAAGTAGACGTTGAAATGTGGGGAAAAATCGTTTTCTTATGTAAACAAATGTTCCGGCGACAATAATTATTTTACAAAATTGTCGATCAAAATGCTGTACTGTTAGTTTTACACTTTTCATACAAAAGGTGTCTTGGGATCAATACAAATGCGATTATTAAAAAATAATTTGACAAACTGAATTATAATTATTGTATTAATAGTAAGTTATTAAATAGAAATTTGTTTGAAATGATTTGGATTTTTAATCGCTAATTATAATCTAAGGACACCTCTTTAGTCAGCTGCTGTAATGCAAACGTAGCAGATTGTTAATAATTGTGTTCAGTAATTTTGGAGGGATAATATGGAATTCACCAGGTGCATCATTGATGAGTGGTTATGGAGCCGCTGTGAATCTTTTATACTGTGTCGTTGATCCATCAGATGAGTTACCATAATTTACCTTTTTTTCGAAATTGCTTCTTAAGCTTCGTATCGAATGCGTTTTTAAAAGAAGAAAACAGTTTTTACATTTCATTGTGCCATTGAAGTAAAATCAAAACATTACACATACTTATAATAGACGATCTTTTATGTAGTTGTTCGGTACCTATTAATATTTTGTGATTGAAATCATGACTATTCTTTTTAAAGTCTGCTGTTGATAGCTTAGAAACTTTTATAAGCACTTTCCAGCATTTTTTTATTATTCTCCTTTGTATATATTTGTGCTACTTTTTGTACAGGCTTTTTCAGATAGGGAATAACAGACTGTACCTATTTAAAAATAAAATTTGCTATAATTGAACCGTTTTAATTATCCTCGGCTATTTTACATTTAAAAATTTATAAAATTTTACAAATCAACTTAAGAACTAGTGGTGTGCAGATCCAGAAACGACTCCTGGGGTAGGTTTGGTCAATTGAGATTTTGGCGGAATAACCGGTTTAGTTTCCTTCTGCGAAAGATTAATAATTCAATCTCGATTTTAATTATAGTTTTATTATCTTACCTGAGGTGTGATCGACGCTGGGAGAGGAACTGGTTTAACTGGTTCCGATTCGCGAGCTGGACGAATTTGTTTAGGGATCGGGGCCGGTAAAGGAACTGGATGAGGAGCATCTGATTGAACTTGACGAGTTGGGCGAGTTTGTTTTGGTATGGGCGCTGGAAGAGGCACTGCGTGTGGAGCGTCTGATTGAACTCCGGGTGGTGGAAGGTTTGCTGGTTTCACGTCAGTTTCAGAGTGCGTTTCACGAGACGGGCGAGTTTGTTTGGGTATCGGGGCCGGTTGAGGAACTGGTTCGGCATTTTGAGCTCCTGGTGGTGGACGCGATGGTATATCGGTCTCAGATTGGCGAGCCGGGCGAGTTTGTTTAGGGATCGGGGCCGGTTGAGGAACTGGATGAGGGGCGTCTGATTGAACTCCAGGTGGTGGAGGGTTCACTGGTTTCACATTGGTTTCTGAATGAACTACGCCAGGTGTAGGTTTAGTTTCCTTATGAGGAATTACTCCTGGAAGAGGTACTGGTCGTACGGGAGTCTTATTAGGACCCGCTGTGTCCACATTTGGTGGAGCTCCACTTAAGGCTTCAATTAAAGCGAACACCAAACCTACCTGTACTAGCTGCAAATAAACGAATAAATAATTTATTATTTAAGTCATATATGGGGTACTTACGAGCTTCATGTTTATGCGAAATCTGAAACTCTAATGCTTCGATACGTTTTGGAAGCGGTATTTATATACGGAGTTCAATTATCATCGTCACCTTTTAACATCATAAAAACTTAAAAATATATGCTAATAATTTGGGGCCAAGCACAAAGTGGTTTGTAAATATTGTATATAGTATATAAATAAGGAGAAGGTCGTTGAGAGAAATTTTTTCTGGAAAAATCCCACCTGATGACGCCGATGAAAAAGTGTCATAAAATAAAAACATTGCAACATAACGAGTAAATAGACCAAATTATCGATAAATGTGTCATCGTTATTGATTTGTTAGACTTTGCTTTCTTTTCGTATCGGTAATTTCAGAAGTTTTTAGCTGATTAAAATTTACAAGTTTTTTTTCCATTTATGTAACTAATGATTATCTTTGTCAATGTCAATGTTATGTTAATATTTGTTAAAAATTAGTGCCTTCCATTAAAGTGATAGCAAATTTGTTTGTATAATGTGGTCAGCTGTAAAAAAAATTTAACAGACAAAAAGACGTGAACTTTTATCGCGGGAGACTATGTTATCAACGCAGGAACCGTTTTTTTTTAAATAGCAAAGTACTTTCTGCAACAAGATTACGGTTACCAAGTTTGCAAAAAAAATTTACGACTTTTAGCTCATTTCAGTAAACAGGAATTGTGAAAGTGAGGGAAATTGTAAAGATTCAATTTCCATGTTCCTGAAGAAAATATGTAGGTATATAATGAAAGCTTTACGTAATGCACTATTTTTATCTAGCCCTTGAGGTACGATATGAAATTTCGTAAACAATATTACTTATAGTGTCAATAAACACGAAAATTTGTAGGCGAATAATAAATCATAATACCTGTAGAAAATTACTCAAGGCTTTGCGAATTACTTAGACACTTACTCGTAATTTGTTCTAGGAAAATCTCATAATTAACTAATTGTTTGAATAACAACTCACTGCACAAATTTTGTAGGTGGACTATTGATAAAAATGAATTTACTGACGTTATCAGGATTAGATCAAACAATGGGTAAAAATAGCTTTTTTGTTAGTGCCTTATGATAAAGGAGTATAAAGTGTTATATACCTAAGACCCTTTTAATGATTGATAACTACTAATTATTAAGTTCCATTTATGTCCGTTCATTTGATCCATAACTTTTGAAATAGTAAAAGTAAATAGGTAGTTCAAATTTGTTAATGAATAAAAACGATTGATAAATTGAACTTTCAAGAATACAAAATGATAATAAGCGTCCACAGAAAAAAATCTATTAGGAGACCAAGCGCATTATACAGTGCGCGCCAGCTAAATGGAATAAATTCATTATCTGAATATTAAATATTCCTTTTCTTATAATATATTTAATTACAACGATATACAAACTAATATAATAAAAGTAAAATCAATCGTGGGCTATGAATTATACAACAGGTTCCTCTGAAAAGACTACAAAACCGCCAAAATTTTTAATTTTCAAGCGATTAATTACTAATAATCAAGCTTTAAAATTTTACATTATCTAATAAGGTATATAATTCTTGTTTAAGCAGAAAATTTCATAAAATCAAAAAATAAATTTAAAATAAAATTTCACATGGGTGGAAAAAGGTGGAGAGTGCGTGTGCAGTATGTGAAACTATATACGACCGTGAAATGAGGATTACTACTGAATTGAATAAAAATCAAATTTTCGATGAAATAGTGATTTTTTGTTGGTGGTAAAATTCCTTTTTTTTGTGTTTTGTTCTTGTTCTCCTATAGCACGGTTTCGAACTACACAAGATTTTATAGGAACAACAGAGTTATAAGAGCGCGACCTGTATATACACACATTTTTGTATTCTAAAAAGCAGTGCCATTAGAAGTTTTGTAATAAAGATATTCTTCGTTATCAAATATTTGTTTAGAATAAATTCATCTTATTCTGATCGATGATGACAGTTTAGTGAACCGAAATAGTTATAATTAAGCCGGGCAAGTGAATAATATTAAGGTGATTACATCGAATTAAGTTCAACGACTTCTTTAAGAAATATTCAAAAAACTTGTTTTGTTTCAATTATTACGGAACTACACATTTTGAGATTTTTATCTGTGTGTGTGAGTCTGTGTCAACGAGATTTCATATAAAGGTGTATATACATTATAGATGTCAAATGCAAAGGCTAACACGGGCCAAATAAACAAGGTCTAAGTTTATCTGGGCTGTAAAAAATAACTCGTTGTGGTCCTCGATTTTGACATGCTTGATGTAAATACGTTTTCAGATTAGGATGGGCTATGGAAAAATTGGGCAGGTCTTTGATTTAACGGGAAATTGCAAAAATTCAAATAGAATTCAATAATTTGCAAAAATAAAGTGTATTGAAAACATTCAATACTTGAAATTAATTGAAAATTTGTAGGTGCTGTAACAAATCATTAGCTTTGATTTGATTTTTTACATTTTTACATACCTGTTTTTTCATAACTCACCTTATTCGGATAACTATTGCTCTCCCTATATATGCCAAAATTTACGATTTTTTTGGTAATTGACCTAAAGTTATTTCCAAACATAACTTCAATACTAATCTAGATTTGATAAATTCAGTGCGTACGTTTCAAGAAAATGTAATTCCCTAGGAAACTATTATAGTATTTTACATGATTAGCCAGGTAAAACTGTTTTTCCTGGCAAATGATGGAATAAAATTCAAAATTGCAATCCCGTCACTAACAGTTGTCAAAACTTTTCCGTAATGATATCTCACAAGTCTTGGAATTACTACTGTGACAAACGCTCTTCGTTTATTTACTTGCGTATATTTTTACTGTCAAAAATGAACGTGCTAGAAGCTATCATAAACGAAACCACGAGTGTGGTTTCAAGTTTACTGCCAAAAAAATTTGCAGTAAGATACGAGCGAGAGTACGTCGACTCCAAAAAATAGCAAGAAAGAAACAGTGTAATTGATGTGACCGAAATTTTTAAGAACTACAACCAAATACTAATCGGTCTGCAGCAACGATGGTTGTGGATGCTGGGGGTGCAAATCTTGTCCGGTTCCGGAGTTCTGGGGATGATTCTATAAATCAGAAAATTGAATTGTTTAAAAAAACTGTTCCCGACACGTTAGCGTATACAAAAAAAATGTTGCACCTTCTACTTCGATAGATTCTGAAGTTGGTTCTTCAAATTGTTTCAATTTTAGTGAAAATAAATCAAATTATGTCAGTAAAAAAATTTTTTAAACATGTTCTATAATAAGTGGTCATTTTTTGTTGAGCTGTTGGTTTTCATTATGTATTTTGTGGTATTTAAAAAACTCTTAAATTTTATGTTTGAATAAAATTTGAAAATAATAAAAGAAACATTGCGGCTCTACAAAATTTTCATTCGTACACCTGTTCTAAATATATATACAACGTATCCCAAAATTCGAGGAACAGCTCCACACTACGGTTTTAAGTAACGATAAAGGAACGCGAAATAAATATTTAAAAAATTCCAGGTTCTTTATTCCAGAAGATATCGGCCTTTTTCTAAAGGTAAATGTGGCAACACATTGGGTTCATCCTAATAATGATTAAGGTACTTGAATTGTCTGTTCCCACGGAAATCACAAAGAACAATGAAATATTTTTTTATTATAACGTCACCAACAAATACGATAAAAGTCAAATGTGTCACCAAGATGAAATTAAAATAATAATTCTATACTAAATGTTCAAAGTTTTGTCCGTGCTGATCTCTACACATTTCCACTCTCCTAATTATATTTCCTTGCACTCTTTCTAGCATTTCCTCATCTATCGAACGAGCTGCTTCAAATATTCGGTTAACTAAATCTGCTTCATTTAAAACTGGTGTTCTGTACACCAAATACTTAATGTCACCCCAGAAGCAAAAGTCCAAAGGGGTGAGGTCCGGAGATCTAGCTGGCCAACGGTACGGTCCACCTCGCCCTATCCACCTTTCAGGAAATTGTTTATTTAACCAGTTTCTCACTGGTGCTGCATGATGAGCGGGAGCACCATCCATTTGCAACCACATATTATTGATTACCGCTAGTGGAAGTTTATCGACTAAATTTTGGAAACCATTTGTCAAGAACTCTAAAAAATTGGCCCCAGCCAGTCTATTAGGTATAATGACTGGCCCGATTAACCGATCTCCGATAATGCCTCCCCAAACATTTACAGTGAATCTATGCTGGTAGTTAGCTGGTCTGAATACGTGAGGATTTTACAAAGCATAAAAATGTGAATTTCTTTGATTGCAAAATCTATCCCGTGAAAAATTAGCTTCGTCAGTCCACAAGATTTTTCTATGAAACAGAGGATCTCTTTGTATTTGTACTAAAAACCAGTTACAAAAATTTTCACGATGTGGAAAGTCTTCAGGTTCTAAAGCTTGAACTTTTCTGTAATGATAGGAGTGAAACCGCTCATCCTTAATTATTTGGCCAACTGACCTGTGTGATATGTCCAGCATATTAGCGATTTCATCCCGATAAGAATCACCCGTTGGTGCTACGCTTCCTGTTTCTCTTATCCTTCGGTCTAATCGTCTAAAGACTACTAGGATGTCTTCTCAGAGGATACCTGTCGCGATAGACCTTAGCAGCAGCAGCAGCATTATTTTGGCATGCTCCCAGCACCAAATGCATGTCTGCATATTCGTTGTTCGAAAACATTTTAACATGACAGGACAAATTGACAACGGTTTTTTCTAATCACGATGACATTTATAAGCCATGTTGATTTGATTTTTTTTATGATAAAGTGGTTTAAAAGTAAATTCAGAGCAATGTTGCCGTGTGTTTTTTCAGGTAAAACTGGCGTAAAATGCTTTTCTGGAAATGCTATATTTTGAAGAGTGATCGACTACAAACTTGGTTATAGTTATTCAAAATTATTATGCAAGTGATTATAAACACCAATCTTTAAAAGATATTTTCCAGTAATCTAGTTAAACGACATCAAATGTACAAACTTTAGATATTTATATCTTCAAAATTAATAGCGATGGAATTTTTTCTATATTTTTTCTATATTTTTCTCATAATACTTAGATCTTATATAATCATGATCCATCGAGGTGTTCCGCGAATTTTGGGATACGTTGTATATGAAATAAATAATCGTTATTTATTGTTAAATTGACGGTAAATACAATCTTTTCGGATGCTACTGTAATTAATGGAAAACAATTTTTGAAATATTGCTATGAAGGCTAAATTATATTGTTTATTTAATTTCTATGAAGCAATGTTAATATTAGGTTAAAGTTCACGTATTGTGGAAATTTTATCCAAACGTGCAGAATTTATTATAGCCCGTGAAAATTAACTGTTTCAATGTTAAATAATTGCGCCACAATATATTTTCCGTTGGTGAAATTTTTGTTATGTTGCAATTATGCCGACATCAGTCACCTTAAACTCAAGTGATAGATTATTTTAATTAATTCAATAAATTAAAACTTCACAACAACAAAAATTCAAACTCGTTTCTATTCATGCGATAATATTTACAATTTTTTTCTACTGCTAAAGGTTGATTTTTTAACAGGTTTGCTTCTTTTGAATCCTAATAAAACATCTATACCTTTTTGCCAAAGTATCGTAAGGCACATCTAGCAAATTTTACAGGAGACAACTTTCTTGTCTCACGGTCATTGCATGTTGCATGTTATTTTGGTAGTTAGGATAGGTTAATTGTGTTTTTATCACCATAAAGAATAAACTGATGGTTACAATACTTTGTCAGAACAAGCATTTACGTCCGATACTTCTGATAGATGCAAAATATCAAATTCGCTCAAAATGTTACTTACGATACTTTAGCAAAAAGGTATCGACATGTGCACGCATGGTAGTTCCAACATTTTTTGTTCAAAATTGCTCGCATAATATGTTCCTATTTGAAATTATAAAAGTTGAATAACACAACGTACAGATTTTCTATGCAATAATAACTGGTTAAATACATCTATAATGACGTCGTTCTAACAGTTTCTTGTAAATATTTTTTATCTCCATTGCTGCCAATTGAATAATGAGATTTTAACTCAGGTTTAATTAAAAATAAAATATGGATGATTCATATATTTGAATTTATAAAATACAATAATTTATTCAAATTAAAACAAAAATTATGTAATATATTTTTGCATACATGATTGAGAAGCTACTAAATTCGACAATTTTTAGATGAGAAATTTCTAAAAAAGATGAGCGATTTAAACGAGATCAATAAAAGGCTTTTGGGAATATTTCCATGAATTCACAGTGGAAAAGCTGAGTGTAATAAAGATGTCAAATCAAGTTTATTGTAAGCAATTAAAGTTTAAATTTAATCATCAATTTTTCAAGTTATTTTGATTTTATTGTTGCTGATTTTTTAAATAAGGAAGGGACTAATAATTAATTTTGATTGGGTTAAGTAGACAATATTAAGAATTCTTTTTGAGCGTTTATTTGAATATTTTATATTATTTGATTCTGGCAATTCGTGATATCGTTAATTTTAGAACTATTGCATCAGTAATGAAAAAATGACTTAAAATTCTTATTTCAAACTCGATCACTCATTTGTAATCTGTCTGCGATTTATTAACATAAAAAAAGAGGGAAACCAATAAATTATCATGCCCTTGATTTATAAATTAATTAAATTGAAGTGATACATAATGAGCTAAAATAATAATGTTTTATTTAACGAGCATATAATATTCCCACCATAAGGGGATCAAATACGATATTTTTTCCACGACCGGGAGTAGACGTCCATTTCTATGACACCAATATCGTAACAAAAGTAACAAATTATTCCCTAGATATATAATGTTTCAAAATTCTCCCTGGGGAGTTTTTATTATGACCTACAAATTAAAACACATTGTCAAGGATTGTTTAAATTTCACCAAAGACTACTAGTTTTCAAATTAATAAATGTCAGTTAAGGTGTCAATAAATTAGGTTTCAAATTTATTTTTTGGTTTTAATCTTACTTTGGTCGTGGAAAAAATAGTATATACACCTAAGGAGAGAATGCTATTTTTCCCGCGGTGCTATGTAGCCCTCGGGCTTCGCCCTCTGGCTACAAATTACACCTCAGGAAAAATCTTGCATTTCTCTCCCGCGATGTATAATGTACTATTATTTACGACTTTCTGAATGAAACGTTTATTTCTCATTTTTTGAAACTTCAAATCCTGACAAATGAGAACTTTGCGATCTTTGTTTTATTATGCAACCGACAATCCAACCAACAATAACAACCAAGCAAGGTACTCGTGAAATATGAAATTTTATAATATCCCTTGACTAATACGAGTAAGTGTTTACATTGACAAGTAAACTACAAATAAACTATTAAAATAATAATAATAATACAATTTTAATGAAAATAATATTTTTATTTTTTTTTAAATTATTTTTTATTATTCTTATTAGCCTCGTAGTTGTCAATGTGTTCGTATGTTTTAATCTGCAAAAACCATTTTGTGTGTTGTAGAACCGATTTGTTTTAATTTAAATTTTCCATCTGGCTTCAGCAGTTTTAAATGGTTGTAATTATTTTCATATATAATATCATAAGTGTGATTATTTCCTTCATGCACATAAAAAGTCCCAGTCACCATGGTTTTCCTCAGTTTTATAGCGATTAAATTTTGAAGTTTCAAACGTGTCAAAATTTACCCGATTAAATTTTGACGTCTCAAAGGTGTCAAAATTTACCCGATTAAATTTTGACGTTTAATAGCTTCTGAATTTTTTTTGCACTCATTATCAAAGATTCGTCGACAAGTAAATAAATAATTCGTTGTAAAATCTATTTATCCAAATTAATAATCAGGAAATAATCATGCCGAATACCCCGCGTGCATGAAAATAGCCTGATTAAATTTTTACGTTTTTGTCGCAACGTTTTGCCATAAAGAAATATTTCTCGTAAATTTTCCACCCAAAATCCCTCGTGCTGCGCATTCGAGATTTTGCTACGTGGCAAATTTGCTCGACATATTTCTAGGCAAAACATTTTGACAGAAACGTCAAAATTTAATCGGCTATTTTGATGCACTTGTGATATTACTGTTGATTATTTTGCCGGCAAAATTTAATTATTATTAAGAAAGTTTATTGCTTGGCAATTTCGCGAATGACAGTGACAGATAAACACAACGAGGCCTTGGGCGAGTTGTTTTTTGACATTGGCATGAGCGAAATTGCCTAAAGCAATAAACTTGAGTGGAATAATCATTAAATTTTGCCAGGCAAAATTATCTCACGAATGAAATTTGACATGACTATTTCATGAGACAGGTAAGACAAATCAATTTTATTTTAGATTGTTTTCCTGAGCGATTAATGCTGTTGTATTCCACATTGATTTGACACTAGTTTCTTTGTAGTTTTCTTCGTTCTTTTTTTTCATGTTAAAAGCCCAATCTTGTAATATTTTTGCGATTTCATCAGGAGTTGTCGAAAATAAATCATAACGCCGCTGTTTACAAAATTCGCTGAACTGCAACCATATTGAATTTTTAGTTTTAACAGTGTTGAGAGGGATAACGTTGTCAGTGAACGCTTTAATATTTGCAATTGATAAAGCACCAAATCTATTTTTATTTTCACACATTTTTATAACTGACGTTTCAAAAATATTATAATAACAGCGACTTGATGAATCGGTTACTATGTTTGTCAAAAACAAAGGAAAATTTGCCGCTGAAAAACAGCTCGGTTGCTTCATTCTAGCTTTCCATTGGTTCAGCAGCACTGGCAAAACTTTTATTTTGAAATTTTGTCGGTACGAAACAATTTTTTCGTTAAAAAGATGGATTTTGATTGGACGAAATTTACATGAATGAAATAGTCACACTTATAAATTGACTCTTGGGCACCACGAACGCCAAGCGTTACATTAATGATGTGGTATTCTTCCATATCTTCAACAGCTCGAAGACCCACTTTTCCCGTCCCCACGTAGCGAGAACTTCTCTAAATCGGTTCGAAGAGGCCCATGTCAATATCTTGCCATGGCCAGTCAGATCTCCCAACATCTCGCCAAATTAATACGTGTGGGACATTATGGGAAAAAAACTGATAAACTTAGCGAATTCCCCACAAACACTAGAAGCTCTCCAGCAGGAATTGCAGGTTACTTGGGTCAACACATCCCAATAGTTTATCGACCACCTACTGGAATCAGTGTCACGAAGAGTGAGAGAGTATCAAACTAATAGGGTCGGCGCAACACATTAACAAAAATTAAATTAAATTGTATAAATCTTTTGCTCTTTTTCTTTGAAATTATAATCAATTGTTACCTTTGAATAGTTACACGTTTCTGCCAAGTTTGGTCAAAATATTCGCATCCCTTCTTGGTGTTGCAACTTCTGTTATATTACAAATAACAAACTTCTTCTCTCATAAACGATATTTACATGTCTAAGCAAGTTGCAATCAGTTGGTCGTTCGCACTACAGAATAATCAACTTTGATGTTCGTATTATTGAATAGTTCGCATAAGCGATGTTCGCGTGTCTACAGTATTTCAACACTGTTCTTTCGCTTTGGTACGACTGATGTTTGACAGCACATTTCTCACAAACTCTCGTCTTTAGATTCGATTTTTCAATGCCTTTTAAATTTTGTTTAACACTCAAGTTTGCGAGTTTTCGTCTAAACTAAACTAAAAACATTTGGTGTGTAGAAATCATAGAATTTTAAAAAACTGTCATAAAAGTTCCTACCCCGCATCTGCACATCTGGCAAAAGTATAGAGACCAGAAATTGTGTCTTTTGAATCCGAAGTCCGTTAAATCGATAGATTAAGTTCTGGAAAAAGAGGGTTTACTCTATTTCTTTAATTTTAAAATGATGTTTGTAAAGACTTTCTTAACATAAATGTGCTTACGCGATACACTTTACTATTGTTTATGTCACGAAGATGTATAGTGACTACGGCCGTAATCAACACTTGAATTTTGATTGGTTACTATAAGTTTGAGGCATTACTCACACTCACTTACTCGTTTGGGTGGAAGAGGTGGAGCGTGCATGTTCAGAACGTGATCACTATATCATGGTCGGGAAATAAAGTATAGCATAATCTTATTCAATTCAATCTTAATCTTAATCTTATTCAATCTTGTCAACACAAACAATACACATATAAAATCGGCAGGGTATAATATTATTTAGGCACGAGTACATAGCAGCTGTACCTACAGTACCCTAAAGTTGCAGTAGTGCTAGAAAAGAAGCTATTACATATCATAGCAATGGAGGATAAAATTTGCAATTCTCTGTGCATTTATGTATTTTACTTCCTGTACCACAAATTATATTTACGACGTTCTAAAATTGAGTCACTGTTTTATTTATTCCGAGGACTTTCCTCTTTTCCCCTCCACTTGTGTGGTGTATTTTTTTCCGGCAAGTTATGTAAGGTCCCAAATTTTAATCTATTTCTCACCGGTCGTCTTTTATTAAACTATCCATGTCCAAGGCCAATATTTTTTATCGTTTTACCTTGACTGGATGATTACCCCAACGTCAAGGACCCCATTATCTCAGAATGGCCATGAAGGGGGTCCGCAGTTGTTTATTGTGAAAATTCACAACAATCTCGACTTCAGGCCTTTTCTTCAACGGCCGCCCAACCGTCGCGTTTTTTAAGATTAAGCAGTCCCGAAAGCAATTTACATAATAATCGATTAATCATTGCTACTTGTCAATTTAAAATAAATAGTTTCCTAGCTTTTATATCATTTGCAGTATTATCACCTATAAAATTAAAAATTCGAAACCAAGTGAAGTTTCCAATATCCAATTATAAGTAGCAATATAAATGTATGGACATCTTTTTACGTCTATTTTATTCTTATTCTTACTGTAAACAGCTTTCCCCACTGTTATTTGTTTGCTTGCCGAGTGGATTAAAAAACAGGTAAAAAACCGAACAGCTACGTGTGAATAATTCATAGTTAATGCATGTCACGCTAGCTGTTTACGTTAACAATCATTTATAGAAGCTCGTTTTTCAAGCGTTGAGTGCGAATTGTATTATATAATAGCAGTAGTTCAATATTCTCCGAAATATGTTTGCTAAAACAAATAAATCACGTGAAACTCTTCACAATGCATTAAAATCTTATATTATTTTAGCACAGTGTTTTGGACAGATGCCGGTGCAAGGAATTGGAAAGCCGGAAGCTTTCGAACTGAGCTTTACGATTGTTTCATGGAAGGTGGTGTATTGCATTTTCGGTGTTTTGGCAATGCTCCTTATTGCTACAATGCGTTTATCTCGTTTGTTCATCGAGGGTTTGGATTTTTTTGTTTTAGGTAGTACTTATGATATAATGAGTGTGAAAAAGTTTGTGACCTAAATATTTAAATTTCCGACATGATTCATAAGTTAATACGTCGGTTATGCATTGTAAAACGTATGTCTATTCTTTCTTCATATTTTAGTTAAAATTGACTTTTGTGATATAAATTGTAGTAAATTAAGATAACGTTTTACAATGACATAGCCTCGCAGGACGTCACGACTTCTTGAACATCCCCGATAAAAGCAGTTAGTGTCATGGAAATGAATGAAGTGTTTTTATCATAGGTCTAAATTGAGTTAATTTTTGTTATTACGAATTAATTTGGCCCAACTGAAAATAAATGCAACAGAAAAAAGTGTTAATTAAAAATTGCAATTTATTTGCAACTTAATTTATGCCAACTTCGGTTTATTTTAACTTTGCTTGTAATCGAGTCAATGAAGCCTAAAAATCGTCGGAAATTCGGAATCCTCAGAAGCAGTACCGAGTATAACGAAAGATTTTTTATTTGAAATCAGAAACATTTTAACAGGCGGAAGAATTTTTGTGGTATTCTAATTTTGAAAATTTTGATTTTTGTTTCTAAATTTTGAATAATTCAGTAATTTCATACCGTCTCATTTTTAACATTGAACGTACATCATACCCCTACGGTTAATTTAAAAACAAACTGTCAATCAGTAAGGTACATCCCAGCAATCCTTGATCATACAAATAATTTGACAATTATGTCAATTTAGAAACAAAAAGTTTGATTGGTGAAGGCTACGTTTGGAATTTAGTTATTAAGACGATACGCTTGGTTCCGTCAGATTCATTTTTTAAGTGGGCGTTTCACTGTTTAAGTTACGACAAACGTATGCTAAACTTGCCAATGTTAATCGATAATTTTTTAGGTTTTCTTAAATCGTTCATTTCTCAGTAATCATGGTTGCACCAAATATCTCACTGTTGCAATATTGTGACGACGCTGGACACCTTGTACTACAATCGTACCACATATCATCATTTGATTTCAGCAAATGTTTTCCGAATATCTAGAATTTATTTTTCATTTCGTGACCTTATTCCTCGAAATTTTTCAAAAAACAAAACGTTGTATTGTTGTTGAGTATTACAAAATTTCTAGTACAGCGCCGTTTTTTTGAATTTTTTTAATTTATATTTTTTTTGGGGACCCTTTAGACAATTTCGGAAAAAGCTATTGAAAGCTATTATTTTTAGGAATTCCGTACAAATTTGGTAAGATTTTGATAAAAAATAAGCTTAGACGATTTTCAAAAATTGTGGAACGTATCCTTAATTTTATCATATATTATGCAATGTCTTCTTTTATGCCGATTTTTTATAACTGGTTTTCAGTGGAACGCATTTACAGCATAAGAAATGACCCGACTGTAATTATAACATTCAAAGAGCGTTTCAAATTTCAAACAAAAGAAACTTGACATTTTCAAGTGAGAGTGTGAGTGAAATGTGACATATTCCAAAGTTCCCTTCGATATTAAAATCATTCGTAATCTTCATTACAATGTTTAAAAACACGTTATTACCAGTTAAATACCAATTTAGTATTTGAAAATAGTTGAGTAGACTTACAACTTTATCCTGTGAGCATTATTACTTGATAATATCATTGAACCGTAGATACCTACCCTTAGTTCATCCACATCAACGGTTTGGAGAGGTAACCGAGCCAAAATTTCTTTTAAAAAGATTGCAGATTATTCGAAATTACTACAAAAGTTGTCTGGATTATTCGAACTTGAAACCGAGAATTATATTAGTTCTCTTTTTTTGAATCATGCCACAATTAGTCTAGGAGCCAATAGGGTTTCGTAGCCAATCAGAGTGCGACGGCCTCATTCCAAAAATTTTGGTCACAAAGTCTGAAAGTGGTCAGTTTAATTGCTACTAACAAATTAAATGTTTAATGGCAATAAAAACTTTATTATTATAGATAGTAACATTTTTAATGCAATAAGAGATCCAGTTTTATATAAAAAACTTATATATTTTCGAGATTTAAAAAAAGATTAAGTTTAACCAAAGTTATTGCAAAGTTAGTGCAAGTACCTTACGTTTTCCGTCTTTGCGCGCATCAATTTTAAAATTTCTCTACTTCTATTAGACGGATTGAGACGTACAACGTCTCATTTTAAAGCTTGAACTTTATTTTACAATGTAGGTAAGTTATTTAAGTTTATTTATTTAACAGTTAATAGCAGCTTAAAGGCCTGTGAAATTTGAACGAAAATGGTGATTTAATTTGTTTATAAGGCATTTTTTATTATGTAACTTTGATGAAAGGGCAAAAAAGTTATCGGATATCGAATGCTAATAATAAATTCATGGTTTGGTTATCAGTTTTTCTTTATTAAAACCCATGAAGACGCGATTACATCGAGAGCGATCTACGCTCGGTCGATCGAAAGCTCCAAGTGCAAGAGCGCTATACTTATGGTTTTGATGTTTTATTAAAATTAATTCATTTATTAAATTAGTGAGCTTATTTTTTTGGAGTGTTTAACAGGGAGGGACGGTTTCGTAAATTTCGTATGTTATAAAATTTTATATTTTAAAATAAAGTTTTATTTAGATTTAGATTTTATTATATTATCTTTCAGTAATGACTTGCGTTAGGAATAAAATTAAATAGTTTTTGCCCATATTGGGATAATAGAAATAGATAAAATAGGTTCTTAGTTAGGTATAGGGGTGCACGTTACCGACTTAATTTTTTTGGAATGTTTAACAGGGAGGGACGGTTTCCTAAATTTCCTATGTTATAAAATTTTATATTTTAAAATAAACTTTTATTTAAGCTTGTAAAATTTACCTAGGAATGTGGTTTTAGAAAATCCTTATTTATTAAGCAGTATATACCGGGTGTCTCAATAAGGCTGGACACCGGCTGTATATCGGAAACCGTTGGCTCTAAAATTTTGAGGAAAGAACTTTTATGGCAAAAGTGGACCAAAGAAGTTCTTTAAAAATATGTTTAACTTCGAATTTTACCGCAGGGGAGCGTAGTAGAATAGTAAACATCAAAAACTCAATTTTCTTCTTAAAATCAAATAGAACGATATGTATCCAACAACATTTTCTTTATTTACGAAAAATTCGTTACTATTTTGGTTAGTAACATTTTTCGCTATCTCTTCAATTGAGGGGTGGGGGGAGACACATTTTCGTAACTCAATAAAGTAAATTTAGTCCCGTTTGAAAGATACTGAATGGCTTAATTCATATCCATCGGTAGATTACCATTGCATTATGAAGAAAAGTTAGCAGATGGAGAGTTTTTGAATAACTACAAATTTAATTAATTTTTTTTTTAATTTAAACGGTAAGCTACTGTTTTCATGTCACTATGTTGTTTGCATTAAAATTTCGAAAAGAATGCCGAAAACCGCACGTTTCTATCTTTTTTCCAACATAATAAAAAAAGCTTATAAACAAATTAAATCAGCACTTTCGTTCAAATTTCACAGGCTTTTAAGCTGCTATTAATTGTTAAATAAATAAACTAATAAAGATAACTTTCCTACATTGTAAAATAAAGTACAAGTTTTACAATGAGACGTTGTACGTCTCAATCCGTTCAATAAAAGTAGAGAAATTGTAAAATTGGTGCGCGCAAAGACGGAAAATGTAAGGTGCTTGCACTGACTTTGCAATAACTTTGGTTAAACTTAATCTTTTTTTAAATTTCAAAAATATATAAGTTTCTTATATAAAACTGGATCTCTTAATGCATTAAAAGTGTTACTATCTATAATAATAAAGTTTTTATTGCCATTTAAACATTTAATTTATTAGTAGGAATTAAACTGGCCACTTAAGAATAAGTTGGTTGCAGCCGTCGCACTCTGATTGGCTACAAAACCTTATTGGCTCCTAAACTAAATACAGATAAATAAATACAAATGGTAGCCAAGGCCGACCAAAATATTTGTAAATATCATGAGTACTTGAGACATATGGACATTCTTATGTATTAGGTTGCAGTTTTGTTAAAGTGCAACACTTGAATGTAAAGTGTTCTGACCCTGACAAATGTTCCGTTCCGTCGTATTTGAAGTACATAATATTTTACATTCATTTATTTAATTAATATGTGTACGTGTATTTTTCAAATATTTAAGAATAAAGTAATATAAACCTAAAACGAACATTTCCACAAAAAAAAAACTATGCCAGGGGGTTCAAATTCAAATACAACTTTCAGTTCTGCAAAAACAAATTTTATTTATTGTAATCTCCCCGCCACAAGATCAATTTGAATAAAAATAACAACAATTATTCGTCTACTTCAGTAACAGAAATTTGCATAACAAGTTACATTAATGTTTCTATTAGATCATAACATTTATGTTTTATTTTTAACGTTTGTATTAAATTTTATTCTCATACAAAAAAGTTTATGAAAATGTTTTTTCTGGATTTGTAATACAGTAAAACCTCGATATAACGAACTAATTGGGGGGAGAGGGTGTCCGTTAAAGCCAAAAGTCCGTTATATAAAAATAGGTTTAAAATAAATCAAAATTTTTTTTTTTTAAATACACTGTATTTAGATATAAATAAAAAATACAAAACAAACAAAATTCTATTTAATTGTCTTCGGATACTCGTCGTGAAGTGACGTTGCTGCAGTCTACGAGCATTATGTCTCAAATTCTAGTGCTAGACGTATAACGTGATTATCATGGCCGCTAAAAATTGTTTACATGCGGCGACACTTGAATTTAAGCATGAATAATATTAACAAGACGTTTTTAATTTTTTTACATTTGACCGGATTTTTTGTCCGTTCTATCGAGGTTTTACTGTACAGTGGAATTTCGTTATTATAATTGATCCCAAAACACTTCACATTATTATCAATTGTGGAAATAAACAATAAGAATTCTTAGTGAATTCGCACTAATTGTATCTTTTCTTGGTAACTTACTTTCAACCAAAGCTTATTTTGTATCTTTTGCATAAGGACACACCAGAATTTTTTGAAAAATATGACATTACCACTATGAGAATTATATTCGGAGAACAGATAACTTTCACAAAAATATTATAATTTATTACTTGTAACAAATTGAGCTTAATGATGCAAAGATTGTATCATTTGTTATTATTAACTTGTTATTGCTATCAAAAAGTATAAGTTCCAAAGTGATCACAACAAGCGGATTTCACTGTATTTTATTTCTAAATATTTAAAAAATTGTATATAAGTACACATAATTTAACACGGTAAAAATGAAAATAAGTACAACATCTAGATTAATTTATTTAAGACGGAACGTTTTATCATTGCTATAACTCCTGGTATTTAACAACATAAAGCCTACGTTTTCTCGTACGTCTTGTCTTGTCTGAATGTTTTATCGTTGCAAGTCCCACATATACCAATTTAAAAATTTTTATTAAATCGTCGACAATTTGCATTGATATCTAATTAATTGAATTTTTAAAACTCTGTTTAAAATTTAATAAGAATCTTTAAAAAAAAATTCAACTTATTTTCTATTACTTTTAGGCGGAACTGTCTATTTCATAAGTCCATTAGTCAGTTCGTTACTGCTTTTGAAATTCAGTTCCGACTGGCCAAACTTAATGAAATGTTGGGCCATCATCGAATATTCAATGCGAAATTACAGCACCCGATTGCATTTGAAAAAACGTTTTAAAATTTTGGCCTTTGCTTTTTTCATAGTTGCTGCCGGTAATTATCGCTTTCATTTTATTACCACAAAATTTAATCAGTTTATCGTAGCTGACCACACGTTGTCCCAAATTAGTAAACTACTAATATCAATGAAATGTAGTTCCGACAAGCAAAGATATCTGAAACATTTTTATACGAAACTGTCCTATCCTCAATTATTTTCACTGATTGAATATTCGGTTTGGAAAGGTTTCTTTTTACAAGTACGTTTATTTACCTGTTCAGTGAAGAAAATTTAATTATTATTATTGCAGCTGATTAACATTTTGGCATCATTTACTGGCACGTTTACTGATTTGTTTATTGTTTTAATCAGCACTGCTTTAGCGCTTAGGTTTAAACAGATTAACGATCGATTACTGGAACTTGCCCGTAAAAAGGTAAAACTGTCAATCATTAGTGCCGATTGATTGCCGCCGAATTTATTTCTTTTTAGATAAATTCTGAAGAAGTTTGGAGAAAAGAGCGTGAAGCATATGATCGGTTAAGCAAACTATGTCGACTTTTAGATAATAAAATGTCTTATGTAATATTGTGGTCATTTGCTGGTAATTTATTTTCGATCTTGATTGCGATGTTTGACAGTTTAAGGTAATTTTTTATACACAGTATGTTATCAAGCGTTGTTGCATCTTTATTGGCCCCAACTTTTGCCTCTGTTGAAATATGTAGCTTCTTGTTGTTTCTTTCCTCTAATTGGCCACTTTACTAGTAGGCTGCAGACTAGAGCGATTAGATAAATCGAAAGCGATATGCGCTAAAGAGAATTTATTGCCTACGGCTGCGTCAGTTAACACATTCAGCTTCAATTCTTCGTTCCAAAAAAACATATTCCTTTTTATCCGTTTGAGTGGTGAGTATTCGGTATAATTTGATTATTATTCATTAAAAACTTATGATATTATCTTGATCTTCCTTTTTGAAAATTTTCAAAAATATTTAGAACATTTGAAAGAAAATGTGAGAGCATTCAATAAAATAAGAAAACGTTGTAATTTATGTGTAGATATAACAAAGGTGCTAATGTTGAATTATTGTTAAAATAATTCACTTTTAAATGTTACAATTAAACAACGCTATGCAACACTCGTGAAGAATCTAATTACAGCTTGACAAACTTAGCTTGGCGGATGAGTCATGGATGCGCCGTAGACCGAAAGACCGCCCCTTAGCGGAGCTCAGTTCTTTATTGGTGGTCGCTCGCCAATACTAGCTATATCCTTATCTTAAGACACTCTCTCGCTTCCTTTTCTGCGCAGGGTCATCCGCCAAGCTATTTCTGTCAAGCTGTAGCTCACTTGTACATCCATGCGCACTCGGCTGTCACCTTGTGCGCCTCGTGAGCGAAATTCTTAGTGTCTTTACTTGTACTGTAATATATATATATATTTTAGCTCTACAGGCCTAGAAGGCCCATGGCTTGATTGACCGTTTGTCTCCATCCTTTCTTGTCCCTTGTCCTTTCCTTCCAGTTACTGATTTTACTGTCTCCTATGTCCTTAATTACTTCGTCCTTCCATCTCGATTTGGGTCTTCCTCTTCTCATTTTTCCACCTACTTCACTTTCCAATATCTTCTTTGGAACTCTACTATTCTGCATCCTCATCACATGTCCCAACCATCTCAACCTTTGTCCTTTTACCACTCCAACCAGTTGTGGTATCTTGTAAAGTTCTTGCAGCTCTTTGTTGCTTCTTCTTTCCCATCTTTCCTGAACTCTTTTACCTCCATATATCTTCCGGAGTACTTTCCTTTCCCATACCGCCAGTCTTGTTTGTTCCGCTTTACTTAGTACCCATGTTTCGCACCCATATGTAACTATCGGTCTTATTACAGTTATGTACACCCTTAGCTTAGCTCTCCGAGAAATGATCTTGCTTCGTAGTACCCTATTAAGAGCTGCTAGGCATCGATTCCCCGCCATTAGCCTGGATTGTATTTCCGTTGTTACCCCTGGTTTCCTGGTAAAGACAGTACCCAAATATGTGAACTTTTCCACTTCTTCAAACTTATATTCCTTGCCTCCAACTGCTTCCAATCTCAAGTTGTTATTCTTCTTAAACTCCTCTTCCGTCCACTCCATGTATTTAGTCTTTTCCTCATTAATACACAGACCCATTTTTCTTGCCTTTTCCTCTAACCTTTTAACTACATTTTTTAGCTCCTCTTTACTTCTCGTTACAATTGCTACATCATCCGCAAATGCCAAGCATTGATGCCTTTTATGGTACACAAGTCCGCTTCTATTGATCTCTGCTTCCCTTATTGCCTGTTCCAATACTATGCTAAAAAGAACAGATGACAGAGGATCACCCTGCCTAACTCCCTCCTTTACTTCAAATTGATTTGACACTGTGTTGTTTATTCTAACTGCACTTTCCGTTCCTTTTGATGTCATCTCAACCATTCTTATTAACTTTTTATTGATTTTCATTTGTACTAATGCCTTATAAAGCTCTTTCCTTTTCACTTTATCGTATGCTTGTTTGAAGTCTACGAATAGAACCATCGTTGGCTTTCCATACTCATAACTTTCAGCTTGTATTTCCCGTAATGTGAAGATTCCATCAATTGTACTCCTTCCCTTCCTAAAACCACTTTGGTACTCTCCTATTTCTTTTTCCGTTTCTTCCACTAATTTATTCTTTATGTGTATAGCCATTATCTTGTAGGCTACGTTCAGCAGTGATATACCTCTATAATTCTGACATTCACTTTTGTCTCCTTTTTTATATAATGGACATATTATTGCTTGTACCCATTCCCTTGGCATCTCCTCCTTCTTCCATATTTCTTCCAATAATTTGTGCATTCTTTCTATTAGTTTATGCCCTCCATACTTGAATAGCTCAGCTGTTATTCTGTCACTGCCTGGACTCTTATTATTTTTTAACTTTCTTATAATTTCTAAGATCTGTTCCTCCGTTGGCGGTGGCAGTCCTTCTTCATCCCCTTTTTTGTCAATGCTAATTTTTACTTCTTCACCACTTTCTGCTTTTCCACCATTTAGTAACTCATCAAAGTACTCACTCCATCTTCCCAGTATTTCTTCCTGACTTGCAATAATGCTCCCACTTTTGTCTTTGTAGAACACTGCTTTGGACTGGAACTCCTTTCTTTCATTTTTAATTCCTTGGTATAAATTTCTAACTTGATTGTTCCTGTAATTTTCCTCTATTTCCTGTAGCACTTCTTCATTATACTTTCTCTTTTTATATCTTAACATGGTTTTGACTTGTCTTCTTTGTCGCTCATAGTTATCTATTGCTTGCGTTGTACCTTCCACCAACATACTTAATCGCAATTTCCCCCTGCTTTCTAGGGCCTCTTTGCACTCCTCATCAAACCATTTCCTTCTTCCTTGTCCCCTCTCTTTATTACAATATTCTGCAGCTTGCTCTATTCCATTTTTTATTTTCATCCAATTCTCTTCTATGCTTTGTCCCCATGCTACGCCCTCCAACTCCTTCCTTACTACTTCCTCATATTCTTTTTGCTCTTCACTACTCTTTAATCTTATTACTTTTTTCTTCCTTCTTTCCCTGCCCAATTGATTTCTGATGGTCGGTATTATTTCATTTATGTTTGCTCCTACTATAAAATGATCTGTATCTGCGTCCGGCCCTCTGAATGATCTCACCTTTTTTATCGCTTTTTCCTCTGGCTTTTCAATCAAATATCAAACTGTAATATACTAATAATATAAAATTCAGGTACGATATATTGATTTTGATGGTATATCTTATCGTCTCGGTCTACAGCCAGCTAGAGATTTGCTTCATGCACTCTCTTAATTAGATACTTCTGTTCATTAATTTTACAGTTAATTTTTAAAACTTGTATTATTGTATTGTTATTTTGCTTTGTGTGAGTCCAATTTGATTCTTTGAAAAAATATATTCGCCATCGGATATTTTTATTATGAATATCATGGATGCAGTAATTACATTTTAAAATAACAGGCGAAAAAAATGTGTACGAAATGTGTATGTTTGATTGTATTTGAAATTTGTAGGTCTCATTGCGGTTGATGAATACATTACACATCTCGCTATCCTTTCTCCACTTGTCTTTATAACTGTAATTATTTTTCTTCAAATCTCTTTGAAATTTATTAAATATTTTTTGGAAGCACTCCTTTTTCCACATTATTTGGCATGCCCATTCCATTTGATTCTCCTCTTCTCTATATTGTTTGGAAATTATTTTTTTTACACCCATCTTACTTAGGGCTGGTTGCAGAAACGAAAGTTGTCAACAATAGTAATCATGGTAATAACGTGCTGTTAGCTGACACCGCTGTTAACTTTTGTTTCTACAACTGGCCTAGAGTAACCAAACGTTCACCCGGCTATGAATGGAGCTAATTGACCAAGTTGAGATATGGTAAACTAACAGTCACTTGTCTGTAAAATTGACGTTGTTATCATAAATTTTGAATAAACAAAATTGTGCTACATTCAAACAGAAGAAAACAAAAATTAAATGTGAAAGTATAATAATGAGAAAAACCGACATAACTTATACATAATAGCAATCCAATTATCACCTCCTTACACATTAATCAGTAACTCACGCGCTTCAAATTCAAAACAAAATTATCATTTACATAATCTCACTTGTTTAAAGGAAACTAAACGACGGACTCAGCAAGATCGCTTTTTACTTTTCCTTCGGAGTCATAATTTTTCGGACAGTTTTCGTCGTTCTATATGCATCCTGGGTACACGATGAAAGTTTGAAATCACTGCCTGCCCTGCTTTCCTTAGAATCACAAGCTTACAATTCAGAGGTAACTGTTACGTTTAAATGTTCTATTTTTAAACAAAATACTCGTATGATTTTTAGGCTCGTCGATTTACACGACAAATAAGTATGAGTATGGTTTGCCTAACTGGAAGAAATTTTTTTCGAGTTACACGAGGATTGTTGATAAATGTAGTACAGGCTACTGTTAGATGTTACTGTAATAAATAATAACAAATTACTCGTTGCAGTTCTGTGGAGCTGTGGTTACGTATGAGCTGGTGATAATTCAATTTAATGGACAACTCTTGGATCAAAAATCAACGTCAAATAATATCACTCAATGTTAAAAAAGCTTGTTTGGCCCTGTAAAATTATACTTTACTTTGAATGAACTTGTAAAAATATTTGTATAACCTCGAGTTTGCTTTGATAATCAAAATTTCGTACAGTTCGTTTAGTTAATACAGAAATAATCATGAAGAAAGAAGCTAAAATTCGGCGTGGATTGGAACCGATACACGAATCGCTGAAATTTGTGTTAATAGTGGCTCAATGTTTTAGTCAAATTCCAGTTCAAGGTATTACTGCACTCGACGCAAGGGCACTTCACTTCAAATGGCTGTCGTGGAAGGTGTTTTATTCATGTTTAACGTTCACTGGTACAGGATTCATGTTAGCAATGCACATTTATGATGTATTCAAAAATGGCTTTCACTTCTTTATCATATGTAATTGATGTAATAAGATTAATTAATTCACGAAAACATTTCAAAGGTTTATTCCAGCCGGGATCATATTTTTTTTTAATACCTCAATGGCTTCACTACTATTTCTGAGAATGGCGCTGAGGTGGCCGAAATTGATGAGGAAACTAACGTTGATTGAAGTATCGATGCAAAAATATGATCATCATATTTTTCTTAAGCGAAGAATCAAGATTTTAACGATTTTCTTTCTTTTATTAGCTGCAGGTAAGAGATCAAGGTTTTGCAATTACGATAGTAGGATTGTTCTTCACGTAGAAGACCTTGATGACGGCTAAAGGAAAACTCATCTTGAAACTTGTCGAATTACGTAAGGTTACCTTCTAAAGTAGGTTTTCGGTTAATGCAAATAAATTTTACTTTTAATGTGATTAATATTTGAAAAGATATACAGTCAGCGATAAAAGTAAATAAACAATTCGATAAGTATGAAACTATTGAATCTGTAAAAAACAACACAGAAATAGGTCTATTTTTAAATACAATTTAAATTGTTTTTTAGATGCGATTTTTATACAGTGCTTTCGTAAATAAGGAATAAATTTGATAAAACATTTTAGAAGAATTTTCACAAAAAATCCTCGGACCAGTCAACTTTAGTTTTTAAAACTGCATCTTTTTTAATATTTATAATTTTACGATCGTCTTTTGTTTTCGCACTATGACGTCATCAACAAATTTTTTAAACTTTAAACTAAACTAACACTGTCAACTAAAGAAAAATGTTGATAAGTTTTTATGTCACTTTATGAACATTTCAATTATTTTTGCTTGCCTTATCAGTATCAAGAACCAAACACTATTAGTTTTTGACTTTTTTGTGTTGTAGCGAATTTCATTAAACAGATTCATTGTTTTTACTGTTCATTATTGCAATAAATTTTTAAACCATAGCATTTTTGAATAGAGCATGAAGATACCTTTCAAATGAGGTATCACAAGCTAGCCCTTCCCATTTAAAAATTTGGGGGTTGCAACTGTCACTCGAAGGGGGTTGAGGTTAGGGATGAAATTTTCACTTTGCAGGACATCATGTGATAAACTAAAAATGACGTGTTTCGGGGATTTTTTCTCAATATGCACAATAATTGAGATAATGAATTTATTCCATTTGGCTGGCGCTCACTGTATACAGCGTGGAGAAAAACTATGGAAACCCCTAGAAATCTTGGGGGATTAGTGAAAAAAGAAATAACCAATGTCCATACCCTAAGTAATTTTCAACGAGGCTTAACACAAAAAGTAAAATGTGCAAGCCATCTGAAACATTACTTTTCTTTTAAACTCTAAATCATTTAAAAATTTTCAATAATAATATTATTGTGATTCAGATTTTCATCCAAAAAGTATAGACCGATTATGCTGTGACTCAAACATTTATTTTTCTAAATTTTTGTCTGTTAAAAGCGGTTAATTTAAAAATTAAGATTTTCCTGAGCTCAGTATTTACCTACCATTTTAAGAATAAATTATGTTATTAGTTGAAAATTCTTTATTTAAGATTTTCTTAGGTTTCGAAACAGTTTTGTTAGGAACATTTTTTTTACAAAAATAAAAAATTGTGTTACTTTACTTACGGTCGATTTCACATTTTCTAATTTTCAAACGCCCTATATTGTACTTCATTAGAAGTTTGTCCACTGTTTATGATGTTATAACTATTGCATTTGTCGGGAGACAACTCCTAGTTCGACTAATCAACAAATTCAAATTATAGAGTTTCGAGTTAATCAAGGTTCGACTGTAGTTACCTAAACGACCTATCGAATAATAACACGGGTAACGCTGGTAGCATCTTCTTCCATTCCTAAGACTGTAAGTGACACTATTAAATTATGTCATCAAAGGTAATGCTCACAAATAATGTTAGCTACTTACGGTACCTCTGACTATGAATGTAAGTCCTACTTATATTGTAATATTGTTAGTGGCGGAAAACGATGGTTATGATTCACTCGCGTTAGGATTGCAGTGGAAGGCAAAGTCAGCGATGCCCAATTCATACCGTTGACGTTATACTTTTAGTCTTGAGTGATGGAAAATTATATTTGCCACAGAACGCGGTCGTCAATAATATTGTGATGACGTCATCCTGACCACCCTCTAAACCAATCACAAATGAGAATTTTTGGCTGGTATGCTAGCTACCACTGCAGTTTCAACGCGAATGAAAGAAAAATGTTTAAACAGCATTAATTTCTTTTTGCAGTGGAGCACAGTTTGGTACAAATCAGTAAGCTAATAATCTCGTTCAAATGCCAAAGAGAAACTGGCAGTGATGCTCTTCGTCATTTTTTTGTCGACATATCATACGAACGAGTATTCACTGTTTTTGAATACAATGTATGGAAAGCTTTGCTACTGCAGGTAAATGCCTATCGACTTTGTCTTTGTTGATTCAATGCACATTTCTGTAGGCGGTCAATATTCTCTCTACCTTCGCATGGACATTTATCGATTTGTTTATTATGGTCATTAGCAGCATACCTGCATTAAAATTAAGACAAATCACTTTTAAAATCCAACAGCTTTCCACGTCAAAGGTTCAAATAAATTAAATTCTTCTTTTACTTACTGGATGTTAACTTTTTTCTAGGAATCGTCTGAAATTATATGGAAAAGAGAAAGAGAAGTTTACAGTAAAATACAACGTTTCTGCAAACTTTTAGATCAGGAAATGTGGAATTTAATTCTCTTGTCTTTTGCTAACAACTCTTACTTTATAATCAATCAGTTATTCAACAGTTTAAGGAAATTGGATGATGGCTTAAGTAAAATATCTTTTTTCTTTTCTTTTGGTTTTGTGATTTTAAGGACGTGTGGAGTAGTTTTCTATGCTGCGTGGGTTAACGATGAGAGTTTAAAACCTATGCACATTCTACATTCTATTCCTTCCAGTATTTTCAATATCGAGGTAGGTACATGTCTATTTTAAATTATTTTTTTTAATTTACATTGCAGATTGAAAGATTTATCAAACAAATCAGCCTCAATTCGGTTTGTTTAACAGGAAGAAAATTCTTTCGTGTTACGAGGAGTCTCATCTTTAATGTAAATTAATGTTAAAATCGTTGAAAATTTTCAGAACATTGTTTTGTTTGTTTCAGATAAGTGCTACGGTCGTTACGTACGAATTAGTGTTAATTCAATTCAACGGCCACTTGCTTGCAGAAAACGTAGCAACAAATAATTTTACTCATTGTTAATAATTGGTTTCTCATTGTAAGTCATTATGTTAATTAAAAATTACATAAAAGGGAAAAAGGTCTCTACTTATTATCTAATTTTATACAGCAACAAATGAAAATTTTCATATTCCATGTATTATGTACACATTTATTTGTAAATTGGTGTTGAAATTAGAAATAGTATGTTACATAGCAAGATGAAGAGTGTATCATTGAAACCAAGAACTATGATAGATAGCCAAGAAGAAAAGCGTTGCGGTTAGCTAAACTTTTCACTGAGGTATGTAGAGTATTTTATTCGCAATCATAGTGTGTTAGTTAAAAATAGCTAAGTTTCCGAATGCCTGCTAATGAATATTCCTAATATAAATCATCATCATGACTTGTGTAAAACAACACCAGGTCGACGTGGTGTAGTTTACCTCCGAGGTCTCAAATATATACTCAGCAAAAAAAGATTCAGATATAGCATAACATCAGTAAAAGCTTACCTATGAGCTGACAAAATGCGGACATAAAAGAACCAGTACAAAAAAGGCGAATATTAAAATTAATTCAGTGCAACAAAAAACAATAGACACATGGATTACCATGAAAATATAAATATATAACGTGTGTACAAATTGCCGGAAAAGCTACACGCAGTGACATTCTTCGTTCGGTTCTGAATAAAAAATCTTATTGTTAAAATGTCGTATCATGCTTCGTTTGTTTTCACGGGGTTCTTGAAGTTCATACTTTTAGTGCGTAACTAAGCCTTACTCTTCGATATCTGTTAATAGAGATAGCTGCAATTTAGTTTAACCCTAGAGTCATGTTCCGAAATAAATTTTCTCCGTCCATGTCTTCGGTCTCGGAGACCGAATCTTTCTAGTTTAATTATTATTGAAAAATTATTGTTTTAGGTTAGTTCTAAATTTATATATTGGAAACTACGTCCTTTCTCTACAATCAATCGCAAAGAGATTTATTATAACATTATTGTTATTGAACTTATCAGTGGGTATTCACAGGTACCACAATTATGGCACTTTTTTGAAACATCTTTAAAAAACAACAAATCATTAAACTTTCTTTCAAAAATAACTTTGGTGCTAAGAAAACAACATAATAGCCTGTCAAACCAAATAAAAAGAAAACTATAAAAAAATTATTTTACGAAAATAAAACTGTCACAAATCAGTCTTCTTTCTCGGTTGAACAGTCGTTGCATATGACCGTAATATGTTCGAGGCATAGATATCTGTTGCATTTTTTGCAACAATATTTGATTTTTCTATTTTTTTTTCGAACCACATTCGAAGCAACATTAGATCAAAAATTATGATAATACACAAAAAATATAAATACAGTGCGACCTCGATAATCCGAACCTTCATTATAGTGGATTCTTCAATAATCCGTCCAAGCATTTCAATTGCATTGTGTACTATATAATTCGGATTTGATGGTACTCGGTTGTCCGTACCACTACAAGATGTTCCTGTACTTCAAAGATTAAAAGAGACGGCTTGTATAATGAACCAGAACAGGATCAAGCAAACAATAATTACAAAGTACATTTGCGGCCACTAAGATATGCACGATACCTGTCACAAATTTCCCTATTTTTCCATAGATTAAATCTGGTTTTATTCCAGTGACTTTCGTGAAATAATATTGGTCATAAACAAAATAATATTGATATTTGGCTGATGTTTTTTAAGACGCTTATGATATAAAGCAAAAATCAAGTTGCCAAAAAAAATCGTTCACATTTGGGTGGCCGCAAATGTGCTTCACAAAATAATATAAAATTTAATAAGTATACTTCTGTTTTAAATAATTTTTGTTTATGTACTATTTTCTAGTTGTTTTGTATTAAATGTTACTCGTTTCAATAAAAAAAACTGCCTTGCTTCAGTAAACCGAATTATTTACTTATCCGGATCACCGCGGTTTTAATTAGTTCGGATTATCGAGGTCACACTGTATTCATAAAATAATTTGTGCTAAAACAATAGTAAGAAACACAGAAAATAGTAATTAACAACGAAATCCATAAGTAAGTCTGAAAATATGCCGTAAAAGATAATTGCAATTGGTTTATTTACTTTCTTCAGTCATGTTGTACGGTCCCACAGACCGTAACGGTGCAAAAATCACAAAAACAATACAATGTGGGCATATGTGGCTATGAAGCGACTGACTGAAAATAACAATGACCAAATCAAGCAGCTACTCGGAGAATCGGCCAAATTTGTTAAAAGAGTAAAAAGTTACACAAAATTTACGAAAAAGTCGGTCTGTGGGACATATAGAACATGACTCCAGGGTTAAAGAACAATTTTTACTAGTATTATTTTGTAAACGTTTTCTTTTCGATTTAAAAGTTTGTTTTTAACATTCCTTAATTAACGTACTTTCACGAAAAATACATTTGACAACGTTGACTTCAATCAAAATTATTACTACCAAATTTTGACGTATGTATTTAATTCGACTACCGTGTTTCATTTCGTTTAAACTCTGCTTCTTCGTGGTTATTTGTATTGCTTTGATTAGTTGTTGTGCTACTGTGTTTTATCGTTCCTTTGTTGTTATTTTATTCCTTCATAATGGATTTTACATTTAATGATTATGCCGATATGTACATGGTGTATGGTTTCTATAATGGAAATGCTAATTTGGCACAACGAGAATATCGCCTACGTTTCCCAAATCGGAGACATCCTAGTGGAAATGTATTTCGGAGGCTGGATCAACGTCTATGTGAAACTGATTCGGTTACTAAAAGAAATGCTAATGCTGGTCGACCAAGAGAAAGGCGTACAATACCACTAGAAGAGCAAATTCTAGACGCAGTACAAGAAGATCGTTCCGTTAGTACCCGACAGTTAGCTTCAACCTTAAATATCCCTAGTAATAAGACCGTTCAGTTGGTTCTACGAGAAAACCTTCTTCACCCCTATCATGTTTGTAAAGTTCAGCCGCTCTATGAAAACGACAACATTTTTCGATTAAATTTTTGTAATAGAATGTTAAATAGGATTCAAGAAGATGGCAACTTTTTAAGATGTATTCTTTGGAGCGATGACATTATGTTTACCAGAGATGGTGTATTTAATACCCACAATGTTCACCATTGGGCGGATGAAAATCGGCATGCATTTCGAGAATATGGTCACCAAAGGAGGTTTTCCATTAACGTTTGGCTGGGCATAATAAATCACCGGGTCATTGGGCCAATTTATCTAACAAATCGTCTTAATGCCAATGAGTATCTCAATGTATTGGAACAAGTTACTGACGAAATGCCACTGAATATACGCCATAACATGATTTACATGCATGATGGAGCTCCTGCACACTATGCTCGTAATGCAAGACAATGGTTGGATGAACACTTCCCAAACAGATGGATTGGTCGCGGCGGTCCTATCTTGTGGCCTGCGAGATCTCCCGATCTCAATCCTTTAGACTTTTTGTTTGGGGTTTCATGAAGGAGAAAGTTTATGTAACGCCTCGTCAAGACGCTGACGAAGTCAGAAATAGAATTAACGCGGCAGTATTGGAAATTACACCACAAATACTGTTACCGAATGAACAAACTCTTACATAAATTACACAACTATGTAATTTATTGCATCTGCCTCATTCGAAGTACATTGACAGATTCATATTATTACATGTTTTTTCATCCCCTTGACGCCTTAAACAAAACGACGTCGTGCGGCGACAGTCGTCTGTCGGGATCGAGTGGGTAATATTCGCCCCTTTTTCGAGACGACGGTCGCCGACGGGTCTTTGACCAAGAAATTTTATGCCCGTCTTCGTAATTCGATGACCTTCTCTGCAATTTCTTCGTCTGTTCTTGCGCCTGCTGTTCCTTCCCTTTCGAACCGGCAAGGTCGTTCTGCAGCTTGTCGACGGCCTCCTTCAGGCGGGCGATCTGGACCTCCAATCTGGACCTGGTCGTCTGCTCAAGTTCCAGCTTCGATTCCAATTCTTTGGTTTTCAGTTCCATTCCCTTGGCCAGCAGATTCGAGGAAGCGTCTCCCAAGCTTTCGGCGCTTTCCAGCTTCGTGGTGAGCTCGACCAACTGGCCCTTCAACGAATTTCGTTCCCCTTCCAGTTCGGACACCAGCGATGCTTGTTCCTGCAAGATCAGTTGATCCGAGGACATCTGCTGAATGACAGCCTTATACTTCTTGAGAACTTCCGCCAGTTCTTCTTCGTTTCCTTCCAGCTGTGCTTGCAAGTCTGAGCGCTCCCGGCTCAAGCCGTTTGCCTTGTCCTCGACCTCGCGTCGCGCTTTGTGAGCCTCTTCGAGCGAAGCTTGTGTTTCTGCGAGTTCGATGTCGATATTCTGTTTCGCTTTGGTGCCGACGGCTCGAGAGCATTCCAGGTCTTCGATCTGGTTCCTCAACTGTCGAATAAGCATCTTGCTAGGATTGTCGGCCTTCTGTCTTTCGAGCTGAGCCTGTGCGTCCCGGAGCAACACTTTAGTCCTTTTCAGGTCTCGCTTGAGCCTCTGGACCAAAGCTTCGTCACCGGCCCGTTCGTTTCGATTGAATTCTGCAAACGCCGCCAACCGTCTCTCCAACTCGTGCTTCTCCCGCAAGAGCAGTGTCCGTTCTTCATGCTCATTTTCCAATTGAACCTCGAGAGCTTTGACTTTTTCCTGGGCGTTGCATCGAACTTCCTCCAGTTCTTCGTCTCGCTGCTGCGTTTCCCTCTTGGACTCTTTGCGCTGCGACTCCAGAGTCATTTCCAGCCTCAACTTGGCCTGCTCCAACAGTTGCACCTGCCCAACGAGCTCGTCCAATTCGCATCTCAGCATTAGCAATTTTTCGTCCTTCAGTTCGGATTCCAATCTCGCGTCAGTCAGAGCGCTTTCCGTGACGTATTTTTCCGTCGTGACGGCTTCCTTCTCTCGCAGGAGTCGTTCCTTTGCCAGTTTCTCTTGACGCAGTTCGTCGTGCCGAAGTTGCGTTTCCGCGAGTTTAGCCCGAGCGTCCGGGGAGCAGTATTGCTCGCGGAACCTCCTACTGAAGTCATGAAATGTGTACCCCATGTTTGTGTACACCCGGTACCACTTCTTCGCCTCTTCTTGCAGCTGTTCGGCAGCGATCTCCTCCTGATCGTATGTATCCACAGCATATGCGTGGAAATAGCGTTGTAGACGACTCAGGAAGATTTCTGGATCCTCTTCTGCACGTCCGGCGAACTTGGGTAGTCTGGGGGCTACCGGTGGAGGAAGTGACCTCGGACCTGGTAACGCTGAAGGACTCGTTCGGGGCGATACAGGAGGTGGCGATCTTAGAGTCGACGTTCGACGCTGGAGCGTCTCTAATGCCTCCAGTTGAAGACGGAGATTTCGGATGGCCTCGTCTTGTGTATCATTTTGTGGGCGCCACTGAGAGTATTGGACCTCTCCCAGCAGGTCATGAATCGCCGATGGCTGCTCATCGGCAACGTCGTCGATTGGGTGTGCCCTTGTACTGCACCTCGGCACGGTCATGGTGCACGAATGAATGAGGTAGATTCGTAGACTTACCCCAAGTCTTTGCCCCACGTTATAGGCGCCAAATGTTACCGAATGAACAAACTCTTACATAAATTACACAACTATGTAATTTATTGCGTCTGCCTCATTCGAAGTACATTGACAGATTCATATTATTACATGTTTTTTCATCCCCTTGACGCCTTAAACAAAACGACGTCGTGCGGCGACAGTCGTCTGTCTGGATCGAGTGGGTAATAATACTCGAACAAGTAGTACAGACGCTACCTCGTAGATTGCAACTATGCTTAGAGGCAGATGGTTTTCAATTCCAACAATTACGTAGGTAATAGTGTCACTGATTTACTGTCAGATAAAGATCCAAACAAAGAACCAATCCTTTCATTAAATAACTGTAATTAAACATTTTTCAATATGTATTATTTTGACAATAAATAATTTGAAAAACAAATCATAGCTCGCGTGATGTGTAGAATTTAAAACGTCAGATTGAAACAACTGATACAACTAATAATGAGTAAAATGCGGCTACAGTGTTGCCAAATGTACGTTTCTTTAAAATGGTTCCTGAACACATACGAAGCATGATACGACATTTTAACATTAAGATTTTTTATTCACAACCGAACGAAGAATGTTGCTGCGTGCAGCTTTTCCAACAATTTGTACACACGCGGTATAGAACTACAAAAAAAAGATAACAAGAAAAATTAGAGAACCAAAAGAAAGACGGATTTCATCAAAATGTGAACACGTAAAAGAGCTGCAAACAAAATACGATATTCAGAAATTGCATAAAGAAACTAAAGAGCTAACAGGAACAACCAGAAAAAGATAACTCTCTATTATTAAAGATACAACCGGAAAATCTTCATAGAAACAACTCAAAAACTACTTGGGTCGAAAGAATATAAAAAATAACTTTTCAAGATACAAGAAGTACGAGAAGTACGAGAACCAATCAAAACACCACAGAGAAACCAAACATAATAAAAGAAGAAATTCTTTATGCTGTAAAAATGTGAAGACCTTCTTAATGAACAGAACAGAACTAGAATAATACCGAACAATGGATATAATCTACCATTATAACTTTACATAAGAATCCAAATGTCAGAGAATGCAGCATTCCTTAAAATTATCCACAAGACAATCTGCAATAAACTAGAAGAAGATATAAAATAACATCCAGTTTGACTTTAGCTAAGACATGGTACAAGAGGAGCACTTTTTAGATATGCCTTGACATGAATCAGGATATGCACGGCTATTCGACATGATAGACAACGAAACATACACTCGCGAGATATACAGATTATCGAATCGTTACGCTGCTATATATACCAAATAGCTACCATTCAAGTAGACAATGAGGTTACAGAGGAAATACGAAACAAAAATGTCATAATACAAGAGTGTATATTAACTCCTATGCTATTTGATCTGTACTCCGAGGTTACATTTGAGGAAGCTTTAAAAGATGAAGAACAAGCTAGAGTTGTGGTAAATGGTTAACCAATCAATAATTTGAGGTACGCAAACGATACTATCATTAGACAGAGACTCTAACCGATCTATGGAAAACAGCTGTCTACAACACCGTCTTATTGTTAGAATGAACCTGAAAAAGGCAAAGTATGTACATATGGTAATAACTAAATCACAAACGCCAATTCCAGAGTTATACATCGACAACAAGCTGATTGGAAAAAACAGCAAAGTACAAATAACAGCGACCAAACACCCGAATTTGTGTGTTTTTTGTGTTGATCAGCAAACCAAATTAGATTCGCGTATGTACCAGAATGATAAGATATTGTTATGTGTTTTCTATTCTGCTCTATGGATTTTAAAACAACTAAACATGAAGAAGCTGACGGCTTTTAAAATATGGTGTTTAAGATATTTTGGACAGACAAAGTGCCAAGCATTAAGGGACTGGAGTTTATCAAGAAACAACTCCAGATCGCACCCACAATACAAGGAAGGAAACTACAATATCGAGATCACACAACAAAGAAGTATGAACTGCTCCGGCTGATCATACAGGGGAAGATGCAGATGAAGTACAACACTACCAACTCCAAAGTAAAGATAGCAATGATGGTTGCAAACCTTTTAAAAGGAGATGCCACTTAACAGTCCTCGGCACCCCGAGACTAAATTCAATGGTTTTGTACGTTGTCCGTACGGTCTCATTTTCAAATTTGAAAAGAAGGTCGCTATCTTATACGACGAGTACACGCTAGCCAGACGACTACCATTTAATTACAGTTTGATATTATGTCAATTAAGCTTGTTATTAATTAAAATGTCCAAATTTCACCTAGTCGTACAACTTGCTGTACGCCTCCAATTTTCAACATTTTGCTTTAAAATTGTAATGGTCTTGTAGCTTATTCATTTATCGGCGGCCCTCACTATATCGTTTTTCTTCATATACTACCGTTTTTTAATTATTTCAATGTTTGTAAATTCATGTAAAAAAAGTGCCGAGAAATTGTCAAGAAAAAGATCGCCTGAAGTCATCTGTCTTTTTAATTTATTGGGGGTACTCGAAATATTAATGTTTTGTGGTCTCTTGTGTTGCAGCAAGAGAATTCTAATTTTGGTATATGAAACATTCAATGACAAAGCTTGCACATTTTGTGTATATTCTAACTACCTGTTTCCGACCTTTTTTTATGTGAAAAATAAATATCTTGCCGACTTGCTGACTTATGTTCTTTTAGAAACGATGTTTTAAATATCATTACAACTTACAGTCGCAGTCATTTGCGATTTAAGCTGGTTAGATATGAAGAAATAAGGGTTATTGCAAGATTGTAAAACCCGTTTAAAATAATGAACTATAAAAGAAGGTCGCTGAATATACAGTGAGCGCCAGCCAAATGGAATAAATTCATTATCTCAATTATTGTGCATATTGAGAAAAAATCCCGAAACACGTCAATTTTAGTCTATCACATCATATCCTGTAAAGTGAAAATTTCATCCCTAACCTCAACCCCGTTCGAGTGACAGTTACGACCCCCAAATTTTTAAATGGGAAGGGGGGCTTGTGATACCTCATTTGAAAGGTCTCTTCATGCTCTATTCAAAAATGCTATGGTTTAAAAATTTATTGCAAAAATGAAGAGTAAAAAAAAATTATTCTGTTCAACGAAATTCACTACAACACATTAAAAAATCAAAAATTAATAGCGTTTCGTTCTTAGTAATCTAATACAATAAAAATATATCAATCAACGCTTTAAACTAAACTAACACTCAGCTAACGAAAAATGTTGATAAGTTTTTATGTCACTTTCTGAACATTTTAATTGTTTTTGCTTGCCTTCTCAGTATCAAGAACCAAACGCTATTAGTTTTTGATTTTCGTAGTGCGTCATAACGAATTTCGTTAAACAGATTAATTGTTTTTTACTCTTCATTTTTGCAATAAATTTCTAAATTATATCATTTTTGTATAGAGCATGAAGAGACCTTGCTACGGGTTTCCCGGCCGCGTAGAAATGTTTGCTTGGCTAAGCTCAAGTCGGCGAGGGGGTAGGTTGAAATTTAATCCTCGAGGTTATGTGGGAAGCGTTCTCTCATTCTTCTCCGGAGGTTGATAGGGCGCCACTGCTTTGGGGTGGTCGAAATATCTCGAGAGTAGACAAAGCAGAATTCTCTCTCGACAATGGGGTTACAGAAATAATCACGAACAAGATAACAAGTGTATTGACTAGTTAAGTGATTAAACAATTTACAATTACTGATACAATTAAATTAAAAAGTTAGGGTACCCAAAAGGCTGAAAGCCATCAATTTGCAACAATGCAACACAAATGCTCGAATAACATTAAATACAAGAAATGTTTGAATTACACGAAGCATCAAATTCGACAAGTATCAATACGGTCAACTTAACTACAACATCGACACGGCTCCATGCGCTGGCGGCTTTTCCTCAATCATCCCGCCCTGGAGAAGTCATCCGTGTAGATCGCCTGGACTGCTGGTATCCCGGTGGACCGGCAGATATTTACGGCACCGTATTTTTCACTACTTGCACTGCGAATTCCCTTTAGGAATACCTCAACTTGTCGACGCTGAATCCACGCGTGACCATCATTCAACACACCCAGTCAGGTTCTGTCGCTCACTTTCCATTTTTGTCGAACTTCGCGCACTGACCTCAACGACCTTAAGATTCCCTGCTTGTCGAGAGAGAGAGAAATTGACTTCCGCGCGAATTTGAAATTAATTAATGAATCAGTACCGTAACAAATTCCCCCTTTTCTCCCTACGAGGAATTCTGATGAAGTCAGGATTCCTCGACAATCCTACCATCGCTAGACCTAAACTATCCATATCCTAAATCTACTATACAGTGATAACCCTATTATCGCTAGTCCTAAACTACCCATAACCTAGACCTAACTACTATCATTAACAACCCTATTTACAACCAACCCCAAAAAAAAACAAGCCTTCCCCGGTCATCATGACCAAGGATGACTCCCAACCCCTGTTAGTTTATAGACACCAACGACGACTCATATTATACGAGAAAACAATTTCTTTTTCCCTAATTAGCTTGAAGAGCAAAAATCGTCACGTCCAGAATAACTCGGCTCAAAGCCTAAAACTTAAAATCGTCCCTCGAAGGGATCGCCCTCAAAGAAATCTCAACCAAATCAATAAATCAATTTACTTTCCACCTACCATGGGTGAAAGAACAACAACTAGGCCTCTCCTGCCTACCAACTAAATATTTGTCCTCGACTTTTTTTTTCCAAAAGTCAAATCATGTTATGGTTAAATGTGTAGGCTAAAATCCGACAACGTCGATATGGTGCTAGAGGTAAATTCCACTACCCACAACTCTGGCACCTGCGGATACTACTACTGAAATCCTGAACCTAGCGACCCTATTGGTCCTTAGCAGTAACCACTACCTACCTACTATCATAAACCCGTCAAATCCATTTTGTGTCACTGTTACATCCGAGATCACATTCATACTATTCGAAGTAATAAGCCAGGGCTACAAATCCGGCAAGCCGATAGTTGAAATCTGTTCCACGAACCAAAATTTACAACCTACATCGTCCTGGGTGAGTAAATCCAAATACCGTCGCTCCCGTTGAGCTGATTCACCCGAGGACTACCCTGCTTACTTCGCATTCACACTCACACATACTCACTAGTTCTATCCAAAGTCTGAACACTCTAAGTGCAACACTCGACGAGGCGCGTATCTTCGAGAGGGTGCGCCGAGCGTCACGAGATCAGCTCTTTGCAAGTTTCCCACAAGAAGAGTCACGACACCTCGGGGTACGAATGATTCATAAAACTATGTCCGGATGTTAAGACCTAAAACATTGTGTTCTACCACGTACGTCTACGTGCCCCATTCTTACAAGTAGCTTATCACATCGACCTTTGATAACAACCGAACGGATTGGGAAAGCCGAATATAAATCCATGTCAAGATGATATGACCTATAAAGCATTGCGTTCTACCACGTGTGCCTACGTGCCCCATTCTTACAAGTAGATCAACGGATTCTACCGTCCACAACCGAACGGTTTGGGGAAAGCCGGATATACTAGTCAGACCAGACGTCGTAGTATGGCTTCAGATCTTTTACGTGCCAATTACCGGACGAAACTCCTCGTTCGTCTTCTAGTTCGTAAATGTAGTGTCCTATTTGTCGTTTAATCCTAAACGGACCGGTAAATTTACCCGCTAATTTGGCGGCAAAATGAGTCGCTTTTTGCGAGAGAGCGAATTTCCTTCGCCAAACCAAATCGCCTACAGCATACTCGACATGCCGATGTCGTTGATTGTATCGTTCGCGAACACGTTCAGCCGCTAGCTCTAACCGACGTTTAATAGTAGCGCGGAACGCGCGGAGTTGTTCCGGCGCTCGCTCGGGTTGCTCAGCGACCGCGATATCGTCAATGATCCGATGTTCCTCGCCGTGAGTTCGCATCTCCTGGCCGTACAAAATAAAATACGGGGACCGACCGGTTACTTCATGCCGGGCTGTTCGTATCGCACAACCGAGCTCCGGAAGACACCGATCCCATGTGCGATGATCGTCATTGACATAGGCGGCTAACATGGTTTTCAACACACGGTTGACTCGTTCCGTAGGGTTCGCTTGCGGATGATAATTCGGATTGAAAATGGCACGAACGCCATATTTACGCGTGAGGCGCGTCAATTCTCTACTCTTAAATTGTACCCCATTATCGCACAACAAAAACTGAGGTACACCATAAACCAGGAAAATCTGTTCCTCTAAAATTCGAGTGGTTGCCGAAGCAGTTGCTTTACGTAGTGGAAAGAAAAGATTGAATTTGCTGAAGGCATCCGTCACTACAAATATCGACGTATGGCCGTGTACACTTCGCGGCAAAGGTCCCATCAAATCAACGCTGATCACCTGCCAAGGCCTACAAATTTCCGGACGAGCAGTCATCAAACCCGGCGGAGCGCGCTGCTCCGGTTTAATACGTTGGCAAGTTTCACAAGACCGGACATAACGGGTGACATCGTATTTCATGGCCGGCCAATAATACAATCGCGATAACCGGTGATAAGTTTTATAAATGCCGAAATGTCCCGCCGTAGGTACATCATGACACTCCTCTAAAGCCTGTTGACGTAACTCCCGGGGAACTACTATCTTCCAACGCTCTTCGACTCCTTCGAGCTTCGGCAATTCTGGCTCTAAATATTTATATAAGCGAGAGTCTTCAACTCTCCATTTTCTAAACGACAAAGGGTCCGCGCGTACCCTATCAAGCATACGCAAATACCATCGATCTCGTATTTCTCCAAACTCAATCAACGCTAATGACGGCTTATCGTCCTCCGGAATCGCTCGTGATAAAGCGTCCGGCACTACATGTTCTTTTCCTTTCCGGTGTTTAATCGTATAACGAAATTGCTGTAAACGCAATGCCCATCGTCCTAAACGGCCTTGCGGGTTTTTAAGATTGTTCAGCCACAACAGAGAATGGTGATCGGTTACGACGGTGAATTCGCAACCCTCTAAATAACAGCGTAGATGTTCGACGGCCCACAAAACCGCGAGACATTCTCGTTCGGTAGTGGAATAATTACGTTCCTGTGCCGACAGGGCTCGTGAAATATAACAGATAACGTGTTCCGACCCGTCTGAGTGCGTTTGTGTCAAGACGGCCCCGATACCCACAGCGGAGGCGTCCGTCTGTAAAATGTACGGCAAAGTCACGTCGGGACATGTGAGTATGGGTGCGGTCGTTAATGCATCCTTAATTGCGGTTAACGCCTTGGCACACTCGTCGTTCCAAAAGAACTTAGCTCCTTTCCGGAGTAGCTTCGTTAACGGGGCTACTGTCGTCGCGAAATTGGGAACGAAACGTCTGTACCATGAAGCCATACCTAAAATTCGGCGTACGCCAGTGACATTCGAGGGAGCGGGAAGATTCACAATCGCTACCACCTTACCCGGATCTACATGCAGACCCTTCCGATTAATTACATAGCCTAAATATTTTAACTCGGGCTTACAAAAATGACATTTCTCGCGACTCAGGGTCAAACCTGCCGCGTGCAACCGCCTAAATACTTCCTGGAGAATTTCTACGTGTTTTTCAAAGGAGTCAGCCACTATGACGATATCATCCAGGTACACAAAAACAAAAGGCTCCAATTCAGGACCAAAAATCGAGTCGGCGAGTCGTTGAAAGGTCGCCGGCGCGTTATGCAAACCGAAAGCTAAGCGAGTAAATTGAAATAAACCTCGGCCAGGTATCGCGAAAGCCGTGAACTTCTTACTCCCTTCCTCCAAAGGAACCTGCCAATATGCGTTTTTAATATCTAAAGTCGAGATAAATCGCGCCCCCCCCAGCTTACTTAAAATGGATGACATAAAAGGGAGTGGATACGCGTCCCGTTCGGTGACACCGTTTAATTTCCGAAAATCCACGCAAAACCGCCAACGTCCGTCCTTCTTCGGAACGAGCAGGACCGGACTGGCCCACGGGCTATTGGATCTTTCTATTACCCCTAACCGCAACATTTCGTCTAATTCCTTATCAATTAATGCCTGCTTGAAAGGAGACACCTGATACGCCCGCTGGCGGATCGGAGGCCCTTTCGCATTAATTCGGTGGCTAGCCATGGTAGTACAGCCTAACTTAATATCCCTAATTCTAGTAAAATAATTCTCTACGACACAATCGAGTCGCGCGCCCTGCGTGTGAGTTAAATCCCCCTGTTCCTGCAAACTCGCTAAATCAAGTGGTTGAGGTATTTCCGCGCTAAACAACCATTCCCCTTTCCTAATATCCGGCACAATGCCCATGCCATACCAAAAATCGATTCCCAACACTAGGGCATGGCGCAAAGCCGGTACTACATACAGGTCAAAATTCCTCACACGTTGTTTCAGCATAATTGGAACCCTCACCACTCCCACACACTCACAATTGGCGTCGTTTGCGACTCGACAAGTTGAAGTCCGTGTCCTATCTAAAATTATTCCCAGGCCCTGTAAAATTTCCCACCCCTTACGTCCTAAAAAAGTTCTGTTTGCGCCAGAGTCCAATAACCCATGCACCCTGCGCCCCAAGATTTCTACCTCGACATAAGGGCATTCATTGTCCTTCGCCTGAGACAAGATATAATTTAAAATGGGCCGCTGCCCATACGTCCGTACCGAGTGGTCGTTTCCCTCGAAATTCCCAGCTGGCGGATCGCGACCTAGTTCCGCCGCTGGCTTACGTTTCCCGAATTCCGGGACTGGTCCCGCCTGTTGCAGAATCTGGCCAAGTGCCCGACCTGCCTGCAGTTCCAACAAATTGGCCCGGCCGCGTCATTCGTACGATACGGGGACTGCTTAAACTCGGTGGGGTCACGCCGCGTAAAACTGGGTTTCTCGGGCTGAGCGGGTTTGTATTTGGCCGCACGCGTTTGTGACTCCTCAAGTCGTTGACACACCGACGTCAATTCTTCCAGGGTGGGAGTGTCCACCAAAGCCAAATGGTGTATAAAAAACGGGGCCAAATTCCGTCGCACCGCCTTGATCTGTGCGCTGAGCTGGAAAGGATGGGGAAGTCGACCCAACAACGCCCTCATGGCCGTGATATAAAAAATGACAGGCTCTTCGACACCCTGTGTGCGCTCTTTGATCTCCTCCAAAATTGCCTCCTCGTAGTCATACGGAAGGAAATCTCGCCTTAATGCCAAATCGATATCCGACCAGTTAGTAAAACTCGCACGGTTGGCCCTGAACCAGTCTAAAGCCGTTCCGGTGAACAGCTCAACCGAAGACTCGTACAATTGGGCGGTTGAAATTCCGCGAGCCGAACGCAACTCTCCGACGCGTTTCAAAAAATCCAGTAAACCCATACCCGTTTTTGTTCCGTCGAAATGAATGTTCCACTTGTATACTGGAACGCTAAGGATCGCTTGCGACGAACGCGGCGAGCTAACGGCCGACGACGGCTGTCGGTTGACGGTAGGGGTGGACGACGACATAGGCCGATCGTTCGAACGCGATTTATACGCTAAAGTACCCTCGAATCCTAAGGCGAGGTTAAACAGGCAATTTTTTAATGCCTCCTCCTCCTCGGAGTGCGCCTCCAACCGATCCACCCGCTCGGTCCAATGGGTTAAACGCGCGTCGATTCGACGGTATCCGTCGTCGAATAAAGCGCCCCTGAAATCGGTGAGCAATTCCTCCAGCTCCGTAAGGCCCGCCGAAATGGCCTTGATTTCCGACGCGAACGCGACTGGTTTCGGAACGAAAGCGAAGGAACGATTGAGTGATTGCCTCCTCAATGCGCCCGCCAACAAGGTCCGCTGCTCCTGCACGGAGCCAGTGGTACATGAAATTCCCCGAACCGCTAATTCGTGTTGAACCTCGTTCGGTTCTAAGAACTGCGGATCCATCTTAATACTATTAAAAAAAAACCTACTAATAGTAACTAACCCTAAAAAAAAACCTAACCGCTATAATACACCAAAAGTGTTCCCCTATAGCAAGTACCTAGTAGTACACTTAACAACCAACAAAAAAAGAACCTGCCCCTTTACTGTGCTAATAAAAATCCTAAGTAAAACTACTAAACAAAATCAAACTCCTACGGCACTGTCGCAAAAATTTTTAAACACAAATTTTTAACACCCGATAACAAACTGGTCCGATAACGATAACGGACCGGTTTCCGTGGCTTAACTAGACAAAATCGTGACCCAAAAATTCAACCACCTGATACAATGTGAAAGAGAGAGAACAACTTCGAACGCAACCCCGAGCTACAAAATACTAAGGGTCCCACGTTGGGCGACAAAATATTGCTACGGGTTTCCCGGCCGCGTAGAAATGTTTGCTTGGCTAAGCTCAAGTCGGCGAGGGGGTAGGTTGAAATTTAATCCTCGAGGTTATGTGGGAAGCGTTCTCTCATTCTTCTCCGGAGGTTGATAGGGCGCCACTGCTTTGGGGTGGTCGAAATATCTCGAGAGTAGACAAAGCAGAATTCTCTCTCGACAATGGGGTTACAGAAATAATCACGAACAAGATAACAAGTGTATTGACTAGTTAAGTGATTAAACAATTTACAATTACTGATACAATTAAATTAAAAAGTTAGGGTACCCAAAAGGCTGAAAGCCATCAATTTGCAACAATGCAACACAAATGCTTGAATAACATTAAATACAAGAAATGTTTGAATTACACGAAGCATCAAATTCGACAAGTATCAATACGGTCAACTTAACTACAACATCGACACGGCTCCATGCGCTGGCGGCTTTTCCTCAATCATCCCGCCCTGGAGAAGTCATCCGTGTAGATCGCCTGGACTGCTGGTATCCCGGTGGACCGGCAGATATTTACGGCACCGTATTTTTCACTACTTGCACTGCGAATTCCCTTTAGGAATACCTCAACTTGTCGACGCTGAATCCACGCGTGACCATCATTCAACACACCCAGTCAGGTTCTGTCGCTCACTTTCCATTTTTGTCGAACTTCGCGCACTGACCTCAACGACCTTAAGATTCCCTGCTTGTCGAGAGAGAGAGAAATTGACTTCCGCGCGAATTTGAAATTAATTAATGAATCAGTACCGTAACAACCTTTCAAACGAGGTATCACAAGCCCCCTCTTCCTATTTAAAAATTTGGCGGTTGCAACTGTCACTCGAAGGGGGTTGAGGTTAGGAATGAAATTTTCACTTTACAGGATATGATGTTATAGACTAAAAATAAAAATGACGTGTTTCGGAATTTTTTCTCAATATGCACAATAATTGAGATAATAAATTTATTCCATTTGGCTGGCGCTCCCTGTATATCGGAGATATAAAAAAATGTTTCAAATAAAAATTTTGCGTGAATTAGTGTACATAAATGTAGCAAAAGTCATTTTTCCATTTGTAAATTAGAAATATTTCTGTTTCCCAAAATAAACAAAAACAACCAGTTATTTTTGAGTCCGCGCCCCGTTTGAAATAAAGCTGCACTGGTCCAAGGGTGTCAGTAGAAAAAAAAAAATTTTGCACTTCTGTGCCCCATAAGCTGTCACGTATTCATGGAATGTAAAATTTTTGAGATTGGTTATAATGGGCAGGTTTTAGAGCACAATGAAACAATACTAAATATAGGCAGTTTTTTCAATAATTTTCCAAGTTTGACCAAACCTGACCGACCTTTTGCAGGGTAAAAATACATTTTTACTGGGCTAAATACATTGTTTTCAAATTTGAAATTTTGTTTTGAAAAAGCGGTTTTACCTCAAATCATAGACCCACGAAAACGTACGACTGCAGAGATCGAAAAGCCGGAAGCAAATATTCAAGTAATCAATTAGTAAAAAACAAAAGTTGTTTTCCTATTTACAATTCCTACCGATAGATACTATAGAGTTTACAAATATTTAAATAACGCTAGTTACATCACAACAAATTTTCGGTTTTTTATTTTGTTTTACTAATACAATTGGATCCGTTCGTTTCAAAAACCATTTAAGTCAACAAAAAAAAAACTCCTCCCTCTGTAAGTCCCATTCCGGTACAAATATTTTGCTACACATCTGGTATTTAAAAGAATAAATAAGCCGAAACGCCCGAATACATATTGCGTGGTATGAATAAAAGAGAGCAAAACCTTTTACTCGCACAATTCGGAGCATATGCTACCACGTTCTATGAATAAAAACGTAAGTAAAACCTTTTGCTCACGACCGTGCTCTGAGTACGAGTCTGAGCAAGAGCTTTTGCTCACTATGAAGCATATCATCACAAGCGTCTGCAGACAGCCTGCGATTTTTATTCCTTACTACGCGCATCCTCCAGAACGCATTGGCGCCGATAAATTTGAAACTGCTAGAAGATGCGTTTATCCTTCTCACGTCTCCAAAATTGCACTTGCGCATCAGTGTAGGCGGCAAAATAAAGTGAAAAGCTATAAAACATACCGATTTACGGCTTTGCCCTTAAATGTTACAGTTGTAGATCGTTTGTTTGACTACCTAAGTGTTTGTTTGTATTAATTTTTTTATTTAATAATGGAAGTTTTAAAATGCAGCGAGTGCCAAAAGAACTTTAGCGCGCTATATAATTTAAGAAAACACGCTAGAAAATATCACCCTGGTAAGATTATTCATAATAATTAATCATTAATAAACTATGTATATAAAAAAAACTTTATTCTCTACCAAATATTTGCAAACTCAGTTTCCTGTGATTATCGAAATTAGTTATAAGCGGTTATAAAATCAAACACTTGTGGAGTACCTACATATTGCAGTAAAGAGCGACAAAAAGATGGATTGATGGGTTATCTGTTGCGTGTATTAATGTTAAAATATTGTACCCACCGCCGTGATAGGTACGCCTTACTAAAACAGCATTTCGCATTAGAAAAGTTACCAAAAAAACAGAGAAAGCGACTAAAAAAGTTATAACAGGAGTCGTTTTTATTTGTTTCGTTGTAATCTAATAAAAACCCGAAACTAACTTTGAGAATATTTGGTTATACTGTAAGTTTACCTAGTTAGCGATTCACATTTTTATAGATAAAGTGAATATCATAGCGCCCAGAAGAACTTATAATTTTCAATGTGAAAATTGTAAGAAAAATTTTACACATAAAAGGGATTTTAATCAGCATAAAAAGCAACATGACGAGAAACCTGTCAATTTCACGTTAAAACATATTGTAAATATTAAAACCTGCCCTCTCTGCGAATATAATAATGTAACGACTGAAGAAATATTATTGCATTTTAAAGAAACTCACGACTTAATAATGCAATCAGAAAATTTCATCTTTACGTCATTAGACCATTTTGAACAGTGGAAAGCCAACATTGAAAATGATACCAAATCACAATTTGTAAAAGAAAGAGGAACTTTTACTACAAAAAATAAACGGAGTATTATTAAATACGTGTGTCATAGATCCGGCAATTTCATCACAAAAAGTAAGGGCTTGCGGCATCTTAAAACACAGGGTACCAACAAAATCAATGGTTTTTGTCCGGGAGCCATCAAAGTTGTGTTGAGTGAAGATGGAAAGTGTGAAGTAAATTTTTTGAAAACGCATGTTGGTCACGAACATGATTTAGGACATTTATTCCTGACAAACGTAGAACGCAAAAATTTAGCTGCAAAAATGTCATTGAAAATTCCGTTTACTCAAATTTTGGATGAAGTCCGTGATTCAATACATGAGTCACAATTAGATCGAATTCACCTTCTCACGAAAAAAGATTTGTTTAACATAGAAAAAAGTTTTAATTTAAAATCTACTACAGTCCGACATCAAAGTGATGCAATTAGCGTAGAATCCTGGGTTAATCAGATGAAAAGTTCCGGTTCTATTTTATTTTATAAAGCGCAAGAGACAATGTCGGAGCAGTACCCAGAGTTAAAACATGAAGATTTCGTTTTAATTATAATGAACTCTGGACAAGAAGAAATGTTAAAAAAATATGGTTCAGACTGTATCTGCTTGGACGGAACTCATGGGCTCAATCAGTATGATTTCGAATTACACACTTTACTTGTGCTTGACGATATTCGTGAGGGGTTCCCCGGCGCATTCCTCATATCTAACAGAGCCGATGAGCATGTTATGACTTTATTTTTCAATTGCATTAAGGGAAAAATTGGAATGGCAATTATATGCAAAGTGTTTATGTCTGATATGGCAGAAACATTTTATAATGCTTGGAGAAATGTAATGGAAGAGCCGCAATTTAGGTTGGTTGATTATTACGTAGTGCTTACCAATGAAAACCGATAATTTTTTAATTCATTTTGTGTTTTAGATTGTTCTGTACGTGGCACGTAGATCGTGCGTGGCGAAAAAATTTATCAAAAATTAATTGTAAAGAAAAGCAGGTACCTACTACATTTTTAAATTCATTTGAGAATTATTTATTTATTACAATTATTTTATCCAATTAGGTCATGGTTTATAAATTCTTGAGGACCATGCTTCAGGAACGAGATGTTCCAACATTGACTGCAATGCTGGACAATTTCATACAAAGTACTTCTGCGGATCAAGGAACTATAGAATTTAGTAACTATTTCCTGAACAATTATGTACGAAAGGTGGAGTCATGGGCATATTGTTTTCGTTTGAATAGTGGCTTGAATACGAATATGCACATTGAACGAATGCATAGGACTATCAAGTACATTTATTTTAACGGTCAGAAAATAAAGAGATTAGATAAGGCGATCAGTGCAATCATGAAATTTGTGCGTGACAAATTATTCGATCGTCTTATAGTCATTAACAAGGGTAAACTTTGCTCTAAGCTAAAGGAGCTACGACTGCGGCACAAATCTAGCGAAAAACTAGATGTAGATTTAATTGTAACGAATGGCGATTATTGGGAGATACCATCGTCATCCAATAATAATTTTGAAATTTACATGATAGGAGAAAATCGCGCAAGTTCGTGTGATTGCAAACTTGTCTGCATAGAATGTGATGCATGTATTCACAAATATTCCTGTACATGTATTGATTCTTGCATTAAGTGGAATATGTGCAAGCATGTACATTTGTTATGCAGACATCTGAAGCAAAAGGGCCAAGGAACTTCTCAGCTACGGGCAAATACTGCAACTGGTAATAATCGTTAATAACAGTTACTTTTGAAAATTAAGTTAGACATAATCCAAAATACAAGGATTCAAATCCCTAGATACTATACTTCTTATATTTTATTGGTTTAGTTTATTGCTTTTGTTTATATTTTCATTTTTAGATGATGACGAGTATAACTCAATTATTCACGAATCTTCAACTTCCAAAGAAACGTTTGGCATATTGCGTGCACTAAATCCAGCAGCAACAATTAATACAACCGGAGAGAGAGTTGGTAGAGAAAAAGAACATTTAAAAGCAAATTTAAATGAAATCATTGATAAAGTGACATGCACGGAAGAAATTGATGCACTAAAGAAATTGATAGCTCCAATAGCTCCGACTTTGATGGCATTAAAAAATAAGCAGTTGGAAGTTCAAAAATCATGTGTTTCGATCTCTCCACATAACCAAAAGATAACTCCCCAACGGCGGTTGTTTTCCACGAAGAAAAAAAGAAAAAGGGAATCTTCCAATCTAAAAACACCGAATGAAGAGGAAGTACAAAAATTGCGTTATTTGCAACGCTAGATGCGAAACAATAAATTTACTTTAAAATAAAATAATAATTTTTGTTGCTGCAGCTGGACATTTTAAAAATTTATTTTCATGAAAATGCGCTGCCTAACAATTTTTATAACAATGGAATCAATGTTACATTTTTTGCAAAGTTCTTTTTACTAATTTTAGAATAATTTTGCTATTTTTATTTTAAGTTTATTGTATTATTTAACGCTCATTCGATAAATACCGATAAATTAATAAGTTTTGACCCAAATAATTATTTTCACTGAAAAAAGACTACAACAACATTCAAAATCATAATTCCACAGCGGTTTAAAGTTTGATGTGTGGAATAGCTTAAAATGCACGCAGTTTCAAATTCATGGGCGCCAATGCGTTCTGGAGGATGCGCGTAGGTAAGGAATAGAAATCGCAGGCTGTCTGTAGACGCTTGTCATATCATCCAGTCGATATGAATAAAGAAGAGGTTTTGCTTATGATTTTGAGCAAATGCTCTGCAACTTGTGCATCTGTTTGCGTTTTTTAGGGGACACCGGCACGTGAAATATCAGGCGAAGGGTCTAAACGGCTAAATGCACACGTTCGGCCAATGAGGAAGGCAAATGACTTTCGTATAAAAACAGAGTACAGTTTCTTTTCTTTGAATCCATAACATTTTTTATTATCATATTATTTGTATTTCCTTTATGTTGGGACCCGCAAGCCGACAATGGTCCGTTGTCGTTGACCTAATTACTTTATTAGATTTCGGCAACACAACAATAAGGCACTTTCGAAAACGTGCTATTTCGAGGTTTTGGGTTCTGAGAAAGCTATAAACATAGCGTTCAGATACCAGATGTTACTTGAGTCTGTGCAAAATCTCAAAGCATATGCTCATAGTAAAAGGTTGGAGTATAAGGTTCTGCTCCTATTTGTATGAATAACGATATGCTTTTACTTACAACCATTTGCTCACATGAATTGAGCATATGCTCAAAATAATTCTAGAATGTCCGAATTAAACACAGAGGCCGGCTCAAACGGGTGTGTGCGTTCTTTCCACGACGATTTTACTATCTCTCTTTTACTCTTTCGAGTAGTGTTACGTACTACGCCTTTTGTGGACATTCGTTTTATTTCATCGGAATTAATTTACAGAGTGGTTCATATTTTTCACTAAAAATATGTCGTTTGATGATGAGAAAGGAACGAATCAAGTGACAATCTATTAATAGCTTTTCAGTTGCAAAAAAGACCGGAAATTTTTGGTACAGTCGACTGATGAATTCCTAATTTTTCCCCAACTCCAGTTTGAAAGCCAGGATTTGCAATGTACCGGAAAAAAATTTTCATTTTTTCGTGGGACGTTTCAAATTACTTAAAATAACTTGATGATAAACGAACTTTTATTTTCATAATTTTCACCCAAAAAATTTCTTTCCTCAAATCGGTAATAGTTATTTTTGTATTAAGTGGGCAAAATGAGTGTTTTTTATGGCTCGTGAGAAGTAAATTTTGGTCGAAGACAGTCGAACGCATCATAAAAACAAGAATTTTGACACGAAATACAAATAACGTTTTTTCCGCAATGTCAAAAAAAGAAACTGATTTATGGAAATAAAATTATAGAAATGAAACTAATACGCAAAAAAATAAATAAATTTTTTTACTGTTAAAAAATAATTTTTTGTCATTTTTTCACTGTTAAAAAATAGTTTTTTGATATTTCGTTAAAAAATAGTTTTTGATATTTTGTTAAAAAATAGAGCACTTCGCGTATCGATAGTGATGCGTAAATGTCATCTTTTTTGACGTTTGTGGAAAAGTTTTTTTTATAATCATCGTACTTTATAATGCTTCTGTGCACGTACATTAACAACTTCAGCCATCATAAAATTAGCGAAGAGCATGAGCACGGTGAATCTACTGCTGACTAGATGCACAAGTTGCAGAGCATTTGCTCAAAATCGTAAGCAAAACCTCTACTTTATTCATACCGACCGGATGATATGCTTCATAGTAAGCAAAAGCTCTTACTCAAGCCCATATTCAGAGCACGGTCGTGAGCAAAAGGTTTTACTGCCGAATCTACGAATCCCACCCAGGTCAACATGGGGATGACAAAAATAATAAAATTTTTGTCAATCTTACACACTTTTTTAATTTTTTACACTTTAAAACTTTAAAACCGTTCTTACATTTTAATTGGAATCATTCGTACAATTATTAATTTTAATCTGCAAAATTTTTTTGAGCATATGCTCATTTCGTGTAAGCAAATGCTTATGAGTAAAAGCATATCATTATTCATACAAACAGGAGCAAAACCTTATACTCCAACCTTTTACTATGAGCATATGCTTTGAGGTTCTGCTCAGACTCATGTAGCATCTGCTCTTTTTTATTCATACCGCCCATTGTGTCGACTGCATTTCGAATAAATGTAAGTCGTTTCAAAGAAGTTATTTATGGCTACTTCATCGAGTTCTATTATACAGAATGATTTATGACCGTGGTGGTAGCGTGGTTGCCTATCATTTAGTACAACGCCGAATGTCGTAAAATTCAACTTTTACGAAAACAGGTCCTCTATTCCGAGAAGTCTTAAAGAAGAAGTTTCAACTATCATTCCAACATAACATTTTTAAATATAGTGGTTCTTGTAAAAGTAATAAAGACACCACCGATTTTTTTAAATAGCAACCTAAATTTTTTTGTGATGTGTTGACATGATGGTGTAAAGATACTGGACCCTTATATAAGAAAAACATTGAGAAAAAAATTGCTGAAAAGTGAGTAGGAAAAGTAGCGATAAATCTGAAACTGTTGAGTTCTGGGATAAATCAAAAAAAAAAGTCAATTTGTATATTTAATTTCACATCCTCTAACATAACATTTTAGTCACCTACAGGTTGTTCCTTATGGCGCTTTAGAGGGGGTGAGCAAAATTGTGACCATAAACTGATATAGCGAGTCTTTCATTAATTGAATTTTCCTTTATAAATAACACAAATAATTTTAATTCTGTGACGTGACGCACGTGTGGGAGGGGGTGTCTGGCACAGTGTGACACCTTGTGACATAGAGGCGAGGGGGTGGTCAAATTTAACGAAAAATCGGTGACATCATTTATGGAAGCCGCCTATCAAAATAATGGCATCATCGTCTTTTTTTTTAAATAGCAAAACTACAGGGGTTTATAGTTGTATGTATCAACATTTTTAATACCCTAACTGCCAAATTTCTGCAGGTCAACCATCTTTTTAAATCATTTATAATCTTGAACCTGAAATCTCATTTTCACTATAATAAAATGGTTTGTATTAATGAAATCGATTTTTTTCTAAAAAATATAATATTCATTATTATTAAGGTTTATAACTTTGGTGGTAAAGACCACCAAGATATTTAAAGTGAAGATGGCGCTCTGTTCGAAAGCGTGGTTTAATCCAATCCTCAGGAAGTGTGGTGGTTTTGAATTATAGGTTAACAATGGGAAAAAATAAAAATAAGAAAAAAGGAAAAGGTGCTGAAAAGACGACATTGAAAACTGATAAAAAGCTATCAAGAAAACGAGAAAAGGAACTTGCAGCTATCGGTGAAGTAAGTGAATATATTTTCAACGTTCTTGACATATTCCTAACCTTCAATATTTTATAGGAAAATATTGAAAACATTCTAGCTGAAATACAGAAAGAAGAAAACGATCGTTTAGAAATTGTTGAAGTCACAGTGCCACCTCCTTCACGTCGAAGTAGTTTCTCATTTATTCCACATCCAGACAAGGATGAATTAATTTTATTTGGTGGAGAATTTTTTAATGGACAAAAGGTCTTAATTTTACATTTTTAAATTGGAATTGATTGTTTTGTTTTTTAGACAAGTTTATATAATGACCTTTTCTTTTACTCGATACCAAACAATTCATGGAAACTTGTTAAGGCTCCAAAAGGCCCTCCACCCCGTTGCAGTCACCAATTGGTTGCTAGTTCTTCAAATAATGGACAGTTGTGGTTGTTTGGAGGTGAATTCACTAGTCCCACTCAATCACAATTTTACCATTATCGTGATTTATGGGTGTATCAAATTGCAACCAAAAAATGGGAAAAAATACAATCTCCCAATGGTCCAAGTGCAAGAAGTGGACATAGAATGGTTTTAACAAAAAAACAACTAATTGTATTTGGAGGATTTCATGATACGTTAAATGGATACAAATATTTTAATGATTTATATAGTTTTAATACAGAATCTTACTCATGGATGAAATTGGAGGCAACTGGAACTGCACCTGTTCCAAGATCAGGTTGTTGCATGGTTCCTTTATTAGATGGAAGAATTTTAATTCATGGAGGTTACAGTAAAGAAAAAATTAAAAAAGATGTTGATAAAGGACATGTCTACACAGATACCTTTTTGCTTACGCCAGACAGTAATTAGTAATTTGTACTATTTTCAGTTAGTTTAAAAATTGTTTTAGAAAATGACCCAACAGGAACTAAATGGAAGTGGAGTCAATGTAAAACAGGTGGTGTTTGCCCATCAACTCGTTGTGGTATGTCGATGGTTGTAAATCTAAACAACTATGTGTACAGCTTTGGAGGAGTATTTGATACTGTTGATGATGATGAAAATTTGTCAGGCGTTTTCTTCAATGATCTTTATTCAATAAATTTAGAAAAATTAATTTGGAAAAAACTTACAATTGGTATAAAAAAAGATAAAGATAAACAGGATGGTGACAGTCCAATGGAAATTGTTGAATCACTACAAAACACAACTGTTTCATCAGATGGTGTTTTTACAATAACTATAAATTCAAGTACGTCCACCTCTCGAGTAGAGAGTACTTCATTTGAAACTGTTTCAACTAAAGTATGCCACCCATCTTCAAGAATGAATTGTGGATTGGCTATAAAACGTGGTGTGCTATATTTGTATGGTGGTATGTTGGAAGACGGTGATAAACAACTAACTTTTAATGACTTCTATGCATTAGGTGAGTTATTTAAAAATTAAACTGGAATTTGATAAATATTGATAACAATTTTTTTGCATTCAACAATATTACCTCAAATTTTTTATTAAGCACTAATTTTTAGATCTTAAAAAATTGGATGAATGGAAGGCGATAATTGTGGATGATCTCGCTGGACAAGAATGGTTAGATTCTGATAGCAGCGGTAGTGCATCTGAATCAGAAGAATCCGATTCAGAATCATCAGAAGATTAAAGTTAAAGATATTTATTTATGCATTTTCAATTTTTATTGTAACTAATCAAAAAAAAAACTAAAAAAAAATTTTTCAAGAATGTTTCCTTTTCTTATGTTTTGACATAGCACCTTTGGTGTTAAATTTAATTTCACACAAATCACACTCAAATTCTTGCAATTTGGTATGTGTCCTTAAATGTTCCTCTAAACCGTTCGTTATCATTTTCCCACAAATGTTGCAAGCCTTCTTTTTAGCACTTCCATCATGATATTTCAAATGTGCATCCAAGTATTTTTGGGATACAAACTTCTTCTCACAAAACTGACAAAAATAATTTCGAATTCCTTTGTGTTTATTTATATGAGTTTGTAAATATTCTTTTCGCATGAAACCCTTACTGCATATTTCACAAATAAACGGTAAGGCGTCGCTATGAAACTTCATATGGTAATTTAAATTGCTTAGAGTTTTGTAGCTTTTATCACATTTACTGCAGTTATATTTTTTCTCTGTGCTGTGTGAAATCATATGAGATTTATAATCAGAGTTTTTTACAAAACCGATATTGCAAATTGAACATATTGCAGTAAATTTCTTGTCATGTTTTAATTTTATGTGATTTTTAAGTTTTGTAACGGATGAAAATTTTTTGTCACAATCAGAATGTTTGCATTTAAATGGTAGTTTTCCAGAACAATAATATTCATGCTCCTTTAAATGTGCTCTAGTTCTAAATGGTTTATCACATATTTTACATTGAAAAGCTTTGACATATTTAACTTTCTTACGATTTGTTTCTTTGTGTGTCCTTTGATGTAACACCAGTTTCTTCAGTTTTGAAAACTTCCCACCACAAACCTCGCATAAAAATCGATGTTTCAATTTGTGTTTAATTAGATGATCTTCATAAAATTTTTTAATTGAAAAATGCTTTTTACATAACTTACATTTAAAACTGTGCAAACCACAGAAATTTTTAAACTTCTTTTGTCGTCGTTTTGGAGGAATTGGGGCCAAATTATTGTCCTTACAAGTCTTTTCATATTTATTAAACAGCTCTGTCTTACTACTCTCCAGTTTTAATTGCAAATGATCAATTGTATTAAGTAACCCCAAGCATTGGCTACACAAATAATTTCCTTTATTTCTTATTATCCCTAACAATTCCTTCAATTTTTCAATTACCGGCTTTTGTGAGCTCATTGTTAATGGATTCTGTGTAGTTAACATATAAAACTGACTTCCCAACGGAATAAATAAGGCATTGCAAATAATGCAACTTGTGTAACTGCAACGATTCTCTACGTCTTCACTAAAATCTGTCACTTCCTCTTCAGATTCTTCAACAATTATGTCACTACCATCATTTGAACAATCAACTGTTCTTTCTAGATGGTTAATATCAAATGGAAGTGGTTCACTCTGGGGGAAAAATTGGTCGTTTCTGGATCTGTCATAATTATTACAGTTGTAGTTCCCAAACATTGCGTCATTTTGAGTAAAATAAGATTGGGCTTGCATATACTGGCCTGAATTTAAATCATTGTAGTTATTGTAGTCATATTCGTTGGCCTTCTGTATTGTGCAATATTTAACAGATTTATTAATATTGTCACTATTAATTTGAGAACAAGAAGGATATTCAACATACTTTTGATTGGTATTTGCATTGTAACACCATTGTTGCTCGTAAGTGTTTGGTTTTGCAGTGTGATTTCCCTCTTTCGCATTTGTTTTATAAAATTCAGGCAAAAACAGATCAATATTGCTGCAACAACTTGAAGGGCTTAAATCTTTACTTGTTATTTCAATTTTATCTATATCAGCAGCCAGTCGAGGATCTGATATCCAGTTGACAACATCTATAGGTTCTGGAGGATAACCATGCAGCGAATTTGGAGTATAAGTGTTTTGGTTGCGATGAAGTAAATCATACATTGCCGATCCTTGAATAGTGTATCCATTATTTGATACAAATGGTACAGTGTATGAAGTAAATTGATGTGATGTGCTTGATAACTGTTGAGCACAAGGTAACTGAACGAAATTATCTGCGTTACTTTCATTATATATTTTATCAGACATGTTTGCGTTTCATTTATATAATATAAACCACAGTAACCTAAAAACAGCTGTAACAATCAAATCAAATTTGCCAGAGGCGACATCTAACAGAATAGACCTAAAACTAAACATAGTAAAACCAAAGTATCCAGAGCAGCGTTCTTTAACCTGTGTTCCGCGGAACCTTGGGTTTCCGGGAAATTTCTTAAGGGTTTCGCGAAAAGTTACTATTGAACTGTAAAATACTGAATGTTTTACTAAATTATATGAAATTTTGATAACTAATAAATAACGTTAAAATGAATAAAAATGTCGAAGACTATCTGAAATTACAAGGGTTCTTTAAAATATACCACAAGTGAGAAAGGTTTCGAAGTCAATGAAAGGTTGAAGAACCCTGCACACATGATACTATAACTAAGAGATATGCTCACTTGGTGGACGAAAATGAGACAGTTTCGCGCATGGCGTCACTGTGTGACCTAGTAAGCGATTCTCGCCCTTATTGCACAGCACGTAAATGAATTTCCCAACAGCATTTATTTATTTGGTTTACCTCAGAAAGCTGCCTAATAAAAATATGGGACAAATAATTTAAAACAAATTAATTATAAAGTACAGGGTGTCCCATCACTTGTGGCCACCCCCAAAATTGAGTTTTAATTGAAAGCTATGTATTTGACATTTGGTGCACGTATGACTCTGGTATAAGGCTAGAAATTTCCGGTTTTAAATGTTAATTGTCGGCGTTAGTTTTCGACAAAAAAAATAAAAACTGATTTTTTACAAAAATAATATCTCCCAATTTCGTCAAATTTCACTTTTCAGGATCAGTATTATTGAGACAAAGATATCCAAAGTAAAAAAAAATCCAAAAGCTCTAATTAGCCTAAAATTCCCTTATCTTCGAATCTTAACAGTAAATGTAATGATTTATGGCTGTAACAATCGTCAGGATTTATCCGAAAAGGTAAGTACGATTTAAATTTATGGCATTGTAAAAATTTGTCAGTGTCGCGTGAAAGCCGAGCGAAGTCAACATCAGTAGCGTACCTAAATCGAACCTTTTTACATTCTTGTAGATTTCTAAAATTTTTGTAAGTCCTCTAATAAATTACGATTATGAGAACGAACATGATTTAAAGTCTGGATGTTGAATTATTTTTCTGATCCTGAAAAGTGAAATTTGACGAAATTGGGAGATATTATTTTTGTAAAAAATCAGTTTTTATTTTTTTTTTGTCGAAAACTAACGCCGACAATTAATATTTAAAACCGGAAATTTCTAGCCTTATACCAGAGTCATACGTGCACCAAATTTCAAATACATAGCTTTCAATTAAAGCTCAATTTTGGGGGTGGCCACAAGTGATGGGACTCCCTGTATATTCGATTCGAATTCGATGACTCGTCATAAAACGGCTCTTTGTTAAGTCAATATACTGTGGTTATTGCTTTATTGCTCGTCTATTTGATAATTTTCAACGTGAATTCCAGTCTTCCGTTTTGTTTCAATTTATTTTTTGTTCACTTAGTATGTTATACAAAGATGATAAAAATGCAGTGTTTCGCGATAGAATTTTATTTTATTGTATCAACGAGTTCAAGCCCAGTTCCGTAATTAATTTAAAGTGACTTTAAAGTTAAAGTCCGCTAATTACTACGCCAAATGATTGTTGTAACAATACTTTAAAGCCACCTTTAGTTAAATACCTACCGTATTTCCTCGTTTATAAGATGCACCATTATTTCTATACACTAATAATAATAATAATAATAAAGAAATTAAAGAAATATGTAAACTTTATTTTAACAGACAAAGTCAAAGAATTACAACAAAATTAATTGAAAAATATGCAAATTATTTATTTACATACGAACTATGTATCGGTTTTTTCTGTATCATTTTTCGACGATCCATCGATTATAAGACGTACCCTAAATTCAGAGAAAATACAGCATATTGAGAGACAGAATCAACTAATTTGGGAAGTTAAATTAAAACCGTTGTAATTTCGGTAGCGTGTACAAAATGGCTTTGGAGCTTTGTGCATTTTATTTTTCTTTGAGATTTTATAGTGGTTGGAAAATCTTGTACAAAAATCTGTTTATTTGTTTGCTTGCAATTTGTTTAATAACAACGATTTTAACGTTTTGTTGAAACCAATTTGTAGATTCTGTTTGTAGAATTTTATTAATATGTGAATCAGTTTGATAGATTGTTAAAAAGAACGGAGTTATTTTGCCTAGACGTAACATCACAACCCCCGTAAGAGAATAAAGTTGAATCTGGCCGTAAAGCGCCATAATATCATGAAACGTTCAGGTCTTAGGCTGACGTCACACGCAAGACAAGGATAGAGCACTGCCTGCGCGTGAGCATATCTTGTAGTCATAGTATCATGCCCTGCACAGATAATATAACATAAATAGATCTCCCACTCTTGCTAAATTGATAACTTTTTTTTCGTAAAGCGACATCTTCCTCTACCGAACGGTACTTTAAAATATAGGAAAGAAACCTGTATGATTTTTTAATGGCGCGGATTTCAAAATTGTTTTTCAGGCGGGAAATAAAATTAGTTCAAATTTAAGGTTACTTTTAATTAATATTTTCAAAGGATATAAAGAAATCAAATTATTCTTTGATTTACAAACATTTATTAAATGTCCTCATTAAATATTTACATAGTATTAACATATACAAATCAACAAAACGTGGTTCAACATGGATGACATCCGGAACAGCAGGAGGAACTACAATAGGCGGAGTAAAAATTGTATCTTTTTGACCTTCGATAAATGATCTCAAATTGGAGATCTGCTGTGCCGATTGCTGTTGGATCTAGGTAATATTCCGACTGAGGATCTAACAACCGAGTACTGTTTTCCGAAAGTAAATGCATGGAAGTACCTACGGTGTGACTAAATACCTGAGTGGCATTTTTCACGTTCATTTTTTTAATTTTGGACGCGTAGACATGTTGATCGGTTAATTTCACAAATTGACTAAAGGGACCCCGATTTTTATCAAATTCGTACATTTGTACAATATGTTGCCACGAAGCAACTTTTTCTATTCCATTTTCCGTAACATGTAAATTTTTATTCAACATGCCATTTCGGATACCTTTCATGAGATGAGAATAATCATACAAGTGCACAATTTCCACATCATCAATTAGGTATCCTTAGGAACGGTTATCGATATTTAAACGTCTGCAATGATTTACCGTATCCTGCATTACACTGTTAATATCAGCCCGATTTGTAGCACCCTGATCTGAAATAATGGCTACAATATTGAATTCCGTTTGCCTGACCTGCCTAAATACTTTAACTAAAATAAATTTCAAATCGGTGGCCGAAGTTGTGCCTTCACAAAAAGTGACACAAACGGACATTTTCCACTTTTTGTGAAGACTTTTTATTAGGAAAACCAATGGTCAGCAAATAACGCACACCTCTCAGCTAAACCTAGATCCACAAAGCCATCAATACAATCATTTTTGGCATTGTATGTCAGCCCTCTAATGAAATCTCATCAAACAACAGGACACAATTTCTGTTAATTAATGACATACTTTGAATGCGTTTTTTTAATGTGACTGAATATGGCCTCATTAATGCCAGAATTAAAAGGAATTTTATTTAATAATGAAGTTGAAACCTTTCGTTGCAACAAAATGGCTTGACGATAGCATCTCTTAGCCTGTGGTGTTAATTCCCTAGAAGTTGTAGCTCTGCATTTACTAAGGTCTTTGAATGGTTTCTTCAACTTTTGTTGTCTCTGCTGCCGACCCAGTCTGATATTTAAAAATACAGCACTGATGTTCATACTAATGTTTGTTGCTTTTAAACAGAAATGCAAATTAGGATTTGAAATTAATTACAACAAAAACACATACCTTTACAGTCATCACTACCAAACAAGGAAACATTTACTCGCTTGTGCCGAGGTTCTTTTGTAGCATCTTTCGGGGTAACTCATGTCTTGCTATTTACGAAAACAAGTAGTAATTTTAATTGTGTAACACGAAGATTATTTAAAAGTATTTAACTTACCTCGGAACTGTTCTGTCCTCACAATTTAAAACAGAGCAGACACGCATCTTATGTATCTTGCTCGCCTTAGTTTAGCAAATTAAATTTAAATAATTTGTGTTACTTATTGCAAAATGGCGCAGTGAGAACACAGATAATATAACATAAACAAGAATGCAGCTGACGAAACTTACAACCCACGCAAGTTACGATAAATTTCTGGGAATCTTGCACGTTTCCTGCCGAAGTTCGAAATTCGACAATTCTCGTTTTGGCGGGGCCGTTGAAAGCGCCATCTTTTTACACCGCACGGCACTACATTTAATCACGAACATTCATATGTGAGTTTCGCCCCCATGGAACCCTGGTTAAAACCTGCTACGGGTTTCCCGGCCGCGTAGAAATGTTTGCTTGGCTAAGCTCAAGTCGGCGAGGGGGTAGGTTGAAATTTAATCCTCGAGGTTATGTGGGAAGCGTTCTCTCATTCTTCTCCGTAGGTTGATAGGGCGCCACTGCTTTGGGGTGGTCGAAATATCTCGAGAGTAGACAAAGCAGAATTCTCTCTCGACAATGGGGTTACAGAAACAATCACGAACAAGATAACAAGTGTATTGACTAGTTAAGTGATTAAACAATTTACAATTACTGATACAATTAAATTAAAAAGTTAGGGTACCCAAAAGGCTGAAAGCCATCAATTTGCAACAATGCAACACAAATGCTCGAATAACATTAAATACAAGAAATGTTTGAATTACACGAAGCATCAAATTGGACAAGTATCAATACGGTCAACTTAACTACAACATCGACACGGCTCCATGCGCTGGCGGCTTTTCCTCAATCATCCCGCCCTGGAGAAGTCATCCGTGTAGATCGCCTGGACTGCTGGTATCCCGGTGGACCGGCAGATATTTACGGCACCGTATTTTTCACTACTTGCACTGCGAATTCCCTTTAGGAATACCTCAACTTGTCGACGCTGAATCCACGCGTGACCATCATTCAACACACCCAGTCAGGTTCTGTCGCTCACTTTTCATTTTTGTCGAACTTCGCGCACTGACCTCAACGACCTTAAGATTCCCTGCTTGTCGAGAGAGAGAGAAATTGACTTCCGCGCGAATTTGAAATTAATTAATGAATCAGTACCGTAACAAACCTTCAAAATTTGTCGTCAAATAACTTCTTTAAAAAAAATAATAAATGAAGCAGATGGTCATCTCTAAAAAATGATTTTATATTGAAATCAAAGTACAAAAATACAGTGAACAAAAATAATTATTTGTGCATCAAGTATAAATATAAATTGTTAAGGACCCGTTGTTCAGTTGCAGTTTAATTCAGACTATAACTAAATCCGGGGAAAAAAATTAAAAACTACAAAATTGTGTTGGCAACGCGGAAAATTTGATTTTATACTTCCTTTTATCTTCCTCAGTTAAGCTCAACTTTTCTAATAAAAGATAAGATTCATTAAAACAGTTTTCGATTTTTTTGTTGTTAACTTCATTAAATACAATAATCTCAAACGAATGTATGGTTTTGTAAGATGTTCCATTGGAAAGTTGTTACATGGATGTTTAAAGCCTTCAATTTGTAGCTGCAAACCATCTCAGCATATGGTATTTTTAATTCACAACTCGTTTTGTAACAATGTAAAGCACTTCATTTAGCATTGTTAACCTTCCGATGATATGGTCGGGGTCAGATCCGACCCAAGCCAAATATTTTTGTATCCTACGTCTACCACTTTTATCGGATCGGTGAGCGGTTTCAGCTATCTCTCGAGTCAGCCTTCCTACTGATATAGACGAATCAGCAACCCCCAAGTACGTTGCATGCTCAGCCAATTTTAATTCTATTGGGCCATGGTCGGATGCGACCCGACCATACCCTATAAAGAATTTTTTTATTATTTTTAGAATTTTTTTCTTTTATTTAGTTGTCTGATTGTAAAAACGCAGCTTTTTCTAACTACGCAAAATACCGAAACTATGCAGATTCTATGAAGATTCAAAGAATTTTTTGTATAATTTTTCCTTGTTTTTGTAAAATGAAACAACTTTTCTTTTTATGCATTAAAAAGGATTTAAGTATATGTTGTTTTAAAATATTGTGAATTTTTCGATTAAAAAGAAAGAGAAACCTAGTTTATTGGATGTGGGTCGGATTCGACCCAACCATACTCTTAACGTCCCTCCATCTCACCATACCATCGGAAGGTTAAATAATTCCCAATTCCCAATGACTATTTTTTATTATTTACTATTCAAATTAAAACTGTTGATAGCAAGCTCAATTGGTTAGTGATAGAACATTTATCAACAGACTTTCAATTATAATCTTATTAGAACATGAATCTTTCCGTTGCATGTTTATGTCATTTTTATATAATTTCTGTAGTTTGTGTGGCCAATTTGCTGCACCATTTTTAAAGTATCAATAACAATTGTAGATAATTCATCAGGTTTCTTTATTTAAAGATTCTGATTTGTTTCATATTGTCAGTACCCATTAAGAATAATTAAATATTGTTATGATTACTGGACAGATAGTAGTTGTATCCCACTACCGGACCGGACCGGGTAGTGGGATAGTGACATTCAACAAGCACAGGAGGCATCCCTCTTCTTGGAATTTTGACACCAAATCAGGTGGTAAGTTAGTATCTGTTGAAAATAAAATAAAAATAATTGTATGTAGAACTACGTATATTAAAAATTTAAATTTGAAAAAGTCCATTAATTTTGTAACTTAAAAATTAACATTGAGTCAACTGCAATTAATTGTATATTAAAAAGAGAGAGTTAATTTAACAGAAAAATAACTGTAATTGAGCAGCTGAAGATTGCAGTTCCTTAACATCAACAAGTGCCAACTCAATTCACCTACAATAAATTAAAAAATAAAAACATGCTTTAAGTAATCGTTCCAATCATTTTTTCTTGCATTCCAAAACCAATATTGTTAACAAAGTAGTTGGTAAATCATTATCTGTGGAAAATAACATTAAAATAATTGTATGTACTACGTATATTAAAAATTCAAATTTAAAAAAGTCGATTGTAATAATTTAAATTGGTTTAAACTTACTTTCCGGGTCTAAATTTTCGTCAACAAAGCTCGCCGAAGTTGAATGTTGAAAATAAACTAAAAATAATTGTATGTACTCCTACGTTTATATTTGGGTCTACTTGGGTCATCGAAGTTGAAGCTTCCATTTGGTTCTGTTAGAAATTAAAAAAGTTTAATATCTATTTATTTGCCACTATTTAATGTCTGTATTTATTATGTTATGAATAAGTTAAAACATTAAAAATACAAATTAAACCAAAATAATTAAAAGAATAGCTTACATTCATCCTGGTTTCACAGGACAAAATTAAAATCCTATTTTTATTCACGTTCGGAAAATCTGTAATCATTGACACATCAAATTAGCAAATGCACTTTAAAATATATTTGTTTATTTTGAAAACAAAAGATAGCTAAAACTAACAGTAGTGATTCTGAACACAAATAAATTTTAAACCACGCCATCTGTAATTATTGTTAGGTACCATAAAGCGATGTCCACAACCCATCGATTAACTTAATAAAAATAATTTAAAAAATAAATAAACCTACGAACATAGTACATAATACTTTACAATGACTTTACAATTCAACATCGCTGCTAAGGTTGTTTTAAAAATTTATTGATTAGTAATTAAATCGGATTCAAAATGGCGTTCGAGTTTCATCATAAATAAGCCGAAATGAAACGCAAGGACAACAAATTACCCTCTTTCGACTTTAAAAACGAGAACATAACGGGTATTTATTATGTTATGAATAAGTTAAAACATTAAAAAATACAAATTAAACCGAAATAATTAAAAGAATATCTTACGATGTACACGCTTCGAGTCACGCTACAAGAAGACATTCCGGAAACGGCAAGTTAATTAGCGCTACCATCTGTGGCGCTACCTACTTGAAAATTTAAAAGTTACTTTACTTGGGCGCCAAATTTAAATTGATTTAAAAATCATTGGACTTAAAAATTATGGCAAATTGAGAAACAAAACAATAGTTTTGTAATAAACTTTTTTCTTTTTTTTTATAACTTTGCAATCTGTAAAGACTTACAATAAGCAAATTCGATTACAACGATTAAATAAAAGCATGTTTTTATTATTTTCTAATTTATTGCAAGTAGATCAATAAGAACAAAGTACAAACACGGAAACGGAAACGACGGAAACACATGCCAATTATCGCTGAAACACGTCCTTTAATCTAACTCACAATTAGGCCGATTTACTACCTACACATCCTAATTACAGCCAATATGCCTCAACACTCATGAGGTCCAAAGAGTAAAAAAAAAAATACAATACCTGGGTCACAAAAAACACAAAAAAAAGCTTACAAGCAATGAACACCAAAAAAACGCACACGCTTCTATTCTTCAATTCCAGTTCAATCACATTCCATCTTCGTTAAAGAAGCAACTTGATTTGATTTGTAGCTTAAAAGAAATTATTAATTTACTTTAATTTCAATTTTAGCCATAATCTACAAATATCTGCATATGTTATATTTCCATTACTTAAGATGTTTGCTATATTTTGAACAACTCCTACTGTGTTTGCAATTGCCATAATGAGAGCTCCAAACATCCAGAATCAGAATAATATAAATTAAAGGCCCAAAAGGCAAATTGCATTCCATTTCCAATAGTTTTCTTTAGAATACCACCGTTGTTGGTGCCCCACTTTGTCACCGGTCCAACTCCCAACGCATACTTTAAATGCCGCGAGTTCTTTGCCGGAGTTTCAGTTGGCTCCTTCAACTGCGATTGCAACATAGGCTAAAGCTCCATCTTTATCGGAACTACCATGAAATAAATTAATAGTCAATATTTTTAGGTGATCAAATGAGGTGTACTCACCGAATTTCGTCTGCCTTGTATTTACTCGAAACAAAACTCCCTTCGCCAGTGCCTCCATCCATCCAATTTTTTTTAATTTTTAAAATGAATTGTTGAATTTAATGCCAAATTGAAGATCACAGGAAGGGCTCGTCGAATAAATGCCTAAATTATCTAACACCTTAAAGAAAATGATTCTAACCCAAATCTGCTGATATATTAATACATAGACTATAAAGAAAAGTTAAAAAAATGAGATATTAATCAAAATTTTGATACAAAATAAATTTTGATGTTTTACAAGTGCATAGTTGTAAATGTGCTAATTCTATAGCCATTACAACTATGAATAGTCTTAAACCAGAAACTTGATATATTTTTGTTTTATTTATTTTAATTTAAAGAATCCTTTAGCTATGTTTTTAATTGTATGATTATTAATTGCAGAAAGGTCTGAAATTTTTGGGGTACTGAAATAGTAGACTTCTACTCGAACTAAAAAAATTAATTTGTCTATTGCAAAAAAAATAAGTTGTACTTTATTGATACTTATGTGTGAAAATATTATTAAACTTTAAATGCAAAATCTTGCTTTACGTTCAGCTTCTAAAGAGCAAGCTTTCTTCCAGCATTCTTCATCTAGAGATGACTTCCCAAGAGATAAACAAATCACGCGAGCTAATATGAGAAGTTGGTGGAGATCATCGGCAGATACATTGTTCTTCTGTCTCATTTTCACAAATTCATTTTCTACTAACTGTTATAAAAATAAGTCGTTATAGCTTAAATTTATTCAATTTATAAGTTTACCTTCTGTAAATTATCTGATATATCATATTTTGAATGTCTAGCTAAAGTAAGGAATATTCTAATGTTGTTCAATAAATCCAAATTTAGAAAATGATGTGCAGCTTTCATTATCTCATCAAAAGTACTAATGCAAGCTTCATCAGGTTTTAATGGCACATGGAAATCACTCTGAAAATGCTAAATTACAAAAAAATACTACACAAGTGATATTTTACTTACTGGAAGCAATGATTTTCCTTCTGATACAACCAAAAATGAAATATCGCAATCATATTCTAATTGATAATAATTGAAATCATACTTAATTTTTTGATTGCGAATTACATCTGAAATTGCTTGAATTCCTTGAACGCCCAATGCATTCAAACGACCGGAAGTTAATTTTGTTTCATCCAATACTAAATGTGTATTCTTGCTTAATTGCAAGAGGCCACTAGTAAGACGATTGCACTCGTAATCTTTTCTTAAAAAAAAATTAAATTATGGGAAGGGAAGGTATTTTCTGAAGATGTATTACTTTGGAATGAAATTGGTTTCATTCATGTTGTCTAATGTCATCGGTAAATAATAACTTTTTGGAACAAATAGTTCAATGAAATCATATAAACATTTCACATAGTTAGGTAAATCTTTTACTGGCACTTTTGAAATGTTTAGGGTAAATTTTCCAAGCGAGAGCAAATCAGTTCGGAGATACCTGCAAAAAAATTATTTACAATTGCCTCAATAAAGTGGAGGATAAAGAATAAAATGTTTGCAATAGCATACACCACCAATTGAGACTATACAAAGGGCAGTACCTTTACTGCAATTATTCCTGGAAGTTGTTATCGACCTTCAGCAGTTGCATGAATTCCATTTAGAAGAAATCATAAAATACCCTGAAGGTCAGTTTAAAATAAAAATACTTACACATTAGATATTAAATGATAAATTAAATATTCAGCAGCAAGACCATCTCCCAACAATAATTGAGTTAAGATTAAATGCAATTCTTTTTTTAAAAATTGCATTTTTTCCACATCAAACTGAATATCATTCACTAATGGATTATTGTGTTCAAGTTTTTTCCAGGTGACACAGTGCATTGTAGGAACCAATGAAGGAGGAGGATTGTGCGTTTCCATTTCCATATCACATTCACCTTCAACGTCCTTTTCGGCGACAATCGGATTAACTGATAGAAAACCAACAAATTCAATCAAATCATTTAATTTTATATTTTCGTTATTGTCATAAATTTTAATGTGACATTTTTTCCCAGACTGTTCTTGAATTGGGAAATTAATAATGTGATCATGTGAAACAATCAAGTTTTGTTCAGTTTGAGGTTCTCTTTCTACACAATGTCGCTTAACCTCATTATTACTAAGAGCCAGGTTTTTGTCATTATTAACTTCAACTTCCATCGTCTCATGAGACTCGAGAGAACGTTTATTTGATATTCCCTGATTATTTTGTGTTTCCCCTTTCTTTTGAAGTTTATTTTCTGCTTCAATCTGTATTTAAAATTAAAGAATAAGCAATTTGATCATTTCATTTTCACAAAGCTCATACCGTTTTCACCCATGAATTGATTGAAGGTATTGATATCACTACTAAAGTATTTCGATCCTTAGTCACCGTATTTTCACTATGATAATTTAATATTTCCTGATCCTAAAATTTGAAAATGATGTTTTGATATTACAAAATGTTAAACATACCTTGCAATCTATTGAATCTGCATATTTTCCATATCTTACACATTTTTCTTTGGACACGGTATTAATAATTTCATAATTATCCAAGTAATATTCAGGATCAAACATATCTTGAACCATTCCTTGAAATTTCACAATAGAACCGTCTTGCAAATCTTCTAAATTGTTTACATTTAACAATGGAATCTAGAAATTAATAGTTTAATAAAAATACACAATTAAATAATTATTGCTCACCAATTTCCAATTCGCATCTTTGAGAAGAAATTCTAAACAGTTAGTTTCATTTTCAACCCAAAACCGACGAGTCCAGTTTAGAAATTCCATAACGAGTACTTTAACGATTGACCAAACAAATTATTTAAGGTTATAAATGTAACCACGTACCCGCCAAAAGGTGTTAAAACAACAAATCACAAATTGAAATGAATTTATCTAGAGGACGCTAAATCAATCAAAGTCAGTATTCTACCAGGTAGGTAGGTGCAACTCCCGTAAGAGCCAATATAAAAAAACGTAGCCAAAATATTGGCGCTTTTTCCGTAGTGAGTCTACGACGAACTGAAATCCACTCATTCGGCTCGTGTCGGCTTTTGCGGGAAATTTAATTTTAATTACATATACCTATTCTTCTCTTTCCGGTTTTAAAATGTCTCACTCGAATCATCATTATCCTTTTATAACGTTAAAGTAATAATAAACAAAAAGTAAATAAAATATGTATTATTTATGATTTCAACGAAACAGCCATAATAAAAATCCATAATCAATTATAACCAGTGCTCTTTTTGTCATGGAACGCTTGGGAACGGCGTTCCATCACCTGTTTTTGACGATTTTTTTTTTTTTTTTAATAGCTGTTGGTCTAATAAAATCGCGTTTAGCGTTCCACCACCTTTTTTTACAAAAAGAGCACTGATTATAACTAAATATTAACACCAAATCAAACAAATTAAAATATTAATTATAATAGTATATTATTTTGTCTTCTATATTTTCTAATTCTGAACTGATTATGTCCATTCTACCTTCTAGTTTCTCTAATTTTGAAATTACATCCCTTAACAAGGCTGTTGGTTATTGGAAGGAAAATTCTAATTCGTCTTTACTTCCAAAAGAGCTTTCTAGTCAAAGAAATTGGGACTTACCTATCTGTGAGAAAATATTTCAAAATTTATTATCTTCCTCAAATATCACAGAAAAAGCTATCTTATTAGCTGGATCTGAACTTGAATCTGGAGCTTGGCTTGAAGCTCTTCCATCTTGTAAATTAGGTACTCTTTTAGAAAAAAACATCTTACAAATTGCTATTTCACTTAGATTGGGGATCAATTTCTGTCATCCTCATATCTGCTCTGCGGTTCTTCTGTAGACTCGTTGGGTCATCATGGTTTATCGTGCATTAAAAGTGCTGGTAGACTCTCTCATCACAGCTGTATTAATGACATTATTAAACGTGCTTTCTCTTCTGCCAACATTCCTTGTATCCTTGAACCTAATGGTATTCTGAGGGATGATGGCAAACGTCCAGATGGTATTACAGTTATTCCATGGAAAGTAGGTAAATCCTTAGTTTGGGATTTTACTTGTACGGATACACTTGCCCCTTCTCATTTAACTGATTCTTCATTTTCTGCAAGATCTGCTGCCCACTTGGCAGAAAATCTTAAGAAAAAAAAATATAAGTCAATTTCTGATGATTATTTTTTTGTCGCCTTCGCTGTGGAAACTTTGGGTCCTTGAAGTGCTGATGCCCTTTCTCTCCTTGAAGATTTAGGGAGGCGTATTGTGCAAACAACGGGAATTCCTCAAGCCAAAACATATTTGAAGCAACGAATAAGTTTGGCTATACAAAGAGGCAACGTTGCTAGTGTTCTTGGCACAGCCCCGCTTTCTTCTTCTCTTAATGAGTTATTTTATTTATTCTAGTTATTACTTATGTTATGTTATTTTACTTTGTTTGTTATATACATGTTACTTTTTACTATATATTATTTTACTAATGATAATCAAATAAATGATAGTATATTATTATACAAGTTATATAAGACGATCTATTGTCGCACGAATAAGTTTGGGGCACGACGAGCGAAGCGAGGAGTGCTCCAATGTCATGAGTGCGACAATACGTCTTATAAAACGAGTGTAATATACTATTTTTTCTACTTTGGTGCTCTTAGTTTCATGAAAATTTGAAAATTGTGCTTTCTAAATATTCTAGAGATTTTTAGGATTAGGTACTGGTTGTGTTGGTATTTGTCATGTGTCATATGCCAACACTTCAAATTTAAAATCTCGAGTTTGATATTTTTGTGAATAAGTCATGGAAGAATTAAGCTGTACACTTGGCTTGACCTTGACAGGAGCTCGGTAGAGATGCCCGACGCCGTCCAGCGTGCTATTACAGTAATACCAACGTAATTATTATCAAAAAAAAACAAATGCCGTTTCACAAAAAGTTCCTTTGTGACACTACTTTCAGTTTCACAAAAACTCATTTATGATACCAACGTAGAAAAAGAAATTTGTGATATTAAATATAACAAACAATAAATGAAAACCATGGCGTCGTATCGTTCCAATTAAAATTTAGATAGATATCTATGAAAGTTGGAACGTTTGTTGATGGATTATAAACATAAAACATTTATTAACTATAATTTTATTACTTTAGTATATGGTACAGCTATTCTATTAATACACAAAAAAAATTGACTGATCACATTATTTTGGTCCGATACGGACAGAAATTTACCACAAAATATCTACAATTGAAAGGTTATTAGTGCACACCTTATAATTTGATTCACTGTTACACTGCAATTAATAGGTAGTTAAATATACAATCAGCCCGTATTTTATTAAAAGTATGAAATTTTTGTAACAAGTGTACCTATGACATGTATTTACGATATTTAAAATACCAGACAACTTTCTTCTACTCTATCCTAAAAATACTGTAACACTTTAAAATATACATACTGGACGCAAAGTTACAATTTTTGTACGAGTCATTTAATATTCTAAAAATATTCATTGATTAATCATCTTTTTCTACTGTCTACAGAAGACATTAAACACTGAAATCTACAATCCAAATAAAAACGTACATTTATAAACCCACACATTCAATTTTATAAGACTTGCATGAGAAAAAGTTGAACAATTTTTTGAAAATTGAAAAGTAGAGTATATTTAAAGTTTTTTGTCTTTTTCATTTTCAAGAATAGTACTATTTAATTTCACGATAAAGCTTAATCTGGGCATTTGAAGGTAAAGAGTACAATATTTTCAATATATTAAATTGGAAACATTTTACATTCAAAAACATGAATTTCACATTTACATATTTTAAATTAAATCAGTAAGACTAACGACATACATAAAAAAATTTAGATACACATTAAACTTGAAACTGTATCACAATTTTATTATTATGAAGCACAAAACTGCAAAAGAAGTTTTTAAATAAAACTCGAAAATAAGCAAACAGATCATTAATGAGCATTTGAATTAAATAACAGCTTTAGTTTAAAAATTAATTTAAGATCCATAAGAAACTTAACACTGAATCAGAAGCTATCTACATGACTACAGTTTTCCTCTCTAAAGTGCTGGATTCAATCCCGCTATCTTCATCTGCACTATCTAACAAACTAGCCTCGCCACGAACATATTCTCTGGCGATAGGTTTGTAAGGCAATGCTTCAAAAGAAACATTCTTAATTTGTTCTTTTTCATCAATTGTAGGTGTATCTACATGTTGCACCAGAAATCTCGATTTTCCAAATGTCGTGAATGTTGGCAATTCACGATTAATTACGGGATCAAGAATTGGCTCTACTGCAAAAACTTTATTTGAAGTAAATGCACTAGGACTCGGTGGCAAATCCAATTTAAGTTTATTACGAGTGTGCCTTAAACCTCCCAAAGAATCTTTATTATTCATTTGGTTGGTTTGGTTTGTATTTTTTTTTAACGTATTTTCAGCCAAAACTTTTAACGTTTGTATTTGTGTGACTGGTTTGAGATATTCACCATTGTCACCAACACTAGCAGGTGTGATGTCCTCCACTCCACTATCTGGTGTCACATTTTCCATAGTTGATTTTGCAAATTCTAGCCAATGGTCAGTGATGCTGTGACCTGGAAAAAATTGGGATGATGGCCCTTCTACTGTTTCAAAAGGCCTAGCTGAACTGCTTATATAAAAATCATCATCTAACATAGATACATTTTCTATAACAAATTATTTTGTGCAATATGGGTACATTAATTTTTAAATGTCACTCACCAGTGGAAAAATCGGGAAGACTAGTAAATTGATAAAAAGTTTTAATTTTTTTATCTTTTTGTGGTTTGTCTTGTGGTTTCAATTCGCAATTTAAATCTGACTCGTCACATGTGTGCGTGAATGTGTTTGCATCTATTTCCCAATCTAGGCAACAAAGCAGTGTAAAAAAAATTGTCCTGGCTTTTGCAAAAAAAAGCATCGAACTCACCATCTAACGAATTAAAATTTGGAATAGGTTTCCATAATTCATAATTACTAGACTGTAAGGGACTTTCCGGTTCCTTGGGATATTCATATACACTGTGGTATTTTTGCTTTTTAAACCAGACACCTCTCGATTTTTTCTGCTACAAATAATCACAAGTAACAAAATTAAACTTAAAACCTGTATAGATAATTTACATCAACAGTTTTTTCCAAAATTTTTTCGGGAGATCTCATTGCTGATTTTATTGGTATCGCATGTTTATCCCAAGCGGACGGAACAAACTCTGGACTTTCACTTTCTTCCTCACTTTCAGAGCTATCACTGTTTTCTTCCTCTATATCTTCCATTGGAGTTATTTTGTCCATGGAAATCTACGGAAAAATCTTGATATTAATTGAATAATTCGTAAATTAGGTAGAATTGCAGTCATCTTCTTTAAATGTAAAATCTGACTCAAGAAATGGTTGCAAATGATGAAATTTACAAATTTTATGCCACAATTTTACATATTACATATTTTAAAATAATGGTCATAATCAATATTTTTAATAATAATAATAATAATATTTTTAATAATATAAAATTAACGTCAATTTTTAAAAAATTAGGATTTGATCACAACTCAAACCCTCAAGTTTCAACGACAATGATTTCACTATGATACAAAAACACATAATAGCAAACAGATAATATTTAAAAACAAAACTGTACAAATGAAAGCAAATTTACTCACCAAATCTTGTGGGGCAGCTCTTAGGGCCTTCACAGACTCTTCGTGCTCGCCCTCCTAAGTTATAAACACACATACAGACAGAGCAGGCTTGATACACAGCAATAATTTTATAACATGAAATTTTGTATGAAATTTGTTAATTACAACATTAAGCAATACAAATGTTCCCTTCTCAAAATAAAAATTGATACCAACCTTCCATATAAATTCGCCACTTGAGCTTGATCGCGTATCGGAACCACTGTCCCAATCTTGTTCGTCACTAAATGAAGTGGTCATCAACTGATTATCACACGGGCCTGTAAATCTAATATCTGCAAGTCCACTATAGAGGTCCTCATTGCTCTCAGCGTTCGGTATAATTTTAATTTCACTGTATAAATTTTCGTCGCAGTCATCTTCGATTCCGTTAACATAAACCTTTTCTGTATGGACTTGATCATATTCAATTTCCATATTGTTTTTGTGATTTGTGTTAATGCATGATTCATTATTGACATTTGCATAGTCTTCAGTGCTGGAAAGGTCTTCTACATTAACATAATTAGTTCCATTTGTTATTTTGCTTGTTGCATTTATCACATTCACATAGTCAGGTTCATTTGTTTTAGAAGTTTCACTTTGTGAGGTATTTACATATTTGACAATGTTTGTTGACTCATCCTCACATTTCCCACTGTTTAAATATTCATCTACTAAATTTAATATAGCATGGTTTTTTTCTAATCCCAAACAACTATTTTTATAGATTAAAATCTTATTGAAATCATGGTGTCTTTCGTGATCTAAAAATTCAGTTATATAACTGCTATCAATCTTTGGACAATTTTCTATTAAATCAGGTAATAAGAAATTTTTATGTTCATTTTGTTCTTGTAGAACCTGACTTTCAGCACAGTCGTTCTCAAGATCTGGAAGACCTTTCAATTCAGTTAATTTATTTACAATGTGACTCTTAAGATCATTTTCATAAATTTCCGCTTTATTAGCTGAAGTTTCAGATACATTAATAATGTTCTCAATTGCTTCTTCAATATCTTTTAGTACTGATTTTTCATTGTTATTCACTTCATTTCTTTTTGTTTTTTTTAATTCCACAGCAGTAGGTTCAATTACATCACCATTAATGATTTGTTCTTCAGCAGTTGGATTTTCACTATTAATATCGACACTTTCTAATAAAATAGTATCTATTTGGATATCAGTCTGTTCTTCTTCAATATCATTTTTAATGGTTTCATCATCTTGGTCACTATTCATTTCCGTTTTTTCAGCAGCAATATCTTTCTCACATTCACCTATTATACAGGCTAGATCTTCTAAATTAAACAAAGTATCATTAGAACAACATGAATCTTGACTGGGAGTATGTCTGTTGAGACGTTCAAGAATTGGACTTTCTATATTTGGAACTGAATGTGTGTCTGTATCTTCCAACGATGAATTATGACCACTTATCGATCTTGAAAACTCACTGTTGTTTGTATTTTCATTATCACCAATTTGCTCACTAAAGTAAAGTAATTAAGTAATTAAGATACCTTTACAAACATTTGTAACTTACTTGCGCACTAGTGAAAAATTAAATTCATTCTCTTCTTCTGGTATGGGAGACAATGGTGTGTTGTAAACATTATATTTTATCAGCACTTCATCCCTTTCTACTGAATCCCAATCATCATTTTCATGTAAAATATCAGTGGAGACTCCTTGTGCCTTTGGTAATTTTATAAGTAGTTCATTACGTATAGCAGTCATGATTTCATCATCTATTCCAAAACCCACATAGCTTTCAGAAGAACTCGTACTTTGTTGAGTATCAATTTGCGTCAAACTATTTTCAGGTGTGCCTTGCGGGTGTAGAAACCAACCACTGCTTGGTTCCCAACTGCCATCGCTCCCATCAGATCCTGTAAAGAATGAAGATGTGGACTTCTATAAAGAAAATGTGAACATTTCCATACCTGTTTCTAATATAAATGTTTCATTGGGATTAGGGATAATGGTATAAGTATGGTTTAAAGCTCCTTCCCCAGAATATTCAGAATTCATTGAAGTTTCTGAGATATTTGAGTATGGACTTAATAAACTTGCATCTATTGTATTATTAGTTAAATTAGTAACTCCTTTAAGAACTGGATTCTTGCATTCAACTGCTTCAGTGTCAACAGCATTGCCAGCATCTAAATTATTTACAATTAACATACTTCGAGGTTCATCAGAAAAATTGTGGAACATCTCAACCATTTCTTTTTGTTGATTATTAAAACTTTCTCCAAGAAAATCATTCCATGTATCTAAAGAATAAGTAAAAGCTTGCTTTTTAGCACCTGGACTTTCATCGGCTGGTTGATCTTGGATCATAAAATTAGAGGAAAATTGTAATCTTTCTTCTTCACCAACATCAATCAGATGTCCATCTTTAAAGGCCGTTTTTAGTCCTAAATAAAAATCCATTGCATAATCATCACATGCTCCTAAAATGACAGAACTTTTTTCACAATTATCCGCACGTTCTGGGGAATGTATTATGGAATTTTGAGATACTTCATGTTGATTTTCATCTAAATTCAACTGTATCTCAGGTTTATTTAACTGTTCTTTATTCTCAGAGAAATTTTCAGCAATTCTCACATCATTTTCTTCAGTCGTTGTTCGAGTTTCCTTCAATTCTTCATTTTCAAAATTTTCTTTGTTTACTGGCGCAGTATCTGAATTACTGTCATACATTTCAATTATATAATTCATAAGTTCATCGTTGTTTTCAATTAAATCCACTAACTTTGGCACCTCAAATGTTGTCTCACTCTCGACAACAATTTTTTCTTCACTCAGTTCAGGTTTATTTAAAATTTCATATGACATATCAGTCACACTATATTTACTATGTGTCGGACTATATGTGGGGGTTACTGTAACATTAAAAACATTAAATACCTGATGAGACGGTTGGATTTTTTGGGGACTGTTCAATTCTTCTAATAATGATTTACTTGGTGAGCTAGGCAAATAATTACCTTCAACATTTAGTTTTTCTTCAATTCGATTATCTTCTGAGGCAAGGAAGGCATCGTTAGCATGTACATCATCTTTTTGAAACTGTTCACAACACAATTTTTCATTCTCTAAAAATTGTTCTGTTATTCTAATATTTGTAAATTCACTTTCATTCAACAGAGTATTTTCATTTTGTGTATTAGAATTTGCTTTATGAGAAAGTTCAAAATATTGTTCCACACATTCAGTGTTTTTGCTGCATTTTTTATCTACAGTAATGTTATCAGGTACAAAAAGCAGACTATCTCTTCTTCCCTCTTGCAATCTTTTTAATTCTTGTTGAAATGTCTCTTCAACATTTAATAAATTACCTTCACTACCAAAAGTGAGATTCATATTTTCCAAATTTTGTCGTACATTTCTATGATTAACTCTATAATCTAAACTAGGTAACGGTGTTTCAGAATCAGATTCAGAACATTCGATATGTGTTAATACCATAAGATCAGTAACTGATTTTGATTTTTGATGCACTTTTTCAGAATAGGCTCCAATTTCAATCTTCTTTTTCCAAGTTTCATCCTCTGTTTCACTTTCACTGGCTGTTTTTTCTGTGTATAACATACTGTCAGTTAAACTATCATTCTGTACTAAACTTTCAACATCACCATTTGCAAATTTATTAATAGGCCCTAATTTAAATTCTAACTTATCTTTATTTTGTATAAATATTTCCGGTGCGGGACTAGGTTGGTGACTTGAACCTGAACTGGAGGTGCTTTCACCGACCAGTGCATTATCTAAAACTTGCATCGCCTGAGAAAGTCCTTCAATATACTGCATGTCACCAGTTTTGGCTGCAACATTCTCAAGCCAAGATTCCATCTTTTGTGAGTTTTCACTATCGACCAAATTATCTAACGAACCATGTAAATTATTTAAACTTGCTGATAATTCTTTAGCATTCACACCTTCATCAGGGTTCATATTTGTGAGATCATTGTCATTATCCTTTTCTAGTTCTGAAAAGTTATGATTGTCAGTTCTTACGACGCTATTTGGTTTAAAAGATTGCCAGCGTTTCTCAAAATCTGCAGTAGACATTAAAGACTTTGTGTCTATGTTTTGAGTATTATTAAACTCCTGCAGAAGATCATTCAACATTAATTCAATTTGTGAAATTTCAGGTCTCATTTCAATGGAAGAGCAACAAAGCAGTAAGAGTCGATAACTAAAAACATTTAAAATTTACAATATCAATTTACATTAAAAAAAATTTGTACTTACATATAGTCTATGTAAAATATGGCAGCAGAAGGGCAAGGTAACTGAATCGAACGAGATCCTAAAACTTGTGATATAACTGCATCATCTGACAACCACCCATACGGCTGAGCACCACATTCAAATATCTCCCACAAAGTAACCCCTAGAGACCAAATGTTTCCTTCTGGAGTTACCGCTTTGGGTTGTAAAGTTGTACAGGTGAATGTGAGTGACTCAGGTGCACACCATCGAACAGGTATGGCAGGTGCTCCTTGATAATAATCATCGGGGTAATGGTTAACTGCCAACCCATAATCTCCTAATTTTAGACTTAAATTTGATGTTAATTGACAATTTCTTGCTGCCACATCACTGCAAATAACATAAATAAAATTTGTTAATTTGTGATCAGTAGAACTTACGAATGAGCAATTTTATTCTGATGCAAATGTTTAAGAGCCGACGCCAAGGAACAAGACCAAATTAAAGGTACATTGCTCGATAATAATTTGTCTGCCGTAGGCCTATGTTCCAGCAAATATTTTTTGAGATCACCTTGCGAACAATATTCTTGCAGTAACAAGAGTGGTACTGTCTCGAGACATCTACCCAATAAAATTAAAATGTTCGGATGGTCACCGCATCGATATACAACAGCATCCTGCAAAAAAAGGCCTCTTTCCCTGCTAGTGGCACTCGCTTCTAGTATTCGCACAGCTGTCGGAGTCCAAGAAACGTCCTTGTCATCTTTTAGGCCATGGGCCGCACCCTCCACTACCTTTCCAAACCAACCCTTTCCCAGTTCTCTAATGTACTTAAGTTTATTTCTAGGAAAATCTCTTTGCGTTCCATCTACAGGAAAATTGTTTTTTTGTCAAAGAATTAAGAAGTCATCGGAATATTTACCGAACCACAAGTCGACATCGTAATCGCCAAACGTGAGATCTACTTCCGCTTGTTGATTAGCGGCAAAGATGTTGCTATTATGCCGCGGTGGTGGAGTTAACGGAGTGAATATGGTAAATTCTCCATTTGCCACGGGATTTATGTGTCCGTGATCCAAATCGGATGAAGCAGATGCAGTGACAGGACTGTCTCTAAATTCCTAAATTTCACAGCAATAATAATAATTAGAAAGGAAATCAAAAGTAACGCTTGAAGAAAATGAGTTAATGTGCTACACTTCGCATTCTATTCAAATAAACATTTTACTTTCCTTCATAAAAAAATTCAGAGAATGCTGAATATGATTAATGTGAATAGCTGTACTTGAAAGGGAGCAAATTCACAGCTATAACGACTAAATATACGCTGTTTTAAATAAATTGCTGTAAAATTACCTTTTTCTCATCCTGGAATTAGCATGAAACCAATTACAAGCCGATTAGATTTAATTAATTGAATTAATAAAATTGATATCATCAACGAAAATAGCACATGAATTATTTATTATTACGGTGAGAATTAATTAATCGAAAAATAATTTCGAAAAATATGAAATTACAACATAAATGAACTAAATACTTGGCATCATCAAAGTGAAATAAATTCTATTTTTAGAGAAACCTTTAAAAATATTTATTCAAGCGATCGTAATGTTACAAATTTGCTTATTATTTCTGCTTATATTAAATCAATAATGAGGAGAAAGGTAAGGTGGGGTCACTGTCCAATTCATTTCAAATAAAAACCCGGAAATTAAAATTAATGTTATCGAGTTCGAACAGTATTTACGTTGGACAACATCAACATCAACTGCGGACAAAATTTTTATGGCTTCTTGTTATACATTATTTCTTGGAAGTGTGCGTAAAACTTCTCCGTCTGATTCACCAAAAGGAAACAACACAATTTTTTTTTTAACCGTTTCTAAAAATTCGCGACCTGTAACTTTTTATTTTTAGTTAGAACAAAGTATTTTCAAAATCGATGGGAATGCCCTCGTCTCGAAATTTTTGTCGAATAAAAATTGTTTAGTTTAAATTTTATATAAACAGAACCGGCCTTCTTGAGAAAGGTGCAACCTTTTTTAGGGCCTTTAAAAATCTGAATAACAGAATAACAAACGAATAGTTTCTAATTTTAATTAATAATCTTCACTAAGATTTGAAATTGGGAGGCCCCGACAGAATCTGGTGCCTTACTCCTGTATCTGGCCCTGAACATAAGGAATGATTACTTCAATCACAGTACGCTTCAATTTTAACTGCAAACTTTTCAATTAAAAACTTGCAAGACTGCACTATATTGGCAATAAAAGCAACGGTAACATTTTATTGAAAAAGTAAACCGTTCGTTACAGATTTTATCCAACAGTACGTTTAGATTAAACAGAAAAGGCGACCTAAGCGAACGTAAAATAACTGTAAAGCTAGTAACAAATTATCAATTGTAGTAGTCGTATAGACATCAAATTGTTTTAAAGTTACTGCTATGCAATCGGTCGACCGGATAGACACTTCCCGTTGGGTATATGTATCTCGAAAGAATTAACGATTGCAATAATGGCCATTGTAATTCTTTTCGTTATAATTACCTTAAATCCATTCCTTGTTTGGCAACACAAGCATCCTACAAGACAAACTATTCCACAAATCGTCAGTAATATTGCCACTATTCCGGTCAAAAATTGGGTATGAGAATCTGAAAACAAGTTTCCTTAAATGAAAAAAGGTTTTTTTATCGATTTAAATTTCATTATGTAAGTATGTAAGTACGTCTTATGCTAATTAAAAAAGTAACATCGCAGAATAAATATTTATCAAACACATTAGTCATTTTCTAAAAAATTCCATTCATCCCATTCTTATATAGAATGAAAACTTGGAAAGCATGTCTTATTTAATTTCGTATGATAAATTAATTTACACGAAAGTTGTGTTTGCGAATGAGATAAATCTGTTCATGTCAACCTTTTAAATTCAAGCTGAACAACTTAAGGTAATACCTTAAGTAATTAAGAGAATTAATTAGAGGCAATTATTAATAATGTCTGGTAAATGAAAGATTAACAGTTCATTCCGCAATATAAACCGTAATTGATCGCCAAATCTAAGTGTCTATTGTCCCTGAAATGATGAAAGTGACAGTAGGCGAGGGATCGCTGACTCACCTGCTGTAGTATTTTCTAAATCTATTGGTAGCCCATTGCATAATTGAAGAAAAATGAGCTCCAAATATAGACTTATCACTTTCCATCGTATTTCCATAATTTACTTATTTCTGGATTTTCAAGAGCATAGTTTACAGTCCTTTTTTAAAACATTGACACTTTATAAATTGTGTTAAAAGTAGCACTGTATGTTCTCACTAAAACTATCACATTTTCACTTATCTTTTTGCATTATTCTTCGAAAAACGTTCAATTTAATACGTAAATTTTTAAAAACGCAATTACTTAACGCGACTAACGTCAGTCAAACATTTTTTAGACTAAAATGACATGTATCAAAATCTATTTTTGACATTTGTTGATGCTTAATTGTGTACGCCCTCTATTAAAAGATATCTTAACGTAATCACCATATGATTCAAAACGTCAAATTGACATTGAAATTGCAGTTATAAAAACGAATTGTATATACCATACAATGAGTACAATCACAGTAACCAAAACAGTAGATGGGAAATTGAAAGATAAAGAAAAAATATTAAAAGAAGCTACAAAATCGGAAGATTTGGATACAGTACTTAAAAATGTGAAAAAAGTCGACAATGTTTGCACTTTTACTAAATGTAAAAATAAAACTAGCGATTTTGCCATCGAGTGCAAATATTGCAATTCAAGATTTTGTACCACACATGGTCTACCGGAAATTCATGGTTGCGGTGAAGCGGTTCGTAGAGATGAAAAGCGGAAGTTTTTGCATCCAGACCCTAAGTTCTCACAAGAAAAACACTCTCAGGCTAAAACCAAATTTAACATGAGATTAAAACAGATGCAACAAGAAAGGAAATCGAAACAAGGCTTCACAAATAAGGATAAAAAGAAATAAATGCGTATGTAATAAAAGTTTATTAAAACATTAAAATTTACAATTTATAATATAGAAAATGTCTCTTTGTTAAAAATATATTTCTTTACTCAGTCAAGTTGAAATTATATTTGTTTGGCATATTGTAAACTTAAATTAACCGTAACTAAAATTATACACAGAAAACACCAACCTAATATGAAAACAACCCAAAATGTGCTTCTAAAAGGGCTTGCAAATTTGTTGCTGGTATTGCTACCAATATCACGTTTACAATGCCTTCTTGCTGACCAAACTAAACAAGCCGGTATAATATATTGAATTACAGCACCTCCATAGGATCCTGTAAATGCTACCAAATAATTTATATTGTGTGTAAACAGACTGATTATTAATGCAGGTGCGACAGCTAAAGTGGGAAATGTAAGGCGACGAAGCACAAAATTGTATCTGTCTAAAGTGTCGATATCCAAAAATAATGATTTAAGGTTATTTTGAAGTGTAATTGCTATAATTGGAAAACTTGTAGACAATGTAAATATAGGAAATAAACCTAAATAATACTCAATTACCTCCATAAAAGCACCAGTTTGATTTAAAGCATTTGGTACGAAATTTAATGTATATAAATCATATAATTTTTCAAAGGCAAAACTACCAGTTAAAGCTAATAACAAATAAAATAAACAAATTAAAATATAATCTAAGGCTAATTGCCGAATAACATACTGTTTATTGACAAACGGGGCCACTAAACCTGGCAATGAATGGTGGCACATGAAACTATAAACACTAGCCCCGATAAGAGCAGGTGTATAAGTAAAATGAAAAGTTTTATTAGTTCCTTCTGGGCCATTTTGAACTAAACGAACGCTAGCTATTATAATCATAATGGAAAATGCAACCCATCTCATAGTCGATGTTACTATTTGTAAGTATTTAGTTTTTTGTACATTAAAATATGTAAAAGGGCCTATCAGTATAAAAAATATAGCTACATAAATTCTGTAAAAACCAATTTTTTCCATATTTGACCATTCTCCACAAGGCAGTTGAAAATTGTCATCAGTACTATTATTACAAGTCAAATCTGTTAGTGTTTTTCCTATAGCTGTTGCGTAAATGGTCAAATCTCCATACAAATATATACACAATGAAATATAAAATAATATGCGGCCAGTTTTATTAAAATACAGTCTTGCCATCTCACCTAATTCTACTTTTTGATTTAGATTATAATAACGTTGTCTGGTTCTTCCTATAATGGCAGTGGTTTCATTTATATTGTCTTCATCTGATTCTGAATTGACAGCAGTTTCACTTTCCTGAAACTCTCCAACATAAGTAAAAAAAATAACATAAAACAGTTAACATACACCATCAATTTTATGAGACTGGATTTTCCTCAGTTGCATTGTGGCATTCGCACATGCTATAGCTTCAATAATAAATGTCACTGTAACAAAGCTGACAAATGCCAAGGCAATTATCAAAATGGTACTCAGCAACCAGCCTGTGCTTTTGAAAACTGCTGGAAGTGTGAGAGCTCCCGTCCCGACTATTATATTGAACACATATATCAATCCAACCTGTTAAATCATTTTTTCAAAACAGGAAATGTGCTTAGTTAAGTATTATTTACCCATGATGAGTATACTTCTTGATTGGCACTGGGCATATTGTTGACTAGATTCGTATAAAGAGAGCATTCAAAACAAGCATATTAAAGTATCTGTGATATTAAAGTAATACTGTAAATTAAACCATAACAATCAAAACGTCACTAATGTCACTTGACAACGAAGATTCCTGTAATGTCAGTCGGTTGCTAATGTAAACCAGATGTGAACTAAAAAAAATCCCTAGAATTAATGAATTTTATTTTTAAACTGCAGCTGATTGGAATTTATTACCATATTTCATTTATATAAAAAAATCTTAAGAATAAATAGGTATGGCAGATCCGGAATTAGAAGAACTCCGAAAGCAAAGATTAGCTCAAATGCAATCACAGTTTGTAAGTGAAAAATTATATATTTTGTAGGTTAATAACTCATCAATTTTTATTTAGGGAGGCGACTCTCAAACTAAGAAAAAAGCTCAAGAAGAACAAGTTAGAGCCCAAGAAGATGCAAAACATTCAATTTTGACACAAATATTGGATCAACAAGCTAGGGCACGTTGTACGTAATCTATAAACTGAATTTAATTAGAACTGAATTTTTCCTTTTTGTTTTAGTAAATACTTTACTGGTGGCGAAACCAGAAAAAGGGAAAATGGTAGAATCTATGTTGATTAGAATGGCACAAACAGGGCAAATCAGAAACAAAATTGATGAAGCACAGTTAATTGGTTTATTGGAAAGTGTTAATTCTCAAATGTCTACAAGCAAAACTTCTGTAAAATTTGATAGAAGGAGAGCTGCATTGGATTCAGATGATGAATTCTAACATTAATCGTTTTTCACAATTAATCAGTTAATTTGCTGTGATAGCAGTAATATTAAATACATCATTAACTGTAGTATGCCTAAAAGTTTGGTTTGTTGGATTATTATATTGAAGAGTACTACATTTACTTTATAATTGCTTTAATATTTTATAAATACTTCACAAAACAAATTAAAAAATGACTAGAAAATCTTTGCAATATTCATTCTCGTTTTTCATGAAGATTATAATCTGTAAAGTTTCAAAAATAAATTATAGCTACTACAGTGGTTAAATTTGCTTACCTTCTTCTTCATCTTCTGCGTCCAATATATCAGAACAACAAATTGAATAAAAAATAAGTGACAGAAAACCAAGTGGTAGTCCAAATAACACTGTTGTTAAAACTGGATTGCCTCTCCACATTTCTCCTAGTGATGTTCGTGCCTCAAAATATATTCTATAGATTGTCGATGGTATACTGTTACCACCGTAAGCCTGAAAACATTAATTACCTACTGGAAATTACCAAACTATTGAACTTACAGGAACACTTTGATTGCAGATTTGTTCCAGAAATAGGTCTATCGCATCTGGTGTTAACTGTGAGGGTTCATCTTCTGGTACATGGTGATGGTAAGTGGTTGAATTGAGTACAAGGAGATACGGCAAAGGTAATACTGTCATAACAATACTGTTAGCTATTTCAGGGTTTCCTACCCAGCCAAACTGGAAATTTTTGTGAAATTTGTCCCTCTTTTTGCGAATAACAGATTCAACCATTTCTCTAAATTCTATCATTTCCTGTGAAATTTGCTGCAGTTTATTTTCTTCAACAACAGCCAAAACTATATATTTTCTTGTCTGTAAGATTTCTTTCATATTACCCTTTGTAATTTTTGGAAATGTTCCAAAACGTTCTTCATTAATCCAACCAAACATGGTCTCATTTAATTGTTCAGCATTTAAATCCACTATATTGGTTTCCACTAGAAAAATTAATAAATAAAAATGAACTGATAATTTAAAAAATTTACTTCGAAAAAAATGGTGCATGCTTTCTTTGTAGACAAAAATTGACGGTAATTCATCAGTTTCAAAATGCAATTTTGCCAAATTAGTATCAATGGTGTAAAAAAAACCATGAGGTTGCATTTTGTTAGCAATGCCGTAATATGTGTCCCATAGCATGCCCGCTTGTGGCCCTAGGTACATGAAAAACACCTGATTACTATTTTTAATTTGAAATAAACTTTCAGGTTTTGTTAGTTCTTGTACGACCGGACCAGACATACGCAGTGCAAAATCAATAATATCTTGTTTCGTTCTGTCACCACGGAATATGTAATCATCTTGCCCTTTAATGCTAAAACAATTACTTTAGATAAATAAATTTAATTTGATCAAACTTACAATTTTATGGTTGGATAACCATAAACATTAAATTCGTATGCCAAGGATGTGTATTTGGTACAATCAATTTTACCAACTCTTACATTGGTTCGATATAGTGCTTGTGCAACATGTGCCCAAATTGGTTCCAACCGTTTACAATGGCCACACCACGGTGCATAAAACATAACCAGCCAATTCCCGCCTTCCTTGCGAACTTCAGAAAATTTATCACTTAATTCTAAAACTCTTGATCCAGTGCAGTACATTAAAAGTGCTGTAATCCAAACATGTAATTTTGTAATAATCAATAACGTCTAAGATATACCCCATAATATTAAAACTTGAAAACTATGCATTATTTAATTATAGATTTGGTATGAATTATAAAATTATTTCTTCGTAATTCCAATTTCACATTAAAATTATTGATTTTTCACATTACAAATTGCAACAGACTTTACTGAGTTCTGTAATATTAATTCTATTAACTCTACATACTAAGGAATGTATACAACAAATGTAATGTAAACACTTTTACAATAATAAATATAATACTACTAACAAAATATCAAATTTGACATTAAACTGCCACAAATTAACATCCACTGGTACCAACGGTTCATATAATTTTCACTAAATAATGCTTCTGAAAAATGCAAGGCAACCTCAATGAGGTTTATCACCTTTGGGGCGCGTTCAGATTAGAACATCGGGCGCGCTCTCTCGATCATTCAAATTTGTGAGGTTAATAACGTTGGGCCAAGCAGGGACGAAGTAAAATTTACTCCACGTGCGCTGTAGAGTACGCATCTGTCATTAAATTTAACATTTTAATGCAATATTATGGAAAAATATTCCCACGCCGCTCTGATGTTTACACGATTGATTTGACACCGGGTGTATTTCATTCGTATTGTGATAAATCTCAAGCAAATATAATGTAAAAGAAAAAACAGGTTGTGGTAACTTTGCACGGCGGTTTCTTTTTGTACAGCTTCCTTGATTCAAGAGAATAAAACGTGATCAAACGTCTCGATACGGTTAATCGCATTTGAAAATTCTCTGCGTTAGAAAATTTCCTTTAGTTTTGTTGAGCGTTTTAGGAACTATTTCAAATCCAGATTGCTATTGGTTCAATTTACCTAGGTAATTAATATCTGCAAGCAAAGAGTAATAATTAAGCAATCTTCGTTTCGTTTTGACCAATGACGATTCTTCAAATCACCCTTTGTGGCCCTTTACAATAAACCAAAAAATTAACGCCTGAACTAAAAATGGACCTTTACGGCGTTGGCCCATGGATAATAAAGCGTTGACCTGGCCGGATTGCAATCAGATTTGGGTTGACGCCATGAGTTAGATAATATTAGCCGGGTAACATTGATCTACCTGTTGTTCTAATCTGAACGGACCCCTGAACTCAAAGAAAATCCACTAATCAATCGTAGGGATACCAGAGAAGCGCATGAAATTTTTTACGTAAGGTTACATGTAAAACACGAAAATATTAAATTTCAAATTACAAAGTTATAAAACTTTCGTGCTTTTTAAGAAAACTATAACTAAAAGCTAAATATATTGAATTTTATATTTTCTTAGGAAAAAACTCGGCAGATATTTACACGCATTTTGTAAGAACGACTGTTCAAGTCGAAATGAGTTTATTTCTTTATTATCTGTGGGAAATGAGGTTCTTGGTGCTGTGCTGAAATATTTAAGATTGGAAGATTGTACAGGTAGCCCTCGGTTTACGCCGATTCACAATAACACCACTGCGCAATTCGCCGTTTTGCCGTGTCAATGCCATCTTTATTTTACAAGCCGTGAACTAAGAAATTTGGCAGCAGTGTTGCTAGGCGGACATTTTGCGTTCTTCAGTTCAGCATTGCATCATTGAGTTGTTGTTGATATTGTTATAAAGTGCAGTTAACGTTAGATAGTTGTGGTATTTCCAAACCTGTGTGTATTTATCAGAATATTTAACTCAATAATTTGATATTCGACAATATAGAAAGTAAGTACATTTAACCTTTGGTTCATGCTTTTCACATGAAAACTTTTTAGATGACTAGAAAATGTTGTGTCCCAAGCTGCAAATCGAATTACGAAAGTGTATCCGTAAAGGGGCAAGCTGCATTTACTACGTTTTCATTTCCAAAAGATGAAGAAACGAAAAAGAAATGGCTTCGAGCTATCCCGAGGAAAAATTGGCAGCCTACGAAGTATTCATCTGTTTGTATAAAACATTTTAACGAAAATGATGTTATATTAGATCAGATATACAAAAACGGGTCAACTGTTACTACGTTGCTATTAGCACACCCAAAATGAAAGGAAGACGCTGTACCCACAATTTTTCAAAATCTTCCAGTTTATCTGTCTTCAACTTCAACAGTAGTTAGACGAAAAGACCCTGAAGTAAGAAGGAAAGCGTTGCAATCAAAAGAAGCTGGAAAAATTGAAGAATTTGTAAAATCTGATATTATAAATGACTTTACAAATTTTCTTGACACTTTTCAAACAAAACTAAAGGTATAAACAGTGAAACAAAGTGGAACTTTAAAATTAAGAGCAACTTTGGTGTTTGGCTGTATTTATTAAATATTGAGTGTTCTAATAGTTCTTCTGAAAGTGAAACTGAGTTAAGTGCCACCGAAATTTTATGTAGTGTTCTTGTGAAAAGTGATTTAACATTAAAACTCTTTATTGGAAAAGAAGAAATTTCTGCTCACGATTTGAACTGGATTCTCCCTTGTGATTTAAAATTATCTCGATGGTCGCAACTTGAAAATATATTAGTTAGGTATGCCAACGTAAGTCAACACAATTTAAGGACTCGATCTTTTGAATTTTTCTTGCAAAAGTCGTATGAAAATTTAGTTACGTGTAACGAAAAAGCTGAAGAAATGGAAGACTATCAACATAAAAAACAATTGGAACTTTTAATTGATCAGTTAAACATGATATTGTTAAAAAGACGAAAATATTCCCCAGCAACTATTTTGTTTGCATTTATGGCTTATTCATATTCATCGTCTTGTTACATGCTCTTACAAGATCATTTGCTGCTGCCTAGTAAACGATATTTACAACAAATATCTTCTAGATTTAATGTAAAACCAGACAAAAATCTTTCAAATACAAGTCACTATTTGAAACAAATTTCCAAAAACTTGACTGTTCGAGAAAAATATACAATATTACAAATTGATGAAATTTATGTGAAATCTAAGTTAGATTTTAAAGCCAATGGAATTGTTGGCAGTTCAGAAAATAATGCTAAGGATCTGGCAAAAACTATTCAAACTTTTATGATCTCTTCTGCTTTTGGTAATTTTAGTGAAGTTATTCGACTAGTTCCTGTGAATAACACAACAGGAGATCAGTTAAAGATACTCGTTAATGAGGTAATTGAATTTGTTCAAAAATGTGGTTTTCCTATAGTTGCGATACTAACTGATAACAATAGAATAAATCAGAATATGTTCACTTTAATTTCTTCAAACGAATCTATGCCAAATCCATGCTTCCCTGATATTAATACTTACCTATCGTATGACACTGTTCACATTTTTAAAAATGTTAGGAATAACTGGTTGAACAAAAAAGATACTTTTCACACTTTAATATATCCTGATTTTAAAAATTATACAATAAAACGGTATGCATGTTTCGAACATTTGCGACTATTTTTCAAGGACGAGCAAAATAAGTTAATTAAAAAAGCATATAAGTTGAGTTATAAAACTTTGTATCCCTCGAATTTAGAGAGACAAAACGTTTTGTTAGTGGATAATGTTTTTCATATATCAACTATTGCTGCTTTACAAACGGAAGAAAAATGTACAGATACTGCAAATTTTTTACAAATTACGAATAAGACATATTTTGAAAATGATCAATAAAAGAGAAGCATGCTTTAGCAACTTTGCTAATGAAAGTACTGAATCAAATTTATATAATGTTGACATTGATCAATTTCGCCCCATTATAACTTCAAATTATCTTGAATTATGTGAAATCGAGGAATCAAGCTGCATATATGTTTGTGGCTATGGAGCACGATCTGTTTGCAAAAAACTGGAATATACTGCCTGTGTTTTTTTATTTGAGGAAGGACGCGGTAGTAATGTTTGCAACGAATATTTTGACTTTTTACAGCGAGGTGGCTTAAGTGTACCAAGTTACCATGTTAAGTGTGTTTTCTTTCATATGTATGCTTTGTTAGAATATATTGTAGCTAATAGCGTGTGGGAAACAAAATTTTTGCAATCTTCCTGTCAAAAAGGCATTTTAATTCAACTGACACAGTTAAGCTTAAATTCCAATAACTTTTTTCAACAATTTGAATTACATTGTCTGTGTGGCAACGATGTTTCTAGATTGTTTAAAACATTGTATTCTGTTTTTGCAAATATTCTGTTGAATAACTACACAAAATATTCAAAAGAAACAAATGGCACTAAAAATTTAGAGAAAAAAGGAAATTAGCTACGCTAACAAAAGAGAAGAATAAACGTTAAAAATATGTTATTTGTAAATAATGTTATTTAATGTTTAATAAATACCACAAAATAAAATTTCCTGCCTTTACTAACTTTTGTTTTATTTCTTAATACTATCAGAATAATGATGTAGTATGGATCATTTCATGTTAGTTATTTTTTAATAAGTTTCGATTGCAACCGACGTGCAATGATACCCGGCCTACTTCTGTGCATTAATGCGGTGTTGCCAAGCATGGCTTCACGGCTTGTAAATAAAGATGGCGTTGGCCGTGTACATAATTGTGAAACAAAGATTTTTATTGAATATATTTATTTTTTCTGTTTAATATTGTTGGGTATGTATACATTTACATCACTGTAAATATGGAGTTCACATTACGCCGATTTGATTTGCGCCGGCTTTTGTAGGAACGGAACTACGGCGTAAAGCGAGAGCATACATGTACCTACTGTAAATGATTTAAAAAGATTGAGGGTTTTAAAAAAAGGTAGCTTTCTAATAGTTAGTTTTAACAGAAAATACGTGATTTAAATTTGCTCTTATTACTCAATTATTTCAGAATTGTATTATTTCTGGACAAGATAAAAAACATTTATAAATTCCTGAATTTTTTGAAATGAGACAACAGTATGAGATTTGTCATTAGTTTTGTGTAATATTTTAAGAAATTACGAGTTCCCGAAAATTCACAAAACATGCAACTACAAACAATTATTCCTGTAGTAACTACTTTATATTACTTACTTATTACTTTTTTCTAATTGTATTATTACTTTACGTTACATCAACACGCCTCTGCGTTATTAGTATAGCCGTACATTTTAGTTTTATGAAACAGAAGCTAACTTTATTGTCTAGTGTGTGAATCACGTGTGAATAATCTGTAACTTTAAATCTCCTGAATGGAAAATTGCGTTCGCGGCATTCTTAATGCCCCTACCCTCTGGTGGTGGTTTAAGCAAACTTCATCTAGTGATAAACCATAGATAAAATGTTAAATATTTGGTCTGTGTGATAAACTTCATTGACTTTTTTTTAAAATGCTTAAATTTTTAAACATTTTTAAGTATAAACCTTCCGCTGTCGGAATGATACATGTAGATGCACTTCCAGGTATACTAAATTTTAATCAAATTCTTTTCTCGGTAACCGATCAAAATAATGAAATTTGTAATTTTATATTTAAATTGTTATAGGAACTCCATGTTACAAAGGTTCCATTCAAAAAATTATAGATAAAGCTTGCCGTGAAACAGAAATATATCTAAAACACAAAATTGTATGTTCGGTTCAGCAGCTATGAATTAATGTATAGTAAACTATTTTCAGGATGGAATTGTAGTAGAAAATATGCATGATGTTCCTTACATCCAATCAAAAAATTTTGGTCCTGAAATTACGGCAGTTATGAGCAGAATTTGCTTAGAAATAAGAAAACTTGTGCCTGAAAGTGTTCCAATTGGATTGCAAGTAATATTTCTAAGAAATAGTTTAATAAGTTTAGTGATAATACTTTAAGATTTTAGCGTGTGGTAATAAGGAAGCTTTAGCAGTGGCCCATGCTTGTTCATTAAATTTTATTAGAGTTGAAGGATTCATTTTTAGTCATGTGGCAGATGAAGGTTTCATAAATGCTCAAGCTGGTGAAATTTTACGCTACAGAAAAAATATAGGGGCAGAAAATGTGTTACTATTCACAGATATTAAAAAAAAACATAGCTCCCATGCAATTACAGCTGATGTTTCACTGTTAGAAACAGCAAAAGCTGCAGAATTCTTTCTATCAGATGGCTTAATTATAACAGGAAGCGCTACTAGTGAACCAGCAGATACAGAAGAATTGAAAATACTCAAAAGGTATTTATCATTGCCAGTTTTAATCGGTTCAGGAGTTACTTCAAATAATTTTGAAAATTATCTAGAAGCAGATGCTTTTATAGTTGGATCTTATTTGGATTTTATTTTAAGAAAGGTCTGCGAACAACGTGTTAAGTTATTTATGGATTCTTTATATGTAAACAGATAGCATAATTTGAAACAATTTTAATATAAATCGTAAGACTAGTACAAATATTGTTTACACAAAAATATATCTTTGTACAGTTGCTAATTTGTAATTTAATAATACTACATACCTACCAAAAATATTTTTTAAATTAATATAGAGAAAACTGTGTAAACATGAAGTAATTGTAAAAGGTGAGTGTTCCTAAATACAAAAGTGGTTACAATGAAGTAAAATAATTGTGAACAATTTTATCAAAATTTTAAACAATTTACTTTTAATGGAAATAATTATAAATACTAAAACAAATTTTACTGCACTTGAACTACCTATAAAATAAATATATTAAGTGCAATGGATAAAAATCACAGAAATGAGAATATTAATCTCGTTAAGAAAATTCATATTTCATTTTCGTTTATGACCTCTATAATCTTTTGTATCTACAACCGAATGACTTGGTGGTTCAAACTGATTTAATTTTATATCAACAAATTCTGGTTCTGACAGTTTACTGACCATTTTTATAAGAGGTGAATTTGTAACATCCTTGTGGATATTTATATTTTGTACTTGATCTTTTTCACAAGCTTCATTTGCCAAATGTGCATGTTGAATGTCAGAAACAATTAGTTTTTCATGTTTGGAATCAGTCAGTTCATTAAAATACAGTTGCTCGTTGATACTTCGAATTTCTCTATGAACTATATCCTCACCTTGCATTTCTTCTTTTTTATTATCGATATCAGAATTCAAATTAACTGGAGAAATACTCTTTTGATTTATTACTGGCAAAATTACGTTGTTATTACTTGGAACATGTTTATCATTTAAACTTTGAATGTTTTCTGATCTATTGATGTTTTCAGAAACCTTTTTTGCTTTATTTCCAGAATCTTTAAAATCAGACAAAATTTTTGATGATAATATATTTTGTTTGTTCTGTTTAATTTCAATATCGTCAACAGGTTCTATAGGTTGGGCTGGTTCATGTCGAATATTTTGAGCATTATCTTGAAGAATTTTAGTCTGCACATCATCTAATTTTTCTCCTTTTTTTTGTGAAGTAACATTGTCATTCAATATACTTTTACGATCTGCCAGTACATTTGCACCAGATATTAATGAATAAATTTGTGTCATATTGGTAGATTTAGCAATAGGAATTGGGACTGCCGATAAAACACTCTTTGGCATTGAATTTTTAACATCAGTAATTGGTTCATTCTTCATAAATGAAACATCATCCTTTTTACCTAAACTTTCAATTGCTTTTTTAGCGATACTTTCAATTTCTTGAACAGCTTCAACTTTCTTCTGGTTTACTTTATCAATTTCTGTTTGTTCTCGATCCTTCACAAAGGCCTCCTGGCGCTGCTTAATTTCTTCTAAAACTTGCTTTTGCTGTTCAAACAATTTTTGTTGTGCTTCATTTTGTTTTTCTATTGTTTTCAAAAGGTTCAATTTGATTTCTTCATCTTTCTTCTTTTGCTCCTTTTCTTCTTCTTGCAATTCATGATCCTCTTTCTTAATTGCTTCAATATCTACTTCTTCAATTTTTTGTGCTTCTTTGTGACTTGCATTTAGTTTTAAAGATGCGTCAGAAATAACTATGTTCCCAATTTTATTGTTGTCAATTGATTTTTTTTCATCATCTAATTTTAAATTACTTGCAACAGCATTATCAATAAGATTTTTATTTTCTATAGCATCAACATTAGGATCCTGCACTAAAAGATTGTTTATAGCCTTTATATCAATGTTTGGTAATGGAATAGTTCCTGCAGGTTTTTTATTTTGCTGAATAGTGAATGTTTCAACTACTGCTGATAGTTTTTTATTGTCTTTCAATTTTGATTCTGCTGAGGCCATGTCTGCAGGCTCTTCAGGTTGAGGTGGTTCATGTCTTATTTCTTTCATGTTATCGTTTTTGAGAATCTCATGTCCTTTGTCGACAATTTCGTTAACTAATTGAGGTAAGTTTTCCTCAATTTTTGGTGATTCAATTATATTTTTTGCTATAAATGTAGATCAAATAAAATTATATTTCGTACAAATTATAAATAACTATTCTAAATTTAATAGTATTTAACAACAAAAACGAATTACCTGTACTTGGAATATCCATGTTAATCTTCAATTCATTTATAGACTTCGCTATGCTGACTTCAACAGTTTTTTCAATTGGAACATTTAAATTGTTTTCTTCCATAGCATAGAGATTAGCATAAGTACCTAGTACCATAACTAGCACCCCAATAAAAAGCATTACCTAATAACCCATTGTTACATACTTATCTTTACAACATTATTTTGCTTACTTGAGCCAATATTCGCTCATTTGTGTTTTTAAATGAAATGCAGATAAAACAAGTTGCTGGAAAAATTATACAAATCATTGTACCAATTGTTGAACCCAACAAACCAAGCACAAATTCAATGTTGGGAATTAAAACACCTGTAACTAATGAAATAAACACTATGATGAAAGTTAATCCTTTAAATTTGCCCTCTGGAATGTAATTCGTTGCACCTTCATGTGATGGAATCATCTGAAACACGATGATTAAAAGAATTTTTATTGAAATTGAGATGAGAATATCACCCTTCTGTATAACAGGGAATAAAGACTAGCTCTGCATGGGAATATAACAAGTGGAAAACTAAACGCTACAGAAATTACGAATCCAATTTTCATAACTTCCGCCATTACTGAGGGTTTGAAACTCATCAAAATGTTCCCACCAAATGTTTGCTCAGAACAAGCTATGTAACCAAAAGTACCGACAAAAATGTATACACTCGCGCATATATTAACTGCCATTTTGATAAGTTCATTCATTCTATCAAGGGAAGCATTTGGAATCGCTTGATATATTTCAAATAATTGCCTGAAATTTGGGGTTTAAAAAAAAATTACTTTAATTAGTATTTTCATTACGTTTGACAAAATAGTGCCATGGAAAAAATTGGCAAACACTGTAGAATCCCATCAGGTCTCCACCATGAAACCTTGTCATACCAATCACCAGAAATGATGTGAGGAATAGATTCTGCTATAATCTATATAAAACTATTTAAAAGACATCGCAATAAAATTGCTGATTTTACCTTTAAAACTAAACAAAAATAAAATCCAATGCTTGCTGTACATACACTGGCTAAGCTATCAACGTTTCTTAATAATCCTAACGGCAAAATACAAAATAATGCCAAAGCCATCAGAATACTTGTCCGTAAAGTTTCGGTTGTTCTCGTGCCACTAATTTTAGCAATTATTTCTGGAGCTAAATCACCCATTACAACAAAAAAAGCTACGCATGTACCCATTAACAAACCAATCATACCGATCTCTGCAATAAATTTTCCCAATGAACCAAAAGCATGAAAAGCTGTAAATAAAAATCATGAAAAATTAAACGTAAGTACTTTAAATTATTGTTACCTAGAAATTCGAACGTCCTCCTTCGAACAATTATAGCTGATTTTAATAGAAAATGACACGTTAGTCTACATATTGCACTACTAATAAGCAATAAAAATATTGATAACAGAATTCCACACTGAAATTTGAAATGTTATTATTCTGACTGAATTTATATTTAAAAACTTACCTGTTTAAAGCAATAGGGCATTGCTAATATACTAACTCCTATAATACTGTTTGCAAGGGTCATAACATATGTGGCTTGTGAATTAATCATTTTTAAAAATTTTAGATTATTATTGAGCAGTAGTTTTTGGATAAATTAAATAACAGTATGAATATCACTAGGTTTTTGAAACAACTTGTGCAATTTTAACTTAAAATGTATGTAATATCCACTAAAACTAGATATTTAAATTTGACACCGACTAATCACTGTTGACATTGTTTCTATTTCACAATATAATTTAATTGTAAGCAAATCTTTTATAAAGAAACATTTCGAAATTTTCGTTATTAAAATGTAATAAATAAGGAAACATGATTTTTTAAAAGTCTACATAGTTAACCTTTAAATCTTATCAACGCCGATAGAGAAACTTATTGCCACCAGAGGGTTCTGTTTAATTATAATCAGGTAGGTAGGTGCAACTCCCGTAAGAGCCAATGTAAAAAAACGTAGTAATACCGTAACACGTATTAAAACTAATTAAACACAATTAGTATTTTGATTTGTAGTAAATGTCCGCCTTTCTACGGAAAAAGGGTGACAGGACTGAACTTTGTTTATTTCTCATCCCCAACGCAACTGTTGTCCGGGGTGAGTGATGCTTGTCGCCTAGCTTGTCGATCGGGATAATTATATCGGTAACAATTCTTCCCTCCCTTCAAAGGCGACAAACATCACTCTAAATAACTTAACTAATAACAAATAACTTATATCTATTGTCGTGTAGGGGCCGGGCGCATCCTGTCTAGGTGGTATTTTACTATCCGATTACGAATCTGGATATAGTAAATTGATTCGCTTGCCTGGCCTATGATGGGAAATGGTCCTTGCCATTTCGGTCCGAACACTGGATTGCGCCGTGTGGGAACGTACCGTACTAAGACGAGATCTCCTGGGTTGTAGCTAACTGCAGGTGGCTGAGGTACTTCGCGCTGTTGAATGTATCTTTGTTGGTTCCGTCGCGCATCCTCGCGAATCTCTTCTATGCCCGGCCTTTGTGGATTTGACGCGTTATCCCAGACTCCCGGTTGTTTGAGGTTGTACCCGAAGAGGGCTTCTCCTGGCGTCTTCCCAGTGGCTGCATTTTGATGTCGTCTTATGCCAAACAATACGGCGGGAAGTTGAAGATCCCAAGAAATCGGGCGGCGGTTCGCCATACGTAAGCGCAGCCCCTTTTTGACCTCTTGATTTCGTCTTTCCGTCGGATTAGCACGAGGATGATAAACTGCAGTGGCCCAATGGTCTGTTTGCCACTTACCGCAATGTGTTTCCCACTTACGGGATCTAAATTGCGAGCCGTTATCTGTGATTAAATTTCGAGGGAAACCGAACCGCTTGAATATTTCGGTTTCCAATTTCATACATATTCGACCGGTTGTAGCGTCGTTGAGTGGAAACGCCTCGACCCACCGGGTAAATAAATCCGTCACGACCAGTATATATCGATTTCCTTGGGATGTGATAGGATACGGTCCCATAAGGTCGCAGGCAACGGTGTCCCATGGCTCCTGTGGTTGGCGAGGGCGTAACGGTGCTTTGTCTCTTGTTGGCTTCCTCTTGTACTGAGCGCACAAGAGACAACTTTTTACATAGTTTCGCACCATGTTCTCCATCCCGGGCCAGTAGAACTGTTCCTTTATGGAGCGCTCTGTTTCCTCTGCACCTGGGTGTCCAGCTAGTACAGCGTCATGATGAATAGACAGGACGCGAGATTGTTTTTCAATCGGTACTACTAGCTGGCGATGATGTGGTTGGACTCGATATAGCAAATCACCTTCCACTAGGTGATTTATTGCGAATCTTCTATCTGCGCGTAGCCGTGGGCCCTCTTCTTGGATTTGCTGCCACTTTCGAATATTACGCAGAGTGACTTCATCAGTCCGCTGCGCTTCTCGTATTTCTTCTTGAAGAGTCCGAAAATCTATGGCGCAGAGTTGAATATTGCCATCCAATGTAATATCCGTTGAAACTGGTAAAATCGTGGAAGTTGCATGATCAGGAAATGGGAAAGGCTCTACCTCCGTGGAGCTTTCCAGACCGTGCATTGGAATCGAACTTTCGTGGATTGCACCCAAGTCAATAGTAAGTGGATCCCTAGACAACAGATCAGCCAGTTCATTCAGTTTCCCTGGGCAGTGTTGAATCGTATAACTGAAATGTTGTAACAACAGAGCCCAGCGCGTTAGTTTTGTATTTATATCCTTCGTGGTTGACAGCCACAGTAATGCCCTGTTGTCGGTCACCAGCGTGAAGTGTCGGTCCTCCAAATACGGGCGATATCGTTTCACAGCCCATACGATGGCCAAACACTCTTGCTCGTTGATATGGTACCGTCTTTGGGTGGCGTCGAATCTTGCGCTCGAGTACGAAATGACGTCTCGGCGTCCATCAGGTCCTTGTTGGTAGAGGACAGCTGCCATACCCAGTCCGCTGGCGTCGGTCTGTAGAACGAATGGTCTGTTTGGATCCGGGCGAGACAGTTGTAAAGGAGCTGCAACCGCATTTTTCACGACCCGAAATGACTCCTCCTGTCGCTCAGTCCACTTCCAAGGAACCTTTGGAGACAGTAAGTCTGTTAAGGAGGTCGCTAGTTCGGCGAAGTTTGGAACGTATTCCCGCAGCCATCCGCAAATGCCCAAGAACTTCTTGAGCTGACGGCGATTCTTGGGAACGTCGGCTTTCAGGACCTGCTCCAGGTGTTGCGTCTTGGGGGTGTTCCCATCTGACTGAATCATGTGCCCCAAGTATTCTATGTGGTTAGCCCCGAGTCGACACTTTTTCGGAGCGCACCGCAGTCCGTGGATGCTTAAGCGCTCCAGTACCATTGCTAGGTGCCGTAAGTGTTCTTCGTGATCCCTCGAATATATTATGATATCGTCCAGATAAACCATAACAAACTTCTGCAAGTATCCAGCGAGCACTTCCTGGGCCATGAAACGCTGGAACGTAACCGGCGCGTTCTTCAGGCCGAAAGGCATGACGCGGAATTGATACTTGCCTCCGTCTGGCGTGGCGAAAGCTGTAAGGGGACGATATTGTGGGGCGACGGGAATTTGCCAATATCCACTCTTCAAGTCCAGAACGCTGAAAATTCGGGCCTGACCTAGGTCCTTCAAGGTTTCCTGGATGATCGGCAGTGGAGCAGCTTCATTCTCAGTCACGTTATTCAGTCGCCGGTAATCTACACAAAAACGTGGAGTCCCATCTTTCTTGGTAATGATTACCACCGGAAAGCAGTAACTGGACGTTGAAGGTTCAATTACCTCAGCAGTGAGCATTTCGCGCACTTGTTCGAGGATTAATTGTTTCTTCCTGTCACTATAACGGTAGGGGGCGACGTTAATAGGGGAACTGTTTGTGAGGGTAATGATATGCTCCACCGAGCGTGTTGTCTGGATTTTAGCACTATCTGTGAAAACTCTGCGATGATTCTGAAGAACTTGTGCAACAGCTTCTTTCATCGTAGCCGGAAATTCACTGTGCACCTCGACAGGATTATCGTCTTCCCTTGGCACGCGGGGTGGGTTCCGAAAGTATTCCGTATGGCGTTGTATTGTTCCGAAGTGGATACACTCCCGCACCAAGTCGATAATCGCGAGTTGTTCCGTGAGCCACTGCCTCCCGAAAATGAGTTCCTCCCTTAGGTCCTTAATCACTAAAAATGTATGTTGAAAGGCTACTCCCGCTATATCGTACCGCACTTGTTGTGTCCCTAATACTAACGGTTTCACACTTTCGATTGCAACTAACAGCGTCTTACTGCACTCTGTTTGTTCCACGATACCGAACGGCAAGTCATTACGCACAAAATTGTCTGAAGCGCCGGTGTCGATGAGGGCCCAATGTATCTCTCCGTTGATTAACACATTCAGTCGTGGTAAGCTGTTCCTGCTGCTCATAGCGTTTATTGTGGGTTCCCGTATGGTGTCGTCAACGGTAACGTACGGGTCGTTGCCGCGGAGCGAGCGTTTCCCTGGTCCTGGGGTCGTTGAGGTTGTTGTCGCACTATTTCCCAAGAAGTATTTGGTTGGTGGTTGCTGGTCGTGGTCTTACCCGGACGTCGGGAGTTTGCACGCGTTAGGTGTGTCTCGACACGATTGACTGCGTCGATAAAGTCATCTGTCTTTTCCGGGAGGCAGGCTACTAAGTGATCTTGCATTTCGATCTCCAGTTGCCTGAACAATGTTTTGACCACTACCGCTTCGGGAAAAACTAGACCCACCCGTTCCTGGTATTGAAGTTTACGACGGATGAAGATTTCTGCCGGTTCCGATCGGCTGTTGTGGTTCTCGTTGAAGAACCGATCCAACAGGTCTGATCGTATTGATTCGAAACCAAATCTCTTGACAAGCTCCTTCTTGAGCTGGTCGTAGTCGAGGTTCAACCTACTATACCGCTGGTACCACCTCCTGGCGTCCCCTTCCAACCGTTCCACAGCCACGTCCGCCCAGTCTTCTGGGTCAGTTCCGGTAGCAATGAGGTTGGCCTCTAAACGGGCGAGAAACTGTTCCAGGACATCTTCCGGCTGTCCAGCGAATTTTGGCAGTCGGGGAATGGCTTTCGGTGGTAGTGCGGGCTCGACTGACGTTGATGCAGCCGTTGCTTGTGCCACTGCTTGTGTAGCGCTTGCTTGGGTAGCCAATGAAAGCTGTACTTCTTTTAATACCTCAACGAGGTCCTTGTAAAACTGTTCCTGGTTTGGGCGCCACTGGGAGTGTATCGGCGTCGTGCAGTCCTCTCCCAGAAGGACTGTTTCGGTTCCATGTTCGGAGCGCTGGGTAAGTCTTGTGTCCATGGCTAGCTCAGCTCGTTCTTCATGGATGGTTGTTCGCTTCAATTCGATAAGGCTCAATGCCTTAAGTAGCCCCACGTTGGCGGGAGCCAATTAATACCGTAACACGTATTAAAACTAATTAAACACAATTAGTATTTTTATTTGTAGTAAATGTCCGCCTTTCTACGGAAAAAGGGTGACAGGACTGAACACAGATCACCTACAATCATAGATGCACAACGAACATGTTTTGTCATTGTACGCTCGATACATACGCCTCTGGTGGTTGTAAGAAAAAGGACTCTATAGCGCGGGAATTTTAAAATTAAGCAATAATGGGAGAAAATGTAGAATTCAAAAAATAATGCGTTGAAAATCAAACAGGATTCAAATGAAAGTCATAATAATAATATGGTTTTTATTAAGGCCAGGACCAATGCTTATATCGAATTTATAAAAGTTTCTGACCAGTTACAAGCCTCTCTACGTTTTTTATACAATTCATGTGCAACATTTTTTACTGGGTCATCATAAGCATGCGGCCTACTGTCTTTCCCTTGTAAAATTCTGTTTACATTCTTACACCACGCATGCACCATAGTTCGTATACATATTGTAAAAATAAAATTACGCAATCTTCTTTATGTAATTCACATTGCAAAAAAGAAATATCCAGTTGCGTCAGCATTGCCCTTAACAATTGCGTCAAACGCTTATCTCCTGAATTTGATTTTAAAACATTTGTTATTGTTTTTTGAATTGCATAAAAATACTGTACAAATTTGGCAGATGGATAGCCAATCTCCCCCAACACACTATATCCCCAACTGTTTGCTCACAGCGTTACCAACACAATTACATATAGACTAGATAAGAGACATCTAGCGCTTGTAAGATCAGTTACGTGATCGCATCCAAAGCATTCCATTTGACTTGTATCTCTATAAGTGTAAGTTCTTTGTGGATTGGTCATACTGTTCAAGTGTTCACATTGTTGCCCGTTGTCCACAGTGATCCGTGACAGTGAGTTTAGTTAAGTTTTGAATGTGCAGTAATCACTTCAGTTCGAAGTTCATGAAATATAAAAGGAAAAATCGCCCTCATTAAATTTTCGAACAAAAGTGCGGTATTCAAAAGCGGCGTAACAATTTAAGATTTCTAAAAATGCTGTGTTGACAATTTTGAAGAAACAGGTAGAATTAAAGGAAGAATGGTTAAAAAACAGCGATGATTCACGAGTTAAAGTGTACACACATAAAAAGTTTATTTTAAATAAAGGCGACTAACCTCCTCTGTATTGTCGCTTATTTAGTGCAATCTGAAAAATATTCAGATTGCACTAAATAAGTGACAATATCTAATCACAAATTTCTTTAATTTGTAAAAATCCATTTATGTAATAGGTATAAACATAATAGATATTTACCTATAATATTTAATAAACTGCTTAAAATTTGTAGTAATATTTATAGCAAATTTTCGACAAAAAAAATTAGGACCCCCTTGAATACGGACACCCCACTATAGTGGAGTTTTATCCAGTTCCTTGAGTGTCCAATATGGAGGGGTTTTACTGTATTAGTTGACAACTGCCCAGTTCACCCAGATATTAAAAATTTGGATTGACTAAAGTTAATCTTTATGCCACCAAATACCAGTTCCAAATTACAGCCAATGGATCAGGGTGTTATCCATAGTTTAAAAAGCCATTATCGCCGATTTCTTCTCTCGAAAATGATGAATTTTATTGATAGTGGCGAGGAAAAATTTTACTATCAATCTTTTGGATGCATTACACTTCATTCATGTGGCATGGCAGAGGGTATCAAAACAAACAATTTTAAATTGTTTTAAATACAGTGGCTTCCTGAAAGTTGATAATAATTTTGATTCAGACGACGACCTGTCATGGCTGAAGAAAATTCAACAGGAAGATAATAATAACGATATTCGAGACAATCTTCCTTATAATGAAAATGATTTTAATGAATTTGTTCATATTGATGACAATCTTGTGACTGTCGAATACCTGGATGATGATGTGGAGGAAGATAAAAATGAAGAATCTGTGAGTACGGAATTGATACCAGTTCCAACCACATTGGAAGCACTTCGGCATATTGACGGCGTTCGTTATTTCCTTCAGTCACGAAATACTCCACGTGTACTCGATGGACTAGCCGAAGTGGAATTACACATTAATGATATTCATTTCACCCAAATAAAACAAACTAAAATCAGCGATTTTTTCAAATAAGATTCTTAAAAACTATTGTTAATAAATTACAAAATTTTATGTACCTACTTGAAACATGTATATTTGTATGTACTATTGCGGCCATTGAAATGTGCACGATATCTGACACAAATTTCCCTATTTTTCCATACATTAAAACTGGCTTTATCCAGTGACTTTTGTGAAATCATATTTGTCATAAACAAAATAATATTGACATTTGGCTGATTTTTTTAGGACGCCTATGATATGAAGCAAAAATCAACTTGCTAAAAAAAATCTTGCACATTTCAGTGGCCGTAATAGTACCTATAAAAAGAATTAATATCTAATATGTATCGTTTATAGCGAACCATTTTTGTTAGTCCCTTGAGGTTCATTATAAGCGAACATTACTGTCTGTATGTAAATATGTACTTGTAGTACATACATACAATAATACATGGTCAATTTTTTAAACTGACTGTTTGCGAGTGACGATTCCTAACATCAAAATTGGGGTAAGTTTGTAACCCACAGTCCGAATATGCCTTTTTGTTGATGTGTCAGCTGGCAATTAACACTTTATAAATCTTTGTTGGCTGCAACACCAAATAATGTTACACTCGTGGGTTATTATAAATTTGGGGCGTTAATCTTTCTCCCTTGCTCGCATGGGTGGAGTCTGTATGCAGCACACAAACACTATATACATTGATGGAATATACCTTAGGCATTTTTGGGCCATCAATCACAAAACTTTCTTTATTTTGGCAAAAGAAAATGACATATCCTTGTGTTGTTGAATCGCTCTGTTTACAGTATATTAAAGTGATAAGTTAATACGATAACAAATAACATATTTAAAGGGCTTCGCCGCGTTTCCAAACAATAACCAGACCTTCTAAATCACTTGTAGCCAACAGAGATTCGTCATAATTAAAAGAAATGCTTAGGACTGGACTAGAATGGCCTTGTAATGTATTTACACAAGCTCGACTTCCAGGTTTTTCAATATCCAAAAAATAAATGCAACTGTCTTCACTTCCAGTAACTAAAAATTGAAGTCATAACAAAGTAATTTGTGGGATACGTGACACTTACCGACACATGCTCCTTGTCTAAACGACATGATTGGGCAAAAGGTTGATTTGATGAAATGCTTTTGATGTTTATTAGAAAACCTGCGCGTTAACTGAAGTCCTCCTTCGCGATTAATTATCCTTAAAGCAGTTTCTAAGATGAGAGTTTATGAAATAATTTTTACATACCTAAATAAGAGAAGGGCGTTGTCAGTACAATTAACCAATAGCATTGGATCTCTGGCTTCTCGACTGATCCACACCCGATAACTAAGACTTGTTATAGAACAAAATGCGTTAACTGTAAACCTAGTTGCTCTACACAAATTACCACTACTATCACATAAAACTGAAACGATTTCCCCCTTAAAAATTTCTTTTAGATCTATTCTAATAAGTCAACTTGATTTACCTTGTCGTTTCCCACCCACAGAATTTTTCCTTGAGTGTCAAAAGCCAAACACAGTATATTCCCTCCAATTCGACAAATATTTTTCATAAACAATCCAGTGGACACATTGGCAATTCGAACTTCACCTCTGCCATTACCAGTCTGACAAGTTAAGAATAATTTAGTTAGAATAATTTAAAACTTCCTAAGGATACAATTAATAAATTATTGTTGATGGGTTGAAACAGACAGCACAACAATTGTGCACCATTTGGGTCACAAACAGTTCTCAAGCAATTAAATTGAGGAACATTCCATACTTTAATACATCCATCCAGAGACACGCTACCGAGTAAATCATTATTGGCAGACCAATCAAATCCTGTCAAATATTAACAGTAAATTTGTATTAATTAAATTATTGGAATATACCTGTAATGGCTTTTGTATGCCCTTTTAAAATAGCAATAATTGATGGTGGTGTGCTGGTAACTGTACACACGGACAGAGTACCATCTAATGACGCACAACAAAGTCTTGAACGATCATTGTTTGCAAATTTAATCATAGAAACTGCTTCATTATGTTGATCGAATATGTGGTGCACTCCTACAAAAGCATAATTTTCAGCAATTGTGTTCCCCCCAACTAATGCGCGCGACGCTTCAGCCTGTTTGGTAGGTACCACATTTCCACCAGATGTTAACACCGATGGAATACGAGGTTGACTTGTCACGCTGAGCTAAGCAAGGAATGAAATAAGTCAACAAGTACAAATTGTGTGTTCTTTAGTCACCCTACTGGGACGAGATACATCGCCTGCATTCCCGTATCGTTGCTGCAATAATTGTGAACGTATTTGCAGGTATTCTTTCCACTTTTCAGAGCTTCGTTCGGTCTCTCTTAATAATTGGCTGCGGCGTCGAATGTAGAGGGTGCCTGTATTTTTAATTTAAAAACGATAGATATTAATATTTTATCACTTACGAAAATTTGGGTAATTTGGAGCTCTAAATGCATTATATTTCGCATCTAATGCAAATACTTGCTGTTGTAATGCAGTTGTCATAATAACAATATAATTTTCGTTCACATTAGAAACTTGGAACCTATTGACTGGTTAATTTTAAATCATTGAAATTAGATTTAATTTAGTTTGAATAAAATGATGTTACCATTCTTTATTTTACAATACATCGAAGCAGGAAACGGTAATTTCTTATGTTAGCTGCGTTCTTTTTGCAAGTGAGCTGAGACAGCCGTTACTGATTTGAGTAGATCAGCTCACTAATCTCACTTTTAAATCAAGCTCAGTTGGCAGCATATAAAGAACAACTAAACGAGACTCAGATCAGTACATAACCTTAAACGTCAAAGTGTCACAGTACACCACAGACAGTACACGGTAAAAAATTTAAAAAAAATCTTTTTGTTTAATTATTTTAAAAATGGACATGAAAACTATTCTTATGAGTGTAAGTACTATTAAAATGTTTGCCGAGAGTTTAAGTTTGTGAGATTTTTTTAGGAATTACAAAATGGAATTTCTGATTCTAAATCCGATGCAGACATTATGATTTCTGATTCATCTACTTCCAGCAGTGATTCTGATAGTTCCGATGAACCCAGACGAAAATTACACCGAATGAAGAATTATCTTCAAACTATCGAAGAATATGATGAAATTGAGTTTAAAGAACATTTCAGAATGAAAAGTTCCACATGTAATTATATTATCGGTACAGTAAAGTAGTGATTTAATCTAATCAAATGTAATTGCACTGCTATTTTTTATTTTAAGAGAAAGTGAAAGAAGATAATGTGGTTTCAACCCATACATTTGGTAGAAAGAAAATTTCTGCCGAGAAGGCTGTTTATATGACCATTTGGTACTTAGTGAATTTAAATACATTCCGCGAAATATCAGATAAATTTGATGTCACTCGAAGTGCAGCTCACCACACAATTTCAACCATAGTTCATTACCTGGTTTCTAAAAGCCCAGACTACATCTACTGGCCTGACGAAGAAAATAAACAAAGGATCAAAGGTGATTTTTACAAACTAAACGGAATTAATGGAATTTTAGGAGTAATAGATGGCACCCACATTAAAATAAAAAAACCACATTCTGTACATTCTCACCTATACTACAACAGGAAAGGTGACTTTAGTATTCTAATGCAGGGTGTGTGTGATTCACAAAAAAGATTCATTGATATGTTTTGTGGAGAAGCTGGTTCCATGCATGATGCCAGATTATTGAAGAAATCTTCACTTTACAACAAAGGTTTTAATGGATTTTTAGGAAATGACTTTTTGTTGGGTGATTCTGCCTATCCATGTCTTGATTGGCTGATACCCCCTTTCAAAGACAACGGAAGTTTAACTGAAAATCAAAGAATTTTCAACTACCGTCATTCATCATCAAGGATTGTTATAGAAAATGCCTTTGGCCTATTAAAGGGCAGATATAGAAGATTAAAAATGTTCGAAAATAATAATATAATGTTCATTGTGAAATGTTGCATAGCTGCAGCTGTGTTACATAATATATGCATTGATTATGATGACCTATTGGACTGGGAGAATGAACCAAATGATGAAAGTGATGATGAAGATTTTGTACAAAATGTAAGCGGTATACAATTTAGCAGATCAAGAAGGGAACAGATTGTTAGAGAAATGTTTAATGACGAATAAAGACTAGTTCATAACTGATAAAAAAATTTATTTTAAAAACAACAAATTATTTTCATTGCCAGATGAGATGCCAGCTAATTTTTCTAGTGCAGCAACTCTCCGTTCCTCTATTCTGTTTTTTTCCTTCATTATTGAAATTTTTTCTTTTTCGATTTCCAAATTTATTTCAAATTGTCTTTTTTTTTCTACATTTCTTGCCTTCATCAATTTTTCCTTTTCATAAAATAATTTTTTAACGCTGCAATATTCTGCCCTCGGATTAACTCTTGTGCGTTTTTTTCCACTTGGTGTACTGCTTGTGGTGGCTTCTTGATTGTCGGAAACATTTGATGTCGCTTCTACATGCCCTTCACTTATATTGGAAACATCCAAACTATGAGGGGATGCATTAGTAGGATTTTCACCCAGTATTTCATCCATAATATTGAAAAATTGGAATCTACTGGATCCCCGGCCACTTTTCGTTTTTAAATCTTTCACCGACTTGTATGTTCGCAACAAGTTTGACCATTTTTTCTTACACGCTGCGTCTGAGTACTGAAAAAAAGTATTCAACACTGATTATCACACATGGTGTAACGGTAACAAAAAGTCTTACTTCATAATATTGGCTTGTCAATTCATCACTAACAACTGTCCAAAAGTGCTTCCGTTTCTTTACATCGTGGGAGAATTTTTGGGTCGCAAAAAACTGCACTGTATCTCGCCACAAGTCGAAAATGCAACTTACTATGTTCCCCGCGGATTTTATCAAAGAATTCATTTTTAGGCAAAAGAAACTTTGTTAAATTTTTGCATGCCCCGCAGCAGGTGTCGGAAATTTTACAATTTTTCGAAACTGTTAACAAAATTTATAGAAATTTATTGCGGGGGTGGATATTCTGTATTTGTAGCGCAAATCTGTATTTTCGTAGACAAATCGTTTAGGCATTGTTTTACGAACGATTAGGAACATCTTGTTTAAAATTTAGAAAAAACTTCGCAAAATAAACCACAATCGTATTCACAAAATACGGAAACCAGGTAAAGGCGAAAAAAATAAAGTAGGTAATTAATCAAATATTTTATTACTATATATCACTACAAGTACAATTTATTTATTTTCTAAACGAATTTTAAGATATTTAAAAATGTGTCCGTTTATATTACAAGAACCGGCGAATTTTGAAATTTGACAGAACTCTTTTAACCTTAAATCATAGTGAGCCGGCTCAAATGAGCCAGGATCACTGAGATTCTGGTTAAAAAGAACGCAGCTGTTATATTATCTGTGGGTAATTTCCGAACAAATACATTCCGCGCCATCTATCTTATAATTTTAAAAGTTATTTTAAAAGTTATTTTATTAAATTTTTAAGGTGATTTGACGATATAAGTATCTAATAATGTATTCGTTTCATATTACAAGAACACAGATAATATAGTATATTATGCAACAAGCACAAAATGATGCTAATTCATACGAGTGTAAAATTGCCATTTTGTGCGCGTTGCATACTAAATTTTTTCTGCGATAACCTCTGCTCACGCGTTTAACATAATTTAAACAAAAAAAAAGAAAAGAAAAGGTTATAAGCGCGTTTCCTGTAATAAATTTAATGTCGTGAACTTTGCAACTTCAGTTATGTTTGGAGGTGTTAATTCCAAGTCATTATCACTATCACTTTCCATATTAATTGTAAGATTTATCGAAAATAACTACGAAATTATCTGCAACGTAATGTTGACAGAAGCAAACTGACGGCAAACTAAAGCGGGCTACACATGCTACGGTATACCTGTACGGTTTGTCGCTCCGGTGCGCCTGAGCAGGTAAACCAGAACGTGTGGACGATTAAACGGTGACGATCCGGCCGCCTGCACAGGTCGCCTGAGCAAATAGATATTTTCATTCGATAAATAAAACCGTACAGGCATATCGGACCGTGTATAGGAAAGCAATCCGGTCGTCTCAGTTTTTTTAAATTTGCCGCAGACAAGGTCTCTCGCCCGCACGTCTCGTTTCTTTAATAAATTGGTTGCACGTGTCCAAAACTGAAAAACATTCTTTTCTTCAACATTTTATGGAGGGTGAAAGCCACTTTCTGTTTAAATTGTTTGTGTATTTTAACAACACTATTATCATTGAGATTTTGTTTTTTCAAGTCACAATAAATGAACCCTTCACAGAAATTGAAAGTCGCTTTCTCGAGTTTCTCCTAAAAAATGTGTTTATTATTGACAATTGACGTTGTGTCATCGAGATTTAGTTTTTTCGAAAGTCACCCTACAATAAATTAACCCTTAGAAAACACGACATGGTGAATGATCTTTAATTGTTTCCTTTTAACATTTTATGAGGGACCGAAATCACTTTCTCCAGTAAACCCTAAATTGCTCGTTTATCAATTGTCACCGAAATTTCGTTTTTTCAAAAGCGACATTTTTACATCACAGACAAAAATCCTCAATAGGTCTCAACAACGCAAATCTGTAAAGTTAAATAATCTACATAAACAATACGCTGCCGTTAATTAATTGCATGTATTAAAAATACGACACGCAGCTGAAGTGCTTTTATTGTTAAATTTGTATAATTGAATGTAATGTAATTAATTTAAAAAAAGTATCAAAATTTGAATGGTATTATCAGTATAATACCGTGTTCATTTTTGAAATAGCACAATGTTAGTAGAATAAAATAATCGCCGATATTTCTGAAAGTGGTATTCAATGGCCCTTGAAAAAAATCGAATGGGGGTTAACTGTTTAAATTGCTACTGTAGTTTAAAAACTCCATTAACACTCAGATTTCACTTTTTCGAAAGTGATAGAATGGACCCTAAAAAAGACAGTGGAAAGGGTGAACTGTGCGTATTTTATCGTCCATTCGCATGTAATTGTGCCAATCTTTCGGCGCAAATCTTAATCGCTGCATCAAATTTACATGCGAATACCGCTCTCTTTCTTTTAACCAATCTTTACACCACTGTTTACGTTTTATTTTGCGTGTAGGGCGCTTTTCCATAGATAATACTACCGCTAAAGCATCGTGTGTTGACGCCATCGCTTTTACACAGAACTGACAAAAAAACCGTAATCGTGTGGATGCGCTTCTGTATCCGGTAGATCGTATTCGACAGACCGGAGAGATAAACCTTGCAGATATACCGTAGTGTGTGTAGGCCCCTTAACATTTGTGACCAAAAACAGTGAACCGAATACGAAATATTTCATATCGCATTTGTTGTCTAGCAACCGATGCGAAATGAAATGTTGTCGTAGAAAATATTTCATATCGCATTTGTTGTCTAGCAACCGATGCGAAATGAAATGTTGTCGTAGAAAAAAACATAAATTACAAGAATTAACTGAGCTAAGTCGAGCTAAGTAATTGCAAAGGTAAATTGAACAACATGTCAACATTCTAATCTCATATTATTTTGATGGTTAAATAATTTGTCATTGTTTATAGACTTTCTAAACATTAAAATGCAGTTTATCCACGATCATCACATAATATGAGTTAAATTGGACACTTTACCCAATGTAAAAGAGGTTATCTAAAAATTTCTAGTTTAACCCTAGACTGAAATAGCGGGTCTTAGAAGAGTCGAAAACAATTTATTGTCGGTAAAATCAGCAATGACATACGAACAATTTTACTCTCAGTTTATGAATTCGAAGGACAAAAATAAGGTTCAAAACGTTTCAGAAAATGTCTTAATTGTTGTCTGTTTTCTTGGTAATAAAGTTTTCATAACATTTCTTTAGTTATCAATTATAATTTCATTACAAGTTATTCATTTTGAAAATAAAGTGGTTCGTTTTGTAATATTATGACTGTCACAGAAAAAATATTGTATGCAACGCGCATTTAATGGCAATTAAGACAATCGCATTCATTACCTACGGCTCGTGTCGTAATTCTCATACTCGTGTCTTAATAGCTATCATTAAATGCTCATTGCATAATATACTAATTTTGACAAATTAGCTGTCAAAAAAATTATGATGATATCATTAATGAAGCAACTGCAATAAGTAGAGATTTATGCCCGCGAAGACCAGCGGGCAGGTACGAATACGAATACCAAAATTTTACGGACTGGTGTAAAAGCAAAAAAGTCGAATTGCAAGCGAAGATGTGCTACTTTGCTATTTTTCGGGATTATCAAAAAATTGTCCATAGTTAAATTTTAACGGCCGTGGCTGTTATTCTTTAACGACTAATGATCGTTATGGGTGACTTTTTGATAAAGCAGACAGCATGCAAGTATTACGAAATAGTCAATGCGGGAAGACTATGTTCCCGCATGAGCGCATTTTTTTAATTTGATGCGAATGCGCGAAAGATGTCTTCACGCATAAGGATTGTGCAAAGTTTTTTGCACAAAAATTTTAATAAAAAAAAATACATTCATTTTTTTTCGCTTAGTAGGCCAGTTTAATTTAGAATTCACAACACAGACAAAACTAAGTAAGCAATGATTGAAAAACCAAGTATGATTGATTACAATTGTATAAATTTATCTATAAATACTAGTCACTTTGCAATTCACTTAAAAGTTCACGGGGACGCATTTCAACGCCAACAAAAAAGTTATTACAAGGCATTATCTGATGCCGTCGATGATGATTCTTCCTCTGCCTCTTTCAGTTGAGTGAAGAAGGTCATTAGCTGCTTGAGAGCCACAGCTAATAAAATATAAGAACCGCCCTCAGCGACACAAATTATCATCAATGAAGTCAACTAACCTTTTCCTTCTTGTTCGCCAGGATCGTTGCTCATTTCCCACGCCATGAAGCTGTCGAGCGAAAATACGTTGTCCTCATAAAGTCTATCACATATCAATAGGAAAATACCTGAGGAAAAGAAAAAAAGTTTAATCACAAGCGACACAAGGAAAATGAAATTCACCTTGTGGGTGTTCCAATTTGTTAATCAGGGCCTGCAAGGCATACAAACAGTGCAATTCATATGCCATATTGCCATCGACAAACCGATGCATTAGTCTGTAATGTTTCTTAAGAATATCAGCCTTTAGTTTACCATTTACTATCGCATTTTGAAAAATGACAGTCGCCAATGTTCGAATGAACATATGTTCCTTTATTCTATTGCCCACGTTTGCCTGTTGAACAAAAATTAAATTGAAAATTAGAATGCATAAACTTTCCTATTTGCACCATTGCAGCCAAAAATTTAAAATGCAAGATAAAGACAGTACAAGTTGGAAAGAACCTGTTCCCAAATTGAAAACCTTATAGGATGTGTTTTACACAATTCCTCGATCACAAACAAAAAAACATTCTTGATAGAAAGGGGCAATTAGAAACTAAAAATTGAAATATGCAAATTAATGTGCACCATACAGTGTATTTATACCAACAACAAATTGGTGAACATAGCAAGTACAGCACTAATCTCTATGATATAAAACGTCACTATAACTAAAGAGATACAGTTATGTGAAGCTGGAATGTGGTTTTGAAATAATTTAAAAAAACAAAATCAATCACAATTGATCGATAAATTTATTCTTTTGTGCATTTTTCTCATTATTTTTTTTTAAACAAGGCCTCACATTGTGCAAGTAAATTAAAAATTATTGTGAACTCACAGTAATCCAATCGATAATATCATTGAAACTAGCTTCCGACAGGAAGAATTCCAATAGCTTGTCTGAAATTTGCGGATATGTAAGCTGATTCGGTCCTATTGGAGACTCGCAGTCGCCTTCTAATAAAAATTCAAAATTCTGCAATATCAAGATTACAACATTACAAACAAACACAAATCTGTCATTGAATCGAAATAGAAAAGAAAAACAAAGTTGCTCCACAAATACAGGAAAGACTGGAAAACTTACATTATTTCTGATATAGCTTTCCACTTCTTCTTTAGGCATAAAGTTTCCAACAACTACGCCGGAATTTGCCCACTGACGCTGCAAGAAGTTTGGTCCCTTGTCCTGCACCATTATTTTCAATATGAGAGTTAACAGTTTGTGTGCGTGGCTTTGCGATATCAAGAGATTGAATGACTTGAGTAACCAGGTGAAGGACAGTGCCTGTTCACATAAAAGTGGAGCTGGAAATAAAAGAAATTTGTGAATGTGACAATGGAAAATTAATTTAAAATGAATGTTCACCATACAGTGTATTTACACCAATAACAGGTTGGCGAATATAGCGAGTGTGACACTAATTTCCACAATATAAAACGTCACTATAACTAAAGAGGTACAGTTATGTGAAGCTGGAACTGTGGGTGTTCAACTACATCAACAGTAAAAAAATTGGCAGTGATTAGGGACTGCCGACAGAAGTGAAGACTTAAAACAATGAAATAACAGTGGAATAATATTTTGATAAGGAGAATTTTGAGTATTTAGTTCATAGTTTGTTATTATTGATTCATGTAATTCTGGAACATAATTAATTTGAACTTGTGAAGGAATATCATTGTAAATTTCGTCATCATAATCTGAATGTGACTCTGGAATGTATGGTTCATTCCGTGTTGATTGGCCCCCAGTATGAGTTGGTGGAACATATGGCACATTTCTCGTTGATGGGCCTGAAATTTGTGAATTATGAAAATTCTGACATTTAGAAACATGCTTTACAATTGTTTTTGAGTATTGATCTGTTGATAAATTAATCAAATTAGTGGCTCCGTGACGCGGTAACGAGGTGACGCGAACTCGTAAGATTTTACCCATCCAAAAAACCGTCTAACGCGCCTAAAGAAGTTTTTACTTCAAAAAAATTATTGCTTGTACTTACCAATAAGTTCTGCCAAGTATTCCCAAATTTTTGGTATGTCGATTATCAGATCATCAGCGGTGCTTAAGGTCTCTTCTAAACCTTTGCAATAGTCATCAATGATTAGTGTCTCCCTTTTTATTAATTGCGCAAACAAGTAACCAGTCTTGTTTCGGGCCGTTTTTGATCTCTCAAGTACATCATTATGTCTGCAACACAAGAAAATTAAGTCAAGCCGTTATTACTTTAAGATACTACTACGTTTTTCTACTTTTTTAATAATCAAATTTAGTATTGGTACATACAGGGTCATTTTAAAACATCGACTTTACCGCTCTATACTAATTTGATAAAAATGGCGACTTTTTTAATTAAGTTAGAATTTAAAGTTAGGGGCAGCCATTTAGAGAATTATTGACTAGAGATAAATAAATCAATCTTTAATTCATGTTGCTGTACAGTGCATTGCACCAACCAACAATCAATTGCTGAGCACGGCTCTAATTTCCACAGTATAAAACGTCACTATAATTAAAGAGATACAGTTATGTAAAGCTGGAACTGTGGGCTGAATTTATTCAGAAAAATTACATTTATTTAGCAAATTATCTTCATCTCAAAAGACAAAAAAGGATAGATACGGAAGATATATTTTTTTAACTTTGTTGAGGATAATTTGAAAGTTTACTCACCCTTGGACAACCAACTGCCACATATATGGCGAAAGAATCGATGACCTGATGTCTTGATCACACTCGGCGATGCTGCAGCAGCCGTTCAAGTACTCTTCCAAGATATTTTTGATATGACGCTCTAACTGTTCAGGGGTCAACTCGACCACAGATGCGACAGGTGCAGGTTGAGGTTTAGGAGTAGGGGTTGGTGTGTTCTGTTGTGACGTCGCTGAACTATTACGTGACATTTGAAGAGAACCATACTTCGATCCACGACCTTCTGCAAAGCAAATTCAAAATCCAGTTTCATTTTTTTCCCCGTAATATTTATAGCGCAAAATTTGTTCAAACGTTACAACTAACAAGTTCCTTGTCGACTAAAAATAAATTTTGCTGCTTACAACATTTTTCTGTTGAAATGATGCCAGTTGTTTTATTGCAAAATCAGATAAAACGCTATTTTTAACAAATTTTTCGTAAATATTTTCAAATTTCAAACAGAATAAAGAAAATGAAAACTCACCATCAAACTTGTACCGTTCCAGCCTAGGCCCTTTAAAACTGTTTTCGTTAGGTCTAACACCTAAAACCAAACCAATTTCAAAAAATTAAAGCAAAAATTCTTCCAATCACAAGTAGTCTTACCTGGAAGCCTCCTATCAGCATCAATATTCTCCAGTGTGGCATACATATTGACAGTGTTTGGTGGAGCTGTTGGTGCAGTTTTTGTGTTGGACCCTCGGCTCCAATTACCAAATATTTTATCGGAGCCTAAAGGCTCATGGATAAGCGACGTTTTGCTTTTGTACCATTCCATACTAGACCCTTTAGAACTGTATGTCTCTTTTTCGTTAGATCTAACACCTGAAGCTAAATCAATTTAAAAAAATTAAAACAAAAGTTCTTCCAATCACAAATAGTCTTACCTGGAAGCCTCCTACCAGCATCAATATTCTCCAGTGCGGCATAAATATTGACAGTGTTTGGTGGAGCTGTTGGTGCAGTTTTTGTGTTGAACCCCCGGCTCCAATTACCAAACATTTTACTGGAGCCTAAAGGCTCATCCAAGAGCGACGTTTTGCTCTTCAACTTGTCACTTTGGACACTGAAAGGTGTGCGGCTGCGGGACGGCGCCGTCAACCATCCGTCATCGGGAATATTTCGTCGTTTCCTATCCGAATTAGGAACGGCATTAGTCCGATCGTCTTTTTGGGGGCGTGATCGGAACTGAATTCATAGCCTAATAAACGGCCGATCAATACAACACCAAAAATAAAACTGTTAAATGCAAACCTGAATATTGAGCTGCTCATTCTCCGCCTCCTTTTGAATCTGGTCCATCGTTTTGGGGTTCAGATCCTGTCGGTGGGGAACCCATTTAGAGTTGCGCAGATCAATCACATCCTGCAACATAAACCGGACTCTGCTACTTATTTTTCCATGTTTCTTATCAACAATTTCTTTCATTGTCATGAAGAAACCGTTGAGATCACGCTTGGCAACTTCCAACTCTCTCCCGACGGTAGTAAGCAACTTGCAGAGGCACTCGAGACTCTCTTCATTTTTGTTTTGTATCAGGTTTGTTACGCAACGTTCCATAATGTTGGCGGTCAACATGTGCTGTTTGAAAAGTTCACCAATGAATCGAATGTTACCAACGGATTTCTGACGAATACACCTGTCATAATCTTCATATTCCAACTGCAATTGTTTCTTTTTCTCCTGAAAAATTCTAAAATGCAATTTGGAGCATTGACAACCAACATACTATAAAGAGTGAGCAAATCAATAAATATTCATAAACTACTTTCACAATTTTTCTAAATTATAAGCACGCACTTACAGAATTAACACATTCTTCAATCTCTTCGACTTTTTGATTTCTTGTGCTCTCATCGAATGAATTATTTTCAAACTCTTGCTGACATCTATTTACTACTAATTTACGGAAATTTACAGATTCAATTCCATCTTTCTGTTTGTCTTCAGCATTGGTCGGCACCTGCAAAAGAGCTAATTCCCTGCAGAGCAGCGCATAGGCGATTGAAGAGTTTTGTTCATTTGCAGCTTTTTCAAAAACAAGATCAATAACACCTTGCAAACGATCGATAGTATCAATAGTCAAATTATTCATCTGGCCAACTAAAGTTTGGAACTTCTGTGGAGTCAATTCATTTAGAATATTGCGAACCTTCTCAAAAAGCTCTTCAGTTTTTTTGTCATCTTCAGTCAAAGCTCCGGTGACATTTCTGTGGTACCTCGACGTATTAGGGACAGCTTGATAGTCTTTTCGGGGCGTGGTAGTCTAATAAGCAACCAATAAATACAACACCAAAAATAAAGTCTTAAATGTAAACCTGAATATTGAGTTGCTCCTTCTTGGCCTCCTTTAACAGCTGGTCCACCGATTTTACAACACAACGTTTCATAGTCTTCTAATTGAAACAAAGCTGAATTGATATTTCTTCTGCGGGGAATCCCAATAAGCAATGTACAACGTTGTCAATATTTTGTTTCATAATTTCCCTGCCTTTGACCTAAAACTTTCCATGCACAAATCAAGATCTTAACTTGGCAAATGGAAACTTCATTTGACGCAGTTACATCCTTTTGAAGTTTGGTTTATTCAGAAATAAGTACCAGAAATCAGAAAATTCTCAGGACTTTTCCTAATCAAACAATTTAATAATCATCTATTCGACCTGCTGAGCTGTACGTTTAGGTGTTTAACTTTTCATATACTGCCGTACGGGTCAATATAAATTTAGAAATGATAAATGATAGTAATCTAATAAATAATACGGTTTACACGATTAATGCGTGGCAAAAAAAACGGAATTGTTTTTTAAATTGCCATATGAAGTATTTTAAATAAAAAAAGAATAAATATTTAAAAAAAATTAAATTAAATTGCAATAAGGGCGCAAGAGCGACTGAAAAGAATTACCGCGCAGGCGCACTGTATCGTGCGCCTGCGTGGTAGTTGATTTAAAAGAAAAGCGTTATAGCGAATCAACGTAAAGCGGGACAACGTAAACCGGGGTATTAGTGTAAAAAATTCCGCATTGGTATTGGTATTTTGCTTTAGAGAATACCAAATATTAAAGAAGAACTATATATGACACGGAGCGATTTTTATGTATTTTTATGAACACAATTTTTTACGCGCATGTTTCTTTAAATTATCGCAGGCCAATAAGATTCAAAGTTTAAAATATTTTTGCGCGGTTAGATCTTTGTTCAGATAAATTAAAGAAGCATGCGCACAAAACCAATGAGCCAGATATGCATTGGGCGGCATTTCAGCGAAGTTCACGAAAACAGGTCTCCTGTCGTATCTTGTCCTTTTTCTTAACGAAGCTCCCAAAACTTTACCTACAATACGGAAATTTCCCTAGTATTGGCAACGTTGCTCTAACTAAACCAAGATTATCAGAAACAATGTTATCTTCGTACTGGCAAAGTAAATAAAGTTTATCGCTACTGAATTCGAAAATTAAGTACACGACTGCACAGACGTTTTTGCGTTTTCGATAAAGAAACAATAAATCGTATTAAAAAAAACAGTCCACAGTCTAAACATTCTGCAAAAACGCGACGTATATAATCGCGGGTTATTTGAAATGAATTTTATTCATATTTTTTACTTATACAGATAGGTACTACGCAATTAAAAACTCTATGAATTAAATGTCTTTAATTAACACACAAATACATTATAACATATTTTGTAAAACACAATGTAGGTAAATCAACATAAATATAACATATTATACAAAAAACAACGTAAACAGACACATTTAACATATTATGTAAAACATAATTTAAACCAAAACACAAAACAATAAATTATTACAACAATAAATAATGTAAGTAAAACTGTTAGAACGTATTTATAATCTATTTGATTCTCTTTACACAATGCTCAATTGAAAATAGTAATACACTTTGTTGCATTTAAAACTACGTCTTTAGCTTAAGGCTACGCCATCCAAAAAATTGTTCCCAAAGTCCATTTGCTTTAATTGCTTTAGCGTACGCCTAAATATAGGCAAGACCCAGACTTTTTTATAACCCAGAGATCACCCTAAGTAGACTTCAAGTGCAGTGGACAATGGTTTATGTGTAACAATGAAACTGTTTTCGAACGAATGCATTCCAATATACCTGCTCACCAGATACGAAATTTAGAGCGATATTTTGTGAAGTAAAATCATAATGTGCGAAAAGAATTCGTTAAATTTAACAATTTTATTTACTTGGTAAAGAAGTTTTGTTATTAACAAAATTAGTTTCTTACTTTTCAATTAATAAGTAGGCATGAAAAATGTAAATTTTTATAAAGAATACTTTACGGGTCCAAAAATCTTATTATAAAAACGAATGACTTTATTTCTTTTAATTCTTGAATCGACTATTTCCGGAAGTAATGCATTCATATAAAATTTTTCTAAACTATCGATCATGCTATTTTTCCAAAAATCATCATCCCGTTTTATTATTTCGCATGCTATATTTTTTTATGTATAAATAACAAAATAACATGTATCTCTATTAGTGACATGTAATTGACCCTGAATTTGGAACATGTAATTATGCTTACGTTTTAATGTAATGTTTCCGTTCTCATCTAAATTGCAATAGTTAATTTTTTTGTTAGAAATAGCCTCTTCTACAGTTAAATCTTTTGCTAAAAAGGGACATTTGATTTCTATAATTGCATTATTTCCGATAAGCCCATCGGAAGATGCCGCTAAAAATTTCTTTTTGTTATCAATAAATAAACCGCATTTTTCTACTATCAGATCGTATTTTTGCTCAAATGCAGCAATTTCCCATTTTTCATTTTCAATACCCTGTTCTAAAGCCTTTGACGATTTTCCATCGATTTGATAGTTAGAATATAATAAAGATTTAACTGTATTAGCGGTGTTAGTATTTAATTTCATCTTACAAACCCTACCAAAATCATTGCCTGTTAGTCTGCAATGTCTTAATTTACGCCAAAACGGGTTAGTATGTTGATCGCGGGTATTTTTTTCAACGTCATTTATATTTACATCGTAAATCGTTTTTAAAAATTCATTTTTAGCCGTTTCAAATTCTAATAATGACATATCCGGAATATTATCTATTTCCATATCACCGTAGCAAAGAATAGATACATAAATGAACAAGAAGCGAAACGAGATGAAAATCCTTTGTTATTTGATGTCATGGATTTTGAATGCGCAGGTCTGGCCAAAGTGTCAAAATCTGCTCACGACCAATAACAGGAATGTAAGATACAGGTTATTTTCAAACAACGCCGCGAATATTTATTTACAAATAAAAAAAATTTCACATAGCCTTTTGAATTCTTCTACTGATATTACATTCTCTTTCACTGTCAAAGTTTTGGATTCTAGAATATTCTTCTTTCGTTGTAATTTTAATATATTTCGCCGCAGTTTGTTCTTTCGCGGCGTATTTGCGGTGCAAGCCCGGGGTGTTTGAGTTGCGGAAGAAGACGACTTCGGAGACGATTGAAGAATAGCCGGCACTGAGACTGTTTCTTGGACAGTACCAATTTGTTGTTGAGGAATACTAAGATTAAAAAAAGTAACATGAAGGACATTTCAACATTATAAAATCACAATTAATTTTTAACTTACATTTCGGGGAGATAAAGTGTCGGTTTAGCATGGGGAAGTAATCTACGCCTGTGAATATTTAAAAACATTGTTCCTTCAAAGTGTTTGGCACATACTTTTAATTTTTGAAAATAATCACAGTTTTTATTAAGGAGCTCTAATCGTCCACACTGACTTAACCATTCAATGCATCTGTAATAATAGCAAATTTAAAAATTAGAAAAAGTTTTTGTTAATAAACTTTATTTATTTATTTTATTTACCTGTTTAAATCCGCTCGAGGAAATTTATAAAAACTTAGTCTGCCATCGTATCTCGTGCCACAGTTTGCAACTGCACAATAAGAAATTAGTTTTTGCATTTTTTTCATGTTAAAACACTGCACAGTTTCACTTAATTTTTTTGTTCTCGAAGAACCAAATGTGTAAAAAAGCGCGAACTAATTAAATTTAACGCACCACGTAGATCGCGAAAAATATTAACACTGCTACAAAAAAAAATTATCAATCACGTCTTTGTAATGCATGCATAAATTTGTTTCCTAATTTATTTATTCATTTGTTCTTTGGTTTTCTGAAATGTGTACTTATCTGTTATTTACGTAATTAACCACCTACACGTAATAATTTATAAACACTCCCAACAAACTTCTAACAGCCATTTAAAAACAATACAAAACAAACTGTAAAATCTAAAATTCCATAATTTTCAATAAATTTCTCCGATTTTATTTAAATTTCTCTGAAATTTTTCAAATTTTAAAGTCCCGCTGACAAGTCCGGTATTTAAACTTCCATGTGCCTTTGAAAGGTTCGCCAGACCTGCGCATTCAAATAATAGCACCTTTAAAACGTCCCGTTTCGCTTCTTGTTCATTTATGTATCTATTCTTTGACCGTAGTCAGAATCTTTATTTTGAAATGTACGCGTTCTTTTAATAATTTTGCGGGTAGTGTATTTTTTTGCCAATTTGTTACAATATGCTTCCGTGAATTTACCTACTTTGCCATTACATAACCCTTTACTAATTTTGACAATAAATTGTTTCCTACTATTATACGAAATTACCGCGGCATAACACCTGCCCTCATATGATCCCTTCAAAGAAAAATTAATTCGTTTCCCGCCTACAAACTTATTTACTAACGAATTGTAACTTTCTGCAGAATTTGTGTCCACATCACATAATAAACTGTACGACAAAGTTGCAACTCTATTAAAATGTTTAGCAAATATAGCATATAAAGAACTGTTTAAAAATTCGTCAAAACTTACTCACTTTCTGCGTGGGATCTTTCCCAGGTAGCGAAATAACTTGCATTTGCAAAGATCGCAGCAGATTGTGAATTCGTTATGGCTCTTTCTTCGAAAAACGCCGTTGAAATTCCCGAACACTAACAATTGTTACTAATTTAAAAAGACAACGAGTAAAAGATTAACCCCTTAATGCACAGTGTTTTTTTACAGAAAATTGTAGTTTTAGCTTATTATAAGTTATTACCACTACAGGCACAGCTTACTTTTTTTAATTAATGTGGAATAAAAAAGACAAACATTTTTTTTGGAAAGAAATTATAATTTAAGCTTATTCGCATTCATTTGTTTAAAGGGGTCTTCACGAGCGATTTTAAAAATTAATATGACCTTAGGGTTGAATTTATATCCTATTAAGTTAATGTAGATAATAAATATTAAAATTGTACAAGACTAAAAAATAATTTATAGTAAAATAACTTTTTCAATAAAACAAGCTTTTATTAAAATGATCGCTTTGCTATTTGAAAACCAAACCGTCTTATTATTGTCGTTAAAGTATCTTCCCTGCTGCCAAGATAATGACCTGCTGCGCAGTTGTATATCATTTTGACGTGGCTCGAAAATCGGCAAAAATTAGCTACTTCAATTTCGGTTCTTGATCTAAAGAACATTGAATAAATCAAAAACTATTGCGTTGTTTAAAACAGCTAGGGGTCAGCTCAAAAGAAAAAAGTCTAATCTACGAGTCCACAAAATTTTAATACAAAATTTTGATAACTGAAGGCAAAAAAGGGAAAGACGGAATTTGATGTTTTAATTAATAACTTGGTTAATTATGATTATTTAATTATGGCATGGGATCAGCTCAAAGTAGATTGGTATTTTCTGTAAGATGAAGTATCGACCTCCTTTTCAAAATTAAAAATGAAGGCTTAAAATGAAAAGGCGTTTTACATGTATTGAAAATCTTCGGGGGGAACGCCGTTAACACTTCTAGACCGTGTCTGTTTCCGAACCACACCCGCATTCCTTGTTTATTTACAAAACGGCCCTCGACCCCTTCGTGACCTGGGTCATATTACATGTTCCCAATCATAACGGAACGTATGGTTGTTAGTGTATTTATTTCTCATTACAAAAGAAATGCATATTCAAATAATTAGAAATACAGGGATCAAAAGCTTGCATTCTAGGAAAAAGTTATTTGAATACTGAATTTTAATCTATATAGAACAAATTCATCTTCTACAACCAAATTTTGAAATATTACTATTATTATTATGGATTATGCTGTGAATGTATGCTATTTGATTACTAATATTTATCAAATTTGGCTGTACAATCAAAATTTGTACATTATTTAAACACAATATCATTGACATTTTCGGAAGGGTTAGAACGGTAGAAAACAGAAGGTACCGCGGTACAAAGTAAACGCGTTTTTAATGTATTAGTAAACATATCAGTAAAATGATTTTCACATAATCGAAAGTTTGACTTTTCTGTTGCAAATATTGAATGATCAAAATGGAAATTTAAAATGTTCAACAATAATTCCCTACGTTGTGGTGCAGATGGATGTTCAAAAAAATGCTTGTTTTTATTACTTCCGACAACGGTTTTTGAAATTGGGACAATTTAGAACACAGCAGCGAAATTGAACCCACCCGATCTGTTCCATTGCAATAATTTGGAAAAAAAGATAAATTAGATAATAGATACCTGGATTTCACTTAAAACTTAAAAAAATTAAAAGTTAAAATTATAAAGTATTCAAACAAAAGCTTATAAAATTGCACAACGTCTCGAAAACGAGACTTGTGAAGAATAAACAAAATTAATTGAACGCAGTAGATAACGTATCGATTTTGACCTTCTGATGTCCTTATATCAACACTTCCCGCCTTTATATTAAATAGTTTCATTAAACCGACCTCGAGAGTGGTGATGACAGCTTTTCAAATATTACCGCCGATCCCATCCCTGGTGGTGACTCAGGGAGAAATGGTCCTTGTCCTTGTACCCCGTCTTTCTTTTCTCCATAGACACAAACCTGGTGCATTTCTGCGCTACGTTTAGTTGCTGATCCGACCCGGAGAGGCGCTATTTCGTGGTGCCAGGTGGGGGTAAGGCTATGTGTGCTCCCCTTCCTGCGTTTCAAATTCAAACTGTCAGTTAATTGAGGCGTGTTGTAAAGTTAATTAGAAATTTGCGATTTTAAAGTATTAAAAACGAAATAAAATGGAAAAAAACAACAAAAAGGTATGTATTTACGTAAACATTAGCATAGTGCTATTAGAATGATTTTTCTTTGAAGTATGAAACATCCAAACTTCCATTGAAAACGCCCATCGGTCCTAAAAAACCCCAAGGACTGATAAATGAAAGGTCAAATTTGGTGTCTGTTGAACCAAGTACTTCGACATCTAACTGCATAAGAAAGCGAAGGTCTGTAAAAATAAACAAACCTCTCACAACTGTCGTAAAACGGAGGTCAGTAAAACTATCAGCTTTTGCAACAACAACGCGAAAATTACCAACAAAACGAATTGCCCCTGAAAAGGCTGAAGATTCAGCAACAACTTCAAAAAAACGTAAAGTTGGTTTGTACGATTATACAGGGCAAATCAATCTTTTAAAAGAAAATCTTAAATCGTCCAAAGAAAAGTTCATGCTTGCAGAACAAAAAGTGAGTAATTATAATACAATAGAAAAGCAATTAACAGAATTTAAACATAAATGTGAAACTTTGGAACGTAAATGTGAAACTTTTGAACGGGAACGTATCCAACATACAAATGATCTAAGTGCAGAAAGAGAACAACACCAGAAATTACGTAACAAATTGGAAAAATTAGAACCTGACTATGAGGCGTTACAAATGAAATATCAAAAAGCTGTTAAATTAGCAGAAAAAAATGAAGAAAATGTTAAAAGTCTAAATGAAGCACGGGAAAGAATGGTTTTACTAACACAGCAGCTCCACGAGCATGAAGCGTTGCGCAAAACATTACACAATCAGATCCAAGATTTAAAAGGATCTATTCGTGTGTTTTGCCGGGTTCGTCCTACTATTGATAATGAAACAAGTCAAACTCTTTGTCATATTGAGTGCAAGAACGATGCAATTAATATAAAACAAACTAAAAATGACTCTGCCAATAAAGCAGCTTCCAATTCTAGTCAGCATTTCACTTTTGATCATGTATTTGCGCCTCAATCATCCCAACAAGATGTTTTTGAAGAGCTAGCTCCATTGATTCAATCTGCTATTGATGGCTATAATGTCTGCATCTTTGCATACGGACAAACTGGGTCAGGAAAAACTTTTACAATGCAAGGAGGCACCACAGATCAAACTGACGGTGTTATTCCACGTACCATTGACTATTTGTTTAAACATATAAATAAACTACGATATACCTCTTGGGTGTATGAGGTAAGTTCCAGCTTTTTAGAAATTTATAATGAGCACATTAAGGACTTGTTGGATCCAACCAGCAAGCACTCTCATGAAATTAAGAGCTGCAATGATAACAACGTGGAAAACCTAACAAATAAAGAAGTACATAGTCCTAATGAATTGAAAGATCTAATGTTGAAAGCACATCAAAATAGGTCAGTTGCTGTAACCGACTTCAATGAGCATAGCTCAAGATCACATGCAGTAACTAAAATTGTGCTGAAAGGACGGAATATGGAGAAAAATATTACATTAAATGGATCTGTAACCTTAGTAGACCTGGCAGGTTCAGAAAGTGCCAAAACCAGTCGGTCAGAAAGATTAGATGAAACTAAGAGTATTAATAAAAGTTTATCAATGTTAAGCAATGCCATTTTAGCTCTATATAATAAGAATACTTATATCCCATATCGAAACTCAAAACTGACATATTTACTTCAACCCTGCTTAGGCGGGAATTCTAAGACCTTAATGTTTGTAAATATCTCACCTTGCGAACAATTTTACAGTGAAACAATAAATTCTTTAAGATTTGCAAGTTTTACGAAAGATGTCAAAGTTGTTTCAAAGAAATGTATGTCCTATAATAAAGTGTAGATTTTAAGAACTAATTTTTAACATGCAGGATTATTAAGAAAAAATGCGACTTCAAAGTTTTGCTAGCCATAACACTGATTGTGAGTATTTATTTTTAGAAGTCCTTGGATTAACTTTTCATAATCATAACACATTTATAAACCACTGCAAAATAAAAATATGTATGTGTTGTAGACGAAAAATAGCTTCAAGGCATTCACAAGTAATTACAATGTTGGCTGTCGCCTCAGCCGCAAAGAAGTTGTTCATATCTTATCCGTAGTTATAATTTGTATGAGACATTGTATTTATTGTATTGTATTTTAATTGTTTGTTTTTAATTCATAACAATTAAATTAAAAATCTGCTTAACTTCAATTTTGCTATACACCCTCCCAGAACTCGCGCCCCTGAGAAAAAAGGAGAAATCCTCATCAAAAGACAAATAAAAATTCCCAAAGAAAAAATTTTGTAGCTTGAACGGTATTCAAAATAAGAACATTCAACAAATCAGAGCGTTGTAAGCCATCCAGGTGTAGTTCTCAACATTGTTGCTAGGTGATTGGTTTTATTACATTTTCAATAAACTGGTCGGCTATGAAACTTTTGAAAAACTTCAAGATTTCGTTCGAATTCCTTCAAATCAATTTAGTACCACCTGTGCTTTTTAAATTATGTATTCTGCCGCGGATTATGAGAATGTGGACGAAATGCTAGAGAAGCGGCTTTCCTAACAGGAATCATCCCAATCACAAAGTGATTCTCAGTGCTATCGCACGAACCATTGAGACAAGCCACATTTTACCGAATAGGAAGGAAAATGGTGGGGCTCCTAGAACTGTACGCACTGTTGAAACGAAGAGGCTATTTTAGATGCCTTTGAAGAAGGTACTGAAAGCATTAGAGAAGTTGCACAGGAATTGAATATTTCGAAAACTTCTGTACATCGAGTGATGAAGACTGAACGACGACATCCGTATCATTATACGTGTGGGCAACATTTGCACCACCACACTTCAGTTGACGAGTTAGAGAAATTTTGGATCAACAGTATCCTGATCGATGGATAGGTCGTGGCGGTCCACGAAACTGGCCTGCACGGTCCCCTGAATTAAATCCTCTGGATTTCTTTCTTTGGGACCACATTAAAAATGTTGTGTACAGGCACCCTATTGATACAGAAGAGCAACTCAGGGGTCGCATTCAGGAAGTTTTTGCTACAATTACTCCTGAAATAGTTACAAATTCTAAACGGAATCTGTTGCGGCGGGCACGGTTATGCTTGTAAATGAATGGGGGCCACTTTGAGCAAAGAGTATGCGGGACATTAGTGTGACGTAGTCGCGGCTATTTTGTTGGTGTAGGTTAGTGTCAGGTTTCCATACAAGCCTACTTTAACACGTGAAATTTACGAAATAGTGTTATATTTAAGTTATCTGAAGCTTTTAAGGAAAGGAAACACCAAAAACGGTAAGAATTCACTAAATGTGGTCCACAGAAGCATTCATTCTTGAAAAATTAGTAATAATAACTGAAATATGGGTGTTATTTAAATATAACATAACTTCATAATTGTCTGTTGTTGTAATTTTCTGATCAAAGTCGTATTAGATAGATACTGTAGCTTTATTTTAATGTTTGTTTCAGTAAATTTAAACGACCTAATCCATTATGGTTATGTGCTGGGCTCCAGATTGCAAACATTACAGTCAACGAGTCACACTTACGTTGTGGTACGCATAGATACAGAGAGCAGCCATGTGGTGGCAAATCACTTGCCTCCTAGGACACTCACACACAGCATCCACTATGCCACCTTCTAAATCGATAGAAATCTAAAAATAAGACACGTTTTAAATATTGCATGTATTCCAGATCTTCAATTTTCTTTGTTAGTATGTAATTTTCAGCTTCAACCATAACCGATGAGGTAGTAAGCGTAGTTTCACTATATTTGGAAGATGTGGCTTCGGGTTCCACTTCGCTGCATGGCTGAAGAGGTTCTGGAAGACTGTCTTATTTTTAGATTTCTAATGTTTGCAATCTGGAGCCCAGCACATAACCATAATGGATTAGGTCGTTTAAATTTACTGAAACAAACATTAAAATAAAGCTACAGTATCTATCTAATACGACTTTGATCAGAAAATTACAACAACAGACAATTATGAGGTTATGTTATATTTAAATAACACCCATATTTCAGTTATTATTACTAATTTTTCAAGAATGAATGCTTCTGTGGACAACATTTAGTGAATTCTTACCGTTTTTGGTGTTTCCTTTCCTTAAAAGCTTCAGATAACTTAAATATAACACTATTTCGTAAATTTCACGTGTTAAAGTAGGCTTGTATGGAAACCTGACACTAACCTACACCAACAAAATGGCCGCGTCTACGTCACCACTAATGTCCCGCATTAATATAAAAGAGGTGACGCGAGGCTTGATTTCTTGAACATCGTCGAAGCCCCGCCCCATGCATCTCTGGTCCATTGGTTTTGGGCGCATGTTTCTTTAATTTATCTGAACTATGATCTAAGCGCGCCAGGGATCACTGAAGAGTGCAAAAATATTTGAATCTTATTGGCTTAAGTAATTTAAAGAAACATGCGCGTGGAAAACCGTGTTCATAAAAATACATGGGGAAATCGGACCGTGTCGCCTCTTATCCTTATTTTCTCTTTGTTTTGAGCACTTGCTCTGATTGTATTTAGCTATGTTGTTTCTGTTGTTATTATTATGTTATACCATTTCTCCTGTTTTTTAACATAAGTTCACGAGTTATAATAAACAAGGTTCTTTTCAGGACCGCCATTTGTTGTTTTATTTAACAAACTAAAACTTGATTAAGATGATGGCGAGTGTGACATCTGCCTTAACCTAACATGTCATTCTGACATTATTTAATTAAGATTATTTTTCTACGACAATATCGAAATATGTTTATTTCACGAGCGTAAATTCAATCATAAACAACTACATTTTGTACAGAATTTCATTTCGCATCGGTTGCTAGGCAACAAATGCGAAATGAAATATTTCGTATTCGGTTCACTGTTTTTGGTCACAAATGTTAAGGCGGCCTAGAAAATCGAATGTCATCAGTTTGCCGTCAGTTTGCTTCTGTCAACATTACGTTGCAGATAATTTCGTAGTTATTTTCGATAAATCTTACAATTAATATGGAAAGTGATAGTGATAATGACTTGGAATTAACACCTCCAAACATAACTGAAGTTGCAAAGTTCACAACATTAAATTTATTACCGGAAACGTCTACGAAAATGTATCAACGCGCTTATAACCTCTTTTTGGAGTGGAAAGGAGATCAAAACGCAAAGTATGTTAAACGCGTTAGCAGAGGTTATCGTAGAAAAAGTGCAGTATGCAACGCGCACAAAATGGCAATTTTACACTCGTATGAATTGCTGCAGTACGAGTCTTCGACCCGTACTGCAATTCATACTCGTGCAAAATGAGCATCATTTTGTGCTTGTTGCATAATATACTATTTTATAAACTTAGCAACCGTTTTTATTCACATTAACACCTCAGAGTTCCTTTTCTGGAATTGGTGGATCTTAGATGTCTCACAACTCTTGTATGCAAGTCATTAATTGTTTTTCGTTTGAATTTTTAGAATCGTAATTGTCGTCGGCATTTGTCTGTTTTCTCTGGGGCGCTAGTTCTGGGACACTGTATAGGCTGGGGAAAAAGTATGGAAGCCCCTAGAAATCTCGGGGGATCAGTGAAAACAGAAATAACCAAAGTCCATACTCTAGGTAATTTTCAACGAGGAATCCAAAGGTGACCTTGAACTTCATTTTCAAGGTCATTTTGAGGTCAACTTTGTTATTTTAAATGGGAACCCCTATTTTTAGTGCCAGAATCGAAAAAAGCGGGAAATTTTACGTTTAAGTATGTGTTTAGATATGGGGTTAATGCCATCTATACGGGTCAAATAAAGGTCACTAATCCCCCGAGTTTTGTCAGTTCTGTATATTTCTACCAGAAAAATTAATAATAGCCAGCTAAATTATAAAAGGATTTTTACAGACGAATGGAGGAAATAACAGACAAGCTTGCCACCTGGATGTGCCAGTAAAAACAGTTGCCTTGTACAATATTTTATTTGTTATTCATTTTGTAAAGAAAATCAAATACTATAACCAAATTCTGATAAAAAAATTCCTACCAGATTACTTTGAAAATAGGTGGCAACAACCACCGTCAACGTTACTAACTCCTTAAAAAAATTAGAGTGCATAGCAAATTAAGATTAATTTTCAGAGCTAATAAACAACTTCAGTAAATCACGTTTACAAATTTGTAACAAATAAATAAATCTATTATTTAAGGTGATTATGTTCATCTCATCTCAACCATTTTCTTTGAACATAGGCTTTCCTCATTTGCCACCATTTTCTTCTATTCTCTGTCTCTTGCATTTGCCATGCCAGTTCTTCGGAACGTTCCAAATTGTCTGGCCAGTGCAATGGAGGGTGTCTTCTAGATCTCTTGCCAACTTCTGGCATTGGTATTGGTAAACAGGCTGTATTTTAAATGGCACATAATATTTACATCACGAGATTGTATATCAAAATACAAATAAAAAATTATAATTTGAATTTGATCTGAAAATGAGACGAATAGTTTCTAAATTGAAATTTTCAAAAGTAAGAGATACAATCATGCAGACTGCGGTCTCTAAATTTCACGTGTTTTATGGCTTACTGACTCGTTTTAATTTTGAAAATATGTCAAAAATTACTAGAAAAGCTTCAAAATTTTAATTTTGGTGCAGTTCGTACGATTCTCAGTAATTGCCATGTTTGACGAAATCGCACGATAATCCTACACTCAAAAATATCGCGTGGTTTATCAGCGAAATTGAAATATTGCCATTAATTTATCTTTTATTCAAAAAACAAAATAAACACCTATTGAAGCACAGATAATAAAACAAACTACTCATTAAAAATGAGAGATTAAAAATATTATCAAAAGGTACCGCATCAAAAATAAAGAATTAAAAGGGCCAGAAAACAACTATACATAATAATTGATTATTATTTATACTTAGGTTACAAAAATAATACAGTTTTTAAATTATTATACATTAAATTATGAGGCCCAACTAAAAATTTCAACATTTACAAAATTAAAATAAATATGAAATTATTAAATAAATAATAAGTTGCAGCGAAATACGTTTTAAAATATGCAAGAAGATATAAAAGAAGAGCAGTAAAACAACAAAATCAAATAGGATAAAGCTTTTAAGATGGTCGGGTACGCCTGGCAGCTTCCATAAGGATCAATGAATTACATAAGTACACTTTTCTCGAGAACAGTTCAACGGATTTCAACCAGATTTTGCACACATTTAATTTTAAGTCTTTCTGAGCTACTGAATAAATTTTCATTTTTTAAAATTTTTTATACTCGAAAGTCGTTATGCAAAAAAAAGAAAAAAATCACTAGAATTGTTTTAAGCAAATTTCAGAAATTATTTTTTAAATTCCTCTATTCAATCGCTTCAGATTATGTTTATATATTTTTATCCGTCTTGTAGAAAAATGTACCTAAGCAGAAAAAAGCCTGGTTTTTAGGAGAAGCAAAAAACTAACTGACTGTTATGTGTAAATCGTACGACTTTGCTGTCCTTGTCCTAAAATTTGGAACACTTTTAGTTATTGTAGACCACTCGGAATAGAATAGTTTTACTGAGAAAATAATGCAATTATTAAATGTGCAAAAAAATTACGTTGTTTTTCAATTTTTTCGTATCGACCCCCTTAAATAAATTGTCACTGCTCTGAAGATGTAAGGTGAAACATGTGTTTGGACAAAAAAACAATTTCAAAGTTTGAAAATAAAGTAAATAAGGTAAAGGAACCAATAGCTGACACTTTAAGAGAGAGAAAAAACTATTTTGACAACCACTACTTTACTTTTAATAATAATCTAAAACTTTTTGCTTTCCCGGATTGCTAAAGGTTTACTGCAACCATACATCTTATAAATTTTGTCCAAGAGTTTTACTTTTATTTATAAAAAAGTATATAACAAATATTGTGCACAGACCCCAATAACTGACATACTTCTTTTTTAATGTACCCAATAGTTGAACCAATAACTGACACTCGGCAAAAATATGAAAAATATTTATTGTTACACTATAAATTATTTATTAAAGATAATCGGCATATTTCAAAAATTCTGGCACACGGAATGCACCCCTCTCGTTAGCCTTAGAAGGCTCTTCAACTATTTCCAAAATATCCTTGAATTCATACCATAAACAGTCCTCTTTATTAGGCCATTTCCAGGTGTTTGCCAAGCTTTTTTGCATTACACTTACATAAGCGCTAGTGCTATTCATTTCTTTAATAATCCCAGGAAAATAGTCACCTTCATATAACACAATAACATATTTACCAACGGCTAGCAAACGTTGATTTGCTGGATTTGGGCGTTCGGTTATATTATAGTAAAGTTCTTCTTCAGGTTCTAAAATCACTTCGCGACTAGAATCGGAAGATGAAGATGATATGAGTCTTCTTTTTGTTTGCTTCGTGTTTTCTTTTAATAATTTTTGTTTCGCCTCTTTCTTTGATTTTCGTTCACTTTTGCCTTTTCATTTTCTTGTTTTATCTTTTCCTTTTTTATATGATATTCTTTCCATTTGTTTGATGTTGCCACCGCAGGCAATTTTTCCTTTGATTTTCTTTTCCCCTGCTTTGTATCTGACTTGGGCCAAAACAGACACGTTTTAAATGGAGTGGGCACATCTTTCAGTGGAGTGCCAGTTAGTGAAGGTTCAACTTGAATTGCATTAGTACTCGTACTAGATGTAGATGGTTGCGATTCATCTTTAGTTATTTGATGTAATTTGGAGGAACTCATTGTTTTCATTTCATTTGTTTTTGACGTTTCAATTTGCATATCTTCCTGTTCTGGTTCAACATCGTTGCCAGAAAGTTGATTTCTATGTTTTTCAAAAATTGATTGATTAAGAGGAGTGATGTTTTCCGAGTCATTTTTGATGGTTTGCCAAACGGAATACAGAGATTCATCTTTTTTATCACCGTTCCATTCATTACCGGTGGTATTTCGAAATTTTTGTAATGTTTCATTTTCGATAAATTTTTCCAAATACAATAATTTCTCATTTGATGTGGATTTTGGTGGTACGTCTTTAAGTGTATTAAGAGAGTGTCCCGCTTTAAAATACTTGTCATATTTGATACTATCTGGATTAAACGGATAGAGCCCAGTTGCCTTAAATCCGTTACCAAGTACTTCTGGTGTAACCGAGGCTAACACTGCTTGCTCCAGTATGGAAGCAAAATCCCCTTTTTTTACCTTAGAACCATTATTAATTTTCCATCTCTGAACAGCGTCCTTCCAAGCACTTTTTAGAGTACGGAAAACGGCCACGTCCATCGGTTGAGTAATATGGGTCGAATTTAGACACAACGACACCAATATGATTCCATGTTCTGAACATAAATTACTGAGAGGAAGAGTTAAGTGACTGGTATGACCATCAACGAAAAATATTATTGGCAAGGTAATCCCATTTTCCTTTTTTTCTTTTTTTTTCTTCGTTGACAGCTACCCTTCCAGAAGATAAATTTTGGGAAACTCGTTTACTTATTTGGGGATGTGGTCTTATGAATGAGGCATACCATTTCTTTCCAGGTCTTCCATTCAGAAAATTATTTTGTCTCTTATTTTGTTTAAAAATAATTTCAACTGAATCAATGAGTTGCAATTTGGTTGCTGGGAAACCTCGATCTGCTATATGAAACATCCAATTGACGAGTGACTCCTCTTCAAAAGGCGTAAGATTTGTAGGCGGACCATTTCTGCATTGGCGAGGATATTTTCCAGTCTTTTTGTATAAAAGTGTTGTTCGAGGAATGCCATATTTTTTACTGACAGTAGCAGTTGGCATTCCTTTATCAATTTCTTGCAATGCCTTTTCAAGACTTTCTTGAAAATATCTCGTGCTAGCCGCCATTATAGCCCTGGTATATGTTGACCATTATCCAATAACTGACACGTTAGATCTTGTATCTGACAGGGGTGTCACCTATTGGAACAATTACTAAATTCATCAAACTAAAGAGACTCCAGTATTTGAAATTTAAAAAAAAAATCATTTAGCCAGGGGATCCTGCTTTTCTGCTTAAAATTTACCATCACCGATATCTGACAGCATTGTCAGGTAATGGGTACTGGCTGTTATTTATGAACCCTTAGCTGACACCCCCCTTGTAATCTACAATTTATACACAAAAAGCATTTGCGTAATGAATTTATGTTTCACAAGACTGCTAGATCTAAATTGAGCTCACTTACCTTTAATTGCTGTTGAATTTGATCACAAAGGCACCAAAAACAATGGTATCTTCCTTAAGCACAATGGTAAGAGAATTGACGAAAACCTCATGAAATGTGCATCGTATTACAAAATGCATTGACCTTCAGTCAGCTAAGGCGGCAAGAAAGAGAAATGCTAGCCTCAGCATAACAACAGTTCAAATGATTTTTTACCATGTTCGAAGTTGCATATACGTTCAAATATTTCTCATTTTCGAATTTTTTAAATATAAATGTCAGTTATTGGAGGTATGTCAGAAATCGGTTCCCTTACCTTACTTCTATATTAAGGTAACCAACTTTTTTAAAATGAAAAGGAAAACAAATAAATTGACGAAAAACAAAACCTTAAACAAAGGAAATATCCTTCATATGGAATTTACGGCTAGTGCTGCAGCTAGACTATCAACATTCAATCTCGATTTCTTACTTGTCCAAAAATCATTAGCAAAAGAAGAAACTCTCAACTGTTGCATTAGTTACAATAAACAATAATAAAGAATACAAAAATTCGTTACATCACGTGGCATCGTTCGAATACGGAGATTTACAGATTAGACTTCAAATATTGAAAAGGAGGACATATAGGAGGACACTTTTCGAAGGACAGAACTAGCAAAAGAAGGACTGTCCTCCCAAAAAGAGGATGATTGGCCATCTTAAAAGTGTATCATTACAGCCGAGAGCAATAGGCGTTTACGAAAACTCTACCGGTTGACCGTTATCGGTATATTTCGGTAAATACACGTAAACAGCTGCTGTCAAGGTTTTAGTTACCGGTCGAAAGAATTTTCGAAAGGTTCGGTAGAAACCGGTATAACCATAACCTACAAAAGTGTTGATCATATGGCTTGGCTTTATTATTGAAAAAAAAAAAAAAAAAAAAAAAACAAAAAAAAAGGTGTCCATCATTGCGGCTGTAACAGAATTTCTTGATGGTGACACTGATGAAGAAGATATAGAAATGATGATTTCTCTACGAACATAAACATAAACGTCAGGTTATGAACCTTGGAGTCATGTTCTATATGTCCCACACACAGACTTTTTTGTAAACTTTGAATAACTTTTTAGTTTTTTAACAAGTTTGGCCGATTTTTCGGATAGCTGCTTGATTTGGTCGTTGCTGTCTGCAGTCAGTCGCATCATAGTCACATGTGCCCACTTTGTATTGTTTTTATCGTTTTTGCACCGTCCCGGTCTGTGGGGCCGTACAGCATGACTGAAGGAAGTAAATAAACCAACTGTGATTATTTTTTACGGCATATTTTTAGACTTACTTATCCTTTTTTTGTTTATTATTATTTTCTGTTCTTCCTACAATTGTTTTAGCACAAATAATTTTACGAGTACAGTGCGACCTCGATGATCCGAACTTATAAAAACCGCGGTGATCCGGATAATTCGTATTACTGAAGCGGGACAGTTTTTTTTATTGAAAAGAGAAACATTTAATACAAAACAACTAGAAAATAGTACATAAACAAAAATTATTTAAAACAGAAGCGTACTTATTAAATTAAAATTTTGTGTAGTACAGCCAAACTTTCCTATAGCGAACTTCTATTTAACAAATTTCTCTATATAGCGAATTTTTTGGGGAATCTTCATCCTGGAGACGTTTTAATGCATTTGATACTCCTTATAACGAAGTAAAAATGTCCGTATAACGAATTTTTTCCCCCCGACTTTCTAAATTTTTAAAATTTAATGAGCATATCTGAAATATTTGTTAAATATTTATGGATTAACAAAAAAAAATACTAAACCAAAAATTTCACGCTTAACAAATGTACGTTGTTTACCTGTCATCTCTTCAGCATCATCTTCAATGTCTGGGTTGTAATTTTCCACATGAACCATAATTTTGTGTCAACACTTCTGGAAGACTCCGGGACAGGCTTTTTCCCAAGCATTGAATAGTAGACATACAGCACGTTTCTAGTTTATGGTTTTTAATAACTTAACAACGTTGTCTTCGTTATTAGATAAAATATGGGCTGAAAGACTTTTCTGATAAAATAATTTCGACAGTCTGATGGCATTTTGATCCATTGGTTGCAAAAGTGCTGTACAATTTGGTGGAAGAAATTATGTTGTAAATTATCCATCCTTATTGGGCAGCTCTTCTATAGTCCCATTGCTCGAGACGATATCGACGATAAATAGGACTCGTTCAAGTCCGGATTTCCGAGTACTATCAATTCCGAATTATAAAGTACACAATGCAATTGAAATGCTTGGCCGAATTATTGAAGGTTCGGATTATCGAGGTCGCACTGTATTTATACTTTTTGTGTATTATCATAATTTTTGATTCAATGTTGCTTCGAATGTGGTTCGAAAAAAAATTAGAAAAAAAAATGCAACAGATATCTATATCTCGAACATATTACGGTCATATGCAATGACTGTGCAACCAAGAAAGAACTTATTTGTGAGTTTTATTTTCGTAAAATATTTTTTTTATGGTTCTGCTTTTATTTAGTTTCATAGGTGATTATGTTGTTTTCTTAACCTAAAGTTATTTTTGAATTTTTTTTAATGATTTGTTGTTTTTTAGCGATGTTACAAAAAAGTGCCATAATTGTGGTACCAGTGAATACCCACTGATAAGTTCAATAAAAATAGTGGGGGAACACCGGCCGCTGAGGAGAAGTTTTTTATATAGGAATAGAACCGGGCTGCGCTTCCCCTCACGGGCTGTCACCCCCCACTACTCGACCACTTTCGCGGGGTCGGCCGTTTTTACTCATATTCACGACCGTTTTTCACCTATTTCGCTGCATTTTATGGAAAATCGAAAATGAACGTTTTGTTGCTGTGTACGTCTAGTTTCCAATTCTATTTTTAAAATTTAAATCGGACAACCACAGGAGCAAGAAGCCCTCCTGGAAATTATCGCAGAAAAAAATTGAAATGGTGATTGTGCAATAACCGTTAGTCCGACAGAATCTGGGTTTTGCACACATAAAATACATATAAATAGCTATCTACGTGCCAAGTTTCAGTTCTTAAAATTAAGAAATGTCGGAATTGTGAATTTTTTTAAAAAACACTGAAATTTACGGGTTTTCCGGGTTTTCTCCGGTTCTAATTATTCGATCGGGACATTCGACCTCTCATTCTCTTCGTAATTTAATTCTCTACAATTCGTCTATTGACAACATTAAGATTGCTTCAATAGTTTCCATTTTACAAGCAGAAAACTAAAAAAAAAACGATTTTTTCTTCTAAATTGTTCATAACAAATTAAAAATTATGGTCCTCGAGTGGAAAATTATGCCAAATTGATCTACTAACTGTCCTTTATGTAATCGCACGGTCGGTTTCCGGGTAGTATTTATGGCAAATTATGACATTTTTTTGCTCTGTTGCTTGGCCTATAGATGAACTGCTGTCGTTTCTGTGCGCTGCTTTCCGGTTACGATTTACTGGTCGGTACAGAAAACCAACTACTTTACAGACATGCGCGTTAAGAACAATTAGCAAACTGTTGGAAATCTGTTTGTGATCCAAGGTTGGAACGAATCTATAGGTCAAGACGCGAGGTTTAATGAAACTTATCACTGAGGTATGTATACGATTTTATTCACAATCATCCAATTTAAAAAAGTAAGGCGACAAATTAAAATCATTTATTAACATTTGCCAAGATTGCTAAGTCCAATTTGACGTTGGTCGGTGTCGTGCTAAATTATTTTCGAACTCATAGGAGGTACGTAATGAACAAGAAGGTTAATAATGAAAAATGAGAAAGTTAGCAATAGTTAAGTTTGCAACTTTTTAAAAGTTTTAAATTAACATTGCTAACCGATAGTGAATAGAAGTATTTTAGAATTTACAGAATTAGCAAATTCCCGATCTCGTACACTTCCCAACCGGTTGGGAAGTCAAAGTTAACAATTACTGACTTTAACTTTCTAAGTCAGAAGTTGACATGCTACTGATTATGAATAAACGTAATTTATAAAATTGCAAAGGAAAAGTTAGATCTACCAGTAAATTTTTATAATTTTTCCAATGCAATAAAAGTAAAATATATAAGAATATGGAACAGGTCACCTCATTTACAGGGGTTTATTGTAATGTAAATTAAAAACATACCTTGAGATCAAATATAAACGGGCCAGCTGTGGAATTTCTGAAGTCACGTGTCTTATTGTTAGATAATAACTGATCGTTGGCTGTCATACCTCGGCTGACATTTGCATAGGTTTCAGTCAAATCAAATGCATTTATCAAAGACTTACATTGAAGATTTCAGCACTAATTCTGGTCCTATTTTTATTTGATCACATGGTACATACATAAAGATATACCGTTACTTTAATTTATTGAACTTAATTTTCAAGGAATTCACTTTTATTTTTCTGTTATTTTATTAGTACCTTCGTTTTTTTCACCATCTTCAAGAAATTTGTCCCACTTATCCAAACGTTCTGAAATTTGAGAATCTGTTTCTGCGATTTTATATTTTGTTTTCCCATCCCAAATTTCTGCTGTCAACTGCCGCTGACTAAACCATCTTCCATTTAATAGTTTGACGACTTCATCTGCCTCTTCTGGGAGTTTCATTGTCACTTGAGCTACGCCTTCTGGATGTCTGTCATATAGCATCACTTTCCGCACATCACCACATTTTGAACACTCCTCTCTTAGATCTTGTTGAAATTCTAGAATCAAACTTACATCTTTATCGAACACTGATGGATCAAAAACATTTTTTATTATCACAACTTTCTCATGTTTGGCTTTTTCGCCTCTTATTTTTTCCGGTCTCCAATCAAATAATTTCTGTTGCATCTTTTTAAGTTTTTCTTTATCTTTTTTTTTCTTTTTTGGTTTAAGAGTTGGGTTGTAATCACCTTTCATTTGAAATTTTGCTCTTTCCACTTTTATCGTTTTACCTTTGAAAGTTGATCCATCCAGTATTTTTAAAGCTAAATCGACCGATTCTATTTTTATATATGTGCATAATGCATCTCCTTTAAGTACATCTGAATTTGGTTCTGTATATAATTTTATTTTCATACTACCTGTCGTAAGGTCGCGCATTATTAATCCACACTTTTGCATTAATTCCACATATTCCTCTTGCGTTATGTCAGTTGGTAAATTGCTAACATAAACGTTTGTGTTATCCTTATCTTCAACATTAAACCAAGTTGGTGGTGCTGGAGGTACTTTCCTCTTCACACCTTTGTCTATATCCAGTTCTTCTTCTGGTGCCTTTTTTTGACCTTCAATTTTTATTGGTTCTGTAACATTATCCACAAAACCATAATTTAACTGGTACCGGGCCATAAACTCATCATCAATTTTTGGAAACCAGGCACTCTTCTCTTTATCCCAAAAATATTTAATACCATCAGAGTCTGTATATGTATGTGTATCATCTTCAAAGCTGTATGTCATATCGGTTTTTGCAACCCATTCATTTTTTTCTTTATCCCATTGATATTTATACCCACTTGAAGGATCCGTATAGATAGCAATATCACCTTCATAATGAACATTTGATGGGTCATACTTTGCCTTTGCATTACTTTCATCTGCATTCGTTTTTTCGACTTCATTTTTATTTGCATTTGTTTCTTCGACTTTATTTTCACCTGCATCCGTTTTCTCGACTTTATTTTCATCTGCATTCGTTTCTTCGACTACCTTTTCCTCCGAATGCGTTTCTTCGACTTTATTTTCACCTGCATCCGTTTTCTCGACTTTATTTTCATCTGCATTCGTTTCTTCGACTTTATTTTCATCTGCATTCGTTTCTTCGACTACCTTTTCCTCCCAATGCGTTTCTTCGACTTTATTTTTATTTGCATTCGTTTCTTCGACTTTATTTTCATCTGCATCCGTTTTCTCGACTTTATTTTCATCCGCATTTGTTTCTTCGACTACCTTTTCATCTACACTCGTTTCTTCGACTTTATCTTCGCTCTCCATAATTTACTAAGGAAATATTTTCCATTCGTATACAACAATTTGAGGTTAACTAAATTCTTGCATTGCAACCCTGCAAATATTTTAAATTGTGTCATTCATACCAGGGATTGGTACTACTCTAGTGAGCTGTCATTTCGTGTTCCGAAGTTTCCGTGTGGTCCATTTTTTTGCTTACCTAATGAAGTTTAATTGAAATAATTAGTGATTTTGCATTATTAAGTGTTATGGGACATTCCTGCGAATTATGGAATATGAAGTGACCGGTGGAAGAGTTCCTAAATTTCCATTTTAGTGTGCAGTGCACTCGTGGCCTTGTATCGTATCGGACTTTACTAACACACCCATTCAACGTTATCTACTTGTAATTAACGGACTTATTTGTATAAAAAGAAAATCAAAATGCAGGCCATTAAATGTGTTGTCGTCGGTGATGGGTAAGCTTAATTTATCAATTTATTGACCATAAATCAGTTTAAACCGCGCAATGGATTTTAATTTTGCCTAAACAAGAAAGGAAGCCAGCATGTTAGGCGTTTTGCTTACATAAGACAGAGACGATAAGATTAGGCGTATGTCGTAGCTATTTGCACTTTTTAGATTGAGTCACTTGTAGCTTGATTAGGTTCTGTAACTTTATTACAAATTTAACAGAAAAACTTAAAATAATTATTTCTTTTTAGTAAAGGTATTGTGCATTAAAAGCATTGCAGATAATATAAATATTTCATCTTTATGATGATAGATTTTACAATTAGTATAATTTTTAAATATCGCAGTTCATACATTAAAATTTTTATTTAGTTTCCGATATGAAGAAATATCTAAAAATATTACAAACATCCACCTGGTCTGGTATTTAACTGCTGACCTACTGGAAGACTACTATTTTTAGAACAAAGTCGATAAATTCTATTTAAGAAAAAAAGTTTTATTAGTGCTAAATTCAAAATAAAAGCAATGCCCTTGAATATAAACTTATAATGTCGAATTCTTATTTGCTGGACCAAAGTTTCTAATTGCTGTTTTTAGTGCCGTAGGTAAAACGTGCTTGCTGATAAGTTACACAACTAATGCTTTCCCTGGAGAATATATACCCACAGTCTTCGACAACTATTCAGCAAATGTGATGGTCGATGGAAAACCAATTAATTTAGGGTTATGGGATACGGCAGGACAAGAAGATTATGACAGATTGAGGCCTCTATCCTATCCACAAACCGATGTATTTTTAATTTGTTTTTCTCTTGTAAATCCTGCATCTTTTGAAAACGTCAGAGCAAAGGTACGTATTTTTCATAACTGAAAAGTTCAAAAAGTTTTATGATGAAATAACATTTTGGTCTTCTTTTCCCAACTGAAAGAAAAGTCTTGATGATTATTTATGTTCTGATTTTTCTCTTGGTTGTCTTAATTTATTTTTAATTTTGTAATATACTATTCATATTTGTAATTTTTTCTAGTGGTATCCTGAAGTACGACACCACTGTCCAAACACGCCGATTATTCTTGTTGGTACAAAGTTAGATTTACGTGATGATAGGGCTACAATTGAAAAATTAAAAGATAAAAAATTGGCACCTATTACATACCCTCAGGTATATTATTTTTGTTTGTAAATTACAGTGATTTTGACAATTTGTTTGTTTATAGGGTTTAGCAATGGCGAAAGAAATAAGTGCTGTCAAATATTTGGAGTGTTCTGCTTTAACGCAAAAAGGACTGAAGACGGTGTTTGACGAAGCAATCAGAGCCGTGCTATGCCCTGTAATGCAGGTGAAACCTAAACGTAAATGTATTATTCTTTAATTAACCTGTAAGTGATTTTTTCTAATTTTTCTTAAATTTTCTTGCGCGCATTACTGCTTACAACAGGACTGACTTTCTACACTTTGCCAATATTTTACCTTTAAATAAGTAAAATTTACAAAAAAAAGATAAATGTTTTTTATACATTCTGTACTTTATAAGTGAGCTGTTTTGCTCTAGTTTTTTTTTAACTAGAAATTGTTAACATCAATACAAATGTACCGAAGATAGTGTAGGTATAAGTTTTATCTACAAAGAAAATAAAAATATTTTTTTTTGCACGTTATTGTGTAAAATATTGTAGCATAATTGTGATTTTGTAGCGCTTCGATCTGAGATCAAACAAAAAGCGCAATCAGACTGTCTCTCAATTATTTTTTCATACCAATAAGTTTAGAAAACAGATTACAAATAATAGTGGAACAAAACATTTGGTAGCTTTTAGATTTCTCAAAGAGTATTTTTTGATTAAAATAAATAGTAAGTTGACATTTTAGATTGAAGGGAGAAAAAATGTGTTCATAGAATTTTATAAAGAAGGAAAATGGTTAATAAAAATTATGTAAAGGGGGTATAGTAATGTAAAGAATGATGTTTTCTGATTTATATGGTAGACAATATCTTTATTATAAAATAAAAAAGGATTGCTTAATTCTAGCTTCATCAATTAATTGTAAATTTTTTAATTCGCATAATGCTTTCTAATAGTGGCAATATTATTACGTTCTGATGTATTTGTTATTGATTATTGAACGATAAATTTCTTATTTAATTACAAAATTATTTTGTACTGTAGTAATTTTGGTGGATCAGATTTAAAATGAGAACAGCATGCGATGTTAAATAAAATGATTGTTTAACTTTTAAAATTTTATTAAAAGTTCTCAGGCTCCATTGCCGATATTTATTCATTTTGCCTTTGTTACATTTTAAAGCCGAATATTTTGTTTTTTTTTTACATTTCTTTACAACCTTTAGAAACTTAAAATTAATTGAATTGTATAATCTATGTTAAAACAAAAATATTGCTGTGAATTTTTTTCTCTAGGTTGTATAGAAGATTATTTTTTTTTAAATAATAAATGTTAATGTTAAAAAAAATGATAAAAAGAATTTTCGTAACTAAATGGATGTGTGATGAAAATGTCATAAATTACATTAAGTGTGAATTTTTGTAAATAACTAAATATTATGAAGTATATTATACAGTAAGATTTATAGAATAAAAAAGCATTGACATAAAATGTGGTATTTATTTAGTTTCCCAAACAAACTACATAATTATTTGGAACGAAATAATTATACTGTGTAAATAGAAGTTAACTGTTATCTTGAAATTACATACAAACTGGGTGACCTTTGTGATCACATGATTAGTAATCATGGCTAATGCACAGTGAAAGCGGTTTCAGTTTAATTTAGTTGTGGACCAAAGCCAGTGAGTTTTGCCATGGCTAAGTATAGTGTTGATCTTCCAGACATTGAGGTGAAATATTCTTTTTAAGTTAATTGAATAAATTAGCAATTTTTACCATTTCATTTGTGAATACAGTCAAATATATACGTGCACAAAAGCAGCCAACATAATTTATTAGTATAGTCGAACTCCTTTATAACAAACTTCTATTTAACAAATTTCTTTTTATCTCAAATTTTTATGCAGAACCCTGAACACGTTTGTTAAAAGCTGATGTGTATGTTTGAATGTAATACGGTGAAAAGTGTTTTAGCATTCATTAAACATTCCCTTAACTGTTGTAAAACAAAAAAACAAACAGTAGAAATTTAAATGTTTAATCGTATGATATACCATGTACTAATATTGATCTTTGTGGCAAATCTCATTTTAGTTAACGTCACTTTACTGTTAAATGATCTGCAATTTCCCGAATTCGCAAATAACGGTCATGTCAAGGAAACAAAAAACTATAATTTGCCTGATAATTTGAAATAAATACTGATTTAAATGAAAGTATTGCTAGTAGCGGAAAAAAAATGTATGTATAACATGATAAAGAAGTGATATAACCTTCGAACGTTACATTCTTTGGCCGTTCATGCCTCAAGTTCTAAACTCACCCTTCACATTATAATAATTAACTTCTCTACCTAAGTGTTTAATATACCAGAATATACTATTCTATGTAACAAATTTTTTTAAGCGTCAACCTCATACTTTGTTGTATGAAAGTTTGACCTATGTTTGTTTCAAGTCAGTTAATTTAACGGATTGTATGAGCAGAAACCAGTCCCCTACAGTTGAACAAAGACAAAAGATATATTAGAAAAAGATAACTATTTGGTTAACCTTTAAAGATTTCACGTGAACGCATGCGTCTTGTTATATTTTATAAATCAGCCGACTTCCTCCATCTTGCTGTAAATCCAATCGCGTCTTTATCATTAAATGCAACGTTCAAACCCGGCTCCTTCCATCCAAGCCAGCAATTTTCAAGGATTGAGTTTACGTGTTGCATCCGATCGAGAGTTAGGGCCGGCCCGTTTACGTCGTAAAATTCAAGTGGATGGAGACACAGAGAGAAAGAGAGCGCTTATTCAGTAGATAGAAATGGGAAGAGTGCGCTCGATACGCTACGATTGTCGCTTGGTGAACTAAACACAACGGCGGGTTGTTTAAAATTAGTATTACAAACACTTTTTCAATAATAGGCGTTTCAAAATAATTGACACAAATAAATTTAATATTTTTTTATTTAATATTTTCTAATCATTACAGTAAACAACAAAATCCATTAAATTCAATTAAAACTAAATAATAACAATAATAATACTTAACTAACATGTATAATTAAAGATATTCGTTATTTATGAAAATGTATATTCCAATAATTAGAATGCAACCATTAAAAGACTGCACTCTATCAAAAAGTTATTGGAATACCGGAATTTAATCTATCTAGAGCAACTTTACTTTGCTCTAGAAACAAATTTGGTAATCTTATTATTGAAATGATAAATATATTTTTTGACAACAATATTTTAACAAAAATGTAAAATTGAGTATGAATCTCATCAAAATGCAAATTACAAGAAAACCAGGTAAAATTAATTTTGTCAAGTACAGTTAAAATTTTTCTTTTTAAATTATTAATGTGACCGCGCGATTTTAAAATTTTTAAGGTAGTCTTATCGACAGCATCTAAATAATACACAAGCTCTTTGCATGCATAATTTAACTGATTAATTTCATTAAACTCGCGAAAATTAGTGAATAGATTGTGTGGTTCTAAATCATCTGAAAATAAAGAGGATTTGTAACTATCACAATTTGTTTTTAATTGTTTCAATAAATACCCGCATATGTATGTAATAGTTTGTGTACTATAATCATTATTTACAAAATTTAAAACATTTACTGAAGCAGGTTCACAACTTTGCAGCTCACTAATAGTAATTTCATTATCTGAATCATTATTTTCGCGGGAATTTAGAAAATCTACCAAATTAAATAAAAATTCTCCCATATCACCTTCACAATTAAACCCTGTCGAATGAAATTTTACTAAATTATTTATTATTGTAGTTTTGAAAGATGAAATAAAGTGATATGGATTGGGATTTGTATTGGTGATAGCTATATTTACTAGGACAATTTGGAATAATGCACTTATAAGCCATTTTTTAAAGAATATGCAATTGTAAGAAAAATTTTAACGAATCAATAAAATTACTTACAAGTTTTTAATACTACCTGGTTTTTAATTTCACTTTTGGAACAATAATTTATTTGAAAAAAATCTAAAAACAAATATTAAATAATTGTGAAACGTGGTTTTTATAACCTTACTTTCGACAATTTTAGAAATTTTGGAAATATTTTGTCTATTCATAAACCTGTTTTCTACCTGCACCCTCTGTGCACCCTAGTTGCACCAGCTACGACTAATTTTTGCGCAAGCCCATTTCCAATTTTTTGAAAGAAACACTTTTGCCGCTCGAAATATCTGTTTAGTTCCTCAAGCGACAAGAACAGCGCTGTATCGTTTCGTGGTGCTAAATTTACCCACCAATTGGGAGGTCTCTTGTCTCTGGATGGACACGATCGAAGGGAAACTCCATCGCTCTCGACATAAACGCAGTCTCTGTATAGAAATTTAATTCTAAGAAATTATATAAGAGGATACAGGACTATGATGATGATGATAATAATATTTTGAGTACACATCAAGGACTTAGTGTTAAGCAACATTAATCTTCTAAATTCAGCTTTCCCTTACTGTAGTGCATACCTACATTAGACTTATCATGATTTTAAGAACGTTTTGGTAGCTGCAAACATGTCGTTCCGTTTATAGTGAACCAATTTTGATGTATTTTCCAAGTTCACTATATTCGAACTTCACTGTAGGTACAATGGATTGTACAGTAGAGCGTCGATTATCCGAACGTCAATTATCCGAAACGTCAATCATCCGAATGACAATTTGATTTATCCGAACGTCAATCATCCGAATCGTCGTTAACTTTGCCATTACATTGTTGCGCGACTTAAACTTTCAAGTTTTAAGATTGATTTAAAAAATAATTTTATTTTAAAATTAAACAGGAGTGAAGCTTACAAAAGTTCAATATATGTTTATATTCTATCATTTTGAGCGTTTTAGTGCTTCCCCCTCCCTCATAAACTATGACTGTTCGGTTATCCGAATTTTCGATTATACGAACGGTAGTCGGTCCCAATTAGTTCGGATAATCGACGCTCTACTGTATTCATAAATAAAAAAATATTTTTTCAAACGCAATATTAAATCTTAATTTTTTATTTCATTTTCTATATCGATTGGTTTTTAAAATGCATTGTTGAAACTGTAAAATTAAGCATGAATTCTATATAGTGAAATTTCTGTGTGTGTAGTGTAACTTTTTGAACATCATTATAGACGAGTGCGACTGTATCTTTAAAAATGTTCACAAATTTGCATTCTTAAATGAAAGGTCAATTGCGACATATAAATGTACGTCTATTTAAAATATGACATATATGATACGATTTATCAGCTTTTTATCAACCGATTTCGCAAAATTATTTCAGAACTTATTAGCCTTGAATCCGAGGGTACACACGTATTCAACACTGGTTCCATCAAGTCACACGAAAAAAAATAAACAACATTGGAAACGAAATTTTGATAAAAAATGTGATGTAAGGTTTACAAGTTTTTGTTATAGATGATTTACAAATGTATTTATAGTCCTGTCCTAGTTTACAAAATGATTTTGATGATATAAAACCAACAACTTTAAGTGAACGTGGCGCTTTACGAGAGGCTGCAAGATGTCTTAAATGTGCAGATGCTCCATGCCAAAAATCATGTCCAACACAACTTGATATTAAAGCATTTATAACTAGCATAGCCAACAAGGTTGTTGACGTTTAAATTTTGGTTAAACTATATTTCATTTACCTTTTGTATTCAGAATTATTATGGATCAGCGAAAGCAATTTTTTCTGATAATCCGTTGGGTATTACATGCGGAATGGTATGCCCTACTAGTGATTTATGTGTGGGAGGTTGTAACTTACAGGCTTCAGAAGAAGGGCCTATTAATATCGGAGGGTTACAACAATTTGCCACTGAAGTAAAAACTTGCATTATTTCATTTAGTTTTCTTGAACGTTTTTTTTTTTTTTAATAGATTTTTAGTAAAATGAATATAAAACAAATTCGAGATCCTAAAACTCCAAGACCTAAAAATTCAGACAGTAAAATTGTATTGCTAGGTGCTGGCCCTGCTTCGTTATCATGTGCCACGTTCTTAGGTCGACTGGGATATGATAACATTACAATTTACGAGAAACAAGATTATCTTGGCGGATTAAGGTATTGGTGCTACTTAACTTGATTTTATCGACGGAAGTAACTTAGAAATTAGTACTGCAGAAATTCCGCAATATCGGCTTCCAATATCCATAGTTAATTTTGAAATTAAATTGGTACAGGATCTGGGTGTGAAAATAGAAACATCTCGGTTATTATCAACAAAAGATTTGACGATACAAAAATTGTTAGATAATGGTGCAAAAGCTATTTTTGTTGGAATTGGTTTGCCACAAGCAAAACCACAAGCGATATTTGAGAGTTTAACCCCCGAAATGGGTTTTTATACATCGAAAAATTTTCTTCCAGAGGTTGCAAAAGCTAGTAAACCAAATATGTGTCTTTGTAAATCTAGTGCAAAATCAATACCAAAATTATACGGAAATGTGGTGGTATTAGGAGCAGGAGATACAGCTTTTGATTGTGCCACATCTGCTTTACGATGTGGCGCTAAAAAAGTTTTTGTGGTATTCAGAAGAGGTTTCAGTAATATTCGTGCTGTTCCAGAAGAAGTAAAGTTTTTAATTAGTGTTTCGTTGACTTATCGAGTCTCTTTAAAGGTGTCCTTGGCAATACAAGAACAATGTGAACTTATTGGTTTCATGTCACCAAAGAAAATTCAATTGCATAATAATAAAATAGTTTCAATTACATTTTCAAGGACAGAACAAAGTGATAGTGGAAAATGGATTGAAGATGAAGAACAGCTTGTTACGTTAAAAGCTAATTTTATTGTATCAGCATTTGGTTCAGGACTTTATGATGTGGATGGTGGGTATTTATTACTAGTAAATGAAGTTTTAGAAATATTTTTTCTTTTTCTAGTAATTAAAGCATTGTCTCCAATAAAAATAAATGATATAAATATGCCTGTTGTGAACAATAATACAATGCAAACTTCACATTCTGCTGTTTGGTGTGGTGGTGATTTAGCAGGGGTTGCAGAAACTACAGTTGAATCTGTAAACGATGGGAAAACGGCAGCTTGGTATATGCACTGTTACTTACAAGTAAAATTACATATTTTCGATTTAAAAATATTAGAAAAATTCTTTTAGGGGCTGCCTATAAATATGAAACCTCAGTTACCAATGTTTTATACAGAAATTGATAATGTTGATTTATCTGTTGAAATGTGTGGTATGAAATTTGAAAACCCGTTTGGTTTAGCATCAGCTCCTCCAGCCACCAGTACAGCCATGATTAGAAGATCTTTTGAGCAAGGATGGGGATTTGCTGTTACAAAAACATTCTCGCTTGATAAAGATTTAGTAACTAATGTATCTCCAAGAATTGTAAGGGGCACCACTTCCGGACAAAATTTTGGACCACAACAAGGTGCTTTCTTAAACATCGAACTAATTTCTGAAAAAAGAGCTGCCTATTGGTGCCAAAGTGTAACTGAATTAAAACGTGATTTTCCAACTAAAGTATCACTAACAATTACTTTTAATCGCCAGCGTTATTATGCTTTTTTCCTTTAGATTATAATTGCTAGTATTATGTGTTCTTATAATGAAGATGACTGGGTTCAACTAGCAATGATGGCTGAAAGCTCTGGAGCTGATGCTTTGGAATTAAATTTATCTTGTCCACATGGTATGGGAGAATCAGGAATGGGTCTTGCTTGTGGACAGGTATGGCACTAATTTTTAATTTGATTCACAAATACATTTTAAATGTACCAACAGAAACCTGAATTAGTAAAGGGTATTTCTCAATGGGTTCGCAAAACAGTAAAAATTCCATTTTTCATAAAATTAACTCCTAATATCACGAATATAGTTGATATTGCAAGGGCTGCTTATGAAGGAGGAGCTGATGGAGTATCGGCTATTAATACTGTTTCAGGTCTAATGAGTTTAAAGGCTGATACTACAGCATGGCCTGCTGTTGGAATTGAAAAACGTACAACTTACGGAGGTGTGAGCGGTAACGCCACTCGTCCTATGGCTTTAAGAGCTATTTCAGCAATTGCTAATGCATTACCAGGTTTTGCAATATTAGGTACCTAAATGTTTTCATAAAATGAATCATTTCCTTTATTGTGAATTTGTAGGTATTGGTGGGGTAGATTCAGCAGATGTAGCATTACAATTTTTTCATTGTGGTGCTGCAGTCTTGCAAGTGGGAAGTGCCATACAAAATCAAGATTTTACATTGATTGATGATTACTGTACAGGTTTAAAGGCACTGTTATATTTACAAAACCGCCTTCCTCATTGGGATGGGCAGAGCCCACCGACATTCAAGCACCAACTGGGTAAACCTGTAAAGAGTTATTATGGAAAAGATGGCAAAGTATGTTTGACAATTTAAAAGTTTAAATAATATTACAGAAATATTTCAGAAACTACCACATTTTGGACCATACAAAATCGAAAGAGAAAGACAGAAAGCTCATAGTCACCAAACAATTAATGATGAAATCAATGGTGAAGAAAATGGCATTACAAATTCACTAAATAATGAAAATTTTACTAAGACTCCTCGTATTCAGGATATTATAGGATGTGCATTGCCTCACATAGGGGCATATAAGAAGTTGGATAACAAACAACAAGTCGTTGCGTTAATTGATGATGTAAGGACGACATTAACTATTACTTTGTTTATTAATTTTTTATATTGCAGGATATGTGCATCAATTGTGGAAAATGCTACATGGCTTGTAATGATTCGGGATATCAGGCAATTCAATTTGACAACGAAACTCACATACCTCATGTTAATGATGATTGTACTGGTTGTACAATGTGCTTATCAGTTTGTCCGATCATTGATTGTATCACGTAAGTACTTTCCAATTTTTATAAACATTTTTTAATTGATTTGAAACTTTATTACATATCTATATTATTTTAGTATGGTACCAAAAACTATACCACATGTTATCAAAAGAGGAGCACCAGAAGGTTCAGTTGTAAAATTAATTCATGCTTTAGGATAATGCTTACAATATTAATAATTGTTAGGGGAATTATAGATGATAATTTGTTGTGTAAAGATTTTATTTTTATTATCATAAATTTTATTGAATACATTTTTGGATGCACCTCTTCACAACACGTGTGTGTGTGGGTGTGTCTGTAACACTTGTGGAACAATAATGTAGTTTAGAAAAAATTTAAAATAAAGTTATTTTGAACGTTTCGGATGGAATCTTTCAGTTTCCGAATATTCCACCATATCAGCATCCATATGTTTTCGATCGTCAACAGACCACTTATTATTCTGTTCATTTGAATCTAATTGAACGTCATTGATGTCTGATTCATGCCGTTTATGTTTATTGTTTTTGTCATACCTTCCTACAGGTTCTCCTTTTTTAATCGTTTTTCTTTGCATAGGCGCTTCTTCAGGTTGTACGTCTGATTTAATTACTCTTAATGAATCTCTATGCAGATTTTTTTGTGATTCTCCTTTATCCATATGTAACTTCATTGATTCTAAAGAATCATGTACTTTTTTAAAAGATTTTTTGGAATGTTTATCAATATTTTGGTCTTTGGAACTTCCTTCAGTTTCTTGTTCCCCCATTGTAGAAGTTTGTTCAGAACTATATGTGTTAACACTTCGTGATTTTGTTTCTATATCCTTCAGAGCCATGTCTCCTTCATTATCAGATTGTGTTTCACTAACAGTGCTTGTGTTAGCTTCAGAATCTTCAGGCGGTCCTGTGGATTCGTAGGATTTAATACACTTGTACGCAATGTGTAGCATGAATGATGTTATTATTAGGATCATGGCGATAGCGACAGCCAAAATCTATTAAATATTAATAATAGTGATATAAAACGACATCAGTATTGTGCACTAGATGAGCTTACTGCTATTATCAGAGCAGTCATTTTCAGTTTGATGCTGTTAACATTATTCCACGTGCTGATCTCTATGTTGCACATGTGGTAAAGCGACAAACTAGGTTCGTATTGATCTTTATCAAATGGTACAGAAGTCCATCCATCATTACAAGCACAAAAACCTGTTTCATTGTCCAATTTTCCATGATGGCATCTTAAATTTGCCTTAAGTACACAGTTAACAAAAAGCAATTTTGATACAAGCATCTTACTGATAGAAGTGGAATATTTTTCTTGTCCCAGCTTCCCTGTACAATTCCCTGTTCTAAATATTGTAAGTCATTTTCATTTATACACTGTTCGAGATCTCTACAAGAATTACTAACTGGAAAATATGCCTAAAATAATGTCAGTGTGGTTGGTTTTAAATATCAGATTAAATTATATTACAACATCTGGTAAGTCTTTATTTGGATCAGCTATGCAGACAGGAACTTTTTGGCACCTCTTCCATTTATGGCTAAAGTAATTTCGGCATCCTAAATATTTCATTTGACAGTTTACCGGTTGGCAGTTATCGAGGGGATCTAAATCTACTGTATCACATTTTTTATATTCATCTATACTGTAATATCCTGAAGTGTATGTTGATGAATATCAGTTTTAATTTTTTGTTATTGTTTACCTTGTAATGTTGGAGGAACTTTATTGTCACATATCATGGTGTCAAAAGCTATTTTTTGTATAATTTCTGATACTTTGTCTTGTTGATTTACATATTTAATTGAAATTAAACATTGTCCTCTTCTATTGTGTAAATACTGTAGAAAGTTTTAGTACATATTTTGTTTTTGTAATGTTGTAACTTACCATATTCGGATATAATAGAGAAATATTTTTGGAAATGTTGGGATGTAACATACTCATATCACCTCCTAATAAATGCATCATCTGACAATCCATGTCATTACTTTTGATAGCTTCGCAACATTTAATCATTTTTACATAGATGTGAAACATCTCAGTACACATATTATCTAAAGTTAAGTCTGAAATAGGAGTAAATTAACAACTTGCAATGAGCATTTTTACTTTATACAAAATATCATTCCAATATCGCCTCTTGACATGGTAGCTACACTTGCATCCTATAACAGACGAATGTTCTTATTATGATTATTATGAATAAAAACTTACTTTTATAATAATTTTGCCGTAAACTACATTAATGTAAAATAAAAAATAGAGTAATATAAACATGAAGTTCGATGTGATGACAGCTAAATTTGATTAGCAATCAAAAAGAAAAAAATGAACAAAAATTATATTTCAATATATTAAATTTATTTTAATAATTTTTGTATATAAACAATATTGCACCACCATACCTATACAATAAGCCAATCTGTGATATAATTATTTAAACAAACAATATACACTTTATAGAAGCATTTTATAGGGCAAAGATATAGAGTGAAAGCGCACAAAAAATAAGTACTATAAGGTCCACTACAAGATATGACTAAGCACGGGTTAATACCTTGACTAATAAACTTATATTAATGATATTAGAATAATACGAAGAGGAAATTATAAGTAGGGGGTTAGATTTTCCAACTTCAACAAGTGATTTGCTGGGTTACAGAATCTATCGCTTTAAACAGGCTAAGTTCACCCAGCATCTCATTTATTTTTTGAAAATATTGTGGATAATTTAATTACTTATAAAATTTATATTATCACATGACTACACTAAAACAACATTATTTTATTAAAAATATTCAGTTCGAAATTTACAAAATTATCAATAAAAATTGGCTGTGTAATCTATTTTTTCCGCACCAGTTTATTGATAATAACCATTAAATCCAAACTGTTGAGGTCTCTTTGATGACGATTAAGCTTAAAATAATCTTTGTATACCTCTATATAATATTTTTCCAATGGTAGATTTATACAAAAATCAAAAAGTTTCTTTCAAATCAAAAAATAATCTAATATTAATTAAACTTTACGCTAACAAATTTTTTAATGAAACTTTAATGTTGTCCAAACTATGGCGTTTGGATGGATAATAGCTCCAATTTCACAATTAACCGTTCTTGATCGACCATTTACTATAAATAATGCTTCGTTAGCCGGCGTTACCATGTACTGCCCGAATAATCCTGTAAAAATATCATGTAGAAAATTCTTTTAATGCCTTTTTAAATTACCTGAACCGCTGATGGGTCTAATTGGATTACTCCACTTGGCTAACTTTGCAGAAATTGCTTTACCAACTCCAGTAATAATTTCTACTTTACCTAGAGAAAATATTTTCCAGTAAAATACTGTTTCAAATAATTTAATTTTATTGCATTACCTGTTAATAAATTTAAAAATAAGATATCTTCCTTATCTTTAGCGGTTGCATAGATATCATAACTGTGTGTGGTTTGACTGGAATAAAATGTAACATCTGATATATTCAGTGTTGTTTTTACATCGAATGAGAATACCAAATTATTTGCTGTTGACAAAATAAATTAGTAATCATAATAACAATTTGTTGAACACAATCAAACCCGTTATTTCTTGCACAATTAGGGTAGCTCCACTGTCAGTTCTGTCCAAGGTAACTAATTTACGAGAATCCGGCGATATATATGGTACTCCTGGTAAATTACCTTTTGTTGAAATTACCGTGTCTGTTAAATAATCAAGCAACAATTGTCCCATAGGCCTCTGAGTTACAGGTTCCAAACATTGCAAGATCACGTATCCGTCTATAACATTATACATATTAAATCAACAAATAATTTTTCAACAAATAAGACATACATAAAGCGGAAAATTGCATCGCATCAGGGACGCAATTATAGGGTGTCAGATCAACGGATCTGGTATACCTTAAATTTTCCAAATCTAATTTGTACAAGCCTCTTTGATTAGTGTGTGTTACGTAGCCATATTTAAAACTGTAATGGGATAATTCCTGCTCCGATGACGGTATGAAAAGACCTTTTACTAAATCAAATTGCCCATCGATTGGCTCAGGATGTACTGTGTGATGTTTGCGTTTTTGACCAGCATCTCTAATAACTTGTATAGTTTTAATACCGGTGTCATTAGTTGATCTCCAGTTCAATATCCAAACTTGATCCAAGTGAGGGACGTGATACAAATCAACAGGGAATTTGTCAGTAGAAACAACCTGTAATGTTTCCCTAACTTATTTAATAATTTCAAAAATTAAAAATGCTCACATCTACTACGACCATTTGAACTTTAGATATAATGAGAACCCGATCTCTGTCAGGTTGAGTGGCATATACATATCTGTTAGCAACATTAACAGCTCGGCCCCAGGAGCATTTGACACCTTTATCTCCACAAACGTATTCTTGTGTGCCTGGAATAATGTCAGTAGATTGTATCTGGTGATAAAGTCGGCAGGTTGAAGGTTCATATACAGAAACACCCCATTCATGAAATGCAAAAAATCTTCTCTCTTCATCAGGGGCCGCTGTAATTAAATTAATTTGCATAGTTATCTGGTTCCGTTGTTAAATTTAGGCGATTTTATAGTATACATACTTGGTGTAGGTTGTTCTTGCACAACCAACGAACTGATGTCCCTCGTTAGACCTCCTGTAATTTTATTACAAGCGGTTAGTTTCGTAGAGTGAAAACTTTTAATTGTACCTATATTCGTTGCTTGGCACATGTAAGCTCCGGTATCTGCAAATGTAATGCTCTTTATTTTTAGCGCTGTTCCGTTTCCTACTATTTGATATTTGTGGGGAGTATCTGGTCTTAGCGGCTCATCATTCTTAAGCCATTCAACCTAAAATATATAAAAATACATTTAAACTAAAAGCCCCAAGTGATTTAAATGTCAGTACATTATGTTCTAAAATGTTAACAGAAAGGAATACCCATTGAAGATTTAGATTTAGGAGAGGCTAAAAAGACATGTTTCTAGACCTAAATGATATATCACAAAGAATTGGTCTAATAATTAATTTTGAAAAGACTTAAATGACGACTATCATGGCTAGATGACAAAGGCGTATACCTCGGGCATGAAGTCAAAATAAGTAGGGATATTTAGGCATGTGAGTTAACAAGACGGATTGGCGGCAAATGGAAAAACGAAGAACATTTTTAAAGCAGATATCTCAATTCTTCTGAACCTTGGGCGCAGAAACCCTAACTTTGACTAAAGTAACCGCAGAAAAACTAAAACTAATGCAAAAGCGAATGGAAAGATTCACGCTCGAGTAATAAACGAAGAGATATGCCGATGAATTGGAGTAGATGACAGCATAGAACACATCGCAAAACAAAAGTGTAGATTTGGGCTGGAAACATCGCCAGACTGATGAACGGAAATGAACAAAGAAACGTCTAGAGTGGAGACCAAGAGCCGACAAGCGTAAGCAAGGTGGACCTCCCATACGATGGACGGATGACCTGAAGAGAATATCAATGAATATGGCTGCAACAGCAGAAGACAAAGAGAACTGGAGACATTTGAAGAAGGCCTATGTTCATAATTACATTATGCTTGTGAAGTTGAAATTCTTTAATAAGGATCTAACAATACGTTGAATTACTTTGATAACGAAAATTGACTCATCTTTCGAAAAATTAACCAATTAGTTCATTAAAAGTCTTAAGTAATAAATAACAAACATTTTTAGTAAACTATTGCTCTACTTGTCAAGACTACAAAATTCAAATACACATTTATTCTCAATGTCAAACAGACATATTTACATAATTGAAAAGCTAGTCTAAACATATTCAACAAACTTCAACACCTATAAAAAGACATTTTTAAATTTCAAGATTCCCTCCTTCAAATTTTCTGTCCTATTATTATATTATTATTGGAATTGTCACAAAATACTGTTATGTATATGTGGATTTTACCAAAGAAATAAGTTTCCAGATAATACTAATTTTATTAATAGCATTTGGAGCTTCTAATTACCACTAATTATAGAAAATCAATTTGATAAATATAAACACTTACCTTAGGAAAAGGTTCACCAGCAATATGACAATACATGGAAATATCTTCCCCAGGTCTTTTAGATTGCAACCGAGGGGTAACATGAACTTCAGGAACCGCTACAAATTGAATAAGTGCAACTATTTGAAACTTTCTACTTAAATTTTACTTACTGTGGACGGTTAAAATATGTGTCTGTACTACGTCTTTATTTCTTTGAGCGTGGCATGTATAATTACCAGAATGTTGAAGTTGAATTTGCGTTAAATATAAACTTCCATCACTGAACACTTTAATCTCTTCTTCATTTAATGTCGATAAATCTAATTGATTTCGTCTCCATACTATTGGAGGAACCGGGGAACCTGTCACATCACATTTAATTTCAACATTGTCACCCACTCTTGCTGATAAATGATTTATTTCGAGTGCCTTATCCAGGGATACAACGGATACACCTAAATTAAAATTTTTCGTTATTCCTGCTAATTTCGTTTTTAACATATTATTACTGTATAATTTACTGAAAGCGACGTAGAATTCATTAATGCTTAATTTTCTATCGTGATCTGTGTCGTCATATTGTATCATGTTGGATAATGAACAGCCATTACTTAAAGAATTCAAATGTTCCTCTGAAGAGATCTGAAAACTCTGTGTAAGTTTTGGTCATAATAACTGAATTGGCTTGCTTACTTCGCTCAATTCAGCTTCTTCCAGATTTCCATTGTTATTTTGATCATAATGCGAAAACATAATAGAAACCAAATAATCTTTACTGTGATTATTTTGAGACATTAATCGGGCGTGGTTGTACAGTAACAAATTATCCTGTGGCAAAAAATCTCATTAAAATACTTTTAATATTTAATGCGAAGTCATTACTTTCATTATTTCATATTGCTGCATGGTACATTCTGTTTTATCGGTAAAGTCTTCTTCCTTTTTTTTCAGTTCATTTTCTATTTCATTATCAAGATGAACGGAACTCTCTAAATTATTCTCAAGAAGTTTTGATGGAAATGGCACATTAGTTGTCTAAAATTTGATGTGTTTGAGATAGGTTTAAATTTTATTTGGCTGCAACTTACAGGTGATGTAATTTTCTTAGTAGGCTCAAATTGTACCGACTGGACTGTAATGCTAGATGGAGTAGTAGTAGTTGTATTCTGATTATGAGATAATACGGGGGAGGTAGTAGCATACTGATTAAAATAAAAGTTGCTGTGTTGGATGGTAGGTGCCCACCCTTTGCCTGCAAAACGTGCACTAAATTGTAGAGAGTGTAGCACAACAATATAAGCACTAGTTAGATATAAATTACTCAGTCTAATTTGCATACATTATTATAAATTAAACTACTGGCTGGATGAGCTCAATTTACATACCATGTTTAACACAATGCACTCCTCGTTCTATGGTTATGGAAGTTTGAGAAATGCAAGAAGCTCGGTGCAATTCACAGTGGTTGGGGTAGATGTGACCATCGGAACCACACACAATTTTGCGATGCACATTGCACTGCCTTTGACAAATGCATGTTGCTTCACCCGTCTCTGTTAAAGTACATTCATGGCCCTTCATACAATAATGTACAAGACATGGATCTAGAATTGTTCAATCATTAAAAAAATTAAAGAAAAAAATATTTTATGAAATTTACTTGTTTCTAATAATGTGATATGTGTAGTTGAAGGTGCAAAAGATGTTATTGAATCTCTGTGATGTCTGGATCTCTAAAACAAAAGGTAATTGTTAGACTCCAGATAGATTTTACATTCAAAAAGATAAGATGAGATCTGAGGGGTTACTTCCTACTATGAATTTAGGCGTGTTTTGTTGAAAACATTTATTATGGATACCTATTGCCTCCATTAGATATTAATCCCAAACGTTTATTTGCATGGTAGGGTGTAAATTATAAAAAAGCTTAAAAATAATACATTAATCGTAACAGGCGCTAATCCGAACAGCGGCTCGAGAAATATGTACCTATGACAAAATCTCTATAATCCGAACAGTTCCAACAAGCCTTAGTCGTTATTTTTTTGAATCGGCAACTGGTCCTAATTAATTCAGTTTAGTGAGGTTGCCTTTTATTACTTATTTAGCAATGCGGGGTATTTCTTTAATTCCTGAAATCTGAAATAAATCAAAGGTCATATCAATGTTTAAAAAATTTACTCTCTTAAATAATGCTTACATACGCAAGAGACTAAGAGCATCTCAGAAAATATACTTGGACAAGAACAAGTGGGAACAAGTGGGATTTAGGAAAATGCGCTCAACATTAGGCAAATATTTCGCAAATACAATTCGAAAATTTCAATAAGAAAAAACAATGGCGTTCACAGAAAAAAATCCTACGCGAACAAAAATAATAATAAACAATCCAGGCTGTGACATATACAATATGACAAGGAAAGTTTTGAAAAGTTTGTGAAATCAACAGACACATCAAACATGGAACAAGAAAAGAAACTCGATTAAAATTATACAAAGCAATGGTAATGACTGATGTATGGAAGTGTGTCCTGGACAATAAACAATTCTCAAAAAAGCAAAATTTAAAGCTGAAGAAATAAGATTTTTGAGGTTGTTACAGGCTGCACGAGAGCATTAGAAAGGAACTCGCAATATTTAACATTAATGAAAGAATTGAGGAATATAGAAGAAAATGGGCAGATCATGTTGACGAAATGGCTGAAGATAGAATACAAAAAAAAATGATAAAGGAATGTAGGCCAAGAAAAAGAAGAAGTCCAGGAAGGCCGAGGAAAAGGTGGAAACCGCCATAGGCAAACTTGCCTAAGATGGAAAGTGAACACGATGTGATAAATTGTTGAAAGATTCCTCTTTCCACTAACACTACCGCACTTGTTCGAATATTTCGATGTATTTTTGATAGGATTAAAAAAGTTGACAATTTTGTTTCGCAAATCATTTTTGTGAGAAGAGTTGATTTTCTGAAAATATTTGAAAATAAAGCAATTTGTAAAAAAAATTATGTTTTTTTTTTAACAAATAAGTAAGTTAAAGATTCACCCTTCGAAGTTTTCGACAGAATATTTTTTGAGAATATGCAACTGACAACCCCCACTGTTCAGGTTAAAAGTACCTTAGTACAAGATTTTTCCCCCGTTGATTCTAATTTCACTAAATTTAACTTATTTTGAAACCTTATTTGCAAGCAAGCAATCAATAAATCATTTATTCTTATGATTTTTTAAAATTCCTTTGGAATAAATACAATAAAAGTTTGTTTTTCTTTTAAATGCAATATTTAAAGTTTTGTATGTAGTAATTTTCTAATTTAAGAGAACATCTTGGTGTTTCTACTTTTTTGCTTTTATTTTATGATTAAAAAACTGAAAATAATTACATTACATCCTTTTTAAACTGCGTTAATGCTGACCCACTTCTAGATTTTTGCGTTTAAAAATTAATGTGGCATTGCAAATAATATTTTAGCTGCTACAAAAATTTTGAGCTAGGTGTTACTTTTAAAGCGTGCAAATGCCAAATTAGAAAAGTTTAATATCCTTTTATTACATCTTTAACGTTTTTGCGCGACAGAGTGAAAGCGCCTTTCCTTTTATTTAAAAGCGCCAGTTCTGATTGATTTTGATACTCTTTCCGAGATGTCTTAATTTTATTCGAGGTTTTTATGAAGAATTCAGTTATTCAATTTTACGGTTATTAGTTTGCGCCTTCATTTTTTGAAACAAAGAACTTTTTCACTTACAAACAGTTTTATTGAAAAGTTAAAGTTTCAAACTTGATTAAAAAATGAAAATAACTTGGATTCGGTAATATATCAGTTTCGTTCAAGTTTCAATTACTGATCAGTCAGACATACATAAAATTTGAATTTATAGACTTTAGAGAAGCGATATCATAATTCACCAACAGAAATTTAATTTTAATGAATGCAACCGAAATTGCGAATGCAAACATAAATTTGTTTTCGCGGTTTTTCATTACGGGGTAACCGAATTTCGGCATTAAACATTCAATACATGTATCATTTTAATTGAAATTTAGAAACGTTTCGGTTTATTATTGTTGATGGGATTCAGTTTAGTTGGTATACTAACTAATTGGTTTTCTTTTAACTCAGACGTAAATTATTTAGAATTCTATTTAAAACTTTAGTGAGTCTAAAAGTGATTTCCAAAGTTCAGTTTTCGTATTGTTGAATTTTGCAAATGTAGCAGAGTTTCTGATTAAATAGTTAATGTTACAATTTGCTAATTTCGATCTCGGTTTTGTATAAATTTATCAATCAAACCAAACGTAAAGTTTATAATGTTTGTAACTAAAATTAAAGATGAACATCCTCTCACACACGCCAATCTTTACAACGCCAAGTTAATTAATTTTGAAAGCGATATGTTTCATTGGGATTTGTTAATCTATTAATCCTTACTGTCCTAGCTACCCTTCATCGTCGGCTTATGTAATCTGAAAATCAAGTCAAGTTTTATGGCGGAGCAAGAGATTGCTTTTAACTTTTTTTATAACCTTCAGCTAGCAAGAATGGCTCTTACAAGATATATAAATTAAATTATGTAGCATTTGAAAAATGTAAATGTAGGTTGAAGGAAAAATACCTATTGTCGTTTTTCGTAATATCCTAAAAGCTTTCCCATTCCTGATTTAAAAAAAGATTTTATTTTTTAGATTGTAGAAAATTAGCCACTTGATATTGTTTTGCTGAATAAAATGTTTTTTGAAAAAAAAAGTAAGAAATTTGGGTTAGTAATAAGTTAGTTGTATAGAAAATGTTAGGTGGGAAGTTAAAATTTTTGACCAGTTTTATTGGAAACCTGCGGCCGTACAATCGAAAAGGGAAAATATGTGTAAAATGAGCCGGTAAAATGGCATGCTGCCTATTTTTTGAGTTTTCAGAAGCCAGCATATTGCTACATTGGCTGACTAATTTTCAATAATTGGGAATAAAAAGAACAATATGTGAATTCAATTGATTTGGTTCTAACCCGTATTTTCGAAAATTAGGTGAGAAATGGTATCTTTCACAAAGTGATTCCAAAGTGGAGATATCGGCGAGTGTGAACTTTGACGAAAGAGACGAAGCCGAGTGATTCAATTTACGCGAGCAACACTATATCTCACTTTCGACCGAGTTATGAACACTATTTGTTGTACGATGCTAAAAAATGATCTTTTTTGAAATTGTATTGAAAGAATTATGACATTTATGGCAGATTTGTTCAGATTTGTTGATGAATACAAATTAAAAGTAAAAAATGTATGAAAGCTGTAAAAATGTTTTCATGAACAGTTGATTATTACAACCTGTGACGATATAATATTCATATCGCATGTAAATTAAATTTTATATTAGTTTCGGATAGCGCAGTGGGAAGAGTACATTGTAGTATTCGGGAGCAAAATAGGTGTTTGCCAACTCATGCACTTTGGCGCCCTCGTTACGCTTAGGCGACAAACATGCACTCGTCGGCAAACACCTATTCGCTCCTGTGTAGCACATATTACTTTCTCATACGAGAACTCCAAATGCTATGCGCCAAAAGTAATATGTACTGTACGACACGGAAACACTGCTGCTACTGATTCAAAATAACAAAAAAGGCTATTGTTTACATGCGAGTTCGTTCGCGTCTTGTTTTGATTTTAGTTAGTTTCTAGTTATTAGTACATAATCAATAGCTCCGTTGCATTCCGAAGCAGTACTACTACTAATAGCAGTTTGCTCCCTCTACATAGACGGGAGCGCCAAATGCTATGTGATTACTCTTTAATCGTTTATAACAGTATACACATGTTTATATAGCATGCAGTTATTTTGGTCCCTAGGGAGAGAAAGTGCTATTTTTCTTCCTCTACTTAGACGGAGAAAATAGTATTTTGCGCTCAGAGTGCGAGAATAGTATATTGTTCAATGAGTGAGAAAGTTGGTAATTCATTCGAGTGGGAATGGCCATTTCTCACGAATTTAACACTATACTTTTTCTAATCATATTAATTAATTAACTCATAATGAATACTGGTAATAATTATTGTAATTTATTTTTTTATATATCCTTTTAATTATTAACATTGTATACATTAACCGATTTTACATCTACTCGAGTATCCATGTTTAAGTTTCTGTTATTGGTTATGTAGTTTTCTGTTTGTCCCTCTCTCAAAAATACCCTTAAGTCTATATACAAAACATTTAGGTCAGTTACTTACAATGACTCAAAGTATTAACATCGTAAAAACATTATAGTTCATAATTTAGGTTTATTGTGTATATAGTGTCAATAAATCATACAATCAGAAAAGATGTCTCATTCGGAGAATCTAAGCAAAAAGAGAAACAGCCAGGCAATTCGGCCTATACATCTCATGGTCCTTCGGAGTCGAATATCAACCTTGTCAATTGCATTGATCACTCCTCATTTGATATCTACTAATTATTCCAGTAAATTAATTAATTGCATTTGTTTCGTATCAGATTAAACATTTACGTATCGATTAACGCCGTAAAAAAAAAATTGGGAAAATCTTCCATATTCTCGTAAACGAAGCACTAAGAATGTCAATTCAGGTTTTTGATGCGTTACAATAACATTTTATTAAATGCGTGTATATTTCTTATCTATTTAATAATAACAAATTAATGATTTGTTACTTTTGTTAATAATAAATACTGTTTAGTAACAAATTTGAGCTTGTTTTCTTGAAACTGTTCGACTATTACACGAACGTATTTTATTCGTTGTATCTGTCGTTTCACTTACTTATTTGGATTTTTGACTTCATAACACTGATCCTCAATAACAACGGGCCTGATAATTTGTATACAACCATCCAAACATCCTTGTAAAGTGGCCTGCAAGCGCCGAACATCGTGTCGCATTTAAAGTGCGGCAGAGTGTACAATTGTCTATGTCAGTGGTCGGCAAAGTGCGGCTCCAGAGCCGCATGTGGTTCTTTGGCTCCTTAAGTGCGGCTTTGGCACATATATTTATTAAGTATGAAATTTAGTTTTATTTAGTGCACTACTTATTTAGTGTAATAAAAGTTTACTAAACAAACAGATTTGGCTCCCAATTTTTTTTAAAATTGTTGTAATGTAATGTATTTGGCTCTTTCGCTAATAAGTTTGTCGACCACTGGTCTATGTCATCCACAAGTCCATCATTTCTTGGTACTTTGTAGACAGAGCAAACACAAATTTGATGACAGATGTCAAAGTTAATTAATTTTCGAGAAAATAACAAACAATCGTATAATCGTCAAGGTAACGAAAAAAACTACCTGTGGACAAAAGTCAACTGTCGTCGTTTCATTGGTCAGTACCCGTGGAGAAAGAGTTCAATAGTTGAAGACTGAACAGTTTTCTCAATGGAAAACGTATTAGAAATGTGCAAATTCTTAAATATGATTAGAAAAAAATTTTTTTTGATCATCTGTTCAAAATTACTGATTTTGCATACTTGTAAATTAGCCAGAAACCTCGCGTTTTGCGGCCGCTACTTCCAAAAAAGTAATTAATAGTTGGCAACACTACTGATTCATGACTGCATTTATGATGGCTACTAACAACTGTCAAACAATGGATTTTAAAGTTTCTATTCGTTGCCAACCATAACAACAGTAAATTTTCTAGCAGCAAAGTTTTCGAAATTTAATGTAATTTTTAACAAATTTAAGCATTTATTCGCCCAAAAAATCATCTCTATCGCACAAACAGAAACTGCTTTTGTGACTACTCGTAAACCATATTCGCACTCGCAGAATGTTAGTTTCTGGCTTAGAACTGGCTTATCAATGTCCAGTTAGTTGCGCATTGATAAACCAAATCAATGTTATTCCCAATCTGGTAGTAATCCGTTAATTTATGGCTCTTAAAAAGTTGGAAACTCAACTATTATTAACTATCGTATTTATACCTTCCTTTCATTTTATTTCCAACCAATTTTGATATTTCATACATCCTATAAATTCGGAAATAATTTAGCAGATACCTCAGATCAACGTCAAATTAGATGGTGTGCTTTCTAATTCATATTAGGATATATTTACAGAAAAACCACTTACAAATTACAAGTAGGTATTTTTTATTTCTTCTTCTTTTAGCAGCCTTTCTATGTTCACTTCTGGACATAAGCTTCTCCTATTCTCTTCCATGACTCTGTGCCAGTTGAGGTCACTCATCCTAATTTGTTCTTAATGTTGTTCAGCTAACGTCGATGTGGCCTGACAACAATTCTTTTCTGTAGTTTTAGCCTCCATTATTGCATAATGCGCTTTGTCCATCTGCATTCATGTTCGACCCAATTCCATTTCTGTTGGGCAATGCGTTTTATAACATCGTCTACTTTAATTCTGTTTGATTTCTTTGTCGTGACATGATATCTGAGACTTATTCCTTTATGTTGTTCTAAGCCTCTCGGTTGATTTATTGGTGTGAGTTGCTGTTTCCATTCCGTAGGTCATTACGGGAAGTGTGCAAGTGTTGAATACTTTCCTTTTAAGGTTTATTGAGTACTCTTATTTTTAAGGAATTTGCCTGTGGCTACCCACGTTATACTAATTTATTCTTCTATTTCGGTTGTTTGGTTCTACTTGCGCCTTAAATAAAGATATTCTTCGACATTACCTGACACGGTCACCTAAGAGTATTTCTGTATTTTTGTTGTCATAATCTTTGTTTTGGTTAAGTCCACGGCAGGTCCAATTTTTTCGGATTTTGACTTTAGTTTGTTCAACATGTCTTGCAACTTCCCAATGTCTTGGTTAATAAACGCAAAGCGGAGATGGTTTAAATATCTGGCGATTATTGTAATACCTTTTTGATTCTATTCTATCCATCTTCTAATACGAGGATAAACAGTTTTGTGGAGATGGTGTTACTCTGTCCTACTCCTCTTTTTATTGAGATTGTATTTGTTTTGATATCTTCATCGATATTTACTTAAATTGTTGCATTTTTGTATACATATTTTTCTAAATTCTTGTATATTGAATCAACTCTTGCATTGTTAGAGCTTCAAAAATAGACTACACTTCCATTGAGTCGAAGGCTTTGTTGTAGTCAACGAATGGAAGATGCAATAGCTTGTTATATTCATTACATTTTTCTGTAAGTGATTAATTGACAGATTAAATATGTTCGATAGTGCTGAAGCCTTTTCGGGATCCGGCTTGGCCAGGAGGTTGGTATTTATTTAATTTGTTCGTAAGTCTATTTGTATCGCACCAATTTGAATGGATGAGAGAGTAGACTTAATAGGTTGATATTATTTATTTTTAGTTTGTCACTTTTTTTGCCTGCTCGTTTTGCTGTCTCTGGTGTCGTAGTCTCTGTTAAGCATTTCTTGTGTAGTATTCTCAGAGGTTATTATAGTGACACTCAATTCAAATTTGATCATTTCTGTTGTAATACAGTCGTCTCCAGGTGTTCTATTGTTGTTTATTTGGTTTAATGCTGTTGTTATTTATTGTGACGTGATGGCAGAGCCAATATTAGAATTGTTTTCTTAGTTATTTCAGGTGGTTTTGGATAGTATTCTGAATACAGTATGTTGTAGTAATTTTTGTTAATTTTTCTTCAGTTTCTTTGATGTCTCTATTTGCATCATTTAGCTGGTGTATTCTAACTCACCCTTTGTTATAGGATTTTTATATTTCTGTTGTCATCGATGGACGTTTTTGCCAGTTCTGTGTGTGTGCCTCATGTCAACTCTTAATGATTTTGTTTTATTCATTGTAATCACATGTTTCATGTCTCTTCTCTTAACCACTAGATCTTGCCTCTTTTCTTATTTTTGTACTTTATTGTTATGTTCCGATACATATATCTTCATGGTGACTGTTTTTATTTCGGTTTTTATTTTGGTTTCTAAACTGTGTATATCGATGTTTTCTACTATTTCTTTATTAGATAGTTTTTATTTAGTTCAGTTTGATTGATTTGTAAAGATTTTTTAAATTATTTTTATTGTAGGAAACTGTTGTTGCTTCGTTCTGCTTTAATTTTAATATCTATTCTACCTCTACACACTAAAAAGTGACTAACGCCTGACACATCTTTTACTGTACGTTTCTGGTTTGTTAACATGTAATCAGTTTCATTTTTCACAGTTCAGTTTGGGTTTCTCCAAGTCCATCGTTTTTTTTTGCTATTGTGTGAAAGAAAGTATTCATACAACACATTTTTTTCTGGTTCGTATAGTTCATAGTTCTTTTTTAATATTTCTAGGGTAATTCGTTATATGGAAGTTCAACTATACATACATACATGTTTTTGCATCACATATTAGTTTCATTTGTTTACTAATCCTTTTTAACGCGTCGTTTTAACGGTTTGAAAATAAAACAAGCAAAATGTAAAAAGTTTTAATGGTACCGAAAAATCACGTTCGAACGAACCAACAACGGGATAATAAAATTGCAGTCAAATACTTTTTCATTAAACCTTTACGTTCATTGTAATGTGCATTTGCGTTTAAATTCTCTCTGCAACAAAACAATGCGTGTATTTAAAACAAAACTTTTATTCTTTTTTATCGGCGGCTCTAAATTAAAAATAAATTTTCAGCGAGCGTTCGGAGTATTATGAAAAAAGGTGCTGTAAATTCCGTTCATAACAAGGGTATTTATGCTACACTCAAGCTTCGCGTTCTGTAGCACCGTTTTTCCCAAGTCCCGGTTTACAAGCACTGAATTTAAAAAAAGTACAAAATCGCGCCGTATATAAAAAAATAATAACGTCATAATTCATAGCTCCACTCGCGGAAGGAAATAATACAGAGCTTCAAATGTGTTCGCGAACGATAAAAATGCAACGAAACAAACACGTACCGGTTGTAAAACAGAATAAAAAACACGTGACAAATAAATAAGACGAAATAAGACAGAAATATACGACGTAATATCCATCCCCTGCCTATATTTCCTCGTTCAATTAACCCCGCTAGATAACGGGAGATGTCAAGGGGAGAGGATAATGCACGCGGAACAACACTCCCGCGTTTGCATTGTCCTACCGGGTTCACGAATCTTACACTGCAAAGGAAAAAAGGGGAAGAATTCGAGTGCGCTTTCGCCCAACACAAAAGGTGTTGCAACGCGAGTTTAAATGTACCGTTTGCGTCCCGAAAGTTGCATATTACTCGAGTTAAGTGGTGCTAACATATCTTTATTGCGCACGGTTGCGGTAATAACGAGTAAAATATGTTCAACGCGAATTTATTAGCGGCCGTCTTTTTCTTTTCCGGTGAACGAGTGTTTAAGGGGGTTCAAGTGAAAAGCACGGAGTTGCTAAAGAGAGAGTTATTTTTGCCAGTTTGAGCTTAAATTGGAACGTAATGTAACTCTAGGATGGGAATTTATTACTCAAATTTCCGTTTGCAAATAGAAACGGATGGATATTATGTAAGCTGAGCGAGCTTGACCTGCTACTGCTAGAGCTGTGAAAATTTAATTCCAAATTAGATTGCCAAGTAACTTTTTAGTAAAATCGAGCAGTTTTTTGAGGGGGCAACTTCACGTAACTCATTAAGTGGCGGTTCTAGAAATAATTAAAAATGTTGGTGAAAATGGTAGGAGTCTATTTTTAAATTTCAGTTATGCAACAAATATCAAAAATATTTGCGTACGCACTCGGGTCAAAAATAAATCGCCCACATGAAAAGTTGCATAAAAAATTCCTTAAGAGCAACTAAAATAGGAATCTAAACTAGTGTTGCATTTTAGTAAAATACTTAATCTATTTCAAGATATTTACAATTTTAATTTGAACATTCGAGATTCTCGTCTTAATACATTATCATGTTTGTATAGTTATATTTTGTTGTTGCCATTTATTTATAATAAAACTAGCTGTGACCCGACAGACGTTGTCCTGTCCAAATTTCAATAAAAAGCACTTTAATTTTTTCCAAATTTTTCCAATTTTTTTATTTAAATAGGTAATTGTACATTCAACATTTCTACTTTAACCGTTTGAGCTGTGCGTTGATCATCAGTCAGTCAACTTTTCTTTATATATATAGATTTAATAATTACATCGACCATCTTCTGTGTTATGAGAATCGTGATGAAATGCCTGGAGATCATTTAGAAGAGCTGGAAGAGGTGTACACAACTTTGAAGCCTCAATGAGGTGCCCTATTAGCAACAACAATGCAGACAGATATGCTGCGATTAAAAAGAAGGGCGATGCCCCACTCGTGATTCTCACCAAGAATTTGTACTCTAAGAACGCCATGTCGATTGCAACAAAAGTCACCATCGAAATGAAAGCAGTGTTTTCTCTTTTTTTACTGAAGACGATAGTGGAACCGAATTTTATTTATTTTTCTTTTTTTAAATATTTACTTTTGTACGTAGATTTCTTCTTTCGTGCAAATACGGTCTGGAACATCAACAGCATGCCAGTGAATCAGTAGCCAGTGTAAATGCGTTTCTTCCACATATTGGTTTTGTTTTTCAAAGTTCAACTGTTACTTATCACCATTTTGTTTTTTGATATTTCGCAACATTATGATTACCGATCCGACTTTCAATTGGAGATTGTGAGGCGGCAATCCGGGCAATTCCAGGGAGTTTAAAAATTCTGTTGGATAGTTGACGACATCATCTTGGTTAGTAACAGAATCCACCGATTTGTAAGTCATCAATCCACCAGCAATTTCACCTTGAATCTTGAAATTCAATTCGTTGACATCAATGTTTTTCGCAGCCAATATAGCACGCTCGCTCAACCAATCATGATTTTTGTGATTTTGGGCTATGTTTGGGAACACCTTTCCAATGAGTTCGGTCTTTGATTTGGTGAATTGGCAAAAATCGATGGGGAATGTAATGCAGCCAGTCGAAATGTCAACGGGGATTTTGCCATTGCCAATGTCCAGTAATTGTTTTGAAAATAATTCTCCAGATTGGTCGTTCTGCAAGTCGATACTTAATTTGAGTGTCTTGACGTGTTTCCACAAAACAGACGACTTCAAACATGCATTAAGTTCATCGGCTGGCGTTGACCGTGGAATCACTGGCAATGTTTGGCGAAAATCACCTGCCAACAGAATCATCGCACCACCAAACCGGTTATGATTGCTTCGTAGATCTTGCATCGTTCGGTCTAATGCCTCCAAAGACTTTTTCTGCGCCATCGTACACTCATCCCAATCGATCAATTTACATTGCTGCAAAACTTTGGCCATCGGACAGTTCTTTGAAAGGTTGCATGTTGGAGTTTCAGTGATATTCAAATTGAACGGCAACTTGAGTGCTGAATGACCTATTTGACCATCTTCTAACAACGTAGCTGCAATTCCTGATGAAGCAAGTGCAAGTGCAATTTCATTCTGCGAGCGGATGGTTGTCAAAATGAATGCTATCAAAAACGTTTTCCCAGTTCTACCGGGAGCGTCCAAGAAGAAAATCCCTCCAGTTCTATCGTTCACAACTTTCATGAGAGTGACGTATGCATATTTTTGTTGCCGATTCAACAACGGAACGTTCGTTTGAACTGATTCTCTCATTGCATCACAATCGTATTGTTTTTCATTGATATCACTAAGCACATGTCCTCAATTAATATCAATGCCTCGTTGTAAATTTCCTCAGTTAGTTGCAAATCTGGATTTGATGTTCTAGTACGCGTCTGATGCAAAATATCATCAGACATGTCATCTTTGTATTTAGTCCACAAATCAATCGGTTTCGATGAGAAGCATGTTGAGATAATTATCGAAAACAATGTTCGTATTTGATGAGCATTTGACGAAATCACAGCATCTTGAAGGGTATAATCCCAATGAGTGTCATTCTCGCAAATGTTGACAGGCTTCTCTATATGTGTCACATAATTCACCATTAACAGTTCGTAGATGTTGGAATGATGTTGGGCCACGAACGTTGACCAATAGCAAACGCAAATAGAAACACTCGTCGTTGTTTGAATGGACTGTGTAAATGCGACCTAATGCATCGTTGGAAAATACATGTGGGTAACGTGGAACTGGATGTCCTTGTTTCCGTCATTGAAATTTCTTTGACGATTGATTCCAAGTATAATATCTTGGCATTTCGGAGTATAGGAGCATTCAGGCGAAGTCATCATTCTGGCACATTTCAAAAAAATTGGTCAATGTTGTAGGTCGTGGTCGATCAGCTCGTTGTAATGCATTTTCCGCAGTGAAGTATACTCTTTGACCATTTTCCAGATGTACGGCCAAATGAACAACAGTGGGATGTCTTTGCTTCATTACTACTAACATAGCGGCCCATTTGATATTCAGTGATTTCATTGATGGAATTCTCCGCATCAACTCAAATCACAGCCATGTGAACAATGATAAACAAATCTGGTGTGCCATAATGGCGAACATACGACATGGCATCTTGAGCGTATTCATGCATATGTCGCGAACTACCGATGTACGTTGCTGGGAGAATCGTAATTCGGCCAATATTCTGTGCGTTTCCGTCTGAATTGATGGCATCTCGAAGGTGAATATACTGTTCGGAACCGAGTTTCCTCTGGTTCAATCTGATGAACGTCAATCGCTCAGTTTCAACTTTGACGTACATATCGACAGCATATTGGTGAAATAGACACCGACATTTCAAGATATGATTCTCCTCATTTTCACGGACCATCAGTCGATATGAATAATAGTTCATTGAACTGACCTTTTTGTCCACTTCAGCGCCTGTAAGCGGAGTTATCATCTTGATTGAGAAATGATAACCGTCTTCACCTTGCCAAAATATGATGGGATATTGCAACGCATCATATGATCGGTGCGTTTCAAACACACGCTGCAGCTGATTGTTCCGCCTATGTAGAACAATATCACGGGATTCCAAATTTTCACCAACGACATCACCAATTGTTAGCGCATTGAAACGTCTTGTATGTTCTCCCGCAGGCGTCTTATCGGCTCTGATAACAATTTTGTGATTATCAGATGGCATTCGGTCCAGTGCAGTTTTGAACAATGCAATCAACTCATTGTTTTGGTGAAAAAAAGTTTGATATATTTGACCTTGAATCTGTAAAGGTTTAACCTATATAAAAAATAATTCTGTGTATGATTGTGTTGCAATTACCTTGAAAGTGGGCATGAAATTGCCCCGAATCCCATTGTTTTAACTATGAACTTACAATTGAGCTGAAACTAACTGAAACTAACTAACTGAAACTAAATAACTGTAAAACCGCGTTGTTTATTTACAATTGAGCAGTTGTCAAATGTCAAACTATATTTAGCCGTGGTCCCAGTTTCATGTTTGCAAATTCTTCTAATTTTAAAGACAACTTTTAAAAAAGATCTTTCCGTCATAACCTGTCTCGAAGTATTACTAAAATTTTACTAAAAGAATTAGCCAAATCTGTCGAGTAGTTCTGAAGTTATGGCGTTACCAACACACCATATTTCATTTTTATTTATATAGATAGATAGATAGATAGATAGATAGATGAAATGACTAACAGTGCAGTACTTTTATTTTACATTTTATTTACGGATGTAAAATAAGCAGTGATAGAATTGCTACAGAAATGCCGTGTTGACTACTGTTATATCAAGCTAATTTCAGGTGTACAGCAAGAATACACAACCCATACAACACTTAATATCTACTGGATGTCTAATTCATGGCTAGGCTATGTATGTATAGCTAGGACGTAAAATAGCCATCCAGTAGATATACAGCGCCCGATATCCAGAAGATATTTTTTAAAGATTTCCTGATCAATTGATGACTTGGTTAGCTGGCATTATAATCCGATTCAACATCGTCGAATACCAGAGGCCCTAACATTAACCTTTTAAAAGAATTTCAAACAATTTCTCTAATTTGAGCAAGATGGTGCTACAGCAGTTAAATTGATGTTATTAAAGAAGAAGGTCCATTAAACCCAGTAATCATCATTTTTCTAATTATATTATACATTGCTTAGATTACTTTTTTTAAATAAATTTATTTCCGTGTTTATTTTTTATTTTGTCTTATTGTTAGTTAATTTGTATATCGAATCAATAATAAATTGTTCTTTAATGAATATTTAAATGTTTTTGCGCATCTCAGGGTGACTCGTTGATTTTGCATCGTTAGTTTTATCTCTTCAACGCAGTCAATGACAAAAAATCAGTTCATTATTTGGAAAACTTTACGTTTGTTGTTTGTTGTACTCTAAGATTTAAGAATACGTAAATCAAATCTAAGAATTATGCATTGAAACACCTTCGGTTCAATAACTCACTGTTTAATTATCCTGCTCAGATGTACTTATACTTAGATTTTGATGAACATAGGTCAAATTTAAGACTTACTTTAGTCTAATTTTATCATTTCATCAGAAGTAATTAAAACAATAAAATATTTTTTGATAAATTTCCCAAATGTTGAATGTTGGCAATATCACTTGTTTTCTGAAATATAGGTACCCGTCTAGAAACTTGGTCTGTTACCGCAAGATAAGATACTAAGTTCACTAATCGGTTTATTGGGGCGATAACATTGAGTCCGAGCCTAACTAGTTGATTGTCTTTGCAAAGCTCTATTTTTTAAATTTCAATGTTCGAACCTCACGTTAAAATTAACGCGCAAAAAGGGCGATCTGCATAAATGAAATGAGTAGATATTTCGCTGCGCGCAGTTAATTCTCTAGTCAAATTAAAATCGCTTAACGCATTTAACAATTTCGTTTGATCTTTTTTTGCGAGGGAGTGGTATTTAAATGGAGCTTTAATAGTCTGATAAAGAGCAAGAGAATGTGAGAGCGAGCAAATAAACGTTTCGTCGCTATATTAATTTTTGACTTTAATTAGATTCAAAATTTAATTAATGTGTATTGTTAATTTGAAACAGAACCATTCAAAGCTTCACCTTTGAGTGTCTTTCCAAACTAGGAATATTAGTTTATCTTTATTATTTCGAACATTTTCAGTAATAGGTATTAAGTAGCTTGCGGTAGTAAATGTCAGGTGCAAGCTGGTTTCTAAATTTGCCTTAAGACGTACCAATTTAATTAACGCTTGATAAATATTGAGCGTTATTAAGCAGAGTGCCGTTTCCCCATCAAAAAACGGCCGATTTTTATCAAAAGGTTACTTTTGCAAATTAAGGTCCAATTAACATTATTTTGTTATTAATAATACCAAGTACCTATTAGAACTCGAGAAAATTTGAAAATTTTAAACATCGTGAATATTTTCCGGATGTATGTATTATCTGGATGTATAGGTTGTTTATCAAAACTTACATCCGCAGCGTTCATATAAGTACCCATCTTTTAACTGTCAGCTTTGATGTTTCTGTGTTGTCGAACTTTTACTTGTTATTTGTTGTGTATTAAATACAAGTAAAATCAATTTTGTTTAAAACTAAAATTACCTATATACTTGATTGCTGGGTTAGTATACAAATAAAATGTGAATAATATTTGAGTTATGACGAATTTATACATGCACTGAGTTGATCGCGCCAGTAGCAATATCTCCAATTATTACCATGGTTACCCATGTAGCAACAATCGTAACCATGGTAATAATTGGAGATATTGCTACTGGCGCCACCAACTCGGTGCATGTATAAACTCGCCATTAGGTAAATCAAAAATACCCATCTGAACGCTGCTGGCTGGAATTAGTTGGGGTTACTGTATGTAATAAGTGGACAATAAGTGTTTTTTAATCACTTTGTATAAGTAACAATAACTCAAAGTTAGAAATTTGGTTGTTTATGTATCTACAAAAGCAATGGTATTTCCAGCAACTAATGATGATTTTCAATATTCATCGTATGTACCTGGAAGAATTCACTACGCAATTATCTGTTATTCCGGTAGTTATGAAATGAACTACTATAAATGGTGGTTAGTAGGATGCAGGCAATTCCAAAGTGCACTTACTTTTTTTAGTACATAAGACCTTTCTATTTGTAGCCCGATTTTGAATTTGTTGTTGGGAGATACAACAAGTATGGCAATTTGAATCTTACTGACGGTTGCTTTAAATAGCCCTAGTATTGACAGGGAAAGCCGAGTTCTTAAGTTTTGGGAATTCGAAGATATATGGAGATCCGCAAACACACGGCAATGGAAACAAAATGATTGAACTATGTCAGAAATATGAGCTCAAAATAATTAATACCCTTTTCCAACACAAGAAGATACATCACTATAGCTAGGAAAGACTTCTCTAAATCAGAAATCCGTAATTGACTTCATTATTACAAGACAAAAAGGCATGGAATGAATTGAAATCGTAATGGTAAAGCGAGGAGTCAATTATGAATCTACTAAGGTTGAAAATCAATTTATCCATTTATAAATAATGAAGACATAAAGATGATGATAACGAAATCTATCTATCTATCTATCTATCTTCTATCTATCTATCTATCTATCTATCTATCTTCTATCTATATATATATATTATTATTATCTATATAAAATTGGATGTATGTGTGTATGTGTGTATGTGTGTATGTGTGTAGCTTATAGACTCGGAAGCCGCTGAACAGATTTTGATGAAATTTTCAGGAATACTCTAACATAACCTGGAGAGTGTTCCTGTGAAGTTTGGTGCCGATCGGGGGGGGGAAAGTGTCATATAGACTCGGAAGCCGCTGAACCGATTTTGATGAAATTTTCAGGAATACTCTAACATAACCTGGAGAGTGTTCCTGTGAAGTTTGGTGCCGATCGGGGGGGGGGAAAGTGTCATATAGACTCGGAAACCGCTGAACTGATGTTGATGAAATTTTCAGGAATGCTCTAACATAACCTGGAGAGTGTTCCTGTGAAGTTTGGTGCCGATCGGGGGGGGGAAGTGTCATATAGGCTCGGAAACCGCTGAACCGATTTTGATGAAATTTTCAGGAATACTCTAACATAACCTGGAGAGTGTTCCTGTGAAGTTTGGAGCCGATCGGGGGGGGGCGAAGTGTCATATAGACTCGGAAACCGCTGAACCGATTTTGATGAAATTTTCAGGAATACTCTAACATAACCTGGAGAGTGTTCCTGTGAAGTTTGGTGCCGATCGGGGGGGTGGGGTGGCGAAGTGTCGTATAGACTCGGAAATCGCTGAACCGAAGTTGGTCACCAAAGTTTGTACACAAGTGCATCTTAGTAGGGGGGGACTTAATTTAATGCCGATCGGGGGGGGTCCAAACAAAAATCGCACGGGGGGGTCACTGAAACTTATTTTCGCATAGAAAGAAGTGTCCTACAGCCAACAAATTTTGTACACAAGTGCATCTTCGTAGGGGGACTTAGTTTGATGCCGATCGTGGGGGGGTAAACAAAAATCGTACGGGGTGATCACTGAAACTTATTTTCGCATAGAAATAAATGTCCTACAGCTATCAAATTTTGAACACAAGTGAATCTTATGGGGGGGGGGGGGATCGTCCAAACAGATTTTTGCGTAGAAAAAAGTGTTTTACAGCCACCAAATTTTGTACACAACGGCATCTTAGTATAAGGAGGGGGGGCTATCGCCCAAATAGACTTTCGCATAGAAAGAAGTGTCCTACTGCCACCAAATTTTGTACACCGAGCGAAGCCGGGTATTTCAGCTAGTAGTAAATAAAATTGAATTGTATCCGGAATATAACATACATCTATGAAACAAAAAAAGAGAAGCTGAAGACACCTGTACAGGAGAAGACTAAGAACTAAGGCCAATTCCCATCTAAGCAGTATCGAGCAGCGCCTCGCACCGCAGCGCGCGGCAGCATTTTTTACATTCCTACCTAAGCATCAGTATTTGGCAAAGCAAAGCAGCAAGAATCTCATTTTGGTTCGAGTGCACGTCGAAGGAAATTTTTACATCATCATCGGACGACATGTTAGTTCTAACATGGGCATAAAGAAAATCAACGAAAAATGAAACTAAAATATTGGATTCATGATATATTTCGTGCAAGGCTGGAAGAAGGGGAATTTCATATACTCTTCAGACGACTTCAGCGGGATGAACGCAAATTTGACAAATATGATAGATTTTATTCATATCGTAGAGTTCACTATATTCACTCACAAGTACGATCAACTTATCACTTTTCTTCCCGACCATCAAGTTAATGCTAACTTACGGAATGGCATGGATATTGTCGCAAGTTGCTATTTGCGTTTCGGCGATTCCCACTGCGCGCGGCCTGGCGACGCGCTGCTTAGATGGAACAATGCTTAGATGGGAATAGGCTTTTACTGAAGTCATACACCAAGCCGCAAAAGAAGCTCTCGCTTTGAGGGAGAAGGAAAAGTAAGTAAAAAGACAGTTGATGGAACGAATACAAACGGATAAGAGTTTCTTTCAGGTGCGCAATGAAAACCAACAAAAATGAAACAAACAACAACCTAATAAGTATGAAGAACTGAACAAACATACTACGATATACTACTGTAGGTAGAAACCGAGAGTTATCACGTTCCAGTGCATTCGTAAGCTACACCACTCCAAACGTTATTGTCGGTGTGGAACGTCGCGGTATTCAATTTTTTGTTCAAAGGAGTGTGCATCGAGGCGCGGCAGTTATGCTGTTGAGTGCTATAGCATTTGGAAATAGGTCTCAGTCGGTATTCATCCGAAGCACCATGAACGCCCAGCGTTGCGTTGATGAGGTGGTGGAACCCACTTTTCTAGAAAGATTATGCCCGTCTCGACGTAACGAGAACTTCTCTAAACCGGTTCGAAGAGACCCAGCCAGATCTCTTGACCTCTCACCAATTGAACACGTGTGGGACATAATGAGAGAACAAGTGATGAACTTAGCAAGTCCCCCGCAAAAACTAGAAGCTTACTGGCATGAATTGCAGGTTGCTTAGGACACCATACCGTAAGAGGACATCGACCACCTACTAGAATCAATGCCACAAAGAGTGAGGGAGTGTGAAACTAATAGGTGCGGCCCAACACATAATTAATAAAAATTAAATTAAATTGTGTTAATCTTTTGTTCCTTTTCTTTGAAATTTTAATAAATTGTTACAATTGAATAGTTATACGTTTCGGTCAAGTTTGGTCAAAAACTTCGAATCCCTTCTTGACGTTACAATTTCCATGTCATTTAGTATAGTTAAATGCAATTAATTAGTTTCAGTGAAATTGCGCTTGTTGTAGCTGCAATGAAAGCTAACTAGGGAATATTTCATTTATCTCACAAATTGTAGTATCAATTGAATACCATAACGTTTCATCATTCATACAGGTTCATACTTAATGGAATAGCAAAAATGTTTGTTCCCAATCTATAAACAAACCAAATTTCATCAAAATCGTTGAATGGCATTCGCAAATGTTCTTCGCAAGTTGGAAGAACTTTCATAAATTATTATTCAAATTGTTGTGACTACAAAATTCCATCACAAAGCCACTACATTGAGAAAATAGTAAAAGCATTCTTTGCAGGAGTATAGAGAAAGTAAAAATAAAAGAAATTTTATATCTCGCGAAGTCTGAACGCAAGTTCATTCACAAGTAATAAATGATTTTGCCAACTTTTTGAAACGTTCAAATTCAGCTATATAGAGCGAACTTTTTTAAACCGCAATCAGACTTCTATGAAAATACTTAAGTTTTTGCACGTTAACATATTTCGAGTCATAAATTGCTTTTTTAACTCCAAATTGGCGATGTGGGCTCATCTTAATTAAATCTTCGCAATCGAATGAAATGGGATGATTTACTGAAAGAATTAAGTCGTCGACTAACTTCTTATACACGATGACCCAAAAATCCCAAACGCGCCAATAAATTTGAGCAATTCAAGTTTAAGCTGCGTTGGTTGTTAGTAACGAGCTTTGCTGACCTATAATTAGCGGCAGGCGACGTTTTTACGATTTTTGTTGTAGAACTAAGTTCGTGCAAAATTTAATTTGCGAAGTTGGTCCTTTATTTGCTATTTCTCGTCCCCAATCCGGCCTATTAATTTTGACGAATAGAGAGAATTAAGTTATCTCACTAACTGCTTTGAAGATACATTTAATTTATTTGCCTTCCTTTCTCAAACATTCTTTGCTGGAGATTTAATGTACTAACATTTCCAACTTTAATACAACAATTTCTTAATTAGTATCTCTTAATTTTACGACTTGCGGTACAAGATTAACAGAAGGCTGATGGGGACACCGACTGATGGCGATATTAGATTCGAATGGTGGCGCATTTCTACACGAAACGAACGATAACTGTTGTTACTTAAGAAAACATCAATCGCATTGAAAACCTAATAATCGTTGATCGTTACGCTACCATCAGATTTATAGGTGAAACTTTGGGATTTTCCGACAATGCGGCCGTTCCATTTGTTCTTTTCAAAGACAGTTGTTTCGCCTGATCAGCAACTTCTGGAATCGCTTTCAAAAACTAATTTGGCACACTTTCGACGACTTTCTCTTCAAATTTGTATTCAAAACAATCGGCGGCATTAACTAAACAAAGGACTTGTGCCGCGCTTAATGTTCTGTTCAAAGTACTTTTTCGTTTTAAATTTATTTAAATATGCAGCGTCTAGAAAGTCTTTATTGGAACAATAAAATATACTTTTTTGAATAGAGACGATGATCGTCCTTTTTTATCAAAAAATGTTAACGGAAGTAACACTTTTTTTAAATTCTGCAATCTCTGTTTAATCGAATTTCTTACGTTTCAATGTGTACAAAATAATACTCAACTATTAAAATAATCATACGCGATCACTTTCATTTAAAAAAAGTTTTCCGTCGTTTTGTGCTTCGCAACTCGTCTGTTCTAAATTGACTCCAAAGATAGATATTTTTAGTTCATAACAAAATTTAAAATTTGGTAACAATAGTTATATCTTTATAATATGTAGTTACATGCATCTATGTAAAAGTCATGTTGATTTGTTATTTTAACACATATTAAAACAATACATTTATTGATTATCTAAAGATAAAAATTGTTCAACGGTAAAAAATCTGTTGATGGAAGTGAAAATTGCACGAAAATAATATTTAGAGAACAAGAAGAACTCGAGCAGGGCTGGTAAAACTGTTAATGTCCAAATAATGGTATTAGTTGAATATAATCCCCACGCGAGACAAAATAGTGTCGAAATCCTTGAACGAATTAAAACAATATAATATTTGTCACTTTCATAATTTCAATTACAAAACTTTAACTCTTGATTCTCTACCGAAAAGAAACGCAAATTAATCATTTTTAAAGAGATTGTGGCGGACAATGAAAATTGTATAGGATACTACGAAAATAGCTTTGAGGTAAGCTAGCCCATTCCCTGGAATTCAACTAAAGTTTAGAAGCAAATATTTTGCTATAAACATTGTTCTCATTTGAATCAAATAAATACAAAAAAGTAGTATCTTTTAAAAAAGTAGAATAATTTAATTGTGTAATTTTTAACAGTATTTCTAAGTCTGTAAAACGTGCGTGTTGTAGTTATTTTGCGAAAAAATATAGGAAGATATGACAAAAGGAATCGTAAATTTATGTAACAGATGGAGAAAGGTTAGCGAACAAAATGTATCGTAAATTATTGAATAAAATGTTTGCAAAACTTACAGGAAAATTTACAAAATTGCATAAAATGTACTAAGAAGTGTAAATGTTTGGAAAAAATTATATTGTTAGCGCTGCGGTGGAGCCCGGACTTCAATATAGGCGGGCTGGATAAACACCCGCTAAATTTGTGCAGCTTCTTTTTATTGTTTTTGAATTTTGATCAATTAGTTATGAAAAAGGAACGTTGCTTAACATTGAATTAACGTAATTTTATTTCTCTCTGAATTTGAATTATTTGATTAATAAGTTTAGTGGTGTAAAGTGTGAAATTAATGACTGTTGTGTGCCACGCCCTTTTTTGTATTCATCCTCCTTTATTTTTTTTTTTAAAAATTCGTTAAACTCTAATAATATAATAATTTTTCTGAATATCTCGGTTCCTTGATTTACCTACAGTTAAACCCAACTATACAGCATCATTAACAAAACTTTAGCGAATTAAATTATTGTAACCATCTGTTGAAAAACCGAAAAACCGATTAAAACAAGAGTGTAAAAGTTGCTATTATTAATAGCAAATAATAAATTTGTTAAAAGAATTCAGACTGGAAGGTAAATAAAAATACAAAAATTGAATGGAATAATCGGTTAATTGTCTCCTGAGCTCTTGAAAGAGAAATTGATACTAAACAGATGTGATTGGTTTATTTTTTGAACTTAATATTTTCAATCACATAATAAATTACCTTACTAGATCACTTGTCACTATGCAACAAAGAATCTCCTCATATATTTTATTTCACGGCCATATAAATAGTAATCAAGTGCAGAAAACGCACTTTCTGCCTCTCTTCACCTCTCTCTAAAATTGCGAGTAACGACTCAAGCGTATAGTAAATAAATCATATTTTCTTTTAAGTTTTTTAGGTATCGGCAAAATGTATCGTAACCAATAAAAATTAAAATTTCAAGTTGCACGTGCGGATCACGCCACTACGTCGCTATATATGTTTGTGAAATAAGGTATAGTACTAGAGCAGTGTCCAATGTGGTTATAAACTAGTTGAACGGTAGGTATTATAGTTTCTAAAATTAATTCAAGTATCTTGGATATAAAAGGCACCTGCAAATCTTTTCCATTAGCCACGATTTGTATAAAGCATCAATCTGTATTATATTCATCGCGTTCGAATAAGAAGGAAATAAATAAACCCCGCCGTACCTGCATACCTTGCAGCTGCCGTGAGTTGTTTTATTAATATCGTTTGAAATATCCGAAATGAAGTTTATCTTTCTGATATTCCTGGTCCCTTTGTTGCTTGCTGAAACATTTATCGGAACGGATCAGTTTCAAAGCTAAGTAAGCGTGGGTTCGATAACTCAGCCTGTGGCTTATTTTCCTGTAGTGCTATTTAGAAGCTAAATTGCAAACGTTCCAGTGTATGCAAACATAAATAAACAAAGCCAAGCAAAAAATAAAATTTCCGACTTAAAAGCGACCTTTTGTCGTATTTTTTCCCGGAGTTTTCGAGGCTCGCAATAAAGTTAATGTTAAGGGCTTAATACACTAAAAGTTTCTTTAAGAACTCGTTTTTTGGCAGAGCTCCAGCGACTTTTTCTTGCTACTGATTATCTAATTAATTACAAAAATCCAGCGGCCGCGTCGTTTTAAAACGTCGGCGTGCATAGTTTGCTAGTTTGCGGTTTTAGGGTGAGAGAGAATTGTGGCCAGAAACGACAGCACGCTGGGGACACCCTCGCCCAACCCATAAAACATCTATGAAAATAGTCCGCTGAAGGCAGGGGTTGAACTCATAAATAAAAACCTCTCGCACTATAAAATGCAACCCTGTCTGTTTACAGCGATACTGGAAGCGATACCTGCCTCTTTCAACTGAATGTAAATAAGTCTACTACAAGAGAAATATTTTCGCCTGCCCTAAACTTTTTTTCTCTCTCTAAATTAACAGCGAGTAATCTGGGATGTGTGAAGAAATTCGTTTCCGTTTCTTAACGAGTTTATTTTAAAAACAAGTCGGTGTTATTCCGCACTAGGTATAAAAACAAGATGAGTGTCTTGATAGTAGATCGTGAAGTCGATTTTTCGATACCCCGGGGATAACACGAACGAAATGAACTTTCGCTTTAAATACGCTTGTACACTATTGGACAAATTAAATGAGACACGGCGTTCGAGCGCTCGCAGGCGGTTTTGCAAGGGTGTTTGGATGGTTGTCTACAAATTTGAAGGCAGTACTCAGTAAAATTGTCAGGGCCCCATCAAAAATAAAAAAATTAAGGAAACAATTCAAACGGTGGGCGCGTTCAGGAAAGTTGACGTATATTGGAGAAAATCGTTCGTCTCCGAAATAAAAGTTTGGAAATTTGTTAAAATGTTTACGGAAACGACTTTATATAATTAGTTCTTATGCATAGTTTATGAATAAAAATGTTTTAAACAAATTTTCATCAACTTTAAAAAATAATTTTTAACTTTTAACTAGAAACATTATATTTATATTCTAAGCATTTTTTTCTAATTCTGTAAAATTTAATGAAAAGATGTGCCTCTGTTTTTATTAGTATAGCAAACACACTGTTTCAAACAGATATCACTGGCGTTAATAATGTTTTCATTTGTTGGGAGAATATTTTGGAACCGGTCCGAATTTGAATACGAAATATGTTGAATTCAAATTTATTAAATTCGAAAATTAATTCGCCGTCAACGAAATTATTTAATTTAGTTATTTAATTTAATTTAATTATTTAATTAGTAAAATGCAATTAAAAAGTTCATTGAAATTTAATTGCCACACAAACCTAAATTTTACTTTCCGTGAAAATAAAAATCAAACTTTACAAAATTTTGGGGACAACTCTAAAAATTAACAATTTTGTAAAATCCGGCGCTACAAATAAATAATCAAAATACACGTTATTAATCTGAAAATATTTGACGGCAACATTTGCCAAAAATGAATATCTAAGTACTTAAAAACCGGTTGTTTTGCAGGTAGGGCGGGCGATACACCCTTGGCAGTTACGAGGAAATGGATTTGTGTGACAAATACATAGTTCTGACCGGTTGAAAATACTACGTTGAAATGAAAAATTGTTGAGTTTTGAAAAAAATCCAAAAACGGGTTAATTTTTAAATTTAATTTCACATCTTTATTTTGTAGACAATTTCTATGTATGAAGATAAATGAACAACGCAAGATTTCTTACAATTTAGTAACATGTTTTTTTAGATTTTGCAGAAAAAATTGTAAGTATTGATGACTTTTGAAAACAATTGATGCTTTTAAATTTTAACTGACGTTTTCAAAACTGCAATTAACTAATTTGAATTACAATTGATGATTTTAAAAAACAATTGTAATTCAGAAAATGTCAATTTTAAATAAATGGAAAATTAGATTCTTGCGGTTTCTTTAGAAAACCGGTATTTGAGGGCGCTTCAATTGTTTGGTTCGTGGAAGTGAAATGTTTCCTTTCAAAGAACGACCAAAATACCATTTGAAAACAATTTGCTGTTTGATTAAAGATGACAAATTACAATTATTAGGTACTTTTAAATTTAATGGCGAGTAAATATTTTAAAAAGAAATTTGTATGATCTGGTTTTATGTAGATACTGATGTTGATTTGGAAGTAATAAGAATTAAAAAAAATAAAGAATTTTCGGATAATTGCATATTGCTGGTACTTTTTAATAAATTATTTATCATAGCCAAATAGATGTGTATGAACTAACTAAGTCGGTTAGCTGCGTTTAGGGTTTTGTTGCTATTTTGGAGAGTTCGCAATTTTATTTATGTTAAACGGTTATAAATTTACTTCAAGACAAAATTTTTTCACATGTTACAAAATGAAAGCCGACCAAAGGTTTTTTTAGATTTCGTAAAAAAAATTCTTTCGTTTTGTTTATAAAATTTATTTTTGAACATTTATTTACGTAAAGGTTAACAACAAAGTTTTGAGAAAAATAAATACAAATAAAATTAGATTTTATTAAGATTTTAACATTGTTTTTAAAGTAACTTCTGACTCACTCTAAGGTAAATTAAGATCAAGCATTTTTAATTAACAAAAACACTGTATAGGCCGAATTGCCTGGCTGTTTCTCTTTTTGCTTAGATTCTCCAAATGAGACACCTTTTCTGATTGTATGATTTATTAATACTATATACACAATAAAGCTAAATTATGCACTAGTGTTTTTATGATGTTGAAACTTTGAGCTATTGTAAGTAACTGACTTAAATGTTTTCTATGGACCTTAAGGGTATTTTTGGGAGAGGGACACTTCAGGTACTTTTAGAACCCGAAGCCCATGTGCGCGTCCATGCCGCCCGCCTTGAAAGGGTTGACCTCTTTCAAAGAATGAAAGTCATTGCGTGATTTTTGTTCATTAATTGTCATTAATTGGTAACACACACACCTTTGACACTGCGCGTTTTGTTGTGGTCTTTCCAGTCGTCACCGTTACTACCCTCACTACCCCGTCACTGCCTTTGTGCACTGTTAACACTCTGGCTAACTGCCATTTTAGCGGTGGTAGATTGTCGTCGCGGAGGATCACTAGTGTGCCGGTTCTGATGTCATCCTGTGGGCGTTTATTCCATTTTGAACGCTGTTGTAGAGATGACAGGTATTCCCTTGACCATCGCTTCCAAAAGTGTTGTAGAAGTTGCTGTACTCGTTGGAACCGCGATAGTTTGTTCATTGGGATGTCCGTTATCGAGGCTTCTGGCGGTGAGTGGAGCGATTCACCGATCAGAAAGTGCGCGGGTGTTAATGGATTAAGGTCGTTAGGGTCATTGGAAAGCGGTGTGAGAGGTCGTGAGTTCATGCAAGCTTCGATTTGCGCAAGCAGGGTGGCCATTTCCTCAAACGTTAACGCGCTTTCGCTCGCTACTCTTTTTATGTGGCCCTTGGCCGACTTAATTCCACTTTCCCACAATCCCCCAAAGTGGGGTGATCTTGCGGGTATGAAATGCCAATTTATTGCGTTTGAATTTAAAAATGCCTGAAATTTATTTGGCTGTTCGGTGTTGCCGAGTAGGTTTGCTACCTTGATTAATTCTCGATCAGCACCAACAAACGTTGTGGCGTTGTCCGAATAAACGTGGCTACATATGCCGCGTCGGGCTATAAAACGTTTGAGCGCGGCTAGAAATGCATCTGTTGTTAGGCTGCTTACCACTTCTAAATGCACAGCCTTAGTTGCAAAACAAACAAACAAACATAAATACGCCTTGACTATTCGGGATCGTCGTGTGTTGCCTTCCTTTAGGCTGAAGGGACCCGCATAATCTACGCCTGAAATTGAAAATGGGCGCGATGGCGTTACGCGATGTTCGGGCAATTCACCCATTTGAGGTTGTACGTTTACCGGTCGCACTCTAAAGCATTTTATGCATTTGCGTATGAGTTGTCGGATTGTGCTACGTCCGGACATGGGCCAATATTTCAAGCGTAATTTGTTTAATACGGCTTGAGCTCCCGAATGCAATGAATTTATGTGTTCATATGTGATGATTAATTTGGTTAATGTATGATGTGGTGGAAGCAATACCGGATGTTTTTGATTGAATGTAGACTGCGAATGTTTCAATCGACCTCCTACTCTTATACATTTGTTACAATCTAAGAACGGGCTAAGAGTCAGTAGACGACTATTTTGTTTGATTGATCGCCCTGCCGTGAGATCGGTGATTTCTTGTGCGAACGTCTGTAACTGCGCTAAACGTATAAGGTTCAGGGTAGCACCTTCTAGTTCGTCTACTGTCAGTGGCCCGACCGTCCGTGTGTCATGCTCGTTTCGTATATTTTTTATGAATCGGTTGCAGTATGCGACCACTCGTTGTAGTTTTGTAAAGGATGAGTACCTTTCAAAGAGTGCCGTTGCAAATTCATTATTTATTGTCGACGCACAACAGATGGGTTTGCGTAGTTCAAGTATGTCTTGTGTTGGAATTGTCATTTGTGTAATGGGCCAGTCAGTCATGTCAAGTGTCAACCAACTTGGGCCATGCCACCGCAAATCTGAGTTTGCTAATATTTCGGCACCAGCGCCGCGAGATAGCAGGTCTGCGGGATTGCATTTAGTGCTTACATGCTTCCACATTGCTGCGTCTGTTAGCTCTTGGATCTCTGTGATGCGGTTTGCCACGAATGTTTTATGGTGGCTTGATACCGATGTGATCCAAGACAAGACTATTGATGAGTCTGTCCAGTAATGACTGGAATGTAATTGAATATTTAAGATTTTTGCAACTTTGTTCGTTAATTTTGCTAATAACAACGCTGCACAGAGCTCTAGACGCGGCAAGGAAATGGTTTTCAAGGGTGCGACTCGCGATTTAGCGCACAGTAATTTTGCGGTGTGATTGTTGTGACTGTCGCTGGTTCGCAAATAAATGCTTGCACCGTATGCAGTTTGTGATGCGTCTGAAAAGCCGTGCAGTTGTATGCATGCATGATTTGTGCTGAGCACGTGTCTCGGAATTGTGATTTGATTCACTGAATTGAGTTGTATGAGCCACTGCGACCATGTAGTATGGATGCTGAGTGGGACTGATTCATCCCAACTTAATTTCAGTTGCCACAGGGATTGCATTATAATTTTCGCGGTTATTATAATTGGACCGAGCAGGCCTAAGGGGTCAAAAATTTGTGCAACGCTTGACAGTATCGTTCTTTTCGTAATGCGATGTTTTTCTTGAACTGGCGCAATTGCGTAATGAAAGGAGTCTGAATTCGTGTTCCATTGTAGCCCAAGGGTCTTTATGCTTTGTGGATTATCATGATTTAATCCGATATTGACTGTGGCTATGCTTGGGAATGACTGTACATTCGAGGACCATTTGCTTAATTGAAAACCTCCTAACTTTAATAACGTTGTTACCTCGTTGCGAATTTGTTTTAGATCAGCAATGTTATCTGCACCGGTTAACAAGTCATCAACATAAAAGTCGCGCTGAACGATCTTGGAACCGATGGGAAATTGATTCTGTTCTAAAACTGCTAATTGGTTCAATGTTTTGACCGCGAGGTATGGTGCCGATGCGGTTCCGTAGGTTACTGTTGTTAATTCGTACGTTTGAACAGGGTCACATGTATTTTCGCGCCATAAGATGCGTTGCAATTGCGTTTGGTGCGAGTTAACTAGTACTTGTCGGTACATCTTAGTAATGTCAGCAGTGAATGCATACTGATGAGTGCGAAATCGTGTGACAATTGAAAAGAGGTCTTGTTGGATTGTCGGACCCACCATGAGAGTGTCGTTTAACGAAACGCCGTTTGACGATTTGCATGAACCGTCGAATACTACACGCACCTTTGTTGTGACGCTGCTTTCTTTGACGACCGCGTGATGCGGCATATAAAAACTTGAAGAGTTGCGAATGTGACATTCAGCGTCTGGAATTAATTTCATGTGGCCTAATTCCAGATACTCTTTCATAAAATTGATGTATTGATGACGTAACTGTACGTCTCGCGATAACCGCTTTTCTAGGGAATGCAAGCGTTTTAACGCTATTGACTTAGATTCGCCCAGTGAGGGCGCATCTATTTTTATTGGCAACGTCACGACAAATCTACCGTCTTCCTTACGTGTGTATGTTTGCGTGAACTGTTGCTCACACGTTTTCTCTTCTGGGCTAAATGTATTGTTTTTGTGGCATTGCTCAATCTCCCAAAATTTGGTGAGGTTACTGTCAATGTCTGTCATTGATAGATGACATGCCGATACTGATGAGGGTGGAAGTGATTTGTTAACAGAACCGCTTAAAACCCAACCGAGTTGTGTTTTTTGGAGAATTGGCAGATGTTTCCCTAGTTTGATTTGCCCTATGCACAGAATGTCCCAAAAGTGTTCGGCGCCAATTAAAGCGTCGATGTCTGAGGAGATGTTAAAATCGGGGTCAGCTAATCGTAAGTTCGTCGGTATGTGAATTGATGACTTGTCAAATGTGACAGTTGGTAATCTGTCTGTTATTCTGTCTATGACTAAACATTCGATAGATGCTTGGAATCGGTTAAAACGCGATTTCATGACTGCCTGAATTGAATTTGTCGTCTGGATTTGTGACTGATTGATACCAGTCACTTGTATTTGTGTGTTTTTGTGTCTTATTCCTAAACGACTAGAAAATGATTTAGTTATAAAACATGATTGTGAGCCTGAATCAAGGAGGACTCTGCATTGCTGCGGATAGCCATTCATGTCAAACATGTCGACTACCGCCGTTGATAATAATACCTGAGATGCGACTGTAATTAAACATTGTTTTGCCACTGCAACCACCGTTGTGTCTGCACTGGTGCCTTGTGTTTGTTCATCAGTAGCCATCGACTTGTTAATGTGTAACATGCTATTGTGTCGTCGATTGCATTTTTTACAAGCGCCTGAAAAGCAGCGCGGGGCAAAATGACCTGCTCGAAAACAATTGGTGCACAAATTCAATCTTTTGACCTCGTTCATTCGAGCATCTGGAGCGAGTTTAATAAATGTGTCACATTGATACAAAGGATGGATGCCCTTGCACAAAGGACACATTGGTTTGTCGTTGATCCCTACATGCACCGCTGTTTTCCGATCTTTTTGGATTTGCTTGCTCGGAGCAATCGACTCGAGCACTTGACATTTAGCGTTCAAGAATTTTGACATTTCGTCCATAGTCGGGGTTTTGCCAAATGGTTTTGCAGTTTCCCAGTCTCGTCTCGTTTTGACGTCTAATTTAGAGGTAATTAAATGAATTAGCAAAGCGTCCCAATGTTCGGTTGGTTGTCCTAACGTCTTTAAAATGCGTAAGTTTTTTTGTAAGTTATCGGTCAACTGTCGTAAATCAGTGTGGGATTCCTTCGTCATTGTCTGCAATTCAAAGATGTTTTGCACGTGTTTTTGAACTATTAGGGGCTTGTTTTCGAAACGATCTTTTAGAAGCGTCCATGCCACTTGGTAATTTATTGCGGACACTTCTAGCGACTGAATGACCGCTGTTGCCTCGCCTTTCAAGGACGACCGTAAATAGTGGAACTTTTGAATGTCTGTTATTGCTGTGTTGTCATGTATAAGTGAGTTAAAAGTGTCGTAAAAATTTAACCACGTGTCGTATGACCCTGCGAATTCTGGCAACTTGATCGTTGGTAGCTTGATTTGGCTGCCGAGCGCGTCCGCGTTTGATTGAATTGATATTGGCGTCGATGATGTCGATCGTCCAATGACGTTTGCGGATTCGATTAATTTAGCGGCGCGTCCCGACGCCTCATAATATAAATTTTCAAACGCTACCGTCTCTTCTTCATGATCGTAATCTGCTTGCAGCGCCTCGAGACTGAGTTGGATTTCCTCAAAATCTTTTAAAAGTAACCTGACCCCCTCAAACCGTTGTTTGAGTACGGACACATCAACGTTTGTTTCATGTTCTGATAAATAATTGTTGAACCGCGTTAATTTTGCCTTAATGTGGCCGCGCTTGCGATTTAAAGTCGCGTATTGCTCATTAGAGTCTTGCATTATAAATGTGATTATTGTTTCCAAATGCGAAGCTTGCCGTTGGGAAAGGGTTTTGTGACGGGATAAATTGAATTGTACTTACCCGCTGCACTTCTGAACGGTGCGTAGTTTGAACCCAAGCGACGTCGACTTCCAGATGTTTTCTTGATTTGATTGCGTTTTATTGCTCAGTAGCAATTGATTTGTTGATTTGTTTGTTGATTTAGTTGTCTAATTGCAATGACTTTGTTGATTCGTCGCTGTAGTGTCTGATTGCAATTGACAAGGTTGATATTCGACTCCGAAGGACCATGAAATGTATAGGCCGAATTGCCTGGCTGTTTCTCTTTTTGCTTAGATTCTCCAAATGAGACACCTTTTCTGATTGTATGATTTATTAATACTATATACACAATAAAGCTAAATTATGCACTAGTGTTTTTATGATGTTGAAACTTTGAGCTATTGTAAGTAACTGACTTAAATGTTTTCTATGGACCTTAAGGGTATTTTTGGGAGAGGGACACTTCAGGTACTTTTAGAACCCGAAGCCCATGTGCGCGTCCAAACACAATAAAATGTACTTAATTCTTTTCGTGTAAATACAACTTGAAACAAACGTGATTTTCCTTATGCACGTAAACAATCCGCTATTAAACCAAAAGGGCCCAAAACATACTAGAAAATTGATATTTTTTTAAAATATTCTAATTGATACTTAAAACAGAAAACACACTAACCTATACCCGGTTGCATTAACGCCTGTTAAATTTAATTCTATAGATTAAAGCCATGGTAACAATTGTTGGAGTTATAGCAACGATTGTTTTTAGCTATTCGTTAAATCTAACTGACGTTGGTGCAACCGGGCACTAAACACTTTCAGAAAACACGTTATCAAACTGCAAATATTTGAGGCCAACATTTGCCAAAAATTAATATCGAGTCCAGAATCCGTTGTTTGCAATTGTTATCTTGCAAACGTGTAGGCATGGACCCTACTAAATTTTGACAAATGTTGCGTTTCTGAAAGCGTCCCCATACCCTTTGAGCATGGAGAAATAAGGCATCTGCTGTTCGCACATGATTGCCATCCCCATCGCCATTCCATTCACGAACAACAGCGGCCCACAAATTTTCGATTGGGTTTAGATCGGGTGATTTGGCAGGCCAATCAATTAAATCAATTAATTCTTGGTTGGCAAACCACTCGCGCACCAATCGAGATTTGTGGACCGAGCTGTTATCTTGCACGAATGCAATACGATGAGGTTCTGGATAACGTATTCTCACACTAGGAAGCATTACCTCTTCCAAAATGCGAATATACTGGCCGGCATTCATGCGAGGTGCGAACAAGTTCGCCAGGTCCCTCAGACGACATCCATCCCCACATGCTCATGGTTATCCGTCCACTATCTCGTGACCTCGCAACATTTGCAGGTTGATAACGTGTTCCTACTGAACGCCAAAGAGGTTTGTGTGCCCCCACGTTGGTCTTAAAAACCTTCTCATCAGAGAAAATAACTTCGCTCCAATCTCTGTTAAGATTTTGTTGAGCAAAAGTTAATCTGCCCTTCTTCTGCTGCAGATAATTGTTTCTTGCGCCCGCACCTCCCGAGTCGGCGTACTGTTAACGGCTCCTCTTGATTTTCCGCTTCTATTCTTCTCAGCCATTTATATACCTGGCTTCGCTTTAATAAACACCATTAGGTTTAGTTACATTTTATTTAAATAATCGTCAGTTACGTAATTTAAAATAATATATCCTTGTGTGTATTTACTCGCCATTAAATTTAAAAGTACCTAATAATTGTAATTTGTCATCTTTAATCAAACAGCAAATTGTTTTCAAATGGTATTTTGGTCGTTCTTTGAAAGGAAACATTTCACTTCCACGAACCAAACAATTGAAGCGCCCTCAAATACCGGTTTTCTAAAGAAACCGCAAGAATCTAATTTTCCATTTATTTAAAATTGACATTTTCTGAATTACAATTGTTTTTTAAAATCATCAATTGTAATTCAAATTAGTTAATTGCAGTTTTGAAAACGTCAGTTAAAATTTAAAAGCATCAATTGTTTTCAAAAGTCATCAATACTTACAATTTTTTCTGCAAAATCTAAAAAAACCTGTTACTAAATTGTAAGAAATCTTGCGTTGTTCATTTATCTTCATACATAGAAATTGTCTACAAAATAAAGATGTGAAATTAAATTTAAAAATTAACCCGTTTTTGGATTTTTTTCAAAACTCAACAATTTTTCATTTCAACGTAGTATTTTCAACCGGTCAGAACTATGTATTTGTCACACAAATCCATTTCCTCGTAACTGCCAAGGGTGTATCGCCCGCCCTACCTGCAAAACAACCGGTTTTTAAGTACTTAGATATTCATTTTTGGCAAATGTTGCCGTCAAATATTTTCAGATTAATAACGTGTATTTTGATTATTTATTTGTAGCGCCGGATTTTACAAAATTGTTAATTTTTAGAGTTGTCCCCAAAATTTTGTAAAGTTTGATTTTTATTTTCACGGAAAGTAAAATTTAGGTTTGTGTGGCAATTAAATTTCAATGAACTTTTTAATTGCATTTTACTAATTAAATAATTAAATTAAATTAAATAACTAAATTAAATAATTTCGTTGAACGGCGAATTAATTTTCGAATTTAATAAATTTGAATTCAACATATTTCGTATTCAAATTCGGACCGGTTCCAAAATATTCTCCCAACAAATGAAAACATTATTAACGCCAGTGATATCTGTTTGAAACAGTGTGTTTGCTATACTAATAAAAACAGAGGCACATCTTTTCATTAAATTTTACAGAATTAGAAAAAAATGCTTAGAATATAAATATAATGTTTCTAGTTAAAAGTTAAAAATTATTTTTTAAAGTTGATGAAAATTTGTTTAAAACATTTTTATTCATAAACTATGCATAAGAACTAATTATATAAAGTCGTTTCCGTAAACATTTTAACAAATTTCCAAACTTTTATTTCGGAGACGAACGATTTTCTCCAATATACGTCAACTTTCCTGAACGCGCCCACCGTTTGAATTGTTTCCTTAATTTTTTTATTTTTGATGGGGCCCTGACTGAGTACTGCCTTCAAATTTGTAGACAATCATCCAAACACCCTTGCAAAACCGCCTGCGAGCGCTCGAACGCCGTGTCTCATTTAATTTGTCCAATAGTGTACACCGGGTAAAACTGTATCGTTGAAAGAGACTTGCTAGCCTTTGATCTGCGATGACCTCACTGCAGACAATTCTTTTGCAAACAATTTTCGAATTAGCGGAACAGATACATGGAAAGGATTAAAATTGTCAACACTAGGGGATTTACGATCAAAGCTGGGACACAATCGTTCTCCTTTTTTCGATCAAACAAATTTAATAATTAATTCAGGCAACTTTTTGTCAGTTAACGTGATTTGTGATTTCGTTTGATAAATGACTGTTTAAAAAAAAGATAATTAGCTAAATTGCTTGATTTGTTTTTAATTCTAATACAGTGTGTCTCCGGATGGGATTTCCTACTCTTGCTTTGACAAGAAAATGTCACTCTTAACAAGAACTTTTTCTTGCCCTAGGAAGGCATACACGGTAGTCAAACTTCTGATGAAGTGTACAGAATGTTCTAAAAATTAGAAAATATGAAATCAATATTAAGCAAACGCCTTAGTTGTATTTTTTGAAAAATGTTATTAACAAAGTTGCTCGGAAATTTAAGAAAAACTTAAGTAAAAACTTTGATTAAGAAATAACAAAAATGTATTTGCAGTAAAGTAACTTTTTTTTCAAGACTTCAATGTGCAAACCTCTCACACATGTTTTCAGTCTCTTCTTAAATATAAAAGTTGTCTACAAATTCGTTCGTACGCCCTTCTGTTTGAAATATTCCCATAAAAGATAATCTAATGGGTTTGGATCAGCTATTGGCCCAAAATGGGTAATTCACTTGTTAGGGAAATGAATATTTGGCTACCCTAGTAGCACACTCGACGTAGGATCCCGACCTTGGACGTAGGTTGCGATGTAACGGCTTTTCCGAGTCGAAACTGAGTCGTTTTGCCAAAACGACTCAGTTTTGATTTGGAAAAGCCGTTTCATAGTAACCTAGGATCGAGGTCAGGGTCCTACGTAGATTCTATGCGGTTCCTACGTAGTTCCGACTTTTTGCTCTACTAGGGTACTGTCGAATTTAAATTGAACAATGGGTAGGGTATCCGTCTTGTTGAAACAAAATATTTCTTCTAAATTCTAAATTTTCAATGTTTAACTCGGTCAAACCAACGTTATTTAAGATTTCTAAATAAGCATTTTGATTAAAATTTCCATCCAAAAAATAAGGTCCTATTATTCCGTTATATAGCATGCCGCCTTTAAACATTCCCTTTTTGAGCCCAGTTGAGAAAATTAATGCTTTTTCACACACCGGTTTTTACAAAAAATTCAGAAGCTTTAAAAAGAAGGACTTTCTGAATAAAACCTTTAATAACTAAAAAGAATATTATTTATTCCGCATAATTTACAAAAATGAGGAAATATCAAAAAATTGACTTAACCGCATTGACTTCTGAGTGACTAATTGCTTAACTAATTTTTTTATTTAAATTTTTCTTAAGTGTCTAAACAACTTTGTTACAAAATACTTTTCAGAAAAATAAAAAGTTAAGGTACTTTACTTAGAACATTCTGTACATTGTATCAGAAGTTTGACTATTATTTATCACTTTCCAGGACAAGCAAAAAATTTTGTTTAGGATAACATATTTTCGGCAAATCAAAGGTAAGAAAGTTTACAAAAGTAGTAAATCTCATCCAGGGACACACTGTAAATCGGGATCCTGAAAAAGTCCAACTACTTGTTAATACATATTACACTTTTCTCCTTAAAATCTGTCTTAATAAATAAAAAATAATGAACAACATAAATCTTTTATGAAATATAGTTTAAAAAATTTGTTTAAATTAAACCCCCATGTCGTGTCTATAATTCCAACCCCATTGGCAACTTGGGACTCTTTTAGAAACATTTCGAGGCGTATTAAAAGGATTCGTGTTAGTTTGATGTATCAGTTTGGAAACATATGAGATCATTTCGGCGGATATCTTGGCAGCATTGTGTTATTTTAAATTACCAACATAAAAAACCCGATAGAAGAAACAAGGGAAGCGTAAAAGCGTTCTTTTTCGCGGACATAGGATAAAGTATGGCGTTTGTATCGGTTGAACTTCCGGATGCTTCATGACACCAGGAAATATACTTTTATACCTTGACGTGATCCGGAAAACTCACTTGATAGAGAACATTTGAGTCCCCGATAATCGAACGGTTCGGATGGGATCCTAAGCCGAGTCCGATTCTTGCTACCATTAATTCCTGTCCGCTGCTGTCTCCTCGCCGATGCAGGATAAGATCCTTTCCATCTATCATCCCCTTCATTATTTTACCACCGCTGACGCGGAATGTATAACCGCTTATCTTATTTCTAATGTCCTATTGTTGAAATACTTTCCGGATTTGATGGCTTCATCCCTCGAAAAAGATCACTTTACCGTGAGTAACACTCTCGACGCAAACCTCAAAGTGGATGTCGAGTTCGTACAATTTTTTTAACATTCGAACTCTTGCCACTGATTTGTGTAAATAAGACATGAAAGCTATTTAGATGCCTAATTAATTTACATGTTGACTACCGGGTGCTTTCAAATAATTAAAAACGAAGCTGGTGCGTAAAGCTCGCAGCTTTTTTCTAATTCGCATGTTTTTCTGTCGTCTGTAAAGATTTGCACTTAATAAGATGTGGGAGGAACAAAGCTTTTACCGATTTTCTAGAATACAAAGATTTTTATATTTGTTCTAAATGAATATTTATTTTGTATAAGATATGCAAAACAACCGCCAACAATAAAATATGTAGTTAGGTATCTAAACTTATAAAAGTCTTTGGAAATGTAGAGAAGTTTGCATAAATCTCATATACAAAGATTACATCTGAGAAGATTCATTCCGGGCTGTAACGTAAACTAATTGGTTCTTTTCTAAAGTAGGTACTTCAAATAAAGAAAGTTAAATTAATTTTTTAATTACTGTATGCGTTTTTTAAAACAAACTTTACGCTACACATTCTCGAGGATCTGCAGAAAATGTGCAACTGCGCGAATTATCTACTTTAGTGATCTGGGTTAAGTATGGAAAACTACATTGTTTTTTCCCTAGGTTAGAAACCTTCACTTTTGAGTAAATTTTACGATTTTATAATCTTTTTTAATTAATTGGAGCCTTGCAAATATACTCTTGGACTAATAAAATACTATTTATTTTCCTTCATTTAATTTTTCCAGCACAAGTTTCCCTCAATATTGACCACAGAATTTATGTAAATACAGTAGACCCGCGTAAGTGGAAATATCTCTTAAACGTACTATTAAATAATACGAACATCAAATGTACAGGGTCCTCCAACGTTAATAGTTACCCACACAATTAGTAAATTACTATCTAAAATTTTTGTTCATTTCATGGACGACTACAAACTGATGGTATTAGTTTTTTTTATGATAAACCACACAGACGCGATTTTTAACAAATATTTACGATTTTAAATAGCTTGTGCCCGGTTTCTGAAAGCGATGTTAACATATCTCCAGTTAAATAGCCCGGTTACCACGGTTACCCATTGTTGCGACAATCATCACTATGGTAATAATTGGAGATATAAGTTAAGATCGCTTTCAGAAACCGGCCATTAGGGCCGGTTTCACAAACGTCAGTTAGATTTAATCGATAGTTAATAACAATAGTTGCTATAACTACAACAATTGTTGTAAACGCTTAAGTGGGAAGATGATTTTAAACTGGTCTTTAAAGACCAGTTTAACGGCACATTGACAAACCGGTTCTTACAGTGGTAAATTTACCCGACCGAAAGTGATGACCAAATGATATGCATGGAGGGTTGTATATCAAACCCTACTGTAATCAGTGATTATCACATCCGGACTTAAAATAAACGCTTCCTACCTATAATGACTCTTTAATGATTCTTGGGTTTGCTTACATTCTGCCTGTGCTTTACACATCGCACTGTTTTTATATTACTTGTGTTCAGTTATTTGAAGTGAACAACAGCCAGTGTTTCAGTGATTTTTGTAAAGATGAAATTTCAAAGCTTAAATACGCCCTTGATTCTGAACGCATGCCGCTACTACCTGACATCTTTATGACATGTTGATTCTTCAAATAGCCTTGTAATTTTACATTTGCCTGATTTATTTGTTATATCTTGAAAATTGTAAATAGCATTTCTAATTTATACATCGAAATAGCAGAATTTTAATAAAGAGCTGATAAGGTTTTGATAATTTTAAATAGAAAAAATTATAAATAAAAGATTTATGAAAAGAAATACAAAAATCCCTGAAAATGACATAAATGCGCGTCGTGACGCCAGGTGATCAAAACTAAAAGCGAAATTATCATCAGATCGTTGCCTATTAATAACAATAGATAGTCAAATTTTTATAGTAATATTTTCAAAATTGGAGTTTCTGCTTGGGGATGACCATTAACGTTAGAGGACCCTGTACGCATCGACTATTCTGTAGTGCGAACGATCGGCACCTTTTATAATGCAAACAGTAGCAATTTGCACTGTGAAACTTACTGAAACAAGCAAATAACTTTTATGGGGAAGAACTTTCTTCTCTACAATATATTGTAACGCTGTTAAACATTTTTTACGAAGTGTAGCTCTCGGGTTCCAATTTACTGATAAATATATTTGGTAGCTCTTGCAGTTAGTGATAACGTCTAAGAGTAAAAAAATATACGCATCTTTAACTACAAACACCAGAAATAAATAGTTTTCTACAAATTCTATAATAAACACTGGTACAATTTTCATACGAAAGTTTCGATTCACACAGGTTTTTCTGTATTATAACAGTCACAATCACAGAAGGGTGGTTTACCGCTGAGCTCAAGTTAGTTGTACAGCGCTTACACCCATCGCACACTGCAGACTTTTAATCCGCCGACAGTGTAGTCGGTTGCTTAATCAGTATAGAAATTTAGGTAAGGGCGCACACCTAAACGATTCTAGTCGACCGACGGACCGACTGAAAAATAGTTGAATATGCACACCGATTCGCTTCCAACTTGAAAGTTGCCAATTATCGGCCGACTGTTTATTCAGTGTGGTATACTATGGAAGTGCGCACACTGGCCGATTAACCTTTATTTTAATATATTTTATATACATACTTATATTTTTAAACGGTGACGAAACTGCTCGAATAACATGGAATTCACAGTATTTCAAATGGCAGGGAGTGCGGTGGGATAACGGCTAAATATGTGGAATCTTTTTAACGTTTATAAAAATCCGCGTTTAATTGAACACAAATCGTGCGCAGTAATTGTACGCTTTTCTTTTGAATAGAAGCGTACCTTTATTCACCAAAAAATATTCCTGTATTTAGTACGGTATGCTTTAACATTTCATGAAAAGATATTTTGACTAAAAGAATTCCCTTACAAAAATCCACGCTACAGTCAACGTGCTAAATAATTGTAAACGTATGCAATATAAAAACAAAGTTTGCGTTTCGATTTAAAATTTATTGTCTTTTAGTGCAGCCAGTATGAAATCGCGATCCGCATTTTCTATTCTGGTGACACTCTTTTGATTATTAATTTCTGCATTCGATATGGATGAATTTTATTCTCCCGGGGACGCCGAAATTCGATTGACACATTTATTGTTGAAAGTTTGGACTTTATTAAATCGAGTTTTGTGATACCTACATTTGTATGGGGCATTGAAAAATTGATTTATCGCGAAACATTGAAATTTCCCGAAAAGTAATTAAATGATATATGGACGCGTGGGATTGCAACTTATTGATTGATTCGTTTTTGATTGCCGTTTCTATTAATGGTTTCCTTTAACGCAGTGTCAACACTTCCATTTATACAGTACATAACTTTTCCAAGTTTCGGGTCAATGAGATTATAGCAAACTTCCGCGGTAAAGAACCACGTTTGGAGAGAGCGAGATATTCTGACCGCAATCCGGAAAAACAGCGCAACTTCTCTAATTATACTCGGTTTCAAAATCCTGTCCCAAACATGCTCCAGTTTTTCGATTTTTTTAACAAGTTTTGTATTCGAGGGGAGTAAAATAAGCCATGCAAATCGACCTGTTTTATTTATGTTAAGTTACAGAATATTCTCATCACGTACGTTTGTTAATAAATTTATCCACTCTAAAGAACTGGAATTAGAATTTTTATCTTTTAAATTGCATAAATTCATTTCTCTGTAAATTGTCGGGAATTACATTATTAACGTTGTTTCGTAGGGCGGACATGTCTAAAATAAATGGCAGTGAAACCGTGCTATCTAATAATGACGTAATTAAATATGTTCCACATTATTTTAAAATTCTTCAGTAAAATAGTCTTTGGATTTTACCTATATATACAGGGTGTTCCGTTTTGTATCCATGAAAATTAAATGTACGATAGAACTTTAAATTTTGAAACAAAAAGTTCATATAGGTAAACATATATCGAAAAATGATTTTTAAGGGAATTACGCCCCTTTAAAGGAATCCTTATAAAATTGGTTTTTAGTTTGGTACGCAACACAAACATTAAATGTTAATGTTATTTTTTAACTAACAGACTAAAAATGTGAATTATGCTTAAATTTAGGAAAGAAAATAAAAAATTAAGTAGTAACAAATACTTTATTAAAAGTAAAATTATAACTTTAATGAGTACCTACTTTAACAAATGTAAATTAGAATTAATTTAATCTAAAAAAGGTGTTCAAAGTGTGGACGGTTTTGGTTAATGCATAGTTAACAAATGTTCTGGTGTAATATTCCGTGGAGCATTTAGAATCTTCTGTATTAAGCTCCTTCCGAGTATACAAGAAGTCTTAATGTAGCCGCAAATAAAGAAAACCACTGGGGAGCGGGAGCGGCCAGACCACAGAACCACCCCTCCCGATCGAGCATTCTCCATAATTGGTATTTAACCAATTTAGGACAGGACCAAGAAAAGCGTACTGGGCACTCATCAAGTGAAAATAGAGGTGATTTCTGACATGTAGGGATACATTTTCCAACCTGTGTTGCGTACCAAACTAAAAACAGATTTTACAAGGATTCCTTGAAAGGGGCGTAACTTCCTTAGGAAGTATTTTTTCGATATTTGTGTATATGAACTTTTTATTTCAAAATTTAAAGTTCTATCGTATATTTAATTTTAATTGATACAAAACGGAACACCTTATATATACATGTAAATGTATACATAATTTTTTTTCTTTTCTCCCCACTATCATCTTGTTGTAAGAGCATATCTTGATGAGAATTTGCCAAACAGACGACTTGGGCGAAGAGGTCCCATAGAATATCCTGCCCGTTCGCCAGACCTAACGCCACCGGACTTTTTCTTGTGGGGATACCAGAAAACTGACGACTCTGGAATTTACTAAAAATGCGTCACAGCACCACTTATTCCAATTCTCTCTGCTGTTCCAATTTCCATTTTCCAGCTCTTATTTATCCATCGCCTCGTCGACTTTGTCCCTCCATGATCTTTTAGGTCTTCTTCGTTTCGTTGGTCCTATTGGATTTCAGTCACTTTCTTTATCCATCTATTATTTCCCTTCTTCTCACGTGTCCATGCCACTTTAATCATTTTTCTTTTACGCAGCTTACCACATCCTTATCTACACCCATTGATTCTTTTATTTCACGTTTGCTCTGATTCTTTTATTTAATATCCACGTCTCTGCACCGTAAGTCATTATACTTTTTGTATGTTTTGTAATATATCGATCCCATAGCACTGAGTTAAGTTGTTTTATACCTGCTCTAGTCTAGCCTAATTTTTAAATCTTCCTAAATACTTAAATTTGTGTTTCTTTGATTTTTCTAGATTTCTAGATATTCTACAGATCTTTCTTTTGCTGTCAAATATTTTGTTTCATCAAAGTTAGGCACGGGGTCTATAAACGCTAGATTTATTTCTCTATTCTTGACTATTTTTCTGTATTAGTTATTGTAAGGTGTATATGTGATCTAGGTGTGATCTCCCGGCTTTGAAACCTGCATGGTCTTCTCCAATTTTGCCTATTCTTTTCTAATTTATTTTTTATTATTTTACCATAAGTTCTTCCCGAGGTTGGAATTACACTAATGCCTCTATAAGTAATTGGTGGATTTGCTACGGTTACAAAAACTTCAAGTTGCATGAACGAAAATGGAGAAATTAATGTTAGGAGTGACTATAAGAGATATGATCCGAAATAAAGATTTTAGAAAGAAAACTGGAATAAGGTACATATGGCGGCTTGTCAGAGGAGGCAAGGGAGGCTAAGCCTCCTCATGGACGGTAAATTGTGATACAAAAATAAAATATCATAATTTGTTGACTAATTAGAGTACCTATTCTTCAAAAGCATTAGCCTTCTCACTCGTCACTACCACGAGCCGCCACTGTACATAATAGAGATGATAGCTAGATTAAAGTGGCGATTGACAGAACACATAACTAGAACAATCGATGGACGATAGACAAAGTAAACTAGTAGAATGGAGAACCAGAGCCGACAAGCGAAATGTAGTGAAACCACCAACCCGATGGACCAATGGTTTAAAGCGAATCATAACAAACTGAATCGGAACTGTGCAGAATGGAGAGGCTTAAGGAGGTATATGTCCTGCATTGGACGTCAATTACTGGGTGATGATATAATAAAGGGCATTCATGAAATTAACAAAGGCCTATGACACAATTCCGATAAAAAAACTTTTTGAAGTGCTGCAAAAATCAATCATTAACATCACGGTAGTCAGAGTCATAAAAATTATATATAAAAAGAGTTCTCCAGGAATTAACTAACAACCGAATTCTCTTTCACCAAAGGATTAATGTCAAGGTTGCAACCTATCACCAATATTATTTAATACATAAATGTTACGTGAACTAGCCACTGTTCTTGTCCATTTCAAATTTTGTAAAAATTACATGAAATATTGCCCATTTCATGAATTGGACACCTAATAAAATAATACTTACGAAGCAATATCTATTGGTGGAATACAATGTAAGCTTGCAATTAGTCAGTTTCAGAGCGCTGCATTGTTGCTCTAATTTCAAATTAAGTCGAATAATCTTAAAACTCCCATTTCAGTAATTAAATTGCAATAAATCATTTTCAGCTCCGCGGCTTTTTAAATGCCCACGTTTTCTTTACAGTTTTAATTACAATCAAAAGTTCTAACGGTACAAAAAATTGTGATTAAAAATACAACTCCGAGAAAAATTTGGCGAATTGTGAGAGCGCAAAAAAACATCCCCGAAAGATCAAGTTTCGTTTTATTTTGATGAAAAGCTGCAATATGTCATCAGGTTTAAAAAACGTTACCTCATCGTTATGTTGTGTAAATTTAAAAATTGCCAGCCTCTCCCGGTTCTATTCGAAGGACGAGAATCTTCCAATCTTTGTGCTTTAATTCAAGAGGCACAATGCGCCCTTCGCCATGCCGCTGCCAAATATACGTGACTACGAATAATAATTGCAGCAAGGAGAGGATTAAAACACAAAAGCTAAGGAGCTCAGTTTATTATGTACCGACCTAAATGTCTTCCACGGCTCAAGTTTACTGAGAAAAAATTAAAGACTAATTTTCCTCGAACGAGATTTTTTTATTATAAAAAATTGCACCCCGCCGGCGGTCCATGTCGGATTTCTTTCATTCGGTTTAATTTTTTGCTCCCCTGATTATGCGCGAATCGAAATTTTCTTACTTTTATATTAACTCGGTTAGAGTAAAGTCTTTATGAAAAGCGATCAGAAGCAGAGTTTCGATTAATCTTTGCAGGCTAAAGATAACGGAGAGGCTTCGTTGGAAAATTTATTGTAGACGTGGGACATTTCATTAATTGAGAGCTCGCGTTTATAATCCCTTAACCAGATTATTCGCGCTGCTTTGGAAAGCCGGCGCGGTTTTACAAGCCCATCAATCAATCGAAGATTTAAGATGTACAGGTAGTAACAGATAACTGCCGTTCGCTTCCGCATTCCCGCCTGTTCTTTTTCGATAACAACTTTCGGTATTAAAAATCTGAAAGGCTCCCGAATTGCTCCATATTGCCGCTCGATTAACTACTTCATCACAACAAAAAACTTTACCAACTAAAACCGATCCCATCTTGCAATCAATCCGATTAATTAACGAGGCTCGCAGGTCAGAAAGATTAAATTTAATATTAAGCACTGAGAGGCTTAATTGATTATTGAAGATATTAAATTGGTAGAATATTTATTTCGTTAGCGATAATAGTATATAGTATGGTAATATATTAACACAGTGTGTACCTAGTTAGACGGAAAAATAAAAAGAAGTTTTTACTTGTTTCAAAACTAAATAATAATATTCTTTAAAAAATGTGATATTGTTCTTATTAACAGTAAAACTCTGTCTGACGACTACAATTACATCGAGGGCGAAATGGCGGCATCTTCCGAGGTGTATATTATAATATTTTCTAGACTAATGGAAGTAGTAACCATAAAATTTCAAAATATTAAGAATAAAAATTCTGACAAATATGACTGGTCATCTTTAACAGTTCAATGAATAAAACAATGAATTCTCTCCTTAGAAAATATTTATTATGATTATACTCTTTAGGGAGAACATGTTTCACTTCTGTCACGATTTTGACAGCGTAGAAACCGATTTCTACTCCTGTGTACAGTAGAATTTCAAAAATATGAACATAAGTTAATGTAAAAAACGCGATAGTGTGAACACTAAAATTTTTTCATATATTGAATTTACGTTATTAAAGCTTACAACAACTTCGGTTGTGTCTTGACTGTAGAGAAAAATTGAGAATTGAGAAAGAATTAAGTCAGTGTTTCCCAACTTTTTATGTGCCACGCCCCACCTAAGCCTTTCTAAAATTCTTATGCCCCCGTATGTAACATATACATGCATTTTTCTTTCAATTTTAGCACCGAAATCTAGCATTGCATTTAAATGGCCCGGAGCAAAAGGGTTAAACTTGTGTCGAGTCCATTTTCGAATTGTCTCCCTGTGGGGCGTGGGCCCCACGTTGGGAAACAATGAGTTAAATGCTAGTATGAAAGTGGTGTTAATTTTACAATTGATTTACAATTAAAATGAAACCAAAGTGTTGATGTTAAAAGAAGTGTGGATGAGATGATGCAGTAGTCCCTTCTGATTGTCAATTGACAGTCAGAACCGGAAGCTCAAAATATCACCATCCGGTAAAGCGTATCCGATATATTCAATGGATATTTAATTTTTTTTCAAAATAACCTCTTCGCCCGATTTTAAAAGTGTGACCTGGGTAGTCTACGACAACCTATATAATAAGATAAATGTCAAAAATTTTATAAAACTGAAACAAAACTAATTCAACTTCTGACTAACTAAACATTTGTCACAACCATTTCCCTGAGATTTTAAAAGGATGACCCGGATGATCTTAGACAACCTGTGTACTTTCCATTAATAAACTTTTTCTGATTGAATCAGTTTCTCCAATAACCTTTTATATACAAGGTGTAAACGAAATAAGTACATTAATTTTAACTGGTAATAGATCTCTTCAAGATCAACAACTTTTCCTAATAACTTTGTTTTGAAAACATTTTTGTTTTTGAGTTAAAATTATTTTAAAATCTGACACAATTTTCTTACACGCCACTGGAAGCAAAGTTACCTAATCAACAAGATTACCTTATGAAACGGTTACCATTAGTTGCGACTATTATTGTCAATTTTAAACAATAAACCAACAAACACCAAAAAAAAAGGTTTATTTCAAATTTATTTTTAAACATTGACGCGAGAATTGAGCTAACGAAAATAAAGAAAAACGATCGTAAAAATTGTTCAAAGTGTCCACCGTTGTTTTGTACACATGCTTGAAGACGCCGACGAAGTGATTCTTCTACCCTTTGTAACATGGCTCTGTTGTTACGAATCATTGCAGCACCAAGTTCCACCCGTTCTTGCAACATTTCGATGGTATCAATTGATATACTAAATCCTTCATGTACCCCCACAAAAAGAAGTCGCAAGGGTTCAAGTCCGGCGTTCGGGCAGGCCAGGATACAGGACTGCTTCGTCCTATTCAACGAGCACTTTTCGAACATGATAAGGATACAATTGCTGTTCTTTTAGTATTTTCCAAATTGTACCATGCGATACTCCATGTGGTAGTGCTAGCCTTCTTGTGCTGAGCCCAGGTCGAACCTCGACACTGTTCAGAACAGCCTCCTCAATGTTTGCAACTTGAGCTGGACGCTGCCGACCACGATCGTAAGCTGCAGGCTGAAAAGATCCGTGATCTCGAAGATGCTGCACCACATTTACAAATATGCGAACATTCCGAAGACGACGGTTCGGAAATCGGTTCAAGTAAATTCTTCGATCTAAGGCTGCATTCCCTCGGCTCTCACCATAGGTTAACACAATATCAGTAAATTCGTTATTAGTAAATCTAGACACTTTTTCAGATTTCACTTGACAGAAGTGACAAATTAATTTTCAATAATAAAAAGTCATTATTTTTCTTTGTTGGAGCATTTCATAGAAGGCTCGTCAATTTGTGGGGGGAAAAAATGATTTTAAAAAATGCGATTTCGAAAAAATGGTACATAAAAAAGGGCTTATCTCGACGAGTTCTACTACTGGTAAAAATTAATGTACTCATTTCGTTTACACCTTGTATATATATAAGTACTTTTATTTAATTAACAACTAGCATACTAAAGAAATAAAAATGAAACAAAATAAAGCCTTTGCAAGTACTTAGCTAGTACTTTGAAATTTGTTGAATAAAGTTATGGAAGTATGTATATTTGTAAACTGAAGAGTCTTGTAACATAGAATAAGATAAATCATTCATTGAAGGGTTAAGATTGCTTCAGTAAGTATCAAGTTTATCGAAATTCAACGACTAACCTCAATGTCGTTAATTATTTACATTTGTGACGCATGATACTTTGATTTAATTGAAGCTGCGAGACGGAAAGTGTTCATCTTAATTTTTAGAATTTTCACCTTTATTGCACTAAAGAAAACCAGTATCTGGATTTCATGTGGAAATTTATTAGTTTTGAAACAACCAAAAACTTTTATAAAGAATAACATTTTTCTGTAAAGTTGAAAATAAAAAGGTTCTCCTTATCTTCAGTCCATCTCCGAATATACTACGAAGAAATACTGTGACTATTTTCCCATGTTTTTTTTTTTCAAAGTACCATCTGATCAAAAAGTTCTATGCACTAGAACCACGATTATGATTTTTTTTTAAATTGATGTTGGCAGTGAGGAGTAAAGGTATCACCTACTACTTTATAATATAACTTATACAGTTTTAACAAAATCATTTAAATTTTACAAAATGTTTAATACTGAACTTAAAGTTTTTCTTAACAAAAGGCAATTTCGAAAAGGTTTAAAGTTGAAAAACAGAGAATGGGTGGCCATGTATAGAAAACGGTTGCGCTGTGCTACTAATATAACCTTAAATTGTCAGATGTAATGTCGATGTCACTTTTAGTGCCAACATAAATTTAAAAAAAATATATTTCACAATTTTCTGGATTATAGAACTTTTTAACCCTACTGCATTATTTGCTCCTCTTTAATAAATTTATTAACTAGTTTTGCTGGATAGTCATTGTTTATAGTTTTTAATGATACTTAAATTACCCGAATAAAATATGTTCTGACTTAATCTAACCACTCTGGTCTTCTTGCTATAAAATGTAATACCTATCTTTATTATAAAGTATGGAACGAGTTAAAATTAATTAATCTACCTGAACGAGTAGGATTTCTATGCCGAAATGTTTCGAGCAAGATAAATAACGTTTGATTCAGGTCTAATTACTGATTAACTTCTTCGACACTGTAAAAGGACTGCAATAATTAAAATTAGTGATTAAAATTAAACATTAAGCACTTTTCACCCTGACAATCGATTTGTTTCACATCCCTATTCGTAAACGAGTAAAGTGCATTCTTTACGCTTTCTAGGTCAGCTCCATTTTTTTCCGGGTATGCGAAGCTTTTAGGAGAAACTTTAATTTTATGACGGTGCGCTGCGCATTCATCATTACTCGCACACGAGCATAAAAATTCTTTTGTCTTCAATTTCAAAAGACGTTTCCACCGATGATGCTAACGAGCGAGCTATTTTTTCCCCGTGAAAAATAATTTCTTCGATGGATATTTTTCAAGCAGTTTCTCCGATATAGTTATTCGAGTATTATCAATGTTGTAGTTTGATATTTGAAATTAGATTGTCCTGGATCAGAAACGTAGGAGCGTGCAGCTCCCGTAAAAGCTGAATAATATGATTTGCAGCAAAATAAAAGTTCCCCTCGGTGCTCTTGTCTTCTTTTTTAAATGTTATTCCTCTTATTGAATAAAATTTCAAATTCGCTGAGGCCCCGTATTGTTCGGCAATGGAGGATTAGGTTTTTATGTTTGTTGATTTACGGTGTGGCGCCCGAACAAAGTTTTAATCCTCTAAGCGGTTATTATTTATTAAATGACTAATAAAATTGTAAGTTTAAGCCCACCTTATAAATTAATGCTCTTTTATTTTGATCGTAAATTTAAGCCTTTGTTATATTTACAACATATCTTCGATCCTTTTATTTTAATTTAAAACTGTATTTTGCAACACGTTCGTGTTTCAAATTTAGCGTTTCGATAAGATCGAGAATATGTACTTAATTGAATTGTTTTCAACTTATTGTTAGTACAAGTAATATTATATAAAGACGTGATCCTATTAAATGAAACATATTATCTTCAGTATCTTTTATGTTTAACTTGCTCGCAATTGTAATAAAACACTGAAAAAAATCGTATGTTACAAATTACTACAATAATGTAGCACATATTTTGTAACAATTTTTGCTACAAAGAGAGCATTTGTTACTTAAAATTGTAATACAATTTTTAAAGCATTTGTAGTGAAAACTTTGTAGCAATCTTATCTACAAAGTGTATTACTTTTTCAAAACAATTATGGTATTACTTTTGTTTTAATATTTGCTATAAGATTGTTGCAACTTACATTATATTTTGAGTGAGTTTTACTATAAAATAAATGGATTAACGTCACTACAATTGTTGCATATTTTTCGAAAATTTCTGGCCAATACAAATTCATAATTGTTGGCACGTGCTTGCCGAATGTATTTTATTGAAAGTGATCGAGAGGGAAGGAACAGATTTGCGGACGCGGCCCGTTGCCGAAAAATTGCCGACAATAAAATAATTTACACTGATCGCACCCCGCTAGGAAATAGGATACCAGGGAAAAATATCGTAACAAAATTATTTTTTGAGATTTTGCTCTCATTGTCTGTTTTACAAGCCGTGTATAACGTATATTTGGACTTCTGACCCAAACAGTATTAAGTCACACAAAATACGCCTTTAACACTAGAACGCTACCGTCATTGGAGTTAATAGGTTAATGCCACGGAAAATTGGGCTTTAATCAATATTGATTATATTGCGGTTTACAGATAAGAGTTGTGAATTTCTGCTGATTTTGCATTTATTTATTTATATTATACATCCGAAACAGTGTGTAGTCGATATGCGTGAAGGAGGATGTTGTGGCTGGTCGGTGGAGCCGGTGAAGAGCGCCTTCCAGCAATTGGAGTGATAAACAACCTCGCAATATAAACAAACTGATTAAAAACGGTCATTCATTCTTTCGAGAGCTTACGAACAACTTCTTTTTAATACGCATAATTTTGTATCAATCTTTTTAATTATAATTAGTTAGTAAAGTGAAATTAATAAAGTCTTAACTTACTGACTATAAGTGCGATAAGTTTATTAATAATTATTAGTTTTGCGTTGTGATTTTGTGTGAGTTAGGTATGGATGACTTCGTTAAGACAACCTTAGAAAGCTGGGGCTTGTTAGACCGGTTGAGGGTGAGCTTTGACGGTAAGTACTATCGAAACAGTTTTTACTATTCATTAATAAAGTATTCATAAAGTCCATCGTTGCAACATACCTCTATTGTTTTACCGCGTTTTATTTGACAGTAACTATTAATTATGAAATTTGTTTTACAGTAAACGAAGTCGACAAACAGACCTTACTCAATCTTGATCGAGAAGATCTCAAGGAATTAATTCCAATTTTGAGCACGCGGAAACTGTTTGGCCAAAAATTAGAGAAATTAAAAATTGAGCATCAAGTAAAAATAGTTTTGTTCAGAATTAATTTATAAAATCTGTACCAGAGAAGCAGAATGATGTATGTCCACTTTTTCCAATCATGAAAATTTGATGTATATTGATTACATTTTAAAAAATATGTTTTTAAAAAATATGTTTTTAAAATGTAATTTGTGTATTTGACAATGTTTTAAAGAATGTGTTTTTTAAAATGTTTGTGATTTGTAATAAGTGTTAAAAAATTTTAAAAATTGTTATGAACAAGGAACATAATTTGTAAGTAAAAGCTCTTTTTGTATTTACTTGTATTATTACTGTAGATGTTGTTTAAAATATATAAGAAACAATCCTGTTATAATTAATTCTTGCGTTTCATTTTACCTGGTTCATTTTACCACTAATTCCATTCCAAAAAAAAGTAGTAAATTGTGATTCATAAAAAATGTAGTATTTTGCAACGAATATACATATTACTTTTTACTACATTAATTAGGCGCAGAAGTCTGTTAATTGTTGCAAAATATGCTGCAAAACCTGTAGTAAAAATAACGGCAATAATAATAGAAAAAGATATGTGTATATGGTAACTGTTTCTCTTTTTTGTCGCAAAATTTAATCTCTAAAATAGTAATTTTTAGTATAAAATCTTATACTTTTTACTGTAAAGATTTGGAACACATTAGTCTTTATTTTAGTAAATTTTGCAATGACTGTGTAGTACACTTTACTATTATATTTGTCGAAAATCTCGCTATACACGTTAGTACTATATGCCACAAATTATTGTAAATGTAGCTACAACCAAGTTACTACAATTGTTTAGAAAAAAATGATACAATTTGTAACTAGTCGTATTTTTAATACAATTTGTGGTAAAAATTTGTACAATTGTAGTTTTATTTACTACTTTTTTTTTTCAGTGAAGTTACCGTTTTAGAGGCTGTTCTCGATGGAACTACGCAAATTATTCGTTAGCTTTATCGTTACAATAAGAATTTTCTCTAGGAGGATCTTTTACTGGTAATATATCAAATTATACATCACGGAATTAAGTGAACGCACTGGTAGGTTTCAAATTCAATCAAAACTTAATACACTGTACGGGAAGGATGAAATGGGTCTCTTCAGCTGTTGTCTGGAAATTGTGATTAGGATTTATGTTCATGGAAAAGCCACTTATAACGTATTATTGATTAATATGGAGCGTTTACACCTGCACTGATTTGATGATGCCAGTAGCAAGTTACATGTTGGTTTCCATAGTAATGCGCGCCCACTATACATTAACATTCAACGTAATTTGTTAACTATATGCAGGTCGGTACTGGCGCCAACAAATTAGTGCACGTGTGCACGCCGCATTAATCACTCATTACATTTTACGCCAATAAAAATGTAAGATTGTTTTAGGTATGAGATACATCAGCAATCCTCGTTGTTAGGGCGTATACTCAGTAGTTATATCCCGAGTGTGCGCCAAATACCTGAATATTTTCAGGAGTGTGAAAATATTTTGTAGTGGCGTGCACGAGGGGCATATACAAGAATATTTCTCGAAAGCAATAATTGCCATTTGTTTATTCTGATTTACTACAATTAATTATTAAAACATTTCTCAAAAAGTAAACTGCAACAATTAAAAATACTTGATTCTTCCACATGTACAAAACATTCACTTATACCTAACACTTATTGGTCGAAATTAAAAAATAAAATTCGGTGATGCTATTAGAGAAAATTTTTACAGTGAACTAGTGGAATATTTCGAATGTACAGCTTGACAGAAATAGCTTGGCGGACTCATGGATGCGCCGTAGACCAAAATACCACCCCTTATCGGAGCTCAGTTCTTTATTGGTGGTCGCTCGCCAATACTAGCCATATCCTTATCTTAAGACACTCTGTCGCTTACTTTCCTGCGCAGGGTCATCCGCCAAGCTATTTCTGTCAAGCTGTACATTCTGTGACAATTTAAAACGAAATTGACGCACAATTGATTTGCAACTGATTTCACAAGCACGTATAAGTTGTTGCCTGCTAATTTCCAGGTCCGTATACAAGGTTTTTGGGCCAACGTTGAACGAAGTGAAAAATTGAAATTTGCAATTTAAACGGTAAAAATTTTGAAAGCAACTGTAGGTCGAGTTCGTTTAAAATTGTCACGTAGTGTACAAAAAATCTTGAGATCTTGGGCAAGTATGGATTGTAAAAGGTGTATCTTTATTTTATTATAATTTATATGATATGACAAAAGTGAAATGTAACTATTGTATGAAGAAAGAACAATCCTCAGCCGCTCAGGTGCCACAGATTTCTGTTTCATGGCATACAATATCTATTTGTATCACAAAACCAAAAATTGGCCATTTGGGAATACGAGTATGGTAGCAGACAAAGTCGTTACCTACGGCTGGCAAATACGAGTACTCGATTTTTTGGATAGACAAATACTTACATCTGTTAAAATTTAAATTAAATTTTTAAAACTTTGATGATACAAAATTTACACTTCTTGTGATTTGCAACGAGTAGAAAATTTAAGAGGCATTTAACAGTTGTTATTTGCCATCTTAAATGCAGTCACGAGTTAGTGTTAATGACAACTGTTAGTTACTTTTTTCAGGCGAGACGGCTAAAAAAGTGGGTTTCTGGCCGATTTACAAGTATGCAAAATTCATTTTTCTTTCATATTTAACCTTCTCATAGTTGTATGTATCCTGGGTGCATTTCGATATTCTTGGCTTTATTCTTCTCTATTAGCTGCCTAAGGGAGAAAATATTATTCATACTCCAAAATATCAAAAAATAAATTCGTGATAAGTTTTTCAATATAACGTTCCACAGGGTGTTACAGGATATCTAGGGGATTAAAAATTAATCAACTTCTAATGAGAAACTCATATTCGTTTTCGAACTAAGTTTGTTTCGTATGGTTAGACAATATTCTCAGTTTCGCTCAATTCGAGAAAACTGCCGTTGAAACAAATACATACATACTTGCAAATAAGATACAGAATTCCAGAAATTTTGTATTCAACAACTCGTTAATTATGTTTGCTTTAAAAAAGTTTCCGAGGATAGTTTTCGTGCCTTCAAATTTTCAGCAACGATTGCTACTAACAATTTCAACTTAAAACGTTTTTATTTATTTAATTCATTCGTAACTTCACAGTGGCTATTATTATTAAATGTATAATTAATATAAACATTTCATGTAATTTCTTATTACAAATTTTCAACAGTTATACTTTTTGTAAGGGCTGTGCTTTACAAACGACACTAGCGCTAACCTCCTCCATCCAAGCAGTTCCATAGATCTGTATACTTTTCACATGATTTAGAGTGGGCTGTGAGTATACTATTTTTTAACAGTGTAAATTTTTGCTACATTGATATTTACAAAAATGTGTTATTTTAATCAGCAATAAATTAATTGCTTGTTTAATTTCTTTAGCATTCTTTTTGTAAATTAGTATGTTGTTACTGCTGTAAATGATTAAAATGATAAATTTTTGGTTTGTAACAAAACTTTTATATTGTTACAAAAAAGTATACTCAAAGCGTGATCTAAATCATGTCACCAAATAAACAGACTATTCTTGGTCATCTTTGAAGATGGTTCACATGGGTGCGACTACAACTTCTTGGAAGTAATTGGGTATTGCAATCATGCCAAATCTTTGAGCATCATCTACACTAGTTTTTCATAGAGTTTTTTTAACATTGTCGTCACCACTTGCTGAGTTTTCTTTAGTAGTTCAAACTATGAGAAGACAAACACAGTGATTGACAAAAAACAGTTAAGCTTTTGTTGATGAAAAATTCTTGAATTCACTACACAAAATGATATGGCGCATTGTCATAAAACAAATTTCACTTATTGTAAGTAAAACCTGTGGAACAGTTTTCAACAGCAATCAAGTACATACATTCTATAGAATACTTGATTTGCAGTTTTTTCTTTCGGTACAAATTCTCTATGGACACGATATTGCGAAACGGTCAGAGAACTAGTGTTCATGTATGAATGCTTGTAATGTGATTAAACTGCACGTTGGTAAACGGTTTGTTTTTTAAAAGTTTCCCCATCATGACTTACGGAACTAATCTCGTTACTTTTCTGACAAACCACGTGTTCAAGAAACTTTCGGTCACAATGATAAAAAAAATTTGGCAATAACAAATGTTTTGTGAAAAATTCCTGAAAATAATTTGTTAGATCCCGGAAACTGTTTGTATCTCCAAATTCTTTCACAGCATACAAAGTAATGCAACAAATTGAGAATTAAAATGGTTTTCCGGTGTTCGTTTATTTACGGGTCGGTTTAATGAATAGAAAATAATGCATTAAGGCTAGACGCCCGGACTCGAAATCGTTTTTTAAATTTCCTAAGCTTATTTTTTATTAAAATATTACCAAATTTGTACGAAAATTACTAAATAAGATACCTTTGAATAGGTACATCGCCTTTTTTTCGAAGTTGTCTGAAGAGCCCTCAATAAAAAAATAAATTTAAATTTTTTTTAAAAAACACGGATTTACTAGAAAATTCGTAACACTCAACAACAATACGATTTGTTTATTAAAAAATTTCTAAAAATAAGGTCACAAAATTGAAATCAAAATCTAGATATTCTCGTTACGTCCACCAAGCCTAAAATCGTCGATCTTCTTTTAACATTGATGAATTTAGCATACCGAAAACGCCCACTTATTAATGAACGATTTCAGTATCTATGCAACGAAATATACCAATTAAGAGAACTACACATTTAATTAATTACTTGTCTTATGTTTAGTACTACCATTTACATTGACGTTATCAATAGTACTACAGCCAGTAAAATTGATAAAAGATGCAGAGAGATTATCAAACTTTTGACATTATTTTTTATCCATGGTACATATGTATTTATTTAAAAATGGAATTTTTGTCATGGAAAAAATTAGATTTTGTTTAATTTTTTAAGATTATGTGTTATGTTAATTGGCAATTAATAATCTCAGCAATATTAACGATTATTAATCACTTTCATTAGCACACATGTTGGTTAAATAACTTTAAAATGGTTACTTGTTTTTAGAACAAAATTATGTTATCTCAAAAATATAAAAAACAAAAAAATATCAAACGTTTGTGTAAACTCAATTGGGACTAGTAAATTAAATGAAGCTTTTAAAAATAAAAATGCATCCATGTTTTCAAATTAATTTTGTCGCAAATAATCCTCAAGACATTTGACGCTGAAACGTATTTAAAGAAATGAAATTTTCGATCAACATTTCTGTTGAAAGAAAGTAAAGAACCGACAAAACGGTTCAACGGCTAATGCCGAAACGTGTTAATTTTGCTTAGTTGCATAAAAAAAATTATTTGTTACTTAATTCTAAACTTTGTTGGATGTAACGCTCTAATATTTTAAGTCCATTTGAATTCGTTGTCTGAAGGGGTTCGGGACGTATTAATATTTCTCTGCGTTTTTGAAAACTGGAGCGTATAGCGAAAATGTTAAATCCAGAAAAAGTCGACGACCAAATTGAACTGAATCTGTCGGCTTATTCCTGTCTTTTTAAAGAACTCGGAAACTGGAAAGGATTGCTAAACTCAGCTATGATCAATTTGAAAATATCAAATAAGCCGATTAAAATTGAACAGAAATAATGCATTATCCTAAGCACTGTTAATTAGCTAAGTGCATTATATGACGCACACAATATTGTTTCGTTCATCGAAATGAATTGATTGCTAAAAATATTTAATTGTATTAACGTTGTTATCGAAAATGGCGCTATTATTATTCTGTTGAAGTTTATTAGTAGATTTAAATCAATACCTTCCACAAAAATTCAACTTGACTTGGTGACGAACTGACTAGACTCTCGAGGAGATATCTCGTTTTTCCAAGAGCTTCTGTCACTTTACAGATATCAACGTGACAATTTCGACAACCTTAAATAATGAAAAAGCTGAAATTTTCTATTTCATTTTGCGATTTAGCGCAATTTTTTCTCTTTAGAGGGGCTGATTTAAGGAAGTCCGACACAATGGGAAAGATTTTCCTAGATTAGATTAGCCCGAAAGTTCAGTTACAATACCGATTGTCCACCGGACACAATGGACCCACCGGTAGTTATTAGTTAGTTCATTGTAAGTCACAGGTCACTGTAATTCCGAGATGTACTTGGCTTATAGTCGGATGATAAATTGTTCCGGGTCTGGCAGGTACTCGATACGAGTATTTAGATGTAATACGCAGCAAACAAAAAAAAAATTGTAAACTTACATTAAGAAATGAGTGATGGATGGGTGTTATCGCCGGTCGACAAAAAAGTTTCATCACATTTTAATAAAATGAAAATGTGGCATCACGTTAAAAGCATCATATTGTGCGCGTACACATTATTAAATTGAGCGCACTGTTGTGTCAGTTATATAAAACAAGTCGTACTTAAATTAGTTTTATGAATCTGTCGCTCTGCGCGAAGAATATTGCTAACATTTTTTAGTGCCACGAACAACTGCATCACAGTGCTCCATTTTTTAACAGAAAATTTTAGTTCCACCTGAAATGGAAACATATTAGATATAAAAAGAAACTTTCCGCAATGTAAAATGGTTTGGTAAATTTGATGAATCGAATAATCCAATTACTGAAATTATGTTTTGCAGAGAATGTTCGGAAACGTAACTGTTTAAATTAAAATTTAATTAACAGATTTGATTTTAACTGAAAACAATTGTTGGTAGAGTCTGTATACAATTTCAAATTTATTGCACGTTCGTTATGAAATCAATCATGGGGACCATTAAAATTTATATTTTGACAATAAGTTCTACTCACAAGCATTTTTGACAAACTTTAACAGCTCATTTGGCAGCTAAAATGAATACCGACAATAAGTTTCTACAAAAGTCGTTTTTTAAAGACTTTCAAGGTACTTATTTCATAAAATTTTGTTACTTAGGAACAACTGGCAAAATCAATATCGATTTGATTTAGACATTTTAGCAATAAAGCATTTTTTCATAACATAAATACTACCCGGAAACCGACTGTGCGATTACATAAAGGATAGTTAGTAGATGAATTCTGCATAATTTCCCACTCGAGGACCATAATTTTTAATTTGTTATAAACAATTTACCAGAAAAAATCGCGTTTTTTTAGTTCTTTGCTTGTAAAATGGAAACTAATGAAGTAATATTAATGTTGTCAACAGACGAATTGTAGAGAATTAAATTACGAAAAGAATGAGAAGTCAAATGTCCCGATCGAATAATTAGAACCGAAGAAAACCCGAAAAACCCGGAACATTCAGTGTTTTCTTAAAAAATTCACAATTTTTTAATTTGAAGAACTGAAACTTTGCACAAAGATAGCTATTTATATGTACTTTATGTATGCAGAACCCCGATTCTGTCGGACTAACGGTTATTGCACAATCACCATTTCAATTTTTTTCTGCGATATTTTCGCGGAGGGCTGGATGCTCCTGTAGTTATCAGATTTAAAATTTAAAAACAGAATTGGAATTGGCACAGCAACAAAACGTTCATTTTCGATTTTCCATAAAATGCCACGAAATAGATGAAAAACGGTCGTGAATATGAGTAAAAAAAGTCGAGCACAAGAAAGTGGCCGAGTAGTGGGGGAAGAACGGGCGCTGAGGGGAAGCACTTTATATAGGAATAGAACCGAGCTGCGCTTCCCCTCACGTGCTGTCACCCCCCACTACTCGACCGCTTTCGCGGGGTCACCCGTTTTTACACATATTCACGACCGTTTTTCACCTATTTTAGTGCAGTGCTTATTTTAACTACAAAACATGCTATTAAAGTTTATCAGTAGAAATACCCTGTATACAAAAGTCATAATTCCTCGACGACTTTTAAAGTAAGATCCTCTGAATCGATTCTGATTCGAATTCTATTGGATTTGACATGACGATTGGAAAATTTCGAATCGGCACCAAATTTAAACGTATCTGCGTCTATCGGGGAAACTCTCCATTTAATAGCGCCATTGCTCGCCACTAGTTTCAACGGATTATCTGTTATGTACATTGGGGAAAACTCTGTTCTTAAACTGTTGTGGGATTTGATCCACATTACAGTTTGCTTATAAGCGATTTAGGCTTATTGCGTTAGTTTCGACTGATCACAAAATGAAATTGATTTTCTAAATTTGCAAAAAAAATCAGATTATACATTGCTGTCTAAAGCTACATTTATAACCACTTCAATTGCGGCGGAATCCGAAATCCAATTGCGAAGTGTGCCGAAATTTTTGAATTGAAATTTGGTAGCATGAATAACAACATGAATAATGAATTGCGATTTCGCTACCACGCCATCATATTACCATTTATTGCAACGAATTATGTATTGGACAGAGTAGTGGTAGTTACAGTAAAAAACAGAACAACTTCTTCAATAAAATTGTAAACGGTGCTGTAATTTGTATAAACAAACAATAATATGGCCTAAAATTTTGTGGCAGCTCAAAACATATTTCTGACGCACTTCCAATTGAAGATTTGAGATCTGCACTACTAGTCACAGAGTATATCATTTTGATGAATATTAGAATTACTGTGACAAGTAAACAATTTTTCTTTATTGACGTAACGTCAGCAATAAACAAATTTATATTTATGATTCTATTACAATTTTAAAGAAAAAACACTTATATAATGATTTGTTTCTATACTTGTGATAAACTGTTGTATTCAGAATACAAATCTCTATCAGAATCACTAAATGAAGTATACAACGTGTCCCAGAAATAATGTCATTAATTTTAACCAGTGATAGAACTCTTCAAATCCAAGAACTTTTTTAAATACATTTTTGGTGTAAACATTTTGATCAACAAGTTAAAATTGTTGACAGATTTGAGTCTTATTTCGTTATCCGCCTATGGATAATAATGCTGAATGTTAAACACCGATAAGCGTAGAATAAAAAACCAATGCAAGAAAACATTCCCTGCTTTTTAGTTCTGTCGACGCAGCAACTCATTAATTTGACCGTTGCTGTTATTGTAAAGTTCTGGAATGCAAATTGAAAAATACTATGGTAATACATAAATGAAATAATTTGAGTCCTTGTCAATGTTTTACTACCAAAAATGGTATATTCAAAATAATTGTTACAAGCATTTACAAGTCACAAAAACAAAGATTAGATGTGCGGTAAATGGATTAAATAAATGAGTAAAAAAATTATTTATTATAAAACGCACATACTTTGAATATCCAATGAAAGAAAGAACAATACGAAGCAGGACAAGAAACATATTAACAAAACGTAGATAATTTTTTATGCAGTCAGCAAAAATTAATATTCACGATCACCGTCAGTGATCTGTCAAATCAAGGCGGCTCGTCAATTTCAAGGAGGGTAAAATGCCAAAACAAAATTGCGATTTCGAAAAAATGGTACATAAAAAAAATGTTTGTTTTGAGGAGTTCTACTACGGGTTAAAATTAATGACATTATTTCCGGGACACGTTGTATATTCGAATTTGAAAAAAATATATTTTGACAGCTTAGCGTTAATGCTCTTTGAGCTATACGTGATTTTATTAGGTCATTTTGTAGCTTATTCGCAATCATTTAACTTGGTGTATATGTCGCAGCTATATTGTACAATCTGCCGCAACAAAGCAGCTGTTTTGTAAAATGGCTGATTAACGTTTAGGCACATTGTTGTAGCAACACGTTCAATAATGCGGCAGCTCACGTTTAACTGGAAGGTAGGGCGATCGGCGGCGAATTGTAAATTCATCAGTCGTTGAAATTCTACAATTTGATTGAAATTGATAGGTGTTTTATGAATCGCTGAATAACTCTCAGTCCGTTTTGTAAATAAGGACTGACGAATTGTTAGACATTTTTCCTGATAGTTATGACAAATATAAAAGTCATAACTACAAGAAAAAGGTGTAACTCAATATAAAAGTTTTTTTTAATAAAATGGCTAACAATTCTTTAGTCCTTTACAAAGCGGACTGAGAGTTATTCAGCAATTCATAAAACACCTACAATTTTCAGTCAATTAGTAAAAATTGTCCGTTCATCCTATATTTTACAATCTGCCCAGTCATTTAGAAAACGACTAGGTGTTTTATAAAGCGACTGAATTGACAATTCGCTGCAAACGGCGACGCGTCATTTAGCCGCATTGGAGAACGCGAAACGCCATTACAATATGGCTGACCAACGTTTAGCGTATTACAATCCGCCTAAACGTTAACCAGCCGTTTTGTAATGCGGCTAAATCGATTTGTGTTCCGGCGGATTCTACAATCCGTCTGCGATATATAGATAACTAAAATCTTTTGATAAATAAAGGAGCTATTCGTTTTTTTATATAAAACAAATTAAGAAATTTAAACTCTATGTACAGAGTGTCGCAGGCAACCTAACTACCTAAATTATATATCGGGTATGCTATATCGAAAAGAGACATTTACAACTTTCGGTTTCATACCAGAAGTTGATTTTTTTTCTTATTTTTTTTTAACGAAGACGGGTATGTAAAAAAGCACAATACTTTGTAGCAGACACTTTTTCGGAAAATGCCAAACTCTGACATTTGAAAAACATAGATGTAATTTTTCGAAAAAAACTTTTATACAAAGGTTTCATATTTTTTTGCGAATAACCTAATTTAAATAAATGAATTATAAGTAGCCAGTATTTAGAGTCGATGGTTGTAGCATCGATGTTTGACACAATTATCAACAAAAATTGATACCTTGAGAATGGATTGAAGTCAATGCAATATGTTTTAACAGGTTGATTTATAAATGTGTACTCGCAACTTCTCTAACCGAAGTTATAGATGTAGCCTATATTTTTCTGGATATAACAAAAAATAAAAGATAGGTCACACCTTCTCATTTAAAGTAATATTTAAAAAAGAAAAACTTGGTTTAACCAAAGCTATCAACTTTAAAATTCAATGTTCAATTGATTTCCGAAACTTTCATGACAAACAAAAAACTTCTTCTTCCGAGAATCGATTCGCTACAATATTTATTTCCGCAGCTTTTAATTTAAACTTCTCTGAAATCCCCAAAAAACCTGACTTTTACCGCTGGTTTCTGTCAATCTTCATTTATATCATATTCAGGTTGTATAATATGATATATGGATTGTTAAAAGTACGAGCCACTCAATACCGCTTTAATTCAATATTGCTGAATTTGAAGTTACATCACTAAATGTTTACCTATTTTTAGTATCTGATATATGCATTTAGCGATGCTGAAAAGCCTTCATTGATGCTCTAAATTGGCAGAATCTCCTCTTAATAAGCAATTTATGCAGCTCGTTCCTGCTGCGCATTGAAATTTAATTTCGTAAAGTTCACAGCTAAAGTGAATTTATTGACTCTATTTAACTACATTTTACCTACAGGAAGTCGACTTGAACAAAGTTTCCGTTATAATTAGATGCGGACCTTATTAAAACTAGAAGTTCTTGCAGTGAATCACAGTTTGAGGTTTCCTTTGAATAAAAGATGGATCCGTTCGATTCCAAGTTTTGTCATGTAACTTAAGTGAGGTGTTTCCGATTCGATAATAAGTACAAATAATTTAAGGGTTATCGAAAGTAGTTTGCCCTGAGGGAACAAACTGCACAGTGATCTACAACTGCGTGGCATCGAAACGTCTGATTTCGAGTTAACTGGTTGTTTATCGCTTTTCCTTTTAAACTGGAAGTAAGAAAATTTGTTTTACGTGTCTGAAGCTAAAATATATAGACGCACACAATGAGGTTTACTTTTATAATTCAGACCCATCTTGTTTCCTTTTCCCGTAAGCCATAAATTATATAAAAGCCGATGCACATAAAAACTCCGAAAATTATTCCGGTCATTAATTGCAAGTGTTGGTTTTCTTATAAATATTCATAAAAACAGGACGTCACAAGAATTTTTATTAAAATACGCTACAATTTATAATGAAAAAAATGTAATGAGTTTCTGAGTTATTTAAGATGGGGCGGACGTGAGATGAGATTTTCGTGCCTCGTTTAAAATTTGACCTTCTTAATTTGTTTAAGCCGAGCGTGAGGTTATCGGAACTTATTTTTTGCGTTTTCATGCGATAAAATATCAGTTCCCGAGAAACATTAAAATTTCCGGAATCTTAATTGACTGTTATTAAAATTTATCAAACTGAAATGGCCGGCGAAAGTTTTCCGAGAAAGAAAATTGTTCGGGAAAATTGTCAACTAAATATAAGTGCGGTACTTTTAGCTTAACGAGTTTTTAAATTATTACTTATCTGAAGATAGCATAAACTTTACAATTTATATCCGGATTACTCGAAAATAGCTTGAAAAATATGAAGTTACTACGCACTAAATTTCTTAATATATTTTTATTCTTCATAAATCGGATTTCTCTGATAATATCATAAAAGGATATAATAATGTGGGTTTTTTATAACGCACGTGCCGGTCACAAAAATAACTACCAATATATTATATTTTTTCAATGACGAATAGCCAATCACTTTTAAAATTTAGCCGTCAGTTTCTATCGAACCGATAACTTTTTTTTTTTTTGAAGATTGCACACACTTTGATATGATTTCGTTAATGAGCAAACTCGATTCATAATTAGAACCACAAAAATTTAAATTAAGTTAACTTAAAACGAGAGAAAAATTACAATTATAAAGCTTTTCAATATCTTCCACTTAATTATTCATTAAAACTAACTTTGTGTAAGATGCCACACCCAAAAATATTTTCCGATGTAATCAATCAAAAATTGAAAAAGTTAAGAATATGAAATTTTTTTTGTTGTATTTTAAAACTTTTTTAGAATTTTATTTAAAAACTGATCCATCGGTTTAGTATATTGTTGTATTATGTTTAAAAGTATCACTTTTTAGCTAGCAAAACTTGTGTTCACGAGGCGGAGCGTTAGCGCAGCCAAGCGAATACAAAATTACGAGTCAAAAAAAGTAACTCTTAATCCGAATGAAACATGCTAATTTTTCTCCAGCCAACAATACACGGCAAGTATAAAATTTTACAAAGTCTAAGGTAACGCCAAGTAGAGTGATATCCAAGTAACTGTGACTTTATTTAGTTATGTTATTGTTTATTAGGAAAAAAGTATGTGTCAACTAAAGAGATCTGCTAAGAATGTGGGTATTATGAATGAGTAAAGATGAATTGTGAAGAAGAAGATAGCAGTTTTGTACGCTTAAATTTAATTATTAATACATTTTTTTAGTCTATGATTAAAACAAAAATTAAGCCCAGGAAAGTGAATGTTGCCTTAAGAGGGGGACTGAATTTCAGTCATGAAAGAAATGAAACTACATACTCAAATTATCCGACATTTAGAGCCTAAAAATTTCTTAGTGAAAGTGAAATAGGCGTTTTAACCAAATACATCACTATTAATCAATCTTTGCTCTATTAAATGACAGATTTTAAAGGGTCTCTCTTATATTTTCCGATGTATAAACAAGAACGTTTGATATTTTATGAAAAAAAATTGTACAGAAAGCAGTGAAACTGTATCACGGTATGCATTATTGATAGTAAATTGAAAATGCAAAATATTGCAACTGACCGAGTGGTTTTTACGGAGATTTTTATTTTTAAGACATCCCAAGGCAAGTGTTTTCTGGTCAAGAACCACTTAGGAGTGTAAAATAGTGTGGTTATTATGTCCCAGACAGCGCTGTTTTAAAATGAAAATTATTAGTGATTAACATAACGATTGTTTGTTTATTTTTTTCCCAGCAGTCTGGTCAGATGCGTCACATACAAATTGACTGCGCCAGAACTTACTTTTACCAACCACAACCCCAATAATGACAAATCAACATATTTGCGATCTTTATTATGTATTGCCGTTACTATGGTGAATATGTACGAAAATTTGTCTACCCACTCCTTTTCAGTGCTTTTCTTAATAACAAAACACTGTTTTTCTTAGTTACAAAACCAACCACTTTATCTTCGAAAAATGATATTAAAAATGAGGTGTTTTAAAGCGGCTAGAGAAAACATCTATTCTAGAAATAAAATTGGTGTGTGTAAATTACATTTTTTTGTCACGTTCATTGTGAATAGCTATTCTAAGCACTCAAAGTACCTACAAAGTATCAATACTCCAAGCTTATTAGTTTTAAGCCAAACAACATCATGTCAGGGAAACGGTTTTTTAGTTTGACACTACCTGTTCGGTAGGCCGACAGGTGCTTATGTAAGATTTTTCTGCCTGCCTATACCATAAAAAGATATAAAAATTCACATGGAGGTCACGTGCTTGCTATTAAAATAACATATTGTACGCCGGATCGCGACTGTCGCTTTTATTTTTAGTTCCGAATCCCTTAATCTATTTGAACCAATTCATTAAAAATTATTACTACGTTTATGCTAAATCTTAATGCGCACTCTAAAATCAGAACTGATCTAATATTATACACAAAATTAACAACCCGACCTTTTGCAAGGTTGAGTCCTTCTTTGTGTATAAAATGACTGGATAAGACCAAATTCTAATTCTAGAATGCGCATTGAAATTTACCATAAAGATAGTATACGACTATTAGGTACCGGAGAACACGGGTAACAGAATACCGGAAAATTTCGGCAATCACTCATTGTCAGTTACAGACTGTAACTAAATCAGCTAGTTTCTTATACCGAGTGGTTCAAAAGTGGCGAACTAACTCTTTCAGTAGGTACTTTCACAAAAATCATCTACTGAGAGCCGGTTGTATAAACCACAATAAATATGACGCTTAAATAAACTGAAGCTTTAATGTACGTTGTACTACAACTATCGTTCATGCTTGTTTAAGGGGACCACTTGAGAAGCAATATTTACAAGATGGCGCCACCGTAGTAAAAAGTGTCAATTTTGTAAAATGCTTTTTTCATTAACAAGCTTTTTTATATAAAAAACTAGTGGCGGATATAAAAGATTTAAAAATGTTCTAGGTATAGACATAAATTTGCCATGGAAAAAGTTGAGAAAAGTATTTATTCAAAAATGTCAAACTTTCAATAATATTTGAATTTTTTAGTAAAAGTAAAGAAAATCTTGCTGATCACACCCTGGAAGCATTAATCATAAGTATACTCGTACATTATCTAATCACATTTTTCAGTATTTAAGTCGAAAAGCATCGGAAAGTGTGACATTTTTGAATAAATACTTTTTTCAAGTTGATGATGATGAATAAAAACAAATTTATTAGTTAATAAAGTTATCTTTACCGTGGATACGATATGTTTCTACGGAAATTAAATATAATTTATATAAATTAATTCAATTAGTAGTCAAACTGCGTTGAACGGCTTGTCTTTTTGTCTGGTAACACAACATCGCGTTGCAATTATTCTTAACTGTTAATTAAGTGTAAATTTGCATATCTTTTCGTGTCGTACTGTCGTCACAATTGTGCTAACCAAAGTTATTACGCTGAATAGAAGATTCGTGTCAGATATGTTGTATTCAGTCCCGAGAGTATTTTTTCATCTTTATCTGAACCGATTCGGGGCCCCCTTAACAAGCTAACTAATAATCCATTTCTATTGTGTACAGTTTTGATCTATCGCTTCGAGATATTTCCACAATTTAATTTGCGGACGGTTGAGCCAAAAATAATATTGCAATAAAAATCGCAAATAGAAATTTCTATAGCACAAATAAATCATAAATTATTAATGTCTTAAAATTTGTAATTTCACCATAAAACGCTAATCATTCGTAACTTTTACGAGGGTGTTTTTAATTTTCGAAAATTCGCAAAATACCTTTAGGTATTCTTATCAGCAGTATGGCCGAGTAATTTGAGCATATTAGTTAGCTCCTATAGTTAGCGGCGGACAGAGTAGAGACCTTATTTTAGAAAACGACAAATACCAGAGGAATGGAAGTCTAAACACAACCATTTAGGAAGAAAATAATTTGGGGGGAAAATGGTAACAACCATGAATGAAATAATATGGGTCCAACATGTATCCAAAATACAAAAACATAATATCTTCTCCTTCTACTTCTTCTTCTTCTTATTTTTTTTTTCTTCTACTTCTTCACGAGCTTTCACTCCTCCACGAAAAATACAACACAATAATAATGAACATACTCTCATATGACAGTATAGATAGTGTGGCAATTAAAACAGCAGAAAAAACTTGTCGGTACAGAAATGGATTAATGGCAACGAGCAGCAGGTCGATCAAGACGAGAAAAAAATGGAAATGTAAGAAAATGTAAGAATTTTAGAAATCATGGATATAAAACATACCTACTCTCATTGACGATATAAGAACCAAATAGCTACAATGGTTTGGTTATATACAAAGAGCGAAAAATGATAGACATCCTAAATAAATTTTGAAGGGGTCACCACAGTGCCACAAAAAAATAAGAATACCAAGACTTAGTTGGAAAGAAGGAATTATCAATGAGATTAGAGGGAGAGAGAGAGAAAATTGGAGAAAGACCTATGGAACGATAGAGAACAATAGGGACTAGGGATTGAAAAACGTCGGAGAACGCTTTAAACATTTACTTCATAACGGAGTTTTTAATTGTTGTTACTAAAAATGTTATGTTTTCTAATTTTCAATTTTGTTTTGCTCAGTAAGCTGATAAAGAATCTCTTCCGGTTTTGTTACCTTTGTACTACAAGAGCTTATTTCCGTACACCCACTTTTATAAATGGTTAAGATACGGAAGAGTATTTAGGCTACCGTAAATTTTCATTCACCCTGGTGGGCGACATTTACGTCCGCTTCCAATCATTCAACACCCCAGAAGAAAAATCCAATAAAAATCGATGTAGGAGCAGGGACTCTGAAAAGCCAAAATTGCGGCGCACAGTCGGAGTATTCGTTCCGAAAGAAAAGGAAATCGTTTTCGATATCAATATGACTGATTACGACAATATCATAACTTGTTGCAAAGGAGCCGATGTATGCCCAAAATGCTGGAAATTTATGATAATAGCCTGTAGGATTATAGACACGGCTTTGAGGGAAGATTTCAGTTACGAACAACTTTTATGGGTCTTTTCTGGCCACAGAGGAATTCAGTGTTGGGTCTGTGATGAGGCCGCCAGGAAATTTAACGACCAGTGCCGATCCGCGATTGCTGAATACTTGCAGTTAGTGAGCGGAGAGGTGAATCAGTTCAAAAAAGTGTCCTTAGGAGGAGATAAACTGCACCATTCAGTCCAAAGAGTCGTTGAAATCATAGATAAATATTTTGTCGAAGACATAATAACGGGTCAAGACCTTTTCGATACGGATGACGGGCTGAAAAAATTTTTGGGCGTAATCCATGATAATGTAAAACTGTCGTTCGAAAAAGTGCTCACTCAAGTTTCAACGTCGGAAGAACGGTGGAATGCATTCCTCCAACATTTCCAGGAGTTATGTGAAAAGAATAAATTACCAAAAAATTCGAAATTTTAACGAGAAGAGATAAAATTACAATATTCTCCTATCCGCGGCTCGATATCAACGTGACGAAAGGGCTCAAAGCACCATTTTGCGTACATCCGAAGACCGGGAAGATTTCGATTCCGTTCCCGATAAAAGCGGCTGAGAAGTTGGACCCCACCCCAGTTCCAAACATTACCTTGTTAGTTGACGAAATTAATGCCTATGATGCCAAAACTAAAGCGCAAGAGCAATCCCTCAACGAATCTAACTTGGAGGAAGGCGTTGTCAATACAAGGAGAATTAAAGATTACAAAAGACCAGCCTCTTGAAGCCAATTAGCATTTTTGAAGAATTTTTGCGAGGATTGGAGCGAGACTTCAAAACCAGCCGAATCGATGGAATTCTAAAATTCGTTTTTATACGATTTTTTGTAATTCTGATATGAAGGTAGAAAGCAGGCGGGCCCGGAAACTCCTCAAATACCTCAGTGGGGATGCGACTAAGCCAGATAATAATTTCCCCAAAATAATTCCAGATCAGGTAGCAACTCAACTCTTCCTGAATGGTAAAACCCAAGTAATCTAGAAAATGAGAACCGCTTTCTCAAAAAACTGTTCTCCATGAATAAGCTGAAGATGGTTATTCTCCTTAGAAAGAAAAGAGCGGCTAGCATTGACGAGATGAGAGTTGAACAATCAAGAACTTCAGGCACAGCTCCCTTGAGTGACTCTTGAATCTCATGCAGATCTCGAAGATCACAGAAGTGGCTTTCGTCCACCTCACAGCCGCATATGGTACAGTTAACTGACACGAGATTGTTGCAAAAAGTATATTACCTGACAAAGGATTACCAACTTACTTCGCTAGTTGGTCAATTTCTGCAAAACCGTAGGTTTCACGACGAGTAGGGACGAGGGACCAAAATAATGGCTGCCACAAGGAATTTTCCTGGCTCTCTACAACATCTACATTAATAACCAACCAACACCAATCAACACCAAATAATTCATCTACGCCCATGACATAGCGATAGTGATACAAGCTTTAACTTTCGAGGTGATACAAAAGAACCTAAGTGTTGTCAATCATTCTAAGGCGACCACCGATAAGACACAGATATATGCCTTTCACCTCAAAACCAAAGAAGCAGGAAGAGAGTTACACATCACTTGGAGAAACGACCGACTTCAACAATGCTCGACGCCAAAATATCTGGGTGTCACGATGGACTGTACTCTTACCTTCAAGAAACACTGCACGGGAAAAGTCTTCGCCAACAACACCATCACTAGGAAGCTACCCTCTAAACTTCAGCCTTGGCACACAAATGAAAGACTTACGTTTGAAAGTTTCAACGTCAACTCTGGCCCATTTTAAAATTATTTCCCGGTAGTATAAATTGAATTGTTCACGAAAATCTAACAAGATTATTTCGGATAGTAAAGATTTGTTCCTTTTGTCCAATTGTTTTAAACTTTTAAGAAAGAGTAATTAATTGTATTCCAAATAACGAATGGGCCAGGAACTGGACCATAAACCAACTTGCTGCAGTATCTGAGATTCGATCCCAGGACTTTCTAACGGAGATCTGGTTCTCTCATCACGGAACCATCCAGTTTTTGTAATACACTGCGGTGATAAAAGAAAATTTATTGTTATTGTAAGTCACAATTAATCCAAATGAACCAATTTCCATCGTCGCGTCGGTAGAAAATTTGTGGCCAGCCTTTACATTGATGACAATACAATACTTTTTACAAGTAGTAATATTCCTCATTCTATTTATAGCAACTAACCCTATTAAAACACATTAAATTTTAAATCGTGTTTCGTGAACCTAATTCCAATCCTTCAATCTAAAGCTAAAACAACTGTATTTACTTCCCACATATTACTACCCTGACAGAAACACGTCAAGATAACTTTTCTAGACAGGATATCATGTGCGTGTTACAGTGTCACTTTAAAAATGTCTTACAACTGACCCCTTTAGTTTTAATTCTGAACGTTGATCTCTGCTGATGAAATTTATAATGTTACAAACACTCATTTCCATAATGAAAATTTTCAATTTCCCTAGACGAATTACAGGCCGACGATTTCGTAAGTAATAATTTAAGCGGCTGGGCTCATTGCGTGATTTTGATTATATTTATAGGCCATTAGTGAGTGAGGGCGGGTAGTGGAATAGATACGCACCTTGATCCACTGAATGTGGGACTGAATAATGTGCCTAAATTACCTCTCCATCAGCAGCGATTTATTAATCGAATTATCCCATTAAAAGCACCATTCAATTTATGATGAATTCGACACTTTGTGAGCCCCTGCATGCCCTTTTTGGCCGAGTTAGCAAAACCCGACAAAAAAGCATTTGGCAAAAAAGAGAACACATAACTTGAAATGTAGAAGCTATTTTTCATCCGGAGCACTTTACTCATTTTGTTGAAAAATTTGTCGGTTAGGAGAGTTATTAAGAACAAACGGAAAAGCGCCAATGGTTCGCTCATGTTCTACAGAGTTGTCAATTAAACGAGTAACTGCTGGAGTAATAAAATTTTGATGCCTGAGGCTAACGAAATTCATATCTATGTTAATGCAATCCGCCCTTTTTTTCCTTAAACGGAAATTAAACTTTTCTCTCATTTAATTCATTTGTGTCGTGCGGAAAAGTTTTAAATAAATTTTTTGAAAAAGATTTATAGCAATTTGTTGCAAATTTTCTCCTCCCATTCGATGTTAAAATATTCTGATCGTTTTAAAACGAGGTCAGATTCAAACAATGTATCCAATAATTTAATCGCTAAAATACGTGGGGGTACAGTTGTAAAACTAATTAAAAGTCTCAGTTAATCCGGAAGCGTCAGTCGCGTCATTAGATCGGAAAAGGGTAATGAGTAATTAACTCCCCAATATTTATTAAATTAATGACCTCCCCCGCTGCTTCGAATATTTATACCCGTTCGTTAAAATTTCATACTCCAAATACGTTGTTTTATTAAAGAAAAGAGCCGAATCAATTTCATAAGCGCCGGATGAAGATTTAATATTAAATCGGAGCTATATTGTACGCCCCTTCTCCAATTTCAATTTTATAGTTTATTTTATGATTTTCTTGTAATAACTCTTTAATATTACGGATAAGTTCCCGCATAAATGTTTGTGCAAGTTTTTTACACCATTTTTAGATCGACTGGATATTTTCCCTTTTACGGCTTATACCACTATACAGGATGATTCCAATTACCCATCCAATAGAATATTAGGGGTGCTGGCAGACAATGTTGTTTTTATCACTAAACATTTAAAAGCATCCAACATTAAAGATGCTATCAAATAAGTTAGCTGTCTAATTTATACATTTTTGGTGGCATTTTTTAACGGTAGCAAAATAATTAAAGAGATTCATCCTTGCCATTAAGCTCTTAATTCGAGTCTTTTTATAGACAGTTAAGATAGTTTCTTAAGTTCATTGTTAAAAGATCCGAAAATTTGAAGTTAATAGCAATATTTTTAACAAATTGAAGCGACAGTAAAACAAAAAGTAAAGATCAAAATTTGTAGTTTTTTAGGGAATAAAATTCTCCAATACTCCAACAGCATAGCGATAGTTTTGATATGTATAATATGAACATTTTTCAATCTGATTTCTCTCGATTTTGAACCTGATTTCTTCCAGTGTTGTTATCGTACGAGTATGTTATTCCAAAGCAGACCCCGTGCAGTGGAAGAAGTCAATAATCGCTTCACGAAGCAAATACATGAAATTGAGCCAGAGATACTGCAACTAGTGATTCAGATTAGAAGAATACATGCAGAGTCAGATCAATAGTAGCGCACCATCAAATAAATTCACATAACATCTGGAGTTTCTAAGCACTGCTAAATTCTTTATGTAAATAATGCTGTAACACCTGTATTTTTTGTATTGCTTCAATAAGTTGGGTGACTGATGAATAATCAAAGTGTGTCTAAGTTTTAACTAGTCATTTCGAATATACATTACAACAAAACAAAACAAAAATGAGTGACTCACTTTGAATTGCAGGGGGAGATTATTTTAAGAACCATGTAATAAATATTATTGAAGCCAAGCTATCACACTTTTATAATTCGTTGTTATATAACTCATCAATTTTCTGAAATTATTGTAGCACCAAAATTAAACTAAAATATACTTAAAAAAGTGTAGATATTTCACCTAATTTACAGTAATTGAATGATTCAAAATTATCAAACTACGCAAAAATTAAGAATAGACAACTAAAAAAATCCCATGCCCCGAAGAAAGTAGTTTTATTTAAAATCAATTCCGTTCGATTCTCTGTTACACTTGGTATTTTTATTAGAGCTTCCGTTTTAAATGCCACTTTCTCTTAATCAACATTTAACGGGTATTTCTAACGATAGAAAGGTTTTTCATCAGATTGCTTTTTTTTAATGGAAGCTATTCCTAAACTTCATTAACCTTTCGCTCCATCTTATTAGAGCGCATTCATTTTTTTCTTCGTTTGAGTTAATTTCAAAAATTGAGCGCTTCTAACCAGCCCGAAATGTGTCGTGCGAGAACGAAAGCATTTAGTCGATTGACATGTCCCAGGGTTATTTCATTAGCTGAAGTCGTGACAGCTACTGAAAAATCGTAAATGTGACTGCACGAAGAAGATTTATATCGCATATTTTTTCCACAAGTACACCTCACAAAAGTCAAAATTAGAAAAAAGACTTTCAGGTGTAACCCTTTAAGCAAGTGCGCCGACTTAAAAGCAGCACTCTAGCAATAACGACGGCAACACCCATTTGGCAGCTTTAAAAGATTCAAGTATTCCATTTCGCATCATTCCAGCTGTGGCAACAAAAACGTTCAAAGTTTCAATTACTAATCTGATGATAGTCTAACAATCTGCCATCGCCATCGCTCGTGAAAACGATTGATGTTTTCTTGAACAACAGTGCGTGTTTTTGAGGCTCTCTCCCCGCTTTAAATTAATTTTAACGACCTAATACCAAGAAGCAGCTGTTCCCAATCATTCATCTAGGTAAACTTCGTCCGAATTAATTCCGCAAAAAGAATCAAAAACTTCACCGTCGTCTAACTCGAGACGAACTATAGGGTTTTCCAATAAGAGGTGTTATTTTGAATAGCCCGTTATTTCGGTAGATGTCACTTTTGGAGCTGTAATTTTTTGACATTTGACAAGTAGAAACTACGCCATTAATAAAAATGGAACGATACACGCTTCAACAACGCATTGAAATTATTAAAATTCACTATAAAAATGGTGAAAATAATAATAATAATAATAACACCTCTTATTGGAAAACGAAGCCATCCAGGTGGAAATGGGCCTCATCACTCAAGATGATTTTTCGATGGAATTACGGATCATTTTCATGCATTTCAAGGACCCAATCGGCAAAGATACGACGTTGTTGATGATCGGCCGGCTTGAGTTCTTGTGTTAACTGAACTTTATAAGCCTTAAGACCCAAATTTTTATGCAAAATACGGTGTAATGACGTTTTTGGAATGTCTAATTCCAAAGAACGACGAGGAATGGACAAACCTGGGTTTTCTTCAACACTTTCGGCTACAGCAGCAATATTCTCGGCTGTTCTTGAGCGACGTGCACGGGTTTTATTCTTCACATCACTAACTTGTCCCAACAGCTCGAATTTTTCCACCAATTTCTGTATTGCGGTCCGACAAGGTGCTTCACGACGACCCAAAAATGTTCGAGTTTTACGAACCGTCTCTGCCAAATTTTCACCATTTTTATAGTGAATTTTAATAATTTCAATGCGTTGTTGAAGCGTGTATCGTTCCATTTTTATTAATGGCGTAGTTTCTACTTGTCAAATGTCAAAAAATTACAGCTCCAAAAGTGACATCTACCGAAATAACGGGCTATTCAAAATAACACCTCTTATTGGAAAACCCTGTAGTTTATCCGATTTAACTAAAAAAGGTCCTAATGAACGAATGCGCCCGGAAATGTTTCTTAATGGAACCGCAGCGTTCCAAAGCTGATGTTGTAGGTACCAATGCTCGGAGGGATCTCAAAATGACTCATTATTTTAAACTTTTAGTGAAAACAAATTGCGTTAAATGGTTTTCACGAGGTCCGCCATAACCATTAACAGCTTCCCCCAAAAAAAGTAATCAAATTCGATTGATATTAAAAGAAAATTTAGTCTGGTTTCCGTCTCTTTCTCAGACCGTGCGGGATCGCGTGACACGAACAGATTTGGTTTTGGAAACGGGCAGTCAACGTAACGACCTCACGGAGTTAAAAAAAAACTCGGTAATATTCTCCTAAAAACCTTTTGATTCTCGAACATTACTCCACTCATCATTTTCTTACTGCGAAATCTTTCCTCACGGCGATCCCGGAGGGGACGTTCTTATACTTTTCTCGTGTTGTACTACAAGCAAAGTTATTACTTTTGAGGATGGAAGTTTATGACGTTAGCAGCCTTGAATGTGATATAAGGTCGACCACAATCCTAGACAACTAATCAAATTCCCATCGCAATGTCAGGGCTTTCAAGCCATATTACATTTTTATCTGCGCTGAGCGGGCAGCATCACGAGACGTGATCTGAGGAATAATTGAGTGTTTTGCGCGGTGAAGAGCAAAAGTGCGGATGACGCGTGCCCGGAGCATCCGTGTAACGACAGATATCCTTCCCCTCATCCTCTTTTAACGCTCGGTTGCCCCTTTTTCTCATACACATACCTAGTTTAGGTTATCACATAAATCACTGACATTGAAAGAAACTCGGTTTAAGTCCGGAATATTTTACTTTTTTCCGGAATATTAAACCGGATACGTGTAAAGAGTCCCAATTGTGCAGACGTGCGAAACGGATGCATCAACATCCAAAAGCGCCAGTTGGGACCGGAATCGTGCACCACACTTCCTCTTGAGTTATAAACATACTCTGCAAGGGATCTTTGTAAAACAAAGTACAATTTTTTCTGTTTAATTTCCGATCGAGCGATTTAACCAAAAAGCGTGAAGAATAGAATTGGGCCGAATATTTTTTTTTATTGAATTACAAAAAGAGTACATCAATCATCTTCCGCTTTGTTCTTTTTCTGCACCCAATCATAAAGTGTCAAAGGGAGTTCGAAGCGGTTTTATTGTCACATAAATAGATGACAGACAATACTAAGCGGCATGCACCATTACCTTGATATGCGAGCTCTGCGCTGCCGGTTGGAGACTGGAAAGTATGACAGCCAGTGCTACAGATGCAGCCCCCATTTTCGGAAAGGATCCCATCTGAAATTCATGAGCTACATTACATACACTTTTTTACGAACCCGGCGACAATATGCTCTTTTCTTTCAAATGCACAACGACCGCAAAATAAACTGTCGATAGCTTTCGAGAGAAAGTGCCGTCGTATATTTTTTAGTTCGGTTCTGACGCCAGGCAGAAGAAAAAGGTTTACATAAAATATTCAAAAATTTTTACGTTTAGATAAAATTTTTATAAAAATGTCAATAGTTATAATAAAGAGTTTTCTCGTTATGCTTTTGACGAATATTTGAATTTACCGGTTATGTGCTTTTACCGTGGAAACTAAATTAACGGAACATAGCGCGAAATTAACCAAAAGAAAAGTTACAGCTCTCCAAAGTGGCACTAAAAATATCTTACAAATTCTTTGTCCTCAAGAACTATTTATGATAGAAATTTAAAATCGGAGTTTTTGTTTTCCTTTAGAATGGTTCTCTCGAAAATTGAATTAAGGAAAAACTGTAATAAAACACATTTTAATCGACGTTCACAAAAAAAAAAATCTATTTAGTTTAGAGTGCACAGTAAATATCTTGAATATCAAGTCAGACAGGTGAAATATTTCTCTAAATTATGATACAAGTTATAGCGATCATAAAATTCCAGTCACACACAAACTTCATGGCGAAAATAGTTGAAACGTGTTCCGTTACTAAAATCTGAAAATCAGTTTTTTTCGTTACTATAACACTTTATCCACGTATCAAAGTATATCAAACGGTGTTGTCCGTTTTTCACTATTTTTCACTCAGATTTGGTATAGTTAAATTACCTTTATTTATCAAAATTTTATTTATCACCCTCATATACCCTTTGCTAACATTTTAAATGCTGCTCCAACCCTAGTTAAAAAAAGTCGATTTTCTGTTTATGATGAAAGTAATAATAAATTGTAGGGTACCGGACAAGAAGACGATTTGTGCACCATCTTGTAGATAAAGACCAAATCCTTTATGCATGGCTTTGTCTAGTGTGAAAAATGCGTTAGGTCAGAAATTGTAAGAGTTGAAACATATGCCGTACAGAGGAAGAAGGTGAAACTTAAAATTTTAAAAACGCCTTCCTACACATTTTACAAATTATAACAAACCGCCATCATCCCCTGCACCCTTCAGTTGTTTTCTATGATGCAACATTTTCCGGAAAACTATTCACATTTTTTAACCACTAATTTCACGTTAATATTGCTAAAAAAGCCAAAGATTTCAAAATATTATGTAACAACAATATCTAAATAAAAATACACCAGAATTACGAGGGTGGTATGACAAACTGATTTTATGTTCACAAAATCAGTTTTACCTTTTCACATAATCTTCCAAACGTTTAATACATTTGATTCGGTGAAATTTTAAGCTTTGATACCACCGCGGGAAGTGCGTTGTTCAAAACCTGTAAAATAAGCGTCAATAACTAAAGCTGTGGCATCTTCAATGGATGAAATCTCTGTCCATGTAGGTAAATTTGTGGCTTAGAAAATAAGTGGAAATCAGAGGGAGCCGCCAAATAGGGTGGTTACGGAAATCAATCGTACTTCAATTCGTTGATTCTTGGTACCTACGTTTTGTCAATATCCCCGCTGATTTCAGTCAATGCCTTCTTATTTTCTCCTTTTTTGAGTTACTTACTACCTTAGCTATTTCAATCGCTTGTCTTTCAAAACCGAATCGTGGATTTTGGTGACCATTTCTGGTGTAATGACATTATGGTAGTTCAAAACGGTATTCGTCTAACTGCTTTTTCACAATGATGTTAATGTTAATGTTAGTGGTAATATTAATGTCAATGGTAATGTTAAGTCTCACAATGATGTTAAAGGTTCAGTTCCGTCAAATTATTATTTCAAGTGGGCGTTTTTTGTATAAAAGTTTAAGCTACGACAAACGTATGCTAAATTCACCAACGTTAAAAGAAGATCGACGATTCTAGGCTTGTCTGGACGTAACCGGTAGATTTTGATTTTTAATTTCGTGACCTTATTTTTCTAGAAATTATTATTATTATATTGTTGTTGAGTGTTACAAAATTTTTAGTAAAACCGTGTTTTTTTGAATTTTTTACCCAGTTAAAAACATGGTGGTGATTGACAATCTAATACCATTATGACAATCTTTTTTGTAATGTCAATGGAAAATTTCAAAATAATGTATTTTCATTGGCGGATGTTGGAGAAATAACATCGCTCGTAAGTCAAAGTCTAACATTACCATTGCCATTAACATCATTGTGAACATCGAAATAATTTTGTACTGTTTTGGATGTAACATTACCATCCTAACATTAACATCATTGTAAATGGACAGTTAGATGTTTGTATGACCCGGATGAGTTTCATCTACTCAATATTTTATGGTCGGATATGACGGATCATTTATAAGCTTTTCATGTACAAAAGTTTGGGAACAACTCTTGCTCATAGCCGGTTAACCATAAAAATGATATAGCCAACAGTACAATCCAACAAACTTTGTTTTAATAATTCAAGCAAGTTTAAATCAATATATTTTATCATCAAGCTCTACTGTTTCACCTGACTTTATTTAAACCAATCCCTTTAGGAGTTTTCAGCGCGTCATATTTATATATGGTACAGTACGGCCTCGATAATTTGAACCAATTGAAACCGGGCGGTGTTTGAATTAGTGATTTGTTCGGAAATTACCAAAATTTGTTTGTACGTATTTGTATGTATTTTGTATGTATATTTACGCAATTATATGCACCGTCAGTCGATTTAAAACGAACCGGACGCGCAATATTTTCTGGTGTAATCTGTTTATTTTTATGTCTAGTTATTTATATTTCACTAAAAGAATTACGCATCCTAGAATCGGATATTTAATGATTTCGTTAATAATTTTATTAAAAACCAGCGCTAAATTGCGTGACAGTATACATATTCACGCCTGAAGATTTAGGTATTGGAAACACAACATATATTTCACAGCTAAGTGAGAATGATTAGAGAGATATAGAGATGTGGAGGATAGGATGCGAGAAACGGCCGAAGAAGCTTTAAAAATGCTCGCTTATACGTCAAAGTTGAAAATGCGGAACAATCTCTTCATCCATATATCTTCTTCTTCCTGCTCTCGATTAGGCATTATTGACTGGTAATTTCCCGTTCCCTGTCTTATAGGTCGTCGCTCCATCTCTTCCTTGGGCGCCCTATATGTTCTTCCAGTCGGCGATTTATCCCTTTTGCGATCCGTACTACCCTGTTGTTTGCCAATTCGTCGTATGTGTTGCTTCCATTTTATCTTTCTTCCCTTTATCCATTGGTCGATGCTTTCTACATTACTTGTGCACCTCATGTCTTCACTTCTTTCTCTTTCTCTTTCTCTTAGTGTTTTGTTTAGTACTCTCCTAAGTATTCTCATTTCAGTAGATTTCAGCAATTTCTGCGATACGCTGGTATCGGGTCTTATTTCAGATGCGTAGGTCATTACTGGTCGTATTACTTCCAATGTATTTCTAAATACGGTATCATTAAAACATCCCGCTATCATATTTGCCTTGCTAACTTAATGTGTTACTTCTTCCTCGATTTTTTCATAATTGGATATTTTATTCTCTAAGTAATCTATCTCCATTACCTGTTTTTCTTTTATGTCGTCGATCACTAACTTACATCTAACTGGCTCCTTTACTATTACAATTTGTATTGATCTTTTCGATGGAGATTGACATATTATATTGTTATGCTGTTTTATAGAATTTGTATAATTGCCTTTGCAAATCATTATCGGTTTCAGCCATTATTATTGAATCGCCCGCCAACCAAATATAAAATATAAATTTTACTATGTTGCCTATTTCTAAACCTTCAGGCGTGAACAGATAAAATCGGCACTAACCATGCAGTAAAACAATCGAATCGTGTAAAAAATGCAATCGATTCATTAAAATTAACGATTAGAACTTGCCGAAATTGTTTGAATTATAGAAATATCTGCCCGTATTTTTCGAACCGTTGATGTTCGTATTACTGGAGGTTCGGATTATTACATGGTTGGATCAGCGAGGTTGTACTGTATAGACATTTTTAGAACGTCACAATTATGTAACTATTTAAATATTTAATTTATAAAGCTTAAATTTACAGATTAACCGCGAAATGGTCCGCATTTTGCTTCGCATTTCGGATTGATCATAGCGATGCAAGTTTTCCACGCCAATTCATTAATTTCATTTTTACAAGCAACCACTCTCGCCGAGCCCTTCAGAAACGCGTTCGATTGAGCATTAAAAAGAATATATGCGCGAAATGAATGTCAAGAAAATATTGTTTTGCTGTTTTTGTGATAAAAATTTTACGAGCGAGTTATTTTCAAATGTCTAGCAAGAACGAAAAGCGGCTCTGACAGCCTTTTTGCGAAAGACATTTAAGATATAACGTAAGAAAATTGGGAAAAGAGCGCGACTGGTGCGTTCTGGGAATGACTAGAATTTTTATTTTTTATTCATGGACCATATGGTGCTGATGTTAACATGTCTTCGAATTATTTTTTATTATGAAAAATTGTCGGCACGAAAGCACAAAACCGAACGCGCTCCCGAATGATCCGACTTTTTCATTTCACTTGTTAACTTTCCGCAAAGTCCCGGAAAAAAAATCCCAACCGGTTAGGTTTTATGTAATTTTCCGGGCTCGTGATCCGATGTAAATGCAGGCCGGCGGGCAAGGTCCTGGCGCGGCAGGTAGTACACTCGCACCCACCGGGTCGTCAGTTTATTAAACGCGCCCCGTTCCCAATTATTCCGACCCATATATTCCCGGAACGATACGTTGTTTTACGAACGACAAATTCGCGCATAAATTCCGAGGGACGTATATTTCAAAACGCTGCGGTCTTGTGAGTAATTAAACTTTTATTACGAACTGTTATTACGGGGTGTGAAGTTACATTTTGCGAATAATTTCAACTTCAATTTGCACTCATGGGACAGTCATCAACCGAAAGAATATTAATCTCGCTCGTGTGAGTTGTAATTTGCGGCTGGGGTTACGACTAGGACGATCTCGTCATCGGCGTGGGGGAACGCTTTGCGCTGTTTTCATCCTCTTCGTTCCGTTACTGACTGATCGAACTTTATTACGACAGCTGAATATTAACAAATATATTACTTCTTTGGCACACACGCTACAACCTCGTCTTTTATGTGAAAAACATTCCCGTCATTGATGGCAACAACAGTATCTGGGATTTTTAAACAAATTTTTTATGTAAGTAAATATATTTCATTTGTTAAAAGAAAAATTTAGTTATCGCAACACTTTGGATATAAGCTATTTATGTTGAATTGAAAAATATCTGTTTCTTTCGTTATAAATAATAATTTATTTATACGTAGTAATATTTTTTTATAAAATTTAGAGGTAATTTCAACCTGGGGGCCAACTATGAAGCAAAAGAAAAAAGCGGAGGTCAAAAACAGAAAATGAGGTGTCAGACCGCCATCTTCAGATAATGGCACTAACGGACTGACTCTCCATTATCAGATCAATTGTTAATCAATGGTTTGGTATTCTGCCCTCCTAAGAAAGACCCCCGTATCTACAGAAATTTTTTTTTTTTAATTTTAGTACTTATCGATTCTGCTCGATTTATATGACATGTTTACTTAATAAAAAGACCGTAAATGCAATGCTTTCTTGCATTTACAGTCTTTTTATTAAGTAAATATGTCATATAAATCGAGCAGAATCGAATAAGTACTAAAATTTCAATGTTTTTTTTTTTTGTAGATACGGGGGTTTTTCTTAGGAGGGCAGTATTGGTATTGACTACAATTTGTGTTACCGTTTGGAGTAGTATAAGTCAAGACTGAATTGGTATCTGGAATAGTGCAAAATGGCTCAACCGGCACTGAATTATTCTGGTTTTACAACCCTGCAACAGTGATTCTCCATTATGAGGAGCAAAAATTAAAAAAGAATATTTTCCAAAAATTACACTTTTGCATTATAGAAGTCCAACATTACTAATTTCCAATTTCTGTTAAAAGTACTATTGTATTCTGAAACATAATGGAGTAGTTCCTTGCATGCATTTGTTTCTTATGACTTATTAGTTGTATTAGTGCTCTTAGTACTGTTACAAAGTTTTTCCAATAAATTAAAATTGGATATTTTGAAGTGACACACGACTGCAGTAAACCAATCTCTTACTAGCTACACCTTGGAACCCTACCATGAAACCCGAATAACACAATGTCTACTGTAAATATTCAGTGGCTGAATTGGGGTGGTTGTGGTAAGAGCTTCTATTGCTCATGGTAGCAGGTCTCATTTGATGCTTATTCGAGGCAATATGACAGCTAACCCACAGAAAACCCACTTTTCCAATAGAGTAATGCCCACTCCCATTTTGCATGAATCTCTTTAAACTTCTTACAATTAGCCCATGTTAACCACATATTCCTGATTTGATAACAGAGAGGATATTCACAGATGAACCTGGTTTATCCTGTGCGGTCGCTGTAAGATCTCTGGCGCGCATTGCAAGTTGTTTGGAACACAATACCATATAAACCACCTACTCAAACGAATATTTAACATTATTATTAAAAAATTAGTTTTTCTATATTTTCTTTTAAAATTTATACAATTATTGGTAACAAAATATCTCCGACAAATTTGTTTAAAAACTTCTCAACTTTCCTTAATGTTATCATTTTCATGTTACTATGCATTACGCGGCATTTAAATGTGCATCGATTTGCTGTCGCTAATATCGAGTGCACTCCAGTGTAAACGTATACTGGAGAACATTACTATGAAAAATGACGTCCAAGTAGCTACTGGAGCCATCAAATCAGTGTATGTGTAAACACCCTATTTGGGTCCATTTATACGTGCACCGATTTGCTAGCGCCAGTACCGACTTGCACGCCAGTTTCCAAATTATTGTGTGTGTAAAAGTATGCACGTTACTCACATTGCGACTTAAACTTTCGACATTCACAAGCAGTAAATACTGTCGTATCACCTACCTACTTTGTGGTTCTACATTTGATTTTTTTTAAAATTTTGCATTACATATTCAAAGTAGAATAATAAGTGATAACTCTAGCGTTTTGAAACAAATACTAGGCTTACTGTACTTATTACAGTTATTTTGGCTTAAGTGTGCACCATTCCCCCACTATCTCCTACTCGCAAAAACAGTTTCACACGATTTTTTTGGCCGCACAAATGCTTAAATTTGCTAAAAGTCCAACTAAATTTTGAAAACATTGTTGCAAGATAATTTACATTTGACAACGAGTAGAAAATTTAAACGAGCACGATACACAAAAAAAATCTTTTTAAGTTATTATTTAATGTTAAATTATTATAGTCAGAACTATTAAAAACTATTTGGTAAAAATCCATTGTAAAAAAAAATCGTTTTAGAAGATATTAAGATATTTAGAATTGCTGTGTGACGTCACTGGTCTCGACGCAAACGACCGGCGCGGCGTATCTTTTACGCGTAAAAGCTACTCGATTCGTGCAATTATGTATCTACCTAAAAATTATATTTATAATGCTTAATTTATATGAGGCTGTGTGAATGGTTGTGCCAAAGACGATAAAAGAATCACAATTTCAATACGGTGCTTAGTTATTTTTTTAAATATTAAACAACAACAGCGCTGACTGGGCGTTCCGTCCCTATGTGATTTAAGTGTGCGTATAAACGGTCGTAGCCCACAGAATATAATATTTAAAAAAAAAAACTAGACACTATATTAAAATTTTGGTTGCAATATCGTCTTCAGTACAAAAAAAAACAGTCCAAATACTCGTAACAAAATTTTGAAAATTTAGTTTGAGGGTGGGTAGGTTATTGTGTGAAGGAAGCATTTTTTGCACGTGTAAGATAGGGCGCTGCGCTGAGCTCGACCCAGTAGCGTCACGCGCCTATTTTAAATTTATTATAACTCATTGAATAACCTGAGTAGGAGCATTTTTTACACGTGTAAGATAGGGCGCTGCGATGAACAGGGACCGGTGACGTCACGCACTTAGTTTAAATTTATTATAATTCATCAAATAATCTGAGTAGAAACATAACACATATACCATTTTTCTTAGAATTAAACGTACTTTTAAATTAAACCAACTTATTTTTTGTGTATTGTGCTCCTTTAAGAAGCATTTGACCTTATAAGCAATTAGCAGTTATTAGCCATCACGCATGCAGTCACGAGTCGGTGGCATTGCCAACTGTTAGTTACTTATTTGCAATCCGGTAGCCGGAAAAACGAGGTTGATGGCCGATTAATAAATGTGCAAAATTTGTAGGTTTGGACAGATGTCCAAAAAATAAGTTAACCTTCTCGGTCACGAATTAACACCTTTAGGGCCGGTTATTCCATTCATGTTCAACCTAAGTTCACTGGCGAACTGAGATCAACGTCAAAAAGTCGTTGTTCCAACCACATTCACCGTTCACCGGTGAAATACCGTAAAGGTTTTGGGTTCATTAATACACAACCTTTTCACAATAATATAACTTTATTAGTTGAAGAACCTGCATACAAATCTAATTAGAATTACTGATTTGTTCGGTTATAGGAACTGATGGTGAACTCTGTTTGGAACAACCGGCCCTTAAAGATACAAATCTGAAATTTACTACAATGTAAATATGTTTTTTTTTTGTAATTTTTAGTATGAATTTCACATTATCAAAATGCTTCGTTTGAGCACAGTAGGGTGTCCTCAATTGAGCTAATGAAGTAAAAAAAAAAAAACAAAGTACACAAAAAAAACGCCAAATACGATATTGAAATCGATTGTCAATAGACACATAAAAAATTAAAATAGAGCTCTATACAGCCTCTCATAGCCCAAAAAAAAAAAAAACTAATATTTTACTGGTAAAAATCAAAAAAGGGCCAATTTGAAATCAGAAATTTTTTTTTTAAAATTGGAATTTATAATTGGTTATCCTTTCGGTACATTCTGTAGGGTATGTGGAAGAGTTATATAATAATCATCGCCATCAAGAACATACTTAGAATTGTGTAATCAAATTTTTCTCAACTAAAACATTAAAAAAATGTCTTGTCTGTAACACAAAATGCAATATTAATAAACTACCGACTAGAATATTTCCATATTATTAATTGCATTAGCAGACAGCATTAAGTAGTAATTTATGAAAAATAATATCGTTGAAATCATGAATATTCATGAATATTTAGTGCAACTAGGTGTTAATCTTTGTTGAACATTAGATTATCCCAGTTATTCTTTGGAACAAACTAAATAGCTCGCTTAATCAAAATTTCGCGCTTTAACATTGCATCATTAGCCTATCTGAAACTAAAAATGCAGTTGAATTGATTTAAATGATTTAACTGTGTTTTATGGGAGAGAAAAAATGAAGCTGGTTACCGACAAGACAACCGCGTTACCGATAAGACAGCAAAAATATACGGTAATGTATACCAACATATATTATTATTAATCAAAGAAAATATAATAGAAGCAACAACTTATCTCCTCAACACAATATCAATACACTTTATCGCACCATTATCAAATGCAGTGAGCTACTTTAACGCACTCTGGTGGATTTAGGTGGCATTTTAATAACGTGTTACCGACCAGACGGACATGCACTGGACATACATTCCTTCCATTAGAGAGTTTACATTCTTGAGACAAATGTCAAGACATGCGGATATTCAGAAATCGGACAAAATTTCTGATAAAACGATATAGGACAAGCATCTTCATTACTTTATCTTAGCATTTAAATGAATAATTAAACATTAGAAATACGACTTCGGCACGTTACCGACAGGACAAAATCGCACTTCTAACTAATTTCAATGTCCTTTTTGTCGCAATTGTAGCTATATTACAGCAGTGCAACACCGACATAAGATCGAGATCCAAATTTAGAGCAGTTTTCAACACAATAGGATGATTTTGCTTTATTGTATTGCCTTTGGACATGGATTAGCACATTTGTTGATTTCGATCCTTACATGACTTATAATTTTGTCATGATGGTAAAACATGCACTCAATTGAAAGAATACGATGTTCAAAACCGATGACAGTGTAATATAAAAGCTAAAACAAGCTGAGCTTCATTGGAAAAAAATCAGTATAGATTGTCCTCAATTGAGAACACAGTGACCGAGAGGGTTAAACCGATTAAATGGCCGCATTTAATGATCATCCAAAAATATTTATTCCATAACATGTTAGCTGAATTTTCTTTTACATCATTTTCGAAAAATCATGGTAATTTGGTAAGTAGGTAATTACTGCCATGTAAATATTATCCTGGCGACCCGGAAGTGGCTGAAATTAATTGGTTTTATTTTTCACTTTTCTTCTTCATGGCTTACTTAATTAAACATTAAAGGTATTCACTTTCTTTTACCACAATTTATAAGCAAAGCTAAGGCCTTCTTAATGACGTACCTAAAATTCAAATATCTCATTTAGTTTAAATGCAAAGTGGTACTGAATAATGCCCTTTTAGCTTGATACGCCACTGTAATCAGTGATGTTCGTTTTATAGCATGTACAATTTTGAAATGATACTTGAAGTCAAGAAGGAAACCATGGAATGTTATAAGAACGAAAAACGAAATATTTCGGGCGATTTGGTGGTTATTGCAGGAAGAGGCAACGCCTAGTTCGGCAACATCAAGAGTCAGATATTTTTTTCGTCTGTGTAGCATATACATCATTTTTTATTCAAATGCAACGAGATTAAAGAAATTCTAAAAATTAATTAAAATTTTTAATTATTATTACGAAAGAACTGTGGAAGTAAATTGTTTATTTAGACGTTTTCATAGAATACATGTACCCCCTCCAATCGTTTTTACTTTTTGATAGCTCGGATGAAAAATGTAATTTCTCGTTCAGGTGCTGAAACCTGAAAACACTATCTTAAAGTACTATTAAATAAAAATAATTATGGTTATCTGTATGGTGGTAGAAATGATGAAAAGCAAAAACAAACTCTATATTTCTGACGTCCTCATTTCAAATGTACACCATAAATCAAACCGTTGTCGCAGATGTGTTGTAACAATCAACAATTCGACCGCGTTTCCCCGTTCGCAAAGGGGCAAAAAAAAATTCTAAGCAAACTTCACTTTGACTCGACGCCGAGGCGAATTTTGTATCGACCAGTATGATTTCGCACTCGATTTTTGAAGTGGCCGAACTAATTTAAATTTGACGAAAAACGAGTTAATGCCAGATTTCGGTGACGTTTGAATTATCGGAAGTTGTGATGGATTAAAACTTTTCATTCAAATGTAAAAATTCAATTTTCGCATTTTAAACGATTTTTTTTCTCAGCGATAGCGTTCAAAGTCCAGATTTGAATATTAACGACGTCCGCGCGGCAATTACGCCAAAAACTTCGCTCGTTTTTCTCCTCGATTATCCCGGAAAAGTTTTCGCTAGTTACATTTTCAAATCGTTAAAAATAAAGGAAAATTGTAAATAAAATTGTCAGGATAAAAAATAATAACGAGCACTCGTACAACTTTCGGTAATGACGAAATAATTTACGATGAATTTTAAAGTGGACTTTTTATTTTCGTGTCGTATCAGAAGCCTCACAATAAAAATTAATTAATCACCACAACATTACGAACATTCCGGTAATACGTATTATAATTCCACCGATCGATCAATCATAAATAAAAGCGTCGCGACAACTATTGGCAGTACAGTGAAACTGCATTATGTTGACCTGCGAACGGGGAAACCTGAAGCAAAACAAATTATAACATAATAAGAAAAAAAATCTGATCAAATTGACAATGCGACCGGTGCAAATTTCTCCACTTTATGAAATAAAGCAGATACAAATGTTTAGCAATTGATAGTAAAATATTGTGATTTCAGCTAGTTATTTTTATAGATTGCATACAAATTTACGCGGTAACGTGTAATTTAATGTTTTCGTTCAATGTACCATAAGGTGTTACTTCAAAAGAACGTTAAATAGCACCATTCCACCTCCTCTAAAATAGAAATACCCAGGGTTCAAAAAATACATTCATGCCAAAATGAAAGATAACAGCAGTGATTTTAATTAATCAAAAAGGAATTAAAAATAAGGTACAACTACGTTTGAAACTAGGACACTCAATAACATTGTAGATGCATATTTGATTGTCGCGTAAATAATTAGTCACTGCGACTACGTCTTCCGCTTTAAAATTGATTTTCTCCAAAAGTATTTAATTTATCGTAACTTGTTTCTTCAAAAATGTATTGTAAATTCTAGGTACAAGGGCATCAGAAAAATAAAATAAGTAAGTAAACTATAAAAATGTGTCAATTCAAAAAATAATATACATATACAGCATTTTTTACCAATGAACCATAAGAACTTACATGATATAAAATTAATTTTTTCTCCCGCTGTCTTAAAACACCTCATTTTTAATATTATTTCTGTGGGATAAACTGGTTGTTATCGTAACTAAGAAAAAAAAGTATTTCGTCACTAAGGCAACATGCATTTTTAATCCAAGGCTTAAATTTTTTTAATTCTACACTTGAAAAATATTATCTTCCATTTTTGGTTTGAAAATTTTGTTAATAATTAAAGTTAAACGTTCAACAACCGCTGCCACATCTAGAGGTAAGTCTTCTTCTTCACAATTCATCTTAACTCACATAAAATTATACAGATTCATGGCGGGCGGTGATCTTTCAACCATTGGTCGCTGTCCAAAAAAACGAACCATTCAACGAATTCAAATATAATGCGGTTGTACAAATGCAAGTTCAACTGTAGTTTTGGCGAACTCCAGTTCTAGCTGAACCGCGGCTTAGTTACGTCACTCGTTGTAGAAGTGCGGTCCAAAAAAAATCAATGTTGCTTACAGTCACGCTTGCACTTTTTGTATGTTTTGTCGTTTCGTACTAAATAGGGAAGCTTTATAGCGTCCTAACGCCGTTGGATTAAACAAAAATCAAAAAATAAAACGCCCATTTTATAGTACGGTAAGAGTAGATTATTTACCGCAGATTTTCAATTTTTTAGCGGAAGTAGAACGATTCCTTTTCACTAAGATGCTATACTATGGACCACCCTATATTCGAATATTTTAGAAAGTGAAATTATTATTAGGCTTACCGATTAATAAGAAGAAATTATTTTTGTTTCAAATCGTGCCTAAAATTTTAGTCAACAATTTATACAAGAAATGTTTGTTATGAAACTAGCAAAAATTAGAATGAGGACCGGTGCTCTAAAAGGTGGATAACTCATTCATTCATAACATCCAATATAACAATTAATTAATGTTGTTCTAAAATCTCAGAATCTCAAAAATGTGAATGTGAAATTTCAAACCAATTTCTTTGTAAACAGTATGGTCAAAGCATTAAAAATTAATCAAAAAATAGGTTAAATTAGAAATTTAAATTTCGACAATGCAAAAAAAATATATTTTCCAATTTCACTCAAACAGTTCAGATTTAGATGGGGTTCGTCTCAAACCGTCTCGAAAGAATGTCCGACAAAGTTTGTTTCTCCACGCAACTTGCGAAAGAATGCGATTCCGCCGGGAGCCGCCTTTGATTTAAGGTGAATTTACTTGAACCGACCTAATTTGCGACATTTTCTTAGATTTCGGGATTTAGTTTTTCTGCTTTCAGCCGTTTTCGAAAGCTGCTATCTCATCCTCTTCTTTGCGAACTTCCTCTCGTGTTCAACAAAGTTATTTTACGGACAACAAAAATGTTAATTCGAATTGTTCTTAAACAAAAGGTCCGTCGACTCGCTTTGATCATTTCGCAAGATCCAACAAAGTGCGTGAAAGGGGGTTTTATTTACGGTCGACTCAAAAGTTTTCAAAGGAAAATTATAAAGAAGCGTTTACAAACTATTACATACAATTGAATTTAAGACGCCTGACTGTTAAATCTGATCAAAAATATTTAAAAACGAAAAAATATTAATTAAATCACATTCAACATTCACCACCACCTTCGGCCCGTTGTTTGCACGTTCACAGCTTGCCCTTTCGCTTCCGTTCTTGAACCGTTTCCTTCATTCAAACAAGCTTTCATCAATCTGTACCTTCCCTTTATGCGTCACCAAGTTTGCCATTTCCTACCAAAATTGTTAAATTTTTTTCTTGTATTTCAGGAACTTTCAGGAATTACTGATTATTACAATGTGTCCTGTAAAAATATCTAATTGCAATATTTCAGCAATATGAATACATACTCGTCAAATGATGTAATTTTATTTTTTTCGCGATATAATAAGCATATTATACATGCTGAAGTTTGGTATTTCATTACAACCGAAAGCGATAATAGGTAACCAAAACGCGAAGCGTTGCGGTTAGCTAAGCTCGATGTTTAACCCTTAGCCGCGCGCGCCAATTTGTGTAACGTTAGTGTGCGCACAGCGGTATTTGGACCGAACTTCAAGAAGTTTCAAAATATTACAATTTTTCTCACAATCATGCGAAGAAAATGAAATAATTGAGAAAAACCGATTTTCGTGACCTTTGCCCTTCAATATCTTTAGAACGTCAAAACAAAGGTTTATGCAAAAATACAGCTTTCTCACTTTCATTCCGAAGTTGAATGCTTATTGCACCTTAGGTGACTGTACTATAAGTGTTATACCGAAAATTTTCAAATGTAGGGCATAAACCCTACTACGTCAGAAGAACATGAAACCAAATCAACAAATGAAGTGAAATAAATATTATATGGAAAGATAATTATTTATTATACAAATTGGTGAAAGAACTGCATGTAGCAATATTTTTTTGATTATTTTTTAGTGATTTCATTCACCAATCGTTTAGCAGTATTTGGGCGCACGTGCTTAATTCTGTCCAATCACAACATTATTATAGTGAGAATTTTCTACTGTAGAAAATTCCCGCGAAAATTATCTGACATCTGTCATCAGTTTTATTTTAAACTGTTAAACTGTATATTTTATGCTGCAATTTTTGATTCAAACATTAAAAAATAATCTTCCGAATACCACTAGAGAGTGCGAATGTATTAGAAAATAATTCTCCAGTTATTTTTTCAAACTTGTTGCCAGGGAATAGCCACTCGAGCCCTACGGGCTCTCGTGTCTATTCCCTGGCAACAAGTTTTCGAAAATCTGTCGAATTATTTTCAATTTATTCTCACTCTCTTGTGATATTACTTATGAAAATTCTTATCGTTAGTCGAAACGAGGTCTTTAAAGTTTTAAAATGTTATTATTCGGCATATGTCGATAGAAAAAACGGGAATTTAGTATAAAGAAGCTTTGTGAGGTTTACTTTTACGTAAATGCTGCCTTTCTGATCCAAAAAGTTTGTGTTTAATTATTTTTTTTAACTTATTTTGTGTAAAAATCAATACGGCAACTATGTCACCGCACCGGGGATATGACAATAAAAAAAGTGAAATAAGAAAAAGTACATGTTTGTCAAATATCTAAGTTTAAGTCATTTCTGCTGTTTTTCTCGTGATTATTCAAAGTTTTTGTTAGGTGTTGTGGTCATATAAAATCATATAAAATCAATTTTCAGACATGAGCAATTTTAACTTGCATATTATTAAGTCCTTATATTATCCTCATGTTGTTTTTACAAAATTTTGTAAATTTTGTGGTCCTCGAATTTACGTTTAATGAATGTGCCAATATGCACTTACTATACAGAGTCTGTAATGGAACCGCCACTCTGGCAGAGCGAGAATATCGTTTGCGAGATCCAAACCAGAGGCATCCGAGAGGAAATATATTTCGAAAATTGGACCGACGTTTTCTTCAAACTGGTTCATTTGTCACACGAAACGCGAACGCCGGTCAACCAAAGAAGAACAAATTTAAGAGGTAACGCAAGATTCCTCTATCGGTATCCGGAAATTAACTGCAATGTTCAATATCTTCAGTAACAAGACGGCTCATTTGATTCTAAGAGAAAATCTTCTCCACCGGTATCATACTAATATGCTGTACATTCATGGCGAAGCTTCGGCGCATTTGGCCCGTAATGGAGAAACACTTTCAAAACGGAAGTATTGGTCGCGACGGTTCAATCTTGTAGCCTACGAGATCCTCCGATCTCAATCTATTAGACTTTTTGGTTGGGGATTTTATCAAAGAAAAAGTTTATGCTACCGACGCCTCCCACCAAACGCTGACAAAGTAAAAAACAAAATTAACGCTGCAGTACTGCATGTTACACCGGAAAAACTGGAGCGAGTAATGCAAACAATACCAAAGGTTGCAATTATGTTTACAAACGGACGATTTCCAATTCGAACAATTATTAAATGGATAATAAGGATGCCAATCTGTTATGAAAGATATGTCCACAAGTTAATCAATCCTATCACAAAAAAATGTTTTTGAAATTTGCGTTTTAATTATTACGAGAGGCGGTCTTTATATTCCCGGACTAGACATGAAAACAAAAGACTAGAGCAACAACATTTTATTTTTTAATATAGTTCCCCTGCTTTTGAATACAGGCAAGACAACGTTTTAATAACATCTTTAACACTAGAACGCTATTGCTACTGGAGTTAATAGGTTAGTTTCAAGCAATACTCGGCTGTAGTCAATATTGCTGATATTACGGTTTACAGATAAAAGTTGGAACTTGCTGCCGATTTTGCATTTATTTATTTATATTATACATCCGAAACAGTGATAGCAAAAATTCCAAACGCCGCATTTAACCCGCCAGAGCTGACGCGAAATACATTTTATTCGCGGCTAGCGCCCTGTTTGATAGGCACTGGTTTATATCGCGTTATCAGTTATTTATAAGTAACTTAATACGATTCAAAATATATCAACTAAACTCACTTATTATATTCAAGCAAGGTGTAAATTTTACGTATCGATAATTCAACAGTGTTAATCCGGTTCGAAAATATTCCTTTGGTTTGTCCGTAAAATGACAGCTGCTATAAGTTCGTCATTGTCTCTAAATTTTGTCCTCCTTAGTGTTAGTAGATTAGGAAACAAAAAATAGTCACTAGGTACTAGATCGGAACTATAAATCGGATGATCAATTTCTTCGCAGCCGTAATCAGCAACAAACCATCTTGCGTACCTTTGTCGTTCCAAGGCACTCGTGTAGAAAATTTGGTGGAAATATTAATTCTAGAATTTTTTCCATAGTTCTTCCTTCATTTTTAACAATTTACAGAAAATCACTGACTTAAGCCAACTAATTACCGATTGTATTTTGACAAATTGTTTCTTTTAAAAATCATAGCATGACATACTTCAAAAGTGCCAAGTTTTAAATTACTATTTTAAAATAGAAATTGCACGTAGAATCCATATTACTAGTAACGCTTGATGCTCAATATTTGTATCTTTCAATTGATATCATTTTTACCTATCCTGTAAATTGAACTGGTGAACAGGAATCATCAATCTATGTTCGCTTTTGAGTTCGGACATACGGTATAGTAAAGAACAGTTGAGTTAACCGGACAGTGATTTTAGAGACACCACTACAAATTAAAACATCCTAAGCGCAACTTTTCCGACGAGAATTTAAGAGAAACCTTAATTCGCAAAATCATTTACAAAATTGAAATGTTTTGTCAACAGCTTAATTGAATTTACCAAAACGGATTCGAACTCGAGCCAAAGTCATTGACAATATTAAAATTTATTTTCCAGTCGAGTACCGGTTGTAACCCAATCCCTCCTAGCGCAAACAATTTTATTGCTTACATAAAACGACAGGGCACTTGGGCAATATTGACTTACCGCTTATTAAAAGGAAAATCATTCAAAAATGCATCACCGACACCGGATCGTTCGGTGAAATAGAAAAAAAATAAATAGATTTAATAAAAGATTTACGATCGAGATTCAAAACCGCGATTTTCCTAAATCTTGTTAACATCTGACCTACAATAACTTCTTCCCGCGATCCCGACTTCGAAAAAAGGAAATTGCACGAATATGATTTATTTTAATCATATATCCGATCGGCCGCTTTCAATTCCTGGCGTTGTCCATAGAAGTCGGGGATAAATGCAAGTCGTATTTAAATTACCGGATTAGCTGGCTACGTGTTGCCCGAAAGTTACTTCTGCAAGCTTAATGTATTGCATCAGGTGCAATGTGAGAAAGTTCCGGTTATGTCTGATTCGGTTCGATTATTTTTCGAGAAATGTTTGCAAATGCGATAAACCCGTGCCACATCGGGGACGATTTTATTTCAACCTTCAGGGATTTAAAGCTACGGCATTTTGATTTTTATGTGCTGTTTTGACTCGAGGATTTATGAAATTTTATTACTATTGCCGAATGAATTGCTCGAGATGTTTTTCGAATAAAGAAAATAATAAAACTTGGGTAGAGGACCACAAGATTTTGAACTTTATTCTGTAACGCATTCGTCACTACACTGTTTATTTTCTGCTTTAATTTATTTTCCGAAGCCGATATATTATGCGTAACATTTAAAAAAAAAAAGTACCGAGTACTAGAAATAACGTCCCGAGATAATTATGTGCTTATAGTATTTTATTGCGGGACATGTTTCTTGGAAAATGTTTTTAGTTACGGTTATTTCATCACGACCCTCACTCGAATAAATCGTCATGTTGTTAGCAAGTCTCTCGAACACTTTTTAACTTAGTTTACATTGTATTTTTTTAAAAGTTGGAAAGATCCGAAGTACGACTTGGCAATTAAATTAGTATATTATGCAATGAGTTTATAATAATTCAAAAGAATGAATTTTACGGTCTCGTCGTAAATCCCGAGCGAATTAATAGTCTTTATGTACATACAAATTGCATACACAACTTTGTCTGGAACCAGTTATAATTTAATTGATTGTAATCTCCCTGTAAATAATCACTCATATGGTTACCAAATATAGTAAGTATATTTTATCAAATTTTATCAAAACTTCAAAGTAAAATAACATAACATAAGTAATAACTAGAATAAATAAAATAACTCATCAAGAGAAGAAGAAAGCGGGGCTGTGCCAAGAACACTAGCAACGTTGCCTCTTTGTATAGCCAAACTTATTCGTTGGTTCAAATATGTTTTGGCTTGAGGAATTCCCGTTGTTTGCACAATACGCCTCCCCAAATCTTCAAGGAGAGAAAGGGCATCAGCACTTCAAGGACCCAATAATCATCAGAAATTGACTTATATTTTTTTTTTCTTAAGATTTTCTGCCAAGTGGGCAGCAGATCTTGCAGAAAATGAAGAATCAGTTAAATGAGAAGGGGCAAGTGTATCCGTACAAGTAAAATCCCAAACTAAGGATTTACCTACTTTCCATGGAATAACTGTAATACCATCTGGACGTTTGCCATCATCCCTCAGAATACCATTAGGTTCAAGGATACAAGGAATGTTGGCAGAAGAGAAAGCACGTTTAATAATGTCATTAATACAGCTGTGACGAGAGAGTCTACCAGCACTTTTAATGCACGATAAACCATGATGACCCAACGAGTCTACAGAAGAACCGCAGAGCAGATATGAGGATGACAGAAATTGATCCCCAATCTAAGTGAAATAGCAATTTGTAAGATGTTTTTTTTCTAAAAGAGTACCTAATTTACAAGATGGAAGAGCTTCAAGCCAAGCTCCAGATTCAAGTTCAGATCCAGCTAATAAGATAGCTTTTTCTGTGATATTTGAGGAAGATAATAAATTTTGTAAGTATATTATATTATATAGGATTAAAAGTGTCACTTTTAGCAAGCAACTTTTGTTTGCAAGGCGTAGCGGCGAAGCCGAGAGAATACAAAATTGCGAGTCAAATAAAGTAACTTTTACATAATCTGAATGAAACATATTATGCAAAATATACAAATTCTAAAGTACTAATGACATCCAAGTAGTCGTGAAAAATTTTGATCGCTTTTAGCTTTTATATTATCTCGTTATGTTTAACAAATTCTGATAGTTTCATAAGTAATATCACAAGAGAGTGAGAATAAATTGAAAATAATTCGACAGATTTTCGAAAACTTGTTGCCAGGGAATAGACACGAGAGCCCGTAGGGCTCGAGTGGCTATTCCCAAATGGCAACAAGTTTGAAAAAATAACTGGAGAATTATTTTCTAATTAATTCGCACTCTCGAGTGGTATTCGGAAGATTATTTTTTAACGTTTAAATAAAAAATACAGCATAAAAATACAGTTTAATTCATTATAAACTAAAATCAAACTGGCGACAGATGTCAAAACTAGAAAATGTGCTGTCAAGTTACATATGTAAACAAAATACTAGAAATTATGCTCGCGGGAATTTTCTACAGTAGAAAATTCTCACTATAATAATGTTGTGATTGGACAGAATTAAACACGTGTGCCCAAATACTGCTAAACGATTGGTGAATGAAATCATTAAAAAATAATCAGTTATAATACAACGAGTAGTCAAAGATTGTCGAATATTTTTATGAATGGTCATTCGCTTTATGAACACCATGAGTGCGCAGCACGAATGGTGTTCGGAAGCGTATAATGACCATGAATAAAAATATTGTACAATCTTTGACAACGAATTGTATTCAACAGACTATTCAATTCACCAAATCAATGATTAAAATGAAATATTTCAAAATCTAGTTCGAAAATTTGAGTTACACATGATTTCATTTCCATAGCAACCGGTAAAAAAAGTTGTTATTTGAATATTTTCTGACAGTAATGGAAAGTGTGTGCAAAAGATTTGGAGAGAGATCTGATGCAGAAATCAATGTAGATATTGGAAGAAACGTGCCGGAAAATACACGGAAGTCACGAGAGTCGGTATGGCGTCAGTTCTCTCAGTTTTTGGAAGAAAAAGACTACTCTTTGACACCATCTGTCACATCTGCAGAGTTAAATATTATTCTGAAGAGTTGGGCCGTTAATATGAGGAAGAGAGATGGGTCGGATAATAAGGAAGGTGTGGTCAAGCATTTATGGAACAGTACTGCGAAAATGGTGCAAGAAATGTATTTCAATAAGTGGAATATTGAGATTAACCCATTTAGTGAAGCTGTATTCAATCAAGTCTTATTTACAAATGGACAACGAACATCACAGGACAATTGTTGAAAAAATGAGAACTACTACGTCGACAACGGTGGCGACTGAATTGCCCAACAGCAGGGAGGGTAAAATTTGTGATGTTGAACATTCGTTCAAAGAAGGAATTTTTCAGTATTGCAACAATGTTCATTTTTCAAATTGTTCAGTTAATTTTGTAACAAAGTAATAATTTTCTTAAATAAAAATAATAATCAAGTTACTTTAAAATATTCACTGCAACCACTAGTGGAATATCCAGTTATATTTTCACTAATGAAATATTCGCTGGAATTTTCTGTTGTTAGGATACGAAAGTAAATATCTGCTATTTTATTGGATAATATTTGAAAAATGATTTTGTGAATTGAATAGTCTTTAAAATTATTCATTAAATACTGAGTGATTCGTGTTTTTTTTTAGAAAACAGTATGTTTTATATTCTAGAAGGCTATAAGGTCAATTTGGTTAACTAGACCCCTTTTTTGCAACGCGCGATTTTCAAAGCACCAAAACTTCTGTTGTAAGTAACATAGAATCTAGCCTTATTGAACGTAGTCCCTCTACATACCGACTATAATAAGTTATAAGGTCATAGAGAAATATATGAAATGAAATAATAATTTTTTCAATTTTGTTCCCAGGGTGGCCCAGTTACTCGAATTTTTGGAACAACTGGACCACCACTTCTACTTTTCCATTAGACTGCATTGTTTATAATTTGGGTTAATTGGGTCACGCCATTGTTTATTGCTTAAAATTTTTGACAAGTTTGGTGTGAATATTTTGAAGAATAAGAGAAATATGCAAGATGCTAATAAAATGGTCACAAATGTACAAAAATGAAAAATTGTTTATAATAAAAATAAGGCAAACTTAAAAATCGCCGACAATACAAAAATAGTCTGAAAAAATTAAAGAATTTCAAAAATAGCTTAAATTTAAGCAAATGCAATTGTCCAATAGCATTTCTCAAGCCATTTTTTAAAAATTACTATAGTCGTTTTATCACAGGGATCGGGTTTATTGGGCAACCAGGATTCTATAACGTTTTTGCCCTTAAGGGTGGCCAACAAGGGTAACTTTTAGGGCGCAGCGGTCGATCAACATAATCAATGTACTTAATAATGTCTTCATCGTTGCTTACCATTTCTATCAAATCCATAATAACACAATGCATTGCACTCGAAGTATTTAGCTAACCTCAATAATATGACAATATGCACTGAATGGAATTTAAACGACAGCTATTGACCGTTCAGATCTGACATCGTTTAAAGGAGCACAATACACAAAAAAAATCTTTTTAAATTATTATTTAATGTTAAATTATTGTAGTCAGAACTATTAAAAACTATTTGGTAAAAATCCAATGCAAAAAAAAATTGTTTTAGAAGATATTCAGACATTTAGAATTGCCGTGTGACGTCACTGGCCCCGACGTAAATGAACGGCATATCTTTTACGTGTAAAAGCTACTCGCTTCGCACATTACCTACCTACCTACCTAAAAATTATATTTTTAATGCTTAATTTATATGAGACTGTGTGAATGGTTGTGCCAAAGACGATAAAAGAATCACAATTTCAATACGGTGTTGTTATTTTTTTAAATATTAAACAACAACAGCGCTGACTGGGCGTTCCGTCCCTATGTGATTTAAGTGTGCGTATAAACGGTCGCAGCTCACAGAATATATATTTTATTTTTTTTTTAAACTAAACACTATATTAAAATTTTGGTTGCAATATCGCCTTTAGTACAAAAAACAACAGTCTAAATACTCGTAACAAAATTTCGAAAATTGAGTTTGAGGGTGGGTAGGTTATTGTGTGAAGGGAGCATTTTTGCACGTGTAAGATAGGGCGCTGCGCTGAGCTCGACCCAGTGACGTCACACGCCTATTTTCAATTTATTATAACTCATTAAATAACCTGAGTAGAAATAAAATACATATACCATTAAACGTACTTTTAAATTAAACGCACATATTTTTTGTGTATTGAGCCCCTTTAAACTTCGTTCATCTCTAGAACCGCATTTGAAAACACCCAATTTTCTCTGAACGGAGTTTAAACGCAGATTGAAAAACTCGCCCTATTATAATACAATAGGGCAATTGCGCCCCGTGGTCCAGTTCCCCGGCAATCGATGGGCCAGATGCCTCATTTTGACAAAAACGCGGGGCAACTGTACTATCCATCGCCAAAATTTAGACAGTGGACATAACTTCAAAACTCTTATATTATAGAATTTCACTCAAAAAGTAAATGAAATGTTAGTAATGTTTGCTTTCCATATTTTATCACAAATGTACTTACTAGAAAATTATTTCTACCATGGGGTATACCGATGTTTTCATTCAAAACGTTTAACAAAATGAAAAGACTTTCAAGCGGAATTCTACACTCTTTGAGGTTCACTGTTAATTGAGTTAGAAGGGTTGGTAACTAGTGATGTCAATAAAATTGTTAAAACTCGCTACTACTCGCTAGGAAAATTCAAAGGAGGTGGCCAGATGCCTCTATGGCTCAGTTAACCAAATTTTCGGAGCGATTGCACGTATTTCAAGTAATAACGTTATCGAAGAGGCTGTGAAATAGATTTTATTTCTACATGTAAATCATGAATATAATACTCTTTGGACCTCATTTTGATTCGAAATACTACACTACAGCGCAGTGGCGACTCGTGGTACAATATAACAGGTGTTCTGCAATTTGCATCTCAAATAATCAGGGTCGTGTTTTTATCAACAAAATATGCATACAATTTTATACAGTTTATAATTTTTGATAGAACGTATCTATTTTGTGTCACATTATGATTATGCTGCTTTATGTGTTTCCAATATGGCGAATTTAACTGAGATTGGATGTTGATTGTTCCTAATATTTCTAACTCCATTGAATTGTGAAGATGACTTTTGGAGTTTTCATGCTTTTATATTTTTTCACTCAAGTGTACTAAATCAGTCACTCCTACCTGTGTCTATGCTGTATCTCTACCAAAAAGCAATCATGGAAAGTAAAAAAGAGCATTTTTCTTGTTGCAGACACAAATCCAGTTATTTCTTGGATAACTTTCTTGTTGAACTGACGTTTATATGGTTTTACACGACTAATACCGCTTGTTTCAATAATAATGTCCGGCAGCGGTCGACCTTTATTTTTCAAATCTATTTTTTCTTCGTAACTATACTTCATAAATCACTTAAAGTTAATCAAATTGTCCACAACATCCATTGTCCAAAAAAACACTAATACAATACACGATAACGAAAGTATAAAATCAAAGTTTACAACGACAAAGCCACAAAGCAAAAAACCGAACGTAACATAACGTCTGAAATCTGGAACAGAACTGCGTAAAATGCAGCACATAAAGAGCATTCAACTAGCGAAAGAGTTTGGGTATGTGCAGGACGCGAGGGGGATAGTGGAGGTGTCTAAAGCAGTTCTGTGCACTGCCTCGAATGGCCCAGTATAAAAACAATGGTTTGCTCCGCCGAAACCACGACAAAACTTAACTGGTTTGTTGGAATGTTGGATCCTCGATTGCATGGAGACTTGCGATTAAGAAATTAAAATTCCGTGACAAAATTCAATTTTTTCAATATTACGTTTTATAAACTAAATACAAACGAAGTTAATTTTTTGGCAGTTCTGCAGCTCCGCCACTGCTACAGCGCTACAAATGATCCAAACACTATGACGCAAGGTTACTTGATAACGGTTTTACTTGAACGCACCTTAACTTGCCGTCTTCTTCCACAGCCTTCTACAGTATCAAACATTTCAATCATACTGTATGACTATAACAAGAGAAGCAAACTTTTCCACTCGAAAAAAATTATTAGACAACATTATAAAATAATTAAGCTTAAAATCAAACTACCTTCAGAACTTGCTCGTCTTTCCAACTTTGCATAAGCCTGTGACATTGTTCGCAATTTCAACGACATATTCCAAAACCTTTTTAAAGTATTCCCTCAAGTACCGAGACGGATGGATCTTTCAACAAATCGACTCGTGTAAGTAAATAACAAAATAACTGTAATTTTGCTGGAACGCAATTTTCATTAAATTAAACGAGTCTTGTTAATGCCAAAAATAAGACGGTATCTTTTAAAACTTTTGCCTTCGGCCGTACATAATTAAGCATGATGAAGTTCTTAATTTATGTAATTGTCCGCCTCAATTTTATGTTTATGGTTGTTGTGCGCTCCCGCTGGCAGTGCGATGCGCTCTCTTCCTGATTAAAATTTGAAAACATAAAATAAAATATTTTAAAAAGTACATGAATTAATTAGGTCAGTCTATTTGCAACCTGAACCCAACTTTGATGGCGCAAAATTACAATTAAATGTACAAAAAGACTTGACGCCCTGGATAGCTATCTATTATAAAACGTGTCTTCACCTTACCATATTTTACATGACAAAAGTAAAATTTAATTAAAAAAGAAGAGGCATGCGTTTTACAATTCATAGACGCTCCGGACGTAAAGACTTTTTCAGGTGATCATAAACGCACCCTGTTCATATCATGTCAAAACTCATAATATCGTCCGCTTAGTGGAGTGATGAACTTTTTTCCATCTGGATGACCTGTATTATTTTGTTGGATCGTCTAATGAATAATGTTCACAACTCATTCGAAAGTGTTCTGTGAATTTTGCCTACTCATCTAAGATTCGCTTCGACTCGTTTATAGACAAACTGTATTAAATGTTGATGATGCACACTTTCAACATTAGTGATATCGAATTAATAAGTTTCAATTGCCTTTTGTATCAAGACAGAATAACCCTTGAACATCTAATTGGGATAAAAGGTGAAAACAAACAAAATAAAATCGCAAAAAATAGTAATTTGAGAGGATAAAACAATGAAGAAATTAACTATTGACTATACCATTTCCGAATTAATTACGGATTGCATTAGACTAATATTAATTTTATTCACAATCAGTTGGTAACATACAGCTTTTTCTACTACTAGCCATACGGCGTATCATTTTGATGTATGGTATATTTGCGTTCACCCTTATGGGCACGATACCTAACACAAATTTCCCCACTTTTTCAACTAATATCCCAAGTGCATCAAAATAGCCGAATAAATTTTGACGTTTCTGTCAAAATGTTTTACCTAGAAATATGTCGAGTAAATTTGTCACGTAACAAAATCTCGAGTGCAAAGCACGAAGGATTTTGGGGGGAAAATTTCAACTTTGGCTTTCTGACTACCAGAGTGACAAAACTATTTAGTAGCAAAACAATTTTCATCATTCATCGTCGTCGTCGGTCATATCGGTTGTAGAGGACATAATGAAGTTCAAAAATCGTTGAATTAAATTAACTTTCTTTCGACGAGATTATGCTTAATACTGTGTCGCGACCGACTGACTCGAATGGACCACCAACGATCCATATCGTATTACGGCGCCAAAATACACCTGGCAAATGCGGACACTTCTAATATGTATGATGATATGTAAATGTTCTGCCGACGCCAGCCTTGCCGGAAACTAACCTTCAGGCAAAAGAGCGACCAGCCGGAGGCTAGCGTAAAGACCAATTGTCAATCATCCTCAGGGAATCCGCCCTCACCTTCAAACTGTATCCGTCGATTTTATATACGTCTTCTTGTACCAAATTATTTTGTAAATATTTATTATTCAATTTAAATAAATTTCTAGTCAAATGGGTGTGTAGTCATTGAAAGAACCCTCACATAGGTACACACCACTAATGAAAGTAGTATTTCTCGATAATTTACTAGTAAACTGACGAGCAAATAATCTATTTTCTTTGTGGCGATAGATGACGTCACCAAATGTTTCAAATTAAATTATCATATCTGGCAAATAATACACGACTTGTTCTTCTTCTTGCCATAGAATAATGTCCTGTTGTTCCAGTTAATAACCTTCAAACTGGTGATGATCGACGACCGACATTCTTTCCACAGTGGTTTTCTTACTAAACGCTTGGTGTTGGGATTTTAGATCTTTATTTATTTTGCTAGCCGATTTTCACCTATTCTGTCCACATGTTCCCTCTACTGTCTTCTTTTTGCTCTCATCCATCTGACTACGCCCGATGGGTCACATCCTGTTTGAATTTCACTATTTCTCACTCTGTCTCGAATAATGAGTCCAGCATTAACTACTCCTCAATATTTTCATATCCGGTGATCTTTTTTGTTAGACCTTGTTGTTTCCGTTCGCGTTTCAGCCGCATTTATGTTATTATCGGTATTGCACACGTCTTATAGATGCGCATATTGTTTTGACGTTCATTTATTTATTAATCTATATGAGGACCCTAGAAGCCAAGGGGTATAAGTGACAAATTCAATATAATGAGTTAAATGCATTATGATGTCAGCAAAATATGCATTCTGTGTTGTGGCCAAAGGGTATGACTGATTTCGCACCCAGTGCTGTTATCTGTTGACAAGTTACTTAGCCACTTTCCTTTAAATTATCATGAATCCACAACTTTGAGCTCAATTATCTCAAAACTATAGTTGCGGCACTTATACCCCTTGGCTTCTAGGGTCCTCATATGATTTCGCGGTACCACCAATCATTAGAAATTCAATTAAACTCGCTAGAATTTTTGTATAGTTTTATTTTACTCACAGAAAGAAAACTAATCTGTCAAATTTGTCGGATAGTAAAATTTACTTAAGGTTGGTGTTTTCATCTCCGGATGAAGTTCTAGATAACAACTACACTTTAGCAACGATTGTTATTAACTATCGAAGATGGAAATACCAGCCCTTGGTAGAAAAACAAAGAAATAATCTACTGAAGGGATTTATGCCTAGTTTGCTTAGGCAATGATGAACAACGATAACTCCATTTCTATAAAATCTAGATGCAACGTTTTTCAAAAAATAGCTTCAAAACATCATAAATCACACATATTGGCTGTTGATTTTAGCAGCTGGTTGTTCGAGCAAAATAAATGTATGTTTTACTCATGAAGAAGTTCCCAGCAAAGACTAACTTTTTATCAAATTTAACGTCCGTTCATTTAACAACATTCGCTTCCTCGTTGGTTGTTATTTCTAACTTGCTTCTTTTTTAAACTGGAACTTTATAGTTCTGCTGCTATTAATTTCCGACTTCAAATGTGCAATAATACAGCTGTAGCGGCACTTTAAGCCAAAATATTACAGTGTTACTCAAAGACCATAATTTTTATTGAAATTAATGTTTTTGTTTGCATACTGGTGTTGTACTCTTTATCATTCAAATTCGTCCCGACTAACTAGTCATCAGCCTGTAGGTATCTTAGACTTAGATAATCTTAATGCTTGTTTGAGTAACTAACATACAAACTTCGCGATTATAGTGACATGTAGGTACGGCAGTAGACCGTGAACGTAGATCTGCTCGTGACGTTTTATTACCGAAGAGGTGTTGGTAGAGTTAAAGATAAATCAAAAACCGCTGAGACTATGAATTTTCAAACTTTCCCTAGCATACATAATTTCAGTATAAAAAAATTTCCCGAGTTTCAACTCTAATAACACATTAAATGATAATTGGATGTGTCCATAAATTCAACAATTACCAAGCTTTGCTGGCTTTTCGGTTGTAACGACAGCTCCGTGTACACATTTCAAAAATCATTACACCCCAACAGCAGCTACCGCACAATATACTTTACAATGCGAAACGTCCGATGTTATTAAAGAGCTATCGATGTCAGGTGCCACGGTTCGTGTCACTCGAATATTAATGAACTTAATTGCATATCGGGCGAGTGCTTTGACAAGTATCGAGAGTTCGATTTAATAAATTAAATTCAACGCGTTCCATCACTTACAAAAGATTCGTTTATTCCGATGACATCTGCGAGCGTCTCCTTCGAAAAAATTCCCCCTCTAATTGCCTTTCGGTGTTTTATTGGTTAAGTACTGCTGTCTCTTCGACCCCGGGTATTAACCGCTTACCAGACCGCGGTAACAAATATCCAAACTTCATAATGTCCTCCCGGTCCAATAACGAATCCGATAACATCTACGACGATGCCCGTTTGAATTATACAAGGTTCGGTTTGCACAGAATTAATATTGCCGAATATTAGCGTTCAGAATTTGCATGGAAAAGCAAATTTAACTGCCGGCACGTGTTTGTTAAGATTACACAGTTGCTGCTTCGAAATCAAATAAGCGCGCAGATAATATCTTGGCCGCGAGAATAAACTTTTTAAACCGCGTTTCGTCGATTCCGCCCTTTTTTCTCCGGGCGACAGTTAAAATAATTAATGCCCGTCCGTCTGTCAGTCAAACAGGACGAAAAACCTATTCCCAAGGACGGCATAAAAAAACCTTTCGGGATTCGGTAAAATTTACGGCTCCAACGCTGAGCCACATAAAAATTGCACGACCGAAAGGAACGTTCGCCCCTATTATGTTCCCGTTATTTGATTGATCAAATATCATTGATCTGTTGCTCCATAAAGACAATTTGAGCTAATTGATGACGGGTTGTTTACTTTCCGACGTGCCCCGTTCGACGAATTTAAATATTGAAGTGGCGTTTTTAAATTTCGAACCCCAAATAAACAGTATCTGCTCTGTTACGTGAATTTAACCGCAGTTTTTTTGTTCTGTTGACCGTTGCATACATAATAAATATGCTGTCGGTCATTTCCCTCGGAAAATCTTCGCAAAACCAGACAAAAATCGTTCCACGATAGTTTTTCGACTAGAAAAACAACCTAACCGATCCTTTCAAATTACGTGAAATGTTTACATTATTCAAAATTGCGTCATCACCTCCCTTAATGTTAGTCATCGGCGACTCTCTGTTAAAAACCGTTTACGAAAAAATTGACCAATTTTTTAACACACAACAGATTCCCCGGCTGATTTAAAATGATGAAAGAAGGAGTACTTACGTTTAAATGTGGCCTTTTAATTACGCGTTCGAGAAAGCTATGAGAGGAACATTTTCTGACAAACTCGCCACGTTTACAGAAAACACAAAACTGAACAGCGTCGCGACGCAAACTACCGTATTACGATTCGTCGGGGGTTGTGCGTCCAAGCAACCCCCTACGACTGGCGCACGCGCATTACAAATATCAATAATGTGATCTGAGATCGTAAAATAAAATGCTGAGGAGCACGGCTTATTATGGTCTATTACTTTATCGGATTTATAAAAGATTTTCTATTTGATACTACGATATTTTAAAAGTTTAAAAGTTAGTTTCAGCATGATTTATTTACCTAGCCTTCTGCATCAGGTTCTGGTTCTGGTGCCGGTCCACCTTCAGTCTTTACCCAATTATAGAACAGGAAGATGTACCATAATGTGAATAAGAACGGGGGATGTTGGAAACATTCTAAATCTATTTGCATTTCGTAAAGATTTTCACTGGAATTTTGAAATAACACTTTTAATTTTGACTTTTTATTTTAGACTTTTTATTTTAGACTTTTTGACTTTTTATTTTATTCTGAAGATTGCCTGGACACGAAACAATAAAAGTCACATCCCTGATTTTTTATGGGAAATTTTAAAATTCATACACTATTGCCTGTTTGCATCACTCGTAGTTAAATTTAATCTATTTACTTCCATCTAACTACGATTGGTGCAAAGGGCCGTATGAAAACTAACAGGTTTTTGAAATAACCATTTTAACTATTTCAAATTACTATTTCATTTATAATCACTTTGTACATATACTTGCACTAAATAGTAGGTATAATACTGCAATTTAACTTACAATATTAGTGAACAAAATTTGACGTCCCCAAGGCCTTGGGAAGTAAGTTAAACAATTTTGGACATAAATCACTATGTTGTATTTAGCACAAATACTTGGTTAGAAATTGTCTCAATTAAAAAAACCTTAATTTAACAATACTGTTGATAATATCAGTCTGATGGTGATATATTTTGAGCTGCTGCTACCAAAGTGTCATGTAATTCTTTTGTATAAGCAATTTGTGCATTTGCAGTGGCAAGAAATTGTGGATAAGTTAAAGTATTATTATCAGTAATTCCTAAATTTTCGCTTCTTGTTGGGGCAACCAGCAGATGTAAATATCTATTACCACCTTCTCCTTGACTTATGCATTTAACTGACGTTTTCTAAAAAAATATTTTGTAATAACATTAAGCAATTCCAGTCGTTCTCACTAACCAAATGTAATTCTATTTGATCACAAATTGAATAAAATTCTTCCAAACACTTATCAAAACGTGGAATTTGCACATCAGCCCCTTTTCTAAAAAAACAAAGTTGTTAAAATTTTAATAATAGATTATCGATTATAAAATACTAACTGTGCCCCCACATCAACCTGATTATTTTGGCTCAAAGTTTGTGCTGCTGTTTTAATCGTATTCTGAAATTACACTTATAGTAAATTTGGTAAAGTTTAGTGAGATAATTATACCGAAAGAGATTCTCGTAAAGGGACTATTAAATTTTTTATTTTAGTTATATTGTCGAGGGGTTGCGGAGGCGTTTGTTGTTGTTGGTGCTGTTGTTGCACAGGATTCTGTTGAGGCTGCATTCCCATAGTCACAACGTTCATTTTAAGAGCAAATTTTAAAATTAGGCTGTATAAAATTAGAGGTTATAATAAATGTCAAATCTTTATCAATCAGTTGTTAGAATTACAATAAATATTTTAAAACGCGTATTAAATACAATTTTTTACAATTGAAAAAACTATAAATGACAAACAAAAATTTATTGAGAAACAATAGTTATGTGCTGATTAATTTGAACACAAGACTTTTATTTTAAATGTTGATTTGAACTGTCATGCGAATTATCATATGATCACCAGACCATCACAAAATCTGTTCTACATCTTCTGGTTTAAGTTTTGTAGGCGTTGTCGTCTTACAATTAAATCTTCAATTAATTTGTGATCCTAGTAAATAAAAAGAACTACAATCATGGCTCTAAGTGACGCTGATGTTCAGAAACAGGTCAGTAAATAGTGATATTGAATTTTCTCAAAATTATTATTTTTCGATTTCGCCAAAAATTTTCAAAACTTGTACTTTTTAGATCAAACACATGATGGCTTTCATTGAGCAAGAAGCCAATGAAAAGGCCGAAGAAATTGATGCAAAAGCTGAAGAAGAATTTAATATTGAAAAGGGGCGACTGGTGCAACAGCAACGTTTGAAAATTATGGAATACTATGAAAAGAAGGAGAAACAAGTCGAACTACAGAAAAAGATTCAGTCATCAAACATGCTGAACCAGGCTCGTTTAAAGGTCCTCAAAGTAAGAGAAGATCATGTTCGTGGTGTACTAGACGAAGCACGTAAACGACTTGGGGAAGTAACTCATGATCGTGCAAAATATTCAGAAGTTCTTAAAGCACTTCTTTTACAAGGGCTATATCAACTTTTTGAGGCCAATGTCACACTGCGAGTACGTACACAAGATCAACCTCTTGTTGAATCGCTTTTGCCCGAAGTTGAAGCAAAATATAAAGAAGCCATAGGGAAACCGGTACATCTTAAAATTGACCCTCAGAACTATTTACCAGTAGACTCTACTGGTGGTTTTGAATTGTCGGTTAATAATGGTAGGATCAAAATTAACAGTACGTTGGAAGCTCGTTTGGAGCTGATTTCTCAACAGTTGGTGCCTCAAATTCGTAATGCTCTATTTGGTCGCAACATTAACCGTAGATTCACTGATTAAGCAGCTTCTTTTCAGTATTTTGGCAGTTTCTGGCCATCTGTATATTGCATTGTTTGCTAGAAATCTTGTTGTAATTGTAATTTAATTGCATATTTTAGTCAATTCAAAAATAATTCCATTTTATGTAGCTTGTAGGATAAACATCAGTTTCATGATGAGGTCATTTATTTTTTCTCTAATAAATGAAATTGTTGCAATGATTAGGGTGTTTGTATAATGTTTTCACCCTGTGTATAGTGTATATGTGTTAAATAGATTTTAAAAAATTGAATAACTATACCTGTTTATCCTTCTCTACTTAAACTAATAAAATTAATCAATATATTTTACTGATAACAAGAATCAGTGTTTATATTTCAAATGTAAAATTTTGTAGGGTTAATTCAAGAATATGTTGCTCTCCAAAGTTAAAATGATAACAAGTAGGCAAATGTTCGTTGAGGGTGGAGGAAGAGCGAAACTATTAATCGCATATATAAATTGTATGCGCCATTTCTATGATAACCGGTCGCAACAATTAAAATGGCTGTTGGTTGTCATGTGTTGCGGTCGATTTATTTGATTATACCACTCATAGTGCTATTTTTCCCTATCTTAGCGACCGCTTAATAAATGATAATCAGCACTGGAGAAAAATTAATAAGTGATAATCTCTCGTGCTGCTCCGCAAATCTAGTGTGCCATATTGAGTAGAATGTGAGTAATAAGTGAAAATCCCGCATGCTGCTCCACAAATCTAGTGTACCGTGCTGTCAACTGAAATGTCACAGTTACAAAAAATTGCGCGTTTTGGGGATTGTTCGTTAAACAATATTGATGAAAAGATACAAAATCATAAACCGTGTAACACTGTAAAGTCTCACAAATATATTTAGGCCCAATTTACCGAGTTATACGAATCTCAGAATTACATTTTGTCCGAAAAAGTATTAAATTGTTCATTCGTGATATAATCTGACGAATACAATTCGTGAAATCGTGATTATTGATAATCTTGATTTCACTTGTTGTATTATATATGATAATTCAAGTGAAAGTAAGAATAGTGATGACGAACAATTAGCGAGAGTACCTTTCAATTTGAGTCGTACCGAAGTAGCAATTATTCACATTATCAAAGTTGCGCTGCGACTTCCAATTTGAAATTGACTTCTTAGGTGCTAGTTATATTTTTATTGAAACGCGTGCTTGGTTGTCCCCATCTCTGGTTGTCCCTACGATTGATTCTCCAACTGCCAGATTATCTTTGAATTCAGCGGTGATAAACTCGCTATCACGCATATTTGATTTGATGAATCTCGTAATTAACGAATTGCAACTAAAAAGTTGAGCAACGCATAATCCCTTACAGAAGTAGTTTTAGGTAGCAGACAAAAGCTTGTTAAAAAAAATGTAAAAGTATGTACAAACTTTCGAAAAAAAATAACGTCATCCTGGTATTAAGTTTCAAAGTCCTCAACAGAGGCCACTTTTAAATGTTGACGTTTGGCAAGCTGGTTCACTTTTGATCGGAGCGCAGAGTTATACGTGTCAACTACGTGGTTTTCGCTGTGCTACACTGCTTATTTTTTGAAACATTTTTACACAATATACCTCAAAAATAATGGCTCCTAAACAAAGAATGCGACTCGCCAACGAAAAAGCCAGTAAAAACGTAATTTTACGTGGAAACGTACCAAAATCATCGGTGAGTGTTGACATACCATATTGCTAGTATTTACCTGTACCGATTTATGTTAGAAAACTGTTCATTGTGTGCATTTTTAACATTATTTCAGAGACCGCAAGATGAGAATTATCCAGTCGGACCCTGGCTTCTAGCCTTATTTATTTTTGTTGTGTGCGGGTCAGCTGTGTTCCAAATAATACAATCCATCCGTCTGGCATAAGGAATAGGAATCTTCCTTGGATCGGCTGTCATTAACTCAAACTTGTTTTTATTGAATTGCAATTTGCCATTTACGAAAACTGATATTTTAAGGTTGAAAATGCATTAATCACAAGGTTCTTAGTTACAGCCGATTCAATGTTTTATTATTAATATTTTACTCAAGTGTAAATTTAAATTGAAGCCCGCATAATAGAACAAACCTAATGGGGCTACATTTCAGTGATTTTCCAATATTTTACTACAACTTGCATTTATTGTGTAATCAAAATTGTAAATTTCTGATATAAATTTGAAATTATGTCTTCAGCATTCCAATTTCCTGATTTTTTAAAGTTATATATTGTGTAAAACTTAAAATGTTTGTATAAATAAATACTTTATCATATATAAACAACTTTATTTGTTATCAACACCTACCCATCATGATTACAATCAATATTTAATGCAGTAAACATTGTCATTGAAGGTAACAGATCTTCTAGGTCGCACTTGAGATGTTGGGATAAGCAAAGATCCTGGCTCAACTTTATTGGATCTGATCGAAAATCGTCGTAAGCTTCTCCGAAAACTTTGCATTCGTGTCAGTGTTACCTCTGTAACTGCATTACTAGTATTCAAGTTATGCAAAAAGTTTATGCACATTTCAGGAATCTTCAAACTGTGAGCATTTGGATGCTCATCCAACCAAGTTAATAATTGTTTCATTACTTTAATTTTTTGTTCCTGATTTAACTAAAAATAATTCTTTTTGTACGTTTTGTTTGTAAAAAATACAATTACCTTATTTAAGGCCTGTCGGATTAGAAATTCATCTTTGGTTGATATCCAAATGAATGTGGATTTTCTATTTGATAGCCATCGATAATTGGATTTTCCGAAAACATTCTCAGCACATTTAATTTGTTGAGCATGCATTAAAATTTGAACCTGAAAATTAAATCTTCATTTTTAAAATTGAAATTTAATTTTTACCTGCTCGATGAACTGAGAGGTCATTTTGAAGGTTCGAACAAAGCAGCATTTTCAGTAATGCTGGAAGTATCAAAGACTATTAATATGTTTTATAGAGAGTAAAGCAAACAGTTATTCGATAAATAAGTTTACGTGCAAATAATTAATTAATTCATATCAGTTAATTAGTGAGAGGGTGGGATAATTCAAATATTTATATTAATTTTGGTTAATTCCATTTATCTCTAATCTATAAAATTGTTTGATGCTACCAAGTTATATTTTTATATTGTCGGTATGTAGGGAACCACATAAATAATAAACGCGTTCAATTTTTTGTTACAATTGTTTTTTACCAGAATCACCCATTTACGATACCAAAATGAGCTCATTTCTTTTATGCCTTTATAAGAAGATTTTAAAGTTTTAATTTTGAAATAATGCAATAGGTACATGAAATGTTTTCAATTGGTAATTAACTGAAAGCAAAAATAAAATTTAATATTATTCATAAAGTATGTATGTATAGGTAGCATAAAATATTGTGTTATTATACTTATGAAAATAAAATTCAATGTTTTTTTAATTAAAAAATTGAAATGTTATTATGAAAATAATAATTTATATTATTTTTTCACAAACATCGTTAAAAATTAAACTTTTAACATCCCATACTTCAATTAAAAATGTAATATTAAAACGCTAGTGTCAAAAGTGGTTCACTTTTAATGTTAGTAAGAAGACTTATTATTGACGTCACAGGTATTCCTCCGGCGAAAACATACTTAAAACAACAAATTAGTATTACGATTCAGAGGGGTAAAGCAGCCAGCGTTCTGGGAACTGTGCCTATTTCTTCTTCTCTGGACGAATTATTTAATTTAACGTAATTTTTAGTTTGTTTTTTGTAGTTTAATTTTTATGTTATAATTTTATAATGGTTTAAGAATACTTAATTGTATGACAGTTCGTTTGTCACAAATTTCTTTAAAAATACGACAACAAAGCAATCAAAATATTAATCAACGAATGATTTAGGTTTATGCGCCTAAAATATTCCGTCCTGCTATACCGGATTTTTTAATTTGAGAAGAAGATTCAAAACAAATTGTGCCAAAAGGTAAATCTATGATTGGCTGCCAGCACACTGAAGTTTGCTGGCAGCCAATTATAGATCTACCTTTTGGGGCGATCTGTTTGAATCTTCTTCTCAAATTAAAAAATACGTTATACCTACATATGCCTCTACCATGCACACTGCCTATGCACGCCAGACAGAATACTTTTTCTTTGCCAAGTCAGATTCAGATTTTATTAACGAAACGTTACAAATTATTTAGAAAGATAAATATTGCATGTACAGTTGTAGCAATTGGTAACAGTTAGCCCAGTAAAAGAAATATCATTTTTGAGAAGCAAGTCAGAACTGTTGGAAGGGCGATTATTTGGAAGATGGCCAGCAGTGGACAAAATTTCGTCTGTACGTCAGAACTCTTGAAAGAAGAAAAACAATTACTAGGAAGAATTTCACAAGCAATTCTCTTTTTGGTGGTTGATATGATCTGGATGTAATGCTAAGTACTGACGATGTAACTTTAGGTAAGCCTCAGTAATAACAGGTCCTTGGAACTCTGGTTTTACTATCTGGAACGTTTACCACTAGTGTATTTCCTAAATCCTGAATATCGTTTGTAGAAAAAATAGTGTATGAGTACGGAATAAAAGAAAATCTCACTTTTAACACTTGTATCACAAATAACTATTTATTTCTATTCTGGAATATAATTCGAAATTGGTGAAAAAGTAACCAGTTTCTCTAATTTACATCAAGTTGGATCACCTGTTAGTTCCTTTTCTCAGCACAGGTTAAAAATGTGTGGTTAGATTACAATAATTTATTATTTACATTTTAATACAGTAAAGTGGAATTTTTATGAAACACATCTAGTTACATCGACAAAATGCCGAAAGAACAGTATAAAGAATCTGATGTGGCGAGAAAAATGTAAGATTATAATATTCATTTTCAATTTTGTTGTAATTTTTCGATATTTAAACAGCTCACATGTTAGTTTCGGGGTGGAAAGTGCAGAAAGCATGCAACAACAAGCCCACCTACATGTTGTCGCAAAAAATTTATATAATCAAGATCTACAACGCACCCCTATTCAATTTGGTGTGCTCGATCCACGAATGGTAATGTTCTATTAACTAAGGTGACCAACAGTATTTCTTTAGGGAGTTTAATACACCTTTTTCGTGTACCATACTCCGAAAATACCCCTTTGCATTCTTTTGCACTCCTAAAAATATAAAAACTCTTGACGAACAGTGAAAATTGCAACTACAGTAAACCCTCGATAAGACGAACTCGAAGGGACGAGAATATTGTATGTTCGTAGTAACAAAGTTCGTCATATCCGATTGATTACATACTACAGTTTGCTGGCAGCCAATTGAAGGGCTCTATGCAAGAAGTACCTAAGTCACTTTTCATATTCTGTGATATTTGTTTGATGTTTCAGTTTGATCTGAAAAACACTTTGTTTTGATTTTGCCTGATCTTTTTTTACTAAAGGTTAACCTACTTACTTTAATAAAAAAAGATCATTCAAAATCAAAATAATGTGATTTCCAGATCACATTAAAACATCAAATTTGAAAATATGAAATATAAAAAAGTAACTTAGATATGTATTTCTTGCATAGAGTCCTTTAATTATAGATCTACCTTTTGGTGCGATCTGTTTGAATCTTCTTCTCATACTATAATGATTTTATTTGTGTTAACCGAGCGACATTCCATAAGAAACGATAAATCAGCTGCGACCACAGTGTCTGTTAGCGGTAACAAGGTGTTTGTCTTATGGAGGGTTTACTGTATCTGTAAAGCCACTAGCTGCAGTTTTAACGATTATATTCAACAAGGGGGGTGGAAGTTCTGATGTATGTGCGCTATTGGAAGAATATTCATAATTATTCATTCAAGAATTTAAAGTTCTATAAATTTAAAATATATTTTAAAAATATATGTATAGTCGAATGGAGAAGACTGTTTTGTGTACAAATATCGTAATCTAAATATCGTATCTAATGAAATTCCATTCGTACTCCTTTTGTACAAAAATAGTTGGTCACCTTATTAATGAATGTGCAATTTATACCAACAATGTCATTGTAGGGTACTAACAAGAAAGAATCACCTTGTCAAACCTGCGGAAAACAGTTAATAGAATGTATAGGACATTTTGGTTATTTAGATTTAGAATTACCCGTATTTCATGTAGGATATTTCAGAAGCGTAATATCAATCCTGCAAACAATCTGTAAAAAGTGTTCAAATGTTTTATTAGATAACGACGAAAAAGAATTATTTAGGTTACGTTTACGCAATCCAGAAATAAGCTACATGGCTAAGAAGATATTGCGTAAAAGAATTATAGATAAGTGTAAGAAAATAAATGTTTGTCCATACTGTAAAGAAATTAACGGTGTTGTTAAAAAAATGACTGCTGGTAAAGGAAGTACAAGTGGGTCCCTTTTAAAAATAGTTCATGATAAATATCGAGGGAAAAAAGAAAAAGATCCTCTTGTACAGGAACAATTTGGTAAGTTGTTTATTTTAGTTAATTGTTATTATGTTGCGTATTTTGTGTAAATTTTTTAGCTGAATTCAAGGCGGCAGTTGAAAAAAACCCTGATATACAATCTGCAATCTCCAGCAGTGGTTTATCATATATTGTAACACCAATAGAAGTTTTAAAATTATTTGAACGAATTCCAGAGAGAGATATTATTTTGTTATGTATGAATTCAAAAAGGTAAATTTTCCAATCTTGCAAAAGCAGAATTTAATGGGTAGTAATTGCAGAGCTCACCCGAAAGATTTAATTTTCACAAGGATGTTAGTGCCCCCCGTCTGCATCAGGCCGTCGGTAGTATCAGATATAAAATCGGGAACGTAAGCAAGCACAAATCTTTAAAATGTGTTATTGAGTTTTTAATTTCAACAGCAATGAAGATGATTTAACAATGAAGCAAACAGAGATTATTTTCATAAATGGTGTAATTCAAAAACATAAATTATCAGGTGCTTCGGTGCATATGTACCAAGAAGGATGGGATTTCCTACAATTACAAACGGCGCTTTATATTAACAGTGAAATCACAGGAGTACCTTTATCAATGATGGTAATATTAAGCAAATCTTTCAGATAATAAATAAAGCCAGTAATACACTAATACCTAGGTTTATGTTGATTTGCTATAACGCTATTTTAAAAATTAATTACCGCACAGACGCATTGTATCATGCGTCTGCGCCGGTAATGTCCTTCAATCGCTCTTGCGCTCTTATTATAATTTAATTTTTTTCTTTTTATTATTTTGACATGATACAAAATTAAAACAGTATTTCACTGTTAAATACTGTTTTCAACCTTATTGTATTTGTATTCTTTTTTTATTTAAAATACACACACAAAGGTTATAAAATAATAAAATTAAGAAATAAACTAAAATAATTTGTTCCTTTAATTTGCCAGTGTGTTACTTTATATGACAATTTAAAGAAACGAAATTGATCCTGTTTTACGTTTGATTCGCTTAACGTTTTTGCTTTTTCAATCTCAACCATAAGGGTGTAAATCAGGGTACTACTGTATTTCAGCCTAAGAAACCATCAAGAGGCCTAGTACAGCGTTTAAAAGGCAAACAGGGGAGATTTCGTGGTAATCTCTCTGGAAAACGTGTAGATTTTTCATCTAGAACTGTAATATCACCTGACCCTAATTTAGAAATAGATCAAGTTGGAGTGCCATGCCATATTGCAAAAATTCTCACATTTCCAGAGAGAGTAATCCAAGCAAATATAGTTCGAATGAGGCGATTGGTAATGAATGGACCTGATATCTGGCCCGGTGCTAATTACGTTCAGCAAAAAGGAAGTCCTTTCAAGAAATTCTTGAAATATGGAAACCGAGAAAAATTAGCTCAAGAGCTTAAGGTTCACAATTGGCTATAATATTTGATTTTGCAATTAACTGTTACTTTGAAAATTTTAGTTGGGTGATATGGTGGAACGACACTTGTGTGATAATGATGTTGTTTTATTCAATCGTCAGCCTAGTTTACATAAATTATCAATTATGGCTCACAGAGCAAAAATTCATCATCACAGGACATTTAGATTCAATGAATGTGTTTGCAATCCTTATAATGCTGATTTTGATGGTGATGAAATGAATTTACATTTACCGCAAACCGAAGAGGCAAAAGCTGAAGCATTATTTTTGATGGGGGTAACTTAGTTATAGTCAGTTAATTAAATATGTATTTTTGATTGCATTTTACAGAACAAAAGCAACTTGGTAACTCCTCGTAATGGTGAACTTTTAATAGCTGCAACTCAAGACTTTTTAACTGGCGCTTATTTGTTGACAAAAAAAGATTTCTTCCTAGATTTCAGTCATGCATCACAGCTAGCAGCAACAGTGTTAGCTGGCAGTGATGAAAATATTAACATTGATTTTCCACCACCTGCAATTTTAAAACCAAAAAGATTGTGGACGGGAAAACAAATATATAGTCTGACACTACGTCCAAATCGAACCAGTCCTGTAAAAGCAAATTTAGAAGCGAAAGGAAAATCATATACTAAAAATCGAGAATTATGTATTAAAGATTCTTATGTCTTAATAAGGAACTCTGAATTAATTTCTGGAACTGTTGATAAGGGCCATTTAGGATCTGGTGGTAAAGGTGGAAACATATTTTATGTAATTTTGAGAGATTTCGGACAAGAACATGCCATTAAGTCGATGTGGAGATTAGGTAATTTTTGCTTTATTATATGCATGCTGTAGGTGATAATAGGCAGAATAGTTTACATGCAAAAATTAATCTTTCTGGTTTTAATGGAAGTATGTGTTTTGAAGCTTTAGTTGTATCATAAGGCGAAGAGATGATTTCTTAGAAAAAAAACAATTTACTCTTGACCAACATCAAATTTTTCCCCATTACATACCACCTGTTTTACAATTTTTTCTTATTGCAGCCAGACTTACGTCTTATTTATTAATGAATATGGGCTTTTCTATTGGAATTGGTGATGTGACACCTGGTGAAATACTGGTTCAACGCAAAAATGATTTATTAATTAATGGGTAAATATCATTTAATAAAGAAAAATATTTCGATTAAATATTTGTTTTAGTTATAAAAAGTGTGATGAATATATACGTGCAATGAAGGAACGTAAACTGCAATCTCAACCTGGGTGTACTGCTGAACAAACATTGGAAGCAGTAATATTAAAAGAATTATCCGTTATTCGTGAACATGCAGGCCAGGCATGTGTTGCTGAATTACATCCCACAAATAGTCCTCTAATTATGGCATTATCAGGGTCAAAAGGTTCTTTCATCAACATATCGCAAATGATTGCATGTGTAGGGCAGCAAGCTTTAAATGGAAAACGTGTACCTGATGGTTTTGAAAATCGATCCTTGCCACATTTTGAACATGGATCTAAAACCCCTGCTGCCAAGGGTTTTGTTGAAAACAGCTTTTACACAGGGTTAACTCCAACAGAATTTTTCTTTCACACAATGGGTGGACGAGAAGGATTGGTAGACACTGCTGTTAAAACTGCAGAAACTGGCTATATGCAGCGACGTTTAGTTAAATCATTAGAAGATCTTGTGCTTCATTATGATAGTTCTGTCCGCAATGCAGAAGGTGAAGTTGTACAACTTAATTTCGGTTGTGATAGTTTGGATCCTACGTACATGGAAGGTAATGAATTGAAGTAATTACTATTTCCTGATAGTACTAGTGAAAATTGTAGGTAAGGATTGTCCCGTTGATTTTGATCGTGTTCTACAACATATTTGTGCAAAACACTCATATCGTGATGAAGAGGCATTTGATGGGGATCACATTCGACGTGCAACCAAAGCATTTTTAAAAACTAAAACCAATTTAAATGAATGCAGTGACGAGTTTAAGGAAGAACTTGTTAAGTACATGGACACAGTTGCTGAAAAAGTTGAAAAAGCATGGGCAAGATATGGAACCAATAATGTTGCAAAAGAAATTGAACGATTAACTTGTAGTCAATTAGTCACATTTATGGAAACATGTGCTCAGAAATATATTCGATCAATTATAGAACCAGGTACAGCTGTTGGCGCATTAGCTGCCCAAAGTATTGGTGAACCAGGTACTCAGATGACATTAAAAACATTTCATTTTGCTGGTGTTGCTAGTATGAATATCACGCAAGGAGTACCAAGGTAAATTGATATCTAACTTTTACTTGTGAAATACTTTATTTTTTTAGGATAAGGGAAATTATTAACGCAAGTAAATCAATAAGTACTCCAATCATCAGAGCATCCTTAACGAATTGCCATGATCCTGAATTTGCTAGGCGTGTTAAAGGCAGAATTGAACGGACCATTTTATCAGAAGTTGTAGACTTCATTGATGACATATACACAAAAACAGACTGTTTTTTGTTGATCAAATTAGATTATGAACGTATAAATGTTTTACAATTAGAAGTAAATGCAGAAACAATCAGATACAGGTATATTAATAGATATCTTCTAAATGTTTCCAACTTTACACATATTCTTCCAGTCTTTGCACATCAAAATTAAAATTGAAACCTGCAGATGTAAAAATACATTGCGACACAATTTTAACTGTACATCCAAATACATCGAAAAGTACAAGAAAACTGAATTTAATTCTAAATGATTTAAAACTGCAAGTACCCAAAGTTGTAATAAAAGGATTACCTACTGTAAACCGGGCCGTTATAGCAAAAGAAGAGGTAGATGGAAAACCCTACTACAACTTATGTGTTGAAGGAGATAACTTGCGAGAGGTAATGGGTACTTATGGTGTGGATGGTCACAAAACAGTTTCAAATAATATCAATGAGGTGTACAATACCCTAGGCATTGAAGCCGCCAGGTAATATTAAAATTTAGTGATCATACCCAAAATGAAATTCATTTTACAGGCAAACAATCATGCAAGAAATTAAAATGGTCATGGAAAATCATGGAATGAGTGTGGATTATCGACATATGATGTTGTTGGCAGCCCAAATGACCCACACTGGAGAAGTTCTTGGCATCAACAGACAAGGGTTAGCTAAAATGAAACAATCTGTTTTAAATCTAGCATCTGTAAGTATCACAGAATTTGGTAACACAAAAATTTCTTATTCTATTGTTTGTAGTTTGAAAAAACATCTGATCATCTATTTGATGCAGCTTATTACGGCCAAACAGATAAAATAAGTGGCGTTTCAGAAAATATAATCATGGGCATGCCTGCTCCTATTGGAACAGGAATATTTAAATTATTACATAAGCCACTATCAGTTGATGAAAATCCTCAAACGATCCCGTTACTTTTTGAAAACGCAACACAATCGTAAAATGTTTTTAATGGTTAATGAAAGTAAACACATTTTATAAAATTAAAATAAGGTGAAGATTCACAAAATTGTTTTGCGTTAATAAATAAATCAAACAAAATTTAAGCATCTTTTCTTAACTGAACCATCTCCCTTAAATTATTTTCGGACTCCTTTAAGTTCTTTTCTAGATATGATTTGTTGCTTTCTAGAGTTGCTATTTTTTCCTCTGCTCCATTCTGACGTATTTTTAGATTATCCTTGATTATATCCATTGGTGTCAATATAAACATTCGACCTACAGCTTCATATGTGTTTGTAGTGGGATCCAGAGTTGATACTTCGCTGCAATGTGTATGATGTTAGATTTGCCAATAATTAAAGTGATAAGATTCTATTACATTTAACGTTTTATTTAAATTTTAAATATTTAGATGGAAATGTAAAATCATGTTTATTAGGGAAAATAATTTTGTAATTTATTTGATATTGTCCTATCTACAACAAATATCAAATTGTATCAGTTTTAATTTTTAATAATGTTAAGGTACATTGGTAATACTGCTAAGGAACTGATGCATTGAATGCCAAAAAAATGAAAACAAACTAAATAATAAAAAGTTGGCAAGAGAAGTCAGCAAAAGTTAATTTATCTCAAAACAGCTAAATTGCAGATAGGATCTTTAGTTTAAGCACAGCAGTGTAGAAGTTAATATAAAAAATTAGACAAAATGTATTTTTTTATTACCGTTCAGTAATTGCCGCATGCTGCTTAGTTCTTTTTAGACTATCGATCTGTACGTCAGCAATCCTTAGCTTTTGAGCGGTTTCTAAAGCTTTCTGTTGTAATTCTGCAAAAGCCTAAAAAAATATGATAATTATAGGTAAATTATGAAAATGGAGATTGTGAAAATTATATTTACAGGCTTACCTTTTTTAATTCCATATCCACCGGTCGCGACATTATTATAAATTACACTAAAATTCACACAAAAATACAGATGTGAATGTATAAAATTTATGACAGTTTGAGCTTGCTAGTCTGAAATTGCCAAGTGAATCACATGTGCAGTAGTTACTTTGCTGTCTCCCAGACAGTCCCGTTGGTTTTTCTGATTTCTAGTAACATAACCAGAAACTGTCAAGTCCTTTCCTCATGGTTCGGTCATCAAAGACCGACCTGTAATTGATTTCTCCAATAACATTTAATACAGGTGGGTTGTAAATTAAAGTTTTATCAAAGATATTTAAAAAGTCGCAATATTGTGCAATATTTTCACCATCAACGGGAAAATTTTTGATAAAAAAAAGCTACAATATGTCACTTGTACAAAATTTGGTTAGGTCGTAATTAATTTAAAATTATGATTTCAAGATAAAAGGAAAATGTCCCGAAGAAGAGGAACCGAGGAGACTGATAAGCTCACGCGTATCGCTATTGTTAATGGTGATAAATGCAAGCCTAAAAGGTGTCGCCAAGAATGTAAAAAGTCCTGTCCCGTCGTACGGATGGGTAAATTGTGTATTGAAGTCACTCCGAATGACAAAATTGCAGTTATTTCTGAAGAATTATGCATAGGGTGTGGTATATGTGTCAAGGTGAATGGTTTACAGGAAGTCCTGCTTGATCTTGATAATAAAACCAACAATTTTTTTTAGAAATGTCCATTTGAAGCAATTGCTATTATTAATCTTCCAAGCAATTTGGAAAGAGACACTACTCATCGTTATGGAAAGAATTCTTTTAAACTGCATCGATTGCCCATTCCCAGACCCGGTGAAGTTTTAGGTTTAGTAGGCACAAACGGCATCGGCAAATCAACTGCCTTAAAGATCCTTGCTGGAAAACAAAAACCCAATTTAGGACGATTTACTGCGCCCCCTGATTGGACTGAAATCTTAAATCATTTCCGAGGTTCAGAACTGCAAAATTACTTTACTAAAATTTTAGAGGATGATTTAAAGGCTTTAATTAAACCGCAGTATGTTGATCAAATTCCAAAAGCTGTCAAGGGTACTGTAGATCAGTTGCTACATAAAAAATCAGAAATGGATAATTTGGATATCATTTGCAGAATGCTTGGTAATGAATGTTACATATTTTACACTGATGACTTATTCCTTTTTTGGTTCAGATTTGACACATATTCGAGATCGTGATATTGCGGCTTTATCTGGAGGAGAACTTCAGCGTTTTGCCTGTGCAATGGTGTGCATTCAGGACGGTGATATTTTTATGTTTGATGAGCCATCATCTTATCTCGATGTCAAGCAGCGTTTGAATGCTGCCAAAACAATTCGATCATTGCTTCACCCCGATAAGTGAGTCGTTCATCGAGAATTTTCTGTTCTATAATTATTTTTTTCAGATTCATAATTGTCGTAGAGCACGATTTGAGTGTGTTGGATTATTTATCTGACTTCATTTGCTGCCTGTATGGAGTTCCCGGTGCTTATGGTGTTGTCACTATGCCGTTTTCAGTACGAGAAGGTATAAATATCTTCCTGGATGGTTTCGTGCCCACAGAAAATTTGCGTTTTCGAGATGAATCTTTAGTATTTAAAGTTGCCGAATCAGCGAATGAAGAAGAAATAAAGAGGATGAATCATTATGAATATCCATCGATGGTTAAAACAATGGGATCATTCAAGCTTGTTGTTGACAAGGGCCAATTCTCCGATTCTGAAATATTGGTTTTATTAGGTGAAAATGGCACAGGGAAAACCACTTTCATTCGAATGTTGGCTGGAAATTTAGAAGCTGATACGGGTTCAGGGGATCTACCCCAGCTTCATATTAGTTACAAACCTCAAAAAATTAGTCCCAGATCGCAAGGTTTAGTAAGACAACTTTTACATGAAAAAATTCGTGATTCTTATATTCATCCGCAATTTATAACGGATGTAATGAAGCCGTTAAGAATTGATGATATTATGGACCAAGAAGTGCAGAATTTATCCGGAGGTGAATTGCAGCGAGTTGCCCTGACTTTATGTCTTGGTAAACCAGCAGATGTATATCTGATTGATGAACCTAGTGCCTACCTTGATTCTGAACAACGTTTAGTAGCCGCCAAAGTCATTAAACGGTAATTCATTTAATTCATAATGACTCCAACCTGATGTTTAATTGTTTAGGTTCATTTTGCACGCCAAGAAAACAGGTTTTGTAGTGGAGCACGACTTTATAATGGCCACTTATCTGGCAGATCGAGTAATTGTATTTGAAGGAATACCATCTCAAAGCACTGTAGCGCACACTCCCCAGACGTTACTTGCAGGAATGAACCGATTTTTGGAGTTGCTTGGTATAACATTCAGAAGGGATCCCAACAACTTCAGACCAAGAATCAACAAACAGGAATCCGTGAAGGACGTGGATCAGAAAAGATCTGGACAGTATTTCTTTTTGGAAGAATAAACATTTTGTACTTTTATACACTTCTTGGATTAATTTGTCAATTTGAAGATATAATACCAACAGCAATTTTCCATTTCAAATTTCAAGGGTTGTAATGTATGATGTATTTTTTGTTTTATCTTTCAATTAAGTATTTTTTTAATTATTATCTTATAATTTTAGAGAAAAAACGAAATTGCTGGTATCTGTGTTTATGTTTGAAAAATCCTACCACTATCCTGTCATTAACTTGTAAAGTGATCTATGTGACTGTGGGCTTAAAAAATCTGTATACAAGTAATGTCTCCGGACTACTAAGCTGTATGAAATAAAAAACTGAAGATTTATAATAAATTATAACTTGTAAATGGTCCAAGATACAACTAAACTGAATATGTACAACTTTTTTCCATGGAATGTCCTTTTTTATGATTTTTTTTCTCCATCTCTAATTTTTGTGTGGAAACGTTCCATATCAATTAATAAACAATATTAAATGATCGGTAATTCAACAAAATGGGTCGAGCCGTTAGAATAAAGTTAACTTATTCGATTGCTCAACAACAAATGCAAACCGTAGCATTCACCGTAGTTCTTTTCCGTTCCGGAAACGATTGTTCTTGTATGTAATTCCGGAATTTACCTACAGGTCTTGCGCGTTGCATTCGCCTGTCCAATCGCAAGAGAGCGGCTGCGGTGGCTCCCGTGTCCCACAAACTGAATCATTTTAACCTAGTGGGTGTGACCGGTTTTTCATTTTAACGCTAAATAGCCGCCATTCGAAAGCTTCGATTCAAATTGGTGAGTTCAATTTTACACTTTTTTTTTTATCAATTTTCGAAAATTAAATTAAGCTGTTAATTGGCAAATTAATTTTGCATTGCGGGATTATGTGTGTTGCATGTGGCGACAGTCGATAGATGCTTCTATTGATTTCTTCGTGCCGGTAAAGTTTGTAATCGAAACAAATTAACGTGTACTCGAAAAGAATTGTTCCATTCGCTCAACAAACCGGTTGTGTTATGTAAAAATAGTGCGCTGGAAGACTTCACCGCTAAAAATAAATCATTAACATTTCTCGAGTTCACAAATTTTAATTTTATTCATATCTATTTCAATCGGTTCATTTATCGCAAAAGAACACATAACATTTAGTCATATGGCATAGTTATTAATATTCTCGGATTTCTTCAGAATTTTGTTACTCATGAAGGTTACGTGTATTCGTAGCGATGACATCATGTTCTGACTGTGCTTCAATAATATTCAATGATGATCATCAAATTGAAGCTGACTAAGATTTTTAATCAAGTCTTTAAAAGTTTTTCCACCTTGCAAATTGTTTTTAGTTTGTTGTCATCAGTCGTTTGGTCGACTAGTTTTATAATTGTAAGTTTTTACCGGATATCTGCGGTTTTGGTAGTTGCTCAGATAAAATTATTTACTTAAAATAGTTGAGATTAAAGATAATCTAACGAAATATTTTTTCGAAATTTTGTGAGTAACAGGTACGTTCTAATGTGAATTTTTAATAATTTATTTACAACATAAAAGCATTGTGTAGTTTTATTTTGCATTTGTTGATTTCCATATGAAAGATACAGACGATTGTTACACACTCAAATTAAAAGAGTTTCTTTTAACTTTATACGAATGTTGGAAGAAGTTTTGATTTCTTTTCCCACGTGAAAGGTCGAAATGTTGAATGAGAAAGTACTATGATTGTTTTCCTGGCCATTGCAACACCTTTTTTCTCACAATTGCAGGTTGTGTCTAAATTATAATTGAATGTTAAATTTTAAAACTCAATTGAACCCTCATTTATTTAAAATTGTTAAGATTAGTAGCACTTTTTGCTGAAATTTAAAATGTAAGTATTTGATAAATGATTTGGATTCAATTTATCAAAGACTCACATTGACTGTCCTGTAGTGCGAACGAACGGCCCATTCTATAATGTGAACAGTGGTAAATTAACTTGTGAAACCTGTTTAGGGCCCGATTTCAAGACAGAGTTGCGATGGTGCAAGTGGGTTACCATGTGAATGGCGCATAACAATTTCCAACGGGTCACATCCCAATTTCAAGTTGAATTAGTCGGCAAATTCAACTTGAAGTTAGGATACGACCCGTTGCAAATTGTTATGCGCCATTTATATATAAAATAACGTATATGGACGAAGAACCTTTTTCAATTTATTTTGCTTCTTATTTGCAGTTCATATACAGTTGTGTACATACATCAGTGTGTGCGACATTGAATTTAGATGCTTAAATAAATTCAAACAGTATGATGTTTATACAGCAATAATAATTGAATAATAACACTTCAGAGTTGTGTATTTCACAAATTTTGTTAACGCACTAACTCCCTTAAGTTATACTAAATTTTATTGCCCCCTAATTTCAACAAACGGGTCGTTTACTGTTATAACCTGCACGTATATTGTCATTATCGTGGCTACCTAATCGTATTTTATCTAGCAGGTATATTAACCGCAGTCGGGTACAAATTTTAAATCCATTTGTTAAGCCTTTTTAAAAACAAATTCCCATAGAAAAAATATTTAACTTGGCAAACTATACTTCGTGTTAAAATTGACTCACCCATTTCAGAAACATCGTGTATATTTAATTTCATTCAATTTTAAATATTTTAATGGCAATATTTTTACTCTGAATTTGGCATTTGAAAGATGCAAACTGTGTTAACAACTTACTTTCCAAAAAAGTTGTTATAAAAGTTGTAAGTTCGAACTTTATGCATAGGTACATTTTATTAAAATTTTAACTTTATATTAAATGATGATATTATATTATTGGTCTTCTTTTCCCATCTGAAACAGATGTAAATATGAAGTCAGCATATAATCTGATCTCAATTTTTTCTCGCAATTGCAACACTTGAATTTTTTTTGTTGTAAATTCTAACTTATAGTTTCATTTTAGCAGTCGAATCTTGCATTATTCACACCACAATGAGCAGCCAACAATATTATCCATTCAAGGTAAGAGAAATTATTTTTTCGGCGTAACTAATTACGCCAGTTTAGAACCATTATTTTCGCCTACATCCACTAAACCGGTAGTGGTTTCTTTTTTTGCATACAATCACGTCCATTTAAAATGCAATGTTAGTAGCCTAGTTTAGAACTGCGTCATGCAGTTTCTTCTTTATTAACCGCATTCCAATGAAAGATTCGTTTTTATACAGTGCACACCCACCGTATATCCCGCGGATCCTTTTGATCCGATCGCGGATGGCGCTACTTTGCGCAAGGCGATGAAAGGTTTTGGAACCGATGAAAGGGCCATAATTGATGTACTCGCTCGCAGAGGGATCGTTCAGCGTCTGGAAATCGCCGAAACTTACAAAACTTCCTACGGAAAAGATTTAATTTCCGACTTAAAGAGTGAACTGGGCGGAAAATTTGAAGACGTTATCGTCGCGCTTATGACTCCGTTACCTCAATTTTATGCCAAGGAATTGCACGATGCGGTCGCTGGACTCGGTACCGATGAAGAGGCCATCATCGAAATTTTGTGTACCCTTTCTAACTATGGGATTCGCACGATTGCACAATTTTACGAAAACTGTAAGATTAAACATAAATTTTAAGTTCAAATTATTTTGGAAAATGTTTTAGTGTATGGAAAGCCGTTAGAGTCCGACTTAAAGGGAGATACGTCTGGACATTTCAAGAGACTGTTAGTTTCACTGTGCCAAGTAAGTTTATACACTATTGTATCTGGCCGTTTAAATTAACCGAAAATGTAAATAAGCTATGAACCACCTTAATAAAAATCGTTGAAATTAATTCGATTGACACTCGAATTAATTTTATTGGTTTTGGTGTAATAATTTATTATTTAGCTAACTGTGATTATTGTCATAAGGGTAATCGTGATGAAAATCAAGGAGTTGATGAGGTCCAAGCAACATCAGATGCCGAAAATTTAATTAAAGCCGGAGAAGCCCAGTGGGGCACTGAAGAATCTCAATTTAATTCCATCTTAATTACAAGGAGTTATCAACAGTTGAGACAAACTTTTGCTGAATATGAAAGATTAGCTGGTAAAGACATTGAAGAAAGTATTAAAAAGGAATTCTCCGGAAGTATCGAGAAAGGACTACTTGGCATTGGTAGATAACAACAAACTTTGATGAAATTATAAATTAATTGTTAACATTTTCAGTTAAGTGTGTGAAGAGCAAAGTTGGATACTTTGCAGAACGACTCCACGAGGCAATGTCTGGCTTGGGAACAAAAGATAAAACTCTGATCCGCATTATAGTGTCAAGATCAGAAATTGACTTGGCCGACATTAAACAAGCCTTTCTAGATAAGTACGCCAAGACATTGGAGAGCTGGATTTCAGTAAGTGGATACATGCTTTGTTTTTAAATGTGCTAATCAGTAACATAATTAATAGCTGTCCTCATATCAGGATATTACAGTAGGAATTTTTTAGACAATAACACATGTCAGTTTATAGTTAAAATGTTGATAAAAGATAAATATAAAATTAATTATGGAATATAGAAATTTCTGAAAAACTTGAAATTTTCATTGAATATTTATAAAGTATATTGGTTGAAATTAAACGTTATTTCATTTGATTTTGTATTTAACCAAGGCATTTGAACCTCAAACGCATTTTTTTTAATAAACTCATGTTTATCTCCGAATCTTTTACCACCAAATGTAATAAAATTTCTAAAATTAACAGTGCTTCATCATTTCAAGGCCAGTAAACTGTTTAAATGTTTTTGTTAACTTTTTGCAAAATTTCTTTGGTAATAACATAATTACATTTAAATCGACACTCTGCATGGTTCCAGTTAATGTATTCTCTAACTAGAGTTTTAAAGTTGATAACATAACTAACTAAAACTTATCAAGTGGGTGTTAAAAGAGATAAGTCAAACTGTAGGTGAAATATTAACTTAATTAAAAAATTGCACTACAAAACTTTTCCCTAAAAGGTGGTAGTTTCCTTTATCTTCAAAATCTGCAGTTTCACTTATTGTCTTCACAACTGGTAGTTTCATGTTGCATGAGGCTTAATAACTGAATCTATCTCTGCCTTGCAGGGGGATACATCTGGAGACTACAAGAGAGTACTTCTCGCACTGATCGACTAAAATACCTACCTCTTTCATGCACAAAATAATATGTAGCCTTAATCCGAAAATTGCAAAACTCCATTTTAATGCAAAATTACATTTTGATATCTCGTTTATAACTATATCGCCCAAGAACGACACTAACAACCAGTTTGTTTATTTCTGGTAACGTCGGTATTTCCGAATTTATTAATAAAAACGACGGTCGTGCTCAGTTAAGTGTTTTTTTGTAAAAATTAAGATGTGCATTTTACGGATTAAGCTGACAAATACAAACAAATTACATGTATGCACTCATTATGCTTTATTATACTGCCATGTTTTAACTACTGTTCAATACGTCTTTTCCAAATTTATATGAAAAAATTATCATCTCAAAATTTATTTTTGTATTTCAGGAAGATGTATCAAAGGAATTACGGTATTGTTTAATAACTTTAACCGCCTACGGTTAAGTCCACTAGCAAATAAGAAGTTTTTCATACTTTTAGTTATTAAGTTCACATCGTCCCACAGTTGTTTTTTTCTAGCTTAGTGGCCTTAATAATCTCAGCGCTTAAAAGTGAATTTAAAAATAATCGTTTATTTATGTAAACAAATTAGATTTTTATGGTAGTATTAAATGTTTGTTAATAATGAGGGTGCAGGGCATTGAAGTTGTATATTCACTTAATAATAAATTATAAATTGTTGCTTTTTTATGATATATATATATATTTCATATTTTATTATACTTCTAATTGTGCTTTTGTGGTGCTGAAAAAAAAATAAAGAAAATCTCGGAAACTGTTTTATTTCGTTTCCATCATAATAACATTAAATAAATAATCATTTTTACACTTATACATTGAAAATAACAATCGCCAAGTAAGTCAAACACTGGAAATACTGTTAAACATAAAATACCAGTTTACACTGTTACATTTCCACTTTTTCTTGATTATTTTGATATTAATCACATCATCAGTCATGGCCATTATATAAATTGTCGTTGTTATCATCCAGAGTTTTTATCATGTGAAAATATCTAGTTGTTCGTTTACGTCCCATGTTGCAGATCTTAAAGTGACATAGTGTGAGATCTGAAACAGGTGTTTTATTATATTATGTATTCATTTGTCAATTGTTATCAGTGCTGCCAATTTTTTATTACATACAAAACACAATTTTTGATTACGTTTGTTTGCTGAAGGATTTTAATATGTGTTTTTGCGCATTGATGTTTTCCCATGAAAGTTTTCAGTTTAATAAATTTTTACTAATTGACTGTGATAACATGAAGATAACGAGTGGAATTTTTGACTGGCAATAATTTATTACAGAAGCAATTTTTATAAGAATGAACTTTTTAACAAATTTTACTGTTTCAGAAGCGACTTTTTGTTCTAACAATAAATATTTTCAATACAGCAAGAATAACTTCAAAGGTATCAAATGACTGCTTTTGCTAAAACTTATAAATTTAATAAGACTTTCTATGATTTCAAGTTACACTTTAAACTTCCAACATCAAACAACTGTTATGTAATAGTATTTCTTACTTTCCCGCACAACCAACATCGTCTTGGTTCTTTTATGTATTCCTTTATCACGTTTTTCGCCGCAAATTATTTTGCGAGTTCGTGTTAAATTGTACACCCGATTAGACTAAAATTTTCATTACTGGAAAATTCCAATTTTAAAAGAATTGATGGAACTGTGTCACATTCTTTAAATTTGTGTTAATGTCCGGTAGTTTTAGCGCGATTATGGTAATGAAATATTTTCTTGAACTATGGAATATTTTCAGTTCAAAAACGACGCTATTTAATTTAATTTGACACACTTTTGTATCGTTAAAAATTGTAGATTCTTTTTAGACCTCGTCAAAAACTTTAGCACCGTTTTACCGCAAAAGACATCTTTTAGCCATCGCCAGCAGTGCAATATTTTCTTCACCTTGTGAAATAGTTTTATCACATTTTTACACCACCAAAGACGAGCTTTTAATTTCTTTTTGACGTCTAATAAACGCGCACCGCTTCAACAAAAAATCTCGCCGCTACCAACGAGTTAAAAAGTTAAAATTTAGATATTGCAAGTTAAAAAAGGCAACATGTAATTTGACACACTTTTAAACTGCAAAAAATTCCATTCGTTTTAGACCACGACAAAAAAATGGTAACCAGTTTAAACAAAAACGAGATTTTACATTGCTAACAATGAAATATTTTCTGTAGCGTGTGGAATATTTTCTGACACATTTTCACCACCACAAGAAAGGACGAGATTTGCAGTGACATTTTTGAGTATCACTTTAAAGAAAGAGTATGAGTTCTCTTTTGAAGGAAAAGAATGGACAGCACTTGATACGGATTTTTAAAAAATGTAATACTCACAACTAACGTAGCGCTTGTCCCTTTGTTTCTTGGATTTCACGAGCAGATATGCGGCGCGTTCTATATTCCGCAATTCCTCTTCATCGTCGGGCAGTCTTTTCAGTTTCTTCGGGTAATGTTGCTGAATTAGGGAAATAATGTCCTGGTTATTGTCGCTGGCCTTCACGCTCTCCTGCAAGAAAATGTCGAAACCGAACTAAAAAATTACACTTGAAAAACTTACCGGCAGCTCAAGATATAAATTATAAAATTCATCGACACTATTGCTCAAATCATCGGTCAAAGTGAGATGATGAGGATAAGAGTTTACTTCATTCATACATGCAGCAGAAATCAAAATGAAAATAAATAATATTTTCATTTCACTTCTCGCAGTTAATTAGTTGATAAACAAAAACTGTGTAAATAATGAATTAATTATTAAATTCCAGTCAAGACTGTGCAGCAAGTCTAATGTGTACGCAATGTTTCTTTCCAATACTGTAATCAATGCACGTTTTTTGTTTCTTAAATCATTCTAATGTAACTTTCGAAATAATATTCAAATGCGACGAATCACGTGCCCCTGAATTTTTAATCAGCGGAAAAATACAGGACTTTTTGCGCTTATTTCGTGTCGTCGTGTCTTGCGAAAAAAATCACTAGCACACTGGAGGTGTATTAGAGGGCAGATAAAACCGACTTTAATTTTTGTTGAATAAACCATTAATATATATCTATCCCCTCTCAATATTTTCCACAGGTGCGAGAAGTAACCCCTCCCGCGTTTCCCCCCAAACGTTTACACAATTTGAATGAATCGCTATAAATATTATTCAACAATCAATTTAATCATGCTGCAAATTGTTCTAATTCCGATTAAGCTTGTAGGGCGTCCTTTACAATTCGCGCGCTTGATGTATTTTTGGTGGCCCCATTACTAAATCGGGCCTTTTTTGTAAAATGCGCAATAGTCGACTTTTTGATATTTCTCTGTTGTTCCAGCACATTGGTCGTTTCATTTTTTTGCGCCGATTTTCCATTTACGTAATTCAGATTTCTTGTCGTGGGGAAGAAATAATATTAACACATAGTGTTTGCAAGAATGTCCATAAAAATCAAAAATCACGTGCGTAACTGTATTTTTTATATACCCGGATTCTTATATAGCAGGGGCGGACTGGACGTGCGCTATCGGAAATTTTTATAATCGGGGCCGTTAAGAACAACCCACCAATCGCAGTCAACTTCCAAAACTAATTTAATCTCAAATTAGATCAATTACAACCGAATTTAATTAATTAGACATACAGAAATTTCTAAAGCTGCCTATAAGTGAAATCAACGAATCACACAAAATAAACCATAACTCGAAAAACCAAGGACCGACTTTCAATTAACCCTCTGTTTTGCGCCGCGTGATATAATCGCAGGTGGGAAATATGATCGAACAGTATTTTTTAAGAAAAATGAATCATCCTTTGATTCATATCAATGTAATTATTTATACTAATGAAGTGCTGAATGAAAAATTTTAATTAAAACGGTTAAAATTGTTTATTTTAAAAATATGAGAAAATCAAGATGTCCCAAAGTCCATCTCTGTTGCCGAGTACCTACTTATAATTGCCGCAAAAAAAATTAACAGGATGTACCAGGTGAACCAATATTTTGCTTCGGATTGTTTGCTTAAAATTGAAGCTTATGCACTCCGCGCCGCATTCTATTCCGGAAAAAAATTAAAACTGTATCACATTATTTTTTGACGATTTCCGACTCATTAAAAAACCCTGCTAATTATGCAGGGAAAATTTCACGCGCAGGTAAAAATGCTGATATTTCAATCCTGCTATTTGTTTAGGAAAACTACATTTGCAAAAAGTGTTACATGAAATGTAATTTTCCGTAGTGCTACAGTTAGCTACAGCGATTGAATCACAATATGATTCATCTGTTCTTAATTTTTACTTCTTAAGTAGTCCACGGCTACCTGATTTGTGTTGTACATTAACCCATTAGGAACTTTCCTGACCTTTAGCTCGACGCTTCGAAATATTTCGACCAGCCCTGTATAGGACGTGCTCATTATCCACGCACCGATACGGAAACGGTTATGCAATATTTATTGCACTTTAACTGTACAACTGTGCTTTGAGAATTTTAAGTGCGTGAATTTGATTTGAAATTTTAACTTTTATCTCAGCCCTAGACCACCTTCGGAAGTATCGCATTACAAATTATATAGCTCACAAATTGAATAACAGTCTTCTGTTTTGGAAAATTAATTTGAAAACGGGTTCTCAAATTACTTCAATTATTAAAGGCCGCCCATTTGTGTTTTACATACCTCAATTTGCAAACTAAAAAGCTCGCATAAATCATCATTAGTTGCAACTTTAAACTTTGTATTTATGTACCGGAGGGACTAAAATTCTATCAATACAATAGTAATAAACCATCGCTTTGTTAAGCTGGCATTATACTTGAATGTATCAATTTTCCGATCCTCGTTTTAATGTGGGTTACTTTGAGATGAAGATGACCCAATGCGAAAATTTTAATTAATTCAAAAATAAATAAATTTCCTTAATTAAAATCTGTAACACCTAAGAGTTATTGGAGCCATTCGAGTGATGTTTGATTAGGAATTCGTAAAAGTGCAACATCAATAATTAAAGTGCACCAGAAGCTAACACAGCACAGTAAAAATTGTTTAATTAAATCAGTCGCAATTTCCAATCAGGATTAGAAGAGTTTCGTTCCTGGCATTAATTTATTGTGTACGTACAGAATCAACGTAGTTTAATCAAAAAGTTAGATGAATAACGTACTTATACAATAAGCACTTTTTTTCTATCAGCGTTCAATAAACGTTGAATAGTTTATAATTTAAAATTAACGCTTTGTAGTTTTGTGATTACGTAGTTAAGATTAACGAAATTTACGGTTATAAAAAAGCTACTGTAAAGGTCAAATTGTAAAACATAAATTTCCTCTTACTCTATTTTAGTGACATTTATTTCGCAATTTAGCTGTGGATGTTTAATCTCTTTTGATTAATTTCATTTAACTTGTGAAAATCTACGCAAATCTAACTAAACAAGCTCGATCGCATTAAAACAGACTCGTACGATTGAAATATTACAAGATACAAAAAATAAATAAAAGCTAAACAATAATGTTTTTTGTTGTAAACATTATGACGTACAATTGCAAATTTTCATAAGAAAATATTTGATCTGCAATTTTTTTATACTTCAAGAAAGATAAAAACAAGTTGCTAATAAGTTTTAGTAAACACAAAAGCAGTCGTGCCAAAACCCCGACTTAAATTCTTAACTGGTGTGATGAATATAATGAATATAATAATTACACTCTAAGTAAACACTTGATGTGTCTCATATCCTACCACTAAATTATGAATAATACAGTAATAACTCGTTTAATGCTCAAGATACATTCCTAAAAAAAAACAAACTGTAAACGAAAAATATATTTAGGATTTACGGGAATTACAATGCGACGATGAATCGTCACAAATTAAAGGAACTTTTTCAAACATTGAAATAAAACAGCATGGAATATTAGCAGTATTTTAGGATTTCCAGCAAACAGTGTTATAGCGAATCTGCGTTAAAAGGGTTAGTGTCGAGGATTTTCAAGTTAACCTTGCAGCCAATGTAGTTTAAATGAGGAACAGTATTACTCTTTTAAGCTACATCTTAAGATTTAAACAAAAGATCGTTATTGCATTATATGTATAAGGGTGATCGGTCCGCAGTTCCCTATTAAACCCTTTTTTGTTACTGACTGGCTAGTTTTAAATTTTGTTTTAAAATTAATATAGAATTATTTCTGACACTTCAACCCAGGTCGCTATCGTCGTCGCATTTTAAAAAACATTGATCGTTATTTAATTAAAATTGTTACCGCACGTCGGTCGGACCAAATACATAATTTTTTCCACTACTAGCCAATACAGCATATCATTTTGATGTATACTGGAATGTGGTGAAGTTTAATTTCACTACCGTTTGTTCAGTGACGAGTAAATATTTTTTTACTATTAACCTAAGGTAAATAATGAACAAATTTACATTTTTTGATGATCCTATTATAATTGTGGAGACAAAATACTTATAGAACAATCGATAATAAGGATAAGGAGATACAATTTAATGACATTTTATGCATTAAAATCGTTGTTTAATTAAATTAATTAATTTTTAAAACTGACCTATATTTGAATGTCAATTCTGTCAAAAGTATTTTAGCAGACGTTTCCTTAAGTGCCAAAAGTACGAAAGGTTGGATTTTGCATGTTTAATCAAACGATCCTATTTCATTTAATTGACGTCACTTTACTTTTAGGTAAATGATCTATAATTTTTCGAATTTCTGGCGGTGTTACTACAATGTATACCTTCACTCGTCATTTTTGGAAAGCACCTTCAAAAAACTTGTGCAAAGGGCCAAAAAACTAGATTTAGATTACATGTATTTGCAAAAATAACTGCCGTGCCATGGAAATAAAAAATTGTATTTTTTTTGATAATTTCGTCGCCTTAGAGGTGAAGTGACCTAACCCACTGGGCACTCGAGATTTTGTTACGTGGCAAATTTGCTCGACATATTTCTAGGCAAAACATTTCGACAGAAACGTCAAAATTTAATCGGCTATTTTGTTGCACTTGTGATATTACTGTTGATTATATCACTCATAGTGCTATTTTTCCCTATCCTAGCGACCGCTTAATAAATGATAATCAGCACTGGAGAAAGATTAATAAGTGATAATCCCGCGTGCATACAAAACCATAAAGTTTCACAAATATATTTGGGCCCAATTTACCGAGTTACATTTTGTCCGAAAAAGTGTTAATTTAATTTAATTCGTAGAATCGTGACTATTAATAATCGCATGAATTGATGCACTCAACATATTGTCAAATAATTTCACTCCTCTTCGAGTCGTGAAATTAATTTTTGACATATTTCGTGTCCCAACTCATGCGATTATCGATAATCTCGATTCCAATTGTTGTATTGTATATGATAATTCAAGTGAACAATAAATTAGCGATAGTACCTTTTAATTCGCGTCGCACCGAGAAAGCAATTCACATTATCAAAGTTGCGCTGCACTACCGTTTACAACTCCCAAATTGAAATCGACCCCTAACGCTATATGGTTAGAGAGTTACACGAAGAGTATTAACGAGCTGGACTTGCCATTAATATAGGAGCATAATATTTAACAGACAGCGACGAATGCAACAATTTACCTTTGAATGGCAGATTAATAAAATGCATTAAAAAAATGTGAATAACTAGGCAAATCTTTAACATACAAGGTACTAGTAAAGATGAGGTTCAAGCAAAAATAAGGAAACGCAGAAAACCTATTAGACAACTAAATTTCATGAAAAAAAAAACATTAGAAAGGAAACCAAAATACGTATTTATAAATCTATTATGCAAAATGTAATAATGTACGGTTTGAAAATAATGTACAGTACGAAAATATCGGATTTAAGCAGTGCCCATAGAAGAAAACTGCAAGCGACAAAGATAGACTTCCTTCAAAGAAGTTGCGGACGCTCGAGATTTGAACGAATCAAAAAGAAGACGTTGAAAAAAATCATCGCAAAGGAATGAATTGAAACAAGATGACCAAGAAAAGTATTGGAGTTAAATCCATGTTATCATTATACATTATAGTCAAACTAGGAGAAGCTAGAAACCTGAATAAGAGCGATCCTTTTTTCGGTCCCAGGCAGTTCCTTCGTAAACAGGTTTGACTGTATCTTATTATGTGATAATAACGTAGCAATATTGTTACCGCTCGCTGGCAGGTAAGTTAAGTAGAAATAATGACAATTAGTAAACAAACGAAAATGTTAACTTACTTTCAAATAATCTGTAATTAATCACGTGCTGACTAGACAGGTAGTTGAAAAAATAAATCTAAAAAATATGGCACTAGAATAATGCATCAGCATTATTGTTTAAGTTGCAAAAACATGAATATAGGGAAAGTTGTAAACATATAATTAAACTCCCCAACTCGTACTTTTGTAGGTCGAATTATTCTCAATTCTTAATATCGAACCTTTTAGACTTCAATGTTAACTCGAATTCTAGAATGTTTCTGTTGTAAAATTTTGTAGAGACAGAAAAGTGGTCTTGCGCAACACATTTTATAATATACGTACACTCGGGTCTTTTTTTATGCGGCAGATACGTTCCACAGCAAACCGCATAAAAAAATTCGCATAAACAAAGACATTGCTTATATGGTAAAAATAGGGATAGATTCCATAATTTCCTAAAACCGCATAAAACCAAATCAGTAAATTCAAAAATCAACGAAAATCGCATAAACAAAATCAGAAAATAACAATGACTAAAAAAAAATTGGTTCGAAAATCAGAAAGTTTATGCCTATAAAACTTAAAATAAGTTTGTTTCAAAATTTGATTTTTAATTGTATTAATTGTTAATTGTTAATTGGTTCAAAGTCACTTTCATAACTTAAATTAGGGATAATTTGAAGTTCGTTTTGGGTGGATTTTTTCCATATGACAATATAATCAGTGATTAAACTTTGGAATGGTTTTACTAATCGTTTGTGCAGTTCGCGATATCCAGCAATGCAATTCTTGGGCTCTCTTTGGAATTTGAAGGCTCGTTCTGAATTTGCATCTTGGCTAGAAAGTCATATTTTTAAACAATCCAAAATAGAAAATTGTTTCCAAACGTCTATTACTATTAATGGTTCATTTTCTAGTTTATTTAATTTCAATTGAAAAGTGTGTTTAACATAATATTTTTTAAAAGTAGCAATTATGCCTTGATCTAATGGCTGAATAATGCTTGTTGTATTAGATGGTAAAAACACTAACTGTACATTTGGATGTTCTAAATACGGGTGGCCTGGTACATTATCAACAATTAATGGAACTTTGAAATCGAAAGCTTTTTGCTTCATATGTTTCCACTTCTGGCACAAAGAAATTATAAAACCATTTAGTGAATACAGCTGTTGTTACCTATGCCTTTGTATTAGCCATCCAATGCACTGGCAGCTGTTTTAGATCTTTGCATTTCAGCGCTCGTGGTCTTAGAGATCGATTTACTAGGAGAGGTTCCAACATTCCATCCTCAGATGCGTTGCTACAAAGTAACAATCTTACTTGATCTTTACTTGCTTTAAATCCACTTGGTCTGTTCTCAGACTTTGTTATGTAAGTGTGACGTGGCATTTTCTTCCAGAATAATCCCGTTTCGTTCGCGTTGAAAACTTGATCTGCACAATATCCACGATCTTCAATAATTCTGGCTAACTGCTCCGGAAAATTTTTGGCCGCTTCTGCATCTGCTGATGCAACCTCGCCTTGGATCTTGACGTTATGAAAAGCATTTCTTTTTAAAAAACCAGTTAACCAACCTTTGCTAGCCAAAAATGCTTTATTAGACTGGGCAGCGGAAGTAAACTGGTAAATTGGTAAACTGGATTGGTTAATATATTCATAACATTAAATTTTTGACGCTCGCACTGCTTATATGAAAGTTAAAATGCACTGTTCATATACAATTTAGTGCAACGTGGCAATTTCCTTATCTATAACGGGGAACCACCGAATTCCAGACCGCACAATTTCAAATCCGCATAAAAAAGACCCAAATATAGTTAACATTTCTGCGCTTTAAACAGAAACGATGGAAGTTTTTCCATATTTTCGAGCTTTTTGTTTATGTTTTAACATGAACTAAAGCTAAAAATTCTGCTGTAACCGATTATTGAGGAAACTTGTAAAAGATATTTTGATATTTTAATTAATTTACTTTAATCATAACAATTTTGTAAAAGTTTGATTTTACAGGCGAGGTAGATTATTAAATTCTACAGAAGTGGATGATGCAAGGCTCTCTTCAAATTTAAAGTAAACGTTTTTCAACTATTCACAAACCCCACTGAGCGGGAGGCTTGAGCTTTGAAAAAAATTCAGAAATATAAGTCAATTTTCAAATTAAATTTTTTGTTCTGTTTTTCAGTTCTTTTAACTATCAAAACGATGCTGTAAAAATGTTAGTCCCTTACATAAATAAATATGAGAAAAAAATTATTGAAAAGTGAAAATAAAGCAATAATTTGATAAATCTTAAACTAACCTCCAACAATAAGTTAATTTTTCTATCCAATTTCACAATTTTTGATATGATATTTTGATATACAGGCGTTTTTTTTGTCAAAGCAACGACGTTAGTAGTAGAACTACAGGGCTTCTGGGACAGCCGCGAATTAAATTGATTCGCGGATTTGATTCGCGGATTAATTGATCGACGCTATCTTTAATCACAACTCTTTAATCACAGATGTAATTACCCTAATTACCGCGTAATTGATCTGATTACAGCGTAATTGATCTGATTGCCCTAATTATGGAGTAATTGATTACCATAATTACAATTTTAATCACAGATTTGATTACAACCCTTTAATCAAAGGATTGTCCTAATTACGATGCCAGGCGCCTGCACTCCTGCGCATCATCTATCTCCCTCTTACACACATGGTTGAACACACCATCTCCCTCGCACACATTGCATAAACGTAACAGACAAGAATTTTCTTGTTAGAATGATTGACGCCACACAGCCGAGGCGTCTCCACTCGTGCGCAGCATCTATCTCCCTCTTACACATGGTTGAACACTCCACCCCTCTCTCATACACATTGCATAAGCGTTACGGACAGGAATTTTCTTGTCTGGCATGTCTGACGTCACACCATTGAACATCAGAAATTCTCGCTCTAGCCGAGAAATTTAAAAGTTGAAAAAATGCTTCGCCCCGGACGAGTTTCGATCCCAAATCTTCGAGTCGAAAACCAAAACCCCTACCACGGAGCCAGCTAGGGTCTTAGGTAAAGACGCAGCCGGCTGTTATATATATAAGTGACATGGACACTTTGTAAAAAAAACAACATAATTTCTTTTAATTTGTATATTTATATAACTATTTGTAAAATATAAAAAATAATTGAACTTATTTAAAATACATGCTTTTCCATACAAGTGTTTTATAATACATCGGTGGGAGATGTGCGAAAAATAAAATGATTTTAATTGTTTAATTTTAAATAGAATGTGCAAACTGCGTTCTTTATGCGTAATTTTACAAGCTCGGAGATGTCTAGAAATACGCGTCTTTGCAAGCTCGGGCGAATGCATGAATTGGGAGATGTTTGAAAAAATAAACCAGGGTAATTTTACAATGCTTTTATTCATACATACATAAAAATCATATAAATTTACAATAATCGCAATTTTTAATCATCGGTGGAGGTCCATCGATTTCGGTTCTACCGCCCGTGTTGTAATGGGTTAAACATCTTCGGCAATCGGCGACATCCTTATCCAATTGGAACTTTAGAGGTAATTTATCCCAGATGAAATGGATGCTATGTGGTGCGAGCTTGATGAGGAAATCCTTCGGCAAACAGGCGATATCTTCGGCTTCCATACTAGCCAAATTCTCAGTTTCAAAGTAGATTTGAATCGATCGTTCAATGGACGGTGCACTGTCATCGTTTGTATACCACGCTTTTAATGATTTCACTGTTTTAGTAGCACAATTAAGCTTCGAAGCACCAACATGATGAGTACAAGGTGTCATATTATCACACAACTTGTTCAACGCTAGGCAGCCGAGATTTTCCATATCAATGATTGTGTACTGGAACTCGGTGATTTTTTCCAACCATAAAAGTTTCTCCACACCCTTGACGAAAATTCTCTTGGCATCTTCGAGCTGCTTGATTACTGTCTCCTTCACCAGGTCGAATGGAATATCACCAGAACTCCATGAAAGTCCATGATGATTACGTTCCAACCACAAATTAGTAGATTTGTATTTGACAGGTAGTTCATCCCATGGAAACGGCGGTTCGAAGAGAAAATTCACAGGCTCAGCCGTTTTATCATCAGCCGAGATCGCAGCAAATTCTTTCAATATAAATTCGTTGTGAGATGTTTTGAAACATTGAATATCGACAATAACCTCCGCCATGTATAACAACTTTGAAGCGACTGAAGCACAAATTCCGATTACATTAGTTTCTTAACCCCACCACTAACTGCGTTGTATTCAATTATGCGATCGTGAAGAATTAGACAATAAGCAGCCGTTGCTGCTGGGAAATTGTTTGAAGATTCAAACTCAATGCGCACATCAACAGGTCCTGACTTGAGTGCCTCATTCTGTTTCGAACAATCGATTACAATTAAGGGTGTATATTTGAGAAAATCGCCTTTATTCACCAACGGCTCAGAGTCCTTGCCATAATATGTACTTTGAAAATTTGCATACATCTCATATAATAGGGCGTATTGATTATGATCAATGTTGAGATTTAGCTGGTTATAAAGATAACACTGCGAGTTTAAGAAAAGTTTAACATCTTTAACGTTGCAGTGATCGAAACGGCTGACATTCATATCATTCGTATTTTTGCACGCGGTTTGAAAACCGAGAATGACGTAGCGCGGTTCCTCCAATTGTGAAGATGTCTTTACGGGCCAAACTTGTTTGTCTGCACATGGAAGTAGATGATACTCATACAACTCCCAAATTCGGAAGCTCATGGAGATGGGCTCGTCTTTGGTGATAAAGTTGAGTAATTGAACTTTTTGATGATCTGACGGCTTGATGTATGGTACCAGCCACTCCAATTTCATTATTTTGATTTTAAAATCTTCAGCTATAGATTGCACAACGGCATTCGCATCACTGTTCGCGCGCGTCAAAATCAATTCATGTTTAGAATTAATGATGATTCGACGGTGGTCTTCGGCGAAACCCAATATCAATTTCAGAGGTATTGATACGTCAAAGTAACCGGCATCATTAATTAATTTTTTAGCATCTTTATCAATATCAAACCAGCCGGCATTCTCGAGCAGGGGTTTCTGACCTGGACCTAGAGACACACAACCTTTCATGAAACTCGTGAGTCCGACATTCTTGCAGCGGTCAATCTCAACCGCATTCAATTCATAGCGTATTTCATCAAAGAGGTGGCAGATGGCGTTGTTGACTAAAGTTGTACTTTGAACTGCTGTTTCACCATCGGCCCTGGTTAATTTACCAGATATGTGTAACGAACTTCTGCTCGGCAACAAACACAAATCTTGATGTTGGATGGCTATGCGAATCTCATCGCTGTTGTTGAAAGTTGACGATGCGTAGGGCTGATGTGTATGACTCTCACAATGAACGATGGATTCATCATAAACAACCGGCGCGTGAATCATGAAGATCTCCCCCTCCATGGTTGAAAACAAATAATTAATGTGCAGCAGCAGAATCGGTCTTTAATTTTCGTCCAAAAGGATTCACTTTGAAGCCCAGACTCTTCAGAAGCTCGATGTTTTGACGTGTTATCACTTTGGGTGATGCACGCTGACTGACTTGATTCGGGCATGGTGATTCAATTTTATAACCCAGCCCAATTTTTGCATTATATACAATAACCATTTTTATGATGATGATGATGATGACTTGACGTGAAGTCGTATAGTTATAATTTCGCCGCGAAAATTTACCAAGTTCCCGTCCTGGTCGACCAATCGGAGCTGCAGATGATGTATTACTCGCACTGTGATCGGCAGATAAATGACATTTGTCGGAACTTCCACAATCTTATAACCCGGTGGGACGACTGGGAAAAACTCATGGATTGTGTGCACTTTGCGTTCATTGATATAGGCACCTGCGGTGATGTTGCATTCAACCCTGAGGGCGTTTACCTTCAGAATGGTTACAGGAATGTTCGATATGTGAACTACGTTTGGTTTAAGAATTTGCGGTGTAAAACCCAAAAGGTTAGCTATGGAATTAGCATGTTCAAAGTTTATCTCACGATTACACATAATTTCACTATGAAGTGTATTGTTGTTGGGTCTGATATTGATGTTGACAGTTTGATCAATCAGAGCCTCTCGTATAAATTTCTCGATATCTTCTAGCTCATAACTACCCGTGGGTAAAGTGATTTCTTGATCGCCGATGTAAAACATGTTGTTCCCATCGTCTATATTGGGAATCGAGTTAAATGTTAGCAGTTCTACCAACCCCAAGGTGTATGTATTAAGTGGCGAGAGTTCGATTGGTGGAAAATATTGAACCTCGAGCACTGATGATGCACCCGACACTGTTAACGTAAACGAATCCATTACGATTGTGATTTCCAATACTAACATGCCAACCTTTTATAGGAGTCCGCATAGGAACTTGAGGCACAAGTGTCCACAATTATATGTGTCATAGTCTTGATATTGAATATAATTATATTTGACGCTACCAACGCCGAGATATGTGATTAGATCCCTAGGTGGTTGCAGATTTCCGAAACTGTCAAAGTAAATGACGTTATCACCGATCTTTTTATATGCAACCCAATGTGTTCCAGACCCATCAGCGTCATCTGGATTAACTATTGCCGACTCGAATTTTCGAGGGCCGCTCTTGGGCAAGTCATTTCGCGTGTAGACTCCGCGAAAATGTGGAATTTTCAACTTTTTAACATATTTAAGTATATCGATATCGATCAACGCCCTGCGTGGTAGCTTTTCAATTAGTTTTTTGGAGTCAGATAAAGTCCCAAATCTTGTCTGTACGGTTTCAAATAGAGACCTTTTCCCAAAGCTATAGATTCCATCGTTTTATTGTGACGATGAGTCTCCGATAGTTCTCGCTTGGCGGCACCAGCATCATTCACAGCTTTAACAACTCCAGCAACGCCACCTGTCAACGCGCCGGCGGCACTAAGGCCCGCAAAGATTGGTACGAGAAATGGTAGAAAACCTCCAGTTTTTGCTGGGATTGGGAGAATATGCGGTGATCGTACATTGTATTTTCCGCCAGCCTCTTTAACAGCTTTTCGAGCGCCCAACAGTGCCGATTTGATTGCAATTTTGGCGTCCCTGCTCGGCAGCATTGCCAACTTAGCAGCGTTAACAATCTTCCGCAACGCAGCCGAGGACTTCTTCTTCTTTTTCTTCAGCCCCATACCGAATTTTGTTTTAGCCTTCATGATATTTGTTATAGCCCAAGCAGCTGCTTTCTCACCGACACTTGCATCTTTGGCTAAAACACGCTTCCAAGCTTTCTCAATCAGTATTTTGTCGGCAGCCCTCCTAGCATCCGAGTTTTCACGATCTTTAGAATAGGCAATGTCGTGTTCTTTACACGCTGCGTCTAGCGGGTTAATACCCGGATCTCCTCGTGCAAGTCTTTTTGACAATTTTGTGCCAGGTCCGCAGAACTGATAACCGGGTATATGAAGCTCCACCGGCAGTTTGTTTATAATACTGTTTACAACCCCCTTGCCGCGAGGACGATGTTTTTTCACACCAACTGGTTTACACCCCATCGATGTGCGTGTAAGCATCGCTGATGTATGACTGAGGAACAAACACTTATAAAGCCGGTATTTATGGTTTCTCAATCAGTCATGGCTCAAATTAGCTACGAGGAGCAGTCCTGCAGACTACCCATGCTGAATTTCGATGGCCTTGTGCAACAGACTAGTTCAAATAAAGAGAAACGCCACGGCGAATTATTACCGAATAGTGTGCGTGCAATATTTTGCGGCCCATCCAATTGTGGCAAGACCAACGCTCTACTGGCCTTGCTGACACACCCGAACGGGTTAAGATTTGAAAATGTGTATGTCTACTCAAAATCACTCAATCAGCCAAAATATCAAATTTTAACGCAATTACTCGCACCTGTGGATGGACTCAAGTATTTCCCATTCAGCGAACATGAACAAGTGGTTGGACCAGATGATGCGCACCCCAATTCCATAATGATTTTTGATGATGTCGCATGCGAGAAGCAAGAAAATATCCGAGCATTCTTCTGTATGGGCCGCCATAAAACAGTCGATTGCTTCTACTTATGCCAGACATATGCACGCATTCCTAAGCATCTAGTTCGTGATAATGCCAACCTATTAGTACTGTTTAAACAGGACGATATGAATCTCAAACATGTTTATGAGGATCACGTTAATACTGATATGACTTATGCGAATTTTCGAGAATTGTGTTCAGCATGTTGGAGTGACAAGCATGGATTTCTGGTAATCGATAAAGATAGTGAACTCAATGAGGGACGGTATAGAAAGGGTTTCGACTGCTATATGAAGACGATCTAAATTGATGATGTGCACAGTAGCGTTTTGAATGTGATAGCATCAACATGCAGAAATTTCAAGAGCATGCTGATGTTCTCCATCAAATCGCTAAAGCTAGCGCATCGCTTCGGAAAAAGTATAAAATAATCAAATTGGGTAGAGAGACTGCTGAAAGGGCTATGAGTGAAGCGCTTAAACCTGTGGTGGTTCCTCTACAGCAGCTCGTGAATAACCATATTAAAACTGAAATCAAGACTGAGATGGAAGATGCTCCTGTGAAAAAAGATGTGGACCCCTATGCTGATGATGATTCACTCACACAATATCTAAGAATGTTAGCGAAAAAAAATAAAAAGGAATTGGATACTACGTATGGTGTGCGCAAGCTCGCCAATGATCGTATGATGATTGGTGATTCACAGATTCGTTTTGAAAATAGTTTCATTTATGTGGGTGACAGGAAGTATCAGAAAACCAGAGGGCTGATTGAATTATTGTTTAAAAAGTCACCAGATACAGACTTTGTTAGTCACAATGATGCACAAATTTACGGTCAAATCGTCACCGCAACAAATGCACACCGAAAACACTACAGCATAAATCAAAACATTCGCAAAGATAAAAGTTTGAAATTTGAAAACTTTATTGCAACGATTGCCCCCACAAAGCATGAAGGGAGCGGTATACTACCAGAATTCATGATTGCTCGAAAGGGTGAACGAGTGCATTGCACATACTGGGATGATCCCAATGAATTAATTGATCGTCTGCGCATGCTCCTAGCATCACAGGCTGCTGGAAATCCGAGTCACTCAAATGAAATCATATCGATTATCGAGGAGTTACGTGAAGCGGGCTACATTAGTCATTCCTAAGATGAGTGTTGATGTGATTGGACGTCAGTTAAACAAAAACACCAGCATACGCGGTCCTCCCGGGATTGGATTCCAATTGACTGCCGATGGAGATTTTAACACGCAAAATAGAAGATTGCGAAACTTGGCTGAACCCCTGGAGGGCAACGATGCCGCAACCCTCAACACTGTGTTGAGTTTAATGCATAATACAATTGCAACTATAACTCAGAACATGGTTCCTGTGTATAGTGATATCAGTGCAAATAGAGAAAAGATTGAAACTCTTCAGTCTGACATACAAAATAGCTTAGCGCAACAAGTTACAGCCAACGATATAAATCATGGGCTCATAACAAGCATTTCAAACACCGTTCATGAATTACAAGATGGTTTCAAAAAACTGGCCGCAACCAATGCAGACCTCCAAAAGCGCGTGATCGAAGTTTCCGAGCGGTATTAATGGATTGTTCATACATGATAAGAAGCACAATCAACCTTCAAAAGCATATGACAGAAGTTTCTGAGCTTACTATGAGTTTTGATCGAAGACTGAAAGCATTAGAGTGACAATGCAGAAATTAGCAGTTGTTGAGGAACTTCATAAACCGGCTCGAAGAGATTATAAACGTCGTAAATTTGACATTCGTGGCTTGGATGAAACATGGCAGGCTGATGTTGTTGACATGACAGCTTATGCCGATGTCAATAATGGTTACAAGTTCATGCTTACAGTTATTGACATATTTTCAAAATTTGCTTGGGCAGCGCCTTCTATGAGCAAGAATGGAGAAGATATTGCTGCAGCAATGGAGTCGATACTCGCAAGGGGGCGCATACCGAAAAATTTACATGTTGATGGCGGCAAAGAATTTTATAATTTGAAATTTAAGGCGCTCATGCAGCAACACGATATCCATATGTACTCAACATTCAGCAATTTGAAAGCATCAATTTGTGAGCGATTCAATCGAACGCTAAAAAGTAAAATGTGGTTGCAATTCAGCCTGCGTGGTAATTATAAATGGTTGGATATTCTGCAAGAATTGGTATCAACTTACAACGACAGCAAACATCGAACAATCGGTATGAAGCCTAGAGATGTCAACAGTGAAAATGCCGAAGAAATTTTACTGCGTGTGTACAGGTCTTTTCGCACGCTGCCTGCGAAAAAGTTGAAATTTAAAGCTGGCGATAAAGTTCGTATAAGCAAATTTAAACACATCTTTGAAAAGGGTTATACTCCGAATTGGACAACCGAAATATTCACTGTTACTACAATTAAAAATACCAACCCGCCGACATACAATCTAAGTGATTATGAAGACAGACCTATTAAGGGCGGATTCTATGAAGAGGAACTTATGAAAGTGCAATACCCCGATGTATACCTGGTTGAAAAGATTCTACGTAGACGCGGCGATAAAGTATTTGTTAAGTGGCTAGGTTTCGATAAATCATTTAATTCATGGGTTGATATGGCTGGTGTATTATAAACACTTGTATGGAAAAGCATGTATTTTAAATAGGTTCAATTATTTTTATGTATGTATGAATAAAAGCATTGTAAAATTACCCTGGTTTATTTTTTCAAACATCTCCCAATTCATGCATTCGCCCGAGCTTGCAAAGACGCGTATTTCTAGACATCTCCGAGCTTGTAAAATTACGCATAAAGAACGCAGTTTGCACATTCTATTTAAAATTAAACAATTAAAATCATTTTATTTTTCGCACATCTCCCACCGATGTATTATAAAACACTTGTATGGAAAAGCATGTATTTTAAATAAGTTCAATTATTTTTTATATTTTACAAATAGTTATATAAATATACAAATTAAAAGAAATTATGTTGTTTTTTTTACAAAGTGTCCATGTCACTTATATATATAACAGCCGGCTGCGTCTTTACCTAAGACCCTAGCTGGCTCCGTGGTAGGGGTTTTGGTTTTCGACTCGAAGATTTGGGATCGAAACTCGTCCGGGGCGAAGCATTTTTTCAACTTTTAAATTTCTCGGCTAGAGCGAGAATTTCTGATGTTCAATGGTGTGACGTCAGACATACCAGACAAGAAAATTCCTGTCCGTAACGCTTATGCAATGTGTATGAGAGAGGGGTGGAGTGTTCAACCATGTGTAAGAGGGAGATAGATGCTGAGCACGAGTGGAGACGCCTCGGCTGTGTGGCGTCAATCATTCTAACAAGAAAATTCTTGTCTGTTACGTTTATGCAATGTATGCGAGGGAGATGGTGTGTTCAACCATGTGTGTAAGAGGGAGATAGATGATGCGCAGGAGTGCAGGCGCCTGGCATCGTAATTAGGACAATCCTTTGATTAAAGGGTTGTAATCAAATCTGTGATTAAAATTGTAATTATGGTAATCAATTACTCCATAATTAGGGCAATCAGATCAATTACGCTGTAATCAGATCAATTACGCGGTAATTAGGACAATTACATTTGTGATTAAAGGGTTATAATTAGTGCAATCAGATCAATTACGCTGTAATCAGATCAATTACGCGGTAATTAGGGTAATTACATCTGTGATTAAAGAGTTGTGATTAAAGATGGCGTCGATCAATTAATCCGCGAATCAAATCCGCGAATCAATTTAATTCGCGGCTGTCCCAGAAGCCCTGTAGTTCTACTACTGACGTTATTATTTTTATATTTTATCGTAATGATTTTAATAGTTAACTGTCAATATGAAGGTGCATGTGGCCATCATGCATCCCTAAACAAAATCGAGATTTGTCACTGAATACCACCTTATGTCACTCCATGTTCCAGTGCGTTCGAAACCTTGAATATCACGACGTTCCCATGATATTCAATTTTCGGTTGAACGAAGTGTGCACCGAGCCACGGGGAGGTATGATATGGGGTTCATTAGCATATGGGAGTAGGTATCAGTTGGTGTTCATCTGAAACACCATGAACGCCCAGCGTTATGTTGGTGAGGTGGTGGAACACTATGTTCTTCTATATCTTCAGCAGCTCGAAGATTTGGTACTTTTTCAAGAGGATAATGCCCGCCCCCACGTAGCCTCCACCGGATCGAAGAGGCCCATGTCAATATCTTCACATGGCCAGCCAGATCTCCCGACCTCTCACCAATTGAACACGTGTGGAACATTACGGAAAGAAAACTAATGAACTTAACGAATCCTTTGCAAGCACTAGAAGCTCTCTGACATGAATTGCAGGTTGCTTATGACACCATACCCCAAGAGGACTGTTCACGCGTGAGCAATAATTTAAACTTTTTTGTTGAAAGTTGATCTTTCGGAAATGCCCACGTTCCACGAGTACTTAAACGCGAGGAACTGATATTTTGATTTGATGGAAATAAAACTACGGATGTTAATATCACTATGACTAATTTATTATAAATGTTCGTCGCTGTACAAGTTATTTCTATACTGTCGTAAAGGGACAATAATTGAACCTTTCAGTATAGGGTTATAATAGCACTGTTGTATTATAACGATTTGATGTTTATAAATGAATGAACCGTACTGGTTGCTTATTCGATGATTATAATATTATTGCATACTGTCGCAAAGGTACAAAGAGTGAACCGTTCAGTATGGAGGCTACAGAGGCACTGATTTTTAAGTAAAAAACAATCATCTGCAATGGGTCGGTTACACCCTGGCTACACACATGTATGCCATTAATTCTACAAAAACACTTATCAGAACAATGTCGAATATCGCTACTGACACATGACAGATTTATTGAGGTCCGACTCCAGGGGGTCAGACTATTTAACAAGTGCTTAATTTTTACTTAGCGTGCAAATGTTTTTGAGTACAAAGAACAGGGAAATAACAGTGGGATATGTCCGTCTGTTTTAAAATATAAAGAAAAAGGGGACGCAACAAGGACATTGACCACCTACCGGAATCAATGCCTTCAAAAGTGATAGCGTGTGTTCCATTTCGTAGTAAACAAAGAAATTTCACTTGAGTCACTAGAAATTTAGGAGCAAATGTAGAATATGATATGCGACCTAACTCAAAGAAGGCAAATTTGCAGTTGGGCCACTCTGCTCCTGAGCGGCTCATATGTAAAATTAAATTTAAAGAATTGACCTGTTTTTGGATTTTTTCAAAGCTCCTCAGTTTCAGATTTATCGCTCTCTGTAGGTATATGATTTAAACAAAATCAACATTAATATGCCTCACACAGATATTTGAATTCGTAAGAAAGCTCTCTTTGCTGAAATTGCCTTATATTGTATTTTTAAGTTTTTTAAATGCTTTAGATTTGTTCTTATCCTTTTTAGGGTTCCGTACATTAAAAGGAAAAACGTAACCTTTATAGTTTATCAGATCATTCCCGTGTCCGTCCGTCCGTCTGTCACAGAGGTTTTTCTCGAAAACTAAGTAACGTAGAAACGTGAAATTTGGCATAATGATAGATATTGACGACGCGCACACATCGCTCGTTAATAACAGGATAAAAATTTTTTTAGATTCAGTTTGGTACCAATAAAAAAAAAGTTTAAATTAACATATCGTGTGGGGTATCATTTGAAAGAGCTAACTGTAGGGATTCTAAAAATATTTTTTTACAATTTTAAGTTCATTGGTCTTAATGATATAGCTAAAAATGTGGAAAAAATGACCGTCCCCCTTGTTCTTCTATGTTTCTGAAGCTAAAATTTAGATTTTAATGGGGTTAGTAGATATTAAGCCATAGATTACAAGAAAACTGCGTATTTTTTAACAATGCAATAATTGCGGAAAAATTGTTATTTTAGTACGGAACCCTAATTGTGCGAGCCTGACCCGCTCTTGACCGATTTTTTGATTTTATTATTTTTTATGTTTTATTAAATCTAAAGCACAATCTATTGGTATTGAACATACATTTTGATCATTTTTGAAGAAACGCTGTGTATGTGACAATAAACTAGGTGCTGAATCACCCCTGGTAAAGAGTGACACAGTTAGAAGTATGTACCTGAACATTTATAGATATTAATATCATAATTATTATACCTAAGTGAATTTGAGTGCATGCATGCACATGCTTAAAGAACATTTCCACGAACCTTTTGGTTAAATATTGTCACGCTACAATTATTTTTGACAAAACTACAAGTTTTCAAAAAGATGTGTCAGCTTTGACCAGGCTCCCCTAAAACTTATTAAAATAAAAATAACCTTTAAAGGTTTTCATTATATTTGAACAATAATAATCATAAGCCACATAAATATTAAATCCGTTGCGTGCTTTTATTATCGAAGGGAGTTAAAAATACATGGCTAAAATAGAAAAATTAAGGTTAATTGCCCGTATTTTATTGTACGCCAGAAAGTAAAAATTTCGGTTTAAAAAAAAAGTTAAATGTCGCGTGGAAAAAATTAAACTTTTTTTTTGTAAAAAGAACTAAAAAAAACTATAACTAAAATCAAGTTAATGTTAAAAATTGTAAGGGACACAATTAGACAGTTTTTGTTCAATTGCCTCAAATGAGTAGAAGTGAAATGGTTGAAAGTTTTGAAGGAAGATAATCAAACACATTTGATTTACTAGCAATTGCATTTTTAAGAAGTAGACATAACATCGTGATGCAATCGTATTTGCTACATTCATTTTTTTTCGCAAGGAAAACAAACCGAGTTTTCCCCGTAAAATCTGCTAGTTAAGTAATCATTTCAGTACACACCTATGCTAATTGAAGTTGCGGTTTCGCGTGGAATTGTACTTTAGTGTTTCCTGAAAGCGCTTGTTTTATTTTACAGCGCTTTCAGAGTGGAAACTTTATGATGTATCAGCGCGTCCTTAATTTAAATAAAATCATTGTTACATTTTTATCGAAGCGAAAACTTTCCACACGTTGAAAAAAATATTATTGCATGTTTCAAAAACAACTGATATTAACAATTTTTTTTTTTACATAATTTTCTTTCATTGAAATCGTAATGAACCGTGCTGCCCTCCAATAAATAAGCAACATAATGTGCTGGTTCGTTTTACAAATTGCAATCTAAGGTCACCACAGATATCAAGAATTATTTTTTCCTAATTACTCTTTTCGCAACGTCTCAATTAGCGATAATTAATTTAGGCGGTGGTCATCCCTAATCCTCCTCGACGTTCGTGCCGATTAACTGTTCGGCGCGGCGGTCAATTATCGAAATTAAAACTCGATTGGAAGGTAAAAAAAAATTCGAAAAGGCCAATTGAGGGTGCGTATTACGTGGTTCCAGGTCGCGCAGGCCCGAACCTGGGGTCGATACGACAGCTCGACATTCCAGTGTGCACGTGATTGCTTCCCAGTGCGGTGCAATGGATGTTAAAAATGTTGACGTCGGGTGATGGTACGCGCGAAGTGCGCCGACAACACGGCTTCCAGTTGCCGCTGCACCCGCTCCAGGTTTCGGGATGGTTGTTCGCGGTAGCCCTGGCGGCGGGTGCTTTCTTAGTCCTCGTTCCCTCGTTGCCAGTCTATTTGCAACCTGCCATTCTAGCCACCCTCTCTGTTCTTTTGTTGCTGCACCTGGCCGCTCACCTTAGTGCGGCCTTGCTGGACCCGGTCGAGCCGGCTCTTCGGCGTCTGGTTCCCGTAACCATTGCGGAACTGGATCGGTCCAAGCACGCGCACGTAATCGAAGGCGGAGTGTGCCACTTGTGTTGTATCAGGACCACGGATCCGCGCACCAAGCACTGCAGCGCGTGCAACAAGTGCGTGGCCCATTTCGATCATCATTGCAAGTGGCTTAATCATTGCATAGGCGGTCGCAACTACGCCCCTTTCGTCATGTGTGTGTCCACGGCCGTGGCGGCGGCAACTTTCGTGGCCCTCCTGGCCATTACTGAACTGGTGCTCTACCATACCGATCCGTCCTGGTTGTCGCGGATCGTGACAAACGAAACGAATTTAATTGAACCTCCGTCGACGTCGTCGCTGCCTAACAATGATACGGCATTTTTAATGATCATTGCAACATTGGGGTTGTTCGCGGTGATAACCGCCGGTCTGTTGCTTCATCTCTGCTTCTTTCACATTTACATTTCCTGTTTGGGTCTGACCACTTACGAGTACATCCGGCAACAGAGGCAAAACGAACAGCCTCCGGAGCAAGCTTCTGGCCAGGAAGATGTCCCTTATCACTGTTCTTCTATAAGACACCGACCCATCAATTTACATTGTGAAGAAAGATCTCGGATGACTGTAATAACTTGCGCGGTTCTCGAAGAGTCGTACGCTGGGTGCGTGGAACCGACGCCTACACCGCCGCCGACTCCCAACGACTGTCAGATGTGCGTGGTCGTCAATTCTGTGTCACCGGAGCCGCAACGTGAACAACAGTCCAAGAAACTGAAACACAAGTGGAACTGTTGCGTCTCGGTACCTGATAGTCCGGAAGACCCTCACAGTCCTTCGGAACCACGCTGCTTAATTTCTCTCTGTCGATACAAAATTACGACTAAAAGTGCGTTAGCCGCGCACGACGGCCGTCCACACAGGACCCACGGACACTGGTCTAGTGCGAAAATTCGAGTTCTTTTTAAAGTGATAAGTAATTTTGGCCACAATAGAAGGCGACATCAAAGTTCTCCTGTTAGAAATAATCAAGTTGTGCCTCTGCCTCCAGACACACCCGAGCCCATCCAAACCGTTAGCAATTTGGTACCGGTAGCAAACACTGAAAATTCCCGTAGGACTTTGCCAGCGATTCCGCCACCATCCAGAAGACGTATGGTCACAGAAGCGGAGCTAGCGGATGCGGTGAATATGCTGCAGCAACATCAGCGCAACGTGGCGTGCCGGAGGACAGCTCCCTTATATCGAAGAAGACGGCGCAGTACGATCCACAGACCTAAAACGCCAACTTTATCGCCAATCAGAGAAAATCCTGCCTCTCCGTCCCGACAAAATTGTACCGTTTTGGCCGGTTCTGGCTCGTGTACGCGTCCATATTAAATTTTAAATGATTTTTTGATATGATCAGTAATAATTGTACACAAAGATGTTATATATGTGCTTCACTTTATTAAAAAATGTTACAATAATGTTTTTTCATTTCAAACTTGTTACTACTCCTATTTAAAAAGCGACATCTCTCGGAATCCACACAATCCTGTTCCCGTCAAAACGTGCATAACCTCTTTGTTTCGAAAAAAATATATTAGGTTATCATATGGATTTTTGGAAAGAAATTTTAGGGGCACCGTCAAAAATCGTGGCTCCGATGGTAGATGCTAGTGAGTTGCCATGGAGATTATTAAGCAGGGCTTATGGGGCTGAATTATGTTATACTCCAATGCTGCACAGTGCAGTATTCTGTAAGGATCCTAAATATCGAAAAGAAGCGCTTGTTTCCACGAACGAAGATAAACCATTAATTGTGCAGGTAAAAAATGTAACATTTCGATGGCTTAAGTGCAAAAAAAAAACATGCAAGAGACTGTATTTTGATGTAATTTTACCTAATCATGCTTAAAAAATTTACCCCGTTTGGTTTATAAGGCGCCTTGAATTTTTTTGTTTGTGGTTACAACGTTCTGCAGTTAAGCCATCGATTTATCAGGACATCACGTAATCAATAACAGTTTATAGTTTTGTGGCAATGATTCCCACAATTTGTTAGAAGCTGCTCTCTTGGCACAAAATTTTTGTTGTGCTATTGATATTAATTTAGGATGCCCACAAGCTATTGCCAAGCGTGGTCATTATGGAGCCTTTTTACAAGACGAGTGGCCTTTACTGACAGACATAGGTGAGATTTTCCTCAAAAAATTGCAATAGTAATTGAAACATTTCAGTGAGCACCTTAAGTAAATCGTTGAAAGTACCTGTCACATGTAAGATTAGGGTATTTGAAGATATAAATAAAACAGTGGCTTATGCAAAAATGTTGGAAAAAGCAGGATGTAAAATGTTGACTGTACATGGAAGAACTAAAGAACAAAAAGGGCCTTTGACAGGTGTTGCTAATTGGGATTACGTAAAAGCTGTGAGGTATTTTGCATACGTACAGTGAATTTAAAATTGTTTTCACATATGCGTTGTAGAAAAGCTGTTCAAATTCCAGTCATATCAAATGGTAATATTCAATGTATGCAAGATATTAGCAGATGTTTGGAAGAAACAGGAGTTAATGGTGTTATGACTGCTGAAGGGAATTTACATAACCCTGCAATATTTACATATTGCAATCCACCTGCTTGGGAACCAGCTTTAAAGTATTTAGATTTAGTTGACAAATATTCCTGTCCCACCTCTTACACAAGAGGCCATCTTTTTAAATTATTTCATCATTTGTGAGTATTTTTCACTATTTTGAACATTATCCACAATTTATTGTTTTCCTAGATTAGTAATACCTGAAAACAATAATATGCGAGTAAGACTAGGTGCTGCTAATAATTTAGAAGATTTTAAAGTAATAGTAAATGAATTAAAAGATATTTATTTACCATATCATGAAGGAATTGCCAAATGGACAAAAACTACAGAGGAAAATACTCAGAATTTAGTTTTGGCGCCATGGCTGTGTCAGTCGTATGTAAGGGCACCACCAGAAGAGCACATAAAGAAACTTAAAGAACATGAAAATGGTGAAGATGTGAAAAAAGTATGTGATTCATTTAACATTAGTCATAATTCAATTTTGTGGTTTCTAGGAAGAAAAAAAAAGAAATTATGAAGACAACGATGGCAATCCAATCTCTAGAAAAAAGATGAAAAAATTGAGAAGAATTGGCAGGAGACCAGAAAAACCAGATTCTGTACGATCACACAGAAGTCTAGATAAATGCACTAGTTGTGCCAATCCTTTGGTAATGTTAAAAAATAATCTTAATATTTCTTTTAATTTCTTGCATTTTAGGGTTTTAAATGCATGTACAAATTATGCAAGAAATGCTGCAGAGAAAAATGTTATACAGAAAATTTGGATTGTGCTGGCCATAGAATTTTGGTACAAACACGAAGAAATATTGCACATTACTTTGGCGAAAAAAATAAATCTGATGATCCAAAATCACAAAATTTACAAACTGTTTAATATTATAAGTTATTTCAAATGTTGGCAAATATTCATACAGGTGCCTTGAAAATAGCAAATTAACTCTTCAGTACGTTTTTAAAAATCATTGACTGAGAAGAAATATTTAAAACAATTCTTGTCTTTATTTTTTTTAAGATTACCCATCCAAAGTTAACATTTTCCGCTTCTTTTAGTATAAAAGTAGCTTTTTCCAGGTATTGAAACAACTTGAAAATAAAGAAATTACAATACTCTGTTTAATTTTTAGAACCCATATTCTTCATCTGAAGTTTTGTTACTGGTTTTACATATTTACTTTCTAACACAAATAAAGGCTTTTATCATGACTTTCTTGCCAAATCAAACATAAGAGAGTTTACAGCAGTTTGAAATCTGAGGACTATATTTTTTACAATTCTTTAAAGTATTTTTTGAATAAGTACTGAACAGCCATTTTTGAAACTAGTATACCTACGTACAGTAGAACCTCAGCAAAACGTGCTAGTGACTGGTTGATGTAATCAAGGTTTACTGAAATAACATTATAATATGTATTGACAAACACTTTAATAAATACATTTTTATTTACTATTTGAAATAGTGGTGCTGTACGCATGCTTCTTTTATTGGTGGGAAACTGTGGTAAAAGATAAGCAAAAGTTTACTTGGGCTAAATCAACGCCATCTTTATTTTACAAGCCGTGAACTAAGAAATTTGGCAGCAGTGTTGCTAGGCGGACATTTTGCGTTCTTCAGTTCAGCATTGCATCATTGAGTTGTTGTTGATATTGTTATAAAGTGCAGTTAACGTTAGATAGTTGTGGTATTTCCAAACCTGTGTGTATTTATCAGAATATTTAACTCAATAATTTGATATTCGACAATATAGAAAGTAAGTACATTTAACCTTTGGTTCATGCTTTTCACATGAAAACTTTTTAGATGACTAGAAAATGTTGTGTCCCAAGCTGCAAATCGAATTACGAAAGTGTATCCGTAAAGGGGCAAGCTGCAGTTACTACGTTTTCATTTCCAAAAGATGAAGAAACGAAAAAGAAATGGCTTCGAGCTATCCCGAGGAAAAATTGGCAGCCTACGAAGTATTCATCTGTTTGTATAAAACATTTTAACGAAAATGATGTTATATTAGATCAGATATACAAAAACGGGTCAACTGTTACTACGTTGCTATTAGCACACCCAAAATGAAAGGAAGACGCTGTACCCACAATTTTTCAAAATCTTCCAGTTTATCTGTCTTCAACTTCAACAGTAGTTAGACGAAAAGACCCTGAAGTAAGAAGGAAAGCGTTGCAATCAAAAGAAGCTGGAAAAATTGAAGAATTTGTAAAATCTGATATTATAAATGACTTTACAAATTTTCTTGACACTTTTCAAACAAAACTAAAGGTATAAACAGTGAAACAAAGTGGAACTTTAAAATTAAGAGCAACTTTGGTGTTTGGCTGTATTTATTAAATATTGAGTGTTCTAATAGTTCTTCTGAAAGTGAAACTGAGTTAAGTGCCGCCGAAATTTTATGTAGTGTTCTTGTGAAAAGTGATTTAACATTAAAACTCTTTATTGGAAAAGAAGAAATTTCTGCTCACGATTTGAACTGGATTCTCCCTTGTGATTTAAAATTATCTCGATGGTCGCAACTTGAAAATATATTAGTTAGGTATGCCAACGTAAGTCAACACAATTTAAGGACTCGATCTTTTGAATTTTTCTTGCAAAAGTCGTATGAAAATTTAGTTACGTGTAACGAAAAAGCTGAAGAAATGGAAGACTATCAACATAAAAAACAATTGGAACTTTTAATTGATCAGTTAAACATGATATTGTTAAAAAGACGAAAATATTCCCCAGCAACTATTTTGTTTGCATTTATGGCTTATTCATATTCATCGTCTTGTTACATGCTCTTACAAGATCATTTGCTGCTGCCTAGTAAACGATATTTACAACAAATATCTTCTAGATTTAATGTAAAACCAGACAAAAATCTTTCAAATACAAGTCACTATTTGCAACAAATTTCCAAAAACTTGACTGTTCGAGAAAAATATACAATATTACAAATTGATGAAATTTATGTGAAATCTAAGTTAGATTTTAAAGCCAATGGAATTGTTGGCAGTTCAGAAAATAATGCTAAGGATCTGGCAAAAACTATTCAAACTTTTATAATCTCTTCTGCTTTTGGTAATTTTAGTGAAGTTATTCGACTAGTTCCTGTGAATAACACAACAGGAGATCAGTTAAAGATACTCGTTAATGAGGTAATTGAATTTGTTCAAAAATGTGGTTTTCCTATAGTTGCGATACTAACTGATAACAATAGAATAAATCAGAATATGTTCACTTTAATTTCTTCAAACGAATCTATGCCAAATCCATGCTTCCCTGATATTAATACTTACCTATCGTATGACACTGTTCACATTTTTAAAAATGTTAGGAATAACTGGTTGAACAAAAAAGATACTTTTCACACTTTAATATATCCTGATTTTAAAAATTATACAATAAAACAGTATGCATGTTTCGAACATTTGCGACTATTTTTCAAGGACGAGCAAAATAAGTTAATTAAAAAAGCATATAAGTTGAGTTATAAAACTTTGTATCCCTCGAATTTAGAGAGACAAAACGTTTTGTTAGTGGATAATGTTTTTCATATGTCAACTATTGCTGCTTTACAAACGGAAGAAAAATGTACAGATACTGCAAATTTTTTACAAATTTTCCGCATCTGGTGGGATATTGTAAATTCTAAAAACCCTATCGTAGGAAAAATAAAAAGAAATGAATGGGCAGGACCAGTTTGTAGTATTGAGGATGAAAAGTTATTGTTTTTGAAACGTTTTTTGTCTTGGATAGAAGCATGGCAGTCTTTCAAGGACAAAGCTGGCTTAAGCTCCGACACATTTGAAGCAATAAGAAGAGCATCTCAAGTGTTATGTAAAATTGCTAACGATGCTTTAACAAAATTTAATGTTTCGTATGTACTCTTGGGGAAATTTCAAACAGACAAGTTAGAGAAAAGGTTTGGAATGTACAGACGACTATCTGGATCAAACTATAATGTATCAGTTAGGCAAGTAATTGAATCAGAAAACAAATTACGAATAAGACATATTTTGAAAATGATCAATAAAAGAGAAGCATGCTTTAGCAACTTTGCTAATGAAAGTACTGAATCAAATTTATATAATGTTGACATTGATCAATTTCGCCCCATTATAACTTCAAATTATCTTGAATTATGTGAAATCGAGGAATCAAGCTGCATATATGTTTGTGGCTATGGAGCACGATCTGTTTGCAAAAAACTGGAATGTACTGCCTGTGTTTTTTTATTTGAGGAAGGACGCGGTAGTAATGTTTGCAACGAATATTTTGACTTTTTACAGCGAGGTGGCTTAAGTGTACCAAGTTACCATGTTAAGTGTGTTTTCTTTCATATGTATGCTTTGTTAGAATATATTGTAGCTAATAGCGTGTGGGAAACAAAATTTTTGCAATCTTCCTGTCAAAAAGGCATTTTAATTCAACTGACACAGTTAAGCTTAAATTCCAATAACTTTTTTCAACAATTTGAATTACATTGTCTGTGTGGCAACGATGTTTCTAGATTGTTTAAAACATTGTATTCTGTTTTTGCAAATATTCTGTTGAATAACTACACAAAATATTCAAAAGAAACAAATGGCACTAAAAATTTAGAGAAAAAAAAGAAATTAGCTACGCTAACAAAAGAGAAGAATAAACGTTAAAAATATGTTATTTGTAAATAATGTTATTTAATGTTTAACAAATACCACAAAATAAAATCTCCTGCCCTTACTAACTTTTGTTTTATTTCTTAATACTATCAGAATAATGATGTAGTATGGATCATTTCATGTTAGTTATTTTTTAATAAGTTTCGATTGCAACCGACGTGCAATTACCGGGTTTATATCGGAGCGAGTAAGCGGATTAATAGGCTTTAATCGGCTTACAACATCTCGATATAAACAGATGCGGCTTACAATAACTCGGCTTACATGATGAAATCTAAGCTTACGTATAAGTGCGATTGGACTTGACGAATGCGATTAGATGAATTTCGTCTTCGATATAAACGCGATTGGATTACACATGCGCAGTTACGGAACTACAAATGACATGCGCAATCTTTAAAGCAGCTACATTCAGTCTAAGCGGCAAAAATTTAAGCTGCAGAAAACATTTAACATTTAAATCTGTAGATACATTGAAAGCATATAGGTAAATTAAAAGTTTTCAGTTTACTTTTAATTGACCGCGAAAATAAACTGGTTCAAATCATAAAAATACGCCTCATGTAACACGTGTTGACTGTAACCTAATGTGAAATTAACTAGGGTACTTCACAGGTTGTCCAACGCAAAAGACAAAGATAACGTTATATTCTGTCTTTGTGTATCGGTCAGTTTAATCTCGTTGTAATCCGAAACATAACCTAACAGGATTGCAATTTTCACCGATATAAACAGGCAGTTTAAAAGTTGGATTTATTTCATTAGGCCGCTTACATGTAAGTGGATTACATGCGTACGATATAAACCCGGTATATGATACCCGGTCTACTTCTGTGCATTAATGCGGTGTTGCCAAGCAAGGCTTCACGGCTTGTAAATAAAGATGGCGTTGGCTAAATAGTTAACTGTCATGGAGGTCGATGTTGCCAAATATTTGAATAGAAACGGCAATTTGTGGCGCCACCTACATTTGATAATTCAGTCGAATAACCCCAATTTTGTGTACACTTTTGTTGACAGTTGAGGGACCATGGTAACCGATATACAGACAACCGACTCGATTTAATTCACATGATTTTATCATGAGAACTTTACCAAAATGGGCTGACAAAATACAAGATAGCGAAAAAGTCGAACAATGGTAATTAAACAATTGGAAAAGTACGATTAATTATTTCTATTAATTGTAGTATTTATGATTTGTGCTTCAATCCCGATGGTTCCCAATTAGTTGTGGCAAGTGGAAATAGGGTTTTAGTGTATGACACTGATGGCACTTTAATTCAACCATTAAAAGGCCATAAAGATACTGTTTATTGTGTGGCATACGCAAGAAATGGCCAAAAATTTGCAAGCGGAAGCGCCGACAAATCTGTAATAGTCTGGTCCAACAAACTTGAAGGCTTACTTAAGTATAGCCATGGAGATGCCGTCCAGTGTCTTGCTTATAATCCATTATCACACCAACTGGCTTCTTGTGCACTCTCGGATTTTGCTTTTTGGACCGCTGAACAAAAAGCTGTTCAAAAACATAAAATTAACTCCAGAATTAATGCTTGCTCTTGGACTAATGATGGCCAATATTTAGCACTTGGACTTGGAAATGGTACTGTATCAATAAGGAATAAGCTTGGAGAAGAAAAGATTCACATAGAAAGACCAGGAACTAATGGAATTTGGGCGCTCTCTTGGAACACTTTCAAAGATGATCAAACTGACACTTTGTGTGTAACTGATTGGGGGGGAAATCTTGCATTTTATACCTTAGGAGGCAAACTTGTGGGAAAAGAGAGACAATTGGGTTTCAATGCTTTAAGAGCCAAGTATTTTCCTAAAGGAGAATATGTTTTAATTTGCGGGACAAATAAAGCGTGCCATTTATTTTCTCGCGAAGGCATTAAAGTGGGAATGATTGGAGACCAGCAAAATTCGTGGATTTGGTGTTGTGCCGTGCATCCAAGTGCAAATTTTGTGGTAATTTTATTCATTTATTTTGTAAATTTTATTCATTTGTGATTATTTGCAGGTAATGGGATGTCAAGATGGAACAATTGCATACTATCAATTAGTTTTCAATACAGTGCATGGTCTTTATAAAGAACGTTATGCCTTCAGAGAAAACATGACTGATGTAATAATTCAACATTTACTAACCGAACAAAAAGTAAGAATTAAATGTCGGGATTTAATTAAAAAAATTGCTATTTACAAGCACCGCCTCGCTGTACAATTACCAGAGAGAGTTGTAATATACGAACTTTATAATGCAGGAGATGCAAACGACATGCATTATCGTGTGAAGGAAAAAATAACTCAAAAATTAGAGTGCAGCTTGTTAGTGGTGTGTTCTGAGCATTTGGTGGTTTGTCAAGAAAAACAGCTGCAGAGTGTTAGTTTCTCTGGCCAAAAGGACAAAGAATGGTTATTTGATAGCTCAATAAGATATATTAAAGTAACGGGTGGTCCTGCAGCGAGAGAAGGCCTGATTTTGGGACTTGAGAATGGCGAAGTGTGGGAAATTCATCTTCACAATTCCTTTCCATTGGCAAAAGTAACAGTTAATGGGGCAGTGCGTTGCTTGGATCTAAATTTGAGAAAGCAAAAGTTAGCCGTAGTTGATAAAACTGGTCTATGTCAAGTTTTTGATTCAAAAACCTGCGATTTATTATATCAAGAACCGAATACAAACAGTGTAGCATGGAACACCCAGTATGAAGATATGTTGGGATTTAGTGGCAATAACACACTTTCCATTAAAGTTGAAGATTTTCCTGCTCATCGCCAGAAGTTATCTGGTTTTGTTGTGGGCCTTACAGGATCACGAGTGTTCTGTCTTACCGGTGCTGCTATTACTACTTTAGAAATTCCTTTAAGTGCCTCAATGTATCAGTATATTGATAAAAAGAAATATAAAGAAGCTTATCGGGTTGCTTGTTTGGGTGAGTATTGATTCTAACATTAAAGTATTTTAAGTAAAGTTTTTCAGGTGTCACTGATGGAGATTGGGAAGAACTTGCATTTACAACATTGGAAAATTTGGAACTAGAAGTTGCACGCCTTGCATTTATTAAATTGCAAAATTACACGTATTTAGAATTGATTCGTGAGCTACTGGTAATTGACCCAAATTAAATAACACGATACTAATCTAATTATGTAGGAAAGGCAACGCAAAGGTGAAGATAATCAAGATGTATTAATAGGAGATATTTATGCGTATAGAGGTAAATTTAAAGAAGCAGCGCGACTGTATAAGAAGGCAGGGCAATCACATCGTGCCTTAACTATGTATACCGATCTAAGAATGTTTGATGAAGCACAAGTAAATCAACTTTAATTTAAATAGATTATTTATTATATTATTTATTATTATTTGCAGGATTATTTAGGTTCTGGCGATAACACGACATTAATTCGTCAAAAAGCTGAGTGGGCAAAAAATATAAATGAATATAAGGCTGCATGTGAAATGTATTTATCAGTAGGTGATATGCAGGCTGCCATTGAAATAATGGGAGAACAAGGATGGGTCGATCAGTAAATCCGAATTTTTTTAATTGTATGGAAATAAATTCATTTATTTCAGATTAGTCGATTTAGGTCGTCATTTAGATAAAGCTGAAAGATCAGCTTTGATATCAATAGCAGAACATTTAAAAACCTTAAATCAATCTGCTGCTGCTGCAGAGTTATACAGACGACTAGGAGATTCTGCTGCAGTTTTATCATTGCACGTGGAAGCAAAAGAATGGACCCAAGCTTTTACTTTAGTGCAAAATCAACCGCAATATAAAGAATTAGTTTATGTCCCCTATGCACATTGGCTTGCTGAAAATGATAAATTCATCCAAGCACAAAAAGGTGTTTAGATTATTTTTACTCCAATACAGAACATTTTGTTAATTATTTTCGTAGCTTTTCATAAGGCCGGTAGATTAGATGAAGCTTTTAAAGTATTACAGCAGCTCACACAAAATGCAGTGACAGAACTGCGTTTTCAAGATGCAGGATATTATTTTTGGGTGTTGTCAAGGCAGTGCCTTGATTTGGCCAATGAAAGGTAAGCAACTAATATAATTGCGCTACTTCATGTTCAAGAAAAATCAGAAAAACCATCTTATTGAGCTGAAAACTGCTTTAATTTATCTCTCAACCTTATGTTGCAGTTGCATTACTATAATATACCCAAAATTGCGACAAAAAGGTCATTGAAATCGCGCTTCTAACTAATTTCAGTGACCTTTTTGTCGCAATTTTGGCTATATTATAGCAATGTAAATGCAATATAAGATCGAGAGATAAATTTAGAGCAGTTTTCAATTCAATAGGATGGTTTTTCTTGAATGTACAGCTTTTGGACATGAAATTAGCGCATTTTTTGATTTCCACCCGTTATACTTTGTAATCATTTTCCTCTGCAGTGATGAACAGCAAGAACAAATGTTGAATAATTTTCAAAATAATGAACGTTTGGCAAGTATTTATTATGCTTATCATGCAGTTCATCGATATTTGGAAGAACCTTTCACTTCCTACATGCCGGAAGCTTTATTTAATATTTCCAGATTTTTAATGACTCAAATTTCTAATAACAGGCCAAAAGGAATTTCGCAATTGTATCCTTTTTGATACGCTCATATTCTGAACTATAATTTACTCAATGAGAATACAGCTCAATTTTATACACATTAGCAAAACAAGCAAGAACCTTAGGAGCTAATAAATTAGCCAAGCAATTATTTGATAAAATTCAAACATTAAAAATACCTCAAAAATTTCAAGAGCAAGTTGAAATATCGACTATAGCAGCCCGTGCAAGATCTTACAATGACCCCGAAGAATTATTACCAATGTGTTATAGATGCTCCACATACAATTCATTAGCTACAGCAAGTAGCAAATGTATCAATTGTGGACACAAATTTGTTTACTCATATGTTAGTTTTGGTATGAAATTTTATTTTTATTTTTACATAGTGCTAACAGAATTTTGTAGAAATTTTACCGTTGGTCGAATTTGAACTAGAGGAAGGAATTTCTGATGTGGAAGCCGTTCGATTAATAGAGACACCTGCTGTTTCAAAAATAACAAATCAAGGTGATGGTTGGAAACAAGAAATTTCTGAAAGCCATCAAATGCTCACACTGGATGTTGAAGACAACGTTCAGGATCTATTTACTTCGAAATTGATTAATTTTGAAGCAGGGGATAATGAATATGTTTCAGTTATTGTTAACAGAAGTGCACTTCTAGCATTAGAAAGTTCTTCAGTGTTAATTTGTAAATGGAATCCTCCATTAAAATATCAGTATTATCGTAATCTACTACCTGATGTGCAAATAACAATGTGCTATTCTTGTTTCAAAGTATAAATTTTTATTTTTGTGAAACAATTGCTTGAATTTAATTTGTTTTAGGCGTTTCATGTAGACGACTTTGAACTTCAAACTTTACAAAAGGGATACTGCCCATTTTGTAGAGCACCTCCAGAACACAGCGTTAATTTGGATTCAACTGATGATCTGTTACAGTTTTAGTTATTTAAATATTTAGGATCAAATAAACAAAGAAGAAATTTTTAATTACACTTATTGGACGAAATACTCCATAAAACTAATTCCTTAGTTCTATCATATTTAAAATACTGTGGAAAGTCTAGATTAACTTCTGCAACTGTGATGTTTTTTAATTTGCTCAGACATTCCAAGAAATATTCATAACAAGGAGCCACAACATCACAGTCTGCAATAGTGAATACATATCTTTTTTCTAAAGCTACAAGAAGAGTTTGCCCTGTTGAATTTGAAAGAAGTCTCTGAACGGTATCAACAAACGCTTTGGTAATGAAATCATCATGCAACGAATATTTTGACTTTTTACAGCGAGGTGGCTTAAGTGTACCAAGTTACCATGTTAAGTGTGTTTTCTTTCATATGTATGCTTTGTTAGAATATATTGTAGCTAATAGCGTGTGGGAAACAAAATTTTTGCAATCTTCCTGTCAAAAAGGCATTTTAATTCAACTGACACAGTTAAGCTTAAATTCCAATAACTTTTTTCAACAATTTGAATTACATTGTCTGTGTGGCAACGATGTTTCTAGATTGTTTAAAACATTGTATTCTGTTTTTGCAAATATTCTGTTGAATAACTACACAAAATATTCAAAAGAAACAAATGGCACTAAAAATTTAGAGAAAAAAAAGAAATTAGCTACGCTAACAAAAGAGAAGAATAAACGTTAAAAATATGTTATTTGTAAATAATGTTATTTAATGTTTAACAAATACCACAAAATAAAATCTCCTGCCCTTACTAACTTTTGTTTTATTTCTTAATACTATCAGAATAATGATGTAGTATGGATCATTTCATGTTAGTTATTTTTTAATAAGTTTCGATTGCAACCGACGTGCAATTACCGGGTTTATATCGGAGCGAGTAAGCGGATTAATAGGCTTTAATCGGCTTACAACATCTCGATATAAACAGATGCGGCTTACAATAACTCGGCTTACATGATGAAATCTAAGCTTACGTATAAGTGCGATTGGACTTGACGAATGCGATTAGATGAATTTCGTCTTCGATATAAACGCGATTGGATTACACATGCGCAGTTACGGAACTACAAATGACATGCGCAATCTTTAAAGCAGCTACATTCAGTCTAAGCGGCAAAAATTTAAGCTGCAGAAAACATTTAACATTTAAATCTGTAGATACATTGAAAGCATATAGGTAAATTAAAAGTTTTCAGTTTACTTTTAATTGACCGCGAAAATAAACTGGTTCAAATCATAAAAATACGCCTCATGTAACACGTGTTGACTGTAACCTAATGTGAAATTAACTAGGGTACTTCACAGGTTGTCCAACGCAAAAGACAAAGATAACGTTATATTCTGTCTTTGTGTATCGGTCAGTTTAATCTCGTTGTAATCCGAAACATAACCTAACAGGATTGCAATTTTCACCGATATAAACAGGCAGTTTAAAAGTTGGATTTATTTCATTAGGCCGCTTACATGTAAGTGGATTACATGCGTACGATATAAACCCGGTATATGATACCCGGTCTACTTCTGTGCATTAATGCGGTGTTGCCAAGCAAGGCTTCACGGCTTGTAAATAAAGATGGCGTTGGCTAAATAGTTAACTGTCATGGAGGTCGATGTTGCCAAATATTTGAATAGAAACGGCAATTTGTGGCGCCACCTACATTTGATAATTCAGTCGAATAACCCCAATTTTGTGTACACTTTTGTTGACAGTTGAGGGACCATGGTAACCGATATACAGACAACCGACTCGATTTAATTCACATGATTTTATCATGAGAACTTTACCAAAATGGGCTGACAAAATACAAGATAGCGAAAAAGTCGAACAATGGTAATTAAACAATTGGAAAAGTACGATTAATTATTTCTATTAATTGTAGTATTTATGATTTGTGCTTCAATCCCGATGGTTCCCAATTAGTTGTGGCAAGTGGAAATAGGGTTTTAGTGTATGACACTGATGGCACTTTAATTCAACCATTAAAAGGCCATAAAGATACTGTTTATTGTGTGGCATACGCAAGAAATGGCCAAAAATTTGCAAGCGGAAGCGCCGACAAATCTGTAATAGTCTGGTCCAACAAACTTGAAGGCTTACTTAAGTATAGCCATGGAGATGCCGTCCAGTGTCTTGCTTATAATCCATTATCACACCAACTGGCTTCTTGTGCACTCTCGGATTTTGCTTTTTGGACCGCTGAACAAAAAGCTGTTCAAAAACATAAAATTAACTCCAGAATTAATGCTTGCTCTTGGACTAATGATGGCCAATATTTAGCACTTGGACTTGGAAATGGTACTGTATCAATAAGGAATAAGCTTGGAGAAGAAAAGATTCACATAGAAAGACCAGGAACTAATGGAATTTGGGCGCTCTCTTGGAACACTTTCAAAGATGATCAAACTGACACTTTGTGTGTAACTGATTGGGGGGGAAATCTTGCATTTTATACCTTAGGAGGCAAACTTGTGGGAAAAGAGAGACAATTGGGTTTCAATGCTTTAAGAGCCAAGTATTTTCCTAAAGGAGAATATGTTTTAATTTGCGGGACAAATAAAGCGTGCCATTTATTTTCTCGCGAAGGCATTAAAGTGGGAATGATTGGAGACCAGCAAAATTCGTGGATTTGGTGTTGTGCCGTGCATCCAAGTGCAAATTTTGTGGTAATTTTATTCATTTATTTTGTAAATTTTATTCATTTGTGATTATTTGCAGGTAATGGGATGTCAAGATGGAACAATTGCATACTATCAATTAGTTTTCAATACAGTGCATGGTCTTTATAAAGAACGTTATGCCTTCAGAGAAAACATGACTGATGTAATAATTCAACATTTACTAACCGAACAAAAAGTAAGAATTAAATGTCGGGATTTAATTAAAAAAATTGCTATTTACAAGCACCGCCTCGCTGTACAATTACCAGAGAGAGTTGTAATATACGAACTTTATAATGCAGGAGATGCAAACGACATGCATTATCGTGTGAAGGAAAAAATAACTCAAAAATTAGAGTGCAGCTTGTTAGTGGTGTGTTCTGAGCATTTGGTGGTTTGTCAAGAAAAACAGCTGCAGAGTGTTAGTTTCTCTGGCCAAAAGGACAAAGAATGGTTATTTGATAGCTCAATAAGATATATTAAAGTAACGGGTGGTCCTGCAGCGAGAGAAGGCCTGATTTTGGGACTTGAGAATGGCGAAGTGTGGGAAATTCATCTTCACAATTCCTTTCCATTGGCAAAAGTAACAGTTAATGGGGCAGTGCGTTGCTTGGATCTAAATTTGAGAAAGCAAAAGTTAGCCGTAGTTGATAAAACTGGTCTATGTCAAGTTTTTGATTCAAAAACCTGCGATTTATTATATCAAGAACCGAATACAAACAGTGTAGCATGGAACACCCAGTATGAAGATATGTTGGGATTTAGTGGCAATAACACACTTTCCATTAAAGTTGAAGATTTTCCTGCTCATCGCCAGAAGTTATCTGGTTTTGTTGTGGGCCTTACAGGATCACGAGTGTTCTGTCTTACCGGTGCTGCTATTACTACTTTAGAAATTCCTTTAAGTGCCTCAATGTATCAGTATATTGATAAAAAGAAATATAAAGAAGCTTATCGGGTTGCTTGTTTGGGTGAGTATTGATTCTAACATTAAAGTATTTTAAGTAAAGTTTTTCAGGTGTCACTGATGGAGATTGGGAAGAACTTGCATTTACAACATTGGAAAATTTGGAACTAGAAGTTGCACGCCTTGCATTTATTAAATTGCAAAATTACACGTATTTAGAATTGATTCGTGAGCTACTGGTAATTGACCCAAATTAAATAACACGATACTAATCTAATTATGTAGGAAAGGCAACGCAAAGGTGAAGATAATCAAGATGTATTAATAGGAGATATTTATGCGTATAGAGGTAAATTTAAAGAAGCAGCGCGACTGTATAAGAAGGCAGGGCAATCACATCGTGCCTTAACTATGTATACCGATCTAAGAATGTTTGATGAAGCACAAGTAAATCAACTTTAATTTAAATAGATTATTTATTATATTATTTATTATTATTTGCAGGATTATTTAGGTTCTGGCGATAACACGACATTAATTCGTCAAAAAGCTGAGTGGGCAAAAAATATAAATGAATATAAGGCTGCATGTGAAATGTATTTATCAGTAGGTGATATGCAGGCTGCCATTGAAATAATGGGAGAACAAGGATGGGTCGATCAGTAAATCCGAATTTTTTTAATTGTATGGAAATAAATTCATTTATTTCAGATTAGTCGATTTAGGTCGTCATTTAGATAAAGCTGAAAGATCAGCTTTGATATCAATAGCAGAACATTTAAAAACCTTAAATCAATCTGCTGCTGCTGCAGAGTTATACAGACGACTAGGAGATTCTGCTGCAGTTTTATCATTGCACGTGGAAGCAAAAGAATGGACCCAAGCTTTTACTTTAGTGCAAAATCAACCGCAATATAAAGAATTAGTTTATGTCCCCTATGCACATTGGCTTGCTGAAAATGATAAATTCATCCAAGCACAAAAAGGTGTTTAGATTATTTTTACTCCAATACAGAACATTTTGTTAATTATTTTCGTAGCTTTTCATAAGGCCGGTAGATTAGATGAAGCTTTTAAAGTATTACAGCAGCTCACACAAAATGCAGTGACAGAACTGCGTTTTCAAGATGCAGGATATTATTTTTGGGTGTTGTCAAGGCAGTGCCTTGATTTGGCCAATGAAAGGTAAGCAACTAATATAATTGCGCTACTTCATGTTCAAGAAAAATCAGAAAAACCATCTTATTGAGCTGAAAACTGCTTTAATTTATCTCTCAACCTTATGTTGCAGTTGCATTACTATAATATACCCAAAATTGCGACAAAAAGGTCATTGAAATCGCGCTTCTAACTAATTTCAGTGACCTTTTTGTCGCAATTTTGGCTATATTATAGCAATGTAAATGCAATATAAGATCGAGAGATAAATTTAGAGCAGTTTTCAATTCAATAGGATGGTTTTTCTTGAATGTACAGCTTTTGGACATGAAATTAGCGCATTTTTTGATTTCCACCCGTTATACTTTGTAATCATTTTCCTCTGCAGTGATGAACAGCAAGAACAAATGTTGAATAATTTTCAAAATAATGAACGTTTGGCAAGTATTTATTATGCTTATCATGCAGTTCATCGATATTTGGAAGAACCTTTCACTTCCTACATGCCGGAAGCTTTATTTAATATTTCCAGATTTTTAATGACTCAAATTTCTAATAACAGGCCAAAAGGAATTTCGCAATTGTATCCTTTTTGATACGCTCATATTCTGAACTATAATTTACTCAATGAGAATACAGCTCAATTTTATACACATTAGCAAAACAAGCAAGAACCTTAGGAGCTAATAAATTAGCCAAGCAATTATTTGATAAAATTCAAACATTAAAAATACCTCAAAAATTTCAAGAGCAAGTTGAAATATCGACTATAGCAGCCCGTGCAAGATCTTACAATGACCCCGAAGAATTATTACCAATGTGTTATAGATGCTCCACATACAATTCATTAGCTACAGCAAGTAGCAAATGTATCAATTGTGGACACAAATTTGTTTACTCATATGTTAGTTTTGGTATGAAATTTTATTTTTATTTTTACATAGTGCTAACAGAATTTTGTAGAAATTTTACCGTTGGTCGAATTTGAACTAGAGGAAGGAATTTCTGATGTGGAAGCCGTTCGATTAATAGAGACACCTGCTGTTTCAAAAATAACAAATCAAGGTGATGGTTGGAAACAAGAAATTTCTGAAAGCCATCAAATGCTCACACTGGATGTTGAAGACAACGTTCAGGATCTATTTACTTCGAAATTGATTAATTTTGAAGCAGGGGATAATGAATATGTTTCAGTTATTGTTAACAGAAGTGCACTTCTAGCATTAGAAAGTTCTTCAGTGTTAATTTGTAAATGGAATCCTCCATTAAAATATCAGTATTATCGTAATCTACTACCTGATGTGCAAATAACAATGTGCTATTCTTGTTTCAAAGTATAAATTTTTATTTTTGTGAAACAATTGCTTGAATTTAATTTGTTTTAGGCGTTTCATGTAGACGACTTTGAACTTCAAACTTTACAAAAGGGATACTGCCCATTTTGTAGAGCACCTCCAGAACACAGCGTTAATTTGGATTCAACTGATGATCTGTTACAGTTTTAGTTATTTAAATATTTAGGATCAAATAAACAAAGAAGAAATTTTTAATTACACTTATTGGACGAAATACTCCATAAAACTAATTCCTTAGTTCTATCATATTTAAAATACTGTGGAAAGTCTAGATTAACTTCTGCAACTGTGATGTTTTTTAATTTGCTCAGACATTCCAAGAAATATTCATAACAAGGAGCCACAACATCACAGTCTGCAATAGTGAATACATATCTTTTTTCTAAAGCTACAAGAAGAGTTTGCCCTGTTGAATTTGAAAGAAGTCTCTGAACGGTATCAACAAACGCTTTGGTAATGAAATCATCATACACCACTAAAAAATTGACAATTAAGTACTAAGTAAGTAATATGCAATCTCAACATACCATCTGCAGCAAAAATATATGCTACATTTTGAAGTGCTGTCGTGATATCATCATTGAATTTATCTTGAAAAAAATCTAATTCTGTCACTTTAATAGGATATTTAATCATTTCTTTATTTAAAGAAATATTATGTTGAATTAATGACAAAATTCCACCTTTATTGATATCTACAAAATAAATTTTAAAAGTCGCACATTTATGGTTCAGTACAAACATTACCTGTACATATTACCGGTGTATACCTTGCAGCTACAATGCTAGTCAGACCTACTCCGGATCCCAGCTCTAACACCACACTATTTTTAGGTATAATTTTATGGTTGTGAAGTAGCCAGTCACCCAATAACAAAGCCCCTCTCCAAATTTGCAACCCAACCAAATCCAATTCTGTACTTGAACTATGTTCTAAAAGTTAAATGATTAAATTTAAAAATTTAGAATGATTAAAATTACCAATTTCAATGGCTCCTAATTCCTCTGATGATTTTCTTTGTACAAGGAGATCCCCATCGGAATCAATTGAAGCACAGGTTGGTGGATATCTAAATGGAAATCTTGAAACAACATCTAAAATATAGTTTCTTAGTCGGTTAACAGTGAATATTGCAAAATCTTACTGTTGTCAGCAAATGTTGGTTTTATATTTGTATGGTAGTTGAACTCTGAATATATTTCCGATGAAACTTTATGCTCACAATTAATGTCAGACATCTGGAATTATTATTTATAATTCTACAAATTGGAATCATAGTAATTAAAGAAGAATCTAATTGCAATCAATGAAAGACTTCTTCTGAATGAGTTTATAAACTTGATTTTCTTCATAGTGCTAAGTTATATTATAATTTTGAGTACGTATTCTTCATTGAATTTTGATTTAAATTTCAACAAAATTATTTTGAAGCGGGATGCGTATAAGTTAATCACAAAAGACGATACCTCATTAATAAAATGATATATTTTTTGTAAAAAAATTTTTCCCAACGTTAATTTGATGGAATATTTCTATGGAGTGGATATAAATTAATGTGGGTCAAATGAACTATGAAATTTGAGGATTTGTTAATTTGCCGCCAGAGTTCTGCATATTATGCTCCCTGTAATTGAGACACATCACGTGTATCTTACTTACATTATTTATTTTTTCTTTCTAGCTGGTGATTGCAAAGCATTATAAAATACGCAACCAATAAATCTGCAGTGTCGACAGTTTTGATTTTAAAATTTATTTTATGAAAAGGAAGAACTTTATAAGTTTATGCAGTGAACCCCTTAATGGAAGGATTCGGTTACCAAACACAACGGCGACCCATTAAACACAAAAATATCGCAGCGATGTTACAGCATTTTCTCGAGATGTTTAGTAGTATATTACATACCGAGGCGGAAAGTATTCCAGTCCTGTCGAGAGAACCGAAACCGAAAGGCGTAGCCTTGAGGTGAACTAATTCTCGAGGCACAGGAATGGTACTTTTGCCGAGGTTTGTATACTATTTTATTCATAATCAATCATTTAATAAAACAAGCAACATTATAATAATAAAAAATAATTAATATATAATAAATTGCGTTCACCGTCCATGCACGTGAAAAAAGTTGGTTGCATACTCTAGATATGTTAATTTGGCATTTATAGTTTAAATCGATAGTAACGCCCTCACAGGTTGGAAATGGTTTCATTTCTGACCGATTACGCCTCATTACTGACTCTTTTTTTACTATTTCTGACCGGTTGAAGTGTATTCATGGAATCGCTCACTTTTCAACTTTTATGGGGTTAGAAAAGTTGATTGTGAATAAAATACATTGCAATATCGCTGCGATAATTTTGTGTTTAGTGAAAATTTAAAACAATACGTTTTGTGGGGTTGAGTAAAGACGAAAAAACGGATTTGCTGCGTTATTGTTAGTATGTACTACCTATACCTATTCAACAAGAATTTTTATTTCAAATAGGTGGTTCATAATTCTAACTCCAAACAGTACCTATGTCATGCTGTAAAATGTATCCGTCAAATTATGAATTATATTTGTTTATTTTTTTTTTTGCACGGCATCAATTATTTTTAATGAACCTTTACAAGTATGGATGCTAGTAATTCACAATATCGTTTATTGATTAATTAAATATTTTTGTTCATGGACTTTATTTATTTTACAATATGAACATGCGATAATAACATCGATTGTGCAGCAGTGGTAAACCTCTTATTATTCAGAAGTTGTAGTTATGAAAACGCCAGTATTTTAGGGGCTGGAATATTACTAACGTCAATATATAATTAGTAGGTATTACTAAACACAACGCAAGTAATTAATTATATTTATATTAATTTTTTCATAATTACAATTAAATAAAGTGGCATTTCAATTTAATGGTATTTAACGTTTAGGTTAAGTAGGTGAATTCATCATTTTCGTAAAGCATTCCTCATTATAAAGGTAATGCGATAACGGACATTTAAGGCCACCCAGTATTATTAATTTAATCCCTGATTGCAGAAACAACATAAGTTAGTTCTGAGGAAAACGTAAAAGAGAGTCAACAACTTAAAATTTTTCTTCTTTTTTGTTGTCGTAATTTTCATTTATTACCTTTTACGTTTAAAATAACATGACTTGTTTTTGATAGAAGATTGATGAAACAAACTGACTTAAAATTGTGCAAAAGTAGGGCGCATTGTGGGTTAGATCCCTTTCCCGCTTATAAGTCGAAAGAGTACAATTTCAAAAGAAGCAAAACACAAATAACACAAAGGCAATTACAAAAATCCATTAATGAGCCTTCACAAAACTGCGTTGTATCGCCGGCGACATTTCAGAAATTTGCTGCAATTTTTTCTGCCGTTTGCGCGACAGCGACACCAGTCAGCAAGAGAATGATTTAAAATGCAATGACGCGATGTTTAAAGAGCTTCAAGAACACTCCAAAATTGTGCAATCATATCACAGCTCTTTTGTCGGTTGCTCCATAATTGCACTTTGAGAGCGAGCGCCAATATTAAACCGAACACGTGAAAGCATCACTTATGCTAACAGATGTTACGTTTCCTCACTTTCAACAATTGCTCTGTGTCGCTCTGAGTTGCAAGTCAGAGCAGTGTAGAGCGATCTCGAAGTGATTTTTAACGGAGCGCAAGGTTTAACCGAACACAAAGATCGCTGTCAAAGTAAATCCGGTGGGCGAATCGAACACGTTATTTTGCACGCGGAGTGCTCTAAGAGTGCTCCAGAGCAGTGAATCGAAAACGCTAAAAGATACGTTGTCGCCACAAAAGTTGAGGATGGTCCAAGTTCTGGCGACAGGCTGCCCTCCTAAGAAAGACCCCCGTATCTACAGAAAAAAATTATTTTTTTAATTTTAGTACTTATCGATTCTGCTCGATTTATATGACATATTTACTTAATAAAAAGACCGTAAATGTAATGCTTTCTTGCATTTACGGTCTTTTTATTAAGTAAATATGTCATATAAATCGAGCAGAATCGAATAAGTACTAAAATTTCAATGTTTTTTTTTTGTAGATACGGGGGTTTTTCTTAGGAGGGCAGAGTAGATTTTGAAATTGAGCTCGTGTTCGGATTGGCCAACCAATTGTCGTCGGCGACACGACGCAGTTCTGTGAAAGCCCCTTTATTCTACACCAATATGTAGTAGATAATAAAGAAAGTACATTAAATTTATAATTTTTATCAAAATTGTTCATTATAAAGTAGAAAAACAAAATTATATTTCAATTTAAATTGAAAGTTATTTTCCAATACCTAATGTCATTTTAACTACCCAGCTGTCAGTATCGCAATCTTAAACAGATGTGTTCAAAAATTACATCAGCGACAAAACCACCTCTGTAGATACCTATATTTTTAAATTCCTACAGATAAAATATACAGAAAAAAGACCACACTGTCGTTGAAATTTCTCTTACCCTCTCAAATGAAGATTTTTGCGGTTTTACTAAAAATTTCAAGCGAAATTTATTTGTATTAATTAATCTTAACTAAATTCTCTAAAATCACTCTTCAGAAATTACATAAAATCACAATTCCAAGGTTAAACAGTAAAATTTCAATTTATTTTTGAACTGTAGCAGTCATGAAACGTCACTAATCGTGCACCAATCACGGCACCACACGATTTGTGCCACGTTGAGTGAAACGTCCGCCTCTCTCAGTTTGGCGATTAAAGTAGTCTACGTTGCTGGGTTGAATAAGTTTGTTTGAAATTTTATTGAAACATGATTTTCATTTCTAGTTTTTTGTTATTGTCATTAATAACTTCGCAAGTGATTTGTGACGAAGAAATCAAGTTGGACGAGGGTGTTTTAGTTTTAAATAAAGCTAATTTCCAGACTGCTATTACGGACAATGAATTTATTCTTGTCGAATTTTGTAAGTAAACTCAATAATTTGCATGTGAATCGGCGTGGAAATCCTTGGTTGTCACTTTCCGGCATACTTACATTAACCGCATCGAATCACGAAAAAGAAACACCGGGACGTTAGACACAACACTCTTATTGTTATTTACCTATTCATTGATATTCATTTCCATTCAGTGCAGAACAAAATAAATCATAAATTGAATCAAACATTTGTCCCATTGGATTTGACATTTGTAAAATAAGTATTCGCCGGAAAGGTCATCAACCTTTCCGCGCCGATTTAAAAAATGCCAAATTAACGAGCAGTTCCATTAAATTGCCATGTACGGTTTCTTCACGCTGCTTGACTAGATGTGTTTAATGTGATTATTGTGTTTTAAGATGCCCCATGGTGCGGACATTGCAAGGCAATAGCGCCGGAATATGCCAAAGCGGCACAAACATTAGCTGATCAGAAATCGGCAATAAAGTTAGGCAAAGTCGATGCAACCGAAGAACAAGATCTAGCTGAACAGTACGGAGTCAGAGGATATCCCACTTTGAAATTCTTTAGAAATGGAGTGCCAACAGAATATGGAGGTGAGTGCTATACGTGGTGCTTGTGCAATTTTCCTACTAATCTTCTGATTATTTGGTTATCAGGTTGTTTTTGACCTGCGCCCAAATTTTATCAAATTTTTATCAGCGGATTATATAATCCCCAAAAATTAATGTTTGTGGTACTTAAATTTTGCACATTTTGACAAGCTACAGTACTTTTAGAAACCATTGTGCTTTATCGAAGTGGCTCTTTCCGTTATGTCACTACTTAATTAATGTAATTACAGATTTAAATGCTTCTTGTAGGTGGTCGACAAGCTGATGACATTGTTGCATGGTTACTTAAAAAGACCGGTCCACCGGCAAAAAACCTGAAAACTATTGAAGAAGCAGAAGAACTCATCAGCTCTAACAATGTAGTTGTTATTGGTTTCTTCAAGGATCAGACGAGTGATGAAGCGAAGTCATACCTGTCGACGGCAGGTAACATTGATGACATTCCATTCGGCATCACTTCAGAAGAAGCCGTTTATAAAAAATATGAAGCAAAATGTGGCGCCATTATCCTGTTTAAGAAGGTACGTACATTCATTTTAGTAAACTTTGTTCTTATTTAATTCTGTTTCAGTTTGACGAAGGAAAAGTTGTGTTCGAAGGTGATGCAACAGAAGGTGCTCTTAAGAAATTTATTGTCACTAATTCATTACCTTTAATTGTTGAATTCAACCATGAAACTGCCCAGAAAATCTTCGGTGGTGAGATCAAGAGCCACTTGTTGCTTTTCTTGAACAAGGGTGAAGATCATTTCGAAAAAGTCAGTGAAGCAGCACGAACCGTTGCCAGACCTTTCCGTGAAAGTGTCTTGTTTGTTACAATCGATGCAGCTGAGGATGATCATCAGAGAATTCTGGAATTCTTCGGAATGAAAAAAGAAGAGGTACCTGCTGCCCGTCTGATAAAACTGGAAGAAGATATGGCAAAATATAAACCTGAAACTGAAGATTTAACAGCTGAAGCTCTTCAGAAATTTGTACAAGACTTTTTAGACGGCAAAGTAAAGCAACATTTGTTGAGTCAAGATCTTCCTGATGACTGGAATAAAACCCCAGTTAAAACTCTCGTCGCAAGCAACTTTGATGCTGTCGCTCTTGATAAAGATAAGGATGTTTTGGTAGAATTTTATGCACCATGGTGTGGTCATTGCAAACAATTATCACCAATTTATGATAAAATCGGTGAGCACTTTGAAAGCAATGATGATGTAGTCATTGCAAAGATTGATGCAACAGTAAACGAACTTGAACACACAAAAATCTCAAGTTTCCCAACACTGAAGTTTTATACAAAGGGTGATAACAAGATAATTGAATACAGTGGACCTAGAACATTAGAAGGAATCATTAAATTTATTGAATCCGGCGGAAAAGATGGAGCAGCGCCTGAGGAAGCAGCCGAAGAAGAGACTGAAGATGATGATACACCAAGAAAGGATGAATTGTAAATTATTAGGTACTTAGTGTTATTTCCCTTTTTTCTTTGACTAATTTTTGCAACGACCTTTTTTTGTAACTCGTTCTTCCGTATTGTAGAAAGGATTCTCTCTTTAAAGAGGCTCATTTCTGAGTTACACATCGCCTCTTTTTAGAGGAATTTTGTGAGACTGGTTGTGCGTTTCTGCTGTATCTGCCATAATTTTGTGAAAAATTATTTTTGTAATATAAATCGCTTTTTATTTAAACATTCCTGAGGCATATGAGTCTGCTACAATTTATTTACTATATGAAACCATTAATTGCTCACTGTTTATGTAGATTTAAATTTGAAAGACTAGCTATCTTCCGTGGCACTTGAACAATTAATGGGTTCAAACTTTCATTTTAATACTCTTAATTTAAGTAAATTTCTGTTGTACTGCTACTATGACATTAAAAAAGCTGTATTAAATCTAAGTTAACATTAATAAATGAAAAGACGAAATTTAGCTTATAGGCATTTACTATTTTTCTTTAAGTGGCAGATTATTGGTATAAATATTTTTTTATAATAATTGCATATTATTTTGTGAATTATATGGTCTTAACGAATGTTAGTCAGTAAAATTGTGAAAATAAATCATAATTGTCTAATTTTATTTAGTTAATACGAACTTAAGGATTTTTTTATTTGTGAAAAATAAATTCTTTTATTGAAATTATGATTTTGTCCACTTGTCTGACCATCGGATGCTTTTTTCTTGTATTTTCGATTCTTTGAGAATGTAAAATTTGTTCTTATCCCACTTAACATGTAGATTTATTGTAATTAATTTAGATTTATACAATTAATTGCAATACTTGCTGTGACCTTAAGTGAATCAGTGGTTTCCTAAATGTTGTTGGAAGTTATCCCCACTAATTGTATCAAGTTTATCTTCAAGTTTGAACTTTGTACCCTCTCTCTTGCTACCTTGTAGGTACTTTGATTATAAATTCCGTTTAGTTCATAAACAGTGATACTTACAAAATGCTGGTCCGGCAAGCATTAAAAACCTTTAGGTTATCTAGTCTTCGACAATTTAGCAGTGGGCAAAAATTAATCGATGTAGCAGTTAATGATAAAACTGGAATTGCAATAGTTACATTGCAAAGAGCACCAGTAAACAGTTTGAATTTGGAACTTTTAAAGGCTCTCTCAAGCACTTTAGATGAATTGGAAAGCAATCGATCAAAGGGCATGATTTTAACTTCGGTAAATTATTAAATGTCTCATTTAAACTATTCGAATACCCAATGATTCTAGGCATCATCTACAGTTTTTTCTGCTGGATTGGACATCCTAGAGATGTACAAACCAAATATTGATCGGGCAAGAGAATTCTGGCAGACACTTCAAGATACCTGGTTATCACTTTATGGTTCATCCTACCCAACAGTTGCTGCAATTAATGTAGTTATAAGAAAAAAGACAAGCTGTTTGTTTTATCAAATTATTTTTAGGGTCATGCCCCAGCTGGTGGTTGTTTGTTGGCAATGTGTTGTGAATATAGGGTTATGCAAAAAAACTTTACAATTGGTTTGAACGAAACTAGATTAGGCATTGCTGCACCAAAATGGTTTGTGTCATCTATGAGAAATACAATAGGCAGGCGAGAGACAGAACTAGCTTTAACGTTAGGTAAATTATTCACTACTGATGAAGCATTAAAAATTGGCCTTATTGATGAAGTTGCGGAAGATAAAGCCGAAGTTTTAGCAAAAGCAGAGGCATTTTTAAGCCAATTTGCCAAAATTCCACCAATGGCAAGAGCATTTACTAAGAATGTTTTAAGGGGCGATGATATTCAGGTATTAAATTCAAGTTTTACATTTATTCATTATTTTATTAAATTTTGTTTATTTTTGTTTGTTTAGGCCTTAGCACAAAGCAGAGATGAGGATCTTGAGTCATTTTTGCAAATGGTATCTATGCCGATAGCACAGAAAAGCCTTGAAAAGTATTTAGAAGGACTGAAGAAGAAGAAATAAATAAATAAATAAATTGTATTTTTATTTTATTTAGTTTTAACTTGCAATTATTGCAATTTTTTAATGTGACTTGATTATATTAATACATCTTATCTTTAATCGTTTTTTCCGGTGATCGTTGATTTACGAGCCGATTTAATGAATACGAAATCGTGCATTTATGACTCCTAAAATGAATGATTTCTTATAAATGCATGATTTCGGTATCTAGGCAAAGAAATATACCATTAAATTGAAATGTCACTTTATTTAAATGTAATGTGACAAAAGGGATACAAAATATACCAATAAAAACTGCAAATTTAATTAATTACTTACATTACGTTTATAGTAATACTATTTATATAGAAGTTCGCAATAGTACAGCCAGTAAAATTGATAAAAAGTGCAGATGGATTGTCAAACTTTTGACATTATTTGTAATTCATGGCACCATTGGTTTGAATATCTATTGATTTAAAATGCATGGTATGCTTGATTCGAATATCTATTGGAATTTTTATCACAGAAAAAATTGCATTTGCAACGGAAAAATATTGTAACCAACTTTTGCGTTAATCGGCGATTAATAATTTCAACGGTCACAATTATTAATCGCTCTCATTAACGCGCATGTTGGTTAAATAACTATATTGTAATGCCCTGTAAATTGTTTATGCTTCCTGTTTAGATCCCTTTCAATCATACTTTTACAAATGAAGGGCTCTATCAACGCCATCTTTAAAATAAAGATGGCGTTGGCTCTATGCAAGAAGTAGGCCTAAGCAGGGCCTGTTAGAGCCACTTGGAGGCCCAGATCAAGCAACATATGTGGCCCCCTATACATATGTATAATGAAAAAAATTCAAAAATTGTTCTGTTTTGCCAAAAAATAATCTTTTTAATCGTTTTGTGTAGTTTCAAATAGTGTTGTTTGGAGAACCCCTGAATTAAGAGGCCTATGTCAAAAGACCCTCGTGACCCCCCTCTTCCTGGGCCTGGGCCTAAGTCACTTTTTCATATTTTCACATTTGATGATGTTGATGTCACATTGTTTTAATTTTGAATTATCTTTTTTTACTAAAGTAGGTAAGTAATCTTTAGTAAAAAAAGATCAGCCAAAATCAAAACAATGCGTTTTCCAGATCACACTGAAACATCAAATCTCAAATATCACAGAATATTAAAGGCGCACAATACACAAAAAATAAGTTCGTTTAATTTAAAGGTACGTTTAATTCGAAGAAAAATGATATATGTATTTTGTTTCTATTCAGGTTATTTGATGAGTTTATAATGAATCTAAAATAGGCGCGGACATCACTGGCACCTGCTCCTCGCTGCGGCCCATCTTACACGTGTAAAAGATGCTCCCTTCACACGATAATTTACCAACCTATAAACTATATTTTCAAAATTTTGTTACGAGTATTTAGACTGTTTCTTTGTACTCAAGACGATCGTGCAACCAACATTTTAATATAGTGTCTTAAAAAAAATTTATTATATTGTGTGAGCTACGACCGTTTATACGCACAAATAAATAACATAGGGACGGAACGCTCAGTTGGCGCTGTTCTTGTGTAATATTTAAAAAAATAACTAAACACCGTATTGATTCTTTTATCGTCTTTGGCACAACCATTCATACAGTCTTATATAAATTAAGCATTAAAAATATAATTTTTAGGTAGATGGATCGTTGTTGTGCGAAGCGAGTAGCTTTTACACGGGAGAGATACGCCGGTCGCTAGTCCGGTGACGTCGCACGGCAATTCTAAATTTCTTAATATATTCTAAAACAATTTTTTTACATTGGATTTTTAGCAAATAGTTTTTAATAGTTCTGACTACAATAATTTAACATTAAATAGTAATTTAAAAAGATTTTTTTTTGGGTATCGTGCTCCTTTAAAAGTGACTTAGTAGGTTCATAATGTGCCAAAAGAATCGAGACATCCCATTAATGTTAATGTTAATTTTCAAATTGCACCGATGATAACCGCCTTGATCAATTGTGTTAACGGCTGTTCTACAGAAAATTTCACACTGATTTTTCGCACACTGTGCCGTATTGTGTCATCGCTACAATTTAAAATTAACATTAACATTAATGGGATGTCTCGATTATTTTGAAACATTGTGTACTTCTTGCATAGAGCCCTTCAATTGAGTAATAATTCATTCAATTAATTAGCTATTGTCAGTGTAATTTTTATCAAACAAGTAGAGGATAAGTAGCAACTCAACTGTTCTTTTATTGGGGTTTAGTTAAAGGATCGAATCCTTTCGAGTTGGTTCAGTGCATAATGAAATAATGAAATCTTAACTGTAGTTAAGTCAAGTTGAATTTGTAGTAAGTTAGACAAAAATTGTTCATGAATTCAAAGCGATCAGATTGTAATAAAAACCCATAACGATTTCAATTTGTAAAAAAAAAATACCTTGACCTTATACCTAACGCTCTAGAGACGCCGCTGCGTTGAAGGTCGGCACAATTTTTTATTTTACAAAATATTAAGAACCGCTGTTTGATTATCTTTAAAAACATATCAACAAGTGTTTGCACTTGTGATATTAACTTTCAAAAGTTGACACCGAAAAATTTTAATCGTAATAAAATACGAAAATGTTCCTCGCCCAAAATTTGAAAGTTTTCCGTGCGCTCGGCACTTTGCGAAAATTCAGTAGTGATCCAAAATTGGTGAATTTGTCGATAAACGAGCGAACCGGAATTGCAACAGTAACAATGCAAAGGTCACCTGTTAACAGCTTAAATTTCGATCTTTTGGCCGCATTATCAACCACATTTCAACAATTAGAAAAGGACAAAATAAAGGGAATGATATTAACATCGGTATATTTAAACAATCTAATGGGGGAATTTTTTAATAAATTTTAAAATTCCAGGCATTTGAAAAGGTGTATTCTGCCGGTTTAGATATTTTAGAATTGTACAAACCCGACCCTAAACGATTCAAACAATTCTGGACTACATTTCAAGACGCGTGGTTGAATTTATATGGATCATCCTACCCAACTGTTGCCGCCATTACCGTAAGCACGTATATACAGCGTGTTCAAAAAGTGTAGTAAAAACATTTTATTAGGGACACGCCCCTGCGGGCGGTTGTTTGCTGGCGCTAGGATGCGAGCGCCGAATAATGGTCGATAACTTTAGCATAGGTTTAAACGAAACAGCGTTGGGTTTCCCTGCACCACCTTGGGTGAAAGAAGCCATGAAAAAAACGATCGGCTACCGTCAAACGGAATTAGCGTTAACGTTGGGGACGATATTTAATGCGAAGGAAGCTTTGCAAATTGGTCTTATAGATGAACTTGCATCAAATAAAGGCGATGCTATTGCCAAAGCAGAAGCTTTTCTCAACAAATGTTCTAAAATACCACCAATTGCCAGAGCTTCTACAAAGAAAATTTTGAGGGGTAAAAATATACAGGTATTTATTTAAAGACTTGAATATGCAATTTTTAAATTTTTTAAATACTTAAGGAATTAGCTGAAAATAGAGATGAAGATCGTGAGAACTTCGAAAAAGGGCTGTTCACAACAGAAACGCAGGAAGCTATAAAAAATTATTATTCAGCGCTTAAGAAAAAGAAATAGAAATTTCTGTTCTTTAATGTATCTTGTAATTTACTGTATATTTTACAATAAATTTTTTTTAATTTCAAAAGTTTAAGTCAAAGCAGCAGAAACATCTGGATCCATAACAGGACCTAACATACCACCATGCAGATCTTCAAATTCCTCCCTCTGAATATCCATAAAATGATTTATTTCTAAAACATTTGAGCGATCTCTTTCAATTTCATTCCTGCAATTGACATTATGTAACAATGATTAATGGAAAAAAATTAATAGTAACTTTTGTAAGTTGTCCACAAGATTATTGAGCCATGTATGGGCCCGACTGACCAATCGATCTTCACGATTATCAATCATTAACATGTGCATATCATGTGACCCTCCTAAAGCATTATTTAATATCTCTCTGTCTGCCATGATCTGAATATTTCAGAGAAAAATTAAATCAGCATTTGAAAATTATCACATACCCCGGCCAGTATTTCTGGCATTTGAAAATCTTCCGTTAAAGCTGCAGTGGTTAAAAAGTGTCCTGCATGTTCGCCTATGTTTTCAGCATAAGTCACTTCCAAGGCTCGAATTTGGGCAAAAAATCCTTGAGCTGCTTCAATAAAAGTGTTGACCATTTCTGTTAATGCATGCTCAAATGTTTGATTAACTTCTTCCATCTGTTCGAACAAGGTCAATTCCAATTTCATCAATACTTTCCAAGTTTTGTGAATCAAATCGTTGAATTCATCAGCGTATTCTTGAATATGTTCGTTATAGTGATCTACGGAGATTTCCTCATTATCTAGATCATCTTGTAATCTTTTTACTTGATAAAATATTTCCGCCTTTCCTTCCAAGAATATTTCCATATGTTGCTGTGAAAGTTATTCACAACATTAGTAATAAAAGGTGGTCCATTTTATTTACACTTACTATACTTTCCTCCTGGCTCTTTAATTTGGCTCCATCGACACTATGAAGAAAATGTTCAACTTCAGCCTTCCTAATGAGATACTGTTCTTGGCCCATTTGGAAAATTTGTAGTGTCAGAACTAAAAACTGTTCTTCATATTCTGTATAATATTCTTTTACATCATCTCCCATTTCCAACAATAGTTTTCCATCGTCATCAGTTTCAAACATGGAATCAAATAAATGCCTACCACCTAAAAATTCAACAAAACTTTCTGAGTGAAGTTCCGCTTCTGCCAACTCAGCTTCAATTCTTTCGCGAAGTTCTACTTCTTCGAATTCATCATTTTCTATTTGTCTTAAAAGTACTCTAAAAATATGTTTTAATTAATGTAATCTTAAATAAACTATGATCTACCTATATGTTTCAAGTCCTAATTCCTTTTCCATGTCATAAAGTAATTTATATTCATAATAAACAATTTGCGGTAGAATTGCAGCTACATACAGGCGAAAATCTTCATCTTCAGCACAAGGATTACCTACCATGTTTAACGAGTTTAATTTATAAAATCTACGTAAATATATCACCTGCAACAGTTTATTCCAATATTACACAGAGAAAATCATATCATGAAGTAATGTTTACATTGCTACGATCTTCAATGAAATTTTTTCCAATACTAAAGATGGTCAACTTTTTTTGTGCATCCATGTTTTCAATGGTTGTTATTCTATTTTCAAAAAAACTTAAAAATTTCAATTTTGTCAATTTTTCCAGATTTTGAATTTTGGATAATTTATTGAATGACAAGTCTAAATCAGTCAAGTGTATCAGTGAATCCAAATTTTCGATCGTTTCTATAAAATTATTGCTAAGACTTAATTTTGTGATAGATTCCAAAACCCAAAGATGGTCAATACGCAAAATTTCTGAAAGAAAAAGTGAGCATAATGTGTATGAAACCTTTTGCTGTGCAAAATACTTAAAAACTCCAATCTGATTTGTTCGACTTCATCTAATGGAATACCTTCTTCTTTTGCCAGTCGACCAGCTTCACCTTTTGGCCCTTGCTCTTCAACGCACCTTTCCAATAATTCATTATTAATTACGCGCGGCTCTGCTTCTTTGCAAGGGTCCATCTTACATATTTTTAAATGACTGGAAGTTTACAGTGGTTGCCATGGCAACCACGTCTATTCTTTTCGTCTATTCATTGGAATTTTTTTTCCACTAAATTTACATATAATAGACTCGGTTGAGATTCAATCAGTTTAAAGTTCTCGACGTCATCAACAGATAAAAGTGTCATCTTTCTGTAATAAAAATATAAATCGCCTAGAAAGTGGACAGTGAACGCTCTAACAATAAGTAGTTCAAACGATCAATTCATTCATAAAAGGGTGAAGATTAGTAGATACTCAGTAATTAATATAATTATTCTCACGGTTTATTCGGTAAAACGGGAAAGTTTCGAATAGTAACCAATTTTCTCCGGTAAATTTGCAGCATTACAACGTTAGTTTTTCATGGGAAGGTGGTTTGATTCATATTTTGACAATTTGACAAGTCAGGTGACAACAACATAAACTGACATTAAAAAATAGGCAGTGCAAATTTATTTATTTAATTATGTCGTTTTTTGGCAGTGCGTTGGGCAGTAATCCGTTTTCTTCTCCTGTGGGAAGTAGAATAGGTGAGTGTATATTATTATTAATAAATGAACAAATTGATATAGTGGTATTGTTTCTTTGCTCCAATAAAAATCGATTAGTTTTAAAAATTATACAGCTTTGCTTTTATCATTTGCTGTTCGTATACTAACGAAAAAAGTTTACATTTTCAAATATTGACTATAATTGGAAATGCGTGAGGACCGCTATTTATGGCATTTGCATCAATTTCATGTGGGTATCAAGGTTTGTTTATGAGTCATTTCAAGTTCAGGTAAATAGGATGCAAATTAAATGTTACGTCGATCGTAACAAACTTTCCCCAATTAAGCAAATTGCAGCGAAGTACTTTTAATGCTTCATAGATCGTATTGCTAATTGTTTGGATAGTGGCGCAAAATTTATTTCTTTTATCTTTCATCAACACTTCAGAAAGTATCATTCATCTCTTTTTCAAAAATGAGTGAAACAATATCTGTTGTTAAGTAAATTTTTGTGACGCGGTAAATACGATATTATTGGCTTCAGATTACCGTGGCTATCTTATTCTGTGTAAATATCTCTTACTACGTCAAACATTCTGATTCGTAATAAGCTTGGTTACTTTGGTAATGAGAACAATGCTAAGTAACATTCCTTCATCGAATTTTGAATTTAATTTAGTCATTTAAAGCTGTAAATTGGTTAAAATTGATTAAATAAAAATGATTACCTCATCAATATTCTGTAAATTGAGCAAGGTATTTAATAAACTACATTTGTATCATATTGGGTCACATTCTTTTTATGTAAATAAAAATTGTGCATGCTAATTTAAAAAAACGATTTTTTGCATGAAGGAAATTTATTTTTCAGAACAAGCTACTGATGGAACTCTGGCATCTGAAAATTGGGCCCTTAACATGGAAATATGTGATCTGGTGAATGAAACTGAAGAAGGATCAAGAGATGCCGTTAAGGCCATTCGTAAACGTCTCACCCAAAATGCTGGGAAGAACTATACTGTTGTCATGTACACACTTACGGTTCTGGAAACCTGTGTAAAAAATTGTGGAAAGAAATTTCATCTACTAGCATGCAGTAAGGATTTTGTCCAGGAATTGGTAATTATTAGTGAATGATTTATTAAAAAAGAAATAAAGTAATATTTGAACAGGTAAAACTTATTGGACCGAAGAATGATCCCCCGACTGCTGTGCAAGAAAAGGTTCTAAGCTTGATACAATCTTGGGCAGATGCCTTTCGCACTCAACCAGAACTTAATGGAGTTGTTTCTGTATATCAAGATTTATTGGCTAAGGGAATTGAATTTCCAGCTACTGATCTTGACGCAATGGCTCCAATATTCACTCCACAAAGGGTAAGTAATATTTTATCCACATTCTAAACAAAATTAACACGATGCTTTACACAGAGTGTGGATACAAATTCTGTGGCACCATCACCACCTAGAGTTGTTCAACCTCCTTCATCACCTACACACATATCTACACCTGTTTCTTCAGGTCCTATCACAGCTGAACAACGAGGTAAACTCACTTCTGAACTTGATGTTGTACAAGCTAACATGGTGGTATTTGGTGAAATGATGAGCGAAATGAAACCGGGTCAGGAACAACCTGATGAACTAGAACTCCTGCAAGAATTGAATGCAACTTGCAAATCTATGCAACAGCGGCTAGTGGAACTCATCAGTAAATTGGCCAATGATGAAATTACTGAAGAACTTTTACGAATAAATGATGACCTAAACAATCTGTTTTTGAGATACAGTCGTTGGGAAAAGAATCGTGAAGCCGGTGGACAGTCTGCTTCTTCCGTGTTAGCAAAAGCAATTGGCTCCACTCCCAAATCTGATGACAGTCTGATTGATTTTGGACCTTCAGAAAATATTTCAGATCAACTTAATAAATTAGGTTAGTTAAAGTAGTCTGAAACTTGTTTTAGAATTTAATATTATATTTGTAGGCATTTCAAATTCAAGTGTTGCTGCGCAATTAGCTAAAGTTGAAACCGTTAATGCGAGAAATGGGCCACAACCAGAAGATGAGTTTGATATGTTTGCTCAGTCGAGAAATGTCACATACGAAAGTTCTAAAACTGGGTAAGTATTTTTTTTTTAAATTTGAAATTAAGGCTTGATGGTCATTTTTCTAGTGGAAGTTTGTACAAAGATAATTTGGAACCTGATCAAGTTGGTGGCCTTAGCACGGTGAATCGTGGAAGACAGGCTGTAAGTATCTGATTAGTTATTGCATGATTTATAAACAGTTTGCTCACCACGGTGAGCTTTTGCAAATTTTTCATTTTGTTTCATATGATTTTTGATTGCATTAGTTTAATGGTTTGTAAATGTGCTTAGTTGGGCTTATATATTGTACAGAATATACGAGACCAGGATTTCGATGAAATTGCAGAGTGGCTCGGAGATGCAGTAAGTGTTTCAAATTACTTTAATTATAAATTTAGACATCCAAAAGAATCTTGAAAGTGGCAAATTTTTATTACAATATTAAATTAGATACAAGAGCTGTTTTCAAGAATATAAATGATTCCTTGCTAAATGTTCATTTATTGTTATTTTGTGCAGACCGGAACCGAAGAATCATTAACGAGCAGTGAATTTGAACGATTTTTGGCTGAAAGAGCTGCAGCTGCTGAAGCTCTTCCTAATTCTACAATAAATTCAGCAACAAATCCACAACATACCAAATCAAAAAAAGATGACAAGGAACTGTTTGCCCTGTGAGATGTAAATGGCTTTATGTGCATACACCTATGCTTATTACCTCAATATGCCTCATTAAATGAAGTCAACTTGTGATCACATTTTACGTACTAAAAATGTTTAAATGTTTTAAAAAATTATGAAGTGTTCAAATTTGATTTATTATTTATTTAGTATTGTGTTAAAGAAATAATTCATATCATAACCACAATGAGGCATTTTGAAGGTTTTAATTAGTATGGATTTATTTTCAGTGTAGTTTTATTTAGGCTGTAATAGTGATATAGATATATATATATTGTACTGTATTTATATAACAGGTACATACTAATTTTATTAAAGATATATTATGTAAACTTTGGTGAAAAATGAGTATTTATTTACATACATTTTTTGTCAACTGTGAGCGTTATAGTATATTAGTATATTAAATATTTTATAATTTTTATAAAATGATTTGTTGACTGATTTTTATTTTTGAAGGATGTGTATATTTGCAAATGATAATATATTTTTTAGGTCTGGAATTTTTGAAATGCTGCATAGTTTACAATATTTAATTATTGTTTGTATGTAAGAATCTCAAAGTGCTTATTTCATGTGCTGTTACAATGCAATTTTTTTTTTAGAAACTTGAAGTTTAATGTGTTACTTGGAATTTGTTATAATTTTTTAATTATATGCTTTGAATACTTTAAAAATAGAAACATTGCAACTTTAAGAAGCAATTGCAATGGACGTTTTCAAAAGTTAGAAATAGAGTCATGTGCGGATGCACTGCGCATCGTTGGTGTAATGTCAAAAATCATTAGAAAATTTTAAAAGTAAATTTTGGTGTAATTCAGACATTTGTGTCTATGAAAGTGGTGCAGAATACACACTTTAAATGAGCATATGTTGAGTATCTGACCGAGTATTATTTTAAAGCATGTAGATATTGATACAGTTGATGTGACAGTGTCAGATTTTGACATTACGAGCTATACTTCCAGTAAACACCAAGACTGCGCAATGACGTAACAGCCCAAGAGAGGCATTTTGAAAAAGTCCATAGCAATTAATATATCAATTAATCTTGGTTTAATGTGCAGCGCATGAAATATAATTTAATGGTAAAGCCAAAGATGTAAACTGCATAATGAACTTATATTTAATATCAAACTTTGAAAACAAAGTAAAAAACTGCATGTGAAGGCCACATGTTCAGCTTTGGTGAATGAAGCAAACCACCCTTTCTTATTGTTAATCTTACGATTAGATGTTAAAATTTATAGTAATTTCATTATGTCAAATGTAGATGTATGTTTGTATTGCAAAAATTATGATTATTTATTCATAAAATGAATCCAAATAGCAAATTCTACTCTATTGGCATGAAAGTGAAAATGGCACATCTATATTGTAATTTTTAATTACTGATGTGTTGTTTATGTCCAGTTATCATTGTTATGCTTGTACACTGTTGTATGTAGTCATTATATCTTCTGAAATTTTTAATACAATTCCACTACACATAAAGCTTGCTTTAAACTAAAATAAATTATAATGCAATGAACCGTCTACATGAAGACTTGTGCTAATTACTTGGTCTTAATCGGAAGTTCTTATATGTTCTATGTACCTAAAAATGGGGTCAAATATATGTATGTATTTGTAATTGTTTTGTTAAAAGGTTGTGGATGATATATCAAAAAAATATAATTTATGCTGTTTTCAAGTTTAATCAATAAAGTTGCTAAGTAATCTTGATAAATGTGGTGTTTGATGTCTGTCAGTTTTATTTTTGAAGAATAATTAAAAATGGTTAAAAGTAAGTAACAATTTTGTATTTATTTTACGTTTTAATAACTGGGTTTTGGGTAAATTTTGATATGTAGTAACAGAACAGTTGATTCGAAAAAGATCTGAACATAATGAATCCATTATAAGCACTTTAGAAGAATTATCATTGCACCAGGAAGCTATAGAAAAAATAGAGCATATCAGTAACTGGTGTAAAGATCTGCAAATTTTATATTTTCAAGATAATTTAATATCAAAGATTGGTAAGAATTTACGGTGGTGTATCGAGTTTTAGAACAATTTTTTTCAGAAAATTTAAATAAACTTAAAAAATTGGTGTACCTCAATTTGGCCTTAAACAACGTAGAAGTTATTGAAAACTTACAAGGATGCGAATCTTTACAAAAATTAGATCTTACTTTGAATTTCATTGGTAGTATTGAAAGTGTTTGTTCATTAAAAGATAATGCTCATCTCTCAGACTTGTATCTTACTGGAAATCCCTGCGCAGATTACAAACAGTATAGGAATTATGTAATTTCCAAATTACCTCAGTTAAAGAGGTTGGATAATACTGAAATAACAAGAAGCGAACAAATTAAAGTAAAGAATTTAAAATAAAGCACTGAACAATTGATATTTGCAATTTTTTAGGCTATGCAAATAATAAATGGTATTGAACCAAGTATAATTGAAGAACAGGAAAGGTATTTAAAATTTCGAGAAAAACAACGTGTACGTTTGTTAAATGACCCAAATAAAGATTTAGATGATGAAGAATTTTGGAAGACTAAATCAGAAAATGCCCCTGAAGTAAGGATTGAGATTTCAAATAGATCTAGAAAAGCAAAACGTTTAAACGAGGAAACTAAAGTAGAGAAAAAATCTGTAAAATTGTATAACAAAGATGGAAAACCATTGAACATTAATCAAGCTAAACTTTCTTTTAAATTTAATGATGAAGATCTACGTGAATTTTTATTAGAAATTGAAGTTTACAAGTATAAAATTTACTTAATATGAATCAATTTTATAAAATTCTCTCATTTAGGTATTTAGATTCTAATTTAATCGATGTTGATTTACAACCAATTGTAGTGAAAGTCACTATAAAGGAAAAAATATTTCAATTTGTTTTGCCTGAGGAAATTCTTACGTGTAAAAGCACAGCACAAAGGTCACAAACTACTGGACATCTTCTAATACGAATGCAAAGAGCTAATTATAAGGACTGGAAGACAAAAGTTCAGAGATCCAATTTTCATATAGATGAAGAAAATGAGAAAACTAAGTGAGTTGTTTTGGATCAGGTGTGGTTTTATTCCTAAGTATTTTTAAAACAGGCCAATTTATCTTGAAGTTGAAAAAAAAGAGACAATGGATTTTAGCAAAATAGTACACAATACAAGAGAATTTGAAGATAATCCAGAAGTGCCGCCATTGGAATATGGATAATTTTAACATTTTCTTTATTCAAAAAGCATTTGTACATTTACATAAACAATAATGTTTGCAAGTAGAGGGATACCATTTACTTATCAAAGCTTTTTAGTAATAAAATAAATTTGAGATAAGAAAAAATATACAATGCTTCAGACATCACCATCAGATTTTGTCTGAAGGCAATGTTTGAGACGTAGCATCCCACTAATTTGCTATTTAATCTTACATTAGCTCATTTGCAATTTTTACTGCGATAAAATACATTACAGTTAGTTGATAATTTTTGTTGAAGCTTTGTTGCGTTTATATTGCTGAGGAAGAATTACCCCTATCAGCTGCAAACTTTAGAGATTTAATAAACACACAGATACAATGAACTTTTGATTATTTGTTCTCTTATTGACAGTTCTAACATTTCCAGCCCAAAATAAGTCGTCAATATCCTAAATATGTAAATTCCCTCTATATCACGAATTTTTCAATTCATGGAACACTTAAAAATCGAAATAAATAAATATGCAACAATACAGGGCGTTTGATCGAAGGGATCAATTGGTTAATAAAGTATCACATAAAATAACTACAATGAACAAAAATAAAAGAAAATATTACTGTAGAGCTTACAATTAGTTTAAGAAACCCTGCATGCAATGAAAAATATGTATATTTAGAAGATATATGAATTTTAAGAAACTAGTAAAAAAAATAGGCACTACATCAATGTTTTTAACTTCGCCCACCGATTGTGAACCTTTTTAAGCAATACCCTGAAAGAAATTCATCTACTTTGGTTGATTAATGAATCAGTGAATAAAAAGGTGGCTAACAAAAAGTTTATAGAAGAAATTAATTTGGAAATGCCAATTAAAATTGTAAAATGAATGATGAGTGGCTTCTTGATATGAATATCTATTTACAAAAAAGTATTTTTTAATGTTAATATGTTCTAAATGTTAACTCACACTGAGCAAATAAACATGTTTCAATGCTTGAACTAACAAGGAGTATTTAATTTATATTCAAAGCGTGAACGTTAGGCACAACCAAAAAATCTATTATTTTTTATTCTACCACCGAGATTCAAGATATATGGCTACCGGTTTTAATAAATAAATAAACTTTTTGGGCATGCTCTTATAAAATGTGTAAAAAATATATATTTGAACTAATGTCTTTGTGAGTGCTGCGATTACAAGATTACTTGTAAATAAGAAATTAGCTCAAATAAATTAATGGTTTTTAAAGATAACACTTTTCAGCATTACGACGTTTAATTATTACAGCAAGACCTCGACGCATTGGACTGTTGCCTTCTGTCGACCATAACTTTATCTACATTTTCACCTGGTTCACGGCCCGCTGTTTTATCTAAAATAGCCTCTGCAAGCTCGCTAAATGCTCTTTCAATATTAATGTTGGCTTTTGCTGATGTTTCCATGAATCTGATACTATGTTCACGAGCAATCTATATGAATTAACATTTTAACTTGCATTAAAAGTATAACAGAATTACTTACAGCCTCTCCTCGTTCTTTGGAAACAACCCTTTTATCGTCCATATCACACTTGTTCCCCAATATCATTTTTTCAACATCTTCGTTTGCATGTTCATCTATATTTCTTAACCATTTAACTATATTTTCAAAACTCTTCTCATTGGTTATGTCATACACTAACATGATACCCATTGCGCCTCTGTAATATGATGTTGTTATGGTGTGAAATCTCTCTTGTCCTGCTGTATCCCATATTTGTAGTTTAATTTTCTTACCACGCAATTCTACAGTCTTTATTTTAAAGTCTATACCTACAAAGAAAGTTTTGAATTTGGCGCCGATAATGACCTCACCCTCTATTTATAAATATGGTCAAGGAGTCATGGAAATTACACAAAAATAATTTCGATTTTTGTTTTGTATGATGAAAGAAATCAACTCTTAAAATAACAAAGTCACATACGTAAATGTCATAAAAAATTAAAGAATAATAAAAAGGTTATGATACCTATTGTTGAGATAAATGTTGTAGTGAAGGCGTCATCCGAAAATCTAAATAATATGCATGTTTTTCCTACTCCTGAATCACCAATTAACAATAACTTAAATAACAAATCATACGTTTTTTTAGCCATTTTATAGGAAAATTATAATTTCAGTACTTTGACGTTTGATTATATTTTTCGAACTACCAACTGCGGTTGGAATATCCCACCTCAACTGTTCAATTTTTCGTTCATAGCTAGCGAGCGCTCTCTAAATATTAACTAAAGGAAAATAGGAAAATAATTAATTTATAATTTTGATCTATAGATGTTTACATAAAACTAAACGAAATAATTTAAAATACAACTTTATAATTTGTAGGATAATTTCAACTTTCAAAATTTTGTTGTATGTAGGTTGGTACTGATAGTTAATTCTGGCATTTGCGCACCACTGCGGTGTGCACTTTGTGTATGCCCGGAATATTCTCGACATCTTGAACAAGTGAACTGTCTGTCATTTTAGCGACAGTTTGTGTTGTCAAATTGTGTAATTACCGGTGTATTTATATTTTGGATTAAAATTAGCTCAGGTGCGTGGTGCTAATTTTCTTAATTAGTAAAAGTATAGTTTTTTAAATCGTAAATATAGTAGGCACTTGGACAGTTTACATAGGGAAATAGAGGCGTAACACTGATTTCGTAAACCTTTTTATCATTAAAAAACATTTTAACATGAATTATAAGTACAGATTTTAATTTTGTTCGATAGAGAATTTTTTTATTGATTTTATTTATGAGAAACATGAAGATTAGTGTAAATTTTGTTATCAAATAACTTTAATGAAAAATGTAAATACAGATCAATGAGTCACTACTTACACCACACCACGCTTCATAATAATAGTAATATAAAAATATTGTTGTGGTGTTCTTTACATAGATTGCATTGTAATTGTTTGAAACAGGCTAGTCATCAACAATGACGACTTGGAATAGTGACCCATATTCCCAACAAGGTAAGCGCATTGCACATCATTTAGAATATCCCCATTTTATAAAATACTTTATTCTTTAGGAGGCTATCCTTCTCAGCAGCCCTACTCAGGTTATCCACAACAAGGAGGTTACCCACAACAAGGAGGTTATCCACAACAAGGAGGTTATCCAGGTGCTCCACCGACAGGCTATCCTGGTGCTCCGCCGACAGGCTATCCTGGAGCTCCACCACCAACAGGTTATCCAGGTGCCCCTCCACAAGGTTATGCTCCTGGATTTGTACCACCACCGCAGGGAATGCCATATGGACATATGCCAGGAGGTAGTGGAGATCCGTATGCTCAACCCCAGCAACCAGGTGAAACCACACCTCTATCTAATCGACCCGGTTTGTTTAGTTATTTATTGAGTAAGGATGTAAGTGAACGTCCCTGTTATTCGGTCGTTAACTACTCTTGGCGCTTTCAAAAAATATATAATATATGTATATATTATAATAATATTTTCTATTTAATCAAGAACAACGAGCTGTTATAATGTTCTTTATGTGCATATTGTTTGATACGAAAGTGCTCAGGCGGGCGACCAAAATATACCCCCGGCCGAGAATTGGTAAACCATATATTTACTGGTAAATAATTTTAAAAAATTTAAACTTGAAAACATGGCATTTTTGATGCATTTTTATACTAAAATTTATTCAATTTGTCTTATTTCATACATGATATTTTATTAAATGTTAGTTTGCCAGATGATTACTGTAATCTTGAAATTCTGTTAAATGACCGACAGCGGGTATGTTCACCACAAAGAGGTTCTCCCTAGTTGGCTTGAGCATTGATAATTTTTGTTGAAGAGTGCCAAAGGGATGGAAATTCATTTGTTAGAGTTGTTGCATGTTTAGATTTGAAATCGTTTTGGTTATTAGAGTAAATAGCTGAGGGGTTTTTGTTTATCATCTTTTATCATTTGCTTGGTTTTTCCAAAGTTATCAGTTTGATGCCTGACCAATTGATAAAGTAATTTGTTAAAAAAGTTTTACGGTTCTTTACATTTTAAATTAACATACCAATTTTTTGCCTAAATTTTGGTTTATCCTTACTCTGCAGGTATGTTGCATACAAATTAATCTTAAATGACAGTAAATTATTGTATGCATTATTTAACTAGATTGACAGGAAATGGTAACATGATTCTTATTCGTTATGATTTTATAGGTTATTAAAGATCATATTCCTTTAATGTTAAGGAGTAATACAAATTTTTTTTATGACTTTGCCTAAGTACATTAATTGTAATAAAAAATGCAATCAAATGCAATTTATGTTTATTGGTTTAATGTTTGTTGTGAAGGGAATACAAATAGCTTTAAACTGTATTTGGTTTGGTTTATTTGCATATATGAAAAATGTATATCTCAGTAGAATCCGCTTTTAACGAATACCGGATATAACGAGACACCGCTTATAACGAACAATACACATAGAGAAATTTGATTTACTATGCAAACGCGGTTAAAAATGTCCCCATATTACGAGATCGGTTATAACGAGACTCCGGTTATAACGTCGGTTGTATTGAAATTTTATATAAAAAAATCCTGATATAGCGAGATCTAAATATATACCTTTGACTAATATTGATAATGGTTTACTTAGAAATGTGCTGATTCCAACTTATCAGGCTTCAGGCGGTAAAGAATCAGTTTCACTTAGGTTACTGAAGAATTATCATGTCAATCTCCGGTAAATTAAACGTAAAAAAATATCAAGTTGGCATTTCTATCTCCCAACACGACTTCAATACTGCAGCCTATGGACCAAGGAATTATAAACTTCCTTAAATTTTATTTTCGAAAAGTGCTTGTGTTGCATTTGGTAGATGGCATTGAAATGGAAAAAGAGGATCGGGTAACACTTCTAGATGCTATTCAATTTGTAGACCGAGCTTGGAAAAGTATTACGCAAACCACAATAAAAAATTGTTTCAAACATGCTGGATTTATAGGAGAAGTTGGCCTAGCTGAAAATTGGCGAAGTGAACTTTGTATCGCATTAAAGGCTGAAATTTTATATGTACTAGTAAAATCCCAACCGAGGATGACATCGTTGAGAATGCGTACCAAAAATACAATCAAACTCGAACTGCAATTGCTAAATCTGATGATGATGAACCGGCCCTTTTACTAGGAAAGATTTCGCCTACGGAAGCTAGAAAGTGCCTGGCAAAATTGAAGAGTTTTTTTGAAGCCGAAACTACTCTAAATGGTGCGGAACATGTTTTTCATTTTTTGGCAAATTTGGAAAATTTAATTAACGAAACAGATTATTACAGACTATTTCGGTTAATAAGTACGCCTAAATTTATATATGAACCAACTGTAACGTACACGCATTTTACTAATTTATGTCAACAAATAATATTTTCATTAAAAAATGTCTTTACATAATCCGCTTTTAACGAAATCCTCTTATAACGAGCTAATTTCAAACTCCCGTGCGTCCTCGCTATAAGCGGATTCTACTGTACTTGTATGTATTTGAAAATTTAAAAAAATTATTGTATGGTTTGTGAGATGTTTTGGATTATGTAGTAGCTATTGCACTAAAAAAATTCAGTTCCTATCATTTCTTTAATTAATACCTGCTTGCTATAATTGTTGTTTTTTGTTTTCAGATATGTATGGCACTAGTTATGCAGATGATCCAGAAGTTAAAGGTTTTGACTTCTCAGACAAGAGCATTCGTAGAGGTTTCATACGCAAAGTGTATTCAATATTAATGGTACAGTTACTTTTTACTTTGGGTTTTATTGCTCTTTTCCTTTACCATGCCCCGACTCAACGTTTTGTTGCTCGCCATCCAGAATTATTTATTATTGCTATTATTGTTGTAATTGTTTCCATGATTGCTTTAGCCTGTTGTGGTGATTTGAGACGTAAGGCCCCCATGAATTTCATTTTGTTAACGCTATTTACATTTGCTGAGGGCTTTATGTTGGCCACCACAGCATCAAGATATCGATCAGAAGAAGTCTTAATGGCAGTTGGCCTGACAGCAGCTGTTTGTTTAGGTCTAACACTATTTGCGTTTCAAACTAAATGGGATTTTACTATGATGGGAGGTATATTATTTGTTGCCGTCATTATTCTACTTATTTTTGGAATTGTTTCTATTTTCATCAAATCAAAAATTTTGACACTGGTTTATGCATCATTGGGGGCTTTAATATTTTCAATTTATCTTATATATGATACACAGAAGATGATGGGTGGGAAACATAAATATTCCATTTCCCCCGAGGAGTACATCTTTGCTGCTCTTAATTTGTATGTGGATATTATCAATATTTTCATTTATATTCTAACGATTATTGGAGCCTCAAGAGATTAGAAGTAATTTTTTTAAAATTATATCTTATGTTATTACTCAGATCCTAATAAATTAGATCCCTCTTTTGTTTAAATTCTTATTTACTTATTTTTATGTAAGTTTTATTAGAACTTTTATTTCAGTTCAGTATTAAAATGACGAATGTAAATATATTTAAATGCATACAACCTTGCAAATAAAAATTGATGGAAATTGAATATTTTGCTTCTTGGTCTTATGGGCTGCCTACCTTTTGTATATTAAACTGCTTGTTAAATTAATAACAATTTGTGTAACCACTGGTAAAGAATGCTTCTTGCTGTTCAATTGACAACAGAAGTTCTGCTTTTTTCCATGTTATATAAATACTATTTTGACAAAGGAAACTAAATTTATCATAAATTATAATCATTCCATACAAGTGTGCGAAATTTGTCTGAAAGCAATTAACTTTATTATTCTGAATGTTGTGATTAAACGAAGTTACTTGTGCGGATGATTTCCAAACAAACTGTAAGAATGTTGAAACATTTCAAAAATTGTCTATAAATGTAGAATTTATTTAAATTATTGTTAAAGCTTGTTTAGAATAGACAAAGCCACTTGAAAATCGTCATGAATACTTAACTAACAAACTTGAATTGATGATTTAAATACGAATTTTGATTAAAATAGAGCAGTTTCTTAACATCCTGTACAGTTGTGCAAGTGATATGCTGTGAATGAAACTCAATTTTTTAATCAAAACTGAGTTCGTTTTTCAAATTATTATTTATTGGTTGTTTGCTGTATATTATTTGTTATCTACCCCTGTTGAAGGTACGAGACTGATCAGTATGGGATCTGATATGAAAGTAAATTTATATACATCTAAATGTTGGTTGTATATAGTAAATAGTACAATTTTATTTTAATTTAGTTTAGTGAATTGCCCAAACCCACCCAATAATATTTGTTTTGTTAGGATAGTAGGGAGGCATGACTAAATGGTAAATAATAATGATAGGGTTTGACATTATGTTCATTTAGTTCGTATAATATACAGTAGTACCCCGGTTTACGCGATTAATGCGTGGCAAAAAAAAACGTTAAGCGAATCAAACGTAAAACGGGGTCCATTACGTTTCTTAAATTGTCATATGAAGTACAGTCGAACTCCTCTATAGTGATGTTCGAAAAGCCATGGAAAAACATCACTATAGAGAAACTTCACTATATAGAATTCACATATAATTTTCCAGTTTTGGCAGTCATTTTAAAAACCAATCGATATGCAAAATTAAACAAAAAATTAAGTTTTATTATGCTTGAAAAAATATTTGTTTATTTAGAAATACATAGTTATTAATAAACAATACAGATTTTTATCATATGTAATGGAATACTTACATAACGTACTCATTGATGAAAAAATCTGTCCAAAGTTCAAATTCCCATACGTAAGGAATTTGCAAGAAATTCTTCTAAGAATAATCACTATATAGAGGCTTAACATCATAATATAGAGGTATTTTTATATGCAAAACGTGCAAAAATGCACGTTTCAAACAAAAACATCATTACAGAGAAAAAATCATTATAGAGGAGGTCACTATAGAGGAGTTCGACTGTATTTTGAATAAAAAAAGAAAACAAATACCATAAGTTTGAAAACAGTATTTAACAGTGAAATACTGTTTAAATTTTGCATTATGTAAAAATATTAAAACAAAAATTAAATTAAATTGCAATAAGAGCGTACGAGCGACTGAAAAAATTACCGTACAGGCGCACTCTATCTTGCGCTTGCGCGATAATTAATTTAAAAAAAGCGTTGTAGCGAATCAACGTAAATCTGGGTATTAGTGTAAATGAGATTTTATATTTTGATAATTTTAACAATGTGTTGATGTAAAAGTGATGAAAACATTAAAAACAATATAAAGTGCTGTACTAAAATTTGTATCTTGCCAGAAACTATGTAACTGCTACGGTGCAAACTCTTAATGGCTATTACAGTTTGTTTTATAATAATAAAGACTAATTGTAAATTCATATATACATACCGATATACATGTAAAGTTTATTGTAACTGCACATTTAATAAAATATAGATTATAAAAAAAGCCTTTGTAACCACTGCTTCCAAAACAACCAACTGCCAATGTACATATCCTAACTCATTTCTGTCATAAATAACAAAAATGTCTTAGGTGTTGCCTGTATTAAGGCGACCGCTATATTACTTTCAGTAAAAATCTTCAGGATTGACACTTCAGCGAAAAGACAAAAATGAGCAGTAAGGTGATGACGGCTTCCGTAATTCATCATCTAAGTAAATTCTTATAATTTATTATACATATATTTTACCATTAGTGAAAAAAGATATGACCAAGATAACTTTCAACGAGGAATCCAAAGGTGACCTTGGATTTTTTCTTTTAACTCCTTTTCAAGGTCATTTTGAGGTCAGCTTTGTTTGGTTGATCAGGGTGGTCTGATTAACTTTTAATTATTGATGTTGAAGTAAACTTCAAAGGTCAATTCAAATGAAACCTTTCTGCGAGGTTCCATGATATCGTATTTTCGCCATTATTTAATCCGTAGAAGTGACGTTAACCCCAGATCTAAACACATACTTGTACGTAAAATTTCCCGTTCTTTCCGATTCTGGCACCAAAAATAGGGGTTCCCATAAAATAAAATAAAAGGTTGACCTCTAAATGACCTTCAAAATGACGTTCAAGGTCAAATCCAAGGTCACCTTTGAATTCCTCGTTGAAAATTATTTAGGGTATTGTAATGACCCAAACTTGCCGCCGAAATAATTTAAATATTCGAAATATCCCGAACGCTCGAAAAATAAACCGCGAAATTCAAATTGGCCAACAAAATTGTGATCGTCTAGAATGTCGGTAGGACTCCTCGTTGCGTTTACACAATGCGGCAAGCGTTCTGGATGCAACGGTGAGACTTTTAGGGGAAGAGGTGTCTTCAATAAAACAATATCATAGTGGAGGATGCCTTTTTAATTAAATCAAAATAGTAAGAGCGGAGAGCTCATGCAATAAACTGGAATCGGTGAAACCTCCCCAAACCGATTCCTCAGGCATGTAAAAAAAAAACAAAAGCATACACAAACAAAGAAAGCAATTAATACCACCGACATACACAACATAAGAAATCGTCCCTTTTTATAAATAAACAACATACAAAATAAAAACATAAACGAGATGTGGTATGTGATAAAAAAACACATGTTAAATAATTAGGTTGTAATGTCGAATCATCTGAAACATATCGGAGATCACACCGAAGACCTGGATAAATTTTGATTGGCAAGGCAGTACGAATGATGGACATGATTTCATCATTATTATCACTTGAAGCATGAAATAACAAGAACTATTTGTTATGATAAATTAACCGGGCTACGAACTGTTGCCTTTCCAGGCACACGATATGTACAGTGCGCCGTAGAGGGTGGTCCGTAACTCTGCCTTACTGCCTTTTTCGAACGGTGGAAAGAACGGCACAGCAATTAGACACACATAAAAACAACAATCTCGGCCTATAAATGATGTCCCGCCTGTTATTGGCTAGGTTCCCCACCACCGAGTACAAAACAACAACAATTATAAATAGCACAATACACAGCATAATAACATACAAAAACCTTTAGGGTTATACTCACAACCGCGGAAATGGAAACACAAAATCTTGCTCTCCGCCACTGGTAAGAGCTGCAACCAGTTCCCGGGGGTGATAACTAAATGTCCACATTACGCGCAGATGGTAATTTAAATTAATAAAAGGACGATTTCTCATGTTTACAATTAGAACATACAATATCTAACCAAGGAACACACATGCGACGAACCGGCCTATAATTACGTTCGACCGGTCGTTCCAACGAGGTCTTCGTGTAGAATTGGGCGCCTCCGCATAACCCTTTAAACCTTGCGTCGGTCCAAATCCGGTTTAAGCGCTCCCGAGTGCGCGCTTAAGTAACGGGCCCTCCCGATACTCCGGCACTGGAAGGCACGCCCTAACGGAGCGGCTACATGACGCCACGCGGAGATTTTGACCCTTAACGACACGTAACCCGCGTCCCCTTTACAAACAACGGAAAAACCCCGCGTTTCTTCGCCCCCGCGATAAAAAACGCATGCTAACCCTTGCCGTTCCCGTACTTAACCAAAACTAACGCGCGATTAGGCCGATTCGTTATCTAACTACAGTTTCATACTACTAAATCTAACATGCTAACTAACCTACCCCACGCGCTGTAACCGTCAACAAAAACTACCAGATACGATACCCGGATTAAGAGATCCTGCACAAATTGCTCCACTAATTAAAAACCCACCCCCAAAACAACAAGACACTTTAAAATAAAATTAAAACAACCACTTTTTCTCGAAGCGTCTTCTTCGGTTCAGGGCCCGCTAGCTTCTCCCCCACAATCCCTCGCGGCTCCCTTAAACCGGTCCCGCCCTCTACTCTCCTCAACTTGGCTTAAGACTCTGGCTACTTAACTCGGTGCGTGTGTCGGGGTGCCCGACGGTGCAGGCGTAAATTAGAATTTTTAAATTCAGTTCACTACAGACGCCCCCAAGTGTCTTCGTCGTGGCGAGCATCATAGCGACGGACGGCACTTCTTGGTTGGTAGGTGAATTTAAACTTCTCCTCGAGCCGTATGCACCCCTTGCTTACAACCGTCGGCCGAGTTCTGACTGCTGTGTCCCGAATTGCGTCGCGGTCGATATCCGCCAATGGAAGGCCCCGGATCCACAACTCTGGGACTATCTCCTGGGACTGGATCAGGAGGGTTCACTCAACCGGCATGGTCCCACTGCCCCGACTCTGGTTCTCGGGTTTGCTCCAGTCTGGCCACCTCTGCAATTGGTTTTGCTCCCTCACGTCCGCTCACAAGGTGGGCGAGTAACTCCTCGCTCCGCTATTCTCTTCCTTCCTGCCTCTACCTATGGCAATGGTGCGCTAGAGTTACCGTTGGCAGTCCTGCGTCCTCGTCCACGTCCTTCCAGGCTACCTGCTACAAAACGGCAACCAGTATACGCACATAAAGCCAAGGAAGACGGAAGGAATTAGCTAAACCTACTAAACTACGCCCCCGTAGACACCCCTTACAAAAAGCTCACTCAATTGCATCCTGGTCACGGCACCAAATCTGTAATGACCCAAACTTGCCGCCGAAATAATTTAAATATTCGAAATATCCCGAACGCTCGAAAAATAAACCGCGAAATTCAAATTGGCCAACAAAATTGTGATCGTCTAGAATGTCGGTAGGACTCCTCGTTGCGTTTACACAATGCGGCAAGCGTTCTGGATGCAACGGTGAGACTTTTAGGGGAAGAGGTGTCTTCAATAAAACAATATCATAGTGGAGGATGCCTTTTTAATTAAATCAAAATAGTAAGAGCGGAGAGCTCATGCAATAAACTGGAATCGGTGAAACCTCCCCAAACCGATTCCTCAGGCATGTAAAAAAAAAACAAAAGCATACACAAACAAAGAAAGCAATTAATACCACCGACATACACAACATAAGAAATCGTCCCTTTTTATAAATAAACAACATACAAAATAAAAACATAAACGAGATGTGGTATGTGATAAAAAAACACATGTTAAATAATTAGGTTGTAATGTCGAATCATCTGAAACATATCGGAGATCACACCGAAGACCTGGATAAATTTTGATTGGCAAGGCAGTACGAATGATGGACATGATTTCATCATTATTATCACTTGAAGCATGAAATAACAAGAACTATTTGTTATGATAAATTAACCGGGCTACGAACTGTTGCCTTTCCAGGCACACGATATGTACAGTGCGCCGTAGAGGGTGGTCCGTAACTCTGCCTTACTGCCTTTTTCGAACGGTGGAAAGAACGGCACAGCAATTAGACACACATAAAAACAACAATCTCGGCCTATAAATGATGTCCCGCCTGTTATTGGCTAGGTTCCCCACCACCGAGTACAAAACAACAACAATTATAAATAGCACAATACACAGCATAATAACATACAAAAACCTTTAGGGTTATACTCACAACCGCGGAAATGGAAACACAAAATCTTGCTCTCCGCCACTGGTAAGAGCTGCAACCAGTTCCCGGGGGTGATAACTAAATGTCCACATTACGCGCAGATGGTAATTTAAATTAATAAAAGGACGATTTCTCATGTTTACAATTAGAACATACAATATCTAACCAAGGAACACACATGCGACGAACCGGCCTATAATTACGTTCGACCGGTCGTTCCAACGAGGTCTTCGTGTAGAATTGGGCGCCTCCGCATAACCCTTTAAACCTTGCGTCGGTCCAAATCCGGTTTAAGCGCTCCCGAGTGCGCGCTTAAGTAACGGGCCCTCCCGATACTCCGGCACTGGAAGGCACGCCCTAACGGAGCGGCTACATGACGCCACGCGGAGATTTTGACCCTTAACGACACGTAACCCGCGTCCCCTTTACAAACAACGGAAAAACCCCGCGTTTCTTCGCCCCCGCGATAAAAAACGCATGCTAACCCTTGCCGTTCCCGTACTTAACCAAAACTAACGCGCGATTAGGCCGATTCGTTATCTAACTACAGTTTCATACTACTAAATCTAACATGCTAACTAACCTACCCCACGCGCTGTAACCGTCAACAAAAACTACCAGATACGATACCCGGATTAAGAGATCCTGCACAAATTGCTCCACTAATTAAAAACCCACCCCCAAAACAACAAGACACTTTAAAATAAAATTAAAACAACCACTTTTTCTCGAAGCGTCTTCTTCGGTTCAGGGCCCGCTAGCTTCTCCCCCACAATCCCTCGCGGCTCCCTTAAACCGGTCCCGCCCTCTACTCTCCTCAACTTGGCTTAAGACTCTGGCTACTTAACTCGGTGCGTGTGTCGGGGTGCCCGACGGTGCAGGCGTAAATTAGAATTTTTAAATTCAGTTCACTACAGTATGGACTTTGGTTATTTTCTTTTTCACTAATCCCTCGAGATTTCTAGGAGTATCCATACGTTTTATACACGCTGTATAATTTAAATGGGGTGTATTCATTAAAGTGCGGTACATGCGATAAAGTGTACATAGGGCAGACAGGGAAAAGCTTTTACACAAGATATAAAGAACACATAAATTTAAGAAACGAAACATGTGAAAGATACTGGACATCAAAGGGGGCCAATTGGTGATACAATGAAAATTGGGAAAGTATTGTGCAAAGGAAATAAACTAAACGTTACAGAGAACATGTATATTTGTCAGTATAAAGGTGGGTATCCATTTGTCATAATTGACCCGTATCGTAACAGAAAACAAGGTACGGTTCGGCTAGTAGAAACGTCCACCCGTTGCATGTTACTCGTGTCATATATGATTGCTCGGATCAAAGGAAATGCAACGTTGCACAGTCCTGCAAGTGGGGACGATTCCAATTTCCACGCATTTGATTCAAGCTACTGAGTGGACTCTCTGTGTCGTCGTGTCGTAACCGTACAGCTTGAATAAATATTTGCCAAAACCACAAACGCCTTCGTAGCAAATCGTGTCATTTTTGCAACGCCACGTAACACGTTCAGGGTTACGATACAGGGCACTGGTTACAAATGGATACCCACCTTAAAAAGAAACTTTGAACAAACAGGCGCACGCAGCGAGTGCCGTGTTATTCGGGCCGATAGAAGACTATAAAAAGTTTTAAAAAATTTAAAAAATAAGTATTCATAACGGTTTTTCCGATGAGCATACAAAGCCCAAAAACGTGAGAAAAGTGGCAGAGATTTTATTGAAAATGCAAAAATGCTTTCATTTTAAATTAAGACGAAAAGAGGGCCATGAGTATACTGTTTATAAACAGGAACAATTTCAAGGTAAATTTATAATATAATTTATTAAAATTAATCATTTTCTTTTAGTAAAATGACATCATTTTGATAATGAATTATAAGATTTTACATTGTTATAATGCCATTCTCCTATTCCAATTCCTTCGACTCCATTAACTGTGTATTTTAAAAATCGTTCAATCATCTTTGCTTCGACGTTATTACCAACATAGTGGACAGCCTCATGTTCGACCATAGCTCTGACTTCAAAACTTTTTTTTCCTGCAGTGATAGTAAAAGCAATGTTTTTGCCGGGATTACCGTTTTCACCATGTTGATACAAAAGTAAATCACAGTTGTCGATCGCAACGGTTGTTTTGTTAGGATAAACTACGTAACCCATCTCCAAGTGGCTAGTAGTGCATGGTTGACTTACAACACCAATCGCCATTTTTGTTCCATCTTTTAAAAAAATCATGTGAAAAGTATATCTGTGCATCAGCAGCCAATCTCTTTTATGCCCAAAACTGTGATCTCTGAAAGCTTCCATGTTGATCTCGCGATTTTCTCCATTTATCGTAAGTGATCCTTTTAATTTACCCATTTGCTCATAATGCGTTTGATGGGCACTACAAATAAAGTTTATTTTATTTATAAAGAAGTTTAAATTCCTTTTTACAAGCAATATGAACAAAAATTATTCTTAGTGATAAAACTAATTAATTCTTTATAGTTTCTTATCAGTTAAAGAAGGATACCCTACACCACTGTCAAATTGGCTAGTGTAAATTATTCTGAACCAAAATTCTTACGAATTTGCGTTGTAAGTTAGTTTTGGCTTTAGAGAATGATCAAGTTGTGTGCATAAGAATTTACTATTTTCATATTATTTACTTTTAATTTGCGAATATTTTTTAGTATTAGCCTTCCAACTTTTTTTTTACAGTTTAAAAAAATACAGTTTCTTCAGAAAATAAGATTAAATTTTGTGACAAACTAATGAAGCTGTAGTATTTTTATCTCATAAACCGCGAAAACGGAGCTAAAAGTATGTTTAAGAATTATAAGTGATACTCAAAGGCACCGACAGTATTGGAGAAAAAGCGACGTAAACGATTGAACAGTAAGATCTGGAGTGCAAACGCTTTTAGGTTGTGTAGTTCGCCGTCCACGGACCGATTTTTATCTGAACTTGTTTGCGTTGGTTTAAAGTAAGATTGCATTCGCTAATTTAAATTCGTTATAAATTAAAATAGTCATTCTTACTCTTTTAACGCCTGGAAATATTCTGACGACCAAGTTTCTCGGGCGATAGCTCTCGCCAATGCTTTTGTACTCATATCTGTATCAAATAAAAAATATGGTAAACTCGATGTCCATTCCGCTTCGAACTTAACATCGATCAATTGGTCTGGATTTTTTACCGACCTAAAATTTAAAATTGAATTAATGTCATGGTTTATGTGTCGTCGTACCGCATTTGTCCATTGTAAGAAACCGCCCACGTTTTCATCGCTTTTACGGGCTTAAAACAAATTCCTTCCGCGGAATAACAATCATTTTTGAGGATAGAAACTAGATTGGTGTCTAAAGTAGTCTCTGGAAGTTTTTCGCTGCGTAACAGTCCCAATTCTGGAACCTTACAATTCATTCAACAGTTATTTGTAAAGTGTGAGCTCACTCACCAGTATGTAAAATAGCCCATTTACTTTAGCCTTGTGTCTGCGTTCCGTACCGCCGCAAAAATAATACCCATCAAAATTGGCTCCGTGGAAGAATACAGCGTCAAATGCCTAAAATTGAAGATAACCGCCCGTTATGTTAATTCGCAGCTTAGTAGATAATAAACTGTGATTATGTACCTTTTCGTGACTAGACAACGGTTGTAATTTTTCTAAATTCTCATCACTTCTAATACCTTTTCCTAAACCCACATTTCCATCTTGACCTTGATTCTGTACGATTTTTGATTTTATTTTTCGTATCGTCAGTATGCAGAAAAAAATGTAGTATTTTAAACTGTACCATTTTCCCGGCTGGCTGTAAACACCAAAAATTTTTTCTGGATCTTTTTTCTTGCTGTAAAAATAGAAAGTGCATATTGTCACAACACAGAATGTGACTACTGCGGTTAGCATGTTTTTTTTTAACTTTGGACTGTAAAAATGTATAACGTTTAACGTCGACAACGATAGATAAGATAACTTTTGAAGGTGATTGTAATAAAATGAGAATCGATTAATTCAAGTGTTTATTGAAAATCTACATTTAAAATGATTCAGGCTAATGTCTTCACCATCTTGTAAGGTTTGAGGTAGGCGACGATTTAACGTCTCCGGTAAAAATAGCGAACAAATCCCTCCCATCACCAGCAGAATACCCATTACAATTAACGGTAGCACTATTATTTCCGAGCCCTGCAACTTTCTTGCTGAGATTTAGAATTTAAACATTTATACTTACTAAGTAATTGACTAGTGGTATTAGCGTGGGACCTAACATTCCTACAACCGAACTGATACTCATTCCCAAACCTCTCACAACCGTAGGATATATTTCCGAAGCAGTCAAAGGTAATACCACAAAGGCAGATGAAATTCCCATTTTTCCAATGCAATACAACATTAATGTTATTGATGAATCTAAAAAAAATAATAGGTCGATAACTAGTTTTCGGAACGAGTTTAATGTTATTTATTTAAGCTTTCATTCGGCTGACAACTTATGTTTTAATTATTCATTTTGTTTGCCCCAATTATATTGTCTCTCTTTAAGTCAGATTTAAAAACAGTTGTTATTTTTTCTTGGGATAGTTCTCAAATAAATTTTGTTCTTGTTTTCATTCATTTTCGGTGGTGTTCCATTTTTGCCAACAATAAAAAATAGAAAATATAAATTTAACATTGATTATTGTTTTTAGCCTTTTAGTAAAAACATAAGAAACTTCCATCTTGCCCAGGAAACAGATGCCAGCAAAGGACTTGAACTTTTACTAAAATGTAACATGTTATCTTCCTTTTTTTGGCCACAGATATTGTAATTTTTCTATAACTAATTTTCCACTCTTCAATTGTGTAATGAAATAGACCATATTTGAACTCTTCTGCGATAATTAACAATGTTAAAGGTTATCATTTTCACCTTCTTATTCTTCGTCTTTCTCTTCTATGGGTTTGTCGCCTTTAGTTTTCACAGTTGCCTGTTTGCGTTCGCCGTTTGTTTTCTCTAGTAATTTAGAAACTTCTTCTTAGGAAATAAAATTTTATTGTTCTTACTTTGTGTCCAATTTTAATAGTCCGTCGGGTCGCATAATACTTACTTTGTATAATGCTGTTCTTCTTCTTCCACCTCTTTTATTTAGACTTTAAGTCAATTTTTCTTCACGCATTATTATGGAGAATCGTTAGAGGTGGATCTCAAAATTTTCGCTCATCTCTTCAAAGGTTGGCCAGGATTTCTCTTCTCTACAGATTTCGATAGTTTGATTATTTTTATGATTCTATTGTCATCTACCTTGTCGGCATGGCCACTCCATTCTTTTCTGCGCCTGGTAATACCACATCTCTTACTTTAACTTGGTCTCTTATGTCGCTGTTTCTGACTCAACCATCCTGGAGATACTTGTAATTCTTTGTTATATTTGAATGTGGGTATTGCAATATTAAATGGTGTGGTGCCCCAAGCAAGTGTATTCTGTTGTTTCAAAGTTTAATTTGTTTCCATTTTTTTTTCAGTATTTTGATCCTCTGTTTCGTATGACTATTATGTTGACCGCATCCATTTTCCAAAGCTCATACGATTTGTTCTCGTAGAGTAATCATGAAGATTATCATTATAAGAAAACCATATTCCTGTCAGTATTAGGCACCTACTTTTTTATCGTTCAACATGTCAAATTTGCCCGACAACTAGTCATCAACCTATAAAAAATAAGGTGAATTCTTACCATAATGGACCGAGAAAGTAGCAAGACACGCCAATCCTCCCACAATCATGCTGACACATAAAGTACATCGTCTTCCCCATCGCTCCATGCATGCCCCAAGAAAAAAATAAGTAGGCATTTCAACAGCACCGGCCAAAAAAAAATTTAAAAATTCATTGCCGCTTAAAATTGGCGCGTAATAAGACAGTCCCACGTATACGCTGGTGTTGGTGAACCATATAAAAGTTATGGTGATGGTTTTTAATCTTAAATTTGGGCTTTTGAAAAGGTCGGTGATTCCGTAACGTGCCGTTTGTTTCATTATCTTCATTTCTTCTTCAGCTTTGCGTTTTAATTGCGCCATGTAATTTACGGGCAATTTTTTGCCGTTGCTTCTAAAATTTGCTGATTGAAAAAATGAGGAATAGGTTATAAGAGAACGTACTTGGCTATTTTTGTTAGTATTTGTTCGGCTTCATCGAATCTTCCTCGCGAAAGAAGCCATCTAGGGCTTTCAGGTAATAGTTTCCAGAAGCAAAAAAGTCCGATGAAAGGTATTGTGGTGTACAGTGACAACGTTCTCCAATCTCTAATTAGCCAGACGATGAATGCTAATGATATCAATGCTGATGAATACGCTATGTTGATTAAAATTGTTACCGAAGTTCGATAACGTGGTCCTACCATTTCTATTGCTAGTAAGTATAAAAAAAGTATAAAAAGTATAAAGGTTTTCGATAATTTAACCCTTTACAGGCAAGGTTGTATACAGCGCCAAAATTGAAATATTGAAATTATAATTTACTGTAAAGTATCTGTGACATTTGCACATATCCGTATCAAATTGAATTCATCATATTAAACTGCAGAATTACAGCGTTATAATATAAGGTATCTCACAATGGACCGAATGTTATCCACGAACAAATGACTTTGAATAGAACAGAATCATGTTGGATTCACATCTAAGGTAGGTGTATATAATATCGCCATGTTGGCAATACCACCACAGCCCTTACCCGTATATGACAGGAGATAACAGGGATAGCTTTCTAGCAATAAATGTGATCTATAACCAAAAGTGAAAACATGCCTTTATAAGTTATAAGCTCTAATAATTGTTTGTAATATTTTTCACCAAAGTAAACAAGCCATAACTTAGACGTTGCGTTTGTCTGCAATAACGCCAACATCATCAATATCACCAGATATAGCAATAACGTCATGGCGATATTGCTATACCCGGAGCAAAGTTATTATTTGACCCAAGTAGTATAACTGAACTGAAAAATCCAAAGATTCCACAAAAACTGCTACAAAACCTAAATAAGTACAATTAAGTGACAATAATGATTCTGAGGAGCGTGAAATCTAGATGTGTCGGAGTTCTAGTGATAAAGAAGTCAGCAAAAACGAAGAAAACGACTTGGATGAACTCTGGGAGAAAGGCGAAAACACTTCGTTTTCCGATATGGTCTTCACTAGAGAATTGTCATATAAATCTGATCAGAGACGCAGAAGACCAGCAATTGACAGTAGAGTACAAGTTGTTACCAAGAACCTTTTTTCCTTATTTGATCTAAAACCTCCACTGCTTTATAATTTTAAAACAATAAAAAAAATTGGAAAGGGCAAGAGCAAACGTGAATTTTGGTATGGTAAAGCTTGTAAATAAGACACGATCGCAAATATACGCTTAGGTACCCTTTACTATTATTTCGCATGATGAGTGTCTTGGATCCACCTATTGGGTTTTCTTAGATGGGCAAATATTTTTATCTAATGAAGAGGTCACAACCGCTGTTGACGTTTAATTTGCAGGCTTTGACAAAAGCATCTTCTTTAATGGAATGGAAGAGAGTTTCAGTGAACTAAATATTATGAACATTCAGAAAATTATGTTGAGAAATAAAACTGATTTTGTAAACATAACACCGGTAATTTATTACAAGGTTTATCATCCCACTTTCGTAAAAGTATCAATTTTTTCTCACCTAGTTATTAATTCAAGGCTTGGCGCAACAACCAGATAAACGTCATTTTTGGCGAAAATGACTTAGTCGATATCCCTCATCGTTTGGTGCAGTAATCGTCCATGTATCTCTCATAAGAGATATACAATGGGGAGATATAGGCAGTATATTGCAAACCAAAAGGAGTGGAAAAAGAAAATCAACACAAATCAACAGTCTTACACTTAATGGTAGCAGATGTATCTCTCATATCGACGGTGTAGAGGAAAAAATTACCAAGCGACAATTTGGCCTATATTGAGTTAGATACATCACTCGAATCGAAAAAAAAATTTCTACTCTAAAGGTTCTGTGAATTTTTGCTGATGCTTAGATATTTTGAATTTTGTTGATTATTTACAATTTTCGTCGACCAAGCGACACTGTTTTTCTACTTATTGTTAGTAAATTTTGTCATAGTTTTGATTCAAATATTTAGGCTTTTAGTCGCTTTTTCCCGATCTTACGAAAAAATAATAATTGGCTGTTCTGTAAAGTTGGCTACATGTCGCTTGGTAATTTTTTACTTTTCATTGTCGATATGTACTTCACACAGCTTGTTCTTGCTTCACACGTAGTTTTTAAAAATGACCAAGAAATGAGTTTTTACTGGTTTTCTCAAAACTATGTTATTTTCACAACCAAACCCTTCAATAATAAGAAACAATATACCTTATGAAATCAAGAAATTATTTGTTGTCATATCAAATTGCAACGAAGGAGCTAACTAAACATATCTTACCCAGAACGTAAGGAGTGGCTAGAATTGCTGGTATGGTAAATCCAACTCCTATCCTGTAAATAAGCCAACTTGAAAAGTTTTGAGCAAATGCAGTGGCGACTCCAAAAATGCATTGAATCAATAAATAAATAAAAAAAGAAGTTTTTCTCCCCAGTCCATCTTGTACGTATCCAAAAATAAAATTTCCCACCAAACCACTGGCGCCGAACAAGACCAGCGCCAAAGTTGGTAAAAAATCATCTTCACACACTAAATCCCACTGAAACGATTTTCTTCATAATGTACGCAAGATAACCTAATAAATTACCTCTGAAATAACAGTAGATGCGTAGTGCGTACGATCATGCGTCCATCCGTGTTTGCAATAAATTTTCGAAAAATTTGTCTGGATTTCATCTGCCGTAATATTGGTGTAATTTCGGTCATACATAAAACATTGACTGAAGTCCGTTTGTCCATTTTTTATTTCTAACGGAATACTGAAATGTAAATGAGCACCGTTCACAATTTCCAATTTGGGGAATTACCTGATATTTTTAACAAAGCTGTGCTGGGAATTGTTCAAATCCGGATTTTTACACCAGTGATTTGAATTTGCGGCCATGAAAAGCTGATTGTAAGCGTGAAATCCGCATGGGAACGCGCTAGGAAGCAAAATAAACCACAAAATTAATTTTTGATACCGGCCAAATTCGCCGACATCGGCAAATACATCATCTATGTCCATTTGGAAAATACTGACTAATTTTAATCGCAGCACGATTCCATTAACTAAATAAGTTAATTGTCCAAATTGCAATGATTGAATTAGGAAGTCATGTTAATACGAATTAAAGAGAGGCGGAATCGCACATCACGGTATTTCTTTTCGTTTGTGGGTTAACGTTCGACGAGTAAAAATTATTGCGGTATTTTGCATTTTCAAGTAGGATGTGACAATTTCTGGTTTTGTAGGACTCACCCAGATCAAAGTAACAACCGTAAAGTGTACTTAACCGCGATCATGCGATCGTTATAAATGATTTAAGACATGATATGGGCAACAAACCAATAAATTAAGTATTTGTAGTAGGCGAATGGTAATGCCGATTAATAATTTTCGATTTTATCCACTCGTTTACGTGACTGGTTTTTTCAGTAATTATCAAACCAATAAAAAATACGGCGCGTTGACGACACGCGGAAAGAATTTTTTAATCGCGGCTAATTCGATTGGAAAGCGTTTACCTACATCTTTACTGGCTCTTAATGTCTCTTTTTCAAGCACGGATTTTAAAACCGTTTGTAAAATACTTGGTTTTTATTCATTTGTGATTTTGCGTCCATGCGTTCGAAAAGTAAAAATGACAGGGGGCACATGTTTTCTATGGAAACAATTAAAATAAAGTTTTGTATAGTCTGTGGTATTAAGTCTTCGCATTTCCTTCGAGAATTTTATATTTATTTTAAAGAACGACCGGTCCTTCAAAAGTATCTAAATTTTACATGATCTATAGTTCATTTTTTACTGAGCGGCATAGTGAGAAGGTTGTGGCAAAATATGTTTTTTTTTTTTTGATTTATGTTGGTAGTGCTTAATAACATAACTTATGCAATTTTGACAGAATCAGTTAAATGTTACAGAATATTGAAGATAAAGCTTGCCTCATCGGCAGTTTCTTTCGAAATGGTCATATTCCTTCCTTCCACAGAAGCGTTTTGTGCTATATTTCCTCATTTTGAAGCGACATTACTAATATAACCGTAAACTGTCAGATGTAAAATGTGTATAAACTAAAAAAATATTTTTTCACAGCCGCGCTCATTAAAAAATGAACTATAACCAGGAGTTGCGTAGTAAGAGATTGGACTGCAGTGGCGTGGCGTTGAAATTGGTCAGGTATATGCGGATAACAATTGTTGCAGGGTTGTAAAAGCCGACTAAAATTTTCTGTACTTTAATTATTTTGTAAATTATTCAAGTGTTGAATTATTTCTTGCCTAATTGTTTTAAAGTACCTAATAGATTTTTTTGGTAGGTTATATCACGTGCAGCTGCTGTGTAGTTGAGTACAGTGTTATATGGAAAATTTCAAGTGTATAAAAAGGAACAAAAAACAGAAACATATGATGGGAAGAGGAAGTCATTACAGTCGGTCTGTTAACTAATATTTTAGAGTGTTATTCCCATTTTTTTAAATACTGTTAAGTTTGTTATACACGAATTTGACCTTAATATCTCTGTTTTCCAATACATTTGAACGACCCTTTTTATGTTTTTAGAAAAAAAGTTTTTAACTAAGAAGCAAATTTTGTATGAACCACTTGACAATGGAATGCTTCGTTTGCATCGAATTGTATTCTTTAGTAGATCATGCTTCGTATAACTGTGACGATTACTGTTTATTGTTGATCTATTTTCTTGATTATAGTTTTAGTAGGTTCCGAAAAAATTGTAACCGTAAGGTTTCTTGCCGTTAAGGTGCTGAATTTTGTTTTGGCTAGCGATGAAAATTACCTATTTTTACTCCACTCCATGAAGTCTTAGGGTATATTTTAGCCGGAAATGAAAAAATGCAGAAATCGGTTTATTTCTAAGTTAAAAAATTTTATTTGGAAGAAAGTAGAAGAATAATGTTCGATCAAGTGCATTGCATTGCAAAAGGACCGAATAAAAAATAATACTTATATGCAAGATTTAAAAAATAAATTGCAGGTAAATATTGACCGTCCTCTTATAAAACCTACAAAAATTTACAAAACCATGCACCTGTATAAATAATCCAACGTTCTACTAACCACCATATTTAACGGTATGCTCGGGATATCATACTTCCCTACAATCTGAAAATACGCTGAAATAATAATGATCCATAAACCAGGAAAACTTTCGCAAGAACCACATTAGTGTGTATAAGTAAGGTTTTTGCAAGGTTCCTACTAAAAAGACTAAATGCAGATTATGAGTTATCAACACTACATCCCAATCACCAATCACCAGTTTGCGTTTCGAACACACCACCCCGCAACCCAACAAGTTCAAAGAATCATCAACTTATTCTCCAGCAATCTTGAAGATAAAAGATTTTACAACGCAGTATTCCTTGATACTTTTCAAAGTCTAACACAGAAGCTTGCTGTTTAAATTAAAAACTTATTACCCGACAACTACTAAAATCATAATTATCTAACAGAAACTTTTCCGTTAACCGTTAACTGAAGTCCCCCAAGGTAGCGTGATAGAACCACTACTTTTCCTTATTTATACGGTCTATATACCTGAAACTAATAATACCATAATCGCCACCTTTGCTGATAATGTGCCTAATATTGTCGGCAACGAAAATCCTCTAAACGCTTTAGGACATCTACAAGATCATTTCAATCTGCTTCAAGATTGGTGTACCAAATGGGGAACAAAAGTCAATTCAGCCAAATCCATCCATGTTACATAATATTATGAGGCGTGAAGTATACCCACCTGTAACAATGAACAATGAACCTTCATCTTGATCAAAGGCTCACTTGGAAGAAGCATATCCAATCTGAAAGCAGGCAATTTGATTTGAAATTTCGGAAAATGCATTAACTTCTCTGTAGAAAATTCAAGCTCTTCATGAATAATAAAATACTGCCATTCAAAGCTGTACTTAAAGCCATATGGTGTTATAGGCATCGGGGAATGTGATGCAGTTTTGCGTGGGTGTGCGCACGGACTGATTTGACCACTAAACGACCTTCAATTATGGGGTTGTGCGAAGCCCTCATCGATCAACTCCTTGCAGAGATTTCAATCCAAAGTAGTAAGACTAATTACAAATGCCCCATGGTACGTGAATAATCAGACACTACATAATAATCAGAAGAAGGGATATACAGCAAGGGGATAGCTAACCACGAAAACGAATTTATAGATCAACTCTACGCCAATGGCCCAATCAGATGTAAACTACGAAGAATATGGTGCCATGATCTGATGTAATACTGAAAGAACAACGGAGAAGGCGAAACATTACTGAATGATTCCCTTGAAAGATAATAACCTACAGCAAATTCACTTAATAATCTGTAAAGATGTAGATTGTAAATATGTAGGTAAGCAGAAATTTTCAAATGAAAAAAGAAGAAAAGTTATTTCAAAATTGTTGTTTATAAACGGATTAGCAAAAAAGTTATTATAGTAAATGTACCAAGTTTATTTGCTTTCATAAAATGCCATTGTTTTTTGTTAAAGTATTAAAAATACATTTCGGTTTTCAGATTTGTTTTCAAAAAATTGTTTTTCTTTTTAACAAAAAAAGTTAAAGGGAATTTAATTTGGATGCAAAAATAAAAATTATCATCATTTAGGATTATAAAAGTTGTTGTTAATAAAATAAATAGGCTTTGCTAAATGCATTACTGACATAAAATTACGCAGTTGTATAGCTCTTTGCGAGTCAAATTTTATTACAATGATTTCCTGGTAAGAGCTAAAAAAATGACGTCATAATCGACAGGCGTAAACTTATTGGTCAATATATTAACATAATGGTAAGGTGACATATTACCTATTATTTATAATGAATTTACAAGACGCGTTATGGGAGTGTGTTCCCATGTTGTTTGGTGGGTGGATGCCTGATTTAATTCACAATCTTGAACATAAAGCCTCTCGCACACTATCTGATCGCGTGAAAGAAGTTTCCAATCAACCGCGCAATTTGTAGCATTGTTGATAAAATTCTCGTTTATTCGTAAATTTCTGACCTGGTCAATTCCCACGCCTTAAACTGTGTGAATGGTAATTTTTCATTTTCATCTTGGAAAAAAAGGCGCGGTGTACGGAGCGGAACAAGAAGGGCTCGCGCGCCTTTAGACATGTGAATCACGATGACCTCGGTCGGGCGGGGGCTCTAATTACGCGGGTCAAGTGCGGCGTGCATTTACACGCCCCCTCGGCTTGTGAGAACTGCGATCCCATGCACCATACCGTCCCCCGAAGAACAACTGTTTTGTATCGTAAGATTTTTTCACGTTTCGTTTCACACGAGATTTATCAGACTCACTTTCAAACAAACTAATTTATGCACGGATTGCTGTAATTATGCATATCGCAATGAGAGCTTAAGAAAATTAATTGGGTGAGGATTTGTTGAACGTGGTGTACGTGCAATAAAACAACACGTTTACATACACAAAGCCATTAATTTTTTTTAGCAATATTTTCAACTATTAATTTGTTTCCCCGGCGCGGCGGATGAATTGGCGTTTTTTATGTCGTATAGGTAAATAGTGGCATTATGATATGTAATTGCTGTTTTAATGAAGTTAGTAATTAATACCTACGGCTCGGAACGCAAGTGCTAACTGTTGTTGTTAACTGATTTCTAACGTAGGGTAAATTCCAGTCATCAATTCGGCAAATTGAATGTTTCTACACGATTAATTGAGGTTTTTTGTTGTATGTGGTGATCAGTAAAAGAATCGATTGTTTTGATGTCTTAAACTCAATACAGTGAAACTTCGATTTATTTCACCCAATCATTTGAAACAATAGTGCATTTTTTCTCTAGTGAACATATCAAACCAGTTTCAAAGTTACTTGCTTTTATCAGAAAAATTGTTAACGGGGAAATGTTTTATTTAAATTTATATTGTCAACTCAACAAGATTTCACCTACTAAACATTTTTTTATTCCATTCATCGACGCTACCTTATTCCAGTTAACATTTTTGATCAAGTCTTTGTATGAACTGGTGTCATTGAAAATATTGAGAACAAAAGAGTTCAATATTTGATTGGCGTATGTCATGTTAATAGTCATAGGACATAACAATGTGTATTTCAAATAAATGACAATGAATACATGTAGTCTATTTAACCATTAAAGAAACAATGCAGAGAAAGTCAAAAATAGTTTTTTTTTAAATCGGTAGAAACGAAAATTTTTATAAATTGGCAATAAGGTATTTCATTTTTAAAGGTGGTAGAGGGTAATAAATAGCTGCAACAAAATCTACAAGAAACTGTTTTCACTACTAACTTGCAAGTCTATTATGGACCCATTTTTGGGTTGTTAAGTTGTTCATTCTCTGCCGCGTGCTTTAGGGGTTCAGAATGATAATACATTTTGTGCAAGGTCAAGGTCAGAAGTATGTCACTTTTTTAATCCAATCTTATCAGCTAATAGTTATTTAACCAACATGCGCGTTAATGAGAGTGATTAATAATCGAGACAGTTTAACACGCTCGCTCCGCTCACGCGTTAATATTGTTGAGATTATTAATCTCCGATTAACGCAAAAGTTGGTTACAATATTTTCCCGTTGATTGAATCTTACGCAATTGCTTATCAACCACGGTTGTTAAAACTATTACCGTCCACGCACTTACAGCCTTCGGTATTTTGCATCACGGGCAGTAATCTAGCGCTAGGGCCAAAATACATCATTTTGTTACAATAAAGCATTACTTTCCTAGCAAGAAATTTGAAAAATACATAATAAGTTTTTCTTGGTCAAAGAAAAAATGTGCTCATCGACACTGAAGTTTCTATCACTCACGCTGTTTATTTGCCTTGACTCCACAACCAAATTGTGCCTAGGTAGACAAGTAAATATTTCGGACATAAAATCATCCCCAGAAAACAGGCTGGACATTCAACGAATAGAAGGCGTGCAAGCAGGGTATCTGTTTCGCATTGTTCTTTTTGCCAGGTCTTCAAAAATATTCTTTAAGTATAGCACTTTTATTTAAGTTTCCTCCATTGAAGCTATTTTTTTATCTTCAAACAAAAAGAAATTGCATTATAATAAATCTAGACCGGAAGCTCGATGTCGCAGCTCTGTAAATCCACGTTCTAAAATAATATCTAGTGCAACTTTGTAGTTGGTGTTCAAAAGTAAATCTTTTTATGTCCAACAAAATTCAAGTTCTCCGTTTTTTCCTATAGATTTTAGAATCATTTATAGAAGTATCTTACATCATCTATTTAATCAGCGAATACTTTCTATATTCCAAAAAATGCTAACCATCAATTTCTAGCATAATATTGAGTTTTGACCTTTTTTATAACTGTGAACCTTTGTGAATCCATTGCATGGATTCTTGTTTAATGATAGGATTCTGATCATCTTATAGATGGATTAGATTTTCATTGTCGACTCAAAACGCTTTTATAAAACTCTAAACAAGTAGGTATGTTCATTCAAATGTCTTCAACATTTCGAGTTGTTTTCATAAAACTGACTCTTGGATGTTTAGCAAAATGTAACCACATCTAACAGCTGCTTGGACAAGGAACCCTATACTTTATTTCACGATCATATATAGTGATAACGTGCTGAACACGCACTCTCTATTTCTCTCCAGTCACACGAGTAAGCGAGTGCGAGTAACGTACCAAATTTATACTAACTAATAGAAATTCAAATTCCACGTTACACGTGCTGACCGTGCCGGTACCTCACTATATATTGTGTTCACTTTGTTCACCTTCAAAAATACAGTGGGTACATATTAGTGCTCTCCATCAGAGGTTAAAGTAACTCCTAGTTCTAGATAGTTCTAGATATCAAATTACAAGAATTTCGTACTATTATGTGCTCGAAAACAAAGTTTCTAGCCACCAACCTTATTGTAATACGAGCATGTAAGTTGAGTTTTGCAGTAAACTTGCATACTACTTTTTCCATTGTCTCAGTAGATAAATACAGTTTTGTAGGGCGTTCGTAAATATTGTAAATTATTTGGCATTTTTAAAATGATAGTTTTGAAGCGTTGTTAAGCATGCGCAATATCGTAATGCATTGTTTAGCTTTCCCAGTTGTGACGAAAGTAAACACATTGCTCACTAGTGATGAAAACGGTTAATTAATTAATTCACGAAAATATCATTTTCACGTTTGACGTTGGAAAAACATTCTCAAAGGTCCCCGAAACGTGCATTTTCGTTGAAACTTGAAAAATGACTTTTTTCTTGTCTACAAAACTCCTTGAAATTATACGTTGTTGGTATTGAGGTAACACAATAGGGAATATTAAACTCTAACAAGTTGCGCAAGCCTCATAATACTAATAAATAAAACTATCGATGAGTAATGCGATAAAAAGAAGTTGAAGCAATGCCAAAAACGATAAAAAATTATTTAGATCGGATCACATAGAACAAAAATGTATTTGGTGCATACATGAATTGTGCAACCGATTGATACAAATTTACAATTTTTATATCATTTTCTCAGCTTTAATTTTATCGTGCGAAAATGTTTTCTACAGAACTAATAAAAATCCATTTCCATAAAGAATTTTTTCGTGACTTCTAAATAAAAACGGATCCTTCCGGAAAACAGTTCTCCTCCAAAAGTGTCATTAAAATGCCCGTAAACGATCAGTAAAAGCACTTTATATTTCCTCGAAACTTACCGTAATTGGTCGTTAAAATCGGTATAACGAAACCAGATGTGAGATGTTTGATATATCTGATTGACGGTAGCACGAAGGACCCGTCAGTGAGTTGATAACCAGGAACGCGAAACATTCGCATCCTCGATTCAAAATTTTCCGACGGATTTCCTGAAATGAGGATGAAGATATCGCGTGCTGAAGAAGGTAACTGCGCATGTGTTCCGTTTCCACGCTGTTTTGATTCTTGCATGGAACCACAGCACACGTTGATTGCTAGCGACATGTAGAAGACGTATTGTTTATCAGCCGAAACGTCTATCTGAAAATATCGCCGGGGAAATTTTTTTTGGCGGCTAGTTAAAAAAAAAGTGCAGGGAAATAGCGCGCGTGTTAAATTGAACCAATTTGAGTGATTTAAGCGGCCGATCAAAGTGCGCTCCCGAGAATTAGTGCACGGATTCTAATTACGTACGCTGATTGAGCGTTTATAGTTTATTAGAAAATTTAGACAGTCGAAAAGACAGCCCATTTCGCGTGAATTGTTACGATTTAATTATGTGTCACGAGTTTGAAATGTTGTCAATTATTTATGAAGTGGCTCGGTTATGAGGTCGGGCAATCATGTAAACACACTCACTGAAAAATGAACTGGACAGTACCGGGCCTTATCTCGTCTCGGAGCGAGGTCGTGTGAAAAACGTTTTTTCTGAATTAAAAGTGCGACTGTTTTCAAGTGGAGACGATGCGTCCAAAATGCTGTTGCCTGACGAGACGTATGAGCAGAGTGCCGCGGCCGCGGGCCATCTCTTGGCCGTGCTGCGGGTGTACGATGATTTCCTCGCCCATTACCGAATACGTCCAGAGTTTTTCTGTAGGTAGGTTCAAAAAACGGCGGAATCGCACATTCGATGCTAATCGAGTTGCAATCCTCAGATATCGGGAGAAGGAAGCGCTGCAGAGGAGACTGAGCAGGGTAGTCGAAGCGGCGTCGAGAAGCAGTCGGAAACACTCTCAAGGTAGGTGACTTATTTCAACAACACATTAGAGACTAGTTTAATCTAAAGAGCCATTTGGGAATCTTATCGGTAAGGAACGGTTTAACTAATGACGATGACTATGTCACCGAAGAGAAATACAGTGGTGTCGGGTTTCTTTATGTGCGCCTGCACATTAATTTTGAAACAATAAAGGCAAAAAAGTTAATCGAAAATAAATGGTATGCGTACAAAAAGCCGTAACTGTTTTTTCTATACAACGTTTTAATCTCCATCAAAATTTAATTTTTGATTAACCTGTATTTGCTTCATTTAATTTTGTCTGAATTATATAGAAATTTTTTATTGTTTTATTTTAAAACTAAAATTTACAAAAAAATAAATATTAACACTATAATATGTTCGCAGAATAAATATTTATATACTCCTTTGCATAAAATGAGGTAATTAAGTTGTTACAGCTTAAAAAAAATCTCAAAAACTACCCTAAACGAAAATAGGGAAATTACTGTATACACTTTGGTTGTTTAAGAAAATCAACTTTTTTAATGTTTTTGATATCTTTCTTTAATATTGAGAAGTTAATAATTTAAGAGAAAACAAGTAGTAACCCAAAAAACCTAATGGTTTATTGAAAATAAAGTTAGATCGTAATAATTTTGATGGAAGACAAGATTTTATCGTTAGGTTTGTAAATTAAAAACTATTAAATGAGCAACACTTTGAGAAAATGATGAATCCAACTACATACCTAACGTCAGCGCATTGAATTCTATACCACTATTCTTAGTAACTGGAACGGCAACGGCGATATACAGGGTGTTATAAGTTTTGTCGCTGGGATTAAATATTTACTTACATAAAATGTTTTCGTTTTGTTTCTCGTGAACAACTTTACGTTTAGGTGTTTGTGTGTTTGAAATGCGTTGTATTAGATTTTAAACGTGTGTCCTGACTATTTTATAGTTTTTTTTTAAATGTGATAAAAGGTGCACGAAAAAAGTTTTTAAAAAGTTGTTCACAAGAAACGAAAGGAAAATATTTTATGTAAGTGAACATTAGGGTATTTTCACATAATTAAGTCTAACTTAATTAACTTTAGCAACTTACGTTTCTTAAACAAAGGCATTTTCACATAAGTATACAGTTCAATGGTTAAATATTAAATATCAGGTAGTTGGATGGATCCTTTTGCTCATTCCAAAGATAAAACATGTTTATAACCATCCTGCAGTTGTGCATGTTTTAATAGAATAATCGACGTTGTGCCGTATGAAGGAATATTATTCGCCCCTAAAACTAAAATTTGTTGTTTGATTTTTAAATTAGCATTGCCATTTTACATCTGGCAGTTTAAGGTTTAAGGCAGTAAGTAATAAGATCATTTTGCATTTTGTAAAAGTTAAGTCATTCTGTCAAAAAAACTCTATCAAAATATGATAATAAATTTGACGCTTTATTCAATGTACAACTTGTTTCTTTAATATATATTATATTCTCCTAAACTATTCACTTTTTGAATTTAAACTAAGAAATTCGAAATTTTTAGTATTTAATATTTTATTTAAATTAAAAAAAGATTTAACAGAAAAAAATATGGTAGTTTTAAGACATTTCGTAATTTAATACATTTATATTTCCTGATTGGAACTTCGTGCTGTTTTATGGAAATTCAGGTCCTTCAACAGGAAAACAAAATATTGCAATTGAAAACTATTCGAGATAGAAACTCGAATAGTTATCAAAGAAAAAATGTTTGTGGATAGTTTTAATGCCACTTTGGAGCTGTAATTTTCTGTAGTCTACGGTATTTTTGCTTAATCCTCTCAGTTGGACGTCGATAATCAACAGATAGCCTTTTTAGTTAAAATGCAATAAGAAATAAATGAAGCCTTAACTTTTAATTAATATAAATTGCGGATATAAAATTTGAATTTATTTCAGATTTAAAACGAAAATTTATAAAAGATGATTACACCGTTTTAATTAAAATGGAATTAAAAATATATTTAATATAATCTCTGCGTTGCATTTAGATTCATCTGGATTTAATTTCCGCAAATCACATTTACAAAATGATTATGAACCTGTTTTAGGATTATTGGATAACATGAAAATTCATCAAACGTATTATTATCATTTTTTACAATCATAATAAAATTAAAATTAAAATAAATTGTGAACACAAAAATTCACAATTTGTTGGAGTTAGAAGTTTTGTTTTTCAACAATGTTAGTTTAATTTAATTTAATTTTTGTTTTGTTTTTGATCGTAATAAAAAAATGGTTATGCACTGAACCTTCTCTCGTGTATCATTAATGAACAGATTTTTCTCACGATCATAATAGACAAAATTGAAACTTCATCGAGAAAATATAATGGCGATAAAATTCCAAACATGTTTACGTTTGTTGCGCGTAACAAAAATAGTTATGGGCTCTTACAGACGAGTTCAATGAGTTAAAAATAGTTTGTCATTCTTTAATCGTGCACTACTGAACCGATTGTGCAATCGGATGTTGTGTCAATAGTTCTTTTCGTTTTGTGGCGACGTGAAATTTATTACAAACAACTTTTTGTTCGTCGATTTTTCGCCCATTAAGCCAATATTAAAAATAAACAGTTCTGAAGTAAAAATCATTTTCTGCGAAATGACATTCATCGGTACGTGAACCTCTCATCGAAGCCACCTGTAAGAGCACGAAATATTTTTAGTACTTAATAGCCAGTTGCCGTCTGTAATTTAAAATTACGATGATGTGGTTATTACTGCAACTAAACACTTAATTACCTTAACTTTATTTGCAAACAACAGACAATTGAATCTTTTTAAATCAAAAACTGACCTTTTCTAACGGCATGATGCTTGCGGTTTTGCACGGGGTTTTAAATTTTTGCGGACCCAATTATGGAGTGCATCTCGATTTTATTTCCTCCGGGTTAGATATAACGTGCACAATTCGTTCCTATATTCCATCTGACAGTTACATAATTTATTAGTACACTTTAATAGCATCGATTTTTTTCTAAACCGTCATTAAAACAGTAATTATTCGAGGTCGTTGTGCACTGAAAAAGTGGAAACTGGGTAGATTGGAGTTTTTAGTAACAAATAACTAACCGGCCAAACCAACATTTAGGCTTCAAAGGCATTCCATAATAAAGCAAAAAATCATTATGTAATTATCAACGAGAAAAAAAATTATAGACTGCCATTTAAATAGCATAAGAATAAATTGTTTATTACGTTATTATTATAAAACTGAAAAAAGCAGTCACACTTCATCGTAACTTAAATTAATAGTAATTTATGGCCAACCAGAGATTATTAACGGCCGAGTTCGTTACCTATGCCTAGCGTATTTGAAACAGATGTGTTCTTTGCTGATTTACCTGATTGTATTGAAATATTTTATTAGGTTACACCCTATCTTTCAATTTTATTGCTGCCTAATTGATATCATTGTGGACTCTGCTTTTCTTATTAATTTTATTTCAGTCGATAAATAAAATTTATTAGTCGAAACTATTCGTCGAGTTTTTATAACAAAGTAAATTAACCATTAACTGTTAATTAAATTAGTGATTGATTTACTGTGCTTTTTAAAATCTGATCATAAGGAAAGATTTTTATAATAATAAGCCCAATTTTCCGGTCGTGAAAAATATCTATTTTCTGATTTCAATGTAGTCCAGTCGAATTAGATCAAAACTTCTGCGAAATGAAAAAAATTATTATCTGAAATTTTTTTGCGCTTGATGACGGGAAATGGTATGTAGAATGATAATATAAAAAAACTAACTCGAAAGAAGTGCCGCTAAGTTAGCAAATTGCAAAGAAGTGTCAAAATTACGTTTTTTTTTCACTTTTTTTACCGTTTATAAAAATCTAGAAGACCTATCGGAAAATTAGTTATTGTATGTTGTAGGCAGTTAAATTACCTACAATTTAGAATACCTAAAGTCATATTTAACCAATTTGTTAACTGTAAAATAAATGTCGAACGCGGAAAAATTATTTTTTGAAAAATAGATAGATGTTGATGAAACTTATGGAAAAGACGGTCAATTAAATGACCAATATGTCTGCCAAAAGTTGATTCGATTGACCGTCAAATTATTGACGAAGGAATTGTTAAGTTATTTTTGTTAATTTTATTTAATTTAATTTTATTATTTTAGCTCATTGTTTCACCTACACCTCTTAGCTCCCAAGATAGTTTTTTTTGGAAATCACCGTAAAAATGTGCTCTATTAAATGTAAAAAGAGCGAATTCCAGAGCGGCTTTTGTCTGGCCCCTGAGACAATTTGTTTATAACGCTACTTTTCTGCTTATCCTATTTTGCTGGGTATTAAGAGCCACTTCAACTTTGAAAATTTTCTTTTTCGATACGTTTCTTTGGATGAATTAGAACCTATATCTACGATATTAACTTCTAAAATTAACTTTTAGTAATTAAATAATTAGCTGCAAAAAAAATTACCAAAATTAACTTAACCAATTCCTTTGACAACAATTTGACGGTCAATCGAATCAGCTTTTGACAGACATATTGGTCATTGAACTGACCGTCCTTTCCATAAGTTTCATCAACATCCATCCATTTCCAATTTTCGAAAATTAATTTTTCCGTGTTCGACATTTATTTTACAGTTAACAAATTAGTTAAATATGACTTTAGGTATTCTAAATTGTAGGTAATTTAACTGCTTACAACATACAATAACTAATTTTCCGATAGGTCTTCTACATTTTTATAGACAGTAAAAAAAGTGAAAAAAGACATAATTTTGACACTTCTTTGCAATTTTCCAACTTAGCGGCACTTCTTTCGAGTAGTTAGTTTTTTTATAGTATCATTCTGCATACCCTTCCTCGTCATCAAGCTAAAAAAAAATTCAGATAATAATTTTTTTTATCCTCAAACTCTAATTCGACTGGACTAATGCCAATTCAACTGATGTATCGATCAATCAGATTCACTCAGTTTGAGAAAACAGACCAATTACGTTTACTTTAAAAAAATTGTCACATGTGAAATTTTCCGATAAAAATTGCTAATCAAAATCAAAAATTTTTTTATTAATTTAATTCATTAGTTTTCTTCTTTTGATATAGTTTTCACGTTCATTTTTGGACATATACCTCTTCCAATTTTTTTTCCAGCTTTCCTTATTGCAGGCTGCTTGCAATCAATTTCCGCCTGCAATTACTTTCTTGGTTTTTTGCCCATCCGTATGTTTCCTGTATTTGAGCGTTATTTTAAGTATTAATTAGTCTTTCCATGACGTGTTACGTAATTCTGAGTAGGTTCATATTCTTCGTTGTAATTGTTCAAGTTTGCGCTCCATTTATTAGAATTGCATGAGCGAAAAAATTTTGCTCTGAGACGCAGTTTAATATTTTGATGTTTCAGTTTGATGTGCATCGTTACGTTTCAGTTCCACTCATTCATAGCGTTCCTTGCTTAAAAATTCCTGTAGACCGGCCGGGCCATCCCATTACATTTTACCTTGAAACGAATTTTTAGAACGAAATTTTAAAGCTTTTGTGGTTGATTGACAGAGAAATGCACTTTATAATGCAATAAATTAAGTAGTCTTATGGATTAAACAATATATTATTTATTTAACATAACAAAAATGAAAATTGCAATACACTGTACCTCAGCTTACCAAACGTTGCCCAACCTAGTTCTTTTGAAATATTGTGTACATACATCTCGTTTACCTACCACTATTATATTGATATTATTGGACGCTGTCCTAATTTATTACATTTATTACATTATAATGGCAATTATTATTAAAAGCATCATAATTATGAATATTTTGTGTATTTTTTTGTTAAAATTTTTTAATCTTTGTTCGGCCAATTATCCTGTCGAATACAAACTCGATCCTACAAAATTTCCAGAATTTTTTCCCCAGATTTCTCGTATTATTATTTCTTAGACAAACAACATGAAAAAAGCGTCAGTTTTAACTCATAAGAAGACTAAATATCCAAAATAAAAATAATTTTTAGATTTCTGATAAACATTTTCGTTTTGAGTTCTTTACGTTTGAGTTAACTGACAATAAATTGTTGTCACCTATAATAGTAAGCTCTTTATGTTTTGTTATTTCTATGCTCGACATGGCTTTTTATTCGTGCTTTATGTTAAATTATAGGTTTCTTGCAAGTCAACTCCTAGTGAAACACTAATAAACTAGCTCTTCACAGTGTTAATGTATCAAAGAAAGACACTTTCCTGGCGTATTGTGTATACCTACAGTGTTTTGTGCTTTAGTCAAAAGCAAAAATGCAAGTGGGATAGATTTCTTAAGCTTTGAAATGAGAAAAAGTTAACGATTTTATATTTTAAAATATGGTAGTTGGTTTTCTTATAAAACGCTTGATTATTTTTATGTTAAAATCCACAAAAAATGAAACCACGTATCAATTTCCTGTGTTGTTACGTAAATACTTATTTTTAAAAACGGTAGCAAACAACGTCGAAATTGTCATTAAGGTACGATTAATCGGCAGTAAAATGTTTCATTATTGTATGTTTTTTAAAAAGTTATAGTGGTCTGAAACTTTACACAGTGCATTTGATACAAATTTGGTGCAATAATAGTTATTTATGTACCAAGTCAGTAAAGTGATTCTTTATCGAACTAGTCTGAGATTATGAGCCGAGCGAGCGAAGCGAGCTAGGCGAGTAACAGACGAGTTCGATAAAGGCACTTTACTGCAGTGGTGCATACAAAATTTTATCGCCAACCGTAAAAATTTATAATTAAAAAAAATGGAGTTACACATTTTATTATGACAAAGTAAACAGCGAATACAAAACAAATCTACTTATTAGTTATATTAAACGTGAACGTACACCCTGACGCATTATAAAAATTAATTCCTGAAGTCGAAGGGGTTTGAATTGAAAATGTTTGAGGATTATTATCTATGTTAATAATTTGTAAATCTTTATTTGAATTGTCATTGGTAACAACTATGTTGTCAGTTTGATTTTCACCTAAAATCGTCTTTGCGATTTTTGTTTTATTGAGCACAGATTCCTCAACATAGGACTCTGCAATCGTGTCGCTTTTCCACCCTCCATGGCGTTTTAAATTTTCCTTACTACCGCCTGCGTTGGCAAAGAGAGTGGCAGACGTTCTGCGAAAACAATGTCCCGTATAAAGTGATGGTTCTGGCAAATGCAGATAGTTGGCAATTTTGCTTGGTACACTTCCAAAAGTATGGATTCCAACTGGCTGGACTGAGCATTTGCCATTTCTATAAGTTAGGAAAAATCGGTCGTGGGGCGTCTGCTTAGGACGCAGAGTTAAATATTTGTTAAATAATTCTATGGATTTTACTTTTCCTTCAAACTCTGAAGTGATTACAAATAGTCGAGGCCTGTTGGTCTTTGTTTGAGGTATATGAACAACCAGAATTGTTTCTTTATGCTCTATGTCACTTACTTTTAAATTTAAAAGTTCTTCATTACGTAAAGCCCCAGCAATGCCAAACACAACACAAATCTAAAATAATTACAACATTTATATCAAATTGGTTTTTCAAAAGTTGGCATTAATTACCTTCATCATTAAGTACATTTCATCCGGTGCATTTAGTAAAAATTCAAGTATTTCTTCTTGTGAAAGGGTTTTGGACTTTTTTGGAATATGATTTCTTCCTTTTTGTTTTAAAAAAGCCGTAAGCTTTTTGTATTTACTAATATCAACGTCATTTTTTGCTGAAAGGGTTGCTTTTACCATGGAATAATATGACCACATCGAAGAAGGAGAATACTCTTTCGATAAATCGAAAAAATACGCCAGTAAAACGTTTTCACTATATTTTTTAATTTCGTGTTTCTTGCACCACTCCATGAATATGTCATACTGGCGATTGTATTTTTCGAGTGATTTTTGAGGCAGAATTTCCAAAGACGTCTCTAACGACTTCTTCTGAATTTCAGGCGGCGTGCACTGAAGGTCTTCTTCCATTATTTTCTACAAATAATTCGCCACAAAACTTTTACTGCTGGAGCTGTCACAGTGACAAACGATTTCTGTTTAATGTCAAACAGTTATGGCTATTTTGATAAATATTTGCGGCAGGTAAAATGCTTGATTTGTACAGTAGGATAAAGTGTTTGTTTACTTCCGAAAAACGCTATGGTAATGCATGGCTCTATTGACGGTTGGCGATAAAATATTATTTTCTTGAAATTGGCAGGGAAAACGTCAAAATCGTTATGAAAATACCAGAAATCTGTACTGATGGATGACTTTTTGAAGTAGAGGGTGGCATTGACACATACCTAAACGTTCAATACGTTTATGTATAAAAATGTTTTAAACAAATTTTCATCAACTTTAAAAAATAATTTTTAATTTCGTAAATTTTTGTTGGTGAAATAAAAAATTTGTAATCGAGTGTTTGTTAACAAGAAACATTATATTTATATTCGAAGCATTTTTTTTCTAATTCTTTAAAGTTTAATGAACCTTTTCATTACTTAGAAATTGTCTACAAAATAAAGATGTGAAATAAAATTTAAAAATCAACCTGTTTCTTTTAAAACTCAACAATAATTTTTGGTTTCAACGACCTTTTCAACAGGTCGGAACTGTTTATGAAACAGATGGATGGATTTAATTTGTCTACAAAACCTTCGCGCATTTGGTTGAAATTTTTTAATTTCGTAATGGTTTGATTAAAACTAAATAAATAACATTTATGTATCTATCATACTCTAATTCATCTTTTATTTGATTGCACGATATAATATTATAAAGTGACATCATTTTTCCAGAAAAAGTTTTTGATTGTTAAGAGTTTGTTACTTAACAAAAAAAGTAACCAGAAAAGTTTACATCACAAATGGTAGGTAGCTGTTAAGACTATTTTCATGAAGTGATTTTATTCAACAAAAGTTGTCTAAAAACGAAAAAGTTATTACAAAAACTCTATAAGGTCTGAAACTTTTTAGATTTAGAATTGACTTTAAAATCGAAGAAATTAAGATTATTGCACCTCGATTGTTTTCCTCCGATAACTTTGCTAGCGAAATAAACTTATTGAATATATGGCACGCAATTATGATTGCCGACTAATTTGAAACGTTGTACAACTGAAACTTTGTTGACTGTGAATAACTGTTTCCGTGTCAGTCACAATTTCGAAAAAAAGAATAGTCACCCATTCAGTTACCAGACAATAATGCTTTTGCATTCAACATGCACTTAATATATTACATGTTTTGCGTATAACTTTTTCTGCATTGCAATGTTTTATTTATATATTGTTTTTTCTCTCTTTTAGTCGCTCTAGAGCAGGCCTGCTCTAGATGATTTAATTTGAAATTGAAACTAATATTTTTTCTTTGAATCACACTAAAATCTGAATTTAATTCCCAATTTTCACGGGCAGCATTCTAATAAATCAATCTTATGGGCTAATTTAAATTATGAGGAATGTCTTGTGCCGGATAGTCACTTTTCTGAATAATATAATTGTTTATATTTTAAAGAACAGAACTTTAAAGTTTTGGAAAAAATGTTGGTGTTTAATAAAAGTCGATCAGGTATGAAAATCGCTGCTTCCTAAATCGAAACTGTATCGTCACACGTTAACGAGGATCAGATACCGGATTTAAAAAAATAACAACTGTCCATTGTATGCGTGTCAAAAAAAGTACTTGCCAGTTGGGAGAAAGATTCGAAGAGCTCCGGTACAAGAATCCACCTAACGACCATTGTAAATTCTGTAGTAAGTCATCGGATGTCATGTTCGCTTTACAAGGAAAACAAACCGCATTATGTATTTTGTCTCGTTATCTTTCTTCTATCGAGATCGTGTGGATTTACTGAACTATATTTAGATAGGCAAGAAATTTCAAAACAATGCTACCTATATTCCAGAACGGCGCAAAAACTGTTTAATTAACTTAGCGTTGTTTAATGGCGAAACGAGGAGATCTCATCGCTGAGCGCTCGGAATACAATAGGGATTGCAATCCGAGCAAATTTCAAATCATGATCACCGAGAAAACTTATAATTTCATTTATTTTTACGTTATTTTATTGAAGTTTTTGTCGTAAATCAGTCGACCCAATTAAGGGAACTGAGTCCACAGTGCGATCGCGGAATCGAAGTTTAGTGAAGTGTGACGGACCGATTGTGTTTGAAAATTTTCATGGGAACGGGAACGACTTCGACGACAGGAGGTGGGAGCATTTAAATTTGGTTCGTTTCACTTTAAAGTGTGAAAATTTAGATTTCAGAGCATTTTGTAATTTATCAATTTAAAAGGGCTTTGTGGGCCGTGGTTATTTTTAAGTGGCATTCATAAATACAATAAAATCTCATTTCGTGGGCACATTATGTTGCACAGGCATTTATGTGATAAAATTGTTGTAAATTAACTATGAAATTAATGTAGCTTGTGCGAACATAATTGTCTAATTTAACTAAAAGGTATTTTGCGGCTCAGCGTGATTTAAAATATCACCTCGGGCCATTAATGTTACCATAATTTAATTAACTGACGTTTATTAATATTTTATGCGACAAATTTGTTATTTCCTGTTTTATGAGATTACCCAATGCATACTATTTAAACGGTGTTTTAACAAGAAGCATTAGTAGCATTTTATTACTGTCGCTGGTAATAAATTATTGTTTAAGTAAAGTTTGTGGTGGGGAAACGCGTTTTCTTTCATTTTTAGCGTAGGGGAGGGTGGGGCAGGTTGTTACATTTTTGACAATCAATTTTTTTCCTTCCAAATTATTAGCTCGGTAAGAAATCTAAATATATAGCATAAACAGTATACATTTAACTCAAGGTATTAATTTATAATTACCTCCAGTAATAAACAAAAAAAATCTTACGAATTTATTAACTAAATAATGCAGACTGTATCAATGTGCCCCTTCGAGGGGCAAGTTGTTACAGTACGTGGGGTAAGTTGTTACATACATGAAAAATTATAAGGAAGGAGCAGAACACAGTGAATCCTCATCAAATGTACAATTTATACATACGTAAAAGTCATGGTCGCTACCACATGTCACGTATGCCCATCTCTTGCACGCTGTACATTGGATCCAATTTTTGTTTTTACTTTGTAAGAACGGTATCAAACAGATAAGGCAAATTTCATTATTTTCGGACTCATCCGACTCTTCAGAATATGTTTTATTATTTTTTTAAATCATTTTATTTTTGCCCTTGCTGTTATTTCCACTTAGATTTCTTATAACAGGGCCGTTGCCTTTTATTTTAGTCCTTCGATTTTCCCTTTCATGGGCTTCTTTTGTAGTTAGTCCATAATAATACATATTTGGGCAACTCCTCCTCTTGTTCTAGAGTAAAAATTTTAGATGGTTTGGCATATCCAACATATTGAGGATTTACTGGTTCCAACCGTATTTTTTTTAGGTAACGATAAATGGTTATCAAGTTAATTCTGAATTTATCAGCAGCAGGTCTTAAAGAAATTTTCTCTTGGGAAACGGCATTAGCAGCTTGCTGAAATGCTGCAATTGTTGTCTCACCTCGAGTAGTTTTTCTTTTATATGTTCTCACCATATTTTACATGAGGCAGGTTGTTACATGTAACAATGTGCCCCACAAGAAATGTAACAATGTGCCCCCACGTGCAATTGATAGGATAAATTTCATTTTTAGGAAAACCGTTAGTGTTACATCAAAAATATTCTACATCATTCTTACTAATTAACATGCGTATAAGAGAATATAATCAGTTTAATCAGATGACTTACCGTTTTGTTGGTAAAACAAAATTTGTAACGTATGAATGAAAAAACTTTCCATGCGATGAAACACATTTTTGTTAATATCTTGCTTTGTACGTTAGATAGCACTACAAGATTTCAGCAATAGTTGGATCACGGCTTTCCGTTTCTTGTATTATAATATTAAATGTTGACATGAAACGTTACAGATGGCATGTGCAATGTAACAACTTGCCCCATGTAAGAATCTGCCCCACCCTCCCCTACTTTATAGCGATTGAGATTACAACGGCTTTCATTATTTTACGATAAATAAATGTCAAAAAAGGACTAAATTTAGCTACGCTTAAAAACGACAGCGAAGGAGTAATCTGGGAGTCAAATTTCGTTTCGGTGCTGGTGATCCAATACGTAACGTCCCCACAGAAAAAAATAACTCTTCATGACAATTAATATTCTTGTCACAATAAAAGTAGGTATGATAACAGATTTGCTTAAGGCTTCTTCATACAGGGTGGTCCATGGTATAGCATTTTTGCGAGAAACATCTTTCTAATGCCCCTGAAAAAATTAAAAACCCGCTGCCAATAATCTTCAATTACCGTACTATAAAATTGGTGTTTTAATATTTTTAATTTAAATAAATAATTTTTTTTTGTTTCTCAGATCATTACGTTCAAAATATAGTACCAAACACGTTATCGAAATTTAAAATTTTGAAAAAGCCATCGATTTCAAATTAGATTATAAATCTTAATCGACGATGGTCGTTTAAGCGCTAGTTACAAACTTTAATCACAAATAGAATATCCTACAAGGCAGGTATTTTTCACTTCAGAACCGGATTTAAAAATTTTGGTTTAGTATATTGGATTCTAGTAAACACAACGAAAATCTTTCTAATTACCGTGAAACATTTTTCCTTCATTTTACTATCAAAAGTTCCTACAAAATGTGAGTGTTATTACACTACAAATCATTCAAATTTAAAGAAAATTTCATTCAAAGGAGCCTCATTTGTACCGATGGTTTTAAATTCCATACAATACGGCTCTGGATATTGTTGTTTATCGATGTTTTTATTGCAGACGCTTCAAAATCATTCTGACCGCAATAATTCAAAATCCATTATAGATAGATTTATGAATACTGCAAAAGAGCGTCCAAAACACAGTTGCAATTTTTACGACATTTTAAAGTCAGAAAAATAATCTGTACCAAACTCAATAACAAAGATATTTAAAAATCGTCCGGTAAAAATTGTATTATTTATAGACCTGTATTATGTAGTGTTTGGATTTCTGAAATCGGTTTATTAATGGAGTTAAAGCGCGGTACGCTTTTCGTCAGACAGCCTGTTTACATTCCATCAAATATTTATAAATATATTAAACAACCAAGAAAAATTTAAGGTAACCACGTGACTAACAAGTCAGTTCTTCAGAATTAAAAAATGATCTCGGAACTGCTTGCAATAACGGCACATTGCAGTTACGCCACCGAACGTTTTTCACATTTTATGCAAGCATTTAACATAAGCTGATTTATCGATTGGAATACATAACGTCACGGATGATGGATACCATTAGGAATGCTTTTATGGCAACATTAAGGATTACTGGAAGCAGAAATTTACATAACAAAAAAACTTATTTACACATAAAGGATTTCATCTGAATCCTTTACTTTAATCGTAACTCCGTTTAACCGTGTTACCTTTAATGTAAAGTGAAAGATGCACAAAAAATCGTACCGTCGAGTCTGCACTATAAAATCACATTCGATCAATAAATTTAATCAGTCGTTGCCATTTCATGCGTTTCTAAAACGGCGTCTTTGCAAATCTCAATTTGAATTTTGGAAAATGTGGTGGCGGTTGAAGAGGCTGAAGAATGTTGCATGTCTCTTGCTTATAACATGAAATGAAACCGACATTGTACGTTTGTTTGTCAATGCCTATCGTAAATGATAATGAGAAGCCGTATCGTATGTAAATGCTGCAGATATTTTAATATTAATAATACGTACTGCGTTCAAAGTGAATTCAGTTGCATTAATTGTCGATTATTTCATTACATACGCGTTTAATTAATTATTTTAAATATGTCAACGTGTAAATCGTATCGTATCCATCATTTATTTTTAATGCTCTTATGTTTGTTTGCTTTGTACTACATTACAGCTCCATATTTTTTATGGTTTATTACAGTTTTTATTAATGCTTTTTCGAGAATATTGTAGGCGTTTGCCTTAATCGAACAATTTTGTTCCACGATTATAGGTAAAAGGCAATAGAAATATTTCGTGGATGTTGTCTAATTGCGATCTCGGGGGGCACGGCTTAACAAAAGGTTATTTATAAAATCACTTTAGTCACACCTACGCGCTTTGTACACTTAAAGTTAGTGGTAAAATACATATGCGTTTTTAGTGCGTTTAAACGTTGCGTTTTCGATAGAGAAGCAATGAACTGCGTTCAAAAAAACAGTCCACAGTCTAAACATCCTGCAAAAACGCAACGTTTTCTCCGCTGGTGTAACGGGTACCTTAGTGTTTGCCGGTCTTATAAAAGTTAGCGTCTGTCAATGAGTAGTAGGTAAGTACGTGTAACTTATACTCTTTGTAGATAATACGCACGATAATTATTTATAAACCCGTAGCGTATAATTAATTATGACAGAAAGCCATGAAGATCTGACAGTGCATTTATTAGTAAAACTGACGATTTGATGTAATTTTTTAATCCGTTTTTACCTAATCTGTTACTTGCATCGACGATGTTATTCTTACGCCTGACAAGCATTAATTATTTATTCATTTCTCTTTATTTAATGTGCTTTTTACTTTTTATTATTGCAGGTGTCCAAAGCAATTGAAAACGTTATTTTTGAACATTTGCTACCTTTGGGTAGCTTAATTAACACATTTTATACTAATAGTGGGTGTGGTTGTTAAAGAAGCAATTAATTTTTAAAGGCTACCGTTTAAAAAGTACAAGTAACATACAAAGTGTTTCCATTATTTTCGAATCTATGTAGGTATATACATTGAAATATGTGATTTTCAATCTCTACACCAAATATTATTATCCAAAGAAAACCTTTTCCTAATCTTTTTCTAGATTTGAAACAAAAAGAAATATGTAGGACAGTGTTAAATCTGAACTGCAAAGTGAATCCACATTTTTGAATAATGTTTAAGCATTCTGTAAATGTTTTGTCATTTATATTTTGACCATTTTTCTTCTAGGGCTTTTACAAATTATGAATTGTTTTTAAGTTCACTTAGTCATTAATTATATTATCTTTCTGCATGTTTTAACCAGGGAAAATGCCTTCGACATTCCAAACAAGTCGTCATCAATTTTACAGCAGAAGATACATTTAGTGTCTTGGCAATAAGTACGATTTTATTCGCTGATTTGGTAGCACCAAAACTTCAACTTTCTACAGAGTTTCTACAGGTCGCCTGGAATTTTAACCATCCTGCATTTTGTTTTGTCGGCAATTGAATTGTTCAATTAATATGGTGGTGCTAGATCTCCATATACAGCAGGCATTCGTTCATAGCTAATTTTCTGCAATTTTTGCTCTTTTTATAAATTGTCTGACGCTCCGTGATCAAGTTTAAAATGATCACTCAGTTTACATATACCTAGACTTTTTTAAGAGCCCTGATCCGCCCTGCATGTTTAAACCGCAGCGCAACATAATATATTTCACATCTACCTATGTATATTATTTTGAAAAGTAATTACGAATTCGTCGTCTTTGTTTTCCCTTTCCTTCTTGTATAATCGGCCGTACGGCCGAATTCTTCTTTAATGTCAGCCTTCTTCAATATCCCGATTATCACATCACCTTTTCCTTGGCCTGTCGATGCTTGTTCTGCTTACACATGAATAATCCATTCTATTTAAGTTTCTGTTCCATTCTTGTTTTCTTTTTAAGAATCAGATGATGTAAAGTTCACCTGTTTGCATATCCTTCTTATATTTTCACTGTTTTCTCTATGTAATAACGTTTTCTGTGCAATCTTCCGAAGTACATAATATTATTATTTTTGTTGACTTCAAGATAGTTTTGTTTTAGCTACATCGGGTCTTGTCTCTGCTGCATATGTCACGATTGTTTTAATTATTGTTTGATAAATTATGGATTTTGTTTCTTGTTGTAGGTGTTTGCTTAGGTGTTTGTTCGAATTCATTTTGAGAACTGTGAATATTGAAAAAAATGTTATTGAAAGCTATCATGGACTCATAATTAGTTTCCAAAACAGAATAATACCTCCCCTTTCTCATATTGGCTAATTACAATTTGTTTTGTCTCGGCAAACCAAATTCCTCAATTCTTCAGTTACGGAATTCTACTCATCCGGATGCATCTCTTTCCTGCTACCTTCCATAGCAATATGCACTACAGCAGATTATACCTATTTTCATTCCGTATGATGTGATCAAGATAGTGAGTTTTGGTTGTATTCAAGTTCTCTTTCTTTTGACATTCTTTTGAGTATCTTGATATTAATAACATGCAGCCACAGCCACTTCTCAAATGCTTAATTTTTTAAAATTGTAGTTTCTGTCAGTATCTAGATCTCTACTCCTTAGAGTAAAATCTAAAACACATACAAGCGTAAGATTTGATTTGTAGAGCATATAAACGAGACCAAAACAAATATCACAAAATATAATCTAAACAGTTTGGAGCATGGTAGCACTAAGTATTTGTTCTGCAGAAGATTAGAACAAAAACTAATTGAAACTGAATGAACAACAGAAGTGCAATATAAACATACATATAGAGGCTTTAAATGAAGGCGTATTCGTAGGTGGTGGAAATACTAAAACTAATCAAGGAGAAGAAGCAAATGTATCAGAAATTCCTGCAGGGAAACGGTGTGATAATTAGAGAACATAACAGAACAGCCAACAAGAACGTTATATGGAAAGTTATACAGAAGAAAAATATTAATGAAAAAAAAGTCAATACATCGGTCAACAAGTAGGAGGAATTGGAAGTTTAAAAGCCTGCAAAATCATAAAATCAATAACATCACACAAACAAGGAATTAATGTATTAAACATAACAAGTAAAGAATGGATAGATTATTTCAGAAACCTTTTTGGAAAAACAACATGACTTCTTAGGAAAACAGCACCTTGTATTAGATATTATTTGCAACTTATAAATCTCCAAACTGAACAAGTTCAAGAAATAATAGCACACACGAAGCTGAGAAAGTCTCCTGGACTTGAAGGAATATTTCTAAAATTCATAAAATATGAACATGTTGGAGATGCTATCAGCTCTTTATGTAAGATATACTTAGTAATGGAGAGGAAATACCGATGGAATGAAGGACCACTTATAAATCACCTACATACAAAAAAGGACTGAACGGTGACAAAGTTATCGTGGCATAGATATAATACCAACAATAAGAAGAATATGTTCTCGAACACTCTAATTTGGCGGAAGAAAATATTGGAAGCAAACAACTGGAGGAACAGGCAGGGTTCAGAGCTGGTATAGAAAACCTTTTTAACTTGAAAATAACATCTGAAAAGCGGACTTAATAAAACAGAGAAAACGGATGACAGTATCCAATATTAAGATTACGGAAGGAGATGCAAATTCTTCATATAAGACCAACACTAATCCGTGCTATTCAGTGGTAATATAAACAGAATTCAGTAGCAATAAAAATTGGTGCAACAATAACTGAATCATTTAGTACACCATGAGGTCTATCTCTTACTATAATTAAAAAAGTGGATATGAAATTGTAGAGACATGGAACTACTGGCCATGGAGATAGATTTCCTTAGATGAAGTTGCGAACGAGCGAAATTTGAACGAACCAGAAATGATTTTCACAGGTCAATACCAAAAGATATATTACAGATTACGAATCTGACGGTGGCTTTCCCCACTGTTACGTTTTGTGCTGATGTTAGTGCGCCAAGCTTTCAAATTTGAATTAACTGAAATTCTTTATACTTTTGAACAATACTCAACGTGCAACAATTATAAAAATAGTTGTATTGATTACATTAGATCATTCATTTTTCTTAAACAAAACTCACAGAACGTTTTGCGAATGCAAACGTGAATCTAATGATGTTAAAAGTACAAGTGACCTTAAAAATACCATGTTACGCTATTCCTTGTTGTACAAAAGAGAGAACAGGGTTAAATTCCCAAAATTTATAAAACCGTACTAATTTTTATGGTAACTAATAAGTAAAATATGTTTATTTACAAAAATTTTGAACGCTAATCAGATACAATTTTGATGTTTCCATTTACAAATTCTTATCACAATTAATACACAATCACAATTAATATGGTTTGGATATCTCCAAATAATGATTGCAGAAAGAAAATGAAGAGATTACGTGAATGATACGATAGAACACAGATATTTAGAGGAAAATGTTTCTATGCAATGACCGGAAAAAATGGAAATTAGTGATAGAGAGATAGAAAGTCATAGTAAATCCGTTTTATCATTAGACTTGAAAGTTGAGTACAATAAATTCAGTTGAAACATAAAAGTTAGAAGTAATAACCGTTCCTTTTTTATATCAAAAATAATGACAGGTTTTGACGTAAATATTTTACGATTAGGTTGTTTAGAGTAATGTGAAGTTATTAAAATGATTTCAATAGCCGTTTGGTATTGTCCAGTTGTGTTTATGTTAATGTTTTATGCTGCAGCCAGAAATGCAAGTTATTATGTTGTTTAAAACCGTGTTAAGAAATATGAAAGTGTAAGTCATTTATAGATCATTGCTCAGTTTCTTTTTGCACGTCGGTGTAATATAAATCATATTGTTTTATGCTCGCATGGGAATAGTAATTACAGAAAATTTATTAATTCACTTAATTACTCGCTTTCTTCTTCTTAGAATCTGGACTTCCCATATGTTGCAGCGAAACTTGTTGAATAATTCAATCTCAGAAGTATGAAATTATTAATCCACTTTGCCATAACAGGACGAACTTTTTCAGTGAAAAAATTTACGACAACGGAAGCATTTTTATCGTTTAATTTTAGCGTTTAAAACAATATTATCAACGAAATTGCAACGTTGGATTGGTAAAACTGTAGATTTAAAATTGATCAAGTTCCCGTTTTTCTGCAAAAATAAAACAGCTCCTTTAAGAGATGGATGCGGTCGTGGTCCACGAGTCAGTAGGTTGGCCGATGAGTATCGACTTAGCATTGTTGCTGTTTTTGTGTCGGACAAGTTTCGCGACTCTAAATCAGACAGCTGGTAGGTCATTTCGATGTCGCGATCTGTCATTGTCTTATATTAAGCGCATCATCCGCTCCGAAAATTTCTTTCCTTGCTCTTTTCGAAAACACGCCTCTGGCGAGGTAGCACTTTATCTTCTAATAAAGAATGCGCGGATTAAGAAATAACATTAACGACAATTAACGAGAACACGGAGTTACATCTGCGTGGAAAGAATGAGTTCCCATAACAGCTACTTATTGTACAAGTTTTTGTTCGTCTAATTGTCGATACGTTCTTATAAGCCGTGGACATTCTCTCTTCCTCGATTTGGTCGTCAATTTAATTGGAAATCGGAGTTTGGGAAGCAAAATCGTTTTCGCTCGATGCGTGGACGACAGTGCCTCGCACCGTGTTGCAAATTAGAGAAGTTGTTTTGTAAATTTTAATTTCAATTGTGAGATGGCGGTATAAATATCAAAGATGCTTGTAATTATCAACATTGCGTAGTTTAATTATAGATCAGCATTTTAATTTGACTTTCATAATAGATTGATAGTGGACACGTGTAATTATGTATTATTCTTCCTGCTTGTTTTATTTGGTGCCATAATTACTTTACCTCGTGTTAATTTAAAATCTGAGCCGAAGGTAGATTTACGAACTTTTCAAAAAATATTTCTTGTTAGATTAGTTACCAAAGGTAATCCAAACTCACGAAATTTGTCAAACCAATTTTACGGATAATAAAGAATGCTTATGTAACTAATTGAAATGAAAAAGTAAACGCGCAAATGTAGGCACTGCATAAATCTTTTTATTTTATTTTTCCGTTTTTCCTCAATTTTCAACAATTTGTCTTCTGTGTTCTAATTTTCAGTCGAGCCTACAGATGTTATAAAGTTAGTTGCACATATTTTATCGCAAATTATTTCTGTAAAAAATAGGTAAAACCAATAGTTCTTTTAAAAGTTTTAATTAAATTATTTTCCATTTTATATAGTTTCATTTATTTGCTAAATCTACAAATTTTGCGCCTTACATTTAGATAACCTGTTACACACGTTGGAGTGTGGTTGCCTGCCTTTGGCTCCCATATTCTGTTCTGTTCGACATAATTTGAAAAGAGGTTTAGTTTTCTTCTTTTTGGTTCATTGTTTGCTGCGTTATTAAAGTTATGAATAGATGAGAGTATCTTTTTTAATTTTTCTGTTGTATCAATTGCAAATGTACACTCTATACTTCTTTAATTTTAAAATTTTTGTGTCGGAAAGGAATAAAAATTTTCTAACAAGAGTTGATTATGGTTTTTATAAAATTGACTTTTTATTTCGACATCAAGAACTGGTCTCACAGGCCTTTAATTTGTTTTTCGTACAGTATAACCGCAACTCGATTTTTTGCCCGGTCGATAAATATATTACACTTATTACGTTTCCTTTTTTTGCTTTGTTTAATAATGAGATTTTCCGTACACATACATACGTACTACGTTCTCTGGTTGTTCACCTTAGCTGGCAGGGAATTATCTAAATGTTTATACCTATACATATTCATATGAACGTGTTTTTAGGTTACCACTAATTTTAATTTTTTTACAACTGAATAAAATATTTCAGGACTCTGCCACAAAAAAACTTCCTTGCCATTCAAGAATAAATTCGATAAAATTTAATTTGTAATGAATAATCTATTGATGTAGAAATTTTTGAGAAGTTATGAAGTATTTCCGGCTAGCATAATTATTTTTTTATTCAACAATTGCTTGCATTTAGTTTAAAAATATTCAATTGTATTCCGCATTTGTTTCATTAGGCATTAGGCTCCCGAGGTGTTTTTGTCTGAAAGACGACCCAGCACAAGTTTCTTTGTGCGATTATACAGGCTGTTCCAGAACTGTAAAATGGAATCGGACCATACAAGAAAATTTTTATTGCAAAGCCAGTCCATAGGCGAAGCCGAACTGAACTAGCCTTTTTTATAAATACCTTAAAAATTGGCCATTTTCTCGAGTGTATACCGTTTGGGTATACACCAAATTTTCCAATTCACATAATTCTTTTAAATAAATTTTATCTTTATCTATTTTTGACATAGTTGTATATGCTAATCCTTTATTGTTGCTATAACGGGGTAAAATCCTTAAATTTGAACTGTTGTGCTAAACAGGCCAATATAGTACAAACTTCAAAACAGGGCAAAATCGCATATAATCTTAATTTATTAATAAATACAGTTTTACATCAATTTTACAGACAGGGTGTTTTACCCCGTCGGAAAAATCTATAAATTTTCTTTTAAAATTGTTATCTACATGAGTTTGTATAGCATGCCTTCTACCTTATAAAACAGGACAGCATCCTTGAAATATACCTTTAGAATTAGAACAAAATCTTTGAAAAATGTTAATTTTTAAATATACTTTAAAAACAGGGCAAAATGTTAAAAAAAAACAAAGTGTTCTGAACGGGCCTATACACCGTGAATCAATTATGGGCTACTTCTGAAATTTTCTTAGTTGCAACCAAACATACTAATTCCACTTACCACTTGATACTGCCTTTGATTTAAATTATAAATTGTCATTTGAATATTGTCAGAACAATGGAATGCTAGATGTATTTTTTAATTTTTGAAAAATTAGAGATCTAGTGCTTGTTTCAATTAGTATGTTTCGTTGCGTCTAAGAAAAATTCAGAAGTAGACCATGTATAGTAGTTTTCTTTGTTACACTCATTAATTTCCCATGTTGAGGTTATTTATGGGACAATCGAAATACATAAATTATAAAAACTCACGTCTCTCTAAAATACTAAAACAAATCTTGGTATTTTCGGGATTAGTTATTAACTGAATAAATATTAACAAACAAGGTGATTGCAAGGAAAAATATCTAAAGCCGAGTAAAATAAAATTTGAAGTAATGCGGTAATACCATTAGATCACTTGAAATGCAGTTTGTAATTTAAACGGTCCCGAAGTTAAACTTTTCCTTAATTCGAACATCATATTTTCTCAGCATATAAATCACATTTTGGTACAAATATTTTTCAATAGTCATCTTAGTGACAAATTTGCTCTTTTCCTACTATTCTATGTATGGGTAAAATGGCTATCCCTTTTAGTTTTGCAGTCAGTACTTTTGTCAGCCAAAACTAAAGAGTGTTCATCCGCACTGAAATTGATTGGTCTAAAAATTCTGTTTATGTTCATGTCGAAAAGTTTTGTACGTAAAACTTTTTCAGGGTCTCATGATATTTTGACTTAAAGAAAATAAGATATTGACTGTATTAAAATGAGTACACTATTCCCCGCCACACCTTTTCCTCGTTAAATGAAACACCTTTTCTATTAATACTTTCCTAAATGATATTGAGAAAAAATTAATTACAATCGAGATGTAGGTGAAAAATATTTTAAATCGCAAGAAAAAATAAATTCGGTACTTCAACCGGAAGCAAATTCTATTCTAAATTGTGTAAAAGCGAGGAATGCGGTGTTGATACGCGAACCGGTTATACGTCGTACGATCATGAGCAGGGCAGAACCGCCCTGTTATCCGACTAGTTAATGTATTTTGAGACGTTATTGGCAAATTTTCAACCACATAAATATTACAACAAACTTGCTTATCATTGCTTGCACCGTTTTAATCCGGATTTATTCGCAAGCAAGCTCTAATCTCGTAACGATAAAGACCATGCTTCTGGCGCGAAAAATGGAAAAATGTCAACGGGCAGAGTTCGCGATAAGAAGTCCTGTTCTAGCGGCGTAAAGAGAGGGTAATGGGCTGGTTTAGTAGCTATTGTAAGTTGGGTCATTCGCTGTTGTTTGCCCAGGGTCGCACTAACTGTTAATGTAGGTCGCCTTTGTAAAACTGATAACTAAATCCGCGCAAGAATATGTCGAATCCCCGGTTTAGATAATGTGACCATTCAATTATTAATTTCGCCCCAGGCGTGTATAGGTGACTTTAGTACACACACGTGTTCGTTTCGTAAAGAACTAACTGTTGTAATTAATTTTCTCAGAAATAATCTGTTTCATTCGTAAAATAAATTTTTTTTAAGTGACTGATCGTACCATTTCGAGGTATTTATAATTGATCAAATTGTAAAGAGTTAAGGGGCGTTTACATCCAATTAAATTAAATTAACGTACGGAAATTAACAAGTTTAGCAAAAGTGATTGGTCATATTACTTTTGTTTGAAAAAATTGCACCAATCACTTTTGATAAGCTTCTTAATTTTCGTACGTTAATTGAATGTAAACAACGCTTTAATCGATGAAAAAAACGAAAAGAAGATTCGATTATTCATTATTTTTCTAACTACAGGTGTCTCGAAATTGATGTGTTTTGGAATTTATTTCAGGGAGCTAACACAAATCAAACCTTAAAAGTGGAAAATTTTCTGATTATTCTTTGTTGTGGAGTTATTACTAAAAAACAAAAGTTTAGCAGTTAAACTTTATCAAAAACGAATAGTATTATATTTTGGAGATTTGTAGTTACAAAATGTGTTCAAATACGTCACCTCTTCAAAGCAAACATTTACACTATTTATCGTGGAAGTACGAACTTTTTGTAGTATATTTTCGTGTATTAATGCCACAGTATGAACTACGACATCTTCGTTGCACGTTTGCAATAAACGAGCTCTTCCAAATAGCCCCAGAGAAAGAAGAAGTATAATGCATGGATCCGAGTGCTAGATTGTGAGAAAAGGGGATGCTCAGGATAACAGAAATTCGAATGCTGAGATAGTCCATACGTGTTGCCTTAATAAACGAACATAGAAAACAAAAAATACATCAGAGAAAATATGCCGCTGGAAATCTGCATTCACTGCGAGAAGAACGGCTACAGTATCGCTTCAAACTAATTATACAAAGCGGCATCTTGAACGGCCAAATAATTGGCCCCTCCAAATTACTTGAAAATTTAAACGGACAAATTTATCACAATTTTTTAGAAAATGAGCTGCCAAATTTTTTGGAATATGTATGTGCCTTTAGCCACACGCAGGGCAATGTGGCTTCAAAATGATGGCTGTCCAGCTCATTACGCACCAGCAGTAAGAAACTATTTGGACCAAGAGATGGATCGGCCGTCTAGGTCCCATTTTGTGGCTTCCCCGATCTCCGGATTTAAATCCTCTAGATTTTTTCTACTGGGGTTGCATAAAGAAGAAGGTCTACGCAAAACAGATAACAGATAAGTAGCGTAAATGAATCGAGACAGAGTATTACTGATAAAAACGTTTTTTCTGAAAAGATGCTGCACTTGCATTCGATTTGGTGGCAGGTAATTTGAACAGATTCTTTAATTGTTATTTGGATTTTGTTTAGTTTTCAATAAATACCTGTCACTTTAATTTAACAAATGTTTTATACGAATTTCTAATTATTGATTTAATTCTACAATGAGTTCCTTTTGCAGTAAAATAGCAATATCTTTTTTTCTGAAGAAAACATAGCAAATGCTATAGTCATTTTAAAAACTTCACTAAATGAGCAATTGTTTAAAATAACTTTGCCAGTTTAGATTGGTATTTTTTTTTACAATATGAAGTGTCGAAGTTAGCTAATAAAAAAATATTAACTCTTGAATCGAACATAAATGTTTTTTTTCTTCAAATGTATACCCTTCTTGATTTTATTTTTAAACTGTAATCAGTAGAAGAATTATTCAGGTTTGTGTAGCAAAAATTAGAATATGGAATTTTGTAGCTGTGGCATTCGAAAAACTGATCTAAGGTATCGATGTTTACAAAATTCGCAAAAGTGCCAATTTGTCGAAAACTAACGACTTTTTACTAAGATCATATTTTGATATTCTGGTCAGTAATGAGCTGGTCTATCATCCCTCCAAGGGATGGCGTTGACTAACGGAACACCTGTATGTACGGAGAACATTTACCGTTTTTAATACAATTTTTAAAACATTTTAAGTATTGAATGATTATTACGGATTGTATTAATTAGTTTTTAAATTAACACTATCTGTGAAAATGTATTGTTGATTGCATTTAAAACTTCTTGTTGCCATCATCACTCGTAAATAAATATCGAATGTATGTACAGTTACAAATTATTATGTACAGGCAAGTTATAATTTTGTTGTTTCTGAAAATCCGTTAGTAAGATAAGAATAATGTAAATTTAATACTGTATAGTAATAATAGATTTCCCTATTCATTTATAAAATTTTGCGAATGTCGCTTTTCAACGTCGTCAATATGTATTTATAGTTATTTAACCAACATGCGCGTTAATGAAAGCGATTAATAATCGAGACAGTTTAAAGCGTGAGCAGAGCGAGCGCGTTAATATTGTTGAGATTATTAATCGTCGATTAACGCAAAAGTTGGTTACAATATCGAATCTTACGAAATTGACGAAAATGTAATTTTTTTTCGTGACAAAAATTCCACTAGATATTCGAATCAAGCATGCCAAACATTTTACATCAACATATATATTCAAACCAACGCAACGGTTACAAAAAGCGTCAAAAGTTTGACATTCCATCTGCACTCTTTATTATTTTTACTGGCTGTACGGTTGATAACTTCTATATAAATAGTATTACTATAAACACGTAAGTAATTAATTAAATTTGTATTTCTCATTGGTATATTTTGCATCTATTTTGTCATCTTACATTTAAATAAAGTGCCATTTCAATTTAATGGTATATTTTGCTACCTAGATACCGAAATCATTCATTAAAAGGGGTCATAAATGCATGATTTCCTAAATCAACCCGTAAATCCACGATCACCGGAAAAAATATTTTTATTGTCAGTCATCTCGGTTCAGCCTTATGCGCACGTTATTTATGGCCTCCATAAACTAGAACGTAAGTGTGAAGAAGACACGCGGCGATTTTAGTAGTACCTATTTTGTTACCGCAATAATATCTAATAAATCATCTAGTCTAGCAATTTCATTGTTATGGAATCACTATGTAAGTATGTCTATTAGAACTTACATTTTGTTTGTTGTTTTTCTCAGTAACAATTTAGCACCATCGCGGTTTGCATTAAAAACTTTCTCGTAAAATTTTGTCTAACTGAAACCAATACATTCAAAATAATTAAACATCTACTTTTGTAGAACAATTTTTTTAAATTTATTATTTTTTAGAAAAGGTGCAAAATCATGTAAAATCATCTGTAAGAAGTCTGGAAGTAAGTATTTGGGAACTTTGTTGGATTGTCTTTGTTGTTACATTTGGTTGTTATAAACGGTTTCACTGTAATTTATTCAATTTGTAAATGTCTTGTTTCATGTAATAAAAATTTAAGAGTCGGTAGCATGTGAAAGGTGGTACCTTACGGTTCCCGATGATTGTAAATTTGTACAAAGAACTGTTATTTGATGTGTCAGAGGTCATAAATGAATCAGTCGCAACTTGGTTCGTTTCGATGAAATTAAACTTTTTAACGCCACCACTAGTAATCTCAATCTGTAGATACCCTCGCTGTGATGTACAGTATTTTTATTATTACGAGACACGCCTTAAAAGCTTCACAATGCTGGGTTAAATCCAGTGTAGACCACACACATCTTATTAAAGTAAACCCTGGGGCTAGTTAGATATCTGTACAAGTACAGTTACAGTAATTTTATTATATTTGCGTATCTGTGTGGAAGTTTTATCATTTTAGAACTTGCATAATTCATTATTAATTAGTCCACTTTTTAGAGATAAGCGGTGGACAAGATTTTACAATTAACTACGTCGTAAAAACTGAACGTATCCTGTTCACACAGAAATATAGTAGTGGGTTGAATAAACAAATAAAATTGTTCTTCTAAGAAATGGAATGATAGCAGAAAACCGGATTAATAAAGTCATTTGATTAATATCTAACGTTTGCTTTTGTGCTCGTTTGCCACGAAACATCTGAAATAAAATACTTCTAATCCTAGAACGAGTTTACGAACTAAATACGAATTAAAAGGAAAATTCACCAAATTTAATTTTATCTTGACTATGTAATAGTACAGAGTTCTCTAACGATAATTGCCACCCCCAGAATTGGTCTTAAATATTGAATTATTACCTTTAAATTTTGGTGGTGTTTTTTATTCATAATATAATTTTACAATTATTTGAACTTTATTTAGAACACTTTATTTGAGAAAATATTTTGACTAGTTTATTTTTATCAGTTTCTCTATTCTCTAATTTTTTTTGGTATCTTGGTAAATATAAAACAAACAAATTGTAGTCAGGTGGCAACATAACCCCCGGCCTTGGAAGGACTACCTTTTTAAATCATATTATCGCAAAAGAAATCATTAACAAATTTTCAAATAAAATAAAGCAACGTTTTAAACACAAGAAACACAAATGAAATATTTAACAAATTGTCAAATAAAATAACTCAACATTTTAACACAATACTACACTTAATGTTGATCAGCGCAGCCCTTCATTCGTGGTTTTATTCATCTATCGGAAGTAGAAAAACTTTGGCAAGAGACCGTTTGTAAATGCCCCTAGATGTCTTAACGGTGACGACGCTTATGGTACTACCATCCTTGCCTGGAAACACTTCGTTGATGCGTCCAACGGACCACGATATGTATGTAAATAATCATTTTCCATCGCGATAAAAAATTTTGATAAAACTATTGGACCAATTGAAATTTCGAAAGACGATTTTGGGATATATCAAGTAGAAGCTTATGTTCATGACTAAAAATAAGTCTTGTAAAATGATGTTTAGGCAACAATATTTGATGTTTCTTCATCATCAAGAAATGGGTTTAAGCCAATGATTTGCTTTTGGAATGTAATCTCGTTTCTGATTGAAGACAACGAATTTCATCGTAAAAGTTATATCACACCGTTTTAATAATGGCAACTAATGCATTTTTTAATTCTTCCGCGGATAATGAACTCGTCAAATGCCTTCATTCCTTTTTTGTTTCTTCTTCAGATTCGTTTTCAGACGAAAACAAAAGCCCCGTTGTCCTAATTAATTTATTGAAACTAGAGAATTTGTTAATTTCAATTGAAAATTGAAGTGAAGAGGAAGACGGTGAAATTTCAACTCTTTTGACTTCTGATATTGGATTAACTGAATCTTCCAACGTTTGATGAGGCTAACGAGATTCATCCGATGACAACCAACCAACCTTTCCACCATAAACATGAGTCAATGAATTGGTTTGGATAGACACCTCTTGATGCCAAATCTGCAAGATTATCTGCAGTTGGAACATGTAACCATGTAGTATTCTTTGAATTCGATTGAATCTCTGAAACCCTATGACACAAAAACTTTCAAAAGGCTAGGACATGTTTTAAGCCATCCTAACACAATTGAAGGGCTCTATGCAAGAAGTACCTAAGTCACTTTTCATATTCTGTGATATGTGAGATTTGATGTTTCAGTTTGATCTGGAAAACACATTATTTTGATTTTGACTCATCTTTTTTTACTAAAGAAGACTTACTTTAGTAAAAAAGATCATTCAAAATCAAAACAATGTGATTTCCAGATCACATTGAGACATCAAATCTGAAAGTATGAAATATGAAAAAGTTACTTAGGTACTTCTTGCACAGAGCCCTTCAATTGTGGAGTCACACCAAAGATAGGTATGAGGAACATTAACCAGCAAAAACTTTTTAACAGCAGAAATTAGTTTTGATAGCAGATGTGCTCCACATAACTCCAACCGTGGAATTGTTAAACGCTTTAGAGGAGCCACCTTGATTTGGCACAAATTAAGTTGACATGCGAATCCACATTGCAATCGACAGTTCTTGTATAAGCACACGCTGCATATGCTATCTCACTGGCATCTGAGAACCCATGCAATTGAACCAAAATTGGATTTCGACATAGAATGTGTCTTGGAATTTGTAAATTATTGAAAACTGGTAAATCTCTTTTGAATTTAATCCACTTGTTTAAAATTGATTTGGGAATAATGTCATCCCAACTGAGCTTCTCCTGCCACAGTAATTGCATTATAGATTTGCTGTTAATGGCACATGGACTAAGAAGACCCAATAGGTCAAAGATTTGACTCACCATAGACAGAACCTGACGTTTGAAAACATTTTCAAAGATTTGTGAGTCAGAAATGTTGCATGTTAAAGAATTGATAGAAGGTAACCAATACAGTCCCAACATTTTTGACATATCATCTGAGCCAAGATGAATTGAAGACGAGTTTGAGTTTGAATTCTTAAATTGTGAAATTAGTTCAGGTTCGTTTGACATCCATTTGTGTAATGGAAAATGCACTTGCTGTAAAATACATGAAATTTGGATACAAATAATCTTAACATCTTCAATTGAATTACCTCCAGAAAGCACATTATCAACATAGAAATCTGACTTTATAAAATTGCTTGCTTCTGGAAATTTTGTTGCGTATTTATTTGCAACTTGAATGAGATACCGTGTGACCAAATATGGAGCTGCAGTGGTACCGTATGTTACTGCGTGAAGTTCAAAAGTATCCACTGTAAAAGAAGGATTTTCATGCCAAAGAACTTTTTGGAAGCGCCTTTCCTCGGGACGAACCAACACTTTTTGGTACATTTTTTTGCAAATCAGCTGAAAAGGCCACTAGATGCTGCCTGAATCTAATCAGAATTGTAAAAAGATCGTATTGCAAAGTAGAACCGATCAACTGTAAATTATTGACAGAAATGCCAGAAAAACTAGGACATGAACTATCACAAACCACTCTTAAATGTGTGGTCAAACTATTTTCATTAATTACTCTGATGAAGTATGTAAAAGGGTGGAATGCCATCATCAGGAGTATCAACCTTAGACATATGATCAGCCATGAAATTCACATTTATTTAAAATTGGAATGAAGTGAAATCTTTTTTCCAGATGCCGATAGTCACCCAACCTATCTAGAGAATCTTTCAAAGGGATCGAAGCAATAAAACGACCTATTTCATCCTTTTGAATTGTGTCATTGAAATATTCGTCACACTGTTGTTCTTCGTCTGACAAAAATTTAATATCTGGACACTTTCAAGTTCCCAAAACCTTTGTAATTGTTGCTGTACGTCTAGAGTTTTAGAAAAATAACAACTTGAAGAAGAATTGAACCTTGATTGAAACAGACCTGATAATATCCAACCGAACTGAGAATTCTGAAGAACAGGAAGGTTTTTTTCCCAATCTGACTTGACCCACAGTTAACAATGACCAAAATAACTGAGCGCCAATCAGTAAGTCAATTTTACCTGGGCTGTCATATGAAGGATCAGCCAACTGTAGATTGTCTGGTAAACTTAAATTCATTGTATCAATGATTGGCAAATTTTCACCAAGTTTATCAATAATGAGACACTTTAACTGAGTACTGAAGTTGTTAACAGATGATCTTAGTGAAACAATACATTGTGAATTAAGAAGTTGAAATAGACAAAAATTTGCAAATTTAATGTAAATGATTTTTTTTTTAAATTTTAGGGCCTTCTATGAACAATCTTACAAATCTAATATGCACTCTCTAAAGGCTAATATTTATATGCTGTAGGAGTTTAGTTTTTTCCCCATAATATTTAAGGTCAAAAAGTAGGGTGGAGGCAAAGCTGTGTGCACCCTAGGAGGAATACAAAATTTCGTGCTCCACGGGTTGCTTGGTTACAATATTGTTGGTTGCATTGTAAAACAGTTCGATTAGTTTGAATCTGTCACTGAATAGGCATTGGCAGATTTGAAGTTTTAAAAAATCACAAGGAAATGGTATTTTTAAGGAATCGTAGATAAATTAATGTATTTGCTTCGCATACAATGGCTATTTTACCCTCAGATATTGCGACCTGTGATCTAAACGTCTCGTTTGGGTAATATTTTACTCGTTAAGTAAAATACCATTATGGATTCTTAACAAATCATAGAAAAATTAAATTTCTAGTTATTCATAAAAATAGTTGTTAGTGTTATATGTACAATTTGTACCTATACATTGTACGCCATTTACGAAATCTGGACAGCTTGTATTTAGTATTTCCTAGTTGTTGGTAAGTAGGTACAGTGAAATTCCCCTTCGCGGACACCTCTCTTACACGGACACCTCCCTTGGACGGACAGTTTCTCATGGTCCCGACCAACTCTTATATAATTTGCATTGAGTTAACTCCCTCTTGGACGGACATTTTCTTGAACGGACGCGGACACAAGAAAATGTTCTCTTAAACGGACAAAAAACCAAATAAAAAATAAACGCCTTGTCTCATTTTTCTGTTGCGAGGGTCGCTGGTGCATTATTTAAAATTTTATAATTTATTTATTTATTTATATTTATTTCTTTATTTATTTATATGTTATTTTAGGATTAGTCACTATGCAAAACTGAAAGTTTAGTTCGTTTCGCTTAAATTCGCAAATTTACTTGTTAGCAAATATTTTAAAGTTACCGATTGTATGTCCGGTACTGTTCTCGGTATTACCTGAGCAAGCTATATTTCAATCTTTTGTTACGATGACTAGTGTAAAGTAATTTATTTCTTCAATATTCAAGATTAGTCTGACGTCTATGCGGAAAAGACAATAAAAAAGCTTGGATGACAGGACAACTTATGACAGAGTGGTTGCAAGACCTAGATTGGAAAATGGCAAAAGAAAAAAGAAACATTTTGTTATTTTTAGACAATGCGGGATCTCATCCAAAAGACGTCCAATTAAAAAATATAAAAATCTTGCTTCTGCCCCCTAATTGTACATCAGCTTGTCAACCACTAGACCAGGGGATTATAAAAAATTTCAAAACTTATTATCGAAGTCTAATACTAAAACACCTGCTAGTAAACATTGAAACTGCTGGTACAGCTTTTGAGTTAATTAAGAAAATTACGCCATTGGATGCAGCTTACTTTGCAAAAACCGCTTGGGACCAAGTGACCAAGGAAACAGTTAAAAATTGCTTCCGTAAAGCAGGATTTAAGCATGAAAATATGCAAAGTGAAGACCAGTTCACTGAGGCTGTTACATCTGATCCAGAAGATGACTTACCACTTAACGCACTTGCAGATATCCTCAAACATAAGAATTTGTTGGAATTGACTGACAATGAAAATCTTAATGATATTTTGAACTTAGATGTAAAGTTGTATGTTGAAGATCCAGATTCAGGACTAGAAATTGAAAATCCATTTGAAATACAAGAACTTTCCGAAGATTCTGATGTCGATGAGGTTCCAGTACCAACAGAGGCTATCCCAAATTATGGTGAAGCTATTACCGTAACCAATCAGCTTAAACGTTTTGCCGAAGATCACGGAGATACAGAGTCTTTGGAGCTTCTTTCCAAATTAAAAGTACGATTTCTGGACGCAATTTTAAAGAAAAAAAGGAGACAAACAACAATATATAAATTTTTGCGTCATTAAAGTGACATTTTATTTCATTTTATGCATTAGTATATTCTGTTATATTTTGTATGTATTTTGTAAGGTAACAAATCCTTATTTTTTTCTTAAGTTTTAAGTTTTTTATTTATTTTAAAAACATTTACATATACGTTTTATTTGTTTAATTACAGTTTTCATTAAAAAACCGATTTATTTTTATATTTCTTTTAGGCGGACACTCCTCTTGAACGGACACTTTTAGTCGGTCCCGTTGGTGTCCGCCCAAGGGAGATTTCATTGTATTCTAAATGCAAATTTGGTTATTTTTATTTTAAATTTAAAATATAAATAGAATAGTACTGCATTATATTCTATTGCGAACGGCAGCGGCTGTAATTTCAAGCGAGTACAGCTAGGAGTGCTGTTGTGAAACCATCCGCCAAGATGAACCTTCGTGTTGTAAATAAGATGATTAACTGGCCACAACAAACGACACAAAATTCCTACCGAAATGCCGAGTCAGTGTAAGGTCCGGATTAACGAAATTTTTCTGCAATTAACTGAACAAAAAAACAAAATAACGAAAGGCAACCCCTTAATATTACTGTTTTCTATTTTCATTTATTTCTATTGTCAATTACTGTATTTGGTGCGTTTTTTTACGTAACATTGTAACGTATTCAAAATGTTTTCTCCGCTTATACACCTGTAGTAATACGTAGCTCATGCGCACACGCTTTCAACTTAAGCATTGTTTATAAAAAAAAAAACCATCAAGCCAACTGATTTTAGTTCGGAAACCTGTTTGTGGCACGGTCTTCGCTTTGAAGACCTGAAGAAGGTTTCGCGCCGAACGCTCTGTTAAAATCTAATTCATTCCTCAAACTTCTAGCATTCAAAACTGCACCGTTTCTCGGTGATCAGCCGCGATCGCGTTTCGTCCCGATTTGGAAAAAAATCGGGCGCCGAAGTGACGACGTCGAGAGCCGTGGTCGATTCGCATTTAAAACCGTTGGGCGTCCTTAAAAATTTCGCCCTATCCTAAATTCCCGCATCCTTTTACAGGTGTCTTAAAGGTATGCGGGGAGAGTAATATGAACAGGTTGCAGGTAGCGGACAAGCTCAAGTCAGTGTAGTGACTGCTTCGGGAGAGAGTGTTAGTGGTTTTTCGAAGTGTGATGTCTGGAATATGGCCGTTGTTGTTATTAAGCCCTATTAGTTCAAAATGGCTACTTTAGGGCTTTCGAAAGTTTTTATTTTGGACAAATACTTTACGGAATTGCAGAAGTTCTGGGAGACCGAGAAGAAACTCCAAGGTGTGTGCTTCGATTTTTTGATTTTGTGCGGTCGCGCGCCTACCGAGGGTGGTTGCCTCTGCGCTAAGGCGTAGGTTGGATTTTTAATGGGGGTGACATTCCAATTGATCTATGCGGTATACCTACATAAATCTAGTTACCAAGTCTTTCGCAACTTGCAGCAATGCGATAGCACGAAATTGCTTACACGACTAATTTAGCTGATGAAACATTTTCAAATAAATACTACACAAAACCCCTTTTTTATAACAAATTCAATGCACAATAATACTGCAACTTTGTATGATATAAAATTTTTGTGAATTTTAAATAAAAATGACGGCTTTTAATAAAGATTAGAAAGAGTGATCATAACTGTAGTTTCTTGCATAGTTAAAATGAAAATTGGAATTTTTTAATAAAAGTTTCGCTTTTTTTCTCTCCAATTTTCAAACGTACAGGATGATGGATACTGCACGTTCACAAAATTAATGGGGTACAATATTGCCAAGAAAACTATAAAATTCAAATTATTACATAAGTAATTTTTGACTGAAATAGCAGATTGCACCTTTTCAAAAACTATTCACCGTCCCATGTGCAATGAGAATGCTATTACAATCTCTCCCAAGTGATTCAGCAAACAAATTTTACAAAAAGATGTACACGTTTCGTGACGCACAGCTTCTTTTAATATTTCTCTACCGAAAAAGCAACAAAGGCTTCAATGATCCGTCCTTAAAGCTCATTTTGCATAAGGCACTAAAGCCATTTTACTTCGGAGAATTATAAACAAAACGCCTTTCAAGGATGAGAATACAGTCATAGAATGCTCGTTTCCTTCAAAAATTCATTTTCTACATTTACGTTGTTTACTTGCAATACGAGAAAGTAAACTTTTTGTAAAAAATTCGTCGCAAAAAATTAAAATTCGGCACATTTTTTGACCTTGACGGTCCCGTTGCGAATAACAACCATTCATTCAGATTTGTGAGACATTCTGTATGTGGTCGTAAATACCGGTTTTGATTTAATGAGTTAATATCCGCGCGAATTTTGTATCGAAAAACCAAATTTATGTAACGAAGAAAGCGGTCAGTGCCCACGAATAAAATTTACTGGCCAACTTAACAGCTTAGCGATTTATCTATCTGAATCATTAGCGTTTGAAATATCGCTGCGCACTTTTTGCAACTTTATAAGTCGGATCATGTTGAAATCATAGCTTCAGTTTAGCGAAATATTTTTACGGCCGGGTAATCATTACGAGGATCAAATAATAAGTTGAACACGTGCCACTTGTTTGTTGTGATTGCAAAATAAATTTTTGCGTTAAACATGATTAGCATCTGTACGCTTGTAAAATATTGATAGAGTGGCCGTAAATGCGAGATTGATCTTTCCGGAATGTGCCTACATGGGTTTTTCGATGGTCGATGATAAAATCAACAGTTTTTAATTTAATTTACAATTAGAGACAGGTTTGGTTAATTTATGAACGATTCGCTAGTCAAGTCAATTTGGTTATGGTTTTCGTTTGGGAAAATTTATTCCTTTTTCGAAGGAAGCTTTATAACCACTCACGGTCCATTAATTTGCATTAGCTTTGCAATGTCGTTAATTGATTCGTACGACATAATTTTTTCAATATCCTGAAGAATTTGTAATGAAATTTGATGGGTTTATGAAGCGGGGATATTTTATGGTTATGTTAATTAGGTTGCTTGACGATAATTTTCAGAAGTTAGTGTTGCAATTAAGTATAAAAAGTTCAATTAACTGTTAGTTAAAAATGATTTGATGTTTGTCTAAAAAATGTCGCAAAAATACAGTCAAACCCGGTTATAACCAAGTAGCCTTTTATTAATACAGTGGAATCTTCTTTAAGTTGTTTATGTTGATAGGTTGTAGTATACAAATTTAACTGTATTAATTTGTGTTACTTGCATTGGCGCATAAAATGCTAATATGCATATAAATGTAAAAAATAAAATAAATATGTAAACGAAATTATTTAAAACTACATATTTTTCTCTTGACACTTATATTTGCTTTAAAAAAGTATTGTTAACTGCCTAAATCTATTAACATTCTTCAGTGGTAATTTAGGCACAAGTCATATCATCAAGCAAGCGCTGGAAATCGTGCAAAACATTCAATTGTGTGCTTATTTTGTTTTTTTGATTATTGACTTGTCAAGTACAGTTGCAAAGTTTGAAGAATGGCGCGTTTAACTGAGAAACAACGAATAGAAATGTTGATGATGGTAGGATATGGCGATAATACTCGAACACAAACTGAAGTTTGCGAATTGTTCAATGATAAGTACCCGGAGAGGCCTATTACACAATCAGTAGTTAGTAAGATAGAGAAAAAGTTTAGAGACTTTGGCGATGTAAGAGACAATTACAAAACCAACCATGTTACTTTCTAGAAAATACACAATTTAATGTTTTGCTCGATTTACAAGAAAATCCTCAGAAATCAAGTCGACAAGTAGCTGCAGAACAGTCAGTAAGTAAATCTCCTGTTCTAAAATATTTACACAAGAACAAATGGCACCCATACAAAGTACATTTTGTTCAGGAACTTATTGAAGACGATCTCGACCGCAGATTAGAATTTTGCGAAATAATGATGGATAGATGCAATACCAGCCCGGAATTTTTACGTAAGATAGTTTTTTCCGACGAGGCAGCATTTTGTTTGAATGGTTCGGTAAACAGGTAAAAGTTTCGATATTGAGTACCAGAAAACCCACATTGGAAAATGGAAAGTCATACACAATTCCCTCAGAAAGTAAACGTTTGGGCTGGAATTGTGGGTACCTCAATTGTGGGTCCCTTTTTATTGAGGGAACACTTAATTCTGAAAAATATTTAGACTTACTACAAAATGACATAATACCCAGTGTAAGTGCACTTTACCTGAATAATGAGAATCCAAATATACCGGCAGATTCGATATGGTTCCAACAGGATGGAGCCCTCCACACTATTCGAGAACAGTACGAGAATACCTTCATAATATTTTACCAAATAGATGGATCGGAAGGAGAGGTTTTATCGAATGACCAGCTAGGTCTCCAGATTTAACCCCATTAGATTTTTATCTATGGGGTTATCTGAAATCTAAAGTCTACTTCAATAAACCGGAAAATATTGATGAATTGAAGAATGGAACGTTAACTGAAGTGTTACGATAAATTGAATTTCGACTTGCCTATTGTCAGGAAGTTAATGGTCAACAGTTTGAACATTTAATTTGATTTGTTGTTCTGTTTTTTTAATAAATCGGTCCTTTTCAAACCACAGAGTGAAATAAATTTTGTAGGATACAATCTCAGTTATTGATATGTTCAATCGTAAATTTTTCGATAACTGTTGAGTTTGGGTATAGGACATGGTACATAAAAATACTTCGAATTCGATGCAGAATTCAAAAATGAAATAAAAAAATGGGTGTTTCCATTTGAAAAAATGAAGTTGATAGTCGTAACTTATTTTTGGGCCAGCCTTTGTAAATGAATTTACCATCGACGTTTCCGAGCGGTTTTCCAAAAACCAAACTCATAAATTTTACATGAACTTGTTCCAACCCACGCGTCCTCACTGTATGTGCTTAGAACAGCGATTTGCGGAGCTCATGTATATTCCTATAATTCAACAAAACTATATTGTAGACCTTTCTCATTTTTTTCTCAGTTAAACGCGCCATTCTTCAAACTTTGCAACTGTACTTGACAAGTGTCAACAATCAAGAAACAAAATAAACACACAATTGAATGTTTTGCTCGATTTCCAGCGCTTCCTTGATGATATTATTAGTGGTCTACTCTAATAATTTTATTATAAATTTTTGAAACTTTTTCCTCTTCAAGGTCATACGAATTTTACATTTTTGTACTCAGAAAAATGTGCTGCATCTAAATTCGTGAACAAAAATATGGGGTGCAATTAAAAAAATTATTGATAACGTCGTAGTGCGAAAACAAAAGACGATCGTAAAATTACAAATATTAAAAAAGATTCAGTTTTAAAAACAAAAAACGACTTGTCCAAGCGTTTTTCCAAAAACTAAACCCATGAATTTTAAATGAATTTATTCCAACCCACGCGTCCTCACTGTATCGGGGGCCACGTATGTTGCTTGACCTGAGTCTCCAAGTGGATCTAACAGGCCCTGCATGTTGCTACTACTTGATATCTCTGGGGTATATTGTGTCGTCAAAGGCCTTTATAATTTTATAATACTTGTTGTAAATATTTTTTTTTTATTGATATCACAGAATTTCTAACCGAAATAACGGCGAATGTCAATAAAAAGCTCATAAAGTTTTGATATTTTTATATTAAAAAAATTGTTAAATAATATCTTCACAATTGAGCTTTTCTTGTTGGGAGTGACCATTAACTCTGTACATGTTTTTACCAAGTAATTTTGTCGTTAACAATACAGAAATCATTAGTTAATTCTTATATCAACAGTTTCCTCATCTGAAAATACCTCTTTAGTGTCTTTCTGTGATTAAATTTGTAAATTGACCTGTTTTTGGATTTTTTCAAAATTCAACAGTTTAAGATTTATCGAATTATTGTTTTGTTGAATTATAGCAGTAGTTCTTATAACGTACAAGTTACAAAGCTGTTCAAATCACTTCATAAAGCACATAAAAAGAACTACAGACTTGCAATTTTTCAAAAACTTATGTTCTGTTTGAAAAAAAAATACCGCAAGAGAAAAGTTTAAATTTGTTTTGCTAGCGATTGTTTTCAAATAAACCGTATTTATATCCTTCCGAGATAAAATTGTGATTTTATTCCCGTTTTTCGAAGACATATTTAATTCCAAGAGATTACATAAATTGAAGCCCTTACTCTAGTGATATGATATAATAAATTTAATCCCTTATTAGCTGGATATAATAAGTTTTTTTCTTTATTCTACTTATGGATATAATAAATTCAATCCCTCTTAATAAATACCTATTTTAAGGTTTTTTAAAACTTAGATTCAGTTTGAATAGTTTTTTTTTTAAAATAATTTGCTTTACTATTATTTAATACCTCGTCAGCTCAGGCAATAAACTCGGGATTAATTGACTAACTTCTGTAATTCATTACTGGCACCCCTTCCAAAAAATGTTACACTATCCAGACTACCCAGTTAGAGTAACTTTAAAAATTTGCTATGGAATTGACAAAAGTGTTATGAATATAGTACGTAATGAGGTATGCACGCGCACACACACACACACAATCACACACACAATCATATCGACGGTGGATATCAACTTTATAAGGGAGCCAATTTAAATTTATAATTTAATTTTGTAAGAACGAGAGAAAGAGACTAAAAGCCAAAATATTTTAAATCAAAAACATGACAAATTTACCAAGCAGAAAAACAATTGAGAAAAAAGTCCCAAATCCCAAATGTTCAAAATTTTTGTTGCTTGGTCGCCGAAAACTGTAAATAATGAACAAAATACAAAATATGTAAGCGATAGCAAAAATTATCACAGAAGCTGAGAGTAGGACTAATCGACGCAGATTTTTTTCAATTCCAATTATGGATATCAATATCGGCCAAATTGTCACTTGGTAATTTTTTTCTTTCCATCGGTAATATGAACAATGAGAGTACTTAAACAATTTGTTTATAATCAAATGTCAGTTATTGTTAGCATATTGGGGGGACGAACAATAAGAATTCTTAGTAAACTCATACCAAGTATTCAAATTGACAAGTATTTAAAAATATAGCAGCGGTAATTGATTAGATTATGTTTTGTATAAAGAATTTACAATTATTACGTTTATGCTAAACTCAATACGAATTAACAGAATTTGCATTTACTTGGTCAATTTATACACCAACCTTTTGCAAGGTTCAGCCCTTTTTTGTATATAAATTGGCTGGGGTGCTATAAAACCAGATAAATTCGTATTCCGTTAATACGTAACTAGTTTAGCATAAACGTAGTAAATAAGAAATCTGAAGTATGCAAACTATTTCTTTGGTTATTGGTGGTAATTAGTTGTCTATCAACATGAAGTTCGATTAGTTTTCTCGTCATAATACCGTGTTTCTTCCTCAAAATAGCTGTCTATGAAATGTATGATGTGTTTCCAAAAATTAAATGATCGGATGTGAACAGATTAAATGGACATATGTGCGTCATGAAATAAAAAACTTATCAAATGCAATGACGCAAAAGGTGAAGAATCAGTATTCAAAATTCATGTTCATACTGATAACGACTGTTTTTGAAGTAATAATGAAATATTTTTGATTGATTTTTTGCCAGTTGCCACATCAGACTTCTGCAATTAATGTAGTTATTTATTAATAGCAACAACCAATTCTTTAGAAACGATTTATAAAATGGAAGTGAGGTTGCACCTTTAGCCCAGTTTATTAAATATCTGACGTGGTGATATCAATAATACAACTGAACATTTAATTAAGTTTACATTCATAAATACTATTTTCGTTTGCGAGAGACGGATGAGAAATTTTCTATCCAAGCCGGGAATCGAATTCTGGTCCGACATTTTGTATAGCGAGTACGCTTCCGCTATACCATCGCATCTCTGATTAAACGATCGCTTAGAATTTTCACTATAGTTCATTTTTTAATTCAGAGGAGTGATTCTAAAATATCGCATCAAAAGATAGATTATGCAGAATAGGCGAATAGATTTGTGTATTATAGTAGCTAATATTCGTAAATTACATTTATTTAAATGATAAAAACAATCCATGATTTTAATTATGCATCTGAGCAGCTTTATTCGGTTGTATTTTAGTACACTAAGACCTCGTTTAGCGCTCAGGATGCGTTCCTAGAAGTCGAAGCGCTAAACGAAACAGCGTTAAACGCATTTTAACATATAGTAAATAGAGACCCAAAATAAACAAATTTTATTTCTAAAATGGTTCGTATAGTAGAAACAGGCATATTTAATCCATCAGAGCTAACGCGAAATAAATTTTAATCGTGACTGGCGCCTGTCTCAGAGACCGAGAGTTTTTATAGTTTAATTATTATTGAAAAATATTATTTTATATTAAATCTAAATTTATAGTATTTTGGAAACTACGTCCTTTCTCTACAACAAAACACAACTAGATTTAATATAACATTATTTTTATTAAGCTTAAACAGTTGGTAATTCCATTGATATGAAAATTGTCACGTTTTTGTAACACCTCTGAAAAAAAAACCATTAGACTTTCTTGCCAAAATAAATTTAGTGCTAAATTTTAAAATAATAAGCTATTAAATAAAATGAAAAAAATAAATAAAAACATTTTTTAAAGGAAAATTGCAGTCAACTTGTTTTACTTACATATCGACTGGCGTCGGGTCAGCGTTATATCGAATCGGCGTTAAACGAGGAAGCGCTAAACGAGGTCTTAGTGTATATTCCTTTGCGCATCAGCGCACATTTTCTGGTTCTATTACAAACAGTTGTTGTCACCTCGTGTTTTCCTTATTGTACTAACGTTAAAAACACTAAATTTAAAGTATTTCAGTGTAACTGAAGATTTCATCTAATATATCATGTTGTTGAAAGTATTTCACAAATTGTGTTAATATTTTTTTCTTCAAAAAGATTAACCCGTGGAATATAGTTAATAATAACAATTTAATTTTTGTAAATCGCCTATAAAACAAAATGATGACAATGCACTAACAAAATTAAATGTTAGACGTTACGAATATTGTAGTTTGGTCGTTATGTATGCAAATTATTTTGTGTATCGCACAAATTATCGGAACTGAGAGCAAATATTTATTATTCACTTAAATTCTTTTTGCAAAACATTAAAGATTATTAGTTTTATTAATGGATTTACTATTGCCAAAAGGCGTAAAAATCGTTAAATTCTCCCAGAAGCTAGCTAACAGTTAAATACTAAAAGTACAGCCGATAGCTCATTAGTACAAGCCTAGTTGGAGTCGTTCACTATTCGAGGAATGAGTTTTCAATCTTTTTATCTAGAAAATAAGCCTAACTGTAGATATAACCAGAGGTCGCTCGTGCAACATTACGCAGAATGTTTCAACTGATTTTAATCTTCTTTTTTGCCGGAATTTTAAATGCCTTGCATCAAATTTTGGACAACATTACTATGCAACAAATCAGTGTACTAAATAGCGCTCTAAGATAATTCTCGGCCTCTACCGGCCTCACCTTTACCATTAATTTTACGATGGAATAAGCCTTATCTCACTTTGTATCGCATTCATGTCACAATAAAATAAATAGCACAATTTAGAACGACGTGTACGTAGGATCAAAAGGAAATGACTGTTACACAACCAGCTGCACATGCATATTCATGCGCAAACACTTGAATTCTCGAGATCTTTGTCACCCTTAAAAAATTATTTACTTTCGACGAACTCGAGATTTAATCAATTCCCGTTGAAGCGAGTCGCCCTTGAATGTAAATATGTCGAGATAATCAGCGGCTTAATTGGTAATTAGTATTGTTTCCGTGGGTACGTCTCGGCCCGGTTAAAATCTTCTTTCATTTTTCCGCACGAGTCTCGGTTGATTTTTTTGAAAAGGAAGAATTAGGCGTATTAAGTTAAGTTTATTGTCGTTACCTTTGATTGAAAATAGATGTTGACATGTAATTTATTGTGCGGCACCGTTTGTAGAATTAATGTCACGAACCGAAACTTGTTTTACACTCATTCAATACTGGTCGAGGCTCCGAACCTGCACATTAAAATTCGTGACTGTGTGGTATCTACTATGGCTGATGATTTTGCCAAAATCACAATATTATTGTACCTTAAACACTGGAATTCCAGGAGTAACGCGTCGCATCAAATTTGTAATTCAAATCGTGTTTGTTTTTTTAATCGTCCCGTTACTCTTAATTAAAATCGCATTTTCTGCTTAGCTGCATTCAATCTAGTTAGCAACAGCTGATTGAGGCAGACGACCAACATTTCCAACCGCGGCGAAAGCATCGTCATCGAGCTTTAATCGAGAATTATCGGAAATTAAAAATTACACGATTCCCGAAAAAAATCTTAATCAGCGTCTTTTGTAATTTTGTAACACGAGGAACAAATTTTTTACATCATGGGAATCGAATTAATCGATTCGCTTAACTGGAGCCGGTTTGTGAAAGTTTAACTCGTGAGACGGTTTCTTATATTGCCTTTGTATTTGCCTTGCCGTCAGTATTGGTATATTGTATTTTAATTGTACACTGACACATTTATGATCTATTTGTGAAACAAACACATTCAAACTTTCTATAAGAAGTCTATTAATTTTATTGCCCAGAGATTATCTTAATAGGGTAACAAAGATTGATATATGCGGTATGTGTAATGCTGAAAAAATCTGTGTAGCAATACTGCAAATCTCTAGTCACTATACCTGATGCAATCCCTATCTGTGAGAGTGGTCATGTAATTTTTTCGATCACGAATAGCTTAATTAATCAAAAATTTGGCATAATAGTGATTGTTCATCACTAAATATGATCCGAATTATCAGAACTTTGTCCATCAAAACCACTAAAGTTTTGTAAATTGTTTGTGCTTCGTCCGATATAAGCTTGTCTAATCCTGTATTTGAATATAATACAAGCGTTGTAACCTGCATCCAAGCTTTTTGTGAGCGGGAAAATTCTTCTCTTTCTAGAAAACATTTCTCTAATTTATGCTAATACGAACTGGTGTTATTTTTGACCAAGAAACGCACCCTAATTTAATCAGGCATTTGATTATAAGTTGAGACAAATACTTGTTGACATAGATTACAACTTTGGAACAATGTACTTTGCTGTTTCAGTTCATAATTTTATTTTGAGAATAAAATCATTTTATTTCATACAGGATCCTCCAGCATTAATGATCATTTCCAAAATTGGTCGCAAATATTAAATTATTATCTTCAAATTTGGTTTATTTCAGTGGTGGTATTAGTTTTTTTATGATAAACCAGACGTAAAAAACCAAACAATATAATTTTTAGAAAAATCAAGACTAAATATTGTTGTGAAATTTACTTACAGCATTTAATTTCATTTTTTAAGTCCCAAAAATATTTTTGTTCAAAAATTTTAAACGCTTTTTAATATAAAAATCATTTAAATTTATATCACCGAAACTTCTAACAAAGATTTACGATTTTAATAGTGGCAATTTTACCCGACCGAAATTGATTAACAATATGGGGGGTTATAAATCAGACCCCACTATAACCTGGAATTATTAGATCCGGATTAAAAATAAACGCTCTTAGTATTACATAATAGAGGTTCGCTGAAACATTTTACCTGTGCTCTCGAATTACACTGTTTTCATAGTAGTTGTGTTCAGTTATTTCAAGTGAACAGTGTTTCAGTGACTTTTTGTAAAGCTGAAATTTCAAAGCCTAAATACGCCCCTGGCACTGAATGCGTGCCGTTACTACCTGGCATCTCCGAGACATCTTGTTTCTTCAAAAATCTTTGTAACTTTACGACATTTCTTACTGACATCACAGGATTTCTTATCGAAACAAAGGATTTGAAATTTTGATATTAAAAAATTTTTAAATGAAAGTCCTTGAAAAATGAAATAAATGAGCGCCGCGACGTCAAATGATAGAAACTGAAAACAAAATTAACATCAGATTATTAATGTTGCAGGACTCTGTACAAAGTTGTTTTAATTTTGGAAATTATATTCGCAGAAATTGTTCTAACGGAAGGTTTTTTGTATAATTGAGTAGCTTCTGACGCATTTTTTTATACTCATCTATTGAGAACTGTCAATTTTGACAAATAATATTAAAGTCCATCCTCATATGGTTGGTTGCAGGTGGAAATAACTTATTCCATATAATAACGAATTTATTGCTAAGTACTATTAGTGTTGTAATTAGTTGTTGTAATTCGATTTAATTTAGACCTAAATAACCGCAAAATTTGTTCAAAGTTCGTTAATCATGAGTATAGGTAAATAGGGCGTCAAAAGTGTCGGAAGGGCTTCAAAAACGTTTAATTGAGTATAATTTAAAAACCCCTTGAAACGTAAAAATATGGTAAGACCCAAAATTATAGAACTTGGATATACATACTTATTTGTGTTTAACATAAAAAATAATGTCAAATTTCATCGTTTTAATAGAGTTATAGTAGGGACCGCGTTAGGGTTACGCGCGGTTAAATACTACTTGACCCAGTGTAAAATAGGTATGCAAAACAGATTATTAACCGAGCGTAGGGTTAATGTGGTACCTGCTATAACCTTCTAATATTTTTCAATTCTCTTATATTTGTAAATGCTAACGCCATCTATGTAGCAAAGGCACAATATGTAGCAATAAAATTTTCTGTCTTATCATCTTCATGAGAGGTGGAAATAATTTTTATGCATAAATATTTAATTAGTTTATTGTTACATAAGTAGTATATAGTTAGTTGAATTTATCTATGAAGTACGTCCACGTTCGATTGTAAGATCCACTAATTAAATGGATTTTCCATATTACATATAGAGAGGTTTTTTGTCGGTTCTTGTTTTACCCGATTTTCATATTCTAAGGGCTTTAGGATAATTTGAAATTTATTCTATTAAGATACAGACGGAACCGGTTTTTCTGAACGTCTGCGTTCCACATTCCGCCATCAAAATGAAGATGAGATAGCTTCAAGTTTATTCAGGATTGTATCGTGTTTTTTATGCAGTAGCGACATAAAAACGTAGTGGTAACCTACTTCTAGCAAGGAAATAACCGAACGCGGTAATGTCTCGTTTGGAATGATTTTGCTAATTAAAACGGTTGCGACGTCACGTATCCGTCCACAATGTATGCACGTTTATGAATCTAATTATGCGCGTTCTCTTTTACTTCCCACGCTGATTGTGTAATTGTCGAGGTAATCATTGCTGACAGAGACTGATCGGCGTTCGGTGTTTCATTGTTTGCTCGCTTTATTTCATCAAGACGATCCGTTCGAATTTTTTCAGAAGGTGTGAACGTTTTTTTCTGCTAAATTCAAAGTCGTGCAGAAATTATTTACATTACGACCGTTTTCAAGTATGTTAATCAACGCCATCAAACGATCACGATGACAGTACATTTAATTAAAGTCCGACAGTAATGGAAAATGTTGAATAGTAACATGTACGAAACCGTTACGTAGAGATCCTATTGAAAACATCTTAAACCTAATAATCTCTTCAGTGGTTAACTGTATTTTTAATCGGATCATAAATTGGAAAAAACTTGCCAATTTAATAAACACCCTGTAGATTTATTGCAAGGTTCTTTAAATTTCAAACCAATACAAATTATGTATATGGCAAATACCTACTTATTAGTAACAATAACTTTGCAGCAGCGCTAAAATTTAATTAACATAATTTACTAGTTGAGTTATAAAAACTATGACGGAACCAAACTGCTGTCCAATTGAAGTAGTAAAAGTTTTATTTAAATTCAATTTTTTTAGTATAAAATAAATGATTTACCTTTTATTTTATTCGTATTGATTAAATTAATATTAGCGTCGAATTTTGTGTTAAGTATTTAGTATTGGACAACAACCACCATGCTCTATTTACCACTCCATGTAATACATTCATTCTCCTGCAACACTTAACTACCTTGCCGAACTAGTATAGGAAAAATGGAATAGAATTCTTCAGTACTATATCAATGTTCTCATAGAAAGTACGTCAAGAGATTGTGACGGTCCCACAAGCTATTATAATCAGTAGTTGTTACCAGGGACGGATTTAGGCAAATGAGTAGCTATAACTAATACAAACCTTGGAAAAGTATTAGCCCAGGGCTCCAAAAGTTAACGGTCCATCCCTGGTTGTTATTAACCAGATTAACAAGATTGCTGCTCGGGCTTGAGTTTGATCGAACGTTCAATTAGCAAGTAGCTCGCCCCACAGTAACATAATTGTGTAAATACCAAGAACAGTGAAATCCGCTTAATACCATCACTTTGGTACTGGCAATAACCGACTGAAAAATATTAAACGAGTAAACAAATTTTTGTTTATTGAACTCCATTTATTTCAAACTGCTATTAGAAACAACACAAAATGCATTTCAAAAACTTTGTATCAAGTGTCGTCTGTTGTTTCGTTTGTTTGCGTTTATTAGGTTCTGAATATGATTCTTATAAGTGATTATTTTATGAAAATACAAGGTATGTTTGGTTAAAACTTACTTACCTACCTTAGTTTAATATGAATTTGCTAAAAATTCTGATCGTTTGTCCCTAAAATTGATAACAATAGCTTAAGTTTGATTATAATAAGCGAATTGTTTTTAATTATTTTTATGTGGAGTGTTTTGAGACTGACCAAATGTGAAAACAATAGCTGATTCATAACATTATCCGTACTGTACACTGTACATTGTAAACTTGTGAAGTTTGATGGTTTATACTCAAATTTTATAATATATTATTATCTGTTTATATCGGGTGGTCCTAAATATCTGTGATCGCGTTATCTTTGAAATGTGCAATGCTTTCGAAAAACGATGAATCGAACCATTTGATCTCATTTCAAAGATAACGCAATCACATACCTATATTTAATGCCACCTTGTATTATCCATATTGTAATCTTCCAATATAGTAAGTTGTCAACACTTATGCGATTAATTCGTTCCAACGGTTTTCAAGTTAATCAATGATTGACAGAATAATGTGTACATTTGAAAATTAACTGAAAACAACTAATCTGCATTCCGATTTTTAAGTAATATTATGACTATTGTCAGACCACCCATAAAAACAAGAACATTCTTGCATTAGCCAGTTTCTTAGGCGTCCACGTAACACTTATTAATTTTTCACAAAACATTGTTAGAAAAACGCTGGTTTACGGAAAATATGACACACCTGCACATTCAATGAAAAAGTTGTTGTTTATTTTTTAGTATAATAGTCTTTTATAATCAATAATTAAGATCAGCTCGATCGTAAAAACAAACTGTGATTTGAAATACAAAATTTTGATTGGTTATTAAGAAGCGTTGAATAAACGGCTGTACTGAACACAAGGATTACGATATGTTATTAACACGAGAAAGTTATCGCACTCCATCTTTTCATTCTCGTGAATAATATTATCGTAACCCTACTTGCTTAGTTAATAACTATTACGGTTAACAAATCAAAGATTCATCCCACCCGGATCGCTTCTCAAAAAATTACAATCTAATTGATAAACAATTTTACAGATGCTTCTTCCTCGAACGAGGCCGTACATTTACAACAACGCCTGAGAAGCCTAAGCACTGAATTGGTGACGTTACGCAACCGTCTTCATGTGCAGGGAGCACCAGCAGCTCCATTGAAAGGGGCGAATGTCGCGCCTGCTTCTGCGGCGGTACCTGGTCCACATCCGGTCGTGCCACCTCGAACCGTTGCTGTTGTAGCTCCGCCGGTGGTCCCGGTTCCAGAGCCTCGTCCAAACTTAACCGCTGTGGGAGCCGATCTTGAGGACCTCATCCATTTACCGGGTCCCTTAACCGAAGATGCAGTAATGAAATGCCTTCAGGCACGGTTCGCCGCTTCCAACTTCTACGTAAGTGTTGGTCATTGAACAGTGGTGACCTTGGGCAGCACCTGTCGCGCCGCCTGCGGCCGGCCCTGTTCACGCCTGACCGTGAACTTGGCTAACAAAACTACAACTTCGTACATTTACATACCATTCCTTTAACAGTCTGTTAATTATAACGCACGTTATTTCATTTCTGTTATTAATTATGTTTCGGAGGTCGGATATTTCAAGAAATACCTTCTTGGCAGCTCCTCTTTCACGAGCCCAATTTACATCTTCAAACAGGAAATTCTTTATTAATCATTATTATTAAACGGACGATCAAAACATCGATTCTTGCAGACTAATGTCGGGCCAATTTTATTGTGCGTCAATCCGTACCGGGACATCGGTAATCCTCTTACACTCAACAGTACACGGAGCTTGCCTTTGAGTCCGCAATTGAACAGGGTGGTTCAGGAAGCAGTGCGACAACAATCAGAAACTGGATATCCTCAGGCCATCATCCTCTCAGGTAGCTACTAAAAATTTGAGTTTTCTCTCTTATAAAGTTTATTGTTCAGGTACAAATGGATCGGGCAAAAGCCACGTTTCCATGTTATTGCTGCGGCAGCTCTTCGCCGTCGCTGGTGGTGGACCAGAAACGGACGCTTTCAAGCACTTGGCGGCCGCCTTTACTGTCCTGCGCTCCTTGGGATCGGCGAAAACGACCACTAATTCGGAGTCTAGTAGGATCGTATGTTTGCCCAAACTCCACGTTAATAATTTTTTAATTGCAACTTGTGCAGGGCCAATTCATCGAGGTTCAAGTGACCGATGGTGCTCTCTACCGAACGAAAATTCACTGTTACTTCTTGGACCAGACGCGCGTTGTTCGACCCCTACCAGGTGAAAAGAATTACCACATATTTTATCAAATGCTTGCCGGATTATCGAGCGAGGAACGTGCCAAATTAAACATAGAAGGACACACCTTATCAACGATTAGATACTTACAACACGGCGACACTAGACAGGATACGAAAGAAGATGCGGCAAGGTAATTTATCATCATTTATTTCTGATGCCAAATAGCTTATATTAAATTTTACCTGCCCGTCTATGTGGCATTCCTTCCAATGATAACTGTTGGAAGAATAATCGTCAACAGATCTAATACCAAGATAAGGAGCCTCATATTTGTGTTTGTCAGGGAACAACAGCGGTCGGTAAATAAATTCTCAAAGGTACCCCCCCTCCCAAATTTACATTGACCGCAATTTAAAAACAGCAGGAGATGCAAAGAAACAAAATTATATTATTTTTTCAATATTTTTTGAAAACAAAAAGTTATTTTAAGTGTTTTTTATTCAGTATTAACACCTTAACGGCGGGCACAGCGCTAGTGCGAAAAATTGGGCCAACCTCGTACGCCGGGAACAGCAGTAGTGCTTTTTCTGTTCCCATCGTTTTAAAACGGGTACAACACTAATGCTTTTCAACGATATTCAATAATAGTCAAATGATATGTATAAGTAGTGTCATCTCTCATTTAAATTCATTAGTTTTCGACAGAAAACTATAACCAACACACACATAAGAATTTTTTTATTTGCGCACCGATATCTTTCCGTATCGTTTAAATATAAAGTATTAGTGACCGATTGGAAAGTTTTTTATAACAAATTAGTTACTAAAATGTCATGTGAAATGAACTTGTAACGTTTTTGCATTTTTATGTTCCCACAAAAAAAATTCTTTTTGGGTTTAAAAAAAACCACTCGTCTTTAAATGTTTACCCTTGTAGTTTAAAGTGGTTTCTAAAAATTGTAGGATCCCGTAATCGTTGGTTGACACCTGACACGAACTGCCGTTCATATCTTTTTGAGTTTTAAATGCTTTGATGAAGTTTTTACGGTTATTGCAATATTTGCTTTTATCTAATTATATTTTTAACCTTGTGAAGTAGTGTAACCAAACAATTTGAAAATGTTTGGAACGTAATAGAAATGCATAATTCGAAACTGTTTATCAAAATACTGCTTTATTATGACTCTTATGGGGAAAACAAACACAATAATTCGGTAATCATTATAAACAAGCATCTGTGTTATGTAACAGTAGGGCCTAGGCTAACTGGACTAAATTTAACTATTTTTTTTTAAATTTTGATGACATGTGGTCAATATAATGCTTTTTTAAATTTATTACTTGATCATCTGGAGATTATTTGGAGTGGCTCATAAACTCGATATTTCGATTATGGAATTTTTAATGCACTTTCTTCGATTATTGATTTGTTTGATTAATTAATTGATTTATGTGTTAGATAAGCACATTTTTATGTAGGTATAAATTAAATTATCATCGTAAAGGACAATATAACAAGATTGACTAATTTAACTTTAATTACTTATTATTATTTCCGTGGTACGCGTTCACTTCGGATACATGCGAAAAGTCTGCATTTCATCTTCCACACTAGATAGCAATAATTATGTCAAAGTTGAGTGTTGCGTCTCTTGTAACCAGTACTGCTTGTAACCTACACATTATATCATCGAAGATTTACAATTACAAAGTTGTTGTAAATGATTTGTGCAAGTATTTATCTGAGAAATTTCTTAAGGGTTGTTTCTCACGAAGTTCTTGTACTTAACGCGATAAGAAATACATGCGAAAAGTCTGTGTACCATCTTTGACACTAGATAGCAATAATTAAGTGTTGTGAATGATTTGTGCAAGTATTCGTCTGCGAAATTTCTTAAGGGTTGCTTCTCACGAAGTTCTTGTACTTAACGCGATAAGAAATACATGCGAAAAGTCTGTGTTCCATCTTCGACACTAGATAGCAATAATTAAGTGTTGTGAATGATTTGTGTAAGTATTCATATGCGAAATCTCTTAAGCGTTGTTTCTCACGAAGTTCTTTTACTATCATCCCTACCCTGATTACTGGTAGCAATCAGGGTAGGAAAACCTCAACGAGGAAGCCACAGAGTTCTCATCTCCACGTCAAACGCGACACATGAAGAAGAAAACGTTACAGTGTGAAAATGGAATTCGAAGACGAAAATTTATTTGAAACTTACAACGATGAGTTATCTGAAGAGGGAAGCGTTATCAACGAAAGTGATTATGAAGATTTCGAAGACGACGAAGATTCCGACTCCGACTCCGACATCGCAATGCCTAGAACCGGAGGTCGTCCTCGCGTTATGCGTATTTCTTCGTCCAGTGATTCTGATGTGGACCTAGACTTGGATTGGTCAGAGTCGGACCCGCGAAGAAATAATGAAAATTTTCTTGGGGACGCAGGAGTTAGAATTTTTCCCGAAAACTGTGAAAGTGTGAAGAGTGTTGTTTCATTGTTCCTATCTGATGAGTTTTTTGAAATGGTGACGAGGGAAACAAACAGATATTACCTACAGAATAAACAAAAATATAGGGAAGGAAAGAAATCGGCCAAATGGAAAGATGTCGACATCCAGGAAATGAAGATATTTTACGCGCTAACAATATTGATGGGGATATTAAATAAACCAACCATTGAAGAATATTGGTCTACCAGACCAATAATCCGAACATCAATGTTTTCAAAAGCAATGCCGAGGGATCGATTTAAACAAATTCTCCAATTTCTGCATTTCAACAATAACGATGAAATGCCCGTTAATAATACAGATCGATTAGTGAAAGTGCGGTGGTTAGTCGATTTTTTTACGGAAAAGTTTAATACTGTGTACGCGCCGAAGCAAAATTTAGCTTTAGATGAGGCCATGATTCCGTGGAAAGGCCGATTATTATTTAAGACTTATAATCCCAGTAAAATTGTTAAATATGGCATCCTCTGCAGAATGGTGTGCGAATCGGACACTGCGTATATCAGTAATTTTAATATTTATACGGGAACTGCAGGGCCACTTTTAAACACCGTTACGTCGCTTTTAAGCCCTTTTAGGGACTTGTGGCACCACGTGTATATGGACAACTTTTATAATTCTGTGAACTTGGCCGAAACATTATTATTAGATAAATTTAGAATATGCGGTACCATACGTGTAAATAGAGGGTTACCGGATATATTAAAAAAAGTTAAATTACAATATAAACAATCGACATATCGTCGAAAAGGTGAAGTGTTGGTGCAAATTTGGAAAGACAAAAAAAAGGGTGATGTTCGCATGATTTCTACAATACATAACAGACATTTTTCAACTACCACCAAACGAGACAGAAGCACCAATATGTTTGTCAAGAAACCAAACTGCGTCATCGAGTACAACAAGTACATGAAAGGGGTAGATCGTGCCGATCAGTATTTGGCTTTTTACTCAATCATGCGAAAAACAAGGAAGTGGACGAAGCGAGTGTCCTTCTTTTTATCAAATTGTGCACTTTTGAATGCATTTATTGTATTTCAAAAATTAAATCCCGGCAGTAGATTAAAATATTACAATTTTTTAATGACCATTGCCGAAGAATGGTTGACCGCTGAATTACCGGAAATTACTGGAAGTCCTTCTAGTGGCCAAGTAACGCCAACCCCAGGAGTAGTGTATTTCGATCCACCTGGTCGATTATCGGGCACTCTGCGACAGCACGTGCTAATAAAAATTTTCAGTGAAAAAAAGAAAAAAAATGTGCGTAGAGGATGTCGTGTGTGTCGTGTAAATAAAAAAAAAGGAGATACCTCTTTTATGTGCAAATTTTGTGGCGTTCCGTTACATAGAGGAAAGTGTTTTGACATTTACCATACCAAAAAAAGGTACAAAAATTAAGAATTTTTTTAATATGTATAGTTTATAGTTTATTTTATAATTATTGTTTTTGTGTAGGCCACAATTCCTTGTTTCTCTTTGCGCGTTCAGTTCTCCCAAATGAGACACCTTGATTTGTATTTTAATTTATTGATAGTAACTATTTACACAATAAACATAACTAAATGTCTACTGCATTGATTTTACCATATTGTATTGTGAGCTTGTAAAACTAATTGTAAAACTAAAGTGTTTATACTGAAGCTGTGAGCTTTCGTGAAAGAAGGGACATTTGCAGGTACTACCTAGTTTCCCAGTGACCCAGATATGCGGGTTCAGTTTTTAAGAATTGTGCCACTATCTACACCCCCGAAACCTAAGGGGCAATGACCTGCTGAAATTCTTTGCGCATTTGTAGAAGGTCGCTGCGTTAACAAATTCATCTTCTCAAGGAGAGTGCGTGAACTTAAAAATTGTTATTTTTTCGAAACTCCAATTATAGTTTTATGTCTTCTATGTTATATGTTTATCTCTAATATAATTATCATGTCATGTTTCGTCTCTTATCGTAATAAAAGGAATATTAATTATTTCTTTTATTATTCACAATTAAAATTTAATTCATATTATGTTCAACGATGGAATGATAATTTATTTTCGGTTATTATACTCTTTATTTTTTGTATAAACAATTGTGTACATGTTGTAAAAGTTTCATCGAAATACATTAATTATTAAACAAGTTGTAATGATTTTACTGCACATATGCAAAAACCGCGCGAATCATTAACTCGCCCCGTTTTTCGCGGTTGACTCGCAGAATCGTGCCCCGCCGGTAAGGTGTTAATATAACGAGTGACATGGACATTGCCGATTATATTTCGACTGAATTTTACGAGTTGCTATGATTTTGGAAATAAAACTCGTCGAAATATAATCCGGTATATTATATCCATGTCAAAAGTTGTATTTTATATGAGAATTTAACAAATCAGATATTTACGAAACGTTATTTATTAACATTAACTTACACTTTGGCATGTCTTCATTTATTTTTTAGGTAATTTCTGCTACTGATGTAAACCCCCATCTATTTGCTTGCATTTTCGTTGCAATTTTTATAATTACAAATTTAAACTATTAATGGCGATAATAATCGCCTATTTATTTGTCCCTACAGAATAATGAAAAAAGTTCGCTAGTAATTGGCGGTTGTTCAGTCTAGTTCTTATGTTCATTGATTCTTTGACACGTGCGTTGAATTCTCTTATTTATTTGTAAACGTCATTTATTCAAACTGTTAATCTTTTTTTTTTGTCGGCGGTACCCGTGTAACACCTACTTTCAAGGATTGTGAGGTATCGTTTAGAAAACTTTAGGCCGATTTCATCAACGTTTGTTACAGTATGTTAGAATATAAGGTTAGTAAGTGCATTATAACAGAATTGAGGAAGAGTTTGAAAAATTCTGTTATGGCACTTAATAACCGTATAGTCTACAACGTTTTTTGCACAATTGCCTATACGAAATGAAATTAAAAAATTTAGATTGGCTTTGACGTAATTTTTTTTGACAAGAATATTTGGAAGGCATAATATGTGTCACAAATTACTTACCGCATCAGTGTGGTAAGTTCAACTTACAGATTCTGTCAACAACAATGGTAAGTAGCTAGTAACAACATGATTGTGCGAAAACTTTATTTGTAGATTAAATTCATAACAGCAATATTGTTGTAGTTACAGTAACGATTCTTTGCAAATATCTGTTAAGTTTAACTGACTTTGATGAAATCAGCCCTTATGTGGAAGCAACATTCACTGAAAATTCTTGACCTTACACGGATTTTGATTCTAAACTGCTTGTGAACTTATTATAAGGAACAAAATTCCGGGCTCAAGTCACATTGTTTCAAAATGGACAAGAGGAGTTTTGCGTGTGGATCCCTCTTAATGAATAATAAATAAAATATTATACAATGCACGGTTCTACTGTCATTCTTTTTTTTCTACAGTAAAACCCCTTTTAACCTTTTAAAGCTCTTGTCAAATCTCATGAACGTCGACGCAGAAACTAAAACTCGTTTCACGGTGCTACACACCATTTTTCTATAGCTGTTTCCCTTTTTTATTTTGCGCATCTCGCGGTCCATGGCGCTTCGTAAATTTCGGTTACCCTGGATATGTTTCATTCTTACATAAATAAATAATCTCAACTAGGGAAACAACAAAAATTATCCATATATTTTAGTAAGGAGCAAAGAATTTATCACCGATTCTTCTGCTGCAGGTATATCTCGAACTAGAGAATGTTGCTTGTTATCTCTGCAAGAACCTTTCCATTGAAAACGATACTCAGTTTTAAAATCCTTGACTCGATTTCTGCTTTCGATTTTTCAATGATGATTTCTTTGTGCTAGTGGTCCATATCTATCATAATCTTAACTTACTGACTTATTGGGGCACTTATGTTCAACTTATTTAGTTTTTCTTTTCTTCCACTGTGTGTACATATAATTAAATAACGTACGCTATGCGGGCGACTCGATCGTATTCGCTAATTCTCTCAAGATTCTTCAGGAATTGATGAACCATATTGACTCGTATTGCAAAAAAAAAATAATTCGGTAATTGGGACACTCCAGTCATTCGGACAGTTCTGTGTCACTTGCCTCTATAATCCGGATACATACGATTCCATGCAAATCCCATGCTTCCATCGTAAATGCACTTCGAGATAAAACAAGCAAAATGAAGCAACTGCAAATTTTATAGATAAAGACTTAATTGTAGAAGTTTCAAAATTGGACGTAGTGCCTTGAATATTACCGATTTGGAATGCAAATGTGTAGAAAGAATCTTGTAATAAAATTAAACATAAAGATGCTGTTCAGTTATTTTCTAATGATGTTCCCTAATAATGTCAAGCCAATATGACCGTTTCATTTAAACAGCAAGTAGGTTGATTCTGTTTCATGACATGTATCTAGTCATATTGTAAGAATACTTCTTCTCTTTCCTTTTACCCTCTTGAGGGTGATATTATTTTCTGTTAAGGCGGGTTGCGAGCTAGCTCGACCTTCAGAATTTTATAAACTCTCATAGCTGTTACGAACTTCCTGTATCAATAAACAAATTAGCAGGGTCGTTAGTTTCATTGTAAATCTTCCATCGCTATTCTCATCTCAAGGAAAAAATAGTTCTGCCATTATAATTCTCATATTTATTGAAATTTTTTCGATATCTTTTAAGTTATAGCAATAAAAATGTAGTAGGTATCTGCATTTCGGATTAAACAAAAATCGAGATTTGACTGTTGTTATATGTTATAATTGAAAATGCATGATATTGGCATTGCAGTGTAAAAGTAATTGTTCCATTTTTCCTATTATCAAATAGAAATTTGCAACTTTGACTACACCATTAAGTAGAAAATTATTCAGACGATACCGCGCTTTTTATGAGATTTGTTTTTTACTCGAAGCTACAGTGGCAGGCAAATGTATTGAATTCCCATAAGAAATTTGTGTAAGGAACCCTCTTAATGATTCCTTGTTTTCCTATCCTGGATTATCTGTAGTCCTTCACATCAGGAGTGACCCACTGTTTCCTTGAATCTATCGGCGATCTCCATCTCGTCTCTTGTTTTCTGTTTACCCCTCTACAACCAATTTTTCCCTTTCTCCTATTCTTTGGACTATATACCAGAGCACTTTTTTTACAATACTGGACGCTTTATTTATTTATTTATTTATTTATTTATTTATTTGGCTACTTTGAACCCTGTAACATACAATCGGAGACAACTATTAACATAATGCATTTACGATTTTCTGAAATCGTTCGTTTTTTATCAATTACTAGAATTACTGGAATTACTGAATTAAGAACGTAGAATATTGCTAACCTACGACTGTAAAAGCTAGGTTACTATCATGTATATGTAAGAAACTTGTCAATTATTCAAAAATGAAGTTTCAAATTTAATTATGCGATTTCAGAAAAAAATGACTACAATTCACAACAATAAAGTATCTTCACCTGTCTCAGCGCTAGGTAAAGTTTTATGTACAGGGCAAAGTAAACAAAATATCGTAATACTTTTTTGCAAATTTTTAAAACGTTATTAACTTTAAGCAATAAACAACGCTGAGCCGTTCTTAATGGCCAATTGTCTTATTTTTTGTTTAGTAGCAGTTGTTTCAATAATTGTTGCGGCAGAACACAATTATACAATGACACCAGCTTTTAACCTTGCTAATCTGTCTTGCTACTTACATAAATAATGCTTTAATAACAGATTTTACAAATTTAACTTTGTTTTTAGATTTCAGGCTTGGAAAACTTGTTTGGGAGTTTTGGGAATTCCATTTTTGGACGTAGTCAGAGTCTTGGCGGCCGTGTTGATGTTGGGAAATGTGCAATTTATCGACGGCAAGGGTCTTGAGGTTGATGTCAAAGGCGAAATGGAGGTGAACGCTGTAGCCGGCCTGCTCGGGGTTTCAGGCGGGGCTCTATTCAGAGGTTTAACAACCCGCACTCACAACGCGAGAGGACAACTCGTCAAATCCGTGTGTGACGCCAACATGTCGAATATGACAAGAAATTGTTTGGCCAAAGCTCTCTACTGTCGTACAGTGGCCACGATAGTCCGCAGAGCGAATAGTTTGAAACGTTTAGGATCGACTTTAGGCACGCTAAGTTCAGATTCGAACGAATCCGTACACAACCAAGCTGAAGTGGCCAGTCAACATACCTCCACAATAGGAGGAAACAACGCCGGAAGTAAATCAATGGCGGCGTTAAACAACGCAGTGAAACACGCAACTGACGGTTTCATCGGGATTTTGGACATGTTCGGTTTCGAGGATCCCAAGCCTAGTCAGTTGGAGCACCTCTGCATTAATCTGTGCGCCGAAACCATGCAACACTTTTACAATACCCACATCTTTAAATCAAGTATAGAGTCATGTCGCGACGAGGGAATCAACTGCGAAGTTGAGGTCGACTACGTCGATAACGTCCCTTGTATTGACCTGATCTCTTCACTGCGGACAGGTTTGCTGAGCATGTTGGATGTTGAGTGTTCGATTCGTGGCACAGCTGAAACTTACGTGGCAAAAATGAAAGTACAACACAAACATAATACGCGCCTTTTCGACCCTAAACCTCTCGAGTCGCGACTGTTCGGAATACAGCATTTCGCAGGTCGGGTGATTTACGACGCGACTGATTTCTTGGACACGAACAAAGACGTGGTTCCCGATGACCTCGTCGCGGTTTTTTACAAACACATCTGTAATTTTGGCTTTGCAACCCATTTGTTCGGTAGTGAATTAAAAGCTCTATATTCGGTTGAGAATGTGCCGAGGGGAGTCAGTTTTAGAATATCTCCTACATCTCACACTGATTTATTGAATGGGGACGAACCCATTTCAACGTTGACGCAGGACTTCCACACGAGACTAGATAATTTATTGCGGACGCTGGTTCATGCAAGACCGCACTTCGTGCGTTGCATCCGGAGCAATTCGCAGGAAAGCTCGAATCGATTTGATCGCGCAACGGTTGTGCGCCAGATCCGTTCGTTGCAGGTCTTGGAGACCGTGAATCTGATGGCGGGTGGATATCCTCATAGAATGCGCTTCAAGGCGTTCAACGTACGTTATCGGTTACTGGCACCATTCGCAGGCTTGCACAGAACCGAGGAAAAAGTCATGGATGACTGCAACTTGATTCTCCAACATGTAGTCGACCTTTTGTCTAAGCAACATAGTTCTGTAATATCGACGAGTTGGGCTATTGGCAAACGGCACATTTTTTTGAGCGAGGGAATCCGGCAACACCTCGAGATGCTCCGTGCGGAAACTAGGCAAAAATCGGCGACCTTAATTCAAGCCACGTGGAGGGGTTGGAGATTGAGGTGTAAATTAGCTAGTATTCGACGCGAGAAAGAATTACAAGCTACCATCAGCCAACCCCCTCCAGTGAGTCGTCCGACAACTGGCGGTGCAACTCCTAGGCCGCGTCCGCAACCAATTGCAGGCACTCCTCCCCCAGACCCCAATGAAAAATGCGATAGTAAAATAATACAGCAGACTTGCAGTTTGTTCGGTTTGGATCTGGAAAGACCCCCGCCCGTGCCTCCGAGTCGTTCGTACACGGTGACAGGGAACACTAAGTTAGGTTATCCACAAACGCGAGTGATGAAAATGTCGTATCCTGAAGACGTTAAGGGGGACGGTCCGGTATTATTAAAAGGAGAGACCGTGCTCGTGGTCGGCGCGTCGCCCAAGCGGGGCCACCTCATCGTCGAACACAATCACTGTACTCTTCATGTGCCTTTTCAGTATTTAGAATTAAAACAAAGTGTTAATATTTGATGACACAAGAGGATGTTATTTGTCAAAATTTAACTGTTAGTCATATTATTTTTCAGGTAAATCTGATAAAAACGAATTAACTAAATTAAAACCTTATTCAGGGCTGCGTAGAGATGACATGTTTATAATTTGCCTCCTTTGGGAAACTAATTGTCATCATTAATTGATTATACAGCAAGCAGGAAAAATAGCTCAACAATTTGGTAAATCTTCTGGTAGATTTAAAGACAATCTAAAAACAGATAAATTTTTAAATTTAATTTTACACGTTTTGACACACACAAGAATAAAGTTAAAAAAATAATATTGAAAAGTGAACAAAAATCAAGCAATAAATCGATAAATTTTAAATTATTGAGTTTTGAATAAAATTAAAAATACATCTAGTATTCCATTGTTCTGAGTGTATAGCCATAACACCAGAAACATAACAACGCGTTCAAAGGTCGTTTTTAAACCGGGTCGAAGTTTGTTTGCTCCACAATGGAATGCATTTTGAACAATTTTTGCGTTAGTTTTTAAGTCCTTTTACGTAATTTTGCTGATTAAATTTCTTACATTGTCATTTTGACGTTTGTAGCCAATAAAGCAATTTTGATTCCATTTATAATTTAAATCAAAGGCAGTATCAAGTGGTAAGTGGAATTAGTATGTTTGGTTGCAACTAAGAAAATTTCAGAAGTAGACCATAATTGATTCACGGTGTATTTTCAAGCAATTTTGCTCATTACCAAAATTTCTCAAGTATGTCTCCTCATTCGGTATTAAGTAGGTTACAGTGTAACACTGAGTAAATGTTTCTTAAAGTTGTAATATTTAAATTAACTTGGATTGAAAATTCAATAATTCTAACCTCACTTCTAGACCTACCAAACCCACCTTAATGATGCGAATTAATTGTCCAAAGTAGGCAAATTATAAACCTACATAAAATGTATTTCTAAAATTCTTATTTTTTAATGTTTATCTAGTAGTTTTAAAATTCCTAGTGCGGCCCTTCATTCCGAAAAGTTCGCCCAGGCGTTCTATAGATCCTCGAATTCATAAAAGAATCTTAATTAAACTGACTGACAAAACATGTGTTGTCATTTGACGAAAATTACGGGAATCCAATTAGTAAGTACTCTCATAGTACCTATGTATTAACATACGACTATTATTACGATCGATATTACATTCATACGGCAATTTTAAATTATCTGATACTTCTAAAACATCAGGTCTATCGATCTGTATAGTAACATCTCTGCCCATAAAAAAGCTAATTTTTTGTTTGTGTATTACTGATTAATAATAGTCATATCATGCGTTTCTTATAAAACAACCTGTGTAAGTGAATTCGCATAAATTCAAATGCATCACTAACTTGGCTAAAAATTGGGAAAAATTTAGATAATCTAGGAGAAGAATAGAATGGTTATTATTGAACTGAATAATGTTTTAATTAACACGGAAACGTAGGCAGAATAGTCACTGTTTCGTTTTTGTCTAATTTACCCAAAATATTCTGATCAACGTTAATGTTTAATGTCTTGCCATTTTTATATTAGGGCGGAAAGCGGTTGAAGCGCCCATTTTATTTTTAATTTCGAAAATTTTAATTAGTATCAGTTTTAATCAGTATTTTTGTTTTGCCATTGTGAATACATTGCCTGTATCACGTATTTATTTTTTACAGTAAAAACGAATTTATCAAACACTATTTGCCTGTATGCATTGCCCGAGCTGTTAATATTCAGATGTGTTCATTGTACATTGACGCTCCCATTTCCTGTATAAAACCATCGAATCTTCATAGTATTACTTCCATGCTAATTTAATCATACTATCACTTGTACAAAATATTACGCTAGATTCTACAGTTTATTTAATAAAGAAAACTATTTTTTTTATTTTTTGTTTTCTATTACGAAATAATAAATCATGAACAGATATAACTTTATTTATTATTTATTATTATTATTCTTTATTTGCCTGCTTCTTGAAAGTGACTTGTGAATGTGAGCTCGGCTTGATTTCGGCTTGATTGGAGGAACTGTTATTGGAAAAGCTGCTCCAACTTTGCCTGCTACAAATAGTTAAATTAGAAATTAATTATAAATTTATTGAAGTGAGTACTCTTTTTTCAATTTAGTAGGTTTGTTATGGTTTACTGGTACATCGCTCGGACTACCGCCTTCGTCTTCGTTGCTGCCAGGTCTTCTTAGAAATATGAAAACCGACACCTAAAAATGTTTATACAAATAAATATTTTGATAAAATCAGTTTTCGTCCAAAACCCCCGACCTCCACCCTTAACATTTGATGAAATCGAGCCCGAAGAAAATTGTGGTTAAATCGGCTAAAGTATGGTAAAGACCATTTTGTTTATGGAAAAGCGGAATTTTTGAGTCAATTAAACAGCGCGATGGGGCGGTTATAAAAAACTGTTTTGTTGAGCTCTTCAAAGAAACTATATGTGCTCCTAGCATTTTCTTATCACCAGAAATATTATTTAATTGGAAGGATAAAAGATTATAATATGTATACAGACTGTTTCATAAGGCGAAGTTGCATTTAATGTCTTAACCAAAACTCTGAATTTTACATTGAGCAATGATATAAAATATGGATAATTCATATTTCTTAATTGATAAAAAAATACGCATTAATATTGGGCCAATTCGTAGAGAACATGTTTCCTAATAGAATAGTGAAAACCAAATTATTTTTTTTTAAGAATAAAAGGGTAAATTATGCGAGAAAATAAATAAATCCAAGTTCTAAACTATTAGTAATAATTTTTTTTTATCTACAATTAAGCGAAATAGATTCTTATAACATATTCCATGCATTTCTTTCTTTCATTTATTGCTAAAAAGCCAAATTTTAGATTTAAACATATCAACGTTCTGAGGGTAACACTCGCCCTTAAATGAGCTATACAGATATTCTCACTTTGAAAGACAAATAAAGAATGATGAGAAATTTTTGGAATTTTGAAAAATTCAGTTTGTCAAACGGTTTGCATATGTTTTCCTCATGTGCGATTCAGCCCATCAATACATATTGTCAATACATATATTGTCAATACTGCCGAAAAGAATACTTTCATTGTCGTCTATACCTCAATATTTTAAGTCTCAGTTTCAATAACATTGAAAAAACTGGAATATTGTCACTTGTAATACCACTAGAGGTTAAATTATTTCTGGATTTTAATTTAACGTCGAGTGGTATTCGGTAAGAAAATTTTGCACCTTTTTGCAATTTAATTTATGTATTGATATATTACCTATAAACGTCACTCAACGCTATAAATAATACGATATTTTGATTGCAACTTTATGGGAAGCGTTGAATGGCATTTAATGTCAAATAGCATCGTTTATTCTGGTTACGTGTACTTAATGTAAATATTAGTGACAGTAATTATGACGTCAAAAAATTTCCACTAAAATTCACTCCAGGGTCCTACCCAATCAGAAAAAAATTCCGAAAAAATACTTGCGTTGCCTTGGTAGCGGTTCAAAAGAAAGGCTTCTGATTGGTTGAACAGGCTGGTGAAAAATTTTCAATATAATATTGATAGTCTGAACTGCACATAAAAGGAGCAGGTCATTTTAGGATTGATCTGCAACGGTAGTAGGTACCTGCGTCCGCCCTTTTCGCGGAAACCTTTAAGAAAATACTTACATTTCTTAGCCCGACTGGACTTGGATGTTAGTACCCTGTACCGTAGTTACGCGGGAAGAACATAATTCGAGCATTTGTTGAATGCTATTTTATAAATAAATTGATAAATCTAGTATTTTGCAAGATGAAGTGGAAAATTATTTGATATGTTTATTCAAAAAACTCATTTATACTTACAAAAAATTTCTTGCGCAAAACGGACAAATGTATTTACGAAATAATTCAACACTATTCTCAAAAAGGCTTTCGAAGGCTGTAAACTAATTTTCATAAGTAATATCACAAGAGAGAGAATAAATTGAAATTAATTCGAAAGATTTTCGAAAACTTGTTGCCAGGGAATAGATACGAGAGCCTGTATGTACAGTGAGCGACAGCCGAATGGAATAAATTCATTATCTCAATTATTGTGCGTATTGAAAAAAATCCAGAAACACGTCATTTTTAGTCTATCACATGATATACTATAGAATTAAAATTTTATCCCTAACCTCAACCCCCTTCGAGTGACAGTTTCAACCCCCAAATTTTTAAATGGGGAGGAGGGGCTTGAAAGGTCTCTACGGTTTAAAAATTTATTGCAAAAATGAAGAGTAAAAAAAATTAATCTATTTAACAAAATTCGTTATAACACATAAAAAATCAAAAATTAATAACGTTTCGTTCTTAGTAATGTAATGTAAAATCATGCAGGATCCCGCGTTTGCGGGATTGGTATCCCTAGTTGTAGCGAATTTCGTTAAATTGATTAATTTTTTTTATCCTTCATTTTTGGAATAAAATTTTAAATCAGCATTTTTGAATAGAGCATGAAGAGACCTTACAAATGAGGTATCACAAGCCTCCCTTCCAATTTAAAAATTTTGGGGTTGAAACTGTCACTCGAAGGGGGTTGAGGTTAGGGATGAAATTTGCACTTTACAGGTTATCATGTCATAGACTAAAGATTACATGTTTCGGGATTTTTTTCCAATATGGACAATAATTGAGATAGGTGAGAGAATTTATTCCATTTGGCTGGTGCTCACTGTGTGTATAGATATTTCTATATTTACATTTGTGTTGCTAATTGCCCAGCAATTAAAAGCAATTAAAATGGTTAAATCAAAATTCGTGTGCACTAATATTAAGATTGCTTTCTTGTAATAATAATCTAAACTCACCTCTAATAAAAAGCATAAGCCGTAGACGGCAAATTCACTCCAAAGCAAAGTGTGAGAAATCTCGTGCAATTTAGGTACGCACCCACATGTATTAATGGTATCAGTCTTAAGTTGCACCAAATTCTGATGAACACAACCTGCCGCAGCAGCTCGTGCACAACATGAAAACGGTACCGTGTCACGTCTAACTGAAGATAAATCCGGATACGCATCAGTATCTTCTCTCAATAATTCGGCAAACGATTTTTTCCTAAACCTTCTCCTGCGTTGAGTATTTATTTGATATCCACCCCAATCAATTTTGTACCACTCCTTGTAATAATAACCTCCGCAACATTGAAATATGAACTGCACATTGTCCACTAAGTTTTTAGAGAATTGCTTATTATGGTACGTAATTATTAAATTGTGAAAATCATGGCCAAGATAAGACTCGGTGAAAAAAGGATAAATTGCTAACAGTGCGGCTGATAAATGTAGGAGCCCCGAAATTCCAATAGCAAGTCTCTGATAACACAAGGTATACCCATAAATTCGGTCCATATTTGGTGATCTAAAATTTTCTGTTAAATATAATTCTGAAGGGTAGGAAACGTACATCTTTGCGGCTTTCAAACGTATGGCCGTTGGTAAGGCAACAAAGCCAGAAATTAATCCGGCACAAGTGGCTAAATCGGTGTTGGTTAATGTGAGGAAGTCTGAAAATGCAAAGGTTAAGAATCCAGTTATGACCAGTTGTCCAGTGCATGTTAGAGATAGAGCTGTGCACAGTGTTCCAATCCATTCGACATTAGCTAAAACCATTCCGGACCAAAATTATTAATCAAATTAAAAAATTTTGAATTGTCAATATTAACCTAACAAGTGTCAATTTTGAAAGTGCTCAAGTTTTAGTCTGGGTGAGTTTTTCTATTTTTAAACTGATAACGAATTTTTATTGACCTCCAATGTTACAACTTCTACAAGCGTGCAATTTTACATACTGAATTTGCAAACCAGCGCCATTATAGTTGATAGAGTCCAGGTAGGAAGCCAATGATTAATGCCCTTATATCAATCGGTAGACGGCTGGCACGAAAAGAAATATATGAAATAATAACACAAAATTTATCTTCAGTATCTTACTGTTCGTAAAATGTTGCTCCATAGCATTTCATTGGGATCTAATACGCCTTCTGGGAAATAGTTAATACCAAAATGATATAAAATTCTCTATCGAACGACGTCACTTTGGTACCCCACTATAACTGGTCTGTGAAAATGTATTCAAATCCCAAAAACCGTCAGAGATGAAGTTGATCTAATTTGTGCGTCATCAACTAAAAATGATATCGTATGTGTGTGATTTACGTGCTGGTTCCTACCTTATTTGATAATCTTCCACTAATTTGCCCAATCTTCATTCCCAAGAAAAGGATTGGGGTAGGAGGAATAGGGAATTTTCGCAGTCACTTAGCTACTCAAAAACGAAACAAAATCTATCTTTATGTGTCGTGGACTCGACTCGATTCTACTCAATTAAAACTAAACCTAAAACTCTCTCCCACCCACATTTTGGCGGTAGCGCAAACAGTATGAAACGTCCAAATAACTTAATATTTGTGAAAAGCGCTATTGTACCCAGTTTCGTTATTTCGTTCCCTACCTCTGTACCGGTGTGAGTTATACAATGAGTACCAATGTTTACACCTTTTAACACCAAATTCGCGGCTTTCCGTAATGCCAATTTCACCGAAGGTGGCCCAACTGCCATAATTGTTGTCACGGGGCATCACCCAAATCGCTATGAATTCAGTTTTATTGACTTTTAAAAATTTAGAGGATAATTGTCGGGCCATAACCAAGCTCCTGCTGGATTCTTGGTCATAATATCGTCAAGACCGTACTTACAGCAAAATAAATTTAATGCGTATTGAAATGTTCCGGTTCGTATACACATCCGGATTTGTACATCTGAGAATTATATTCAAAATGATGCTGTCGTATTTCGGAGTCTTACTCATCAGCATGGCAAGTGTTGCGGAAAAGCTTGAGCCTGGTCAGAGAAGGTTTGATGTAAAGCATGTCACCTTCACACCAACTGTTGGTGTGGTTATTGCTGTACCACTGGAACTTCCGATGCTTACAAAGTTTAATTTAAAATCATTTTGTTTTCAAAATCAAAGAAAAACTTTCACCACTACTCTAAGTATATTTTCGTAGTGCTTTTTTATGGTCAAATGTATCAAACTTGTCCGTCATTGGAAATTAAATCTCCAGCGCAAATTTCGGAGGTGCGTTGGTACGACTGATTGTCGTTACTGTAGGGTTGTACTGGCTTCGCACAGAGGCTACGCAGGCTAGCGCAATGATGATAGATTTGATCATTTCTACCCACAAACAAGCTATTAGTTGCTGTGGAAAATGAGGATTAATGAAATATCTTCCTCTGAAATACTCAGTTTTGATGACAAACCTTAAACTAGTACCTACTTTTCCGGTCAGTATACGAAACACTTACAAATTGAATGCAACATTTTATCCCCATAAATGGTGAAAATCGTGACAAACAGAAAACTCGGTAACAAACGGGTAAACTGTTAAAAGCGAAGAACCCACGAAACTCCAATAGCTACTGATAACATAAGGTATAACCATCTTGAAAAAACTGTAATTTTACAATTAGATTAAGAGAGGAATAAAAATAAACGTAGACGGTTGGATTTTTAAACGTAGGGACATTGATAACACAATGCAGTCTGAAATTTCTCCTGCACAGTTAGGATTCCGATTATGATCTATTGCGCGGCATAAAGACCTAATCCATTCGATATTACTTAACGGCTCTCGGCAGAGAGACTTGCTTACTTCAATACTACAATTTTACGAGATCGTTTTTCTACTAAATGATAGGCAACCACGGTACCATCTTGGTCATAAATAATTGTACACAATACAGTGCCGTCAAGTAGCTATAAATCACTCTCTTGAAACGACTTACATCTCAACATTTCCTGAATTTACAAAGGCCGACATGTGTTTGGGTCGCCTCTTTTATTCTTTGCAAACGCCAGGTCTCTTACAAAAATTCGTCTTTAAAATCGTAGCTAGTTTTTGTTACTCTAAAAAATTATTTATATTTCTCCGTCAATTTCCGAATGTGTATCCTATATCGTTTAATTGATACAAATTAATAACAAACCATTTTTCACTTCCATTCACCACTGTACGTACTTGAAGTTTTATGTGAACAGGATATTTTTTATTACATAATTGACTAACGGTAACAATTTTCCCGCTCTGATAAAAATTAATGTACCGAAAATATGTGATTATTGTTAATCTGGCGCGCGAGTTGAAGCGGCGTCGTCAAAACGGGGCAACGTCAAAATCGCATCGAGGCCCCGATGGCGGTGCATGGTGACGCACAGGACCGAATGTGACAGTCGACTATTAAGTTCGTAATTGCGTTAGTGTGGAGGTAATTATCGTCATTCGATGCGTCAATAATCGGAAACTCTGTTCGATTTTTGAAATTGAGATTTAGAGGTGCGTTTAATGCGATCATCGATTTTACAAGTTGGCTAACAACCTGGCAACTGTCAGAGTGACACTGATTGTTTTCAAAATGCGAAAATGCCGTTGCTTGGTAACTGACAATTTTCAAAAAGAATTTGAAACATTGGTAACCAATCATTTTGAAAAACAATTGAAAAATGTGTTGCCCTGGTTACTAATTATTGCTTACGAAAACAGCCAGAGTAAGGTTTATAATTCTAACATTTCCACAACATTAAAAAAAAAAAACACTTTGAAACATTAATAGGAAGCTAATAGTTTTGAAAAAGAAAAGAAGTTATTTAGTAACATTGACAGTGACAATTTTGACAAACAGTTTGTGACACAGTCGCCTAGGTAACTAATAATTTTGGAAACAAAAACCGTTTGTTTGCTTAAACATTGTTACCCAGTAACAACCAGAGTGCGACTTAAAATTTCAACACTTTTGAAAATCACTCTTTGAAACATTGGTAAGTAGCTAATAATTTTGAAAAAAAAAAACAACTGTAACCTTAGCTATGAAAACAGTTTTATTTAGTGACATTGCTAATTTTGATAAACAATTGGTAAGTAATAATTTTAAAAACAAAAACCGTTTTCTATGATTTCAGGTAAAACCGCTTTTTTAAAACAAAATTTCAAATTTGGAAACAATGTATTGTTCCAAAAGTGGGTGTTCATACAATCAAGTCATTTTAAATGAAGAAAAGAAGCTAGGTTCGTTTCTTTCGGTTAGTTTTTATTACAGGCGGTAAGGTACATAAGTTTCCTGGAATTGCAAATTCCACAGTGCATTGTGTTTTGTTTGTGTCAAAAAAAAAAATTGCTTAAATATTGGGAAATATAGCTTAAACGCAACCGTTAACTACTTTTTAATTTTTCTTTGTAATTAAAAAAAAATTAAAGAGAAAAAATACGATAAAGTAAAATGTTGCCAAAGGTTTGATTATTGTTTTCAATACGATACATTGAAATAATCAAAATGTTGAAGATTTGGACATTTTAATTAATAACAAGTTTAATTGACATAATATCAAACTGTAAGTAAGCGAAAGCCGCCCGGATAGCGAACTTCTTTTAAAATTTGAAAATGCAACCGTACTCCAGTCAAAGGCGCCGAGGAAGGGTCTTACGACGTTTACTGTTAAAACAACCGTAGTAGTTCATTTTATTTAGTTTTTTTCGCCTATTTCGTTTTGTTGACTTAAATTGTTTTTAAAACGAACGGATTCAATTGCATGTTATTAGTAAAAGAAAAGAAAAAACAGAAAATTGTTGTGATGTAATTAGCGTTATTTAAATATTGTCATTAGATTGAATAAAACTTAAGTTATACCCTCACATGTATTTATTATTATCCTTGAAATTTGATCGAAATAAAAAACGAGTATATTGACGTTTAAAATAAAATTTGCTTCGGCAAGATATTTATTTTTCACCTAAAAGAGGGTCGGAAACAGGTAGTTAAAATAGACCCAAAATGTGCAGCGTTACCATTCAATGTTTCATATACCAAAATGAGAATTCTCTTGCTGGATCCGACCAGACCACAAGACATTAGTATCTTGAGTGCACCCAATAAATCAAACTGACGGATGACTTCAGGCGATCTTTTTCTTGACCATTTCTCGGCAATTTTTTTTACATGAATTTACAAACATTGAAATAATTAAAAAACGGTAGTATATGAAGAAAAACGATATAGTGAGGGCCGCCGATAAATGAGTAAGCTACAAGACCATTACAATTTTAAAGCAAAATGTTGAAAATTGGAGCCGTACAGAAAGTTGTAAGACTAGGTGAATTTGGACATTTTAATTAATAACAAGCTTAATTGACATAATATCAAACTGTAATTAAGTGGAAGTCGTCTGGCTAGCGTGTACTCGTCGTATAAGATAGCGACCTTCTTTTCAAATTTGAAAATACGACCATACGGACAACGTACAAAACCATTGAATTTAGTCTCGAGGTGCCGAGCAGTCTTAAAGTAATTTCGGACCAAAATTAATAACAGAAATGAAAAAATTCGAATTGTCAATATTAACGTAACAAATGTCAATCTTGAAGAGCTAAATTAGCTCGCGTAAATTTTTCTATTTTTTTTAAATACTAGTAAAATGTTAAAAGAATTTTTATTGACTTTCAATGTTACAACTTTTACAAGGCGAATACTTTTACATATTGAATTTGCAAAGCAGCGTCGTCATTTGAAAGTGTCCAGGTAGGAAGCCATTGATTGACACCATTCCAAAAATCAGTAGATGCCTGACAAAAGTAAATACATACATATAGAAAATAAGTGAACATAATTTCAACTCTTTTATCTTACCGCGGGTGAACCGTTGGCCCATGGTTTTCCACCGGGATTCGCAGCGCCATCCGGGAAAAAGGCGACACCACCGACGGCAACATTCAAAATAATATAAAATTCACTATCGAACGGTGCCATTTTGGTACCCCATATCCATGGGTTACTGTAACCAGTAGATTGGAAATTGCCCAATTCCCAAAAACCACCAGCGGGGGGCGCAACCGATCCAATTTGTTGATCATCAACCAAAAATGATATCGAGTCAGTCGTCCAAATAACGGAATACTTGTGGAAAGCGCTATTATAACCAGCTCCGTTATTTTGTTCCCAGTGTGTTTGCGGGTATGCGTTGTGTTTATAATCCGGTCCCCAATGAAGGGTCGATCCCATTTGTTGAGTACCAATGTTTACACCATTCAACACCAAATCGCGATTTCCACGGGTTTCCATAATGTCAATTTCACCGGAAGTGGGCCAACCGCCGTAATTGTTGTCACGCGGCATCATCCAAATCGCTACAATTTAAGTTTTAATGACTTATAAAATTTGATGAGGTATTTACCAGGCCATAACCAATCTCCAGCTGGATTCTTTGCCATAACGTCAATACGTCCATATTTGAAGGAAAAGGAGTTAACGGTGCGAAGCCTGGCACTTTTAACTGGGTTTAATGCGTTTGCAGCGGTTCCAGTCCTGACGCATCCGTACCATGCGGGATTCGTACATCTGGAAATTGTAATCAAGCATCTGTTGTCGATATTATCAAGTCTTACTCATCAGCGGGGGATCCTCCGTTCAGGTCAAGGGTGGCGGAAGTAACTGAACCTGGGCCGAGATGATCTTCGGTCAAAGACGGCTTGATGTTAAGCATGCCACCATTAGTCCAACTGTTGGTGCGGTTATTGGTGTACCATTGGAACTCCCAATTCTTACAAAGTTAATTTAAGATTAATTTGTACTTTCAAAATTAGTATAAAACTTACACCACCACCTCCTAGTGTATTCTCGTGCTGCCATTTTTTAAGGTCAAGTGTGTCAAATTCTTCATTGAAAATTAAGTCTCCGGCACAAATTTGTGATGGTGCATGGGTACCGCTGGCTGTTGTTACTGTGGGGTTGCACTGGCTCCTCACAGAAGCTACACAAGCAAGCGCGAAGACAAAAAATTTGAACATTTTTACCTACAAACAAGCAGCAGGTTGTAATGTGAAGTGACGATAAATAAAATACCTCGCTCTTAAATACTCGGTTTTCATGACGTAGTTCTAATGTATCCTATTGACAACAAGTCTTAAAATATATTTGAAGATTTAGAGAAGGATCAAGACATGACAGATTACATGATGGATTTATTGGGAGTATATCGTGTTATTACGAGATAAATAAAAAATGCATAATAGTAATTTTTGTGTGTAATGCTGACGTGTAAAATTTGTATCAAGGCAGTTCATGTGTTCTAATTTAATGAGCTTTCTAACAATATTCGCATTTTAGTAATATTATATTAGATCATTCACAGCCAACTTGTATAATTAAATGAGAAAAAAATTGTGTAATTCAAGGTTATAAAAAATACAAAACGCTATTCCGTGATAGAAAAATATTTGATGCCATCAATAAATCAATAAATGTGTTTACACGAATTGCAGAATCAATGCATTGTATTGACATTGCGGGAATTACCATATAAAAAGAGTGAAACAGATTTATTTAATTTAAAAGTTGTTGTCATAATTCGCAGTACTGCAATTTTTTTTCCACTGTTTTAAATGTAGCGAGAGCCTTGAAAGTTCTACAGAACATTTTTTACAAGTTTTACTGTGTCTTGTGAACAATACCTACTAATAAATAGTTTGGGGGCGTACTGCTTCGTACACATTTGAGCAAACTTACGCGCACGAACACTGTACGCGCAAATTTTCTCAGAAAAGTGGGCGTGTGCCCACACACTTTTACGCGCACAAACGCTATCCGGCGATTGTCGGTTTTTTAAAATGCATCCAAGGATTTGTGTGCTCAGTGTGGACGGGTAAAGAAGATTGCGTGCGTAAAATTTTTAAAATGGAATAGCTAAGTTGAACTAACTCGTACAGCTGGAACGGTTTTTGTGCGCGTAACTGTGTATGCTAAATAATTTGTACGCACAAAAGTTCTTGCGCGCACAGCGTTCGTACGCGTGAATTTGCTCAAATGTGTACAAGCTTAAGGGTCGCGCTGCGCCGTCAAGTTAACGTCATAAACGGAGTTAATTTCTGTGTTTATACATTTATACGTATTCGGTAATTCGGGTTTTATAGGAGCCCATTCAAGTTATACACTGACTTTTTGCAAGGTTGGACCGTTTTTTGTAAGTATATAAATTTACTGGGCTAGTATAAAATCAGAATTACCGAATACGTATTGGAAATGTATAAACGCAGCATATGAAGTCTAAAAATCGTCGAATCTTCCGGATTCTCAGAAACACTACTGATTTTAATTAAATGTTTTTTAAAAATATTTCTTACACTACAGGGTGATGAAAAAAAGGTGCCTATGATTGATATTGGGACCATGCTTTTTGTTGAAGTATTGTGGAAATCACAACAAAAGTGGTCCAAATAGATTCTGTTTAAAATTAAAACAGTTAGTCTAAGAGCGCAAGGTGGCAATACTGCACATATTTCTTTTTCTAAAGAATTACTTTCAGGTAGGCCTACTTCTTGTATCTAAGCAACCAACACTGACAGATACTGTCACTTGCGTAAGACAAACAACTGTCACGTTGACATAACTTTTCTTATTTTAAAAGAATTTAATGTAATTACACAATAATACACAAACAAACAAGTAATTGAAGGGCTGTATGCAAAAAGTTCCTAAGTAGCGTTGTAGAGATTTTCTACTGTTTGCGCTATTTCCGATAAGAATGGATGACCTTTCCGTTTAATAGGCCCCCAATCATGTTATTTAGTAAAAACAGATCAATCAAAATTGAAACAATGTAATTTCCAGATCAAATTGAAACATAAAATCTCAAATATCTCAGAATAGGAAAAAGTGACTTAGAGACTGTCGCGCTAATCCTTGTATGCTTCGTCGTGGTGCAGTTTCAATCGCTTCCACAACTGCTTCCTTCAACGCTGGTGTGCGAACTTCACGAGGTCGTCTACCGTTTACAGAAATCGGCACTATTTGACTATTTTCTCTTAATTTTTGCTCAACTTTTTTAATTACGTTAGCATCTGGATGACGTCGAAGTGTGCTACACTCTAGCATATTCTCTAGCAGCTTCCGATGCGTTATTATCTATCTCACCCAAGCGGAGCAACATGTCTAGATATTCACTGAAATTGTATTCCATTTTAAGACTTTTTAGGACAATTGACTTGTATCGTTCAAATTTGACAAGAGAACTGACATTGAATAGTGAATTATTCTTACCAACGTTTCCTAGGAGGTTTGCGATGTTGCGACATTGATAAATTTTCATCGGAGCCAACAAACCGTACTTTTGACATCGGTAACAAAGTTGGTTTCAATAGATTCTTTACACTTTTTTTAAAAAAAGCACCATCAACTGCATCAAATTTAGACCCTAACAATGAAATTATTACAAAATTGTTAATCGTATAGGCTTTTATTGTCTGAATAGGAAAGCGTATAACTTGGTAAAGAGACGACAAATTTTATTTTGGCTTTCAAATTCGTGTTTTGTTAGAAATCGTCTATAACATGTAGCTACTCACGGGCACCTTGAATTCAGAAACATTTCAAAGGGCGGAAAATTTGTTTTGAATTATAATTTAGAAATTTATTTATTGTTTTTTTTAATCTACATACAGGGTGATGAAAAAAGGTGCCCATGATTAGCTACATGTTATAGACGATTTCTAACGAAACACGAATTTGAAAGCCAAAATAGAATTTGTTGTCTCTTCACCAAGATATAAGCTTTCTTATGCAGACAATAAAAATCTATACGATTAACAATTTTGTAATAATTTCATTGCTAGAGTCTAAATTTGATACAGTTGATGGTGCTTTTTAAAAAGAAAGTGTAAAAAGTCTATTGAAACCAACCTTATTACTGATGGCTCCAAGGAAAATTTATCAATGTCGCAACGTCGCAAATCTCCTAGGAAGCGGTGGCAACAATAATTCACTTTCCAATGTTAGTTCACTTGTCAAATGTGAACGGTACAAGTCAAATGTTCTAAAAAGTCTTAAAATGGAATACAATTTCAGGGAATATCTAGACATGTTGCTTCGCTTAGGTGAAACAGATAATAACATATTGGAAGCTGCTAGAGAATATACTAGACTGTATCCACATCGACGTCATCCATATGCTAACGTAATTAGAAGAGTGGAGCAAAGATTAAGAGAAAATGGCCAAATAATGCCGATTTCTGTAAATGGTGGACGATCTCGTGAAGTTCGTACACCAGCGTTGGAGGAAGCAGTTGTGGAAACGATTGAAACTGCACCACGACGAAGCATACAAGGATTAGCGCGACAGTCACTCTAAGTCACTTTTTCATATTCTGAGATATTTGAGATTTTATGTTTCAATTTGATCTGGAAATTACATTGTTTCAATTTTGATTGATCTGTTTTTACTAAATAACATGATTGGGGGCCTATTAAACGGAAAGGTCATCCATTCTTATCGGAAATAGCGCAAACAGTAGAAAATCTCTACAACGCTACTTAGGAACTTTTTGCATACAGCCCTTCAATTACTTGTTTGTTTGTGTATTATTGTGTAATTACATTAAATTCTTTTAAAATAAGAAAAGTTATGTCAACGTGACAGTTGTTTATCTTACGCAAGTGACAGTATCTGCCAGTGTTGGTTGCTTAGATACAAAAAGTAGGCTTACATGAATGTAATTCTTTAGGAAAAGAAATATGTCCAGTATTGCCACGTTGAAATTTTAAACAGAATCTACTTAGACTACTTTTGTTGCGATTTCCACAATGCTTCTACAGAAAGCATTGTTCCAATATCAATCCTAGGCACCCTTTTTTCATCACCCTGTATAAGAAAAGTCCAGACTTTCTCCATAGCTCTATCGCCATTGGCTGATAGGCTGACACATTAATATAAATGGGGTGCTTGATGAAACAAAAATTTCACAAACATCAAAAAACGCCGTCAAAAAATCGAAATAAAAATCACAATTAACTGAGTTACAAATTAGGACGGGTAACAACCCTATAAGATAAGAAATGCAAAAAGAAAAGTTTGACGTTTAAGGTTTCTTAAGGTATATTTAAGGTAGGATTTGAAAATATAATTGGATTTGAGCTGTGTGTCTTACAGAGTCGTACATCAGTTGATGCACTCAACATGTTGTCAAATAATTTCACTCCTCTTCGAGCCGCGAAATTAATTTTTGACAACATGTTTCGTGTCCCAACTCATGCGATTATCGATAATCTCGATTCCACTGGTTGTATTGTATATGATAATAATATTTTGATTCAATAAACAGTAAACAAGAATTTTCCAATCAACATTCCCGATGAAATGTAGTACTAGTTTTGAATAGAAAACACAGAAAAATCTGTGACTGACGATTCGTAAGTTGAAAATGCTTCTCAAAACATTTTTTTTTATTAAAAAGTTTTCGTTACAAAAATAATCTTATTGCTTCATGTGATTTGTATTTTTTTATTGGGGGCAACAAAATCACTTTATAAGTTTCAGTACGAAAAAGAAAACTGACAATGAGTGGATAAATGGAACTTCAAATACTTACTTGAGAGCAAAAAGGAGCGAAAAAGTAGTTTCAGTTTTGCTCGAAAATTATTTGTCTCCATTTTGGGCTCAAAGAGGTTCAGTCTCTTTTTTCTTCATAACTTGCAGGAGTCCTGCTTTTACTGTGACGTGCTCAATATGAAACAGCAAGTACTTATTAACCTGTGTAATTTCAAATAATAGGTACAAGAACATATTAAAAACTTCGAAACAATAAAATAAATATGTTTTGAACAATTCTGGAAAATTGCATAAATAAATAAGTATTTTTAGCAGAGTAAACAATTTTGGAACGAACGTGCCGCCGTGACACAAAACATACAAGAAGCAAACGGAAATTTTTAATAATCAAAATGTCGATTAAATTAATCGACATCAAAGAGCCCACAACGCGCTTAGCTTATCTACTGAAATACTTGCACACGGTGTATCGTATGATTATACATGTTAAATTCCACCTTTTGTACTTTTGGCATTTAAGGGAACGTTTACGGAATAAATGCGTCATAGTATTCTAATGTGCATCAAAATGATACGCCATATGGCAAGTAAATTATTTGTTTTTTAGTGACCACTGGTCAATAATGAACAAATTTAAAATTTTTGGTGATTCTATTACAATTTTAGAAAGAAAATACTTCTAGAACAATTTACAATTTAATGGCATTTTATTCATTAAAATCGTTGTATAACTAAATTAATTAATTTTACAAACTGACCTGCAATTTTGTCAAAAGTGTTTTAGCAGCTTTTCTGTAAACGTTCTTTTAAATACCAAAAGTACAAAAGGTGGAATTTTACATGTGTACTCGTACAATACACCATCTGCAAGTATTTCACCTTTGCGGCAAATCTTATTTTAGTTAACGTCTCTTTAGGTACTTTTAAGTAATAATGATTTACAATTTTTTCACATTTTTGGAGCTCTAAATACAATGTTTGTCCAAAGTGTCAAAAAATTAAATTTAACTTTTGTCAAGAAATTACATATCGTATTTAGGCGTGTATAGCCGGCGTGTATGTATAAGTCGCACCTGAATTTTTAGAGAACATTTCTAGGGATTTTGTTTTTCTGAATTTCGTATTAGACTCAAAGTAGCTTCTTTCTGCGACATGTGGCAATGCTGTACATTGTTCTAAACTAAAAGGTGTTTACAGTATTTAATTTAAAAATTTCCAAACTCCATTTTCACCCGCCTATTTTTAGTAATAAAAGTATGTCCTATGCACGCCTAAATACGGTATTTGCAAATAACTGCCGTGCCGTGAGAACAAAAATTATATATTTTTTTGATAATTTGCAGTAAAAAATATTTTAAATTCAAATATTACTAGTAACAGAAAAAATTGTATATACATCACGGTGGAGAAGTATTATCATAACCTTCGTTTGCTATATCCTTCTGCGCTACGCGCCTGAGGATCTATACGCAGCCCTCAAGTTATAAAAATACACTTTTTCACCTTAATATATAGGGTCTTTCACAACTCGCGCCCTAGAGAAAACTGACATGTGCCGACGACAATAGGTTGTCATTTTAACTCCACCAATCCCGGAAGGGCAGCACCAAGTGTTATTAAAAATAAAACTGATTGCTAAGTTTGAAAAATATTACTAGTCTGCCTGTCGGTCTGGCAGATCAAAGTTGTCCCTGTCAATAATTTTAGGTTAGCAAGGTTTTATCTTTGAATTTTTTAAAATTAAAACAACAATTGGCGGTTCAGAAAAGAAACGATTTTATTGCAAATCAAAATTATAATAACAGTAAAAAACTTCGTCAAAAGAAACTATGGAACGAAACAAATTAGAGCAAATGCTCAAAATGCCCATCATTCATTTCTAAGCATAAACGTGCCCTTCTTAAGAGGCTTAATTTCGAGTCCATGATCATTTGTGGGGTAATTGTAGCAAATGAGTCTTGGATTCGATCTCGGAGCTCCTCCTCCGTGTTAGCGGGATTTCTGTAGATAACATTTTTTACATGCCCCCAAAGAAAAAAATCAAGGAAATTTAGATCGGGAGACCGCGGAGGCCAATGTCGTGGACCACCTCGTCCTATCCAACGGTCAGGATATTGTTGGTCCAAAATTCCGCGCACTTCCCGGCTAAAATGTGGGGGTGCCCCGTCGTGCATAAACCAGTTGTTAACTCTAAAAATGAGTGGTATATCATCCAGTAAATGTGGAAGTTCCATATTTAAAAATTCAGCATAAATATTTCCTGTTAAGCGTGCAGGAAACTCGAAAGGTCCAACCTAAAGGGGAAGGATTAAATTTTCTAAATTAATTGATTCTGTTGCCATACCATACGACCCCCCAACAAACCAGCCCACAAATTGACTGAAAATCGCTCTTGAAATGCTCTTGGAAAAATAGCTCTTGGATTTTCCTCTGCCCAAATATGCCAATTATGAGCGTTATAATACCCTTGCCTGCCAAAAGTTGATTCATCCGAAAATAAAATTCGCGAAACAAAATTTGGTTCCAACATTTAATGATCGACCACATAATAGAGAGAAAGAGAGAGAGAGAGAGAGAGAGGGGGGGCTCTTGTAATATTTCCTAGCACAATCTAACATTGAAATATTTCAAGAGCCTCCAAAAATCCAACGAGGAATACCTTATTACTATTGTTCAAGCTTTTTCCTAGTTTCAGTCGTTTATTAATGCGAATAGTGTACATGATTGATTTTTTGAATATTGTTTAATAGCTGAACCTGTATTTTGTCATGTAAAAGTCACAAAATACAAATGTAAACATTGATAGGTGTGACTAATTAATCCAACCTAATATATCAACATTTTAAACCGAAAAATTCCTATGTTATGGGATAAAGACTTTAAAAACTAATCGGAGCTAACGTTAATGTTATCATTTAATAGGTACTTCAACTTGTTTATTTCTGTTTTTTTTTTGTCGTTAGTGTAAAATTGTTTTTTCAATGTAAATCCTCATATATCTGTTATCAACGGATGAAAATAATGATACCACTTAAAAGGATAAAAACATGTACTCAAAAATAGATCAGAACATTCAAAAATTTGTTACTTAAAATTCTAAAGCAAAAACTTTAACATAATCGACGATTAGCCGGCTGTTTTCGCTCCATGTAGCGTTCCAAGTTTTTTGCTTTCGGTAAAAATTCTTTTGACCTTTCGGATCCCCATTTGTCCACAGTTTGTCACCGTCATCTTGATCTGGGAAAGAATGCCCGCCAACTCCGACTCCGATGGTTAAATACATTTCCCTATCGAAAAGTGCTAGCTTTGTTCCTTCCTTCCATCTGTGCGCCGCCTCTGTTAAACCTAAATTTTGCGCTTCAGTCGAAAAACCGTTCGGTGGAGCATAAATGTTACCATACACTTCGCCATCAACTAACAAAGTGATCGACTCTGAAAATGAATGTATTAACAGGAATGTTGTTTGCATTTGTTACTTGTTTACCGGGTTTCCAGTTAACCGAAAAAACGTGAAATTCGTCATTCCAACTGGAGTCTTTTTGTATGTTTCTCAGACCGTAAGTTCTGGCGGGTTCAGTATCTCCTAAAATAACTCCTTCAAATAAATGCTGCGACTTATTTCGATTTTCTGCTAGATATGCGATTCTTATTTGACCAGATTCGTATCCTCCACCATAATCTTGACTCTTGGGATTTAGCAAAAGTTCTGTAAATTGACCACAAATTCAGATTAAAGAAGACAAATAACAATCTCCTAATTTGGTATTGAAATAATACAACTATTTTACGATTTGCCCACAACGTTGTAATATAATCATAAAATTATTTTATTGTAATTGAATGAAGGCGGGTATAAATTGATAAAAAAACCACTTGTCGAAAATCTTAATAAATCTTAATAAATTAAAAAAAAAGAAACATTTTGAAAATTATTTTTTCGCATACGTTACGTTTCTGGTCCAAAAAGTTTGATTAGGAAAGAAAATGATTTCATTTTAAGTTGAAAACTATTAACCGACCAAGTGATTTAAGTGTAGCTCAACTATTTTCCAAAGAGACCATTATCGGTGTAGAGTGAAAACCTCGTAATTTATGAGAAACTGAAACGCAAAACTCAAATTTTCTCGAGCAACAAATATGACTTATACCACTAGCCCTCAACGGCTCACTTATTAATGAACAGATCATAATCTCGCATGTAGGTCTTTAATTGTAAATATTGTTGATATTATTAATCGCCGATCCCAACAGTGTTGGTTATAATATTTACTAAATTTATTTTGTTTTCCGTGACAAAAATTCAAATTTTAAATTAATATACCTACACTCAGAAAAAAACATTCTCGTAGGCAAGAAAATTCGGGCTTAAATTTAAACTTGCGCGTTCTTAATTTTGGCCCAAGAATTGGTCATTCTTGGGTTTTAAGAATGTTCATTCTTCTTGTCAAATTTAAGAATGGATCATTCTTGATTTTAAGAATGTTTATTCTACTTGCCAAATTTAAGAATGGGCAATTCTCGATATCAAGAATGTTGATTCTATTTATCAAATTTAAGAACGGGTCATTCTTAATTTCAAGAATTTTGATTCTTCTTGACAAATTCAAGAATGCGTCGTTCTAATTTTAAGAACTTTTATTATTTTTACGAATTTTAGAATGAGAAGGAGTTTTAAAATATTATGAAGTTATTTAACATACGTGCTTTTATTAAAAGTAGGCAAATACAGTACTAAAAGTAAAAATTTGACAACGTCACATCATATTCTTTTGTTGAGTAGCTCATTATATTTAATAATAATAAGTTCAATAAAACATGATATTAGAAATAATTGTATAACTACTAAAGTTCACTGTAAAACGCAATAAAAAAATATTTGAGAAATTATTGTATAATTACATACTAAAGTTCACTTTAAAACGATAATAGGTTTTTTCTTCAGACCAAAAGTAAATTGAAATGTGTATCTATTATCTTACTATAAAAATAAACTTATCACAAAAAACTACACAGTCCAATACAGTTTTAATACATTTAGTTGCTAATTATAACAGTCACTTGATCTATCCTTTTTTCTAAGTATTTATTGTTGAATAAGTTTTAGGACGTTGAATTAATGCTTGGTTTCCAATTTTTTTTGTTGCTTTTCCTACAAATCCTGCACTTTGGTTTATTTTCTTTCCATGGGAATAATTGGCCGAAATTTACATCAATCTAAAAAACATTAACAAAATAGTTACATTGTTCTACAGATATCACAAGAATTTACCAAAATTGAACACTTTGAATGTTGCAATAATGACCACTCGTCTATAAGTTGATCAATACTTTTATTTTTATATTCCTTTAGACGATAATTTGTGGTGTCTCTCCATTTTACGCAGATTTCTTCCCAGAAAACGCTCGCATCCGTGTATTTGAGCCACGCTTTTGTTTTGTTACATTCTTCCATCCGCTAAAATGGATGATTTGTAATAAGATAGATACAACACTAAAAGTATAATAGATAATCAAAATTATTTCTTTACCTTCTTCGTTACTATGATTTGTTACAGAAGCAACGGATTTCGCACGTTCCTTCCTTTTTATAAGTCCTTTATTTACCATTTGATGCTTAATATTTCGAAGTTTGTCGTATAATTTTCCCTTCGGATTGCCATCAAATTTACGGGGAACGTAATAAATTTGCTAGAATTAACATTTATGAATATAATTTTTGTTTGTGACAACTACAGCGCATGCGTTTCTGCCATGATTCATTATTCAGTGGACATGCGTTTTTCTCGCAAATGATTAACGAAAACGGTGTTGTGTAATAAATTGGGTGATAAATAAAAAATAATTTTGAAATTCCACTGTTCACATTTATTTTTTATTCCTTCTCTAATTTTCCGAGAAGATTCAGCAGAACGCAATACTTTTTACAGAATATAAGTAATTTTTATTAATCGTTGGCGAGAAAAATGCATGTCCTATGGATAAATAAATTACGGCGTTCTAGATACCCGCAAACTTACTTTTCGTTCGGATGGAAATAAACTCTCAATTTGTAGTAGCGTTTCTAACGACTGGTCATTCTGTTCATCGACTAATTGCATTGAATTAGATCAACATCGTGCGACACTAAACCACTTGTAACGTTATCTAAACTAAACTGAGGCCCGTTGCCCAAAAATTGTCGGCAATAAAATAATTTACACTCATCGCACCCCGCTAGGAAATACGATACAAGGGAAAAATATCGTAACAAAATTATTTTTTGAGATTTTACTCTCATTGTACGACTCAAATTTTTGTTAAGAACCCATCCCTTAGTTAACAGCACGTTTCGGTAATAAAAATACTTTTTAAAGTAACCGTTAAATCTAACCGTTACATTTTTTAAATAGACCAAAAGAATACTGGAAAACCGGAATTTATTGTGGGAGTACAGAACAGCGTATCTAATCTTATTATGTTATGTATGAGATTCTTTGATATTAATAATATTTACTTTATTAATGAAGCGTTTTTTCAAATTTGATTGCGACCATGTTCAAAATGTATCCTTCTAGTAACTTCTATAAAGAAACAATATTTCGAAGAGTTATTATAAAAAGTTTTCAGTAATATATATTTGTAATTTATTATAGGTACTTAGAATCATTCATTTGCACTCGGAGAAATTAGTAGCTTATATTATTATACAAGACAATAAAGTTGAATTTATTCCATCGTTTAACGGCGAAATATACAATTTTAATAAATTACGATTATAAGATTTTTTAGCAATAAGTCGAAGTGACTATAAATTTAGAAAAAACAATAAGTACATAATAGATGCAAATTTTGTTGCTGTTTATTAACCAAAACACGTGCTACAAACAAATTTTTTATGATTAAAAACAAGAAGCAGATAAAATTATATTTTATGCTTCTGAAATGAGTAAACAACATGCAATGTTAGCCGCCAGAATTGATTGAAAACTTTTAAAGTAGACTGATGTTTTAAACAGGCATAGAAAATCTAAAAATTAATTCTCACAAATATACAATTAATAGAAATAAATTAAAACTAACCACTGACGGAAGTAAAACATATTTTATATGGTTTTTATCGGCAGCCAGATTGATTGTTCAAGACGAGAACTAACTGCATTAAATTATTGTAAAATATTCTAATAAAACTATGGATTATTCCAACGTTTCGCTGCTATTCAAGGGCAGTTCACTGAAAAAAAAAAGTAGTAAATAAAACTACAATTGTACAAATTTTTACCACAAATTGTATTAAAAATACGACTAGTTACAAATTGTATCATTTTTTTCTAAACAATTGTAGTAACTTGGTTGTAGCTACATTTACAATAATTTGTGGCATATAGTACTAACGTGTATAGCGAGATTTTCGACAAATATAATAGTAAAGTGTACTACACAGTCATTGCAAAATTTACTAAAATAAAGACTAATGTGTTCCAAATCTTTACAGTAAAAAGTATAAGATTTTATACTAAAAATTACTATTTTAGAGATTAAATTTTGCGACAAAAAAGAGAAACAGTTACCATATACACATATCTTTTTCTATTATTATTGCCGTTATTTTTACTACAGGTTTTGCAGCATATTTTGCAACAATTAACAGACTTCTGCGCCTAATTAATGTAGTAAAAAGTAATATGTATATTCGTTGCAAAATACTACATTTTTTATGAATCACAATTTACTACTTTTTTTTGGAATGGAATTAGTGGTAAAATGAACCAGGTAAAATGAAACGCAAGAATTAATTATAACAGGATTGTTTCTTATATATTTTAAACAACATCTACAGTAATAATACAAGTAAATACAAAAAGAGCTTTTACTTACAAATTATGTTCCTTGTTCATAACAATTTTTAAAATTTTTTAACACTTATTACAAATCACAAACATTTTAAAAAACACATTCTTTAAAACATTGTCAAATACACAAATTACATTTTAAAAACATATTTTTTAAAAACACAAGGGAAAAATTTAATAAATTAAATAAACAAAAATAATAATGAACTCTTACGTTTATATAAGATGTATGTGGTGTATATGGTACAACACCAAGTGCGTTTTTTTGGGAATCTTCTGTTAACGGTAGTGAATTATCTGAAAAATAAAATGTATTGAAATTATTATGGAGGATACTTACAAATTTGGTTCCTTTGTTTATAACAATACAAAGGAACCAAATTTGTAAGTAAACATACATTTTACATAACAAGGGCAAAAATTTAAATAAATTAAATAAATTATTATGGAGGAAATATTTCAAAAAGTGTTTACCAAAGGACGGTGCCTCTCCCCATATTGATAAATCCAAGGAAGAACTGGTGCTGGCCTCACTTACGGATCTGGTACAATCCAGTGGAGAAGGAATCTAAAAGATAACAATTTTTATAAATATCTAACTAATTGAGTTAAAAATTTTCACTATTGAATTTTAACAAAAAATAATTAATTGATAATTTCTGTACCAGAGAAGCAGAACGATGTATGTCCAAAAGTGACGATGTTCAGGAAATTTAAATTAATGGCTTGATATCTTTTGTGTTGCCTTAAAGTAATACTTGGAGAGACATCATAATGCAACACAAATTCTAAGTTCGAACATATTTCCCGCTGTAATGTGTAGATGGGACATATTTTAATCAATATACATCAAATTTTCATGATTGGAAAAAGTGGACATACATCATTCTGCTTCTCTGGTACAGATTTTATAAATTAATTCTGAACAAAACTATTTTTACTTGATGCTCAATTTTTAATTTCTCTAATTTTTGGCCAAACAGTTTCCGCGTGCTCAAAATTGGAATTAATTCCTTGAGATCTTCTCGATCAAGATTGAGTAAGGTCTGTTTGTCGACTTCGTTTACTGTAAAACAAATTTCATAATTAATAGTTACTGTCAAATAAAACGCGGTAAAACAATAGAGGTATGTTGCAACGATGGACTTTATGAATACTTTATTAATGAATAGTAAAAACTGTTTCGATAGTACTTACCGTCAAAGCTCACCCTCAACCGGTCTAACAAGCCCCAGCTTTCTAAGGTTGTCTTAACGAAGTCATCCATACCTAACTCACACAAAATCACAACGCAAAACTAATAATTATTAATAAACTTATCGCGCTTATAGTCAGTAAGTTAAGACTTTATTAATTTCACTTTACTAACTAATTATAATTAAAAAGATTGATACAAAATTATGCGTATTAAAAAGAAGTTGTTCGTAAGCTCTCGAAAGAATGAATGACCGTTTTTAATCAGTTTGTTTATATTGCGAGGTTGTTTATCACCGGCTCCACCGACCAGCCACAACATCCTCCTTCACGCATATCGACTACACACTGTTTCGGATGTATAATATAAATAAATAAATGCAAAATCAGCAGAAATTCACAACTCTTATCTGTAAACCGCAATATGATCAATATTGATTAAAGCCCAATTTTCCGTGGCATTAACCTATTAACTCCAATGACGGTAGCGTTCTAGTGTTAAAGGCGTATTTTGTGTGACTTAATACTGTTTGGGTCAGAAGTCCAAATATACGTTATACACGGCTTGTAAAACAGACAATGAGAGCAAAATCTCAAAAAATAATTTTGCTACGATATTTTTCCCTGGTATCCTATTTCCTAGCGGGGTGCGATCAGTGTAAATTATTTTATTGTCGGCAATTTTTCGGCAACGGGCCGCGTCCGCAAATCTGTTCCTTCCCTCTCGATCACTTTCAATAAAATACATTCGGCAAGCACGTGCCAACAATTATGAATTTGTATTGGCCAGAAATTTTCGAAAAATATGCAACAATTGTAGTGACGTTAATCCATTTATTTTATAGTAAAACTCACTCAAAATATAATGTAAGTTGCAACAATCTTATAGCAAATATTAAAACAAAAGTAATACCATAATTGTTTTGAAAAAGTAATACACTTTGTAGATAAGATTGCTACAAAGTTTTCACTACAAATGCTTTAAAAATTGTATTACAATTTTAAGTAACAAATGCTCTCTTTGTAGCAAAAATTGTTACAAAATATGTGCTACATTATTGTAGTAATTTGTAACATACGATTTTTTTCAGTGTTCATTCCTAAACTTTCACAAAAATATTAACAAAGTTTAAATTAAAGAAATAAACATTCTTTAATTTCTTTAATTAAAAATTTGCTAATATTTTTGTTAAAATTTAACGTTACTCCTGTCCACATCCTTAATAAATAATTAATATCATAGTTTGGGCGTTAATCAGATAAATACTTATATTTATTTATCGATTTCAATTTTTTATCAAGAATTATAAACGTAAAATCAATTTATTAATACAGTTGTTGTATTAACAATATTTATACGGATGAAGCTATTATTACCTTAGGCCCCTTGCCCCTTGCCCCAAACAATACCCCCCACTGCCTTCGATACAAAATAAGAATCCGTTACGCTTGGTTTAATATTGGACGTCTTAAATTTAAGCGCAAACGTGCTAAAAAGCAAGAACTCGACCATTCTCAAAGTTAGAAGCGCATTCTTGATAAATTCTTAGGTAGAATTTTTTTCAGTGTACAGTGCGCACCAGCCAAATGGAATAAATTCAGTATCCCAATTATTGTGCATATTTATAAGCGCTCTCACACCAAGATTGAACAGTATTAAGTCCAAAGTAGAGGTGATATACCAAGTTTGTGCTATACTTTGTTGTTTCGGTAATTAAACCAAAAATTCGCACGTGCTACTTTATTCCGACAGAATAAAAACTCTTACATAGTGAATTCAAGAACGCGTAAAATATTCAAAATGGTTAACATTGAAGAAGATCGCCAGTTGGTTTAAAATAAAGATCGTGGAAGTGATATAACCCCAAAAAATTTTGAAGAAATCTCGTCAAGTATGTATTTTCAATATGTGACAATATAATTCAGACCTATTTTCATAAGTAATTTCACAAGAGAGTGAGAATAAATTGAAAATAATTCGACAGATTTTCGAAAACTTGTTGCCAGGGAATAGACACGAGAGCCCGTAGGGCCAAATGGCAACAAGTTTGAACAAATAACTGGAGAATTATTTTCTAATTAATTCGCATTCTCGATTGGTATTCGGAAGATTATTTTTTAATGTTTGAATCAAAAATGCAGCATAACAAATACAGTTTAAAATAAAACTGGTGACAGATGTCAGATAATTCTCACTTGTAATACCACTAGAGGTTACATTATTTCCGGATTTTAATTTGACGTCGAGCGGTATTCGGTAAGAAAATTTTGCACCTTTTTGCAATTTAATTTATGTATTGACATATTATCTATAAACGTCACTCAACGCTAAATAATACGATATTTTGATTGCAAGTTTATGGGAAGCGTTGAATGGCATTTAATGTCAAATGGCATAGTTTATTCTGGTTACGTGTACTTAATGTAAGTATTAGTGACAGTAATTATGACGTCAAAAAATTTCCACTAAAATTCACTCCATGGTCCTACCCAATCGGAAAAAATTTCCGAAAAAATACTTGCGTTGCCTTGGTAGCGGTTCAAAAGAAAGGCTTCTGATTGGTTGAACAGGCTGATGCAAAATTTTCGCGGGAATTTTCTACAGTAGAAAATTCTCACTATAATAATGTTGTGATTGGACAGAATTAAATACGTGTGCTCAAATACTGCTAAACGATTGGTGAATGAAATCACTAAAAAATTATCTTTATGAAAATTTTGCACCAGCCCGTTCAACCAATCAGAAGCCTTTCTTTTGAACCGCTATCAAGGCATTATTGCGATCTTTACCACACTCCGTGAATATGCCTGGTAAATATCTATGAAATAGTTTCAATTAGGACTGTGCAACGTACTGTCGCTGTTACTTTATTGTGGTTTAACCACTATCCCTAGATCTCCCGATCTCTGTATTTTTATCCCTAGGTATTTCGTGTTATCAAACTACATTTTTTCCATTTAGTGAAATTTAAATTAAAGGTCAAAATACACCGAACAATTTTTCTCGCAAAATGTTCAAATTAAAGTGCTATGTGTATTTGTAATTATTAAACAATGCGATTTATTTAAGAGATGACAAAGATAGGCTAAATCTAACCTATAATATAAGAGCATACAATAAGAAGCAATATCTTGTAATTAATGTCATAGGAGGGAAGGTTTATGTTTCATAGGGAACAGCAAAGTATCATTATTATTATAAACAAAAATGTAAACGCCATTGATTTAACCATTTCCTCAACTTAAGATATTGAATGCCATCGGTGTAGTACGTTCGTAAAATAAGAATATTTATTTTGTTAGAAGAAAATAAAGTTTTGTAGAGAAAAGTGTTTATTATGGCACGTAAATAAAATAATAAAGACAAAATTGTTTATTTACATTTTTAAATAGCCCATATTTTGACATAATCAATCTGTAAGGCTAAATTGTCATCAGACCAAGTGGCTTTCCAATCATTTCGTTTATTATAAAATACTTTCAAAGACCTGGAATCACCATTTTGCCAAGGTTTTGCAAAGTTTCCCGACAAATAATCATCTGGAAACTGTACTGGGCCGCCGACTACAACTATGCAACTATATGCATCTGCAAAATCGATTAATATTAAAAGAATAAAATAATTGCTGTTATTCATTTACCTCAGAATTTAATTTATCGACAGGATTAAAACGATTCCCTTGTCCTAGCTGTTGAATTTGATCAGTTGTGATTAACCCATACTGTTCGGAATCCACGTAAACGGTGATGTTAGCTGAGCACTCAATCAGTTACTTAAACTAAAATCTCTACGTTCATTTCATACCTGGATTCCAAAGAAGAGTATAAGTGTGCATTTCATTCGCGTATGAATTAGTGGCTTGTCGTGATTTCAATCCAGCTGTTCGAAATGGAGGTTCAGGTGCAAGTACCGGCCCTCCATACAATAACCTGGATCCAATATCCGTGCCGTTTGGTGCAGTCAGACGCTCATTTCCGTTTGCACCAGCTATCAACAGTTTCAGCGAGTTTTCGTCGTAGTGTCTGGGTTCTAAACTCAATTCTGAAAAAATTAAATTACTGTAAACGTTGGACTGGTTATTTGTTCTAGTTACGTGAAAATATCCAGTCTCCTTTGGAGAACTTTGCTCTTATTTCAATCTTTCCATATTTAAAAGTAAACTTTGAAATTACTTTTGCCGATTTTATGGGTGGCACTAGTAAATAAAAGTTTGCCGTGTGCTTGCATTCTTGTTGTACTTGACTGGTGCAACTGAAGAATCCAAATTATGTAAATGTATTGCAATCTTAGGGAAATATCTGGAAAATACCTTTGCGTTAAATCTAGCGTTCCTCTAGTTTCCTCAATACTTAATACTGCAGGTTTTAAATTTAATGCGGAATTTCTGATAAATTGGACGTCGTCTGAGTTTTGATATGAGTTAAACTCGTATTCCTGCAAAATAAATGGCAATACTTGTATTAATCGAACTGTTGAATATTGGTCTATAAGTGTGTGAATTGGAATATGATATCTAAAATATTTAATACCTTTTGAAGATGGCCTTTAGAGCCATCTTCATTAACAAAAGTCTTATGCAACTCTAATTGAATTAAATATTTGCTATTGACATAAATCGATGGAAACGATAAATCAAATACACGATTAATGGGATGATTCATTGTCAAATGGAATAACCATCGGCAGCATTTATTAAAATATCAAAAGTGCTAAAAAATGACAAAAACTAAGTATGAATACAAACATTATGACCCCTCCATAGGGTCGAAACATCACTATAGCAGCTATACCATATTTAGCCACTTTACTTGTGAATACATATTTGTAAGGTTTGCGGTAAGTGAATAGCGTTTTTAAATAAATCGCCAAAACATTTCTTCTGCCCACGCATCTGTCTCTATTATTATTTAAAATATATTTTATTCGATGCTGCTTTTGTTAAGAAACAAGATAGGGCTAAATAAAAATTAGTAATTACTAAAATGCATGGTTTTGTTATAAGTTTCGTTAGTTATTATATTAATGACTGATCACATGTCTTTGCTTAATTTAATTGTTTCACCTTAAATTCATTTTTAAGTAGGGTGGCCAAAGATGGAATAAAAATTTTTCACTTTTTTCGTCTCTGGCCACAAACTGGCTACTGATTGACGAATAGGATCTATTTCTGGTCACCAACTGGTGACTAAGGAAGTAGTCGTTTTTTAGCCTCCTGTCTTCAAATAATTGAAGCGTTTTTTACAAAAACAACCATAGTTCTAATTATTTTTTGTGATATTACTTATGAATATCGAGTGGGCAATGGCTGTTTTTGCAGAACAAGTAAATATTTACTTAACTATAACGTTGGACTATGTATCTTCTTGCAGAAACCGATCACACCATTCGATTGGGCGTCCAAGAAACTCTGTAAATCAACACTAACCGCGAAATTCGCATTTTTGGACTATGGTCGTTTTTGTAAGAAGCGCCTCAATTAAGTGCCTACCTAACTACCTTTACATAAATAGTTATCTTTAGACAATAGCGTCAAAATGAAAAAAAAAATCGTTAAAGAAACAAAATTGTTTTTCACTACCAACGCTACCAAAGTACAAATACCTTAGCTGCCGTTAGAAACAATGGTATAAAAGTGGCAATTGCATGTAAATTGAATTACCGCATTTACACATTCGCACGAATGGCGAGTCGAATTGCAAGGCGAGTGGCGAGGCGAATATGTAATCGGTTCACTCGTTATTCGCCTCGTCGCTCGCCTTGTCACTCGTAGCGCTCGCGCCGGGAGCGGTTTTTGGGGGCAAGTCAAAGGCTTGTAGCGACGTCCATTCGCCACTACTAATAGTGAACTGAATATTCGGTGAATGTGTAAACGGTCATATGCGTTGTGGGGACGAACGTTCAAATGCCACTCGCGAATGTCTGCATTATGCCGCATTTATGGAGTTCCACGAACAACAATTCGGAATAAATTAAGCAGAAAATTTGTTGACACTACGGGAACGGTAGGAAAACGTTCGGTTTTAGGCTTAGAACAGAGAGTGGTAGGAAGGAGCTTTATGCAAGGTTGCAGGGGAACGGGAAGGTTGATACAAATGGCGGATCCTTGTCAGTGGCGTATCGAATAGGATTTCCATCGCATATTTTACGCCTGCAAGTAAAACTTTTTTCTCTCGTCTTGGGGAAAACTGAAAATTTAAATTTTTTATTATAGGCCAAATTAAGTTAAAACTAGTTTATTTTCACTCACAAAACAAAAAAAATCAATATTAAAACTTTGTAATTTTGTTCAAGAATTACCCACGCACGCCAATGAACCGGCTTGTCAATGTCAATGTCAACATAGACTCAAAATAATATTTTTGCCTGAATTTGAACCTAATTGCATTTTAAATAAAATAATAAACATTTACCGATGAAACGTGATCCCTTGAGAAGTAGTCTTGGGCGTTTTGGTGCAGCCACACGCAGCACAACTCACCATGTTACACAAATGTTTTAATTCTAAGTTTCTTTCAACTATCAACTATTAACTATCACTAAAGTCTTAAAAACTATAAATACACTATACTCTACTCGATCCACCACAAAAATTACAAACTAAGGTCTTTAAATCACAAAAAAACACTCAAAAACCACTTGGCATAGAAAACATAACAAACGATGTGTCAAAACGAGGTTGATACAAATGGCCGACTTTGTTCCCCACCTGCCGTCCATAATCGGTAGCAAATGCTCCTTCCTCCCACTCTCTATTCTAAGGTTTTAGGCAAAGACGTGACCGTTAAATAAAGTGAAATTAAAAACATTTCATAAATTGATTTTTTTATGGGAAAAGAGGAACACTGTCAAGAATTCGGTTGTAAAAGCAAATTTATCACCTTCTTTAAACCAAAACAAACCAGGACGAAAGTGGTTTCATTTATTTATGAGACATCAAGAAATATAAAAAAGAAGGAAATTGAGTCGTATTCTGATATAAATGCCGATTGGCTACAAATGGTATTAAAAGTGGCCACCGTATGGACGAAGTGGCCAAAGATGATAAAATTGCTCATAGCGCCTAAATAATTAAATTTTGATGCATTACAGCATTTTCGTTTAAAAACTGCAGCATAATTAAAAAATACAAAGACTCAGTTCAAGATATAGAGTAAGTAATGTGGCTTATGATTATTCTTAATCATTTGTTAATTTCTTCAATTACAAATTTATTTTACTTCTTCTACTTGAATCGGGTTTTAGGAGTGATTGCCTGTTACGATACCCATCGTTTTCAAGGTCTACCTATACATTTATAATTTTTGCCTTTGACAGGTATCCGATCTTGTTGCATGTTAAAAATATTTATTTGTTTTACGTGACTAGAAATGGTGCCTACTATATTTTCTCTGTGCTTATCAGTGGTGTACAATTATGGATAATGATAGAAGTCTGGAGCAAAAAGTTGGAAATGTTTAGACCCACCATGAATGAAAATGTTTTGCCGAAACCAAATAAAATTTTTGAAATCGTGTTCATGAATGAACAAAGTTACAGATTATTTGTTCAATTAATAGGGAAATGTGGATTCATGGCTAAAATACCTAAGGGCCTGATTTCAAGTCAGAGAAACAATGGTGCAAATCGAGGTTACCATAGGAATGGCGCATAATAATTTGCAACATCCTAATTTCAAGTTGAATTTGCCGGCTAATTCAACTTGAAATTAGGATGTAACCCGTTCCCATTCCCACGATAACCTTGATTTTCACCGTTGTAACTCAGACTTGACCATCGGGCAACAATAAACTGAACAAGCTATTTAGAGCTGATGTAAGCAAAGTTACTATTGCCAAAATGATCGCCAAAATCCGGCAACGAATCAGCACATAAAGACCTACATCAACGATTCCACCTAATTTTATTTTATTCCAGATAATTTCTATTAGGCAGAAACTAATTAGATTTAGATACTTTCAAACAAACTAAAATTATATGCAAAAGACATTTTCGTAAATATTATAAATTGAGCTTTCCTTTTAGTTGGCTTGATCACAATATTCTGTTCATATGCAAACAAACGAGCAAGAAATATTATATTAATAAAGTTAAAGTTAAAAGTTGTTCTAAAGTGGTAAAAATACTAATTGCAAAAAGTTTTTTTCTGTTTCTTTGAGCAAATGTCAAGGGTTATCAGAATTGAGCAAAAATTAAATTTTGAATTCTCACCGGTCCTGTGTACGTATTAAAACGATTTTCAACGATCCACTTAGTTGAATCTATAGATCCACCTGAAAAATCATCCTCAAATATAGTTGCCCCCGAGCATGTACTTATGCCTCCGTTTATCACAGTAACGGAAGGATCACAACTTGTTGAAGTGTCACCACCCATCGAAATATCTAAAAGTTTTTACTTTCAATTTTCTAAACTTTTCTTTTTGATAACACTTACCGACTACTTTAAATTGTTGGTCATCCTTTTTATAACCCAGTCTGTCGTGATGTACGTAAATATGATAGTAAATGGTATCACCAATTTTCAGTTCAACGTTGGGGTCGTAGTAGACCCATCTGGAGTCGATTTGCTGCTTGATCTCTTTCGTTAATTCTCCAGGTTCTACGTTACTTACGTTTATTGTACCATGAAATTGCAATATTTGAACACCGTCTTGATCTAAAAAATGATTTTAGTAGGAAAAATTAAGTACAAAAAAAAATCATTTTTAAAGAGTGACGTAGTTCTGTGACGTACTATGTTAGATGAAGCTGGGTTTATTAATAGGGTATATGCATGCATTTTTTTAATTTTTTTAATTCACTGTTTACACCGTTATAACATAGTAAAAAATATAAATACTGTTTAAAAATGCTATAATCAAGTTTAAAAAAATTTTTAAAATAGCGAATAATTTTGAGCTGTTTAAACGCCGCCATTTTCGCGCGCTCTATTGATGACGTCACATACTGTGTCAACAACAGTTCAGCCCACTGTTTCCTGCAGGTGTTTTCGTTCTTAATTTATTTCACCATGAAAAAAGCTCAAAAGCCAGTTTATAAGTATTGCATTGTGCCTTTATGCAAAAACACTATCAGAAGTGCACCTGATAAAGTGTTTTTTCAAGTCCCGATGGGTGCAAAAATACGTAAGAAATGGTGTGAGGTTATCAGAAGAGATAAAGTATCTGCAACAGCTTGTTTACATTGTTGTGGAGATCACTTTAATGTAAGTATGACGTATTTATTTATTTATTTATTTATTAAATTTTTTGAACGTAGAGCTTAAGCTCCCTAAAGGCCATTATTACAATGCATTTAAATGGTACATAATAAAGAAAATGAATGCTCATTTAAAAATGAAATGTAATTAGGATTTCCATACCTAGATAGAGGAGGATACAGGAAATTATGTTCAATACAACATAATGAAACAAGAAGGTGTAAATGTGACATTACGATTAAATAAAGGAGTTTTGCCGCACATATTCCATTGCCAAAATCGAAATATGCCACCACCCGTTATAAGAATGGGTGCTATCAAGAGAAAACGGTTATCACTGATAGAAGAAGCTCTCTCAGAGTCTACTGCCAGTAGTAGTGATGCTATGGAAGTATGTAAACCACCACAAACAAATAACGATGAAGTAGAATCCTGTTCTTCCCATATTGAAGAAATTAATTCACCGGAGAATGAAATGAAAGTACTTATTGATAAAGCTGTACAAGTGAATATTAAAGCTAAGTATAGAAGTATATGTGTTCATGTAAATTTCCCTATGGATAAGAAAAATATAGCACTATCTCCACTAAAATGTCCTCTTTCATTAACAAGTACTGCGACATCACCAATAAAATCAGTTGCCAAAAATAAATTGCTTGCCGACAGCCCAGATCGTATGTCAATGTCTTCTCTTTCTTCAATGATATCTCAAGATTATGTATCAAGTTTTTCATCCGAATCAAGCTGGATGCAAGATGATGACTCAGAGAATGAAAAAGATTTTAAAATTCAAATGCGTACTGGCATGTTAACCGCTGTAAAAAAAGAATCTAAAATGTTGTTAGGATTACCTAAAACATCATATCATCTAATAGAATTATTAAGTGAAAATGTCCCCCTTTCTACCATAGATATACTAATTACACTAAAGAAAATAAAATTAAATGAGTCATTCAGCATATTGGGATTACATTTTGGATATTCACAGAGTACTAGCAGCAGAATATTCTCTAAAAGTGTACCTTTTATTGCTGAAAAAATGAAAGACTTAATTGTATGGCCAACACCACCAGAGATTTACAAAAAATTACCCATATCGTTTAGGTCCAGGTATGCAAATGTTGTTTCAATCATCGACTGCCTTGAAATTCAGATTGAGAAACCATCTAATGCAGTCCACCAATCACTTACTTGGTCGCAGTACAAAAAATGCAATACCTTGAAGTATTTAATTTCATGCACACCTGATGGGTTGGTTAATTTTATCTCTGAAGGATATAGCGGAAGGGCTACAGATGTTATGATAGTTCAAGACTGTGGTTATTTGGAGTGTTTACCACCTAACCAAGCAGTGATGGCAGACAGAGGATTCAAAGATTTGTCATGTTTATTAAAAGCTAAAAGATGTACACTTATACGACCACCTTCAGTTTCAAAGTTGTCCCCAAGCACAAAAAAAGAAGTAAAGCTATCAAAACAGATTGCGGCATTGAGGATACATGTTGAGCGTGTAATAAATAGATTAAGGGAGTTCCACATGCTGCTTCCTCATGCTTGTGTAGACCACAATTTAATTCCAATCATAGATGAAGTCATAATAATAGCTTGTGGTTTAATTAATATGCAGGCTGTTCTAATAAAAAAGTAAATCCAAATTAAGCTTTGTTTGTTACCTGTGAATTTCCCATGTAAAATAAAAATCATTTATAACCACTTTGAACATTTATTTACAAATTTACAAATCATTTAGCAATAAAATACAGTATATGTATGCAGCGTCGTTTAACAATAATCAAAAATTATAGGTTATGTTTACTGCTCATCATATTTAGGATTGTATTTATGTCTTAAATAACGTACATAATGTTATTATAGAATAATTATGAGTTATTAATTAATTACCTTGCAGCTTTCACTACTTTTACTTCAGCGGACGTAAAATTTGGATTTGAAAGAAAATAAGACGACATCATGAATGCATCTATTCTCGGCAGATTATCCGATTATGCTTTTACAAAACCACTTTCAGTCATTGTCTTAAATGATTTATAATATCACTAGGATGCTAAAATTGCACCTAAAGAATAAATGAATTCGCAACACACTAATCAAAAGCCTGCAATGCCATACATATGTGAACAGTACGCAGTACGACTTGTTGACACAGTATTTGACGTCACTTTTCGTTTAGCCAATGGTGTTGCGTTTTAGAAATTTGAATTAATTTGCACTTTTATTTATTAATTTTAAGTAATTAAAAAATTATTAATTACTAAAATAATGGTTTAGTTCAAATGTCCGGCCAATAAAGATTCGGAATAAAAATATTTGAACCAAATTTAAATTTCATGCATATTCCCTATTCGTAAATAAATAACTCACATCCCAACCACTTTGTTTACATCCAATAGACCACCGAAGTAGGCGGTCCTTATTAGAGCGGTAAATTCGAAAGCGAGTCTATCGGTACTGCGATTTCTATTGTGTTACGATGTTTTTCATTTATAAGTATCTTAATCGAAATATTTAAGGGAAAACGTCAATGGCACAACAAACTACTGTGTTAATGTTATCAATATAACGGACTATTGTTTTAAATTGTCTCAAAATTGAGCTTTTATTTGAATTTGAAATTTGGAAGTAAACGTATGTCGTAGCATCAGGTAGGTAGGCGCAACTCCCGTCAGAGCCGATGTAAAAAAGCCGGTATAAAGTAAGCATGAAATCACTGAAATGCTGTACGCACTACGTTGCATAGGAATAAAAAGAGATAGCATGATTAAGCTCCTCCTCCAAGTGACCTTCGCTTCCGTAGTCTATTAGAATCGCCAGTCGCAAATTTCGACGATATGGTGTCGCAATTCCGTATTTATAGAGCTGCGATATCAAAAATGTTAATGATCTCGGGAAATCTCGAATTAATGACCTATAACCTTTTCTTGTCGTGAAGATTACAGCTAGACAATGTAAAAATATGATTTTTGAACGAAATTCAAACTGTGAATTAAAGACATTTTCTACGAAGGACCGGTTTTTATTTTGTTGGGTTTTATTAATGTATCTATTAAATGGTGATTCTTCGGAGATAATTATTTCATTAAAAACATCACTTACGTGGAATAGACACTCGCAGGCCTTTTGGGGCTAACGGTTCCACTTTAACCGTAGGTATGGCATATTGACAACCACAATTTCCAATAATAAATAACCATACCCAACATACCAGAAGGTCGCGCATTGTCTTCGTATAGTTCACACGAGGACTTGGTGATGAACTAACAATTCTGCTAACTTGTTTCCGAGGTTGAATTTGTGACCTTGCTTAAGATCGTCGTTCATTCGTCGGGTATTTTGTTTATATTTTTTAATGAAAATGAACAACAATCAAGCTTAATACATCATTTAACAACAAATATTCTCAAAAATAAGATTCGGTTGGTTAGTAAGATTTAAAGCAGATTTCCGAGGAATTGCAATTTTTTAATCAACATAACTAATTTTTTACTAAATATAATTTCCTCTTGTAAAACTATTTTGAAAAAATCTTCAAAAAAATTAAGAAGCATTACAAATTTCTATATACCGAGTTAGCATCGTTCACTGTAAGATGTCGCAATGACCTTATCAAAGCGGAAAAGCGCCGGCGTCTAAACGTTCGCTTTGAAAATTGTGTAGTATCGATCGGTCAAATTCAGCTCGTGAAAAATCAAATGCACATTTTATAGTAAATACGATGCACGAGTACGATGACGATTACTTCTTAGAAGAAGATAAAATGTAGGTACCAGCGGGTTTAACTTTAAATTATTATATAAACTGATTCTAATTACTACGTTAAGTAAGTATTGCGAGTGAATTTAAAATTATTCGTTATCAGCGGCGATTACATATTTCCGGTATTATTTCTTTTGTTTAGTTGTGTTGATTTCATTTAATTTTTTCTTGGTTTTTCAGACTGTTTTAAAAGCGACGAACATAATGTGGCCCCCTTTAAACTCTGTCCATGATTCCCTGTACGGTATTTATTACCCCTCAGCGTCGTATGAAGATAAAATGTAATTATTTTATTATTTTTATTTTATTTTACCATTTTTTTTATATGTTTTTTATGTTTTTAAATATACGTTTCATGAGGTAAAATGTGATAGGTGTGGATTTAATCGTAGCATAATACCGCGATAAGACCAATCGAATATTTATTATGATTTTAGTATTAATATTCCATTCACACAAATTTTGAAATTTTACGTCTCAATTATATTAACGATTGCTACTTTCATGTTCTCTAATACTTTGATGTTGCTGGGTATATAATTTGAAAGGAGGGAAATTGCATGCGCTCTGTTTTCTCTTTAAAGTTTTAATTTAAATTTTTTCTAGTTGAAATTATACCGACAAAACCCGTCTATTTGATCACTAAATAATAACTCAGTGGTTACAAGGTAAAGATTGTGCTCAAAGTTTATTAAAATGGGAATTATTAATTTTGGAACAAGTCGATCCTAATTTGTAAAAATACAGATTCTTAGATCACATTTAATTCCCATTTCATTTGTTTTGGAGTAATTGACGTCATTGGTAGTGTTTTTTTTTTTAAATATACCTAGTTACACCAGATTTTTTTCCACGTTATAAATTTTTGAGCAAAATACAATTGACAATAATTAGAATTCATCAAATTTATTAGTGACAAAAGTCAATCAAAAACTTACAGATAAAATCTATCATTCAAAATAGTGTTATAGTCTGTTTTTTAATTATTGACATAAAATTGCAGGAGCAAATTACACTGGAACATTTTTAACTAGTAATTTTTGGCGGCAAATTTGAATTTTAGAATTTTTAACGTTTGTATACCAGTTGAAAAGAACTCTTTGTAATAGAACCAAAAAAGGTTCTGATAAGAACTGTTTTCATTACTTATATAAATGTAGTATAACCAAATAAAGTTGCTGAAACGCACAATTTATTCAGTGTAAAATAGGCCTGCTGGTACCCAATCGTACATCTAAATTTTGGCGCGATATTTTTAAATCGTGTCTGGAATAAAAATAGAGGTACATATAGTTATATCAAATACTGTTCAACATCACAGTATTTACAACGTATTATTAGTTTTACAACTCTGGCAAAATTTTAAAATGGCGTATTTAACAGAAACAATGAATGGAAATTTTAATTCCTAAGGGGCGCCGAGATAGAATCAGAACTCAGTTAGAAGTATGCACTCTATTTAATGAAGGGTATACAGGTTCAGTCAATCAACAGTTAATAAAATTGACCGTTTATATAGAAAAACTGGACAGATTAGAGACTTTAGAAAATGGTTAGGCAGATAAGTGTAAACCAGAATCCTGATAATATTTTTCGACTAGTTACAATAAAAAATGGAGTTAGTCGGCTTTCAGTAATACGTGCACTAAGAAAAGAGAAGTGTCATTCTTACAAAACTCAACTAGTGATTGCCGATTGTAATTTTATGAAAAGATGATGAATTCATGCAACGCTAATCCACGTTTCCAACGTCAAATGCTTTTTTGATTAAATCACGTTCTTTCTAAACGGCACAGTTAACCCACAAAATTGCGGGTATTGGAGCACAGGAAATCCTTATTAGATGGATGAGGTACACAACGTCAAAAATTAAATGTGTGTGCTGCGACCATCCCTTCAAATGCAAGAAAATCATACGGTCTTTTTTTCTTCGAAGAAATTCTAACAGGGAAAAGATATTTGTAATTTTTGGGAAATTATCTCAATATTTACAAAATATTGCAATATGTCTACTTGCAGCAAAATTGCTTTCCCACGACGTTTAATTCCTTATTTACTTACAATTAGTAGGTAATAAGTTTGTTTTCTAATTTTCAATTGTCTTTTGCTCAAAAATTTATTTATGTAAGATATTAAATTTTTATACCTACTGTCATTTTGAGAATTGAAAGCTTCATAAAAAATATGGCGTTACCATTTAAACAAAATATGTATAGATAATGTCATTATGAGAATTTTTGTATAAGAATGTGTTTTCATAAATTAAAATAGACCTGTCCGTGGATTTTTTTTAGGAAAATAGTAGTTCCAATTTTAATTAATTAGAGATGTTTCCTATATATAGATGTGACTATTTTTGATAAATTAAAGTACTGGTGAGATGAATGATAAACGGGCCAAGGTAGGTCATGCAATTTGCGAAGTCACACCCTAAATAAGTTTCTAATCGTCGGCGATATTCACGTCGGTTTCAATCAAATCGCGTATATTTGTTATACTAAGTGTTATAAACCTCTGAACAAACGTACCCTTACGGTGTAAGAGTAAAAGCAGATTGGATTTCTATACATATACACCACAGATTGTTTTGGACAATAGCATTAACACATTTTTCTACTATTATTAATTTTCGTAATACAACTCTTAAGAAAATAATTGTTCGAGTTAAATTTGATAGCTTAAAAAAATTATGCTGAATGTAAACAATCGTTCCAATACACCCTTTGCATACACGGTGTTCGTAAAAGATTGTAGCTTTTGCTGTATTTTCTGTCTCCCGATGTATGTATATTTGTTACAGCAAAAGTGACATCATTTGTCAAAGTTTTCTGGCATATCTTTCAAAGACTCAATATGTGCATCTCCCGTGACGCTACAGACATTTAGTTGATAAATTCATTTATTCCCATTCTGTTAGAATACCAGCAAAACCCTCACTGATCCGTTCTCTCAGTTCCACCAGATCTCGGGACAATTATTGTAGACAAGGACTTTACCCGTGATTTGTGATCGGACCGTGTATAGGAAAGCTATCCGGTTCTCTAAGTTTTTTTTTAATTTGCCGCAGAGACGAGGTCTCTCGCACCGCAACTCTCGTTTCTTTAATAAATTGGTTGCACGTTTCCAAAACTGAAAAATATTCTTTTCTTCAACATTTTATGAAAGATCAAAGCCACTTTCTGTTTAAATTGTTTGTGTATTTTAACAACACTATTATCATTGAGATTTCGTTTTCTCCAGTCACAATAAATGAGCCCTTCACAGAAATTAAAAGTCGCTTTCTCGAGTTTCCTCTAAAAGAGTTGTTTATCATTGACAATTGACATTGTGTCATTGAGATTTAGATTTTTTGGTAAGTCACCCTGCAATAAATTAACCCTTAAAAAACATGGTGAATTATCTTTAATTCTTTCCTTTTAACATTTTATGAGGGACCGAAATCACTTTCTCCAGTAACCCATAAATTGCTCGTTTATCAATTGTCACCGAAATTTCGTTTTTGCAAAGGCGGCATTTGTACAATACAGACAAAAAATCGTGAATAGGTCTCGACAACGCAAATCTGTAAAGTTAAATAATCTGCATAAACAATACGCTCCCGTACCTTCACTGAATTTAATTTATTGATTAAATTATAATAACTAGTTGTATGTAATAAAAATACGACACGCAGCTGAAGAGTTTTTATTGTTAAATTTGTACGATTGAATGTAATGTAATTAATTTAAAAAAACTGTCAAAATTTGAATGGTATTTGATTAGATTATTTTACGAACGAAGAACTAACAATAAAAAAAAATAAAATAGGTAAAATAAGTTTTTCGCTAAATATTAAATAATTGAACTATTTCGACCAACACGAAGTTATATCAGAATTATCGCTAGTAATACCATAAAAGCTTTGAATTTATTGATTAATTTACGATAACTTGTTGCGTAGCAACTTAAAAGAGTGTAAATTTGCACTATTTAAAAATTGCTACGCAGGAAGTTTGAGTTAATTCATCGAAGAAATTCAAAGCTTGAATGGTATTTGATTAGATTATTTTATGAATGTATAAAATTTGACACAAAAAATTGTTTGAAATTTTGTTGTTGGGGGGAACTAGGCAACGTCAATATAAAGGAAGTCGAAGTTTTATCAGAATATTGTCGCTGTAAAACCGTGTTCCTTCCTCAAATAACGAACTGTGATTGGCTATATTAGCCAGGAATAAAATAATCGGTATAATACCTTGTTCATTTTTGAAATATCACAATCTTAGTAGAATAAAATAATTACCGAGTTTTCAAGTTTTCAATGATCTTTTGAAAAAAATCGATTGGGGGTTAATAACTGTTTAAATTGCTAGGGTAGTTTAAAAACTCAAAATTTTGCTTTTTCCCAAGTGATAGAATGGACCCTTAAAAAAACAGGGTGAACTGTGCATATTTTATCAGTTTCTGTGACAGTGTTAGTTTCAACGACGCCGTTAATAGTGCAAGTCCGATGGAAAATCGCAAACGTAACCGTGAGTATATCGAAGAATTCATTGAAGTCTATCGAAATCAACCCTGCCTCTGACAAATAAAATCGAAATTTGATCACGATCGGCCAAAAAAAGAAGCAGCGTACAAAATATTGATCGACAAATTGAAACAAATTGAACCCTCTCCAAAGAGAGACATTGTCATAAAAAAAATAAACATGAGAAGTAATTATTGGAAGGAACTGAATAAGGTGAAATCAACCTTAAAGTCGGGCGCTGGAGCCGATGATATTTACCAGCCTAAATTATGGAATTTTCACCTGCTCAGTTTCCTGAACGATCAATTCACGCCAAGGACCTCTCACTGCAATATTTATAGCGACGATGAAAGTGAGGTAAGTAAATTACTAAAATGTTTTTTATTTGTGTACTTATACATATAACGTGTTAAAGTAAATTTTACAAAAACAATAAAATTAATTTATAAAGTTGCATCAAATTTACATGCGAATACCGCTCTCTTTCTTTCAGCAAATCTTTACACCACTGCTTACGTTTTACTTTGCGTGTAGGGCGCTTTTTTGTCGACAATAATAATACTACTACCGCTAAAGCATCGTGTGTTGAGGACATCGCTTTTACACAGAAATGACAAAAAAACCGTAATCGTATGGATGTGCTTCTGTATCCCGTAGACCGTATTCGACAGACCTTAACGGCAACCTGAGAGATATACCGGAAGGTGTGTAACCCGCTTAACCGTGCACTGAAATACACTTTACCCAACCTAAAAGAGGTTATCTTAACATTTTTGGTTTAACCCTAGACTGAAATACCGGGCCTAAACGATAACGACTTGTCAGAAAAAACGTATGGCCTCAAGTTACGTCCTACGTTTTGTTTGATTTTGTCTTATAAAAAACTATAGTTATTTGGAAATGAAATTTAAAAGTGCCGCTATTGACCAAAACTTATTATTGCTCAAGCTGTAAGTATTTAATCTAATTCAAATTTCATTAAATGTTAATGAGTGACATAAATAGCAACAATGAAACTCAATCCGAACTTGTGGAGGAGGAAAATGACCCGGATAATGTCGGAAATTCCGATTTAAATAACTTAATGTTCGATCAAGCTACGGGATCAACCATCAAATACGAAAACACCATGTAAGTGCTCTTTGAAAAAAATGCGGGATTTCACTAAAAAACAAGCATGGCTGAATATGCTTTATGTTCCAGGAGCACGGACGCGTTGCACGCTAGAAAACAAATAACCCCACCCCACCACTAGTTTACTAGTTGCTAGAATAGTCACCTTAATTAAATCATAAATTGTAAATAAAATAATAATACAATAGTAGCAAATAGAACTTAGGTTTTTTCTCACATCGTACGGTTCGAAAAGTAATTAATGTATTCACCATTTAGAAGTAAGCTCAAAGACGCATTATCACAAATGCTTTTGTGCAACAGTAATTTAATTATTTTTAGGGGGATGACCGTAACATCGGGAAGCATAAACGTCAAAAAGGATGCGAATAATCTCATCGGAATTAGCATTGGAGGTGGAGCACCTTTGTGCCCTTGTTTGTACATCGTGCAAATTTTTGATAACACTGCAGCCGCTAGAGACGGAACTTTGCAATCTGGAGACGAAATTGTTGCAGTTAATGGACAGACGGTCAAGGGAAAAACTAAAGTTGAAGTGGCCAAAATGATTCAATCTGCAAAAGTAAATTTGACACGCCTGCAAACGAACCTCAATCATAATTTTGTTTTAGGAAGAGGTTATTATCAATTACAACAAATTGCATGCTGATCCAAAACAAGGGAAGAGTTTAGATATTGTTTTGAAAAAAGTGAAACATCGCCTCGTGGAAAATGTGAGTTCCTCCACCGCCGACGCCTTGGGGTTGTCACGTGCGATTCTTTGCAACGATACCTTAGTGAAGAAGTTACAGGAACTTCAAGACAACGAATTTATGTATCGCGGATTAGTTGACCATGGCAAGAGGGTTCTTCAGGTATTTTTATAAATCTATTTCGATCTATCAAACGGAGTTTTTGTTAGGTCGCGCTACATTTTCTTAATGTATCAAGACCTTTTGGCACTCTTTCTAGCTCATATTCTCACTAGCTATTTGTTTTGGTTTCTAATGTGGTCAAGCCAATGCAGCACTTCGTCTCCACTCAATTTACAGCAGTCTTTATCTCTTTTCCTTATTTTCCAAACCTCCGATTCATACGTGCAAATACTTTCTGCAATTGAAGGGCTCTATGCAAGAACTGCCTAAGTCACTTTTCATATTCTTTGATATTTGCGATTTGATGTTTCAGTTTAATTTGAAAATCCCATTGTTTTGATTTTGACTGATTTTTTTTTACTAAAGAAGTTCTACTTTAGTAAAAAAAAAATCATTCAAAATCAAAAAAATGTGATTACAAGTCACATTAAAACATCAAATCTCAAATATCACAGAATATAAAAAGTAACTTAGATACTTTTTGCATAGAGCCCTTCAATTTTCCTATAAATAGGACTTTTCGGTTACACCTAAATATTTAAAAGAGAAACAATAATTTATTGAAATTGTACTGATAGCCACTCCCTTTCTTTTATGTTGATTTTAAGTCTTCACTGTCATGTTCTTCAAAGAATTTCCTTAAATTATAGTTAGAGTCGTCATTATTTTCAGCGACTAGCATCTGATCATCTTTCGAATAACAGAGAGTATAACTTTTCATCATTTATTGATATTCGCAGCATTTTCTTCTCCATGCCTTCAATATTTCTTCCAGCTGTATCTTAAATAGAAAAACAGCCACTGAGGCATCATTATTCTGCATATATAACCATAACTTATTTAATAGTACGGTGTCATGTGCCTTTTTCAGGTTTACAAAGGTTAGACGAACGGTTCTTCCTCTTTCTATGCATTTTTCTGCAAGTTGTTTTATTGAAAATATACCATCTACTACCACCTACCAGCCCTGAAACCATTTTGGTCTTCGGATTCCCGGACTTGTTATTCAATTCTGTATTTTAACACTACTTTGTCATAAAGCCTTTCCACTTAACACATTACAATAATGTCCATAAAAATTTTATATTCTTTCCCACTTCCTCTCTTAAATGTGGAGAATATGGTCGTTTTCTTCCATTTCAAAGGCGTCTGGCCACCATTAACACTTCCATTTAGCTACCGGGGGCTGTCTTCATTAACTCATCGCTAATATTTCCTGAACCGGAAGATTTACCATTTTTAAATTTGAGTACACTTTGTCTTATTTTTGCCGGTTATATCATGTCTTCTACCAATTATACTCGGTCTTCTGTTAGAAGCTTCTGATAGTAATCCTTCCATTTTGAAACACTTATGAAGCTTAGTCCTGAGGTATTTTTGTTCTGAGGTATGAGTCCCTAATAGCTCTCCATGCCTTATTAGTTCATGTATCTTCAGTACAGAACCATTGTCATAAAATTATTTTAAAATTTAACTTCGAATTTTTCTCAGGCACACGCTGAACTTCTTCAAGCGATTAAAGGAATGGGAGATATTTTCGCGGGCCTTGCTGTGCGAGAACCACAACCTAGAGCCAGCGAAGCGTTTCGATTGTTTGGAGAACAACACCGTAATATGGAAAAATTGGGACTTTCAATGATAAAAAAAATTAAACCAGTAAGTTACATCTTGTCAAAGAAAAGTGAGGAATTATTCAGATTAATTTGTTAGGTAATATCCGATATGGGAACTTATCTGCATAAAGCAATTCCAGACACACGCCTAACCGTTAAAAAATACGCCGACGCCAAATTTGAGTATCTCGCATATTGCCTGAAGGTTAAGGAAATGGACGATGAAGAGTGCAACTACGCGGCACTGCAAGAACCATTATATCGAGTAGAAACCGGAAATTACGAATATAGGTAAATTTTAATGTTTGCATTATTACATTTCTCATGCGATTTTATTGCATAGGTTGATTTTGCGATGTCGCCAGGTTGCAAGGACCCGCTTTGCGAAACTACGTTCTGACGTTTTGGTCAAAATGGAATTGCTCGAAAACAAACACGTGCAATCTCTCGGTGGGCATTTATCCAAATTGATAAAAGGCCTCGCCGAATTGCACGAAAACACTCTTGGACTGCTGTCAGTACCTCCGCTATTTCCGGTAGAAGTTGATTTGTCGAATAGTGCTTTTCAGTACAAATCGACAACACCTGTGGTTCAGGTACCTATTTATTTTTTGTTAACATTTCCAATGAATTGATTTAATTTAGGATAATGATGAAGAGCACGAAATAGAAAATGGGGAGGAAGTACAAGAAGTGATTGAACCAAATTTAATTTGTAACCTGGATGTTTCGGATGAAGCCGAACCAGCCGAAACTGAGCCATTGATACCAGATTTCGGAACTAACCAATTAGAACCTGATTACAGTATTATGGATAATCTTACTCTTTTGTCGACCTTGCAGATTAGTAATAATTCGATCACGAGTAGTGAAATTAAGGACAACATTTTAATACCGGATATAAATAATTAAAATTTTATGTAATTGTTTAATTTGAAAAATAAAAAAATGTTTTCAATTTCTTAAATTTATACAACATTTATGTTTTTCATCGCATTTTTACGGATTCGTCAAGAATGGGTCTATAACGTTAGTCTTAAACCACGGCCATTTAAATTGTAAATGTTTCCCAGGGGTCGACAGTGGAGTCGTTCATCATTTGTTGCAAACCAAGACGATCCTGAAAATTTTAATTTTAATTTTTCAGTTAATTCAAAATCACTTATATTATATTTATTTATGTATTCAAAACCTCGACCCTGTTGGACTATTTTTTTTTTCACAATCACCATTTCAATATTTTTTTGCGATATTTTCGCAGAGGGCTCGTATTTTCACATTTTTCAATGGTACATGACAAACGTGGCGTCTGCCTGTCGGGACTTGACTGCGTAGAGCATGTCATACTGTTAGGCGAGTTACGGTTCTACCCATACCGACTCCTGTGATTGTCCAATTTAAATTTTCAAAACATAAAGTGCAAATAAATAGCTGCCTTTGTGCAAAGTTTCAGTTTTTAAAATTAAAAAATGGAGGGATTGTAAATTTTTTAAGAAAACGGTTTTTTGGGTTTCTTCGGTTCTAATTATCCGATTGGGCCATTCGACCACCCATTCTCTTTGTAGTTTAATTCGTTACAATTCGTCTATTGACATAATTAAGATTGCTTCATTAGTTTCCATTTTACAAGCAAGATACTAAAAAACGCGGTTTTTTGTTGAAAATTGTTTATAACAAATAAAAAATTATGATTTTCGAATTGGAATTTATGCAGAATTCATCTACTAACTGTCTTTGACCAAATCGCACAGTCGGCTTTCAGGTAGTATTTATGTTATGAAAAAAAAACACTAAACACAAAAACGTATTACGGACGTCTGACCCACGTCGCGTAGCGTTTATCCGACGCTCTAAGCAAGAAAGCAAAAAAAAGGTTTTCCATGGGTTGGTTTTTTTCACTCACTTTTTTTTTTTTTTTTTGCCTGTTTTTTTCCTTTCTATTATAACTTTTCCTGCTGGAAACGATGGAACAAGAATCAGTTGAATTGCTTCAGTATTAACGGAGCTACGGCCATTTCGTCCACTTTTAGGTCTTCATTGTTGACGTTTACTTCTCTAGCTCTGTCAATCTTAGAGCAAATCGATTTTTAATTGCACCATCGTGTTCCTCGCAAAAAAATACATAGGTTTTCATTTTTATATGACGCTCTGAGCAAGAAAGAAAAAAAAGTTGTTTTTTTTTGTTTGATTTTTCGCGTTTTGTGCGCTACGTGGCTCGGACATCGAATAACGTATATAGGACCGCTAACGCCTGTCGTAAAAACATCGCCAGGCGACGTACCAACGCGATATCGCGCGACGATCGGGCTCTACATGCGGGTGACGTCGCCTTGATCCGTTTTCGACATTTTTAATTAATCAATTAATTAAATTGATTTCTAAATTATTTTAATTAATTAATCAAATTAATTATTTTTTAATAGATGTAATTAATCCATTTTTTAATGAAATCGTTTAATTTCATTTTTTACGTAATTGCTTCAATTAAGAAATAAACCGGTTAAAATCATAAATTTATTTATTTTAATAATTACATAAATAAAACTAAGACAATAAACGTTTTTTTGAAAAAATTGTACCTATTATCAATTTATAAAAAAATGGAATTTAAAAAACTAACCTATTGATAATAATGTTCACAATTTATAATTGCATAGCATATACAAGATATAAATGACATTTAGATAATTAACTCCTAATATTAACAAGCCACAACTATATCAACGACAACAAACATTATTTAAATAATTATACTAACAATACATTATTATAAAAAGGAAATTTAAAAAATCTACGTCTAGATAATATTAATAATTTACAACTTCACATCATACACAAAATATAAACTATTTAGAAAATTAACTCGCAATATTAACTATATCAACCATATCAAAGATACAATTAACAATTTATAACTGCATAACATATACAAGTTATAAACGAAATTTAGAAAATTTACTCGCATTACAATTATATCAAAGATAACGAATGTTATTTAAAAAATTAACACAGATAATATTAACAATTTATAACTGCATAATATAATACGAGATATAAATGAAGTAGAAATTTTGGTAATTGTTTGATTACAAATACTTAAAAGAAACTTAAAATATTTGTTTGCAAGAACAGCCTTTGTGTAGGTAATATTAGTTGCAAAAGTGATTTCTGAAGTGAAATTGTCACAGTTGATTTGGAATGCATTCTATTCTTGGCATGGAGGCAGATCTTGTTGCCGGAACTACTCCATGCCAATTTTTTCGAGTTATCGCAAAGTTATTTTGCGTTTTAGCGCCACATCTGTGAACAAAAAAAATGTAAAATAATCTTATTAAGAATTATCATTATAAACAATTAAAGTTTTTAAATTTTTAATTTTCAAATTTTTTGTGGCGCCTGTCCACGAGCACTGTTTAGCGGGGAGAACATGAAAAAGTTATTGTTCCAAAATGCAACCCTGAAAAATTAATATTATTAATTCTGTTATTTCTTTACAAAGATATACAACTTACCTACGCAATTTGATGGCCGTCTTCTGCCGTAGCAGTCGTTAAATACTAGCCGTGGCGAGAAAAAGGCAACGTCGCAACTTTCGCTGCTAGTGAACCGGCTTGAGCATATCGGCGAATACAAACGTATTAAGTTAGGCATGAACCACTTAAAGCGAAGCGTTCAAAAGCTGCATATTGTTTATAATATATACGAAATAGGGCAAGACAGCAAAAATAATAAATGTTACAAGTAAACCCTACTTGGTAAATAAAATTAATTTTTCAGGTGAAAAGCTTTAAGAAAAGTGTTTTTAAGAAAGCAAAAAGAATGTTGATACAAAAAAATTAAAAACAAAATAAACAAATAAATATTTTAAAAATCAAATTATCAATTTGCAAACCTTCCTCAAGATTCAAATTATAGAAGTAAATCTCACTTTGAAAAACCTTAAATTCCCACCCTGACAACTCTAGTTCATTGGAAAATTTTTGTTTTAAATCGTCAACGTCAACTGAGGAGTTAACATTCAAAAGCCGATATATCGATTTTCAACGAAATTGAGTTATACATGAAATTCAAACAAAAACCACCATCTGCGTCGATTGGTTGACTCAGATTCAGTGAAAATCGCAAATGCCCAAAGTTACAGCATTGCAAAAGTAAGAGTTTCATTCAAAATCCTACACATCCAAACGGGTTTTTGTACGCAAATTTTATCAAAAAACAACATGTCCACTAGTATTTAGATATCCACTTGGTGAAATGCAATCAAAGTACGACATGTCCAGTATTTGGTAAACACCGTTGTTGAAAAGTAATAGATAGTGGTAATTAAAGTGTGCATTACCCTAGTTTCTGACATAAACATGGGTTCGCGGAAAAAAGTTAAAAGAGCCACAAAACGGGAAAACAACAATATCAAGCATCCCCTTCCATGTTTAGGAGAGTGTTTGTTAAGGATTTTAATATTGGATTTAAGTCTCCAGCTTGTGATACTTGCTCAACTTGCCTCAACTTAAAACACTCGATTGAGCAAACAAATGATCAACAAAAGAAAAGTACATTGATGGCCCAACACCGACTTCACAATTTAAGAGCAAGGGCTTTCTACAAATTAGCAAAAAAAAAACAAGAACCTACTGTACACACCGCCTGTTTTGACCTTCAGCAGGTACATCCACTGCCAAAAACCCCTATTGGAGAAGCTCTTTATAAAATGCAAACAAGTTACTATTCTTTTTGCTGCGTTGGTATGGATTCAAAGCAACCTATATTTTTCACCTGGACCGAGCACAAAGCAGGTCGGGGTGCTGTTGAAGTCGGCTCAGCTCTTCTGACATACCTTCGTTCTTCTAATTTTGACGAAAATATTCAAACAATCAGATTATTTTGCGATGGATGTGGGGGACAAAATAAAAAATGCCACATCGTACACATTCTGGCGTACTGGCTGTTACGAGAATCTCCCAAAAATATCAAGAATGTAGAAATGGTTTTTCCTGTACGTGGACATAGCTATTTGCCGGCAGATAGAGCTTTTGGCAGAGTGGAAAAGAAGTTTAAAAAAGAAAATTTTATCATTACAGCGGACCAATACGACGAAATTTACAAAACAGTAGGTGTTGTGAGAAAATTAGGGGAAGATTGGCAAGTGTACAACATCAAAGATCTCCAGAACATCTACAGAAAAATCAAAGACATGCAAAGCCAGAAAAGAATTTTCTTAAAGAAAATAGAAAAAACTAGAAAAGGACAACACAATACTATTCATTTTACTGCCAGCGTATTTTACCATTTTGAAGAGAAAAACAAAAATCAGGCACCTTTGGTAAAAAACGGGAAAAAGGAAACCGCGTTGAAATTAAGAAGATTGGAAACCAAAAATAAAATAAAATCTGCAAAATTAAAAGATGTTAGAGAATTGCTAGAAAAACATTATACACGACAAGAAGGTGATAATACTGTGAAGTGGCAAGATCTACCAGAACTGGAGTTTTATAGAAAACTACTGGAAGAAATTCCAGAAATTAACAATGAAAATGACGAAGAAGAAGCAGAGGATGATGAAGATGATGAAGATGAATGCAACTGCTTAGACGAAGTCTGTGGCCTTCATATTTAAAAAAATTGTGCAAAATTTTCTTCCTTATGTTAAAACAATGATTAAGTTTAATAAAAGTTTTTCTGAGTTCAAAACCTTTCTTCTCATTAGTTTCAACCTTGTTTCGTTCAAAAGCCGATATGTCCATAACAAGTTCAAACAAAAACCCACATGTCTATTTTTTTCTCTCTAGGCTGTACAATTTAAAAAGTATATACTTCAAAAGTGACCATAATCATATACAAAACAATTACCTACATTTTTGCTTTTGCAAAATTAAAATGTATCTCTTACTTTTTTGTGTATAGTTTTTGTCGATTTACCAAAATAATTGATTTTGGACATGTCGGTTATTGAATGTTAGCTCCTCAACTATAAGATCAGATTTAAAAAATTATCAATTTCGTCATTTTCTCTTTCAAAAATTGCTTGTCGTCTAGCCTGTGGGTCAGTTCTCTCTTTAATGGCTGTTTTGGATAAATATACCGGTAAATATGTAAAAATGTTAGGGACGGCACCATCTTTCAAGCGTGATCTCCTTAAAAGAATTTTTGTACAGATTCCATCAGCCTGTCTGTATTTATCATGTGTAATCACATCTGCGCCGTTAAAATGTAATTGACAAACCACACTTGAAGATGATGGAATAAAGTCTTTTCTAAGGATTGTTTTTCTTGAGCCACGCTTTCTTATGTTCCTCGATTTTTGGAAACTTAAAGACACTGACACCACGGTTGTTTTAACTAGTTTTTAAAGAAGAATCATAATTGCTTTTGCAACCTGTCACACAACACCGACTGGGCATTTTGAAATTGATTACCAATCTTAACAAAGTTAAGGTGGGTTTCGCAGGTCTAGAAGTGAGGTTAGAATTATTGAATTTTCAATCCAAGTTAATTTAAATATTACAACTTTAAGAAACATTTACTCAGTGTTACACTGTAGCCTACTTAATACCGAATGAGAAGACATACTTGAGAAATTTTGGTAATGAGCAAAATCGCTTGAAAATATTTTAATATAACATAATAAATTATGAAAAGTATATGTCATCATATCTTCATGCCAGTGGTTTGCGATTTCTACCTTTTGAAGCTTATCTGCATTGTACATTTTAAATTAACTTGGATTGAAAATTCAATAATTCTAACCTCACTTCTAGACCTGCGAAACCCATCTTAACCTCAAATTTATGTTCACCGTTCAAACACCAAAATTATGCACCTGAACACCTGAAACACGCCGGGGACGTCTCTGCACTGCACCAACTTAATATCACTCAAACAACGGAACAAATTTGCCAAAACAAACAGTAAACAAATAATATTTACTGTGCATTCATGCACGATTGCCCGGTACGGACCATACTAAATCGTATGAAGTCTGCGCGCGCATCGGTCTGCTCGCCGTGTTGCCAAGTTTCTTTGTGCACGGCTAGTACTTTAACGATGGCTACGCTTCTGCCAACAAATCTTCAAAATTATTCAGCGCCTCTACAGTTTGTAAGGGGAGGCGAGTCATTAGGACATCAAGATGCCCTTTATTTTCGGTGACATTATTATTTCCCACCTAATGGGTACGTAACAATGTTACCTGCTCCCTCAAAGCTGTCACCTCCTCTCTCACCTCCCCTAATTGCTTTTTAATTTCTATTTGAAATTTTGTCAAAGTGTTTAAAATTGGCTTTATAAATACTAAAAAATAACAACAAATATACAACATTGCTTTCAGAATTAACAAAATTACCTTCTGCCTCTGGGTCTAATGTTTTATTCACCGAATCGTCGACAACGTCGGCAACCAAACATTGCTTTGTAGTAGTACAAGAAACTAAAAATAAATTTTATAAAATAAATAAATATAAATAAATATACACAATGATTTATGACCGAGGTGGTAACGTAAAATTGAAGTATTACAGAAACAAGTGACCGGTGCCGCATTATCTCCTTTTAATGGGATTCCCAGCAATTTAAGTATTAACGAGCCTGCTTTTACACGATTGCGGCAAAGTCAAAAAGGAAGGGTTATATTTTTAATAGCAGTAGTATATTTGTATTTACGTATGTTCCTCAGTAGCGCGTAAACTACTCATCCGATTTTGATAAATGAGGTGTCAATCGATTCGTTATTCTGGCCCAGGTGACAATAATGGGGTTACAGTTCTTTTAACTTTTTCTTTTTTTCGTAGTCAGGTTACAGTTTTTTAAACTGTTTTATTGAATATTCTGTAGACCTGTAAGTATCATTTTTTTGTAGTCTGTTCAGTTCTCATTTTGTTTATGATTATGAACTTCATCATAAAAGCTGTTTGTTTTGGTCTGGGAGTATCAACCCTCATTTTCTGTGAACTTTTATTACTAATTCAAATTAATTAGTATCTACCGAAATTGAATAATAATAAACAGTTCCCTTTATACCGTAGTTCCAAATTTTCTTAAATCTTTAGCTATTTTGTTTGCCTATAAGTGTGTTTCACTAGCCTGTGTTTGTTTGTTGAGATCTCTGCTTTTTTGTATTTGTATGGTTTTATTGTTAATCTTAAACATTATTGTGATCTTTACCACACTCCGCGAATATGCCTCGTAAATATCTATGAAATAGTTTCAATTGGGACTGTACAACGTACTGTCGCTGTTACTCTATTGTGGTTTAACCACTATCCCTAGATCTCCCGATCTCTGTATTTTTATCCCTAGGTATTTCGTGTTATCAAACTACATCTTTTTCCATTTAGTGAAATTTAAATTAAAGGTCAAAATACACCAAACAATTTTTCTCGAAAAAATGTTCAAATTAAAGTGCTATGTGTATTTGTAATTATTAAACAATTCGATTTATTTAAGAGATGACAATGATAGGCTAAATCTAACCTACAATATAAGAACATACAATAAGAAGCAATATCTTGTAATTAATGTCATAGGAGGGAAGGTTTAAGTTTCATAGGGAACAGTAAAATATCATTATTTTTATAAACAAAAATGTAAACGCCATTGATTTAACCATTTCCTCAACTTAAGATATTGAATGCCATCGGTGTAGTACGTTCGTAAAATAAGAATATATATTTTGTTAGAAGAAAATAAAGTTTTGTAGAGAAAATGGTTTATTCTGGCACGTAAATAAAATAAGAAAGATATAAAATTGTTTATTTACATTTTTAAATAGCCCATATTTTGACATAATCAATCTGTAAGGCTAAATTGTCATCAGACCAAGTGGCTTTCCAATCATTTCGTTTATTATAAAATTCTTTCAAAGACCGGACATCATCATTTTGCCAAGGTTTTGCAAAGTTTCCCGACAAATAATCTTCTGGAAACTGTACTGGGCCGCCGACTACAACTCCAAAAGATATATGCATCTGCAAAATCGATTAATATTAAAGGAATAAAATAATGGCTGTTATTTATTTACCTCAGAATTTAATCTAGTGAGAGGATTGAAACGATTTCCATGCCCTAGCCGTTGAAGTTGATCAGTTGTGATTAACCCATACTGTTCGGAATCCACGTAAACGGTGATGTTAGCTGAGCACTCAATCAGTTACTTAAACTAAAATCTCTACGTTCATTTCATACCTGGATTCCAAAGAAGAGTATAAGTGTGCATTTCATTCGCGTATGGATACGTGGCTTTTCGTGATTTCAATCCAACTGTTCGAAATGGAGGTTCAAGTGCGAGTACCGGCCCTCCATACAATAACTTGGATCCAATATCCGTGCCGTTTGGTGCAGTCAGACGCTCATTTCCGTTTGCACCAGCTATCAACAGTTTCAGCGAGTTTTCATCGTAGTGTCTGGGTTCTAAACTCAATTCTGAAAAAATTAAAATGCTGTAAACGTTGGACTGGTTATTTGTTCTAGTTACGTGAAAATATCCAGTCTCCTTCGGAGAACTTTGCTCTTATTTCAATCTTTCCATATTTAAAAGTAAACTTTGAAATTACTTTTGCCGATTTTATGGGTGGCACTATAGCATAAAGGATTGCCTTGTGCTTGCATTCATCTTGTACTTGACTGGTGCAACTGAAAAATCCAAATTATCTAAATTTATTGCAATCATAGGGAAATATCTGGAAAATACCTTTGCGTTAAATCTATCGTTCCTCTAGTTTCCTCATAACTTAATACTGCAGGTTTTAAATTTAATGCGGAACTTCTGATAAATTGGACGTCGTCTGAGTTTTGATATGAGTTAAACTCGTATTTCTGCAAAATAAATGGCAATACTTCTATTAATCGAACTGTTGAATGTTGGTCTATAAGTGTGTGAATTGGAATATGATATTTAAAATATTTAATACCTTTTGAACGATGGCCTTTAAAGCTATCTTCATTACCAAAAATCTTATACAATTCTAATTGAATTAAATATTTGCTATTGACATAAATCAATGGAAACGATAAATCAAATGCACGATTAATGTCATTGTCAAATGGAATAACCATCGACAGCATTTATTAAAATATCAAAAGTTCTAAAAAATGACAAAAACTAAGTATGAATACAAACATTATGCCCCCTCCATAGGGTCGAAACATCACTATAGCAGCTATACCATATTTAGCCACTTTACTTGTGAATACATATTTGTAAGGTTTGCGGTAAGTGAATAGCGTTTTTAAATAAATCGCCAAAACATTTCTTCTGCCCACGCATCTGTCTCTATTTTTATTTAAAATATATTTTGTTAAGAAATTAAAGCTTAGTAATTAGTTAAATGCACTGTTTTGCTATAAGTTTCGTTAGTTATTATATTAATGACTGATCACATGATCTATGTTGAAATTAATTGTTTCCACTTAAATTCATTTTTAAGTAGGGTCGCCAAAAATGGAATAAAAATTTTTCACTTTTTTCATCTTTGCCCAAAAGCTGTTGGCTACTGATTGACGAATAGGGGGTCTAGGACGGTTCGCCGCGGCCAGTTCGCCACGGCCGTTTCGCCGCCAGGCGTTTCGCCGCGGACCGTTTCGGCGCCAGCCGGTTCGCCGCCCGCCGTTTCGCCGCCAGCCGGTTCGCCGCCAGCCGTTTCGCCGCCAGCCGGTTCGCCGCCAGCCGGTTCGCCGCCGGCCGTTTCGCCGCCAGCCGGTTCGCCGCCAGTTAAAAAATTTAAACCATATATTGACAATAACATTCTAACCAACTGACTATTCACAAGCGAATTTCATTCTGTTTCCTGATAATATTTCACAATTATAGTTGGAAATTAGTTTTGTATGTTTACAATTTCCAATTGTCAAAATTTAGAAAAAATGTATTTTAGTTGTAATAATTTTCAATTAAATTCATGTTAACGGACACACATTAATGTCAACCTCAATTTCTAAATCAAGATTTTGTTGTATCAATACTCTTAAAGTAAAAGAGCAAAGCAATCCATGAAGCATTTAAAAATCATTTAAATGTGCAGAAAGCAAATTTCGATAGCAATTAATTTCAGTGTTTATTGCGAAAAGGGTAATATTTTATACGTAAAACAACGGTCACTTTATACAAAATCTAAAATACATGTATTAACAAAATTTACAAATAGAAGAAAAAAATTGTGATAAGAATAATATATTCTTAAACTGTTTACAGCAAATTAATTACTAGTACATACACAGTGACTAGTGACATTATTGGCAGTACTGATTATTGGTAATCTGTGTGTAAGATTGTAAACGCATGTTCTTGTCAATCTTGAAGATACCAAAACCAAAACTGATCGATCATTTGTAATTGTACCAGGGAAACTCGAAAATGATAATCTACTTGAACTTGTCAGAATCTACATGACCCTTGGCTTGCAAAAACATTGCTGTCGAAAATCAACAACACGCTCAAAGTTCTGCTGTAGTAGAGAATAAAGAAGTAGTTGGAATGAGTATTTGTGGCAACAATAACTGTGTGTGTATCACGAATTATTATAACAGTATGCAGTAGAGTGTATTTTATAGTACTAGTAAAATAAAGTTACTTTATTTTACTAGTACTATACTTACTTTATGGCCGCAAAACTGTACCATAAGGCGAACTTTAATATTCAGTCTGACATAAAAGTCATTAAGTATAAATATACCACACAATTAACTGTTTGTTTTTATTTTTTTCCCACCAATTTTTTTTAGTACAAAAAATCAAGTTAGCCTTGCATCCCAAAATGACAATAAGAAATTTCCAAATTACAGGAAACATAATTGAAATGCTACTAATAACATTTTAAAACTCAAAGAATTACGATAAACCGTTTCCAAAACATTTAACCGATCCATACATACTTACAATTAGTCACTAAGTACTTCTGAATAACGGCTGTCAAAACGATTTGGTACCTAGTTAGAAAAGGTACATACATACATACATACATCAACAGCCGCCGCTATAAAATAAAAATATTTTTTCATTCTCGCTCGCGAGGAATTTAATAATGTGATATGTAAAAAGAGTGACAGAAATGATGAACGAAACGAAGGTTGATCTCTTGGGCCCTTTAAATTTTCTTAAATACTTGCAAAAATTATTTCTTCCGAACTCTGTTTAAAATGCAGGGGGCGCCTGTCCCTGGCGCAAAAATACTGCCTCGCAAGGGATCCGTGGAAAATTGATTACTCCTTTATTTTCGCAATTTTTCCAATTTTGATTTTGGATTCTTAGACAGCAAATGTGAAACCATGATTGCATAGTTTTTGTTTTTTGTAAATATTTTCAAAACTGGCTCTTCTAATTACATGAAAAACGTGATTTTCAGTTGAATCTCACATCAATTCAGTTATTAATTTCTACAATCTATCTCTATAAAATCATCTATTGATCTTTAAACAATATATTACAGAAAACTAGAACCAAAAATTCATGAATTTGAATGCACAGTTACTTTTTCTCCAAACGCTTGCAACGTGTTAGTCAATCCGGGCGTAAGAACACTCTTAAACCAACAGAAACCAGGACGAAAGTGGTTTCATTTATTTATGAGACATCAAGAAATATTAAAAAGATGGAAATTGAGTGGTAGTTTGATATAAATACCGACTGGATATAAATGGTATTAAAAGTGGCCACTATAGGGACGAAGTGGCCGAAGATGATAAAATTGCTCATAGCGCTTAAATAATTAACTGCAGCATAATTAAAAAATACAAAAACTCAGTTCAAGATATAGAGTAAGTAATGTGGCTTATAATTATTCTTAATCATTTGTTAATTTCTTCAATTACAAATTTGTTTTACTTCTTCTACTTGAATCGGGTTTTAGGAGTGATTGCCTGTTACGATACCCATCGTTTTCTGTCTTCCTAATTTTTGCCTTTGGCAGATATCTGATTTTGTTGCATCTTGTCTGGATGTTCTTTCCATTTATTCTCTTTTATTCTTTTATTAATGTTAAAAAAATATATTTGTTTTACGTGACTAGAAATGGTGCCTACTATATTTTCTCTGGGCTTATCAGTGGTGTACTACAATTATGGATAATGATAGAAGTCTCGAGCAAAAAGTTGGAAATGTTTAGGCTCACCGCGTTATGAATGAAAATGTTTTGCCGGAACCAAATAAAATTTTCGAAATCGTGTTCATGAACGAACAAAGTTACAGATTATTTGCTCAATTAATAGGGAATTGTGGATTCATGGTTAAAATACCTAAGGGCCTGATTTCAAGTCAGAAAAACAATGGTGCAAATCGAGGTTACCATAGGAATGGCGTATAATAATTTGCAACATCCTAATTTCAAGTTGAATTTGCCGGCTAATTCAACTTGAAATTAGGATGTAACCCGTTCCCATTCCCACGGTAACCTTGATTTTCACCGTTGTAACTCAGACTTGACCATCGGGCAACAATAAACTGAACAAGCTATTTAGTTACTATTGCCAAAATGATCGCCAAAATCCGGCAACGAATCAGCACATAAAGACCTACATCAACGACTCCACATAATTTTATTTTCTTCCAGATAACTTCTATTAGGCAGAAACTAATTAAATCTAGATACTTTCAGACAAACTAAAATTACATGCAAAAGGCATTTCGATAAATATTATGAATTGAGCTTTCCTTTTAGTTGCCTTGATCACACTATTCCGTTCATATGCAAATAAACGGGCAAGAAATATATTAAAAAAGTAAAATTTAAAAGTTGTTCTAAAGTGATTTGCCGAAAAGTTTTTTTGTGTTTCTTTTAGCAAATGTCAAGGGTTAAAAGAATTGAGCAAAAAATTAAATTTTGAATTCTCACCGGTCCTGTGTACGTATTAAAACGATTTTCAACGATTCACTTAGTTGAATCTATAGATCCACCTGAAAAATCATCCTCAAATATAGTTGCCCCCGAACATGTACTTATGCCTCCGTTTATCACAGTAACGGAAGGATCACAACTTGGTGAAGTGTCACCACCCGTCGAAACATCTAAAAGTTTTTACTTTCAATTTTCTAAACTTTTCTTTTTGATAACACTTACCGACTACTTTAAATTGTTGGTCATCCTTTTTGTAATTGCATCTGTAGTGCTGTACGTAAATATAATAGTAAATAATATCATCAATTTTCAGTTCAACGTTGGGGTCGTAGTAGACCCATCTAGAGTCGGTTTGCTGCGTGATCTCTTTCGTCAATTCTCCAGGTTCTACGTTACTTAAGGGCTTGTTTATTCTACCATGAAATTGGAATATTTTAACACCGTCTTGATCTAAAGAATGATTTTGATGGAGAAAATTAAGCATAACAAAATCACTTTTAAAGAGTGACTGTTACGTCCTTGCATTTGCCCAAGGACGTAGTTCAAGCAGGTAGTCCAGTAAGGGTGCATTTGAGCACAAACCGACAGTTCCTCAGAAGACGTTCGAGCGTAAAGTCACAGGCAACGTCGAATAAACGAATTCAAATATCTGATTTGTATTATTAACCCAGCATAAAACAGTTTCGGCATCTCCCAAATATTAAACGGCGGTCGAGCTAAACAGTTGATCCGGCTCGAAGGACCAACTGTTTAGCTCGACCGCCGTTTAATATTCGCTCTAGGGACGATTTGCATGTCAATTGTGGTTGCTGGGGGCCACTGACCTGCTTAAATAATGACAATTTTAAAATTTTCTGTTCTGTTGATTTTCAATTATCTTAAATTTTAGCCTTTTATAATGTTGAGCTTGTGTTTGTTTTTTAACCCTTTAAGGACGTATGTCGTCCACACGCGTCACACTAGAAAAGAAGCAGCTTTCCCGAATGCAGCACATTCGCGGCACAAATCTAACTACATCAGAATAAATTCCGTCCCATGGGATCTGTAAGCGAAAATAAATTCCGTTCTTAAAGGGTTAAAATGTTTAATTTGTGTGTCTAAATTGGTGTCTTCGGACGTATTTAATAAAATAATAATAAAGGAATTAACAATCACAATAAAATATTTTTGACCTTCTGGTAGTCTAATTAGGGACGGTTTATCGATTCTAAGTTTATAAGGTCAGTAAAATTTGCCAGTCGAATAATATCATTTTTATATAAAAATAATATTAATATAATATTTAACAAACACTTCGATTCGCTGTCTATAAAAAAAGGTTATCATAAGGAAACCTATCATTTTGATCTTACAAATGTGATTAGAAACGTTTACAAAAGTGAACTTATTGTTAAACTAGTAAAGCTGTTGCGAGATGCACTAAAAGGATGAAAAAATAACTTGTTGCTCCGTCGAAATTTTGATAACATGTAAAATAACTTTGTTAATAACAATGTTTCCGATAAGTCTGGACGCGCCTTTAGGCTCACTTTTTCACATTGATATTAATAAATTTTTCAAACATAATGATTTATTTACATTAAACACCAATTACAAGGAAAATTGTGGTCATGGAATTGTGACCTCCAAAATTAAATGGATAAACGGCTCCCCAAAATTTTCGGATTTATTTCACACATACTTGAAGGCTTTATAGAAGTTACTACCGTTACCAAAAAAAATCATAACATTTTAAACTTGTTCAAAAAACAGTTTTTATCGATTATCTGAAAACATTAAAACGTGACTTATCCCCTTTTAACAATAACCGATTCAATTAAGCCGTTCTCGAAAACAGCGTAAGTTCCAAGAAATTTGATAGTACAGTAGAACGTCGATTATCCGAACTAATTGGGACCGGTTACCGTTCGTATAATCGAAAATTCGGATGACCGAACAGTCATAGTTTATGAGCACTAAAACGCTCAAAATGATAGAATATAAACATATATTGAACAACAGATAATATTTCAATCACATTATAATGTAATGTAATGGCAAAGTTAACGACGATTCGGATGATTGACGTTCGGATAAATCAAATCGTCATTCGGATGATTGACGTTTCGGAGAATTGACGTTCGGATAATCGACGCTCGACTGTATATCGGTTTCCGCGTTGTTTAACACTGCAGTCTCTTTTCCAAATGAAATTTTTACACGCCTTTTTTCTAAACGTCAGATCAACAAATCTGAATGTATTCAGATTAGTCTCGCTTTAGATTGAGATGCAGCCAACCTGTAGCAGACTCTTAATATATAATATACTATTTTTTTCAAAGGTATAGTACTCTTGATTTTATTTTTGAACTGTGATCAATAGAAGGACTATTCAGTGTTGTGTGGCAATATTATGGAAATTTGTAGCCATGGCACTCGAAAAACTGATCTAAATCTAATGTATCGATTTTAACAAAATTCGTAAAGGTGCCAAATTAGTGAAAACTAACGATTTTTTACTAACAATAAGATCATATTTTGATATTCTGGTCAGTCATGAGCTGGGTTATCATTCCTCCAAGGGATAACGTTGACTTTCGGGATACCTGTATATTAGAAGCAGAAGTAAAGTGTTTGATATGACCGAACATGCTGCTAAACTTAAGTAACCATTCCCTAGTCATTTAGTAGAAGCATTGAGGATAAATGACATAAGCAGTTCCTAACCTGGTGACCATAAGGCCACCGCATACCAAGAAGACATCATCCGATGTGACGGGTAGACGATATCAAACTCATGGTGGATCTGAATTGAAGAAGAAGAATGGCCATCAAATGATTGGACGACGACGAAGAGAATGAGAAACTTGCAGTTTCATGAGTGTTCATTCCACGAACGTTATATTCAAACTGACGCATAACCAGTATGATGGTACCGATTTTAATGTTTCAGAGATTGCAAACATAAAGTTGTCAACAAAGTAGTAATGATCGACCACATAATAGAGCGAGCGAGAGAGAGAGAGAGAGAGAGAGAAAGAAAGAGAGAGATATGGAGGCTCTTGAAATATTTCAATGTTAGCTTGTGCTAGGAACTACACAGTGTTCCTAGCACAATCTAACATTGAAATATTTCAAGAGTCTCCAAACATCCAACGAGGAATACCTTATTACTGTTGTTCAAGCTTTTTCCTAGTTTCAGTCGTTTATTAATGCGAATAGTGTACATAATTGATTTTTTTAATATTGTTTAATAGCTGAACCTGTGACTAATTAAGCCACCCTAATATATCAACATTTTAAACCGAAAAATTCCTATGTTATGGGATAAAGACTTTAAAAACTAATCGGAGCTAACGTTATTGTTATCATTTAATAAGTACTTCAACTTGTTTATTTTTATTTTTTTGTGTCATTAGTGTAAAATTGCTTTTTCAATCTAAATCCTCATATATCTGTTATCAACAGATGAAAATAATGATACCACATAAAAGGATCAAAACATGTACCTACTCAAAAATAGATCAGAACATTCAAAAATTTGTTACTTAAAATTACAAAGCAAAAACTTTAACATAATCGACGATTAGCCGGCTGTTTTCGTTCCATGTAGCGTTCCACGTTTCTTGCTTTCGGTAGAAATTCTTTTGACCTTTCGGATCCCCATTTGTCCACGGTTTGTCACCGTCATCTTGATCTGGGAAAGAATGACCGCCAACTCCGACTCCGATCGTTAAATACATTTCCCTATCGAAAGGTGCTAGCTTCGTTCCTTCCTTCCATCTGTGCGCCGCCTCTGTTAAACCTAAATTTTGCGCTTCAGTCGAAAAACCGTTCGGTGGAGCATAAATGTTACCATACACTTCACCATCAACCAATAAAGTGATCGACTCTGAAATTGAATGTATTAAAAGGAATGTTGCTTGCATTTTGTTACTTGTTTACCGGGTTTCCAGTTAACCGAAAAAACGTGAAATTCGTCATTCCAACTGGAGTCTTTTTGTATGTTTCTCAGACCGTAAGTTCTGGCGGCTTCAGTATCTCCTAAAATAACTCCTCCAAATAAATGCTGCGACTTATTTCGATTTCCTGCTAGATATGCGATTCTTATTTGACCAGATTCGTATCCTCCACCATAATCTTGACTCTTGGGATTTAGGAAAAGTTCTGTAAATTGACCACAAATTCAGATTAAAGAAGACAAATAACAATCTCCTAATTTGGTATTGAAATAATACAAGTATTTCACGATTTGTCCACAATGTTGTATAATCATAAAATTATTTTATTATAATTGAATGAAGGCGGGTATAAATTAATAAAAAAATTACTTGCCGAAAATCTTAATAAATCTTAATAAAAAAAAGGAACATTTTGAAAATTATTTTTTCGCAGACGTTACCTTTTTGGTCCAAAAAATTTGGTTAGGAAAAAAAAAGATTTTCATTTAATTTCATCGAATGGTTGATATTGCATTCTATCATTGAGTGTCGGTCTGCTGTTTCATATCTAACTCTTTTTGTTGCTACTTTTTCGATAAAGCTACTTGAGCCGTTGAGAGCCGAAGTGGTATAAGTAAAAAATTGTCGATTTTGAGTTATAGCACTTTTCCAGTGCTTTTAGTTGAAAACTATTAACTGACCAAGGGATTTAAGTGTAGCTCAACTATTTTTCCAAAGAGAACATCATCAGTACAGTGTCAAAACCTCGTAATTTATGAAAAACTGAAACGCAAAACTCAAATTTTGTCCAAAAAAATATGACTTATACCACTAGCTCTCAACGGCTCACTTATTAATGAACAGATCATAATCTCGCATGTAGGTCTTTAATAGTAAATATTGTTGAGATTATAAATCGCCGATCCCAACAGTGTTGGTTATAATATTTTCTAAATTTATTTTGTTTTCCGTGACAAAAATTCAAATTTTAAATTAATATACCTACAGTGCGCACCAGCCAAATGGAATAAATTCAGTATCCCAATTATTGTGCATATTTATAAAAAAATCCAAAACACGTAAAATTGTTAGTTTATTACATGATATCCTGTAAAGTGAAAATTTCATCCCTAACTTCAACCCCTTTCGAGTGACAGTTGCAAATTTTTAAATGCGAAGTGTGGGAACTTGCGATACCTCCTTAGGAAGGTATGTTCATGCTCTATTAAAAAATGCTATGGTTAAAAAATTTATTTCAAAAATTAACAATAAAAAAAAATTAATCTGTACCAGTAGTAAAAAGTTAGTCTTCGATTTAAATCGTAGGGAAGTAATGTTTGTACCGGGCGATAACGTAAAGGAACCATCTTATGTTTCTTTAAAATCCTTTTAATGTTTTTCAAATTTAAATTTAACTTCCTTGAAATATTTCGTATTCAATTTCTACGATGTCCCTCAAAATACGCAATTACATTAATTTCGACTTCTTCACTAATTACAAATTTTTTCTTCTCTCTTACCTTTTGAAAAACTGTTACGTTACTTCTAAATTTTCTATACAGTCTTAGAAAATACCGTTGAAACGAAGAAGGTGCTACTACTGGTAATAATCTAGAGCTCTCACCGAGTTTTTGCCGCACACTAGATATGCTTCTAACATTTTTCAAAATAATAAAATGCCATGTTGGAACCAAAATTGAACACAGGTTAATGTTCGATAAAAGTATCAACTGGCACATTTATTCAAATGTTTTTGACGTTTTAATAATTACAATTTTCAACTGTTTCATTGCTTACGTGATTTTTGTAGTTAATTGAAATGAAACGTTCAATTGCTTGTAACTTCTCGGTAGTTAATTTAATGGTACTAGTGCATTAAAGGGGCACAATACACAAAAAATAAGTTCGTTTAATTTAAACGCAGGTACCTTTAATTCTAAGAAAAATGGTATATGTATTTTGTTTCTATTCAGGTTATTTGATGAGTTATAATAAATTTAAAATAGGTGCGTGACGTCACTGGCCCCTGCTCCTCGCTGTGGCCTATTTTACACGTGTAAAAAATAATCCCTTCACACGATAATTTACCTACCTTTAAACTATATTTTCGAAATTTTGTTACGAGTATTTAGACTGTTTTTTTGTACTGAAAACGATAGTGCAACCCAAATTTTAATATAGCGTCTAGTTTTTTTTTTAAAAATTATTATATTCTGTGAACAATTTAATAGTGTTAAACCCGTAAAAATGTTTAATAGGTTGCAAGTATTTAGGTATGAGTCAAGTAGCTCGCGAAAAAAATTCTGTGCATTAAACCAATAAATAGTCTAATTTGTTACTAACACCGAAGAGTACAATGTTTCAGAAAATTGTGTTCTATTAATTGTTACACTATCGTTCTGTACTTACCATTACGTATTAACATTACATCTGTGTGGGTTATATTGCAAAAACTATGTTTCTTTTAAATGGTCCCTGTTAGAATCGGAAGTATGATTCAACATTTTAGTATTTGGATTTATGACTAAAATTTTTAAGAAGAACATTGCCACGGGTAGCTTTTTTTCCAATTTATACACACCCTGAATAAAAAAGTTAAATTTTATTACCGGGATAAATCCAATCTCCTTTTGGCAGCTTTGCCCGAATTTCAACTGTACCATATCGAAAACTGAAACTATTCTTTGTGTTGATTTTTCCAGACAGCACCGGCGGCAATATCAAATAAGCTATAGGCTTTTGGGTACAACTCTGCGTGCCTGGAATTCCGGTGCAGCTACAATATAAAATAGATAAAATAATACAGAGTGTCCCAAAACAGGCGAAGGAACTTTTAACCGTAAATTCTCCTCTTTAAGAAAATGCTTTTTTACTAAGAAACAAAAATTATTAATTCTTCTGTGATTGGTGAACTTTAATAGCAATAATTAAATAATTACTTAAGGTGAAAACATTTTTCTTGGAGAATTCAAGTCCATTTTGAATGAAGAATTTACGGTTAAGAGTTTCTTCGTCAGTTTTGGGCCACTTTTCTTAAAATCAACTCGAATCTGAATAATTACTTGATGCCCAGATCTAAACCGTTTGACGACAGAACAAATCCTCTACCGTACTTATCCTCAACCAGTGACGGTTTAATAATCAATTGATTCTGTTTTGTGTTGATATTATTCTTGTCGTTACTGTACAAAACGAATTCGTAATCCTACAATAACAATGTTCAAAATTTGCAATTTTACAATTTGGCACTCACCGGCTCACCAGCGAATATAATTTCCGTTTCCCATTTATTCTCATTTATACGACCGAATTCGTCCTGGAATATTATTCTTCCTTTGCAAGTGCGTTTGCCGTTTACTATGGTGTCTGTGTGAAGACAATCTGGATTTTCAGTTGTTATTCGTGGCGATTTTGTTGTTCGCTCTGATCTGGGGGTAGTTCCAATTAAATCTGTAAACAGTTGTAGAATACTAATGCAATACTGATACTAATGTAACATAAACAAAACAAATATATATGATAATTCAAAGAGGAATATAAAAAAATTATTAATTTTTGTTATTTTGTATATCATTGTATAGACCAATCAGACTCATCTGGCTCAACATTCTATATTTTGCGGGGTCTTCCAGAATTAGGTTTTCTTCTTTGTTTATTATTATTCGTCAATAGCTTTGGAAGTCTCCTGTCGTCTATTTATTTGTAATTCATGCTTATCATCGATTCAGGTGCAAAAATTTTCAATTTGCTTCTATTTATTTATTTTATATAGCACAACTAAAAACAAGTCAAAAAGAAAGTCTTAATAGCTTCCCAAGTAACACAAGACGTCCAATGGACGTACATGCTGGTCCATTTCTTATCCATTTATGGACGATCCACAAGCGGATCTATAATGGACGTCCAATGGACGTCCAAGCTCATCCATAAATGTACATTACAGCAATGAATATAAATGGGACGTCCACTGGATGTACATTTATGGACTTAATCTGGACGTCCATCATGGATGTCCATTGGACGTACATTCATGGACATAAACAGACAGTACATAAACGGATCATCAGTATGGACGTCCATTGGACGTACATTCATGTACTTAATTCGATCGGTCCGTTGAGTTTATGAAGAATACGTTGTTTTGATATCCTGATTAGATCTACGAGATAAGGAGTTTCTAATGAATTATTAATTAAACTTTTGAACGATTTTTAAGCAAGTTGTATGTAAAATGCGAAATACAACTTTGGATACAAATTTATAAATACAATACCGTAGAATGGGGCGAAAGTGATTTCTGGGAATTAAATTGATAACTAAATCAATTGCAAACTTTTTTTAATTTAGTGCTTATCCTACCGCCCTTGCATTTAGCACTTCGAATTTACAGATAAATTTGGTTAATTGTAATTATAATTCAGTTTAATTCTGCTTTTTAGTAGTCCAGTCAATTTATACACAAAAAGCCAACCTTGCAGAAGGTCGGTGTACAAATTTACTGGGCTCCTACAAAAGTACTCTCACTTTTGTATAAGCACACCATCTGGACAGTTACTTTTGTGAATACATATCCCGTAACGAATTTGGAATGTCGGCTGAAGCAAAGAATTACCGCCTTTGCAGTACAGGTCAATATGCTGGACATTTGGTTTTAACGGTCCCACCGACGCCGTGTTGGGTGTTTTATTTTCACTTCTAATACAACAGTTGTATTAGAAGTGAAAATAAAACAGGCTCGATGCGCTTTAGCCAAAGTTAGCAGTTCGTTGCAATTTGACGTTATCATTAACCAATTTTTCATGTGAATTGTTAGTTTTGTTTGTTACAAATGTGTGTAGTTGAATTTCATTGCAATAGTTGCAACGGGTTAATTTTCGTTGCGGCAAGGCGAATCGACATGAATTTTAATGTACAACATGGAAATCTCATGACTGCCGTAAGTATGTATTTAAGTTATTTTTTTTACTATTTTTTACGTGTTTTAGGTAACTTAGAAATAGTTTATGATGAATTTACAAAACAAATCCCAAGTCCGCTTTATAATACTTGATAATAATGTACCTAAATCGTATTATTCAAGGACCGAGAGAAAAAGGGTAATTGCAGCTTTGATTATATTGGTAAGTTAAAATGATTTTAAAGAAGTTGTGTAATATTTTCTTTTTTAGAAAGTGTCAAGCTAAGTAAATTTATTCGAAAATGGTGGATAAGGACCGGTGTTGCTTTGAAATTTTTTTTTTTCAATGTTTCTAGTTGTTTAATTGGTTAATAATTAATTAAATTCTGTATGGTAATTATTTTTGAATATTCATATTTTTTAAGGTTAAGTTTCTAGTTATTTAGTTAATAGTTAAAGTTAAATAGGTAAAGTTGTTCACTGCAAATTATTTTTGAATTTACATATTTCTTTGTACGTATTTTTTAAGAATAAGTTTCATGTTATTTAATGTGTTGATGGTTAGTTTTAAATGTTAAAGTTTGTTATTCTAACAATTTTTGAATTTATAAATTTTTTTAAGGTTATTTATTTTCGAATATATGCTTTTTTCCATTTTTTATTTATTTATTTTTTAATCCCACAACGTTTATAAGTACGTCCATTAATGTCCATAATTCGGGTCCAAATGGACATACATAAGACGTCCAGTGAACGTCCAAAACGTATCCGTTTACAATCCCAAAGACGTCCAATAAGCGTTTGTCGATGGACGTCCACAAACCGGTACGATATGGACGTACATTGAACGTTCGAAAGATCCCAAATGTAGTCCCAAAAACCTCCACAAACTGACGTCCAGATGTACTTCCAATTTAGTCTCAAATTGGACGTCCATTGGACGTACAGTGATCCGTTTGTGTACATCCAATGTACGTCCATTGAATGTACATGTGTTACGTGGGTTAAAATCAAGATGTATGCATATTAATTAATATTTTCTCGAGTTAACTCTTTTGGATATTTGTATTTGGATTTACTCAAAAAACTTAGTAAAGGCAACACCCGCAGAGTTACAACAGCAAATGAAGCTGTCAAATAAATCCACTATGTCAGACTTTTTTGAAAACCTACAAAGTTCTTTTCTAAGATGTACGTGTTATATTCATTTGGAAGGAGGGTATTTTGAACATTTACTTTGATCGGTAAATAATTAAAGCCTAAATTAATATAATAAACAAATCGTTGATTTCCGGATCAATGTATACAGAATGTTCCAGAAGTTACACGAAACCTCTTAGGAGATAATTTGTTAATATACTCTGCATCGCTTGATGAAAATATTACATTTTGTTAGTGCGTTTTCAAGCAATTGCATTTTAAAATATCATCGACACTATTCCTTTGGTGAAAATGGTCTAGAAACCTAAAGATTATAGTACTATATATTTTTTTTAACTTTGATTTCCATACATCTATATTTATCTTAAAAGAGCATTTCATTCAGAATAAAAAATATATTCGATACCGAGGGTATCCGTCATCTCCTGTTTGAGTGTCCTTCAGGAAGGATCGTGGGTATCTTTTGCTACAGCTGCCGTCTTTCATACAAGGTAAATTGTGGTTTACGCTTCCGCAGGACAGGTATCATGTTTGACCTGATTACATCGTAAAGTATAGGATCTTTATTAGGGTCAGGAATTTCAGCACAGATTACATCATCGATTTCGACTGACAAAATACGTTGCTGCAACCATAACAAAATGTGTATGTGAGGCAGACCCCTATCTGCCACTTCACAGAGTACATGAAGTATCGATCACCAAATAATTTTCCTTTATTTAAAAGTGCCATCATTTTTTTAACCTTTAAATGGAACACCTACTTTGGCGATAATATCGTGCCGATCATAGGATTTTTGACGACGCGTTATGGTATCTACGATTTCTTTCCACCGGAGGTTACAGGTGAATGTTATATAAAGGAAAGTTTTGCAGACTAAGCAATAATTTTTGGAAGTTTTGATCCAGCTTCGAGGATATTTGAAAATTTTCAAGTCATGTTTCTTGAACATTCAAAATACAATTTGCGATTTCGAGTACTGATGCCACTTTGACGGATGTCAGCTAACTGAAAGTTATACTCACGCCCAATTTTCGTTTATAAACTGCCTATTAAATTGGTTTTTACGATAGTCTGTGCTTCAAATTTTCACATATTTAGAGGTAACGCCAGTGCTGTGGAAGGTAAAGAAGTACTGTGTGCAGTTATGTATTTTATATGATTTTATGATCGTAGTGGATACAAAATATGAACCCTTATGTTGTTATATGAAGATTTTTTCTTTAATATTCTCACTTGCTTTTCTTTTTTCAAAACAGTTTGGTTTTACGCCACAACGCGAAAGTAACTTTTTCGGCAAGTATTGCAGGCAAAAGCAACAATTTTCTTTGGCATCTTCATTTTTAGACGTTTTATGAATACATTTAAAATAACTATCGTTTTGCTTTAATAACAATAGTTATTTGTATCATTAGGCCAGAAACTGTATTTTTGCGAGTGCGAGTAAGGTTTGAGGGGAGAGGCCGAAGGCCGAGACCCTCAACTGCGAGTACTCGCAAAACAGTTTCTGAACGTATGATACACAACATTTTTTAGGCCGATAATAATATTTAAATAAGAAAATATAAATTTGTTGTTCAAATATCTCGGCTAGAGAATTTATTTTTTATTCTGTTGGCAATATTTACCCGGAAAGATTAATTTGAACTTAAAAATCAAGTACCCAGTATGTAATGCTTTTTGACGTTTATGACAAAACAACCTGCAATATGACATGGATTGAGATACAATATTGTTAAATTAAAAGCATCCTTTATTTTTATAACTAATATTAATAAAGTTCTTATCGATGTTAACAAACGGTGTAATTGACATTTAATTTTCTATTTGGTTAGCAGATTCGGTGCTACCAACCTACAAAATTAAAATTACACTAATTAACATTTTCAGGCCTAGTCCTGAAAATCGGATTTTCGGGCCTATTTAGAGGACTTCAAAATCAGTCATTTAGGACGGAGGCCAAAAAAAGATTGTAATGCCACTTTCAATAATTACGCTGCTGCACTCGAGTATGAACTTTACTTAGATGTCTCATTATTAAATGGATTCGTATTATGCTTGAAAATAAAACTAAAACAGCTTGTAATATTACACGAGGCAAGGCAGAATAGACTGACGAATTATCTTTAAGAGGTTTGGTCCTGAAACATCCTACATAATTTTTTTTAAGTTGTTTTAATTCCACTATATGTTCTATAAATATTAAACTCTTTTTTGCAACAAAGTGCACTATATTACAGTCCTTTGAATGTTAATGGAGTGATAAGGTGTCCTGGAAAGTTTTGCACTTTGGAAAAATTTGTAACAAATTTTTGTATGAACTTATTTTATTGAACTATTTTTGAAATTGGCATAGTTATAAATTGCGCTAATTCATGTGTAGAAGATTGATTCATTCAGATATCTCTCCCGAGCTATAGTACATACTTCACCAAACTGGACACTATAATTTTCCATATGTTCGTCAGGTACATTGTGGTAATTAAAACTCTCATAGCCGCATATTTAAATAAGTCTAGAATTCAAAAATTTGAAGTAAAATAAACCGCTGCCAATATGAAACCTTCTGGTGGCTGTAGGACAACAGGAAACATCGATGACATCGAGGCAGTAAATCTGCGTCATTCATACCGATCGGTAAGAAAATAGACAGCAGCGTTAAACTTATTGACTTATTGCATACTCAAGAAAGACTTATCCGATCATCGTTATAAGCTTCAACTGGTTCGTGCGTTGGAAAATGCAGTAGCCATTACATCAGAACTGTGTTGTCGAATTATTATAGAAAATTGTAGTGCCGAATTGGATGAGCTACAGCAGCGCGACGAAAGACATCTTGACGAAGTGATCATGGGTTAACTTTGCACAAAATTCGTTACATTGAAAAGTTATAAATGCAATAAAAACTTCTACAGGGTTCTCCAAAAAATTCGATACATAGAGAAATTCGTTATGTGGAAGTTTGACTGTATTTTCTATAGTTTACTCCTTCCTACAAGATCAAAAGTTTCTTGTAGCCAACGGAAGTTTTAAGATTATACTATTTTCACTTTTGTATTATGATTTCCTTTCTGGAAATTATTTGATTTACCTCTAATATAACTTTTATTTTGGGTCTGAATCCAAAGTTTCTTAGTCGCCTTTTTAATTGAAGAGCTTAGGGCAATAATCGGTGAGACCAATTTTTTGTGTTAGTTTTTAAAAAATTGATGAAAAGAAATAATCGCTTAATTCTAAAAACGTAATGCAATCTAGAGATGTTTTTACCGTTGTACAACATTTAGAAATTCGACTTGACCTGTTATTACACTAAGGTCTTCAATTATAGGTTGCCAACATATCAGTTTAAAACAGCTTATTAGAATCCATTTTCTTGAAATATTTGCAAAACAGAGAATCCCGTTTTTATTTCAACCGATGATATTGCACGAGCATTTTCAGTTGTTTGGAAGTACGTAATGCAAACATGTGATACATAATTGTGCGTTCTTCTGATGAAAAGATGAATTAAAAGGTTAATACCCGAGACATTTCATTTCATAAACAAAAGCTATAATTGATGCGAACTAGAGATCAATCTTTATCTTATGGGAAAAACCGAGATAGACTAAGGTTATCGTTAATTTAAGAAAGCAAAACAAAATTGCAACATGTAATCGCTTATGCAAATAATTATTACCTTTGACTTCATATTTCTGGTCGTCTTTCGTGTATCCTAATGTTCTTTCCCCATTGTCGTAATCGACGTACAACCAATAGTAAATAGTATCTCCAGGTCTGAGCATTGTAATTTTATCCACGTACGTCCATCGACCATCTTTCGCTTTTATTATATCCCTCGAAAACGTCCCTCCTTCCCTTCCGTTCATTTCTTCATTCAGTTTGCCATGGAAGGCAAATAATTTAACTCCCTGAACATCTAAAATAAGCCCGCTTGAAACGTTAATTAATATTATTACAATGATGTTACACACCTGGAATCGAAACGCGAAATCCTCTCGGTGTTAGGGGCTCAAAAAGTGCGTCAGGGAAGTCAAACTGTGCATTCGCTCCCGAACATAACACAAGACATAACGCTAATATCCACATTACTTGACTAGTTTTACTTCGTAACTGAATTAATAACGCAGCTGACCTCATCGCGATGTTGATAATAAATAATTTGATGTCTCAAACCAGTTTCTTACGAGTAAAGAAGTTGGAGGTTATTCGAATCAAATTGCAATCGTTAGTCAGTCGGAAGGTCGAATAAGTCAGTTTTTGGCGCCGTTCAAAAATAAACGAAAGAAATAGTTAAATTTCGTTAAATAACTTTTAAACAAAGAACTACATAATATGTATTATTATCTTCGTTATTTCGTTTGTTTGTTCAGATTTAATTGTATTGGTTCTTTTGCCGAATTCGACGTAGGGTTAGAAATGTTAATGTTAATTCTTGAAGGCTGATTTCCAAGAAGAAAAATCAAAATCACCGAAAAAGATAGAAAAACAAATTATACTTGACAACGTTGCAATGATTGTGTTTGTGTTAAAAGCGTTGTTTATAATATTTTAACCAGAAAAAAGATGTCCTCACAAACTTTAAATAGGTACTTACCTTACTCGACTAAATAATAATTATTGAGACGTTCAGCTGTCCAATGAAGCTATAGAAGCATTTTCTTTATAATAACAATAAAAAATAAAAGAATAAAAAACTAAAAATTATTTAACTTGTACCAATTCAATTTTGAAAATTTTACTATGTATTCAGTTATCAATAAGATATGATCTGATGTAAATATGGTTTTCTGTTTTTAACGTTGTCATATTCATGAATTTTTTAGATTTATTTTCATAAATCTTTAATTTATAATCTTCTTTTATATAATATAAAACTATCACTACCTCATTAGCTTTTATTGAAATTCGCCATTATTTCGATTAGAAATCCTGTAATGTTAGGAAGAAATGTTATTTACAATTTTCAAGTCATAAGGAAAAAGTGAAATAAATGTTGTAAATTTTCAAAGTTTTTTGATGAAACAAGATGTCCTGGAGATACCAGCTAGTAAACCCACGCGTTCAGTATCAAGGGCGTATTTAGGCTTTGGAATTTCGGATTTACAAAAAGTCAGTGAAACATTTACTGCTGTTAGTTTCAAATAACTGAACACAGTTTAGCGAATTAAGCAGATGTCAAATTGTTGGCTTGCTCAAAGGTGGTTTTCGTTTAGGAAAATTGCAAATTGCCATAACCGGAACCAATTCACTATCATGCGCTGTTAACAGTCATGGACTAGGGAGGGCCAAGAAAGACGCCGAAGAGGAACCGGCGGCCGAAGAAGAACTAATGAGGTGTAGTAGGACCGCCACAATCGCTTAATGTCACTAAGAGGCCAGTACCAGGTCAATTGGTGATTTATGGTTAAGTGATGACCCTTCCAGTGTGACCCTTCAAAGTGTTCATCGGGGTATGAGGGCTTTCGGCTTGCAATTCTACCGACCACATCTTGTGTTACCAGTAACAGCTCAACACCGCCAGCAACGTTTGGAGAGGTGTAGGTTGCAAATGCACTGTGACATAGGGTGGTGTTCAGTGATATATCTCAATTATGTTTAGGGATGCATGATGGCCGCATGAAGGTCACACGAAGACGTGGGGAACTTCGCGATATTCAATTTTCTGCTGAAAGGAGTGCGCAAAGAGTCGCGGGAATTATGGTATGGAGTGTTATAGTTGTAGGTCTCAATTGGTTTTCATCCGAAGCGCCATGAACGTCCGGTGTTGCGTTGATGAGGTGGCAGAACCCCATATCTTTCCATATCTTCAGCAGCTCGAAGGTTCAGTTTTCCAGCAACTGCCCCTTTCCACGTAGCGAGAAGTTTTCTAAACCGGTTCTACAATGTCCATGTCAATATCTTACCATGGACAGCTAGATCTCCTGACCTCTCACCAATTGAACACGCGTGGGACATTATGGGAAGAAAACTATTAAATTTAGCGAATCCCCCGCAAACACTAGAAGCTCTCCGGAATGAATTGTAGGATGCTTCGAACACCAGACCCCAAGAGGACATCGACCGCCTACTAGGAACAATGCCACGAAGAGTGAAGGAATGTGAAACTAATAGGGTCCAACCACATTATTTGACGAAATTGAGAGGTGTTATTTTTATAAAAAGGTTTTTTTTCGAAAACTGACGCCCGACAATTAATAAATAACTTTTGCTCAATTGATGTAACACCATGTGCAACAGAACAGTATTTTCGAAAGTTGTAGGAACAGTTTTCAGTGGAATACATTAGTCGTTAATAGATTCACATGAATTTATCAAAGTAGACAATTGAACCTTTACGTTTAAATTTAAATATGGCGTACCTATTGCAAAATTCTCGGAAAAACTCAAAATTTCATGTGATAGTAATAAAATATGTTCTAAAACGCTGCACGAAAAAGTTTGCGTTAGTTACTTACTGAAGATAACTAATTATTGCAAATTAAAGAGAAAATATGCTGTCAAATATAAAACAGTCACTTTTACCACCAACAAGGCTGTTGCCATGCCATAATAGTATATTGTTCAATGAGTGAGAAAGTTGGTCATTTCCATGAGTAATTCATTCGAGTGGAAATGGCCATTTCTCACGAGTTTAACACTATACTTTTTCTAATCATATTAATTAATTAACTCATAATGAATACTGGTAATAATTATTGTAATTTATTTTTTTATATATCCTTTTAATTATTAACATTGTATACATTAACCGTACCATAGTTAACGATAGTAAATGGAGGCGATTTTACATCTATTGTGTATTGTGCATGCTGCTGCTGGAAGCTTGGACTGCGTTGATAATTTTGTTGGTCGAGTCCATCTTGTTATTTATGGAAGTGTCTATATAACCTTCGGCTACTGATGTGGACTTCCACCCTCCGTGTCTTTTCAAAGCAGTTATATCTGCACCTGCATCTACTAGTAGTGTAGCCGATGATCTTCGGAAACTGTGTCCAGTATACTTTTCAGCTTCCGGAAGTTTTAAATAATTAGCTATATCTCGCCCCATTTTGGAAATCTTGTTGACACCTATATTTTGACAAGTGCACTTGCCGTTTTGATAGTTTAGAAAAAAATTATCGGTTGGAACGTATTGCGGCCGTAGATTCATATATTTTTGAACAACATCATAGAATTTACCAATTACGGTGAATTTTCGTGCAATTTTGGTTTTTGTGACGGGAATAGTGACCAACATTATTTTATTTACGTCAGTAATATCAGTAACTATGTCATCCACAAGTTCCATCATTTCTTGGTACTTTGTAGACAGAGCAAACACAAATTCGATGACAGATGTCAAAGTTAATTAATTTTCGAGAAAATAACAAACAATCGTATAATCGTCAAGGTAACGAAAAAAACTACCTCTGGAGAAAAGGCAACTGTCGTCGTTTCATTGGTCAGTACCCGTAGAGAAATAGAGTTCAATATTTGAAGACTGAACAGTTTTCTCAATGGAAAACGTATTAGAAATGTGCAAATTCTTAAATATGATTAGAAAAACGTAATTCCCACAGTGATAAACAATATTCCACTGGGGACGATCACGTTAATATTTTGTGGTAGAAACAATCCTACAACTCAATTCGAGAATATTATGTGTTTCACATTCTTGTGGGAAAATACGCCACTTTCGTATAAAAATGTAATTCCATCGAATTTGAGAATCGACCCCCAAGGCGATTTATTCGTCGAGATATACGGTGCCCAGCAAATTGGTGACGCATATTCATTAACACTATGGATAATTATATAAAATAGAAGTGTTCATTTGTGATTAAACATTAAATTTTCTTATTTTCCTTAAGAGAGGCTGAAAAACAAGTAAAATATATCAAACTTGTAATTTTCAATGCAGGCGATTAAGTAAAATGTAGCAAAATTCTTATATTTTTTTAATTTTAAAAGATTAAATTATTAAGATTTTTTAAAGCCAGAACTGGTATTAATCTATACCAATAAAAACACATATTTCAGATAAGCTTATGATTTCAGACTATTCAAACGCTGTATTATGGCACAACACAAAATACAATTTGATAATTCCTAAAGCGCCCAAATCTTAACATAATCTATTTGCAACGCAGTTTTATCACCCTGCCAAGTATTTGCCCATAAATGCCTTGAATCAAAAAATTTCTTCAAACTATCTCTGTCATTGTTTTTCCACGGTTTGGCATATTTCCCTGATTTAAAATTGTCCGGAAAATCATTATTTCCACCAACGCCAACTCCAAACGCAAGGTGAAGCTAAAAAATAAACAGTAGAGAAAATTTAAGCAAAATGAAACTTTACTTCATAATCGAATGGTGTGTCGTTTAGAAATTGCTTCAATACTGAGATATTAATCGTGCCATAAATTAACGAATCCACATAAAGAGTAATATTTTCTAAACAAAACAAATAAGTTTAATGAACATTGTAAATATAGTTTATCTAACCAGGTCTCCATAATAAAGTATATGTGTGCATTTCGTGAAAGTATGGCGTTTTAGCTTTTTTGGTGAGCAAACCAACACTTTTTAAAGGTTCTTCCGGAATTAAAACGGCACCTCCGTAAAGTAAACGTGATCCAAGATCATTTCCATTATCGTCGGTTAATTTATCATTTCCTCGAGAATATGCAATCCATAATTTTTCGGGTACGTCGTTTGGCGGTTTTGGTTCCAAGCTCAATTCTGAAATCCATTAATCAATTAAATAAACTGCTTTTCAGCTTAAATTTAATTTATAACTTTAAACAATAGCTTTTATTATTAAAAATATTGTATATGTCGGCGGCGAATTGTAAAATCAATCGTCTAGTCGTTTTCCAAATGACTGGACAGATTGTAAAATATAGAATGAACGGAGAATTTTTACAATTTGACTGAACATTTTAGGCGTTTTATAAAACACTGAATAGCTCTCAGTATTATTGTAAAATAAACATACGAACGATTATTTTTACAATATGCGTCGAATCAGTCAGGCGTCTTATAAAACGACCGTTGACGAGTCAGGCGGATTTTGCACGGATTCTGAGATATAATTAGCGTTTTGATTAGTTCAACAGTTCGTCAAAACTTTGAAAACCTGCGTGGAAAGTATCTAACCCGAGTCAAACCTTATAAACCTGACCTGACCAACCTGTTGGTTTGACTCGGGTTCGTACTTTCCACGTGGGTTTTCAGAGTTTTGACCAGGTTTTAGAAGGTTTGACTGGGGTGAGATAGGTTTATTAGTATTTGAATCGTCCAACCTGACCTGAATACAACTGTCCAGTCTTCTACAAAACGCTTGAATAGAACTAGTCATATTGTAATAAGTAAAATTTAAAATAATTTTGTGCTAATTCAAAAATGAACACGGTATTATACTGATAATTCTGATATAACTTCGTGTTGGTCGAAATAGTTCAATTACTTACTATTTAGCCAAGAACTTATTTACATAGATACCTATTTTAATTTTTCTTATTGTTAGCTCTTCATTCGTAAAATAATCTAATCAAATACCATTCAAATTTTGATACTTTTTTTGAAGTGAAAACTTCTTTAGGCGCGTTAGACGATTTTTGGATGGGGGAAATCTTACGAGTTCGTACCTAGTTACGTCACGCAGTTACCGCTAATTTGATTAATTTATCGACAGATCAATCCTCAAAAACAATTGTAAAGCATGTTTCTAAATGTCAGAATTTTCATAATTTACAAATTGAAGGCCCATACTCGTACTGGGGGCCTATCAACACGGAATGAACCATACATTCCAGAGTCACATTCAGATTATGATGACGAAATTTACAATGATATTCGTTCACAAGTTCAAATTAATTATGTTCCACAATTACATGAGCCAATAATAACAAATTATGAACTAAATACTTAAAATTTTCCTTATCAAAATATTATTCCACTGTTATTTCATAGTTTTAAGTCTTCACTTCTGTCTGTGCAAATTTAACAATAAAAGCACTTCAGCTGCGTGTTGTATTTTTAATACATACAACTAATTATTATAATTTAACCAATAAATTCAATTCAGTGAAGGTACGGCAGCGTGTTGTTTATGTAGATTATTTAACTTTACAGATTTGCGTTGTTGAGACCTATTGAGGATTTTTGTCTGTGTTGTAAAAATGTCGCATTTGAAAAAACGAAATTTCGGTGACAATTGATAAACGAGTAATTTAGGGTTTACTGGAGAAAGTGATTTCGGTCCCTCATAAAATGTTAAAAGGAAAGAATTAAAGATCATTCACCATGTCGTGTTTTTTAAGGGTTAATTTATTGCAGGGTGACTTTCGAATAAACTAAATCTCGATGACACAACGTCAATTATTGTCAATGATAAACACCTTTTTTAGGAGAAACTCGAGAAAGCGACTTTCAATTCAGGGTTCATTTATTGTGACTTGAAAAAACAAAATCTCAATGATAATAGTGTTGTTAAAATACACAAACAATTTAAACGGAAAGTGGCTTTGACCCTCCATAAAATGTTGAAGAAAAGAATGTTTTTCAGTTTTGGACACGTGCAACCAATTTATTAAAGAAACGAGACGTGCGGGCGAGAGACCTTGTCTGCGGCAAATTTAAAAAAACTGAGACGACCGGATTGCTTTCCTATACACGGTCCGATATGCCTGTACGGTTTTATTCATCGAATGAAAATATCTATTTGCTCAGGCGACCTGTGCAGGCGGCCGGATCGTCACCGTTTAATCGTCCACACGTTCTGGTATACCTGCACAGGCGCACCGGAGTGACAAACCGTACAGGTATACCGTAGCATGTGTAGCCCGCTTTACGATTCGCCGAACCATAAACAATGCAATTCATTGCTAAATGAAACGTTTAAAGAAGAAAAATGTGCCGACACTGATATTGCATATTTTGTGACTGATTATCAATTTTATCTGGACTACGCTAGGTATTCCTGTATAACATACGCACGTGGGTAAATCCAATCGCCTTGGGGAAGTTTCGCTCTCACTTCTACTTTCCCATACTTAAAAGAAAACTTTGAAACAACTTTTGCTGATTTAACTGGTGGCAATAAATAAACAATTTGCTGCTTATAAAAGCATTGAAGTAACTCTGTACTTGTGCACCTAGAAAATTTATAAATATATTATATAGCAATGATTTTTTTTTTGGAATACCCTGTTTTTAAATCTAACGTCCCACGAATATCTTCGGTATTTAATAGTTGCGGCTGCAAATATAATTTTGAAGATGCTTGATAGCGCGTTTGGTCAATATTTTGGTATGAATTAAATTCATAATCCTAAAAACTCAAGATTTTATATTCGCATTTTGGTCATGTCTCTTAAATCTTACAGGTCCGGTGTAAGTGGGAATGCGATGTTCCACAATCCATTTATTGGTATCAATACAAGTATCATCAAAATCATCTTGAAAAATGATTGACCCTTGACAAACAGTTTCACCACCGTTTATCGTAGTCCCTGATATTTCACAGTTTGGTTGATAATTGTAAGGGAACAACTCTAAAACTACAATAAATTCTCCAGTTCAAGGCATTAGGTTTACTTACCAATTACTTTAAACATTTGATCATCTTTGCGATACCCCAGTCGGTCATGTTGAACAAAAACATAATAATAAATTATATCCCCGATTTCTAATTTAACATCAGGATCGTAAAATACCCATCTGGAATTTGCAGGCCTGTGAATTGAGGTTGTTAATTCTCCTGGTTCCACGTTACTTATGGGTCGATTTATTCTACCGTGAAATTGGAATATTTGAACTCCAGGTGAATCTGAAATAAAATACTTCCCAAATAAATTATCGACGTCACTTAAAAATTTTAATAAACTTGTTCCACAAATAAGTTTATTTACGTCACATTGGGAATTTTATAATGATAACCTTCGACTCTGTTAATCCTCAATGCGATTAAACACTACACTTTCATTAAATACCTTAACTAGTTTTGAACAATTGTACCTGTTATTGACACCCGCAACCCTCTTGGAGTTAATGGCTCAATTTTTAACGGGGGGATGTTATATTGGCCATTACAACTTATAATAAACGTCCAACAAAACAAACAAATATCTCTCCCGAGCATTGCTCTGGTTCACTTGTACTCTGTGTATTTTATAAACTTGTTTGTGACGTGCACGCCGCGAATAAAGATGAAGTCAAATGTTTATTATTTTCTCTTTAGATATTGATTGCAGAAGACACAATCTCATGACGTGTTCTGAATAGTCCTTGAGCAATGAACGAGAGGTCCAAGTGTCCCTCAGCTTGTTTCCATGTAATCGCATTATCTCCTTTTAATGGGATTCCCGGCAATTTAAGTATTAACGAGCCTGTTTTTACCCGACTGTAGCAAAGTCAAAAAGGAAGGGTTATATTTTTAATAGCAGTAGTATATTTGTATTTATGTATGTTCCTCAGTAGCGCCTAAACTACTCATCCGATTTTGATAAATGAGGTGTAAATCGATTCGTTATTATGGGCCGGGTGACAATAATGGGGTTACAGTCTTTTAAACTTTTTTTTTTTCCGTAGTCGGGCTACAGTTTTTTAAACTGTTTTATTGAATATTCTGTAGCCCTACTGCAGTATTATTTTTTTGTGGTCTGTTCAGTTCTCATTTTGTGTAGAAATTTTTACTATTTTTCCCTATTTTTCATTTCGCCAGTATTTCAACTTCTTACTATGTTCAATTTTTTCTTCAAATATTAAAGTTCCAAATTTTCTTAAGTCTTTAAGCTATTTTGTTTGGCTATAAGTGTGTTTCACTAGCCTGTGTTTGTTTGTTGAGATCTCTGCTTTTTTGTATTTGGTACCACTTCAATTTGTATAGTTTTATCTTAAACATTATTGTGATCTTTACCACACTTCTTGAATATGCCTCGTAAATATCTATGAAACAGTTTCAATTGGGACTGTACATACAACGTATTGTCGCTATTACTCTATTGTTAACCTTTATTCCTAGATTTCCCGATCTCTGTATTTTTATCCCTAGGTATTTCGTGTTATCAAACTACTTTTCTTCCATTTAGTAAAATTTAAATTAAAGGTCAAAATACACCGAACAATTTTTTGAGAGAAAATGTTCAAATTAAGGTGTTTTATGTGTATTTTTAATTGCTAAACTATGAAATTTATTTAAGAGATGACAATGATAGGCAAATCTATCCTACACTATAAGAGCATACAATAAGAAGCAATATCTTGTAATTAATGTCATAGGAGGGAAGGTTTAAGTTTCATAGGAAATAGTAAAATATCATTACAGTAGAGCGTCGATTATCCGAACTAATTGGGATCGACTACTGTTCGTATAATCGAAAATTCGGATGACCGAACAGTCATAGTTTATGAGCACTAAAACGCTCAAAATGATAGAATATAAACATATTATATTAAACAACAAATAATATTTCAATCACATTATAATGTAATGTAATGGCAAAGTTAACGACGATTCGGATGATTGACGTTCGGATAAATCAAATCGTTATTCGGATGATTGACGTTTCGGATAATTGACGTTCGGATAATCGACGCTCTACTGTATTTTTATAAACAAAAATGTAAACGCCATTGATTTAACCATTTCCTCAACTTAAGATATCGGATGCCATCGGTGTAGTACGTTCGTAAAATAAGAATATTTATTTTGTTAGAAGAAAATAAAGTTTTGTAGAGAAAAGTGTTTATTATGGCACGTAAATGAAATGATAAAGATATAAAATTGTTTATTTACATTTTTAAATAGCCCATATTTTGACATAATCAATCTGTAAGGCTAAATTGTCATCAGACCAAGTGGTTTTCCAATCATTTTGTTTACTATAAAATACTTTCAAAGACCTGGAATCACCATTTTGCCAAGGTTTTGCAAAGTTTCCCGACAAATAATCTTCTGGAAACTGTACTACGCCACCGACTACAACTCCAAAAGATATATGCATCTGCAAAATCGATTAATATTAAAAGAATAAAATAATTGCTGTTATTCATTTACCTCAGAATTTAATTTATCGACAGGATTAAAACGATTCCCTTGTCCTAGCTGTTGAATTTGATCAGTTGTGATTGACCCATACTGTTCAGAATCCACGTAAACGGTGATGTTAGCTGAGCACTCAATCAGTTACTTAAACTAAAATCTCTACGTTCATTTCATACCTGGATTCCAAAGAAGAGTATAAGTGTGCATTTCATTCGCGTATGGATTAGTGGCTTGTCGTGATTTCAATCCAGCTGTTCGAAATGGAGGTTCAGGTGCGAGTACCGGCCCTCCATACAATAACCTGGATCCAATATCCGTGCCGTTTGGTGCAGTCAGACGCTCATTTCCGTTTGCACCAGCTATCAACAGTTTCAGCGAGTTTTCGTCGTAGTGTCTGGGTTCTAAACTCATTTCTGAAAAAATTAAATTGCTGTAAAGGTTGGACTGGTTATTTGTTCTAGTTACGTGAAAATATCCAGTCTCCTTTGGAGAACTTTGCTCTTATTTCAATCTTTCCATATTTAAAAGTAAACTTTGAAATTACTTTTGCCGATTTTATGGGTGGCACTAAAGCATAAAGGCTTGCCGTGTGCTTGCATTCTTGTTGTACTTGACTGGTGCAACTGAAAAATCCAAATTATGTAAATTTATTGCAATCATAGGGAAATATCTGGAAAATACCTTTGCGTTAAATCTAGCTTTCCTCTAGTTTCGTCATTATTTAATACTGCAGGTTTTAAATTTAATGCGGAACTTCTGATAAATTGGACGTCGTCTGAGTTTTGATATGAATTAAACTCGTACTCCTGCAAAATAAATGGGAATACTTGCATTAATCGAACTGTTCAATATTGATGTATAAATGTGTAAATTGGAATATGCTATCTAAAATATTTAATACCTTTTGAAAGATGCCCTAGTAGCACAAAAGTCGGAATGACGTCGGGACCGCAAAGAAACTAGGTAAGATCCCGACGTCGGTCCTAAGTCGGGCGGTTACGGCTTTTCTAAGTCGTAACCGAGTCGTTTTCGCATCGTCTTACCGACTCATTTGCGACGTCGGCCTGACTGGCTGAGAGTAGCGCGCAATCGCTTTACCCATTCGGATGACTCTAGCGACACCTGTGGGCCGAAAGGAGATATGTAGACAGCAACCTATCTTGTTACTGTACAGTGACATCTACGGAAATTTTGAGTAATTGCTGTGCCGCTTGATTAAGTAAATATTAATTAATCGTTAATTAAATCTTTTTTTTAAAATTAATTAAATAATTAGCTGTATTTGGTTTCAAATAAAACATAAACCATTTCAGGTAAATAGATATTTTATTTTTAAATTAGAAAATTCTTTCTGAAGTATGGAAAGGTTAATTCGAACATGCGATTTTTTTTCTACTACAAAGGTTAGATTAAAAATAAACCTAAGTTGTTTTTATTGTTTCAGATAACCTTCCCCTGCTTCAGAAGGAATTTTCTGATTCAAAGTTTCTCGTCCGAGGGCAACTAATATCAACTACCTTTCCACCGGTCAACATGGTCTCTTCATTGCTGTTGATACATTCTGGTGATTCATTATTCGCGTTCTTCATCGACCACATATTCTGAATTATATTTATTTATGTTGTTATTGTAAATAGTTCTGAGAATGAAATATCTATTTACCTGAAATGGTTTATGTTTTATTTGAAACCAAATACAGCTAATTATTTAATTAATTTTAAAAAAAGATTTAATTAACAATCTCTACATATAATTCCCGATGGTGGTCTATTCCCGCAATTTTTTTTTGGATCAGAGTAGGCGACGAAGCTGAGTGTCAAAAATTAACTAATTACATCTTTTATATCGTCAATTTACGGAGCTTAAAGGTAAGTAAAGCAAAATACATTATATTACAATGAAAATGTATATAAATAAAATGGTAGATAAATAATAAATAAAATAAATACTATCAGCCCGTTCTAGGGCTGAAGTTTTCTACTAGTCAATTAATATTTACTTAATCAAGCGGCACAGCGATTACTCAAAATTTCCGTAGCTGTCACTGTACAGTAACAAGAAAGGTTGCTGTCTACATATCTCCTTTCGCCCCACAGGTGTCGCTAGAGTCATCCGAAAGGGTAAAGCGTTTGCGCGCTACTCTCAGCCAGTCAGGCCAGCCGACGTCGATCCTAGCTAGGGCCGCCCGACCTAAGGCCGACGTCGCGGGATCCTACGTCGAAACTGCATAAGTGTGCTACTAGGATGGCCTTTAAAGCCATCTGCACTAACAAAAATCTTATACAATTCCAATTACATTTTGTTATTGACATAAATCAATGGAAAAAGAAATATATGCATGGTAACCAGTAAAAATCCTCCTCTCCACGGACGGTTATTAATAAACCAGGAAACGATAGATCAAATACACGATTAATGGGATCATGCATTGTCAAATGGAATAACCATCGGGAGCATTTATTAAAATATCAAAGTGCTAAAAAATGCCAAAAACTAAATATGAATACAAACATTATGCCCTCTCAATAAGGTCGAAACATCACTATAGCAGCTACACCATATTTAGCCACTTTATTTGTGAATACATATTTATAAGGTTTGCAGTAAGTGAATAATCAACAATGTGCTTGATTAGCGTTTTAAATAAATCACCAAAACATTTCTTCTATCCACGCATCTGTCTCTATTTTTATTTAAAATATTTTTTATTTGACGCTGAATAATAAGTGATTTTGTTAAGAAACAAGATACGACAAATTAAAGCTTAGTAATTAGTAAAATGCACTGTTTTGTTATAAGTTTTGTTAGTTATTATATTAATGACTGATCACATATCTATGTTTAAATTAATTGTTAAATTCATTTTTAAAGATGGAATAAAAATTATTCACATTTTTCTTTTTTGGCCACAAACTGGCTACTGATTGACGAACAGGTTCTATTTCTGGTCACCAACTGGCGACTAATGAAGAAACCGTTTTTCAGTCCTCCTATTTTCATATAATTAAGTGCCTACCTAACTACCTTTACATAAATAGTTATTTTTAGACAATAGCGTCAAAATGAAAGAAAGTCAAAAAAACTAAATTGTTTTTCACTACCAACCATACCAAATTGCAAATATCTTAGCTGCCGTTAGAAACAATGGCATGAAAGTAGAAATTGCATGTAAATTGTATGAAGTTCCACGAACAAGAATTCGAAATAAATTAAACAGAAAGTTTGTTGACACTACGAGAGCGGTAGGAAAAAATTCTGTTTTATGCAAAGACGTGGTGGATAAATAAAATGAATGAATTAAAAACATTTCATAAATTGATCTTTTCATGAGAAAAGAGGGACTTATTTACATTGTCAAGAATTCGGTAGTAAAAGCAAACTTATCAACTTCTTTAATCCGAAACAAACCAGGACGAAAGTGGTTTCATTTATTTATGAGACACCATCAAGAAATATCAAAAAACGTGAAAATTGAGTCGTAGTCTGATATAAATGCCGACTAGCTACAAATGGTATTAAAAGTGGCCACTGTAGCGATCGTAGTTTGATATAAATGCCGACTGGCTACAAAATGGTATTAAGAGTGGCCACTGTAGGGATCGTAGTCTGATGTAAATGCCGACTGGCTACAAATGGTATTGAAAGTGGCCACTGTAGGGATCGTAGTCTAATATAAATGCCGACTGGCTACAAATGGTATTAAAAGTGGTCACTGTAGGGACAAAGTGGCCGAAGATAATTAAATTGCTCATAGCACCTAAATAATTAAATTACGAAGCATTACAGCATTATACACAGACTCGGTTCAAGATATAGAGTAATGTGGTTTCTAATTATTCTTAGCCATTTGTTAATTTCTTCAATTACAAATTTGTTTTACTTCTTCTACTTCAATCAGGTTTTAGTAGTGATTGCCTGTTACGATACCCATCGTTTTCAAGGTCTACCTATACATTTATAATTTTTGCCTTTGGCAGGTATCCGATCTTGTTTCATCTTGTCTAGATGTTCGTTCCATTTATTCTTATTACATTTACATTTATTCTTTTATTAATGTTAAAAAAATGTTTTTGTTTTATGTGGCTACTATATTTTATTTGTGCTTATTAGTGGTGTACAATTATGGATAATGATAGAAGGCTCGAGCAAAAAGTTGGAATTGTTTAGCCCCACCATGGCATAAATGAAAATGTTTTGCCGGAACCAAATAAAATTTTCGAAATCATAAATACAGTTAGAAGAAGAAATTTGAAAATCTGGATCAAATTGTGAGGAATGAAGTTACAGATTATTTGCTCAATTAATAGGGATATGTGGATTCATGGTTAAAATACCTACGGCTCTGATTTCAAGTCAGAGAAATAATGGTGCAAATCGAGGTTACGATAGGAATGGCGTATAATAATTTGGAACATCCTAATTTCAACTTTAAATTAGGATGCGCCATTCCTACGGTAACCTTGATTTGCACCGTTGCAACTGTGGTTGCAACAAAGAGTTGAAACTGGGCACTTGAGACACGATTCTCAACAATAAGCTGAACAAGCTATTTATAGCTGATGTAAGTAACGAATCAGCACATAAAGGATAGTACATCAACGACTCTACATGATTTTATTTTCTTCCAGATAACTTCTATCAGACAGAAACTAATTAAATCTAGATACTTTCAGACAAACTAAAATTACATGCAAAAGGCACTTCGACAAATATTATGAATTGAGCTTTCCTTTTAGTTGCCTTGATCACACTATTCCGTTCATAAGCAAACAAACGGGCAAGAAATATATTAAAAAAGTAAAATTTAAAAGTTGTTCTAAAGTGATAAAAATATGGTAACTATTTGCGGAAAAGTTTTTTTGAGTTTTTTTAGCAAAAGTCAAGGGTTATCAGAATTGAGCAAAAAATTAAATTTTGAATTCTCACCGGTCCTGTGTACGTATTAAAACGATTTTCAACGATCCACTTAGTTGAATCTATAGATCCACCTGAAAAATCATCCTCAAATATAGTTGCCCCCGAACATGTACTTATGCCTCCGTTTATCACAGTAGCGGAAGGATCACAACTTGTTGAAGTGTCACCACCCGTCGAAATATCTAAAAGTTTTTACTTTCAATTTTCTAAACTTTCCTTTTTGATAACACTTACCGGCTACTTTAAATTGTTGGTCATCCTTTCTGTAACCCAATCTGTCGTGCTGTACGAAAATATAATAGTAAATGGTATCACCAATTTTCAGTTCAACGTTGGGGTCGTAGTAGACCCATCTGGAGTCGGTTTGCTGCGTGATCTCTTTCGTCAATTCTCCAGGTTCTACGTTACTTAAGGGTTTGTTTATTCTGCCATGGAATTGGAATATTTGAACACCGTCTTGATCTAAAGAATGATTTTAATAGGATAAATTAAGTATAAAAAAATCATTTTTAAAGAGTGACGTAGTTCTGTCACATAATATTTTAGATGGAGCTGGGTTTATTAATTCGTAAATAAATAACTCACATCCCAACCACTTTGTTTATATCCAATTAGAATCGCCAGTCGCAAATTTCGAAGATATGGTGTCGTAATTCCTTATTTATAGAGCTGCGATATCAAAAATGTTAATGCTCTCGGGAAATCTCGAATTAATGACCTATAACCTTTTCTTGTCGTGAAGATTACAGCTAGACAATGTAAAAATATGATTTTTGAACGAAATTCAAACTGTGAATTAAAGAAGTTTTCTACGAAGGACCGGTTTTTATTTTGTTAGGTTTTATTAATGTATCTATTAAATGGCGATTCTTCGAAGATAATTGCCTCATTAAAAACATCACTTACGTGGAATAGACACTCGCAGTCCTTTTGGGGCTAACGGTTCCACTTTAACCGTAGGTATGGCATATTGGCAATCACAGTTCCCAATAATAAATAACCATACCCAACATACCAGAAGGTCGCGCATTGTCTTCGTATAGTTCACACGAAGACTTGGTGATGAACTAACAATTCTGCTAACTTGTTTCTGAGGTTGAATTTGTGACCTTGCTTAAGACCGTCGTTCATTCGTCGGATATTTTGTTTATATATTTTAATGAAAATGAACAACAGTCAAGCTTAAATTATACATAATTTTTTTAACAACGAGTGTCCTCAAAAATAGGATACGGTTGGTTAGTAAGATTTAAAGCAGGTTTCCAAAAAAAGCAATTTTTTAATCAACAAAATTAATTTTTTACTAAATATAATTTCCTCTTTTAAAACTATTTTGAAAAAATCTTCAAAAAAACTAAGAAGCATTACAAATTTCTATATACCGAGTTTGCATTGTTCACTGTAAGATGTCGCAATAACCTTATCAAAGCGGAAAAGCGCCGGCGTCTAAACGTTCGCTTTGAAAATTGTGTAGTATCGATCGGTCGAATTCAGCTCGTGGAAAATCAAATGCACATTTTATAGTAAATACGATGCACGAGTACGATGACGATTACTTCCTAGAAGAAGATAAAATGTAGGTACCGGCGGGTTTAACTTTAAATTATTATATAAACTGATTATAATTACGTTAGGTAAGTATTGTGAGTGAATTTAAAATTATTCGTTATCAGCGGCGATTACATATTTCCGGTATTATTTCTTTTATTTAGTTGTGTTGATTTCATTTCATTTTTATTTGGTTTTTCAAACTGTTTTAAAAGCGACGAACATAATGTGGCCCCTTTTAAGCTCTGCCCATGATTCGTACCTTCCACCGTCCCTGTACGGTATTTATTACCCCTCAGCGTCGTATGAAGATAAAATGTAATTATTTTATTATATTTATTTTATTCCCCCAATTTTTTTTAATATGTTTTTTATATTGTTACTATACGTTTCATGAGGTAAGATGTGATAGGTGCGGATTTAATCGTAGCATAATACCACAATAAGACAAATCGAATATTTATTATGATTTTAGTATTAATATTCCATTCACACAAATTTTGCAATTTTACGTCTCACTTATATTAACGATTGCTACTTTCATTTTCTCTAAAATGGATGTTGATTGATATACCTATAATTCGAAAGGAGGGAAATTGTGTGCGTTTCTTTTTCTGTTTAAAGTTTTAATTTATATTTTTTCTAGTTGAAATTATACCGACAAAACCCGTCTATTTGATCACTAAATAATAACTCAGTGGTTACAATGTAAAGGTTGTGCTCAAAGTTTATTAAAATGGAAACTATTAATTTTGGAGCAAGTCGATCCTAATTTGTGAAAATACAGATTCTTAGATCACATTCAATTCCCAGCCATCATTTGTTTTCGAGTAATTGACGACATTGGTAAATTTTTTTCAAATATAGTAACATCATATTTCTTTTCCACGATTTTATGGCCTTTTCAATACTCAAAATGACGTTATAGAAATGCGGATATTTTACATAAGTACATTTTTGAGCAAAACACAATTGACGATAATTAGGTAAATCATCAAATTTATCAGTAACAAAAATCAATCAAAAACTTCGTTGTTAGATAAATAACAATTTACCAGAGCAAGTTTTTGGCGTAAAACAAAAATAGAACATAATTAATTTTCCCCAAATCAAGTAAAAAACTTACAGATAAAATCTTTCATTCAAAATAGTGTTATAGTCTGTTCTTTAATTAGAGACATGACATTGCACGAGCAAAGCACACTGGAACATTTTTAACTAGTAATTTATGGCGGTAAATTTGAATTTTAGAATTTTTAATGTTTGTACACGAGTTGATAAGAACTGTTTGTAATAGAACCAAAAAACAATGCAAAACAAAAACTTCTGATAAGAACTGTTTTCATTACTTATATAAATGTAGTACAACCAAATAAAATTGCTCAAACGCACAATTTATTCAGTGTAAAACCTGCCTACTGACAGTCAATCATACATCTATGTTTTGGCGCGATATTTTTGAACTGTTCAACATCACAGTATTTACAACGTATTATTAGTTTTATAACTCTAGCAAAATTTTAAAATAGCGTGTTTAACAGAAACAATGAATGGAAATTTTAATTCCTATGGAGTGCCGAGATAAAATCAGAATTCAGTTAGAAGTAGACAATCAACAGTAAAATTAACTGTAAATTTAGAAAAACTGGGCCGGTTAGAGACTTTAAAAAATGGTTAGGTAGATAAGTGTAAACCAGAATCCTGACAATATTTTTCGACTAGTTACAATAGAAAATGAAGTTAGTCGGCTTTCAGTAATACGTGTACTAAGAAAAGAGAAGTGTCATTCATACAAAATTCAGCTAGTGATTGTTGATTGCAATTTTAGGAAAGGCGGCGCTAATCCACGTTTCCAACGTCAAATGCTTTTTTTGGATGAAGTCACATTCTTTCTAAACGTCACAGTCAACACACAAGATTGCGGGTATTGGAGCACAGAAAATCCTCATTAGATGGATGAGGTATACAACAAGAAAATCATACGGCCTTTTTTTCTTCGAAGAAATTCTAACAGAGATTATTTTTTAGTGATTTCATTCACCAATCGTTTAGCAGTATTTGGGCACACGTGTTTAATTCTGTCCAATCACAACATTATTATAGTGAGAATTTTCTACTGTAGAAAATTCCCGCGAAAGTTATCTGACATCTGTCACCAGTTTTATTTTAAAGTGTTAAACTGTATTTTTTATGCTGCATTTTTGATTCAAACATTAAAAAATAATCTTCCGAATACCACTAGAGAGTGCGAATTCATTAGAACATAATTCTCCAGTTATTTCTTCAAACTTGTTGCCATTTGGCATTTGGCAACAAGTTTTCGAAAATCGGTCGAATTATTTTCAATTTATTCTCACTCTCTTGTGATATTACATATGAAAATATATTTGGAATTTTTGGGAAATTATTTCATACCGACATTTATAGAAAATTTACAAAATATTGGAATATGTCTACTTGCAGCAAAATAGCTTTCCCACGACGGCGACGTTTAATTCCTTATTTACTTAGTAATAAGTTTGTTCTCTAATTTTCAATTGTCCTTTGCTCAAAAATTTACTTATATAAGGTATCGAATTTTTGTACTGTCATTTTGAGAATTGAAAGTGTCGTAAAAAATATGGCGTTACCATTTAAGCAAAATATCGATAATGTCATTATGAGAATTTTAATATAAGAATGTGTTTTCATAAATTAAAATAGACCTGTACGAGGATATTTTTGGGAAAATAGTAGTTCCAATTCATTCCATTTTTGAGATGTTTCCTATATATAGATGTGATTATTTTTGATAAATTAAAGTACTGATGAGATCAATGATAAACGGGGCAAGGTGGGTCATGCAATTTTTGAAGCCACACCCTAAATAAGTTTCTAATTGTTTTTGATATTCACGTCGTCAGTTTCAATCAAATCACGTGTATTTGTTATACCAAGTGTTACAAATCTCTGACCAAACGTACCCTTACGGTGTAAGAGTAAGAGCAGATTGGATTTCTATACATATACACCACATATTGTTTTGTACAATAGCATTAACACATTTTTCTATTATTATTAATTTTCGTAATAATCTTGTAATACAACTCTTAGGAAAATAATTGTTCGAGTTAAATTTGATAGCTTAAAAAATTTATACTGAATGTAAACAATCGTTCCAATACACCCTTTACATACACGGTGTTCGTAAAAGATTGTAGCTTTTGCAAAACAATGTATTTTCTGCCTCCCGATGTATGTATATTTGTTACAGCAAAAGTGACATCACTTGTCAAAGTTTTTTGGCATATCTTTCAAAGACTCACTATGTGCATCTTCCGTGACGCTACAGACATTTAGTTGATAAATTCATTTATTCCCATTCTGTTAGAATACCAGCAAAACCCTCACTGATCCGTTCTCTCAATTCCACCAAATCTCGAGACAATTATTGTGGACAAGGACTTTGCCCGTGATTGGTGATTTCGGGGTGATCTTAGCAATGTTTTAGTGAAAATGATTTTTGTGAAAAGGTGCGATCTTTTACAAACACGATGTACTACTTGTAGGTTATTCAGTATAGCATTTTCTGGTCAATGTAACCAAGTAGGTATTTAAGTGATCACTTTTTATCAGAAATTTTGCTTTGTGCAAATCCAATTTTCTACAACACTGTAAATTTGGAAATTGATATTTACAAATTTATACCTTTCACCTCAAATAAACCCTTGCACAATTTCGTTTTTTATCAAATTATAAGTCCATTTCTAATATACCAAACATGTTTTTTAATTTTCACGTCTAAACAATAACGACTTGTCAGAAAAAACGTATGGCCTTCAAGTTACGTCTTACGTTTTGTTTGATTGTGTCTTATAAAGAACTATAGTCATCTGGAAGTGAAATTTTAAAAATCACACTGAAATGCCATAAAAATAGTGATTGTACTAAAAGTGCCGCTATGGACGAAAACTTATTATTGCTCAAGCTGTAAGTATTTAATCTAATTCAAATTTCATTAAATGTTAATGAGTGACATAAATAGCAACAATGAAACTCAATCCGAACTTGTGGAGGAGGAAAATGACCCGGATAATGTCGGAAATTCCGATTTAAATAACTTAATGTTCGATCAAGCTACGGGATCAACCATCAAATACGAAAACACCATGTAAGTGCTCTTTGAAAAAAATGCGGGATTTCACTAAAAAACAAGCATGGCTGAATATGCTTTATGTTCCAGGAGCACGGACGCGTTGCACGCTAGAAAACAAATAACCCCACCCCACCACTAGTTTACTAGTTGCTAGAATAGTCACCTTAATTAAATCATAAATTGTAAATAAAATAATAATACAATAGTAGCAAATAGAACTTAGGTTTTTTCTCACATCGTACGGTTCGAAAAGTAATTAATGTATTCACCATTTAGAAGTAAGCTCAAAGACGCATTATCACAAATGCTTTTGTGCAACAGTAATTTACTTATTTTTAGGGGGATGACCGTAACATCGGGAAGCATAAACGTCAAAAAGGATGCGAATAATCTCATCGGAATTAGCATTGGAGGTGGAGCACCTTTGTGCCCTTGTTTGTACATCGTGCAAATTTTCGATAACACTGCAGCCGCTAGAGACGGAACTTTGCAATCTGGAGACGAAATTGTTGCAGTTAATGGACAGACGGTCAAGGGAAAAACTAAAGTTGAAGTGGCCAAAATGATTCAATCTGCAAAAGTAAATTTGACACGCCTGCAAACGAACCTCAATCATAATTTTATTTTAGGAAGAGGTTATTATCAATTACAACAAATTGCATGCTGATCCAAAACAAGGGAAGAGTTTAGATATTGTTTTGAAAAAAGTAAAACATCGTCTCGTGGAAAATGTGAGTTCCTCCACCGCGGACGCCTTGGGGTTGTCACGTGCGATTCTTTGCAACGATACTTTGGTGAAGAAGTTACAGGAACTTCAAGACAACGAATTTATGTATCGCGGATTGGTTGACCATGGCAAGAGGGTTCTTCAGGTATTCTTATAAGTCTATTTCGATCTATCAAACCTTGAACGGAGTTTTTGTTAGGTCGCGCTACATTTTCGGCACTCTTTCTAGCTCATATTCTCACTAGCTACATGTGTTAATATTTTCCTTCTGCCTTGTATTTTTATTGATGCCACATCTCGAAATTAGTCAAGTCTTGAAATAATCTAACACATCAATGATGGAAGAACCATTATATTTTATATTTTATTTATATTATTATTTATTATTTATTATTTATTTATATTTTACTACAACTACTGGCGTTTATCACCTCTCAACCTTCATAGCTTCAATTACATTAGTTTTCAAGCGTATGGGTGGCCGTCTTTGTTCCTGTTTCTCTAATGGGGCCTAGGTCAATACCTTCTTTGGCCACCTATTCTCATCCATGCGCTATAAGAGTCCATATTAGATTATCCTTTCTATTCTATCATATCTATGATGTTCTCTTCCACCCCATGACTCTTGTAATTTTTTGGTTTCTAATGTGGTCTAACCAACGTAGCATTTCGTCTCCAAGAATCCATTTACAGCAGTTTTTATCTGTATTCCTTATTTTCCAAACCTCCGATTCATACGTGCAAATACTTTCTGCAATTGAAGGGCTCTATGCAAGAACTGCCTAAGTCACTTTTCATATTCTTTGATATTTGAGATTTAATGTTTCAGCTTGATTTGAAAATCACATTGTTTTGATTTTGACTGATCTTTTTTTTATTAAAGAAGACTTACTTTAGTAAAAGAGATCATTCAAAATCAAAACCATGTAATTTACGGGTCACATTGAAACATCAAACCTCAAATATCACAGAATATGAAAAGTAACTTAAATACTTCTTGCATAGAGCCCTTCAATTGCCATATAAATAGGACTTTTCGGTTTGTTGGCGATTTTATTATTCCAGAGGAGGGCATTTACTTGATGGATTACGCGTTTCTCTTGCCCTATCTTGCTAATAATGACTCCTATACTCTTTCCATCCACTGATAGTTACACCTAAATATTTAAAAGAGAAAGAATAATTTATTGAAATATTCTCAGCACTGAAATTGTACTGATAGCCACTCTCTATTGTCATGTATTCAGTTTCTTTTATGTTGATTTTAAGTCTTCACTGTCATGTTCTTCAAAGAATTTCCTTAAAATATGGCTAGAGTCGTCATTATTTTCAGCGACTAACATCTGATTATCTTTCGAATAACATAAAGTATAACTTTTCATCATTTATTGATATTCGCAGCATTTTCTTCTTAAAGGCACGGCTTTAAGGGCGTATGGTACCCTCAAAACGTTGATATGTTTAAATCTAAAATTTGACTTTTTAGCAATAAATGAAAGAAAGAGATGCATGGAATATGTTATAAGAATCTATTTCGCTTAATTGTAAATAAAAAAAATAAAATTATTACTAATAGTTTAGAAGTTAGATTTATTTATTTTCTCGCATAAGTTACCCCTTTTATTCTTAAAAAAAAAAAATTAGTTTTCACCATTCTATTAGGAAACATGTTCTCTGGGAATTCCCCCAATATTAATGTGTATTTTTTTTATCAATTAAGAGATATGAATTATTTTGTAATCCCGTTCGTAGTCAGTTACGGCATGTATCATGTATCTTCAGTACAGAACCATTGTCATAAAATTATTTTAAAATTTAACTTCAATTATTCTCAGGCACACGCTGAACTTCTTCAAGCGATTAAAGGAATGGGAGATATTTTCGCGGGCCTTGCTGTGCGAGAACCACAACCTAGAGCCAGCGAAGCGTTTCGATTGTTTGGAGAACAACACCGTAATATGGAAAAATTGGGACTTTCAATGATAAAAAAAATTAAACCAGTAAGTTACATCTTGTCAAAGAAAAGTGAGGAATTATTCAGATTAATTTGTTAGGTAATATCCGATATGGGAACTTATCTGCATAAAGCAATTCCGGACACACGCCTAACCGTTAAAAAATACGCCGACGCCAAATTTGAGTATCTCGCATATTGCCTGAAGGTTAAGGAAATGGACGATGAAGAGTGCAACTACGCAGCACTGCAAGAACCATTATATCGAGTAGAAACCGGAAATTACGAATATAGGTAAATTTTAATGTTTGCATTATTACATTTCTCATGCGATTTTATTACACAGGTTGATTTTGCGATGTCGCCAGGTCGCAAGGACCCGCTTTGCGAAACTACGTTCTGACGTTTTGGTCAAAATGGAATTGCTCGAAAACAAACACGTGCAATCTCTCGGTGGGCATTTATCCAAATTGATAAAAGGCCTCGCCGAATTGCACGAAAACACTCTTGGACTGCTGTCAGTACCTCCGCTATTTCCAGTAGAAGTCGATTTGTCGAACAGTGCTTTTCAGTACAAATCGACAACTCCAGTGGTTCAAGTACCTATTTATTTTTTGTTGATATTTCCAATGAATTGATTTAATTTAGGATAATGATGAAGAGCACGAAATAGAAAATGGGGAGGAAGTACAAGAAGTGATTGAACCAAATTTAATTTGTAACCTGGATGTTTCGGATGACGCCGAACCAGCCGAAACTGAGCCATTGATACCAGATTTCGGAACTATCCAATTAGAACCTGATTACAGTGTTATGGATAATCTTACTCTTTTATCGACCTTGCAGATTAGTAATAATTCGATCACGAGTAGTGAAATTAAGGACAACACTTTAATACCGGATATAAATAATTAAAATTTTATGTAATTGTTTAATTTGCAAAATAAAAAATGTTTTCAATTTCTTAATTTTATACATCAAAGTATGTTTTTAATCGCATTTTTACGGATTCGTCAAGAATGGGTCTATAACGTTAGTCTTAAACCACGGCCATTTAAATTGTAAATGATTCCCAGGGGTCGACAGAAAGTGCAATTTGGAGTCGTTCATCATTTGTTGCAAACCAAGACGATCCTGAAAATTTTAATTTTAATTTTTCAGTTAATTCAAAATACATCAAAACCTGTAAATATAAAGCTGATTGTTCCAATGTTTCAGTTTCGTTTGCCTGACCCGGTTTATAAAACCCAAACCATTCCGATTCAACCGGCTGAACCATGGCATCGTTATCAAACTTGACCATAACAAAATTTTCAAGAGACTGCAAATTATCAACATAACTTTGATTAACATTCAATTCGTTATTAATGTCAGCTAAAAATGTACTTCCGCTCTTGTACATTTCTTCTTTTAAAGGATCGTGCCAGTAGGTAGCTTGAACCAGAAATTCTTGTACCCATCTGCAAGATTGTAAAAGAACACATTCAAAAAATAAAATGTTTAATTTACTTTTGGTAAGCAACATGATTTAACAAACGCCTGAGGTAATCGCAAGTAGGATGGGAAAGAGAACCGCAATTAGGAAGGCCATAAACTCCTTGATGTTGACCGCCCAAAGAAATTAAATTTTTCATTTGCGGTGTAGGACACCTTTGTGCTAATCCTCGTCTGTAAACAGCAAATATTTAAATCCGATAAAAAAAGCAAAATTTCTTACAGAAATTGTGAACCTTGTGAAAATCCTATCGCATTATATCCGTTAGATAATTGTGGGTCTGACTGTATGAGCTGACAGGCTTTTTTAATTTGTTTGTCAGGATGCATGAAGTAACCATTTTCGACGTCTGTTATTATCGAAGATCCGATTCGCAGTGATAAAATATAAACGCCAGGTAATGACTCATTTAGATGGTTCTTTATTGCTCCTAAACTGAATGGAAAACAGCAACTGTCTCCTAAAAATGTTATTGTAAATCTACGATGTTAGCAGACGTGATTGGAATTTTTAAGGAGATATTATCGTATTCTCGAATGTTTGTGAACTAAATACCTTACCCATTCCGTGCCATAATACAATGGGAGTGTAGGTGTCGCCGGCGATAAAGACGAAGTTCATTAATACAATTAGGAAAATTTGTTTATACATTTTGACGGTGCTTCCAAGATTACCGGTTGAAATACGCGTATTCCACGCACTCACTCATGCGACTGATGACCACTTATTTAGACTGTATTGTTTGGCTGGCTCTGATAAATGTTGAGAAGTTTATCGGAAGGGCAACGGTTTATGTACATTTATTTTAACCCTAGGGTGGGCGCATGGATTACTTATGTCATTCAGTGTTCTTATTTTCAGTGCTATTTTTGTTTTGGTTATAACACATCAACAATCTTTTGAATACCTGCCTAAAAAAGACTATTTGTAGAATAGGAAAATGCTAAAAATATTGTTGGTGTGTCATAAGCAAAACAAAAATACAACTGAAAATAAAAACACTGAATTATCATCCACGCGCCCACTCTAGGGTTAATAAAGCATTTAATATTTCTCTCGACTCTAGATCTTATTACTCTGAACTGATACCTAACTATTGTGATTCCTGTTATGAATAATTATTATATCGTGAACCGGGGTTAGGAACGACTAGAAACAAATACTTAATAAGTACCTACTTAATCTTAAGGTGACCAACTTTTTTTAAATGAAAAGGAGGATACAAATAAATTGAGGAGAAACAAAACCTTAAATAAAAGAAATATCCTTCATATTGAATTTATGGCAAGTGCTGCAGCTACACTATCAATATTCAATCTCGACTTCTCACTTGTCCAAAAATCATTAGCAAAAGAAGAAACTCCCAACTGTTGCATTAGTTCCAGGGCAGCAGTAAATTAAACAAAAATAAAGAATACAAAAATTTGTTACATCACGCGCAATGAATCGGCCTGGCATCGTTTTCAAGTATTGAAAAGGAGGACATATGCAAGGACACTTTTTGAGGAAGGACGGAACATGCTTTTTTGGTACTGGAAAGAACTTACAACCATTAGGAATATTGCGATTCAATTGTAAAATAGTAGATAACATTATACGTAGGAAACAATTCAAATTGTCCATTCAAAATTGTACCACTTTTAGCAGCGATACCGATCCTAAGGTCAGATTTGTTAAAGTTCCTTACGACCCAAGGGTTACAAATGGCCTTTGTGGAATCTTTAACAAATTTGACCTTAAAATAGTTCACAGTAATAACAATAGATCATTAAGTAGTTTGTTGGGTAATCCGAAAGACAAAAACAGTGATAGGGATAAGTCAGGTATTTACCAGATTAGTTGTAGTGATTGTGATTTGGTATATGTTGGGCAAACTAGACGTTCTATCATTACCAGATTCAAAGAGCATATGGCTCATATCAAATACAATAGACCAGAGAAATCTAGTGTAGCCCTGCATGTACTAGAATGCAACCATATAATAGGTATAGACAATTTAAAATTGGTTAGGGCAGAATCAGATTATAGGAATTTAAATAGTAGGGAAAGTTTGATTATATATAAGAATAGGAAAAAATTATTAAATAGTGATATGGGCCCCATTCCCAATACCCCACTGTATAGATTACTACAATTGACTAACCATCCGTGAAACTTATTCAAGTGTTAAATTCACGGATCCGTAAATAATAGTATATGAGGCTTAGTTTGTAAAATTAGATTTAGTAGATGTACTGAAGATGGTGGCATAGCCACCGAAACGCGTCTATGTAAGTAATTTTATTTTATATATTTTTTTTGTGATTATAAGGTTCTTGTTTTAATTTTATTTTCATACATTTCTAGTACTTATACATATATACAGGGTGCTCAGAATTGATATATGGAAACAATGCTTTCTGCTGAAGCATTGTGGAAATCGCAACAAAAGTGGACTAAGTAGATTCTGTTTAAAATTTAAACAGTTTGTCTAAGAGCACAACGTGGAAAAATACTGTACATATTTCTTTTTCTAAAGAATTACATTCAGGTAGGCCTACTTCTTGTATGTAAGCAACTAACACTGACAGATACTGTCAGTTGCATAAGATAAACAAGTGTCACGTTGACATAACTTTATTTATTTCAAAAGAATTTAATGTAATTACACAATAATACACAACAAGCAGGTAATTGAAGGGCTGGATGCAAAAAGTTCCTAAGTGACGTTGTAGAGATTTTCTACTATTTGCGCTAATTCTGTTAACAATGAATGACCTTTCGATCGCACTTACTGATTTCCACTGAAAAGGCCCCTAACCATGTTATTTAGTAAAAAAAGATCAATCAAAATCGAAATAATGTGATTTCCAGATCAAATTGAAACATAAAATGTTAAATATCTCAGAATATGAAAAAGTGAGTTAGAGTGACTGTCGCGCTAATCTTTGTGTGCTTCATCCTGACGCAGTTTCAATCGCTTCCACAACTGTTTCCTCCAACGCTGGTGTACGAACTTCACGAGGTCATCCACGATTTTTTTTTGCTTCACTCTTACGTTAGCATCTGGATGACGTCGATGTGGATACAGTCTAGTATATTCTCTAGCACCTTCCGATGTGTTATTATCTGCTGCACCCTTAGAACAGAGAGTGGTAGGAAGGAGCATTATGCAAGGTTGCAGGGGAACGGGAAGGTTGATGCAAATGGCGGATCCTTGTCAGTGGCGTATCGAATAGGATTTTCATCGCATATTTTACGCCTGCGAGCAAAACTTTTTTCGTCGTCAATCATTCTAAACCGTAGTACGTTAATGCAAAAAAAAAATAACAGTGACGGCCAAATTAAGTTAAAACTAGTTTATTTTCACTCATAAGACAAAAAAAATCAATATTAAAACTTTGTAATTTTGTTCAAGAATTACCCACGCACGCCAATGAACCGGCTTGTCAATGTCAATGTCAATATAGACTCAAAATAATATTTTTGCCTGAATTTGAACCTAATTGAATTTTAAATAAAATAATAAACATTTACCGATGAAACGTGATCCCTTGAGAAGTAGTCTTGGGCGTTTTGGTGCAGCCACACGCAGCACAACTCGCTATGTTACACAAATGTTTTAGTTCTAAGTTTCTTTCAACTATCAACTATTAACTATCACTAAAGTCTTAAAAACTATAAATACACTATACTCTACTCGATCCACCACAAAAATTACAAACTAAGGTCTTTAAATCACAAAAAAACACTCAAAAACCACTTGGCATAGAAAACTTAACAAACGATGTGTCAAAACGAGGTTGATACAAATGGCCGACTTTGTTCCCCACCTGCCGTCCATAATCGGTAGCAAATGCTCCTTCCTCCCACTCTCTGTTCTAAGGCTGCACCCAAGCGGAGCAACATGTCTAGATATTCACTGAAATTGTATTCTATTTCAAGACTTTTTAGAACAATTGACTTGTATCGTTCAAATTGGACAAGAGAACTGACATTGGAAAGTGAATTATTGTTGCCACCGTTGCCTAGGAAATTTGCGATGTTGCGACATTGATAAATTTTCCTCGAAGCCAACAAACTGTACTTTAACATCGGTAATAAAGTTGGTTTCAATAGATTTTTTGCACTCTTTTTTAAAAAGCTCCATCAACTGCATCAAATTTAGACTCTAACAATGAAATTATTACAAAATTGTTAATCGTATAGATTTTTATTGTCTGAATAGGAAAGCTTATATCTTCGTGAAGAAACAACAAATTCCATTTTGGTTTTCAAATTCGTGTTTCGTTAGAAATCGTCTATAACATGTAGCTAATCATGGACACCTTTTTTCATCACCCTGTATAACGGCTTTTTTATAACTTTACATTTTGGGTCGGAGTTAACGCTGGCTTTTATAGTCACAACCCGGGAAAGTTTTAGTAACTCGCAAATTAAATTAAAAAATGATAACATGATTATAAAAATATATAAATTAATTATATCGCAATACAAAATTTCAGTGAAACCATTTATATCTAGAAAAATGTATTACAATTTTACAAGAGTTTTTAAAATGGTTTTGATAACAATTTTTATTTACTGCATAGACTAGACATCAGGCTCGCTTTTGACCCTCAAACGCAGCAGGGCTGTTTTTTTAGCACAATATGAAAATGGCATTAGCTAAATGCATTTCAATTGACTTCTAAAGGAACCCCAACCCTAATTCTAAACGTATACGGGAGCCCGTAATATGAATGTTATTCCTGATTGATTGTATCTCGACCATCAGAATAAATAATAAAATCTCTAAAACTACCTTGCAAGCGAAATTGAATTAAAAATATACCTACGTAGCAAACAAAATAACAAAAGATAAATGTTTTGATCTCGTCTGTGGTTGGTTGTGTGAATACATCAATGATCAATGATGTTAATAAACCAAGCAAGCAGCTACGAGTTGATTAATTAAACATCGGTGTGTAGAGTGAGGCTTTCTCTCGTCTGCCACATTTCGTTCGTCGTGACTTTCACCTCAAATTCGCATATCTCCCATTTTTCGCGGAAACACATCACAAATCATCAAAGATTACAGAAATTTGCATAGATTGATAATGAAATTTCAACGATTCTTGATTTAAAATTCAAAACAATTTGCATTAAAAATTAAATGCTATTAGTAAAGATTCATAATGTCTGGAATGTGTTGAAGACGAGAAAGAGGCAATGATTTTAACTGAAGATAAGAGCAACGTCTAAAAAAGGCAAGTAAATCTGAACTGACGAATCGAGTTAAATCGAAACGCAAACCAGATTTTCATTAAATGTTGCAGTGTTCAAGATAAACCGCTACACGAGGTTTGTTCCTGACTAATCTGAGAGTAATTAAGGGATTTTCTAAGGAGCAGCTTTAAAAAATTGCTTTAAAAGCCCTTTGAATGGTTTTCTTTCAGTCGCGGTCAATAAATGATTTTTTTAGCAGCGAATGATTGGTCACATTGACCGTAAGAGAACTATCCTCCGGAAAAACGGTGCAAGGTTGAATGGATCTTTTTTTTATTTGCAAAAATTTTCAATCAGTGTTGTCATCCATTAGTTATATTATACGCCGCTTGTTTGGCTAATGCACTCTGAATAAGAGAACAAGGATATTTTGCATAACGCTATTTGAATTCCAGTCGGATAAGGTTGGATTTTGCTTGCCTTAATCAAAGCAGTTTATAAAGCTGAACGAAAAAAGCTTTTGTTGTGTTTTGACGACTCTAAACAATAGGAAATATAGGGTAATTTACAATTTTGCCTCTGGACTTTTATTTTACCTTGCAACACATTGTCTCAAACAGTAAATTTATCTGAGGAGTAATTATTTTCATGTGGACGTCCTCAGGTACATTTTCCTTTATGAAAGGCAAATTGCCCCTTACGAGACATAGATAATAATTACTTATTTATTCTACAGTAAGATTGGTTATTCCGAAACATGAGACATGAGCATCCATAAGCTACACATCGTCTATAAATTCCAGTCAAAAACTCTCTGTCCAACCTCATTACGACATGTTACTTCATTTAAAATGAATGAATACAAACAAACAGTTAATCATTATTACAATTATGCAGTTATTTATTGTAATAATTATTTACCACCTACTTTGGACAAACATGCAAGAATGCCGACTCTGAAAGGTTAATCAAACGGATTTTCTGTTCAACGTTTGTTAAAGGTTTTAAATTTTCAAAGGTCTTTTTCTATAACTTTTCAATACTGTCATAAAACCTATTGACGATTCAATAAAAATTTCTCATATTAATTTTAAATCGTTATTTACATTTAGATCTACAAGTTATCGATATAGTTAACCACACAATTTTTGCGGAACTGGAAATTTATAAATACAGTTAAAAGATGACCTCTTCCGTTACATGTGTAAATATACGCTTTACATTCAAATTACAAAGGCAGAAGTAAGTGGATCGTCACCTTCGCTTTATGTTCCACCCGGAGTACCACACCGGATTTGATCCGAGGTATCACTATTATTCTCGCAACGTTGACTTGCTGCAAAGACTGCACACACGTTCATTGAGATGAATACAATGTCCTCGCATTTTGCTATGCTTCATATTTTTATAAAAACAAAACGAAACTTCATACAACAGATAATAATTAATGTTTGTCAAAATATAAAATGCGTTTGTTGATTTTTATTCTATTGTATTTCAATTTTCATTGTGTGTTGTTTTTTTAATTTATTTGGTGATTTTCCGGGGTAGAACAGAATCATGACGAGGAAGGGGAATAAAGCGCAATGAATAAAATCATATACTGTTCTGTAGCACGCTTCGATTGAACAAAAAGCTCGGTGCTCGAAATTAAAAATCATTCATTTCTCAAAATCAATCATTACATAAAAAGAGTGGGAGGAGTGCGGGGCATTGTTCATGCATGACTGGTTTATTCCGGATCTAGGATTTAGACTAATAATTCCAAGATTGCGTTTCCATTTCAATTTTTTACAGAACTGTCATCTGTCTTTTTACTACGCAATCTCGTTAAATAATTTACTTGGGACTCATTAGTAAATGTAAATTGTTTATTACCAGTGAAAAGTGATCTTGGGCAGTTAATAACCTGTTAATTTTGATAGTTAGCCAGTAAGAAATTAACGGATTAGCAACGTTGTTGACATTTGAAAATTATGTCCAGTTACTGCCATATATATGAAAAATAAATATGTATCAACGGTTCTCGCTGATGTTAAGCTTTGCAGATGAAGTGGGGTGACTTGTATTTCAAGAACCAACTTCAGATAGGTTCACTAATTGTTGACTAACGTACGGGAAATTTGTTTCTTGACAATTGAATGTTTTATTAACAGAATCATCCACATAACCCTCCACAACCGCGCTAAATTTCTACCCACCATCACGTTTCAGCGTCAAAATGTAATGATTTCAAGGTTTATGAGATTTCATTACAAAAATGTGTTAACTCAACAATAATTGTGACTGACAGGATTTGGTTGCCATTCTAAATTTTGTTTACAAATGAGAAAGAAATAAACTATTGTAGTTACAATAAACCCCAGGTAACTGTTTTACCTGGATAATAATGTAAAATAGCATAATTAGCGATAATTAAGTTTCTTGTGAAACTGAAACTGTTACCGACTCGGCAACTAATGCAAAAATAATTTGAAACTTTTGAACTATTTAAAATATTTCTTACAAATTACTATAATTGTTCTTCCTTATAAGAGCAATGTTACTATTCATTTTTATAAAATTAATCACTCATATTTAAGTAATTCAAAATTGAAGACCTTGGTGTAATAACCAATTTTAAAAGTTGTCAGAAAACAATCAACAACCACTAAGGCCCGGTATTTCAGTTTCGGGTTAAACCAGAAATTTTAAGATAACCTCTTTTACGTTGATTATTTCCTTCGTGCTCATAAAAAGTCCCAGTCACCATGGTTTTCCTCAGTTTTATAGCGATTAAATTTTGCCGTTTCAAACGTGTCAAAATTTACCCGATTAAATTTTGACGTTTAATAGCTTCTCAATTTTTTTTTGCAATCATTATCAAAGATTCCTCGACAAGTAAATAAATAATTCGTTGTAAAATCTATTTATTCAAATTAATAATCAGGAAATAATCATGCCGAATACCCCGCGTGCATGAAAATAGCCTGATTAAATTTTTACGTTTTTGTCGCAACGTTTTGCCATAAAGAAATATTTCTCGTAAATTTTTCACCCAAAATCCCTCGTGCTTCGCACTCGAGAATTTGTTACGTGGCCAAATTTGCTCGACATATTTATAGGCAAAACATTTTGACAGAAACGTCAAAATTTAATCGGCTATATTGATGCACTTGTGATATTACTGTTGATTATTTCCTTCATGCACATAAAAAGTCCCAATCACCATGGTTTTCCTCAGTTTTATAGCGATTAAATTTTGATGTTTCAAACGTGTCAAAATTTACCCGATTAAATTTTGTTGTTTCAAATGTGTCAAAATTTACCCGATTAAATTTTGACGTTTAATCGCTTTTGATTTTTTTTGCAATCATTATCGAAGATTCTTGGACAAGCAAATAAATAATTCGTTGTAAAATCTAGTTATTCAGATTAATAATCAGGAAATAATCATGCCGAATATCACGCGTGCATGAAAATAGCCTGATTGAATTTTTACGTTTTTGTCGCAACGTTTTGCCATAAAGAAATATTTCTCGTAAATTTTCCACCCAAAATCCCTCGTGCTTCGCACTCGAGATTTTGTTACGTGGCAAATTTGCTCGACATATTTCTAGGCAAAACCTTTTGACAGAAACGTCAAAAATTATTCGGATATTTTGATGCACTTGGGATATTACTGTTGAGTGAAGTGTATTTCAGAGCACGGTTAGGAACATTACCAGCACAATAGTCAAACAATATAATTCGAATGCGCGTCAACGTTCGGACTACCCCAGTTCACGTTGTCGAGATTAATCCAATTCGTGCAATTGAAATACGCTCTCCAGGTTAACTTTAGGATTAAAATAAAAACCAGTTTAATTTACCACGAGTTTTACCTTGCACTGAAATACGGTACTGGCTAAGTCCCCAAGGTTTGTAAATACGTTACTATGTATAGGACTTGTCTGATTTTTGCAGGAATCGATTGGCGATCCTTTGAAATAATATTCCTTCAAAAGTGTCAATTTTGGACTTGACCAGTTATTGCACCAAAGTCTTCAACGACAGGCTTCTTTTACCCTTTTGTTTTTTAATGTTATGGTCTATTTCTCACATCCTCATCTAAGCCTTACTGGCTCGTGTCATCCAAAGATGCTAGACTAAGAAGGTATAATCACTTAATTTACACTCCTACATTTTTTTATAGTTTTAATTACATTACAGACAATGGTTTCAAATTATTAATTGAGGTGTAATATATGTGAATCAGATAATTGCTACGAAAACAGACATTAAGCAGGGGGACCCGTTGTCTTCGTGATTGTTAAACTTGATTATCGAAGATGCTTTTAACATCCTCGATGGACCAGGTTTAGGGTTGTCCATGTCACCTGATGTACGAATCTACCCCGCTTCTGATTTGTATCTACATGTATTTCACCATAATATTTTTTGTTAACAGAATCTTGTAAGATTTTCTGTTACGAATTTGTGATCGTGTAATGTAATGTCTCATGTATTTTAGGGATGCCCTGTCACTAACTGGAAGCGCATTGGGCGTCATAACAGAGTGACAGGGCCTCTGCATTAGGTCAAGAACACCAAGGTTTGGCGAATTTTTTAAGAATCACACCTGTAATCTGCAGAGACACTGTTCAAGCCTGACCTGTTATTCCATAGAGGGGTTGAGGTAATCATTATTATTCAAATCCTGCCGCCCTCAATGTCTTTTCCCGTGCTTATCCCTCAGCGAACATTTCTGTTTTGACCGTGATTGTCGATGCTAGAGGGATAAGGGTAATTATTTACAAAGATCGCAAAGTAAACATTAATTCTTTGAGTACACTATTATACCATATATTACCATCTTATTCTTAAACGATTTATGTCGTCTTAGTCTATTTTCTAACAAGTTGTCGTAAAAATCTGTATTCCACGGTATTGTTTTTGCAATAAACTAGGTACATTTGAGATCAAAATATTAATTTTTATTATAACATCCTCCCTTGGTTTGATAATATAAATAGGTACCGTGCAAACGCGGATAATTAACGGATAATTGATGATTGTACCAGACTGGATTATACGTTCTTAAGTTCGGACACCGTAAGAGATTCAAATTGATGTAAAAGCACCAAAATACGAGGTGGTTCCATTTTGAGCTGTTTCAGACATCCACGCCGTTTATAATACGAGAACTGTTAAGAATTAAAATTAATCAACTTAAGAGTATCTACAACTTTTATTATATCAATTTTTTGTAGCTTCAGAAATAATGCTGAGTTTCATACTTTTAATAATATCGTCGGAGATCTAATTACTACAGAGAATTAAAAGCAAATTATTTAACTATGTAAACTTTCACATCTTACATTTAAGTAGGTACACGTCTTTCAACGTTTGCCTAAAATTCTTTTTACAGGTCTTCAATATTCTTCAAACCTTAAAGTCCTTTAGAACATTTTTAAAAAGAAGGAAATCGTGGCGTGCTAAACCTAGAGTGTAAACTATGTACAACTTCAATTGGCGTGGTGTAATTAAAGCGTAACGTTATAAAACTACTGTAGAAAAAAACCAAAATGACAGTTTGTATTTGTATATTACCGGTGTATAGGTACTATTTGTTCACAAATATCTGGTATTTGTTCAAAATAAGAAGAAGACGGCGCTTTATCAAATGATGTCAAGTTCCTGTTGTTTGACACTGAATTTTCTGGTTCATCATCATCATCGAAAATTCTTGTTGGGCGTCTGATTTGTCCATGACTTTCATATACACCCGTCGATTGCGCCTAAAATCTGTTATATTATTAATTACATTTTTTGTTTTCCTGTTATGGTTTTTGTTTAAAATATTGTAATAACTTATGTTATTGAAGATTCTCTCTCCTTATTACCATAACTTTTTATATATTGCCACATTTTAAATTTTTTTTACACACATTAACAATTAAGTTAAAGAACGTCACTAAATGTTCTACATATTATATGTTATATTATCTTCCAGTACCATTTTTAGGGTTCCGTACCTTAAAAGGAAAAAACGGACCCCTATAAGATCACTTCGGTGTCCGTCCGTCTGTCCCAGGGGTTTTTCTCGAAACCTAAGTAACGTAGTAACTCGATATTTGGCGTAATGATAGATCTTGATAACGCGCACATATATTGTTCATCATAACTAGATAAACATTTATTTTTAGATTAATATGAGGGAGGGGGCGTCAGTTTGGTTCCAATAAAAAAAGAGTTTAAATTAACATATCGTGTGGGGTATCATTTGAAAGAGCTAACTGTAAAGATTCCAAAAATACTATTTTTATAATTTTAAGTTCAATGGTCTTAATGATATAGCTAAAAATGTGTCCCCTCCCCTGTTTTGAATTTATTTGGGTTAGTAGGTATTAAGACATAGATTACAGGATAACATTAAAATACAAATATTCCATGAAGTGTAATTAATACCAGACCGAGAAAAAACTGGAGGAAACAGTTTAAAAAGTCTGTCACTACAATTAGTAAGGGGGGTCTGAGAAGGCATATTTAAAGTAACCACTCATATTTAAGTGATGCAGAATTGTATAATTTACAACACGCTCACGTCCTTTTGCTTATAAATGGCCTATTTTTTACTGTGCCATCTAAGCCTGATGGTGCCATCTCACCCGGACGTGGTCTGCTCAGATGACACCCCCACTAAACTAATACACCTTACATTATTTTTTCATAGTTTTAATTACTTCAGTGAACACAACTCCAAAATCAAGCTAATTCGATACTAGTCGAATAACTTGATAAATGAGAACAAACTATAACTATGTTAATCTTTGTTCTTTTATTAAAAAGAATCTTATGTTGTCTTATTAACAAACTTCTAAAAGAAATTGTCTGTACTTTATTTATCAGTTATAAAAATAAATAACTAGCATTGTATTTTTTGGATAATTAGGTTTTGTTAGATCAGGTTAGAAGAGCATTTCTAAGAGATATACAACGTGTCCCAGAAAGAATGTCATTAATTTTAACCAGTGATAGAACTCGTCAAATCCAAGAACTTTTTTAAATAACTTTTTGGCGTAAACGTTTTGATTAACAAGTTAAAATTGTTGACAGATTTGACTCTTATTTCGTTACCCGCTTATGGATAATAATGCTCAATGTTAAACACCGATAAGCGTAGAACAAAAAACCGATGCAAGAAACCATTCCCTGCTTTTTAGTTCTGTCGACTCAGCAACTCATTTATTTGACCGTTGCTGTTATTGTAAAGCTCTGGAATGCAAATTGAAAAATGCTATGGTAATACATAAATGAAATAATTTGAGTCCTTGTCAAAGTTTTGCTACCAAGTCACAATAACAAAGACTAGATGTGCGGCGGGTGGTTTAAATAAGTGAGTAAAAAAATTATTTATTATAAAACGCACATACCTTGAATATCCAATGAAAGAAAGAACAATACGAAGCAGGACAAGAAACATACTAACAAAACGTAGATATCTTTTTATGCAGTCAGCAAAAATTCATATTCACGATTACCGTCAGTGATTTATCAAATCTAGGCGGCTCGTCAATTTCAGGGAGGTAAAATGCCAAAACAAAATTGCGATTTCGAAAAAATGGTACATAGAAAAAATGTTTGTTTTGAGGAGTTCTACTACGGGTTAAAATTAATGACATTATTTCCGGGACACGTTGTATAATGTCATTCTTAATTTAACATTTCTTTACATAATTAGCACGAAGGCATCTGAATCATTGTGACTGGCTTCCTGCGAATACGTTGTATTCTTGGAAAGGATAGACCCTGTTGGGTTAGGTTAAGTTAATTAGGACAAATATTGAAAAATACTAATGGTATTGAAAAAGCTGTTCAAGAAATACTGATGGCTTAAATACACCTTCCAACAATATTCAGATTTCTATTTAATTTCTATTTACTAAAAATATTTTTTTTGTAAATTATTATGTCTTTATTAATTTCTTTGAAATTCATCTCTTGTGTATATTTTTAATAAATATTACCGCAGTGTTTCTCTCATGTTAAAAAATATTCTGGATTCAATCATTTATATTACTGACTCAAACTTTCTTACTCTTTTCCAACACCTTAACTATAGTAACTTGAACAGTACTTAATTATTGGAAATAGACGGTCGTAATATTTTTCTTGAACAGCAGGACGAGATAAAGGATCTAAAAATAATTATTCAGTCTCGCAGAGTTTTTTGAAAGAATATCGGAATTATATTTTCTTGACAGACGCCTCTATTGTGAAAGAGAAAAGAATAAAAGGAGAATAGCCGTGTATATAGCACAGTAATGAAAATTATGCATTACTTCATATTTGAATGAGTTTGGGCGGGGAAGCGCTACAACGTTCCCGCCTCATCCCTGTTTTCCCCACGTTCATTTGCTGTAGCTTACCCTCATACTTTTTCGTCTACTACTATTCTGTACATTATTCGCATATGAGAATCATTTTTTGTTATAAAATATTTTTAATTTTATCAATTAATTAATTTTCCCAAGCGTAGAAAAAAAAAATGTTTCTAATCAAATACGCACATAAATTATTTCACCGTTTTAACACCCAATTTGCTAATTGAGTGAAAAATGTGGTAATGAATTGCACCGGTTGTTGAATCGGCCGTTAACTCGGCGGTGATTTTTTTTTGCGGGAACGGGAATAGTGTATTAAAGCAATAACGTACATTTTCTGTTTAAAATTTTTTTTAATTATTTTTATGTTTGCACCAGATGTGCACTGTCAAGTAAAACCCTTGATACGATATGACAATCAGATCTACAACAATGGCCCCCGTCACAACACTGAGTTCTGTAATTAATAAAGTTGGGGCGGCGTTACAACCCACATCACTCTATTTCCTATACATGTAAACCATATCATTTCAATCACATTTGCGCTTATCATCGAATCAGTCAAATCTGAACCAACTTTAAATAATTTTCCTTCGGCGAACAAGTTAACGTGGCTAGCAAAACTAGACTTTTTAACAGAAAGAAATTGGAAAGTTACATAAGAAATTTCAACATTTTGAAAAATTTTAGATTATTTAATTTAGTTATTTATTTGTCAATGGACAGCAAAATAAAATGAATTGATGTGTTCTACACTCGACTTTCACCAAAAATATAGAAGGAAATTTGAAAAAGTGATAAGTGTAAAGTAACACTCCTTATAAAGAAAATTTATTTAGAAAAGTTGTAGAAAATTGAAAAATGAAATTATTTTGTCTCTATAAATATTTCGATTTGTTACATTATTCCTGAGATATTTCTAAAAGAACAAAAAACGACAAGAGTAAAGTGGAATGTTCATCCCCTATTTAGATGGTAATTTTAAAAAACAAAGCTTACAGAAATTGGAAAATATCGGTCATTATTTTGGAGATGATAATTTATAAACTTTAATTTGGAAATGTAGTATTCGGATGAAAAATAAAAATCTATTGAATTACGCACTGTATCCCTTTTTAGTTCCCGTTAAATGCTGATAAAAGAGGAAAGGAAAGAGCAAAAAAAACAAACTCGACTAAAAACAAGGTTGTTGCGCTGGCGCCGGGACGCTTTTAGGGATTCCTTTCGTTCCTTAACCAATGAGGATAATTTGAGGGTGGAGCGTACCTTATGATAGTCATCGAAATCTGTTTATTATCTCAGTTTAAAACTAACACTAATGAGGGTATAAATTAATTTGTAAATTGCTGAGATATTTTTTGTTAATATTGAAACTTAAATAAATGGCTGGTCCTTATTTAACACCCTTGCCGGGAGATCCCTTATCTGAATACATATTCGGACGTCGGCGCCAGCGACGTAATCGTACCACTTTTAGTCCACAGCAGTTGCAAGAACTAGAAGCACTGTTTCAGAAAACACACTATCCCGATGTTTTCTTAAGAGAAGAAGTTGCTTTGAGGATTAGTCTTTCGGAAGCTAGAGTACAGGTATGAAACGCTATTATTTTCTTTTTTGGTTGTTTTTGAACGTTAGCGGATTTAGTAAAAATAATTTGCTAAGTATGGAAAATGAAAAAATGGTATTTTTGTTTTCTAAAATTTAATTTAACTCGTCCTTTTTTTGGAAGTTGTAATTTGGAAATTGCAAGAACAACAATTTTTCAGTATACTTTTGAACACTCAGTTGGTAGGTATGCAGTATTTTTATACAAAAGTATGCTCAATACGTAATGTTGTTTGCTAATTTTAGATCTAATCGGGTCCCACTGTTAATGCAAAAATTTATTACCACTTTCGAACAAAAATGTTTAACCAATTGTCAACACAATCATTCCCCCCAAAGTTATTTACTTATTTGAAATTTTGGAAACATATAACTGGTATAAAGCTATCTATTTCCGGTTTTAGTTGTTTCATTGGTTTTTAAGCGAAAATATTAAATATCTCTGAATTTTGTCAAATTTAACTTTTCAGAATCAGTATGTTTGAAAAAAGATAACAGAGCTATAAAAAAAATTACGACCTGTAGTTAAGTTGAAATCCACTTATATTTGAATCTAAACAGTCATTAGGATTCTTTTATACTGTTTTTTTCTTTCAATTTCGTTTCTGAGTTTAAAATTACATATTGTATGTTATAATATTTATATTATTTGCCAAGAGATTGTATAAGTAAACTATATGCACCGTTAGTTGGTGTAAACTGGTAAAAACTCTTATCTTGGCTTAACGTTGTAAAATTGCTATCAGTTACACTTTTAGGTATGTATTGCTATTGAACGTATACAGGTCTCAGAAATTTTAAAATGTTTTAATAATTATTTATGTATTGAGTAATATTTCAAATTTTGCTCGTGGAACATACACTGGTTTATTTTGTTTTGGTCTTGAAACGTTCAAAATTTACGAATTCAATATTTTGAGAAAAGTAATTAGAGAATAAATGACGCTGTTCTAGCTACTATAGGTATAGCTATAGGTATATAGCTACTATATAGGTATCTAAAATATTGGCAACAATTCGAACAAATAAAGCACTCGCTTTTTTGGAGTTGATTTATGTGGTGTTGTGATCTCAATTTCAAGCAATAACAATTTTAATTTTTCCAGTAATGTAATTTTGGTTGTAATATTAATATTGTTCAAATTAACATTAAACAATTGTTGCTTAATAACTTTCAACGACTCTAGACGATAAACACTAATTTAAGTCCGCTATCGGGGGTCAAGATACAAAGTTATAATTTCATGATAAAATAAAATTCCTTTATGTCGATTCTTATTGCGATTTTATCCTTGGCATTATTTACCTAATTTACCTCCGATCTTACCTTTTGTTATATTAACCAGTTTAAAGTGGATTTTTCTTATTTTCATGAAGCCACATGAAAATGTATAAAGTATACATATTCTATTGTAAAATATGAAAGATATTCAAAACAAAACGGCTAAAACTTGCAAAACTCATAAGATACAGGAGCTTCCTTATCACAAGCTAAAGACATTTCGATGGCTTATTGTGTATAAATTTGCTTATTCAAATCGACTAAATGATCTGAAACTTTAACAAAATCTTGCAGTTTAGCATACATATTATAATAATTAACAAAATTATAAATTTTAAAGAAATTAATTCAGACCAGGGTTTTTTAAAAATTACTTATTGCTGGCAGTTATAAAAGAATTATTTAAATATGTTTTCTAGATGAAATGGATTTCCACAAGATACAGGGTTATTTACGACTGATAATGAGACCAGCAAAATAATAATTATTAACTTTTCCTCAATACTTCTAGCTCTTATACCCGGAAGTAGTGTATTCCGTAATAAGTTAGTCACTCCAAACGCGTTACACACTCTACCTTTCCTACGACTATAAATTATAAATAATTAGAATTCATAAAACAAAAATATTTTAATGAAGTTGTAATTTAAAAACCTCCAAATATTTAAGTTTATGTATTTATTGTTGTATTTATTGTCTATCAATTTTATTTATTCATCAACATTTTGTATATGTACTTCCCTATAACGAATTTTTCTATATATACCCCTACGAAAAAACGCCCCAGCTCCTAGCGCTATTATTAGGAGTCCAATTGTAACAAACGATACGTCAAATTAAATGGTTCAAAAAGTACTACAATGTGTAGCTCAAACATAATTTTTACCTGTTTCTCCATTCAAAGGTCAAAGGTCAACTTCATTTTTTCAAATTACAACCTTATATTTTTCTTTGACAATTTGATAGAGATTTTTTTTCTGAATTCAACGATGTATCACAATCAATATTTCTGATTTATTTTAGGGTAATAAAGAAATTAAAATAATAATTAATATTATTAGCAGTAGGCTTTGAAAAATAACTGAGACGTAGCGGTGGCTATGGAAACGATGTGTCAGTACGGAAACAACGTATTTTAAAGAATTAATTTATGAACAACAACAGATAACATTTAATAACTAAACAATTAAATAAAGAAATGGCAAATTAACAAAAATGTTCAAATTGGGCATCGTTTCTTTCCAGACATTTTCGTCGACATCTAGATCCTACACTTTGTGTAGCATTAATTAAAATTTCTGCTGGTGTTTCCCGACAAGCGTTGACTATTCTCTCTCTCAAAATTTCCTCCGTTTCCGGGCGCGTAGCATAAACAATATCTTGGATGTATCCCCAAAAGAAAAACTCTAGAGGTCACAAGACCGGGCGGGCCATGGTATAGGTACATATGCTCCAATCCATTTGTCTTCATTATTCTATATTTAAATAGTCCCTAATCATAAGAGCGTTTTGTGTGGTGCAGCGCCATCTTGTTGAAATACTAGTTCATTCCATTCAATGGCAACGGCAAGTCATCTAAAATTTCTTCTAAGTCTTCAGGCAAAATTTGAAGATATTTTTCTTGGTTGAGATTTCCATCAATGAAAATTGGTCCTATTAGGTATCCTGGCGCCTAATATTCCGCACCAAACGTTCACCGAAAATTTTATCTGAGGATTTTGTTCGATGGTAATATGTGGGTTTTCTACACTCCAATAGCGGTGATTGTACCGATTAAAATGTCTGTTGTTTGTAAATTGACACTCATCAGACCACAAATTTTTTGTATAAAATGATTGATCTCGCCTTAACTCGCTTAAAAAGAAATTACACAAATTTATTCTACGCCAGTGGATCGTTTAGTTCACTATTTCACTAGTTCACTATTATTCATTTTTATTACAAAAAATAGGTAAACAAACTAATAGCCAGTTTCTGACGGCGATGTTAACGTATTTCTCCAGTTAAATGTCCCGGTTACCATGGTTATTACCATTGTTGCAACAATAGTAATAGTAATTTTTATTTGTGAGACGTCGTTTCCATAGCCACCGCTACGTCTCAGTTATTTTTCAAAGCCTACTGCTAATAATATTAGTTATTATTCTAATTTCTTTATTACCCTAAAATAAATCAGAAATATTGATTGTGATACATCGTTGAATTCAGAAAAAAAATCTCTATCAAATTGTCAAAGAAAAATATAAGGTTGTAATTTGAAAAAATGAAGTTGACCTTTGACCTTTGAATGGAGAAACAGGTAAAAATTATGTTTGAGCTACACATTGTAGTACTTTTTGAACCATTTAATTTGACGTATCGTTTGTTACAATTGGACTCCTAATAATAGCGCTAGGAGCTGGGGCGTTTTTTCGTGAACACCCTGTAGATTTTTTGGAGAATTTGCACCCTAAAAACGGTTTTTATGTATTTTATAATCCTTTTAACAAAGTAAAAGTTTCCGTTTAATGAATTTTTTTATTTCATTTTTGAGATTTTGGAAAATTTTAGTTAACTGATTAGTTTTCTATATATACAATGTTATTTTTAACAAATTTCAGCGAATAGTCTTTATTTTGGGAAAACAAAATGGAATAATTTTTATTTTATTAAATATGCCGAGGGCTAACATTTTTGATACTAACCCGAATGTCTACATAACGAATTTTCTATATAACAATTTTTTTTAAATTACTGTGGCATGTCGTTATAAGGCAGTTCGACTGTATTTATATTTCTAATGTTATGGCGTAATTTGTTAAATCAATATGTAAATATATTATGTTTTCTTTCGAAGTCCTGCAGTAATTTAACAATAGATAATGCCCTCACATTTTTATCTTTTCTCATTTAAAATTTAAAGATCAAGCAATTATTGAAATATTAATAACAATGGACTAATTATAAAATTTACATCAATTAATGAGATTAAGTTTCCTTAATAGTTATGAGATGTCTCTACCAGTGGCCATTCTAACGCAAGAGTAAGAATACATTTTCTATACGACTGTTTTAGAATACATGCATTCTGCGATCATTTTTGAACATTAAATAGGGCTATTCTTTACACCTGTTACGGAATATTCATACCATTACTTGTTATGGAATGACTACCACCAGCGCCCTCGATTGTAACTATATTTTTTTTAATCGAAGGAGGTGGAAAAAAATTATTATTATGAGATTTGTTTTTTTTTTAATTTGTCAAAACTCGATTTAAAAAATAGCGTCACACGATTTAAGCAATTTGAACTATTCTGTGCCCTTTTTGGTGCGTATCTCTGTTTAAATGCACTTTTTGTGCAAAGTATAAATGTAATGTAATTTAATAAATTAATGATTTAAGTTTAAAAACAATATCTTTCAACAAAGTTAACTAAATAAATACAGAAAATGATGAGTTACTATTAATTGTTTTTTTATTATTTAGGTTGTTTTAAGTATCGACATCATGGGCGCATACAGAAAAAAATAATTATATTTAATGAACATTCAAGGTGTGAAATACTTAGAAAATTCAGTATTAATTAGTGTACCTGATGCCAAAATAAAGGTTTCTAGAAAATTCACCAGCAATGCAGAATTTTATAACATTTAAAAAATATGCAGATTTAAGGCCCCCAAACATTAAAACAGACAATTTTTTTGTAAATTTTCAAAAAGGTCGCTGCACCAAACAAGTCATGGGTATAAATAAACTAGATAATATGGCTAAACAATTGGTTATGTTGTTGCAACTACTAAATCCAGGGTTTTACACCGGCCACTGCTTTGGACGGACATCTGCCACCAGGAAGTTCCATACAGAATTCTACAATGTTGCCATCACATCCTTATGTGGCAAATATCACGTCATCAAATGTTTGTAACTTACCAAATATACCATTTAACCGTTGCCAAAATATTACTATTAATTTAGTAAGTAAAAAAGAAAATATATAACTAGAGAATTATTGTATTGTATTGTATTATTGTATTGTTATTATTTTTTTATTATTATTATTATTACTTTTTATTTTCACATACAGTCGTAGAGAAAGTATAGTCTGTAACACGTTTGGAATGGCTATTTCACACTCGTGGACCGCCACCCTCGCCTGCGGCTCGGGTGTCAAACTTCCATTCGTGTGGAATATGCCTCATTCCAAACTTGTTACAGAATATACTATTCTTTACGACTGTTTTAAAATACATGCATTCTGCGATCATTTTTGAACATTGAATAGGGCTATTCTTTACACCTGTTACGAAATATTCATACCATTACTTGTTATGGAATGACTACCACCAGCGCCCTCGATTGTACCTATTTTTTTTTTAATCGAAGGAGGTGAAAAAAAAATATTATGAGTTTTTTTTTTTAATTTGTCAAAGCTCGATTTAAAAAATCGCGTCACACGATTTAAACAACTTGAACTGCCCTCTTTTGTTTTGGTGATTATCTCTGTTTAAATATACTTTTTGTGCAAAGTCTAAGTGTAATTTAAATTAATAAATTAATGATTTAAGTTTAAAAACAACATCTTTTAGGTTTCAAGTAACACAGACTAATAATCAATAACATCTCTAGTGACGAAAGTATATCTGGCACACCACCTGAACTAAGAGAAATTGACAATAAATGCACGGATAATTTACTACCGGAAAAATCCAAAAGCATTTATAAACATACCTATAATAAGTTTATGCAGTGGTGAAAAATTGAAAACGCAATTTCGTTTTCGGAGAACGTAATACTTGCTTACTTTACTTGTTACAGGATATACTACTCTCGCACAATGTTACAAAATGTAATTTATTGGTATATAATTGAAATCTGAGCACGAATATTACTACTTTGAAGTAGTCGTCGAAAAGAAATTATTTTTTCAGTAAATGCTGAATACGCCCACCAACTACTACAAAATACTTAAGGCCTCTCCACCCAAAAGATTGTTGACAAATGCAATTTGCTTTAATTGCTTTAGCGTACGCCTAGATACAGGCAAGACCTCAGACTTTTTTATAACCCATACATCACCATAATTACTGTAAAGTTCAATGGATAATAGGTCTATGTGTAACAATGAAAACGGCTTTCGAGGGGTTGCATTCCAATATACCTGTTCAACAGATGCGAAAATTTTTGTATATTCAATAAATTTAGAACGATATAATTTAAAGTAAAATAATAATATGCAAGAAGAATTTGTTAAATTTAACAATTTTATTTACTTATTGTTAGTAAAGAAGTTTTGTTATTACTACCTGTAACTCTGCAATGGCTTAAGTTACGCCAAAACGGGTTAGTATGTGGATCCCGGATAAATCGGTTTTAAAAATTGATCTTTAGCCGTTTCAAATTATATTAATGACATATCCGGAATATTATCCACATCACCATAATCAGAATCTTTATTTTGAAATGTACGCGTTCTTTTAATAATTTTGCGGTTACTGTATTTTTTGTTAATTTGTTAGATATGCGAACAAACAAATAATGGAATGCAGCTGACTAGTTAAAATTTTAGACCAAATGACCTGTCTGAAGAAAGACTGTATTGTCGAACGTCATAAAATTTTATTACTTGTTCTAAAAAATTCTGTTCAGAAGTCGGAACAGGTGTTGAATTTCGTATTCGAAAGGACTAATATTTATTAATAAATTAAAACACAATGAGTAAAATATTAACCCCTTAAGGCAAATTTTTTGTTTACAGAAAATTAGACCGCGTTATGCATGACTTGACCAAACGCCAAATTGATATTTTGGAAATTAGCTTGCCATCTAACGTATGCTATCTACTTACAAAAAAATCGAGTTAGCATAGAAATCCAGTTCTTACTAACAAACCAAAAATTAGATCCCATGAACAATAACTAATTATACCCCACAGCTAAATTAATTAAAAAATTACAATTTAAGCTTAATTTTTAAATTCAATTTCACATTTTTTTAACATAACATTTTAATATAAAGTGTTTCTTGTTAAAGAAATGACGTTATCATCAATTCTTTAACTGGTAAAATAACGTCACGTATTTCATAAATATTTCTTTTAATATATCGGTCTTTCCATTTTTCATTGTGAGCTGAAGTTATTTGTCTTATAATTTTATGTACCTGAAATATACAATAAGGCTATACTGTTTCTTCGAAAAAATACCGCTGAGATTCCGGAACACTAATAATTGTTACTAATTTAAAACACAACGAGTAAAAGATTAACCCCTTAATGCACAGTGTTTTTTTACAGAAAATTGTAGTTTTAGGTTATTATAAGTTATTACCACCGTGGGATAAAAAAGCCAATATGACCTTAGAGTTGAATTTATATCTTATTAAGTTAATGTAGATAATAAATATTAAAATTATCCAAGACTAAAAAATAATTTATAGTAAAATAACTTTTTCAATAAAACAAGCTTTTATTAAAATTTTTAATCATTTAGGTCAATATTAAAATTGGTTTTAAATTTTTACTACGTCTTAATAAAAGCTTGTTTTTTAAAAAGTCTTTTTGCTATAAATTATTTCAAATATGCTATTTGAAAACGAAACCTAGCTTTAAAAGCATTTCGGATATTATTGCTGTTAAAGTATTCCTGCAGGGAAACCATAATCACCCGCTGCGAAGTCGTAAATCTTTTTGACACAGCTCTGAAATCGGCAAAAATTAGCTATTTCAATTTCGGTTCTTGATCTAAAGAACATTGAATAAATTAATTAATTATTAATTAATTAATTAATTAATTATGGCTTGGGGTCAGCTCAAAGTAGATTGGTATTCTCTGTAAGGTGAAGTATCGAACTCCTTTTCAAAATTAAAAATGAAGGCTTAAAATGAAAAGGCGTTTTACATGTATTGAAAATCTTCAATACCTTAATGCACACACACATTCTCTAACAGCACATTTTCTAAATGGCGATTGAAAGTTGACACTTGACAAAATTCAGTAGTTGCAACTAACGAAAAAATATGCAAACCCCAGTCTTCATGACCACATTATTTTTTTGATCGCACGCCATAAACAATTTTTTAAAACTATTGGAAAAGTGATGATTTCGAATACAATTTCTTTTATGATTATTATACCTATAAGTAACCGTAATCTAAATTTCAGTTTGTTTGTGTGCATTTTACATACCTAACTTGTCCCACTTTGATTTCAATCCAGTTTATCAAAAAATGTTTCAATAATTAATTTAGTGCTGAAAACACTTTCAGGTATGGTTTCAGAACCGAAGAGCGAAATGGCGAAAGCAAGCCCGTTTACAGCTACTCCAAGACGCTTGGCGGATGCGTTGTCTGGCCCTTCCAACAAGCCCTCTCATTTTAACAGGTAATTTAGCGATTTAAAGAATACAACCGTAAATCGTAAAATTACAGGAAGACCGCAGACAATGCCGGGCGAACCGCCGTTACAAGAAAAATTTATGGAAAATAATTACACGCTTCTTTCATCAAGACTCCCCTCACATTGTCCTTGTTCTCCGGACTTAGAGAGCTGCAATTCTCCCGGCACGCGGAACTGCTCCAGCCCGAGACCCGCATCGCCTAGCGGCCCCGACGACCTTTCACTTCCAAAAAAATTGCAATCGCCCGAAATTTTCCGCGACACTAAAAGAATACCCGACTAAATGGATTCCGTTTTTCGCAGTTTTAGCGTTCTTCCCCAATGCTATCTTATCCAAATGTATGTGACTGGATGAAAAAATGCAATAAAAACCTCATCAATTTACGAGTTTTTTTTTGTTGCTGCAGTGACCTAGAATTCACGACGGTAGTTCTCGGATTGCTTTTAGTAAATCAGATAACAATAGAACATTTGGTGGAGTTGGAGACACGATCTTCTCTAACAATGGGCGCGGTAACCATTGATATATCGTGAATGTGAATGGCACACATAAAACAGCAAAACTGAGGACAATAACCTCATTTAAGTCCCGGGGCATCGCGTTTGCATCGATTTAATCTCAAAACGTGTACTTTAAATCTATTTCCTGCTCATAATTTTAGTAAGAAGCGCAGTTATGCGTCAGGGACCAATAAAAGAATTCGTAAATTCCCATGCAAAAGATAAATTATAATGTAAGTAGGTAATAAGAGATTTTAATTTTTTGGAATTTACCGTTTTTGTTTTAATTAATGTAATTATAGGCTGTAATGTAAGCGGAACTTGAATTTCATGCAATGTGCTACAAATAATTTTTGGAAATTTGATAAATATTTTAAACAGCAATTTATTATTTTTAATTGGCTTATACTTTAGGTTTATCTATTGAGATTAGAATCAGCCAGTTTAAAACTGCAAAATTTATTTTTACAGTTTTCTGTTTTAAATAAAATTTGCATTTAATGAATTATTAAAATCTTTCTTGAATTTCAAATTATGTTTAGTTTTATCACAGTTATCAACAAATAGCAATAGTTTTGTAAATGCGATAAATGGAATAAGTATAGGTATTTTAATTATTGACTAGAAACAAATTTTGTTTTTTACCAGTTATACATTGTGTCCCCGGATGAAGTATAGTACTGTTGTAAATTTTCTTATGTTCGATTTAACGTGAAAAAAACATTCTTGATAAAAACTTTTGCTCGTCTTGGGAAGTCATAAATAAACTGGTCAAACTTCTAAAATATAGAAAAGATGAAATCTATCATAACCAAAGTACTACATTAATTTCTTGTTTTTGTGAAGAATGCTATTTAATAAAGTTGTTTCGAAACCTAAGAAAAAATAAGTATAAAATTTTGTTAATAAACAACAAATAGGTATTCACTACAAGTAACATTTTATTTAACTGACGTTAAGAATTATTCAGCTTGAAAACCTATTAATTAGTTTACATTTTTCTTCTCTTTTCTAAAGCTTCCTTTACGGTGGTAACAACTTCCTCAATGTTATTTTCGAATTCGCTGTTTTTAAGTTTTTGATCCAAATAATATTAAGTTCTAGTCATCTAACAACAACAACAACAACAAAAGGCGCCCAACAGCGCATATAATCCACAGACCAGCGTCAAATTGAACGCAATATTACAGATTGAGTGTTAATTACAGTAACTAAAGTGAAAATATTTTAAAATTAAGGAAAAACTGTTGAAAACAATAGGGGCAGTCATCTAACAGAATTAAATCGAGATTTCATATATTTTATTTTTTAGGACAGTCTATATACGTCACCATAAGTTTAACCACTGTTTGTGAGTTCCGAATACAACCAAAAGTACTTATTTATCAAGAATATCTTTTCACCGGAAAACAAGACTACTAAATCCCATTCGGGGACACTTTGTATGTATATATCAACAACTTTCAGAGGAATCGACCATAACTCATAAGTGCAAAGAATGTACTTGTGAATTGTAAAAATTAAAAACAAATCAATCCCTCAACGAAATGAAGTAAAAGAAATATTTAGGAATACATCTAGAACAAAGGCTAAGTTGAAGGAACTATACCTATTCAAAAAAAGTAAGCAACTCAGATAAAGCAATGCAAAAAAAATCACTGATTAATAGGCAGTAAATCTGAGTTACCAATAGAAAATAAACTACAACTGTACAAATCAATCATTAAGTTTATATGGACGTATGAAATAGAGATATGGGGAACGGCTGCAGTTCAATGATTCAAATCTAAGGTGTTAAGAATGCATTCCTAAATAAAATCGAGATTTATTACTGAAGATCATCCTACTCAACTCCATATTGGAACGCATCCGCATGATGGCTGCATAAGGATCAAAGTCACGATATTCAATTTTTTGGTGAAACAGTGTGCACCGAGCCGCGACAGTTATGGTATGAGGCGTTATAGCAGATGGAAGTACGTCTCAATTAGTGTTCATCCGAGGCACCACGAACGCCCAGCGTTACGTTGACAAGGTGGTGTAACTTCATATTCATCCATATATTCAGCAGCTCAAAGACCTATTTTTCCAGCAGGATAATGCCCGTCCCCACGTAGCGAGAATTTCTTTAAACCGGTTCGAAGACGCCCATGTCAATATCTTGTCATAACTAGCCAGATCTCCGACCTCCACCAATTGAACAAGTGCGGTACATTATGGGGAGAAAACTGATGAACTTAGCGAATCCTCCGACGTCTTTCACAACAATTGAATCTTTCACAAGTCACCACACAGCGGATTTAAAAAAAAAACTGTATCTGACAGCGCACTTACAATATGAGGCGCCGCCGTTTAGACCACGATGTGAAATTTGATTTTATACTTGGAACTCTTTTAATACAAAAGTTTCGGCCCAATAAAAGAGTTCGCAAAAATAAAAAAGTTACTGTTCAAATTAAAAGAGCCCTCGCGAATAAAAGCGTCCGCAGAAATAAAAGAGTACAAAAAAACTTTCTTTCTGTTCGAAATAAAACAGTCCACGGATGATAATGATCCGGAAATTGAATTTGGGTGGCTAGAATAAGTTGATGAGGACGAACAAGGGAAATCTTAATAATGTATGCTATAAATACTGACAAGACACACGGACGAAAAATATACATAATATCTTTTGATCAGCCACTGTATATTCAATAATTGACTTTGTATATGAACTGTATACCTAACTCCGCAGTTTACAGCATAGTCCTATATACGTACCACTCTCCGCGCTGTATCTCGAGAACGGTTGATCATATGGAGAAATATATGAAATAAAAATTGTAGATAATTTTATGATCTACAAGATTTATAATCACCTTAAATTATATATCACGTATAGAAAATGAGATAATTGCAAAAACCCGATTTTCGTGACCTTTGACCTTCAATATCTTGTGACGCAAACACGAGATTATATGAGACTTTTCAGGCAGTTCCGAACGTCAAAACAAAGGTTTATGCAAAAATACAGCTTTCATTTCGAGGTTAAGGATTGCACCTTATTTGACTGTACCAATAATGCTTATACGAATTTCGGAATCTTACCAAAGTTGACAACAAATGATTTGTTATTTGGTGAAAATGACAAATTAAAATGATTTAAATTTTATCTACCTTTTTAATCGTTTCAACATAAAATGATAACAGAAATTGATTTGTTTACTTGATCTAAATCGTTATTTATACGGTTGCTTTAATATTTTTGCTGGTTTAGTATCAGTGAAAATTTCAGTACAATATGACAACCCTCGTATCACAACGATAACGCATCTACTTTTTAATCGCAACCTGTTGTAGGTAGGTAAACCGACAGACTTTATCACAATTTAAATGTAACTCTTATCAAGCCCGCACATGACTCGTTCGTGACCTGTTCTGTAATTTAATTTGAAAGTTCAACGGAGTTAGATTAGACAATCATGCAATGGTTATAATTCGCTTAGACTGTTTTTTAATTCCTCTGAAACAGAATCGCTTCAACTTTACGGCCCACTCGATGCAATTAAAAAGATTTTACAGTTACAGGTAAATATTTTAAACTTTGCCGCTCAAGTGCCAAATTTAATGAATCTTTTATTTTATTGTGATGTGTTAGGTGTTGCATTTTTTGTAGCATTCGAGCACGAATAAATTCTTTTGTCCGATAAAAAGTTTTTATGAATAGATCGATTTTTAAACTTCGGAATCATTAGTTTGCACTTTAAAAAACCCACACACGTATGTACAACAATCGTGATTGGGGAAAAAAATTGTATTTTTTGTGTCACACCATGATGCATTTCTTCCGCAAAGCAACGAAGTGTCCGGTTGAACGGTGCCACCCCCACACAAGTGCGCACGCATTTGCGGTTGATATGAGTTTTCCGCGGCAACTTGTTCATATTAAAACATAACATTATACCTGACTTTGCTTAATAACAACAGACTTGTGTTGATGCATCATTTAAAATTACTGCTATTGAAACAGAAGATTAAGGTGCAACCGCATTAGCATTTCCCGTAAACACAGTGAACGGTACTGCATTTTTGAGGTAATTTTTCTATATTTTTTTTTAAACGAGTGAGGCGACTAATTATTTTTGTATCATTTAATGCAACATGTGCGTCCTTCAAACACTGATTAATTTCACTTAGTTGTTGCGTTTAAATGTTTGTTTTTTGCTGTTTTAGGATCTGTGGTGTTCATAGAAGCAGGAAGTTGGTGCGTGCTGACATTAGATAATGAATCGTGTTTTTGTCAAGCTGCTGTTTATTTCACTCTATGCACTACTTTTTTTGGCGGACGCCAGACGGTAAGATAATATTTCAATTTTTATTTTGATCGATTTACGGTTTCGTTCACAAGTTAGGTATCAACATGTGGTTTTAAGAAACTGTTGGTATTTTAACATTGTTGCATGACTTGTGAGTCGAGTGTTTTAATCAAAAGCGTTTTTAACGATTTACGAAAAACACAACTAGTAATGAAGTTTTTTTTAGCTAACGTGGAATTATTTCAAAACTTGGTTTTCAAATATAACTTTTCATTATTTAACCCTGAAACTGCACACTTATTTTTTGATTAATACACTGCACACTGGGGTCTCATGTACCCAACTATTTGATATTTTATTGACTACACAGCAATTTTTGTTTTTGTTTTTATTTAGCTGTTTGAGACGAATACAATCAAGTACAAGGTTTGTGGAACAAAGAAAGCAATTTTGTTTAAACGGAAACTTATTTATGTGTCAAAACAACCTAAAGTTAACATATTTTCTTAAAAAAAATATTGAAACAAAATGAAAGTAACGTTATTATTGTAACTAACGAAATACTCTTTTGAAATACTGCGTCTTGCAAATAATGTACACACCAGCCCCATACATTGTACAGTTTTGCTTATCCAGGTTCCTGACAATTTTGACATAATTTAGCTCTATGTTCCATACAATATGGTTTACGACAAGAGAGGCACGCAAAATTTGTTTTTATGTTTTTCCCCCTTTCACAGAAACTGCATCTAACTTTTTTGGGAGAATATCCTGAATATTTTTTTCTTCAAGATTATCAACCTTTAATATTTCTGCAATTTTCATCCGTAGTTGTCTGCGCAATATAGAAATTTCCAATCTTGTCCGTGACTGCGGTTCTATCAAAGCCATTCCAAGATTCTTCAGAAAAATACAACGATTGTTTCTTCTTTAATTTTTCCAGTCCGAATTCCCCAGGGGAAAAATTACCATGCCGTTTTTAGCACTTGCATCTAACATATTACACCACATTCTCTTGGGTCAACGTCTCGGTTTACGTGCAGTGGTATATAGTGGCAAAGCTGATCAAAACTATCTGTTCCATCGTATAATGTCGGGTTTGCCTATATTTTCATTTACACCGTTGTCATGGTGCATTGTAGAGAGGAGAGTAACAATTTTCTTCTTTCTTTTTGGGTGTACGAAACAAGCGTTTCATACCTTCCAATTGATGAATCAACAGATTTTGTTATCTGTGTGAAAATGCAGAATCGAATGATTCAACAGTAAGCATTTCTTTTGCTCTCCTTACATGGTCCGTACCACAACAGTCTTTTCTCTTCAATGTACGTTAGGGTATTTTTCTCTACTTTCATTTGATCTCTTATAACTTCGTTTCGGACTTTATCCATTAGTGTTAATTGACAACTTCTCCTCCAGTATTCCATTTCGGTGGCGTTTATTTTCCTTTTGCTGTTCTTATTTAAAATTTCATTCTCGCATCCGCAAGTAAGTATGCTTTGTACGTATGCTGTTATACAGGGAGCGGCAGCCAACTGGAATAAATTCATTATCTCAATTATTGTGCATATTGAGAAAAAAATCCCGAAACACTTCATTTTTAGTCTATCACATGATATCCTGTAACCTGTAACCTCAACCCCCTTCGAGTGACAGTTGCAATTTTTAAATGGGAAGGGGGGGGCTTGTGATGCATCATTTGAAAGGTCTCTTCATACTCTATTCAAAAATGCAATGGTTTAGAAAGTTATTGCAAAAATGAGTAAAAAAAAATGAATCTGTTTAACAAAATTCGTTACGACACACTAAAAAAATCAAAAACTAATAGCGTTTGGTTCTTGATACTGAGGAGGCCAGCAAAAACAATTGAAATGTTCAGAAAGTGACATAAAAACTTATCAATATTTTTCGTTAGTTGACAGTGTTAGTTTAGTTTAAAGCGCTGATTGATGTATTTTTTATTGTATTACATTACTAAGAACGAAACGCTATTAGTTTTTGATTTTTTTAGTGTGTTGTAGCGAATTTCGTTAAATTGATTAATTTCTTTTACCCTTCATTTTTGCAATAAATTTTTAAACCATAACATTTTTGAATAGAGCAGGAAGAGACCTTTCAAATGGGGTATTACAAGCTCCCCCTTCCCATTTAAAAATTTGGGGGTTGCAACTGTCACTTAAAAGAGGTTGAGGTTAGGCATGAAATTTTCACTTTACAGGATATTATGTGATAGACAAAAATGACGTGTTTTGGGATTTCCTCTCAATATGCACAATAATTGAGATAATGAATTTATTTCATTTGGCTGGCGCTCACTGTATATCCTCTGTTTGGTTCTTCTTGTTATTTGCTTATCCCAGAGTACTGGGTTTAGTTGCTTTATGCATGCCCTTGTTTGTCCTAATCTACTTTTTATCTCTCTTCTATAGTTGCTTCCTTAGATATCTGTACCTGAGAAGCAGAACGATGTATATCCAAAAGTGACAATGTTGAGGAAATTCAAATTAATGACTTGATATATTTGGTGTTGCCTTAAAGTACTGCTTGGAGATACATCATAATGCAACAAAAATTCTAAGTATGGAGATAATACCCCCTGTAATGTGTAGATGGGACATATTTTAATCAATATACATCATAACTTTATGGTTCTGCTTCTCTGGTACAGATATGATAAACTCTAAGTATTTGAATTTGTTTGTTGCTCTTATTTCTATTTCACCTTCTACCTCTAGGTTGTTTAGCTTCTCGTCTATTATTAAATATTCCGTTTTCTTTAAATCCAATTCTAGACCAGCCTTGTTCTACTCTATCAGTTTCTTCATCATAAAGCTCATATCTTCTTCATCTTGAGTTATGATCACTTTATCATCTTCGAAACTGAGAGTATACAAAAAAATTAGATGTGAAGACGTTGAAACGCACTGAAAAATAATACGTGCTCCGCACAAAATATAAATATTGTAACGTACCTATTTTATAAAGCGACGCTTCCGATATAGGGGGAGGTCCCCCAGTACCGGACGCTTAAGGAATAATAAAAATAAAAAAGTCCTGTAATAGTGTAATTTGTTTATTTAGGTTTATAGAACTGTCAACTATATACGTAATCATCACAGACATATAAGCAGTCTCAAATATTACTTTAAATATAGTAGATACTAAGGAACAACTTATATAGTAAAAATAACATTTTCGGAAAGGTCCCCTAATATCGGACACTCAACTTTTCCTTCGTTATTTAAACTCAAACATTATTTTAACAGGAAATTCGTAACAAAGAACACTATACTTAATTTTAATAAACTTAGGTCGTAACCAGGAACGTTTTCTATAAAATCATGGAGTTTTAATCGTACATCCTGCAAAAATCACAAATGTAGCTAAATGAGCCTTCTTCAACATCAGCACACGCTTCATGAGCCCACTGATTGCAAGCTTGACAGCGAACCCAATCTTTGTCATTATCTTCTTGGCAGATCAAACAAGTTGTTGTATTTTCGGTCACTGATGTTGCTGACTTTGATGTTGCAGGAATCGTTGTCTTTGGTGTTGCAATCGGTTTCTTACTCTTTTTTATTTTTGTCGGATCATTAGTTTTCTTGCCTTCAAGTTGTCGCATTTTAACCACGACAGGCTTAACCTTTGTTGCTTTATTTTCAACGAGCGCATTTTTGTAGGGGGAGGATGTTAAGATCTCACTCTTCTCAGCTTTTCGTCGTCGACACACGGTTCGCTTTGCTGCAGCGTTTGGGACTGGTGATAGCTGATGGATTACTGTGACAATGGCTTTGCTTGTCGACGGTTGTGTCTTGACATTCTCCTTTTCATTGATGTCGAAAGTTTCTGGAGGCAGATCCTGGGGTGTATCCATATCTGCGTCATTGCAAACATTTCCTTCATTAATAGACTGAATGGGCATGTCGGTTACAGCTGATGGCAGAAAATCTAAATCTGTATAAACATTTGAATTCAAAGGCAGAATTCCAGTGCATTGAAATCAAGATTTCGCTATATCCAAATGTGCAACGCGAGTGAAAGCTTGTGTCACCATTGCAGCTATTTCATATTCTGTTATTCTTGCACCGGCGTTGGCCCTCATCCATAACCCACAGGGCTCAAAATATGCATCCTTGAATGGTTTCATAAAAACCCTGTCTAAGGGCTGCAGTTTGTGGGTTGTGTGCGGTGGAGTGCTTAACATGTGCACGTGGTTATCTTTTGCATAACATATAACAGCAAGATCTTTATGACTGCAATGACCATCTAGGACCAAAAGCACGGGCTTCTCTTTAGAAGGCTTTGAAAACTTTACAAAGTGTTGAAGCCATTTTAAGAAGAATTCAGCGTTCATCCATCCCTTTGGCTCTGCCATGGCAATACTTTCAGATGGAGCAATAATCATCAACCTTTCATTAACTCTCTGTCTAGGGAATATAAATAGTGGTGGGATAAAATAGCCGGCAGCACTCATACAGAACATAACTGTGACATTTTTACCTCTCTCTGCAGAAGTTAACTTGCCAACTTGGCGATTACTTTTGAGTGTCAGTACTTTAGCTTGCTTCTGGACAGTGCTGACCCCTGTCTCGTCGCAGTTGTAGATGTCCGATGGGCCAAAATGATATTTTTCATAAATTGCATTTAAATTGTTAAAGAAACGGTCAACTTGTGGCATATTAAAGCCAACAGCTCTCATCAGACTTGTTGACTCTGGCCTTCTCAAGCTGAGTTCAGGATGGCGTTTGATAAAATCATAGTAAAAATGTTTACCAGCACTTTTCTTGGCCCTGTTGAATCTGTGGTTCAGTTTTAATTTCTCCGCGAGATCGAAAGCCAATTTCATAAATTCTTTTCTAGTCAAAGGCATGCACCTATTGGACATATCCACCACGTGCGCAATTAGAGCTTCTTCGTACTCCACGGTAAATGTTGGGTCAAATTTGCCTTTTTTGAGTGATAAGTTCACTTCTTCTCCTCGTTTCAATTTTTTAATGTAGTCAAACAGGGTACTTTTTGGCACATTGTAGACTTCAGATAACTTTCTCAGAGAAAACTCTTTTGACATCACCTTATCGATGGCTTTTTTCAATATTTCACGTTTACAGGTATTCTCACATTTTGGTTTAGCTTTACCCATATTGAATCTAAAAAAACAAAACACAAAAATAATTACTACAACAAAAAAAACTCACTTTAAAACTGTCCGGTATTAGGGGACATTTAGAGTGTCCGATCTTAGGGACCCTTAGGTACATCCAAGAAAAATTCTCACACACAATGTGTGTTATTAATTACAAAAAAACGCGTGAATTATGACAGTTTAGTAGCATAGCAATAATAATTAACCATAATTAATACCATTCCATACTTTAAATACTGTTTACAGACCCCAAAATATTACTTCGAACAAAATTTTTACTAACCTCAAAATTTACTCGATGTTCCAAAACGAACGAATCAGCACAGGCTGGTGCGGGCCCCCCCGTGCACTCCATTTGGGTGTAGCTTTCTAACCACGACACAAGTAACAAATTGGCGCACTTTATTAAACCGATTCATATTCTGTCCGGCTTTAGGAGCCGTCCGGAGTTACGGGACTTCCCCCTACTATTTAACGCAGATAAGGATTAACTAAATTTACATGGAGCGGTAATAAACTACATCTGAAGCTCTTGTTAGTTCTGGCAAAAAAATAGGTGAGCTAGGTTTCTGAGACCCCAGTGTGCAGTTTCAGGATTAATTTAATTTCGTCTTACAAGTAACTATACTGCGATACTATTTGTGGGGCTATACAGTGAGGACGCGTGGGTTGGAATAAATTCATTTAAAATTCATGGGTTTGGTTTTTGGAAAAACGCTCGGACACGTCGATTTTTGTTTTTAAAACTGCATCGTTTTTGATATTTATAATTTTAAGATCGTCTTTTGTTTTCGCACTATGACGTCATAAATATTTTTTTTAAATTGCACTCTATATTTTTGGTCACGAATTTGGATGCAGCGCATTTTTCTGAGTAGGAATATGTTAAATTTGTATGACCTTGAAGAGGAAAGTTTTCGAAATAATCAGTCCTAAAGTTTCAAAAATATGATAAAATTGTTAGAGTAGACCACTAATAATATCATCAAGGAAGCGCTGGAAATCGAGCAAAACATTCAATTGTGTGTTTATTTTGTTTTTTTTTGATTGTTGATACTTGTCAAGTACAGTTTCAAAGCTTGAAGAATGGCGCGTTTAACTGAGAAACAACGAATAGAAATGTTGATGATGGTAGGATATGACGATAATACTCGAACACAAGCTGAAGTTTGCGAATTGTTCAATGATAAGTACCCGGAGAAGCCTATTACACAATCAGTAGTTAGTAAGATGGAGAAAAAGTTTAGAGACTTTGGCCACGTAACAGACAATTACAAAACCAACCATGTTATATTTCTAGAAAGCACACAATTGAATGTTTTGCTCGATTTACAAGAAAATCCTCACAAATCAAGTCGACAAGTAGCTGCAAAACAGTCAGTAAGTAAATCTTTTGTTCTAAAATATTTACACAAGAACAAATGGCACCCATACAAAGTACATTTTCTTCAGGAACTTTTTGAAGACGATCTCGACCGCAGATTAGAATTTTGCGAAATAGTGATGGATAGATGCAATGCCAACCCGGAATTTTTACGTAAGATAGTTTTTACCGACGAGGCAACATTTTGTTTGAATGGTTCGATAAACAGGCAAAATTTTCGATATTGGGCACCAGAAAATCCACATTGGAGAATGGAAAGTCATACACAATTCCCCCAGAAAGTAAACGTTTGGGCCGAAATTGTGGGTACCTCAATTGTGGGTCCCTTTTTATTGAGGGAACACTTAATTCTGAAAAATATTTAGACTTACTACAAAATGACATAATACCCAGTGTAAGTGCACTGTACCTGAATAATGAAAACCCAAATATACTGGCAGATTCAATATGGTTCCAACACTATTCGAGAACAGTACGAGAATACCTTCATAATGTTTTCCCAAATAGATGGATCGGAAGGAGAGGTTTTATCAAATGGCCAGCTAGGTCTTCAGATTTAATCCCATTAGATTTATATCCATGGGGTTATCTGAAATCTAAAGTCTACTTCAATAAACCGGAAAAATAAACACGCAATTGAATGTTTTGCTCGATTTCCAGCGCTTCCTTGATGATATTATTAGTGGTCTACTCTAATAATTTTATCATAAATTTTTAAAACTTTAGGACTGATTATTTCGAAAACTTTCATCTTCAAGGTCAAACGAATTTGACATTTCTGTACTCAGAAAAATACGCTGCATCCAAATTCGTGAACAAAAATATAGGATGCAATTTAAAAAAAATATTTATGACGTCATAGTGCGAAAACAAAAGACGATCTTAAAATTATAAATATCAAAAAAGATGCAGTTTTAAAAACAAAAATCGACGTGTCCGAGCGTTTTTCCAAAAACCAAACCCATGAATTTTAAATGAATTTATTCCAACCCACGCGTCCTCACTGTATAATAAGGCACACTGAATTATAAATTGGACTGTGCCAAAATAAACGTTAAAAGCATTTTTCTGCAATTAAAATAGTTACATAATATGTTTTTCCGGTGATCGTTGAATTACGGGTCAATTTAGTGAATAGGAAATCATTCATTTATGACCCCTTTTAATGAATGATTTCTTATAAATGCATGATTTCGGTATCTAGGTAACAAAATATACGATTAAATTGATATGGCACTTTATTTAAATGTAAGAGGACAAAATGAATGGAAAATGTACCAATGAGAAATACAAATTTACTTACTTACTTACGTTATGTTCATAGTAATACTATTTATATAGAAATTACCAACCGTACAGCCAGAAAAATTGATAAAAAGTGCGGATGGATTGTCAAACTTTTGACACTTTTTGTAAATCATGGCACGGTTGGTTTGAATATATATTGATTTAAAATGTTTGACATGCTTGATTCGGATATCTATTGGAATTTTTCTCACGAAAAAAATTACATTTTCTTCAATTTCGTAAGATTCGATCAACGGAAAAATATTGTAACCAACTTTTGCGTTAATCGACGATTAATAATCTCAACAATATTTCTGTCTCCATTATTAATCGCTCTCATTAACGCACTTGTTGGTTAAATAACTATTAATCAACAGTAATATCCCAACTGCATCAAAATAGCCGAATAAATTTTGACGTTTTTGTCAAAATGTTTTGCCTATAAATATGTCGAGCAAATTTGCCACGTAACAAAATCTCGAGTGCAAAGCACGAGGGATTTTGGGTAGAAAATTTACGAGAAATATTTCTTTATGGCAAAACGTTCCGACAAAAACGTAAAAATTTAATCAGGCTGTTTTCATGCACGCGGGGTATTCGGCATGATTATTTCCTGATTATTAATCTGAATAAATAGATTTTACAACGAATTATTTATTTAATTGCCGAAGAATCTTTGATAATGATTGCAAAAAAAAATCAGAAGCGATTAAACGTCAAAATTTAATCGGTTAAATTTTGACACATTTGAGACATCAAAATTTAATCGGGTAAATTTTGACACGTTTGAAACGTCAAAATTTAATCGCTATAAAACTGAGGAAAACCATGACGACTGGGACTTTTTATGTGCATGAAGGAAATAATTAGATAAATTTTTCAAAGTTTGATTTTACAGGCGAGGTAGATTATTAAATTCTACATAAGTTGATGATGCAAGGCTTTCTTCAAATTTAAAGTGAACTCTTGCATCTAAAATCTGCCCCCTGAATTAATTTTCAATTTAATCCTCAAAAAAGCGACACCTACATAATGTCAGCCTTAATACCAAAATCAAGAGCTTATCTCGGAAAGTAAAAGAGGAAATATTCCAAAAATGATTTAAATCATCATTTAATTACAAAGGAAGCAAATATAATTAGAAAATGTGTTTATCTTTAATTATCAGTTAAATAGCGTCTGTTACAAACTTTCTCGCGTCCTCGTTCTCCCCATTTGCTATTATCAGTGTCCATGTTTCTTCATCTAGCAGTTTTATTTTAACAGCTTGTTAAGCACAATACGTTCGCACCAGCTAACTCAGATGTGAGGGTGAGGTTCTTACAGTTACGTACCGGAATGTTTTTTTTTACAAAAATGTTAAAATATGATAAATCCAGTTTGTATTATATTAAGTATCCACCATTGGTAACTTTGTTATTATTGAAGTTTTACAAAGTCGGTTAAATTAGCAAAGAATTTGTGCTTTTTCCGCTCATTTTAAATGTTTCATCCATATCCTCTCCTTTCCTTTTCGGTTTCTTCAGCTCTTGCTGAAATGCTCTCATCTTTTCTTATTTCTTGTGCATTCCTCATTAATTTTATCGTCCTCCTTTTTCTCCTTTTGTGGTGTCTGTTCATCTTTTTATTTTTTTAAATGTTTTATTCATATCCTCTTTGTTCGTTTTTAGTTCCTTTAGCTCTTGTTGATATGCTATTTGGTCTTGTTTTATTTTTCTTGTATCCCTCGTTAATTCTTACATCATGCCCGTTAGGGCATCCACTTTACCGACTATTTCCTTTTTTTTCGATAGTACATACATATACATATGCATACATATCTTCTCTTTTCCTGTTCAGTTCTTCCGACGTATAGTCTTCGCTGTCCAATTTTCCAGCCTTTTGTTCTCATTGAATTTTTATTGAACCTAATTCCCTTAGCCACTATATAATTTTATTGCTTAATTTATACACACGCTGATTTAATTTCGATTATCTACAGTTTTTACTGTTTTTTTACGTTAGTTTTTAGGCGACCGTGACTGGTTTTCGTGGTATAAGCCTCGATAAGCCCATGTCCTGCCGCACGACTGCATTCTTTACTACCACTCAAAATATTGTATTAATGGTAAACTTACGATAACGATTATTTTTTGACGTTTCTTTATAGCTATTTGTACGACCAGTTTCACTTTTCCATTTTACCCGTATAATTTTTGTTCATTTTGTACTTCGATTGCTTTTACAGTAGAACCTCGGATAATATTGACCTACTTCTGCTGCTAATTTTGACACTATTTAAATAACTATTTAAAATAATATTTCGGGTATTACGTAGATATTGAAATTCTCTTTGATTTGGTATAAAAAAATTAAAAATTGATTAATATTTACGGTTAATTTTAAGAGTCTTAGACCGAATCATCGGCGCAATGTGATTTAAATGGAAAACGTCATCACTCGTTTTAGCCACATTTTCAAGATTTGAAGAATAGGTCGCTATTGCATTTTATAAGAGTGATCGGTCCGCACGGATCTATCGGGTTATTTTTTTGATGGTATCTCGATTAAGCTAGTTATTAATTAAAATGTAAATTTTTTTCAAAACTTGAACCCCTCATAAAGCCTCCAAATATTTAAAATTTTGGTTTCAAATTTATATGAGCTTATTGCTAACACTTACACGCATACTTTTTATTCGCATCGTTTTTCTTCAAATTTTATAGTTTGCTCATAATTTAATTAAAATCGTTTGAGCTCGTTTTGCAGAGAGCGCATTTTTTCATAGCTCGAGGGTAAAGTGTCAACAAGATATATGGCACTAACAAAGGCACTTATTGACTACCATAAACGGGTGGAATCGTAAATTATTTCTTCGCAAAGTATTTACTTTTGAGATCTTTTGCAAATGATTTTAGTTTCGATAATTTACTTATTGTGCTGTCACGAATTTATTCATAACATAAAAATCTTATTTTACCGAAAATAATAATTGAAATAAAATATGATTTTATATAAATAATTGTACTCAATTTAATAATAATGCGCGTCAATGACTAAATGACTTGTTATTCCATAATAATTGAAAGGGTTAGAATAAAAAGGGTACAAGTAAAATTTACATTTTTTGAATATATTGGAGTTTGAAGTTATGTAACTATAAAACAGTCCAGACTTTTTTTCATTTTATATTAGTTAATTAACCCGCTAAGTACCAACTTAATTTTTTTTGAGAATTTAGAAATTTTTTTATAAATTTGTTTTAAACATATTTACTTGAGCCTAAAAATGTAAAAAGAATTTTTTTTGTTTTTAAACTTTTGAGTTATGACCCGTCATATAAATAGGACACTGGTACTTTGCAGTATCAAATAGGTGTATAGTTTACTAAACTGGGATATACGTATAAATATCAAAAAGAAATAATATTTATTTGTAAATAATATGAAATAAGTAATAACAAACTAATATTAAACAATAAAAACAATAAAAAAATATAAACATTTTTAAAATTAATAACAAATAGCTGCGTGGTATTTATATCAAAATGAACACGTGAAAAGCAATCAAAATAATATGAAATAGGTAATGTTAAATTAATATTAAGCAATAAGAACAATATTAAATACATACAAAAGTTCCATTACGTTACATTTTATACAGTACGTAAAGTGGTTTTTTTGACTATCGATAAATAACCTACATTTTTCACTTGTCCGTTAAGGGGTTAATCTTTTACTCGTGTTTTAATTTAGTAATTATTAAAGTAGTAAATAAATTTCTTTTTAATAACAAAAGATTCTAAAACCAAGTGTTCACGGATGTCAACATTATTTTTACGTAGAAGTAATAAAATTTTATGAAGTTCTCCATTGTAAAATTCTAGACAAGGAATTTTAGCTAACAAAGAACGGTAGGTCCCTAAACAAAATATGCAAACATATACCTAAAGTTTGAAAAATATCGAGATCTCTGTCCAACTTTTAGAATTTTGCTCGTTCACGAATACTCCCCAAAAATCGGCAAAAACTTATAAACATTATGAAATTGGAACAATGAGTTGCATAACGCAATTAGCCTTTGATGATATGGCTACAGCAGGTAAAGGGGGATATTTGGTAGCGTTGGACTCTGAGAATATCGTAGCGATGGGCCAAAACATATTTTTGCAGTAGTTATTTTTGTAACAGTACCTACATATAATTATTGTAATATTTAGCTTCCAAAATAATTTTCGTTCAACTGATATGTATTTCGGTCTCTGCTGGTGAAAAATTCTTCGTCATTTGTATCTGTTAGAAACCAGATCTTTTGTAAATAATTGTAGTTTTGATAAATTACTTATTGTGTTATCACGAATTGATAAAAAACTAAAATACAAATTTTATTTTATTGAAATACTACGAGTAAATTAATAAGTATGTACAATACTAATAACATTAAGTGAAATACAATTTGATAATTTATAAATAATTCAGGAATTTTAAAAACAGTAAAAATACTTGTAAAATTAGCAATATAAGATATTTTCGCTCTGAAATTCAGATTGAAAATGATGAGAAAGTTTTGAAATCTTTAAAAGTTCAATTTGACAAACCGTTTCCACATGTTCTCGTTTAGGAAAGAATGCAACAGTATTCTCAGAAAGGTCTCCAAAGGCGGCAAACTCAGTTTCATTGTTAGAAAAGACCCCCGTTGTCAATGCAGATACCGTATGACGTTTGACATAACGATAATAAAAAAGTTTAAGGTGTTGCCTGTATTTCGGTTTACGTTAAAGCAATTAAATTTTATGACCGGTCCTACAAATCTTGACGGATGAAGACCGTTAAGGGAAATTCGAACTGTCTACATTGGTAGCGGCGGCCGGGGGTAGGGATCCCTCTTAAGTTCGTTATCCGAGGTACCACTGTATACAGTGGAATCCGCTTAATCGGACCACTGGTTAATGGGACCAGCCGCTTAATTGGACTAAATCTTAAAGAACAGAAACCAATAGAGAAAATAACACGAATTTACTTCGCTTATTTGGACCAACATGCCGCTTAATCGGACCAGTGAATGTAAGATAAATATATAAAAATTGTGCTCAAATAGTATAAACTCTTAGAATCCCGATTGATAATATGTTACAATATAAACATAGCATAAATTGTTAGCGTTAAATCGCCCGTGTTGCACGGGTGGTTTTCAAGACGATCCAGAAACCTTTTAAATTTATTCTTCCTTGTTTTTTTTGCCCATAACTAACAAGACTCTAGAGGGTCAATATTGTAAAAGAACCATCCTTTCATTTTTAGTTACCTATAAAATTTTGTGTTAGCCGTCAAAGGCTTTATTTTATATGAACTTTGGATAATTGGACCAGCCGCTTAATCAGACCAAAACGTGCTGATTCCGATGTGGTCCGATTAAGCGGAATCTACTGTATATTGTTTTATCGAATTTATGAAACGTTCAAGATAGTTATATAATTTAGAACATCTTTAGTTGAGAGGTTCAGCACAGTAGCCGGGTACGTGTGAAATTCAAAGTTTTACAAAAGTGAGGAAAAAAATCTCATTATAAAATTACATTAATAGATTTCTATGTTTATTGATTTATCATTCTAAATGAAGGAAGCAATGCTAAGTGTATTTAGTTTTTAAAAATTTGGTTTAAGGTAATAAGAACAATAACAATAGAAATACCTTGTTCATTTTATAAGTAGATTGAGTTTATTATGTTTATATTGTATTATCTGTGAGTATTTTAGGCAGAGATATGTGTTCTCTCAGCTTGTTGACTTTATTTAAATACTTGGCATCCAAAACAATAATTTTAGGTGTTAATTAAGAAAAAATTGTTTTATTATTGGGACTTACTAAATTTCTCGAGCCGAACGTCTGACCTGATAAATAAATCAATTCTGCAAATACCTTTAAGCACAGACCATAAAACATGAAAATTAATCACTTTTGGCGTACACTCATAGTAGCACATACTGCATTATATCAACCATTAACAATTTGATACCAGCGCCTCTATAGCAGATCTCCGTTCTCAATTGTTCGAATTATAGAAGGTGTGGTTCGTTTGCACCACAATTTCGTCTATGCGAATAGGCTAAAATTGACATTATGTACAGGATTAGCCAAAATAATGTGACCCTTCTCCATATGCTGTAACATAGTAATTGTTATTATTGAAATTCATTTGTTTTATATGTTGTTAAGACTATCTCATGCGATTTGTTTATTCATGTGATATTTATTAGGACAGGTGAACATCGTATATTATTTGTTTTTAAGGCCATTGTCATTATTACTTTGAAGATAAGGCTAGTGCCACGTTAACTGCAACATCAGTTCGTTACCAGGAAATGTTAACAAACGTTTAAACTCATCGCGCGAATGTAATGTAATACAATATTGAACATATGAACTGAATTAATTCGACCTGTTTGCACATACGGACCGGTGAAAATAGGATAAATATATCACGGACCGGCTTAAAGCTAAAACACTAATGCACGGCTCTATCTGCATACACAAAAAAAAATTTCGCGAACCGGCAAGAATTTTCTGAGAACCGGCACCGGTCCATAAACCGCGGGTTGATGAACACTCGGTGAAGAAAATTAAAACTATGCAATTGTGTTGGCAATGCTGAAAAATTTAATTATTGTCAACTTCAACTTAAAATATAAAAAACAATACATTCTTTAACACATGGACACGTGGAAATATGAAGTGATGTAGACAATAATTCAAATTCTCACCATTGCAAACACAATTTTATAGTTTTTTATTTCCTCCCCCAGGTACAACTAGATTTATGTGACTGAACAATGACCTCTTATTAACGACGTTTTCAAACCAATTTTTAGTGTCAGCAGAACGGAACTACCGCTTGCAAAGCCAGAAACATAATTTTTAATGTCCGTTAAAAATTGCTATATAACAGTGGCGGCTCGTGGTACAATAAAACAGATGTTCTGCAATTTGCATCTCATATAATCAGGGTCGTGTTTTTATTTAAACTTACTTATTTTTTATAGATCAGATCGATCCTGCGGTCTTTTTTAGTGGCAAATTTATCAATGACCTTTTCATTAAAATTTTTAATTTCGGACATAAATTTCTTTTCAATAGAAAGCATGGACAAGGCTGTTAACACTGAAATTATATGGATGCGTAAACTTTACGCATTGCTTGCATAAAATAAGCGGCGACTTTAGTTGATCTATTTTGAATCGTATTGAGTTATTCTACCGATAAATAGCTGATAACGCGCTATAAACCGGTGCCTATCAAACAGGGCGCTAGCCGCAAATAAAATTTATTTCGAGTCAGCTTTTGGAATTTTTGCTATTACTGTTTCGGATGTATAATGTAAATAAATAAATGCAAAATCAGCAGATTGGAGATTGGATTTTGATTGTTCCTAATATTACTAACTCCATTGAATTGTAAAGATGACTTTTGGAGTTTTCATGCTTTTTTATTTTTTCACTTAAGTGTACTAAATCAGTCACTCCTACCTGTGTCCATCTCCACCAAAAAGCAAACATAGAAAACAAAAAAGAGCATTTTTCTTGTTGCCGCCACAAATCCAGTTATTCCTTGCATAAACTTCTTTGTTGAAGTGACGTTTATATGGTTTTCCACAACTAATACTGCTTGTTTCGATAACAATTTCCGGGAGTGAACGACCCTTATTTTTCAAATCTATTTTTTCTTCGTAACTATACTTCACAAATCTCTTAAAGTTAATCAAATTGTACACAACATCCGTTGTCAAAAAAACACTAATACAAAGCCACAAATCGAAAAACCGCACGTAACAAACGTTCAAAATCTGGAACGGAACTGACGAAAATTAAAATTAACGCATTTGAAAATAAATTTCTGCGGGCGTTGCAAATATCTGTTTGAAACACAGCACACATAGCAACGTAAAGAAAAAATAAGTTTTGGTAGGTGCTGGACGCGAGGGGGTAGTGCGGGGGGCCTCAACGAGCACAGTACTCAATCGCCCAGTATAAAAGCAATGGTCCGCTCCGCTGAAACCACGACAAAAAGTAACTGGTTTGTTGGAATGTTGGATTCTCGAATGCATGCATGGAGTTACGAGATGTGGGAGTTGTTGCGTTTAAGAAAATAAAATTCTGTGACGAAATTCAATTTTTTCAATATTACGTTTTATAAATTAAATACAAACGAAGTTAATTTTTTTGGCGTTAATTTTTTGGCAGTTCTGCAGCTCTGCAGCACTTATGTACGAGCCGCCACTGACTATATAATGATATAAAAAATTGCAGAATAAAATGGCAGTGGACTTGTGACACCTCAAACAGTCGCTGTTTAAAAGAACAGGCATCTATTTTTGTTTCCAATAAAGATTACAAAGGAGGTCCTTCCTATCCAACTTTAGAATTATGCCGATTAACATGTGGACGTTATGGAGCGCTTTGGCCCATGCCCACTATCAGAAGTTTCCTGGGAAAAACTCTAATTCCGATTCATTCAGAGTATTACTTCGATCTCCACAATATTAATTTTTTCTAACAAAAATATTTTCAGTTCGTTCAAAATAGTCATCGAAAACAAAAATGTTGAAGGATTCATCAACAAAGTGGTGGAAATATTCAAAAAGAATATTGTCAAACAATTCGGAATAAATTTAGCCCCGGTTTCTACGGTCGTCCACGTTTCGGTTTCCATTAGATCCGACAGTACGAAATTGAATGAGGACACTGACGAGTATTACGCAATCGGAATTAGCACAGAAGATCAGATTGTCTCCGTTAAAATTTCTAGCGGAAGCGTATACGGTGCTAGACATGCGTTCGAAACGCTTTTACAATTAATGGCATCCAACACTCAAGCAACACCGACTGAACTGATGATGTTAAACGCGGCAACGATAGAAGATAAGCCCATTTACAAGCATCGAGGCTTGCTTCTTGATTCCGCCAGAAACTTCTTATCGCTCCAAACAATAAAAAGACAAATTGATGGAATGGCTTGCTCTAAATTAAACGTTTTCCATTGGCATGCTACAGATTCTCAAAGTTTTCCGTTGGTATTTCCAAGCGTACCTCAGCTCGCTAGGTTTTAATAATTTCATTCAAAAGTCACAAACGTTAAATGAATTAATTTCAGTTACGGTGCGTATTCTGCTAACCAAACTTACAGCTTCGATGAAATTGCCGAATTAATATCGTATGCAGAATTGAGAGGTGTGAGATTGTTATTGGAAATTGATGCTCCAGCACACGCTGGAAACGGCTGGCAATGGGGCCCTTCTGAAGGGCTGGGTGATTTAGCAGTGTGCGTTAATAAACTGCCTTGGAGGTCGTACTGCATCGAAGCACCTTGTGGACAATTGAATCCTATTAATCCAAACGTTTACGAAGTTCTAAAGAAAATGTATAAGGATATTGTCGAGGTCTTCCCTGACAACCAAATGTTTCATATGGGAGGTGATGAGGTATGTGAGTATAGCGAGCTATGAAATTTGATAACTTATTATGTTGCCGCCTATTTTAAATTATTAAATTTTGAAGATTATTACAGAATTATTACAGCTGAGAATTGTCAAATTGATGTTTCTCATATTTTCTTTCGTGTTGTAGAAAAGGCGGCAAGTTTCATAGCTCATTCGACCAGCATTCACGTGTCCACTTTGTATTTTACAATAAGTAATTTGTTTAAATTCAGTTGTCGTTTTGGGAATTCTTTTTCTTTATCGACACCTTAAATGATTAATCGAATGTAATGGTAATTTTCGTTGGTGCTCTACTAAAGAGGCTTTCTTTACGGTCAATGTTTCCATTTTCGGATAAGGTCGATATCTATGGTATAATAACAATCATTGCTATAACTACAACATTTGTTGCTAACTTGCTAATTCCGAGGATAACTATCTAGAACTAATGTCCGGTTTCTTAATGCGATATTAACTTATATCTCCAGTTATTACCATGGTTACTATTGTTGCAACAATGATAACCATGGTAACCGGAACATTTAACTGGAGATAATAACTTAACATCACTTTCAGAAATGAAATTGTTTTATTTAACTTATACTTACCTATAATTAAGTCGTTGCCTGTATTTTTTCCATATCACTTAACAAATATTTAAATTGGACACATTTACATAATATACAAAACTCACTATCTACTTGGTTGATACCGGTAGCTATGGATATTTTGCATACAGGTCTCCCACGAGTGGTGCATCAAATTGAATGGGTTGTAGAGAGCAGCAAAGCAAGTCATTTTGGTTAATGAACATCTATCAAAAAATGTGTCGTTTTGGCAGTACACTGAATAAAAGAAAAATAAGGTTTACATCATTTATTGCAAACATTCCAAGTAACTGTTCAAGATGGCGTCCATGTTGATCAACACACAAGGTGACAAGATTATGCATTGACGTACGGACTCTCTGGAATATTTCCGGCCATCAACCTTGCCAGCAGTTCTTCCTCCGTGCAAATAGGTGTCTCGTATACCAGGCTTTTAACATGACCCCATAGGAAGGTCTAGTGAAATCAAATCTTGGGATCACGTTTGATGCAAATACCCGTCGAATCCTCCATAATACGACGTCATCATGGCTGATTATGTCCAATATACGGCAAACCTTTCATTTACTGTACTGCCAAAACAACACATTTTTTGGCAGAGGAATATTAACCACAATGAATTGTTTTGATAGTCTCTAAAACCACTCTCAGTTTGATGCACCACTCGTGGAACCACCTGTACAGAAACGTTTGTCTACGTTATCCGACCTGCAGACTATTTCTCCAGAGTTCCTTTTCCTGCCATTGGTCTTTTTGAAGATTCTTCTCGCTCATTGCTCTTCTAACTCCCTCTCTTCATGATCTTCTGGGTTTACCTTTTTTCCTTCTCTCAGGTGGAATCCATTCGAAAGCTATTCTTGGTAACCTGTTTTCCGTCATTCGCCTCACGTGGTCATACCATACAAGTTGTCGTCTTTCTGCATCTTACAGTATTGTTTCTTTTATGCCCATTAGTTCTTGAACCCTTTCGCTCACCTTGCATTACCTGTAGTATATGAATTTTTTTAATTTTTGTGACATCTGTTGGGTTGAACATTTTCCCAAATATGAAAATTTTATATTGAAAATCAAAAAATCGTGATCAATTCGGTTAACGTCAAAAAAATTGTAAGAAATGCATTTAATCTTTTTCCCAAATATGAAAATTTTATATTGAAAATCAAAAAGTCGTTACCGAAAGCATTTGGCACTCGGTTCATTCCTGATTCGACAATTTCTAATATTTTTGTAGTCTTCTTTATCTTCTTTATTCAACATATTCCATTCAATCTTCGTAAAGCTCTTCTTCCTTGGCCTATTCTTTGTCGAATTTTCTTCTCATCTCCTCCGTCTCTCGGTACTTTTGTTCCTAAATACTGGTAGCTAAGATACTCTGATCTTCTCGCGATATTTTCTCCTGTTTCTTTTCCAATACAGAAATACTTTAGTTTTTGCTATATTTGTTGAGAGTCCAACCTCTTCATATTCCTTCTTAATTTAGCCATATATCGGGGATCATCTTTATCCTGGCTTATCAGTACCTGGTCATTAATAAATTGTAGAGAGTACATATTTCTGTTGTCGATATTAATAATTGCATTTACGTTTCCAAATTTTCAAAGAATATTCGCTGTAAATTTTGAATAGGGTAGGTAACACCGAACAAATTTTACAAATCTTGTAAATTATTTAAGTATTAACTTTTATATTTATATTTATGTTGATATTCAATACAAGTGATGACAGCTACAGCTTCTAGTTACTCGGACTTTTATGGCATTTCATGGAAGCCATTTCGTTACTACCCTTTTTCCCTTTCCCTTTTTACTTTTTAAGGTTTTTATATACAAAAATCCTCAGGAAATCTTCAGACTCGTCCAATAAAGTAGTTACACAAACTATTAGATATTCGGCACAGAATCATGTAATAATCAAATTCATTATACTTTGTTTTTTGTGTTTTTTGATACTAAATCTATTTCATCGAGATAGATAGGTTCTTCTGGGACACTGTATATATATTCATTTTTCTTAGGTATTCTTTCCCTGTTGGAATTCATCGTTGGAAATCGTCGAGCACTTAGCAAGCAATGGAAAAACTGGGCTTCTAGAAGACTATATGGATATGTGGGGGCAATTTCACATTAAAGCCCTAAAAGCATTTGACGATGCAGCTAGGAACTCAAACACTCGGATGGTTCTTTGGTCGAGTGAACTTACCAGACCTGAAATAATCAGCAATTATCTTCCAAGCGACAGGTTTCTAACATTAACAATTGCACTTCCGAATATTTAATTTCACGTTTCAGATATACGATACAAACTTGGGTTCCAGCCGCAAATGATTTACCCCAAAAGCTTCTAAGTATGGGCTATCACTTAATCATCTCAACAAAAGACGCCTGGTATTTGGATCACGGATTTTGGGGCAATACTCAGTATCACGTCTGGCGCACAGTTTATACAAACCGAATTTCACGGCATAAAAATATTACGGGAGGCGAGGTATACGTATTTTACAGCTAGCGCTATCTCTACTTTTTTCATTTACTATCCTCTTCTCTCTCTCTCTCTCTCTCTCTCTCTCTCTCTTCGATGTAATTGGTTATACCTGTTTCATTTTCCATGTTTTCTACATCTCTTAATTTGTCATCCTGCCCCTTGTGGCCTAACAGTGTTCTTTCAATATTCATTTTTGGTTGCCACAATCTTACCTTTATTGTTCTTGTTCATCACTCAACTTCCACTCTACATATTATTAAGCTACATTTGTAACCTCTTCAATTGTGGCCGAATTCAAAATCGAATTGGTAGTATTTACAACATGAATTTGAATTGCAATTTCGCTACCTACCTCGCCATCGTATTACCTTTCATTCTAAAGTATTATGTATTGGTAGAGTATTAGTAGTTAAAGTAAAAAACAGAACAACTAGTTCAGTAAAATTTCTGCTTCGCAATCAGATTCTGAATTGGGCCGCGATCGAAGTGGTTATAAATGTAGCTTTACTCTGCACCGTAATTTTGTACTGTGTCTGTCTAAAGCTTCCTCCCTCTAATACATTTCAAAGCAATTGAATAAGGACCGATTTCAAGTCAGAGTTGCGATGGTGCAAATCGGTTACCATGGAATAGCGCATGACAATTTTCAACAGGTCACGTCATAATTTCAAGTTGAATTTGCCGCCTACTTGAAATTAGGATGTAACCTGTTCGAAATTGTTACGGACCATTCCCATGGTAACTGATTTGCACCGTCGCAACTCTGGTTTGAAATCGGACCGTAAGTTTATCTACATAAAAGAGCTTGGACAAACTTTACGTTAATTGCCCGTTGTAGGATGCATCTATTCTATGCATGTTTTTATTTATCCTATTCTTTTTTATTTCATCTTCTGTGATTGCATTTGTTTGGTATCTATCAAGAAAAACTTTAAATAAAAATTTTTTTATTGGATTCTTTACAATCTCTCTATTGACATTCAGTAAATTTTTTAGTACATAATATGAAACTTGATAGGAAAAGTTCATTTACAATTTCCATACCTTACATTACAAAATGGATATGACTAAGTTTAAATAAACGAATCAATTTAATTTCAGGTTTGTAGTTGGGGCGAATTTGTCGGTGATTCTTCGTTAGATTCTAGAAACTGGCCGCGCGCAGCAGCAGCAGCTGAAAGGCTTTGGAGCGACCCGGACACTACATCGCTGGCCGCCGAAGCACGTTTTTATCAACAGCGTGAAAGACTTATTTCTCGCGGAATAAGATGTGAAGCTGTCACACCTCGTTGGTGTTATCAAAACGAAGGTGGTTGCATTTAATGAACGTAGTTGAAATTTGGTTAAGGGTTCTCAATAAGTAAATAAATATTTTATTCTCACTATGAAAATTATTTTGAATTTTTTACTGACATTTTCTTGTATTTTTCTGATTGGTACAACATAAAAGTGATGACTCTAAAACAACCGTACAGTTGAAACAAAGGCATAATATCCAAAAAAAAAATTAACTTTGAAGGTCTGTATCTCCGTAGGAATTGGTTTTTGGATGAGGTATTTTAAGTTTAATCTTATTCAACTCACCTGTATAAATCATGTTACGCACTCATCCAGTAGAGCGTAATAACATCAAGGTCCATATTACATAAATAATTTTTTTCGTAAATTACTTTTATGTGAACTGTTATATTTCAATATTTTTATTTATAAAACGTTATGTTGAATATTGTTTTCTACTCGTACCGCACTCCTCCCGCTCGCCGCTCCGCGGAAATATAGCCTGTTTAGAACTAATTCTAATTTGTTAAATTTTTGTGTAAAGTGATCTTTAAATAATATATTTTGAAAGAAAAATGTATAAGAAGAATGATGCAACCTTTATGTATTAAACGTTACAATATTTTATACCATTTGTAATAAATCTTTTTTATAAAAAATTTATTTCACAATTTTTAAGCTGTTGACGCGCGGACGTATTCTGGAAGTCTGTGTTTCTCGTACAAATTTACCAACGATTTTCTGAAAACTGCTGCTGTAAAATCAGCATCTTCCTTCGTAATACACATCGTTGGTTTAATACGTATCACCTACAACATCAAAATTACAACGTAAATCTTGAAAAATAATTTTAAAAATTACGTTTCCATTGAGACCCCCTTTTCCTAACAAAACTCCCATGTTCCTGCAATCTTCCCAAACTTCCGTGAATTTATCTGCGGATAATGGAGTAGTGGTTCCATCTCCTGCCACCAGTTCGATTCCAACCATCAGTCCTTTGCCCCTTACATCTCCAACCACCGAAAATTCCGACCTTAATTTATCTAACTCCAACAATAAATGAGTGCCGACCACTTTGCTGTTTTGTTGAAGTTTTTCTTCATCTATAATCTACTCAACGGTTAATAAATTTCTCGTCAAAGTACAATTCGACTTAAGTTAGGTAAGCAAAACGTGTACTGATGTTAATCGTTAGAACAGAGACCGCCAAATGAAGGAAGTCAAAAGTAAATTAAAAAGGAAATTGGAATAGTAAAATCAACTTTGGCAAAACTCTATAGCCTGGAAGAATAAAACAACCAAGAACATTAAATTAAAATTAGTAGGAGTGTTAATATTTCCTTTAGCTATTTACGGATTGGAAATCTGGAAACATGTATTCGATTAAAAACTGCTTGCCGCAAAAAGATGTAGCCGTTTGAAACAGTATGCCGTAGAAGAATGACAACGCCTCACAGAAATAATATACTTTTTTAATACAAAGGCAAACAAGAAAGGAATGAAGAAACTAACAATCCAGGGCAAAGTTCATGGCAAGAGAAGACGCAGAAGATTTTCTCTCTCCAACAGGTTTATAAATTTCACAGTACCTGAAGTAATGAGAAATGCAGAAGACAAGGAATAATGACGGGCTATATCTACACAAGATCATTCTATTTTTCTTTGAAACTAAAGTGATGTCAATAATAATACTTTTTAGATTATGCTTTTTTACATTGAATAGCTTTTTCGAAATAAAATAATATTTTTTCTATAAATTGTGGTTACACAGAGGACTTCTGTACGTTTTTCTTTTCTTTGCCGTCTCAGTAAAATAATGTATGATGAAAGAAATATTTATAGTTTATTCTTTTTTGTTCATAGTAAACAGACCTGAGAACAACACAGAAACTCACCTGAGTTACCACAATTTATAGATAAATTGTCTAATGTTCTATTGCGAAACTTATGCTAAAATGGTAACTAGTCCTTTTATGCTACATTATGACTGATAGTAGTTTAGTGCAAAAACAATAAAGAGACTCTTGAAGGTTGATGTTTAGACGAAAATTTTTACATAGAAGAAGAAGTCATCTATACCATATCTATCCCAATTACGAAGCATCTTGAATTTTCATATCATTACAAACTCCATAAATATTATCAATCGTTGCATTAATAAAACAAAAGGACAACTCCTGATCTAATTGTAAATGAACCATATCCCCCCTCTGGATTATACTTGATTTTTAAATGAGAGGGACAGTTACAAGGCTGCGAAAAAATATATTTCTTTACCATATGTTGGTAGTAATGAGTGCTTTATAAGATAAGATAAAATGCCAATGTCAGTGCAATACTATCTACATAAAGTTAAAAAAATATATGTTTCAACAGCCTTCTAATTGTCGCTCTCATTTAAAAATTAACTATTGATAGCCCAATCAATTTATACAAAAAGTAGGGATGTTCTAATTGAATCGGTGAATTGCTTTAAATATGAAGAAGAATAAATTGAAACTAAGAGCAGTTCAATTTGGTGAAATTGAATTAGTGTTTCAGCAAGTCCAGCCCCCCAATGAGTCAAAGCACTTGTCTTAACACTTTTATTGTTGATTATCTCAAAATAAGATTTTTGGACTTGTACTGTTTTTCAACTCACCGATTCAATTGTTCTATTTAGGACCTATGACAATAGTAATAAACCGAGTTTGCAGCTTCGAAAGACCTATGCGAACTGCGCAATGCAAACAAACGGCGAAATATTTACACTTTTGTTTCGGTTTTTCCTTCTAAATCATGCGTCGTACAGAAAAGTAATTTATTCCGCTTAAAGTAGATAAAATTTGCTACAATTTAAGGTCAAACCAAGTTCCGTGCGTCCAGAACTTTCCGAGAAATAGCTCTTCAAAAAATGTTCAAATTTTTTCTAAAAAGTAAAAAAAATTCGTGGGCTAAATACCGAAAAAATCTTTCACTTTTTGTAAATAATTGATACCTTTTGAACGGAACGCTTCGTTCAAATATTTCGTAGTGTCTTGAGCAAAATTGCAAAATTGGTTTCGTACTATTGGCATAAGTCCTACCAACTTATTAAAAAATTGCAAAGTCGGTTGTATAAATTGATTGGGCTATGTAGGTTGTTATCCATCCAATCTCTATATTACTAGATCCATGATTAAATTCAGGATTTGGCGATAAGAAAATTATAATATCAAAATCCTCTTATCACGTATGTTAATAACACTATCCATCGAGAACAGTAAACATTCATCTTAGTTTAAAATACTTCAAGTTCTTACCTCTAAAACGGCCATTCCAACAGCGCATGCGACAGGGTTTCCACCATACGTATTAAAATGAGCAGCCTTTGAAAGACCTGTAGCAATTTCTGGCGTCGTCACAACGGCAGCTAATGGAAAACCATTACCGATTCCTTTCGCCATCGTTACTATATCAGGTTGGATTCCATGCATTTGGAATCCCCAATAGTCATCACCAGTTCGACCAAAACCAGATTGTACCTAAATAAAAATATTAATACTTTCGCCAAGTTATTTTTTTTAAATTACTTCATCTGATATGAAGACACCTCCATTATTCTTAATCATGTTATACGCATCTTTAAGATAACCCTTTGGAAATTGGACGGTTCCTCCGACACCTTGTATTGATTCGGCGAAAAATGCCGCAACTTTTCCTTTTGGAAGGCTGTATTTAAATATTTCACCTAATTGATCTACGTAATTGTCTTTTGCGACGCATTCGTTGGGTCCACACGAACATTTTCTCAGAGTTTGTACGGGGCTATCACGACAATGAGATCCTCCCCAAAGTCCCGCGTACACGTCAGGATTCATTGCCTAAACAATTACATAACTTTAAAAGTTATTTATAAACGGTGATAAGGTTTTTGTAACTGCGACCTTGGTAATCTCGAAGTGATAACAAACACTATTTATAAAATTGCATCGTGATTGTGGGAAGATGACTTACGTGGTGGATTCCTCCTGGTTGTGGTATCGGATATTTGTAATGATTATTGGCTGTTAAACCTGCTATCTGTGTACTCATTCCGTGATAACCGTTTCTTAAGGAAATTATCTCATAATTGTTTGTATAGGCTCTTGCTAATAGAAAAGCCAGGTCGTTCGCTTCCGATCCACTGTTTACAAAATAAACCACCTGAAAAAGATATATGTAACTGCGGCAAAAAAATCATCTGCTTACTTTAAGATCTCCTGGAAATTTATCCGTTAATTTCACTGCATAATCGTGAATTGCGGGATGATAATAAACATTGGAAACATGGCCTAACGTTTTCAGTTGTTTTGTAGCTGCTTCTGTTACTTTCCTGTAAAAATTTCGAATGTGAGGTGTTTGGGGAAGGCGTGTAAATGTTTTCTTACGGATGGCAGTGACCAACGGAGACGGTACAAATGCCTCCAAACATATCCAAATAACGACGACCTTCAATATCAAATACCCATTGCTTGTGTCCTTGATACAGAGCTAATGGGGTATTGTAGTAGATTCCTAGAGCTGGATTTAATCGAGTTTGCCGAATATTTTTTAATGTATTCAAATCAGGCCCCTAAGTTAATCAAACAAATTTTAGGAAGGCAAATATTTGACGCAGTACTAAATATAAATCAAGCGGAAAAGAGATCAGAAACCTTGACCGTCATTACAATATTCAATAAAAATTAACGATTCCTGATATTCTAATTTTATTTTTATTAAATCACTTTAGAAATGACTAGACAAATATCCAAATATTTGTTCAATTGATAAAACGTTTCTATTCTTATAATTTGTTTCAATTATTATGTTGTTTAACACAAAACTATAATGTTTGAATCATTTAAAATTCGAAGGACATATTAATACATTTTAAAGATTATTGCAGTCAATTGAACCAATTAAGTAAATAAGTTCTAAATGGGAGCGACAACTGAAATTTTTTAAATGTAAAAAAACTAATAATAGTCAAACGATGGATAATGACTTTTTTAGAGTTGGTTGTCTATTAATAGATTTAAGTAAACACGATAACATATTGCATGAGAACTTGTAAGAAATTGCATTTCCGTCGGAATTTATTTTAAAAAACAAATATTAACAGACTTACTAAATACTTCTCTGGCTTGAAGTCAGTCGGTGGAAGCGCTAAAGATGCAAAATATCTCTCTGCATTAAATAAAGCCGCAGTGCGACCTACAATAAAAATGTTGAGAATTTATTATTATTGAATAAATTATTGAATATCTCACTGAACACCGATATTTTGAACATGTTTTGATTTCGAACAGTTTCAAACAAATGCAGACAAGCTACTGAGTTCAATAATGACAGTCTGGTTATAAGGAATATTTAATACTACTCGCCAGCTAATAAATAAATATGTACAAAGCTCCACGCTTAAATTTTTCGACCTCTTACTAAATTCGTTTATCAGTAAAGCGATAAAGTAAATCCTTCTCCGTATCGAAAAAAAAACATTTTTAATTATTTGAGACACATTTATTGCCACAGTAATAATTCAATGTCACATTTTTTAAATAAAATCACAAATTATCAAATCAGAGTTATCGAATCAAAGTAATGATTACATTTTTTCTTATACCTGTTTAATTTAGGTAGTACTCAAATTAAATTTCTAAACACAAAATTCTTTAGTATCTTTCTGAAGAAACCTTCAGGTGTCTCACATTATCTTCGTACTTATAACTTTAATCGAATCTTCAAATTAAAGTTTTTTAAAACTAAAAAATCAGGGCAACCTATTAAACCGAAATGACTAAGAAGTTGCCTATACATAAATTCAAAATGGTTGAATTTTAATCGTTCAAGATCAAAGTTAACCTCAAAGTGTCATGTACGAAAATTTTTCGTAAGTTTCTACAATGGGCAGCAGCGATCATATGCCAAAAATTGATTTAAAAAAATTGAAACCAGCGGAACTTGAATTCATTAAGTTGATTGAACAACAGAATCTAGAAAGAGTGCAGAAATTAAAAAAGCTCCGAAAAAGTAACCTCATCACTGGCTGTTTAGTGGGTTGTGGAGTCCTCAGTATTTATTTATATTCTATGTATGCGGTCCGACAGGAAAAATTCCTAGACGATTTCGAAGAACCTATAAAAATTATTGAAAAACCACTTCATTAAAAATGTCAGCTGCAGCACAACACTTGCGATTACCTCCATTACCTACAGTAAAAGATTTGATTCGTTTATACAAATTAAGAGCACTTCGTCAACTATCTCAAAATTTTCTCCTGGATGAACGGATAACTGATAAAATTGTGCGAGCAGCAGGTACAATTAAAGGTCATTACGTTTGTGAAATTGGGCCTGGGCCTGGAAGTATAACAAGGTCAATCATTCACAAATGTCCCCAAAAATTAATAGTGGTAGAAAAAGATCCTCGTTTTCTACCGACATTAGAATTACTACAGGAAGCTTGCAATGATTTCACGGAAATGAAAATTGAAATTGATGATATTCGTTCGTTTAATTTTGAGGCTGGATTTCAAGAAGTTCCTCGAAATGATTGGTTTGATTATTCACCTCCCCTCAAATTAATTGGAAATCTTCCATTTAGTGTCTCAACAAATTTAATAATTCGTTGGCTACATGCAATTTCTGAAAATCGATCGGCATGGGCCTTTGGAAGATCCACGATGACGTTGACTTTTCAAAAGGAAGTGGCCGAACGTCTAACAGCTCCGCCATCACATGTTCAAAGATGCCGATTGTCTGTAACGTGTCAATTATGGTGTGAAGCACATCATAAGTTTACAATACCAGGAAAGGCTTTCATTCCTAAACCAGATGTTGATGTAGGAGTAGTTACTTTTGTTCCTTTAAAAGAGCCATTAGTTAAACTCCCATTTAGTTTGGTCGAGAAAGTGTTGAGGCATGTATTTAATATGAGACAAAAGGCATCATTTAAAGGTGGAATAAGGTTATTTCCTGAAGAATTTCGGGAATCTCTAGGTAAAGTATAAATGGAAGTTGTAACTTTCAATCAAGGTATTGTTTATAGGTCCTAAATTGTTTGAAATGGCAGAAGTGGATGGCAGACTAAAACCTTATGCGATTACAAATGAAGAATTTGCCAGGCTTTGTGTAGTATATGGGAAATTTTGTGAAGATTATCCGGAAATTAGTGATTTTGATTTTCGACTTCCCAAGAATAAAAGTGTTGTTGCTATGTAGTTATTGTAGATTTGTTGATTTGTGCACTAATTAATCAATGAAACTTATTCAATAATCGTTTTATTTTGAACCTTACATTAATAATTTACCAATTTTTGTTAGGATTTTAGAACACTTTTAAAGAACAATTGGAACATTTGCTTAAAAATATATGATATTTGATCAGACCATCACATCGCCCCTAACAAAAAGAAAGCACGAAGAAACTCACGTCTACTTATTCATTTTAATTTCTTACAAAATAATCATAATAAATTAATACCCCGATTTACGTTGATTCGCTATAACGTTTTTTTTTTTAAATCATTATCGTGCGCTTGCGCAGTAATCTCTCGTTCTTGCGCTTTTATTACAATTTAATTTAATTTTTTTTTAAATATTTTGACATGATACCAAATTAAAACAGTATTTCACTGTTAAAAACTTCTTTCGACCTTATTGTATTTTCATTCTTTTTTTTATTTTAAAAAACGTAATTAACCCCGTTTTACGTTTTATCCGCTTAACGTTCTTTTTTTTTCACGCATTAAACGCGTAAATCAGGCTATTACTGTACAGTTATTAATTCTCTAAAAAAACGTTGTTTATTTCTCTTTCTGTCAAGAAACTTTAGTTCTTTTTTGTTCTAATTCCTCAATTGCTTTGGTAATAAAACTTATTTCTTCTATGCTTTCAAATATAGTAAAACCCCTCATAGTGGACACCCCTCTATATGGACATTTTCTAAGTATTTTGGAGAATCAATACCATGTTTTCAAAGAAATACTATCGTAGCTTGTGGTGAATTAAACCATTTGTCGATTCTTTGTCGGTAGGCGGCTATAAGCGCGTGCCGATGCATAAATTAACATGTACTATGTTATACATAATACAGTAATACCCCGGTTTATGTTGATTTGCTATAACGCACGATACAGTGCGCCTGTGTGGTAATTTTTTTCAGTCGCTCTTGCGCTCTTATTGCAATTTAATTTAATTGTTTTTAAATATTTTTAGATAATACAAAATTAAAACAGTATCAACCTTATGGTACTAATTGTATTCTTTTTTTATTTAAAATACTTCATATGAAAATTTAAAAACGTAATTAACCCTGTTTTACGTTGGATTCGCTTAACTTTTTTTGCCACGCATTAATCGCGTAAACCGGGGTATTACTGTACACATATACTTAATTTTAAATTTAGTTTAGTTTTGAATGTGGACTAGCAGCAGTAACTCCAGTTGGAAGTTCATTAAAACTAAAAGGAAAAATCGCCCTCATTGAATTTTCGAACAAAAGCATATGCAGTATTCGATCACAATATTTAAGATTCCTAAAAATTCTGTGTTGACAATTTTGAAGAAACAGGAAGCATGGTTAAAAAATGACAATGATTCACGAGTTAAAATTACGCGCAAGCTTTAAAAACGGCACATACATTAAAAAAGTTTATTTTAAATAAAGGCGACGAACTTACTCTGTATTATTTATCAAGTTTAGAAATACATTTTGACAAAAAAAATATTCAGACAATCTTTAATCACAAATTTCTTTAATTTGTAAAAATCCATTTATGTAAAATGTATAAACATAATACATATTTACGTATATATTTAGTAAACTGCTTAAAATTTGTAGTAATATGTATAGCAAATTTTCGACAAAACAAATTGGTCAGTTTCTATTTCTTTTAATTCAATCTTTATATATTTTCGTTTTAATTTGGGTTTTATTTCCTCTGCACCTGCCAGTCTTGACTTTTTTATTTGCTCCTCGTCCTTTCTTTTATTTTGTAAATATGCTTTATATTTTAAATTAGAATTCTTGGCATATTTAAATAACTGTGCTAATCATGAAGTTATTGATTCCCTAAACCTGTCTAATTATATCTTCAATAAGTCTCAACGATATAATAGTATCTTCATTAATGCTTGGCTTATCTGTTAATGTGTATTTATTGATACTGAAACCTTGTTATCAAAATGCAAAATTGTTCATATTACAATTCCCCAAATCATCAGTGACATTATTGACTTGACGCCAATATTTTTCCATCGATACTTTGTCTGAAATATTGTTTTCCAAGATTAAAGACTGCATTTGGTGTTTGATAATTTCTACTAAATATTCATTGATTTACCACTCACGCTGAATAATTTGCGTACATTTGTATTTTTGAAAACATCCAAAATTAAACCAACAAAATTTGTTATCTGATTGGCATTTTCTTTTGATGGGGAGATATGTCTAACCAATTTGTAGAAATTGTTAGTTAATGGCCAATGTTGTTACACAATATTGTAGCTTTGATGAAAATTTTGAAAAACTCAGTATGCAAGTACAACCTCGACTTCCTATGCATTTTATCAAGTGCCAATTTTGCATCCACATTTAATTCAATGGTTTCAGAATGGTTATTTCCTGTTTAAAATATACATCCAACAATTTTGAACCATCTTTGAAACTCTTTTTCTATTAATATCATAATTTAACAAATTGTTGATAAATCTTGACTCAACTTATTACTATATTAAGTATCACAATAAAGAAGCATCATCGTATAAGCATTGAATTAAACAAACAGACTACTATTTTTTCAGAAAAAAACGAAAATTAAGGCACTATTCAATAATAAAATTAATGTAAACTATCGTGATAGATTCCTTTAAAAATTGTACATTACTTTTATATCAATCAGTTTCTTTGAAGTCCTTGGCTTTGGGCAAAGTCTCTAAGAAAAATTTTAAAACAATGAACAAATTTTTAGGGCATTTTAGAAAATAAACACGATTTTAGGACAGGTGGGGCCCTTTTAGTAACTGTTGATTCTGTTGTGTTTACAATCAAATTAATTGTTTATGTAACTCACTGTTTAGCTATACTCATGTAATTAAATTAAATTTCATATTGTTGATAAATAACAATACCTATTCCAATAATTACTTAGGTACAACTTTCTCAAATGTTAATGTCCAAATACTTTTCCAAATTATTTGTTAATTACTATTGTTGATACGTTTTCCTTTAAAAATACAGATAGACAGTATTAGTGAAAATTCCAAGTCTGGTAGTAAGTATATCTGTACTCTTGTAAAAAATATTTGTTTTTAAAGTGAATTTATTATTGTAATAATTGTTGAATTGAAATTTGATACGCTTACTTACGAGTAACCTTATTTTAAAAAATCTGGAGTCAACAAGATATGCAAGATTCGTTGATTAACTCAATAATAACACTTAAATTTTCACTACATACGTCAGCTACTGATAATGAAATGCAAAACAAAAATATACCATTAATTACAAAATTTACATTTTTAACGGTGATTTAAAATTATTGTGACGACCGGTGACCTTTCCTTCCAACTTAAGTTTTGAGAAATTGGAAAAACGTTATCTAATCGGGTACTTTAAAAAGTAATCGAACAGCCTTGGTGAAAATATTGGGTTAATTTCAATGGGTTAATTTCAAATTGAAAATCTCGAGTTTGATTTTTTTGTGAAACAGTTATGGAAGAATTAAATTGTACACTTCGCTTGACCTTGACAGGAGCTCGGTAGAGATGCCGGACGCCGGCCAGTGTGCTATTACAGCAATACCAACGTAATACGTATAAAAAAAACCCAAAAATAATTTCACAAAATAACTTTTCGAATTATCCCCCCTCACATTCTAAATAAATGCTATTTTTGTACCAATTCACAATTTTAATCGTTTCTTCTTTTGAATACATGTTAAATTGGAAAAATTTTCAATTTAAATAATTTTATTTCTAAATTGATATAAATGCCAAAACATTTGTATTGTCAAGCATTGTTGGGATCTTTAGTACTCATTGGCAATCATTTTTTTAAAATTGAACATAGAAATATTTACATTGTATGTTCAATTTTCAAAAGAGACAGGATGTATATTCGGTTTTAAGATATGGGTGTATGTGAATATTATAGGATTTAATTGCACAGATAATATAAAGAGTCGAATTGGAGATACTGGTTTTATTGAACCTCTTTACATCGGAGCTCGTTGCAGACTGGGGGTTTAGTTCTCCCGCGTCTATCTACCTTTACCTCTTTCCGCTAGGTGGCGCGATTAACTATTGTGGTTTGAATATTCCGCCACAAGTACCCCCTCGCCAGTGAGACGGTCGAGCGAAATTTGAGGTTATGTTTACATTAATATTTACATCATATTTACATTATATTTACATTAAAAAATATGTACTTGTAGCAGGTCTGCATACCGTTGCGGGAATCGGACTGTTCTTCCACTTTTGGTACGCGTTGGTTCAACATTTGGAGGATGACGGATGTTGTCATTTTGTGTGGTATCGTCCTGCTGGCTAGCTATCTCCGTGTAAGCGGGTTTTAATCTATCGATTGAAATCGTCTGCTCCTTTCCTTTAATGAGCAAGGTAAAATGTTTACTCCCCGTTCGCAACACCTTGTAGGGGCCATCATATGGTGGTTGAAGTGGCTTTCGGATCAGATCGACTCTGACGTAAACAAACTTTGCTGATTTAAGATCCTTTGGGATGTGAGTAAATTGCTGGTTGTTCCAGGTTGTCTTTTGGAATTGAATCTGTTGCATTTTATTTTTGATTTGAGCTGCAAAATCATTGGCTGTTTGTTGAATCAGCAGTGGTGGCGGTTCGACTAAATCAGCCGGTAGCCTTAATGTGGTTCCGTAAACTAGTTCGGTAGGTGATGCTTGTATGTTTTCCTTCACTGTATTTCTGATTCCCAGCAGTACCAATGGAAGAGCTTGCGTCCAGCTGGTGTCATGGCATTTAAGCGCTGCCTTCAGCTGTCTGTGCAACCTCTCTACTAAACCATTACTGCATGGATGGTATGCCGTGGTTCGGATTCTGTTAATTCCAGCTAATTGTCTGAGAGACGTCAGTAGTGCTGATTCGAACTGTGTGCCTCGGTCCGTAGTTATCACAGACGGAACGCCAAATCTAGGAATCCAGTTTAGGAAGAATGCTTGAGCACAGGTTTCTGCAGTGATGTTCTCAATGGGGAGTGCCTCGGGCCATCTGCTAAAACGATCGATTATCGTTAGAATGTATTGTTTACCTTCGGATATTGGTAGCGGTCCCACAATGTCGAGATGGATGTGAGAGAAACGTGCATCGGGGTTTGAAAAGGTTCCGATTGGTGCTCTTGTGTGCTTATGAATTTTGGCTCGCTGGCATGGAGTGCAACATTTTGCCCAGGTGGCTGTGTCCTTCCTCATATTGGGCCAGAAATACTTGCTGGATAATTGTTTGACGGAAGTCCTTATGCCTGGATGTGCGAGGTTATGTGTGGCATCGAAAATGTTCCTCCGGAATGCTTGTGGTACATACAGGCGGTTTCCATGGCTGGTTTCATACCATAGAGGTTTGTTCGCTGTTGGTAGCTGGATTGCTATGAAGTTGAACTTGGGGTTTTGTTGTAGCCTGTGGAGTTCCTGGTCTTCTTGTTGTTCCTGTGCGAAAGAGTCGTCATTGAAATCGCACTTTGTGACTGTCTCGATGCGTGACAAGGTGTCAGCTGGGATGTTATCCGTGCCTTCGATGTGCCTGATGTCAGTGGAAAATTGGGAAATGATGTCCAAGTGTCGACACTGCCGTGGACTGCATTTGTCCGCTTTTTGTTGGAAAGCGAAGATTAACGGTTTGTGGTCAGTGTATATCACGAATTCACGACCTTCTATGAAATGTCGAAAGTGCAAGACGTTGCGATATATTGCTAACAACTCTCGATCGTAGGCACTGTATTTTTGTTCAGACGGTTTTAACTTCTGAGAGAAAAAGGCTATTGGTTTTGGTACGCCATGTTCCAATTGTTGTAGGACTCCCCCTATTGCTGTTTCGGACGCATCTACCGTCAAGTTTAGCTCTAGGCGAGAGTCTGGGTACGTCAATGTTGCCGTATCTGCCAGGTCTGCTTTGCATTTGTTAAATGCGTTTATGGCTTGTTCATTCAGGGTGATATTAGTGTTTTTCCGTGTGCAACCATTTAGGAGTGCATTTAACGGTGCTTGGGTGGTGGCTGCGTTTGGTAGCCATCTTCTGTAAAAATTTATCATCCCTAAGAACCTCTGCAGTTCCTTGGAAGTTTTCGGTTGTGGAAAGTCTCTTACCGCTTCCACTTTTGTTGGGAGTGGTTCGATCCCATCAGGGGAAATTTTAACTCCCAGGAAATTGAGTCGCTCTTCTCCCCACGTGCACTTCTTTGGGTTTATGACGATACCGTGATTGCTTAACCTTTGCAGTACCTGTTCTACGTGCTCAAGGTGTTCCTCAGGGGTGACTGACGCTATGAGGATGTCGTCAATGTAAGCGTAGACAAAATCTAACCCTTGGAGTACCTGGTCCAAGAACCTTTGGAATGTCTGAGCGGCATTTCGTAATCCAAATGGCATTCTGGCGAACTCGTATAAACCAAAAGGAGTCGTAATTGCTGTTTTTGGTCGGTCAGGTGCGTTTACAGGTATTTGGAAATATGCTTTTACCAGGTCGATTGATGTAAAAATTTTTTTACCTGTTAGGCCCGCACTAAAGTCCTGGATGTGTGGAATGGGATACCGGTCTGGGATGGTGACAGCATTTAGGTTACGGTAATCGCCGCAAGGTCGCCACGTGCTGTCACTCTTTGGTACCATATGTAGAGGACTGGCCCAGGGTGAACGTGAAGGTTGGATCACTCCCATTTTCATCATGAGCTCAAACTCTTCTTTCGCTTTCCCATATTTGTCCGTTCTTAGTCTTCGTGGCCTGGTATGGACAGGCGGACCCTTTGTTAGAATGTAGTGGACCACGCTGTGTTTCGGCTCTCTGATGACCGCTGTTGGCCGCAAAATGTCTGGGAATTTCCGCAGGATATCTTGATATGGCGTTGCCACATCCTCGAACACAGCATGGATGCCGATTTCATGTGCGATATTAACACTAGCGGCCACTGTTACGGATGTTTGGAGGTCGGTTAACTGTTTGTTTTTTAAATTTACACCTATCCCGAAATGTGAGAGGAAATCTGCGCCTATGATCGCATCGGTCACATCCGCCACGATAAATGTCCAGGTGAATGTACGTCTTAATCCTATATTTACATTAATTGTTCGTTCACCAAACACTGTAATTGCCGAACCGTCGGCTGTTTGAAGACAAAAACGCGCGGGGGGGGGGGGGCATATTGTGCAATTTGAACTTTTTTGGTAAAATACTTAAATCTGCCCCTGTGTCTATTAAAAATCGCACTTTTGAGTCTTTGTCGCTCACAAAAAGTCTGCTCGAAATAGGTGGGGTTCCAGAGGTGGCCGCTACCTCTGTTCCCCGGTCAAGTTTTTTGAATAAGTGCACGGCTGTTGGCACTTTTTTGCTTGATCCCCAAATTTATAGTGGTACCAGCAGTAGTTCCTGTTGCCGCTGGGTCGACTGCTACTACGGTTCCTATTTCCTCTGTAGCCTCGGTTTCTACTGCGGTTGCGGAAGTGTCCATTGTCGTCACCCCGGTCAGACCGACGGTTTTCGCTGAACTGGATTAGCTCGTCGATCTTCCTCACCAAGCTAGCAATTACATCCTCGGTTCGGGTCTCCAGCACGGACGAGATGGTTCCGTTGAGCATGGTGGCGATGTTGATGGTGTAATTGCACTGTTACCCAAATTTCTGTGGTCGTGATGGCGCCGAAACCGATAACACTCAGCACACGTGGCTTCCGCGTCTGTTTTTTGAATCTGCTGTAATATTCATCATCCACCGTTTAAATCGCGTAAATAATTTTTGCTCACGTCGGGGTCACCAGTTATGGGTGTATGTGAATATTATAGGATTTAATTGCACAGATAATATAAAGAGTCGAATTGGAGATACTGGTTTTATTGAACCTCTTTACATCGGAGCTCGTTGCAGACTGGGGGTTTCGTTCTCCCGCGTCTATCTACCTTTACCTCTTTCCGCTAGGTGGCGCGATTAACTATTGTGGTTTGAATATTCCGCCACAAAGAAATATCTTTGCTTATTAGTGCCCGGTAGCAAGTATCATAATTGAATAGTTTATTTCAGAAACGGATTAAGTATCATTTTTGCCCAATTTGACAATGCCCTTTTCTCAAAATAGTCAAAAATGTTACTTAGTCCATTTTCAAAATAAACGATTCAATTGCATTGCCGTTTATTATTTATTTCCAAGGATTGCATGGATAAGTGCTACCAAAAAACAACTCTGATTGTATGTATAAATTAATAAACAAATACAAAATTTTTGTCTTCAAGGTATACATTTCATAAATATAAGTTATATCCAATATTTGTGGTAAAAACTCATTATTTGTAATTAGTTAATTCACACATTTTTATAGTCACATTTTACAGAAATCATTTAAAACCAACAAAATGTCTCAACTTAAAAGTAAATATTTACATCTGTAAGTAAATACACTAAATTCCATCGATCAGACCTACCAAAATCTATAAAGCAGGTCCTGCACCATCATCTAAATCTAAAAATTTGTCAGTCCTTTCTTCAATACGGTGCATATTTTCCAATGAAGCTGCCATTATCCTAATGTTATCAACACCAGTCAATAATTGCCTGAAAAAATTAAATGAAAAATTTGCAAATTTTTTCAAATGTATACTCACCTCAAAGAATGTTCGGCCGTGTTTGCTGCAGATCGAAGTTCCTGTGCCAATCGTTGGGATTGCAATTCATTTGAAGAAGCAAAAGTAATGCCGCCAGCAGCACCCTCTTCACTTTGCAACATACTATTCTGCTGCCTAAGTCGACCCACTTCATTCTGAATACACTCAATTAAAATTACATGCGTAACTAAACTTGCAACATGTAACTCACATTTAACAATTTAATTTCTTGCCTCAATTTTGTTACAGTGCTTTCAGCACATGCAGCCCTCTTCTGCAATAAAAGAGTTAAATTGACTTCACCTCAAATCAAGCAACTCACATTACTCCTTTCTAAACTTTCCTCAACTTGCTCCAAAGCTTTTACTAAATTTTGTGTATATTCGTGTTCTTTATTCCTAGCCGCTTCCAATTCACGATGGAGATGATCAGCACGACGATTTTGCTCTATTAATTGTCTTCTACTAATCTCTAATTCCTGCCTTAACTGCTCAATTTCACGTTCGGGGCTCTGAATAATAGATACGTTTTCACTTGTGTGTGCTGCACCATCTGCTAAAAAATCAGGTAAACTTTTTGAAACCCCTACTTCTGATGAAGATGGGCAACTTCGCGACCCACTATGTTGATTACCAATGGGCAGATCGAGTGGAAATCCCACAGAGGGTCTTATTGGCAAGTCAAGAGGTACGTCACTCACACTGCTCTCTGTTCTTCGGGTTAAATTGGGACTAGAATCTGAGTTTAGATGATTGATGTTTAAACTACTTCTACTTGGGGCAAAATCGGGTAAATTTTTAATATCTAAATTATAATTATTTTGTGATGCATCTTTTCCTAGATAGCACTGTTCGATGACTAGGTGATCCTGAACAAAATCAGGTAAGGCAGATGAGAATTCTGGTATGATCCTGGTTTGCTTCGACTCAGAAGAATGTTTTAAATCGAGATCTGATATTGATGATATGGGACGACCGTTGCAATACACTTTTGGCCGCGCACCTTGATTTTGATAATTTGTTGCGTCACTACGTAAGAAATGTTTGAAGGAAAATGGATTATCTTCCCTCTTCGGCAAATCACTGGATCCTGCACCTAAAAATGTTACTTTTGCTATTGTTCCATTTTTACAGAAAGAAAATCTCACCTGAAGATGTAAAATTTTCAACAAATACTTTATTTTTTTCGATAGAACGTTGTAAATTAACCTGTACATTCAACGTTTCTTGTTCGTCTGATTCAGATTCATCGCTTTCCTTAATAGTTTTTGTTATAGTCCGAAAAGGATCGGAAGATATATCATCTCCTTCGGCCATAACTCGATTGACAAACGTCATATGCCAAACGTCAAATTTTGTCTAGTTGCTGTCAAACTTTAAGGGTTCGCCATTGGTCAATTCGCCAAGGGCATTATTATCGTAAATTTATTGGTTATAGGGAACATCTGTTTGTAGGTTTGTTTGTTATTATCTAATGTCAAAATTGGAATTAACCCAATATTTTCACCAAGGCTGTTCGATTACTTTTTAAAGTACCCGATTAGATAACGTTTTTCCAATTTCTCAAAACTTAAGTTGGAAGGAAAGGTCACCGGCCGTCACAATAATTTTAAATCACCGTTAAAAATGTAAATTTTGTAATTAATGGTATATTTTTGTTTTGCATTTCATTATCAGTAGCTGACGTATGTAGTGAAAATTTAAGTGTTATTATTGAGTTAATCAACGAATCTTGCATATCTTGTTGACTCCAGATTTTTTAAAATAAGGTTACTCGTAAGTAAGCGTATCATTAGTATTATTATTAGTATTATTAGTATTATTAGTGGATATTAGTTTTTGAAGATTGTTCATAGAGGGCCCTAAAATAAAAAATAAAAAACTCATTTACATTAGATTTGCAAATTTTATTCTTCACGCTATGATATCCATTTCAACTTCTACAACTGAAGACTGAAATCAAAATTAAAAAACATTACTTAAATTTTAAGTAAATCGCGGTTTTACACAACGAGTATCAATTTTCGTTTTATTTACAACCTCTTGGCTCGACAATCATAAATTATGCGGACAATAGACTGCGGACAACAAAAATCGAGGCTTTTATGACTGACCTTCTCGAAATTGGAGTGTCTAGTGCCTTCAAAGGTAAACGCTTCCAGATCCGCAACGTTATTTTTAAAATTCGAATAGTGAAATATTCCCCGGCTAACTTCAAACAATTACATTAATCATAATTAACCGTTTTGCTATCAAGTAAATCAATATTACAAATTTTACCACTAAAAATAATTTGAATAGCTATGGTACTGTGGTTGATCCGGCCCTGTAAAACTTGTCTGCATTTACGATGGACTCCTTCTATGGAACATCATAAATAACTGAAAGGAAAAGGTTCCGACCACAGCTACCCGCTTCCATTGTCGGGAAATTGTCATAAATTTATCAAATATTCAATGTCGAAAGATTAAACTGGATTTTCTTGAGAAATTGGATAATGAACATTGCAGCCAAAAATAAATATATACAAGGTGTAAACGAAATAAGTACATTAATTTTAACTGGTAATAGAACTCTTCAAGACCAACAACTTTTCCTAACAACTTTTTTTTTAAAACGTTTTTGTTTTTGAGTTAAAATTATTTTAAAATCTTACACAATTTTCTTACACGCCACTGGAAGCAAATTTACCTAATCAACAAGATTACCTTATGAAACGGTTACCATTAGTTGCGACTATTATTGTCGATTTTAAACAATAAACCAATAAACACCAAAAAAAAGTTTTATTTCAAATTTATTTTTAAACATTGACGCGAGAATTGCGCTAACGAAAATAAAGAAAGACGATAATAAAAATTGTTCAAAGTGTCCACCGTTGTTTTGTACACATGCTTGAAGACGCCGACGAAGCGATTCTTCTATACCCTTTGTAACATGGCACTGTTGTTACGAATCATTGCAGCACCAAGTTCCACCCGTTCTTGCAACATTTCGATGGTATCAATTGATACAGGGTATACTAAATCCTTTATGTACCCCCACAAAAAGAATTCGCAAGGGTTCAAGTCCGGCGATCGGACAGGCCAGGCTACAGGACCGCTTCGTCCTATTCAACGAGCACTTTTTGAACATGATAAGGATACAATTGCTGTTCTTTTAGTATTTTCCAAATTGTAGTCTGCGATACTCTATGTGGCAGTGCTAGCCTTCTTGTGCTGAGCGCAGGTCGAACCTCGACACTGTTCCGAACAGCCTCGTCAATGTTTGCAACTTGAGCTGGACGCTGTCGACCACGATCGTAAGCTGCAGGCTGAAAAGATCCGTGATCTCGAAGATGCTGCACCACATTTACAAATATGCGAACATTCGGAAGACGACGGTTCGGAAATCGGTCCATGTAAATTCTTCGAGCTAAGGCTGCATTCCCTTGGCTCTCACCATAGGTTAACACAATATCATTAAATTCGTTATTGGTAAATCTAGAATTTTTTTCAGATTTCACTTGACAAAAGTGACAAATTAATTTTCATAAGTAATATCACAAGAGAGTGAGAATAAATTGAAAATAATTCGACAGATTTTCGAAAACTTGTTGCCAGGGAATAGACACGAGAGCCCGTAGGGCTCGAGTGGCTATTCCCAAATGGCAACAAGTTTGAAAAAATAACTGGAGAATTATTTTCTAATTAATTCGCACTCTCGAGTGGTATTCGGGAGATTATTTTTTAACGTTTAAATAAAAAATACAGCATAAAAATACAGTTTAATTCATTATAAACTGAAATCAAACTGGCGACAGATGTCAAAACTAGAAAATGTGCTGTCAAGTTACATATGTAAACAAAATACTAGAAATTATGCTCGCGGGAATTTTCTACAGTAGAAAATTCTCACTATAATAATGTTGTGATTGGACAGAATTAAACACGTGTGCCCAAATACTGCTAAACGATTGGTGAATGAAATCATTAAAAAATAATCAATAATAAAAAGTCATTATTTTTCTTTGTTGGAGCATTTCATAGAAGGCTCGTCAATTTGTGGGGGGGAAAAATGATTTTAAAAAATGCGATTTCGAAAAAATGGTACATAAAAAAAGGGCTTATCTCGACGAGTTCTACTACTGGTAAAAATTAATGTACTTATTTCGTTTACACCTTGTATATGTATATGAAAGTATTAACTCCTCCTATAAAGCGAAAAAAAAAACTCGTAATGACCCAAAAAATTATTAAAAATAAATAAAATTTCGAAATAAGAAGCCTCATTAATATTCAATTAAGTACATATACAAGGTGTAAACGAAATAAGTACATTAATTTTAACTGGTAATAGAACTCTTCAAGACCAACAACTTTTCCTAATAACTTTGTTTTGAAAACGTTTTTGTTTTTGAGTTAAAATTATTTTAAAATCTTACACAATTTTATTACACGCCACTGGAAGCAAAGTTACCTAATCAACAAGATTACCTTATGAAACGGTTACCATTAGTTGCGACTATTATTGTCGATTTTAAACAATAAACCAATAAACACCAAAAAAAGTTTTACTTCAAATTTATTTTTAAACATTGACGCGAGAATTGCGCTAACGAAAATAAAGGAAAACGAATATAAAAATTGTTCAAAGTGTCCACCGTTGTTTTGTACACATGCTTGAAGACGCCGACGAAGTGATTCTTCTACCCTTTGTAACATGGCTCTGTTGTTACGAATCATTGCAGCACCAAGTTCCACCCGTTCTTGCAACATTTCGATGGTATCAATTGATATAGAGTATGCTAAATCCTTCATGTACCCCCACAAAAAGAAGTCGCAAGGGTTCAAGTCCGGCGTTCGGGCAGGCCAGGGTACAGGACTGCTTTGTCCTATTCAACGATCACTTTTCGAACATGATAAGGATACAATTGCTGTTCTTTTAGTATTTTCCAAATTGTAGCATGCGATACTCCATGTTGCAGTGCTAGCCTTCTTGTGCTGAGCCCAGGTCGAACCTCGACACTGTTCAGAACAGCCTCCTCAATCTTTGCAACTTGAGCTGGACGCTGTCGACCACGATCGTAAGCTGCAGGCTGAAAAGATCCGTGATCTCGAAGATGCTGCACCACATTTACAAATGTGCTAACATTCCGAAGATGACGGTTCGGAAATCGGTTCATGTAAATTCTTCGAGCTAAGGCTGCATTCCCTTGGCTCTCACCATAGGTCAACACAATATCAGTAAATTCGTTATTGGTAAATCTAGACATTTTTTCAGATTTCACTTGACAGAAGTGACAAATTAATTTTCAATAATAAAAAGTCATTATTATTCTTTGTTGGAGCATTTCATAGAAGGCTCGTCAATTTGTGGGGGGGGAAAAATGATTTTAAAAAGTGCGATTTCGAAAAAATGGTACATAAAAAAAGGGCTTATCTCGACGAGTTCTACTACTGGTAAAAATTAATGTACTTATTTCGTTTACACCTTGTATATGTAAAATTTGGTTACCCTCACATAATTAGCAGCTTTGATTTTTGGGGTGGAGGTAAAACTTGGCGCACCCTGTATTAGCTCACGATAAAAGTCTTCAGCGATGTTAATTATTGCATTACCACCAGTGCAGGATTTACGTATAAGCTACACAAGCTATAGCTTAGGGCCCCCACTTCATATTTGGCACTGACATATATCTGCACTTATAAAGGGCCCCATATTTCAAATATATCTCAAATACCTTAGGGCCTTATCAAGTCTAAATTCGGCCCTGATTACCACTCATTGAAAATGCTCTAGTTGCACAATTTTGATTCCAAAAAATTTTAAGTTTGTTTTCTAAATATTTTATTAAATTGCGACGAAAATTTAAGTCGAATTTAAGTCTCTAAATTAACTATTTCTGGAGTGATCCAGTATGTTACTATTTTTTTATACCTATATTTAAAAGTATAAATTATGCACACTATTTGTTCCAAAGTAATCATCTTGACAATTGAGAAATTTGTCAAATATACAGTTTGAATAAACTTCGAAGAAGGGTACAAACTTGAGCTCGGAGCTGAAAATACGAACGCTGCTGCGGTTGCGACCGAAAGTTTATGGAACAGGAGAGCAAGATTTATAAGAGTAACAAATTTTAGCAAAGTTGTATCAGACTAATCGAGTGGACAAATTAAATTATTAAGTTAAATTAAATTCGTAATCCTCGTATCGATAACTGAATGTGTTTGAAATCTGATGGCAACAAAATGGTACAGTGTCGTTGAAAACGAGGCGTAGTTTACTATGTATTATTACGGCCACCGAAATGTGCACGATACCTGATACAAATTTCCCCATTTTTCCATAGATTCAAGCTGGCTTTATCCAGTGACTTTCGTGAAATATATTTGTCATAAACAAAATAATATTGACATTGGGCTGTTTTTTTAGGACGCCTATGATATGAAGCAAAAATCAAGTTGCTAAAAACATCATGCACATTTCGATGGTGACTATATTTATTTTAGATCATCTGCGATTTTAATATTTTATAAATTATATCTAAAACAAATCTTCGAAACCAAAATGTGTAAAAATTCCTTTAGAATCACATGACCACATATGCAGAACGAGCCAGTTTCTACTGTATTCTGTTTTAACAGTGACAGCGGAAATGTCATCCTAAAATGTGGTTACAGTCATGAAAAACGATAAAGATGATAGAATAGATGCAATTAGAAAACATTTTTTAGATCTGAACACAGAATTTTTAAAGACTGGACTGAATGTGCAAGATTTACAAAAGACTTGTCGAAGAAAATTTTATTCCAATAAACGTATAACGTATATATTTTTTGGAATATTTATAGTACTAATTGGCATCTTGTACAAATCCAATATTTTCGATCATCTACTGAATTACATCTTAGGAATACGATGTATTATACCTAATAATTATTTTGTATGGGAGGCGACACGTCCCATATCTGATTGCCAATTTTGTTTAAATGTGACGCAACCAATAATTTTGCCAAACTTAACACGCGCAGAATTCAATCTTTACGCATATACATCGAAACCGATAGTTGTACGAGGGGCATTTTTACACTGGCCAGCTTTGAAACTGTTTGATTTTAATTTTTTTAAAAATCTTTATGACTCGATTGAAGATGGCTATAAAAGTGTTGATGAGGAATGCCAGTTTTTACACTTCCAATCGAATTTCATTACTTTACGTGATGTATTCACTATGAGCAATGCACGAGCTTTAAATAAACCTGGAGAAAAATCTTGGTACATTGGATGGGGCAATTGCCATCCTCAAGTGTTGACAGAAATGAGGAAACATTACCCCAAGCCTCATTTTTTACCTAATGATTGTGAAATTCCATCTAAAGAGTATGTTTTTATGGGATATGATGCAGGAGCTACAATGCACGTAAGCTTTTTCTTTACTTTTTTGTTATTAAGTAAAATTTTATACTTTGTAGCTTGATTTTATACCTCGACTGATGTGGCAAGCTCAACTTCGTGGCTCAAAAACTTGGTTTCTAGTACCGACTCCAGAATGTGAAAATGTTTGTCAGCCGTTATCATTTCTAGTCAAACCAGGAGATGCTGGTATGTGTTATTTTGTTTTTTAGTTTAATTATAGATTATAATTTTCAGTACTTGTTGATACGAGGGTGTGGTACCATGGTACAACAATTACACCAAAAGAATTTAGTTTATCAATCCAGTCAGAATATGGATAGAATAATTTGTTTACTCCACTAGTTTTTATGCAAAAAGTACAACAATTTGCTGATTACCAGTTTAAATATTAAGAACATTTATTTTTATATTCATTTTCACTTTTACCAAAAATTTTAAAGCCATTAAGATAAAAATATGTATCAAATACAAATTATTTTATAAGTACAAGAAAAATACTGAATTTTTGAACAGATCTGAATAAGAATTTCACAAACAAATTGAATAGTCTATGTAATTTTAATTTTTGATGTTACCAATTTTTTAATGTTTTGTCTTGCCTTTATTATGTTAACTGTGCCATTGAATATGTTAGTCAGTTTTGAGATTGTTATTTTAACTGTATTGTACTCAATATTTATGTATTTTTTATATGTAATGTTTTTATAATATGCCAAAAATATAATTATTGCAATTAACGATTGTTTTTGTTCGATTTATTTCTGTGTTCTAAATTGTTTTATTGACAGCAGCAATGCTTCAAAAAATGCATTTTTTAAATTATAATAATAGCTTTACTATCATTTTTTGTGATTAATAAAATTTATATTGGGGATGCCAAGTTGTTTAATAAACAAAGATTTACTGTGAATACAAATTTATCGCCATGAATTTAAACTTTTTACTTTTTGAAAACTAAAGTCCTTTTTGTAATTTCTTTTTATTCTTTTACATAAACTTAAATTTAAACTTTTAAGGGGTCTTCAGCGTTTAAAAAACATTAACCTTTTACATTACATAACAACATAACAAATCTATCCTGTGTAATAACTAATAAATACCAAGTTTTTTATAGTCATAGACACACACACAACTATTTATTTAGAAATATTTCTTATAAATACAGTAGACTCGCATTAGTACGAATACCGCTAATAACAACTATTCTATAATGTGAACATCAAAATGTATGCATTGACTAGTACTTTGACTTGTGAAACTTCCAGACATGCAAATAACGCTTACGGACTCTTTTTATATGCGATCTACTTATGGAGGAAATTCAATTTACTTTATGTAGTTCTCGTTTACAGTCCCAGTTCAAACATCAGTGCATGGCAATTTGAATTTAAATTTTTAATTATTTTTAAAATCATTTAAATATATACACATACTTGTACAACATTGAGACTAATGTATATATTATCAGTGCAAAAACTTCGTTGACGTGAACAAGTTAAAATTTTTCATGCTTGCAACATGAAAAAATGTATTTTCTTCACGAAAACAATATTGTCATACAGCATAAATGTTAAAGAAAAAAGGGTAAAAAAATAAGATTAATTTCAAGTTTGTTTTATTCATCCAAATATTGACATAAATTAAATTACAAATTCTTGTTAAGAAAAAGATATAAATACAGAATTTCAAAAATTAATTCCTGGTAACTTCCTGTGTACATTCTTGAAATATTGTATTTTATCATTTCTATAATTTCGAGTACTGAAGTATATGATTATATGAGAAAATAATAAATACAACATATGAAAATTGTTTGCAATCACATACCATTTTATTTCTAGTAAAATCACAAATAGCGAGCCCTTCCTATCACGCTTACAATATTAAATGATTCCATATCACAAAACTAAATTTTTATTGGAATCATTTAGAAATATAAAGTTTATAAATACGCAAATGTAGAAAATTCACTTTGAAAAATTAAATTGAAAGGAGTGTATGCCATGTATGAACCAAACAAATTTTATTAATTGACATCATCCATAATGACAATACTGTAAGCGTTGTAATAGAAAAACGATGCAAATCAAAAGTATTGCCATTTACCCAAGACAGCATCTTTAATGGCATCCACATATTGTGCTGGCACCCAGTACATCCAGTAACGAGATGCTTCTGTTGGTCCTAGCTGCAGCCCCTAAAAACCTTCCATTATTTACAAATCTTTGAATTGCAAATTTTACCATTATGTGATATTCTTCATTTCCCTCAATGACTTCTGATACAACACTTTTTATTGATCCCATTGGTAATTTTTCTGTCCTTTCCTTAGTGCTGAGCCATAATTGATCATTTTCAAGTTTAAAAGTCAGTCTCACTTTTCCACCATGTTTATTTAACATACCTGAAAGGGGAACAGGGGGCAATCCTTCCTGAAAAATGTATTTAGTAATTATTTTGAAACTTAAATTGAGAAATTACCTTTAAGTCTTTGATTCCAGGCATGGCGTCTTCAGGTACACCTTTATCTAATACTTTCCTATGTATTTTTTGTTTACACAAGGGTTCTTTTGTATTCGAAGCCTTTTCTAATTCTGCAACATCCTTAAAGACAGGCTGCATTCAACACATTGCAAATTAAAAGACTAACTCACTTGTTTTGTGACTGATGAAACCGCTAACACATCATTAAGGGTTGATCCTACTAACATAATTTTAGCACCTTTGGTAATGCCCGTACTTGCTAATGTTTGATTATCTTGTAACAGGCCTTTATACATAAGTTTTTGCATTGAATCTGGTACCCCTGCAAATGAAGCATTACAATTTTGGAAGAAATAATATTATTTTAACACTTACCTAACATACCCTGTAATTGCTTTTTAAAATCTGCGATTGTAGTATTTGAAGGAGCACTTACATCATATTTATTCTTATTATAAACGACTTTAACGTCAATAATTTCACTTGAAATTGTTGATTCCTCATCTTCTTTACTGTCAGTTTTTGGTATCTTACATTCTGAAGGCTCTTCGCTAGGAGCCGCACTATCTCTTTTTGTGTGGTTTTCCGAATTTATAGTTTCCATTACCGATTGATTTTCTGTACCTAAAAATAAATCGTGATAAAATAAGGCATTCTAATTAAAAGACAAAAAAAATAAAACAATAATATTGCAATAATGACTTGCAATAAGTGAGTTGTTGAAAATATTTTCTGAGAAATATACCTATTTTTAAGCAGACAAACATTAACTTTAGAGATAACACGATTATAATCACAAATTCATTTAGAAAGAAAGTAAATTTTAAATATAACAACATAATTGTTCTTACCTATGCACTCCATCTTAAGTTATTTCAACGTGCATCCAATCAAAAATTGACAATTTCTAGTGACGTTGAGAATTTTATTTTACGATTCAGCCACAACCTGATCAAAACAAATCACCAAAAATTTCAAAACAAAAATAATGAAAGAAATTTGACAATTGTTCCTAAAGCATTTGTTTATTAAAGAAATAAGATAAAACGGTAATATTTGTAATAAATTTATTATTTGTGGGTAAAATAAATTAAGAGTTTGCAAAAAAACAAAAATTAAAATTAAAGGTCAGCTCACCTACTTTTAGTAATTGAAGTTGATCTAACAATAAATAAATGTTCAATTTGAATTCAATGCTTGATTTGAAACATAACTAGTTGATAACATGGGGGTAATTATTATTTTCAAGTTGCGCATGTTGCATGGGGCAGTCTGAATTTGACAGTATTAGGTCATTGAGCTGTTTGTTTCGCGGGTAGTCTTTTATTGTTTAAAAAAATGCCTCCAAAGAAACGCGAGAAAGATGCTGATTCGTCCAAAAATCCCAGGATTGATCACATACAAGCCGATCATGAGTTATTTCTACAGGCATTCGAAAGTAAGTGATATTTTTTGGTTAGCTCCCCCCAAACAATATTTCGTTATCAATTTTATCAATGAAGTTATCGCTATTTTAACCTGTTTCCAGAACCGACTCAAATATACAGATACTTACGTACAAGGAATATGTGTTCGGTAAGTGATGGTGTTTAATTAAGAGTTTGACGTTAAACAAATTGTTTCGTGTAGCCCATCTTTCTCAATCGTACTCTGTCATATATGAAGGAACGCATGTCACGGTCTCACAAACCAAGGCACGATTTTAAAGTCGATTCTTTGATGGAACAAGTAACGTCACGACAACGTGATTTGCCATCTTCCCTATTACCAGGCTACATGAATTTAACGTTCCTAGGCTTTTTTGATAAATGTGTAGAAACAAATATGCTATTAGCTCAGGTAGAAACTTTCCTGTTAAAAATTAGTCATAAGAAACGCAAAGACAGTTCTTCACCAATGATGCAAGTCTCATTCGGAACTGCTGAAGTAGTAATTAATCCCATAGAAAATCAATTGCCACCTCTAGCACCAACTGTAAGCATACCGACGGAATCTTTCAGCTTATCTGCTGGCTCATTAGCAAAATCTTATATTCTTTTGTTGCGTGTAGAACGTATAACTCAAACTAGTTTGTCTGAACCTGAGGAAGAACCCTCAACAAAGAGACGTAAATCGATATTTAGGCAATTAGATGATTCCAAATTTTATGGTTCTGAATTAGTTGTATATGATAAATACAACCGCTGCCTATTAACCGATGGTGATTATGAGGTTGTCTTGCAAGAAGTCTCCAATAATGCCAAAAATTCACCAAAAAAACATTCAAGCTGGGAAAACATATCTGACTTAGGGGACACTTGTGGCAATTTAGAAGCATTTCTGAAAGCTCCAAGCATCAAATTCAAATTAAATTGGTCCCAAGAGCCCAGTCAGCGTTACGTAGATCGCCCCAAACCATATCCAATCAGTGAAAATAAAGAAAACATGCCAGTTGTCATAAATGGCAATAACAATCAAGAAAAACTGCAAATTGTGTACCAATTTGTGTACAACAATAATTCTCGTCAACAGACTGAAGCTTGTGAAGATTTCCACTGTCCATGGTGTAGCCTCAATTGTGGCACTCTTTACACACTGCTCAAACATTTGAAATTGTGCCATTCACGTTTCACGTTCACTTATGTGCCTATTCCATTAGGTGCTCGTATCGACGTTGCCATAAATGAGTTGTATGATGGTTCTTATGCGGGATCGCCACACGACTTAATTCTGCAACCATCGGGCTGTGCTTTTTCAAGAAATGGACCAGTACGTCGAGCTTCGGTCACACATATTTTAGTGTGCCATCCGAAGCGAGCCAAACCAAGTTTATCCGAATTCTTAGAGCTTGATGATTGTGAATATGATGGTCAGAGACCATTTATCACTGGCCATAATCGTTTGTATCATCACACCACAACCTGTTTGCCTATTTACCCTAAGGAGATGGATGTTGATTCGGAAGGGGAACACGATCCCGAATGGTTGAGAACCAAAACTATGATGATGATTGATGAATTTACAGATGTAAATGAAGGTGAAAAAGAATTAATGAAGATGTGGAATCTGCATGTGATGAAATGCGGTTTCGTGGGTGATTGCCAGATACCACTAGCATGTTCTATGTTTGTTCAACATAAAGGCAAAGAATTGCTGCTTAAAAACCTCTATCGAAATTTTGTCGTGCATATGTGTAGCTTATTTGATTTTGGACTAATTAGCGCTGTCACCTTATATCAAACAATACAAAAATTACAAGAGATGGTGAGTGAAACTGGTGCTATAAGAAATATTTTAAAGGAATCTAGAGAAGCACAAATGGATAATTGGACCAAAATCGTAAATGCCAATCAGATCAATTCTGATAAAGGCAGTAAAACTCCTTCATCCGGACGAAAAACGGCAAATGTAGGAGTACAGAGAAGGAAAGGTACTCCGACACCTTCAGATGGACCGCTTAGGCGAAAATCCACAGGGGGTGAAACTAGCAGGAAACGGCTTACTTTATCTCTTAAAGCGGAACAGAAAAATAACACTAGTTAATAAATTCCTAGTAAATTATTGAAATTGAATTTGCTGTTTTTGAAAGTTAATATTTTGTGGTACTTTTAAGTTTTTTAGTTGCTTTGAACATAGAGTAACTTGTGGAAATTTTTTATGGGTTTTTTTGAAGTAACATTTAGAGTGGATCTGTTTTCTTGTAAGAATTTTTATTCTTGAGCAGCATTTAGTGCATTGCATTAAATTATCAAATAATTCGTGAAATCAAAATGAAACAATCAATTGATTTTAGCTCTCTGAAATTGCAATAAGAATATTAATTGAGGACTTTGTTGCAAGAACGACACAGCTCCACTCAGTATATTTGGTGCAACAACTGTAACGTGACGCATCTCCATGTTGACACAGTAAAAGCATACCCAGCTGTCTAATCTGCGTCGATCTTGTACCAAACGATGGCCAATATTTCAAATTAAATAATTGCCATATAAATCCGATTCGCATTAAAAGTGATGCTGTTTCGTTCTTGCAGAAAGGTCCTCAATTTAGAATCTAACGTTTATTTAATCATTGCCTCATAAATCAGGGTTTATCATGAATGAAACATTTTTAGTTATTTTTTGGATTATACAGATGTTTCAAAATTGCAATATATGTATTTATCAAAAATTTGCTGCAAGTTTGTTCGTAAAATTTTGAAACAACCTGTACTACATCACTGATTTTTGCACTTAAATCTTAATGTTTTTTGTATGCACTATTTTGTGTCTATCAATTTTAAGTCACTGCCAAAAAAATTTACGTTGAGATGTTCTTTTTTAATTTGATACTGTTTTCTAGTCATTTGAATAGATACTACGGTGGTTGGTTGAGAAAAATATAATTGTTTTGAATTTCATTGTTAAATAAAATTTACCTGATATTTTACTGCCAGAAATTAATTTTATAAAAATCGTATGTATCATATTTTCTCACCACCATAATATCTACTCATTGTTATGCTTGATGGATAAACCCATATTCCAATTTCTTATATTTTAATAGCACAAGATTTTGTTTTTTGTCATTTTTTTTTTTTGAATACAGTAAAACCTCGATATAACGGACTAATTGGGGGGAGAGGGTGTCCGTTAAAGCCAAAAGTCCGTTATATAAAAATAGGTTAAAAATAAATCAAAAATATTTTTTTTTTAAATACACTATTTAGATATAAATAAAAAATACAAAACACAAACAAAATTCTATTTAATTGTCTTCGAACACTCGTCGTGAAGTGACGTTGCTGCAGTCTACGAGCATTATGTCTCAAATTCTAGTGCTAGACGTATGACCTGATTATCATGGCCGCTAAAAATTGTTTACATACGGCGACACTTGAATTTAAGCATGAATAATATTAACAGGACGTTTTTAATTTTTTTACATTTGACCGGATTTTTTGTCCGTTATATCCAAAGTCCGTTAAATAGAGGTTTGTTCTATCGAGGTTTTACTGTAATTGTAATCACGAATAATTACCACATTTTTTATATTTTAAATATCATGTTACAGTGTTCTCACACTTAATTTAAGTATTAGTATGATGTACCCAGCGTTTCATTTTTTTTTAATTACAGTAATTTTTCTTGTACATTATATTTAAGATTAGTTGTGATAAGTTAATATTGTTAATGTCACCTACTGGACATTAAGTCATTTTTGTTAAAATGAAGAAAGTTGCTGTAAATTGCTTGTTTATTTAACAATCAAAAAATGCAACCCAGTGTACATATTTTAAATGAGAACGGTTTACTATTTTAATGATACACAAAAATTTACCAAGGGCTAATTGATATTGAATTAAAAAAAAGCAATTCAGTCAAATGTTTTATTATTCGTTTTTGACAAATAAAATAATTCTGTAGATTATTTTTTAATGATTTCATTCACCAATCGTTTAGCAGTATTTGGGCACACGTGTTTAATTCTGTCCAATCACAACATTATTATAGTGAGAATTTTCTACTGTAGAAAATTCCCGCGAGCATAATTTCTAGTATTTTGTTTACATATGTAACTTGACAGCACATTTTCTAGTTTTGACATCTGTCGCCAGTTTGATTTTAGTTTATAATGAATTAAACTGTATTTTTATGCTGTATTTTTTATTTAAACGTTAAAAAATAATCTTCCGAATACCACTCGAGAGTGCGAATTAATTAGAAAATAATTCTCCAGTTATTTTTTCAAACTTGTTGCCATTTGGGAATAGCCACTCGAGCCCTACGGGCTCTCGTGTCTATTCCCTGGCAACAAGTTTTCGAAAATCTGTCGAATTATTTTCAATTTATTCTCACTCTCTTGTGATATTACTTATGAAAATAATACAACTTGACAGTTTACAGTTAAATGTCTCGATCACAAAAATTATTACAGGAGAATGAAATTACTAAAAACTCGACTGGTAATTTAATATGATTAATCGTGAGCTATAAAAATCAGTTAATTTCAGTAGGAACCACTATAAATAATTATTTAGAGAAAATAAAAAATTCCAGTAAGCAAATAAACAAATCTAAAAAGATGAAATCGCAAGATAGTTCAAACAAAAAGCCTAAAGTTGTAAATAAAATTAAACACTGGAATAATAAAGAAAGCAATGATTCTGCATGTAAGGTTCGTAGTAATTTTCAGCATAAGCACAGCAAATTGCTTTAATTGTATTACAGGCCGAATCATCGACTGAGAACCAAAAGACTTCCGAATTGACAACAAGACTGCATGACTTACAAATATCCCCAAATAATTCTGAAAACAACTTATTTAAACCTGACTGGTTAAAAGCAAAAGACAGTTTAGAAAATCTTCTATCTCCAAGAAAAGACAAGGTATTATGTGGCGACATAATAAATTCCAGATCCACTTCATTTTCATCAGCTCAAGAGCGGCCCCTTCCTGCAGACCCACCTCATTCAGAACCCACCCTTGGTGCAAATAAAATGAATTCAACAAGTTCATTCTCTAAAGTGTTAGCTTGGGATCCATGGGATAAATTGAGCCGCAAGAATAAAAAGGAAACTAAGGTATTTTTTTGTTTGAATTTTTTTCAAACTAACTATCGGAATGTTTTAATAGCGCCGAAAAGCAGAAAAAACTCCGCTGCATCCTAGGGAGAACAGTAGGGGAAACTCCCCTTTTTCTGATTTAACTAGTCGTAAAGATCATACTTCAGGTGATGAGATCCGCCAAAAGAACAATGATGTACCAAATGAGGAGCTAAATCAGGAAAATTATGAGTACCAACCGTTTCGTCCTCAAAATACAAAGTCTGTAGATTTTACTAATGAGGTGATGGTAGTGTATTTTACTGGAGATGAGGTATTAGGTGAGGCAACTGAACCTTTAAAGAAAGAGTTGGAGCAACAAATTCGTAACAAAGAAATGAGAAAAGGGCATACTCCTGCCACAATGGTGGGTAAAAAGAAACTAGCTGGAGATTACATGTCTTTTTGGTTTAAAAAATAACTAATTTTAGATTTTGTGGTAAAACAAATGCTCGATAACTTATTGACGACATACAGAATTGTTGATGTTTTTGATGTGCCAATATTTAGTAACTTGACAGAAAGTGAAGTAATAAATTTGTAAAGTTTTTTACGAAATTATATAAAATTAAAAGTAAAGAAATTGTACTTTTAAGTTAAATTTATGATGTAAATGTGAAAGTTCCCCAAGCAGCAGATAACTCACACCAATTTGACTTATACCAAATAGGTTTTACTGATAATGTAATTATTGTTAAGTGTAAATCTTGTGGTATGTGTGGCTAAGACTTTATAAAAATTTACAAGGTGTGTTTGCTAATTGGTACGTATCTTTTTATATTTCTTGCTGTACCAAATATAATTTTATAATAAACATAAACTGGAGCTTTATTATAATGCATAATATTATTAATAAAATATCACATTAGGTATTACTCTTTACTAAAATAATCTTCCGTTTTAAACATATCGTTTTCAAGTGTGGAAGCATTGGGCTGGGGTTCACTTGGTTTCTTCTAAAAATAAAGTTCATTAAGCTCTATATCTTACTAACAACAATATTAAGGTGATCAACTTTTTTAAAATGAAAAGGAGGACAAATAAATTGAAGAAATATCCTTCATATTGAATTTACGGCAAGTGCTGCAGCTAGTCTCGACATTCAATCTTGATTTCTCAATTGTCCAAAAATCATTAGCAAAAAAAAAAAAATCAACTGTTGCATTAGTTCCACGGCAGCAGTAAATTGAACAAGAATAAAGAATACAAAAATTCGATACATCACGTGCAATGGATTGGCGTGGTATCATTCGAATACGGAGATTTACAGATTAGTCTTCATATATTGAAAAGGAAGACATATAGGAGGACACTTTTCGAGGAAGGACAGAACTTGCAAAAGAAGGACTGTCCTCCCTAAAGGAAGACGATTGGTCACCTTAACAATATTATACTTACAAAAATAAGAGGTATTAAGAAATTTTTAAATTTATTTGCATTATCCATTAAACCAAATTGCTCCTCCGCTTTTTCCATTCTATTTTCAAGAGTATCTACATTATTTCTTACATGCTCAACTAAATTTTCTAAGGCATCGATTCTGGTGCATAACTGTTTCAACTCGTTTTGGTTATCAATTATTTCAGTTAAACTGCCAGTTAACCCAATGGCATTACAACGTTCTTGTTGGACCAACGTTACCATTGCCTCGAATTCATCTAACCGAGTTAACATATCATCGACTGATTGATTGATAGGTTCAAACTATAACGTTATAAATGAGACTTAAAATTATTGTAAATTGTAAAAGATAACCTTTCTTTCTAAATCCACCTTAACATGTTTGCTATAATCTTCTGCAGTTTTTTTCAACATTTTTTTAATAAATGATCACGTTTCAAATTAATTTGATAAGTATTCTACAAGTAAAAACGACAATCAGCTGATTGAGTTGAGGTCATGTTTACAAACAAGCACCAACTTTATTTTTTGTGATGTGGATGGTAGATATTTCAAATATTTATCATGGGCTTAATTTATCAGCATTGTACAAAGTCTAATTTTGCGCAAAAAAGATAACAACCGTAATGGGTGAACCAGCAATATTAATTTCTTACAGTAAAGGGGTGAGAATTATAAAATTTAATCGGCCCCAAAGAAAAAATGCATTTAATGCAGAGGTCTATACGAAATTTACGGAAATCTTAAATCAAGACGCCTCCAATGATGAAATCTTGATAACAATTTTAACTGGTGTTGGTGATTACTTTACTAGCGGTAATGATATTTCAGTTGCTTTAGAAGGCGATGAAGAGTTTGAAGTTCAAGTTAAGGCAGCTGTTGCACGTTACAAGAACCTTGTTGATGCTTTCATAAACTATCCAAAATTAATCGTAGCGGTTGTAAATGGACCATCAATTGGAATTGGTGCTACAATGTTACCACTTTGTGATATTGTTTATGCTTCCAACAGGGCCACATTTCAAACACCATTTGTACCACTTGCTCTATGCCCTGAAGCATGTTCTAGTTACTTGTTCCCAATGATTATGGGAAAGAGTAAAGCAGGAGAAATGTTGTACTTTAATCATAAAATGGGTGCACATGAAGCGCTGCAGTTTGGATTAGTTTCCTCCGTTGTAGAGCACGAAAAGTTGAGTGGATTATTTGAAAAATTAATGAAACTAGGGAACGAATTGTTACCAAACCCTGTTAAAATTTCCAAAGGTTTAGTAATGAATGAGGAACTGAGAAATAAATTACTAAAAATAAATGAGAAGGAAGCGGAACAGGTTTACAGGTGCACTATGTCTGAAGATTTTATGCAAGCTGCAATGACATTTGCCTCAAGAAAAAGTAAACTGTAACTTTTTAATTTTGCAATAAAGCATTGAAGATTTATTTTTTATCATTATTATAATGTATTTGTGCATTCATTTTCATTTAATCGAAATGAATATTCCACTAACACTATTCAACAATTAAGGAAATATTGCAACTTTAAGTACAATGAGTCTTGAAATTGACAAGATATTACAAAAATCATCTTTACATAATAAGATGAATATAAGACTACTATAATAGTTAAAAACCTGCTAATGTAAGCAAGTATAGTGCGTAGAAAAGGCTGCAAAAGTTGAGTTTACGTCGTGAAACATATTCCAGTTATTCATTGCCGTTTCAAGCTATCTACTTATAGCATCTTTGATTTTATTTCCTCCGGTTTTTCTAGACATTATCTTGATCTTAATTTTTTTTACATTATCTTCTAAATAATACAGGGGCTTTCTGGTTTCTCTTTTAGTAAAAAAACTGAATTAAAAAAATTAAACCTTTTAAATATTCTTTTATGGACTCTAGAACATGACTTCCACTTACTTATCACTGTTATCATATGTTTTATTTTATTTTTACATTATCTTTTCATTATTAATTTAACTCAAGTAGTTTTATAAAAGTTTAAATTTGTTACAAATATTACAGTAATAATGACTGTTCCAATAATAACAGTTTGTAGAGATGGAGTGCGTATCATAAAATTGAACAGACCTGAGAAAAGGAATCCAATTAATTCTGAAATGTGTGCTGAAATCGCACAAATATTAAATGATGATGCTTTAAACGACGAAATTTTAATAACGTTATTTACTGGTGTGGGAGATTATTACTGCAGCGGAAGAGACATGAAGCCAACTTTTTCTGAAACTGAAGAACCTAAATATTTTTCGATGTTTTTACATGCATTGATGAACTATCCAAAAATACTTGTAGCAATTGTAAATGGACTTGCTGTGGGACTTGGTGTCACTATGTTGGCACATTGTGATATAGTCTACGCTTCAGATAAAGCAACGTTTATTACACCCTTTACAGCATTGGGCTTGTGTCCTGAAGCATGTAGTAGCTATACATTTCCAGATATAATGGGGAAAAGTAAAGCAGGAGAGATGTTGTACCTGAACCATAAAATGACCACACAAGAAGCCTATCAATTTGGATTGGTTTCCACTATAGTGGAACATCAAAAATTAGATGAATTGTTGGAAAGATTGACAAAGTCTGCAAAAAATTTGTCGATTAGAGCAATAAAAGTAACTAAACATTTGATGGCTGAAAATGGTAGGGATGCATTATCTTCCAGTTATGAACGAGAAAATAGGGAAATAGTTAAGTGTATGAGTTCTAAGGAATTCATGGAGACTGTAATGAAATTTGGCTCCAGAAAAAATAAACTGTAATTTTTTATTCATTTAAATCACGAAAATAAAAAATTAATGTTTAATTTTCCTTTCTTATCGATACCCAGCATACACTCAGGTCTTTTTTATGCGGATTTGAAATTGTACAGTCTGTAAATTCAAAAAAATTCGGGGCTTCACCTTAGTATCGGAGCCGATGGTTCTTTATTATAGATAATTGTATATGAACAGTCTATTTTAACTTTCATATAAGCAGTGCGAGCATCAAAAAATTAATGTTTTTTTTCTTTTCATTATAGAAAGTGTTACGTACAAAGTATAAGCCATGGTTTCTGTAAAGTATAACCTTCCATGCAAGTCTTATGTTTTCATTAATTGTCAATCTAGTTTTGTTAATTTTTATGGTAAAGATTTAATTTGAACCAATGGAGAAAAAAAAGCACCACAGAAAGACAATTTCTTTAGAAACCAAAATTATAATTTTAGAGAGAGAAGGATCTACAGCGATTGGTAAAACATTTAATTTAGGCGATTCGGTCAGAGCGATTAAAAAGAATGAAGTCGCCATACGAAAATCAGTCATTTCTGGAATAAAATTAAATGCCAAATTTTCGTATACAAGAGATGTATTGTTGGAAAAAATGGAACGAGTACTAGTAATTTGGATAGATGATTTGTACCAAAGAAGAATTCCTATAAGTGGACATATAATTGCACAAAAAGCTGTTCGACTTTATGAACAGATGAAGCAATCCAACCCGTCTACTTCCGCTGCCCAGTCTGATAAAGCATTTTTGGCTAGCAAAGGTTGGTTAACTGGTTTTTTTAAAAAGAAATGCTTTTCATAACGTCAAGATCCAAGGCGAGGTTGCATCAGCAGATGCAGAAGCGGCCAAAAATTTTCCGGAGCAGTTAGCCAGAATTATTGAAGATGGTGGATATTGTGCAGATCAAGTTTTCAACGCGAACGAAACGGGATTATTCTGGAAGAAAATGCCACGTCACACTTACATAACAGTCTGAGAACAGACCAAGTGGATTTAAAGCAAACAAAGATCAAGTAACATTGTTACTTTGCAGCAATGCATCTGGAGATGGAATGTTGAAACCTCTTCTAGTAAATCGATCTCTAAGACCACAAGCGCTGAAAGGCAAAGATCTAAAACAGCTGCCGGTGCATTGGACGGCTAATACAAAGGCATGGGTAACAACAGCTGTATTCACTGAATGGTTTTATAATTTCTTTGTGCCAGAAGTGGAAACATATATGAAGCAGAAAGCTCTCGATTTCAAAGTTCTACTAATTGTTGATAATGCACCAAGCCATCCGCATTTAGAACATCTAAATGTACAGTTAGTGTTTTTTCCACCCAATACAACAAGCATTATTCAGCCATTAAAAAATATTACGTTAAGCACACCTTTCAATTTACATTAGATAAACTAGAAAATGAACCATTATTAACAGTAATGGACGTTTGGAAACAATTTTCTATCTTGAATTGTTTAAATCATGTGGCATCTGTTCTCACTAAAATAAAATCAAACACTTTAAATGCCCGCTGGAAAACAATTTGGCCTGAATGTGTTGCAAAAAATGCATTCAATGAATTATCAACCTTAACACATGAAATTGGTGGGGAAGGCTTTTACTTTTAACAATATAATGATATCAACGAATTACTTCAGATATAGTTGAAGATCCAAAAAGCGATAGTGAGGTGGAAGAAACACTTAATCCCCTTACTGCAAGTGTAATTCGAGAAGGACTTCAACTTTGTAATAAATTGGAAAATCACTTTCTGGCCAATGACACAAATTCAGAACGAGCCTTCAAATTCCAAAGGGAGCTGAAGAATTGCATTGCTGGATATCGCAAATTGCACGAACGATTAGTAAAGCCATCCCAAAGTTTAATCACTGATTATATTGTCATAGGGAAAAAAATCCACCCAAAATCAACCTGAAGTTAACCCTTAATTCAAATGATGAAAGTGATTTTGAACCAGTTGACAAAAGTTGTCGGGTATTAACAGATAGTGATAACAGTAATTGTTAGAATTATTAAAATCATTTGTTACTTTTGAAAACAATTAAAAACAAAATTTTACAGGAAACCTATTTTAAGTTTTATAGGTATGTTATGTTCTACCAGGGAGTTTTACCCATAAATAAAACACAAATAGCCTCTTTTCAACTAATTTATTCCATTCCGTTCGCTACACGTTATGGTTCGAACCAGGGATGGGATCAGCGGTAAGATTTGAAAAGTTGTCATCACCGCTCTCGAGGTCGGTAAAACGAACTATTTAGTAAAAGCGCGGCAAATAGAGGACATCGCAATGTCAGACGGAACAGTTACTTGAAAATGCTGAGTTCGCAGAATCGATACGTTATCTATTGCGTTCAATTAATTTTGTTTATTCTTCACACGTCTCGTGTTCGAGACGTTGTGCAGTATTACAAGCCCTTGTTTCAATACTTTACAATTTTAACTTTTAGTTTTTTTAAGTTTTAAGTGAAAACCAGGTAATATCTAATTGATCTTTTTTTCTGAATTATTGCAATGGAACAGATCGGGTTGAATTATCGCTGCTGTGTTTCAAATTGTCCCAATGCATATTTCAAAACCGTTGTCGGAAGTATTTATAAAAACAAGCATTTTTTAAAACTTCCATCAGCACCACAACGTAGGGAATTATGGTTGAACATTTTAAATTTACATTTTGATCATTCAATAATTGCAACAAAAAATACAAACTTTCGATTATGTGAAGATCATTTTACCGATGATACATTAAAAACGCGTTTACTTTGTACCGTGGTACCTTCTGTTTTCCACCGTCCTAACCCTTCTGAAAATGTCGATGATGAATTGTGTTTAAATAATGTACAAAATTTGATCGTAGAGCCAAATTTGGTAAATGTTAGTAATCTTGAATTAAGTGCAGAAAATGGCATAAATTCACAGCATAATCCACGCACAAAAACTACTGCCAAACGATCCAAGCAGACCGTTCTAAAATGTTTAAAAATTAATAAAGTTTCGGAACTTTCCCCACGGGAAATTTTTTTTTGCAGTTTTAATCGGCAACATAAACCATATTTCGAAATTGAAGTGCTTTTCTAGAAAATATAAATGGAAATACAACAATTTAGTAAAATCGCCGCAAACCGCTTTGTATAAAAATTTTGCTACAAAACTGAATCCTGCCGCTTTATAATTTTTAATTTCGCACGTTGAAAACGCAGGAAAAAAACGACTTCGATGGACACCAAAAAATAAGGCACTTGCGGTAGCATTGTATAAACGAGGTGCGGGTTCATATCGGTTATTAAGAAAAATTGGCGTACCCCTTCCGGCGACTACGTTACGGGCTTTTTTAAAACAGATCCCTTTTCAAACGGGCATTAATCAATTATTTTTCGAAAAATTGTCTATTTTAGTTAGCGAGATGGAACCTTTAGATCGACTCTGTTCTATGATGTTTGATGAAATGGCCATTTCAACGGGTTTTTCGTACGATATTCTTAATGACAACATAGCCGGCTATGTAGATTTAGGAACCCTCGGTCGACGAAATGAGCCAGCAAATCACGCGTTAGTTTTTATGATTCGGGGTATAAAAAGTAGTTGGAAACAGCCAATCCAAAACATCGGTCTTACGGTAATAAATACCTACTGTTTGCGATCAAGGCAGTAGAATACAAATCGTGCTTGCATTAAGCAATTGATCGCTGAAAAGCCAAGTTCAATTTCAAAATTCTCTTTTATGGTAAATAATCAATCGGTAGTGGCCATATTCGACGTGACACATCTTTTAAAAAATACGCGGAACACATTGTTCAAATACAATATCATTTTTGATCAGAATAAAAAGGCCAAAGTAGCTCATATAAGGCAATGCTACGAGCTAGATAAAGCAGCTTCGTGTCGATTATTATACAGATTAAAAGATAATCACTTTAATTTAACAAATTCCGCAAAAATGAAAGTTTCCATTGTTTTCCAAAAACTTTGAGCCGTTGTGTAGCATCTTGTATATGTACTATGGCCGTTCTTTCACCTGACGTTTCCAATGAAGCGCTACACACTTCCGAATTTATTGAAAACTAGCTGAAATACCCGGCTTCGCTCGGTGTACAAAATTTGGTGGCAGTAGGACACTTCTTTCTATGCGAAAGTCTATTTGGGCGATAGCCCCCCCCCCCTATACTAAGATGCCGTTGTGTACAAAATTTGGTGGCTGTAAAACACTTTTTTCTACGCAAAAATCTGTTTGGACGATCCCCTCCCCCATAAGATTCACTTGTGTTCAAAATTTGAAAGCTGTAGGACATTTTTTTCTATGCGAAAATAAGTTTCAGTGATCACCCCGTACGATTTTTGTTTACCCCCCCACGATCGGCATCAAACTAAGTCCCCCTACGAAGATGCACTTGTGTACAAAATTTGTTGGCTGTAGGACACTTCTTTCTATGCGAAAATAAGTTTCAGTGACCCCCCCGTGCGATTTTTGTTTGGACCCCCCCCCGATCGGCATTAAATTAAGTCCCCCCCTACTAAGATGCACTTGTGTACAAACTTTGGTGACCAACTTCGGTTCAGCGATTTCCGAGTCTATATGACACTTCGCCACCCCATCCCCCCGATCGGCACCAAACTTCACAGGAACACTCTCCAGGTTATGTTAGAGTATTCCTGAAAATTTCATCAAAATCGGTTCAGCGGTTTCCGAGTCTATATGACACTTCGCCCCCCCCCCCGATCGGCTCCAAACTTCACAGGAACACTCTCCAGGTTATGTTAGAGTATTCCTGAAAATTTCATCAAAATCGGTTCAGCGGTTTCCGAGCCTATATGACACTTCCCCCCCCCCTCCCCCCGATCGGCACCAAACTTCACAGGAACACTCTCCAGGTTATGTTAGAGTATTCCTGAAAATTTCATTAAAATCGGTTCAGCGGTTTCCGAGTCTATATGACACTTTCCCCCCCCCCGATCGGCACCAAACTTCACAGGAACACTCTCCAGGTTATGTTAGAGTATTCCTGAAAATTTCATCAAAATCGGTTCAGCGGCTTCCGAGTCTATATGACACTTTCCCCCCCCCGATCGGCACCAAACTTCACAGGAACACTCTCCAGGTTATGTTAGAGTATTCCTGAAAATTTCATCAAAATCGGTTCAGCGGCTTCCGAGTCTATAAGCTACACACATACACACATACACACATACACACATACATCCAATTTTATATATATATATATATATATATATATAAAAATAATAATAGTAGTGAGACTGTGGGGGTATGGGGCCAGCCGCGAATTAAATTGATTCGCGGATTTGATTCTCGGATTGATCGACGCCATCTTTAATCGAAGATGTAATTAGACCCCTTTAATCACGGATGTAATTGTCCTGATTACAATTGATCTGATTGCAATTGATCTGATTATAACCCTTTAATCGCGAATGTAATTAACCTAATTACCGCGCAATTGATTTTAACCCTTTAATCACAAATGTAATTGTCCTAATTACCGCGCAATTGATTACAACCCTTTAATCAGAGGATTATTCTAATTACGATGTCAGGCGTCTGCACTCCTGCGCATCATCTATCTCCCTCTTACACATGGTTGAACATTCCATCTCTCTCTCATGCACATTGCGTAAGCATACAGACAGGAATTTTCTTGTTTAGCGCCTGTCTGACGTCGCACACCTGAGGCTGCTCGACCCCTCCGCGCACCACCCATCTCCCTCCTACACATGGTTGAACACTCCATCTCCCTCCTACACATGGTTGAACACTCCATCTCCCTCTTACACATTGCATAATCGTACGAACGGGAATTTCCCCGCCAGGCACGTCTGACGTCACACTATTGAACTTCCCGCCCAAGTTGTGAAATTTTTAAGTGAAAAAAATGCTTGCCACAAGTGAGTTTCGAACCCCAATCTCGGGGCTACAGCAGGCAGTCCATTACCTCTGAGCTGGCGAGCATCCTTACTTAAGCATGTATTCAGATGTTATATAAGGGGGCGTGCACCCCTGTAAAGTAGAAATCTTTAACTGACAGATGGACGGTATTACAGAACGCGTTTTGTAAAGTGGTATGCTCGTGAATTCGGCCAACAGGCGCCAGATTGAACGCTAAAATGCTCATTTTAAATCATTCATGGAGTGCTTTCCACTATTTAAGACCCGTTTAAAATTTTGTGTTTCAAAATTTCAAGTCCGAACCCGTAGTTTAAAAACATACTTCGACATGCAGTTATTTTCCAATAATGCTGCAACAACTTATATTTTAAAATGTTGAATAAACTTTAAATCCGATTTTCAAATTTCAAACAGAGGGCCAGGATTCGATAGATCATTTAATTCACGGTTTGATTGGGACTGATGTGATATAAAACACTTGTATGGAAAAGCATGTATTTTAAATAAATTCAATTATTGAAAATTTGCAAATTAAAAGAAATTATGTTTTCACAATCAAAATTACATATAAGAATATCAAGCAAGTAAATTGTATGTTTTAAACAAATGATGGTAATATTGACAACACCTATAGAATAAAGAAATAATATTTACAGCTTGAAATAATATGTACAATCTTAAAATACTTATTATCTATAGATTTAAAAATAACTAAAAATAATTAAAATAAACTTAAATTATGTACAACACACACTTCAGTCCACATCCATAGTGTCATTTTGCACTAGTTTGTAATGACCCCAAGGTAATGTATCGGTTGTGTTCTGTTGCAGACTGCGCTTATTGTCATACGGACTAAGGGCCAATTTAAGTTCTCGAACCGTTTGCACTGCGTGACACACTGATCTAAAGCGATGTTGGGTGCGACAGGCTGTTGAACTTTCGCGCAGACATTCAACATAGTCATCGAATGTTATTGTGTTCCTAACCACACTACCGCTCACACCTTTAGCCTTCTTCACATGGTCCACACCTTCCACGCGCATAGAATACATTTTACTGCGCAGTCCCACAAACTCGGTTACAATCTGCCCGTTGCATTCATCCTTCATCAAACCGACAACCTTTTTGTTGACCTGGGGCATGTTGAATTGATTTTCAACAGGATAGTCGGAGGTGTCGAATAGGTGTATGTCTCGCCGCATCACCTCATAAACATCTGGGGTGCACAACTCGTAGATAAGGCTGTCAGTATCAGTATATAAAAGCTTGCATCGTCCGGAAAACTCCCGCACTATGTAATCATAGTGGAAGGCATAGACACACGTCTTGGATATATCCAGAACACAAAACCCAACGTATGTCGGCTTATTCATCATTACCTCAGTTTGTGTCAACTGAATCGCAACAAGATCCTCGGCGAAAATTGAACGGCTGTGGAAGTTTGGTCGGGATATCAGAGCTTCAGCGCCATACCGCCCACCCCACTTCGTAACCAATTTTACATCAACTCGCTTGCGCACGTTTTCCATGGTCTTTCCAAACACCGCATTATTCATGAGCTTGAAAAGATTCTTTTCAAACTCATTGCGGGCTTCTTTACGCTTGCTGCTATTAAGGTCGATATAACCCTTTAACCATGGGGACTGGTTAAAACTGAGGATGCGATGAATTTGCGTGATGCGCAGGCCACATTTCACAGCCTGTTGTAAATTGCGATAGTGAATCACATACCGCAATTTTGGTGACAGGGTGGCGAGAAGTTTGTGTTCCTTCGATCCTGGTGGCGCTGCCTGTTCCGGACACATGGGTAGATCTTGGTGTGCGTCGTGAAGTTCCTCTGGATATGCCAAATCGACTTCAAGAATGTAACCGATTGGTGAGTCATCAGGGACATCCCAGCTGATGGTCGGGTCGACCCACTTGAAGCCACCTGTTGGGAGATGCTGCGACATGGCCCAACCGTATAGGTTATTGACATCAAAATACATTATGTACGTTGAGGGATTATTCGGATTGAACGTCGCCATATGTTTGTTGTTCGCGAGAGCATAACGGTTGCTGCACTGACTCAGGCCGCCTCTGATCCCACGCTCAACAAACATTAGCATATCGATATCTGTAAGCAGTTCCAACTCGATCTCTGTATACTTTAACATTGCACTCCAGGTGAAGCCTGGAAGTGTGTAATAGTGTGCAGGGTCGAGTTGGTATGACTGCAAGCAGCTGTTTCGAAAGTTTTCGAAAACATCTGCAAGCAAGAGCACGTCTGTTTTCAGATACAAATCCGAATAATCACCCAAAGATGTAATGCCGAATTGCACCCATACTGATTTGGCATGTTCATAATCTGCGTCGGTTATATTGCTCCCTGTTAGATTGCTGAAAAATTGTGCCTTCTCGGGCAATTCGGGGGCCTCAAGCTTTTCCCAGCAATCTAAGAACTCGTAGGGGAACACACCCTTCCGCCTCAGCAAAGATAAATCGGCATCAGTTAAATTTTGAAATTGTTGTGGTAAAATTTTGAGAGCTGGCATATAAGATGCCAGCTTGTCTAAAGAAGAGGACATGAATTTAAAAGAGTCGATAAATCTGAAGGAAATATCGCTCCCATCAATATTTTTAGTAAATGAAATGTACCGTTCTTTATTCTGAGGTAGCAGGTTAATGCGCCCGGGGAAACACATAGCAACATCCTTGATGAGGAAATGCGAGTCGTACCCACACAGATTATGAAATACAACGGGAATTGCACGCGAATCTTGATAATTTAGGTTGCAGGCGTTATGCGCAGCACCTCGATAATTACCGGTGAAGTGGCAGTGGTCTCGTACTCGTTCGACGCCGAGGGGCTTTTCACAGATGTGACATGTGGTGGCTTCGATGAATTGACGTTGTTGGTCAGGCGTGAGTTGAGTCATAGGAACGGGTGTTTCGTATGCAGACTCCAAGTCCTGGGCTAGCCGTTGTAGTTCGGTGGCAAACCATTTAGCCGACTCCACACCACGATAACTGCGATAGTATGATCTTGAGTCGTCGTGGCTGCAGGATACGTAGTAACCAATGCTAAATGGTTCGTGTACTTGAACCACATTGGTTTTATTAGCCTGATTCTAGAAAATAAAAAATAATTAAAATCAATTTACAATTCGTTTATGTAAACTTACCGGATCAGGGGTCACACGTTTCAAGATACACTCGAAATCAGCGTATACGATGAATGGCACCCGTTCCTTGTGGCTCTGGTTTTTGAATTTGATAATGTTGTTTGTGCTCGAAGGCAGATTAACTCGACACTTATTAATCAGCCCACAATCGAGAAGGTGGCTGTCCAGTTTTGCATCAGTGTTGAAATAGTGCAGACATCGATCACAAATATATTTCTTGACCTTATGTTTTGACAGTTGATTACTAACGAGTCTTGACAAGTCTTTGATCCACACATAATGGAATGTTAGTGGTTCGTCATCATCATCGGCACATTCAATTTGTTCTTCGTCGTCAATGTAACTACTTTGGATGAGGAGTAAATTGATGTGAACATCCTTCTTATTCATAGTGATGTGTGTGGGTGAGACGGAAAACGTCGCCTTCTTCTTACGTAGAATGTATACGTTGATTGACACATCATTCTGACGTTCAAATTTTGGCATCGCTCGCAGCATTACGGGAAACTCGATTCCAGCAAAATTGAGTTCGTTTGCAAACCGCGTGTATTTGGTAACACGGTGAGGATGATCGCCGTGGGCTACTGGGTGTAATGCCGAGAGCAGCGACCACTTGAAACACTCGTTGTCTGCATTTTGAACGTTTACACATGCTCGCTTCCGTTTGATCGGCCCAGGTAGATCAAGATATGACCCAGCACGCATTGGATTGTATTTGTTTATATTTACAGTTAAATTTACGATTCGGCGCAAAGTCCAGCCCGATCCGCGTCCTTGGAACTCTTCCATTTTCCTTCGTGTGGGGTTTGCAACACTGTCTTCAAACCAGACTGTTAAATCAGTTGTTGCACAGATCGCCACATTCCTAGTTGCGAATGTTTTAACTTCTCGCATTTCACCTTCGTTGGTGTTAACACTGTATTCCGACGCTAACACGGTGTTAACTTTAATGTTCCCGTGTTTTGTGATTGCGTTTTTAACACGCACCTTTGCTAGCATCATGGCGTCTGATAGGAATGCGTTGATATCCGTGTGGGTTAAATTTGCTACCGCACCAGTCCGAATTAGATTCTGGAACGATGAATTTATATCGGACCACATGACGCGCTCCGATCGTTTCGTATTGCGCACGCTGCCGCCACCCAAACGTCGTTGTAAAATTTTCAGCCGCATCATTTCGCTCTTGACCATAGCAATTTCGGATATGATGCCGTTCTTCTCACCAACGGTACCATGGCTATTTCGCATAAGTGCGTACAGAGTTCGAACATGTTTTTGAGCCTCGGACAAAAAGAACTCGATTCTAGCAGTATCACTCGGGCTGATCACGCTTATAACCTCCCGCAAAATGGCGGACATCGTGCGATTCGGATTCATTTTATCTACATGCATACCCAAACAGATTAAAAAATTGAATTGCAAATGCAAAGTTTCCTTACCGAGGGCGTCTGTAAAATTGGATGCGAAAAAATGGCCGACTGGATGATGCAGCGCGTGGGTTCACAGCAGTTAAGTTTTGGAAACAAAAAAACACTCACGTACAGTTGAAGCAAACACTGTTGTACTGCGTTTTATAAATAAAACAATCGATGCACACACTGTTGTACTACGTTTTTGAAAAATCACTCGATAATACGTCAATATTGCGAGATCGACGGGGACAAAGTGACTGAGGAATGTGCGCGATGTCGGTTTTACTGAGCGAACGTTGGGGGTGTAAGCCGCTTTTACAAGGGTGCACGCCCTTGTAAAAATCGTGTGCCTATTATATCAAATGAATACATGTTTAAGTATGAGCTGCGTTAGCTTTGTGGTAGAGGCTTTGGTTTTCAACTCGAGGACTCGAGTTCAAAACTCGCGGCGAAAACATTTTTTTTTTTCACTTAAAAATTTCGCAACTTTACACATTGGATGATGTTATGGTTGATTACTGCACGATTTTACATGCGTTTTAGATAGATATGTTTAAACAAACAGGAGTTTTCGGACCCTAAAACTGAGTAACGCACGCCAATAAATCCATTTTAACTTGTAGACTGTCAGCACATTAAAATTAATATCTGCTGCGAATTGTTGCAAACTCTTGCCAACAATTGGCCATTGGATTCGCTAAATTGCTTTTAAAGGTTTTCAACATTTACGATGGTTGGTTCCCGGAACCATGCTGTGTTATATGAAGCCATAAATTTATTTTAACTTGTAAATCGCAGACGTCTGCCGTGAATTGTCATGGTGTCTGAGCTGTGTATTGTGCTGTGGCGCCATTAGAATGTGTGTTTAAAGTTTTTTCTAGATGATTTAATATAGTTGAAATTTTAATATAACATAGTTCAATAATTGGAGAATATAATATATAAATTCGCTATACAGAAATTCGACTGTTTTAATTAGAAGCTTGGCTGATTAGACTGGATGGGGCGTTCCAAAATTAATTTTAAAGTTTCATCGCATGCAATTCAAAGCGTGTTTGAGCCTGTAAAATTATGTATAAATAACACGCAGTTTGCACATTTCTATTTAACTTGTAAATCGCAGGCGCATTAAAGTTTGTTTTTTACATAACCCCCAGACTTGGCCGGTGAATTCTAATAATCTCACCCCTGGCTGGCTGCTCACTATGGGTGTCTTGATGTGGGCGCCGCGCTTATGCGTTCAAAAATTTTTATTCATTAGACTAGGCGTGGTGTTGCAAAATTAATTTTAAAGTTTCATCATGCATGTATAGTTGAAAAAATTACACCACGTTTATTAGAATTCGACCGAGTTTTGGAGCCGCTTGCAATTCTGGGTGCGTTTGAGTTTGTAAAAAATTACGCATAAACAACACAGTTACACAATACATTTTTTATTTAAATCATTTTACATTTTTTATTTAGACATTAAACAATATTACATTTAAATCATAGCACTGTCTATGGCTTGGGAAAAAATTCAATTTGATTATATTCCCCGCCGAGATAGCGCATATGGATGGTCCCATTTGTTGAATTTAAGATTGCTTCGTCACCTCCAATTATTTCAGCCATCCTCGGCGGTAAGAATATCGCATAATCCATTAAATCCGCCATTATTCTAACACCATATCTCGTCTGCACTTTGCGGAATTTGATTATCGGGTATGTCGCACCGACCTCGAGTTGACTCAACTTTCGCAGTGGTAGTTGATGCTACACATTCAGAAATAAAATTGTAAAAATATGCATAATAATGTTTTTGAAAATAACTCACCAACATGGCAACATTATTTAACTTAGTTAAATCCATAGTTTGAATGTGCTTGGTAAAAATAGTTGATTGCAGGTTGTAACACGTTTTGACGAGTAATACGTCAATATTGCGCGGTGGTTTAGGACGAAAAGAGGCCCAATCCATGGCTGTTTGCACACATGTGGACTTTGCACATGCGTAATCAAGTTCAATCCGACGCCTGTCGGTCGAACTCGCAAACACGTTACTTTCACAAAACGCTCCCTGTAATACCACCACCTATCTATCTAGTCATTTAAAGATTCCTGTTTCACAAAGTGTTCATATCACTTATATATATATATATAACAGCTTTCTGCGTCTTTTATCTAGGACCCCAGCTGACTCAGTGGAACGGGTCCGATTTTCGACTTGTGGGTTTGGGATCGAAACTCACTTACGGCGAAAACATTTTTTTCACTTAAAAATTTCACAACTTGAGCGGGAAGTTCAATAGTGTGACGTCAGACATGCCTGGCGGGGAAATTCCTATTCGTACGATTATGCAGTGTGCGCGAGGGAGATGGCGTGTTCAACCATGTGTAAGAGGGGGATGGATGGTGCGCGGGGGTGGAGCAGCCTCGGCTGTGCGACGTCAGACAGGCGCTAAACAAGAAAATTCCTGTCTGTATGCTTACGCAATGTGCATGAGAGAGAGATGGAATGTTCAACCATGTGTAAGAGGGAGATAGATGATGCGCAGGAGTGCAGACGCCTGACATCGTAATTAGAATAATCCTCTGATTAAAGGGTTGTAATCAATTGCGCGGTAATTAGGACAATTACATTTGTGATTAAAGGGTTAAAATCAATTGCGCGGTAATTAGGTTAATTACATTCGCGATTAAAGGGTTATAATCAGATCAATTGCAATCAGATCAATTGTAATCAGGACAATTACATCCGTGATTAAAGGGGTCTAATTACATCTTCGATTAAAGATGGCGTCGATCAATCCGAGAATCAAATCCGCGAATCAATTTAATTCGCGGCTGGCCCCATACCCCCACAGTCTCACTACTAATAATAATAATATATATATATATATATATATAATATAGAAGATAGATAGTTCGTCAACTTCTCCGACAGACGGAAAACCTTTAAAACGTTCTGTCAGCCGCGGAACAGGCCACATGAAATTTTGGGACGATATCGTAGAACAAATTAAACTTTGGAAATTTGAACCATTAAACGAAATCGGAATAAAACAAAATTTACCTGTTAAGGAAGGATGGCTTCAAACCATCCAAGGAATTCAGGAAATTTGGCGAGTAGTAGGTAAATAAAATTGGCTTAGAATATTTAAAAAGTAGAAATTTAAATCAGGACGGGTTAGGAAATTTATTCGGCTTAATTCGGCAGTGCTTAGCAGCCAATACAATGCCCAATGCCTATCAATTCACTTCATCCGTAAATTCCTCAATAATCAATAATTTAGTAACATCTCGTACAAAAGGATTCAATTGTGAAAAAGACAACGGAACCCTTTTGGATAATTTGTTACGATTTTTAGACAATAGCAATCAAAATTCCGAAAATAGCATTACAATAGTGGTCAGTAACGAATTTGAAAATTTTGAACCCATCACGGTAAATAGATCAGATTTGGCAGATAACAGTTACAATACACAAACTTTTTCTTATGTATCCGGGTACTTACTGAAAAAATCAAAATTATTAAATTGTAATATTTGTCAAACTTGTTTGGTATCAGATCGGATGGAACCACACAATTTGTTAATTTCATTTCTCGAACAAAATGAAGAAAATAATTTGTGTATTTTGTAGCTGATATAGAAAAGACCGTTTCCGAATTTTTGAAATTGCATGGGCACATTTTAAACGTTAAACAAACAATTCTGGCTATTTTAAATAAAATAAATTTTACTTGGTTTTCACGTGAACTTCATCACAACATAATGCATTCAAAATTGCTAGAAGTTACTTTAAATTTTGTTGTGAGAAAGTATATTTTGTATTTTAATAATAATAATGTTTCAAAATTTGGTTGTAGAATAAGATGAATTTGCTCTATATAGATTAAAATCCAGTATTCAAATAACTTTTTCCTAGAATGCAAGCTTTTGATGCCTGTATTTCTAATTATTTGAATATACATTTCTTTTACTTACATTATTTATTGTTGTAATAATTAAATTATGTTTTACATAATATGTTTACGTTGTTTTTTGTATAATATGTTATATTTATGTTGATTTACCTACATTGTGTTTTACAAAATATGTTATAATGTTGGTTTACACAATATGTTATATATGTATGTATATGTGTGTTAATTAAAGACATTTAATTCACAGAGTTTTTAATCGCGTAGTACCTATCTGTATAAGTAAAAAATATGGATAAAATTCATTTCAAATAACCCGCGATTATATTTTAGTTCAAAATTTAGCTGTAGTGGCGCTGTACGCATGCTTCTTTTATTGGTGGGAAACTGTGGTAAAAGATAAGCAAAGGTTTACTTCTGGGCGAAATAGTTAGTTGAATTGAACCAAATTGAGGTTGGTGTGCCAAATATTTGTATTGAGTCATCAATCTGTTATCTGTGGTTCGAACCGAACTCCACAGATGCCGAACTCTCTTGCTTCTCTATCCGATTCCCCCCGAACGGTCCAACTCCCGCTCCGTCTCCGGTGCATCCCGGATGGTTTCGGGTCTAGTCGACGGGCACTGCTCACCGGGTCATCGCTCATCAGGAACCCCAAAGAAATAGTTATAAACTTTCTGATTTTCGAATCAATTTTTTTTTTTAGTCATTGTTATTTTCTGATTTTTTTTAATGCGGTTCTCGTTTATTTTTTAACTTGCCGATTTGCTTTTATGCGGTTTTAGGAAGTTATGGAACCTATCCCTATTTTTACCATATAAGCAATGACTTATGTGAATTTTTTTTTATACGGTTTTCTGTCGAACGTATCTACCGCATAAAAAAAGACCCCTGGACCCGAGTGCATCTGTGCCATAGACATATGATCTGTGCTGCATAAAGCCTAATTTTGCACCAAAAAAATAACAATGGGTGAACCAGCAATATTAATTTCTTACGGTGAAGGGGTGAGAATTATAAAATTTAATCGGCCCCAAAGAAAAAATGCATTTAATGCAGAGGTCTATACGAAATTTACGGAAATCTTAAATCAAGACGCCTCCAATGATGAAATCTTGATAACAATTTTTACCGGTGTTGGTGATTACTTTACTAGCGGTAATGATATTTCAGTTGCTATAATAGGCGATGAAGAGGCAACTGTTGGACGTTACAAGAACCTTGTTGATGCTTTCATAAACTATCCAAAATTAATCGTAGCGGTTGTAAATGGACCAGCTGTTGGAATTGGTGTTACATTGTTACCACTTTGTGATATTGTTTACGCTTCCAACAGGGCCACATTTCAAACACCATTTGTACCACTTGCTCTGTGCCCAGAAGCGTGTTCTAGTTACTTGTTCTCAAGGATTATGGGAAAGAGTAAAGCAGGAGAAATGCTGTACTTTAATCATAAAATGGGTGCACATGAAGCGCTGCAGTTTGGATTAGTTTCCTCTGTTGTAGAGCATGAAAAATTAAATGGATTATTTGAAAAATTAATGAAACTAGGGAATGAATTGTTATCAAACCCTGTTAAAATTTCCAAAGGTTTAGTAATGAACAAGAAACTAAGAAATAAATTATTAAAAATAAATGAGAAGGAAGCAGAACAGGTTTACAGGTGCACTATGTCTGAAGATTTTATGCAAGCTGTAATGACATTTGCCTCTAGAAAAAGTAAACTGTAACTTTTTCAATTTTGCAATGAAGCCTTGAAGATTTATTTTATGTATGTATTTGATGTTTTTTATGTATGTAATGTATGTGTTATTTAATGTGCATTAATTTTTAGTTAATCGAAATGAATATTCCACTAACACTATCCATCTGTTAAGAAAGTATCACAATTTTATCTATAATGCATTTTGAAATTAGTAAGATATTAAAAAAAGACATCTTTACATAATAAGATAAACATAAGACTACTATAACAGTTAAAAAGCTGATAGTGTAAACAAGTATGGTGCATAGAAAAAGCTGTAAAAGTTGAGTTTACATTGTGTAGCATATTTCAGTTATTCATTGCTGTTTAAAGCTATCTACTTGATTTTGTTTTATCCTGTTTTTCTAGACATTATCTACTTTGATCTCAATTTCTTTTACGTTGTCTTCTGCCCTTCTGGTTTCTCTTTTAGAAAAGAAACTGAAGAATTAAAAAATGAAACTCTAGAACATGACTTCCACTTACTTATCACTGTTATCATATTATTTATTTTGATGAAAATGGTATATGTAGGGATGCATTATCTTCCAGTTATGAATGAGAAAATAGAGAAATAGTTAAGTGTATGACTTCCAAGGATTCATGGAGACTAATTAAATTTGGCTCCAGAGAAAATAAACTAATTTTTTATTCATTTAAATCGATAAAATAAAAAATTAATGTTGCATTTAATTTTCCTTTCATATAGATACCCCATTATACAGCATAGATTATGTATAACTTATTAATGAGTGAGTGCATGAACAAAGTTCATGTTTGAATGACTAGTCAGTTTGTAGGTGATCAAAATTTATAAAATATGGATACACCAATTGTAACATTTTATAATGACGGAGTTCGAGTTATAAAATTCAATAGGCCTGAAAAAAGAAACGCATTGAATCAAGAAACTTATCGTCTTATTACGAAAATATTAAATGATGATGCTGGAAATAATGAAGTTGCATTAACAATATTCACTGGCTTGGGTGATTATTACAGTAGCGGTAATGACTTCAGTGATAGTTATACAAAAGGAAAAGGTATAAATATGGTACAAAGCAACTTTGTCGAGGATTTTAAGAACCTGATTGATGCGCTTATCAACTATCCAAAGCTTCTTATATCAGTTATAAACGGACCTGCTATTGGATCTGCTGTGATGATATTGGGTCTTTTCGATATCATCTATGCTTCAACAAGGGCCACATTTCAAATACCCATTTCAGTGTATCGTGTATGCCCTATAGGATGTTCAAGTTACACACTTCCAAAAATACTGGGAAAAAGTAAAGCTGGTGAATTATTCTATTTAAATAAAAAAATGACCGCCCAGGAAGCGTATCAATTTGGATTTATTACTGAAATTGTAGAACATGAAAATTTGGAACATTTATTTGAGAAATTGAAAAATGATGGAAAGGAATTCAAAGTGAATCCAATAAAAGCAACTAAACATTTAATAGTTAATGATATTATGAAAAACAAATTAATGCAAATAAATAGAAATGAGTTGGAACAATTTACAGAATGTAGTCAGCTACAAGAATTTCAAAAGGCTGCTTTAAAATTTCTAACTAAAGAAAGTAAATTATGATATAGCGATTTGTTTATTTAGGGGTATTTAGTGCACTACATTTTTTGAAATTGTTTGTCAAATAAATTTTGTTGTTCTTTATTCTTGAAGTTTGTTCTGTTTATGGAATTAATAACTTTATTATGTGCTCCAGGGTTCACAGCAACCTGGAAAACGGTAATATGCCGGGGACTTTAGAAATAAATCAAAATATCAGGGAAAAGCCAGGGAATTCATGCATTTTATCAAGGAATTTAGTTTATGTACCTTGAAACGTTTAAGACAAAATAAAAAAAAATTTGATCAGTTTAGTTAAGAGCACAAATTACTAGAAAAAGGTTAGGGAAAATACTTGTAATGGGTCAGGGGAAACCTGGAAAAGGCAGGGAATTTGAAAATACACAATTACTGTGAACCCTGTAGCTCGCTGTAACTCAAAAAGATTCTTTTCAAAACCAGTGTTATTTGTATTCTTATCACTAGTACAAAGTTCACATATTATGTGATATAAAAAGTGGCCAGAAACATAGGGTACCTATTTAAAAATTGTGTTAACAATGAATTCACCAATAATTACCTATCATAATGATGGAGTGCGTTTCATAAAATTAAACCGACCTGAAAAATACAATCCGTTAAGCCCAGAAGTATTTTTCGAAACTGTAAAAATATTAAATGAGGATGCTTTGAATGACAATATCGTTATAACTATTTTTACTGGGGTTGGTGATTATTACACAAGTGGTATTGATTTGACTGCAGGCAGTAAGGATGGTGAAGATTTTGTTGCAGTTCACAAGAAATCGGTAGATAGTTTTATGCATTTTGTAAATGCCCTCATAAATTATCCAAAATTACTGGTGGCTGTTGTGAATGGTCCAGCAGTTGGGGGTGGTGTTACAACATTACCCCTTTTCGACATTGTTTATGCTTCAGAGACGGCTACGTTTCAAACTCCTTTTGTACCTTTAGGTGTTTGCCCTGAAGGATGCTCCAGTTATACATTAACATTAATAATGGGAAAGAGTAAAAGTGGTCAGCTATTATACCTTAATCAAAAGATGACTGCTGAAGAGGCTTATCAATTTGGGCTAGTCTCCAACATTGTCAAACATGAAAAATTAGATGAATTATTTGAAACATTAAAAAAATTTGGAAAAGAATTATCACCTAATTCTATAAAAATAGTCAAACGCCTAATTATGAATGAAGAACTTAGAAATACATTGTTGGAGGTTAATAAAAATGAAATTAAGCAGGTGTATCACTGTACTAGCTCAGAGGAATTCTTTGAAGCTATTGTAAAATTTTTAAACAGAAAAAATAAATTATAAATTTTCATTTTCAATGATTTTTTGAAACCAACTTATCCTCATTTACAAATTCAAACAAAACAGAAATTCCAATGACTCAAATTTATTTTTTAATACACTAAAATTTACCATATATAGATATTTTACTTATAAGTGATAGCATAAAAATTAGTTTCTTTTCTTTACTTTATCAAAAAACTTTATAAATCGATAAGTGGTGGTTTATAAGATGCCAGCTGAAACGTACAAAAAGAAAACTGTTAAATAATAAACTAAGTAAATACATAATCAGATTCTACATTGATATCCCACGGTGGGTGAAACATATCGACTGGTAGAGGTGTGCAATGTGTTGATCTAAAATCTTTCATATATTTTTGAGCCTAAAAGCAAAATTCTCACCAACAAAATCAATTATTGTTCATATAGTTTACCAAAAATAAGCTCTCTTGATTTTTTTGTTGTTCTGTTAAACCTTCTCCAATTCTTATCGGAAAAGATTTCGAGTTTTCTGATATGTATGACTCCAGAAGTGACATACAAAATTCATTATTCACTCCATATTTCTGTAGAATGTGGTCTAAAATTGAAGTAAATTTTTAATGTTAAAAAATTGATCAATTTTACCTTGCCCGGTTGATGTGACCGCAAGATATTCATGTAACAGTGCTATTTGGGGATCTCCAATTATTAAAGGATATCGATAACGTAGTAGTTTAATTAACAAATGGTTGCCACGATTTGAGGAAAGATCAGCTTCTCTATTTTGAAAATGTGAATTATTTTAGAAATATTAAAATGAAATTAATCTCATACTTTATGCAAATAACTTCATCTTCTGTACGCCTAATAAGTAATACTGGTCCAGGATAATTTATTAACTGTTCATAAACATTTAAATTAACATGTTCCCTGATAGCTAATTTTACTACAGATTCTAGCCAAGTGGGCATGTGATTTATTGCTAATGGCAATAGATCATCAAATGTGGCATCCAATATCTACAATCACAAAAATAAGCTTAATATTACACTAACATTTGACATTTACCAATCCTCTGATATTGGGATAATTCATTGCAGCCCATGTTGAGGAATAACCACCAATACTCCATCCAAATAGTAAAATATTTTCTACATCAAATTTGAGTTTATTAAGGGCAAATTGCATGACAATGTCAACTGCATTTTGGTCTTGATCAGGATACGGCTTTCCCTAATTTCACAAATTTAATTTAAAACAGTCATCTTATTTTATTCCTTACAGTACTACATGCAAATCCCGGATGATTCCATCCAAGAACCGAATACCCTGCATCGATTGCTGTTCCCATTATACCAATTTCATAAAACCCTGCATTTCCTTCACAACAAACAACGAGAATATTGCCATTCACCGTTGAATTACGTTTATCAATAAACATAGTGTCAATATCATTTCCTTCTTTAGTGCGCAACTTAAATCGATTTCCCCTATTTACTTCTATTAATTTTGAACGTCCTTGAAGTAAACCCGGTCCTAATCAAAAATTTACAATTAGCGAAAAAAAAGATATTAAATTATTTACCTAAAATCATTTGCAGTAAACCAATAGAACCAGGATAAATTAATCTAATGCCAAAAGTGTGAATTGCTAAATACCCCATAATTTGGCACGGAAGAGAAGTAACAAATTGGAAGGTATTGCGATGCGTAATGGGTATGTTTAACTGTCGACGAGTTTTTGAAGGATCTCTGTAAAAAATGACAATGTAGTTCAGACACGAATCTTAATGATAAAGTACCCTTCAGTATCACTCCATTTGTATTCAACAGGCCAGGCAGCGAAATCAAAATCATACATTGAAAGTTGTTGTTTCACTGCAGGAGTTAAGCCAGTGTGTGAATCTTTTAAAACTTTAATAAATCGTTGATATGTGGGATTTCTGGATCGACCTATGCTTCTGATGCAAAGGGATACAACTAAAATAACTCCAATACTTGTTACAAATTTCGTCAGCGTCATTAAACCGTCTGCTACAAAGTAGCCCTTTCGGTATAAAATTCCAGCAAGAAATGGCGAAGTATAAAGTCCCAACTTCCACATCATATACAACTAAAATTGAAATTTACAGAGTTCAATCTATAATTGATAAACTACTTACGGAATTGATTACTTGGTCACCCCAACGTTCCAAAGCATACGGTTCATACAATTTCTGCAAAAATCACTATTATTTTAGGTTAACATTCAATTAAATTGTTACCTCAACGGGGCCATTTCCATAAAGCTTAATTAATCTTGGTGTAAACATGCATTCCCAAATTGTCCTAATTGTTGACATGATGCTTACAAATCGATTGTTATTCAAACTCGAAGGAACGATTGCTCAACATATTTTGTTGACAACAAAATACAGGTGACTGTAAAATGACTCAGGACAATATCGTTTTTTTAATGAAATTCCTATAAATCTGTCAGTAAATACAGAAATTTTGACAATGTGATTTAACCTTGTGAGGTAGGGAGCAATTACACCGACTGCTGCGTACGCGCTTTTTAAAAACATGCGTCAATACAACGCCATCTTTATTTTACAAGCCGTGAACTAAGAAATTTGGCAGCAGTGTTGCTAGGCGGACATTTTGCATTCTTCAGTTCAGCATTGCATCATTGAGTTGTTGTTGATATTGTTATAAAGTGCAGTTAACGTTAGATAGTTGTGGTATTTCCAAACCTGTGTGTATTTATTAGAATATTTAACTCAATAATTTGATATTCGACAATATAGAAAGTAAGTACATTTAACCTTTGGTTCATGCTTTTCACATGAAAACTTTTTAGATGACTAGAAAATGTTGTGTCCCAAGCTGCAAATCGAATTACGAAAGTGTTTCCGTAAAGGGGCAAGCTGCAGTTACTACGTTTTCATTTCCAAAAGATGAAGAAACGAAAAAGAAATGGCTTCGAGCTATCCCGAGGAAAAATTGGCAGCCTACGAAGTATTCATCTGTTTGTATAAAACATTTTAACGAAAATGATGTTATATTAGATCAGATATACAAAAACGGGTCAACTGTTACTACGTTGCTATTAGCACACCCAAAATTAAAGGAAGACGCTGTACCCACAATTTTTCAAAATCTTCCAGTTTATCTGTCTTCAACTTCAACAGTAGTTAGACGAAAAGACCCTGAAGTAAGAAGGAAAGCGTTGCAATCAAAAGAAGCTGCAAAAATTGAAGAATTTGTAAAATCTGATATTATAAATGACTTTACAAATTTTCTTGACACTTTTCAAACAAAACTAAATGGTATAAACAGTGAAACAAAGTGGAACTTTAAAATTAAGAGCAACTTTGGTGTTTGGCTGTATTTATTAAATATTGAGTGTTCTAATAGTTCTTCTGAAAGTGAAACTGAGTTAAGTGCCGCCGAAATTTTATGTAGTGTTCTTGTGAAAAGTGATTTAACATTAAAACTCTTTATTGGAAAAGAAGAAATTTCTGCTCACGATTTGAACTGGATTCTCCCTTGTGATTTAAAATTATCTCGATGGTCGCAACTTGAAAATATATTAGTTAGGTATGCCAACGTAAGTCAACACAATTTAAGGACTCGATCTTTTGAATTTTTCTTGCAAAAGTCGTATGAAAATTTAGTTACGTGTAACGAAAAAGCTGAAGAAATGGAAGACTATCAACATAAAAAACAATTGGAACTTTTAATTGATCAGTTAAACATGATATTGTTAAAAAGACGAAAATATTCCCCAGCAACTATTTTGTTTGCATTTATGGCTTATTCATATTCATTGTCTTGTTACATGCTCTTACAAGATCATTTGCTGCTGCCTAGTAAACGATATTTACAACAAATATCTTCTAGATTTAATGTAAAACCAGACAAAAATCTTTCAAATACAAGTCACTATTTGAAACAAATTTCCAAAAACTTGACTGTTCGAGAAAAATATACAATATTACAAATTGATGAAATTTATGTGAAATCTAAGTTAGATTTTAAAGCCAATGGAATTGTTGGCAGTTCAGAAAATAATGCTAAGGATCTGGCAAAAACTATTCAAACTTTTATGATCTCTTCTGCTTTTGGTAATTTTAGTGAAGTTATTCGACTAGTTCCTGTGAATAACACAACAGGAGATCAGTTAAAGATACTCGTTAATGAGGTAATTGAATTTGTTCAAAAATGTGGTTTTCCTATAGTTGCGATACTAACTGATAACAATAGAATAAATCAGAATATGTTCACTTTAATTTCTCCAAACGAATCTATGCCAAATCCATGCTTCCCTGATATTAATACTTACCTATCGTATGACACTGTTCACATTTTTAAAAATGTTAGGAATAACTGGTTGAACAAAAAAGATACTTTTCACACTTTAATATATCCTGATTTTGAAAATTATACAATAAAACGGTATGCATGTTTCGAACATTTGCGACTATTTTTCAAGGACGAGCAAAATAAGTTAATTAAAAAAGCATATAAGTTGAGTTATAAAACTTTGTATCCCTCGAATTTAGAGAGACAAAACGTTTTGTTAGTGGATAATGTTTTTCATATGTCAACTATTGCTGCTTTACAAACGGAAGAAAAATGTACAGATACTGCAAATTTTTTACAAATTTTCCGCATCTGGTGGGATATTGTAAATTCTAAAAACCCTATCGTAGGAAAAATAAAAAGAAATGAATGGGCAGGACCAGTTTGTAGTATTGAGGATGAAAAGTTATTGTTTTTGAAACGTTTTTTGTCTTGGATAGAAGCATGGCAGTCTTTCAAGGACAAAGCTGGCTTAAGCTCCGACACATTTGAAGCAATAAGAAGAGCATCTCAAGTGTTATGTAAAATTGCTAACGATGCTTTAACAAAATTTAATGTTTCGTATGTACTCTTGGGGAAATTTCAAACAGACAAGTTAGAGAAAAGGTTTGGAATGTACAGACGACTATCTGGATCAAACTATAATGTATCAGTTAGGCAAGTAATTGAATCAGAAAACAAATTACGAATAAGACATATTTTGAAAATGATCAATAAAAAAGAAGCATGCTTTAGCAACTTTGCAAATGAAAGTACTGAATCAAATTTATATAATGTTGACATTGATCAATTTCGCCCCATTATAACTTCAAATTATCTTGAATTATGTGAAATCGAGGAATCAAGCTGCATATATGTTTGTGGCTATGGAGCACGATCTGTTTGCAAAAATCTGGAATGTACTGCCTGTGTTTTTTTATTTGAGGAAGGACGCGGTAGTAATGTTTGCAACGAATATTTTGACTTTTTACAGCGAGGTGGCTTAAGTGTACCAAGTTACCATGTTAAGTGTGTTTTCTTTCATATGTATGCTTTGTTAGAATATATTGTAGCTAATAGCGTGTGGGAAACAAAATTTTTGCAATCTTCCTGTCAAAAAGGCATTTTAATTGAACTGACACAGTTAAGCTTAAATTCCAATAACTTTTTTCAACAATTTGAATTACATTGTCTGTGTGGCAACGATGTTTCTAGATTGTTTAAAACATTGTATTCTGTTTTTGCAAATATTCTGTTGAATAACTACACAAAATATTCAAAAGAAACAAATGGCACTAAAAATTTAGAGAAAAAAAGGAAATTAGCTACGCTAACAAAAGAGAAAAATAAACGTTAAAAATATGTTATTTGTAAATAATGTTATTTAATGTTTAATAAATACCACAAAATAAAATTTCCTGCCCTTACTAACTTTTGTTTTATTTCTTAATACTATCAGAATAATGATGTAGTATGGATCATTTCATGTTAGTTATTTTTTAATAAGTTTCGATTGCAACCGACGTGCAATGATACCCGGCCTACTTCTGTGCATTAATGCGGTGTTGCCAAGCATGGCTTCACGGCTTGTAAATAAAGATGGCGTTGGTCAATACCGACATAAAAACACTCATTAACAGGTTTTCAAATTTAATATGACTTTACAGTTACCTTAACCTGATTTTTTTTCGTATTTGACGTATGTCAAAGTTATTGTAGTTATTACTGAGCTACTAAAATAAATAAAATTTGATGACTTTTTAACCCTCCTTAGACGACGGTGTGACACTTCAGTGAGTTGTGCAATTTCTACAGGTGTCCCAGAACTGGTGGAGGAACCCCTAACTGTAAATTCTTTTTTTACAATGGACTCGAATCTTCCAAAAAAATATTTTAAGTTTATCACAAAAGAGTTAATTAACTACAGTGAGATTGCCTTATTGGCGGTTGAGTTTTTTCTTGAAAGTTCGTCTAAAAGGAAATTTTATTGCTACTGTTGCATACATGTATTATTATTATTATTATATTCCCGAATTTTATTTAGGCGACAAAATGTATTATTGATACGTGCGGGATGTAAGTTTATAGTGTTTGCTACTATCTGCGGGAAGACAATATCCGAATTCAAACAAAAAATTTTCTACTTGTTTTTTCAAGGCGCTTAGCCATTACTTTGTTAAACGGCGTCTCTGCATACTACCCTTAGAACCATGGCGGCCACACAGTATACAGGGTGTTCACGAAAAAACGCCCCAGCTCCTAGCGCTATTAGTAGGAGTCCAATTGTAACAAACGATACGTCAAATTAAATGGTTTAAAAAGTACTACAATGTGTAGCTCAAACATAATTTTTACCTGTTTCTCCATTCAAAGGTCAAAGGTCAACTTTATTTTTTCAAATTATAACCTTATATTTTTCTTTGACAATTTGATAGAGATTTTTTTTCTGAATTCAACGATGTATCACAATCAATATTTCTGATTTATTTTAGAGTAATAAACAAATTAAAATAATAACTAATATTATTAGCAGTAGGCTTTAGAAAATAACTGAGACGTAGCGGTGGCTATCGAAACGATGTGTCACAAATAAAAATTACTATTACTATTGTTGCAACAATGGTAATAACCATGGTAACCGGGACATTTAACTGGAGAAATACGTTAACATCGCTGTCAGAAACTGGCTATTAGTTTATTTACCTATTTTTTGCAATAAAAATGAATTATAGCGAGCTTGTCGACATGCTGCAAGTTTATTTAGAGTGTAATAAAAACAGTGGATAAGCATTGCGTCGTTATCAAGAACACTTTCCTAATAGACAGGTCCCAAATCGTCGCAAGTTTGGAAGTTTCCAAAGACTAAAAATGCCAAATCATACCCATCAAGATGAAAATTTCGAGATGAATGTTCTACTAAGTGTTGAAGAAAACCGATGGACGCCTGTGAGACAAATTTCTCAGAATTTGGATGTTTCAATCGGCAGCGTTCACAGCATTTTGAAAAAACATAAATACAAGCCATTTGTACCGCGAAAAATTCATACAATCCAACAAAACGATCCACTGGCGTAGAATAAATTTGTGTAATTTATTTTTAAGCGAGTTAAGGCGAGATCCATCATTTTATACAAAAACTTTGTGGTCTGATGATTGTCAATTTACAAACAACAGACATTTTAATCGTTTCAATCACCGCTATTGGAGTGTAGAAAACCCACATATTGCCATCGAACAAAATCCTCAGATAAAATTTTCGGTGAACGTTTGGTGCGGAATATTAGGCGCCAGGATACTTAATAGGATCAATTTACATTGATGGAAATCTCAACCAAGAAAAATATCTTCAAATTTTGACTGAAGACTTAGAAGAAATTTTAGATGGCTTGCCGTTGCCGTTGAACGGAATGAACTAGTATTTCAACAAGATGGCGCTGCACCACACAAAACGCTCTTTTGATTAGGGACTATTTAAATATAGAATAATGAAGACAAATGGATTGGAACAAATGGACCTATACCATGGCCCGCCAGGTTTTGTGACGTAACACCTCCAGGTTTTTTCTTTTGGGGATACATCCAAGATATTGTTTATGATACGCGTCCGGAAACAGAGGAAATTTTGAGAGAGAGAGAGAATAGTCAACGCTGGTCGGGAAACACCAGCAGAAATTTTAATTAATGCTACACAAAGTGTAGGATCTAGATCTCGACGACAATGTTTGGAAAGAAACGGTGCCCAATTTGAACATTTTTGTTAATTTGACATTTCTTTATTTAATTGTTTAGTTATTAAATGTTATCTGTTGTTGTTCATAAATTAATTATTTAAAATACGTAGTTTCCGTACTGACACATCGTTTCCATAGCCACCGCTACGTCTCAGTTATTTTTCAAAGCCTACTGCTAATAATATTAGTTATTATTTTAATTTCTTTATTACCCTAAAATAAATCAGAAATATTGATTGTGATACATCGTTGAATTCAGAAAAAAAATCTCTATCAAATTGTTAAAGAAAAATATAAGGTTGTAATTTGAAAAAATAACGTTGACCTTTGACCTTTGAATGGAGAAACAGGTAAAAATTATGTTTGTGCTACACATTGTAGTACTTTTTAAACCATTTAATTTGACGTATCGTTTGTTACAATTGGACTCCTAATAATAGCGCTAGAAGCTGGGGCGTTTTTTCGTGAACACCCTGTATATAAAGGTCTTTCTTTTTTAAATATTATTTACGTGGTGCAATATACCTATCTGAAAGAATCCCTGCAGATTGGGTTCTGTCAGCCTTTATCGCATTTCTGAAAAAAACTCAGAGCATGAAAATGCGAAGATCATCGCACAATTAGCTTAATAATCCATGTTGCGAAAATATTCACCAGAATAATTTTTACCAGTTTTCCTAACAGTTCACAATACGAATTCAGACGGGGATCCGGTACCAGGGAAACAATCTTTGATTTGGCAATAATTGCGGAAAGATACTTGGAACTTCAAAGAAATCTTTACGTCTGCTTCATCGACTACCAAAAATCCTTCGACCGAGTGAAACATGATAAAATGATTGAAGTACTGGTGAAGTACTATCCGAAATTTATTTTATTTTCTCTTGTAAATCGAGAGGAGTACAATTGATGTCGATTTTTCACCATTATGATTCCATATATATTTCAAACTAAAAGTGTGACACCAAATTTAATTCAAAGTTTACTATCATATTTCAATCAATATTGATTAAATTTGGAATCCGAAGAAATATTTTTTTCAATTTTGAAAATAAGGCAATTATTGTATTTTACTGTGTTTATTAACTCGCTTTTGTACATACTGCGCCACCTAATAAATTACTTTTTAACTTAACACTTTACAGTATACAGATATCTACTTTAACACTTTCCCTTGTTAATTTTAGAAAGTCATCAAAAACTAAAAGAAAACATGAAACTATTCTAAAAGTCCCACTTTATCACACAAAATCTTGAGTCGAATTCTGGCCAGAGGTTTTGTCATCATATCTGCAACCTGTTCTTCAGTTGAGACCTGTTTGATTTCAAGGTTTCCTTCTGTTACCTTTTCTTGAATAAAGAAGTGCTTGACTTCGATGTGTTTCGTTCTTCGATGAAATTCAGGGTTTTGAGTAAGTCTCACTGCCGCTGAATTATCCACTGCTAGAATCGAAACGGGAAATATCTTAACAATTTCTTTGAACAATCTGGTCAGCCAAATTATCTCTTTACTTGCCTCATTTGCTGCTACTATTTCTGCCTCTGTCGTAGATGTAGCAACCATTGCTTGTCTCTGACTCAGCCACCTGCCCCACCTGCATATGCTATAATGACTCCAGAGGTAGATCGACCAGTCTTTGTGCATCCTCCAAAGTCTGCGTCGCTATAGCACTCTAGGATTCTCTTTTCTTCATCACGTTGATAGACAATTCCCAGATCACTGGTGCCAGCAATGTACCGGAAAACTCTTTTGACTCTGGCAACGTCTTCTGTAGACGGATTGTCAAGTGACCTTGACAAAAACCCCACGCTGTAGACCAAATCTGGTCTGGTGCCAAGCATCAAGTACATCAGTGCTCCAACTGCCTGCCTGTATGGAAAGTTGTGTTCCTTCTTAACTTCTTTCCCTGGTTGCAAAGTTTCAGTATTTCTCAGCATCGGTGTCAAAACTGGCTTGCATTCTGAGAAATTGAATCGCTCCAAAATTTTCTTTGCATGTGCTTCTTGATTTACTTTTATACATGTTTCTGTTATTTTGATTTCTAGTCCCAAAAAATATGCAGCTTCTTTTGAGACAATCTTAAATTCTAACTTTAATTTTTCAAGAAAAACTTCCAAGTCTTGGGAGTCTGTTGCTCCAACCAATCCGTCATCCACGTACAAAACTACCAAAAGCTTTTTGCTGTTTTTCTCGCGAATGTATAAACATGGATCAGCTTCACTGGCTCTGAATCCCAACTTCAAAAGAAATTTTCCGAAACGTTGATTCCAATATCTTGGCGCCTGTTTGAGACCGTATAAACTTTTCTTCAGTTTGCAGACTTTATCTGTGCCTTCGGTGTACCCTTCTGGTTGTTTCATATAGATAGTTTCCTCAAGTTCACCATATAAAAACGCTGTTGATATGTCGAACTGGGCAAGATGCATCTGCTCATTTGATGCTATGCTTAAAACTGAACGAATAGTGCCCATCTTTGCTACTGGACTAAAAGTCTGATTGTAATCTATTCCAAGTCGTTGACTGAATCCTTTGATGACAAGCCTTGCTTTGTACTTATCGATACATCCGTCAGGATTCATTTTCAAACGAAAAACCCATTTACATGAGATTGCCCTTGCACCCATTGGTAGATGTGCCAGCTCCCATGTTTGGTTTTCTCTCCATTCGGAACTCTGTTTGCTATTCAAAGCTTCCTCGAATGTTTCAGGATTTTCTGTTACATTGACAAAATTCTCCGCTGCCAACACAAAGTCGTCGTAGCGCTGTGGTTTCCTCAAAGTCGAACGATCCCTTAGACTTTTTCCTAATGACAACTGAGAATCTTCTTCTGCATTGTTTGAGTCAACGTCAATTTCGGGTTCATACTCATTTTCGTCGCTTTCTTCTTTTTCTATTGTGCCTTCTTCTTCTTCTTGCTTTGCAATCTGGTCTTGATGTTCTTTCTTACATCTGAGATTTCGGAGTGGTACCTCAATTCTCTCTTCACAATCTCCTGGCATCTCAACAAACTGAACGTCTCTGGACAAAACGACTTTGTGCTTTTTTTTCACATAGATTCTGTATCGCTCGTCACCATCGTATCCCACTAGGTATCCTTTGACAGCTTTCTCATCCTTCGTTCTTCGTTTCTGAACTGGAATGTTAACGTAGCACGTAGATCCAATAATTCGTAAGTGTTTTATCCGTGGTTGTTGATCCATCCATAGTTCATATGGGCTGACTCCTTTTTTCGACGATTTTCCTGTTCTATTGAGAACGTAAACTGCGGTGTTCACTAGCTCTGCCCAAATTTCTATTGGGAATTTGACATCTGAATTTGAGTATTTGAAAGTTCTTGCCATTTCAACTATGGTCCGATTTTCTCTTTCAGAACTACCATTTTGCTCAGGCGTGTATGGAGCCGTTAGCCTCTGTGTGACTCCATAATCTCGTAGAATTTTCCTTACTTCTTCATTGTCAAATTCTCCTCCATTATCGCTAAGCAGTTCTTTGATTTGATGCTCTTGGGTCGTTGCGTGTTCTAGTACCTGCTTGAGCATGTCTTTAACTTCTGATTTTACTTTTACTGTAAAACCATAGCGAAATTTAGTGTAGCTGTCTTTAAACACAACTAAATATCGCCTCTTCGTAAACGATTCGTCAAAAGGTCCACATATATCGGTTGACGTCAGCTCTCCAGGTTTAGTTGCTTTAATTCTGGTGCCAAATGCTAGCCGATGTATTTTTCCATAGATACAGGGCTCGCATATTTCTTTATTCATTTTGACTTTAATACCTAACTCCCTTTCAAGCTTCTCTTTGACATGCCGTTTATCTTGGTGCCCCCATTTCTCGTGATATAACTGGAATCTTGAGTTATCATCAACTACAATGTTTATATTTGTTTCTTTCTTAGGAAAAATTGATTCAATGGATGCCCTATATAGCGTTCCACCTATTTTGCGAACTCCGCACAATATTACTTTTCCATTGACCTCGAGCCAGCATCTGGTTGCTGTCGACTTGAACTCGCTTGTTATATTTCTGTCTTGAGCTGCTAAAAGAGAGAATAAATTTCTTGAAATTTTTGGAACGTACCACACATCTTTTAACTCCATCTTTTGACTTATGCGGTTGACTGTCGATACAATCTGAATGGTTCCTTTCCCAATTGCCTGAAGTGTCTCTTCTCCAGCACCTCTTATGACACACGGGTTTTCAAACTTTATGAACTCAACAAACTGATTAGGGAGATTTGTCACATGTCTTGTCGCTCCATTGTCAATCCACCAGTCAGCTGCATTTACCTCTGTTGTGTAAACTTCGTTGCACAAAGTAACTAGACCTACATTGGTATCGAGTGCGTTGCTCTGAGCATCGCCTACAGTTTTGGCTTTTGGCGGTCGTCCGTCAGCTATCCATTTTCTGCAGTCCCGAACCCAATGCCCCTTCTTTTTACAATAATTACAACTGTCTTCCTTTTTGGACCTCGTATAATTTGATTTTGCTTTATTTTGTTTTTCTGATTTTGCCACTAGCGCCTCTTGTTCAAATTTGTCGCTGTCTGCAGTTTTTCTGAAGTTTCTCTCAAACATGCACAACTCCATTGTTAACTCGTCAAATGTTTTCGCATCGTCTTTCGTCAGCAGCATCCAACTAGACCGAAAAGTCTCAAATTTGTTTGGCAAAATGTGTAACGCCTTGCACACCAACATTAAATCTGGTAACGTGTTCTCACTCTTTGCTTTGAGTCCATTGTTTAACTCATTCCACAAACTTCTTAACTGTGCAATGTTCGTTGAAACATCTTCTCCCGACGTCCAACTGAATGCAAATAAATCTGTACATATTTTGAACAGCTGATCCTTAGACGTTGCCTCAAATTGTTGCTTAAATGCCTCCCACGCATCATGAGCCGTTTCTTTGTCCATAATTTTCTGATAGACTGCGTCTGTTACTGAACTTGTTATCATTGACTTAGCATAACTAGTTGCCTTACGATACAAGTGACTATCTTCTTTGTGTTTCTTTCTCTCGGTTTCAGACGCATTTGCTGCTATCGGTTCTGGCTTCACTAACCTCTTGTCAATGGCATCCGTGGCTCTCTCGTGATAATCTAGCAGATCTCTGATTTTCCTTTTCCATATGGGCCAGTCTGATTCGCCCGTCAACGGTTTAATGTGCTTCGCTAAATCCATCTTAATTTTGAACTAGACTTCACAAGAAACTTTTTAAATTATTTTCACTTAAATAAAAAACGTGGCTGTCCCATAACCTATTGTATTTTACTATGTTTATTAACTCGCTTTTGTACATACTGCGCCACCTATTAAATTACTTTTTAACTTAACACTTTACAGTATACAGATATCTACTTTAACAGCAATAGCGCCGAAAAAACTACAACTTGGTGGACAATATAATTGCTTACAAAAAAGGGCAATAGAACTAAATATTATTATTAAGAGTGGAAATAGTTATTTATGATACTAGTGTTAAAAGTAAGATTTTATTTTGTTAGCGAAGTTTAGAAAATTTCGAGGTAACGTAAGTACTCGTGTGGGGCTTGCCAGGCCCTATAAAGTGCAAGCTGGAAATAATTAATTGCTATACGGTTCCGTGTGAAAAATTATTAAAGTTCAGTAGTATCAAGTGAATAGTCTAATTGAGAAATACCCGAAATGACAAGTTCCTGAATCTTATGGTATAAGTGGTATAAAATGTTGAAACAGCCCAGTACGCGAGTACTTAAGGGTTAAATGGGCAATAAGGATGCTAATTCGTTATGAAATGTATGTTTAGAAGTTAATAAATTCTATCGTAAATAAATGTTTTTGAATTGTTACTTTAAAGTTTCTTAACTACCGTGAATAGTAACACCTGGGTGGGCTGCAGTGTTTCCAAATGTACGTTTCATTCAAATGGTCCGTGAAAACACAGGAAGCATAGTACAGCATTTTAGTATGAAAATTTGCGACCACAAATTTTTAGAAGAATATCGGTACGAACAGTTCTTTCGCCAATTCATAGACAACCTGTATATGGGAGGTTGTAAAGCAGACCCCACGATAACCTAGACTAAAAGTAAACATTTTCTATCCATAATGACTTCTTTGTATTTCTTAATAAGAGTTCGGTTAAACTCCATTACATTACGTTATTTTTATATTAGTTGTGTTCAGTTATTTAAAGCGAACAGCAGTCAGTGTTTCACTAACCTTTTGTAAACCTAAAATTTCAAAGCCTAAATACGTCCCTGCTACTGAACGCGTGCCATTACTATTTGGCATCTCCGGGACATTTTGTTTCTTCAAAAAACTTTGTAATTTTACAATAGCCTGACTTTCCTGAATTGCCTGACTTATTGGTTATGACTTGAAAGTTTTAAATAACATTTCTTACTGACATCACAGGATTTCTACTTGAAATAATGGCGAATTTCAATAACGAGCTGACAACAAGTTCTTGATAGTTTTATATTAACGAAAATTATAAATAAACGATTTATGAGAAGAAAAACTCAAAAAATCCATGAAAAATGACACAAATGAGCGCCACGACGCCAAATGATAAAAACTTAAAACGGAGCTAACATCGGATCTTAGCTTATCAATAACTGAATACATAACCAAATTTTTTTTGCGGGATGACCAATACTGTTTGCCGACTCTGTACATACCACTTTATAAATGCAATTTCGAACGAGGGTAATTAATTTTGTTTTGTATCCAGTACAATCAATCAATAAATTAGCAACAGTATAATTAGAATAAAATAAATATATATTTTCAAAATATTGGCTGCACATTACTATCAGGAAGTATAACATAAGTTTTATCGAAAAATATAGTAAAGTTTTGTCTATAATCAGCAAAATACCGATTTGAGTAAAGTGGTTTCAAATGATTGTCGTTTTAAACTGTTGATAAAGCCCACTTTTTACAGTTTCAAAATAGGTAAAAATACTTTAGATAATCACGCATTCCATAAATTTGTTGGGGCTGCAGTTACGTGCCTATCTAAAGTTATAAAAAGTCGGAGAAATCGAATTTCTTTTTATTCTCTTGTTAACAATGCATTTTGTAACGCTATTTAGGGTGCTCGCAGTTTTGACATTTTTTGTTTGTGTTTGTTCGATCAGTTATCACGGTAAACGCAAAGGCCGCTGGTTTGGATACACACATACAGAAACAGTTGTGCAAACACAATTAATTACTTCTTTATTGCCTTCATCGTGCGTACACGTGGAGGCAACGCTCCCGCCATGTAGAAATGTTCGAAACATGCACCAATTTCCACAATTTATTGGTCCACGATTGTATTCAGAAAATGTGTGAGTATCGGATTAAACCTAAACTTATAAAATTTAATATTTTGAATCGTTTCTCAGTAATTTTCAATCGCCCTTTCAAGCACCTGCACTTGACACTTTTGATTTTGATATGAATCCAAACGAAAACAGATCGGTAAGTTGGGCTGAATATTTGGGCCTAGCTACACCGACGGTGACAGTCACCGCAATAAAATTGCGTACTATAACAGCACTGGATCCGCGAACAGTGGTCACGTTTTCTGTTAAAGGATGTAGGCCTGCAAGGTTGCCGATGGATTTGTCGAGATGTCCCATTAGCACGCCGTCGTCGCTTTTCATTGAAGAAGTTTTTCCCACACCCACTTTCAGTGTGGGATTGCAAGCAACTTCAACCGTGTCCCAACTGAATGGATATCAAGAGTCGATACAAAGTGGAAACGGTATCGAATTAAGTCCATCCACGGAAGAAACTTTAATTGATTCGTCTCATAATTTGGCTACTGAACGAATGTGGGAAGGAGATTATTGAAAATTTGTTCTTTTAACGTCCCACATGCTTCATATATTTTTTCGTTTAATTTTTTATCAGTTGCCTTTAGCATTTTTTCATTTATTGAAAATATTGGTGTTATAACGGGTGACTAATACATTTTCAAATTAGAAAAGTGGGCGTGTCCTTGATTAATACGGTAAACGTTAAAAATTCAAATCAAATTCAATACTTTGTAACATCACTGGTAAATTTTTGATTAATTTTAGGTAGTGAATGTTTCTGTTTGAAAAAACACACTTTGTTGTTAGAAATCATTGAATTTAACTTGAATTTTTGACATTTGCCGTATTATTCAAAACAAATCCACTTTTTCCGTAGCTCACCCTAATCTGAAGACTTATTGTTCTTCCTGTATACAGGGTGAGTTAAGTTTTACCGCCACGCCCATAATACCTATTAAAAATTGAGGGGAAAGTATGCAATTAACATGTTACATCAATTGAAGTTTGCACTTTGAACAACTAGTAATTGAGACAAAGCCAAAATTTTACCTGATTTAAAAAAATATTTTTTTTTCTTGTTTCTATGTTCTTTAATAATATAATATTACTCATGCAATTTATGAGAATTGACAAATTACTTTGAAGGGCTATTTTGCCACCGGCGGTAAAACTTAGCTCATGTTTATCGCATAGCATTTTTGAGACAAAACATTTTTCTAGTAGTCAAAAAATTCTGAAAATGGGAAGTAATATTCTTCAATTGCCAAACAACAAGATGGCCGATTTTTTTTTAGATTAATTGTGTGTGAAAATTGACTTTGACAGCAATTTATTAACAAACTATTAAAGCTATGAGGAATTTATTTTTACAAGCTTACCTACGTTACAGAGTAGAATTTATTAATAGCTGAATAAATCGTACTCTAACATCGTCTAGTATAGGTATTAATGACAAAAGCCTTAAATTACACCCTCGGTAAAGCTAGAATGATATAAAAGTTTCTGCAATAAACATTTGCAGAAGGACATCTGATACAACGTAACAAAGCAACAATATCTTGACCCGTTTGGCAAGTTAAGATTTACGGTCTTTCAAGAGAAAAGTTTTAAACACTTATTAATTTGAAATCAACGGCTCTATCAAAATTTTAAATTTCTGTAATATTTTGAACGTAATGACCCGATCTTGATCTTTATTTGTTTGGTTTTACAGCATCCTGGCGCCGTTGGAATAATTAAATTTACAAAATTGAAACTCTCATTTTGTAGTATGGTAGTATCGTAATTGTAAATTATTGACTGCTTGTTTTCAATTTTTAGGCGAGATTAGAAAGATCCTTTTTCCCGAAAATGCTATTCGATGGATCACCCTATACCCAAAATTGTTTTCTTTATTTGAAATTTCTGAACTTTTTATTATTTATTACATAACAAATAAAAAAATCGGTTATAGAGAAGTAAATGAGGTATCTATATTTATTGTTTATAATGTAAATGAATATTATAGGTTCTGCAAATTAATTAATGAATGTTTTCGTGTTTTTTATTTATCTATAGGTTTATCTGTGTCCATTTAAAAACAAAATGTTTTTGTTAACTAATCTAATTTACATATTCTCATTGCCAATCGGGAAAATCAAACCAAACATATTTTCCAATCAAACTATTTGCATTAAACAACAAGTTTTTATGTACATTTAAAATTAAATTTATATTACAATTATGTTTAATTAAGTTTTAGTATTTACAGTTGCAATTAACAAAAAATAAAAAGTGTTATTTTGTGTTACCGTATAAAAATATTTAAAAAAAACACCTACACGAAAGTAGCAGGCTTTTAATGATTAGAAAAAAGTACAGCTGTTGAATAAATTCAATAACTAATTTCACACCGACCAATCTCGCACGTATACCCAAACTTTCAATACTTTTTATTTACTTTTTTAAGGCAGATGCGCAAATAATAGCTTACAATCATGTCATGTTCTAAATTATTTTTAAATAAGTGTAACACATATTTTTAAATAAGTGTGTTATCTGATTGCACATTTGTAATCATTATCATAAATACCACCTAACAATAAAGCAATTCTCATGATGGTTTCAAAGTGTTCTGTATGTTGATACTTTCTACAAAATTGTATACTGTATGCATTATTAAAAATAAAAAAATAATTTCTCTGGGATTATAAGATTTTTATGCAAGTTTCTTGTAACTAGTTAATTTTTTTCCAATCCAAAGAAATGATGTAAAAAATGCACTAATTTGTGAACGGTTTTGTACTTGAGATTTTCAAACTGTAACCTCGATCTACAAGCATAAAATGACAGCTTATTAACATAAACGCCGTAATATTCCGACCGTAGTATAGTTTCATAATAATGGTCGTAGGCTTTAATGTAAATTTAATTGTTATGATAAGTACCCATAGAATTGCATCGTGTGTAAGGTTTTCTATTCAGCATCTGGTCGACTTGATTAACCCGGGAAGTTATAAAGATGAGTAAGAACCTGATTTTGCGTTAGTTGTGTGCCGCCAATTCGATCACATCAATGTTATTCGCAAAATGTATACGGTACCGTTCATTTTCCTAGTGTTCGCGACTGTTAACGGGATCAATCCCTATTTCGAATGTTTGAAAATATTTAATCCTCAACATTTTTTAAGTCAACTTCCTTCGTTAAATCTGCCCTACATAAACCATTTACCGGTCCCGGCCCACCACGTATCCTTGATCAAGCCATCCCCCGTCTTGACCACAAAAGTGTTGCAAGTGGTTACCAGATATGTCAGCAATAATCCGGTCTGCATTAAAGCTAATGGTAAAAAACCGATGTGCAAACCTAACTCATTATTTAATCGCAAGAAGGACATTTCGAAAGTCGGTGCCGAATACACAATCTCCAAAGAAATAACAGTAAAGGACAAAAAAACAAGAAATCAAACTAAGAATCGTTTACATAAAATGTTGATTCAAGATGATAGTGAAGGGAACAGAAGCAAACCGAGAGGTCAAAGTATTCAATTGGAAGGCAGCGAAAAACTGAAAATGTTTAAGGGTACGGACAGCACGCCGATTTTAAGTGAGTCAGGTGTCAAGGATATGTTAATTGAGGATCGTTTGGATCATCTGGAAGCTGTTCTCCCGAATTACACGAGACGGAGGGTTTATGAAACCAAAACTATTACGATAACTTCTGTGACGAATTTTCAAAGGAAAACTGCCACGTTGATGCCGAGAAATTGCATGCCGCACGGGATTGAATTGTGCCCTTCGAAAACGAAGAAAAGAAGAACGAGAGCTACCGAGACACCTACTTCCATTGGTGACATTTTAAACTGATTTTTGTATTTATGTTATTTATTGTAGCAATAAAGTGCACTTTTATATGATTGAAATGTAATTCTTTTAAGCAATTTTTATTTTATTTTTTCGATAGAAAATAACGTCTGAAACGGTAAAATACGTTTTCCCCTTTGTTTCCGCCGCCCCGTAAATGCGGACCTATGAACAAGACTATTAAGATAAGAATACATAAATAAAACACAGACAAAACACAATGCGATTACCAAACTTGCAATTCTGAGAAACTTACTTTCACAATCCCATCTGTAACAAAATACCGTCCGAATGAAACGACACTTGATTAATTTTTTAAAAGTGATTGAAATGGTTGAAAAAAAGACTAGAGGACAGAGTAATAATGAAAGTTGGTTTGCGGAAAGGAAAAACCGTTTAACGTCATCAATGTTTGGGCAAATAGCGAAACGCAGCAAAAATACTAAACTCACGATTGTGACTACCCCTATTGTGTTTGTGTTTTGCATGTCGTCACCGTCTGTGAGACCCGATGCCAGTCGGAATGTAAGTACATACAATAAGTTGAATGCAATTTGCCTTTGAAATTTTTTGAAATTTATTTTTTTCATTTTGTTTAATAGCTTATTATGATAAAACTTAGCACCAAACTTATTTTCGAAAGAAAGTCTAATGATTTGTATTTTTTTAGAGATGTTACAAAAAAGTGACAATTTTCATATCAATAGAATTACCAACTGTTAAGTTTAATAAAAATAATGTTATATTAAATCTAGTTACAGAAAAATGAAGTTTCATTTATGTTAGATAAATTACTAAAATGTCGATTATATGAACTATACTTGGACATATTTAATCATTTCAAAATACCTTCCACAAATTTAACCTTTCCTTGTTATTACTGCATATTGGGAAGGTTCGGGTTTAGTCACTTATGGGTTTGTTTTGAAAAGCTTGAAATAAATATAGAATGCTGAATATTTGGTTCATTGATTGATATGTTTTTCATTGTATTACATTACTAAGAACGAAAAGTTATTAGTTTTTAATTTTTTTAATGTGTTGTAGCGAATTTCGTTAAATTGATTAATTTTTTTTACCCTTCATTTTGGGAATTAATTTTTAAACTATAGCATTTTTGAATAGAGCATGAAGAGACTTTTCAAATGAGGTATCACAAGCCCCCCTTCCTATTTAAAAATTTGGGGGTTGCAACTGTCACTTGAAGGGGGTTGAGGTTAGGGATAGAATTTTCACTTTACAGGATATCATGTAATAGACTAAAAATGACGTGTTTCGGGATTTTTTCTCAATATGCACAATAATTGAAATAATGAATTTGTTCCATTGCCCAGGCGCGCACTGTATATTTATTTTGATACTTACCTGCAGTATTTCATACTAAATTTTAAGCTGAATCAGCGTGCGCAATTTCAGTTCTAACTTTAGTACTGAAATAAGCATCGTGCAATACAGGGCTATTGGCGAAAATATTGTACGATTTTTATACTCAGTGACATTGAAATTGCAACATCAAGAAGGTTAGGAATTTTTTACTTAAATTTGACAGAATGGTTTCAAATTTCAAAAGAAAAGCGTTGCTCTGTTTTTGTTAATTATACACCAGGATTCACAGCAATTGTAAAGCAAAGGGTTTAAGGCGCAGGGTTCATTAATCTCCATTAACCCCAGATCTAAACACATGCTTGAACGTAAAATTTTCCGCTATTTCCGATTCTGGCACCAGATATACGGGTTCCCATTTTAAAAAACAAAGTTGATCTCTAGATGACCTTGAAAATGAGGTGCAAGATAAAATCCAAGGTCACCTTTGCATTCATCGTTGAAAACTACTTAGGGTATGAATTTTGGTTATTTCTTTTTTCACTAATCCCTCGAGATTTCTAGGAGTTTCCATACTTTTTCTACACGCTGTATGTATAAAAATAATTTGCATGCAATAAAGAAAAAAGTTAATTTTGGCAAATAAAATGATTAAAAAAAGCAAAAAAAGAACAACATTGTACTTAGTTACTAAAAGTTTTTTTCTGCAAAATTTTTGTTTAATAAAAATTTTATCTTTATTACTTTCATAAGCATAATTTTCTCATTGTTAAAATAATTATTTTCACCTTTTATCTTGAAGATTGAAATTTTTAGAGCAGATTACGTGGTTGCTCCGGATAGTAATTATCGCTCCAAGAGACAGAGGTCAATACAGTAACGTATTGCAACATAAATATTCTTGTCAAGGAAGGAACATGTCCTTAGAAGGGAACAGAATTTATAATTAATACAATGTAATATAAATTGGGAAGGTTACAGAAAGATTTATTTATCAACAAACATTAACATAATAAAATGTTGTAAAATCGTTTTTAGTTCATTAATTATAGTGAACTGTTTTTTTTTTATCTTCCGATGATACAATAATAGAACATTTTAGTGTAATTTTGTTTGTATTTTTAATGAAAATTGTGCTACCTTCCTTCCGTGTGACATGCATGCACACATCCGTGAAAGTATTCCACAAAAAAATTACATCCTCACATTTACCATCAGTTCACATTGCGCTCACGTAACTGTATTGTTACAGTTTTGCATGATTAAAAACAAATTTCCACCACTTAAAGAACCCCCAGTTATCAAAATAAAAACCGCCACAAAGGTTTCGACGAGGGTACATAAAGGGGGAGAATTAGACATCTTGTATCTTAAACGCAATGTGCACTGTGCACTTTACAACAGCTTTCGGGATTCCCTACACATGTTCCTGTTCTTTAACAAGAAACCTACTGAAGCATAACTTGTGAATATTCAGCAGTTCCGTGAAGGTAAGGCTGAAATATTATAATGGCGAGTTATCATCATCAAGAAAATTATATCCCACGTCATTCCGCAAATGCCTTCACACTCTAAGTTATTTTAATGCCATCCCGAAATTATACAGAAAGCCAAACTTAATTCATTTCCGCTACAACGTCCGGTTTAAAATGGACACAAATTATCTGGAACTAATTTTAAAACCACGCTCTGAATATTAATTGCGTTACTAATAATAATTAACCGATTTGTGTTTATCAATAGGAGTATGCTGTATAAATTCGAGACACAAAAATATAAAGACAGTGAACTCGAGCCAGTATATTGTGGGTGTATTAACACCCACAAAACCCTCTAAACCACTCGATTCAAGTTCAATTCAAGAAATCCAATCAGAACATTTCAAGGTATTGAGATGGCTTGTACTTTTCTAGATTGTATTGTTGAAGCAAGCAAACTTTCAAGTTAACAACTTTGTTGCAGACAAAAATTATATTTCACTAGTTTTGAAGGTTGCAATATTAAATTTCACATGATATCGAGACACGGTTTTTGAAAAATGTTTGCAAGCTGTCGCATCCTCGAATTTTCAAACTATTCTCTAAATAACAATTTCCTAAATAAGAAAGGTCAACCGCGAGTTGCATGCCGACCGTTCATCGGGTTTTCTTGTGCAAGGTTGATACAGTTTTATTTGGAAGGTCGTCTTGGTCCCGTTATTGACTTAATATTTTGAATCGCAGGAAATCGAAAATTCTGCCTATTTGGTAGGAAAAGGGTGTTTATGGCATCGACCCCAGCGATGTATTTTCGACGAACCTCATTCGTCCGTGGAAATATTAGAACATTCAAGGCTAAAAAACGCAACGTGAAATAACTACCTACCACCTGTTCGCTCTTGATATTTAATCAGTGGGAAAATATTTATGAATCCAACAATGAACGTATATGAATGATATTCATGAAAGAAAATTACAAGACCAACTTTGTACTGTTGTACTCTGCGTCTTATTCGATGTTAATGTTTGCATTGAAAATTTATTTTATGCAATTTATACGGGCAAATGTTTCCCGTAGAATTATTACACAATCTGCAGGTGTGATTAACCTTTAAAAACTTCCTGTTTAATTATCAAATGAAGAAATGCTTGGAATAAATCGTCGCGAGTGGGGTCGAGACCGTCATCTATAAAACCGTCTGGCTATTTTTATAAATTAATACAAACATACAAGCAAAACAATCAACAACGAACTAAAGCTTACAAATAAACCTAAAATTGAATTGCTGATTTGTTTTAAAAAGTAAAATTGATTCTGCTTTATAATGGCATGAATTTAAACCGTATTAAACTTTCGGCTAGGTCATAATGACTTTTAATTTTAGGTTCAAATATAAGCGAATTCCAGGCTAATTATAACTGTTAATTACTTTTTTGATATCTTTGTCACCTTTTTTTCAATTAATCTAATCCTAATAATTATGTGAAATTTGAGAAAATTCGAAGATATTATTTTTTGAAAGAATCAGTTTTTATTTTTCTCTTCAAAATTAATGCTAGAAATAAATAATTAAGAAAGAAAATTGACAGTCTTACTACTTCAGAATCATAGGTAAAGCAAATTTCAACTTAGTAACTTTCAATCAAAGATCAATTTTGGAAGGAACACTAGCGATAGAACCAGTGAATACTGGTAATAAAAAAGATACTCTTTAGCAAAGGAAATTGTTAACAAAATGGTATATATTAAGCTTTCGCTAACTAGATGGCGTAAGCTTAAAAACCTTGAAAATGAAGAAATTATATTATTACAGTTATTTTATCAGTTACGAGAACGTAGTTACATAATAAGCTGTAGATATGGTATCCTTACAGCAGCTCTTCTTCGTCCATTCCTGGACATGGGCTTCTTCTGTTCTCTTCCATGACTCTTTGCTCTGCGCCCTACTTTGTTATTGATGTCGTCGAGCCAACGTCATGGTGGCCTGCCAATATTTCTTTTATGTTTTGCGATATCGTCTTCTTTAGTTCTGCCTGATTTCTTTGTTTACGACATCATCTCTGAGAGCTATCGCCAACATCATTTGTTGTTCTAAGTATGTTGGTTGATTTATTGATGAATGAAAAGTATGCAAGTGTTGAAAACTGCCATTTTAAGGTTTATTGGGGTACGATAATTTGGGTGTGACTATCCACATTATTCAAATTGTCTATTTATTTCGTCAGTTTAGTTTTCTTTGCCTAATTTAAATATACATATATTCTTCGACATTGTCTGTGACGTAGTCATCCAGGCGTATTTCTGTATTGTATGTTGTCAGAATTTTTGTTTTGGTTAAGAGTGCTCCGGATGGTGCAAATATTTTGGGGCTCGTTAACCCGTCTCCCCTTCAGAGTGCAACTGTACTCGCATAAGTTACAAATCGGTCAATTTGGCAACGGCGAGGTTGTTGTAGTGAGTGGGAGTAGAGACGTTTCGTGATACAGAGGCATAAATGAACTAGCGAAGAGCGCGCATGGGGTTCTTCGGATCTGATTCTGTTTTGCGAAAATTACCTTACATACTTCTCGAGTAGTGCGTTGCATATTTTTGTTTATCGCAAATCATAATATTTTCTAAGAATTGCGATATTTGAATGAATATTTAGACGACTATTTATATTTGGTAACATGGTCATGGCTTAGCGATTTGTTCGCGGATCACTAAGCACTGGTTCGATTTCAGGGCGACGGCAATTTCATAATTAAATCATAACCGTCTCTTCTCGGGAGGCAATTTCAAACTACCGAGGTATTGCATAATAAATTTCTCTGAAATAATTAAAAAAAAAAAAAATGCGTTTCCGTGGTTCAGATTGCAAATAAAACAGTAGGTCCTCAATGCTCACACTACAGACATAAAAGAGAAGCGGCTACGCCTTGAATAGGTATGCCACATTGCGAGGAACATCAAAATAAACAGCTAAAAGTCCGAATTTTAGGTCGTTATAGTTTGTTTCTAGGGGGATTTATGATTGGAACGCCTCTTGTATGACGAGGATCCACCAACTCGGGGAGTAAACAAGTATAGTAGAATTCCTGAAGTTTGGGAAGCATTACATTTTTGAAAAAATCCAAATCTCTCCATATCTAAAAAATATATATTTACATGTTGCTCTTGCACCGACACAAAAATGTACTTACTTCTTCTACTAACATGCCATGCTTACTCCACACAACGAAATAGCACATGCTTTTTTGGGTTACTGCCAATTGCCCTTGCACTTGGAAGTAATAGTCATGATTGCGTTTTAATTTTAATTCGCCATTTTCTATGGTCGCAAAATTAATTTTTTTTTCATGAATGGCCAATGCAGGATCCATATTTTGTGTGATAGATGGGTATTTTATTTCAAGAAGATGTTCTCCGATTATTCCATCGGGACTCGCTCCCAGGTAGAAATTCTCCTTGTCGATAAAAAACCCACAATCATGAATTTTTCCCAATTTATATCGCTCCAAAAAAGCAGCTTTCGCTAATGGTTCGCTCTTAGTGCCATACCGTGTATGATGATTCCCTTGGAAGGAATTGTACAATAAGGTTTTTATTGTGTTTACGCATGATGTTTTAGGCCGCAATTTGCATATTCTGCCAAAGTTTGACGCGGTAATTCTAAGAGACCTTTCATTCATCCAAATGTTTGAAGTTTTTTGGTGTCTGGTCGCAATTTCAATAGATGCAATATCATCATCGGATTTTTAACCATTTCAAATTCTAATAATGACATCCGGAATATCATCTATTTCCATATCACCATATCAGAACCTTTATTTTGAAATGTACGCGTTCTTTTAATAATTTTGCGGTTACTGTATTTTTTGTCAATTTGTTAGACATGCGAACAAACAGATAATGGAATGCAGCTGACTAGTTAAAATTTTAGATCAAAGAACCTGTCTGAAGAAAGATTGTATTGTCGAACGTCATAAAATTTTATTACTTATTCTAAAAAATTCTGTTCGGAACAGGTGTTGAATTGCGTATACGAAAGGACTAATATTACTGCGATTACTGCATTGAATGCCCCTATTGTTCGTTATACAGTTATACAGATGCACCCAATACTTTTCCTTCTCCTCCTTAATTTTTGTGCCTCAAATACCAACATGTACGTCATTTATTTTAATGTTATTAAAAATATAAATAGTCAGTTAAATATCACAAGTCTGTGAAAATAATTATGATTTGCGATAGACAAAAATACGCAGTGCCCTACTCGCGAAGTATGTACGGTAATTTTCGCAGAATCAAATTCGAACGACCCCTATGCTGGTTTCTTTATGCCTCTGTATTACGAAACATCCCAGTAAAGCTCTATCACATTTTATGAAACGCATCGCAACGATGCCAAATAAGTTTCGATAGTTGACATTCATTTTGTCGTCACCAGAGAGCAGCATCTCGCCAGGTCAAAATTTGCAAATCGTAAATTCGGTTTTAATAATTTGTGAAACATTTTGTATATTTGATATGCAGTAACAATATTCTAGAATAATTAATGCAATCTGTGTATTAATTTATTTATTTTTTTAAATCACAAATAAAGAAATAAAAAATGTTTTTTATTAATTTTAGACAAAATATTTAGATAGACATATTCACTATTACTTTTTACACTTTTTTTGTGAAAACTGTTTTCAATTTGATGGAGAAATAAACAAGATAGAACGAAATCCGTAATTCAAGCCGTCCGGCAGACTCTTAAATTCATGGTAAGCCCATTTTTTTCGAATTTTGACTAGTTCGTTCAACACGTCTTACTACTTTTAATATTAAATACTTATCTGCCAAATTAAGTCCAATGACTTACTTTAGTTAGTTATGTTGTTTAAAAACTAGACACAATATTCTTCATCGTTCAGAACAGATATTGATTTTTCAGCGGCTGAAAAATTTCTGCATTTTCGTATAGGTGAAGCCTTTCCTCATGCTACTACGCGAACCTTTTAATTTCTTTCTTAATTTCTAAAAAGGCAAGATCTCAGTGTATATCAACGTTTGTAACATACCATGTCAAGCAGAATTTTGTTTTAATATTTTTGCAGAATTCCATACATCCATGTAGGTTTAAGCGCCTGACTATAGATTAGAGTTTTGTTATATACAGATATGCTGGAATGTATTCCTATGAACCATTTATATTGTCGGATTTTTATGTTGAGTTCATTTTTTTTTCTTTACTTGTTCCTTCCATTTCAACTTGTTGTCTAATGTCATACCTAGGTATTTGGCTTTATTTCCGTAAGGAACTACCATTCCACTTACGTTCAGTGTGGAGGGTTGCTCAATCTTTTATTGGTATAGTTGATATGTATATATTTTTCTTCATTTAGCTTAATTTTCCATTTTTTAGTACCAAGTACATGGTATTACTGTTTTTTTTTTGTAGTAGTCGGGTGAAAATCGTGTTATCTTGTCCAGGTAGGTATAAGGGGTGCGTTTAGTGGGTAGCGACCCATTCAGGGGAACCCCACAGTACCGGGCAAATTTCAACTTAAGCCTGGTCTTCCACTAAGGAATTTCAACACCTCTATAAAAAAAAAGGTATAACCTGTCACCGGAATATAATACATACAAAATAGGCCCAAGAATACTGCCATGCACAGTCTTTTAAGTCTGAATAAGCTTCTTTTTACTTTATTCTAACTATTGTCGCTGATATATACGAGGTAAGGATTTCAACATACTGTTTTTCGGTATGAAACGAGAACGACGACAGGGAAAGATTGCTTGATGATTCGGCAGTTATATTTCGCGGGTCGTTATTCAAATTTTGATAGTATAAGGCAGACATGACTAGCTTCGTTCTCTTTCCGTTCCGGTTGGTGAAAATTTTGTATTTCGCACGTACCTATGGGACTAAAAGGACCTAAGTAACCAGAAACGGGGACAGACTTCATGGACTGACTTAATAGACCACACTTATTGTCACCCAATGTTACTTAGTGGCGGGTTAATGTTTTCTTCACATCTTATTAACCATAACTATTCAAATTATTTATAGTGGTAAAACTTGTAATACTGATTTACCAGATAGTAAAATAGTTAATTATTATTAATGTAATTGTTTGAAGGTAACCAGAGGATATTTCACTATTCGAATTGTAAAAATTACGTTACGGCCCTGGACATTTTTACCTAGACACTCCAATTGCAAGACGGTTTGTCATAAGAGGTTCGGTTATCGGTGTTCGCAGTCTATTGTCCGCATAATTTATGATTATCGAACCAAGAGGTTGTAAATAAAACTGCGATTTACTTAAAATCTAATTAATATTTTTCAATTCTGATTTAAGTTTTCGGTTCTAGAAGTTGAAATGGACATCATAGAGTGGAGAATAAAATTTGCAAATTTAATGTAAATGAGGGTTTTTGTAATTTAGGGCCTTCTGTGAGCAATCTTAAAATACTAATATGCACTCTCTAATACGTATGCTGTATAAGTTTTTTTTTAAATAGAATATTTGAGGCAAAAAGGTTGGGTGGAGGCAATACTTGGCGCACCCTGTACACCGTGAATCAATTATGGTCTACTTCTGAATTTTTCTTAGACGCAACCAAACCTACTAATTGAAACAAGCACTAGATCTCTAATTTTTCAAAAATTAAAAAATACATCTAGCATTCCATTGTTCTGAGTATTGTCAAGTTTGACAGTCGAAGAACTCAGACAAAGAATTCGTGTAGAGTGTATGGCCATAACACCAGAAACATTACTACGCGTTCAAAGGTCGTTTTTAAACCGGGTCGAAGTTTGTTTGCTCCACAATGGAATGCATTTTGAACAATTTTGCTGATTAAATTTCTTACATTGTCATTTTGACGTTTGTAGCCAATAAAGCAATTTTGATTCCATTTATAATTTAAATCAAAGGTAGTATCAAGTGGTAAGTGAAATTAGTATGTTTGGTTGCAACTAAGAAAATTTCAGAAGTAGACCATAATTCACGGTGTATAATACGCCACTATATCGTTATTCGCTCAATTTATCATTGCTCGCCGGATTATCCCAAAATTTTTATCGCTTCACTTTATAAATATCTTATCGAAGCCCAGTTTTAACATCCGTTCATCCAGAAAGTCAAATGAATACCATAGATATGGTAATGAATTAAACATTTTACTATTTTTATTTTTTCTTATCTTAAACCGTTTTCAAATTATCATCAATTGTACACCGTTGTCTTCAATGTTGTTTTTCGCAAACACACCAGTAAAACTAAATGATGGCTACTTGTTTTTTTTTTGTAAAATAATTCACAAAAATAGAATTTTGAAATTATTGGAAGTGATGTTATTGTTTTAATTTTTTTTATTCATACACTTCTGCATTTGGTTAAAATCTCTGACAACCTTCACTTTTGCGGTCAAATTTAGATATACTGTTTGGTAGGTTGATGATCGTTACTCGTTACAGTCCAGACAACAAATTCGTTCTGGATCATATAATGGAACACAATAAAATGTTGTATCAACGCCAGTTTAATAGCGCTACCAAAAAATGTTTCACGCTATTAAAAAACTTTTTAGTAAAAATCTTTTATTTACAATTCGACGACTATAATCCTTGTAAGCAAAACGTCATTGCTCAAAATAGGTGCTAATTTCACCTTCACCGCAGCACATGATTGCCACGATACGAAATTAACAATTTTAGTATTAGTATAGTTTCATAACGGATAACAAACCGCAGAAAAATGGTAAGTGTCCTAATAAAATTGGCAACAGTTTTTGTAAAGTGAAACACAATGATTTCAAACATATTTTCAACCCAAAACGAAATAAATAAATTAAAAAAAAGAATTTTATACATATAAACTTACTAAAAAATGAAATTTTGTAAATTGACTCAAGGAAATTCAAGAGCCTATTCAGTTCAATATACTGAATCGATTTTGATTGATAAAAGATTACATTTGGAAAGGTTAGAAAAATCAAACTAAAAAACCGCACTCCTAATAACGGAAAAAGGGAAAAAAGAAAAATCACTTTCTGTAAAGGTGTGAAGACATTGATGTTGAAATGGTGCTGCAGGTAAATGATTTAAAAAAAAAATATTTTGGAAAGTTTTTTCTTTGTATCCACGAAGCGTTATGCAAAACGTGCCTCAAAATGAAATAATCTCGTAATGACTCATGAAAATTACAAAAATAAATCAGAAATTCGCAATCACATGAAATTAAAAATATCGCTTCGAATAACAACTTGTGAAAAGTGTTTCACACAAAAGGTAGACAACAAAAAATTTCAGCTCCAGCACCTAAAACCGAACGTAAACAATGAAAGTCAGCAACAGACTTTGTAACGTAAAATTAAACACAAACGAATTAACCTGCTGTTGGTGCGGCTGGTAAAAGAGAGGAAAGCTAACTCGCTCAGTTGTGTAGGTAAAGGTTGAACCGCTGCAGTAATAAAATAACAAGCTAGGCGTGAACAAGTGCGTGTCATAAGTACTAATTACTTACAATAGGACCTTAGAATAAAGTGAATGAGTGAGCAATATGGGAAATAAACTTTGCAAGAAGAAAACGGACGCCGCCGACAACCCCAAGTCGCCTACCCCTTTTGATAGGATCATAACGAGACTGCACGTGAGGCTAATTTTTTTTACAGCCCCAATTTGTTTTTCGTATTTTTGGGCCCTTTTTTAATTGCAACAAAGTTAATTCGCGCGAGATGAAAGCACACCTTCTTGTGTTTATCGGCGCATACGTAACTCATTACACAACTTATTGCGTAGTAGTTATTCAAAAATGCCAAAAAAATGTTTCGATTATTATCATTGAACGGATGTAGCATTGAAATTCTTGGTTTTATGTAATGAGATTAAAATTACTGCCGATAAATATGTATGTATAGGATGTTCAAGATGTGTTTGCTCGGTTTGTTAAATGTCATTGTTAATGAAGGAATCTGTTTGAACTCTGTGGATAATATAAATTTGAGCTTCAAAACGTAACATAATAAAGACATTAATTATTTTTGGGTAGAAAAGTAAAACCAATAATTTATAGGTCAATTAAAATTAACATGCTTTTACTTCAAATTTAATTTTAAAGCATTTTAAATAATTTACATTTAAAAGAACACACTTAAATTTTATGCTCATACTGTCGTAAAATTTTATTGTTCACATAAAAATTCTTCTTTTAGCTTAATTAAGATTATTGTTTGCTTTTTTGACAAAGAAATTTTGTCAATAGTTTCAAATTTTTTTTGTGCATTTGTAGTACATAAATATTTTATTTCAAGTAATTTATCAATTTTTAAATGTTGGTCACTTTGCGAGGTAGGTTTAGATTATTTTTAAAAAAATTGCCATTTTATTAAAGACATATTTCAAAACCCTACACTATTATTTTGTTTTACATATGTAAAGTTTTAAGAATCCAAAATACTGAATCAAATTTTCGATAATCGAATCACTCTGTATTGTAGAAATTACCATTTTATTGTCTGCAAATTTAGATTTGTTTGAGATCAGCGTTTATAAAAGGCGCAGACTTTTTGCGATGCATGCAAGCCGTCACGCCAAATTGATCACCCTGATGTAACGTTACGGAATTAGAATACGGCGAACTACATCACGTATGAACCGTTTAAATTAATCCATTTAAGAAAACAAAATTGTGCCATTATTCAAGTTCAGCGAGCGTTCTTAAAACTATGATATGAAGTTGCTCAAACCGAATAAATTCTACGGAACAACGTTTGGAAACATCCTCGCTTTGCGTAATTTTCATTTTTGGGTCATACCTGACCGCTGTGCGTTGTTTACAAATTGCCCCGCTTAAGTTGCATCCCAGGGGACAAACTTTCTCATTTCGCGGAAATCTTGAGCCAGTTTTATTTTTTAATAGAAAATGAAATCATGCGCGATGTCACATGAACGCTGGAGATTTATTTTTTCTCAAGTCTGCGAACGCTTTTTTAAATTCAGTTAAGCTATCGGATTCTTCTATGGCCGATGCGAATTCTACCCCACGGAAAATTATGTGATTAGCTGTGCATTTAACCTCACGTGTGCAATTTAGCCAAACTGTCTCGCAGGAGCATTTAATAATTCGACCCGCTTTTAAGCACCTTCACTGGAGCAAAATTAAATTCAAGCGGTCACAACTCCTCAGTCCAGCTGAACGAACCGAATTTAAATTTATAAGTTTGTGGTATTTGTCCAGACGTTGATCTCGATTTAAAAATTATTAATGATAAATCAAAATTCCTGCGAGCCACGTCAATTAATTCCTTTAGGCTCAGTTGCAGAAACGAAGTTAACAGCGGTGTCAACTAACAGAGCGTTAACTAGATCTATGATTGGCAGGCAGCAAACTGTAGTGTGCTGGCTCTGTTAGCTGACACAGCTGTTAACTTCGTTTCGGCAATTGGCCTTTAATCTGAAAGAAATATTTTGTATTATTACAACCACCTAGTTAGAGTAACTTTAAACATTTGCCGGAAATATAAATAAAAGTTGTTATGGTAATCGCAAAAGATGTTGAGGCATGCGCAATAAAACTGATATTTAAAAGTATCTAATAATTTTAAATTGCTACATCGGTCACGTCGGGGGTCCCAGAACAGGCGAAGGAGCTTTTAACTAAAATGAGAAAAATTATTAGTTAAGTTATGTTTTGAAATGTATATTACATCGCTGGCAACAGAATTTAGAACACGATCAACGTCACCAAAAATATCATCAAGTCATGAATTTTACACTTGCATTCACTTCAACCTTTAATTAAAAAGTTGTCTATTATGGGTTAATTTTATTTCACTATAAATAATAATAGAAAACCAACACTAGTCGGACTCGAGATAAATAAAATTTGATATGAAAACAATATAGAGACAAATGACAAAATGCCAAATCAAAACTACAACTCGAAATAAGCAAATCAGAAATAAAGAGAGCATTCAGGGATATGAAAGATGGCGTGATAGTGAAAATGTTGAAAAATGTTAGAAAAGTCATTATTGGGCACCCCATATTTTTTTAAAACAAGTGCTACAAGAAAAACGGATAACAACAATTGGAACAATTGGAACGTACCTGAACGATATTGCTGCATAGAAAGGGAGACAAAGCAGTTCTGTCGAATTACCGTCCTATAAATTTATAAATTTCTCACAAAAATATTTACCAAAAGACTAACAACAAAATTTGACGGTTACCAATCCAAAGAGCAAGCAGCATTCAGAAAAGGAGTCAGTACTTGTGATCACTTGTTAACCATGAAAAACTTAATAGAACGAGCAAATGAGTACCGCATCCCACTCTTCTAGCATTTCTAAAAGGCTTTCGACATTATAGAGTTGGGTTGTCGAGAACTCCTTACATAACAGTAGACTTGCTGATCAATATTTACAAAAAGCAAAAACCACCATTAAATAATATGAAGCAACTGAATCCATAATCATCAGAGAGCTGTGAGACAGGGGGACACCATATAACCAAAACTTTTTAATCAGGTGTTAGAAGATATTTTCAAAAAGTTAGATTGGGAAGAACGAGATATCAAAGTATGCGGAGGATGTAGATATATAAGTGGTTTTTTATAACAATCGTCGTCTTCCACATCCGGTGAGACAAAGACCCTACCCTTGATGAAGACTGTTCATCTTAATGCGAACTATCCACCGCTGTGGGAGATGTTCATTGTGGTACTCTTTCACTGTTATACGCTGCCATGCTTAGACTAAAGGTCCTATTTGCAAAATTGCCGATTTTGAGTTTTTAAGTTCTAAGGATTCATGTATAATTTCTACAGCTCTACAAAGTACATATCTCCTATGTGCATTATTAATATACTAAAAAACATCTAAATATTTTGTCCTAAGTGCAAAATTGGCAAACATTACTTAGTAGAAAAGTCCTATGTGATGAATGCTTAGACATAATGTCCTATCTGATTATTTTGGTACAGACAGGAATTTGTTTTACTAATAACGTGAGTTTCAATTTTCAGGTGAGTAAGTAAAAGTGTCGCATCTACAACAGTTGATTCCAACACACATTTTTCCACCTATGCATATTATATGCATTGAACGACGAAAGAATTTTTAAAATGAACTACCTGACATTGTAAAGTATAAGAAAAGACCCTTTCCAAAACCATCTGCATGTTCTGGACATCGTGGTGTTAGCTTAGAGAGGAAAACCAATTTAATTTCTAAACTGAAATAACGTATTCCACGTAACAGGTTGAAATTCTGGGAGGAATTGTCAGTGTCAACAAATAGAAATCATGACTTAGAATAGATTATTAAAGTGTTTTGTAGTTTTGTAGTTCAATCAAGTTTATAGTTATTAATTACTATTGTTGCATTTCAGGTCAGTTAGATGTAGAAAAAAACATTTTTGTTTTAATCTTTCACTAACTTAGTCAACAACAACAACAACAACAACAACAACAACAACAACAACTTAGTCATAATGTCCTATCTACAACAAATATCAAATTGTATCAAAGTTTTAATTTTTAATTATGTTACGGTACATTGGCAACACTCCTAAGGAACTGATGCATTAAATGCCAAAAAAATGAAAACAATAAACTAAATAATAAAATGGCAAGAGAAGTTAACAAAAATGAATTTATCTTAAAACAGCTAAATTGCAGATGGGACTTTTAGTCTAAACACTGCAGTATGGTAATGGGGTGTAGCTCCATCTTGTTTGAAAACGAAATTCCGTTGGGGATTGATCTATGTATCGGTCGTGCCTTCGTAAGATATGTGACAAAAATACCTAAAACGATTGTAAAAAGTATCGTCATATCACATCATGGGACTGAAAAAAACCTACAATTTTTTACGGACGCGGTGTATATTAAACAAGGCCTTTGTTTCTTCTGAAGAACATTTTATTAATTACATTTTCTCAATATTCCCTCTTGATTATTCGATTTTTCTTGCCATTATCTTCTCTTCGTTCATTTTGACGTTTAATATCCCCATACTTGAGAGGATATAATGTGAAATAAATTCAAACATCTTTCGAGGAGAATTTCTAAAATTAAAATGTCATAAAGACACGATAAGGATTTGGATGGCCCGAGGAAAAGGAACACTGCACACAGCACGAGAATTTATTTAATAGATAAGTGTGTTGGCTTTTGATACTGGATTCGTTTAAAATCATAATTAACGACATCGCCGGGTTTACGGAGCAACTATTAGTCGCGGTATGCCGTTCTGAAATAAATTTCATCACCACTTAACACCCTATTCCGAAGGGATGTTCCACATCGAGTTTTTAACGATCGGAATGAGTGCGGCAAATGAAAGAAAAATATGTTAAAAAATGTACCTATTATAATAATCAAAGTAACATTGACCCCACTTACAAGCCGTAATTAAAAAGTTTTGAGCGTAAAACTCATTCGAAACACAAATAACTAGCCTAAAAGTATAATAAAGGCATAATTTCCGACTTGTTTGAGTTTAATAACATTTCAGACCTCCGTTTCAGTGCCCCCAGAAAGTTCATTAAAAACCTGTAAACAAACTTTCAAACACATTTTTAAACTTGTATTTTTACACTTGCACATTCAGTGAGTACTTTTTTTGCTTCGTTTACACGTGGCATGTTATTTATTTGGGATCACGTGGCGTCAATTTAAATTTGATAAATTATAATTTCAGTATGAAATTAACATACCTTTAAACGAATTAATTAACTTCAGCTCGACGGTGTTCATTGATAACTGTAATAAGTGAAGGTTGATGCTTAACTACTTGCTGGTTATCACTTCCAAATTAGAATCAATTAATACTAGATGTAACGACTTTCTAACCGCGAAAATTTAATTGACACGATCCCAGTTTGAATTTGCTAATAGATCTTCACCATTCCTTAAATAGCATGCTGTTACTTACTCGTTTATACACATTGTTCTTAAAGAGTAAAAAGTAATTTGTTAAGAGTTACTTAAGTTTCTATGTTGAAGGTATCGTTTATATAAAGTTATTTTCCCATTTGGTATGGAATTGTAATTACTCTGTTAAAATTATGGCTTTACTTTAGAATATTACTTGTTAAAGAAAGTAGTCACATCTTATTGTTTATAGTGTTGTGTATGAAAACTATATTTTATTATATAATAATAATATATAAACTTCTATGATCGTTACTTTTGAGGACATCAAATAATTGCGCGTTAATCATCTAATGTTCTTACTTTCACAAGGTAATTTTTTGCATTGAAAGGTCGGTTTCTCATTTTATCGCCGCACCCTTGTAACGATAGTCGAATTAAAAAAGCGCAGTTTTTAATTATTTAAATTTTTATTTTACAGTTGCGACCGCATGCATGGAAATCAGATCCACAACTCGATAAACAGGTTAACAGGTAAGTCTTAATTTTTAGAGCTCGTCCGTTCAGCTTGCCGCATAAAACTGAATTACAATGAGTTAATTATCCATTTTTTCATCCTACCATGACTTACATGGTCACAGGTTGCAGTATGTCGAAAGGACTATGGGTTTGTTTGTATTCCCCCGGTTTTCACTTTTTGTTACGTTTCATTATATGGTAAATTACCCAATCATGACTTTGTTCTAATAGGCGCAATTTGAATGGATGCTATTAAGTAAACCGCCGTTCAACATCTGCTGTTTTTTGGGTCATAATTCACTTATTTTCTTGAGAGCTAATGACGACATTATGCTCATCCTGTATGGTTTACAGTCACCTTTCTCTATAAATCAAATGTTATTGAACCTGTTCTCAAAGTAAACTAAAAATTGCAGGAGACGGTACAAAGTAATTGGGAACAAAAAGGCAATCACTACACGAGTTTTGTGATAAATGTTTCAGAAATAGTATGCGTCTGATATTTTTTAGATTATAAAAGTTCGAGTGTCTTATTTTTCATTCATATTGAAATTTCATACCTACCCTATCTGTGCTTTTTAGTACTTAGTTGGCAGTCTGACATTATACTTTTTAAAAAGTGCCGCATTGTCGAAAATGTTAAACAACTTTGACTTTTTAATGTTCAATCTTAAATGGGAAAAGGGAAAAGTCAAGAAACTTATGCACACCAGTGTTCGCAACAAATTAGTCGACTTCCACGCAATAAAAAAGAAAAGAAATTTTGTTTGCCCCATGGAAAAGTGCAAAATGCATTTTTAAATGTTATGTCCGTTATATATGAAATAAAAATCGTCTGGAATAGCGCCAAATAGTACTTATAGGTTATTTTTCCTTTTAAAGGTATCTGAATTATAATTTATGGCCCATGCTCATGTTTGAAGTAAACTGGCACTGGAAAGTACACTTAACGTAAAAATTAAACGATAAAACGATTTATTTCAAACGAGATATTTTTCCAAGCGGACCGTAAAATTTAAAGTTAAAAAATCTAATAAAGGGACCGGCAAAATGCACTGATCAATTTAACTTTGCAATATCACTTTAATGGTTTATGTAATGAAATAAAGCACTTTGAATTTACAAACTCAAAGATTGGAAAATTTGTTTGTTGATACAAGCATAGTTTGTAGAATAACAAAAATGACAGTTCAGTTCAATTTCCAAAGGTTTTCAAGTTTATTAGAATAAATTGTATGTACCACGGAGCTAACGCCAAAGCAAGAAATAGGGATGAGAGATATAAAACGTTCATATTATTGTCTTCATGGGAAATTAATGTTACAAATATTGTTTTAAATTTTCTGTGGATCTGATTTTTAAAATACATTTTTGGCGGTTAAAATCAACTTAAACCTTTAATTTAAAATCAGTTTTCCTTAATTTCAACAAGTGTGTATGCTATTGAAAGCGAAAACTATTAAAACATATTCAATATTGATCCTCTTATTTTTGAAAAAAAAATCATGTACATATACAGAGTGTAACCAAAATAAGAGGATAAACTTGAGGGGAGTATTGTAAGATCAAAAATAAATACAAAAGTTCTAATAAACCTGTGTTCGGAAATGCATCCCTTTCGAGAGTTTTAAATCCGAGTCACACTTAAAGACTGTCTAACGACCGGTTCCATCAATTTAAAGTCACTTTTAAATTAAAGTCCTCTAATTACTATCCTAACTTATTGCTGTAACAATACTTTACAGCCATCATTAGTTAAAGGACCATGCGTTCGATTATGAAACCGGCCCTTAGATTTTCAAAGATTACTTAAGCAGTTGATAAAGTAATTGTTTAATTGAAATTTGACGAAAATAAGTCAGGTTTAGTTGCAATAAGATATTGGTAAACTTTTTATTTCGCGAAAATGCAGAAATTATTTTTGTGTACGATCGCGCTAATGGCAATATAACGAGGCTACAAGGTTATCTCAAGAATCTCATTCAAATCGACAACATCCAATCATAAAACTGTTAATGTAGATCATATGACTGCTTGGAGAATAATTCACAGACAGCATCTTTATCTATGCCATCTGATTATCCCACCCGGGAGCATATTTGCAGATAGTATAATCAGGAAACAACAAATCCGTTTTTTGGCACCATTGTTCTATTTATTACTAAAATGGCATTGGAAATCTACAAAACCAGCTTTACCGGGCAGAAGAGAATCTGCATCTAATGTTTCCAACTGGGCACTAGCTACAATTCCAGATTATTGTTTCGGCTAGTATGGTAGGAGTGTATTTAATTGGGCCTTATGTTTTATTAAGACGATTAATAGGTAATAGTTACAGAAACCTTATATTACACAACCTTGCTAGATGCTCCCCCTACTCCTGAAGTGTAAAGATGACGGGGATACGGCACATCAACGCGAGACTAGCTCAAATGGGCGGTGGGAATGAGTCCTGAGTTCCGTTTTAGGATGCCTTATTTTTTTGTTAAATAATTCCTGAGTTGGAAAGTGAGCGCCACTGCTTTTGATCAGTGGCCGAATAGGAGGAAAAGAAGAATTGTAAAGGGTTCGAAATGACAAATAAGAACACAGCAGAAAATTACAATTTAATAATTACAGACTTCCGGTACGTAACGCAAAACACGAAAAAAACTACTACGTAATTACTCTACGTAAATTACTCTAACATTACGCATCGGGTACCCAACATTTGTTGTAGGCAATTACACGCAAATAACGACGTCAGTTCGACATAAGCAAAAAAAAATATTTTTTTACATGTACTGCATGCGTCACATTTGTCTACGAGGATCCTGGGTTTTTCTCCGGTATGGACTTCCATCCATCCATCTGGAGGTTCGTAAGATCACTGGGATTGATATTTTTCTGGATTTCTTCGGTCTTGTTGCCTTCCTCGACCACGAGGTGCACAGATTTTTTCTTTCCGATGACTTTACCCACTTGCGCACGTTTTGAAGCCAAAACTAGTACTTTTAATCATATCCGCACTCCGTCTCAGCTGAGTAATGGATTTTTCTTCTTTTATTTGATATTAAATGGCAAAAATAATTTACGGAGCCAAACTTACAATTTTTAGCACTTCTGAACACTTTCAAAACTGACCAACTAACTATTAAATTTTGACTGACTTCGCGCACGTTACACTGATTCACTGCTTATCATCCAACAGGACATAACGGCTCCTATTATTCGGAAAGCGAAATTCTGATTTGGTCTGCATTTGAAAATTTACGATGTTCGAACAAAATTTTGCAACAGTGGCGTAACCTTTTGTGTGGTTTATGCACGACGGAGCTGCTGCTCATTTTTCTCGTCAATTTCGTAATTTACATCAAATGTACTCCGACAAATGGATAGGTCGATCAGGAGCAGTCGCATGGTCTCCAAGATATCCTAATCTCAATTCTTTGGTGACACTTAAAATCCTTCATTTATGAGGTTCCAATTGATAGTAAAAACATGCTGTGCCAACGTCTCATTGATGCTTGTGAATTCATTAGAAACCGTCCGGGAATCTTTGGAAAGGGTTAGACAGTTATGATTCGACGTGTACATTGAGTCTTAAGAAGGCCACTTTGAACATCTAATCTAGATTTTAGTTTGCAGTTTTTTAATTAATTTGCAGAAAATTAAGTTAATAATATTTAGTAAAAAGCCTAATAAACCTCTAGTTAATCTTGAATTAAATGGAGTCCAGCTCGAAGACGTAGACCTTATATATATCTAGGAAGACACATTCTTTAGAAATTTGACAAATAACTGAAATTGTCAGGGGGGTATTTGTCACAATGTAGCAGATATTATGTAATCCGAAATTTTCCATTAAAACGGAACTACGTTGTTTAAAATGTTATATGAATATGTTCAACACTTACTTATGGCTGTGAAACAATGACTCTAAAAAAGACAGACATCGACCGGTTAAGATCATCATGGCAATACCGGAGAATGTTAAAAATTAGTTGGACACAAAAAGTTAGTAATGAGAGCGTTCTGGAAACCATAAACAGCAAATTATATCTCGTTGATATATTTAAAATCTGAACATTTCATGCGATACGAAGAATGTCATTTGCGTTCAAGTAAAAATCGAAGAGAAGAGAGGAATAGGTCGAAAGAAGAAATCATAGCTCAGAAATATTAAGGATTGGAAGGATTATCGTTATTACACAAAACCAGAGATAGAAGAGAATTTTCCATTGTAATCGCCAAAGAGGAGGAACATAATGTTCATATGTGATTTTTGGTTGTTAATTGATTTAAACTTTAAAACTTAATATTTTGGAAGGGATGCGTTTCTGTGCATGGGTTTATTATTATTAGACTAATTATCGTTGTTTGAAACTCATTGTTTGATGGTTGTAATTTAACTGGACATCAGAATCTTCCTGCTTTTACCATCGTTTGTGATATATAGTGAGATCAAAAATAAAGTTGATCACCGGAAGCCCATCAAATTAATTTAGTTTATTTCGGTTTAAATTACACATTTTTGCATATTTCTGAAGCTTATTAGAACGTGTTAAACTCACATGAATTAATAATACAATTCATGTGTAATTTTATAAATTGTTGTAATTTTTATTTAGTATAAGGTTAAAGTAATAGGTATTTTATATCCTACAGTACAGTAGTCGGGATATGTAATATGTAATATAATGTTCAAGATATGAACTGAATCAATTCAAATCAGGTTGCTGAATTTCTGCAACTAAAGACGTATGAGACTGCCATCGAATGTTAATTTTTATGTCTTTGCCAAAAACTATTGCAAATTTATATTCATTGAGCACTTTTAGCTGACCTTCCTGCTTAATTTTGTAGATCTTTATTACTGATCTATTATTAGATTCAGTATTTTAATTTAAATTGTTCTCAAATATATATTTTTTCAGGGTCAACGCAAAAAATGCAAAGAACGGGATAGATTCCAGACCTCGACCATTATCAAAATCATCAGACTGGACCGATGCTAGTTTAGAAGTTCCCGATCACGACGAACCAATCCACTTGAGGAATCCAAAATTAAATCTAATCTTTGACAATGATGAATGTATCCCGACACCACCCCCTCGTCAAAATAAAAGAGGATTCCGGGAAAAAATCGAGGCCGTCGCCAAAAGCAGCCTGCAAGCCCTGCAATCGAAAAAGCCGGTGGAGGAACCTCTTTGCATCAAGAAGACGTTTAATTACAGCTGCCCCTTGTGCGACAAAAATTGTATCCACGGCAAACATGAAAAAATCGAAACGAAGAAATCTTTCGATAAGGAAAAACGAAGAAAAAATCTTTCGGTGGTGTCTCTCCCGAATTATAGCGAACTCAAGTTTAGTATTGCAAGTGACGAGAAGAAACCTTGCAATTCTGCCATATCGTTGCCAGGGGAGTCCAAAAAATTATCGACCGTTTCTGCAGGAAAATTCGACAATTACATAACTCGTTGCAGGAGTTTTGGGTCATTGTTGCCGTACCAACTTCTCCACAAGTTAAAAACACCGAAGGCACCTCCTGACGTCGAGAGCGATGATTCATTCGGAGGCCTCGAAGATTGGGATCTTAGGATTATAGAACATTACAATCCGAAAGATACAAGTTTACCTCGCCCACGGAAATCTGTCAAGAGCGACAACGCGATATTGGCCGACATAGAAAGCTTGATCGTTAATGATGAAGAAATCGAATCGCCTCAACGTCCGATGAGGCGATCCGAATCCTTGGTTAAGAAAATTAATCGTGAAGGGGCCGAATCGGCTAGTAAGCGAAGATCGAACGAAATGCTAAATAAGACGGAAACGAAAAATCCCACACCACCACCGTCACCTGTTCCTGAGTTTGATAGGAAAACTGTTCTGCCAGTGACCGCCCTTCCCATGCAGGACGAGACGGGCAAAGTCGAGCATTCGAGCTTGATGAAAATATTGGAAGAATTCAGCATACGCGATAAATTAAAGACGAAAGAAGAAAAGGAGGCGGTAGTTTCGCCATCTTTGGTCGGTGCAACTGAAGATTTTATCAACGCCGAAAAAGGCAGTGCTGATGCGTGTTTCGTTAAACGAGAGAACCTGGCTTTAAACGTTGATCCTATTCGAACTCAAAACCTACTCAGTTGTTAAATCATAGTGATGTCATTTCGTGTATTTTTATCGCCCACGTTAATTAAGTCAGTTGGAAATTATTATTGATCATTTTAGTAATTTGTTGTTGATTTCATTGAATTGAGTTTTTTTTTTTGTATAGTTGTACAGTTTGTAATTTTACGCTAACACTTGTAATTACAAGTTCTTTTTTTATCGACAAAATGAATTATTGGTTAATATTGGTGCCATTTTTATCAATAATAACCTTTTGCCACTGTCTAATCGATAATTGTTAAATGTAAAGGTTAAGTAGGTTAAATGTGTTGCTGGAAATTGTGAGGAATGCAAATATACACAGCTATTTTTAAAATTTGCTTTTCTGATTATTAATACCAGACCCCACGTTTGCAACAAATCATTCAAATTGTTTATTGTGCCTGGGTTGAAAATAATTAATTTTTCACGAACACTTGCTGATATTTAACACCTGGCCATTGAAAAGTTGTGGTATGCAAAAAATTACTATAAATATTTAGAATAATTTTTTTTATCTACAATCATACGTTCATTTCATATGCTAGCCATGGATACATAAGAAGGCTCCTTATTCACAGGTCACGCCCTTCAGTTTCATTTTCATTATTAAACGAGGAGTAACGTTGGTTACATATTTATTTTCATTATTAAACAGAGCGTCATGTTGGTTGCCTACGCACGCGATAGAATGATTAGTTTTTACGAGGCTAAGCAAATGTCCCGGGTTCAATTCTGGGCGACAGGAACACCGTAGTAAAATCATAACCGTGTCTCCCCGCGAGGCAATGGTAAAACACCGAAGTATTCTGGCTAATCTCTTCTTATTCTTCCTTCTTCTATTACTGAGGGAATATTTGCACTTAATTGTTACGTGACGTGCACGACGCCCTTGCGGGAAAAAAAAAAATTAGGAACGAATAAAACACTATTATCATTGAAGCCCCTGATCGAAAGTATTTGGCCACAAAGGTGAGAAAATCATGACTTGTAAATTTCTAATTGTTTTATTTAACTTAATAATTTTTGTAAAGGTTGCAATGATAATGGGAATTATGGGAGCTTGTCGATCCCAAGAATTATATGCCATGCAGATTGTCGATCTGCAAGATTTAAATACGTCATTGTTCGTAACTGCTCCAAATACAAAAACAAAAATTAGTAGGACATTTACAGTTACAGAACGATTTTATCAAATTTGCAAAACAAACATTAATTTACGTTCCCAGGACTGCCAACAACTGCACTATTCTTAAATTATCAAAATGGCAAGTGCACTATCCAAAGAATGGGCATCAATAAATTTGGGAGAATGCCAAAAGAAGTCGCAAGTTATTTGGGGCTTCCCAATTCAGAACTATACACTGGCTACTCTTTTCGCAGATCTTCTGCAACTTTATTGGCGGATAGAAGAGGCGACATCACCGACCTAAAGCGCCATGGAGGATGGAAAAGTACCTCTGTTGCAGAGGGCTACATAGATAAAAGCGTAGCCAATAAAATGGCAACAGCTCGAAAGATAATGCAACAAGTACAGTCATCATCTGCACCGCGGCCATCAACATCGTTTACACCAGCACCATCAACTTCACGTACTTTACTGGATTCATCGGTGCTGCTTACAACTGCAACTGCAAACAATACTGTAGACAATACGAATACTACTACCTTGAACAACGACATGAATTTTGATTTAAAGGGAACACCGTTACACTTCACAAACTGTTCTGGTAATTTTACGTTTAATTTTTACACAAAATAGAATACTAAATAATACTATATCTTTTTGAATTTGGAACGGTTACGAGGAATGTAAAATACAGAAAATAAAATACTAAATAAAGAAAGCATTTTGTTCCACAAATCAAATAAAAATTGCAACTAATTTATTTTTTGAAGATTAGAGACAAACTAATTACCACGTATTGCTGATTGCATGCCCAACGAGTATTTTAAAGTTTTATCAAGTGAAATTTTGATTGTAGATAAACGCTGTATTTTTGTCGCACATAATCGCTATTATGAACTCAGACGTTTATGTATATTATTGCAAATATTTTTGTCATTGAAACATTATCAAGTTATTTAAAGAATCTAAATTAATTCAATTATTTACTGATTGAGCGCATCTTTTCATTGACAATATTTTCAGAGATTTCAAAAGCATTTTGTAAATAAAGTTTGAATATAGTTTTTAAAGTTTAGTTTAAGAATTGCAAATTTTTCCTCTGTCTCAGATTGTTGTCCACGTAAATTTTTTGCGGTGCGCCATTAAACGTTACTTCACAGGCGAAGTTTCTAATAATGCAGATAGCATGCAGTTGTATCGCTTCGCGTAAATATCGGTAGATAATATAACGTTTTCCCGTTTGCCAGGAGCTTATTTTAAAATAGAGCAACGTGAAAAGTCACAGCGGAATAAATGCAATTCCTAAAATTCGAAAATATAGTCAAACGTTTATTTTCAAATAAAAATCGTTTGTTTGAGGAGGACTGTGCCAAGAAGAAAGTTTCCTATAACAACTAGGAAAACCCATATTATTTGTCTGTGTTGGTTATCTTGAAATGGCGATTAGCAAGGCAAAACTAACTAACTGGGGATTAACCGTATCACAAACAGGGGACGTTCTACATACAACTGATACTGAATTTCGAGCTGCAAGGATACGACGTAATCCCACACAGAACAGCATTAGCAGTTAACGATTATATCTCCTTTTTAGAACGGTTTCAATAAAAACCACCGACCAGGAATTAATGCTAATTATTCCGTTTTGGCGGTTGAACTTGCAAAAATTTTAAAGCTTCCTACGCGAGCTTTAACGTCCAACTCGACGGCCGTAAATTAATTTTAACAATAGAAAAGTTTTTTTTTATTTGAAAAATTGGAAAGAACAAAGGATGTATAAAATGAATTCCTGTTGAACATTTTACTTAAATTTGTCTAAAACGATGTACCTGAGAGATGAAGCAAGAAAATTTGTGAAATTTGTATGCAAAAGCGTTTCCATCGAGTTCTGTAAAATAAGAGAACTATAAAATAAGAAACTGCTTCAGCTCGGCGCCGTATCAGAGAACAAATTTACTAAATTGGTTTAGAAAAATAAAATTTTTTCGTTATCCGAATGAGAATGATCAATTAATAAAGCCCTCGAGGGCAAACAAAACGGAAGTTAGGGTTGTGCAAACTGAACTCCGTAAACAAATAGATATTAGAAGTGAATGTTGACAAAGGTTATGTAATTACAGTCTATAATAGGACAATCCTTTGTGCCCTGAGATTCGAGAAGCCTTTCGCAATTTATAAATTTCTGTTTAACTGTCACAACCTGCGTTGTTCCACATTTCACCCTCGTCGTTTTAATGAGTTTTGGATCAAAAATTTCAATAACGGGGAAATTTTGCATCAGCGGATAATAGGAATTTACCTTCATATTTTAAATACGGTCGATGCATTATTTTATATAAAGTCATACTTTGAAAATGCTATCTATTATAAAGATACATTATTTAATAAATCTATTTGATTTGCATTTATGTTTTATTTAGAAGTCATTTTTTTCTGCTAAGTTTTGGAAAACTGTATACAGTTTATAGTAGTTTCAATATGATATGAATATATCGTCACAGGTTGTAATCATCAAGTGTGCATAAATGTTATAATTCTTTTTAATAAAACTACAGAAAAAAGTAAATTTGTTTAGCGTCGCAGGAAAAATGGTGTTCATACCTTAATCGAAAGTGATATATCGTGTTGCTCGTGTATTATCCACTTTCAATTATCGTTATGAAATATGCTATTTAAGATGACTGTATATTAATATTTCAGTTAAGAATTTATTGGTGGATGAAACCCAGAGTAGTTCTTCGAGGTTGTTCTGGCCCAATATTTTGGATGGTATTTGTAGTTTATTTTCAACAGAATTCTCAACATATCCCTCAGCCACATTCGATGATCCACCATGCCTTCTCAGATTGGTGATGTCTGCAGGAGTATTAGTTACCAAATGCTCTTCTAAAACAATATTCGGTGTAGTTGAGAGGATTTGGCAACTTTAAAAATTTTGCAATCTTTTTAGTTATGCCACCAATACTATTTATACCAACAGCTTGTTTCGTACACTCTCCGCTTCGATATCCAAGAAAAAAATTTGAATTTTTAATTGACGACGGACGAAGGGAAGAATATTTTTGAAATACATATTTCAAGAAGGTTTGCACCTTCGATGATCCCACTGGAAATTGTTAATTCTCTTTACACGTTTGTCTCTGTATTAAGAATCTCAATCAGTATTGAAGTTGAAAAGAAGTTAGTTCTTCTTCTCGGCATGCTCCACTAATACTAACAATCAAAACTACCCAGAAAATTGAACAGAAATTTTAATATTAGGACAATAGAAAGATTTAAATTTAAATCTTCTTGTTTCTTTTAAAATAAATTCCATTTCTAATTTTGTTTTGTTTTGTTGTTGTTGCTCCGCTGATATTCGTTTCATAGAACTGCTGATAAATATTCAAATTCTTTTCTTTTCTTTCACCTATCCTTTTTAAAATATATCTACACAATGATCTAATGAGCTGGAGCAATAGGGGTAGGGAAATGACATTACAGGTAGAAAAACAAATTATATAGGTAGATATATACATATAGATATGCATATAGTCAGATATCGTAGCTGAAGATCAAAATGATCTAAAATACATGACAAGGAAACTATATGATGAGTATTAAGTCGCAGGACTCAATAAATTGGAACAAATCGGAAAACATAGTACTACAACGAATACAGAGAGGACCTTGAACTAGGAAACAATAAATTAAAATTGAAAGGTGTTAAGTATAAATGCAAATATCTGGTCGTGTTACTAATCAAACAAGATAGTAGACAGTAGAGGAAGAAAAACAATAGATTTTATGGGACCACACAATGAAAGAAAAACAAAGAAGAAATATATACCAGTGTCCTTCAAAGCACGATAACGAAACATGGGACACGACAAAAGGAATAGAAATAAATTGCTGATGACAGAAATGGACTTTCTGCGGCGCAGTTGGAGAATATTCAAACTAGAAATTATAGGAAATGACAAAATTAGCGGAAATATGGACATAACCATGAACACAGTGGAACAGATAGAGAAAAATCAATTGATATGGTTTGAACATAAGAAAAGAATGGATGGCCCAAGAAAATATTAAAATGAATACCGCTAGAGAAGAAAAGAAGAGAAGACCAAGGAGAAGCTAGAGGGATGATGTAGCAGAAGCAATCTTGTTCAGAAGCTTAAAAGAAGATACATATGCCACATCCTGTATACATAAAAATTGAACAGCCAACGCAGTTGATTCTTCAATATCGGACGATTCAGTTATATCAGACATTTCTCAAAATATTTTTCTCAATTTTGCTTCAATAAAAAATTAAGTCTAATTAAATTTTTTTGTTTTTTTGGCGAACAAATTAATTTCTGAGGGAACATGATATAGTAATTAAATCAGATTGATCTAACGTTTTTATTTATAACTGTTAAATACAAATATTGGAAGTAATATCTAATTTAAATATTTTTCACAAGACACGAAAGAAAATTTTCACTTTTCCTAACTTGTTACACAAATAACTATTTTATTAGTGCTTAAAATATTCCTAGCTATATTTTTTAATTCAAGAATTACCGCTTTTTATTGCTTTTTTACTTTTGCACGTCCTTTAATATGGCACGTCCATCTCAATGTTGACATCTTATAATACAATGGGTAATTAAATCATTTCAAAAAGTAAAACGTTGGTAATAATTGACCGGCCATCCGGAAAAAGGGCTCATAGCCATAGCCATTTACATTTGCTATGTGCCTTTTTCCCGGATGGCCCCTCAATTTATCTAATACGAAACCGAAAGTTTACAGCCTGGCACAAAATCAATGGATTAATAAGTTTAACATGACTTTTATTTTCCTGCATAATGTACTCTACGCTCAATGCATTTATTCCAGCAATGTTCCAACTTAATTGTGCTTTCTTTGTAGACCGATTTGTCGAGGCTTACATAGGAAACGTGTACAGCCTGCTGAAGAAAATTGTTTTCCTGACAAGTAATTTTTTAAGTTTATTGACAGATGGTAGTCAAATGGGGCAAATCCGATAAATACGGTGCACAGGTAATTAATTCGTAACTCATTTAATTAATTTTGAAGGTTGCAATTCGGGACAATTGAGCCGGTACACTCTGTAAAATAAAATAATTTTTTGTTTGAGTTGGCCACAAGAAGGTAACATAGTACCACAGTCTCAACTCTTGGCAGATAATTGATGAGGAACATGCTAATACATTATGGATCACGTGATATATTGTTTTCTAAGTAAACAAACCTAACACTAGAAAATTGTTTCAAGAATAGTGGAGAATCAATAAGATAGTGGTTGTCGAACAAAAAATAGAAATGTCTTTTGTTTTAGACAACTCATCACATTATGGCATTTGAATGTTGTCTTTCTGGTGCCATTGTATGATGGGTTGTCTAACATGGAGACATTAATTTTATTTTTGATTGTGCGCATATCAAAAGATTCAGTTTATTATGTAAAACATATTGTATTAATAATTCAAAATGTTGTGCATAGACTATAAAATATAATGTATTCAGATGTTTTTCTACATTTTCTATAAATTGCCCTAATTAATTGGGTGATTTGTATCATCTATGCGCTGCTGATTAACGTCCCCACTGAAATGAATTTGATAAGGTATTGAAAGTTTTGTTATTATCCCGTAAAATGTAATTGGAATATTCAAATTGGCGCCTGCGTGTGCAAACATATTAAAATGCACAGGAACGAGGTCATGTTTATGTGATCACCCGACGTTCAATAATCTTTTCTGACTTTTAGGAACCAAATGTAACATTTAAATGCATTGGCCGTTCAACTAGTAACAGCTGTTGGAATTAGCAAACGAAAATGATAAAACCGTGAGGAATTAGGGTGCCCATCGGTGAATAATTCCCATCAAAAATTCTAATCTCTTCAAATAAAACGTAAGTATTTCGTTCCGTTAACTTAAAAAAGTAATGCAAGTCTTCTTTATTTTAAATTCAAATTAGTTTTCCTTTTATTTTGTTAAATTACGATGTTTCATTCAACACTTGTAATTTAATTCAGAACGAAGTACCAAACGAATTGTTCAGAAAATTACAATTAACAATCTCTTTTAGAGCTAAATTGAGTTGTTTTTCTTGTAGCTGCATTACTCCTTTTACTATTCGGAACTCATCACCGTTTCCAAACCACATGTCTGAAATAATTCGTCGGCTATTACAATTCCGTCTGTAGCCACAGATAAGCACCACATGAGAAAGGATGAAAAGAGTTTGATTAAAAAATTAAAACCGGCAGTTTTACCACAAATTGTATTACTGTTCGTATTAAGGGGGGGAAATTTCCAAGTATTCGCACAATTCTTCCGCTCAGAGGGCACCAATTTTGCCCCTTAAAATAAAAAATGTTTAGGCAACCAAAGACGTGTGAAGTAGCTACCGGCATGTAGGAATCTGCTGATACCGTACAGGACAACACAATTCCACCACGGAAAAATGTAAATATTATTCATGCGTGGCAACGTAAAATTGCATGTAACATTATTTTATAGGTACTACATAAAGATAAAAAGTTAAAAAATATTAATACTTTAAATCTACACGAGTAAAAAATGTTTCATTACGAAGTCGTTCAATTTGTATTTTTCCGGAAGCGCGGGATGCTTACTTACAATATGTTTACTTTTTCTTATCAGTTACAGCTCATTTATATAAACAGTATCAGAGATTGCTGAGAAGCGTCAATGTTGGTTGGTAAAAAATAATATGTACTCATCAAAACTTTAGAAGAATTTAATCATACACTCTAAATTAACATAAACAATTTAAAAAATTTAATAATAGGAAAATTAACAAAAATTAAGAAAATCAGATAATTATGCGTAAACTGTTTTATTTTTGGTAACTAAAATCCGGTTGGGTCCAATCATTTTATACAAAAAAAAACAATCTTCTAAAAAATTTCAAGTGAAGATTTTCCTTCGGGATTTTCTTTGTCTGTTGCAAAATCGTGTCCGCTAAAAAAATTATCGTAGGTTGAAAATCGCGAAAATCAGTTTCTCTCAAATATCTCGTGAAATATTGGTTTTACGTGAAGTTTGATAATAACAGAATTTGTTTATTATCAAAATCTACACAAAAAAGGTTCTATATAAAATTTACATGGAACCAATAGTTTTCGAGATATGAGACTGAGAAAACTTGGGCGCTACGATGGATTCGTTTCTGCACCACCTGTGAGGTAGAATGCAAGGCGCGTTTTCTTACATTATGAGTCGCTTTCTTCTACTTCTTTGCCTCTGTCTTCTTCTACTTCTACTTCTTCATTTTCGTTACTGTTATCATCTACAATTATTTCAAGGGATAACATAGTAATAGGATACATTTTGTCGTCGTTTATTTCAGATTCCAATTTCGCGTCATAAAACAAAAAATTGTCCACCTAATCACGATCACAAAACTTTGCAAAGTGTAGACATGTCTAAAAACATATTAATTCCAATGTTTTCCATAGATTTAACCGAATGTGCTAAAATAAATGGAATGTTTAAATGTTACTCCTGATCATAGTGGATTTTTTTTCCTTGCTTCGCTTTTGTGCCTCCAAGATATATGGGGGATCAATGCATCTTAAACCTTTCTTCAAATTTCCTGTGACAATTTCTGGTAACATACACTGTGTGTAGAACCTAACGAGCTTCTCCAACATAACGTCATACCAAAAATTGTCATCTCTTGCTATTTCTTCCACAAATAGGTCGTGTTCATCGTTAATGTACACTACGAAATAGCACATTGTCCTGCCGGTTATATGTAATTGCCCCTGGATCTAAATTGAAATAAATTATTTTATTGTGCGATTAGAGTCGAGTTAGAATCATTTTAACGTTACACACCTGAAAGTAATAATCGTGATTTCGTTTCAATTGAATACACCCATCATTAATTTCAAGGCATAAGATCTTATCTTGCCTAATAGCTTCGTTCAGCGAGATACCCAAATTGGCAATTTTGAATAAACACTTTACTTCAACTAGCGTAGAATCACCGATTAAACCTAAATAACAAATAAACAAAATATATTTTATACGTATAAAACAAATAACATACCATCTGGGGAAGCGCCTAGAAACGGATGAACCAAATTTATAAATAACCCACTAGGATGAACAGTGACATTTAATTTGTCTTCTAGCAAGGAAAGTGCGACGGACTCTTTAATTTTCCCATATTCTATAGCTGGAGTTGAAATTTGTTTAGTTGAAAAAATAGTTTTCAACAATCCGTGACATGACGTGACATCACGTCGTTTAATAACTGCACCAAATTTCGATGCTGTTAGACGGTGCCTTCATTATCAAACTGTCCAATTGTATTCTTAGCAATGTGGTCTCTTTCTTCTCGTGTTATCTAAGATATGACCTTCAATATGACTATTTACATAAAATACTATTTTACCTGCATGGATTCTAAAATTCGCTCACACTCTGCATCTATTTGCTCCTGAGAAAGTTGAGGTTGCAACGCCAATGGACCATAATCTGTTGTGGATTTTGAAGTTACCGGCTTTGAAACTGATTTGGACGGTCGGTGTCTGAAAATTATTTTCCTTCTGCATCTGTTGGCATCTTCCCTCGCAATAAATTTTTTAAAATACGTCCCAGGACTTCTGTTTGTAATTTTTTTCCACGGCAGTGAATGCCAAGATGGTCCTAAAATGCCATTTATAGAAAATGATATACAGAACAAATGATCAGTAATAAACCTTGATTGTACCGTAAAGCGGACAAGTATGCTCTGGTTTGATAAGAGCCTCTTTGAATCAAGTTCGTTCGCTTGCCCATCACGGCTTTTGCGACTAAACTCATAAATAATTCTGCGCGGTTATTTGTTTCACTGTCAATTAAATTATTAGCTTTTCGGATTACTAAGTTAATAGCTCCTGAAACAATATCAACAATGAATATCCCATTGCTTCATTATAATTTCAATATACAAGTACTTACCACTTATATGTCTAAGTAAACCACTAGCCCTCACTTCCGTCATTGTTGAGTTATTGTTCTCCCCTACCGACGAACAAAAATAGTCTTTACAATTTGCATGATTATTAAAAACGTGATGAGGCCCATTCACTAAATCTTCTATTAGTGTTCCAATGTCCCCATGGGCGTTATCATAAATCGCTTTTTGTGCTATTCTTTGCAATTCCACAATTTTCTTTTGGGTCAACAATTTACGAGCAGCAAGAGACAAACCTGTTCTGTCACTTTTAAATGAATAAAGTTTTTTACCATAATTTTTTATAACATGGTTTGTGCATTCAACCTTTAATACCTATAACAAAACAATTCTGTTTAGATATACCCAAGTTTAGATTTTCGACTCTTTACTTGTTTTCCATACGACACTTTCTCTTGAATTTTGGCGAAAACACTGGAATCTCCATCAGCAATGAATTTTTTATATCGCACCCCGTGCATTTCTATGCTCGTAGAAAATCCTTCCACTATAATATCTGCCTCCATTGCTGATGATGATCCAGACCAATTTTTAAAACATGTGTGTTTCCGCACATCAATACTTTTATTTGCTGCTTTAGTGCAAATGATGCAGAATTTATTCCGAACCGCCATGTAAAGTACTTTACCAGTAGCCTTCCCGATTATAACTGCCTAAAATGTTATGAAAACCAAGGTTCCAATGAAAAAGTTTTTATTTACTATAAGCAGATAACTTTACCACTCCAGAAGCTGCATCGTAGTTATGGCCGTAGCTGCGTTTGCTCCAACCTCCATCTAAATACACTGTTATCCAGGGAATTCCATCTTCATCAACGTGTCCTAGTTGTACAGCAATATCTTTCTCTTCTACACCAGCACGTCTCATGTCGTTTATAGACGATTCCATCCATAACTACATTAAAAACATGTAACTAAATGTTATCGTTTACGTATGATATGTCACGTATTACCAAACTTAATTTTTCTTCAGTTTTATAGAATAACGTGTTAGAAAGACTAGGTATATTCATTACACTTAGCATTTCTTCAAAATGCTTGTACGAACTCCCAGTTGATAGCGTACCCCAAACTGCAGATATGTTCATACTATTTTCTGGAGCATGTGTTTTCTGTTCGTATGTACGATTACACATATCGCACTTCAAAGTGAATGTACTGGTTAATCCTATTCGTACCTCTTTCTGAATGTTTAATGTTCCAGATGTGCATTTATTCCTATGGCTATGAAACACAGAACCCAAGGATTTGTAGAAATAATGTATGTCTATAACTCTATTACTACTGATAGCAACATCTGGAACTGTCTCTATAGAGAGTTCATGTTGCATAATGCTAAAATTAATAAATATGTCAGTAAATAATTACATACATATGATGTAAAAACCTGTTATATTCATTTTTAGGATCCCAAGGATCTTGCAAAGGGGTTGTGGGTTGTGGTTCAGTAATGCCAGAGGTGCTAGAAATTAAATGAATTGTCATAAAGTCGTTTGAAGTTTTTTACGGCATAAACGTACGTGGCCAGAACCTCGGGAGCATGATTGCTTTTGCTCGGCGACAATTGTAAACTTATAGGTGATGGGCCAGAACTAGTATCCACATTTGTTTGCCCTTCAATGCTTGAGTGTGATTTTAAGTCGCTTTAAATGTACATTACATTATTTATAAACAATCCTCAATTGAATAGGTTACCTAGTGTAAAATCTGTTGCAATATTACTTACCTTTTTCTGTCTGCCCAATTTTTTTTCATAGATTTGGCGCGTTTAGTGTTTTTGCGACGCTGCGAATATGATTTTTCTGATGATTTTCCCATTGCAACAGTCTCACCAAGCCGATAAATCACTTACACTTACAAACAAAAAAATTCACTAACTTCAAGAAAGTATTTTAAACACGCACACCCTCAATTAACAAAAACAATTACAAAATACTAATAACAGTGGAAAGTGACTTTGATAATGGTCTGTACCCACCAAAGCATAAAACACTTTAGCCAATTTATCAAAATCATCGGCATCGAACGTGCAGTCGAATATTATTTGTTTCATAAACATTTTCTTCCTAGAAACACCGATAGCGGGCAACGATGCAGAAAATATGTGGGTTTAATTATGCCATGCTGTTTTATTATCAAATAATAAACATCACAAGCAAATTGAATGTGTTCAATTAACTAAAGATGAAATATCGCCGGCGGTTTTGTATAAATTGTTCTATGCCAAAGAAAGCTTGGTTCAGTAAAACAAAAGAATTTTTAACCACGGAAATGTTTTGTTTATTTAAATTTTATTCTTAATTTGGTATTTCATTATACATATAATAACAATAACAAACAGCAATTGTTGCAGTTTTATTGCAATAAATAAAACTTTACAGAATACTGGCCCGTGATATAATTCGTGTCGTGCCTTATCGCGACAGCAGATAAGAAATAATTTCTCCCGTGGTGGAAATGGTTGCATCTAATTTCATTGAACCTTGAAAAATTTTTGCGTGGGTCCTCTATTCGATGGTGGCTTAACTACGGTTATAGCAAAATTATCGGAATCATCATAAAATTACCGACAAAACTTGAGCGGCTTATGGATTTTTGACTTATTGTATTTTTCTCATTAATTACAGCATTTTTTTTTAAATTTTTTTTACCACTTTCATTCAATAATGATTATCTACTAGAACAAATGACTTAGATTGCAGAAAACACAATCTCAGGTCTAAAATAAATTAGAACATAATGACGATAATTTCGCAGTCACTATTTATTTTTTTTAATGATGTTTCCATACATATGTCTTTGTTCTTAATACCCTCTTCTACTAAAATATAGTTTAACTGATCTGAACGAAAAGTTTCAAACCATTGTCTCAAGAAATGTGTCAGATAATTATCGAATTCTTCTTATGGAGAATTAACATTGAGCGTCCCCCACCTTAACTAGAACGTGAATGTAAATCTGTTGACTTGATGAAGTTATAAAGCAACACAAAATGATGGTTGAGGTGGCGGCTAACTACTCCACACTAACCAGATTTAAAGTTTTACTCGCTCACCAAAATAAAACCGGTCGTATGTAACGTCATGAGGTGCACATGGATGTTTGGAGCGTTTACAAAAAGTAATTATTTAGTAAATAAATATAAAGAATTTATAGCAGACGCGAGTAGCATTGCGGAGAGAGGAGAGAGTTATTATTTGGACATGGTTGGAGAATTCAAGCAACGTAATATGTTTCTGTGTATTACTGTAAAATACGACTTTATTATGGCGACAAGAAAGAAAATTAGAGTAAAACAACTTAATATTACCAACACTCATAACCTATTTCGCAGCAAAAACACGTCCTCGCCATATAGACTTTGTTGCTGTTTCCGATGTCGATACGTTCTTTGCACTTTTATAAATCGGATCAACGACAAATGCATTTCGTGTTGTTTTATGTAAAGGACAAAGTCATCGCATTACTTCTTTTTTATAATGTTTTATGGAAACAGTAATAAATTTGTCATCTGAAATATGCAGGATATAAAATCCTTGATCAATAATCATATATGAAGAAATAAACTTGATAAAACGGGCCATTGTTTAAATACAATTTTTAGCATTTTCTACGAAAATCTATACTTTTACTAGCTATGAGTTGAAATAAAATAAAAAAGTTTCCTACTGCTCAAATTAAGTAAGTTATTCAAGATCTTTTTTAAGTGAACGCAATTTCCACTCATTACCAAAAATTTAAAAACAAAAATAATCGTTGGTAATTTTTTAGTTGACTAAATAACTTTGTATAAATTCCCAAATTATTTGAAAAAGTTTTCGCAAGGTCTGCATGGTCTGAATTTTTTCCTTAACTTGTACAAGGACAATTATTCCATCACAATGGACCCGCAACTAGTCCATCAAATTTAAAATTGAAATAAGGGGGTCCTCGATCACATAATGAAAGCTTGTATCGGAGCATCAGTGGTTCAATCGATACGGAGACATGGCACGCAATGCGGATAATCCGAGCAGTCATTCCAGACCATCAATCATGCAAATCTTAGGAGACATACTTCTTATAACTTGGATTTTTTTACGATACATCGATACTTTTATCTTTATCGTAATGATCTACCGCAGACCGATTAAAAAAAGATGAAGCTTCCAACGTGCCCGTTATCATCGAAGCTTGCCAAAGATCATTGTGGGCGAACGCGAGCGAACGGACAAAAACTAGGCATTAATACAAGCCGCCATAATTACTCATTGTAATTTGTCACTAACATGTTTCCGGTTTTAAGATGATTGTTTTCGGGATTATCGAAGCTCTTGATTGTGGTTTTGGTGGCGTATACGCACTTGATGGAACTAATGAAGCTTTAATCAGCCAACCGTTTATGTATTATAACAGACATGATTTTCATAATTTCATAATCTAAAACAATATTCTTGTACTTTATACGTAAATAGGTACAATGCGATTAAAAAATCTCAGCAATCTCAACTATTTTCAGCAGCGTGCCAACGGGCATTTCTGATTGAGCTACGCTATAAATTATTCATATTCATTCTTATTCGAAACAAAATTGGTGCAGTAGATACCACTTAATTGAATCGCCGCTTAATTGACTCAAAAACCACGTGCACCAACGTGATCCAATTAAATGGCATCTACTATGATTTGTTTACTTACCAACCAATTAAATATGTAGCGATTTTAATTCTTCGGATGAGAGTTTTGATATTGATAGAACTGCGACAGCAGTGGAGTACCGAACCTCTATGCATTAATAATCATTCTGTACAAATGTTATACCTTAAAGCGAGCCTTGCACGGTCAATTAGGAATGACAGTCTGAATAAAAGTCAGACTGTCATTCCTGAATTTAATCACGGTAGTCCTATACTTATCACTCAAACTAACAATCTAAATGAAGTACAGTCAAACTCCTCTATAGTGTTGTTCGAAAAGCCATGGAAAAACATCACTATACAGAAACTTCACTATATAGAATTCACGTATAATTTTACAGTTTTGACAGTCACTTTAAAAACCAATCGATATGCAAAATGCAACAAAAAATTAAGATTTATTATGTTTGAAAAAATATTTGTTTATTTAGAAATACACAGTCATTAATAAACTTTTATCATATGTAATTGAATACTTACATAACATACTTAGTGATGAAAAAATCTGCCCAAAGTTGATTGCACAGCAGTATTTTAAAAAATGGAATTTCCCATAAGTAAGGAATTTGCAAGAAATTCTTCTAAGAATAATCACTATATAGAGGCTTAACATCATAATATAGAGGTATTTTTATATGCAAAACGTGCAAAAATGCAAGTTCCAAACAAAAACATCACTACAGAGAAAAAATCATTATAGAGGAGGTCACTATAGAGGAGTTCGACTGTACTTTTAGCTGGTAAGTGCGTCGTCAAGACCTATACCAACACATTCGTCCTCCATGACTGCTTTAACAGGACTGAACACAAAGCTGATGATTATTACTACACCATCATCATAACTTTCCGTGATTAAAGCTCGGATTTCTAAATATCTGGAAATCCGTCAGTTCATTCATCAGTCCATTGACCTTACAAGATCAATCAGAATGCCAATCTTCGGCCGGAATGTCATTCCGACTAACCGTGTAAGGCTTGCATAATAATCTAATTTTTTAACTAATATTCCCGAAAGGAAAAATCTCTAAAATGTTGTGGTCACAATTGCTCATACAATAATTTACCAAAGTGCTTCTAACTTGGTATTTAAGAATTATATTGAACTGTCTAGATATGATTAGTTTTTGGTGATTGTTCGTCAATTTCAATAACGAACTGTCACCACTTACTTAATATTGTCTATGAAATTTAACTGCTTTTGTTTGTCATAGATAATGAGACTTGGTTTTGTCCCTAGGATGATCCCACTAAACTGAAATCATTGAACTGGGGCCATAAGGATTTTCTGCCGCTGAGCAAAACCAAAACTGTTCTGCAGGAAAATTGATGGGAACTATTTTTTAGAACATAGAAGTAACCTTGCTGGTAGAATACATGAAGGTAGGAACTACACTTAATGCTGAATTTTCCGGCAAAACATTTCAGAACCGGGCGAAATTTGTTGGTGATAAAAAATATACTTTTTCAGGAATTTGGGTTTGTAGAGCTCCTTCACCCACCTTACAGTCCAGACTTAGCACGCTACAATTTTTATTTAATGCGAATTATCAAAAAGGACCTTGAAGAAGTAATGTTTCTTGTGAATAATGAATTGGTGTAGTAGATGGATTTGTGCCAAAATAATGTTTCTCTGTGCAACAGACAAAGAAATTGTTTAAACCGCATTCTTTAAAATGCGAAACATATTTTGCAGTCGATACATAAACTTAGAACTACTATGTTGTCTTCTTTACACTATTATATGGAACCAAAGCTTAGACCATGAAAAAAATGGAAATTAAAAGACTGGAGGCATTTGAAAGGATGCTTATGTCGCATTACAAATGTAGAGAGGAATAAGAAGGAAGAAATAGCAATAACCCTCAAGAAGAAGAAACTAGAATACCTAACCCATGTTGGGAGGATCACGATATTCCCTGCTTATAATAATAATGGAAAAATAATAATGGAACAAAGAAATATAGGAAGAAGAAAAATGTCGTGGCTCAGGAATCTAAGAGAATGATTTAGTATGAATTCCAACCAATTGTTTAGGGCGCCAGTGGATAAATTAAAAATTGCTATGATGAAGTCCATTCTCCGTTAGGAAACGGAACCTTAAGAAGAAGCGGGGAGTACAGCAGCTAAAAAGCGATGGAGTAGTTAATAGCCTAATTAGAGTGTTAGGTTTATTAACATTTTACTGCAGATTAGTTAAACCTAAGAAGTGTTGCACAGTTTCAAAATATATCAATCTGCTAATCAAATCATTAGAAAGTATGGATAAAGTTTTACAATTGTTGCAATGCAATTTGTGTAATGCAATCTGATTCTCAGGAAAACTGACAACCCGGTTGAAAAGCATTGTTTATTTAGTGCTTCTTTAAAAAAAGTAACTGCGAAAGTGCCAAAGCGTTCGACATACATTCTAGTTAAGAAATTTGATAGGTCGAGTCAGTCTAGCGGTAAGAAGTTAAATAGACCAAAGTGACTTTTAATCTTGATTTTGCGGCAAGTTGAAGAGAATGCAGAAGGTAGCTGGTTCGATCTAATCGTAAAGCAATGACTCTTGAGGGAGTCGTTCGTGTCAGCGAATTAATAAATGTTTCAGCACGTTACATGTTCAGGTTTCTACACCGGTGAGTCAATGAAAAGTGATGTTCGACGTGTGACTTTGCTCGATACTAATATTTTTTATATGCATTGTCGCGATACATACACATGTCTGCACTCAGCGCAATGAGGCGTGCTCGAATGCGTCTGTCCAAACTTCTGGAACGGGCGATTTTCTGAAGGATCGTCGCATCGTAATGATAAAAAATGTGTTTGTATTTTCGACGCAATAACGTCGTCTCGACGTTCCCATCGTTTTGCCTGAGCCCGTTAATGCGGAATATTTCAAAGCTTGCGGTCTTCGGGATGTGTGCTCGTTTGCATAAAAAAGGAATAACTTTTAATTGTTTCACTAACAGAACCATTTACTGTATATTCTGTTTTCATTATTCCTTTCACGTATTGCCGCAAATTTTCTCAGTTTTATTATGCTACATCATCTGCATCTCTTTTTTAGTAAAAACTTTGACGCTTTAATAAATTAACGTAAAAGTGAAACTTTTTAGCATTTATGCATAAAAATTATTGTAAAGATACACTCTCAAAAAACGTTAAAGCTCATTAAATTAATAAATTATTCATTGCGATTATTATTGTTCCAGGTAACTACGGTACAATTTTTAAATTAGGATAACAATGAGCCGAAATTAATTTAGTGGATATTTTTAGTCGAAAAAATATGTTAGGAAATTATTCTTGGTTTTTATCTTTCAGAACAGCTGAAATGCGATTGCCAGATCATCTAAATGAATGCTTGAATTTTACAGCGCTTCGAGGAAAGATGATCGTAATTTATTTCAGTAGTTTTTCAAAGATCGTCAGATTTCAAGGTAAGTTTTCATTCCAAATTATCGCTATGCAGGGTGCGTCGAGTTTTGCCTCCGCTCCACTTTTTGGCCTCAAATATACAATATACAAAACTTATACAATATACGTGCATATTAGTTGTTTAAGATTATTGATAGAAGGAATAAAAATTAAAAAAAGACCTCATTTACATTAGATTTGCAAATTAGTTTTCCACGCTATGATGTCCATTTCAACTTCTAGAACGGAAGACTCAAATCAGAAATGAAAAATATTAATTAGATTTTAAGTAAATTGCAGTTTTACACAACGAGTATCAAATATCGTTTTATTTACAGCCTGTTGGTTCGACAATCATAAATTATGCGGGAAATAGAGCGAAAATCGAGGCTTTTGTGACTGACCTTTTTACAATCGAGTGTTTAGTACTGCAGTAGGTAAAGATTTCCAGGGCCGCAACGTTATTTTTACAATTCGAATAGTGAAATATTTTCCGTTTAAATTCAAACAATTACATTAATCATAATTAACTGTTTTACTATCCGGTAAATCAGTATTACAAATTTTACCACTATAAATAATTTGAATAGTTATGGTACGACGGTTAATAAGATATGAAGAAAACACTAATTCGGCCCTGTGAAACTTACCTGCATTTGCGATGGGTTCGTTCTATGGAACATAATAAATAACTGACAGGAAAAGGTTCCGACCACAGCTAACCGCTCCATTGTCGAAAAATTGTCATAACTTCATCAAATATTCAATATATTGAAAGATTAAACTGGATTTTCGTGATAAATTAAAATATGTTTTTGAATATTAATTTAATGGTGTGGTGCGAAATTGCATAATGAACATTGTAGCCAAAAATAAATATATAAAAGTATTAACTGCTCCTCTAAAGCGAAAAAAACTCGTAATAAATAAAATTTCGAAATTAGAAGGGTCATTAATATTCAATTAAATATGTAAAATTTGGGTACCCACACGTAATAACCAGTTTTGATTTTCGGGGTGGAGACAAAACTCGCCGCATCCTGTACTTTTGCAAATTAAGAAATTACTATGTTAATACGATGATGTGCTCAATTTTTTCCCGTCACTGTTTTTTTCCATTATCAATAGCGTTTGTCGAAATCGGCAAGAAAAACGTTTTAGATTAAACCGCGAACGTTTCGAAATGTTTTTGATGTTTAATTCATTGTAAAAAAAATGGCCAACGGACGATATTAAAGCGTTTGTGTTTTTTAATAGCGTTACGAAGCGTTCGATTAGCATATCAAAATAAATAGTAATTTCCCGTTGTAATCACGGTAACGATTTTGTGGCTCGAGTGGTGACAACAAGCAACGATCAACAACTTAAGCGAATGCATGTAAATCTCCAAACTTGACGTCAGAAATGAGGGTCGTGGTAGGAAGTGATGTTTAATAATGATTAAACAAATATTGAAATTTTCGACTCAAGATTCAATTACGCCCTAATGGATTTCTTCTTAGCTTCTTAGCTAAAGTAGATTGCTTTGACTTAGATCGTAATGAAAAGACAGCCACCACTAAAAAATAAAATCATTAGACAAAAATTTAGCGATGGTTAAAAGAGGTTAATTTATTTTGGGATTCGAAATATATTTTCTTCCCCGGAAGTAAATTGTGATTGTGAGGGCTGAAGTGACGTATTTTGCCCCAAAAGAAGAAATTAATTTAATCCTAGGTAATACTTATTTTATGGTTTTGTAAAATTCAAATTTGTTTGACTAGTTTTTTTTTTAGTAAGTTATATTAGTTATATTAGTTATCTACTTCATTCTTTATTTGCAAATACTTTTTAATGATTTAATTTTCTCGAAAGCAGTTTTTATCCTAAAAATTTAATTTTGAAGGGTTCCACGGGACAACCCCTCGTCGGATTATTGACCTCACAAGCTAACGCAATAAACTTTCATACGTACGTTATTTTACACCCTCCCAACTAAGGTTTTTAATATAAAAATCGCTTTTAAAGAAAGACAAAGCATTGCAAATAAATTATGGAGTAGATAACTAATATAACTAAGGTAACTTATTTATTTAGAGGAATTAAATTGATTTATTCTGTTTGGATTAAAATATGTGCTACTTCACTCTCCAAAAAACAGACTAAAATCACAATAATCTCGACAAAAATAATTTAATTTTTATGACAAGTTAGGTCCGGTCCCGGAAAATTATCAAATTTCGATTAATTTTAGCGTGTTTTTTGTTATAAAGTGTTCAATTCTGTTAAACTAGTGTTCGGGTTGTGTTATTCACTGGTTCGTTTCGTTCGTTTCACGTTTTTCATGTTTAAATGCATTTTGAATTTTTTCTTTGAGATTTCGTTAATGTCAATTGATTCATTATGCGCGTCAAGTGGGCGGTCAACTTTAACGACGAGCTATAGTCGTAGAGTGTGCTCTGGAAACTGTCACTGGCATTGACATTGACAGGAGAGTATTCTATCGGAACCAATTTTGAAGAGTAGTTGGACTCAAACTGGAACGGTAATGATAATGATCACACGTTCACAGTCAACCTCCAATGGCGATTCGAAAAGTGAAGAAATTGTACCATCCTCAATTCCATCAAAACAAGGTGTACCTGAAGCTTTACGTCACTTTCAAGTATCATCACAAGACATCATTGATTCTGGACCTTCAAATATTAATATTTCAAAAAATCGTAACGCAAATTATTCTCAGTTTGACAGAAGCTTTGGAAATTCTGCTGATTTCTTTCAAGAATGTCACGTATGTAAGAAAAGTTTCATTTCAAGACGTGGTTTAAATGTTCACCCAGGAAAAAGTCATAATAATAACAGTTATAGTTTGACAACAACTTCCTTTTTGCGATGTACAATTTGTTCAAATACAAAAACGTTTAAAAATGAGAATGGTCTAAAAATCCACATGTCGAAGTGTCAAGAAGAAGAAGAACTTTTTCTATTCTCCTACCGTCTTCTTTCAATAATACCAAAGTTGAATGGTAAAGATAAATCTTTAACTGCTAAGGTCAAATACAATCTTCTAAATTATTACTGTTCTGATTTTACTGACAAGTTTTCAAAACCGACTACTTCAAAAACAGTTTATAGACTAATTGAAAGTAAAATTGGAGATGGAGACATTCGTGGTGCCATTCGCCTATTGTCTACCTCCGACAGTTATGCAAAAGATAATTCTGCTACTCTTGAACAGCTACGAATGAAATATCCTCTGCCTTCGCGCATTATCCATTTGCCGTCTGCTCCTACTATAAACGACGATTCTTTGGTTGTGTCTGAAGATCAGGTTCGACATGGAATAATGTCTTTTCCCTCTGGTTCTGCTGGTGGATTAGATGGATTAAGACCCCAACACATTAAAGATCTTATAGGTAAATCTTCAGGTGTTGTAGGACAACATTTATTGTCTGAAATCACTAATCTTTGTAATCTTTTATTTTCTGGTAAAGTTAACTCTGATTTCACAGCTGTTCTTTTTGGTGCTTCTTTATGTGCACTCTCCAAAAAGATGGGGGTATTCATCCTATCGCAGTTGGTTCTGTTTTTCGTCGCCTTGCTTCCAAACTAGGTTGTTCATTTATTTCAGCTGTACATGCTATAAGAACATTTATTAACAAAAATCATTCAGCTGAAATTTTACTTAAAGTTGATGTTAAAAATGCTTTCAATTCTATTGATTGTGATGTTTTTGTTACTAGTATGAAAGACAAAATTCCATAGCTTTATCCTTATCTTTGGCAATGTTATGTTCTCCCATCTAATCTTTTATATGGTAATGGACCCTCTGGCTGTCAAGGCTTCACATGAACTTGCATCTTTAATTGTGATGTTCGTTACAACCTAAATGACTCAATAAGATTGGTTAAATATGATTAAAAAATAATTAAAAGAAATAAATAAATAATTAAAAATTTTAAACCTAGGAGGCTTAGAATTTTTACTATTAAAATCAAAGTAGTATATTGAATAATTTTTGAGGTTTCTAAAATTTGTATATTTTTCGCCGTAACTTTACAAATAAACTGATGGGATCCGTCTCGCGACTTTACAAAATTAAATGAAACTTATTTGCTCCTAATAATTACTATAAACGCTTCACGAGTAAAAAATTACAAAAATCTTCGATTGGTAAATTTTGACGTTTCTAAAAAATTTCAAACGGATCGAAAAAAGAAAAAAGAAAAAATTATTCAAAATACTTCATATACATTCATTCTCTCAATCACACAACCTTTAATCTTCAATTTTCGTCAGAATCTGATATCACATCATCTCTGACTAGTTCCTCCTTACGAAATTCCTCTTGCTGTTTTCCACGCATAATGTCCCGCATCATGTTGGTTACTGTTTTCCAAGATTCCTCGGAATCCAATAATGACTCAGAAATATTATTTTGGTCTATATTACAACCCATTTTAATCCTAGCATCTCTTCGGATGCTTTCCTATTCGTCACAAATGAATAAAGTATGTTCTGGCGTGTCTACCTGCTGGAAAAACCAGCAAGTATCGACATCCGCCTTTTTATCCATTTCAAATATTTCCCGAAAGTTCCGTGTCCGGACATGGATTGTGTTAAAAAATAATCCATTTCTACCCACTTACAATTGAACCATTTTCTAATATCTTTAACGAAAATTTTTGCCCAACCTAAATAATCGTCCCATTGTTCTTGCCAAGCTATCATTAAGGATTCGTTTGCCAAAGAGGTATGATCTTTGCCCCTTAAATAAATTTCCGATCTTACGTTCGCTTTTATCCACAAAGGAGGCATTCTGGCAAGCACCTGCACTGCCTTCGTGGATATTGTTCTATATGCGGATGTTATTCTAATGGCTAACCTCCTGTTGACCCTATCGAGCATGTTTTTATAACGCTCGAATCTTAGGGCCTTTATCCAGGCAGGGGCGCCGTACAAAATCACGGAAATCACCACCGAGGACAGTACTCTGCGTTTTAGAACCTACTGGCTTGCTACGTGATGATAGTAAATGTCCTGATGGATTAACTATAGTACCTTGGAGTAAAGGGAAAAGTTTAGTCTGGGATGTAACTTGCGTCAACACTGTTGCTGCTTCTATCTCTAGTCTTCTTCTCAAATTGCATGTTCAGCGGCTAATTTAGCACAATCAGTAAAACATAACAAGTACAGACTCATTAAGGACAATTACCTTTTTATTGCTTTCGCCGTTGAAACTTTTGGATCTTGGTCTGATGATGCCAAAAATCTCTTTGTTAACTATCTCGTTCCATTGTTTCACACACTGGTGTTCCTCAGGCTGCCTATCTTAAATAAAGGATAAGTCTGGCTACACAGGGAGGAAATGCTGCTTGCGTTTTGGGCACTGTCCCCAAAATGGCGTGCTTAGATAAAATTTTTAATTTATTTTAATTTTTTAACGTAGTCTAATACTGTATAACTAATTATTCTACAATAAATATTATATATAGATTGAATTTATAATGTAGTGAAGTTTTTATTTCATACGAAAAGTTTGATCTCGTGTTTTCTTTTGTAGGTAGTCTATTTGGAAGTTGTAAGACATTAAAACTGAGGATAATCAGAGCAAGTGAACTGTAATAAAATGACTGAACAAATTTTGGATATTACTGTATGCCTAGGACTCCCTATAGATAGAAGCAACTATGCGCATAGAGTTTGTTTAGAAATATGCCAGTGTCCTGCAGTTGATATTTAGGTCAAATGGTGATGAAAAGTTGCTTACATTTCTGAAACAATAAATATAATAAATTATTATTCTGTTTTTGATTATGCATAGCTTTATAACTAAATTAAAGTATGAAGTTTCTATTGTAATTATTGAAATGGGGCATGTCTAAAAATTCATTGAAAATTGTTTGAGATACAGAAGAAATTATAAGAACAAAAATTATTCACATTCGCTTTATTTTTATCCATTGTTTGAAATTGAAAAATGCCCTTTATACTATCTAGTTCGAAGGTTTTACATTTTTCGAGAAACTTTGGATGTTCTGTACGAAAAGCAGAAAAACGTCCAAAATTCTAATCAACTTTAATTATCTTTTTTTTTTAATGGTTGAAGGATAAAGCATAATATTTTGTTGGAAAATAAAATGCATTAAATATGTTGTATATCATGTAAAATATACAATTTATAACAGACATACTGCTCTGCTTCCTTCTTTCAAAAATGCTGGCGGTTGGCACTTTCTAATCATGGACATTATATTCTTTTTCATGTCCTATTCGTATCGTTACAGAAGTAGTGAAATATAATTATGGACATACAAATAGTTAGGTTTTCCAGAGAAACAAGAAATTTTAGAGGTCAGACTTTAAGAGTTGCAGTATAAAGGAGGGTCCGATAATAGTGCCATGTTGCTTTTATCATGTAGCACTTGTAGCTTTAGAAACGCGTTTTCTGGACCATACTCAATACCAATCATGTCGAAAAAAAATAATCCAAGAACTTATTACAATTCCATGTTAGAGAACAAGTAATGAAAAATTGCAGGAGTGCATACAAAAAGATGGTACTTAACAAACTTACATTATTTTCATAGAATAAAATAGCGTTTTATATGAGACAAGCGATTATTCTAATAAAGTTGAAAATAATTGTACAGCCTGGATAAGCCAAAATCCCGTCCATAACGGAACAATTTTTAGGTGCTATTGGTTAGGCCAGAAACCTGGATTATTTTTTCAGTTCCAAGCAGTTCCGCCTTATTCAGGCTTGACTGTATATTGTTTTTTTTTAGGATGAAAAGTGCCACTTTATTTGATAAGTAATTATTTGCTTTTGTGAGTCAAGCAAAGTCACTTTTCAGCCTTAAAAAGACATTTGTACTTTCTCTCCGATCAGGAAATAAGAACTTTGTAAAAAGTACTCAATTAATCAATTTTAGTTAGCCTTACAGTCTCTTGTGGTTGAGAAATTGTTTCGTTGTGCCAAATTGAACATTAAATACAGTAAAGAACTTCCTTTTAAGATCTTTGAATTGAAATTCATAAAATCGCAAATTTCCTACTGTATTTTTTACATCCATGGAGGTGTAATAACTTTTTTGGACGTACGTTCAGAATTACTGATTTTGCATACATATAAAGCGGTTAGAAACCTTGCATTTTTCACCCATCAGCTTGCAAAAAAATAACTAACAGTTGGCAGTACCACTGACTCGTAACTGCATTCATGATGGCTATTAGGAACTATCAAATGCCTGTAAAATTTTCTTCCCGTTGCCAACCGCAAGAAGTGTAAATTTTGTAGCATCAAAGTTTTGAAACTTTAATTTGATTTTTAACAAACTTAGGCATTTGTTCGGATAAAAACTCGAGTGTATCACGCAACCAGAAACTGTTTTTGTGAGTACTCGTATATTATACAGGGCGCGGCTGGTGCCTTGGCATTTAAACTATACTGGCATTCGCAAAAGGCCAATTTCTAGTTAGTGATAGAAATAACTATTTTCAGCCTCGTAACGTAAATAACTATTGCTTAAAATTTTACATTCTTTTTATGTTAAATTGTACGGTTCTGAATTGTATTTTTTTTTTGGGAAAAAAATGTGTTAAATTTTGAACTATTATAGTTCAACCGAACACTTAAAAATATACTATTCAAATAATACACCACGCATTAATAAAGGAACATTTATTTTCTATTTATTTTAGGAGTTCTCCCACGTAGTTCTTATTTCCTTACGTTTTCCCACTGGCTGTAATCGCCTTATAAAATTTTTAATTTAAATAAGTCAAAAAAGAGAAGCGACTTTTACTAATTTGCCAAAAATTTGTTTTTACAAAAACATTGTGAAGGTACTGTTTTGCGTTGAGAAAAAGTTATTTATGAATCATTGATAAGATCAACGTTAAATGGAATGTTTTTTTCTAAGCTTTTTTCTATAAGACCGATTTTCTGACATTTCTCACTAAAAAGAAGCTTTTACTACCAAGAAACGAATTTTGGAAAAAATTGTGGAAACTTAATGAAGGAAGTTTGTGTCGTCCATTTAATAAAAAATCTGCAATCAATAAACTTGTTGATTTCTGAAGACTGGAATTTTATTTGTAGCGAAAGAGGATACATCTTCGCAGATCTTATATTACAGCAATCCATCATCTGTCTATTTAATAAGTTTGTAATTGGGCTACGTCGCGTTTCTGAAAACGTGAAAATTTTCGTTTTTAATTTTAACCATCATGGAACTTGGTGAAACTTGAAGTGAAAGAGCGCAGGTCATGTCAAAGTTAAAGAAGTCATTCCAACAAACTAATTTAATCACACAATTTGAATTTTTCCGTCGATTCCCCGAATGACGAGACAGGTCCTGAAAATACATTATCTGATTGCGACCACAACGTTATTGTGTTACTTGGGGTTGTTTACATGTTTTTAAAATTGTTTTAAGTTGGCATTAGCCATTTGCAAACACATTACAAAACGTTCGCAATGATAAACGGTTCAAGAAAGCAGATTTAGCAGAGTGGAAATGTGAAATGAAAGAGGAACATGTAAACGAAACGATGGAGGAGATAAATAGCATAAAAAGACAGATTTTTCAGGAGAGCGCAGGGGGAGGAGGAGGTTGTGTGGGACATCCGGGAGATTCTTGGTGCGAGAAATGGGAAAGATGCGCGCGCTTACGGGAAAACTACAAGCTACCCTTAGTTTCAAGCAACCCTCTCAGTTTGACTGAACGTTTCCTATTGAGCGTTTGGCCCATTTCCAGCGACCGAACTTCCTACGCGAAATATTTCCCTTCGACAATGGAACAAACAGAATTTTCACGAAAGTGAAAACGTTATTTTTTGAGCGAATTGGCTTCTAGATGCGACCGAAATTTGGGGGCGGTCTTCGAGATAAACTCGTGATCGCGGAGATTTATTAATGAAACTTCGAATTCCGGTATCTATACAGAAAGGGTGTGGAAACGCGACGCGTGAAGATTCAGTGCTTTCCCTTCGTCTCTTCAGACGTCAAGACGACACAACGGTGAGTCCTTTTGCCTTAATAACATTATATAATGCCTTCTGAATGGTGGCTTACTTTAATGCCTATTTTCCAACTTTTTCATTGTTTCGGGTAATTTCCTTTAATTCGCATTTCCTCCGGTCACTTCTTTTCGCGGTCGCGCAACTTTTTCTGTGGCGCCTTGAAAGGTAATCGAGTCGAATTTTTTAATTTTATGCTAAATTAGCCATTTTAGAAAAAGCATTAAAAAACAAAATTCACGAAAGGGGAACGGAGTAAAGTAAGTTATACAGTAAAACTTGATCTTTCAAATAAAACTGAAAAATATTGAATTATTGCTGTTTGTCTTTCTCGGAAAATTCGGAGATGTCAACAAAATCGCAATCCTGAACATGCGGTCGTAAATTTAATATTTTTCGGTTGTTTTTTTCGAATAAATTTTTTCAGCTGTATTACTGACGACTTCATTACTCTTACCGCGATGAATTCTTAACTACCATATTGATTTTTCTTGATGTTGCCTTATCATGAAAATAGTATTCCGTAGAAAATGATTTATCGTTTTTACGTGAACAACAAAAGATAGAAATCTTTAACTAACCGCCCTATTTCAGTATAAATGGAATGTTACCCCATATTAAAATCGCAACCGTTTGAAAAACGGCTCTAAAAATATTTCAAATGTCGATTTATTCAATAATTTCTTTTGCATTTCCGATTTGGGAAAGCATTTAGATTTAATAAATTAATGATTCAATATATATTTATGTTATCAAGTTTTATATGTTATTTTTGGGTATAATCCATTGAACCGGAGATCGCATTTATAATTAATTAGTTCATTGGAAATGTATATTACATTGCTTTTCCATTAAAAAATCAAATGCAGCAATGTAAAATGCTTAATTTTGGCTACAATTTTGTTTTGGGCTAAAATAAAATCTTAATACTTTATTTTTTGTTATCATAAAAAATAATAATAAATGAAAAGGTGTTGTACTACAAAAACCAAACCACACGAACGTAAAGAGATCAGCTCAAGATGTGCTACAACCACAAATACATATGTGCTTCACCCTTAAATACGCTTAACTTCCGTATTACCCACAATTTCTTTTCCGCAAGAAAAGCTGGAATTGCGCTTAAAAACTTTCTCACTGAAATGTGATTTTTAAAATTGCAAGCTGGTTTTATAACATTCATCGAGCGGATATTGGAAGAGTGGCGTGAAAGTTGCGGTTAGAATTTTTTCATAAGCCTTTTATGTTTCTTGCGTTTTTGTACGAGTCTAAATACCACTAAACAAGTTAAATGCCTTCAGGTTAAAGGAAAAATTGCGCTAAAAGGATTTCAGCGAGGAACATAAGATTCCTGTTCCGACGCGAATCAAAGGCACCTCGACAATCGACTTTCGAAAATGCACCTTTTAAATGCATCTCAGGCTCGAAACAAACAGAAACGTTAGCAGGAATGAAATTACGTTCCGCAGGAAAATGCATTTGCCATTTTCCTCGAATTAAAATATTCTCCAGCGCGCTGTAAGTCTAGTTAGTTTCCTGATGAACTAATTAAAAGAACTTCTGCTCGATGTGAATTTAACATGAGAGCAGGTGAAAGACCTTTCCACAAATCATTCGTACTAATTTATTTTTCCAACTAAAAACTACTCGACTGGTAAGTACATTACAAATTTAAAGTGATCTTAATTTTAAATCTTGAAGATAAAAAGTTCTTCATATAAAATATAACACATTAAAATTATACGGTTTAGTTTTATAAATCATAATAACTGACACATTAATTGCATTACAAATTTTATTACATTACTGATAATGAAAATTTTGGCAACTTTACTATAATTTTGATTTCTCAACCGCTCAATATTTTTTATTAAATACTTTTAATTTGTTGTTTTGATTGCGAGTATTATAGTCATAACTTATAAAAAAAATATAACACAATATAACAAAAAAACTTTCAGAAAATAATGCTAAATAAAGTTATTTTTATAATTATAATTACAATACCTTTTATAATTAAAATTATAAGTAAATTTAAATTCAAAACAAAAGAAAAATTAATTAAATAAATGCAACAAAATAGAACAGCAGCGACCAGGGATTCCCAATTTTATTCTTGAATTGATTTTATTTGGCACTATTTCTTTGAATTCCTTTAATCTTTTTGCAATTGAATAAAAACTGATGCATGGGACAAGGACTAAAACAATATTTCAGATTTTTGCTGTTGCTAGATTCGGCATTGCCTCGTCCAGTAAATCGCCCCAAATATTTCGCTTTTCATACTTGTAACCTAAATAACTATTCTATCATTCTTTTGCATACGTTTTTTATAATATGTGCCTATATGAAGTGTCTTTTAAAAGCATTAGTTTTCAAAATATATGCGAATTAAATTCAACAATTAAATAATTACGTAGTTACACGGATTTCTTTCAAAATTCCATCGTCACTTTTTGAAATCTTTGGAAAGCCGATGTTGAAAAATTGAATAATTAAATTAAGTTGGTGTCAGGCGCAAGCGTTTGGAATAGGGCACCCAGTGCGAAGCAACACGACACCTAGCGACATCTTCTATAACTAAAGCTTGCGTGTCACGTTTGTTTGTTTACTAACGATGTGTGAGTTTTTTAAAATAATGTTTCCATAAGTTCCCAATTAAAGGGAAAGGTAAAGTCCTAGTGGAAAATAGATTGGATACTAAAACTTAAAATACACACATAACGAAACGAAATACCTTACTATTAATAAATCTTTGTTCTATTAAAAGACAGATTTTAAGGAATCTCTCTTATATATTTTCCGAGATAAAAATAAAAAATTGTACAGAAAGCAGTGAAACTGTCTCCTTAGTATGTGTTATTGATAATAAATTGAATATACAAAATATTGCAGCTGACCGAGTGGTATTTACGGAGATTTTCATTTTTAAGACATCCCAAGACAAGTGTTTTCTGGACAAGGACCATTTAGGAGTGTCCAATAGTGTCCAATTATTATGTCACAGATGGCGCTGTTTCATAAATAAATTTGAAAAGTCAGCAGCCAGTATTTGATTTCTCAATATTTTGCGCAACATCTACTAATCGTCCAGTATCGTGACGTCATAGACCGACTTCCGCTCGAATTGTGGCTTAAGTAACGATTAAGGGCGTAATGCTGCAGTAAATTTGTAAGCGTTTCGTGTAGGAAATATTGTGCAGTAACCATTGTATATAATCGAGTGAAGTAAACAGTAATTTGTTAATTAAAGATGAATTGAAGTTCCGAGATCAAGAAAACATGTTTCTATAAAAAAATTCTATTTAATAATAATGTTTAAAAAATGCCTTATGTTTATCATGTATTTTAAGGCGCTACGTTTGTCTTTTATGGCAAATACGACCGGTCGGTACCTTCACGCATATTTAACCATTAAATATAAATTTTTTGCACATCACTCAGATGAGCCGTTTTAACGTAATATGGATAACATGAACTTATGTTTTTAAATACACATTGCCTAAATTTCAGGCGTTTAAAAACATAATAATAAAATTATCGCAGGGTAACATGCCAGACGTACCGGATGCAAAGTGGCGCGCCAATTTCGGAGAACGTACACTGTAAAATCCAGATTTGTTTAAGGAAATCTTTGGTTGTGCTTTTTTGTATCAGTCGCTCATTGACTTTCAGTGGAGTAAAGTTATTAATAACTTGAAATACCGAGAAATTGTTTTTATACAAATAAAAGTGTTTAAAAAAAAAAAACAAAGTGTGATCTTGTGTTGCGTTTCTATTACATTGCTAAAGGGTACTTTAGGTAAATAATATTTATTTAATTGGTTCACCATTTACGAGTAGGTAACTATTGTGCTTACCATTAAGTTCTCTCGACAATGCCTCGATTAACTGTTGGAGCTAAACGTAAATCCCAAAGACAAAAATTGAAAAAAATTCGCAACAAGATAAAAACTCTGTCCAATCCAATTGTTGAACGAGCATCAACAAGCAGCACCTTGGCTTCACCTGGGATGGACAATAATGTACAATTACCCCGTAATAGTTTTACCGATGAAATAAATGTGGAAAATGTAGCAAAAACTAGTGGCAGTGCGCGTGACAATAACGATATTAGTGGCCGAAGAATAGTGAATATTGAAAGATTTTTTATGCAAATCATCACTTTTAGACATAATCAACTTTTCTCTTGTTCTAATGAACATTTAAATATAACGAAAGAACAAAGAATTGGACTACAAAGCAAATTTACTATTGTGTGTGATATGTGCAAATCTGAAAAATTTATATTTTCGGACGATGATCCAAATACTATGGATATCAATAAAGCAGCAGTATTGGGGATTATTTCTACTGGAGGCGGCTATTCCCAACTACGAGAAGTAGTTTCTACATGTGATATTCCATGTATGGGACCTCATTTGTTCACTGCAACCGAAAAAACAGTTTCACAGTTTGTTCATGATACGGCATGGGAAATAATCGAAAAGGCTGGGAAAGAAGAAGCAAAACTTGCAATTGAAGAAGGAAACGTGGATTCAGATGGCATACCCGTAATAAGTGTGATCGCAGATGGCGCTTGGAGCAAAAGGAGTTACCGAGTGAATTACAATGCTTCATCTGGGGTTGGTGTTATTATCGGACAAAAAACTGGTAAAGTGTTGTTTTTAGGTGTCCGAAATAAATATTGTTGTGTATGTTCTCGTTCCAAAACACGAAACACTGAACCGCCAAACCATATCTGTTTTAAGAACTGGAACAAGGCGTCTACAGGAATGGAATCTGATATTCTTGTTGAAGGTTTTATGAGAAGCATTGAAATGCATAATTTAAAATACGGGTATTTGATTGGAGATGGTGATAGTAGTGTTACAAAAAAATTGATGGAAGCTCGTCCCTATGGTACCCGAATAATTCAAAAAATTGAATGCTGCAATCATTTGCTGCGGAACTTCTGTACAAAGCTTCGAGAGCTTTCTCAGCGAAGAATAAGTTCCAAAAAAGTGATAGTTCCAATAACGCAGAGAAATTGCCTTAATAATAGAATTAAGCGGTTAAGGAATGGTGTCCAAGGTGCCATTAAATATGCTAATTCTTTGGAATTATCACATAGTCAAAAAATTACGCAGCTTCGCAATGATATTCGAAATGGACCTAATCACGTTTTTGGGGAACACGATGATTGCTCGTCTTACTTCTGCACTGATCTTAAAGTTAATGAAGAGTGGATTTCAGAAATGAAGGTATCTGGCCTTTATCAAGATGTCATGGCAATCGTTGATAGAGTTGCAAGAAATGCAGAAAGTTTGTTGATAAACATGGACAATAATGCAGCGGAGTGTTACAATTCTATTTTGGCAAAATTCGTTGGCGGCAAAAGAATTAATTTCAGTGGAAGGGGCTCATATCAAACTCGATGTGAAGCTGCTTCAATTTCTTTCAATTTGGAACCTGGTGAATTACCGCGGGTTATTCATAAAAGAGCTGTGCACTCCAGTCCAGGGAAACACACTCAACGCTTTATGAATAGTTTGAAAAGGGTAAGAACTTGGAAAAGATGCAGACAGGAATTATTTCCAGATGTAAAAAAGAAAAAAAGGGAGCCCATAACACCTGCCGACAGTGATTATGGTGCCACAGAAAGTGAAATTGTTGTAATGTTAACTAAAGAGCAGTACGATATAAAAGAACAAGAAATGTTAGCGTTGATTAAAAAATCGGATTCTGAACGAGACGAATTACAACATACCACGATAGGTCAAAGTACCAATTTATTATGGCGACAGGAGCGTTCCATACGGTTGACTGCGTCCAATTTTGCAGCAATATGCAAAATGCGAAAAACTACACATTGCGCAAATTTGGTAAAGCGTCTTTTGTTTGATAAATTTTTCGGGACTGCAGCAACACGTTGAGGACAGGAACACGAATTTGTTGCTCTAAGAGAATTGGAGAAAACACATGGAATTCGTGTACGCGAATGTGGTCTGTTTATTGACAGTGAATTTAATTTCTTAGCAGCTTCGCCGGATGGTGTAATAGATGATGATGGGATTGTCGAAATAAAATGTCCCTCAACAGCCGCATCGTCTTCACCAACGGAAGCCATTCGAGAAAAGAAAATTAAATTTTCGGAGATAATAAATGGTGAAATAACATTAAAAACTAAAGACAGTTACTATTTCCAAGTACAGGGCCAGCTACATGTAACAAATAGAAAGTATTGCTTGTTTGTTATATGGACACCATTTGGACTAAGCGTACAAAAAATCGTCAGGGACGATATTTTCTGGCGTGCGAACATGCAGAATCAGTTGGTGACTTTCTTTTCCAAATGCTTTCTACCTGAATTGGTTGATCCGCAGTATTCGAAGAAAATGCCAATTCGTGATTTGCGTCAAAATGAAGATGCAACAGGAATTCAGAATAGGCAGTAGAACGACCAATGCAAAACACCTCAAATTATGCGTATGAGTTTTCAATATATTGCAATTATACCCAGATATTTTTAAAATAAGCAATGTCGTCCTTACGAATTACATTTTTATTGTTGCAAACCTATTTTTTACATTTAAAATGTAAAATTCGAGATGAGAACGATTTTTAGAGTTTTAATCACCCGATTTTGGTTCTTGAAATTTGTTTTAATTATTTTGACCGTCTTTGCGACTCGTTTAGGGGTGCCTTTCTTTTAAGTCCCATACCCAATTTTCTGTGCACCAGTCTGGAGATGTCGGATGCGAGTTAACGGCCGACTTCTGTCCAATTTATGAGGGTCAGTGTAACTTAATAGATTAGCGTATAGGTAAAAATGTAATTCGTAAGGACGACATTGCTTATTTTAAGAATATCTGGGTATAATTGCAATATATTGAAAAATCATACGCATAATTTGAGGTGTTTTTTCAAGAAAGATTTTTCCTTTATCTAAGACACGGGAAAATATATAGGCGGGGTAGTTACTCGATACAATTTAATTTTTTAATAATTTTATTTGTTACTAAATATGGGGCCGTAGAAGAATGAATAATTGTTACGACATAATGCCCTTATGCCTTGTAAATCATTTTTTTCAAAAGTAATTCACTAAAGTTAAACAAATGAATAGATGCTGACGTTAACAATTTCAATATCGCGAGAGATAAACTGTGACATTGACATTGACGCGACGTTTTTCGGTTCTTATATTTAGAGGGATGAACTTGAAGAAATTTAATTTGAGGTACAAACATGTACTAACGAAGTACAAACGAAATCTTTCAAGTCCGGTGCTAGCGTGAAGTTGGCACCGGATCACGTTTTTAGCGAATATCTGCGAAACTGTGGATTCAATTGAAAAATTATTGAGGGTACAAACGGGTACAAACGAAGTACAAAAGATTGGTATAAATTTCACCGTTTGTACCTCCACATCAGGTGTCAACTTCACGGACCCGGAAATTATTACTTCTATATTTCTGGAGGATATTTTATTTTTTATTTCTGCAGAAAATAGAAATAAAATAGTATTTCTGCGAACTACTTTATTCGCGCGGACTCTTTCTTTTCGGACAGAAAGAAAATTTTTTGTATTCTTTTATTTCTGCGGACGTTTTGATTTGCGCGGAATCTTTTATTTTGAACATTATTTTTTTTAAATTTTTGCGGAAATAAATTTCACATCGTGGCCCAGACGGTGCTTCATAACAAACACCATCATTTTTGTTAATTTAAAAAATGCTAAATCGACGAAACAGCTGTCCGAACGATAAGAAAGCCTTTCCGAATAACAGTGTGGTGTCATGTTTCAGCTCGAGTAAAATAAACAATTCGCATATAGAATAAACAAATCTCCATCCCATAATCGTTAAATGATAATTTCTACAAACACGTCAACCATAGCTTGCATCACACGTCAGATGCACTACCGTAAATGACAACGGCGATTTTATATCTCACTCAGAACTTTATTGTTCTTGTCGTCGAAAACTTTTCAGTAGCCAGCATTACGCCCTTAAGACACTAATACCCCGCGAGTTACGCAAGTAATGTGGCCATCTAGCGGTCAGATGCGTCACACACAAATTGACTGCATCAGAACTTATTTTTACCAACCACAACCCCAATAATGACAAATCGACATATTTGCGACTTATTGCGAATTCAAGTTAAGGGGGCCACTTGAGAAGCAAGATTCACAAGATGGCGCCACCGTAGTAAAGTGTCAATTTTGTAAAAGCTCTTTTCATTAACAAGCTTTTTTATGTAAAAAACTAGTGGTGGATATAAAAGATAAAAAAATGATCTAGGTATAGACATAAATTTGCCATGGAAAAACTTGAAAAAGTATTTATTCAAAAATGTCACAGTTTCCGATGCTTTTTGACTTAAATACTGACAAATGTGATTAGATAATGTACGAGTATACTTATGATTAATGCTTCCAGGGTGTGATCAGCAAGATTTTCTTTACCTTTAACAAAAAATTCAAATGTTATTGAAAGTTTGACATTTTTGAATAAATACTTTTCTCAACTTTTTCCATGGCAAATTTATGTCTACACCTAGATCATTTTTTTATCTTTTATATCCGCCACTAGTTTTTTATATAAAAAAGCTTGTTAATGAAAAAAGCATTTTACAAAATGACACCTTTTTCTACGGTGGCGCCATCTTGCGAATCTTGCTTTTCAAGTGGCCCCCTTAAGCGAGATGGTTCTAGTGGTGAGTAGACAAAACATTAGATGATGAATCATAGCGAGGATACAACGAATGCGCCACAGTTTTGTGATAAAGTTAGTGATAAAACATTTATGAACAGACTTTCACTTATAATCTTATTAGAACATGAACCTTTTCCGTTAATTTCGCTTCTTTTTTTATCAAAAAATTATTGGGCATTCAGATTCGGTAAGAAAATCTTCAAGACACCGTGTTTACTTACATAAACGTTAAAATATAATTTATTATACAAGTAAAGAATCTTTAAAAAATGTTGATAAAGTGCTAAAATATTATTTTAAAACATTTAGTTCGACACTGGGTAGTATAAATCCAATACAATATTTTTGTTTTAAAATCCAGCGAAGTCAGGGAATGTCAAGAAATTATGCGTTATTAATTTCAGTTCGGTTGGTATAATTATTGAAAATTACCAAGAATTCCTTTGTAATTATTAACGAAAAAGTATTGCCGAAATTAGAGAAATTTAATTCTTAGAATTACAGGATTAATAGACTAACGTATTTTGTTAACGCACAACACACGGAAAAACAACGTTGTAACGAATTACAAACAAATTCTATCCTCGGTATGACTCATCTAGCAATGTAGTTGTACAAACGTAAGGCTATTCCAATATTATGTATTGCCGTTACTATGGTGAACATATACGAAAATTTGTCTATTCACTGCTCCTCTTAAGCGCAAAACAAATGAATACAATTTTAAGAGATTTACATTTCTCTAATCATAATTTCTTTCTTTGAGGTTACCTTTAATTAATAAATAATTATATCATTCACATAATAAAATTGTATTACCCATTTGAAACAGGTAGACACACTTTTCCAAACACTTTGTTATTAAAAAATAAATTTCTCAACTTTTTTTATGTATTGTATTACAATCATATTACAAAATTAAAATGATCAGTACATTCTAGCGGTCCATGTAAAATATATATACAGTGGAACCCCGTTTTTACGTCTCCGCATTTCACGGTTTCCTGTTATTTACGTCTAATTTTTGCAGTCCCGTTTCATTTTAATGTATATAATACCCGGTTTTACGTTTTTTCCCGCAATTTACGTTGGAAATATTTAAAATGCAGTTATTCAATTAATTAAAATTAAAAATTCCATTTATTTTAGCACAATATGTTTTAGACACGCCTGCACTTTGCAAAGTTTCGTGATCGTGATTAGGTGGACAATTTTTTATTTCATTCGGTATTCATTCTCGAAAAAGTGAAAGAACACGTGAGCTCACGCGTTTCGCTCGCGCGTTGTTTTGATATACCACTTTGGCTACAATAATAAAAAATCATAAATCAATTAAAACAAGTGCCATGCAATCTCGTCCCATGGCAAAAAGCGCATGCACAAAAGAATTTCAAAGTACGAAGAAATTATAGTATTGCAAGAAACATATAAACACAAGAAATAAATTTACACCAAACTAATTTCTATAATTTTTTAAAGAAAATTTTTTATTGCCCTTAATTTACGTTATCCCTCCATTTACATTTTTTTTGTCGGTCCTTTCAAAAACGTAAAAACGGGGTTTCACTGTATATAGATATTCGGTTAAACGCGTTAAAATTTCATGTTGAATGTGATTTGTCACAAATCTCGCCTGAATTTTTTTCTCCAATTTGTTACTGAAAGGTTTTAAAAACTTCAAATCTGTGAGTTTGCCTTTTGTTAAAAATCTGAACGAATAATTTTCCACATAATTTATCGTTTTGTTGTAGCCAAACAAGGTTTGATGAAAAGTTTTTCACGAAAAATCATTAATTAACAAACTCTGTCTGAATTCTTTTGTGCTGCACAGAACTCACCTTCAAACAGAAATGTAGCTGCTTCAATTATTTTTAAGTGTTGACAAAGGTAGAAGCCTTAATCAAATAAATTAGTGCAAAAAAGACTAAGAGCAAAATATAGGGTGTCTATAAATGTCAATGCTTTAGTGGATCAGGAAAGAACCCCAGATTCACATCGACATCGACAGTGATTTGCTGAAGGTCACTGTAGTCTATTTTTAAATCAGGAGGAGCGTTAGAAAACTAGTATTGATGTAATATGGAAAATCACTTAAAATATTTAATATCCATTAAAAGCGTTCCTCATCAAACTGATCAGATTGCTTCCTTTCATAGAAGCACTTCGGGCTCTATTTCATAATTTTGAAGTGACGTTACGAACACAATCTTAAACTGTCATAAACTAAAAGAAAAAAATATTTCACAGCATTCTGGTTTAAAAACGAACTATATCAGTTTTAGAATCTGGGCATGTTTAATAAAAGATCGCTTACGATTAATTTTAAATACGTTTCTTTTTTTAAGTTTAATCGCATTAAGTTAAATCTTAGTTCAACTTCTTTATCGACACTCTGTATAAGTACAGCTAGGAAAGTTTGAGAGTATTTTTTTTTTAAATAGACAATCCTGGCTAGTCACTAACTAATCACGATCAAAACGTTCGGTTAATTAAACATATTAATGAGTGATTACAGGCAGCACCTAGTCTCGATTATTATGATGGGGTGGAAACTGTGCGGATAATTACGAATACGGCTTCAGGTCAATATAAATACAGTTATAGATGTTGCAGAGGATCATTCGATGAATTAATGATATCCCGTTTCAGCTCACTTTATCCAGGTGAGCAATGCCAATACGTGATTATCCAAACGAAATGGAGATTACGCTCAACTGTGTACTGATTTTATTTTCAAGCTATAATTGATTTTATACAATTTATTGTGCGGCAGGAAAATAATATAAGTTAAATTGGTCGTGATTTTCCCTTTTCCGACTTACACGTAAGCGCGATCGTGCTCTTTTGATCAAATTTACGATTATCGTCCCTAAAAATGCACAGCATTTCTAAGTAATAAATTATTTCGGAAATAACTATTTCAGAGTATTTACCGAAGCGCGAGTTCGGTGTTTTTTAGTTTTGTTTAAGCAATCAATCTATTTGATCTTTTCTTTGCTGGATATTTGAAGTATTGAACTAAGTTGTATAGCTGTTCTTTAGAAGGCGGTATTTAGAGGCATTTTTGGTAAGAAAGTAAGAAATTTGTATCGTTTTTTTTTTAAATATTTGCTCCATGCGGTTTTAAAGACGCGTTGGAAACCTATTTCTATATAAAATATTTAATAGGAATTCTTTTTTATAATTAATTATAATTATAACTAATTAAAAAATAATTTGAGAAAGAATTTAGTTCGAAACAAGAATGTTGTGAATCTCCATGAATATTGAAAGTTTGTTGTAAATAGTTTTCGAGATAACTTTCGTAAATTAAGTTAAGAAGCTGGTTTACCTGCGTTTGAAAATATCTGGTTAATTTTTCTTCGAGAATTTTTTTCGCATTATTCTCAGCCGGAGATTTGCAGAAAACGTAGGAGTCAGCACTAGAAGATGGGGTCGCCATTCCCTGAACAGATTCGAGTAAAATAGGTTTCAGTGCTGCTTTTTCACAAGACAGATGACTTTTACGACATCCAATATGGTTATTGTAACTATTATAAATTTAAATTGGAAAAGAGCTAAACTTCCATAATTTTTGTCTTTAAAAAATCTGATTTTTATAATATATTTTGATAAAACGTTGCATTGTTTTGGTGGAAACTTTAATATAAATAGCCGTTGAAGTTAATTCGGTTCACGTGGTTCATTGTTTAGTTTGATTCGGGTTAGCTTTGATCGTTTCTGAAGAAGAAATAAATTGAAGTGACTTACGCTTGACTTTCTCAAAAAATGACTAATAATGTCGCACTTTTGATGGAAATATCAAGAAAAGTTGTTAGAAAACTTGTAGCAAATGAGAAAATGAAATTGTTTGATCTCTATATACAGGGTGTTTACTAAACATGAGGTAAAAATTCGGGGGGTTATTCCTTGAGTTATTTGAAGATTTTTTGTCATTTGATGATTTTGGAAAGACGCTTTATTTCGAAGGTACAGGGCGATAAACACTTTTCGAAAAACAGACCTTTATAACTTCATATTACATGAAAAGATTCTTAATCTGCAAAAACTGCTGAAAGTGCCTACCACTAGCTAGGATGCATGCATCCAATCTTCTCTTCATTCACTGCCGAACACTTTCAAAAACAGCAGGGTTGTTTTTAGTGCATTACACCCATTAACTATCCGAATTCTCAATCTTATTTTTTAAGTAACCACTTCTCTAGATTTGAAAATAACGGGTGGGATAAATTTATGGTATGGTCAGTTTAATTAGCATTGTTTATATGATTATCAAGTTAATACATATGCAGTTACATTTATGCATTTATCTACGATCATAACAATACGTTCGTTTCATATGCTAGCTATGGATACATAACAAGGCTCGTAATCGATATGACACGCACTTCAATTTTTTCGGTTTTATTTTTATTATAAATATGTGATTGAAGCAATGTTGGATGCCTTACGCACGCGATAGAATTACAGTTCTGATATATTGTTTTTCTGTAAAAAAATCATATCTCTTCTTTAAAATTCAAATTAAATTGTAAAATGTAATACGCAGTGCTCTTTTTGTCATGGAACGCTTGGGAACGCCGTTCCACCACCTGTTTTCGACGAATTTTTTTTTTTAATAGCTGTTGGTCTAAATAAAATCGCCCTGTTGAGCGTCCCACCACCTTTTTTTTACAAAAAGAGCACTGGTAATACGTAATAAGTAACTTAACTTACATTTATTGTTTCTTTATTATCCACAACACTTTAGGGGCCGGTTGCAAAAACGAAAGTTAACACCGGCAACAATAGTAACCATGGTAATAACGCTCTGTTAGCTGACACCGTTGTTAACTTTCGTTTCTGCAACCGCCCCTTAGACGGTTAATAAATACCTGTTACTGCACGGCGCGGCGGTACGAAAACTGTCGCGGGCAGGAACAGTTCCAGCGGATCGGATTCCGGACCAAATAATAGCAGGTGTGACGGAACAAATTTGTTGAACAGTTAGTAAGCTGCGTAAATTTTATGGTGAATTTTTTCCCTGTTCTAGTTATTTTACCTTTCATTTTTACTTGAAATAAAATACTAATAGAGCAAGGCATTTTGTTGTTCCACAAAGAAAGTAAAAACTTTGCAAATAATTCATTTCTTGAAGGTTAGAAATAAATTGCCACGTGGGTTCATTTTATGTAGTGGTGATTGTATGCCCAACGGGCGTTTTAAAGTTTTAAGAATATTTGTAAAATAAGAACAATTGAGACTTGATCGTAGATAAAACGTCGCATTTTTTGTCGCACATAATTGCTGTTATGAACTCAGATATTTGCAAAATACACCCAGCCCTCGATATACGTAGTAGTTCGGTTCCCGAGAATTGCAACTTATATCGAAACTACATTTTTCTACGCCCATGCTTTAATCGATTTATTAGACATTTATTACTTGTACCTTAATAATACCCATTAAGATACAAAATTTTCATTAAGTTACAAATTTATAACCAATGGAAATGCAACATTACTAATATTCGGTCAATATCAAGTATTGCCATGAGGATGGGCGGATCTAAAATTTATCAATTTTGACAGTACATAGTTACTGTTAACCTAGTATATTGCTAATTGCATAATATACTAATAACAAATATATTTCAACATTATGTTATATGGTTTGGGACTTTTGTGCTAAAAGTTGTATACCTATAATAAAAAAAAAATTAGTATTTATTCTTCGAATTTTTTTAATCTTTTTCAAGTGAATACATGTTCGAAAAACTTCAAAAACCTTTGTTTTTTTATCAACATGCAGTATTAACAATAAAGATGATTATTTTTTTGAAGTACCGATTTTCAATTCTCCGATATGCCCTTTCGTAAACTTCTTTTGATTTTTGCGACACTAACTCTAAAGAAGCCTTATCAGCGATCTCACGCAAGTCAGGAGGGGTACGAATTATTGCTTAGTCGTCACGCGACATTTTAATTTTTCTTAAATAAAAATGTTTAAGTGTGTAATTTTTAATCAAACGTCATTTCGATAACTGGCAAAATATTTTGTGGGAATTCGATTAATTTAATAATTACAATTTATTCTTTTAATTTCTTATAATCTCCTGCAATTGAATAAAAAAGAATATTTCGGACTCTTGCTGTTGCCGGACTCGGCGTTTCCTCGTTCGGCAGTTTTCAGTAAATCGCCCGAAATATTTCATTTTTCAGCTTTGTAACATAAATTGCTATTATGTATTTATTTATTTTTACAAAATTAATCATTTTTAAATGAGACAACAAAACAAAAAAAACGTATGTTAATATTATATTTTTAAGTTAAATTTTTGGCATTCTCAGGAATAGTGTCATTAGCTAGTTGTTTGTAGTAATCTATTTCATGATTGACACCACACGAAACTCTAAACCTCGTTCCTTCAGCGGATCTTTCTCGAGTCAAATTTCTAAGCCTTTCTCGAAATAAAGAAGAGCTTCTGATAAATCCTTCGTGGTTAACTGCTTCTGATTATTATTTATGTTTGTATATGCACGGTCGAACATATTAAGTTTCAACGTCTCAATAAATTGTCCGATAGGAATGATAAAATAATATCAAGGTCAGAATCTCGGCAAATTTTTTGCACGTATATTAAAACTTTGCTACGTAAAATGAGACTGTTGAATATATTTGAGAAGCTACGTAAAGCAAAACCACGTAAAGCGAGACTACGTGTAACGAGGGATGGGTGTATTCGCCTTCGACTCGTACAATAGCCTGCATTATGTACTCGTTAAATAATATACTATTACATTGAGCTGAAACCAACATAAGTTTTTTTATCAACGTTCACCCATAAATTGTACCGGGACTATCATTGCTACCTTATGTTCAACACACTGTAATATTGAAAAAAAATACTTTGGATAGTTGGTAACAGATACAAGACAAATATTCCATCCGACATTACATCGTGGTGGTCGTTTCTCTGCACTCGCTTATATTCTTTAATAAAAACTCCGGAGTGTTAACTTTAATTTGATTTGAATTGAAAGGTTATGCAATTCAAATTATTACTTTTGCAGAAAATGTCTGCTCTGTGTAAATACCCAAGAGATATAAAATAGTGGAAATAATAATATTAATTATACGAAAATGTCATTCAAATATCTCGCACTGAAATAATAATTTAAATAAATATCAAATTTATCTGTTCAGACCAGCGATTTGTTCGACAATAAATTTATTACAGCGCTATCAGTTCGGATATAAAATAATTCCTAAAATTAAATTTCAAACGTAACATCCTTCACTGACAGATTTATTTAAGCTGGTTAAAAAATGCATGTAAACGTACGGAGATTATTAAATACTTAATTACAACACCTGCAGGATAGAAAATGAGACGGTAAAACTTAATAAGGGTCTCGACATCACTTAAAGTTCGCAGAAACCCTACATGAACCTTGCATGTTTGAACAAACACCCCCGAAACAAAAACAGGTCAACCGCTTCGGCATTTCACCTCCGAATAAAACTTGAAAGTATCTTTTGCATACTTCAGCGAGACGTCAGCTGTCGAGTGTGTATGTGGTTAAACAAGCGTAATGATTAAAAGTTTCACAATGTAATCCTCGAACAGGATTTGACTGTGGTAATCGGATTAAAAGGAAAATGAAACGAAACGGTAAAAAGGGATGTTTTATAATCAGGCAGGTTGAAACACTTGTTGTAAAAAATGCATCATTTATCAGTGAGATGAGTAAACTGCGTGTCGTTATTTTTTTGCCTCCGTGCATCATAAATTTTCTTAGACCAACGTCCGAATGGAATAACAACCGGGGGAGTCTTTCTGTATTATTGTGATAAGTGGCCAGCAATCTTTGCTTTTCGGTACAATGAAAAAGCGCTTTTCAAAGGAACAAAAAACAACAGTCCTTATACAGGATGCTTTTGCTTAAAAAAAAAACACTACATATTAACTTTTTCTTATTATTTCCTCAATATTAATTATTTGGGTATCGCACAAAATAAGTTTTTGTTAAACCAGATCAAGTTTAATTTCAAAATATAAATTAACCGGTTTTAACTTTTTTTATCTAAACATGGAAAAATTGAAAATGCAATTTTTCTGTGATATTTTGAAAGCTTTAGTTTTTCATCTAGAACTAAAAGAAAAGGATTCGCTATGAATTAAGTAAGTTGTTATTTATTAGTTCGTGGCGAGTAATTAGCGAATACATAGACTTAGTTACTGAAATAAAAATGAATAGTAAAAGAATATTATTTAAAAAAAATTGTTTGTTGTCGTTTTTTTTGGCTAAGATTAATGTGTATAAATTACCTGTTTAATAAAATTTACTGTCTTTATTTACAATTAAATCTTCTTGATATCTAGCTTATACATTTTCAGTAATTAACTGTAGAGAAATGCAATAAAACTAAAGTCTCAATTAAGTATGTAATAAAACAACACGGATAAATTTGTTTTGTACACAAAAGTATTTTAATTACTTACTAAATACAAATTACTTCTACACAAAACAAACGCAACGATAAAATAATTAATTAAAAAATTTCCTTGTATGGTCGCTCTGTAATCTAATGTTTAAAGGATTTACATTCGAGCAAGTTTTCATTTTCTTATTACGATTTTCCCGGGGGGCTGTTTTTTGTTAGATTAACATCTGCACATTTGTTAATTACCTTTAAAGGCAAGAGGGGTAAACCAATCCAATTCATTATTCCCATTGCTGTTCTGCATAACATGGCGCTAATGTGAAACCAACACAGACCAATTTACATTACTCTCAACGTATCCTGTACCCTATATAATTTACCAATTAACTTCGAAGCCGTGTTACTTCTCTGAACTTTGCTCAAGCAAATTCTCCTTCGACCTCCAATTAACACCTACTTAATGCGTAAAAAGCCGGTTTTCAATAATAATCGATTTCCTGGGGAAATATTTTATGATATACCTTATTTCACCATTGTCATCGCTTCATTGAAGTTGAATTGTGGGCGTTTTTTGTCCTCCTTTTGCAAGCACGCTCGACTATTCTTGACTATTTATAGGGGTTTAATAACGTCAATTGTCAACAGAAATAGATAATGAATTGTGGCCTTGAATAATAAAAATGCCAGACGTTTAATTATTTTAAGTAATCAATACCATTCATGGGACAAAATTGTGTACATAGGTCGACATATTGGAGGTACCGCTATGAATTAGCTCATTAACTTGAGCGTGATCACCATCAATACAACGGTGCATGAAATAATCACATGATTGATAAATTGCAGTAATTTCATTTCAAACAAATTATGATTTATGAAATGAAAGTTTCACTGTGGCAAAAATCTAATTAATGTTAACGCGGTGGTTTAAAGAACATACTGTAAATTTGGGATAGAACAAATTCGAAGTGACAAAAAAATAGGAACATTTTATAAACAATTATGTACTATGCGAGTATGCACTAACTATGAAATCTCTGTACAAATTAAATTTGCAAGAAACCGTTCGGGACCGTCAGAAATTCAGAAATACTAGTAAATTACTTCTGCTATTTTATTTTTAAGTTCCAATAAAATTTTCATTAACCAATTCTTCTAAATCGTGAAAAAATAAACTAATTACTTTTTCTGATTAAAAGTGTAAAGTTTGTCAAGTTTACGTGTGTGGCATATGAAGATACTATTAACGGGGTGGTCATGTTTGTAGTAGATGAAACTGACAATACTTTTAGGTGTAGTTTAGTGCGATCTTCATTATCAAAATGAAAGCAATACCGAGATGGGACTAATAATGAAAGACTTTATTATTTCGTCTAATAATAGTAAAGTGTTCTTTATTACCTCCATTTCGTGTGTTGTTTTCTATCTGGTCAATTGTCGGTGCAGAATTTTTTCCACAATGGAACTTTTAATGTGTTTCATAAACGTAACATTGTTTTTTATGATGGTGCCTTTCTGCACACGGAATTTTTGTTGCGGTTGAAAATGTTAAAACCGGCAATTAATTAAATACATATCAAGAACAGAGTTTTAATAATAATTACAAAATTTTATGGTTTATTCATGTTTTTATTTACTAATTGTTGTGGTACTGTTGCTAAGTGAGAGCGAGTAAAAAGTAAAAAAATGCGGAAGGATAGTAAGTTTACATTCATTAGTATTCTAGGCTTAGAATTCTGCTTATTAAACCAAGCTGTCACAAGCTGGTGTAAAGTGCTTTACCACAAGCGAAAGTTTACGTTCTATTTTTTTTTAAACACCTTTTCCTCTGAAAATCTTCATTGTTAACTTCAATTAACTTTTTTAAGCCTATGTTTGTTTAACATTATATTCAGGAAAAAAATTGGTTAATTTGGTTACAATCTTTTTGTGAGCGTCGTTATAAATTAGAAAAGTTTCTTGTCAATATAATAATATTAAATAAAACTAAAATACTCAAATCAACTTTATTGAAAATAACTTTTAAGTGAAACGTTCTAAAAATTATAAGGCTTTGGCAGCAAAAGTTTTTGTAATAAGGTGTCACAATGCTACACTGAAAAAAAAAAGTAGTAAATAAAACTACAATTGTACAAATTTTTACCACAAATTGTATTAAAAATACGACTAGTTACAAATTGTATCATTTTTTTCTAAACAATTGTAGTAACTTGGTTGTAGCTACATTTACAATAATTTGTGGCATATAGTACTAACGTGTATAGCGAGATTTTCGACAAATATAATAGTAAAGTGTACTACACAGTCATTGCAAAATTTACTAAAATAAAGACTAATGTGTTCCAAATCTTTACAGTAAAAAGTATAAGATTTTATACTAAAAATTACTATTTTAGAGATTAAATTTTGCGACAAAAAAGAGAAACAGTTACCATATACACATATCTTTTTCTATTATTATTGCCGTTATTTTTACTACAGGTTTTGCAGCATATTTTGCAACAATTAACAGACTTCTGCGCCTAATTAATGTAGTAAAAAGTAATATGTATATTCGTTGCAAAATACTACATTTTTTATGAATCACAATTTACTACTTTTTTTTGGAATGGAATTTGTGGTAAAATGAACCAGGTAAAATGAAACGCAAGAATTAATTATAACAGGATTGTTTCTTATATATTTTAAACAACATCTACAGTAATAATACAAGTAAATACAAAAAGAGCTTTTACTTACAAATTATGTTCCTTGTTCATAACAATTTTTAAAATTTTTTAACACTTATTACAAATCACAAACATTTTAAAAAACACATTCTTTAAAACATTGTCAAATACACAAATTACATTTTAAAAACATATTTTTTAAAAACATAAGGGAAAAATTTAATAAATTAAATAAACAATTATGAAGGAAATATTTCAAAAAGTGTTTACCAAAGGACGGTGCCTCTCCCCATATTGATAAATCCAAGGAAGAACTGGTGCTGGCCTCACTTACGGATCTGGTACAATCCAGTGGAGAAGGAATCTAAAAGATACCAATTTTTATAAATATCTAACTAATTGGGTTAAAAATTTTCACTATTGAATTTTAACAAAAAATAATTAATTGATAATTTCTGTACCAGAGAAGCAGAACGATGTATGTCCAAAAGTGACGATGTTCAGGAAATTTAAATTAATGGCTTGATATCTTTTGTGTTGCCTTAAAGTAATGCTTGGAGAGACATCATAATGCAACACAAATTCTAAGTTCGAACATATTTCCCGCTGTAATGTGTGGATGGGACATATTTTAATCAATATACATCAAATTTTCATGATTGGAAAAAGTGGACATACATCATTCTGCTTCTCTGGTACAGATTTTATAAATTAATTCTGAACAAAACTATTTTTACTTGATGCTCAATTTTTAATTTCTCTAATTTTTGGCCAAACAGTTTCCGCGTGCTCAAAATTGGAATTAATTCCTTGAGATCTTCTCGATCAAGATTGAGTAAGGTCTGTTTGTCGACTTCGTTTACTGTAAAACAAATTTCATAATTAATAGTTACTGTCAAATAAAACGCGGTAAAACAATAGAGGTATGTTGCAACGATGGACTTTATGAATACTTTATTAATGAATAGTAAAAACTGTTTCGATAGTACTTACCGTCAAAGCTCACCCTCAACCGGTCTAACAAGCCCCAGCTTTCTAAGGTTGTCTTAACGAAGTCATCCATACCTAACTCACACAAAATCACAACGCAAAACTAATAATTATTAATAAACTTATCGCACTTATAGTCAGTAAGTTAAGACTTTATTAATTTCACTTTACTAACTAATTATAATTAAAAAGATTGATACAAAATTATGCGTATTAAAAAGAAGTTGTTCGTAAGCTCTCGAAAGAATGAATGACCGTTTTTAATCAGTTTGTTTATATTGCGAGGTTGTTTATCACTCCAATTGCTGGAAGGCGCTCTTCACCGGCTCCACCGACCAGCCACAACATCCTCCTTCACGCATATCGACTACACACTGTTTCGGATGTATAATATAAATAAATAAATGCAAAATCAGCAGAAATTCACAACTCTTATCTGTAAACCGCAATATAATCAATATTGATTAAAGCCCAATTTTCCGTGGCATTAACCTATTAACTCCAATGACGGTAGCGTTCTAGTGTTAAAGGCGTATTTTGTGTGCCTTAATACTGTTTGGGTCAGAAGTCCAAATATACGTTATACACGGCTTGTAAAACAGACAATGAGAGCAAAATCTCAAAAAATAGTTTTGTTACGATATTTTTCCCTTGTATCATATTTCCTAGCGGGGTGCGATCAGTGTAAATTATTTTATTGTCGGCAATTTTTCGGCAACGGGCCGCGTCCGCAAATCTGTTCCTTCCCTCTCGATCACTTTCAATAAAATACATTCGGCAAGCACGTGCCAACAATTATGAATTTGTATTGGCCAGAAATTTTCGAAAAATATGCAACAATTGTAGTGACGTTAATCCATTTATTTTATAGTAAAACTCACTCAAAATATAATGTAAGTTGCAACAATCTTATAGCAAATATTAAAACAAAAGTAATACCATAATTGTTTTGAAAAAGTAATACACTTTGTAGATAAGATTGCTACAAAGTTTTCACTACAAATGTTTTAAAAATTGTATTACAATTTTAAGTAACAAATGCTCTCTTTGTAGCAAAAATTGTTACAAAATATGTGCTACATTATTGTAGTAATTTGTAACATACGATTTTTTTCAGTGTAGTAAGTAAAATTGAAGAGAAATATTTTATTCCAGTTATATGTAAGCTTTATGATCAGAAACAAGACCTGCAAGTTCCAACTGCAACTAAACACACATTTAAAGACCTTTCTATTATAAATTTATTACCTTTTCACGGTATTTTTTTTTGTCACAGTTTAAAATGCACACTCTTTAAAACTGCACAAACACCACACATTAAAAAAGTCACAAAACCACACAAATTAAAATTCTGAGATATTTCAATGTGTTGTGACGTACAAATTAAAATTATGTGTTTGTGCAGTTTTAAAGTGTGTACATTTTAAATTGTGATAAACAAATACTTACCGTGAGAATAACAAGGACAGGTAATAAGTCTAAAAACTTCTGTCTTACTTTAATTTAAAAAGTAATTATGAATTTATATTATGCTAATTGGCGCTGAATATTTGACAAAATTGATGGTCTTGAAGATGTACATTTATGGCCACCGAAATGTGAACGATTTTTTTTAGCAACTTTATTTTTGCTTCATATCGTAGGCGTCCTAAAAACATCAGCTAAATGTCAATACTATTTTGTTTATGACAAATATTATTTCACAAAAGCCACTGGGTAAAGTCAGCTTTAATCTATGGAAAAATAAAAAAAATTGTGTCAGGTATCGTCCACATTTCGGTGGTCGTAAATGTACGTAGGAGATTTTGTACTCAGAAAACATTCTCTGTACAGGGTCCGCCAACATAAATGATCACCCCTAAAATTGGTTTTCAAATATTAAATTATTATTTTCAAATTTTGTTTATTTCACGATGTACGGCCACAAACCGGTGGTATTAGGTTTTTTTAATGGCAAACGTCGTAAAAAAAGCAAGAAAGTATAAATTTTGAGAAATCAAAACTAAATTTTGGTGTAAAATTTACCTACAGCGCTTAATTTCACATCGTAAGTAAAAAAATAGTTTTGTGTATATTTTTAAAACGCGTTTTAACCTAAAAATATATTAATAATAAAATAATCAAAATTCTAACAAAGATTTACGATTTTAAATAGCTTGCAGTGGTAAATTACCCCATGGCTGTAACCTGGGATTATTAAGTGTTCGGTTAACATTTTCAGAAAATTTTTGTAAATTTGAAATTTCAAGTTATAAATGCGCCCCTGATACAGAATGCATACCTATACTACCTGGCATCTCCGGGACATCTTGTTTCAGCAAAAAGTTTTGTAATTCACAGCACTTCCCAGATTTATTGGTTATGACTTGAAACTTGTAAATAACATTTCTTACTAATATCACATGATTTCTAATTGAAATAACGGCAAATTTCAATAAAAAGCTGGTACGATTTTGATATTTTTATATTGAAAAAACTATAAATAAAAGACTAATGAATAGAGAAGCTAAAAAAATCCATGAAAATGACATAAATGAGTGTCGCGACGTTAGCTGATAAAACCTGAAAACGGAATTAACATATGATCGTAGTTTAAATTTATTAATAATAGAGAAGTATAGCTTCTTCAGTCAGCGTAGATCAAAATTAAATAAAACATGCAAAACATTTCAGAAAAGACAACAACGAAGGGAAATTATTTCAAAGTAATCGACTTAATTAGCGTTAAAAAATTATCTTCTACCTAATTTAGAACGAACGTTTTCTTTGTAAAATCAGAAACAAACGTTCCCCATTGTCATTCAAGTCCACTTGCGAGCACACTGTATACGGCCGACTTTTCACACGAGTCGGCTCAATTTTAACACTTTGCGGGTTTCCTTTCAACATGCCTACCCCTTCCTGCTCATGTTGAATAAATTAAACGTTACGCACCTACTTGTAATCTGCAGGAAAGGCGATTCGTGTAGCTCTGATCCCTCTTCTGTAGGTAATTGGATTCCGAACAATAGGAAATTTCACTACACATTTTTATGCACCTTTTCCAATCGTTGCAATTTAATTTCCAGCGAATTTTTCTTCTTATAAACGTTGATTAAATGTTTGAAGTGTAAGACTTAACGCGCTTTTCGGGTTCGAAAATACAGTCGAACGGAGCATTACAAAGCCGTTATAAACGCAGGTACCTTAATATATCGCGACGTTATCAATGTGCTAAAAGAAGATTGATCGTTGTGCACTTAGTATTTTGCCAAGGCACATCTAAATTCGAGCTGGAAAGAGGAGAGTGTGAGTAAATTACAGTCTTTGATTTGTAAAGTGTCACAAACTAGTACGAAATTTGATTTAGGTGCGCGTTCATTTTAATGCTGAACTGCATCTGTAATTACAATTGCTTCGTGCTTTGAGCTTGGAATTACATTGCTTTGATCCGGAAATGGGTCTGTTTTCTTAAAACAGCTTTTAATTATTTCGAAACGCAATAATGAGTTGGTTGTGCTATTACGGGGCATTAAACTGCCCTTTTTCTAAACTGCGTTATTGGATTCGTTATTAATTCATTGATACAAGGATGTTTCGATGAATAAAGTAGCAATATTGATGTTAAAGGAAGTGGGGCATCGTAAATGGAAAATAAGGAGACGTCATTGAACTGTTCGTGGGTTGTGATGTTTATTGCTGAAATGTGACGTTGCACTTATTGACAGCTTTTCAATTTGAACATCGATTATGGCTTCAATTGCAGTAAAATGCATATCGCGTGGAATAAAATAAGAATATTGAATTAAAGAAATTGACGCAAGAAATTCCAAGTTTCCACAAAATCTGTCGTAAAGTGAGATGATGCATTATAAATTTGTGGTGCGCCATAAATTTTAAATTTATTAGACATTACTTACGTCATTTTACGACGAATTCCGGTAGGTATGCGCTTCGTGTTTTACTTGATTTACGGTTTCACTACAACTTACGGTTGGTTATGTCAGGTGTGACCTGTGTGGAGCTATACGACAGTTTTAATGGAATTTTTTATGGCGAAAATTTTTGTATTGTGTGTGCGAGAAATGATAACGGAAGGCTTTTATTATAGTGTTCTGGTCTTGTAACTCGATTGAAAATTCTTAACCCACTCAGATTATTTTGCCGGCGATTGACCACCTGATTTCTTACTTCAATAGACTTTACAGTTTATACCATCACTTTGTTAAATATAAATCCTACAGTACAGGGTGCGCCGAGTTTTGCCTCCACCCCGAAAATCGAAACTGCTAATTAAGTGAAGCTACGCTAATTTTACATACTTAATTGAATATTAATGAGGCTTCTTATTTCGAAATTTTATTTATTTTTAATAACTTTTAGGGTCATTACGAGTTTCTTTCGCGTTATAGTAGCAGTTAATACTTTTATATATTTAATTTTGGCTACAATGTTCATTATTCAATTTCGCACCACGTCATTAAATTTAAATTCAAAAATATATTTTAATTTCTCTGGAAAATTCAGTTTAATTTTTCAACACTGAACATTTGATAAATTTATGACAATTTTCCGACAATGGAGCGGTTAGTTATGGTCGGAACCTTTTCATGCCAGTTATTTATGATGTTTCATAAAACGAACCTGTAATACTGATTTACCGAATAGTAAAACGGTTAATTATTATTAATGTAATTGTTTGAAGTTAACCAGAGGATATTTCACTATTCGAATTTGTAAAAATAATGTTACGTTCCTGGAGATTTCTACCTAGACGCTCCAATTGCGAGATCAGTCATAAGACGCTCGGTTTTCGGTGTCCGTAGTCTATTGTCCGCATAATTTATGATTGTCGAACCAAGAGGCTGTAAATAAAACGATATTTGATACTTGCTGCGTAAAACTGCGATTTACTTGAAATCTAATTAACATTTTTCAATTCTGATTTGAGTCTACAGTTCTAGAAGTTGAAATGGACATCATAGCGTGGAGAATAAAATTTGCAAATCTAATGTAAATGAGGTTTTTTAATTTTAGGGCCTTCTATGAACAATCTTAAAAAACTAATATGCAGTCTATAAAGGCGAATATCTACTACGTATGCTGTACAAGTTTTGTTTTTTTCCTATAATATTTAAGGCCAAAAAGTGGGGTGGAGGAAAAACTCGGCGCACCCTGTACAGACCCCCTCAAAAAACAACATCAATTTTGAATATTACTACGAAAATTTGGCTATGTATGCAGTTATTAATAAGCTATAATTCCGTTTTCAGTTTTTATTATCTAACGTCGTGACACTCATTTATGTCATTTTCATCAATTTTTTGAGTTTTTCTTTTCATGAAAATTATATCTACAATGTTTTTAATACGAAAATATCAAAACCATATCAACTTTTTATTGAAATTCGCCGTTATTTCGACCAGAAATTCTGTGATACCAGGAAGTACACTTTTTCCAATATCAGTTGGGGCGATGTCGCAAAAGCACTTATCCCGACTGAAGTGCAATAAAACTGTTATTTAGGTGTGAATTGTATTCAGGTAAAAATTTGGATACATTTCAATCTTTTGTTACAATGACTAGCGTAAAATCATTTATTTCTTATCTCTTACATCACCCCAACTCATATTGGAAAAAGTGTATTGTTGTTTACAACTTTAAAGTCAAAATCAGCAAATCAGGCAACTGTTGTAAAATTATAAAGCTTTGTGAAGGAACATGATGTTCCGGAGTTGCCAGGTATATAGGAGCCGCACGCATTCAGTATCAGAGGCGTATTTAGACATCGAAATTTCAAATTTACAAAAATGCACTGAAACGCTGGCTGCTGTTTGCTTCAAATAACTGAACACAGGTAGAATATTTAACTGAACCCTTTTTAAGGAATACTACGAAGTCATTGTGGGCAGAAAGCGTTTATTTTTAGTCCGGATTTCATAACCCCAGGTTATACTGGGGGTTTGATTCTCCCCCCCCCCCATATATATCATTCGGTCATCATTTGCGGTCGAGTAAATTTACCACTCTAAGCTGTTTCAAATCATAAATCTTTGATGGAAGTTTTAGTGATTTTACGATTATTCGATTTTTAATTTGAAACATTTAAAAAATTTAAACATAAACATTTTTATTACTCGCAAGATGAAATTAAATGCTGTATATAAATTTCACAAAAATGTTTAGTTTTATTTTGTCAAGAACGTTTTGCTTTGTTACGTTTGGTTTGTCATAAAAAAGCCGATAGAACCAGTTTATGATAGGGCTCACTCCACGAAATAAATAAAATTTGAAGATAATTATTAATTGGAAACCAAATTTTCTGCATCAGTAAAATAATAGTTTCCTTAAACAAGTGACTGTATTGAATTAATTAATTTCCAATTGCTTATGCTATTTTGGTTCTACTGGTATTAGTATTAATTAACTGTTTCCCCACAAATTATTTGGAAAACGTTATTGAAGTCTTTTCCCAGCGACCCTTTCTTGTTTTAATGCAAATCTAATTTATTCAAAGTTAATTAATTTATGCTCAGATTACTTACATAAACGACAACATTATTTTTGTCGTTGCGATTTTTTATGTAATTAACTGTTTTAATGTATTTCAAACTTTTAAACAACAAAGTTGTTAATTTTAGTACAAATTTAAATGACGTTACGGCGTCTCGAACGTTTTCTTTACTAGTAGTCGAAGCCTACAAGAAACTCGAGAACTTGTTTCTTTTCGGCCAAGCCGGTATCTATACAAATGAGACGGAAACAAAATTCCATTAAACAATTTGCTCGCATTCAGATACATTAATTAAGACACAAAATGGAGTGGAAATGGGTTATCAATTGGTTACAGTTTTTTATGAAGAGGCACAAAAATACTTGAGAATTCTGTCAGTGTCTCGACCGAGAGGATGCTTTAAGAATTCCAGGAGCAATTTCTCTTGAACGAATAAAACGTGACGCACGTTTTCTTATGCGATGGCGTTTTTCACGATAAACACTTCACAATAATTAGATTTATAGAATCTTCTGTCCCGCCCTGTACCTACTGCGGATCAATCAGCGCGGTAATATCAATGGTTCGGAAGTGATTACGAATTAACGAAAAAAGTCTTTTTCCGTCAGAAAAAGGAGACAATGGGGGAGACCGATTTTTTTCTACGGCAAACTTATTGCTGAAAAAGAAGCGGAAAGGAAGTCATTGTCGCTTCAAATATGCGGACAATTAGGTTGACTTCAATGATTTCAACAAGAGAAGGAAATAATGCATCAATTAGTTATTAAAGCAGTCCTCACTTCACTACTATTGTTTATCTAATTAGTTGCGCTTTGTCACTTAAAAAGAGGGAGATACTAACAGATATAAAAGAATTAGATTGCCTTATCTCAATTTGAATCTGGCGCTCATTCAACGCGCCCATTCAAGCGCAAAAAACGATTCCGCCGACAGATAAGCGATAAAGAACGCCTCTTAAATTAAAAATATTTTATAATTTCGGGCGCTTTTTCAGCGCGGAGAAGAAGAAAAAGACAATACATGTTGGAGGAGTGATAAATGGTATCATTTGTAAATGACTTCAATGCTTTGATCCTAATTTTCGTGGCAAAGTATTTGAAAAAAGTGGGCTATTTGTAACTGCATCCTCGCCTTTCAGCTCTCGAGATTTAAGAGCGCAGCTGCTTTCAAGTATATGTACATCAAAGGCGAGAAAGAGCGTTTTCCTTCCTTTCTTTATACTTCTAACCGGGAAAACACACCAATTACCTTAACGCAATAACGAATATTAAAGTTTATGAATGGCATTTTTGTATTTTCAAAGTTTCTTGTTCGAGTTGCTTTCAGGGAGCTTATTGATGTTTTCAGACCCATAAAGTGTTTATTTCTTGCTTTCGTTTTTTCGTTAATTTCTGCTTTTTTCAAAGACATTCGAAACATTAACGTCTCGGGTACACATTACTGCAATTGTTATCAAATACACAAAGTAATACATTCTAAAAACAAAATAATTATTTACTGTAGTTGATTTTTAAATGAGAGGGTCAGTTAGATGGTTGTAAAAAAAATTGTTTTCTAACTTTATGTTGGTAGTAATGAGTGCATAATAATATAACCTATTCAAGTTTGACAAACTCACTTAAATGTTACAGAATATTGGAAGTTTCTGTGAATATGGTCGGTCACATTGATCTTCCCTTCGACGAAGCATTTTGTGCTGTATTTTCTAATTTTGAAGCGACGTTACTAATATAATCTAATACTGGTAGATGTAAAATGCAATTATTATCAACATAAAGTAAAAAAATATTATATTGTGTTATTAGGAGAAAAAGTGTCATTTTGTGTGGTGAGTTGGAAGTTTTGAACAACGAACGGAGTCGGACGATTCCATACGAAGCACACAAAAACACTTTTTCTTCGAATAGCACATTTTATTTTTTCTTCGAATGCAAGAATTCAATTCAATCCAGTGAATTTTTAAACAAAAATTCAAAATAAGCGTCATGCCAGCCGTGGTGTCCTAGTTGGCACGCCGGATTGTTTTATTATACACAAAACAATTACGAATTGCCATTTGCATCATTTGTATTGTGCTTAGTTAAAACCAGTACTATTATGGCCCAATTAGTTGTACACCACCTGAAATTATTGAAATAGCGCAAACTGCTATCGAACAATTGTTACTAACAAAGTCAGCGAGAGTCTATGAGGTCGCTTATCGGAGATTAATTAAGTGGTGTGCAGAAAAAATTGTGAATAATTATTCGGAAAATGGTTAGTTAGCTTACTTTTCCGAACTGAAGCAGAAGATGAACGTGAAAAGTTTGACTATGCGGGCTCGTGGTTCATTGAGAAAAATGTGAACAATTATTCGTCGGCAGACAAATTCACTTTTTTCCCCAGCGGAGAAAAAGTGACTGTTTAACTTTGTATATCCAAGGACACAATGCCATGATTTTTTGACGTTCGAAGAAAATCATTTTTACAGCCTTCTAAGTCTCTCTCTCTCTCATTTAAAAATCAACTAGGTATACGAAAGATTTGTCTTATTCGAAACAGTGCGTTTATATTTAATTATTAGTTTTTCTCTATGTAATTATGTATGAGGAAATGCATAAATAAATTTAAAAAATGGTAAGCAGTACCACAGTATTATTTTTACTTCTTACAACGATAATTAGGGGAAGCTCTTTCCGTGAAATGTTTAGAGCTGAAAACTTTGAACACAGTAAAAATATTGGTTAACAAGGGACAAGTAACCCTTAAATAATTAGGAAAAAGTGTTTCTATCAAGGAAGTTCACAGACAACAAGTGGGGTTAAGAAGTGAAGTATACAGTGAATCAAATTTTCAGCATTGCCAACAAAATTTTCTAGTTTTTTATTTTTTCTTCGGGTTTAGTGAAACTTCCAGCTCAAGCTTCACTTAACAACGCAACGTTTCGATAAAGAAATTGGCATCGGTAGTTTCTTAAAAATCAAGTTATATTGTGTCAACTTTGATAAAGGCGAAGTTTTTATGGTTAACTAACAAGATACTATTATCTACCAAAAATTTATTTTGAATACCTAACTTGTTAGAGTTACCGACGATGTACTGCACATTAAATTATCGCTGTTACTCTTACAATACTAGACAGCGACACGTTCATAGTCCGTATGTAAGTTATTTACTATACAAGATATTACTCACATGCGTGAAAGAATTTTATTCCACTCGTCCTCCGTTCAGGGCTTGTGGATTAACCCTTTTTTTCTGGTTAATTTCTTCACTTTTTCATCAATCCATAGATTGGTTGGCGGCGTTTGATCTCTCTCTGTCTCTCTCTATCCTGGTTATTCTTTTCATTGTGATATAGCTGTTGGTACCAGCATTTTTTACGGCTTGTTTTATGTATTCCAGACGTGGCCTCCCTATTCTTGATTTTTCTGGGAGTTTTCTTTCAATTTCATTGACCACATAATCATTGCGTCTGTACAAATGTCCTAGTTATTTGTGTTTTCTTTTTGGTATTGTCTTCCATATTTTTGCCATTTCACCAATTCGTTCAAACACTTCTGTATTTTTTATTCCGTCAACTCAACTAAGTTTTCTTATCAATGGTGCATAATATCTTGTAACTCTCGAGTGTAGTACAACATTTTATCCAACTCCTCTGAATTAAAATCAAGTTTTTTGTTTGAAAGTAGTTCGTTTTGTTTTTGCGGTTGGTAAGTTTTTCCCAAGTTTGCAAATATCTTCCGGTGAATTTGTATCTCAGGAGGTTTTCGGACTACTTGATTCTGTCCGAAAATATTGATACTTAATATTGTGTCAAATTTTCTCTAAACTAAAAATATTACCGTTTAACGTACGACATTTAAAAATCACTGTTAAAATAGACATTATTATGGGATGTTTACTTATAATTTTTTTAGATAATTAATTTAATTTTGATCTCAATGGAAAACAATAATTTTGTTAAAAAAATAAAACGGATAGCGTAGAAATCGTTGGCTGCTCCCATTAAGAATATCAATTTTGACAAAGGATCTCGATATTCGCAAAAAGCTCATTTAGGAAGTTGGATCAACATCCTGGCGATAATTTGTTTAAGTAAATGCGTCAAAGGTGTGTACCTACAGCGATACCTTACAAAAGTAATTGGCATCATTTGCGAGAGCGGTCTTAATTAGTCTCCGGTTTAATTAACCGACACCCTCCGAATTCTTCGATACCGATTGAAATTCGAATTTTTTCCTCAGCTCCTGGCAATTTGTCAAAGAGAACGTGTGAAAAGCAAAGTGTTTCAGACATCGTCGCTACGTTCCATAAAGTTCACCACCTAGTTGCAATTCCACTTATAAACTGTTATACCTTCAAGGTATTGTTGTAAACACACTAATTTCAGTTGGGAATATTGATCGTTTCATAAAGTTTCGCTTAACTGTTAGTTTTAATGGATTTTGCTTGAGCGCGAGTTGTTCATGAGGTTACTTACAACCGCTGCTGATGGAGTAATTTAATCGTATCCAAAACTGCTTTCGCATGAATGCTTTGTTTTTATGTTTATTGGAACTCGTTGCGGCCCATGGTTGATTACTCTTGAGGAGTCGATAAAAATTTGCGGCACATTGGCAAATAAGTTAATGAATTTTTAGTTTCTTTAATCTGGCGGACAAAAGTATTTGAAATTTAGGTTTTTCAGGAATTGAGTTAGTAACTTTGTAAAATCCAGGATTTAAAAGTTAACTATAAAAAGCTGTTAAAGGGAACGAATTTAACAATTTATTTATTCTGAGATAACTTTATATTGGATTTCCTTCGACAACGGTTACACATTTATAAATAGTTAGCCACAAACTGTTGGTTTAGTTACTAATTGTAAATGAATAATTAATTGGCGATGAATAATGAAAGCGAGCTACTAATAGGGTATCGTCCACTTACCTACACATTTCAAATCTACGCCTCTTTACAATCTAATAACAAATTCCATTAAACAATGTCGCATTAACAATTATTTCATCATGTCAATACGATTCGTGATTAAACTGAAAAGGACACTCGCGTGCGCTTGGTTAATTTATGATGGGCCATGTTGTATAACACATCGATTTTTTCTGAAATATAGATATTTGTGACATGTTACTTCATTTATCTCCATACGGCACCGTTCACACACGGAAGCGCATTTTATTTTCGCTGAGTATGAAGTAACGCAACATGAATATCAGAAGAGCCGAATACGTGGGAAGATTCTTTAAAAAAAACATCCACCTTATGGTTACTATTTATGAGATTTTTTAATAAAACAGGTGGCGAAAAAATACATTTACATACGGCTCTCCAGCGAGTGGTTGGTAGAAAAGTTTTAAAATTATTCATTAATTTGGCGCTCGCGGTAAACACGTGTCAAATGTTTTTTTATTAAATGGCTTTTCCAGATACCCATAGCTGTAATCTTCATAAGTGGTCTAGCTCAATTTAATTAAGTAAGCAAATATCGGATATTGCCAGAGTTTGGCTTCGTTCTATATATTCGATGGTCATCAATTTATTTCCTGCAGCCATGCAATTATGGAAATGCTCGATTAGAGTACGACGAAGATGAAAGGTGGGTGACGTGAAAGTTAAATTTATCGGAAAAATTCTATATTGACTAAACGAAGGTCACCTTGTTCCTTTAATCAGGCACATCCTGAACTTTATTAAAATAATCCGCAAAGAGCTTCTCTGAATTTTTAATAAATAAACGACTTAATTTGTAACTGTGTAATTTGTAGTTTGGATACCGATCGAGATCGTATCGAGGAAATAAGCAAGAAAACAGTTTTATTCTACAATTAATCCAATTTGTCGTATAGTTATTTGCATAATGACCTGTCGACGATATTATGGCTAATAATAGGTGGCGAAATGTACACTTGATATTTATTTAAATCCAGTCGCATTAGGGAAGTTTAAAATCGTTTCTGAAATTTAAGAATACCAAAGCAATAAGAAGAGTTTATTTCTTTGCTAAATACACTTTGAATATCTTACGATAATAATTAAAAAGAGCAAACAGTTAATTGACCGAAAAAAGACTTTATGTTACGGGAGAAAGATGTGGAAAACGACATAGTTGTTAAAGTGACCTGCATTGTACATATTTATTAACATTTAAGAAACCTAGTGATATTAGTTAATTTGCTTCAATTGTTCATATCTTCTTACTCCAGCCAAAGTTTAATTTAATCCAATTACCGAAATTATATGATTCATTAGGAACAGATTCATGTATGAATAAATCATGTTGGTTGGTGGTGTGTGTAAAATGACACACAGTGGCTTTACTCAAAGTTTTTCATTTAAGTATTAACGCAACAATTAATAATTTACCTGCATTCTTGAATAAAATTATCTAAAGGAGCACAATACACAAAAAATAAGTTCCTTTCATTTAAAAGTGCGTTTAAGTCTAAGAAAAATGATATATGTATTTTGTTTCTACTCAGGTTATTTGATGAGTTATAATAAATTTAAAATCGGCGCGTCACGTCACTGGTCCGTACTCATCGCAGCGACCTACCTTACACGTGTAGAAAATGCTTCCTTCACACGATAATTTACCTACCTTTAAACTATATTTTCGAAATTTTGTTACGAGTATTTAGACTGTTTTTTTTTGTACTGAAGATGATAGTGTGAGCTACGACCGTTTATACACACACTTAAATAACATAGGGACAGAACGCTCAGTCGGCGCTGCTCTTGTTTAATATTTAAAAAAATAATTGAAATTCTGATTCTTTTATCGCCTTTGGCACAACCATTCACACAGTCTCATATAAATTAAGCATTAAAAATATTATTTTTAGGTAGATAAATCATTGTGCGCAGCGAGTAGCTTTTATATGTAAAAGATATGGCGGCAATTCTGAATGCCTTAAGAGGGATCCACACCCCCGGCCGTCGCTAACATTGTAGATAGTTTGATTCCCCCTAAAAATTAACCGTAAATATTAACCAATTTTCAATTTTTTTATACCAAATAGAAGAGAACTTCAATATCTACGCTTGCCTAGTAATATTTTTTTAAATAATTGTTTAAAAAGTGTCAAAATTAGCAGCAGAAGTAGGTCAATATTAGGCATTTTGTCGAATTTACTTTGAAGTAAATAAAAAGAAATTCAAAATTTTAACACTAAGCGTGCGTAGATTAGTGTTTTCTCTATAATTTGGTATACTTCTTTATAACATTGGTTGAAATTTGACGTTGATTTTAAGGGGCAATCGAAACGCTTGCAGTGATTTTTGCATGATTTTTGATATTAATAGTGACCTACTTCTGCTGCTAATTTTGACACTTTTTAAATAACTATTTAAGAACATATTTCCAGATTTACGTAGATATTGCAATTCTCTTTCATTTGGTATAAAAAAATTGAAAATTAGTTAATATTTTCGTTTAATTTTAAGGGAAATTCGAACTGTCTACATTGATAGCGGCGGCCGGTGGTAGAGATCTCTCGAGCTAGGTGAGGATCCCTCTTAATATCTTCTAAAACTATTTTTGTTTTTACATTGGATTTTTACCAAATAGTTTTTAATACTACTAATAATACTAATAATACTACAATAATTTAACATTAAATAATAATTTAAAAAGATTTTTTTTGTGTATCGTGCTCCTTTAACTTACATTCTCAGAAATTCATACTCTGTTCAAAAAGTTACCAACCTTAAAACAAAACAATCTATCTTCAAACCAAAATTTTGATTTTGATTAATTGACGATTATAAAGGCGTGAGATAGATGCTGTACATCACATGAATAATTCTAAACAGGATTGTGGTGCACACTATTCCTCTAACGTACAATATTGCGGTAATATACCTTGTAAAATAAGTAACTATAACTCAGGTATAACTTGACTGAACAGAAATAACCATTTACGGGGGTTCTATACTAATAAATGTTAAAGTGGCGATTTATGTGCAGTGTTAACATAATGCATATTTGGTGTAGGAGCTCCAGCAGTGTTTTGAAGATTAAAAATTGGAAACAAACTGAAGACAATATAATACTAATACAGCGTCTTTCAGTAAAATGACATAGATAGTATGGGCACATTTTAAGCTAATGAAATGATAAAATGATACAACTACAACGCCATGGCAAATTCACTTTCTTGCTAAAACTTTAAAATAGTCTTGAGATTATACGCTATTTTGTAAGAAAAAGGATTAGTTTATAGTTCATTTTTAAATGAGCGGAACAATTAGTTAGAAGACTGAAAAACTATTTTTGTTTACTTTATCTTTGAAAATAAAATTAAAACAAGAACCTTATAATCACAAAAAATTTTATATAAAATAAAATTACTTACATAGACGCGTTTCGGTGGCTATGCCACCATCTTCAGTACATCTACTCAGTAAATCTACTCAGTACATCTACTCAGTAGATGTATTGAAGATGGTGGCATAGCCACCGAAACGCGTCAATGTAAGTAATTTTATTTTATATAAAATTTTTTGTGATTATAAGGTTCTTGTTTTAATTTTATTTTCATTATCGACATCACAGGGTCCACTATATATATTTTACTTTATCTTTATAGTAATGAGTGCTTAATAACATAATCCATACAATTTTGACAGAATCACTTAAATGTTAGAGAATACTGAAAATAAAGCTTTCCTCATCGGGAGTTTGTTTCGAAATGGTCATATTGCTTCCTTTCGCACAAGCGTTTTGTGCTATATTTTTTAATTTTGAAGCGACATTATTAATACAACTTTAAAATCAGTCCATTACTACCAAGATAAAGTTAAAAAAAAACTTTCTAAGCCTCTAACAAAAGAAAATTTAATTTAGAAAGTTGCTAATTTTTAATAACAAAATATGTTAAAACAATTGTTATTTTTCAAACTATTATATCGGTATATCAAACTCATATTTTACTATTTCACTAGTTACTTTTAATTAATATTAAAGAATTTATTATAATATTTTCTAGAACAGTTTTAGTATTTAAGAAGGGGAGTAGTTTGTAATTTGTGACTCAAAAAATAGCGCTTGACTCAAACGGTAAATACTTTGATAGATGTCGCTTTGTGCTGTAAATTTAGCAATTATTAAACTTGATTTTCGTGATATAAATAAATTGAACTCGATGATAAACCTAGTCGACTGTAAAATATTAAAACTTGTATTTTTACTCGAAAATTTTTATGATTTAGCAATTTGAGTAATTAATAAATTAATTTTCTTAATAAGTTTTTCATTTGAGTAATTGGTTTGTTTCTTAATCAATCTACTCTTAATCCAACGCAAACACTTTCTCTATTTAACTACACTCAACTTCAAATATGTAACTTCATCTAGCTTTAACAAACATAAAGTAATTATTACTGGAGTTTCAATAATAAGTTTTAATAAGTTCACCTCTCGAATTATTTGGTAACAAATACAAAACAAAAAGTTATAATCAAGAAGTTTCACTGTAAGAAACTTGACAAAAGGAAAAATAATAATCCGAGATTGATTCTTGATTTGCAGTCAGGATTGTGGCAAAATTTACGATTGTAATTTTAAATATGTCATCAACAGAATTCAATTTTTTTTTGTGGGTTTTTGTAGGCAAAAATTTTGTATATAAAACAGGGGAGTTTGTAGATTTCTATTGAACGCGAAGACGGCGACACATTTTGTGATGCCTATTTTAATATGATTTATTCGGAAAGATAAAACCATATATAGGCAATATATTAGAAATATTTCTCTTGTTAGAGCGAAAAACATTGATCCATCTTTTCACAGTTGAAAATCCTAAGGTTTCATGCAATATTTTATATTGATACGGTTTGACCCTGTTTGACGTGTGTGTTATTGACATGTGACTGGGCTACGAGATTTGATTGTATCTGTTATGTTGGGCGGTGTTGAAGGGATTCTATTTCATGTTACAGTCCTCAAGGGAACGAGTGCAAAATAAAGTTCGATTCGGGACGACAAGAAAAAAGCGAAAAGTGAAATGTCCTCTTTGGCATAAGAAATCTTATGTAAATAATATGAAGCGCACAAATCTAAACAGCTCAAAAAATATTTTCGTGATTATTCTTCGAAATATATAAAATTTACAATTCTGATGAAAATTTTCGACGAATAAACTCAGCTACACGCATGCATGCATCTAATATAATAAATTTGGTTGTTTCATTTCCCCTATTCCTTGACATTTCGAGTGGATTCACGACTCTACAACTTCAAGAGTTTATTGCAGAAATTTGCATGGAATCCAAATTCATGTAAGATATTTAAGTTTAACTGCTGACATGTTTAATAGTTTGATTTTGCTACATATCCACCAATTTATTGCAGCGTAAACTTTTCAAACTTTCCTGCGTTTGCGATTTAAACTCAAATCTTGTACTTCACACACAACTTATTAAAACTACAAACTACCGGGCGATAAAGTCGTAATGTGTTACTGATGGTTGTAGCTTGAACTTTAACTTGAGATATTTTTCCTACAGTTTAATTTAATGTAACCAGCAGTACTTGCATCTAATTTAAGAACGTGGATTTATTATGTGTATCCAAAATGGCAGCTTTTTAATTTAGGAAATTAAAAAGTTATTAATTAGTTATAAAGATAATGTGATACCGCATATGCGGAAACATATAGCCGTCCTTTTAAGGATAAATTTTCGTTTCTCTTTGATCATCGCAATGTAAGCTGTTTTGGCAAATTTGAAGGTAAATAATTGCGGTTCTGCAATGTAAAATGGAAAGTTGCTACGTTTCGTTAAATTTCACCGTTCAACTTGAATTTAATATATAATTATACAAAAGGTACGAAGTACAAATTTTGTGAAAACATGACACAGGGCGATAATGTATTCGTTTAATTAATTTTTTTATAACTCGAAAACAACACGTATTACGCTGGTAATTAAATTACATTATTAAACTTATCCGTAGCAAGGTACTAACCGCACACAGGGCGAACTAGAAGAGGTGAACTCGCAATAACTCAATTACAAAAAATTTCAATCATTATTCACAACCTTTCTGTATTGGATTTTGAAAATTAACAAAGGGGTAATATTGTCGTTCCAAATTCCCAAATTTTAAAATAAAATAATATTTCACCCATTGCAATTATAAAAGAGATCATTTTATTTTTGCTTTTGTTATAATGAAAAAATTGATCTAGAATTTTTATTGTCATTATCTTTTTCAAATCATTAGTTCACAAGTTTAAATGCAAAATAATAAAGTATGTTACATTTATAATATTGAACACGAAACCTAACATAATATCGCAATCATACAACCTTAAGCTTTGTGTACTAACTTTTTGGTCATCAGGAAATTTCCGTAGTTCAATGAAGTTCAAGTGAAACTAAGTGTACAATAAAAATGCAAGAAGCCATAATTACAAAATATCGAACAATTACTTACTTCCTTAAATCAGGGAATTCATGTACCTTTTCGTATTAAGTTGTTTTTATATCTACCCAACTAATTCGTTTTTTTTTAGCTTCTTGGTCTGTCTCCTCTACTTTTTCCCATTTTTTTCGCATCAAATATTTATTTAATTAGTCTGTTTTCGGCTCTCTCCATTACATGACTTAACCACCTTTGTTGACCTAGTTCTATTATTGTTTTGACAGAGACTATGTTTACATGTTCCCCTGGTTTCTAATTTTATCCTTTCTTGTTTGTCCTTCTATTCTTCTTAAAAATCTTATTCTCGTACTAGCTATGTTTATGTTGTTGTTCATGATTTTCTATTTCTATTTTTAGTTTTTTATTTTTTTCTAGTGTTTCGTCGTCTATTTGTATGTTGTGTTTTTTACTGTTTATTTATTTTCATATTTAGTGATTTCAATCCTTCAGTAAGAATGTTAACATTTTCTTCAAGCTGCTTTTTTGTTTTTCCCAATATCGCTAGATAATCTGTAGAGCATAGTTCTGTTCACAAAAGCATTTTAGCTTCGAATATCCGACGTTATAGAGTTTTAGTTGATCTTTACTTTATTCAATAACTTCATTTACCATTAAGTTAAAGAATAGTGGGCTCAGAATACATTCTTGGTTTTCACTTTTCGTTTCTTAATCTTATAGAACTTTCAGTATTTTCGTAAAGACTTTGTCCTGTTTTCTAAAATTTTCCAAATGCCTCCTCTTTTTACTCTATCAAATGTTTTTTTCATATCTATGAAACAAGCATGCATCTGCCTTCCAGGTTTGAGTGTCTCCTGGGATAATTACCTAACAATGAATGTCCTCTTTCTTTTTTAGAGACACTCTGATTTTTCTCTAGGGTGTTATCTAATATGTTTCTTAGTCTGTGCTGTAATATTCTGGCAGATATTTTTTTGACGGTACTATTTAGTGTTACCCCCTTTAAAATTTGAGCAGATTATGCTATCACCCTTTTTATAAATTGGTATTATAATACCGATCTGCCAATCACATAGCACTTTCTTTTCACATTTTTCCTGATTCACAATATTCAGAAGTTCTTGTTTCCTCTCACCATTCATATATTGCATCATGTCCAGGTACTTTGATTGATTTTGTTCATTCTGTTTCTGTTATCATCTCTGTGCATCCAGAATCTTTCTGTGGTATATCTTGTTATTCAAAATGTTGTTTGGTATTAAAAATTGTATTTTATACGTGAAATGCATGTCGGCCATTTCTTCGTTAGTAGAATTCATGACTAACTGAAAATTATAGGAACTTTTATTGTACTTTTGTTACATACATCACGTTGGTAAAGTTTGGCCAAGCAATTCAGATACACCCTATATCCGGAATTTTGTTTACCCGGACGGAATAGGTCTAGCTCGCGTCATTCCGGATAATTGAGAGTTTACTGTACTTTTATTTATTTCGTAATAAAGAGAAAAATGTGCAAATGAATGTATGTACTTTATAGTTTGGCTAGAAATTTCGTTATACCGATAATTTCATTGTAAGTTTGTAATAGAGATTGTATTTTGTATATTATTGAGATATTAAGTTTTTTTCTTTTTGAACTATTTAAATATTTGGCTTTTTTTGAATTCCTAACAGTAACACAAAAAAGCTAATTGTGATTGAAGGGTCAAATAATTAATAGGTAATAATAATAGCAATAATAATACGAATTTATCTTAATTTTTTGTTTATTGAATGCAGTAATAGATCTTGAAACCAGAAAATTTATATTTTTGTTTTATTGTGGATAGTTAGTTAATTTATGACTTTTGTTCTCCCTAGCGGGTCTAATCAATAAAAAATAGGTCAAATAGGGTAATTTATGTTTTGTATATTTACATAAATGAAAACCAATCTGTCTAAACTTTGCAGATGTCACAGTATGTTGCCTGTTTTAACCGGAAATGTAAGTTGCTGCGAAGTTTACTGAATGATAAAGTGTGCCGCGGGTATGTTGTATAACGTGAACGAATCAAATCATATAGGTAACGGAATAACTCGTGCAAACAATTTTTTAAGCCGAGAAAAACGCCCCTCACGCGCAAAATCTTATCGCTAACAGGCGAATTTTTCCTGGAGCGAGCACCAGCTATCGATGCGATAGGAACGAACTCCCCAAACTGCCAATCAGTTGCATGTCGTAAAAACATTCGCCACCGCAGAATGACAAGCTAATTATGACTCGTTGTTTCGCTGTTCAATGGGTAACGTCTGTCGCCGTCATTTAATTCGCATCAAATCTACCTACATCTCGATATTACAGAAAAAGCGAAATTTGAAATCTGCCGAACCGTAAGAATTTCACAACAGAAATTATTGATTAGAGGAGATGAGACGTGATGTGTGTCTTGCTTTTTGTCGAGTCGTAATCAGAAACGCCATTTCCTTATTTTGCGAGGACGTTTGAGTAATGTAGGAACTCATCCTGCGGGACACTGAATCAATGTTCTGATGATTGCAGAGCAGGAGGGTCTATATCTCTGCGATCTCGGAGACAAGACGTCCTAATCGCTAATTTTCGACGCACCAATTCGAGTCCACAAAATCGATCGAGACACTTTACAAATGTTCTGTTCGAAAAGTGGTTAATAAGTTTTCGCCAAAAGTGGCGGTAAACAGGTGAAAACAATTTGACGCGTGACATGCGTCGACTTTCTTTGGTAATTATGAGGGAGTTGGTGACATCGTAACTCTTGAGTTTTGTCATTTTGCCTCATCATCCACTTTAAAGGCGCGATGTAAATTAGTTATTATTACATCAACGTTATCCAACTCACCTCACTTTATTTATTACACCAAGCCGCTAACGAAAACATTATTTTTAACATTTATTGCTGGAAATTCTATTGAATAATGACTCCCTTCATTTTAACTTAATTTTAACTCAACGCTTTGGTCTAGATTAAAGGGGGTTGAAATCTCCTCAACGAGAAGTTCAACTTGGACGTCTTTTTATCAACTAACTTGCGGTTTACTACCTTACTGAAACAAGTTTATTTTTTATTTTACAACGCACGATTTTTTGTCTCAAAACTTTTAAGATTTTGCTATTAATTTTACGTTATAGTTAATTGTATATTAACTTAAAAACTAAAAAAAATCTAATTTTATACTTTTTCAGGCATTTAACTTATTTTTTTAATTTAAATTTCTTTCTTGGATCTTTCACTGAAATTAAATTAAATTGGATTGTGAACTAAACGATTGAACCTCTTTTTGCACTTTAAAGAAAGCGCAAAAAATAACTCAGTCAACTATGCTACTTTAAATGTTCTTTCGAATGGCATTGGTCGCATCAAAATTGGCGACCCCAAGCCAATCCCTTCTGGAAATGTGCCAGATATTTTAAATTACTTTAGAGTTTTGATCATGGACAGATAAGAATAAAACCAATTGAGAATTTCACATAATCTGGTAGTTGTCAAAAGTATATAACGAATTTATGCTGCTACAAAAATTTCTTTTCCGATTTAAAACGAAATAAGCATCAAATTCGATCGGATTACATGATTATATGATTATAAGATTATAAGATAATTTTAATTATTTCGAACTTTTTCAGTTGAGCACCAAATGAATCTGTTACCTTATTATGTTCAAAATATGTTGGATTCAATATAATATTAAAGTTGGGTAATTTAAATTCAAATTACTTTCGTACAGAAACGTATCCAATGAAGCGTTTATAATTGGAAGCTGCCTTAATGATTGAATTGCAAAATTATGAAAATAATTTTCAACGTTTCACTTGAAAATTTATATGTCGGTCGAGTACGTGCTCGGCCGGTCCTCTATTTTTAATCTGAAAATGGGATTATCGAAACTGCACGGCGTTTTAATTCCGCCGAACAGATAAATTTTCATTGACCGATTATGAAACGGTCCTGACGAATAAAATTTTTTAATTTAAATGCGGTCACTGCTAACAATCTAACTTTCCATCGAAATTCATTATAACTTCTCCAGCATCGACTAATTGCATCTCTGTTCGTGTCATGTAGGTACATTATCATAAAACCGGAACCGCAGGTTACGTTTACGTAAAATTAGCTTTTGCGGCTAGTCATACTGAGGCATGTACCTAAGAAGTTTCAAATTGCTTCTTGGTAGATTTTTTTTTTTTTTGAGGGAAAGGGAGAACATTATGAAATTTGGTTTCAGTCGAATACACAAAAAGTTTTTATTAATATATACTGAAATTTAAAAAAGGGTTCGTTTCAGTTGATGGATTGCTGTTAGAAAGCGCAAAACTACTACTAACTAATCCATCAATGCTTGATTAAAAATTCATTTAAACAAAGTAGTACCTGAAATAGAAAATTGAAATAATTTTAGATTGAATGTTATCACAAAAAACTCCTATAATAAGTTTTTATACTTATTACTAAAAACAACGTTAAAATGGAAAAATATAAATAGTTAATATGCAAATATACAAATATATAAATTTGGGAATCTAACGTAAAGGCTAAAGGCTAATATCTAATACTTATGCTATATAAGTTTCGTATTTTTCCTATAATACTTAAGGCCAAAAAGTGGGGTAGAGGTAAAACGTGGCGCACCCTATTCAATTGGGTATGAACATTAAAAAACAATACAAGTGCAATGGGATAAAATTTTCGTAAACGTACAATAGATCTTGTCTGTATAGGTCACTCTTGAGACCGGAAAATTCTGGTCACTATGAACAGGTAAAGGGCGAGTTAAAAATTACATTTTATTCAAATTAATTTGACATAACCTTACGTATATCAATACATAATTTTTAGCTTCGAGTAAGTAATTAACATAATTTATTTTCCGTAGAGATAATTGTTTTATCATAATTTCTAAATAAACAATTTGATAATCTGAGTAGAATTTTGTCCTGGAAACTTAGTATAGTGCTACTTGCGGGAATCATGAATCATTATTATAAAATTTCATAAATTGCACTTTGAGAATTTTGATTTGGTCGATTTACCTCCTTCCCAACTTTGTTTCTTTAATCAAAATTAGGCGAAGACATTTTTATATGAAGACTTTTGTTGTTACTATACTTTTCATCGTTAGCAACCAATTAGGTTTGATTTATTTTCGCCAATATTTAATTTATTTAATTTCGATTCTAGTTCAATTCTAAACAATTGCAAACTGTATCTTATTTACTGTTTAGTGTACTACTAGAGCTTGATGTGTCTATATCTGTTTTGCGCAAAAAATATGTGTTCAGAAGGTTTGAGAGGCGATTCAGGTGATTGATCCAAAAATATTGCGCCAAAAGGTAGATCTATGATTGGTTGCTAGCAGGCCGGTTTACACTGCTTAAATTAGGCAATCTTCATGTTGTCGAAACAGCTGATTAGATTTGCATGTCACAGTAGCTAATTTTCGTCTCAAAAAAAGTCCATAGCTTTCTTATTTATCGTAAAATTTTATGTCGGTGGCGAATTGTAAATTCAGTCGTCTTTTAAAACGCCTAGTCGTTTTGAAATGACTAGGCAGATTGCAAAATACTTACAGAATGAACGAAGAATTTTTAAAATTTGACTGATAATTATAGGTGTTTTATGAATCGCTTAATAACTCTGTCTTATTGTAAAAAAGAACTGAAGAATTGTTAGAAAAAAACTTTTATAGTTGTCATAATTTAAAGAAAAAGGTTTAACTAAATATCAAAGTTTCTTTATTTTATAAAATGTCTGACAATTCTTCAGTCTTTTACAAAACGGACTGAGAGTTATTCAGCGATTCATAAAACAGCTAAAATTTTCAGTCAAATTATATTCTATATTTTACAATCTGTTCAGTCATTTAGAAAACGACTAGGCGTTAAATGGTTACAAATACAGGAAGCGGCAAAAAAATTTGACGGTTTTCGTCGTTGTGCAGATGAGGGAATAAGTGGTGGGGGGTGATGGGGATTGGAGCAATTATGAGCCTACAAGACGTACGGTGCTCACCTGACTACTGCTCCACGGCTACTAAATAAGCTCATAATGACGCCAATCCCATGAAATGAAAAAGTTATTAGAATTTATTTTCAAATTTAATTTCTTTACCTAACATTTTGCCCAAAGATAATATCAGCTATTTAACAACTTATCCTATGTGTGTGTCATTATAAAAATGATTAAGTGTACATCAGCACATCATTTTCGAAGTTTGCAGCTCCTAAATTATTGGCAATGCTGTGTAACACAAAGCAACAAACGATAATGGTATTTTTTCTAGTTTAACTCGTATTACAATGACTATTTCATTCATTCAAATTTCGTCCAATCAAAATCCATCTTTTTAACGAAAAAATTGTTTCGTACCGACAAAATTTCAAAATAAAAATTTTGCCAGTGCTGCTGAACCAATGGAAAGCTAGAATGAAGCAACCGAGCTGATTTTCAGCGGCAAATGTTCCTTTGTTTGTGACAAACATAGTAACCGATTTATCAAGTCGCTGTTATTATAATATTTTTGAAACGTCAGTTATAAAAATGTGTGAAAATAAAAATAGGGTGATTTATCAATTGAAAATATTAAAGCGTTCACTGCCAACGTTATCCCTCTCAACACTGTTAAAACTAAAAATTCAATATGGTTGCAGTTCAGCGAATTTTGTAAACAGGGGCGTTATGATTTATTTTCAACAACAACTCCTGATGAAATCGCAAAAATATTACAAGATTGGGCTTTTAACATGAAAAGAAAAGAACGGAGAAAACTACAAAGAAACTAGTGTCAAATCAATGTGGAATACAACAGCATTAATGGCCCAGGAAAAATATTTAAAATAAAATTGATTTGTCTTACCTGTTTCATGAAATAGTCATGTCAAATTTCATTCGTGAGATAATTTTGCCTAGCAAAATTTAATGATTATTCCACTCAAGTTTATTGCTTTAGGCAATTTCGCTCATGCCAATGTCAAAAAACAACTCGCCCAAGAGCTCGTTGTTTTTATCTGTCACTGTCATTCGCGAAATTGCCAAGCAATAAACTTTCTTAATAATAATTAAATTTTGCCGGCAAAATAATCACACTTATGATATTGTATATGAAAAAATACGTCTTGCTATAACTCTTTATTTTTCTATTGTCCCTCTTCCTTTCTTAAACTTCATAAGCAAACCCTCTGCTTTATTTATGTCGACCGAAGGAAATGCTTTATTATTAATTGCTCACTTTCATTCATACTAGTATTTGTGCATCTTTATCTTGACGCAACACATTCGGCAGCTGCACTACGATAAAATCACCGAGAAACGTACATTTGTATTTCTTATAGCTTTTGTCTAAATGTAAAATGTCAAAATTACAGCAGGTTATCTGCTTTATTGTTTTTTCAAGTAACAATTCAAAAAAAAAAAAACAGAACAATTGGTTTTAACAATTCATTTTCGACACTTTAAAAATGGATTACGGTATAGTTGATTTTTAAATGAGTAGAAGGCTGTAACAAGAATATTTCTTTTAGTTTATGTTGATACTAATAACGTAACTTATACAACATTGCTAGAAAAACAAGCATTAATTAATGAACAGACTAATATAAACAAAGACACGTTGTTTAGGTTAATAAATAAAATAAAATAAAATGATAAAATTGAGATGGGATGGATTAAAATTCTATAAATTCGTAAACTAGTTAACAATGGTCGAATTCAGTATCAACAAAACTTGAAATGCAATTTTTTATAAAATAATCAAGTATAGTTGGTGACGGTGTATTTTAACATTGTTTTAATATGTAACGTTTATTGCATTAAGCAATAAGAATAAATTAAATAAAATGTGGAAAGTTAAAGCAAATGTAAAAAAGTAAGTTTACTTATAAGGAAGTTCCACAACGAGAAAAAGAAATAAATAAATAGAATAACTTAAATGTTACAGAATGTTGACGATAAAGCTTTCCTCATCGGAAGTTTATTTTCACAGAAACGTATTGTGCTATATTTTTTAATTTTGAAGCAACATTACTAATATAACTTTAAACTATCAAATCTAAAATGTCAATATCAGGCGTTACTACCAACATAAAATTAAAAAACATCACAGCTTTCTAACTGTCCCGCTCATTTCAAAATCAACGATATCACTTTTTGAGTATAGTAAGAGGCTGATTCGATTAGTAAGTGATCCAAATAAGTTGTATCTATTGTATTATATTGTTTGAATTATCGTAGCTAGAATATCTTTGTTACCTAAGCAGATAATCATAAATAATTTAAATAATAACGCAATAACACAAACGTTTCCATTGATATCTTAAAATAATGGTTTATTTTAAACATATCACAGAAAGAGAAGAAACGCGATATTATTTCCAAATATCTATCAATATTACAAAATATGCGATCAGGATATGAGCAAACCGATTAATGAATGAACGCGTCAGTTTTTAATATGAAGCTCACTTTAAAAATATCAAAGCAGAGAACAGCTGTGACATTCGCATTAAAACGTTCGATGGTTTAAATAATGTTGGGAAAAGCCATAAATCTGAACCTTTCAAGATAACGCTGCTCGTGTAATTAAGTTGGATTTTGCATCAAAGAATATATTTAGCTTGCAGGGAACGTAAACGACTTGTGGAAAACACTGCGCAAATCCGAATGCAGCCTTCATACATTTACTTTTCTGGCAATAGCCACATAGAGTTCGCGTGGTTTCACAGTGTTAAGATATCGCCGCAACAACAAAGGGAAATAAGGAAACAGAATAACAACCGAACAAGAGATTTTTATGAGGCAGGGCAATTTTACGGTGTAACCTCACCTCTCTTTACACGAAAGGCATGAAAGGTGAAGAGTCAAAATATTGTGATCGTTGCATGACGTTTTGACCCTCCGGAGAGGGTTCGGGGTCGTATGGTTGAAAGGTTACGTTTAGTACCTTCTGGTAGGAAACGAAACAAAAGGAAGTTGAGAGAATCAGTAGCAGGATGTGATCCGAAACGCTAAAGCCCACACTCACACACACATCCATACTTTTTATTTTAACTGCTCTCTGTCCGTCTTTTAGTGTGCGGAGTGGAACGGTTTTTTATGTTTTTAGTTCTCATCTGGAACCGGTTTATGACTTTTGTTAGGTTTGTTATCGTAAAGTGACACATATGCCGCTCTTCTTTGTAACTTTTATTGTTAATAGACTTTTTCATTGCTGGATATCATCATTAGTTTTTGTTTACTGGGGGATATAAATTTCGCGTTAAAATGTAACCAATTTCGCGATCAACTAAAATTTAAAACGTTACAAGGAAATTGCTCATTAGAAAATCAATTTCGATAAACTGGAAGTTAGACAAGTTAAGTCAATGTTGAAATGATGCTGGGTGATGTGACTGAAATGCAAAACGAATTGAGATTAAGACTCGATTTTAATTTTAAACAGATTTTTAAAGTAATTTCAACTTGGAAATTAGTAATTGAAGTAAAATCATAAAATTAAACAGCTTTGTTTACTGATATTCATTTAATATTATACCACATTTTTTTTATGCAATCAACAAAAAAGAAGTCTCACTGTACACGTTGATTCTTTTATCTTCAATCGAAGGTCGCATATTAGAGGCATTAATTAATTAAAGCATTATTCATAATTCTTTACATAAAATTGTCAATTAGTTTCGAAATGCCTAGTTCTTAAAGATTGTTTATTGAAGTTTTTCAGTTGCATTTTTTTGAAATAGTCTCACTCGGTAAAACGTGTTTTGAATAAACTACGGCATGATTTACACCACTCTCTAATTTTTGGATAATTTTTACTTTATCTTTTTTAAAACCCTACATATTCTTCATTTTATCATTCACGAAAACGCTGCAGCATCTCCACTCAACGTAAGTATCGGAGAAGTACCGCATTAGTAGTGCGTTATAACCGGCTAAATTCCTTAAAAGTGTACGTTATAAACGGGCTGTACGTTGTAAAAATAGATTATAACCTAATAAAAAAGTATTATTTTGTATACAAATGCGACGGGACCAAAGGAATGTACGTAATAAGCCCAGGGTACGTTATAACTGAGTTTGACCGTATAAATAATCTGCAATTGACAAATGAAGTTTGTCAAAACTGCTCGGACGGAGTTACAACAACATTCATATTTAGTTTTCGAGTTAGAACCTTTTTAATAAAAATAATGAAACGCAATTTGGATATTTTTTAAAATTTGTTAACCACTACAAATTAGATACGAACATGCTAGAGCGGGTGCCAAACTTCTAGGACCGGGAGATATGCAAACACAAAGTAAAATTAAAAAACGTGACCCTGGAACATCGCGAAACTCGTGTTGGTTTTTGTGCCGAAGTTTATGAGAGGCACCAAATTATTAGGTAACACAAAACCCAATTTTAAAATTTTGCATTTTAATAATATACAATCTTCCAATGTTACTGATCACCCCCAAAAAAAATAGCTATGTATTCAATATTAATAAAATACAATCTGATGTTAATTTTGTTTTCAGTTTTTATTATTTTTCATGGATTTTTTGAACATTTCTTTTCATAAATCTTTTATTTATCATATTTTTAATATAGAAATATCAAAACCTTTTTAGCTTTTTATAGAAATTCGCCCTTATTTCCATTAGAAATGCTGTGGTGTCAGTAAGAAATGTTATTTACAATTTTCAAGATATAACCAATAAATCAGGCAAGTGTTGTAAAATTACAAAGCTTTTTGCTGAAACAAGAGGTCCCGGAGATGCCGGGTTATAACGGCACGCATTCAGTATCAGGGGTGTATTTAGACTTTGAAATTTCAGATTTACAAGAAGTCACTGAACCACTGGCTGGTGTTCGCTTCAAATAAGTAATGACAATTAAAATTAAAACAGCGTAATGTGAAAGCACAGTAATGTTTAACGGAATTCTTATTAAGAAATAGTAAGTAGTGATTAAGAGTATAAAACGTTTATCTTTAGTCCTACCTGATACTGATGACTACAGATTACAGTGGGGTCTAAAATCTGCAACTCCCTCATTCGGTCATCATTTGCAGCCAGATAAATTTGCCACTCCATTCGACTTTTAGACTAAAGTGCGTTTAGAAAATATCATTCTTGTGACTTGCAAGACAAAATTAAACACCATAGAATTTCATAAAAAATTTTAGTTTTGATTTTTCAAAAAAATTATTACTTTTTTGGTTTTTACGACGCGGTGTTTGATTTATCATAAAAAAAATTAATACCACCAACAAAAGTTTGAAGATAGTAATTTAATATTTGATACCAATTTTGGGGATAATCGTTAACGCTGGAAGATCCTGTACAGTTGTGAGCCGAAGTTGCGCGATAGATGGAACCGACACAAATGGCTTAAGTCGAAGAAGAGTAATTCAAGTTACAAATTTCCAAATCCAATTGCCTAACTAATTTGATAAATTTATTAAATTTTAAGATGGATGGTGAGAGGAAGGAAGGGGCGACGGTTAATCGCCTAAGGCCCCTTTTATAAATGATGTCACAGGTGTAGATGGGGGAGGAGGTCAGCGGAATTGTGACAGTCCGTAATATTGGGTTAGAGGGTTTTTTTAAAAACGTGATATCACAAAGGGTATTTCCGTCAACTGATATGTACATGTATTTGCCTTTACAAATGAAAATAGTTTTGCTTTTGTGACATGACGTACATGGAGGACGGAGGTGTGTGACACCTTGTTACATGAGGGTGAGGTGGGGGCTCAAATTTGATGGAAACCTGTGATATCATTTATGGAAGTCGCCTAGCCTCAAGTTAGAATATATCGAGATAGCGTAACTCGAGGTATCACTGTACTTTTAATTAGATCTACAAGGTATAATGTTGATTGTGCCAAGTATGATATTTCGCTGGTTATCGATAAAACTTTATTTAATAATTTTTTATAACATAAATCCTAGGACTATAAGAAATTCGGGAATAACTTTTTACAGTCGAAAATAGTCCGCATAAAAATCGTGAAAACGATTTATTTTAATCACTTCCCTTTCGGAATAAATTTTTTGAACGCCAGAAAAATAAAATTGCACCGTATATCTTCTCCATCTAAGCATGCAGGGCACAGTTATGGTTAGGATGTTTTTATGAACGGTCGTTTTTAGTTGTAACCCAGATTAGAGGATTTCTTAAACGGGAAGAAAACTATGCAGCAAAAAATCTTATAAAAGGGAAACTGCAGAAAAGCTTCCTAAGAGCCTCCTTGCTTTCATGCAGAATCTGAGACAAAGGCGCGGGTCGGACTGAACTCTAATGATTTTTTGATCACCGCCTATTGTTAGAGACGGCTCGTTTATCATAAAGTTTTCGTCTTGAAAATCAGCATACCGCTGATTGGGATTTAAAAAAAATTCCCAACTTGTATTTATGTTGGAAAAACGGCGGTGCGTGTACGCACGATGATAAAAGCAAAGCTTTTATAAATCAGGCAACAAAATCTACAGTTTTTATTGCGGCGATCGTGTTAAAAAACGTAGACTAGCATGGTCGCTCGCCGGGGGTTATGATCCGTGAAACGTACTTCGGAGTCTGAAGCCCGGAGACTGTTATTCTGAACTCTCGACTTGTTTTAAAAATGTGGATAGAATCGTGAGCGTTGTTTGATGATTTTATTTTTAACTGCTTTTTACTTTTGCTTGTGAAAAAATCCCGTTTGTGGGTTATTCGAGGCGGTCGCACTAAAGCGGTTAAATGTGCCACAATTTTCAGTCGATATAATTTCATAGCAATTTTAGTAAGTGTAGCGTTTTAATCCGCGTGTCTGTGACAGGAAGTGATGATGCGGGTGCCGGACGTTCCGGGCAGATGGGCGAGGATCGAGAAATGGGAACGACTTGGACTAAATCTAAAGTGGAGCTTTACTCGCTACTAAAAAGAATTACTTTTCAGATACATTTTCCGCTTTAAGTTTGATTGTGAACGCACTGTAATTGGTCCTGAAAACTTACAATATCTATCTACAATGATACAAAATATTTCCTTTATTTAATGCAAAACTTGGAAAAAACTAATTTTTGTTAATTAAGTAGATTAAATTATTCTGTTTAAAAGAAAAATTATTCTGCCTTACTTTAACAAGAATAAAGTTTACAATGTAAGTAAATCCAGAAACCAGTATTGGAATTTGCGAAATCAAACAATGTTAAAACATTTTTTTAAATTTTTATGCGCTATAAACATTATCCTTAACTCATTCTCTAAGAACGGTTTTTGATATACCTTAAAATATCTTACTATAGTTTAGTTATTGAATCTACGGAGAAATCACACCTTGTTTAAGTAAACATGTGGTTAAAAGTTTACACTTGTAGAGGATAACTTTCAAGACGCTTCAGGTAACAAGGACCTGCCAATGGAAACGCAAGTTTGAGAATGCATGTGTTGATCACGTTCATTTATTCCTCCTTAGATTCAATAACGAGAGATAGATAATTCAGTAGGTTGCCAAATGTTTAGGGTTCGGTTCGAATCGCCATATTTCGTGATCAATTTAGGTGACTTTTTTGTAATTTGTTAATTATTGTGGTTGACTAACAATCAATCTTGAATAAGTATCTGGTATTAAGACCTTGGGGTAATAATTATATCTATCACATTATCCTAGTATACTGGGTGTACCATTTTGAGTCATTTGCACGAAAAAGCGTCTTTCGAATTGCATAAGAAAATGAAAATTCACAGCCAATATTGTAGAATTACCGTACTACAGAATGGTTGTTTTTTATTATTTAACTATCAGTATGGAATAAAGTCATTACATTCAAAATATTACAGAGAACGCGGCGACGATAATTAAAATATTAAAAAGGCCGTCGATTTCAAATCAATAAGCATTGAATACTTTTCCCTGCAGAAATAACCCAAAGAATAACCCCATGTTTAGTAAATACCCTGTATAATTTATTGTGGCAAGACTTTAAGCATCGTCAATCTTAATTGATAATTGTCAGTTAACAGCTAATTACTAACTTTAACCACAAATGATTATGGTAAAATACCTAACTAGTTTGTATGGTACAAAGTAGGTATTTTTCATTGCAGGAGAACTAAATAATTTTAGTTCAAATTAAATTACTAGTGTTCTGTTGTCCAACTCGTACCTAGACTGAACCCCATACCTCTTAAAAAACCTATGCGGTCTTTACACGTTGCAAGTAGCTAACGCAAGTTACTTGCGCAGGTAACAAAATTGAGGTACATACTTGTATCGTGTAGACAACTTGATTCGGTATCTGCGTAAGCTGATTCAGTACCTGCGCAAGCGCATTATCCGCATGCAAGCTACTTGCGTTAGCTACTTGAAACATGTACATGCCCCGCGGAAGAAACAGCGGAAACAATAATAAAAATATTAATTATTTTCAATTCCTTAGAATACCGGCCGTACGATCCTGGATGTTTTTACATATCGATGTGACCCAGTGTGTGTGTTGCTCTCAAAATCTAAATATCTATTAGCAAATTATTAGAACTTACAGTCTAACGTAAGCGAAAGTTCGAAAAAAGTCAGGGTAGCTTTAATAAGTTGATAATAAATCACTATTGAAATCAGATTTCATTCTGATCTCTTTAAGAAAAGATAATTTGGTTGTTTTGTTGTTTGGTAACTAAACATTGTTGGTTCCAATTTTCAACATTTTTCAAGAACAACAAAAAGGTTTTATTACAAGGTATACGATGGGTCACCCAGTATAACAGTGCAACTAATGTTAAGTGCCGCATTCATTGCATGAACGTAGGCCGCGCGTCAAAGGAATGCGGAAATAAAAAATCGTTTATACAAGCATTTCTCAAAATGTGTTCGGCAAAAATAAATATAATAAATTAGAAAATCGCTGATTTATGCAAAAATATGATATACTACATGACTTGGAAATTGCAACACCAAGAAGGGATGCGAATTTTTAGAGTAAACTTTGCAGAAACGTCTAACTATATTCAAAGGTAACAATCGATTATAATTTCAAAGAGGAAGAACAAAAGATTAACACAAATTAATTCAATTTTTATTAATAATGTGTTGAGTCGCTTCTATCAGTTTCACACTCCCTCATTCTCCGTGACGTTGATTCCAGTAGGCGGTCGATGGGGATGGTGTCTCAAGCAACTTGCAATTCATGTCAGAGAGCTTTTAGTGTTTGTGAAGAATTCATTAAGTTCATCAATGTTTTTCCTATAATGTCCCACAAGTGTTCAATTGGCGAGAGGTCGGGAGATGTGGCTGGTCATTGCATAGGCCTCTTTGAACCGATTTAGAGCAGTTCTCACTACGTTGGGACGGGCATTCACCTGCTGGAAAAGTGGGTATTTGAGCTGCTGAAGACCAAGAAGATTATGAGGTTCCGCACCCTCATCAACAGAACACAGAACACCAACTGAGACCTACTCCCATATACTTTATAGCACCCCATTCCATAACTACCCTGGCTCGGTGCACACTCCATTCAACAGAAAATTAAATATCGCGACGTTCCCCACGTCTCCGTCTGACCGTCTTGTGGTCATAATGCATCCCTAAAAAACATCGAGATTCATCACTGAACACCATCCTATACCACTCCACGTTCCAGTGCATTCGCAACCTATTATATCACTCCAAACGTTGCTGTCGTGGGGAACTTTGCGATATCAATTTTTTGTTGAAGGGAGTGTGCCATGGCCAGCCAGACCTCCCGAGCTCTCGCAAATTGAACATGATGGCAAAAAACACTGATGAATTTAGCGAATCCCCCGCAAATACTAGAAGCTTTTTGAAATTAAGTATAATCAATTATTACCTTTGAATAGTTATACGTTTCCGACAACAACAACAACAAAACGCGCCCAGCGGCGCGTATATTAGAAATCAGTTCTATTACCGCCAAATTGGCGCACATATTTCTAGCTACTTATTAACAGTTAAATACATATTCCACTAATTATATCTAAACTAAAACTACAATGTATAGAGCCTTTGAATGACGACTGGGATGCCTATGTACCAGAATTGTGGCAAACTATGATTATTGCAGCTGAGTGGTGCACCGCATAATCTGGGGTTGAGTTGACAACTCTGGATAGTGGCATAAAGGTAGAAATGAATCACAAGCGGTGCAACCAGTGCTCAATATAGTGAAGGCGGTGTTGCGAGTAGCAAAGTTAATCGCTATATAGCCAAGGTGAATGGCACAAGCATCAAGGGATCGATGAGGGCAACCTCCTCTAATGGAGGAGGACATATCGGTAACTGAGCGGCCAATGCCTCACGTGAGTCTACAAAATGATGGCAGTTATAGACGCGATGTATGGGGTCATCAGTTTCACCTTGGCAAGCAGAGCAGTCTGCAGAGAAACTGCGTGAAGTTGAAAGACAGAGTCTGCAGTGTCTCAGGCACCAGAGGCAGAAACCGGTGAGTGATCCTTCCTTTAAAGAAACGGTCCCACCTGTTTTGCCATATATCCTGGATGGGAAGTTCAAGATATACTTTCACGCGAGCAAGACTTGGGAAATACACTCTTTCCAGGATAGAGTTTTTAAAGCGGGCAGAGTTGTGTTGTCGGAGGCGCTTGACACAGGACCTCCTCTGAATTTCAAGGTCCAGAGGAGATATTGCAGCCAAAACCCCGGCAGCATCAGTGGAAACAGAGCCTTAACTTTTACACACTGCACGGGAGTACAGTCCATAAAAGGACTCAATCTTCCTACGAAAGGTCGTCAGCTGGAGCATGTGCAACCACATCTCAGCTCCATGGCTGACTATAAGACTAATACTGCCCTTGTAGATTGTGCCCAGCGAAGCAGTGACGTCCAAGTCCCAGGAGGTTCAACACTTCCGACTTAGTGAGGTAATAAACGCACGTACTCTCCCTTGTACATAGTCCGCATGCTTTTCGAAATGGAGTTTCCGATCAACCATCATCCCCAGGTACTTTACGTTTTTCACAAGTTTGGTCAAAAAATGCACACCTCTTCTTAGTGTTGCAATTTCCATGTCATGTAGGTACATTTAAATTTTGTAAACGAACATTGAACGATAAACGATTTCGGAGAATCAAACGGTCGCAGTGCCTTTAGACCTTTAATGCAAAAAAATAAAGAGCAATAAACAGACAAGCTCATTTACAAGAACAAATTGCGAAAAATATTTTACTTTCGTTATCTTTAAAGTGTCACAAATTACACAAACGTATATGAAGGGTAGATCTAGAGAAAAAAGGAGGTATGTCCATATGCCCATGAGATAACTATGCCATTTTGTAGCAAAAATTGAGTACTATCCCATGGAAAGAAAGCAGTTAGTCGGGAAATATAATTAGTTCTGATATTTGCATTACACACCAAGAATGTTATGTCGGAGCGGTAAAAGTACTCTCCTGAACAATTTAGAAATATTGACAGGAGTATGTCAATGTCTTTCCCTGTACCCTTCATATATTTACTGGTTCAATTGTAAAGCGATAGGCTTCAAATCGCGTCGTTCAAAATATTTTTTAACATAATAACGCCAAGCATTTATTCAAACAATATTCATTTAATTTCCGTCATTTAATTTTCGTCGGTCACATTTTTTAAAATGCAATTTAAGCAAACCCCTTCTTCATTACTTTTGTTTTTTAAACTCGCTGCAAAGATCAAAGAAATAAAATTGCACACGCACAGACGGTTTCAGTAATTATTTTGGATAAAGCGAACTTTTCTTTTGACGTTTCGCACACATAACAATATTTGACAATTATTTCTACAGTGCGCGTTATATGAAACGAAAAATATTTTTTTATGTAAAGTTTCGCTCGGTCCCAATTTCAATTTATCCGTTTCACACAAAACACATCCGCGTAAATACGGAAAATAATAACACCGACAGAATCGACGCCTGAAACAAACGCCCGAATAAATTATAAACTTTAGCAAAATGTGAAACCATTTATATAACTCACCTAAAATGATGGCGGCATCGAACCCGAACTGATATCTGCAACAAAACAGTATAAAGTTAATGCTGTTTAATCACATCCGATAGGATTAGAACACCCCTACGAAACGAGGTCCGTTGTCAGATAGTCGTTCAAAAGCTTTTGATCGCAATTTATTTATTATCGAGATAACTAAAAATTTTACGTCCAAGATACAACTAGCGTTATTACTTTTTTATCTGCGAAATTAACGCCACCTATTTTTACGACCGGGGGAAGAGAAAAAAGCTTTCCCGTCCAACCGCCGTCCCCGATAGCAATTAAGCAAACATTTTAATTACAGAATGCAAATTATACACATTAAAACATGACTTTATTTGAACAGATATTAATCGAAAATGAAAACAAAAACAAAAATTATCAAATGCTTTGTGTGTTCACAGCAGCGCGCGTGCTAATGAAACCTGTGTCTGCAACAAATTCACATATATTCGTGGCACCCAGTTTTACATATTGGATGACCGCATATTTTCCCCCGGTCTCTTTCGCTTTCGCCCTAACTTAGTTAACGGTTCGCAAATTATCAGCTCCTTTTAATCACTCATTCCACGTGTCATCCGATCGCGCGGCATCGATTACAATTGATTCAACCATTGAAAGTTTCAATCAGAACGCTGAGAATAAGAAAACTAATACGCCATCGGTCGCCCCCGGGGTTTATAATTCGATATCCCATCCGAAGCACCTGGCACTGTCCCAGCTAGCCGTTCTTGCCACCCAATATGGCGACATCCGATCTGATACGAATGGCAGCAAAAACCTTTAATTAAATATTGATATTATTCCTTTCAATTAACCAAAAAATGTAATTTTGATGTGTTTTTCTTATTTCCACCATATTGAAATCAAGGGAAGAAATACCCGAGAAAATTCGTGGTCTGCATTTGCCCCGAATGAAACCCGTGCAGTTTTAATATTTCTTTGTTATTGGATGTGTCGAGTTTCATATATCACGATCAGTGTTTGTCACAATGAATTTTTCTGTGCTTTTATTAAGAATTGCTACGTGATCTCAATTGGCATGATATTAATCAAGTTCGTGGTAAATATATTATTCTTATCTTTCGGCCCTGATTTATTACCTAGCTTCAAATCAGTGAGGAATTGATCAAATATTGTTTCTTTCACTTTTTACTAAGTTTCATACTCAGAAAATTAAAGACCAAAATTTTCTTCCGACTTTTGGGGTTACATGGTTTTTATATTAAATATTTAAAGTATTAACGAAAGCAAAATATGACACAGTTCATAATATTCTATTTTCTCTCCTTTTCTATATTCTGCACAAGAGTTTAAGAAATATTATTTTGACAATTCTCAGTTGTAAATTTTAAGTTGATTTCATGATATTAAAAATTTAATAATATTAAGTATTAAAAGCTTATCAACTTTTTATTGAAAGCCGTCGTTATTTCGATTAGAAATCTTGTGATGAAAACAACGTAATGTGAAAGGACAGATAGAATGTTTAACAGAACCTCTATTAAGAAATACTAAGAAGTTATTATGAGTAGAAAGTGTTTATTTTTAGTCCGAATTTGATAACTCCAGGTTACAGTGGGGTCTGATCTCCAAATCCTCCATTATATCATTCGGTCATCAGTTGCGGTCCCATACATTTATCACTCTAAACTATTTAAATCGCAAATCGTTGTTGGAAATTTTGGTAACTTTCATTTTTGTTGGCTAAAATGCGTTTATAAATTTTAAACAAAATCTTTTTTTTGATTTTTTACGTCTGGTTTATCATAAAACAAAAAAAAAAACACAATACCAACAGTTTGTGATTGTGCACATTAAATAAACAAAATTTGAAGATTAATAATATAAGATTTGAGACCAATTTTGAGGGTGACCATGAACGATGGAGAACCCTGTACTTTCATCGCTTCAATAGACGATAGTTAGTATAAAGCAATAAAAAATTTGGATTACATGGAAAGTAGCTATTACCGTAGTCCGTTTTAAACTACGAAGAGCGTTAAAAGACGGAGAAATATATATTTTGTAAATATATGTTGCTAATAATGTGTTGATATTGGCATCTGACAGTTAAAAGTAATATTATCACTTCAAAATTAGCATGGATGTAGCACGAAATGCTTCTGTGAAAGGAAGCAATAAGTATGACCATTTCAAAAGAAACTTTCAATGAGGAAAGCTTCGTCTTCATTATTAAATATTCTGTCACATTTAAATAATTGTCAAACTTGTCTAGGTTGTTATTAAGCAGTCATTACTACCAACACAAATGAAATGAAACAATAATTTCATAGCCTTTTAACGCTCTTCCTGATTTAAAAATGGCAATTTTTTAAATATAAGAAACCATTAATATATACTTTTATGGTGATTTTTCTTCCTTATTAATAGTCGTGTTACGCGCACCAAACAGTTTAGTAAGTTTGGCAACGGTAGGCGCTGAACGCCACCGTTAGTAGTAAACTGTTTACTCATCGTTTACTAAACATCTCAACGAAAACTGAATGCGTTTTGTTGTCGTTTCGTGCACGTAACATAACCTGAAAGTTGTATTATGGTGCAGTTTGCAAGTATTGAGCAAAATTTATTGAAAACTTAACATGTTATCTCATCAAGTATCGACATCAATGTCGTGATTACTGAAGAAGAATCTGGAATCTGAAAAAATTCTTTCATTGTATTGATCAACGTGACTAGCCGACGTTTACGCAAACCATTTCCGTTTACCTGCGTTTACAGTAAACGGTTGCGTGTGCTGAACACGACCAATGCTTTAATATGCTGAGTCCAATCCAAAATTCCTGTAGTTTTAATTTGAACGTTTTCTCTAAATGATTTGAAACAAATGAGAGATTAAAAACATTTCATAAACATTATTTAATAAAAATTACAGAAACATTGAGGCTTCGTTCAGTAAAAAATTTAGTTATTTTGAGCTGCATAACTACTGCCTCGCCATTGAATGGTGATGGGCGAACTTCAAATTAATGGTGATAAATTTAATAATCAATCAGGAATATCGAATTTCTCGTAATTACTAAAAAAATGATTCATTCATATCATTGTAAGTTGATACTTTTAATACAGTAATAACAAATAGTTTTTATGGAAAACGTGTCTTAAATAAGACGACTAAAATAAAAATGATTAATATCATAAAAGTAACTGTTGATGTATTTATTTCTAAAACACAATAATAAGAGTTATTCATCATTAAAGATATGTTAATGAAAAGTTCATAGGTAGTAATGCCCAGACATAAATTTTGCATTTGTTGTCAGTTTCTGGTCGTTTCGTTGAAATATAAGATTTACGAACAACAGATAACACAATAGACTATGACAGCCAGGTAACACGCATAATGCCACAGCAATTTAAACAACTGCACTTGTCTGCATAATTTTCATGTTGAAACGAGAAAATTTACATACCAAATGATCCTTCAGAAACTACCAGACAATTCCGTGTATCGACCTATAAAGATTTACTTCGAATCCATCAATTACACGGAAGTAATTTGACATCCGTTCGAAAAAAACTTGAAAAATACGCTCGCGTTACATTTCAATTACCCTTTAAGCTCCCGATTGTTTTACTCGAAACTTGTCGCATATAACCAAAACACAGAATAGCTTTTATTGCACCCGGATCAGAAGAAAGTACATTTTGTTCCGCCAACTACAACCAACTTCAATATTTTTTGTTTGTAATTTTAGTGCATTCCAATTTGTTCTAGTTAAGCAAATAATCCGACTTTTTTATTGAAACTAAAGTGCATTATTTAAAATACTGCTATAATTAGAACAAGTTGTAATATGCAGAAAATTTTAGTTAATTTAAAATTATAATAAGATGTTTAAATTTCAATAAAAATAAACTTAAGTAATATCAAGAAAAGGTTTGTTTTTCGTTTTAATAAAAAATGTTTTTCACGTTAAATTCTTGTTGTGCAATCAATTTTTATCACAATTTATTTTCTTTTCAGGTGGTGTTTTTTGATGAAATGAAAGTTATTGAAAGACAAAATTACAATCGATTCGCTTGCAATGCTGAAATCTCCGAAAAAATTCTTTACGAAATAAACCGGTGAAATATGAAGTCTCAAGTTTCGGCTTGGATATGTAAGCGCTAAAATAAACAATTCCCTAGAAAATAGAGGTAATTCCTGTTGGCCAGTAAAGTACCGGTACTTGTACAGAAGCTGAACACTCAAGTGTCGTACAAAGAAACAGTTAATCTACCCGCCAGACGGTCTCCACTTCTTTCTAATCCTACTAGGATTAAATTGATATCTACTACTATTATTAACTTTTATTTGGTGACGGGGTTAAGACATAATAAATGTCTTCATACAATAGCTAGATTACCAAAACGAAACTTGAGATTTTAACGTGTTCGTCGTCATATCTTCTAAATTCTTTTTTTTTATTCTACGATTATTCATTTTTAATGAATTTTGATTATACAGGTTTGAAGCGAACATTTTTAATTCTAAATGAAAATCGAACCTATTGAATAGTTGCACTGAAACTGTCCTTTTGATATAAATAAGAAATCTTCAAAATATTGGTATCTTTTTTGGCAATCGAGAAAATGGAACAATAGTCGATGAGTGTTTTTGGCGTAATTGAAAAGTAACAATTGCTCAGTAAAGTTTCGTTTCTCGTTGGGAAGAGAGCCATTTTCAACATTATTGGTACTATTCAAATTAATGTAATTTCCTGTCTCTATATGTGTTTTACTTGCTTGGATGGTCTCTTTTTTCAATTTATCGTTGTAAATGCAAATTTTCCGGTTGACTTTTTCATGTAAAACGAAAACAAACTGCACTTGATGTATTACAACGTTAAACCCTGTGTATCAGGGAAAACGTTTTCGAATTTTCCGTATCACCGATCAAAACCCGATTAAAAAGTGAATCGTACAGTTACAAAACTATCGATTTTTCCCGCTTATTTTGCTTTTTATAATAGAACTACCTCGGATTTATTTAATACAATTATTACAGGTCGATTAGCTCAACAAGCGATTTACCGCAAATAGTAAATTCAGCTATTATTACCAACACAAAGGTGATATATTTAAGAACCGCTGATTTGCTTTCCGTGCTTACGATAATTTCGCCTTTTTGTTTCTCGTGCCGCAATCATTAATAAAACAAAAGGACCTATAAGCGGTTCCAGAATATGATCAAAGCCGACGATACAATTCTCTTATAGCGACTTGGTTTAGTTCTGTGTGCGGATTCGGAGGCCCCTGGAGAGCATCCTCTGTCTATGATGCTGCCTTTACTGTTCCGGAGTGTGTCATGTCTTTTCACATGTAGTATGAGTTGCGCCTTATCTGACTGAACCAAACACACAACGGAAGAAATTGAAAATAAGCAAATAAATCACCAGACACAAAAAAATTATCGCACTGCGATGCGGTCATGCGTTAGTTGATAACAATAGGAACGCAAAAAATTGTAGTAACAAAGTCTTTTACGGAACTAGATGGGATTTATGAGAACGTCGAAAAAAATATGTGTCCATTAGACGCTTTTTTTTACGAGCGTCAGATAAAAAACCTTTGAGACTTTTTATTTCGTTCATAAAAGTACATGCCTATAATATAATTAAATTTGTAGGTCATATTAAATTTTAAAATATCCAAACACTTTTAGCGGGAATTGTCAGTGGATCTGTCTAGATAATCTAGACCTAAACTATAACTTTTAAGAAATTTGACACATAGCTGAAAAACCCCCACTTATGTCGAAATTAGATTCCAAAGTGACCTCCGAAAGACCCCGAAATTATTAAATTGATTAAAATTTTAAATGGTGCAATAATTTGTGTACATTTTGTGTGCATTTTTTTATACATATAGTTCTCTAAGAGAGCTTTACTGCTAATTTCAAGATACCAATGAGCCATTAGTTGAATTTTTAATTTTAATTTAGTTCAAGGACTTTAAACGTCTACCTGTGTGATGTGTGTACGAATATCAGTATCTATCGATGTATTCAATAGCAATATTCTTGTATAAATTTCGTTTTATAATGCTGTGCGAAAATATGTATTCCCACTCATGTTAGAATGACCACTAAAGAACATTTCCTAACTGTTAAAGAAACTCTACTGTTTAGGATTTACAATGAGATTAATAAGGTAACGCCGGATGCAAATTTTATAATTCAAGTAGAAACACAAAATTTCCTTTATTAATATTTCAATATATTGGCTCTATAAAGTTTATAATGATGAACAAATAAAATGAATAAACAACACATCTGGGTCTTTACTAATTCGACACGTAGGAACTGACGGATTTTTAACTTTCGAAATTTATGACTACGAGAGTAGCGAAATCTGGCATAAAAATATTTGAGGAATTTTTAGGTCGTAATAACCGGAGTCGATTATTTTTAAGGTCGTTGTGGACAGAGAAATTAACACAGGTATATTCCCTTATTAAACTGGGAGTTTGCAGTTGGTTTGTTACATCTGTTACATAGCCAAATTGTGATTTAACAAAAGAAAAATTGCATGAAAAAGTGGTCAAGAGAAAGAAAGTGTTCATCGTTGAAACGAACAAGGATGTTTTTTTAATTTTTATGGTAGATTGAATGTGAATCGAAATTGAAATTTGTGCAACCATTTTTTATGTTGTGGTTTCGTTTAATCAAAATTTACAAGTGTAATCTTACGGCTTACGGGAAAGACTCCAGCCTCATGGGACTAAAACGGGGGTTGAAAGTTAGAGCAGTTTAGTCTAACTGATTTGGCCTGGTCCTTATTTGATTTACATGCATTTTGTTCAAGACCGTTTCACAGTGCATAGGAAAGGAGGCTTAAGGTAAAATCTCCGCAATATCGTTTCAAAATTATGTTTTAGAAAGACGGGTGTGGGTTTTAACACGAAGTGCAGCCTCTCAAAGTAAATAAATTATTACATTTGATTTTTTTATTAACGCTTCACGAACTGATCTAAAATTTGAAACATATATTTAAAATCAAACGTGTACCTACCCTTCTATGATTAACATGGTTAAGAATTCCTGCTAGGCAAAAGTTGTTGAACTTGATAAATTTTTCAACGGGTTATTAACACATTTTTGAAACACTCTGTATTTGCAAGAAACTTATTTATGCGAAACTGTTGGAATAAGTTCACACATATTTCGTTTTTTCGAAAGGAGAAAAATAAATAGCATAAACTTTTACTTTAACTAAATCCTTCACGTTTTCCATAACAATAAAAGCCTCAGATTTAAGTTTAGGTGCATGTATAAAGTCGTAAAATCGTTGGCATTCAAACACGCAAACTTTTTTATGAAAAGTTTGTTGTACGAAAAAAACGCTCGACAATAAAGAAATTCCACTGGCGTAAATTTCATTTGCGCAAAAAATCGTTTAAAGACAATCGTTTTGTACACTTGATCGCTGCGCGTGCATACATCTAATTCTAATTGAATTACTCAACGAAGCGTCATCGGCGTCCTTTATAACGTATGGACGATTCTTTATTCGCTCGCTTTTAAAATGTGGCAGCCATTCGTTAATTCCCAAAACCTCACCGTCACAATAACTCTTTACAACTCAAAACGTCCATTGAGTTGTAGTTATTATCAGTAGAGTGCTCAACTTAAATTGTCAAAGTTGTACATGATAGACTTGAGTGCAATTAATATCTTTGAAGTAGTCGCGATGAAATTTCCAAATATGCGGAAAGTTTCGAGTTTTACGATGCTGTTTGATTGTCGGCGGATAGATACTGTTTTAATTTAGCGCTGCAAATAATATAAGTAAGATACTAAATTGCGTTGAACTGGCGAGTTTCGCCCTTTTGTTTGTACGTGCAGAGATGTTATTACTGCGTACGTAATTAAGTTTTTCAACGCTTTCTTTACTGTTTGTTCGACAAACAGAAAATAATATAAAGTCGTAATGTTGACTTCTGATTTTTTGATGAAAAGTTAACTCTCCTTATGGAATGGTGAAACGCATCAAACACGTACCGAATGTTTGCTGTTGGCCGAGTAATTGGAATGAAATATATTTTTGTTATATTGCTTTAATAATCATTTTCAATTTTTAAAATTGTGCTTTATTAAACCGAATTTATTAAAATTCATTTTACACATATGTTTTATCGCTACCAATACAGGTAAGCTTGCGAAAAGCAGAAAAACCTTGGCTAAGGCTTGGGTTCATCTTGGAATATTTTGAAATTTTCTATAAATGGTGATACAGTGTGTCTCCGGATGAGATTTCGTACTTTTGTAAACTTTCCTATGCTTGATTTGTTGAGGAAAGTGCAATTTTCAAAATTACTTTTGCTTGGGATGTCGTTAACAATGATCAAATTTCTGACGAAATATACAGAATGTCCTAAAAATTCGAAAATAAAGGTAGCAAAGTTGTTTCTAACCATAACGAAAGCTGAAATATATCCAGTGACAAATGTAAGACATATTTTCACTAGAACTGGTTGTGAGGGTCATTTTTCTTTATCTTTATGCTTAGTACATGTCACAAAGTAAATAATAATGCATAGTCCTGCGTTATACAGGTGTATTTTAAATGGTACATAAACATAATTAAAAGGTTATAACGCATATTTTATCCATCTTTAAATTAGTATTAGCACCTACAAGTTTTTAAATCTGACAACGTTGTGCAACTTGACCGTAATGTAATTTTGAAATTAATGTGATTTATACAATATTCTCTAAAATTAATTAACTAATTTACAATTCAAAATTAAATACGTTTTATCTACAATCATGACGTAATACGTTCATTTCATATGCTAGCCATGGATACATAACAAGGCTCCTTTCAGTTTCATTTTCATTATTAGACGGAGCGTATTGTTGGTTGCCTATTTATTTTCATTAATGGACGGAGAGTAATGTTGGTTACCTATGCGCACGGTAGAATGATTAGTTTTTACGAGACTACCTATGCAAATGTCTCGGGTTCAATTCTGGGCGACAGTAACACCGTATTAAAATCTGAACCATGTCTCCTCGCGAGGGAATGGTAAAACACCGAGGTATTCTGCCTAATCTCTTCTTCTTCTTCCTTCTTCTATTACTGAGGGAATATTTGCACTTAACTGTTACGGGACGGAACAATTATCGGACGGTGCCAATGCACGATGCCCTTGCGGGAAAAAGAAAATTAGGAACGAATAAAACACTATTATCCATTAGGGAGACCTCGGCTACCATGAGAATCGGAGAAGCGTCACAACTTGAGGGTGGTTAAGACGTCACCTTCAAAATATAATATTTTTTTTTCGCGCCCATGACAACTGGAAGCAAAGGTTTCTCGATGAAAATCACGTTTAGGTTTCGGTTTAATTTCGGTGTCAATTTTGCTTCGGAACTTATCAGCATTTGAAAGTTTTATCGAATGAAATTTTGATTGTAGATAAACAGCTGTATTTTTCTCGCACATAATGGCTATTATGAACTCAGATGTTTGTAAATACTCGTCTTCGACTCGTATTTACAAACTTTCATCTTCGTTAATAATAGCCTACATTATGTGCTCGTTAAATAATATACTATTATTGAAATTAGTAATTATTTTATATGTTTTGTTACAAAAGTAGTTCAATAAGTAGTTAATATCAACTGCCAAATTCAGCAAGATATTCATATTTTTTAAATGGCATTATTAATACGATGAGTCGATCTTTTGTGCCAGCTTGATTTTTGTAAACGAGATTCTTTAGAAGGAGAAATTTAAACTGTTCGAATCTGGACTTCTTGCGGACCATGTAATCAGACCTCCACCCGCTTACTTGAACTCACATCTTATGTCTCTTCTGACAGCTAATGACACGTCTTCCAATAAAACAACCAAAACGTTTTTTAAAAAGTACCCAAAATTACCAGAAGGTTGAGGCTAAATATGTGATGCAATTACTACACCCCCAAAAAGCCCGGCCCATATTTTTAACTAATCGTAACTTGATGACTTGTTTGATACAGAATTTGAAAATTTTCATCTTACCAATAATATGTATTATGGATATTAAATACTCCGTTTCGTGTGAAAATTATCTCATCTGTCTATAAAATGCCAATGAAATAAATAAACTATTATACAACAAACGCCACGTAACTTTTTTCTAGCTCACCGAGGTGACACGTTCGTCAGTCATTTTAATATAATAATACAATAATATGTTACAAGAACTTTTACAAGTTTACAAGTTTACAAGTTTACAAGTTTTAATGACAATGGGTCATTTAATTGATTAAATTCTAAAAATCAATCAGACTTATAACGCTATGCTGCAATGGCTTCCAAAATCATAAACAGCATGGATTTTGCATTATAAAAATTTAAATTATAAGTAAATAATAAAGTTTCTAGTTGATTTTACTACTTATAGGCTGAGTGATTGATACTATTTAATTTAATTTCGCCACCGAATGTAAACAAATTACAAAGTTTGGCCATCAATAATTTCATAACTAAAGAGTTAACAGTAAATTGATATTTACATGCGCCATTATCTACATAGTATGCAATAGTATGCATAGTATGAATCCAACTATAGAAAAACCATAGTTCTAGTGGTGCAAATTTTGCTGTAGTTTTTGTATTTGGAAGTTTCCCTAATTAGGACTTTTTGGTGATCTCTTGGAAATTCGACTTATTGTTAGAGAAGTCTCGTATTGTCATTGTGATGTTCTAGAAATGTACCTATAGATAGTTTCCCAGAAATATTGTAAACTGTAAGAAAATTAATATTTCTAGGGCAACGATTTAGAGGCTAGGTTTGCACAAAAATCCTTATTGACCGCAGTTCAGAGAAACTACACAATTACCCAACTATATTTTCCGTAGTCTTTGTATGAATAGCCACAGTCTATTTCTGTTCCCAATTGAAATGTGTATAAACAAATAAACAGATTGTTCACTTACAAAGGGTAATTTGCTGAATCACCATTGGTTGAAAATCGATTTGGCTACGATAAAGAACTACGGTTACATTAAATGTAATTAATGCAAACAAAAAATTAATTATTTGATAATACTTGAAACTGAAAATAATTTCTGATAATGTAAAGTTCAGTGACGATACTAGAGAGTTTATAAGTTTTTTAAAAATATTTAAATTATAAGGTACTAACTTGGAAAAACCTGATTACAATAAAAACTTAATTGGTATTATAGTAATTGAATTCATGAAAATAACTGAAAATTACATATTTTCATGTCTACAAGAAATTAACTGTAAATTACCTAAACACAAAACGAACTCAAGAGCGCTTTAGTGTGGTGTTTAGCATGTTTTAAATTTTAAAAGTTAATTTTTAAATTATAAAAAACACAACACTTTAAAGTGAAAGCAAAGAAATTAAAACCAAATGTCGCAAAACATTTTCGCTCAAATTTTGTTTTTTAATAATAAAAGTGCAGAAATTTCAAAGGTCCGCTTTAACAGTCGCGTCACATTAGATTATAAAAACACACTTTATACGTTACCAGAAAAGCGAAAAAATGCAAATTCGTCCTCATTTAGAATTTCACGAGCGAACTAGATGATAAAAGTAATTTTATTCAGGTCGAGGTTTATTATCTGAAAAACTGATAAAAATAAACGAAAACATTAAAATGGGTGCTAGTGACATTGTAATACATTTGTCCGATGAAGCGGTTTTGTGATAAATATTTTCAGCTTGGGGGATTTGCGAGTTAATATCCCCATCTGACATATGTACGTATGGCCCTTTGTTGTGTTGTTTACTTCGCTTGCTCCAAATTAAACCGACCTGTCTGTCCGCGATTTGTCTGGAACGCGCGCAGGTAACACGAAAAATCCCGCAAGCTCATCGAAATTTCTCGGTGGTGTTAATCAAACATTTCTAACAGTTAATTATAATGAGAACTATCTCCAAGATATTCAGTACATAAAACGTGCCACTGGCATCGATTAAGTGATTACTGCCGATTAAACGGTTTAAACCGTCAATTTTAAATTCTCATAAAAAATCAATATCTGTTGGCACGCACATTAATTTTTAACACTGTTTTGAAGAGGTCCGAGCGTGCATTTTCCACCGGAAAAATATTTTAATTAAAATACTAATAAATCTCAAAACAAAAATGATTTTAAAATGAACCTCTGTAAGTAATTAAGAAGCTTTTAAGATGATCAAGGCGGATGTGAGGCTTTAAAAAGTTTTATCTGCAATAACGCCATTCGAGCGTGTCGCTTTGCCAAGTTTATGAGGCGCATTTAGATGTACGAAAAGATAATAAAATTAATATTGACACGTAAAAATGCTCGTTTTTGGAAAATTCCCATTGTAATACACCAGTTTTAATCGATACGAATGTCTTAAAAGCCTTTTGTCGAATTCCTCGACCATTCGAGTGAAATATTCAAACGTCAGTAAGGGGTGCACACAACCCGGATATTTTTATATTTATAATTCAGGGCTCTTTGAATAAATCACGGCGAGATCTCCTTTTAAAGTGATAAGAATTTTATTGTCTAGGTAAATATCCACCTTTCAATAACGCGTCGCTTAACAGATTGCCTTTTTTGCATTTTTATCTTTTTTGTTGGTGATACAAACAGAGAATTTCATAAAAACTTTTTTCTTAGCCGTAATCAATCAATCACTGGGGAAGCAATATCACTTCAAACGTGTGCACTTGTTAAATATTTATTAAAGATTTCCGTGTCCGCAATTTCACATTTCACGATATTAGAAAGGAAAGTTATCGTTTCATTGTTAATTGAAAAAATACATTCGTAAGGATGAAACGGACAAAGTGGTCAATTCTGCCAATTATTAAGTAGCTGCTAATTAGAAAAGTATGCCGGTAATAGCAATAATTTGATTTTATTGAAATAAACAATTCTGAATTTTTCTGCGTAGTACAGGTTATTCGTGCGTCATAAAGCGAAATTTTTAATTAAATACATCTGACAAAAAGCTTATGAAAGGCAGTACTCGAGTCTTCATTTGACCAAAGCAGTGACGGACGGTACTGATTAATACAGGCTTTACAATATGTGATCGAATCGGTTAATAGTTACAATATTTTTAATACTGAACACAAAATTGTCTTTATTGGCGGTCACTTTCGAAATGGCATCAAGTTGGAAATCGTAAAATCGTTATATTATCAATTGTTAAATAAAAGAAAACAATTCATGGTCTTTCAGGTAGCACAAACCAGGGGTATTAGTTTTTTTATGATAAATTAGACGTCGTAAATAGGTAAATTTTTTTGTGGAATTTACCTATAGTATTTAATTTCATCTTGCAAGTCACAAAAATGCTTTTGTTTATATTCTTTATAAGCATGTTAACCTAAAAACTTCCAAAAAATATTTGCGATTTTCAATAGCTTAGAGTGCTAAATTTATCTGACTACAGATGATGATATAAGCGGGTTCTAAATCAAACTCCACCGTAACCTGAGGTTAACAGGTCAGGACTACAAAATTTGTAACTGAAAGCGTTCATTTAATGAACGCTTTCAGTTATTTGCAGCGAACAGCCAGTGTTTCAATGACTATTTGTAATCTGAAATTTCAAAGCTTAAATACGCCCTTGATACTAAACGCGTGCCGCGCTACTAACTGGTATCTTCGAGACATTTTGTTTACCACATTTGCCTAATTAATTGGTTATGACTTCAAAGTTGTAAATAGCATTTTTTACTGACCACAAGATTTCAAATCGAAATAACGGCGAATTTAAATAAAAAGCTGATAAGATTTTGATATTTTTATATCAAAACAATTAAAAATAAAAGATTTATGTAAAGAAAAACTTAAGAAATCCTTGAAAATGACATAAATTATCTTGTTCACGAATAAACTGGAATAAATTCCTCTATCTAATTGCATACGAGTCAATGCAATATGGCTGAGCTTTTATTCCTTAAGGTGACCACTTTACCTCGCCATCCCCTACATATATTTTCTATGCCATTTTCTGTAAATTTTAAAAATTCCGTTTCTGGATTATTTTTTACAATAACAGCAGAAGTAATGAGCTTTAAGACTGCATTATAGTGGCAACCGACAACCGCCGACGTCTGAATTAATTCGTTCAGAATTATTAATCGTATGGTGGCCGAAACTTCTGTCAGTGTCACTGTCGAAAATTTAAAGTTGGCTTTCTTAGTTTATTTCTGTTTCCCTTCACCATATTTCTTGAGCTACCAATGTCTTGCACTTATACTCACAAATTTAGCAAATAATAACAATATTTGCTTGCAATTCTGAGTATTCACAAAAGTCTAATTCCCCATTCAGAGAAAATATTATGACCGCCGACACCACCTTTGCAATATGGTGTTCTCGAAATCCGTAAAAATTAAACGGTTTACATACATTTGCATACCACCGAGAATTATATATCTTTTTGAACTTTTTTGTTCAATTGAAGAAATAAAACTATGAAGCGTAGTGTTGAAATTACCACTGTTCAATCCGTTCATCCACTTTAGCGTAAGTTAGTGGAATTTTCTATAAACCACACCTCCTGTTTAAGCAACTACAGGCCTTACAAAAATTGCGATTTTGCAAATTTGCAAAATCAGCACTATAGACAAATACTGCACCTAGGTACTACAGAAAATGTAACTTGGTGTAGTACATCATAAAAAAGTTATTTGCAATCACAAAAGGCAAAATATTCACGCAGTTTTTGCTACTATAACGCAGCTTTAACGATGAAAAAATTAAAGAAGTATAATACCTGCATGTAGTGGATCATAACGAATGCTCTACACTCAATAACATTAACCTGTTTTCTGGGAGCAATTACTCTATTTAGAGTTGAAACACAATTTATTTTTGTTCTTTCTTTAGAATCCTTCTCTATTATATTTTTTAAGTATCTGCCTGTCTATTAAAATTTTACGTGGTAGGAATATTTAAGATTTATTATTGCGGATTCAGTTAGATATAACATTTATTTTTACTTATTACAATTTTTCCTCAATCCTGCGGGTAAAGCGGAACACTTGTGGTATAACTACTAATGACTAAGCTGTTTTAAAAAAATTTAAATGAAATTAGCAGAAAAATTTCCGCCAAATTAGCGCCAATTAAAAGTAAGTCACTCATGAGGTGCAATTTATTATTACTGTATTAATTCAATTTTATCCAAAATTAAAATAAATTGATACTAATTGTTGCATTGGAATGTAATTACCTATATTGATTTCTGAACCCGATTAAGACTCCCAGTTGTACATCTGTTTAGTTTTTTGCAGATAATAATTTAACAGTTACCATAATCAAATTTTACGATGAAAATGGTATTACCTTTTAATTCCGTTTAAAAGAACCGTTTTTGACAAAACCAATTATTTGTATGAACATTAAGTGTTACAATTTAATCGGACTAGTTAATTTAACTCTATTTGGATAGATGCGTTGTTGACTCTTAAGCAAGTAATTCAAATATGGCATTAAAAAAATATTACCGTTTCTTCTTGGAATTTAATTATACCGAAATTGTCAAAATTTAGGTTTTAATATCACGAAGAAATCAAAATATGTAGTCATATTTCGATGCAATTAGTTAAAATAAAACTGATACAGTAACTACCAATGCCCAAAACCCTGAACCTCTTGGTACTTTTAAGGATATAATTGCAGAAAACTTTTTATTTTTATTGGAACTATTATTGAATCTGTAATTAATGTCGTCGTTCAAATATTTAATTTTAAATACTTATGACTACTACATTTTATCTTAAAGTATCTTCAATTTTAATAAAAACTAACAAATTGTAGAGTTGAAGGGAAAATAAATTGTAATATTTGTTGGTAAAAAGCGGTAGCTGGGTATTGAAAGTTTGAAATTTTGCAGTGCACAGATTGCTCGCAATACAAAAGTTTAAAGTAGGGATAGTTTTAAAAAGTTTATCGGTGAACTGCTTGCACCAAACCGACTGCGATGGTCAACACTTAAAAACTTTATCATTCTCTTATCGATTCGCAATACTGTGAAGAAACAACGTACAATAATAAAAGTTTCAAATCGATAGCTTTAAGAATTCTACTTGGTTTATTAAAATTTTAAAATGAAGCGGAAATCTTTTTCGTTTATCCTCGTAGAAATTTAATCATTGAAATAATACATTTTCAGCAGTTTGTACTTATTTTATATACTTTCAGTAACTCGTGACTGACAAGTTTTCTTTGCGGGAGTCTTAGAAAATTTACTTTTTGATAGAAATCATAAATTCGATGTCACTATAAATTTACAAAATCGATAGTGCAATTGTGTTCGTCGGTGCTTGCAACGCACATTACGAAGAAAATGTATGCAAATTTAAAACGATTAAAAATTTCTTATATGGAACATTAACTGAGTCCAACTACCAATTTGCAATATTTAAGAGGCCATTAGGAGTATGACAAAAAGTTTCAACAACAGCATCGCTCGTCTCACTAACGGCCCATATGAACAACATCTTGATTACCATTAAATTTCTTATAAATCCTGCAAGTTTTTAGAATACACATTTACAAAATTATAATACTTTCAAAATAATTGTTTTTTCTTGCTATACAGAATATTTTTAAGATTTTTCTATGCGTTAATAATGGTCTAAAATATTGTTCTCCATTTGCATTATTACTTACAGTGCGTACTGAAAACTTGTAATCAGTGATAAGTCTAAGTACTTCTATCTCTAAGACCATTTCCCTGCTTTTTATTACATTTGATTTTATTTTAATCATTATAAGTCATTCTAGTGAATATACTTAAATAACGTTATATTTTCCAATTATATCGGAATACAAAATAAACGATTTAGATGACGTCAGATTTGAATAATTGTCATTTAAGTCTTGAAATTGTCAAATTTGGATTTGGCCTGGATAGCCTGTATTAAATTCAACAATTACGTAAAAAAAAACAAAAACCAATATAAGTTATGCAGGCGATACCACCATAAAGAAGAACTCACAGGAGGAACGGTAGAACTCATGCAACAAATTGAAGACATCAACTCTGAACTTGATCTGACTTTCAAAATGCCATTCTATTTAAACAAAAAGTTATCTTTAACAGCTGAAGACGGCTGGTTATTTTGTTTAACTGTTATAAAACCAACGATCATGTAAAATCGGGTAAACTATAAAACTCACATAACTATTATTGAGTTAAATACGGTTATTAGAATCATTACTACAATAAAGTGGCAAGTTATCAATTCAATGTACTAATAGCAGCAGTACACTATTACACCGTGTGCATAAAAGATTGAACCTTCTCAATAAATTTGTTCTTGGTTCCATTATGTGATATTTACAATTTACACCGTTCGTGATGCGACATATGCATAATCGGTGGCAAGAAAAGCTTCAATGATTAATTTTCTCAGCCCCCACTAGATCTCGATGCAAAATGACCAGTGCAGATTTCTTCTGTATATGCCACTAAAAACGTTTATGTTCTTTTGTAGAATAACTCTCACGCTCAATGACTACATGAGGGTGCTTTGCCCCCCAGATCCGAACGTACTGTCTAAATGTGGACAACTACGATTTGTTCTTGTGTTCCACCGTTGCTTTGAGATATGGTAGAGATGAGAGCGCGGATCGTTTGAGCTTTTACTGCTCTTATACTGCATAAGATTGCACTTGATAAGTATTTTTAATAAATGTGGTAAAAGAAAGTTGGAGAAATTAGTGGGATCGAGAATATATTTTTTAAAAAGTTTTTCCATTTGACAACAACTGTACATTAATACAGAATAACTACATCGTTGTTGTTAACCAACCTTTTTCACATCAAGTTATGTATTGCTTTTAATTCTCGTTCAATTTCTTTTAATCTACAAAGAAATACATAATTTTTTATCTTTCCTGTTATTGCTTCATTTTATTTAAATTATTATTAAATTATTAAATTATTATTATTTTCAATGTGGTAAGTTACTTATTAGATTTTGCTTAAACTATTTACAAGGTTTTTCAACGTTAATGACCACCCCAAATATTACATTACCTTCAAATATTGATTATTTCATGACCACCACAACCTGATGGTAGGTATTAGTTTTTTTTTATAATATGTTGTAAAAAAGCAAAAATGGATAATTTTTGAAAAACCGAGATTAATTGTTTTTGTGAAAGCTGATAAAGTTTTCATATTTTTATATTAAAAAATTATAAATTAAAGGTTTATAAAAAGAAAAGCTGAATGCGACGCCAGATAATAAAAAATGCAAACGGAATTAACATCAAATTGTAATAATCGTATTAATAACTGAATACGTAGTCAATTTTTCATAATTTGCAAAATAGAATTTTTTTGTGGCTGATCATTAATTTTGGATGACCCTGCATATAATAAATATCCGCAAAATGCCGGCATTTTGTAAGAGTGATTTAGGAGCTTTGAACCGTTCACTAACGGAAAACAATCTGATTAAAAATAGTTTTTATTGAAATTTAATTTTTTAGATTAATCAACGGAAAACGCCACAAAAAAGAAGTGTATATTTCTGTTTTATTGTACCTTAAAAATGTGTTTCAGTAAGGTGTCGTTTACAACGTGCAATATTGCACAACAACGGGGTATAATTAACAATTTCTGATTAAATTTTATTCTGATGCCGTAAATTTTTGCTTTGAACGTTTTATTAGTGCACATTTATTGGCAGTTGTGCTTTCGCACGAAATTCAGGTTGAACTGACGCGCGGATGAATTATGGTCCCGAGAATGTCACTGCCGGTCATCGGAATAATTACATATATCAGTAATCCTGACAAGATAAAGTAAAATCTAAAGACCATCCATTTAATTTGATTAAATCTTGTTCGGGGATTAAACAGCGATATTTGTTCAGTGGCGTAACATAAGCGTGCGATATCTCGGCTAAATAACCTCTAATAAATGACGGATACAATATACGCGCGATATTAAATAGGTTTGATAATGATAAATCTGCTGCCACATTACAGCGCTAATATAATAATGACTGTGATTATGTATCTGGATTAATTATTCACGGTGGTTTGAATTACTGTTAGCAATCTGTAAAATTAATACTTCAAATGTCGGAAAACTTCATAATGAAATGTTTAATAACGCTAAATCGCTAAATGCGCTATTGATGTTCCCATGTTAATATTCCCCGCATTAATCAGTCGCAGCATTTTATTAAAAGCTCTCGATTTCCCTAATGACTCGCAAAAATTCTTAATGGAACATGTCCTCGATTTGTCGCCGCACAGTTTCAATCATTCGAGGATCAAATTCCTTACACCCACCGGAGGGTTATGGCAAATGACTTTTCAATAGTCATAAACTGGCTTTCGGCGATAGCACGCCCGGACCAAATTGTGTGGCGAACGACAATCATTAATTATTGTGTTTCAGGCAGTTTTATTCATTGCAACAATAAAAACCGACAAAAAATTGCCCCGAATCCTTTTATAATCGCGGCGGCAGTCGAGTATGACCGTACACAAAATGAACGTTTCCTAATTTATTTGCGACCAAATTTGACGGTAAATAACTTCAAATTTCGACGTTCTTTGCGTGTTGAATTTCACCGCGTTTACACCTGAGTTTATGAGTTTCCAACTGAGCTGAATTGAAAATCGATTCTCCCTGTACTTTAATGAATAAAAACCACTATTATTTTCCAAACGTTATTTTTAGGTGTTTACTTGAATTTTTCTGATTTTATTGTTCTGAATTGTTAACTCGCTCCTTATTTGATGGTGCAAAAAGTAATACTTTGCCGATTCTAAGGCTTTGTCTACTTGTTCAACCCTACAGTAGGCGCGTGTTACTTTGTCACGGTAACAGGCGCGTGAACCATTTTATGTGTCCTACTTCTACTATTAATGAGTTTTTTAACAAAATGTTTTTGATGTTTAAACATCTTTGTTGGTACCGTCCTAAAAATTTTGTACTGCCTAGAAGACTCAGTAACTCTAAAAAATTGGCAGAAATGTAAAAACAAAACTTGCCATGGTTTCCGTAAAATGTGTAACGGATGTCTGGCGTTTTAGAAAAGTCCGACAATTTGAAACAGGCACTATCCGCTTAAAAATTTTCAGTTCCAGGGGAGTCATGTGGCACCTCATTAGAAAGGTGTTTCAATACTCCACTCACTCATTTTTTGAGAAATGAAAATTTAATTATCTGTTGTTTAATATTATAAGCTGCTTTATGTGCAGTACAAACGCATGTATGACGCATACTGATTTCTTTAGTAAGCATAACCACTAATTTAGAACTAAATAAAATAACGCGGTTGAGTATGGATTGCACATGCAATCCAGTCTGCTAAAATACTTTTTTCTACTTTGGTATCATAAATGGGTTTTTGTGAAACTAAAAGTAGTGTCACAAAGGAACTTTTTGTGAAACGGCTTTTGGTTTTTTTTTTGATAATAATTACGTTGGTATTGCTGTAATAGCACGCTGGCCGGCGTCGGGCATCTCTACCGAGCTCCTGTCAAGATCAAGCCAAGTGTACAGCTTAATTCTTCCATGACTTATTCACAAAAATATCGAACTTGAGATTTTAAATTCGAAGTTTTAGTTGACATATGACACATGACAAATACCAACACAACCAGTACCTAATCCTAAAAATCTCTAGAATATTTAGAAAGCACAATTTTCAAATTTTCATGAAACTAAGAGCACCAAAGTAGAAAAAATAGTATATTGTACTCGTTTTATAAGACGTATTGTCGCACTCATGGCACTTATTCGTGCGACAATAGATTGTCTTATAAAACATGTATAATAATATACTATTTTCTACTTTGCGCTCGTACTGAGATTATTTCGACACGCCTTTGCGATACACTAAGATTCGTACTAGACAACAGGCGTGCGGTACTTACTCTTACCCCGTGCGTGTGACAAAGTACTTCTTATTAAACTCATATCATAATATTCTATTATTTAGATACGTTAGTAGATGATAAAAAATAAATTATTTGCTATAATAATCATGTAAATTTGTAGAAGAAGGCCCTGAAAATATTGATAATGTGTAGTTATACATAAAATAAAAAGAGTACTGTAGATTAGAAAGCTGGACCACATGTGACCTACTCGCCTACGGATGGGTTAAAATTGATTTTGTTGAATAAGTAAGGCAATATCACGTTCGAATTCAGTGCTTCCGACACTTATATTATCCAATACCTCTCAGACAATGATTAACAATAGTATTTTTTTATGAATAATCGATGTCAAAAATGCATAGAAGTTTGATTATAAGAGAACGCTGTAAATTCTCGATATTTCATCGCCGATGTAGTTGAGCGAACCCTGCTGCAACACCCTGCATCGATTTCAATACTAATATTCTTGTCTTCGTCTAATCTACTTTATATTTTAAGTATAAAAGCCTGAATCATTTACTTATTTCAATAGTTTTTATTCATAAATAATGTAATTGTCAAGTAAAATGACATTCTTTGAACTTGGCCAAAATAAAATGTTGTCCCGAATCGAAAACTTACTGTTAAATAATATGATTTATTTATTTCAACCCCAACTATACCTTATGCCACGACTAACTACAGTGATGTACCGACGTAATCTGCACATATAACTTGGAACTTAAATTTCTATTGGTTACTATAAATTTGGGCGTCAGTTTTCACTAAGCACAAACTGCCCACAGTTGTGCCTCGTTTCGTTTCATGGATGTCAGCTTTTAGGAACGTTTCTTGGTTCGTTGGTTTGTAGATTTTTCCCTATTATAAAAATCAGTTCTTTTGAAGACTATTGCTGTTATTGCTATTCCTGTATAAAATTTATTTCTACCCCGAGCAGTGTAAATCGGGTTTTTACTACCAACCGTACAAATGGTCGCATGTACTCAATTTACATATTGTTCCAAAACAAAGAAATTAGCTTGTAGAAGATCAGTCTGTTAGTATGGATTTGCCTACAAATATGCTAAATATATTTTTCCGCCCACATCCAGGGAAACTGTTAATACTCGTATTTAGTAAATGCCAAATTACAAACACTGCTATGTAATAAAAATGACGCGGTACTGCAGCGTAATAAATATATGGGGAAATTTGTATTCATCACTAGCACATTTTAATATGTCATTGATTTGCCAAAAAACTAATTCGACGGAATTATTTTGTTAGCAATTTGTTAATAACAAATAAGCTGTAAAAGAACCCTAGTAGCATACTCGACGTGGGATCTCGACCTCGGACCTAGCTTGCCATGTAACGGCTTTTCCGAGTCGAAACTGAATCGTTTTACCGAAACGACTGTTCTGATTTGGAAAAGTCGTTACATGGCAACTTAGGCCCGAGGTCAGAATTCTACCTAGATTCTATGCGGTTCCTACGTCGTCGTTCCGACTTCTGTGTTACTAGTGTGCAATTACTTTAGTCTATGCACTTCCACGTAATATGTGTCTTACAAAGCTCGTAATGTAATATACCATTAAAAAAAGTTAGAGAAAAAAACAACTTGTAGTATCAAAATAATAAGAAGTAGGCATATTACTTCTGAATTAAACATAGTCATCAAACAGAAATAATAATGAAACATTTTCTCGTATGACCGTATAATTTGGGCCAACCTGTATCTTGAACTAAGACGCTATCAGACTTTGTTTCTAAACTATTTTGTTGATTCAATTATCTTCTTCTTTATTATTTTACTTATTATTCAAATATGAACTTTAAATCTAAAATGCGCAAAAGTAACATTTGAAAAACCTACGTTATAAAATATTTACTTAAAATGTTGTTTGCAATTTTTAATTAAATGAGTAAACAAGAACGTTTTTGTATTTGACGTCACAGTTCAAAAAATTGATCTAATTTGAAATAACAATTTTAGAAATATAGATTATCGTGAAAACAAAATGAAAGCTTTTGTTGGTGTAAAAAGTATTCGCTTTAAATTTGAGTATTTCGAAATCCATTTAAAGTTTCCAAAACAGTGGGTCATTGAAATTATCCGTTCATTATGCAGTGAATCAAGTAATTAACGAGAGAACCGAGTTTGCGACCGCTCCCGTATAAAATGAGTCGAAACAGTATTGACGCATCTTGCGTTTAGGAGGGCGACCGTATCGACTTGGGGTGAATAGCATAATTTGTTGATCTAGTATTATCAAAGCAACAAGAATAGATAATGTAATATGCACATAAACATAGGTAGATGGTGATTGACCATATATGATTTAGGAGCACTATATATCACGAAATACACGGATGCCAGCTACATGTTTAAACATACATCAGTAGCAATTACATCGACAGCTCAGGACGCTATTAATGAAAATAAATGTGTTTGCTCTGTACCTTCAGTCAACATAATTACACTCTCACAATTTTGTTTTATTAACCCCAAGTCCCCTTTAATGAACATCAAAACATTGTTCCGCGTAAAAACTTTCCGCCGAAATGTTTATCACCATCCGTTTAATCAAGGCATCGCTAATTGGGGAAAACCTAATAATCTTTGTAAAGCATGCATTCGGCCGATGACAATAATCTCATGCGTCAATGCGTAGCACACAACGTGACGGGGTCTCCCTGCGGCCCTTTCACGATATAAATCAGTGCTCATCAGTCGTGCGTAGTTTGTCAGCACACACTACTGTGATCAGTAAAAATACCGCATCATGGATCGGATCTGACACATTGTGATATATTACTCCATATTTGACAGACCTAATATAATTTCATTGTTTGTCGCGCAGCCCTTTATTTCGGTGCCATTTGCGGCGGTGAAAATATATTGAATATCCCCGTGATAACGCCGCCGATTTATATTGTCAAACGCCCATTTAATTCTCAAATGTGTTTTTGGGCCTAATAACGCAGAAATTTATACAGGGTGATACTGTATAATAAACGATTTGGATTTTATAACAGTTTTTAAATCAATTTGTTGTTTTTTTATCATTTAATTTCAAACAATGAGCTATAGAATAGAAAACGTTTACTACAAAAACAGATAAACCAAAACATTTAAAAACGCAGAAACTTAGTTGTATTAAAATGGTATCTCTTCAATTTCTATTTTTACAAATGTTTCCTAATCTCAAATCGGTGTTAATTTACCGTAATTTTCATTATCCAACTATAAACATTATAAATCTGCATTACGGCCCTGTAGATAAATTCATGGCATTCTAAATAGAAGAGCGAACCTATCTGGTGATTTGCAGTACTAAAGTTGCTAGTACGTTAAGTCTCAGTCCTGCATACTAAATAAGGAAAGTTCTGTATTAACTCTCTCTCAACAAGGTATTCCTTTAATACACAGAGGAGGCTTTCCCTTATCTCAAGTTTTGAAGTAATCTGAAAGTATTATTAATTTTAATACTGCCTTTTTCTTGGCGAAAATGAGAGAGGGATTATTATGTAAAAGTTCAGATTAATTAAATGTTGCCACCTCTAAAAATTGCAATTAAAGAAATTAATCTTTTCTGGCACGCTAACACAATTTAGCAAAATAAATCTCTCTGAAATTAAATTTTTATGCAGAATGTCATACAATTGTTGTAACCATGCAAAGTCTAGGTTACCATATTGATGTCAAATAGGCTTCCATATCGTTATTGAGCATCAATCGATGATTATTGAAAAGCAAAATTCAAGGCTGTCAAGCGAAAATGCTGACAAATGGTTGACTTTTCGCAGGTAACGACTGCTTAAATTTAAAACAACTTTTTGAAGATTTTCACAGATTATTTAGACATACACTTTCTTTTCATTAATTTAATGTTCTAAAAAATTCTTATTCAAAAAAATTAATTGGACAAAACTGTCTTCTACATTTATACTTTAAATTCTAATTTTTCTAACTGTTGAATTCTTTTGGCAGCTCTTCAAAATATTCATCATTTTCAAGTTCATTATTATTCAATCGGTCTAACATTATATTTTAAATTTCTAAGTAAAAAAATTTGTGAATAATATTTTATTTCAAAAGCAACAATGTGGTCGTTTTTCTTTTAAGGTTTTCTTCAATTCTGAATGTTGTTTTCCCCCAAATCTCGGCATTAATTATATATTATATTATTATGCCTTGTACATTCAATACAAGATCGAGATTTGGTCTTTTATTTGCCAATTGAATTAATTGATGTTTAATGGGAGGGTTCCAATGATACATCCAAATTTCGTCAGAGCAACGAAAAGTTCAATTGTCCATAAATTTTTCTCCAGAAGTTTCACTATCACTCACGAGTGTCCAGGAAAAATTAAATCGTCGATAGTTAATTAGAACGATGGGTATTTAAGTAACAAATTTAATCCAGTTAAATATTTATATCCCATTTTAGTGAGTCATTACAGTTATATTTACGATGATATGCAATTAAAGTTTCGTCATAAAAGATGTAAACTGCTGTCTTCTCGCGATAAGAATTGTGGCGTCAAAATTTTATAAAATTTCTCACTTCCCATTTCATTCTATTTACTAATGAAAGAAAAAGATAACGCAAATATATTATGACATTTATTATGGCGTAATGTAATCTTTCGAGTATAAAATTCGAGTTTATGATATGTACTTTAACAAGGTTATAAATTTTAATATTACTTCAATTCTAATTCAGTTCAAATTATACTCGACGTTTTCGCATTCAAGCACTTATTTTAGATTCGTATTGCCTCAATAACTATTTTTTAATAAGACGGAATAAATTCTCGGCTTCCTTCTAATCCCTTTCTCCCCAGGCAAATAGCTTGTTTTTCAAATCTAAGTGCTTTTGGCTATTAAACTACAGATACGAAAATAGCAATTGAAAATATTTCGAGTTGAAATACTGCCATCAGCAAAACGTACTGCTTATTTTAAATCGTAAATTAAAATCTAGCTAAAATTATTTGATTGGAAAGATTGGAAATTTTGTTGCCTATTCTGTTATTCGTCAAATTGGAACAGTGGTCAAAGGCGCAGAACGTTTTGTGCTGAACGATTTGTCTAATTAAATTCTATTGTTAATACGAAAAGTTATTTTTAGCGTCACTAAAACGACAACAATATTAACAAACAAAAACAAAAATATTAACCGGTAGACCACATTCTGTGACGGAATTATTTTCATAGATATATTGTTTGTAGCAAACCTAAGTTTGATTAACTAAACATATTTGGTTTTAAAATCTTTAATTCATTTTATAAAATGAAGTTTAAAAATTGAAATAGCTTCAACAACTGTAACAACTCACCGAAATATTTTCCTGTCTATTTTGAAATTTCGTAATGGTATTATCTTCAATGCCCTAAACTACTCCAACACCTTCAACATCTCTCCAAACAATGTGATAACCAGGCATTATTTTCTAGTCTGCCAATTTGTAATTTTTCACTTCACTTCAAAACTTAAAAATTACACCAAATTACAAAAAGACTTCAAATGGTCTGCCAACAAAGTGATAAGAGGAAACTATTACGTATAATTTCTTTCTACAGTCTGCCCCGGTAGTTCTTAATTTTTTTCGGAACAATGATCTACCTAATAACTGTAAATTTTTCATTTCACTTTGAAACTGAGAAATTACTCCAACCAAAAACGCTGCAGACAATGTGATAGTCAAAAATAATTTTGTGACGTCTTGTTGCAGTGTATTGTGACATTTTGTCATTTTAATGACTTTCTATCCATCCGTAATCTGACGATTTTGAATTTTTCACTTTTCTTCGAAACTTGAAAATTACCCTAACTATTTCAAAATTTCTCCAATTATGTGATAGTCAAAAGCAATTTTTTAATTTCTTCTTACAATGTATTCTGCCATTTTTTATGGTAATGACTTTCTATCTATCCGGAATCTAACGATTTTAAATTATTCACTTTACTTCGAAAGTTAAAAACTACCCCAACAATTTCTAAATTTCTCTAAACAATGTGATAATCATTTTTCATCATTTTTTCATTGTAATGGCTGTCTATCTATCCGTAATTTGACGATTTTGCAGTTTTCACTTTACTTCGAAACTAAAAAATTTCCACCAAAACTTTAAAAATTCTTCCAACTACATATCTTATAGTCAAAACCAATTTTTTAATGTATTCTGACATATTTTTATTGTAATGACTTTATATCTATTTGTAACCTGACAATTTTGAATTTTTCAATTTATCACAAACACTTCAAACAAAGTTATAATAAAAAAATATTTTTCTAATACTTCTCAAACAAAGTGGTAACACCAATTTTAATTAATATAGTCTGTAAATTTTAGAAACCAAAATTATCTAACAACACTGAAATTGTGTTTTTGTGCACAAATATACTCGAGAGAGGGTAAAAATAAATTTTGACCCCACGATTGTGTTTGTGTGCTGAAACGAATTGAACGAGAAACATGCCCAGTTTATTTAAGGCAAAAGTCGTATTCGATTAAAGCGAGCTCAGTTTTTTCTCCAAATATATTCTCTCATATCACCAGACGTACATAATGGCAAAAAGGAAACAACATGTCATTGACGTAAACTTCGTTTATTTTCCGTATATGCGGCGCCCTATTTCAATGTGAACTCACAAATAGGTTGTGTACACTTTAGGGAAATAAGATCTCGACTTACTATGCACAGAATAAACTCCGGCACGGCTTCATTTTTCATCACGTACTATATAGTAATCCACACGTCTGAGGAGCATTAAGTCATTGATGTAATTCCAACCTGATGACACCGAACATTGAATAGCGTAAAGTTAATTTAATGCGGGAAATCTTGTGCATTTTAGCACCTTCGGTTGCAATTAACTTTCAATTAAAAGAAGTTTGAATTTATCGGTAATTAGATGCCAAAAATAAAAGGAGAAGATTGAAGTTCGTTTCAGTTTTGTTTTGAGACTCCGGCGATAATTAAACTGTAAAACGGAAATTCTCCGAAGAAGCTATAAATTCAAGCCGAGGTGATAGGTGTGAGCACGTACGAAATTAATAAATGCATATTTTTATGCACGGTACAAGACTTAATTATGCAGCTACACTCTAGAAATACTTTATAGTTCCCTAGTTGTACAGGAGAGAAAAATAAATATACATTGCGAACATTTTTAATTAACACGTTTACATTGTTTTAATTTAGTGAACAACTGCATTGTCTAGACTCGAGGAATTTCTGGAATAATTTCCAACACATCTGCCGCTACAGAAGAAATGTTTACGATTTAGCACCACTTAAATCATCTTCGTGCAAAAGAACTATTAAAAGTGAGATTTATTTGTAAACTCTTATCAAATTATACTTACCCTGAAATCTAGCTTTACTCAAACATCTTTTACAAAATATTTTCTTCAAACGTGTAGAAAATTTAAGTGGAACAAGTTATTAAAGGAATTTTTTTTCAATTTCAGCACCATGGCAAATAAGAACTGTCATTAAAATATCTTTATGTAATGGTAGATGCTAAAACAATAACGGTTGCAACTAAAACGCTCCATGTTTTATTTTCAACTGCAAATCAAAGTTGCATAAAACTGTACGAAATGTTATATTATTTGCGTAATTATTCTACTTCAAATTAAACAGAGAATAAAAGTTTTATCGAAGAACACAGTTAGGTAGGTTACAATCATAAAAATATTAGGGTAAACTGGCATATAATGTTATTTTATTTCGGTAGCTGAAAACTTCAAGATTAAATATTTAAGTATCCCAATATAATGACATACCTTTACAAGTAGTTGAGGTAGTTAAACTAAAAAGTTTAAAAGCAAGAAACACTGTAACATGCAATATAAGCGGTTAAATCGATTAGATAACAACTTTCGTTTACGAAGTATCTAAATAAAGTTAACTTGTGGGCAAACAATAACTGCTTTTCATTTGGATAAAACAAGTGTATTCTATTGCAACGAAAATACACCTACCACATCATCTTAAATCTTTAAACTTAAAAAAAAAATCTCTTTATGATATTTTAATAACTTTTCAACTTTTAAAACCAAGGAAAGCGAATAATATGGAGTTGAACAGGCTAGGCATAAGCCCAATTCGTGATAATAATGGTGATAATGTTGTCTTTTATAACGTTTTACCAAAGAACCCTTTTGGCAGCTTAGAAGCAAAAGTGTTATAAAAAATAAACTTTTCATATTGATTCCAGAAAAGAACAAGAATAGAAAGCACAGAGCACTAATAATAAACACTGCCATAAGCTGTACTATAGATATTGGTTTCCTGCTCTCACAGTGATCAATTTCAACTCAAACGCATAGTAATTCTCACAAAGGAAACAATTAATTCAATCTGCTTGCTGTTTTCACATTCTAAATTAGGTACCTACCTAACGAAATACAAAAAAAAAGTAAAACTAAAATAGATTTACAATGGCACCAAGTAGTTATAAGAGCCTGGTGAAGGTGCAATCGGTAAAAAAGTGTAATTATTAAAAAAAAAACATTTTCTTGCAACTTGAGGACAAAATCAATCAACAGCAATATCAAAGCGATACTTGCTTGTGCCTCAGAATGTAGTTTTCAAGCAAGCTTATTTTCCCTTAGTTCTTTAGTTTACAGGCTAAAATTTCACAATTAATAGACTTGGTGAAACTGTAGCATTGAATTTGTTTACAACAGGTACAGCTCAATGAATAGCGAACACTTGGAATGTACAAGCAGTGTCCCATGCACTCTCACTTTAATGTAGCCATCATCATAAAATTTATAGCTTCAAAATTTTATACCGCAACCCGAAAACCGCTTTCAAATTGTGTAAAAATAGATCAATTCGGTCTCTAGACTTGTCCGATATTTATTGAACACCAGTGTACATAATAATTATGTAAACTACCAAATATTCTTAATTTACTATTCTAAAACTTATATTTCAATTTTTATACCTCACAACATAAGGGTATTATAAGGGTCTTCTTGCGTTTTAACACCCAAAAGAAAACGTTTCCACCACAGAAAAAGCACCAACTACCGGGTGAAAATATTTCTATAAGCGTCACAGACAGAGTATGGGCTTTTCTAATATTAACAGATTGGACAGAAATTACTTTATAAATAGAATAATTTTTGGCATCTCTACACAAGTATTTTGTTAATTGAAAAAGTGTTTCTCGAATTTTAATAAAAACTAAGATTACATTGCGAATTCGCTAAAAACAACTCTACATCAGAGTAATTCGCCTTGTTAAATTTCGTTGCATAAAACATTTTTTTTTAGTTATGTCATGCCCGTCTATTAGTTGTAATACCGCTTATTAAAACATAATAAATACCGAAAGCATATTTCTGCACAGAATATATTCGAACGTGAATTTGATCTCATTCCCCTCTAGATTAATGCAATATTCATATTTATTTAGCAATCCATTCACGTACGTTTGCATGACCCAGTACACCTTCTGTGCAAATCAAATGAGTTTTATTTATTCTGATCGCAAATGGAATCCCATCCGGTAATCAGCGGACCTGTGTTTACCGACAAACCGGACACTGTTTTAACCGGTGCACGATCTCAGCATCATTCCGACCTCATTGCCGATTTTCTTTGAAATGAAATTCATACACGTGTTCAACATGTAATAGAACAAAACCTATTGATTGCATTAAAATAAAGTTGGCTGAATAGAGCCGCGGCGTGTTGATGGAGTACAGCTCCCAGTAATTAACTGAAATCACGTGGGAATTACGGACTCATCGGTTCGTAAAGCCACATCACGTGTAAGAACATGAGCAATGCAAGAGTGTCATTAAAATTGCGAATTAATATGCGACTGAAATTTACGACGAACATCCTCGACGTCAATTTTTCTGTAATGTTATTTTATGGGTGGAATTTAGATTTATTTCCATACAAAACATGATGGCAAAGTTTTATGATTATTCGAAAAATCAAATGTCTTTATGTCGTGACAATAAAAGTCAAATAAAACTTGACTCGATTGCAGTAAAACGACAATGTATTTATGTCGCATGTGATACGCGTCCAGTTTCGTTGATTCCGAAATTAAATTGATTATCGTCGTTTAACGGACCATTGTTTCACAACAAAACTGATAGTTTTGGCGAGGTGTTAAATTTAACTGTGACGCCGCGTTCATTTAATATGCGCTTTAAAACCGACACAATGGCAGTGATCCTATTTCAGATATCGGGGCTGTTGCAGATTTAATTTGCCAAAAGCGCTCATGTTTGGCGTATCGCACGAATTTGTTTTTTTTTCGGCTCAAAAGTGGCAGTTTCCTTAAAGCGCCTCAATAACTTTGGGATTAACCTACATTTAAAAAATGTAATTTGTTACTGTCAACTCGTGAAATGGGATGCATTAGTGAATATATCAAGGAATGTCACCATACTTTATAAAACATGATCCTGCTAGATGTAAAGCATCATCTATAAGTGCTCGCATTTTTACAGAGTAAAATTTTACATATTTCAGAGACGTTTTGATACTCTAAAACATTATCTAATTACTTTTCATGGTTTTCATAAATACCAAAAACTGTAATTCTTAAAATTTAGATTCATTTATTTCACTTAAGCAAACAAATATAAGAACGACTATAAAATTAATAATTTTGATGTTTACTAATAGGATCACAACTTCATTAAAAGCTAGAAATCAGATTAGCTAAATTTCAGCATGACTTGTGCTTGTGTGCGGAAATCAGTTCAATGTAATCACAAACATAACCATGTTTTGATTGTAGGGTGAATAACGGAATGTGGATCAGAAGTCACCATCTTCGTTAACAGTTATAAAACTTTCTCTTAGCAAAAGCAACTTTATATATTGCTGATTCGACTCAAGAATTTGTTTTTTTATAAAGTGTGACCAAAAGTTATTGTTTGTTACTGCATTCTCCAGAGTAATTGTATTGTATCAAAATTTCCTCAAAAATTAAATTTATTTAATTGCATGGTGGTATTAAAATTCGATTATTTTATAATCTATTGCACTTATACAGTGAGATGTATGACCCTAAGGCCAAATCTTTCCAAGTTTCGACAAATTATGTAATTATGTATTAAGAACTTTAAATCTTCGAATAGAAACTGGGGTCTTCCTTGAAATCATAAAATTGAGGGTTTTTCATGCAAGCAGGCAAAATACTTGTTCTTTATCTCTGTGTGGCTGTCTATACTGGCGCTTGAAAGTAAGTCTTTGTCACTCTTTATAAAGTTAGAATGAATGAAATTACTTATTGTTTGCACAGCAATTCTTGATTAAATTGTTTCATATTTATTGCTGTTAATTCTAGTTTTAGTAAATTCATTTCTTAATCCCGTTGTCAAAAAAATCAATTTTCAATTATAGTTTAAATTAAGGGAATAAATGCATAATTGAAGAAATTTACTATCAAACAAACCTTCGATGTAAATTATTTAATAAATGAATTAGTATCAAATAATCTTTTGGTAATTGATGTACATTATTATTAAGACAATGTCAAACTATAATTTAATATTGTGTACAAATTATATGCTGTAATTGTTATTCAAAATATATTGTGTCGAGTATTTTACAGATGTAACACTATAAACAGGGCCGTTTTATGTTGACAAACTTATTCAAAAGTCAACGAATTCCAAGAAATGTGCAAGCACCAACACTAATAACTAGTTATTAGGATCTTCAAGCACCAAATAATTTATTAGTAGTTTAGTTAGTAGTTTTAATCAGCTAATTCTGTTCGACGAATAGGCTTATGAAAAGATAAATTTATTACCTATTCGTTAAATAAGTGTTAGTACCAACCCTTAGCTAGAGAAATCTATTTTTATTGCCTGAGGGCTGAGTTTAGATCCTATAACACTTCTCTACCGTAGCGTATATACATTTTTTCTGCAACTAGTAATATGTATTTGAATTTAAAACAGTACTTATTCAAATTATCAGACAAATTATTGTTTTTTGTCTCTTTGGAGCAGTTTTTTTTTTTAAATTAAAACTGATGGTAGGGAACATATTTCTAAGCACCTTTTCTTACATAAACATCTGTTTGATTTTCGTTCGTTAATAAATAAGAACCATTTAACTTGTACCTATGTTTGAAATAAAGTAAATAAAATATTAGTTAGTCATGTGTTATTATAAAAATTTTGTTACATTTTCATAATAATCAACACCTTTAATAGTGTTTCCTAAAACCTGTTTCAATTTCAGCAAAAAGTAAATCATGGAAAACCAATTTTATATACTTTCAAAGCTCTTAACTAATTAACTAGTGACAATCGGACACATGTTCATAAATCAATGAGTGTTCAAAAACGTATTTTCTACCACTCATTTTTGTTTGGGACGTGACTTATAAAACACCTGTACGTCAAGATAATATGCTGTATTACTAGTAGTGGTAAAATCATTGTTATTAATTTATGTGATTTTAACAGATTCATATGCTACACAAATATGCGAAAAATGTAATTTAAACAAAGTTTATAAATTAAATTGCTAGACACAATAAGGTGTTGGGATCCCGCGGTTAAATTTATTTTTGATCTTTCTGTATAAGCATAATAGTAGATTGAGGAAAAACTAACGTAGATCATGAATTTGCTTCTACACAAATCATGTACAAACCTGCAACTGTCATATTTTTGGTTTCGTAAATATTTTGTAAAGTATAATTTTAGTTTTGGCAGGCTAAATACGAGGTTGAGCTTATTGTTGGTATCAATTAAATTTGGGAGCGTTGTGACTTTGGTGGCTCAAAAGCACACTTAAGCCCGGAAAGAAAATTATAAATCAATTTAACAAATCACTAGTTGGTGATCTGAGTTATAAAGATTATTTTGATCCACCCACAGCGACAAACTAGCAAATGTGGAAATTGTTCATTTAATTAATTACATAATAAATTAATATTTGATGATAAACAATAACTGGTTAAGATTAGTAGCATTAAACTGAGAGGTGACACGAATTATCGTATTCAGGCTAACGGTAAATTATCCTTCACAAATTATAGAAGATATACCGGGTAACAGCGATGACTGTTTTGTCACAAAAAGACTTATGACCTACAATTAGAATAAAAACTCGTTCAAGGTGTTGCATAAGGTTGCGCTCTCTGTGGTAGTTGTGATCAACAAAACCAGCGTCGTTGTGTTATTATTATTTGGGCACAATAACTTACAACCGTTTCGTTGTACGTAATAACTGCACGAGGATTTGCCATATCTTGCGTCTAATAAGGTAAATGATCGATTTTTTATAGTTCAAGGAATTCAATGAAATTAATTACTGCATAAATTTAATATCGCCTACTTTCTATTAAAACACTATCGGCCAAACAGTCAATTATTGCAAATGCCAACAAAACTGTTCGAAATTTTAAAACTTATACCATTTCACCTGACATTTTCACTACAAGTTACCTCTACACAGTCTTCGAAAGAATGAATCATTTTAATGTAACAAACGCTGTGAATTTATCTTTGTCATTAATCACAATTTTTTGAGCAGTTAAAATTTTTCATTAGCTAAACAGTCATTCTTAACAGAATTTTAATTTTTATGCATTTGGCTGTTCAGTATTAAACTGCCGCGATATTGAACGGAATGCAGAATATTAATTTTCCATAAAACCAGGATTAAAACAGCTTTTGCAACGTTACAAAAAGGTATATGCAGCTAATGAATATCATTTTGATAAATAAAAGTAATTTACCTACTCCAAAACTGAATTTTTCCATTTGTTAACACAGTGATGTTATGTTATTTAACACTCGTTACTACCAACGCAAAATAACAAAGTATTTTTTTCACAACCGTCTCTCTTATTTAAAAATCAAGTATAACTTACATTACGTGCTTATCGACAAGGTATAATCTTTTTTACGAAATCAATATGATTGTAAAGCTGCTATTAATTTTTGTTATTGAATAAGTTTACCTGATTTTCGAAAATATATTTTAAACTTCAAAAAATTAAATTAGAACCTGAAGTTCTTATCAGACTGGAGAAAAGCAAGCAAGGAATAAAACTTCTCGTTACTTTTTCCTTTCTTTTGAAAAAATGTCGTAAATGTTACTTCCACTCCCAGAAGACTATTGAAGGGAACGTTGAATTTCCATCAGGACAATCTAAATGCAAGACATGAAAAAGTTCCTGTTTAAAAATTATCATTTTCATTATCTGTCTACTAATTGCGCCATTACCATTGTAATTATCAACGCAAGCGCGAAGAGCAAGGCAACTTTGAAACGAGGACATTTCGTTACAGCACCAACTTTAAATGTGTCCATTTTGTGCGGCTCTGCTCTAAAAACTTACATTAGACTAGTTGTAAATTGCTTTGCTTTTAATATAAACTTTAATATCGGGGTTCTGGCGGCGACTTTTGAGAAACCGTTTTTATATCTCGCACACCCGCATAATCTCCGATATAATGCAGAAAAGAAAATGAAAATTGCTCGTAAAAGTATAATTAATATGCAATTAAAAATTTACTACCCTTTGATGAAGTTCCCGCTTGTTATGGTTTTTACAAAATTATTAATTATTATCGTTTCGGCAATTTTCATCAATAAAAAGGAGCCCCGTTAAACATTTTTCCTTAATTTCGGAACGAGTTTCGTCCGTAATTACAATTACTAATGCGACGAATAAGCAAACAAACTAATTTCGTAAGTTTAGCAATTATGGGTAAGCCTCCATTAATTTTACCATAATTTGACTTGTATTATTACAGATGTGGACTGTATGCAAGCACATCATAAACAGAACGCTTCTAGCTTGAAATGCTCGTGTCATTACCGAGTGTTGCTCCTCAGTTGTTGTCACAAGCAGTTTATTTTAGTTGAAAATTTCTGTATGTTTATGGTGCTTACAGACATTTACTATTTTAAAATTTACATACTCAACCACTTCAAGCGTAACAAGAACGTAATTTACGACAGTTTCGTTTTGCATATACAGCACTAACCGAAATTTGCTCCCCCACATTTTCAGTCACTTTTGGTTTCTGTGTCAACATTTAACATTTAAATATCTATTTACAAGAAATTTTGTTTCTGTTATAGATTTTAACTTTATTAATTTATTTGGAATTTAATCCGACAAATTTCATTGATTAATATCACTCATAGTGCTATTTTTCCCTATCCTAGAGACCGCTTAATAAATGATAATCAGCACTGGAGAAAGATTAATAAGTGATAATCCTGCGTGCTGCTTCGCAAATCTAGTGTGCCATATTGAGTAGAATGTGATTAATAAGTGATAATCCCGCATGGTGCTCCGCAAATTTAGTGTACGGTGGTGTCGACTGAAATGTCACAGTTACAAAAAATGGCGCTTTTCGGTGATTGTTCATTAAACAATATTGATGAAAAGATACAAAATCATAAACCGTGTAACACTGTAAAGTCTCACAAATATATTTGGGCCCAATTTACCGAGTTTTGCGACTCTCGGAATTATATTTTGTCCGAAAAAGTATTAAATTGTTCATTCGTGATATAATCTGACGAATACAATTCGTGGAATCATGATTATTGATAATCGCATGAATTGATGCACTCAACTTGTTGTCAAATAATTTCACTCCTCTTCGAGTCGTGAAATTAATTTTTGACAACATGTTTCGTGTCCCAACTCATGCTATTATCGATAATCTCGATTCCACTTTTTGTATTGTATATGAAAAGAAATTAAAATTTTAAAACATTTTTTCTGTAACCGTCAAGAAAATGCCCACTATTTTATAACGACATCCCTAGAAAAATGTTAGAAAATTCAGTGCGAAGCTTGGAGGAACGTCTTCAACGTTGTGCACAAACAGATGTAATTTTCTAACATTAGTGTGTTGAAATTGCATATCTTATGCAATATATTGGTAATAATAAATAAAAATTTCGTTCATAATTGCTCAAGTACTCGTTATTTAAAAAACAGGCGTTTCCTGGTAATGACCCGTTACAATACCTTCATTTTTCAATCCAAAAATAGCTTCCGGTTGATACTTGAAATCAATCTTTAAAACCAACGTAACATTTAACTGTTAACGTTGAAGTTTCGATTGAGGTTTTTTCGAATTTATAAAGGCCGGCATAATAGAACACATTTAATATTCTAAACGAGACTAGTTTACAGCGAGCACCAGATTCATTTCTCTGGCAGGCAAACCTCCGAATTGGTCTGCATAATGTATAAGTTACTGATATTGGAATTTTAGATTAGACTCATGGTAAACTGTGATATCTCAATAAAGTTGATTTGCTCTTGAAGCGATTCAAATTTTTGACAGGCGCGTTAGAATTAGGTAACATACGGTGGCACCCGGTCTTATTAGCATCTAATTTTACCTCTAAATAAAAGTCAACGCATCGCCAATAAACGCAAATTAAATTCCCGTCGGGTAATTTTGCAAGCCGGCTTTATAACTCGTCTACGAGCCTGTTGACCTGAAGCAGCGAGAGTCAATGAGTAAGTCCCGTGAAGGGCCGTCTATCAGACTGACTCAATCACGGTAAAATAGCCCCGACCGCTACCCTCTAATTGTCGCATCGATCACTTTACCCACTCTCGAAACTCGACTCATCCCCCAAATATGAGTCCATATATCTTATGCTCTCTTAAACAACGCTGTTCCGCTATTTATTGCAGACTCTAGTATTTTGCTATTGCCATTTGTCACTTTTGCAACACTTTACACCAATGACGGTTTTCTTCGAAGAAGAACTGTCGGCATTTTCACGTGCCCCATAAATATATTTATTTTCGAGGGTAATTTTACTGTTGAAAAGATTCCAGCGAGATTATCCGCAATTAAGTAGGATAGTTTCAGAGTTACACAGGAATTGCGCAGGATATCTCCGAAACATAATTGCACGGCAAGTAAATGAGGTGTACTTTTATAATTAGGCTTGCACCCCTGATATTCTCAACGGCACTATTTTGTCTCCGGAATAAAATTTAAATTTCTACTCTCATTAGTTAATTAAGTTAATACATTCCAGCTGCAATTTCTGGTTTGCGTGATTCTTACTTTTCTTAATCTGTGTGGATAGCGAATTAAGAGAAAAATGACGTATTTTCGGTTCTCATTACGGAAGCACCCGAAAAAGAAATTAAGCAACCAACCTATTTCGTTTCTACCAGCTTTAATTAAAATTTTCAAAATTACTAATTTAAGACGACGGAATTAAATGCTTACCACTAAAGAAAAACTTTTCACTTAATTCAATTGAACTACTCATTTGCAAATAAACGTTTTATTCAATAAAAGGAACAAAAGTTCTAAAAACACCTTTACGATCTGAATTTTTAAAATTGAAATGTCTACTATTTGGTCGGTAAGTTTGAATATTTTATTTTAAGTAGTTTCTTTAGAGATTAAGATTGAAGTAATAAAAACGTTTCAGCCGCATCTGATTAGAAATCAAATTTAAATGTTTCAGTTTAAAATAATGTTAACATTTATTTATTTTAAAATTATTAGTAAAAGTTACTGACTTTTCAACTTTTTAAAAGTCAGGAATTGACATATTACTAATTGTAAGTAATGTGCACTAAGCGGGGGAATTTGCGTTCATCACTAGCATTGTGTTGGTCATATTGTCAATTAATATGTTCTTGAGTGTCAAAACAGCAATTGAATGGAATTATTTTGTTAACAATTTTTATTATATAAGACATTTGCGTACATTATTCACTCACTGCTGCACAGCTTACAAGTAATCGTTGCCCTTGCACGTAATATGAACTTTACAACAATCGAAATATAATGCAGTCAACTCTAACTCAAACGCTCGCTAAGTAAATTTCTCCTCAAGTCGAAGTATTTAAATGACAATGGAATAAAACAGTTTGCAAAAATAATATTCTTTAACTTGAACTGTTCTTAACTTAAACAAATATAGTTATTATCCAACGTCTACAAGTAAATGCTCCCTTAATAGTGCCGATTTCACAAGTCGTAAAGGCAATATTATACACACTAGTGAGTTTTTATTTATCCTAACATCACTAGTGAGTCTTAGTTCAAAGAAACTTTCACACACATTATTTCTATTGCTAAGCTAAGGTTTCACTTGTTCCACTAACTGAAGAGTACTCGCAAGCAAGACCACCTTTTCATTCATTAGAAATTGTTTATACATTTTTAATAATTGTATTGAAAATAACATCACATTTTTTCCATAAGGTCTCTTATTCAGTCATGGTTTAAAATATAAGTATAACTATAAACTTGGAGAAAAAAAATAAATTGTGTTGGCAATGCCAAAAATTTGATTTATTACTAACTTTATTTCATAACCCCACTTATTCATGTGTCAATTTAAAACATAAACAATACATACTTTCACACATGAACATGTGGAATTAGAAGTTGACAATAATTACAATTTTCGACACTACCAACACAGGTGCATTGTTTTCTTCCCTAAGTTTATACTTAAACATTGACTGAAAATGAATATGAATATTTACTGTATTTATTATTTAGTTAATACACTATTTACATATCGGCATTTTTAGATGTTCACTGCATGAATATGCACTTAAAAGTGTGTATTCCCGCTTGTTCTTGCCAAGAATATATTTGGAGCGGAAGCATGCGAAAAGTTTACCTGCATTCCTGAATAAAATTACTTGCGTAGCTACCATAGTTTATTTTTTAATTCAGAGAAGTGATTAAAAAATATTACGTCAACAAATTAGCTGCCAGCAAGCCGGTTTCACTTTTATTAAATTATGTAAAATTAACACTCGCCATATTGTCGAAAGACCTGATTAGATTTGCTTGTTATATGCATTAGCAAATTTTCGTAAATTACTTTTGCATAAATCATAAAAACAGTTCTTATCGGAACTCCGTGATTTGAATTATTGTGCATCTGTGTATTACATTTACATAAATAATAAAAATAGTTCTTATCAGAATTTTTGTGTTTCGCATCATCCATTATTGCGTACTTTGGTTCTATTACAAACAGTTAAGATTGGGTTTTCCCCATTGCATAAACGTTAAAAATACTAAAATTTAAATTTTCCGCCGAAAACTACAGTGAAACCCCGTTTTTGCGTTTTTCAAAGGACCGACAAAAAAATCGTAAATAGAGGGAAAACGTAAATTAAGGGCAATGAAAAATTTTCTTTAAAAAATCATGCAAATAGTTTGGTGTAAATTTATTTCTTATGTTTATAGGTTTCTTGCAAACTATAATTTCTTCGTACTTTGAAATTCTTTTGTGAATGCGCTTTTGTTTTGCCATGGGACGACATTTTATGGCACTTGTTTTAATTGATTTACGATTTATTATTGTAGCTAAAGTGGTATATCAAAATTACGCGCGAGCGAAACGCGCGAGAATCAATACCGAATGAAATAAAAAATTGTCCAAATAATGACGATCACGAAACTTTGCAAAGTGCAGCCTTGTCTAAAAACTGCTAACATATTAATTTCAATGATTTCCATAGATTTAATCGAATGTGCTAAAATAAATGGAATTTTGAATTTTAATAAATTTAATAATTGCATTTTAAATATTTCCAACGTAAATTGCGGGAAAAATAAATGTAAAACCGGGTATTATCTACATTAAAATGAAACGGGACTGCAAAAATTAGACGTAAATAACGGGAAAACGTAAAATGCGGGGACGTAAAAGCGGGGTTCCACTGTACTTGCTAGAAATATTCCAGTGTAGTTTGATCTTTCAATTTCGTTCCTACTAATTAATAGGATCCCTGGAAAGGAAAGTTATATCATTCATTGACACTACAACAGTTAAATCAAAATAATCTGTTTCAAACCAAAATTTTTATTTTTTAACACTGCGTTACTAACGTGGTCTCAGAGACCGACCAATTTTTAAATCTGCGATTACAATTGAACTGATTATAAATTTAAGTCGTACATTGGTCGATCTCTGAGACCGCACGTTAGTAACGGGGGGTTAGTTAAAATGTGTTTATAAAGGTAGCAGATAAAACTATACTATACAGGATTGTGGTGCAAATCGTTTTCCTTGTGAGTACTATTTAATTAATTGTTTGTTTAGTCGTTTCCGCAGAAAATATGTTACGTCTTGACCGTTGTATTTTTGGTCCAGATACTGGAATTGAAAAGCACTATCTTAAGGTATAATTGAATAAAACTACGTTTTCATTGTAATGATTTTTTTTTAAATTTTCGAGCGTTTTCCTCAAAACAGTCGATGTTTTTAGATCTCTCACGCTTACGTTTGGCTCCGCCCTTAGCTAATTCGCGGTTCTCGCACTGATAACAAACCGACGGCCGAGAGTGTGTTCAAAATAATTCTACTGTTCTTCAAACCACCGCTTTATAACTTTTTAGGTGTTATGCAGATTCGTCAGGACAAATTTTGAGGAAAATATTTTTTGATGTGAAACATCTATTGGCGCACCTTGGAGGGTAAGACCGACTCGTACCGTCACACCAAACGGCTAGACGCGAACGGCATGACGTTCTCCTATGCCCCCTCTCCGTTCTTCGTTGCTTCTCCGTGTGAGTGGGTGTCTCTATTCGACTACAGTATTACTTGACGCGTGTGCCGCTTGTATATACAGTAACTTCCTTTTATTTATTTATTTCTTTAATTATAAATTCTTTCGATAACCATCAATTTCGATATTTCACATCTACCGGGCGTCCCGTGACGACCACATTCTTTTTTAACTATTATTACATTACCATTGCTGTAAAAACGCTGAAATAGACGATTGGTTCGCGCTACTGAAATTATTTCGTGTGGGTAAAGACTAAAAGATATTTTTGTGTTGGTTTTAGTTTTTCAGAAACGCTCACATACGTTTTTTGAAAATGGTTTTTCAGGTGGCTTTTTTGTATTTTTTTCACGAAACCAATACTTTTACAAACTTCTTATGATAAAGCAACAACTACATTTAGATTACAGATAATAATTAGTTGTTTTAGAAAACATTTTCTTCTAACTAATTTGTAAGATTGTTTTTGACAATACAGTAAAACCTCGATATAATGGACCTCTATTTAACGAACTTCGGATATAACGGACAAAAAATCCGGTCAAATGTAAAAAAATTAAAAACGTCCTGTTAATATTATTCATGCTTAAATTCAAGTGTCGCCGCATGTAAACAATTTTTAGCGGCCATGATAATCACGTCATACGTGTAGCACTAAAATTTGAGACATAATTCTCGTGGACTGCAGCAACGTCACTTCACGACGAGTGTCCGAAGACAATTAAATAGAATTTTGTTTGTGTTTTGTATTTTTTATTTATATCTAAATACAGCGTATTTAAAAAAAAAGATTTTTGATTTATTTTAAACCTATTTTTATATAACGGACTTTTGGCTTTAACGGACACCCTCTCCCCCCAATTAGTCCGTTATATCGAGGTTTTACTGTACTATTAAATTTAATGTTTTTTAATCAAAACTACAACTGCAGAAATAATCTAACTTTTAATATTTACTTATATTTAATAAAAGTTTTATTTTAAAATGAATTTGGGAAAAATTGTTTCTTTAAAGGATTTTTTAATGAATTTTATTGTTACCATGAACAAATATCAGTTTCACGAGATACAATGCGGTTTTTCGTTCGTGAGATTGTCTAACTCGTTATCAAAGGCGAATTTTCACCTCTCAAAATATACATAATTTTAATCTCTTGCTGTAAAAGATACTATTTTTAGATTAAGTAGTATTAAATTTTCTAATTTTTTGTTCGGGTATTTTTACTTTATATTAGCTTTTGGATTATCGGCAGCTCGATGACAAAGTCGCAAAGTCGATAAACCAGTATTGATCTAGAGAGAAATGCAAAATTACGTTCAAGTTGGTTAGTGTCTATCGTACTTCGTGTATTCCACTGTCATTTGCAATGGTTTCCGCCCGATTACATGGGCTCCATATCGATTTTGAAACGCACTATTCCAGACTACATCTCGGTTACGAAACAAATCCTACACGTGAAAACTGCAAACGAAATCACAGTCACACCCCACTCGCAATAACCGCAAATAAAAGTATTAATAATCGGATTGTTTTTATTTTTTCGTGTTAATTCCGTGTTTAGCGATTGCTTTTGTGCAATGTAAGAGTGATTGCAGAAACTGAGAGCTTTTAACGTTAGTATTCGTCGAAAAAACTGTCGTAAACAGCGCATTTTAATTCCACTTTTGACAGCTTTTTTCCATATTTTTATTACATTTTGTTTTTCATTTTCGATTTGAGCGCAGAAAGATGTTCTGACATTCTTGCGGTGTCTTTTATTAAATCATAATGAATCATAAACTCGTTTAAAATCGGATCAATTTGGAAATCTGGAACGTATCCGACGAATAAAATATCAGACCGATCCGGTGCCAAGTGTAAATTCTCGATTTTCATCACGTCCAGACGGGAAGGTGTAAAGAATATAATGCTAATGTTAGTTCAGATGCCATCAACGCCGATCGCATTAGCAACGTCTGCAACACCTATTGTAACGGATCAAAATGCTTTAGAGTGCTGACGATGCCGTGTCCGAACAAGTACTTCCGCTGTACCGGAAAATCGCCCGGATTAAGCTTCGGGGTCGTTCGCTTTATTATTCTTTTCTGCAGGTTTACGTTGAAAGATGGTGTTCATTTTTATGTAGTTTACACAATATAGATGGTGTAAAGACCGGGGTCGTTTTTCATGCAGGAAACCTCGTATAAAATAATGCGCTTCATAGATTTTTAAAATAGCATAGCATGTTTTTGCGAGTGAACACGCGGCTAGCGAAATACCGGGATGATTCGGTTCCGGAGCCCGTACAACTCGCACTTAATTTCACGGTCCGTCGACTCGTTGAGAAACGATTTAGACTGCTCGGCCAGTTTATGACAAATCATCCACATTATTTTTAACCACAAATCTTGGACGATTTCGGATTTTGCTCTAAATATTCCTTTCGTTCATTAAATTATCCTTCGCACTTTTAACTCTTTATTGGCGCCGCCTGATTCAATTTTCGACGAAAATTTTCGGGTTAGAAAACGTTTAAAAAATTTAATATGCATATTTTTAGAAATATGGCTTCGGGGTCTCCGCATAACTCCAAATTTGATGCAGCTTTTCTGAAGCACATATTTTAAGTTTGATAAAATGTTACTATAAAAAGCGCCATGCACCTGATCTCCACATATTAATATTAGTATAACAAATATTGCTATTATAAAAATAACGTCGTTCATATTGGTTAGTTGTATTGGAAGGTTTTTTGTTATCTTGGGTAGAAAAAAATGGTTGATTTTTGAAGTAATAATAATTATGTTGAAAATGACATCAAATTTTAATTACCAATTACTATTTTGACTACTTACAACCGAAAAATAATCCATAATTTCTTTTTGTTAAAGCTGTTCTAATATGCAATCAGTTAAGAAAGCTTATAAGATAAGTTCTGTGGCTTGGTGCTAAAAGGGCCAATGTGAAAATTTGACTGTTTGGATTACATTATTTTTCTCAATATCTTTCATATGCTAAAAGGGCCAATATCTAGTTGAACCAATAGCAGATCGGTTCAACTAGATATTGGCCCTTTTAGCATATGAAAGATATTGAGAAAAATAATCTAATGTACTGCTAACTCCAAACAGTCAAAGTTGACATTGGCCCTTTTAGCACCAAGCCACAGAGTTTATAAGATTTTCATAGAATTTTCGATTTTAAATTTAACCGTAATTTAGTATCCGTTGAAAAAAATACAAGTTTAGGTCAGCACACAAAAAAAGAAAACAAGAACATCGAAATAGAGTGCAATTAATATATTTTTTAACAAAATTTAGGATCAATGCCTTTAATATTACTATCCAATGATAATATTGCAACTCTATCTATCTAATGAACAATTCGATAAGTTGTTTTTCTCTCCTTTGATTAGAAATATGAGTACTTGCCATATTTCAGAAAAATGTTTTCTGTTCTATTAACACGAACTTGGTTTAAATCAAACATGTAAACTGTCTTTGTGAAATTTAATTTTGAATATAAAATTCAATTTAATAATTCAAATTAATAATGAGAATGTAAATTGTAATTGAAGCAAGAAAAATATGTAAATAATTGATTCTAAAATTGGCTAGTTTTTAGGGCTCATCTCAGTTTCATTTAAATCGATCAAATACCTAGTCCAGTAACTTAAAAAACTATATCTCTGGACCCCATTTTATGAACCCCTGCGGACGTTAAAAAGTAGAATTGACCAAAGCAAAAGTACGTGTCGGATTATTTTCGGAGCTCTATTTCGGTATGTTTCTCACATACCACATATTCTAACGTTTGTTTACACTTTTGCCGTTTCTTGGATACAGTAAACAGAATATTGTTGAACTTAATACTACAGGTAAAGTGTACTTCTGAGATAGTTTTCTGTTTGTCATAAACTGGACCCTCTGTATATCATTATAATATCCAGAAAATTTAATGAAGTGCCTGATTGTTATTGTTGTAAGCAAGATTGCAAAACGTAAACATATCGATTGTCTTCATTCTTTCCGTAAAATGTCATCGGAGTAAAAGGATAAACATACAATCGTAGCACTTTTAGAAGCAGTGGAAATAAAAAGTTTTAAGTTCTTTATTTTTAAACTAGGAAGAGTGGCTGCCTGTAACAACTTTCTTCGTATTATTTAATAATATAATTACTCATTAAATGTAATTTCTCCCGGCCTTTCCAAAAACAAACTTTCAGTCTTTTAGAACTAGGAAATCATTTGAAAACGGGTTGGATCATGTCATGAAAGTTATGAAATCATGTCGTAGATTAGTTACAAATCATCGAGCCTGCTTTTAAATGGTCTTACGGTAAAGAAGCTTTTACATTTGATTTATTTTGAGCGAAATTTAAGCAAGTTAGACAATCCAATTAAACTGTTAATATTGAATCCCAAACATTTCGGAGAGCACATATTGAAACTATTCCGTATACAATCTCCAAGCCCTTTAGTAAAGTAGCCTTTAGATTTTATCTACGCTCACCAAAATCTAATCACATTTAGATTAACACTTTTAACATTAATTGCCTCGCTTGAACATTTTTACCTAAATATGATACTTTAGTATTAAAATTGAAGTGATAATTAACTTTAGTTGCTTGAATTACAATCATAAACATTTATCTGTATTCATCAAAAGCTAATTAGATAGTTCAATATCGAGTTAAGAACATAAATTATTACATGAGTTATATTGAAGACAAAAGTTTTGTCACGCACAGACGCACCGAAATTCACAAACAGATTGCAGTTTTCAATTAAAGAAATGAAAGATAAGTAAAACGTTCCTTTCTTTAGTAATTTTTTGGTACCATTATTAAGATTTTGTTTGCAAATAAAACATTAATGAAACATTTCCGTCGGTATTAATTTTTTGCGGGGCCTGAGGTGCGATACAAAGACCCATTGTTCCGGGAAAGTAACAATGAAATGAAATCGTTGCGGAGGTGTTGTGTATATTTGAAGTAATTATTTAAGCAATAAGTTTCCCATTATTGGAATGCAATGTCACTATAATAGAAGATCTCTTTAACGCAACACTGTAACCACTTCGTCAAACTCAAACTCAATTATAAACCGTCTGTAAACTGTAACTTTGATCTGGCAATACATATTCAAGTAATACATTCAAATGCTCGTTGTGTGCTTCGAATTCTCCGTCTGCTTTTTTATTTACATATACAGCCTGCTCAAGTTATATAATTACTTAAATTGTAATGTTATTATTATAAACGCGTTATTAATCTTAATCGGATTAAAAAAAAATTGCTTCCTTTTTCATAATAAATAATGCTTTTGTTCTGAATGGAATTTAAAGATAACGTTTCTTCTGGATTTTTCTAGTTTTATAGAATTTGATAAGTGAGCCCGGCTGTATATGTATGTAGTTTATTTGGGTGTTGCATACATCATTTGAAATTGCATTACGCCGTCTCTGCTCACACGCCAGTGAACGCACGATTTTACTACATAACGTGCTCCATATACCCTTTTTTGATCGAATCATATTCTTGTCTGTTACAGGTCCGTCCTCCCCCGACGACTCGGATTAATTAGGTGAGTGTTGATGATCTCGGTCATTAGGATGATTCATGTCACTACGGCTTAGTAATTAGCACGGTTTCCCTTCGCTCTGCGGTACGTGATGAGCTTAACCTGTATAAAATATATATTTTACTCAAATAAAATTATATTCCCGAAGGGATCATGAACTTGGAAGTCATTAAGTCATCTTACAAAGATATCATTTCCAGTTATTCGTTGCGAAATTATTCAGTGACCGTAGCCGGAAAACTCCCAGTCGGTAATTAAGAGCCTTTATTTTACTGCCTTCTAACATTTTATTTTATGCATTTTTAGGAGTCATCCAATTAAATTGAAAAATGTTCTTTTACTCATCTGTACAAGCAGTAAATCCATAATAGGTTTCTGGAAAAGTGAACTTGACATAAATTATTTAATTGTTTTCAATTCGTTTCTCAAATGTTGGAAAATATGCAATTCTTGTAATTTTAGCACCTGGATGGAACCAAAAAGAACTAAAAAGATCATTTATTATTTTCATCAAAAATTAGTGTTGGGCAATAAAATTATATAAAAATAACAATGGTTTAGTAAAAGAATGACATACAAATCACCTGACACATCAGTGACCTGTGGTAATATGTCAGGATCGGTTAAATGTACGAGGGTGTCAGCGTTAATCCAAAATTTATTTTGAAATCATTTTTATTACAATATGAAAAAGCTTTAAAGTTGCATTATTTGTTTGTGTGCCTCATCTAAAGCCTGCTGACTTTTAAATGAAATATTTTTTAATAATCAATTGGAAGATGATCCGCGTGATGTGCAATTACGTGACATTAGAGATCTGTGTATATCTTCAGCATCGGTGATAATATATAAACGGACTGTAACCACCTTCGTATTGTTAGCTTTGATTGAATGAATTTCACTGAACGGATGCGTAAAAACTAGATTAACAAGTTTAGTTTGTAACTTGGGTTAAAGATCACTCAACTCAACGCTGAGTATTACGACCTAAAAATTACTAAAAAAATCTAACAGTTCCTAATGCCAGAGTTAGTGAAGACCCAGGTGGAGATATTTTTTCCATTGCATTCTGGAATAGAAATTGCAAGGTGCTGTTTAAATATTTCTCAATAGGGTTGTTTACTCCGAATACACATTTTTCATAATGCTATACGGGTAAAAATAAAAAATAAAAATGCGCTACATTCAAGAAAAACCAGAAAAACCATCCTATTGAGTTGAAAGTTGTCTTAATTTATCTCTCAACCTTGTGTTGCAGTTGCATTGTATATCCAAAATTGCGACAAAAAGGCCATTGAAATTAGTTAGAAGTGTGCTTTTGTTCTATCGGTAACGCGTCCGAAGTCGTATTTCTAATGGTTAATTTTTTTTTCTAAAATTTTCCAAATGTCTTTTCCCTACTCTTTCGAACGCATCCATCAGTCTTCAGGTTTTGATATGCATCAGAGTAAACCCTAATTACTGATTTTTTCATAAAAGCATAGATTTTTTGCAATGAATTAATTTTAACTTTACGTACACATTAGTTGTTATTATTGTTGTTCGCTTTAATTTAAAACTGTTTTATATAGAATAATCGGAATAGTTATCTAAGTAAATACAAACTAAATAAAAATTATTTTTAGATTAATATGGGCGTCAGTTTGGTACCAATAAAAAATAAAAATTAACATATCGTGTGGGGTATCATTTGAAAGAGATAACTGTAAAGATTCCAAAAATATTTTTTTAATAATTTTCAGTTCAGTGCTCTTAATGATATATCTAAAAATGTGCAAAAAAGACCGTTGCCCCTGTTCTCCTAGTTTTCTGAAGTTAAAATTTTGATTTTAATAGTTTTAGTAGATATTAAGCCATATATTACAGGAAAACTGCGTAGAATATCGACAATGTAATAGTTGTTTTAGTACGGAACCCTAATTGTGCGGGCCTGACTGATTTTTTATTATTACGACCTTCCCATATACAGAACTTATATTTTATGTGGTCGGTTGATGTTCGTTATAACCGGCGCGGACTATACCTATGTATTCCATATTATACTGTTCAGTCGTGGTCGTTGAAAACTACGGCATTATGACCAGTTCAGAATTTTACCTTTGAAAAATGGCAAGATCCCCTGACTTGTCGTAAATTTGAAAAGCTTCGACTGTATATACGTTACAGCTTTTTGCCATCAAAAGGACGTATAACCATTATCATTTTTGTCAATTTTCTGAGTATTTTATGGCAACAAATTGTTAGTAGGGGATACGAGCTAAGACGACTACACACCGACAGTATCATTGGACATCAAACTTTTTTCATTGTATGTCAGACAGTAAGATCACAAGTGCTCAACTGTTGTCGTTAAATTTTTATTTTGCATGAGCTTTGGTTGTTAGGAAATTAAAAGGGTCTTCTCCTAGGAAATTGATTGAGTTTAATATTCCTTCTAGCAAACAATACGAATAAAAAAAAGAGTTGAGTACGAATGATCTTCGCTTTGAAAATTAATCATACTTCAAATTTTAACGTTAACGGCGCCTTTACAGAAATGTGTCGTGTATCGCGCTTCATTTCAGAAATTTGCTGCAATTTTTCTGCTGTTCACAAAACCGCGTTTATGCTGCAGCGACAACAACTGTGGCTTACAAACGTCACGTCACAGTTTTTAAAAATGAATGCCGCCAAATTATTAAATTTAATTCAGATTTGGAGAAAGCGATAGCAACTATCTGTTTGACTCAGTTTTATTTGGAAAAAAACACAAACCACGTGCAACGTTCAAAAAAGTAAAATTTGCATTTATTTTGCAACTTTCTCAAATGTTATTTATAATTTATTGCAAATTATTATTATTATTATTATTAATATAAATGACAAACTACCGCACCGTCAACGTACAAAATAATAACAGCCTAACCTTAAATTCTGACACACATATCAAGGTTTAAAATGCAATGACATGATGTTTGAAGCAAGACAAAAAAAATACGTTGTCGCTACATAACATGAGCATGTTCTAAATTCGAGAGACAGTAGATTTTGAAATTGACCAACCAACTGTAGCGCGATACACGACGCAGTTCTGTGAAGGCCCCTTAAAGCTCCCGAAATGAGACATTTGTCAAAATGACAAATTTTAGTTATTTTTTAAATATCAAAGGTTGCTAAAGGCAAACAATACCATAGCGGCAAGAAAAGCACCAAGCAAATTTTGCGGCGATTAAATTTCTCTCGAACTTGTGATTGATTTGTCAATATTATAATTATGCGGTTAATTATCGAATTTAAAAAATGTAAAATTTATTTGTCAGACGTTTAATTTTTGTAAGCTTTATGAGGATTTGCAAATTAAAATGCGCCTGCAATCACAAAAAACATTACGAAAAATGTTAATAAGATTAAGTAAGATAACAAGATAAAGCAATTTGCACGGTACCTACGGATCATCTATTTCGAGATAACCGCGAATTGTCGTCGTATTTAATCAAATTCCTATACTTGACGGAAAACTAACTTTTCAAGTCGGTGCAAAATTTACATTTCCGTTTCCTCTTGTTGGCGGTTACAGAAGGAGCTATTTCAATTACGTTTTGTGATGTCGGTTTTTCCCGCTCCAAAAATCGATAGACAATAATTCGGAAACATTATGCGAATTTTGGACGAAGCAGAATGCAGGAAGTAGGGAAAAGTGATAGCAGGAGAACGTAAATACCATCTGATTAGTTGCCTGAATAAACCATAATGAATCACATTTCTGTGGCAATGAGGTATTACGGAGGATTTCGATCTGTTGTAGATTTTCGGAGGGAATAGGTTTGCGTTCGTTATTAATCAGTCGGGTTTCTAAATCTTCGTTCGAGTGGGTGGGCTCTTTTGTACAATTTGTTCCGTCGGTTTGAGAAATGCGAACGTTATTAGTTTTTATTTTTGTGAAGCTTTTTGTTTTAGTTTATGTAAGATGTTTTGTACTTGATTCAGCTCAACAGTAATGCATTATATGCTTTCTTTCGTGCTGCAGAAATATCTCCTTTTTATTTCGCGAACATAAAACGGAAAAATGAGAATGTACCTTAAAAGAAAAGATATAAATCTGTCAAGTTAACTAGTCGTAGTCATTTCGTAATAAGAAAGAGAGGAATTTCTGATTCATCTTTTGAAGTGATGCGAGAGCTTACATTTTTTATTATTTACGAATTCTTCTTCCGCCGCAAATTCTGCTATTTTAATGTCGCCGACTTTCGATTTCGTATTTGATCTTTTCTAAAGATTATGCACCATGACAATAAATTTAATTCTATGTAACATTTTTCTTTTATATACAAATACTATTCATATTTTTTATTATAGAATTACTATGTATAAGTGTTTATCTTCAATTATGACATAATATCTTCATTTCATATGCTAGCCATGTATTATATAACACATACACAGGTCACGCCCCTTCAGTATTATTTTCATCATTAAACAGGGAGTAATGTTGGTTGCCTAAGCACGCGATAGAATGACAGTTTTGACAGATTGCGTTTCTGTAAAAATCATGTCTCGTCTTTAAAATTCAGATTGAATTGTTAGATGTACTAATAAGTAACATACGATTAGTTTAGAGACGGTCGCAGCTTAGCAGTTTGTGCGCGGCTTCCTAAGCAAATGTCCCGGATTCAATTTCGGGTGACAGCAATGTCGTAGTAAAATCATAACCGTCTCTCCTCGCCAGGCAACGACAAAACACCCAGGTATTCTGCCTAGTATCTTCTTCTTCTTCCTTCTTTTAGCTAAACGTAAAGTCTGTTCCTCTTCGACAATACCTCACTTTTCTTTGCTCATATGGGTTCTAAATGATCTCTCCATCGTTTTCTCGCACTTCATATACTTCTTTTGCCCAAAGGTAATTTATTTCTTGCAATTCTTTCAATATGCGCATTCCTTTCCTTTTTCCTTTCATTAGTTCATTCTCCTATGTTTTCTACTTCGCACGTTCTACTTATATTTTCACTTCTATCTTTATCAAATAAAATCTTTTCATCAATTCTACGTAGTATTGTCTTTTCTGCTGTTTCGTTTTGTTTTAATGGTATTATGGTAAATTATTGACTTTGTTTTTATATCCAGGTATTTATTTCTCCAAATGTTATCATTTAGACGACCTGCTATTTTATTAGTTTTCATTAGCTGTTGGAATACTTCATTTTCAATATCGCCATAACTTGATAGTTCAATTTCCAAATACAGTAGCACCTCGCAATAACGGTGTAATTGGGTCCGGACCCTCACCGTTAAGTGATGCTGGTTGCATACCCAACGGACGTTTTAAAGTCTTAAAGATTAAGGATTACAATGTTGATTGTAGATAAACAGCTGTATTTTTCTTGCACATAATAGCTATTATGAACTCGGAAGCCTTTGAATCGTATTTACAAACTTCCATCCTCGTTAATAATGGCCTTCATTTTGTGTTCGTTAAATAATATACTATTTTATCATCAGATTTAAACTAATCTTTAATTAACTACTTTTTGTCACTTGGGCAAATTTGTGTTTTCTAGTATTTTTTTTAATAATTAGCAGAGAAAAAGTTATATGCAAATATTTTCTCTCATTTAATGCGGAAACAAGTTAACATATTGTCCAAGCATTAAATCAAGTCAGCCCCCCCCCCCAGTCTAGCAAATGAAACGATAAATATTTCCGTACAACATAATTACCGATGTAATATATGTTATCTCAACAGTGCAGCTTCCTTGAAACGGCATCTCATTCAACCTATTTACTGCAATGCCTCGCGAAACTTTTAAACTAATTCCACTCCGTTGCAGCAAATAAAAATTTACTGTTTGGATTTTTATTTGTCGGCGATTTTCACATTCTGATAAATAAGAAATTTCATCCGAATCCGTGTAAACAATGTGAGCGATAAAGTCGCATGGACATGACGTCCACCAGAATAAGAAGTCGATTTAAAACGGAAGGAGCGACGTTCTGAATATTGTATTATTTGTAAGTCGTCGCTCCTTTCCCCTGTGTCTTTTTCAACTTTTCCTGTGGCAGGACAAAAATAAAAAATGGATGGTTTTCGCAGTGCAACTTTAATAATAAACCGTTTGCATTCTGTAATATTAATAGTTCAGTTAATTGGCTACGATAATAACCAAGCACCGAAGTTGCACAAGCCAATTTGAGATATTAGAGTAAATTGTAAACTATTATAAACGAAGCGTTTCGTATGCAGCGGGATTAGGTACGTATGTGTTGGTTGTATCATAACAGTCGCAATAACTCGGTTTTAGAAGCGTAAGATGACGTGTTATGTTGCAAATTGTAGTGTTTATACACCTATGTAACTTAATCGCATAAGTTTTGAAACAAACATTATTCATATTGTTGAGTACGGTGCTTAAGCGTTAATGACGCTTAATTGCAAGATACAGCTATAAAGCTTACCACTTTATTCAGCAGTGAAGAAGTTTCGATTATTTTTCTTCAGCAATTGAATTTGTGATTAACCTCAATTTCTGAAATGTCACGTGCTAGGAGGGTTGGAAACGCAGTTACGTTTATCATTTTGCCTGCAATGGAGCTGAAAAAGACCGGATTTTTTCAATTGCATGACGTGTCTGTGCCGCATTTTTTGTAACTTTTTTATTATCTGGCCTAACGAATAAATAACTACGTTTCGATGCTTTTGGGGGGAATTAAAGAAGAACTGTACAAGCTAAATCGAGCAATTTATTACTTGGAGAAAATGCGTGTAATGCGAAAGTATTGAGATTTTTAAACGTTGGTTAATTGAACGAAACGGGAAATGAAAGTGATAAACTGTACCTACTGCAAATAATAAAATTTAAACCCGTTGTTTAAAGGTTATATAAGAGTTAATCGCGATTAAATAGATTCGAAGGATAATGAAATAATAGTATTCCTCTAATGATATAACATTGTACTATAGAAATTCTACAGTTTTTATTGATTTCGGTCCAAACATCTGAAAGTAAATATTGTAGTAAATTGCATAAATTTTTGAAAATTAACTATTGTGACGGAGCAAATTACAGCAGCCTTTTAATCTGTTCATAATACAAAATAAAATGTTTTTAATTTTTTTGTCATCGAAACGATAGTTTGAAAGATATTTGTATACTCATAATTTTGAACAGTTAAAATCTAATTGCTTGCAAACCAGTCTACAAACTAGACAGACGAATTATGTGAGGAGATTTCATGTTGTTCCTTGGACACCTTGTATACAGATTGTGCAAATCTGAATACAGGAAATTAATGAATGCAACAAAGAAAGATATGAAGAAAAGAATTACACTACAAAGATAGAACGCTATCATAGCTAGGTAAATTTTTAATCAACAAAGAGAGTCAACCAAAATACGTAGCACATCAAAGATAGAATGCAATCATGGCTTGATAATTTTTAAATTAAAAGAAAAATTAACTAATTATGATTGTTTTCTATCTTTGTTGTATTACTTATTTTTGGTTGTCTTTCTTTGTTTCACTGATGAACTTCTTATGTTCAGGTTTATTTTTGGAAAATCGTATATTGAGCTGCATAAGGACAGTAAACATAACATAATTAGAATCAGGTGCTGCCAAGTCAATTCCTTTTCAGGCGCTTCTAACCAAGGTCAGATTCTCATCCAGGTCTGTTTTTCACATGGCCAACGCCATCTTTATTTACAAGCCGTGAAGCCATGCTTGGCAACACCGCATTAATGCACAGAAGTAGGCCGGGTATCATTGCACGTCGGTTGCAATCGAAACTTATTAAAAAATAACTAACATGAAATGATCCATACTACATCATTATTCTGATAGTATTAAGAAATAAAACAAAAGTTAGTAAAGGCAGGAAATTTTATTTTGTGGTATTTATTAAACATTAAATAACATTATTTACAAATAACATATTTTTAACGTTTATTCTTCTCTTTTGTTAGCGTAGCTAATTTCCTTTTTTCTCTAAATTTTTAGTGCCATTTGTTTCTTTTGAATATTTTGTGTAGTTATTCAACAGAATATTTGCAAAAACAGAATACAATGTTTTAAACAATCTAGAAACATCGTTGCCACACAGACAATGTAATTCAAATTGTTGAAAAAAGTTATTGGAATTTAAGCTTAACTGTGTCAGTTGAATTAAAATGCCTTTTTGACAGGAAGATTGCAAAAATTTTGTTTCCCACACGCTATTAGCTACAATATATTCTAACAAAGCATACATATGAAAGAAAACACACTTAACATGGTAACTTGGTACACTTAAGCCACCTCGCTGTAAAAAGTCAAAATATTCGTTGCAAACATTACTACCGCGTCCTTCCTCAAATAAAAAAACACAGGCAGTGCATTCCAGTTTTTTGCAAACAGATCGTGCTCCATAGCCACAAACATATATGCAGCTTGATTCCTCGATTTCACATAATTCAAGATAATTTGAAGTTATAATGGGGCGAAATTGATCAATGTCAACATTATATAAATTTGATTCAGTACTTTCATTAGCAAAGTTGCTAAAGCATGCTTCTCTTTTATTGATCATTTTCAAAATATGTCTTATTCGTAATTTGTTTTCTGATTCAATTACTTGCCTAACTGATACATTATAGTTTGATCCAGATAGTCGTCTGTACATTCCAAACCTTTTCTCTAACTTGTCTGTTTGAAATTTCCCCAAGAGTACATACGAAACATTAAATTTTGTTAAAGCATCGTTAGCAATTTTACATAACACTTGAGATGCTCTTCTTATTGCTTCAAATGTGTCGGAGCTTAAGCCAGCTTTGTCCTTGAAAGACTGCCATGCTTCTATCCAAGACAAAAAACGTTTCAAAAACAATAACTTTTCATCCTCAATACTACAAACTGGTCCTGCCCATTCATTTCTTTTTATTTTTCCTACGATAGGGTTTTTAGAATTTACAATATCCCACCAGATGCGGAAAATTTGTAAAAAATTTGCAGTATCTGTACATTTTTCTTCCGTTTGTAAAGCAGCAATAGTTGACATATGAAAAACATTATCCACTAACAAAACGTTTTGTCTCTCTAAATTCGAGGGATACAAAGTTTTATAACTCAACTTATATGCTTTTTTAATTAACTTATTTTGCTCGTCCTTGAAAAATAGTCGCAAATGTTCGAAACATGCATACCGTTTTATTGTATAATTTTTAAAATCAGGATATATTAAAGTGTGAAAAGTATCTTTTTTGTTCAACCAGTTATTCCTAACATTTTAAAAAATGTGAACAGTGTCATACGATAGGTAAGTATTAATATCAGGGAAGCATGGATTTGGCATAGATTCGTTTGAAGAAATTAAAGTGAACATATTCTGATTTATTCTATTGTTATCAGTTAGTATCGCAACTATAGGAAAACCACATTTTTGAACAAATTCAATTACCTCATTAACGAGTATCTTTAACTGATCTCCTGTTGTGTTATTCACAGGAACTAGTCGAATAACTTCACTAAAATTACCAAAAGCAGAAGAGATCATAAAAGTTTGAATAGTTTTTGCCAGATCCTTAGCATTATTTTCTGAACTGCCAACAATTCCATTGGCTTTAAAATCTAACTTAGATTTCACATAAATTTCATCAATTTGTAATATTGTATATTTTTCTCGAACAGTCAAGTTTTTGGAAATTTGTTTCAAATAGTGACTTGTATTTGAAAGATTTTTGTCTGGTTTTACATTAAATCTAGAAGATATTTGTTGTAAATATCGTTTACTAGGCAGCAGCAAATGATCTTGTAAGAGCATGTAACAAGACGATGAATATGAATAAGCCATAAATGCAAACAAAATAGTTGCTGGGGAATATTTTCGTCTTTTTAACAATATCATGTTTAACTGATCAATTAAAAGTTCCAATTGTTTTTTATGTTGATAGTCTTCCATTTCTTCAGCTTTTTCGTTACACGTAACTAAATTTTCATACGACTTTTGCAAGAAAAATTCAAAAGATCGAGTCCTTAAATTGTGTTGACTTACGTTGGCATACCTAACTAATATATTTTCAAGTTGCGACCATCGAGATAATTTTAAATCACAAGGGAGAATCCAGTTCAAATCGTGAGCAGAAATTTCTTCTTTTCCAATAAAGAGTTTTAATGTTAAATCACTTTTCACAAGAACACTACATAAAATTTCGGTGGCACTTAACTCAGTTTCACTTTCAGAAGAACTATTAGAACACTCAATATTTAATAAATACAGCCAAACACCAAAGTTGCTCTTATTTTAAAGTTCCACTTTGTTTCACTGTTTATACCTTTAGTTTTGTTTGAAAAGTGTCAAGAAAATTTGTAAAGTCATTTATAATATCAGATTTTACAAATTCTTCAATTTTTCCAGCTTCTTTTGATTGCAACGCTTTCCTTCTTACTTCAGGGTCTTTTCGTCTAACTACTGTTGAAGTTGAAGACAGATAAACTGGAAGATTTTGAAAAATTGTGGGTACAGCGTCTTCCTTTAATTTTGGGTGTGCTAATAGCAACGTAGTAACAGTTGACCCGTTTTTGTATATCTGATCTAATATAACATCATTTTCGTTAAAATGTTTTATACAAACAGATGAATACTTCGTAGGCTGCCAATTTTTCCTCGGGATAGCTCGAAGCCATTTCTTTTTCGTTTCTTCATCTTTTGGAAATGAAAACGTAGTAACTGCAGCTTGCCCCTTTACGGATACACTTTCGTAATTCGATTTGCAGCTTGGGACACAACATTTTCTAGTCATCTAAAAAGTTTTCATGTGAAAAGCATGAACCAAAGGTTAAATGTACTTACTTTCTATATTGTCGAATATCAAATTATTGAGTTAAATATTCTGATAAATACACACAGGTTTGGAAATACCACAACTATCTAACGTTAACTGCACTTTATAACAATATCAACAACAACTCAATGATGCAATGCTGAACTGAAGAACGCAAAATGTCCGCCTAGCAACACTGCTGCCAAATTTCTTAGTTCACGGCTTGTAAAATAAAGATGGCGTTGACATGGCCATTCATTCATTCAAGGAACGTCGTGATACTTGCGGTTGCACTGGAATATTCTTTTGGGTTGTCGTTTATTTGACATTCTGATTAAGTGTCCAACCCAAAATAAACTGTTTGTTTCAATTCTACCCACAATTTGTTCTATTCTTGAATTTCTTAGTTTTAAATGTGCTGAAGGCTAAATATTCTGGCACTGTCTGAGATAATTTATCTCCACCGTTTCGAATCTGCGCTTCATTTCTGCAGACTCACTCACATCCATAACAGAGAACCGATTGTATCATTACCTGAACTATCCTTTTCTTGGCATCTTTTAAGAAATTCTCATCCCATCATAGCTTAATGAGCGAATCGATTTAGAGAGATGATTTCCAGTAATTGGTATTACAATTATTATAATATTATATTCATTTAAGCAAAACAAAAATGGCTGATGGAAATATAAGAATGACAATAAAGAATAAAACTCTTGAAAATATAACTGAATATGTATTTAGGTCACATTACACAATCAAGTTAGGAAAACTAAATTAAGTCTAAGCTGTTAACTTAAAAAAAAGTTTTGACACCTGTATCCTGCCAGTGATAATCTACGGGATGGAACCATCAACTCTTACAGAGAATAGCGCAGACAGATTCAGAGTAACACAAAGGGCAAGGGAACGAGCTATGCTTGAAATTAATCAGAGAGGCTGTAAATAAAATAATAAAAAGAAGAACAAGAGTGGCAGATGTAATTAAAACAATAGCTCAACTGAAATGGCGGTGGAAGGACATATTGCCAGACAACAAGAACGCAAATAGACCAACAAAATTATAGAATAGTACCTAAGTACCTACATCAAAAAGAAAAGGAGATCCCAAAGCGATGCCGAGATGATCTACAAAGTATAACTGACAAAAATTGCGTCCAAGAGTGGATAAATACAAATTGAAGAAGAGGAAGAAGAAGAAGAAGAAGAAGAAGAAGAAGAAGAAGAAGAAGAAGAAGAACTGTTGCTTAACGATTAAGTCTTCTTCTTCTTATAATTCGCTGAGATCTAACGATCTGTTAATTCAGAATTTGCCTTTGTAACAGTTCTTGGAAAGTAGAGTGCCAACTGTTCCTCCATCTCTTAGGTGGTCTTTCGGGTCGACTGGTGCCTGCTGGTTTACCTTCTAATGCAATGCATGATAATCGGTTTTTCTTCATTCTTTTCACATAGCTCTGTCTCCCCAATCTCACTATGTCCTGTATTCTGCACTGATCCCTAATATTTCTTGCATGATCTTTTCTGGTATTCCCGACTATGGTTCTCAAAGTCTTTATCTCATCAATGGTCACGCATTTCGTTTTTTTCAGTGGATATATTCATGTTCATCTGTCAGATGACTTGGTAGAACTAAATAGCCGTTTCAGCAGATCATCTTCGGTCTCTGCACCATACTATTTAGCTGGTTGTCTATTCTGCCTATTAAGAGATTGAACCAAAGTGGATTGAAGTTAATTCTTTGTGTTATTGCTCCTGCTGCCACTATGCTGCCAGTCAAGTAGTCTCCTGCTTTAATTTTCGTTGTGCTACCGGTGTTGAGATTTCGCATCACTTTTGCAACAATAGGTGCTACCTTATTTTTTGTTAGCATTCCTATGATGTTGCTTAATCGTACCCTGTTTAAATTGGTGTTTATTTTGGAGCTGCGCTAATAAACGATTAACTTGGCTTTACGTTGAGAAGCAAACTATGTATTTAAATGCAACTAACTGTTTATGCTGAAGCTGTGAATGGTGGGATAGTAGCGACGAGAGAGTCAAGGTTGTATTTCTTAGCGCTTATAGTTCCAATAAGGCGGATATCGAACCGCTGTTTTTTGACGGACCTGAATTTTATGAGGTTACATTACGCGTATCACTCATTCTCTATGTGCGATATACGATAATCACAAAAAGAACGTTTGCTTATGAACAATATCTTTCTCAAAAATTTGTACGATATTTAAAAGGCGTTGCTTTTAGAAAAGAAAAAATAATAATAATAAAATAAATTATCCACATTTTTTATTCATTATGAAGAACAGAATATTAAAGCTAAAATTTAATTTCGTTTCGTTTAAATTCTAATATGATTAATTTACTTCGGTCAAAATGTTAAAATCCATCAAACATAAACGAATTAACAGTTTCTCATGTATTTTCGTTCTTTTAGAATAATTAAAATAACAAACGGTGACAATTTATATTTAATTTCAACTTCTTTCATTTGAAATTTATTCAAAAATTCAATTATAAAATATGCAATTCCTGGAAATGATTTTTCAATTTTCCACACATTCAGCAATGATGAAAGGGAAGCGAATCTAAAGGTTTAAATAAGTAAAATTTGATGAATAGATTAACGTCTTTTACGTTCACCTTAATCACATTTTTATTTACACCTTAACCAAGCCATTTAATTAAATTTTCCATTTTTTCATTCTGAACGATGCGACGAAATGCCCGGCATACTTTTGTATTCTAACATTCAATGTGATGTTTTCACCGGAATTTTGAGAATGCCTGCGCAGTACGAAAACCTATTTTGGTTCTGCAATGTCGCGAATAATCCAGTTTCTTCGGTATTAAACAAAAGTGATTTTATAAATATTGATTGAGAAGCTCTTTTAGTTGGAATATAACAGGCTCAGCAGGAGTTTGATAGGGTCGCGTCAGTGGTCTAATTCCGAGCTTTACGAAAATGTCCGGGTTGGAACGCAATATGTAGCTGCTTTACATATGTTTTCTCTAGAACAAAGGAGGAAGAAAAAGGATTTAGTCGACTCACCTCAAATCTCTTTTTAACAAAAAATTCGTTTACTCTTATTTAATGTAATTTCGATCGCTTGTTCTTGGTAGTGTGCCCGTTTTGTAATATGGTAAAGCGCGTTGTTTAAAACAGATTGTCGGATGACAAAGTAAAAGTTTTGCAATAAAATGCCTTTCAAATTAAATTTTCACTTTGTTTATGAGTGAAGTTGTAAATTTTCCATTGAAAAAGCGGTTCTTCTTAATTTATGAAATTTGCATTTTTTAACGAACAATTACGTTTTTCCAAGCAGTTATTTGAAATTAGCAAAAGTTAACGGTAGTCACTTTAGGTAAATGCGTGGAGTAATTTAATTTATTCCATACATTATTGGATCGCAAAAATTACGTCCAATTTTAATAATGTTGAAATAGGTACCTATATAAATCTAATTTGTGTCGTAGATGCAGTTAGTCCGATTTTCACTAGTTAATTAGTTAGGAGCTTTGTAAGTTAATTACTACCTATAAAATTGGTTTTACACAATTTATTTTTCTGAAATTGAAACAGGTGTTAGAAAACACATTTCTAAGCGCTTTCTTTATCCGAACATGACGTGTCCGGTTTTCACTCGTTTACCATTTAAAACGTATACATGGTGTAAATAATCGTAAATACAATCGAATTAAATGTTGAACCCTCCAGAGGTCGCGCATTCTTGACTCCGCGGATAGTCGCGCTGCTGTATTTTACCACAGTTAGACTTTTCAAGAACTTTTCATAATTTTAAGGTTTTTTTTCTATTGTCAATAATTTTAAAGCCAAAGATATTTTTTTTCTATTTTTTTAATAGTTACGTAAAATAAAAGAGGGAAAAAATCACTGTAATTCGATTTGTGCAATTATGGCAAGTTATGTTATAATGATTTTTACATATATTTTCATTTCTAATGATTTTGACAATAAAAATGTGAAGGTTTTTCAACTAAAATTAATTTTAAAACGAAAAAAGTTACTTACACGGTGGATCGCTACGCGATGAACTACCGCAAAACTAACATAAAACAATAAAATTAGTATGAGTGCATAAGGTGGCACTGTCAAGTATGAAAGAGGAAGATTATTAGCCAACTGATTTTATCTAGCGAATTTACGGTGCGACCCTCGAAGAGTTAATGCAATATGCGCAATACTTTCGAATATCTCAATTGGAACTTAATCTATACATCTATACAAAAAGATGAGCCACTAAAAAATAAACTTTACTACAGCTTAAAGAAGTAAAAATAGAAAGGCGTAGTCTGCTTTTATAAGATTTTAGCAAGTTGGCCCGACAAAGTCGGGGCAAGTTGCTAGTCAATCAGTAGGTAGAGATAAATGTTAAACAGTGAAAAAAAGTTTCAACTAATTTGCAGAATTCAACAAAAAAATTATTTCTCATTTAATTGTAATTGTTGCACAGCTTGAATGCAAATAAACCTAAGATTACATAAACCTCTGCTAATTGTAAGATAAATGATTTAAAAGCACAATGGCAATTCATTGAGAAAATTTTTCCTATGCAAGAAAAAAGATCATATTTTGTTGCCACATGATTAGGTTGTAACTAATTACAATCACAATGAGGCTAATTTCTATCCACTGCTGGAGTTTTGCCTTTTCCATTTCTTCTCATTTTTTTTATCTTTAACTAAAGCCATACAAATTACATTGACTTGTTTTTGGTATGTCGTTTTTTCATCTTGTGTTTCAACGTCCCAAATTGCTTTTGTTGTCTCTATACCTATATTCTACAGATCGTTTGGGCAATCGGTCATCTTGGGACCGTGTAACATGTCCCAGCCATAAGGGGCCATTCATAAAGTACGTAACGTAGAATTTGAACAATTTGTACCCCCCCCCCCCTCTGTAACAGTTCGTAACACTATGTAAGCTCACCCCCTAAAAGTTACGTGATGCGAAGACTCTACCACCCCCCTTTGGCGTAATAAAAAAATTAATTTAAAAACCTCTTTGGTACGTTGATTATGTTATTTTTAAAATAAAAAAATTGTCATTTACTTGCATAAATTCAAAATATGATTTTTGCTATAATTATAAATCGTTACATAACAACACATTAAACCCCCCCCTTGTAACACGCTCCAACATCCCCCCCTAACATTTAGTAACATTTAAGTGATTCTATCAAAATTGTCAGGATTATGGTATGGTATTACTACTAACGTAAGGAAAAAAAAATTTAGTCTTCTAACTGTTTCTGGAATTATACTAATACCCCGGTTTAGGTAGCCCCGGTTTACGTTGATTCGCTATAACGCTTTTTTTAAAATCAACTAATTTAATTTTGTAATTTTCTTCAGTCGCTCTAACGCTCTTATTGCAATTTAATTTAATTTATTTGCTAATATTTTTACATAATACAAAATTAAAACAGTATTTTACTATTAAATACTGTTTTCAACCTTATGGTATTTGTATTCCTTTTTATTTAAAATGCTTCATATGACAATTTAAAAAACGTAATTGACCCCGTTTTACGTTTACGTTTACGTATACGTTTTTTCTTTGCCACGCATTAATCGCGTAAATCTGGGTATTACTGTAACAAAAAACACACCATAGAGTTAACGAATTTAACAAATTTACAATATTTCAGTATTTAAAAGCCAGTAAAAATAGCGACCATTTCATGTTCTGGATAAAAAACAAATCATTTGCAGGAATATCTTCTGGTACAAGCATCAAACAGTTGCTAAATGGTCAAGTCTTAGTTCTTCTACAATCTCCCGAGTTGTTTTGCATTACAGTATCCCTCATTTGATGGTCATCAATCGCTGAAGGGCATCCGTAATCCTAATCTTTCATTTGACAACGTAAAATAAACAAGAATAAACGGTGACCACAAATCATTAGCATAGATCAGTAAAGTAATTTTTCGCTTGAAAATGGCATAAAGTTTAATCTAAAATAAACATCAAAGTTTAAACAACAGAAAACGCAATTCTTTTTTCAACAACATCAACAAAGTTAATATCAAAAGAATCCAACCATATTGACATCTAGTACAGGGTGGGGCGCAGTAACTTCCTTTTTCGGAAGGCAAATAAAAAATGATCATTGTTGATAGGAAAAAATTATTTGCTGAAAATTAAAGAACACAATTGGAAAACATTCTCAATGTAGTGTTCACTATTCTTTATGTACTGCCGCAACCTATTTCGAAAGTTCCTCTCTACACGTTCTGGAATTTAGGTTATTTCCTGACAAATACAATTCTTCAGCTCAAGACAGGTTGTGGGGCGATGCTTAAACACCTCTGTTTTGAGATATCCCCTTAAAAAAAATTACAGGGCGCAAGATCGGGTGGGCGGCCAGGGTATGTGAACATGCTGTAAAATTTCTTCACACCACGTCTTGAACGAATGCATCCAGGAGATTTCTGGTTCCAACAAGATGGTGCCACGGCCCACACAGCCCGAGCATCGATGAATGCTGTGAGAGCAATGCTCCCCGGATGGCTCATCTCTATTCGAAGTAACATACCCTGGCTAGCGAGTTCACCCGATCTAGCGCCCTATGATTTTTTATGGGGATATCTCAAAACAGAGATGTTTAAGCATCGCTCCATAATCTTATTTGAGCTGAAGAATTGTAATCGTCAGGAAATAGCCTAAATTCCGGTGCATAGAGAATGGTGGCCACCACCTTGAGAATGTTTTGTTTCAAAGTGGATGATTAAAAACTTTAAATTGTATTCTTTAATTTTCAGCAAATAAATTTTTCTTATCTTTATTCTTATCTTATTCGCCTTCCGAAAAAAGAAAGTTACTGCGCCCCACCTCCCTGTACGTAATTGTAGCATACTACAGTTATAATTACATCCAATAATAGACTTTCATCATGAAAACATTATTAAATTTCATTATTATATTTCATCCAGGTATGTTCTATATGAATAAAGTTTTAATTACTTCTCAATATTAAGTTTTGCACAATTTGCAACAATATTCGATGACATACTTGTTCGAATGAATACACAACACACGTATCTTCGCGAAAATATTTAATAAAAGACAAATTTATACCGCGTCGTTCTTATGAATCCACAGAAAATTTAAATTTTCCAACAAAAGCCGACTGGGGAATGAAATTTTTCGGTCACAAATTAAGTAAACAAAAAAATGAATTCAAATCGCGCACTAAAAAGCCGCATCGGAAGTGAAACCTAAAATAACACACATCGGAGCACACACGTGAAAGTCACCACAATGATGATCCAATCTTTGCAAAGACGTTAAACAGGACTTTTCTTATAGTGATACGGTCCTTTACGCGCGCGGTCTAAACATCGAAAGCTTTCTAGGGTTGCTATAGTGACGACAGCGCCTTAATAAAGCTGCTACGAGGGACTTTGAGCTTTCACAATACAATGGCTAAAATGTCGAAGCAAAGTCAATTGTTACTGTAAACATTTGGTAAAATATTTATGCTCCCTTCTCTTAAATGTTGATACATTCATTTAAATAAGATGCGGTCTCATCACTCGAACCGTTCCTAACTGCTGCATGAATGAAATCGTAACTGTTGAATTTACATAAGTAAATTTAGATGTTTTGACAAATTGTTGCAAGTCGAGCGCCGCGTAAATTTAACCTGACAAAATTTGATGAGTTCTGACATGTTTCAATTAATTTTTCGTTCCTTCAAGTCTTCTGAAATTTTCCTTACATGTAAATTACTGTAGGATTATTATTTTCTTTAATCTTAACTTACTTAATATTGTACTTTCATCACATTCGCCATTTTACGTTCTTAGTTAATAAAATCGATTTTGATTAGTCAAGAAAACCCTAAAAGGAATTCAATTAAAAAAAATATTTTGGAAATGCAAAAAATACATTTAGGTCTGGTTCATTGTCGATATGGCATTGTCATGTTTCTTTTTGGGCATCGGTCCAAAATTACTGATTTTGCTTACGTGCAAATCGACCAGAAACCTCGCTTTTTCCGACCGCCGGCCTCCAAAAAGTAGCTAACAGTTGACAATATTACTGATTCGTGACGCTTGATGATTGATAATGCCTGTCAAATTTTCTACTCATTTCCAAACATAAGAAGTGCAAATTAAAATCTCCTAAATGTCCATGTCTTAATAATTGGAAATTATTGTGTTTTATTGTTCCCTAGTAAAGGCAAAGTAGTTACATTTGTACTAAAATACGGCCAGCTTGATGAGCAAATGGTTTAGAAAACAAATTTTTTATTACGTCTATAAAAATGAACCTCCGCAAGCAATTTTTTCCTCAGATATTTTATGATTTGCTACATAAACATATAAATTCAACTGCAAATGACTAGAATTGCAATTGTGAATTCTCAGTAATGATTTTTAACTGCAAAATAAATAAATTATTGTAAATAGTTTACACTAACTTATGAAAAATTTGAAATGTGTAAAATTATATGTGCATGTTTTTACATAATCAAGAATGAAGCACTATAAACCCAAAAGGAACATTTTGGTAAGCTATATAATAAGCATAAATTAAAGAAACTTTTTTCTGAACACTTATTTTTGTATTGCGACAATTATTATTATTATTAATTATTATTTACTCAGTAATAAAAATTTCTATAACAAATGAGGAGTTGAAATGAAAACCGTGTTAACTGCTTTTTCATACATTTTTAAATATTCAATTTTTTCTCTAATGCGTACGCAATTTTAGTTCAATAATTTTGTAAAAAATTAAGAAAGTTCTTTGGCATCAATATAATGTGTTTGCGAAATATTTGTGAGTACGCATTAGAGAAAAAATTGAATATCTAAAAATGTATGAAAAAGCAGTTAACACAGTTTTCAGTTCAACTCCTCAAATATTGTTATTAGCCCATAAGACTGAAATTTTACTTTTGACGTTTGTATTCACACACAAAAAAGTCACACACACATTTTTATAAATTAAAAGTTCCATAAATTAATGACAGAATTTCATAAGTCGTCTTCGTGTCGCGTTATTTTAAAATAAACAATTATAAATAAATATCATCCGTCTGATCGTCGTCATTTAAATCGTGCCGTCGTCTTATTTGTAACGTTTTGTCGAATGCGACAAAATGATGGATAAAACGTAAAGTCTCGACCAGGCTTAATACTTAAAATACTTCTAAAATGCGATTAAATTTTGGCAAAAGTAGGTAGTAGGTAACTAAAGTATATTTTATGTAGAAGCTTAAATATCGTAGACACTATAATTTCAATCGTTTGGCCGGAAATGTTTAAGATTAAGTATTGAGCCGTTTAACTGGTTTACAAGGGGTTACATATTCGAAAATAAAATTTGTCGTAAATATAGTATTACATGTATCTGAGAAATAGTATTAGGAAGTTGCTCATTTTCAGCCCCCCGTGATTCATCGTACAAGAATAAATATTGACATGAATTACTCTGGAGTCCGTCTTGCGGCACAGATTCTTGAGTACACATCGCTTTAGATGTTTATACTTGTATATTTACTTACTGATGATCAAATCGCTGTTTTCGACGTTAAATTATTTGATGAATGAATTTATCAAGCAAAATCGGTTTCTAAATAAATTTCTTGTAGGTTGAAAAATTAGTTTTTAATACGTCCGCGTTATTATTTCCACCAAATTGATAAATAGAAAGTCGGGGGTACGTAAACAATTATTAAGTACTTCCCAGCTGCAAGCCACTTATTTCAATTACACTCGACGTTAGCGTCTCGACGCCGACTCGGCTAGTGCAATTACAACAATTGAAGTGTACACGACGTGGCTTTTTGTTATTAAATTCCGGATTGTTGCTTTTCGGTCTTGAATTGCTTTAATTTGCAACTTAATTTGATTTGACGGCGCCACGTGTATTTGTTGCTTTCCTTTCGGCTCCCGACTAATTTTTCAATCGTTTATTTAAATTAGTTCCAAATTCATTAATCGGCACTATCCGTTAAATTGACGACGAGGAAAGCAATTGATAAGCAATGACCGCAGTTTATAGTGATTGAGGGTGGCAAGACCACTATTACTGGCGCGACCAAATCTTGTCCTATAAAACCACGGATACACCCTTAAGTTAATTGGTTTTGGGGCAGTTTCGAGCCGGAGACGTTGATGAAGCGCTTTGAAACGTTTAATACCCAACATATTCTCATATAATGTCCGATATAACAGCGAGAATAATTACGAAATTTAATCTTAAACAAACTATAACCTTCATCAGTGTTGAAATTGTTTTAAATGACGACCGATTCATCAGTAATAAAGCTCATTCCAATAAATTTTGTTTGAATTTTTTGTTAATTATTACCTAATAAGTAGTCGCAATTTTGAATTTTTAACATACATATGGATTTATTCAGAATATCGTCGTCAATATATTAAATTTTATCGGAACGACAAATAAACGTTCTCATTTTGCCCCCGTGCTTTTATAAGAATGTTTTTTATTCGTCCTATTGAAAGAGGGAATTGCCAGCTTCTTGTTGGTCTATGTATGGTATATTGCAGTTGGTGTAGTTCACTAGATTAGCCACGATTGTAAAATAAATTAAAATAAAATTTGTTTTGACTTACAACCTATTGCTTTTACAACGACGATATATACCATTTTGTGTTCAACGTTACTTATTATTACTTACAGCTAAACAACCTACTAATGAAACTACCAAAAAAATCACCAGTTAAAATGCCAAGTTTTACATATTTCCGAATAAATAACCTGTCAAAATTAACCGGCAAAATAAAACCCAGCAAAAGTCTCATTCACGCGGCTAAAATATTGTCAAGAAACAGAATAAAATGGTTAAGTTTTAGCTTTAAATAATTACTTGATTAACAATAATTTGTTCATAATGTACTGAAATACTTTTCTGCACGGTTATCTTATTAACGGCGAGTTGTGATTCCTTTATTGTTCTTTAATTTGTCGATGTAAAGCCTAATTTATAAAGCTCTTATAGATAAGAACAGATTACTTGGTTTCTTTTTAACCAATTTCTTTGTAGGCGAGCTTCATTTACAATAAACACTCAGATCCAGCTTTGCGTCATTTTTGCAGATGTACCTTTAGCAACAAAATAAGACTTGACGTAATGAAAAAAAATTAAGAGAAAGTAGTCGGTCGAATAATTTTAGCACTGAAATTTAGTCATGTATTTACACTCAATAGTTGTGACTTTAAATAATTCTAATTGAATCTGAATCATTTCGTATCTTTTGAAACTTTTACATCGATTTTGAAGCATCAAAATGTGTCAAAGTTACACCATACACTTTGCTTGATTTTGTCCTGTAAAAAATTTCTTATTTAGAAAAATCGTTCAGTCATATAGTAAGTAGATACAGTGAATTCTCGATTAACCGCAACTCAAGCAACCGTTAGTCTCACTCAACCGGCAAAACATTGCAGAAAGCTTAAGAAAAAACCTAAAGTTAATCCTTTACATGTTTATTTCCCACCCCTGCCAATTCCTGTTTGTGTACACACTAGTCGGTTGGAATTTATTATAATTGAAATTTGGTGCTCACCGAAACTCCAAAACAAGATTCTTTTAAAGATAAATCAAGTATGTTATATTAAGTTAAGTTTGCCTTAATTTATTTTACATTTTTTGTTCATTTATTATGGCAACTAATAAATTCTCAACTAACCGGAAACTAAATTTATCCAGCATCAACTCAATCCTCGTAGCTACCGGGTAACAGAGAGTTTACTGTAATATTTTAGGTCATTGCTATGATTCTAAAATGCATTCGTCAAATAATGAGTTCAAGCTTTCAAAGCAAGTCTTTCAAAATGAAACAGGAACTTTGAAACCTGTTTTCCGCAGTACTAACAGCCCCAAATAACATAAAAGAAATGATAAAAGTTACCACGTAACTACAAGGAAATTAACAACTGAACTAAGAAATGGCAAATTCAATAAAATGACAGCATATCAACACAGTGAATTTAACAAATAGAAAGCAAATGTATATGCAGGGTTATCCAACATTACTTGTCACACCAAAATTCGTATCAAATATTAAATTAGTATATTCAAATTTTGTTTATTTCCTTGAGTGATTGTATCAGTAGATGAACCGCTCCTTCACAATAAACTTAATGGTCTAAGCAAGACTACATTGGTCCAAATGTTTTTCTCAATGCCACAATTTGGATACGTATTTATTATGTATTCTGTAAATTCAGAAATTTCGTAAAAATAACATTAGAAAGTTTGATATATTGAAAGATAATCTGATCTGAGGTTATACAACGACATTCTATTTTACCTTTTATGTTGAAGAAATGAGATATTCTTACATGATTGGCTATTAATGCAAACGGACATCAATAAACAAAAATATTTTCACGCTTTGTGAAATTGTCAATGTGTTGAACTGTAACAAATTTTATTACTGTCACAAATACAACAGGTAATGAATGTATTAGCTTTGTTCCAACACAGTCAATAACCAGTTCATGTATCGTCCGAAGCATGCGCAACAGGAAATTAGCGTTCCAACACAATCTCGGACCTGAACGCGAACCGGTGGCCGGCTGTTCCAACAAATTTCTGGTCAGTCCGTAAACCAGTTCTTGAATGGTCAATCGGTTCGTGGTGTAAGGCAGGTACGAATAGTTCACAGTTGTACAGCTGTGATATAAGTACAACTGTTTTGTGATTGAGGTTAGTATTTATAAAATTAAAGTGCGTAAATATGAGTGATTGCGGTGAAAGTGACTATTTGGCCAGTAAGTCAAGTGACGAAGAAGATTTAGAATTTATTCTAGGTATTCCAAGAACGGAAAATGAAAGTTATTTACGTAATGATAATTTTTCAAAATTAGAACAATTAAATGAAATTTTTTCAAAAACGTTGAAATATTTTGTAAAAAAAAAATGCCGCTGCACATGCTCGAGAACTCGTTTGCGAACAGACAGCAACCAGTACATTGTTCGCGCATGCGCTCAAAGCTATTCATGAATCAGTATGCTAACCGTTCAGAGAAGCTGTGTTGGAACAAAGCTATTATACCACGAATTTGATGATTCCTATTTCATTTTAAATTTCAAATTTAAAAATGTTTTGCCCCTGGGGACAAATTTGGTAAATGTTTTGTTAACAATATTGCAAAGAAATAATTTTTTATTCCTGATGACTGCCCTGAACTTTGGTAGTACGACACAGCACGAGGCGCTTGGTGTCATTTAAGTAGTGTAGGTAAAAACGGATCATCACTATTGTAGGGTCGTAAAACCCATCCCCAATAGTGATAACAATAATAAATGCTGCACTTTTAATGCAACATTTATCACGATTTAAAGTTGGAGAAAGTGGCGGAAAGAATCAAAGAATATCACTAACTAATAATAAATTATCGCAAATAACGAAACGCAACATCTTTATAACCATTTAAATGCAAAATACATAATTAAAGTAATATTGAACGACATTAATAAAAATAGATTAAGTACTTAAGTATTAATATTGTAAGTAACCAGTAAGTCATAGATTTGAATAATGCAGTAAAAAAACGTTTAGAACGGAAAATGAATTTTTTATTTAACTTAATGTTGATTATTTTACGTTAATCATATCGGATATTAACATTTTTTCATGTTGGCGTTCATCAAGAACTGGTGGCAATCGATCCAATATTAATGAAGTTCATTGCGACATAAAAATAAATTTTGAGCACTTCCCGTCGTTACGATCGTAAAAGAAACTATTTGTTTTCATTTTGCGGATATGAAATTGCGCGAAGTGACATTTTTTACTGTCTCCTCCATAAGCGACAGCTAAATACGGATCAAGGACCTTTCATAAAACGATCCATTTTGATTACAATACATTATAAATTGTTGTGTCCGGCCGCAACAACTGAATTCTTTTTGTACCCATTCTTTTTCGGTATAAGACGGTGCCCTAATAATATATCGCAAGATAATACAACGGACGATAAATGATTTAGCGGAAGATAACGCTAGCAATAATGATTTACTAATGTGATTACTTACGAGTGTATTCCGGATTTATCTCTCGGAAACAATAAAGAAAAGTCGTCGTGGGCAGCTCTTGATCGATTTGCAAGTGCACTTTCTTAGGAAGTTATTACTTCGGAGATTTTATCTAGCCACATAAATTATCAGCGGTACTTTAATGTGTCACGTGATTGCAACCACTTCTAAAATAAATTGGATAAGTGTTAATTTTTTAATTTAAATTTGAAAGGATGGTTAACCCATTAAATACCACTACCAAATGTAGAAAAAAAGAAACAATTTTTTTGTTAAAACTAGTTTATGAACACAGAATTGTTGCTAAAATTGAATGAAAACATATTTTTTTTACAGATGAAATACAAAAAAAATGGCATTGAGCTTTCGGAATATTGGCCAAATTTCATTACAATTTCTTGGAATGCAAAAATACATCACATTTTGCAAATTTTGCATGTTCTTTTAAAGTTTTGTGGATCTTTTCCACCAAATATCCAAGCTTGTCAAATCGAACTCCATGGACTGATCCTCCAGATGCACGACCTCTTTGATAGTTATTTGACCTATCGCACTTCTTTGTAAGTAATAATTCACGTACCAATCGTGATCGAATTTCAATTTGAAATTTTGGTTTTTTGGCAGTGTACCAGTCTGTCCAACTTCCAAGCATTGCACACTTGTCGTCTTTGTTAAGATTATTATAGTCCGCAAGATTCAAGTTTCTTTGTATACTGCCATACATCTTTTAACAATTTCAATACCTGTCTTCATCTGTAGACCAGTACATGCTATTCTGAGGAAGAAAAAATTAGAAAAAAAATGTCTAAGAATTTTCCAAATCCTCTAAAGTGAGCTCAAATTCTGGTCTATTATTATCTGAAGGGTAAATATGTGAGAACCGAATAAACTCTTGCGTTACATTGTAGTCAAACAAAAGTTGTAAAAGTGCAAGAGGACTTTTGCCATGTAACTCTTCGGATATAATATACATATAGGTAAGTTTTATATCGACATCCTCGTACGATTGTGAAACTGAATGTTTTTTTTCATAATCAATTGTTTTTGCACACAACTTACTTTTGCCTTTCCACTGTCCAATTTTTTCTTTTTTGGTTTTGTAATGTCTGCAATTTCTTTGTCAATGATTTCTTCGTTTTCACGAACCTCTTCTACAACTTCAATATCATTGATTTTCTTATCAAAAATTTCGAATGTTCCAGCTATTTCTCGTAAACTGTCATGATCACAAGCTTCGTTATCGTCAAAATCTTCTTCATCGGTTAAATAATCTACGACTGTAGGAATATATGCACTGTCTATCGCACCATCATCCAAATTTTTAATAATCTCCACAAGCTCCTTGATAGTCAAAGCTCTCTTAGAATTTTGTGTATTTTTATTCTGAAAATACATAGTTAAAAGAAATGACATGCGTTTTAAATGCTTACTATTATATTACTTAGCATATTTATTTTGAACACTGTCCACTGACACAGCACTACTTGTCGTGTTAGATCACGTTGAAACAGTGACTTCTGAGACTGATGCATTGTTGCTACTTGCATTTTGCCAATATTGCGATTTCGCAATAATGAAATTACACAAATAAATACTGCTAAACGGTGAATAAGAACGGTGATGTAAGAAGCGTTAAAATTGACAAAAAGTAAGTTGGAATAAAAAGAAACGAATATCACTTTTTTTAATAACAAAATTATTTTTCCTATCTACAATCCTTTGGCTATTGACGCCTGTTATTAGTTTCAACTTTCGTTAAAATTAACATGATGAAAAAATTTCTTAATTAACACATTGCGAAAACGTAATATTGGCCAAAGATGGGTTAAAAGAATCAAAAAAAGAAGAACAATTTGCAACAAATCAATTTAAAGCTTCATTCTGTATAGTCATTGCTTTTAATTAATTCACAAAAAAATTTTTAATTTGCAATAATTTTACTAGAGTTAATTAACAGCAAAGCCGTTTCATGTACTTTATAAGTGAATGCATATGGTGATATTAATTTGGGCGAAGGAGAAATGGAAAAAAAGAAAATTACTTTTCATCAGAAAATTGCTGAGATTCTAAAATATCATCGGGCCACAAATTTCTTCAGTGGCTAAATTACTTCAGCTTTCCCTAAAGATCAGGCGTAATCCCCTTGATTTATTAAAGATGCCATACTATTAATTAAAAATGTAAAAAATCACCAAGCAAACCCTAATCGAAAGAATGTTTGTCATGCGGCAGAATGACGAAGCATTAAAATAGCAAATACGAAATACAATCGTAGCTTTTATCGTTATTATTAAAGAAAGCTAAAAAAAACAAAGTTCTCCCTATCGATTATTATTTTTTTTGGGTTAACTGGGCTTTTATTGCCAACAACCGCGATGGAAATGTAAAAAGTGGGGTAACTTGCCTTTCCGTTCACATTTTACAAATTAGACAAGTAAAAAATAAAACCAATTTCGACAAATTTCATTTAAAACCCTGTATTGTCGCGCTATTATTTCGCAAATTCCGCAGCATTGTAATTCAATTTCATTAACTGATTTTCGCCTCCAACTGTGAATGAAAATTAGAAAAAAAAAGCCTCTGCAATCCGCGCAATAGTGGAGTTTATAATTAATTTTATTAATTACTTTTTCAATTAATTACGTTAAAGATCTGGATAGGACTTTCTCATCGGAAGAGTAAAGAAATAATAAATCAAAAATAATTTACACAGCAATCGATTTTAATTACCATATTTCCAACAACAAAACTGTCCGAAATGTTTCTCTGGACCGTCGTTTTCAAGTAAAGCTTCGTGGATTAACGAACGATTTTAATATGTTCTCTGTCATAAAGTAATTAGTTTTGTTAACGTTTAGCGGACGTATTAAAGTCAGCGGGTTAGATTTACTGTTTCGGATTATTCTGACGATATTATCTTCTTAATGTGATTACAACGCTGCGATGAAATTAATAAAATACGTAAAAACAATTTCTGTTATTAATTTCCAACGGACTAAACTTTACACTACGGGCATCAATCTTCCAACAGTTGAAATATAACGCCCAGTCAATAATATATTAATTAGTGTCTAACATTGTTTAAAGCTGAATGATTTCGGACCGATTTTTTCACCTCCTAATGGGGTTCCTAATAATACTTATTTGCCAAACAGGTAAGAAATCCGTTTTTCCACCTTCTAATAATGCTATTCGTCGAACAGAACTAGCCCATCGTTCTAATAAACTATTCGGTGCTCGAACTTGCCAACAACTAGTTAGTAGTACTGTTTCTTATACATTTCTTGGCATTATCATTTGACTTTTGAACAAGATGTTTAACACATTTGTTCTAATTTTGTAAGACAGTACAATAAAAATTCAAGGCTGGTTTGTCTCCACAAAGCGTCCATGTTTACGATGTTACATCTGTGAAGTACTCGACACAATATATTTTAAATAATAACTACGATACGTTGGTAGAAATGTGAGTATTGGAAAGATCCAAATTCCTATTCTTAGATTTAAAGTTACTAATATAATTATATAGCAGTTAGTTACAACTATATTAGGAACTCCTAGTAAAGTTCCTAATAATACCTACTTAGCGAGTAGGTAAGAAACCTATCTTTTCGTCTTCTAATACAGCTATTCGTCGAATTGAACTATTCGGTGCCTAAAACCCTAATAACCAGTTATTTAGCTTGTAGCACTTTTTTATTATAGACTTGTGTCGGATTTTCACTCCTTAATACAGTCGAACTCCTCTATAGTGACCTCCTCTATAATGATTTTTTCTCTGTAGTGATGTTTTTGTTTGGATCGTGCATTTTTGCAAGTTTTGCATATAAAAATACCTCTATATTATGATGTTAAGCCTCTATATAGTGATTATTCTTAGAAGAATTTCTTGCAAATTCCTTACTTATGGGAATTTCAATTTTTAAAAATACTGCTGTGCAATCAACTTTGGACAGATTTTTTCATCAATTATGTAAGTATTCAATTACATATGATGAAAATCTGTATTGTTTATTAATAACTGTATATTTCTAAATAAACAAATATTTTTTCAAACATAATAAATCTTAATTTTTTGTTTCATTTTGTATATCGATTGGTTTTTAAATAGACTGCCAAAACTGTAAAATTATACGTGAATTCTATATAGTGAAGTTTCTCTATAGTAATGTTTTTCCATGGCTTTTCGAACATCACTATAGAGGAGTTCGACTGTATTAGTAAAAGACAATATGTTTAAAATTTGATGTCTGTGGTAGGAAAACTACGTCAACCAGAATGTCAGTGTTTAAGTCGGACAACTTGAAACATTAGACAGTTATAGCAAGACGTATTTTTTTATTGTCGTAATTCGACACTTTGGCTGGGAAGCTCAAGCGCATGCGTACGCCATAGAAATGTAAAAATAAAGTATTACGACAATGAAAAACACGTCTTGCTATGACTCTCTACTATCCATCAGTTCAATTTTTTAAATTCACAAAAACGTTTTACCGATGGACAAAAATAAGTAGAAAACCAATTTTTAACCATGTCTCTGGTGATCCAAGATTCTAATTAAATTCCCAAATTAACCGGTAAACTAGATTTTAAAATTCTTTTCGTGGCCTTTAGCGGTTTGAAATAATACACAAGCAGTGACTTTAATCTAAAATCCTCTTTGGCGTTACCACCCAGATGAAGGGTGACACGGTCTTTTACAGTTTTAAATCTCGGTGCTTGCTGCTTTTTCGCCATATAAGTGTGTGATTTGACATTCTCTCCCAGACAAGTCTTGTCTCGTTAACATTAAAAACTAATTTTTGAGAATAATTCCTTCCTTCAATTATAACTTTTAAAGTTGATGGAAAAGCTGAAGTAGCAGCAGTACCTCCACTCTCAGCTTTTGCGATGCTTCGAAGGTTGTGGAGGTTGTTTCTTTTTAAAATTTATCGAACCAACTACCTGCAAAGGTTTCGCTCGTATCCTTTCTTTGGTTTTGAATGTGATTGAAAATGATTATGGCCTTTTGCATAATTATTGCCCAACTTAGTGGTAACGTTGCGTTTAATTTCATCCTCAGCCAAATGCAAACACGTTTCTCCATTTCCTCTAAAACATTAATTTTTAATGAATAAATGAAATTTTATTGATTTTCTTACACAATAATGTCAACTATTACAGCACATAAATTAATAACGTGGGCACTGTTTTGCCACTAATGACCACGATACACGAAAATAAACGCACCAAACAAACAGTGCTACGACAAATTTTCACCTTTTGCTAATAGGCTCGTGTTCGGGAATGTGGTGATAGTTTGAATAGGCGTAAATTTTGAGCTTCCTTTTTAGGCTTCAAGCAGACCGCGTTACATAAAATCAGCGTCAATCGAAGAAGCGCTAAACGAGGTCTTACCGTATACGCCACTAAAAAATATCGCTTTGATAAACATTCGAATGTCGTACGGCTAATGAAGGTAAATGTAAGAAAGCTAAAAGAGCTTAAGTACTAAATTTGAAGTATTTAGAAATAGGTGCATATGGACGCCATGCACGTTCATTATAATGTAATCAGTCACATCTTGATAATGTTAAAGACTACATTTGCAGTATTTCAGTAAATAGATTAGGATTTAAATTATAGTCCCCAACAACGGTAGATATTTTAATAAGATAACCGTTCAAATTAGTTCTTATTTCCAAAAAGCACAAAAAAAACAATCAGTCTAGAGAATTCAGTTAAATTCAGTAAAAAGGCACACATATTTATCATTGTCTAAATAGTTGTACGTGAGTCTGGCATCTTTTAGATCCGAATTTGATCGAACTATACGTCATAATTTTATTCTAATTTTTGGCCGTATGAAAGGAGATTCAGGTTCACGCTGCACCTCTATTTTCAGTTAGTTTTGAATAATCTTTTGACGCTCGTCTCGAAGTTTGACAAGCAATTTTAACAGAGGCCTTTGACAAGGTCTGCTGCACAAAATCAAAGTTTCTCCTACTAACCTACTAAGGTAGCTATTAAAATCTTATCTAAGCGATCAAGACTTTCGAGCGAAATTAATTGAAGAGGTGTCTGGAAACTTTCTCATCTGATTTGGAGTTTCTCAAAGGAGTGTCCTAGGACTAGTTGGTATTTTGTTGCTTTATACGGTTGACTTTGTGACTAGCAATATTTCTTGGTACTTTGAATTATAACCAACACAACCGCTCCTCTGTTGTCTACGTCGTCCACTATCATCGTTACCAGCTCGTTTATCATCAATTCTCTAAAAATGCCCATAACAAGGACAACCTACAGTAAATATTAACAGATATCAGAAACTTAACAAAATCTACCTTTTCCAAAACATGTGTCGTCTGAAACTTCCTTGAAAAACTTTAAAAAACTCTGTCAAATTTATCTGCCGTTTTGGAATATATTCTTTTGATAGTTGTTCTTCAAAAGCATCGACACGTCCATGGCTTCGTTGATCTCGTCGCGGTCTTCCTCGTTTTCTACGTCCAATCGGGCTTCATTTTATTACCTTTTTTATTATTTTTTTCTATTTTCTTTTCCTGCTCTTCTAATATGCCCGTTCCACAGCAGTCCTTTTTTTCGATGTAAGTCAAAGTATCTTTCTCAACTTTCATTTTATCTCTTATAACTTTGTTTCGTACTTTATTCATTACATTTAATTGGTAGCTTCTTCTCCTGTGCACTATCTCAGTGGTGTTTATTTTCCTTTTGTTGTTCTTATTTCTAATCTATAACTAAGCATACTTCGGACTATGCTGTTTGGCTCTTTTTAGTATTTGTTCCCAGAGCACCGGGTTTAGTTGTTTCATACATGTCTTTATTCGTCCTATTTTTTATATCTTCTTCTGTAGTTGCTAATCCTGGTATAACTTCATCCATCGTAACAAAATGTTTCAAGCGACTCCAGCCGGCATTACATGTAATGCCTAGGATCTTCATGATAAGATAGACTTTATTAAAAGCCTACTACTCCAGTAAAATAAGGATTCAACCTTGGAATGAAAGTGAGAAAGCTATATTTTTGCATAAACCTTTATTTTGACGTTCTGAAGACTGGCTGAAAAGTCTCATATAATCTTGTGTCATGTACAACACGTGCAAAAGTGTTATGGCACTTGGCGTGTTGTCCAACACAGCCTTTCGACTTCGCTAGGCAATTTTTACTTCGGATCCATGAAACAGACACTTTTTGAACTTGTATAAATAAATATTGAACCTTTATAGTTTTTATATTGCAATTGGAATGCTACAGTTTCTAAAGCTTTCTACAAAATCGATTGTATCGCTCACAAATTTAATGATTTAATCGTGCAAGAAATTCTAAACTCTTCGTTTCATGAAAGCATTATATTGAAACTTCCAAATATCAAGAATTGGCTATGAACAGGAAAAAATCGCTTTGCATAATAAATGATTCTTTTGCGAAATAAAATGAATGCCTTAAGCCCACTAAGTAAACCGATATCGAGCGATCGGGTGATTTCCGTAGCTACCGTTTTACAACGCATTAGGGGGCGTTAAATCTACCGACAGTTATCACTCACTATCACCTGTCAGTACGGTATTAACGGATTCTCACCCATCTCTAACTTAAATTCAATGAAAACTCTTAGTCGCTATTTTGTAAAAGGATAAAAAGATAATGGATTGCGCTACACAGAACGATATCAAGTTTGTAGATTCACGTCAATTAGAATTAGATGTCTTCAGTTGACGAATTGCAGGATTATACCGAGCCATTATAAAAATGTGTATACGCTTCGATGGTAATTTATGCCCGGAGAATAAATCATCACTAATGCCTCCCGTTTCGCTCCCGAATCGATAAATATGTGAAAGCGTGCACCGACAATTAATAACAAAGATGAGAAAATCATGTGTGCGCGAGTGAGCTTTTAATTTCTCAAAAACTTGTCAAATTTTCGCACTCGAACGGCTCCGCCCTCATTATGAGCCGATAACGAAAGAAATTTAATTCGCGATGAAAAAATGCACGGCGTGCATTCCGGTGCGCTGCGTACGTTATCCGTAAGGAGCATCAATCTTCAGCTATCGAACATGACAGGGAGTTCCCCTTCTCATACTCCATTCTCCCACGGCGTGTAAGACATGACATTATTTTACTCCCGCTGAATTTCAATCAGATCTGAGGAACATTTCTGAACTTGTCAGGTCGGTAAATAGTTCCATGTTGCCTGAAACAATGGGATAACTTTTGTATTAGGTACGTGAATGTACTTATTTAAATGGAAACAGTACCGATACCAGTTAATTCGGGGGAGTGAATTTTATCCGGTGGATTTATAGCGCAGCGAGCCCATATTCTCCATTAAATCACCAGCTATTTATATCGCTCATTCTTTTATATTTCTTGGCAGTTCCATTAATATCTCGTGTGTCAGAGGACAATCTGAGTCGAGGATCGCATCCGGGTTAAAGGTATCCATTGATCAACCGTCATTTCGAGGCGTAGTGGACCATCCGTTCTTATTTCGCAAATATATTTGTCAACCGAGCCAATTTATGCGCTCCCTTACAAATGTGGATTTATGTGTTTCACTGCGTGTTTAATTAACGGGATAAATTAATGTGATTACAAACAATTTTTCTGTTTTATGCGATTGAAACTGACTTTGTAATTTGATGAAATTATAATTTTTATCTCCCAACATTATTTTTACCATGAAATTAAAACTAGAGAATTTATTGTATATTACAATTATTAATATTACAATACTACAGGTGATGAATTGGGAAAATGGAAATATCATTTGAAAGTACGGCGCAACATCTCGTACCTACTTTTAATAATTTAGTACTAAGGCATGATCACGCAGGAAGCAGAGCACTGATTTTGCAGCGCATTTTCCTCACTTGTGATGAAAACTGCCACTTTCTTCTTTAAAATAAGCGATTAGAACATAATTAATTATGCACATTTGATATTGTACCTACATATAAATCGATTTCCAAACGTCTTTCGTTGTTTTTCAGGGTTTAACTTCCACTCATTTATATTGTTCGACCAGCGCCATCTCTCAAGTCTCTACCTTGGTTATACCATCTTTACACGTTTTCTTGGGTCTACCTTGTTTTCTACTATTTCGTGGTATTTAACAGTCTGGTTTTTTCCATCCTTTGGGCATGTCCGTACCACATCAATTGTTTTCTTTCGATGTCTATTGATTATCGAACCACCTGCTGCGATTCATTGTCTAATTTTATCATTCCGCCCTCTACCTCTCTAAACACACCAATTTCAGTTGCTTCAAGTTTTTCCCACTTCCGTTCTATAATTCTCCACATGTTTACTCCATAGAGTAAGCTGGCTTTAATACAAGTTTTATGTAATATGCTATATTTCCGTTGTTTTCCAATATCAGGACTCCATAATATCTCATTCAGAGATCCTACGGTTCTTTTAGGTTCTGTTATTCTTTCTTTATCTCTCGATCATTTTTTCATAGTGTATCGAGTTCTATACTTACACAGATATGTCTATTCACTGCATGCTACTATTTGCTCCGTACCAAATTGAATGTTTGATGGTTCTGCTGCTATGGAGCTGTATTTCGTTTTCTGCCTGTTAAGTTCCAATTCCCAATTCTTGTGTTCTTCCTGTAGCTTTCGAGCTACGAATTTCAAATCGTCCTTGTCATTCGCTATGATGAGTTGATCATCGCTAAATTGTAGGCTTCTCAAGATCAATAACCATTCCGTCACATATCCTCTTCCATTGATTTAGAATGCGAACTACATATATTTTGAACAATTGACGCATGTTTATAATGGTGTGGCTAATATTAGTTTTCAGTAACACTTCTTTGCAGGAACTGGGTGGTAGGCTTTTTGAAGATCTATAAATATTAGATTTGTGTCTTGGTTGGTGCTTGGTATTTTCTCTATTATTTGTTTTCAACGGAATATATTATCGGTGTGTTATCGATATTATTATCGGTATTATACAGGGTGCGCCAAGTTTTGCTTTCACCCCAAAAATCGAAATCGCTAATTATGTGAGGGTACCCAAATGTTACATACTTAATTGAATATTAGTGAGGCTTCTTATTTCGAAATCTTATTTATTTTTAATAATTTGTAGGGTCATTACGAGTTTTTCGCTTTATAGGAGCAGTTAATAATTTTATATATTTTTTTGGGCTATAATGTTTATTATGCAATTTCGCACCACGCCATTAAACTCAAATTCCAAAATATATTTCAATTTCTCAAAAAAATCCAGTTTAATCTTTCAACACTGAAAATTTGATGAATTTATGCCAATTTTTCGACAATGGAGCGGTTAGCTCTGGTCAAAACTTTTTCCTGGCAGTTACTTATGATATTCCATAGAAGAAACCCATCGCAATACAGGCAAGTTTCACAGAGGCGGGTTAGCGTTTTCATCACATCTTATTAACCATCGTACCATAACTATTCAAATTATTTATAGTGGTAAAACTCGTAATTGTTTGAAGTTGACCAGAGGATATTTCACTACTCGAACTGTATAAATAACGTTGCGGCCCTTTGCGACATTTTTACCTAGAGGCTCCAATTGCGAGACGGGCAGTCATAAGAGGTTCGGTTTTCAGTATCCGCAGTCTATTGTCCGCATAATTTATGATTGTCGAACCAAGAGGTTGTAAATAAAACGATATTTGCTATTCATTGTGTAAAATTGCGATTTACTTGAAATCTAATTAATATTTTTCAATTCTGATTTGAGTCTTCAGTTCTAGAAGTTGAAATAGGCATCATAGCGTGGAGAATAGAATTTGCAAATCTAATGTAAATGAGGTTTTCTTTAATTTTAAGGCCTTCCGTGAGCAATCTTAAAAACCTAATATGCACTCTCTAAAGGTTATTAGACATTATAAGTTTCGTTTCTTTCATATAATATTTTAGGCTAAAAGGTGGGGTGGAGGCAAAACTGTACATGTTCTTCCAAGTCGAACCCCAGATTGTTCTCTTCCTCTTTGTCTCTATAATGAAGTTTAATTAGTTCTTGGATAATCCTTCCATATAGACGGTTCAGAGTGGTGATGACTGCATATCTCTGTAGTTGGAACAATCTAGTATGTTTCCTTTTTTGTGGATAAAAGATGTGCATGATTCTTTTCATATCCTACGTGTACGATATGAATATATCGTTACAGATTGTAATCATCAATTGTGCATTTTCACATATTTTTACAGTTTTCATATTCAAGTTAAATTCAAATCTGTCACAAATGTCACGCTACTTGTTAATCAAATTTTAAAAAATAGTAAGGTCAGTTTGGTTAACTGGGCCATAGAGGCATCTTGTGCCCTTTGAATTTTTCTTGCTATAGTCAGTAGCGAGTTTTAAAAATTTTGTTGGTACTACCACTAGTTAACAAACCTTTTAACACAATTGAAAGTGAAACTCAAAATTGTGTAAATTATTTTGTTAGACGTTTTTGCACGAAACATGGTTGTTTCCCATGGTAGAAATAATTTTCTGATAAGTACATTTGTGATAAAATATGGAATGTAAATATTACTAACATTTCATTTACATCTTGAGTGAAATCCTATTTAAGAGTTTTGAAGTTATGTTCACTGTCTAAATTTTGGCGATGGGTGATACAGTTGCCCCGCGTTTTTGTCAAAATGAGGCATCTGGGTCATTAATTCCGTTGCTGGCCCTCTTTAAGGCCAAAAAAGTTTTAGAATCCTAGTTGCCCAATAGACCTGACTCTAGTGACAAAAGGGCTATAGCAATCTCACAAAAGGATGGATAAATACAGTATTTCTTAAAAAACTTTCATTTTTGTACACTTCTGACCGTTTCATGTGCATCTTGTACATTTCTCTTATTTTTTAGCAATATACAATGACGTTTCCCATCTAACTCAAATTCTAAACAATGTACTCTAATGGGAAAATACGCAGCGGTGGTCCAGTTGCCCCAAATATTTACGTAACAGGGCCACCGTGTCATCATAATTGAAAAAAATTATATTTCATTTCATATATTTCCCTGTGACCTTCTAAGTTATTATAGTTGGTACCTTAATGTGTAAAGGGACCACGATCAATAGGGCTAGATTCTATGTTACTTACAACAAAAGTTGTGGTGCTTTGAAAATCGCGCGTTGGAAGAAGGTGGCCTAGTTAACCAAACTAACCTTCTATTACAGTATACGTGAAGAAACAAAGAATGTCGCCCACGGGTGTACTAGTTTTGCACACGAGACATCAGGGGTCACAAGTGAGCGAAATTGGTTCTTCACGAGTGCTGTATAGCGTTTTGTTTTAAAAAGTTTAAAAAAATATTGAAATTTGTAACACCTGCGACAATTTGGGTTATATAACTATGGTAACTGTTGTTCATTTCTATCTTATGCAATTTTTATGGCAACGAGTGCGCAAAAGCATAGGCCAAGCAACAGAGCAAAAAAAATGTCATAATTTGCCATAAATACTACCCGGAAACCGACTGTGCGATTACATAAAGGACAGTTAGTAGATCAATTTGGCATAATTTTAGACTCGAGGACAATAATTTTTAATTTGTTATGAACAATTCAGAAGAAAAAATCGTTTTTTTTTTTAGTTCTTTGCTTGTAAAATGGAAACTAATGAAGCAATCTTAATGTTGTCAATAGACGAATTGTAGAGAATTAAATTACGAAGATAATGAGAGTTTTTTACATAGGAATAGAACCGGGCTGCGCTTCCCCTCACGGGCTGTCACCCCCCACTACTTGACCACTTTTACGGGGTCGGCCGTTTTTACTCATATTCACGACCGGTTTTCACCTATTTCGCTGCATTTTATGGAAAATCAAAGATGAACGTTTTGTTTCCCTGTACGTCTAGTTTCCAATTCTGTTTTTAAAATTTAAATCGGACAACCACAGGAGCAAGAAGCCCTCCTGGAAAATATCGCAGAAAAGAATTGAAATGGTGATTGTGCAATAACCGTTAGTCCGACAGAATCTGGGTTTTGCACACATAAAATACATTTAAATAGCTATCTGGGTGCAAAGTTTTAGTTCTTAAAATTAAAAAATGTCGGAATTGTGAATTTTTTAAAGAAACACTGAAATTTCCGGGTTTTCCGGGTTTTCCGGGTTTTCTCCGGTTCTAATTATTCAATCGGGACATTCGACCTCTCATTCTCTTCGTAATTTAATTCTCTACAATTCGTCTATTGACAACATTAAGATTGCTTCATTAGTTTCCATTTTACAAGCAAAGAACTAAAAAAAAAACGATTTTTTCTTCTGAATTGTTCATAACAAATTAAAAATTATGGTCCTCGAGTCTAAAATTATTCCAAATTGATCTACTAACTGTCCTTTATGTAATCGCACAGTCGGTTTCCGAGTAGTATTTATGGCATGAAAAAATGCTTTATTGCTTGGCCTAGCAGTGAACAAAACGTTTCGCTCACTGCTTTTACTCCCCCGTTGCCATACAGAAAACAATATAAGTGAAAAAAAACAGAAAATTTCAAGTATTGTATCCAACTAAGAAACAACATGTAGTTCATTTTTTAGCGTCGTATGAAAAATAATGTTCATAACTCGATCGAAAGTGAGATATTGTGTTGCTCGTGTACTTGAATCACTCGGGTACGCCTCGTTAGTCAAAGTGTACACTCGCCGATATCATCCACTGTTTTACTCTTCGGATATAAGAGCACCATTTTAGATATTGATTCATATAAGGTCAATTTGGTTAACTGTGCCACCCTTTTGCAACGCGCGATTTTGAAAGCACCACAACATTTGTTGTAAGTAACATAGAATCTAGTCCTATTGATCGTAGCCCCTCTACATACGAAAGTACCGACTATAAGTTATAAGGTCACAGGGAAATACACGGAATGATTTTTGTTTTTTCAATTTTGTTCGCAGGGTGACTTAGTCACTTAAATATTTGGGGTAACTGGACCACCTTTGTGTATTTTCTCATTAGGCTGCATTGTTTAGAGTTTGAGTTAACCGGGACTCATCATTGTTTATTGCTAAAATTTTTGACAAGTTTGGTATATGTATTTTGAAAAATAAGAGAAATATACAAGATGCAAATAAAACGGCCAGAAGTGTACAAAATGTATTTTTTTTAAACTACTGTATTTATCACTGGGGTCGGGCGTATTGGGCAACCAGGATTCTATAACGTTTTTCTCCTTAAAGATGGCCAGCAACGGAATCAATAGCCCAGATGCCTCATTTCGACAAAAACGCGGGGCAACACTGTACCACCCATCGCCAAAACTTGGACAGTGAACATAACTTCAAAACTCTTATATAGGATTTCATTCAAGATGTAAATAAAATGTTAGCAATATTTACTTTCCATATTTGATCACAAATGTACTTACCAGAAAATTATTTCAAACATGGGAAACAACGATGTTTCGTGCAAAACGTTTAACAAAATTGAAACGCTTTCATACGGTGTTCTACACAATTTTGAGTTTCACTTTCAATTGCGTTAGAAGGTATGCTAACTAGTGATACCAACGAAATTTTTAAAACTCGCTATTGACTATAGGAAGGAAAATTCAAAGGGGGTGCCCAGATGCCTATATGACCTAGTTAACCATACTGACCTGACTAGATAAGTTGTTCAAAAAGTTTATCTGATTCATATTTGGTTAATTCGGCCGGGACTTCTCCTGTGCCATGTTTAGGTTACAATACTGCATTAACTAAGTGTGGCCGTATCGACGATGAATGCTTCGTCCTCGATGATTACTTCCGTTGGTGTATCTATCATAATATATTCATCTCTGTTTTCAGTTAGCAGCTTTCCATTGTGATCATTCCATTCCTTTGTTGGTATAATCTGAATGTTTGCCTTATTTTTTGTATCTGATGGAATTTGATACAATCAATATTCCATAAAGCTTTTCCACTTCACTTTTTTCAGACATCTGAGCAAATAATAGTTAGAGAGCGGAACGTTGGGTTACTACTGGATTTAGTTATTATCTCTACTTGATTAAAAAGTTGCAAATCGGTAAAAATGACGTTCTAGGTGATCTAGGTGAATAATGAAATTTAATTATCTCAAAACACCTTCATTTATTTTTTGATGCTGTTAAATATTCTTCAAAAATGTTAATTTAGGTAGTAATAAAAGTGGCATTATTTTTCAGTGTCGCTAATAAGGTATACAAGTCTTGTAATATCCACGTAATTGCAATTCAATCTTTGAGCATATTCATAAAACTCATGAAGGATCTTACATATTATATAAATATATACTCCTATAATTTTTTGTGAGAAATGAAAAAAATTAGGCATTTCAGTAATATCTAAAAAATATCGAAAATTCATAAATCAAAGAAAAAGTCACATACTTATCAGAAGTCCCAGTAAACAAATATAAAAGCAACGAAATAAAGTTTAGCATTCTTCATAACGCAAAATCATTTACTTTTACTAGAGTTGAAATAGTTTAACCAAATTAATTTAAAAACAATACAACGTTTTTAAGCAAATGAATTCGATATAACTACCTACGATATGAAAAAATAGGAGTACTTCATAACTTAATATAACTTTGTAAGCAGAAATATTAATTTATTAATAATTGTAAATGCTTTTTTTACGTTACCTGGGAACTACGTACACTTGAAATGAATCCATCAAATAAAGCGCCATCAAAATCTGGGATCTAACATCGACACTAAAAATTTGAAATAGTCATAAATAAGTTTAGTAAACCATAAAACTCGATTTTCGATCCCAAGATAACCAAACAGGTGATGAACAATATTCAAGTTTTTAAAGGAAAATGGGCGAAATACGGCGGCAAGTCTATTATGAAAGTTATTTATGGTAAATGCCTATATCCTATTCCATCCTGCGATAGGATAGCATTCGATAAAAAAAGCCCAAACCACTTCGATGAAATGTCAATATGACAAGAGATGATGAAAGATGATGGAAGAAAGCCAAGCAGATATTTAATACGGGTCCATTAGAGATGCTGTTATCGCGTAGCGCCCTCTCTAACGTCTTACTCCGTCCGTTCTTGGTCTCAGATGTTTGGATCTGAAATATTAGATGAGTGTACGAGGTTAGAGAGCCTATCACGAACTCGTAAAGATTATTTTTTCTACTTCTTTAGTGGACTCGTGATAAGAACCATTCATGAAATAATATTGACTTTCACACTCCCTGTTAATTATTTCATGAGGGCGACAGCCGCTTTTATTTTTTGCAACTTTATTAAAATTTAATACGAGGCCTACATTTCTGTTTTTACGAGGATAGAAACTATGTTTTACATGTTAAGAACATCTTCCCTAATACGTCGTTCATCAATAATTCACACCCTGTGAATTATTAGGATCGAGATTGCGCACCGGGGAATGTAAGATTTTCGCAAATTATACGGGCATCGAAAAATTAATTCCGCTCGCGCAAAATAATCGTGACTGCAAAAATAAATAAAAATAGCGCTCCGGGAATGCTTCCGGAATAGGCCATGAATGTATAACAAATATTGACGTGTTCCCCGATATATAATCCGTTCCAGTTGTAAAAGGCCGACTTTGAATAGGTAATTAACAAAATCAATTTGACACGAGCTTAATTTTTTATTTTCGAACCATTTATTAATTTCCCGTTCAAAAAAATGATGAGTGGCTCAATTTGACCCGCATTGGAATTTTTTGAGAAGGATTCAAAAACCTTCAACTTTTAGTCAAATGAATTTTCAATTTTTTATTTGAATATTATTCAGAAAGTGTCTTAATTTATTTTTGCATTGATTTAACTTTCTACAACATTATCAGTAATTACAAATATTTATTGTAATAGTGGGACCAACATTTTATTTGTCAATTAATAGTCATTTATGTACCAGTACATAATATTTATTCCATACTGTATCACACATTCTTTATTACCATAACGATTTTAGTTCAGTAGATGGCGCATTTTAGCAATTTTAGCTCCTTACTTGCAATTTATTTTCTCAATATTAAAAAATAAATAAATAATTTTTTTATACTGTCATTTTGACAATTTAAAGACCGATCAAAATTAAGAGGAAAAATATTGATTGTTATTTAAAAATATTGATTACGACGTCAAAAATGTTATATTAAAAGGTATGAAATTAAATTTAAAAATTTAGATATTTTTGGATTTTTTACAAAACTCGACAAATTCAGATTTATCGAATACTTAGTATATTATTAAACGAGCATATATAATATAGACTATTATTAAATGTTGGCAAATCTGCATCGAAAACGAGTATTGAAAAAATTTGAGTTCGTAATAGCCACCCAAAGAATATGACTACCAATTAATAAAGCAAAAACAAAAAACATGACAAATTGTAGCATAGATAATCTTCACATAGAATGCGGAAACAGAACATAGAGGTTGTAAATGAATATGTGTACTTGGAGCAAAACCTTGGATTTAATGTGGACAACCAACTAAGAGAAATAAAAAAAAGAATTCTGTTACTATGGACTGCTTTTGGCAAACTTAGTAGTGTATTCAGACCTAATCTACTCCAATTTAAAAGAATCACAGTGTATAATCAATGTATACTCCCATCAGAAACATCAGAAACATAATTATTGACAAGAAACGTAGCTCATATGTTACAAACAAATCAACAAGCTACGAAGAGAGCCATGCTAATAAGCTTAGGGCAGCGTAAGATGAATAAATAAATACGAGAAAAAGCCTAAGTTGCAGAAATCATGATGACGGTAGCAAAACAAAATATTAATGGGCGGGGCATGGAATGAAGACGGATGATGAAAAGTGAATAAAGGGAATTACCGTATGAAGATCGTGGGTAGGAAAAAGGAGCATAGGAAAACCAAAGATGAGATTGGAATGTGATTTGAGGGTAATGAATGAAAAATTGTATAGAAGTTAAACTATCACTAGGGAGAAGTGGGAGGAAAACAAGAAGGCTTACATTTAACACTGGGCAAGAAAAGCTGAAAGGGAGATTGAGAGAGGGAAATTATGTAACTGCAGTACATACTGTTACAAACTAGCGTTTCCACAATAACTTGAACTATTTAAGTAACACTGCTTTATATTATTTAGTTAAAAATGAACGTGACACCTTTTTCAAGGAGTAAGTTGACAGTTCTGTTTTCTTTTTTCCATCACCAAGGCAACTCCAAAACATTGCCAACTACCACGTACCGTGCTCAGTCAGGCGGCAAGCTTGTCTGGCCGTTCCGGTAACACGCCCTTCCCTGAAGGCTGAGCACGGCGTGGCGTTGCGTTGTCTTGAATTATCTAATCATTATAATAAAATGAGAACAGGTAATAAGAAGACAAAATTAATTCTGTCCTGGATATTGTCTGACCAACTGTGACCTGGCTGGGCCAACGGCTACGGCGGAGGCGTTAGCGGCGACAACAGAGGTAGGCAGCAAGTGGTGGCGACTGTGGCGGAGACGGCGCCTCGGCGGAGTCGGCACTTGGTGGCTGAACCTGCGACGTTGACGTGGCTGACTGGATCTGGTGTAGCAAAGGCGAGGAGGTTGAGTTGATGCAATGTGAGTCGGAGAGGTCGCAGCAGATGGTTGTTTGATGTTGTTTGGGCGCCACTGGAGGTTCCTGATGATATGTTCGGTCCCTCCTCCAGAAGCGCATCACGGCGATGTCGGCTAGCTCATTCGGTTGTTTGGGTGTTGAATTTTTGGAACATCCATTTGTTCACTGCCCCACGTTGTGGGCGCCAAATGTTACAAACTAGCATTTCCACAATAACTTGAACTATTTAAGTAACACTGCTTTATATTATTTAGTTAAAAATAAACTCCTTTTTTAAGGAGTAAGGTGACAGTTCTGTTTTCTTTTTTCCAACACCAAGGCAACTACAAAACATCGCCAACTACCACGTACCGTGCTCAGTCAGGCGGCCAGCTTGTCTGGCCGTTCCGGTAACAATACATAAGTGAGAGTGACCCTATTTTCCATGGTATATCGTGAACCGTCCAGTGAATGAACACCACCCAGTGAATGAACACTGCTCAAATAAACTGAATTATTAAGAACAATTGAGCATTTTCGAACTATCTTGAGCGCGAAATAGTTCCATTAGGTCTCTACAGATATGATCCAATTATCGTTTTTTCCTTATCAGTCTATTCCAAAAAAAGACATTGCTCAAATCAACAGTTGGTTGCGAGTTGTAGTCAAATGTAGAGGCAGGTCCTATTTCATGGTATCTTTGAACATAATTTTGGAGTACTTTTATTAACTTAATTTTGCTTTTTTTATATTTTTATGGTAGTAAAGTGTTCCTGGAGTAGAAAATAGTAAAATACGTTAAGAAAACATTTTGAATTTCTGTTATTTCGAAGTGTTCATATACTGGATGCCAAAATTGATAATTCCAGTGAATGAACAGATGTTCATTTACTGGTTCTTACCTTACCAGTTCTTAACCAGTGAATGAACTACTTTTGTTCAATATACATTATTCGATTGTCGAACTACGGTTTGAAGATAAGAGCTGGGAGTTTCTGCTGATTTTGAATTTATTTATTTATATTATAAATCCGAAATAGTAGTAGTAAACATTCCTAACATTACATTTAATTATTAGAGTTACATTTGTCGATGTTAATAGATAAATTTGAACGTACAGATGTTTGAGTTTGGCTTCAAACCTTTTCGACAAAAATTCAGACCATTTCTTAAAGATAGGTGACTATTGAAGGAAGTACAAAATTATTTGATGCTTACTGATTTCCAGCGAGTTAACAGCTTCTTATCTCAATAACATTCAAAATATGTCAACTAAATCGCTGATTGTCCATATTAACCATAGAGTACTAACGATCGTCAATTTGACGATTTGCTTACATACACTAAGCGACTTTAGTTTTTATGTTTTGAGTCGTATTGAATTACAGATAAGAAGCTATTAACTCGCTGTAAACCAGTGCCCATCAAACAATTTTTTACTTGCTTCAATAGAGTCATCTATCTTCAGTAAATGGTCTAAATTTTTTCGAAAGGCTTTGAAGTCATATTTATTTCAACAAAATTAAACATCTGCACGTTCAAATTTAGGTATCAGCATCGACGAACTTAACTAACAATATTAAATGCGACGTTTGGAATTTTTACTACCACTGTTTAGGATTTATAATATAAATAAATAAAAGCAAAAAGAGCAGGAACTCTTAGCTCTTATCTGTAAACCGTAATATCAGCAATATCAGCCACAGTGTCGAATTTTGCTTGACAGTAAACTATTAATTCCAGTAACGTTAGTATTCTACGGTTAAAAATAGAATTTGTAGTTTTTCATGTGAGTAGTCAGGAAAGTAGGAAAAGACAACGGGATGGAGGTGTGTGAATATAGAAGACTTAATATTTTTTTGTAATCAACAACTATTTTGGTTTATTTCCTATATTTATCAATGTTTTTCAATAAAGTTTAATTTAGTAAGCTATAGTCGCTCCACAATTTACCAATACCAACACTTTTTCCCGGTTCACTTTCTCTTCAAATGGAGTTTTATCCTGGTTTTTAGTTCAAAAAGGGTTTTATTTAATCCTTTTTTGCAAGAAGTCCGCCATTGGTAATTTCTAATTTCTGTTAAAAGTACTGTTATATCCTGAAATTCAATGGAGTAGTTCCTTGCATGTATTTGTTTTTTATGATTTTCAGTATTGCTGCTATTGAAAAATCTTTGCTTTCTCCATTAAGTTAAAAATGGATATTATTCTCTTTGAATTTAAGCTCCTCATATATTTGCGCCAGTCGTTGCTAGGTAGACGGTTCAGCTTTTATTACTTTATCTAAAGTTTGTTTTATATAATATACACAATATATGTATATCTCTAAATATAATTCCCGATGGTGGTCTATTTCGCAATTTTTTTTGAACGGATCAGAGTAGGCGACGAAGCTGAGTGTCAACAATTGAGGACCTTGATGCAAAAAGGAGATAAGTCACAATATGAAAATTGGATTTATCGCCTTGTTGCATCAAAGACGCGTTATGGGATGAGTCAAAAGTAGTTTTAACTTCATTATGACATTATAACTTGTCCCATCTTACATCAAACGACACCTAATTTAGAATACATTCAAATGGCATACATAATTCGATATTGGGACAATAATGACTTATCCCCTTTTTGCACCAAGGTCCTCAATTGACTAATTATATCTTTTATATCGTCAATTTACGGAGCTTAAAGGTAAGTAAAGCAAAATACATTATATTGCAATGCAAATGTATATAAATAAAATGGTAGATAAATAATAAATAAAATAGATAAATAAAATGCATAAATACACAATAAATACTGTCAGACCGTTCTAGGGCTGAGGTTTTCTACTAGTTATTTTATAATAAGGAAAAATATTTTTCACTATAAATACGTTTAAAGTTAATTGATTGTCATCCACATTGGGTATGTTAATTTACTAGCTAAATAAGGGAGTTATGGACTCGTGTTTCTTTTTGGAGACGGTCTGTATAATATTCCCAATATTTATATATTATTTTATAACAAAGAAACAAATTTTTCTTTACTATAAATACGTTTGAAGTTAATTTATTGTCATCCATATTGGGTGTTCATTTACTGGACGTCGCTGTTCATTCACTTGGTTTTGGTGTTCATTCACTAGGTATTTTGTACATCTTGTATTCAAATGTCTTTTAATAAATTGATTTGCACCGAGTCTTCCAAATGATGCAATAATCTTGTGCTCTAAGAAAATATCTGTCGATACAACAAGTTATTAGCAACAAAAGTGATATTGGGGACGGAGAAAATAATTCTGTGAACGCAAATATAACAGCCTAAATGCAAAGTGTTCATTCACTGGCAAGGTCACCCTACCTCGATCAAGTTTATATTTGATGTGTGTATGTGATGTGGATCAAGTGAGCAATGAAATTTGCCACCTCCTCAACATCATGCAAAAGAGTTTAAGAAGTGTAATTTTGTCAATTCATAGCTGTTAATTTCAAGTTGGTTAAGACAGTTCTTAACCTTAAAAATTTAACAATTTATGAAAGGTATTAAATTCACAGATCCTCAAATTTCAGGGCTAACTTGACTCACATTTATTTATATCCACTTTGCATTATGGAAACGACAATTTGGACGCTCAGTTTGCAAGAGTGATCGTGTAAGTGGTCACTCAGTTGGAGCATACAGCCAAGTTTGATTTTTCGGACTAATCCATAAAAAGCCATATTTGCGATGCCAAACGATATCATAAATCTTAGATTAAAATACAATCGAAAATAAAGCTGCTTATTTCTGTTAGATTGGTTTAAACGATACCTTTTAATCTTCTTTTTATTATTACAGTAAAATTTATGTTTAAGAAAATAGAATATTCTTAGTTGACATTTTGCTATTTTGTACCAAATTATGTCTTCGTATAGTCTATTCTGACATTACAATTTGAAATTTTTACGTTACCTCAAAACTCAAAATTACTCCCTAAATGATTTATTTTAACATTCACATTACTAATTAAATTGCTGCACCAATACGCATTTTTCCGTTTTTCACTTATGCAATAAATTTTACTATGGATTTTGATTCTATTGCTTGCAAATTTTTATCGTGACAATATTATAGAAGAACTTTGCTTCATTTGTTGGTGAAAATTTGTCATTATTAATACGAGGTTTCACGGCGCCAGAATACCTAAATAAAAGTGAATATTCCGGTTATACATTGGTCATTCAGAACTCCAGATCTAAACCCTATAGAGCACCGGGTTGGTAGTCGGTCAGACGATCAGTCTGATGTCTATAAATGCTTTCCAAACTCTCAATCAATTACGCCAGTTTATTTTCTCTCAATTTATAATTAATTTACAAATTTGGAGTTAACATTTGTGTCATTTAACTGCGTTGTACGTTAATTTGACCAGAAGTGTATTAATACCGACAGCGTTTACAAAAGTGCAACGAAAATCTTCCACATTTATTATAAATAAACCCGGAAACAGATGAGCAAGTATATTTTACATAACAGATGTTGCTCTCTTTTAAACGGATCTTGTCCAACCTAAAACCGATCGTTAGGAATCAAAAAAGTATATCCGGAGAAACCGAAAGATGTACATTATGCTTATTTAAAAGATGAGATGTTCTTTCAAGACGTGAAACTTCATACAATGCATATTTTTTAAAAAAGCTTTTTTAGGGAAATCACATACCATTATCTATATTTATCAGACATCTCTACTGATCACCATTTATTCGCGTCTCCAAGCAATTATGTGGACGACTAGAACTTCCATAATCGAATGTCGTTAAAAACGAAGGTACAAAAGTGATTCCCGTCAAAGAAGCAGTTTCGCAGAAAAAACTTTATAACAAAATGTAATGTTGGACACAAATGAAAAACATTTCTCGAAACGAATATTTTCACTTGACTTTTTACAGATTCGCATTTTCTTTAAAAAATAAAATAAAACGAAGTTTTAAGCTTCGGGTCAATAAACTTTTTTTCATTGCTAACAAACTGAAGTTATAATATAGTAAGTAATTAGCTCACATTTCTTCCATTTTACAATTAATAGCATTAAGAAATGACCGGTAATTATAAAATAATTTTGGCGGTTATTTTTCTGAAGTGTTATTAAAAGCCAACTGATGTTTCATTTACTTAGAAACGAAGCACTGACTAGCGAGTAATTAAATTTTCAATTAGTAGGTGAACGGAAAATGTATCCACAAAATTTTAAATTAAAATCACAGAAAACGTTGATTTTAAGTGCCCCGGTATTTTCTTAAGTAGGTAAAACGGAGAAGACGGTCTTAAAATCTAATTATATAGGAAAATGACGTATCGGCATTTCTAAAGAATCAAAAAAATTCTATTCATTGCAGCGCACCGAATTTTTATGGTTAGAATCTGGAGCGGGAAAGGCTTTTTGTTTTGTATTCGGCAAATTTTATTTAATTAATTAAGAATGCGTTCCCAGATGAATATTAAACAATCCCGCTAAAAATATGGAACACTGAAATACCCCTAGGCCCGAGCGTTAATTTTTAGACATGCTTTTAAATAAGCGACACGATAAAATTTGTGCCTTTCATTCACGTTCCATTTTTTTTTTTTTTTTGTTAATGAAATCGCGCCCTGAATGTAAATCGATTTTTTATGCGTAACTGAAATTATTACAGGAAAAGGGCCGCATAAATTATCATCCACACTATATCCGCGCAATTATATTAGAAAGCTCGTTGAATGTAATACGTACATCTTTATACCATAATTCATTCATTAAAACAATGCATTAAGAAGCTAAAGCTGTAAGATACATATACCGACGGTAAACATCACAAAGGAGGTATAAAGCACAAAAAGCACAACCGCCCAGGGTAACACTGACGGTGAAAGCTGTGGACGCCGTCTATTTAGAAGGTTCATTGTGGCAGATTCGCAATCGAGCCATGGCAACGCGTGCAATAACGTGCGAAGTCACTATCAGCAACTTTTTCGAATTCAAATTACAACCCATTGTGAAAAAAATCGGAGGTCGACTGATTAAATTGTGATATTTTAAGGCCGAGGAGTTTTGAACTGAAACGAAACTTCGACCAAACTGTCAAATAACTTCCATCTATAATAAAATAAAAAAACTTTTCCGTGCTCTGGATATTCATAAATATTAAGTTTTGCTTTTCTTCGTTTTGCTGCGGAAATATTTCCGTTATAAATAAATTCTTATCCTTAAATTAGACCGTTATCGTCAAGTTGCTGAAATGTATTTTTTTCTCTAATTAAAACGTTTTCTTTTTTGTAGTTTGATGTTTCTAATTGTTTTCCTGTTACAAAGTAAAAGAATTTTTTTGATTGCCAGGACGCACTGCTTTTTCCAGTAAATTTGTTTTTATTCAAGGCGGTAATTTTTTGCAGTGACTGTAACTCAAACTATAATTTGTATTTAAGATTTCTATTGAACTGTCTAGACCTAAGTAATTAGTTATTGATTAATGTAGGCCAACATCTAGGATTACTGTACTAATGAACCTGAAGCTAATGCACCAAAATTTTGTTCAAAGTCGAAATTTAAAAGGCTAATAGAGATGTGATTAGATTTTGTTGAATATAAGTGTTATCTAACGGTTACTATATTAAAAGAATTGCAGTTGTTCCACTTCAAAATTTGAGATTCCATATTATCTTGTTTAAATTTTGTTGAAAATAGGGTTACTTCACTGAAGGATCTAAGTTGGTGACCAGAAAAATCATTCGGAACATATTGATTATATCATTATTAGATGTTATGAAAAAAGTTTTAAAGTGTTTCGTTTTTATTTATTATTGTATACATTTTGTTATACATTTCTTGTTACTTACTTCATCGGAAATAGTTTTGATGGCTGACTACAATTTCCTAACTTTGTATTACATAATTTCATTGCCATAATATAAGGTGCCCATAAAAGATTGTACCTATGAGGATGTTCAAGTTTTTTCAGCATATTTTACAAAGAATGTGCATTCGTGTTGTGCTAGATATCTAGTCGATAGTCCGTAGATGATTTCTTAAATAAAATGGACTCACGGAATTTTATTTTCCAATCTAGCATCAACGCGCATTGAGAGAATAGCTCAATGGATATCTCTCACAACGGCGGATAAATCGTATTTACCGTGACGAAAGGCGCTGTTAAGACGGTCATCGAGGTCCTCAAACATGACTTCTTATCCTACCGTTAACTTGAGATCTGGTAAAACTATAGTTTGTTTTTTAATTAGAGACTTGAAATTGAAAGAATAAATGAAACATGAATTTTTCTAAAAAGTAGTTTTTACAATGGGGAAAACCGAGCTGATAAGAACTCTTCATAATAGAACGAAAAGAAGGGACCCTGATGTACGATGCAAAACACAAAAATTATTATAAGAACTGTTTTCATTACTTATATAAATGTAATACAACGAACGCACAATATTGAAATTACAGAGTTCTGATAGGAACTGTTTCTATCATTTATATAAATGTAACTTACGAAAATTAGCATTAAATATGGCACTATCTATTTTTCATAATTTAATCAGTGTAAAACCGGTATGCTGGCATCCAATCATAGAACTATCGTTTACTATAATACTTTGGATCGTATCTGAAATAAAAAAAACGAGGCATAATAATGTCAACCATTAAAGTCATTTGTTGTTATTACATGAACTATTGACTAGATTGCAAGATATGTTACAAGCAACTTGGAGTGGGTATCTTACATTTGCTGTAAAGTCATCCTCGTTTATGACTTCGTAGAACCTAGAACATTTTTTTTTTTTTGAAACAGGCGCAGTCTATACTGTATAAACGAAAAACTCAAAACAACAAAAGAAAAGTAGATGATACATAATAATTTGATAATAAGCCATTACTCCGAATTAGGTGTAATCTAAATTAAAACTTTTGATAAACGTGTGTCGAATTTTTAGAACTTCAGTAGCTTCTACTGTATTAGTTGGTTACCGGGTTGTACTATAAAAAATTATTGCCATTTTGGATGATGTTGACGGCCTAATCGCCAATACGTCTGAAGTTATAACAAATTGTATATAACAGTTTCATTTTAATAATCGTAGATAAAACGTTCTATTTGACTGGCACAAAATGGTTAAGAAAGTTGTAGTTTTCATTACCAGTGAAGAACGTAAATCACTTTCATCACCATTGAGAAAAATGAACATCATGCAGTCATTATGTACTTCAGAACTTGGAAAATGTAGCCTACTGTAACATGTAAAGAAACCTAATGTAAAACTCATAATTAAGTCACTGTTGCATAATCAATTTTTCATACTCGCGGTGTACTGCAATAAATTAATTTTTTTAACGTAATAATTCTATTTTGATGCTCCAACCAAACAAGTTAACAAATTGCTGAAAATGGGAATTTAAGAACCTACTTGTAAAATGTTTTTTCTTTAATAACTCAATAATTCTCGTTAAAAGTAAACAACGTTTTTAATTAATTTTGTTACAAATGAAATATTGTTTTGCAAAATTTCATTCTTTGTTAGGAAGAAATTAAATTTTTAGTGCGTTTTTTGTTTTCGTCGAGTAATCGGTTCGCCGTACTAAAATTAATTGATTCCGCTGAAAAAATGCGCAGTCACGGTTATTTCATAACCGGCAATAAGTATACAACTGGAGGCTTGTTAACCAAGTCAAATCCCTATTATGATAATGGTTCTGTAATATCGCTAATGAAATCATATTTCCTGTTACAGGTCGCGTGTTCTCCCCAACGAAGGCATCGATTCGAATTCATGACTTGTTCTCGACGGAAAGCTTCAATTGATTGTGCCATTCTAATACAAGGTAAATGAAAGATGTACAATTCAGACCAATTTTTCGTCGTAAAATTGAAGCGGTTTTACTGTTGTTTTATTTGATCGTAACGTACCTTATCTCATTGTGAAGTGAACATTTCGTGGAAAAATAAAATTCCAAGAAAACAGTGTAATTTTGATATCGCCGTGTAAAGAACGCTAAGTAATCGCGACCGCTTGGCGCAGTTTGCTTTGTACAACTGTTTCAAGAGATTCTGAAGGAACACTTTCATGCCGGCTTCAGATAACGTTTTCTAAAATGTGTTTGCACAACTTACTAAATATGCGAACTTGGAATTTGATATTTTCTGTGTACCTAAAAGGAGCACGTGTTTTTGTTTTCTATTGTCAAAGGGGCGGTGTATTATCTTACATATATTGTTTACTACTCAAAATGTTCTGCAATTTTGTGTGTCAACATCGGACGAAAAGTAAAAAACAAAGAAACTTGTCATTTAAAAATGAAACAATTTTAACTCATGAAGAATTATTAAAAATCCACCCGTAACGCAATTACGATTGATTTGCACTTGGAGAGAGAGCGTTTGAAAATAAGGGGTCATAATTGTGGTTTAATTCATCATTTTCTACGTTTCCACTTGTGCGCTTTCATTATTTTAGCACACGTTTTTAATTTGAACACGGTCCGAATTAAATTGTTAATTTTTGATTGTAATGAAATTAATTGCTCGCCCTCTCGTGGCCGTTTAATGTTTTGTTTACCTCACACCGATCAATCAACAAACTGTGTTAAAGAAAAATATTGCAATCGATATGGCAGCCCGGAAGCGAATGTTTCACTCGTAAATTACGACGGGAAATATATGGGAAACCTTGCAGAAAAATGTGTCGCCCCTCGCTCTTTACACATTTCTGTATCGCAGTTGTTCTTTTTCCGAAATGGATGAATTAACAACAATATTTACGTTTTCATGACTTCATTTATTATTTATGTTTTTTAACTTCGCGTCTCAACTCGGACCAATTGAGAAATTCATGCATTTTTAACGAACTTCCTTGTACCCACTTATACTCATTTATGTCTAAATAAATAAGAATTTTAAATTTATTATGTCCTGACGTTTACATCCCGTTCTAATCTTAGACGAAAAATTAAATTTATTAATGAAAATGAAATAACTCAGCAATTACATTATATTGTTTAAGAGGCTTTTTAAAAGTATTTGTTGATTAACTCTAAATTAATTTTGTATTTTTTTCCAATCAAAATTAAGCAGGAAACTGTAAGAAATAAAGAAATTGAAAGACATTATTTCAAAAACGAATGAGTGTTATCCTGTCGATATCGGAAGTTATTGAACATTTTTGGAAATCTTCAATCCCATCATCATTTAAACAAAACACCGATTTAAAATATTAACGAACTTATCTAGTTCTTGTGACATGGGTATACAGGGTGTTCCACCAGTGATAATGAGCCTAAATATTTCGAGGATGCAACCCATAATACCTTGCATAGGTGACGTATTTATTTTAGATATCGTATATTTTTTTGAACAAATATGAATCCATAATGACTGTGCTTCTATTTTAATAACAATTGTCACCCGTCACATTGACATTTACCAAAAATGTATTCTGATAATGAAAAACAGACATGGCTCTGATTCACGGTGAGTGCAAGAAAAATGTTTCTGCTTCTGCATGTTTGTACAGATATCGTTTTCTGGACAGAAGACCTCCTGCTGACACCATATTCAAGAGACTTGAGCTTACCTTACCTTACCTTAAGGAAAAACTGGCTGGCCTCCTTTGAAAAAATCAAGAAACGCCGTTAAAAATCGAAATAAAAATTACAAAATTAACAGTCGAAGGACTGGTCCAACTTCTGGTGAATAAATATTTTCCGAATAATTTTTCCGTTTTTTTAACAATTTTATCATAACAGTTACCTACTGCAGTTTAATATGTTTCATGCTTTTTAAAATCAGAAACAAAAACCACTTTACCTATGCAGGGTATTATGGGTTGCGTCCTTCAAATATTTAAGCTCAGTATCACTGGTGGAACAGCCTGTATAGTAAATACAGTACGATCGAAAACTTTTATACCATAGAAGTTAATAGAAATTAATTGTTGGTAGCGAGGAGTGGAGGTTCTTGACGATGCAATCTATATAATTTGGACAAAAGTACTGAACTTTTACAAAATACTTAGTATTGAATACAAAGTTTATCTTTTTTAAAGTTGCTTGTCATTTCAAAATGGCATAATCCTTATAGCTATACAAAAAATAATGGTGTGTTACATTTGTTAAGCATTGATGACAAATGTTACACTGTCAAATGTAAAATACCGATGCTACAGTTACTGCCAACATCAATTTTTAAAAAATATTAAAAAAATTGAAAATACATACAGAAGTATAGAAGTTTTCGGTCATCGTCTGGGCCGAAAATAAAATTAATGAACAACCAAAAATATTGGTAAAAAAATTCACAACAGGAAAATTCATGAATAAAAAGAGAAGTCTGAAAGCAATCGTAAATGATAGCAATTAATGCACAGAAGAAATTATTAGAGCAAGAATTAGACAAACCAGAACCGTATTCAGTAAACTGAAAAATGCGTTTTATAGTAAAGATTTAAGTTTAGAACTTAAGGCCGATTCCCATCTAAGCAGCATCGAACAGCGCATCGCAGCGTGGCGCGGCGCGGCAAAATGTTGCTTACAATTGTCTGTATGTAATTAAATCGCACCGTTCCCATCTAAGCAGCGCGTTACAGCGTGGAGCCACGCCGCGCGTCGCGGCAACATTTTAATTCCTCTGTGAGCGTTGGCTCGCAGCATTGCTGCCCATCAACGGCGCCGCGCTGCTTGTAAACACATTCTATAATATTTGTAAAATTTGCGTTCATTCTGCTGAAGTCGCCTGACCCCAAAAAATCTCAACTGTAAAGATATTACTATACAAATTTCTCTGTATATTTAGTTATTAATAACCTACGATCTGATCTTAATTCTGTTTTCAGTTTTTATCATTTGGTGTCGCGACGCTTATTTATGTCATTACAAATAATCAAAATAAGAAAGCTCTAACATCTGGGCCATTTCATGAGAAGAGATAGATATGAGTTGCTACAAACCATTGTACAGGGAAAAATGCAGGGAAAAAATCAAAGGAACAATATTTAATAGTTAAACAACTTGAGGAAATGGTACAAAATCAATTGTATTGAGGTGTTTTAAAGCTGCAGCATCAAAGATACAAATAAGCAAGTTCATAGACAATCTTCTTGAAGGAGACGGCACCGGAAGAAAAAGAAGAAGAAGAAAAACGAAATTCTGTCACTTGCATTTTCGAAGCTGCTTTTCAAAAATGATGAGTTAAGGTATAAATTGTATTTACAACGCCAGAAATTCGAGAAATTATAGGTGATTTACCTAAAAGTAAAGTAACCTTAACTAAAATGAGATTTGCGGTGAAGTTTAAATACTTGCAGATGGTGTATCGTATGATTAAACATGTAAATTCCTACCATTTGCACTTTTAGCATTTAAGGGAACGTTTAACGACGAACTGCTAAAATACTTTCGACATTCAAATATAGGTCAGTTTCTAAAATATAGGGTTTTCCAATAAGAGGTGTTATTTTGAATAGCCCGTTATTTCGGTAGATGTCACTTTTGGAGCTGTAATTTTTTGACATTTGACAAGTAGAAACTACGCCATTAATAAAAATGGAACGATACACGCTTCAACAACGCATTGAAATTATTAAAATTCACGATAAAAATGGTGAAAATTTGGCAGAGACGGTTCGTAAAACTCGAACATTTTTGGGTCGTCGTGAAGCACCTTGTCGGACCGCAATACAGAAATTGGTGGAAAAATTCGAGCTGTTGGGACAAGTTAGTGATGTGAAGAATAAAACCCGTGCACGTCGCTCAAGAACAGCCGAGAATATTGCTGCTGTAGCCGAAAGTGTTGAAGAAAACCCAGGTTTGTCCATTCCTCGTCGTTCTTTGGAATTAGACATTCCAAAAACGTCATTACACCGTATTTTGCATAAAGATTTGGGTCTTAAGGCTTATAAAGTTCAGTTAACACAAGAACTCAAGCCGGCCGATCATCAACAACGTCGTATCTTTGCCGATTGGGTCCTTGAAATGCATGAAAATGATCCGGAATTCCATCGAAAAATCATCTTGAGTGATGAGGCCCATTTCCACCTGGATGGCTTCGTCAACAAGCAAAATTGTCGCATCTGGGGCTCAGAAAACCCAAGAGTTATTGTTGAAAAGCCTCTCTATCCTCAACGTGTGACTGTTTGGTGCGGTTTATGGTCCGGCGGGGTCATTGGACCCAAAAATGTTCGAGTTTTACGAACCGTCTCTGCCAAATTTTCACCATTTTTATAGTGAATTTTAATAATTTCAATGCGTTGTTGAAGCGTGTATCGTTCCATTTTTATTAATGGCGTAGTTTCTACTTGTCAAATGTCAAAAAATTACAGCTCCAAAAGTGACATCTACCGAAATAACGGGCTATTCAAAATAACACCTCTTATTGGAAAACCCTATACAATAATTTAGTTAAACAACGATTTTAATGCCATTAAATTGTATCTACCCATTATAGCAAATCGTTCTTTAAGTATTTTCTCTCTAAAATTGTAATAGGATCACCAAAAAAATTAATTTAGTTCATTATTGACCTTAGATTAATAATAAAAAATTGTTTATTTTTTCACTGAACAAAGGGAAGTGAAATTAAACTTCAGAGCATTATTATGTACAACAAAATGATTCGCTGTATGGCTAGTATTAGAAAAAATAAATTAACACAATGATAGAATTTAATATATAAAAAAACTGTTGGGGATCAAATTACCGGGGTAAAAGTATGCATTTGGTGAAATTATTTGTATAGAAATATTTCAAAATAATAGCATTCTATTGAAACATTATATAAAAGCAATTTCCCATAATCCGGATACGCTCGACAAGGTACAATGTTTCACACATGAGTACTAGCGGATATATGCAGCCCCGCCGTACGTTGCCGATCTTGTTTCCGGTTTCTGAGACTTCCCTATAAATATGGATTTTACATCAATTTCAACTCCGTCTTTATTTTTCTTACTCATAAAATTTCAATCAATTTCGAATCGATGGCAAAACGTGCAACGCGAAATTAAGTTACGGCGTTCCGCCACTAAACGGCTCAAAAATGTTCCTTTTTGTAATTTAATTGTTTGCGGTGAATTCGGAATAAAGTTTCTGAATTTCTTCGTTTGTCTCATTTTCCCCTCCGCGTTATTCTGGTAACTAGTGGTGACAACTGACAATGCACGCTCCTCTTAGAATCGACTTCTTGACAACCGGTCCTATAGAGATCAAATCAAATGGAACTGGAAAATATTTTTCTCTTTTATTTATTTTGCCGTCTTTTGACCCTATCAGTGCTTTATTGTTCGCGATCATAATGAATAAAACGATGTTCACTGATCCATCATCTTAGCCGAAATCGATGGCATTTTAAATCGCGTGAATTGCGACGAAATGTACGGCATGTGGCGGCAAACGGCTCGAACAGCATTAAAGCAAGGCGCTACGGCGACATACAAACGGCCGGGTATAAAAGTGCAACTTGTCACCCAACTTTCGTCTTTATAGTGTCTGTATTGCATTATATTAGATTCTGCAGTTTGCAGATACGGAGGTTATTGCTTTTTCAAACTACTGAGCCGTTTCACGTCAAAACAGTTCAAAACTATAATCTCAAGCATTTTTCTTATCGCCACTAAATATTTCGATCGAACAGATTTTCAACCAAATTAAATAGTAGGGATGTAAGAAATATTATGTTGTAGTATTCATTCATTACAATTTAATTTTTACAGCTTGGTTCGTTTTAAATGTTTTAAATATCGGATGGTAATTTAAAGTACATTTAAACCGCGTTTTAATTGTGTTTAAATTTAAATTTATTTTAATGAAGCAAATAAATATTTAATCAAACGTTTAATTAAATCGGATTTAACATTTTCAATTGAGTTCATTCGACATACCAAACATTCCAATTTGAGATTATTTTATAGTTCAACAATATCAACTTGTAGAGCATTATAGTTATTTAACCAACATGTGCGTTAATGAGACCAATTAATAATTGAGACAGTTTAAAGCGTGAGCGGAGCGAGCGCGTTAATATTGTTGAGATTATTAATCGCCGATTAACGTAAAAGTTGGTTACAATATTTTTCCGTTGATCGAATCTTACGAAATTGAAGAAAATGTCTTTTTTTCGTGACAAAAATTCCAATTGATATTCTAATCAAGCATACCGTGCATTTTAAATCAATAGATATTCAAACCATGGTGCCATGAATTACAAATAATGTCAAAAGTTTGACAATCCATCTGCACTTTTTATCAATTTTACTGGCTGTACTGTTGCTAACTTCTATATAAATAGTATTACTATAAACATAATGTAAGTAATTAATTAAATTTGCAGTTCTCATTGGTATATTTTGTATTCATTTTGTCATCTTACATTTAAATAAAAAGACATTTCAATTTGATGGTATATTTCGTTGCCTAGATACCGAAATCGTGCATTTATAAGAAATCATTCATTTATAGGGGTCATAAATGCACGGTTTCCTATTCATTAAATCGGCCCGTAAATCAACGATCTCCGGAAAAAAGGTAAAAGAATAGCAGGTGAAAAAATAATTGATTCTATTCAACTTTCATAAAAAAAAAAAATACGAAAAGAATTAAAGTTCGTTGATTATTTTTTAGTGATTTCATTCACCAATCGTTTAGCAGTATTTGGGCACACGTGCTTAATTCTGTCCAATCACAACATTATTATAGTGAGAATTTTCTACTGTAGAAAATTCCCGCGAGAATTATCTGACATCTGTCACCAGTTTTATGTTAAACTGTTAAACTGTATTTTTTATGCTGCATTTTTGATTCAAACATTAAAAAATAATCTTCCGAATACCACTCAAGAGTGAGAATTAATTAGAAAATAATTCTCCAGTTATTTTTTCAAACTTGTTGCCATTTGGGAACATTTGGCTACAAGTTTTCGAAAATCTGTCGAATTATTTTCAATTTATTCTCACTCTCTTGTGATATTACTTATGAGAATTTAATCTCATCATTCAAAGTATGGAGTCTTATAATGGTGGTTACATTGCCACGTGGCCCATTACAGTTTATTTGAGATTACTTATCATAACTTATGGTAACTGTTAGAAGTGCCTTTCTTCTTCTGCTATGCAGCTTTCAGCACATCAAATCCATTATTCTAGAATATGTGTCATTATTTTAGGGTTTGTTTTGAAGTTTTAGACGCTACAATTGGACCCGCTTCTGCAATAAAGATCCAACTGACAAATTTTGATAAAATGAGTTATTTGGTCCCTTAGAATCAAAAAATGCATTGCGTAGGTTTGCAATAGAGATCCAAGCCAAAATGGCGATAACAGTTGAAAAACAACGTACGTTTTTTGACCTAGCTATCCTCATAAGTCTTTTACAAAACATTTTGCTTCAAACAACGTTTACTCGTAAATTTAGTTTTGTTACTTGGTTCCTTATTGGGGAAGGGGTCAAATTATGCGATTTCTTAATTCATCGACAGAGAGAAACTCGAGACAAATAAATGATGGATTTGACACCATTGCAATGATGCCAGGTCAACTATATCTGTATAAGCAAACAACCATCTATCAACTATCAATACTATTGAAGGCAACCTATCATGAATCCATAATTGGTTTCTAAATTAACAGAATTCATACCACCTCTTGTTTTTAACATTGAACATAAATTGGAAATATTCTTATGTTCAATGTTTAAAAAAATAATCTAAATCAGTCCATGTATTGTAGTGTATTATCCCAGCAATCTTTGATAACACAATAATGCAGTTCTAGCATCTTGCCATTACAATATTTAATAATACTTAATCTAAAATAAGTTAATGTGAGAGTACGGTTAGTTGCATACGATATAATATATTAACTGATTGACATCATTATTTTACAATTTTCAACATTGAAATATTTACAGTGTATGTACAATGTTAATTAATAACTGGTAGATATTTATAACATTAGTTGCATTTAGAACCTGCCAGGCTCATCATCACTCAGAAATAACTCTGTATATGTTAATACGGTCACATTTATACGCAAAGAACAATTTCTATCGGATGCACAAAAAGAGTATCGACGTCCTGGGCGCATATGGATCGTAAAAGACTTTACTGAAATTTTACTTGTTTCAAATAAATTATAATAAAGTAAAAACACGTTTTACAAACCATATCTGCCCGATATAATGACTTGCACCTCGCAATAACGGCGTAATTGAAACCGGACCCTCGCCGTTAAGTGAAAAACGCCGGCAAGTGAATGAAGGTTTTTTTGTGCCTCACGAGGGCTTGCAAGCAAAAGTACTTACTATACTATTAATATAATTAAATTAATTAAATTTAATTAATAAAATTTACACAATGTCTACCTTCGTGCGTTTTCACCGCATAACTGCCCTTTCATAATGATGTTAATGTTAATGGTAATGTTAGTGGTAATTTTAATGTTAATGGTAATGTTAAGTCTCGGTGTTCATACTGATGTTAAAGGCGATACGCTCAGTTCCGTTAAATTATTATTTATAAAGTATAAAACTTTAAGCTACGACAAACGTATGCTAAATTCGCTAATGTTAAAAGAAGATCGACGATTCAAAGGCTTGTCTGGACGTAACCAGAATATCTAGATTTTGATTTTTAATTTCGTGACCTTACTTCTAGAAATTATTAAAACAAAACCATATTGTCTAGCCAGTAAAACGTAGTGATTGACAATCTAATGTCGTTATGACAATCTTTTTTGTAATGTCAATTGAAAATTTCAAAATAACGTGTTTTCATTGGCGGATGTTAGAAGTGTTAACATCGCTCTTAAACCAAAGTCTAACATTACCATTACCATTAATATCATTGTGAACGTAGAAATGATTTAACATTACGTTAACATTATTGTGAAAGGGTGGTAATAGTGAGTACATAGTGAGTATCGCGGGCGGAATTTAAGAACATCGTCATTGCGAAACACCGTTAAGCTAGTCGCCGTTATTGCGAGATGCTACTGTACTTAGACATTTTCTTGACTTTCACTTACCGATATTCACTGTTATAGTTATTTATAGCGTTAACGAAGATTATAAAAAATCAACGAATTGAGTTTTTCAATGATACAAACAAACAAAATTTACTATTGAAATGTTATATTTTAATTTTTTTCCTGGTATTTCTTTGTTTACCAAAATCGACTTGAATTAAACAATACCGTATTATCCGAATCAGTATTTTCTAAATAAATAAAATACCACCTGCTAAAAATAAAAGATTAGACGGCTTCTCTGTTTTTGTTTAATGGCAAATACTTTCAAAGTTGAGGGTTGAAAGACCTCGCCGCAAATTTGCCACAGTCGCCCGCGTTGTTGGTTTAAAATTGTTAAACTCATGGCTCGATATCGACAAATGTCAGCGCATTTTCAACGACGCCCTTATCCAAGAATGTTCCGCCGAATGTTACAGCTTGAAATTCATATAAACCAAGCCAGGTCTACGTCTTATTTGAGCGAATTGTACCATTTGCAAATGGCCTTTGGCTACGTTAGATTAGATTACCCGAACTCACTGACAACGCGACCGTTAGATAAATTCAGCAGTTGGACGTCTGAACAGTTTTCTTGAAGAAACGATCTTACATAGATAAGCTTTCTTATAACCTAGCACGGAAAGGAATTGATGTCGGGAGCGAGTGTTTTGCGAAATGACGCTTATAAAAATTCCGATGTGCCGGGTTTGAATAACATGTTTCAATTAGACGATGTAATTGATGTGACGTTCAACCTGGTCAAACGCACGCTCGTATCTAAGATCTCAGGTTGGGTAATTTGGCAAGAACTCACTGAACCGCTGAATTAATCCATCTACCGTCCGTCACGATTTCGCAATAATTTCTCAGAGCAATCATCTAAACGGTTTGCTTTGAGTAGTGTTACAAACACAATATTGCGAATTAATTGGTATTACATAAAATAATTTTTAAAACTCATTGAAACTGCTGCAAGCAAGCAACTTGAGCTGTTATGTTACATCCCCGTTATTTCATCAACATTTTGTTTCCTTTGAGAATAGATTTTCATTTCGAAAATGTGAAGATGTAAGATGTCAGGCTGAACATGTGAGATATTAGATTCTGTTAAAGTTCTTGTTTTATACTGATTTTTTCAGCATAAATTTTTCTCCATACACAATCGAAGAAGACCTTAATGAAGAAAGGTGGTAAGTGCCAAAAGGATGTTATATACCAGGGGTGGCCAACCTGCGGCTCGCGAGCCACATGCGGCTCTTTGAAGGATTATTTGTGGCTCTCGATAAATGTACCCGTGTTCCCTTTTCATTTTTGTGTTATTATATTTTAAAAAATTATTATTGTATTTAATTACGGCTCGCGAAAATTTTCAAATTTTGAAAAATGGCTCGGACTATCAAGGAGCTTGGCCACCCCTGATATATACCATCAAGAATAAGGTATGACACGGGCTAAGTGCCAATAACGTAACGTAACGTAACGTATAACATGCTCTACTGTTTCATTTTCTTGTTCAAGCTATAATACACTGTTATAAGACACTCTTTAATTTTGACACTTACCACCTTTCTTAATTAAGGTCTTCATCGCTAAATTAACTTGTATGAAACTATATGACAAATCAAGTTCTAAATAATAGACTCCCAAAGATAGCCTGGTACAAAATTTGCAATATATTTAGAGAATATTTTAACTAAACTGTCACAAATGATTTGATTTAGGTAAATGACTTAATTTTCAAAAATAAAATTTTCGATGATTCTAATACAAAATAACCGGCATCCAAAAAATCTATGGGCAAATGACATATAGAAAATTTTCAACCGTAAAGCGTAGAGTAAACATAACCTTACTTGCAAATGTCCCAAAAAAAAACGAATTAATGAACAAACTTTACATAAATGTAGAAAGAAATTATTTATTTAACAAATATTGAATATGCGCACCACATACTTCAAAGCGCTTAACTATTTGAGGCTTTAATCCATTTTAACACGTTTTGTAATATCATTCTTTATTTTTAACGTTTGAAACCTGGTTGACACTATAGTTTATGTCACGACGATATACAGGGAGCGGTAAAAATATTCGACGGTTTTCGTCGTACAGATGTGCGAATAAGTGGTGCACCCCGTCAACGTTAACGAATGCAGCAGTTAATTGATGTCGTCTATACTTTATTTCACGACCGCATATATAGTGATCACGTGCTGTACACCCACTCTCTTCATCCATGCGAGTGAGCGAGTGCGAGTAACACCCCAAATTTATCGAAACCAATAGAAATTCGAGTTACCGGTTACACATACTGATCACGTCCCTACATCATTATACTGGAAGCGGCAAAAAGATCTCACGGTTTTTGTCGTTGTACAGATGAGCAAGCAAGTGGGATGGGGGGGATTGGTCGTGAAATAAAGTATAGACGACATCAACTAACTGTTGCATTCGTTAACGTTGCCATGCATTGTTGTTGTTTTCTTCGCTTGCAGTTTATGCAGTTGATGGTAAATTGAAGAGGACAACTATTTATAGTGGACTGTATTAATAAATTGTATATTCAAGCTGACACTAAATGCAGCCTGTTCTAACAAGCATATATTTTTTATACTGAAAAATAACAAATCATGTCACTAAGTAATTAAAACAATAAAAAATGAACAAACAAAATAACTCAAGGCATGACTGAAAAGAAAGCTAAACATGGAACTAATCAATTGTACTTCTGGACCACATATTTTTTGGAACGCACGTTAGCATTGTAGTTAATTCTAAACGATTTAAAGATATCTTAAAAAATTGCAATTAGTGAGTCTCCCATTTCCACAAAATTATGGCACCGCACATACAAAGCTATTGATTTTAAGATTTACTAATACCCTTTGGCCAGCACGATCTGCCAATTTGAACGTCCCCGACTTTTTGTGTGGTTAGATTAAGAGTATACTAGGCAGACCCAAGAATTCATAAAACGTAACAAGGTAAATAATTTGTAGTAGCAATCAAGAATATTGAAATGAGTGGAAATAAAATTATTTTAATGTGTTTTTACGAGCTGAATTTAGGAAATTACTATATTTACAAAAAAATTGCTAAAGAAATGTGTCTCCATGATTATTAATTATTAACACACCAGTGGCTGTTTGCAACTCAATTTTTATCTAGTTGAAATCGGCTGTTTGTATTTGACAACGGTGATTTATAGCAAACAATGCGATCAGTTGCACATAACCAAATTTAACTAATCAAAATACGGATTGAAACGTTTTAAAAACGGATTTCCTTTTATGTGTTTTGAATAAATTATACCGCAAACAAATTTAAAATCATTTGCGTAACTACTAATTAAAAGATAACATATAAATGTAACACTTTACGGGCTTCCAAGCAAAAAACTGCGCGTTTTAAAATTATATTCATAATCATGTCTATTTCAAAAAACAACGATTCCGAAATAAACTTGTTTTATATTTTTTGCAGTTAGAAACAGCGAGCACTTTGTAACAACAACGCGAAACAAAGAACTATTCGCTTAAGTTTTTGTTCTCGCAATTCGAGAACTTAATGCAAAGTAATCTCTCCCCATAAATCCCGACTCATTTGCAAATTACGTTAAAACACAACACAAGACGTAAAAACAGAATAATCGATGGACGTGTATTATGCCAGCTGAAATAATAAATAGATCATACTGCAGGAATGGCCATTCCGCAAAATCGAACATGTTTTGCGATGGAACAGTTCAAAGCAAATAAGGCATGCAAATGGCCGGTCGTCCGTACAAAACGCGCAAAAAGTTTCACGTCGTCCGAGTTGTTTCGAACCTATTTTTATCGCAATTACGGAAATGAATATTTTATATGTAAACAACGGGAAGCGAACAGCGAGATTTTTCGAGCACAAAAGGAATCGGAAGGAAGCACGAATAATAGTTTCAAATATCATACACTTCTCATTTTCTTTGAAGCTATTATTTTTTGGAAATGCGACTTCAAGAATCTTTCATCTCGAGACAATGATATCAATGATATATAAACTTGAAAAGAAATCTTAGAATTGGAAGATGAGTGGGATATAAATTGATAAGAGTACTTTCGATGGTTTAATAACGACATTTTGGTTGTTCTAGTGAAATTTGGGGAAATTCAGAATAGTCGAATGTTTTGGTGTTAATTTGAAAATAATTAGGAATAAATACCAAATTAATATTTTGCATCTCTTGATGATTTATTCATGAAAACAGCCTATTAATTAGATTTAACTTTGTAGAAAGTCGCCGCCTTTGTAATTTATTTTTACACTGTCATTATTTGTTGATGCATTTCCTCTAATTTGTTTTTTTTTAATATGAGTCTGCTTTGACTGTTTTCAAATTGTGTGCTATTAATAAAACGGTATATTTATTAGGGAAGTACAGGAAATTTGTGAATATTGTAAAATTGCCGTCGTATATTTTTCATAAAATTCCTGACGTTCCGTTTAAATTTTAAATTGCAAAGGTGGGCGGTAGTATAAGTTTACAAGTAAATTTACGAAAGCGACAAATTTGAGATTACATTTTAAATATTTTTTTTAAAACAGCCACTTCAAACAAAATTTTCTAATTTTTTAGAGCTAGATTTAGAAAAATTTTCTGGAAAATGACTAACAGTTTAAATAATGTCGGCAATTTAATAATTTAAACATTAATCCTTTGACAGGACGCCATTATTTGGAATTATTAATCGAACTGTTATTGATTTTTCTTATATACATTTTGTAGGGTCCCGACAATCTCTATCGGCTTTTTTGAAAGATAGTATGCAACAATCACTTGTAGCAACTTCTCATTGCTCCTTCCAACTATCAAGTTTCTTCAGATTATGGCAGTAGACTTCACATTCTTCTAATCGATTTTTATAATAGGGCCTCATTGTTTAAAAGAATGGCGACTATATACTTGAATTGTTAATTGTGTCCTAAATACTGATGGAATTAATTAAACTGACGAGAAATGTTTTACAAGTTTATTGCATTGAAATAACTATATTCCATTTTTAAACCAGGAGGAGCGTTACAATGTTGTGAAAATATTGTTTTATTTCATGTGGGTTGGTGGTAATAATGTTTTAACAATCTCTTAAATGTTACAGAATATTTAATATTTCTAATATTGAAGTCAAAGCTTTTCTCATCGGAAAATTTCTTTCTTTCCATTTTCCATTTCCATGTCCATACCATTTCCATTTTCCATTTATTTTCTTTTCAATAAATCGTTTTACTGTTTTAACGTCTAACCGTTATAATTTAATAATACATAACCTAAAAGTTGACGTGTGAGAGTATGCTTGGTTGCAAAACATTGACTGAGTGACAATTTTTTTTTAAATTGAACATAGGGATATTTACATGAAATGTTCAATTTTAAAATAAAGACACGGTATGTAATTACGCTATCAAGACAACTTCTTAACGTTTTTAGACTGTCCAGTACTTAAAAATTCAATTAAATTGTATTTTTATGCTAATTTTTACCAAGGATAGAAAAAGAGTAAGATGACTATGTAGAACTTTTTGGGTGCAAGAAAAAATTATGGGCTTTTAGGAAAATAAAATTGCTTTCGTTTCGAGTCATTGTGAGATTTACAGTTTCATAATGTATATCAATTATATTAACTGTTTTTTAACAATTACAATGGCTTTTTCAACCATTGGTACTGCTTGAATGGTAAATCTTGTTCAGGATGATCGAAATCAGCATCATGTCGCTACAAATCAGCATTCTCACGATTATAACACGTTTCAATGATACTGCAGTCTACACTAGAAGATATGCAAGTATGAGTCTAACAAGCTCAATATTGGCTTTACATGATATTTTCATTATGGTTGACTGTTCTCACAAGTAGGGCGAGGACAGCGATTGAAGTCAAAACTTATCAGGAAGGAGTTAAAGAAGAAAGTTACAAGATGTTGGATTGAGGTCACGAAGTATCTTGCCACGCATTTGCGCAAAACATTAATTGGACTTTTGGTCAGTAAAGCCAAGTACACTTCACCTCTAGTTACCATCAGAGTAAGAATGTAAATAAAATCTGGACTCAATAGTGAAGAGTGGCTCTACTGGTCAAAAATTTAATTTAAGTATTCCTGAGCAAATGCAATGCAAGCTATTTGATGCAGCTAGAAAAATTGTGGATCATTACAAAATCTTCGGATCCTCGAACTAACATCCTGTAACCTTCTGCTTCCTGCAGTTCATCAACAACAGTGGCACTTGTATCTAAACTTTTAGTAGTGCGAATCTACTCGAACGCCCCTAAGGCCGGTTGGTAACCATTGATATAAGACGATGTCTATATTTTGTCATAAGATCACGTGCGAAGAGAAGACAATGATGCAGATTATTAAAATTTACCCATACGTTGCCTAAAGTATGTGTAGTTATTGGAAATAAAATTAAGTAATGAGAAATATTGTCTTTTTTAAATTTTCTATAAAAAAATATATCTTATTTTAGTAAGAAAATTTGTACCCGATGTACAAGACGACCTCCAATTTTTAGGCAGTTTTTTAGTTTTTAAAACTCGTCCAATGTGCCGTTACGTACAGTAAGAAATTGTAATTTCTTCAAAATTCTAGTAGGTAATGATTTGGCGGTTCCTTTTCCGGGCATCTTCTTTCCTGCATCCCTCGTTTAGAAGTGCCTCCGGTTGCGTTCATCTCACATGTATGAACTGAATAAAAAATCATAAATGTAAACAGTGAATTTATTTGCCTAAAGCGCACCTTTGACTTCTACAAACTTTTTGCTATCAACAGACGCAAACGTCTAATGTTAAAGTTAAAATTGGTGATGGACCAAGAAATTCACTAATCGACACATTCACAAAATTTATTAATTCATAAAACTGAACTAAAAAGAAAAAACAAAAATGAACAATTCTATACACATTTCGTAGAAAAAATGAACAATTAAATTCGGCAGCTTGCCTTCCAATCCGTCTAACGTAGGGGTTCCCAAATTTTTCCTCCATCGACCCTTTTTAAAAGAATGATCTTCTTTATTGATCCTCTTACATTTTTCTCTATAATTTATAGTATACAACATAATCATAATACTAATAATTGCACATAAAAATCTTAAAGATAACAGTTTAGAGAGAAATAGTTTATTAGACTTATATTACTTTTTTAATTTTAAGTTTTTATCATCGACCATCAATAGACCCCTGGAATACTGCAGACACTTTTTAAACTTTCATAGACCCCAAGGGGTTCACCTGGATCCCGTTGGGAACCCCTGGTCTAATGCTAAGTAACTTTCCTCGCTCCCATAAAGGTGACACTACTTAGGAACGAAGGACAGCGCTGACACTAATGTTTTTTTTTTTGTAAAATGAAAGCTAACAAAACATACTTTTGAGAAGTTAAAATTTCAACTACACCTTTAATATGATATGCAATAACGTTATCAACAAAAGTATTGGTTTCAAAAAATCATCTCTTACATGGATTATAACTATTCAAAACTTCAGGAAAATACTGTAAAATTTGAGACATATCGTACCCCCATATCTATCGCTTTTTGAGAAGCCATTGTGAAAAATGCAGGGTTGAATTAATCGGGGTAAACTGTGACGGCTCGTTACCACCAGGAAAATTTTTCAAAATAATCTGCGGCGACCTAATCTAAAATTCTTAAAAAATGAAAGGGTCTATAATAAATAAAAAAAATACTGACGATAAAGCGTTCCTAAATGCGGGTAGTGGTGAAACAGACAGGAAATAGATAAAAAGTAAATTGATAGTTAGAAAAAGAACGTAATATTAGAAAAACTATGTTATAAGAGAGATGGCAAAAGATTTATGGTTGTGCCTACACATGACGATCGACCTGAGTATTAATTCGCGCCGAGCACTGGTGTCTTTTACTGTTTTTACACCGTACGCCAAATTGACTCCATTTATAGATAGCGTACGAGGTTTCATCATTATTCGACCTCTTGATTAATAAAAAAGGTCGTAATTGCTCACCGAATTTTTTCTGTTTCCTTCGGTCGATTTCTTACTTACTGCCTTAATCGTAACGGGTTCCCCCGATTATTATAACGCACTTCCTTTTGCACACTTTTCCAATACAAACATTTCAGAATTTACCTAACGCTTGAACTTGCTTGCCGTTCATTAATAATAATTATTAGAAACGCTCTAACTGGTGAAGCGTTCCAGAAAATATACGCAAATTCTTCGGGTTCCCGCACTTTATAAGAGTTAATGTTCTCTCTCGAGTTTTGACTGGTAAACATCCGTCTGTTAAATTGTAACGGCCGCATTTTCTCATCTTTTTCAGTATCGGTTTCGCGATATCGGGTTAAACAATGATGAAGAATGTATGTCTACCGAAATGTTTTTATAAGGCATCGCTGTATTTATTCTCAGTTCTCGCTGTTTACACGGTTCTCGATAAATTTGAACGTTTGTTTTGTTAGCTGGAATCACGTTTAACGTAAAATTTTCCCCTTCAATCGTTTCGGTACTTTTCACATAAATTTATTTCGACTGTATTATCTAATATTCTTTTTCAATAACAAAAAACCGTTTCGAACACAATGAAATATCGGAACGCGATATGCGCCCCCGTTAAATTAAAGAAATTTGACTTTTTCAAACGAAGGGAAATTTTATTTACTGCCTTCTGAAACGTTATATTTTCCTGCCTCAACAACGCAACCTTTTTTTCATTTATGTGTACAACCAATAGTTTTACCTTATTACATTTCAGTTGCATTAATATTTCCAACACCAAAATTTTATAATTATCTATGGCAATTTATTAAGACACATACGAGCTGTCAATGTAATTATCTGCATATATTATCATTGGAAGAATACGGAATTTTATGTTCTACGGGTAGGTATGTTGCTTGAGTAGTTATAGTATTGTTAGTTGGTTTATTGGTTAAATTATAAAGCAGAAACCGACTAGTTCTGATCCGTCAGTGAATAGGCAGATTGATAGATTTGAAGTTTGGCAAAATTGTAAGTAAATGATATCTCTAAAAACCGTAGATAAACGAATGTATATGTCTCACATAAAAAAGTTATTTTGCCTTTGGTTAACCTTTCCGACACCGTCAAGAACTATATTCATTCAATAAATCCGTTAGCGACAATTTATATACCTTCAATCACGAATTAAATATTAATAAAACTAGAAAATTAAATTAAAAAAGTAATGGTATACCTGTAAAGTTGAACATTACGTTTAGATTTAACGCATTTTACTTTTTAATGATTTTATGTTATTGTAACGTCTAAAGTTGGATTGTCGTCATATTCAAATGTAGGTAATTGTTTTTGCCATTCACTCTGCCTCAATAAATATTATCTACTAACAAAGACTTGTAATTTATAATTACGAATAGTTACTTGTTTAATTACTCATCACCATAAAATAATTATTATAATTAATCGTTTAAGGAAAAAGAAGGAAATTCATATCTGTTTCATAGATCTTAAAAAGGCTTTTGATAAGGTAAGGAGAAAAGATGTCTGGGCAAGCCTGGAAAAAAGAGGAGTAGGAATAGAAGTAATAAATGTAATTAAAGCATTATATAACAATAGAAATAAAATAAGGACACACAACATGAAGTCAAACCAGTTTGAAACAAAAATAGGACTGAAGCAAGGGTGTGTTCTGAGTCCACTTCTATTTTCAGTACTCATGGATGATATTGTGAAAAGATGTAAACAGAAATATGGTAATATGGAAGTAGCCCAGTAAAAATGTATTTTTACCCTGTAAAAGGTCGGTCAGGTTTGATTTTTTGATATGTTTTATCATAAATGCCCCTAATGTTAATGTCCAGTTTTTAACCTCGTGACTGTTCCGGAAGGTGTTGAAAATGGGGTTTGAACTTAAAAAAAACACGTTTTTGAGTACGCTGCGCAAACGGCTTTTTGGAAAAAAAATAATTTTGACTCATTTAAATACCTGACGATATAGACATTCAGAATCGAATCGAGACCGCTACTCTAGGACCAATAGTTTATGAGCTACGATTTTTTGAAGTTCACCACTTTGATTGCTTAAACCCCAAATGAACTGTTTTTGCTGTTATCTCACGTTTCGTGCGCTCCAGGCTGATGCACTTGTTACATCGAAACAAATGATATGGCAGTGTAATGGGCATTAAATGCTCTTTACTATGGTTTTTTGTTTGATCCAATCGGATGACAAATGACCACACGGCGAGCAATCAAACTTGGAAAAAAAACTAAATATTTCAATTTATCTACAAATACACGTGATTGCACGTGTCAACAATACAGGAACTACTATTCGCAGACGATATGGTGCTAGTAGCAGAATTAGCGGAAAACTACAAAAAAATGTTAATATTTACCAGCGTGAACTCAGAAAATTAAATATGGAAATAAACATAGAAAAAAACTAAGACTATGATTATTGCAAGGACGGACTCGCATCACAATATCAACATTGAAAGGCAAGTACTAGAACAGGTAACAAATTTTAAGTATTTGGGTACAACATTGGATAACAAGGGGAAAATAGACAGCGAAATAAGGGAAAGAATAGGAAAGGCGGGAAAAATATATAATACACTTAAAAACTCGTTCCTCGGGAAAAGAGAAATCTCGATACAAATAAAATCGAAAGTATACAAAAAAGTAGTGCGACCTCTAATAGTATATGGCAGCGAATCTTGAACGACCAACAGTAGAAATGAGAATAAAATCACAGCAATGGAGATCAGGTATCTAAGAAAAATCAAAGGAATTACAAGGTTGGACAGAGTGAGGAATGAAAGTAAAACGGAACGTCTGAAGGTGAAACCCATAAAGGTACTGATAGGAGAGAGGCAGCTTGGTTGGATGGGGACACCTTCTCAGAATGGATGGAAATAGGACGCCGAAGCTAGTGTATGTGGCAAGAACAGAGGGGAAGAATAAAGTAGGCAGACCAGGAAGGAAATGGGAGGAACAGGTGCGGGTGGCAGCGGAAAGGAGGAATATACAGTGGTGCGATTTGAGCAGCCTGGCAAGTGATAGAAAGGTGTGGAAAGAGATAATTAAGAATGTATCCGACACCTAACGGTAGAAAAAGTCCTGATTAAAATAAATCAAATAAATTGTTCGTAGCCTTCGAGAAGTTCACAAATCAATAAACGGTAGATTTGGTATAGTAGGGTCTTTTATAAGATTGCCGGTCGGTTGGAGAAGCACTCTGCTGGACTGTCAAGTGACAGGTCCCAGCAATTCTCAAACATTTTTGCACCCTTGAGTCAAATAACCGATATGAGTTTTCGCAACACTTTCATTATGCTCATCTCCTATTTTGTTTTATAAAAAGTAATTTACGATTGACAAAATAGTTGCTCGTTATTAGAAATTTAGCAGCAATGGGGTCCCAGTTTGTAATAATAAGTAATAGAAAATTTAAAAACAACTAAGGGATTACTAAAAAGGTCTGTGTTAAATATTTTAGGTTCCTGGTATACTTGCAGAAAAAGAAAAGGATTACTTCGTTAAGGTTCGTTTTATAGAAGCAATAAAAAAATATAAAGTAACAAAACTGTTTTCTATATAATTTGCTCATCAAGCAAGCATCTTGTTGGTCGCTGACCGCATTTTATTACAAATGTAGCTACTGTTCCTTTAATAGGGAACAATAAAATCCAAAAACATTCCAATTGTTAAGATAATTATGTGAGTGATTGGGAGCTTATAACCAGCCTCATGACATCTACAATAGGAGCATTTGGGAGATTTTAAATTATGATCTTGCCGACCGACAATCTTATAAAAACCCTACTATAGCTAAATACGTACATCATTTTACAACTTTATTTTTGGTTTTAAGGCAAAACTAGGGAACTAACAATAACGTTTTTCTCATTATTACAAATTTGTGTAACTTTTTTACATTGCATCATCAATTTCGTTTGCACCCCTATTAATAATGTATTTTTTTCGCTAACAATCTTTCTTACTTCTGTTTTTCTTCGGTTATTTCATTAATCATTTCTGAATAATTATAATAAAATTTGCACAATATTTTTAAAGTTTACGATTGTTTTTGAGATAAGTTAATTTGGAAAAATACAATGTACTCGAAATGTACAATAGCAGTTGTTGGTTAAATCATTCGTTTAATTCTTGAATCCCTTTGTATTGGATGGCCAATATTGAAAGGAATACTTTATTTTAATACAAAAACTTTTTGTGCGTAGAAAAATTCCATTTAGTCTTAAATGTATGGTTTAAGCCAGGGATTCCTAACGGGGTTGATATAAACCCTTTGGTGGTCAATAAAATTTTAAAACGAATTCGAGAGGAGGATTTGAGACTTATATGGGGAAGATAGGTACTTATTGTACTTATTTGAAAATCCAAAGCGGGAAACACCAATCTAATTAAAGCAGGCATCACACAAATGTACTAAACGCAACGAAAAAATTGAGTAATCACGTGAACATTATATGAACCCTTCAAATAGCCTTGCCTTTAGTCATTACAGTATAAAGTTCGCTTCAGAGAGCAAAACTTAGCCCAATGCACAGCGTAAGTAATACGGTTATACTTTTTTTGGGTGTCGGGAGGCGAAAAAACTTTGCATAGGCATTTGTCGGTCCACCGAACAGGTAGTCCCAGATTCTTGCGGACTAAAGAATCGCATCTCTGCCATGATGTTATTGGTTTAGAAAAGGAAGCTTGGAATTAAAAGAATTGTTTACTTCTGGCTCACGGGGATTTTTGTTCATTACTTAATCCGTAGGGGAACGGTCGTAGTATATACTTACAAATTCGCAACCCTCCATTTTTAGCCACTTAGAAGATCACTCTAAAAAACCATGTCAAGGTCACGAGCAATATTTAATTCAATTGATATATTATGTAAAATCGCAGGAAATAACATGAAAATTTCAGGGGTTCGATTGAAAACAGTAATTTTTTATAGGAGTCAATAACAAAACGGATTAGAAGGTGTCCTGCTAATAGCTGTCAAAGCTGTTTGGTAAGTTCCTGTTGAAAGACGGTGATTTTATATTTTTTATTAAATTTGAAATTTGATTAATTGAAAAACTATGCAGCGTTATTATGTATGGTTGAAACTGAAATTAAGTGATTGATCCCGGTGTTGATTGACCTGCTAGTAAAATCTAAAAGGAAAATAACTTTGGCAAAAGTTTTAATTATTTTATGTGCGCAAAAGAAATGTCTCATTTTTTCTTTCCTCTCATACTATTTTATTTCGACTGTTCGTTTTTAATTTATTGTTCATTTTCCTTCCTCCTCACAGTGGGATAGAAGATTAAATCAATTTTTTTATTTACTTAGGTATATATACTAACACCCGTTAATTTTTATTAAAATTTGCAATAAAATTGCTACGCTTGTTTACTTCTTCTATGGGGGTTTGAACTAAATTTTATTGCATGACAACTTTTATATGTAATCAAATGAAATGAAATCCTGATTTTTTTTTGGAATTTACAACACTACGTTCCAGTAAATAAGAAAATGATTAAGGTGGGTTTGATAGATCCAGAAGTGAGGTTAGAATTATTGAATTTTCAATCCAAGTTAATTTAAATATTACAATTTTAAGAAACATTTACTCAGTTTTACACTGTAGCCTACTTAATACCGAATGAGGAGACATACTTGAGAAATTTTGGTAATGAGCAAAATCGCTTGAAAATATTTTAATATAACATAATAAATTATGAAAAGTATATGTCATCATACCTTCATGCCAGTGGTTTGCGATTTCTACCTTTTGAAGTTTATCTGCACTGTACATTTTAAATTAACTTGGATTGAAAATTCAACAATTCTAACCTCACTTCTAGACCTACCAAACCCACCTTAAGTTGATCATTCAATTACTGTTTGGCACAAAGCTACTTGATAACGTTTTTACTTGAACGCACTTTGTAATACAAAATAGATATTTGTATGAAAGTTTTTTGTTGAAAATAAGTTGCAAAAGCACATCAGCTCCCAAAATAATTGTAACTGGACGTAAAATTCAAAAATCGTGAAACGTTAGCCAGCTGCCAACACTAAAGTACTTTCTCTCTTCCGGCTACATGGTAAGTACCTTTGACATTTCGTTTCCATTCAAACGTCGTGTAGCACTTGATATTTATCCCTGTCGGAGAATCCGTCGTAGTCTGTTTGGGGAATTTTAGTTACAGCTCAACGCGTAATTTTGTGAGTGAGTAATTTCACCTAATCGCCAATTAAATTCAAACCTGATTATTTCTTTTTTGAGATGTAAAATTTTCGAATTTGCGGTATCGGAATTAAATCCGCATAAATAGAGGTACTGATTTGAAATAACCAGATTACGTGAAACCATAATACAACGGCAATATGCTATCAAACTAGATATCCAATTTTGCATATGGCGTGCTTGCACCGCGGGGTTACAATCAAACCTTCCACTTTATACACCACAGCACAATATGCTTCTCCCTAATTGATTTTCAACTGTATTGTTTTCGCTGTTCAATCAAACGCGTCGCCGAAAAAGTCTTTTTTCTAAAACAATTAACCTCAAGATTCATCCAATTAATCGCCGTAATAAACAAAGGGCAATTAATTCCGTAAAAGATAATTCTAAACGGAATACAGAGAGATGTTTAAACGCTGTCGTAAACAGAAGAGAAGAGGCATCCATAGTCTGCGAATAAACTGCTCGAGATAAGTCTATTCAAGTGTCTGTGTTGAGAGGACTTAGCTAGGCTCGAGAGCGAAATATCCACAGAGAAAATCCTCGGTTCCCATGAGACGCAGAATCACTAGTAAACCACTACGGTTCGCTACTTTCATGGAATCGCGGTGCAATGAACACGTCGAGTTACTTTCTAACAGCTGTTCCTAGCATTGTCGCTGTTTAATTAATGAAAAGGCGAATTCAAAACTTTACACCCCGGTTTGATTGACAACTGGATGTGACTTCTTTCGGATACAATGTAAATATTTGCGCTGCGTCTGTCAATTCAAATAAACTTGTGGTTTTATCAATTTTTCCCGGCAATATTTGATTTTTAAGTTACATCCCATCATTTGTTTCCTTATTATTAAAGACTTATTATTAAATGAATGTGTTCCAAGTGAGCAATGGCATTTGTTGCCTTTCAACAAACACTACTAAAAATAGAATTTTTAACACGACATACTGAAATTAAAATATAATATTAAATAGCAGTGTGTTAAAAATAAGTCTCTAGTGTTAAAAGTAAAATGACAGCAGCTGTCCATACAGCAATTAATGATGTCTTGATCAGTAGTGACAAATGTGCTATCATAAATGACTATTAAAAAACGTAATTTTGACAATTGTCAGCTGTTAATTTTAAGTTGATTTCATAACTTAAAACATTTAGCGATTTATGAGAGCTCACTTGACCCACAATTATTTATGTACACCCTGTATGATTTTACATAATATTGATGTTATTTTTTCTATTTATTGTTTATTTTTTTTTTTTTTATGTTAAAGTGATAAATAAATTAAACTTTCCTATTCAAGAAAGTTAATAAATAATTTTCAAATTTTCTTCATTTTGCATTAAATCATAGATACTTCTTTTAGTGAGGAAGTATAAAGTAAATTTAATTTGGTATTAAATGTATTTTTCATAAAATCAATAAATGTGGGAACCGATAAGAAAATTGTGTAACAAGCGAATGGTAAAATTAATAATATAAATATCAAGTAATTCATAATTTCAAACAAGTTACAGAAGGCATTTTTTCAGGAAAACCCCTTGTTCATTATTATCTTCCATTAAAACTTGGTTCTTAAGTATTCCAAAGGTTAGTCATTTAAGAAACTTTCTTTGCATCGTTTTATACCAAATAAATTCATTCATTTTACAATTTATTGTTAAAGTATCTATTAAATTATTAAATATATAGTGTTTTCATAAAATTTCATTATAAGAAGGAATTTGAAATGTTTCTGGTGGTACATTCATTTTTAATTAACATTAAATATTTCCATAAGATTTAATATACTACTCCTATTTTCATAATTGAAATAAAGTTGTGTTTACAATGGATTACAAGTGCAAACAACTCTCCTCGAACATTTTCATTTTAAGTTGTTTGTCCGCTAGCAAAGATGAAAATATAAAACGTCGCACTTAGGAATTTAACGCGTAAGAAAACGATCTTATAAAAAATTGAAGAAAGGCAATTTTTTTATACGATTTTCCTATTCATTTTCAGCTGACTTAACCGATATAAATTTTATATGAAAACTAATAAAATGCACATTTACCGTAAAGTTTAGGGGCCTAAAAATCCCCAGTTGACCGTCAACATTTGATACTTTGTAAGATGTTAACTGGCAAAAAATCTGCGAGAACCTGGGGCGGTGTTAATGTAGGCCTGCTCTGGATCCCGAGATGATCGTAAAAACGTTGTCATCCTAAATCCGTAAAAGATTTGCTAGGGCATCTCCCGAGGCCATCAGCAACTGCGTGATGGTCATACTAAAAGAAAGGAAAGAAAAGGCCGCTTAAATCATTCCCTTAAAAGCCTCCAACTTTACAAGTTCTAATTGTTTTTTCACAGCTACAAAAAATCGCACAACAAAAAATTGTTTTAAGGTACCGACAGGGGAAGTTATATGGGCGTTTGATATGATACAATTTAATTAGCAGAAAGAAACTTTAATGTCTAGCAAGCAAATCTGATAGCGAGGGTGGATTTTGCCAGTCGTAAACTTGAATCGGTACGTGCCCTTCTGTAACGGTAAGACTTACGATTTATATCTCGAGGATATCAGAATAATCATTAATTACACCTCAATTCCTGTGATCGCTTAATGTATTCAAAAATATGTGATTTACGGATGGCTAACTTTGTTATTTTTACCCAACGCATCACAACATATTATTGTAACTTCCAAAAAAGTTTTAAACCCTACTTTTTGTTGTATTAACGTTACGATGATACAAAAGCGATCAAAAAATGTATTATTGTTGAAGCAACTGGCAAAATTATTTAACTTTTGTTAACAAATTATATGCGTATGTGCAGATGTTTTGTGAGGAATAGTAAAATATTGAATGAAAAAATTCGTGAATCCAATTCTCAAAATTGAAGAAACAAATTTCCGACATTACTTGTATGTGATTGTGCGGTGTGGTATCGTCGACAATCAGTTTATTGGGCCTTTTGTGTCGCAAAATCTCCTTAACAGGGCCCATTTATCTTGATGCTCTTCTAAACGACCTTACAGTATTATTGGGGAATGTTCCCTTGCCTAGAAGAATTGGTATGTTCTTTTCGCATGCCAGTACTGCAATTTTTTCCGAGTGTGGACATAATATCTAAATCAAACTTTTCCTGAACGATGGGTCAATTGTGATGGTCTAGCTCAACGGTCGTATGCTGCCCCAGATATGTTTATGTTAAATCTGTAAAAATTAGGTCATTCTTGGGACCTGCGAATGACCTTTTTGAGCCCAGCAAAGAAGCTACCCAACTTATGGGGTTTTCATTTCAAATAATCGAGACCTACTAGTCTCTCCAACTATTTACAATTTCTGCTGAAGCACCTTGTTATATTATACCTATACATTTTAATTTTCTAATATATCCAGAAAGATTCAAATAAAATTACGATTGTGTTGGTTTCATTATTAAATTTTTATTAATTTAAATGTCAGCTTTGTTGGTTGATCTGTCAGGTTATCCGAGTTGGTGAATGTGTGTTCACCCAGCAGTTACTAAAAATAATATAAATTATAGAGTTTGTTTGTGATTAAATAATCTACCCGTTTTTGTAAAATTATAATCCATAAATTTTTGAAATGTGAACACCATTAATTGAAAGTGGTCAATAATTTTCAAAATAAGAGAAAAAAGTTTTGTTTTGGTATCCCAATTCTTCATGTGCGCGTAATACCTACACATCTCTATTGAAATGCACTTATGCACTTACCTTCAGTCTTGTATAAATGAAGAAGATTTTTTTTAAAAGTTGGTCTGTCAACCAGTTCTTGAAGTCATCCGGAAGTTCATGCATCACAGTGTTAAATAGTGAAAAAGTTAAGTTCGGTAAGTTCGGGCACTAGTACAAACTTTTGTAACGTTTTGTGTTTTAATACCTCAAATGGAGAACATGAGATTGCAATGTGTCAGTAATGGACCCGGGAGGTGACTATTTCTGACATGAAATTTAGTAATGAACTCCCATCCAAGTTGAAAGAAACGGCCTAGGAAAACGTTTATGTAGATTTTTATTTGTAAAGTAATAGCAAAAACAAGAAACAGAGCCCAATTCTACAAAACTTGGACAAAACGATTATTTTTTTCATATTCTGATGAGAATATGGAAAAGCCCATGCAAGCAACATAGGAAATTGGCCTTAGTACATACAACAAAGGCTACACAGCAGTTTGGTCTTCCCGAAGTACATTAATTAGGAAATTGCCAGGTGTTGTTCCTCTTCAGAGGAAAATGATTACCACAGGACTAAAGAATACATGAAAGTGACTATAATTGTAATTCACAAAATATTGCAATGTTCACGTGCTACGCACGCACTGTCCATATAATCTTTTGTACGGTTGATGGTAAAAACCCGATTTACAATGCTCAACTGACTACCACACAGCGCAACGAGACGCAACTGTGCCGGCAGTTTATGTTGTTATAGTGTAAACGGGAGTTGTCGCGAAAAAGGTTGCTCACGGTGACTAATGTCCCAAATTTAAAACAGCCAATAGAAATTCAAATTTTTATTGAGCACTCTGCCCAAAATATATCCATTATTGGTGCTAGTACGTCCACCACTGGCACATTTGACAACATTTGACAAATTATTGAAAAAAATTGCATAATGATGTTATAAACTCAAATAGGCAATTAACTAAAAGAAAGCGCATAAAGTTTACTACAGTTGGGCTTATTTTATATTGGTCTCAATAAAATATCATAGTTCTTGAGAATTTGTGAAATTTTTCTTGGGTGTCCATTACTGGAGCAATCACCCGTTATTAAATTTTCATCAATTTATAGTTATTTAACCAACATGTGCTTTAATATTGTTGAGATTATTAATCGCCGATTAACGCAAAAGTTGGTTGCAATATTTTTCCATTGATCGAATCTTACGAAATTGAAGAAAATGTAATTTTTTTCCGTGACAAAAATTCCAATAGATATTCGAATCAAGCATGCCAAACATTTTAAATCAATAGATATTCAAACCAACGGTGCCATGACTTACAAGAAATGTCAAAAGTTTGACAATCCATCTGCACTTATTATCAATTTTACTGGCTGTACGGTTGCTAACTTCTATATAAATAGTATTACTATAAACATAACGTAAATAATTAATTAAATTTGTAGTTCTTAGTGGTATATTTTGCATTCATTTTGTCAGATTACATTTAAATAAAGTGACATTTTAATTTAATGGTATATTTCATTATGTAGATACCGAAATCGTACATTTATATGAAATCATTCATTAAAAGGGGTCATAAATGCACGATTTCGTATTCATTAAATCGGCCCGTAAATCAACGATCACCGGAAAAATCCTTTTATCCATGATCATAACGTAATTCGTTTGTTGTGTTTGAAAGATTGTTTCTTGGTAAAAACAAAAACACCTCTTGCCTTTAAAATTTAAAATTGTTTTTAATGTTAACATAAGAACTAATACGAATTTTACACTTTATATTGTTGTATTTGAATTTGTTGATATCAAATGAGTAGAAAATTAATTTTATTCTAAACTGTCGTGGTAAAAGCAATAGGTTGTATGTCAAAAAAAAATTCATTTTACTTTATTTTACAATCGTGGCTAATGTAGTGAAGTACACCAACTGCAATATACCATACATAGGCCAACAAGAAGCTGGCAATTTCCCCTTTCAATAGAACGAATAAAATACATAATTATAAAAGCACGAGGGCAAAATAAGAACGTTTGTTCGTCGTTCCGACGACGATTTATTTATTGAGCCTTGCACTTTTATTGATCAACATTTGGCTGCTAGAAATCAAACAAAAAACTTATTTTGTCAAAAGGGTGAAACGATCGATTTTACATTTGCACGTCTTAAAAAAACATTCAGATGTGAAACATAAATTTTTTCGGGAACATATTTCAAACAGATATTTAGAAAATGTCAGTTTTGACTGTTATCGAGTTTGCGAGTTCGTGACCCTGCCTATTAAGTGTAAACTATATCAGACAATTCAATTCTATACTATATTATGTTTGCCGTTCCTCTGTTGTGGTTAACAGCTTCGACATTTTTCAAACTTAAAGTTGTCATTTTTCAATATTCATACGATAAATCTTACCCTCGTTATTTCAGTTCTCATCTTGTAATTGCTCGTGTGTTTAATATCTCACCGAAACAGGTTGCACGTAAACAATTTTATCGATTTAAAGATAGCATCTTCCAATCAAGAATAAGAAACAGCGCCTGAACAATGCCCGGGGCGTAATTACATTGTAACGATAAGTCGAGACATTTCTTCGGCCGCAATTTAATTCTGCGACAAATTAATTTTGCACGTTTTTCTTCAGAGAACCCCTAAACGGCAAGACAGGCTGATTCGTTACTTGACATGTTGCTTGTGTTTTGATATATCCGTGCATATCCTCGGGGCCTTGCGCTTCGGATTTGATATGTAAAATAACAACTAACCCAGGTGAAATTGCTATCCTTCCCTGATAACATTTCCTACAATGAAAAGATTTATTTTTATTATCTCCATCTAATTCAAAGGTGACTTTCATTTTATGTATGGAAATTTCGCCTTCCGCTTGTAAAAAAAATAACCGCAAACCAGGCCAATACTAATTCGATCGCTTAATTCAAAATTTTACCCGTGGAAGTGCAGCCGTGCTGAAAAATCGTGAAATCGAAATCCGTAAACAGGACTGCATCCTATTTCCATCTGTGTAATTTCGTTTACGTTCTGTGCTTTGCAACAACATTTCTAATTTACATATTGCTCTTAAGTTTAATAAGTAGCAGGTGTTCGTGTTATTACAATTTTGAATATAGTTCACTACTTAACTCAGCAAATAATATTTTAAGCGATTACCAAATAAACACGTTTCCAAAAAGTCGTCGCGTAGGAAGAAACGCAGACTTACAAAAGGAAAAAAGTGTCAGCATTCAGAAATTTAACTATTCCTGTCATTTTTCGGCTTTATCGTTTACGTTCTTGCTTACCTTTATTTTTAAGGGTTTCTAAAGGTTACAACTGAGATAAAACCGTATAGGCGTGTGTAACTGTGGAATATCAAAGAGTAGTTAAATTTGATGATTGATCCAAAAGCGTTGGTAACACAATGTAAAGTGCGCGGATTTTAAAGCGTGTTCGTAAGTAGCAATCGGCATTTTTCCTTTTTTTGTATTAATATTATCATCAATTACGCTTTGGTACGCTACAAAGTGCCATTTCGTGCTAAGAATCCTTCGTCAGAGTTAACTACTTGAGTGCGTCGAGATTACCCATCTACACCCGTCCCTCCTGAAAAAGATTGAGCGCATTATGCACTTCCTCTTTGTTATTTTTTCTTATAATGAGCTCAGGACTGAATTTCAAAAATTTTGCAAATAACAAGGCAAGTTTGCAAGCGAACAAATAAATTCATTTCCATTATTTGTTTAAGATCCGAGGGCGCCATTAGAGCGCCTAATAGGTTGTGTAAGTATCGGAGCGTAAGTTGTAATCATGTCATATTTTAGAGGTTCTGACCCTAGGCGTTTGCTACCGGTTAGATTGATTCTCCCAATTTGTAAAATAAATTGGAGCAGCTGTACCTTTCAAAATTTGAAGCTCCGAAAGCATAACTGCACCTGCGGTTACTTGTACTTTTGCCTACAATCGTGAATAATAATTATTTTTGTAATTCGCAACGCTGATCCGATGATAAGCTCGACTTTGAAACTTCTTGCGGGTGCAAATTAAGTCCTACCAGTCTAACAATTTATGCCGCATATTTGGCACACAAGTGGTGAGCGGTTATTTTATCTCACGCTTTCCCAGCCAGCTGGTTAATGTAGGGAAATGAGGTGATGTTACGATGTTTTGTTTACAGTACATCGTCTTGCGGCGCCTTGCTGCTGCGCCCGTCTGAAAATTTACTTGTAAATAGATGGCCACGGTCTCTATGGTTACAGCACGTCTGTTCGGGGCTCCCATGCTGCAAACGCTGCCACCCAGTGTCGACATTCGAGGTTTACAGATTGACATACTACACCTCAAAGGTTCCCTAAAGACTGTTTGTATGTCAACTTGTCTACGGATGTTAATAAACAACATATATCTATGTGCGGTTGCCACAATTAACTTTTATTGGCGCTGTTGTTTGTTTCGAAATTTCCCAAACTTTGGCATCCGATACAACATTATGACGATTTTTAAATTCTGCACGCGCTCATACAAGTTTTCTCTAAATTTGTAAACTCGAGGGGGATGACGTGTGCTGAATAGTAATTTTAATGTAGACTTATGAAGGGATGCGATCTCTTCGCCGCCATCAACTATTTCGACGAATGCAATGCGTAATCTGCAAGTCAAAATAATATTTTCAATCTGGTGACAGTCACACAGCATTTGCATTCTTAAAAAATCTTGCGAACAGATTGAAATAAACAATAAAATAAACTTCTTTAAAACAAATTAGTAAAACAAAATCGGTCAAGAGCGAGTCAGGCTCGCATAATTTGGGTTCCGTACTAAAGCAACAATTTTCCCGCAACTATTACATTATCGACGAAATACGCAGTTTTCCTGTAATATATGGCTTAATATCTAATAAAGCCATCAAAATCAAAATTTTAGTTTCAGAAACCTAGGAGAACAGGGGGGACGTCATTTTTGCATGATTTTAGCTATACTATTTTTTTATATTTTATGCCATTTCAGCAAAATTGCTTACTTAGTAGATTTATTAACACTTGTCACCACGCACCACAGACAATGATTTAAAGTCGTTGCAAGAAAGGATCACTATTGCTCACTATTAAAAAGGTCAATTGGAAGTTTGCGTTTAAGTCTAGTGTGCACTGAAGCTATATTATTAAGACCACTAAACTTAAAATTGTAAAAACATATTTTTAGAATTCTTACAGCTCTTTCAAATGATACTCCACACGATATATTAACTTAAACTTTTTTTCATTGGTACCAAACTGGCACCAAGGGGCAAAATACACAAAAAATAAATTTGTTTAATTTAAAAGTACGTTTAATTCTAAGAAAAATGGTATATATATATATATATATATTTTGTTTCTACTCAGCTTATTTGAAGAATTATAATAAATTTAAAATAGGCGCGTGACGTCACTGGCCCTTGCTCCTCGCTGCGGATTATCTTACACGCGTAAAAAATGCTCCCTTCACACGATAATTTACCTACCTTAAAACTATATTTTCGAAATTTTGTTGCGAGTATTGAGACTGTTTTTTTGTACTGAAGGCGATCGTGCAACCAAAATTTTAATATAGTGTCTAGTTTTTTTTTTTAAATTATTATATTCTGTGAGCTACAACCGTTTATACGCACACTTAAATAACATAAGGACGAAATGCTCAGTCGGTGCTGTTCTTGTTTAATATTTAAAAAAATAACTAAACACTGAATTGAAATTCTGATCTTTTATCGTCTTTGGCACAACCATTCACACGGTCTCATATAAAATAAGCATTAACAATATAATTGTTAGGCAGATAAATCAGTGTGCGAAGCGAGTAGCTTTTACACGTAAAAGATACGCCGGTCACTTACATCCGGGCCAGTGACGTCACACGACAATTCTAAATATCTTAATATCTTCTAAAACAATTTTTTTACATTGAATTTTTACCAACTAGCTTTTAATAGTTCTGGCTACAATAATTTAACATTAAATAATAATTTAAAAAGATTTTTTTATGTATCGTGTTCCTTTAAACTAAAACCATTTTTATCCAGTTATTGACGAGCGATATGTGTGCGCGTCATCAAGATCTATCATTATGCCACATTTCAAGTTTCTACGTTACTTAGTTTTCGAGAAAAACCTCTGTGACAGACGAACGGACACGGGAGTGATCCTGTAAGGGTTCCGTTTTTCCTTTTAAGGTACGGAACCCTAAAAATTGATTTATTATTATTTTTTATGTTTCCATGTTGCAGGCCCATATTACTCAATTAGATAATATTCATAAAAAATGATAATAAAAGTTTTAAGCGTCACCGATCGCTTTTGACAAACTTTGACACATTTGTACACGAAATATCACAGTAAATTGCGATAAAAATGCAAGTTAGTCTACAATATTGTGTTGATTTCATCAAAATCTCTGGGTGATTCTTTGCGGGTTAAGTAAGATTTTAATTACATTCTCTGTAATATGTTATATTCAATTTTTTTAAATACATTATGTATTATTTGGTAGAGATTATTATCACTTAATATTGTTATGTCGTGTGAGTCAATATGCTCCTTTGGTGAAGAATTTGCTATTGATTCATTGACAAAGGAATAATAATGTGAGTATTAGGTATTACCAACTGTAATACAATTGTACATAATTTATTGCTTGATCGCTCGAAAAATAAAAACTTTTATTTTTCACATAACAATAGCTATATTTACTTCAAGTTTTACATGAATTCAAAATCAAAGAATAGCATATTATTACATGATCAAGTAAAGAAGGTTTTTATCCATGAAAATTAACTTTGCTGCACGAGCCAGAGGCGAGTGCATGTAATCGTTTAACAAAATAAATACATATTATTAATATAAAACAAAGCCTCATGCATAACAAAATAAAAGAAATAAATATCATACATAACATAATTATTTATAATTCATTCATTTTGTTCCACGTTGCTAAAATGAATCAAGATTCCCTTGTTTGGCCTCTCTACGTTTATTATGCAAAATTTGCCGATAACAATCAAATAATTCGTTACAACCACGTTTTACAACACTCGCTCTCTCGTAGTTTTTGCCGTTTTCTTCTAACAACTCCATGCATTTATTGTGAGGAACTTTTATTTTGTCATTCTTCAAACTCTTGTAATTTGATCATTTTCGAGAAAAGTTCAAGATAATTATTACAGTTAACAATATTTGTAAAATATAAAGGCGCGTTTTATAACTAAAAGAAATTGTTTTTTAATTAAAGAAATTCGATACTTTTGTGAACAAAAGTGTTGTAAAGTTAAAAACACGAACCTAAAATCAGTTACGGCGTTATTTTCAACTGTGAGTGATGTAATTGAGAGTTTAAACATTTTGTTGCATTTGCATTGATTTTTGCATCAATTAATATCGGACAAAAGATTTTCCACTATCGAATTACAATCGGCTAACGCACACCGGGAGTCATTTATTTTCACCATTGAGCCGGCGACCAATTCCGAATAATGCATGCAACACCGCGAAACGAAATATAGTAATGAATTTTCAACAAGTTAAGTGTAATAAAACCAATACCGTTATTTATTCGTTTTAAAATTAGAAATGAAATTAAAAGTAAAGACAATTCACGGGATATTTACAGTTGTCGCAGTTTCCATAATTCTGTTTTAATTGCGTTTTAAATATTCATGAAAATCAAATAGATACAACGTGTATACATGACATTCCGAAGTTGGAAGATAAGAAATACAAAACGTTCTATCGTTGGCCGGCGGGAGATTCATTAAAATATAATGTCGGTGTCCCCGGTATCATGTTTAGGCAATATGTCAAGCTTAAAGCTGTAACTGCTCGTAATATATAAAAGTGGCACAGTCATTAACGCTGCAAACTTTTCAGGCGCATTCGGGTTCGTCTTGAAAGAAAGTTTACGATCTCGTATCGAAACTTTAAGCCGGTTAATGTTATTATTGACTTTGGATTTACCAAGCGTGGATAATGGATGATACGGTTTCGTTAAGAAAATCGGCCCACTCTTCCTTCATTCTTTTTAAACTATCTTTGATAGGACTGCGGTACACTTTACAAGCTATTTATTTTACATTTAATTAATTGTTTACGAATTTTTCTTTTGTAGTAATAGAACTTTTGTCGTTTTAGATATTAATAAAAATTTAAGAAAAAAGTAAAATCATGATGAAGTCAAAACTTTCGATTGTGTATGGTATCAGAGAAACAAAATTATTTTCTTTAATAATTTGCTGCAATCTTTTATTGACAAAAACATAATTTTTGTCAAGCAATGGTAGCTTTCTGTTACAATACAAACACTAGAACCATTCAGCATTTAGTGATGTTCTATACAAAGTTTTATACAGAAGGAGCAAAATATTTACATTATTCTCTAATATTATTCAACTAATTGACAATTCAAAATCCAATACTTTTTATTGAAATTAGTAACTATTTTATTTGTTTTATTACAAGTAATGTTCAAAATGACATTGTGCTGCTTATAGAAATCGTTGGCATCTGTTAATAATGTTAAATGCTGGATTGTTCAACATATTACGATTTCATATTTCTTAAACGGGATTATGATCAATAAGTTGATCTTCCGTGTCAATTTCCTTTTCGTTAACGAGATCTTTTAGTGTACCCCAGAAGGGGAAATCTAGACAGTTCAAATCTGAACTTCTTGCAGATCACTCCCTTACTTAATTCCCTAATGGACCGGATCGCCATCCACATGTCTCTTCAAACGTCTTAAAATAAAATCCGCATAACGTTTTTTAAAAAGTCCGAAAAATTACCAGCATTTAAACGATGAGGCCAAAGGTATGGTTGAATTACTATAGCCCCAAGAAGCCCGCTTCATACTTTTATACTGAACCTAACTTGGCGACTTGTTTGATACAAAGTTTGAAATTTTTTATCTTACCAATAATATGTATTATGAATATTAAATACCCCGTTTCGTGTGAAAGTTGCCTCATCTGTACGTAAAATGTTGTGTATGAAAGTTGATTGGCTTCTTGGTGGTGACGTAACCAGACTACCTACAAAATGCCAACCGTTGTGAACAATCTTCTCATACAACACAAGTTCATCTACTGGATGTCTAGAGTATATCTTCGCCAGATGTTAAGATATCTATAAGATGTCTAATGTAGGGCGGCGATATACTTTAGCCATCCACTAGACATACATTCGTCACAAACTCGGACATCCAGGGTATAGCCCGGTCGGATTTCTATTATATATACATTTTGTCTATCCAGAAGATATCCGTATTTATAGTTATTCGTTATCTTATAGATATCTATTGTATGTATATATTAGATATTACTTTTTTCTGTAGAGTGGATATTCATTAAAATGTTTATTCATTATCTTAAGGATTTCTAGGATTTTTTTAAATTTATTTTAACAAAAATTAATAATTAATTAATTAACTAATAATAATAATTACCTTATATACACATTATTTACCCATTATACAAAAATTAATATTTGGACAATCTCATAATGTTTCATTAATTTTCTATTTTAAATGTTCTGCGGTGTTTTCAGAAAATCTTTAATTCATTTTAATCCCTGGTTTTGATCACTTATGCCCTGAACTAAGTTCAAGGTACCCTGAAAATAAAATTGAAAGATGACTTCATTAATTTATTAATTTTTATTTAAGACAAAAATTCGAATAATTACCCTTGCTTTTTTTCCTCTCAGTTGTATTGTTTCATAATACATCGTTCATTAGTTGAGGCATAGTTCTTCCAATGAAATCGCCAAGATCATTTCCCCCAATTCTTAATATTTCAATTTTCTGAAAATAGAAATATATTTTAGTTCTTAATATATTTTGTTAAGAATGTACTTACCGCTTCATCATCTGCTAAGTAAGTTTCTAGTACGTCATCCACGGGCGAAATGTGCAGAATTAAATATTCAAAACAAGGAAAATATTTCTATTGTCACGTATACCTACCTGCGTCAAGTTAGCGCATTTGTTACCCACCTGTACGAAAATTTACCAGACAATGACAACGACCCCCCCCCTCCAATAGAAATTTTTAAAGAATTTTTAAAGAATGTCGTAATATAACTGCTTATTATTTATTACGTAAATTTAAGATTTTCTCAACAAATTACGCTTTTATTACAATTTATTACAAATTAATTGATAAAAATTCTTTAATGTGTTAATTTATTTATATTTAAAATTATATTACCCAAAGGAATATATTTATTCGAATCAACAATCACAGAAAAACCAATATAAATATTACATAATATTACAATATGGAAATTTGATTAATTTAATTTAATACTATAAAATATTTTTAATACACGCAAAATACAAATATCGCATATTTTAAAAATTTAATTCAAATGTTGTAGTTATACATATAAGTTTTAACTTGTCATAGATATAAATATAAATATATTAATTTGGAACATATTTGAAAACATGGTTCCTGGATATAAAAATATGTGGATCCTGTCGTCTGTTTCGGATCTTTAAAAAATATCTTCTGAATATCGGGCGCTGTATATCTACTGGAGGCTAGCTAAACATACATAGCCTAGCCATGAATTCGACATCCAGTAGATAATTATTAAGTGTTGTATGGGTTGAGGAAGCAACCCCTAGACTCGGTGAAAATGATGAGGATGTCAGGAGTTTTCTCTTAAAACTCGGTGCACTAAAGAATGTAAGTGTAAGTGATTAGCTCAGGTTTAGTTTCAAAGTCATTTAATACATTTTTCTCGATTTTGGGCACCATTCAAACCGCGGAGAGCCTATATTCATTCAGACTGCCGATGTACGTCTCCTTGATTCTCTCAAACGTTGATCTACCCTTCGGATAACGTTTGCATTAGGATGTCTCCTGTGTGGATAACCTTCAGCATACAAATTTGCAGCCTGAAGAAAATTACCACTACACTCACCAAATACAAAATGCATATCTCCGTACTCTTGGAACGTGTTTGTCATGTTTTTTCAAAAGAAGAAAATCTAAAGTAACTCCAAATTCCGAAACTTATAACAAAACTTACAAAAATTCCACAACAAATAATTCAACGAATTAAGTAACTAATAAAGAGCACAACAAAATAATGATTAGAGCACGAAATAATGTGAATATGTTACTAGGAATTTTATACGTTTAAAAAGTGGCATTAATAAAAATGAAACACTCCCCAGAACATTTGGAACACAAAAACAAAATCAAAATATCACTTTGTAGTAATGGAACTACAGCGCAAAAACCAGTTCAGTTCAGTATCATTTGGGAAGAGTGGAGAGATTATTGTAATTCACGGTTCGATATATCAGTGATTCGGTAGTTGTAAGAATTTTCATTTGCTGATTGTAGGAACGCTTCCAGTTGTTTGATCGACATCGGGCCCTCATAGTAACGCCATTTTGACACTTTTCCACAATTTGGATTTTTTCCCAGCAGCTTACAGAACTTTCGAGACAAAAATCTGCAAACTTACACATAAACAAAAAAATAAATCCGAAAAAGAATTCTTACTTAACATGATGCAGACGGACTTCTTCAATTCCACGACATCTCGTTACTAACGTACACAAATGTTTGCTTAAAAGTAACCGATTGCTCGCACAGCCCCAGCAATCACAAATCGCTATAGTTTTAAGGCTCTTGCAATTTCTAGAAATCTAAAAACATGTTTAAATCGCATCATATTTACTTTGTCGGTGAGGTTACCGTATTCAAGATTATATTTGCGTCGTTTCGATAGCTCATAGAGAAATCTTTTAAATCTCTAGCAGTTTGAAGCCAGGCAATTAAAGTATGTGTCGGTATATTCTTTCCGACCACTATGTTTTGCCAGAGTGTAGGTGCGTCGCATATTTGCCGAAATCTACGACATACCGATCGCAAACTACAGTACAAGTGCATCTGATCGCAATGTTTAAAAATCTTTAACAAAATTTCGTTTGGTAATTCTAAAATGCCTGGAGAGTATTTTGTTGTTTTGCCGCCAATCGCTTCCTCTTCGAACGGTATTTTCCTTTTGCGTGCTGCACTTCGTAACCAGTATCGGGACATTGTTTTAGGTTCTGCGGTCATTTTAACGAGGAATTTAAGTTAAATAAAATTTACCTAAAATTTTTGATTTTTCAAAGATGTCAAACAATTTCAATTATTTCGTTTGCGTCATGGAATAGTGATTTATCAACTATCAAAAATAAAGAAATTCAATTGAAATTTAGGCATAGCTCAGATTGCTACTTAATATTGTCACCCATCGGACATTCGGCATAAGTAAGGTTTCACCTTTAGGATAAGAGAATGTTTATCACTCAGATGATGGAAGCTGTACATCAAATAGGTAGTATATTAAAAGACTAACGTTCCAATAATGCCTTTGTAAAATGACAGCAAAAGTTTGTCCTCTTAAGCCTAAACACCCGGACTCGAAATCGTTTTTTTTAATTTCCTAAGCCTATTTTTTATCAAAATTTTACCAAATTAGTACAAAAAATCCTAAAAGTGATACCATTCAATAGATACATCACTCTTTTTCGTAATTGTCTGAAGAACCCTCAATAAAAAATAAATTCAAAAAATTCAAAAAAACACGGATTTACTAGAAATTTCGTAACAATGATTTGTTCTTTGAAAAATTTCTAGAAATAAGATCACGAAGTTGAAATCAAAATCTAGATATTCTGGTTACGTCCGGACAAGGCCAAAATCGTCGATCTTCTTTTAACATTGGCGAATTGAGCATACGTTTGTCGTAGTTTCAACTTTTATACCGAAAACGGCAACTTGAAATATAAATTTGACGGAACTGAGCATATCACCTTAATATTTTATTAAGGCTGCGTTATAGTAACAAAAACTGCGTGAATATTTTGCCTTTTGTGATTTTAAATAACTTTTTTATGGTGTAGCTATTGCTGCTACGGAAGATTTTCCACCTACATCTATCTAGTAGTTATTTTTTTCGAATTTTTGCACTATCCCTTGACTATAACTAAACAAGCAAACATATTTTATGTTAATGGATTGGTATTAGCACTAACGCAATCGCATTGACAGTTCTCAAAAAATTGAAAATTAAGGGCGTCCAGGAATTGTAAGTTTCATTGCAATTTAAAATTTAATTTTAAAGCATGTCGGATCTTTTTATAGGAACTGTATGAATTCGACTCATTTATGCACTCCGCCGGAATTACGAGAGATAGCAAGTGACGCTATTAATAAATTGTTACCTGAAAAATTCAAGAAAAAATTAGTTTCTTTCCAAATTTTGTGTGATTAGATCTCTTGTGCATAATACGCCTGCATAATGAAAATTACCTGATGAAAAAGGTTAAGTTAAGTTGATACCAAGTATCTATTATTATACGGGGTGTCTGCTAACATGTGCCTCACAATTTGAAGTCTGGTTCTACCCTTCAAAACAAGTCTCTTAAAATTAATCATTAATTAAATCCGTAACCACAATTATTGTAGTTATAGCAACGATTGTTGGCAAAATCGACCCTTAGAATTCTTGAAGTTTTTATTTAATTTATTAATATTAACTTCAAATTTAAGAGGGGGACTGAATTTCAGTCATGCAACAGAGAGCGCTAAGTACTCAAATTATTCGACATTTATAGCCAAAAATCTCAGTCAAAGTGAAATAGACGTTTTAACGAAATACCTAACTATTATCAATCTTTGATCTATTAAATGGCAGATTTTAAAGAGTCTGTTATATATTTTCCGAGATATACACAAGAACACGTTCAACATTTAATGAAAACCAATTGTACAGAAGCCAGTGAAACTGTATCCATATATTCGTTATTGATAGTAAATTGAAAATGCAAAATATTGCAAGACAAGTGTTTTCTGAGCAAAAACCATTTAGGAGTGTAAAATAGTGTGATTATTATGTCACAGTTGGCGCTGTTTCATAAACTTGAAGTCAGCGGCCAGTATCGTGACGTCATCGACCGAATTCCGCTCGAATTTTTGCTTATGTGACGATTGACATATTCTTTGCCCCCCCCCCCGAGTTTAGACAAATAATTTGACCATCTAGCGGTCAGATGCGCACCCACAAATTGACTGCGTCAGAACTTATTTTACCAACCACAATAATGACAAATCAACATATTTTCGACTTCCATTATTACTATGGTGAACATGTACGTAATTTTGTCTATCCCCTTTCTTTCAGTGCTCCTCTTAAACCTTTTGGCGGTTTACATTGAAATTTACAGTTGTATTTTCTCAAAAACTCTAAAAACATATAAACAATTTTAATCTGTATTTTGAAATTCCTTTTCGTTTTTAACTTTCAGTCATATTGTTACAAATACTTTTTCTGTAGAATAGAACAGATCTAAAAACTTGTATTTCCGTTAATATCATAATATTTTGGTGTAAGTAGTTTATAGAATATTTTTAAATACAACGAGCAACATTGTTCAGCTTGGTACATAGGTACATAATTTGTATCGTCAGTTTTAGATAACCCATTATACTATAACATTAAATTGTTACGGCAGTTTGAGCGGACGTTTCATAATATTTTAGTGTCATAGTACAATAGGTTGTTTAAAACTGGTTACGTAAATTATGTTACAAGCTCTAGCCTAGAATCACCATACGTGTCACCATGTTTTATGCACATTGTGATGTTGCATAACTCCAGCTCTAACGTCTTCGCCACAACAAATTAATTCTATAGCAGGTTGTCTAAAGCAGGTGAAATTACTTTTCTTCCTCCTCTATGAATTTAATACCATTACAGACCGAATAAATAACCATACAATCATCATATTCAAATTAGTTAGGTTTGTATTTATCGAAGTAGAAGTCAAGTTGACCAGGCTTTTTCGATACAAACAAGTACGTGAATAAGTCATGGCGATAAGGGTTTAGTTTTTCAACGATAATGACAACGACGTGATACTTCTTACGGATTTGTTAGATTATAATGCCGGCGCCAAACAAAAACCATTTGACTTATTGGTTTGGTAAATGTACTTAACCAACGCCATCTTTATTTTACAAGCCGTGAACTAAGAAATTTGGCAGCAGTGTTGCTAGGCGGACATTTTGCGTTCTTCAGTTCAGCATTGCATCATTGAGTTGTTGTTGATATTGTTATAAAGTGCAGTTAACGTTAGATAGTTGTGGTATTTCCAAACCTGTGTGTATTTATCAGAATATTTAACTCAATAATTTGATATTCGACAATATAGAAAGTAAGTACATTTAACCTTTGGTTCATGCTTTTCACATGAAAACTTTTTAGATGACTAGAAAATGTTGTGTCCCAAGCTGCAAATCGAATTACGAAAGTGTATCCGTAAAGGGGCAAGCTGCAGTTACTACGTTTTCATTTCCATAAGATGAAGAAACGAAAAAGAAATGGCTTCGAGCTATCCCGAGGAAAAATTGGCAGCCTACGAAGTATTCATCTGTTTGTATAAAACATTTTAACGAAAATGATGTTATATTAGATCAGATATACAAAAACGGGTCAACTGTTACTACGTTGCTATTAGCACACCCAAAATGAAAGGAAGACGCTGTACCCACAATTTTTCAAAATCTTCCAGTTTATCTGTCTTCAACTTCAACAGTAGTTAGACGAAAAGACCCTGAAGTAAGAAGGAAAGCGTTGCAATCAAAAGAAGCTGGAAAAATTGAAGAATTTGTAAAATCTGATATTATAAATGACTTTACAAATTTTCTTGACACTTTTCAAACAAAACTAAAGGTATAAACAGTGAAACAAAGTGGAACTTTAAAATTAAGAGCAACTTTGGTGTTTGGCTGTATTTATTAAATATTGAGTGTTCTAATAGTTCTTCTGAAAGTGAAACTGAGTTAAGTGCCGCCGAAATTTTATGTAGTGTTCTTGTGAAAAGTGATTTAACATTAAAACTCTTTATTGGAAAAGAAGAAATTTCTGCTCACGATTTGAACTGGATTCTCCCTTGTGATTTAAAATTATCTCGATGGTCGCAACTTGAAAATATATTAGTTAGGTATGCCAACGTAAGTCAACACAATTTAAGGACTCGATCTTTTGAATTTTTCTTGCAAAAGTCGTATGAAAATTTAGTTACGTGTAACGAAAAAGCTGAAGAAATGGAAGACTATCAACATAAAAAACAATTGGAACTTTTAATTGATCAGTTAAACATGATATTGTTAAAAAGACGAAAATATTCCCCAGCAACTATTTTGTTTGCATTTATGGCTTATTCATATTCATCGTCTTGTTACATGCTCTTACAAGATCATTTGCTGCTGCCTAGTAAACGATATTTACAACAAATATCTTCTAGATTTAATGTAAAACCAGACAAAAATCTTTCAAATACAAGTCACTATTTGAAACAAATTTCCAAAAACTTGACTGTTCGAGAAAAATATACAATATTACAAATTGATGAAATTTATGTGAAATCTAAGTTAGATTTTAAAGCCAATGGAATTGTTGGCAGTTCAGAAAATAATGCTAAGGATCTGGCAAAAACTATTCAAACTTTTATGATCTCTTCTGCTTTTGGTAATTTTAGTGAAGTTATTCGACTAGTTCCTGTGAATAACACAACAGGAGATCAGTTAAAGATACTCGTTAATGAGGTAATTGAATTTGTTCAAAAATGTGGTTTTCCTATAGTTGCGATACTAACTGATAACAATAGAATAAATCAGAATATGTTCACTTTAATTTCTCCAAACGAATCTATGCCAAATCCATGCTTCCCTGATATTAATACTTACCTATCGTATGACACTGTTCACATTTTTAAAAATGTTAGGAATAACTGGTTGAACAAAAAAGATACTTTTCACACTTTAATATATCCTGATTTTGAAAATTATACAATAAAACGGTATGCATGTTTCGAACATTTGCGACTATTTTTCAAGGACGAGCAAAATAAGTTAATTAAAAAAGCATATAAGTTGAGTTATAAAACTTTGTATCCCTCGAATTTAGAGAGACAAAACGTTTTGTTAGTGGATAATGTTTTTCATATGTCAACTATTGCTGCTTTACAAACGGAAGAAAAATGTACAGATACTGCAAATTTTTTACAAATTTTCCGCATCTGGTGGGATATTGTAAATTCTAAAAACCCTATCGTAGGAAAAATAAAAAGAAATGAATGGGCAGGACCAGTTTGTAGTATTGAGGATGAAAAGTTATTGTTTTTGAAACGTTTTTTGTCTTGGATAGAAGCATGGCAGTCTTTCAAGGACAAAGCTGGCTTAAGCTCCGACACATTTGAAGCAATAAGAAGAGCATCTCAAGTGTTATGTAAAATTGCTAACGATGCTTTAACAAAATTTAATGTTTCGTATGTACTCTTGGGGAAATTTCAAACAGACAAGTTAGAGAAAAGGTTTGGAATGTACAGACGACTATCTGGATCAAACTATAATGTATCAGTTAGGCAAGTAATTGAATCAGAAAACAAATTACGAATAAGACATATTTTGAAAATGATCAATAAAAGAGAAGCATGCTTTAGCAACTTTGCTAATGAAAGTATTGAATCAAATTTATATAATGTTGACATTGATCAATTTCGCCCCATTATAACTTCAAATTATCTTGAATTATGTGAAATCGAGGAATCAAGCTGCATATATGTTTGTGGCTATGGAGCACGATCTGTTTGCAAAAAACTGGAATGTACTGCCTGTGTTTTTTTATTTGAGGAAGGACGCGGTAGTAATGTTTGCAACGAATATTTTGACTTTTTACAGCGAGGTGGCTTAAGTGTACCAAGTTACCATGTTAAGTGTGTTTTCTTTCATATGTATGCTTTGTTAGAATATATTGTAGCTAATAGCGTGTGGGAAACAAAATTTTTGCAATCTTCCTGTCAAAAAGGCATTTTAATTCAACTGACACAGTTAAGCTTAAATTCCAATAACTTTTTTCAACAATTTGAATTACATTGTCTGTGTGGCAACGATGTTTCTAGATTGTTTAAAACATTGTATTCTGTTTTTGCAAATATTCTGTTGAATAACTACACAAAATATTCAAAAGAAACAAATGGCACTAAAAATTTAGAGAAAAAAGGAAATTAGCTACGCTAACAAAAGAGAAGAATAAACGTTAAAAATATGTTATTTGTAAATAATGTTATTTAATGTTTAATAAATACCACAAAATAAAATTTCCTGCCTTTACTAACTTTTGTTTTATTTCTTAATACTATCAGAATAATGATGTAGTATGGATCATTTCATGTTAGTTATTTTTTAATAAGTTTCGATTGCAACCGACGTGCAATGATACCCGGCCTACTTCTGTGCATTAATGCGGTGTTGCCAAGCATGGCTTCACGGCTTGTAAATAAAGATGGCGTTGACTTAACCCTTGGGCCCAGATTATTTCAAATATCTACAAAGTGTTAACCGTCGCCCCATAACTTTTGTTGAAATATTTGATCTTCAAACCCGATCTTTACTCTATTATTATACAAGACTTATTAAACTCTTAGTATTGGTAAACAAGGTTCCAAATTAATTTTATTACATATCTATCCCTACTGCTAACCACTAAATCATTAGTATAATCTTTTGCAAAACTTGCTTTCGAAAAAAAAAACAATAATTAAACTGTAATAGTTGGCAACATTTTAAAAGCTTCGTATTATTACATTTCCTGCCTTACTGATTGTGTGAGGAAATATTAAATTTACAGTACTTAATCTATTTAATGTTTTATCTATTTAAATCTGCACTTTCGTAAGAAATCATTACGGACTAAGGAATTAAAATACGACTATAAAATTAAAATCTACATTAGACAACTAATAACTTCGTTGAATTCTAGAAACGCAATGCTTTTAACTAGAAAGCAGTTACTTATTTCAATCGCTTTATTAAGATTTCAATAATTGTATCCTCATTTTATAAAGAAATACTTTTAAAAGTTTTTTCTACTCTCACCTAAGTAAACTTTTATTAGAGCAGTTTAGGCATACTCAGTTACAAAAACTGATGCACCGAAGTGATCTTATAAGGGTTCCGTTTTTTCCTTTTAAGGTACGGAACCCTAAAAAGAGGGGAACTGCAATGTTATAAATATTATGCTGCAGTAAGTGAGGGTATTTTCATTCATTACTAACATTATGTTGGCGATATTAGCAGTTAATATGTTCTTGATGTGTGAAAAAATAATTTGAAATATAAACAGACAATTCCAAGAAAAAGCATACCAAGACTTGAGTTGTAAGCTATGCAATTTGTTAGAAATATTTGCCCTTACAATGCTCAAAATGTAATATGCTATTACCTTATAGGTAATTTTAAATTGCTTGTTATTCATCAAATTTTTAAGCCAAATGAAGCTAATTAAGAAATCAGTTGAGGGGTGATATAAATAGAATGAGCAAATTGGCAAAGATAGTAATAGCTATAAAAGTAAACTCCCAAAAACCCTAGGGATGTCCACCAAAACGATGGCATGAATCATAGTCTTCAACATCGAAGGAAAACCCTTAAACGCAGAAGGTATAACAGTAAAATAGGAAATAAACAGGATTATGCCTGACATAAAACGACAAAGGTTAACTACATTTTTTTTTAATTTACTTTACAAAAAAAAAAGAAAATGTTTGATTTAATATCCTTAAAGATTGTCAATAAAGAAATTGTAGGGCAAACAAGTCGAGAATCAGTTTTAGGAAAAATTACAAATTTATTGAACGCAAGGAAATATGTTTTGATTTTCATGTAAATAATAATATTGAACTACAAATGCGATTATGCACATAATTTGTGATTTGTTTTTCAGTTTCAAAAATAAAATACTTGTTTAAATTAATACAAAATAAGTTCTCAGTGTCATTAAATTTTTGTAAAAGTAGAAAAGTAGTCTCGAGAATGCAATTTGTGTTTCCTATTCTGACTGTTCATTTCTAAATTGAATATTCAGTATTTATAAAAATTTAATAACTAAAACTATATTAAATTATACAGATATGCATACATAAACATCGCAGGACACATTAATCACTATAGCTGTCATTATCACTATCACTGCAATCACCATCGCTATTAATTGTAATGTTTATTAGATTTATGTTGTCTACTGTTTGTTCTCTAATCCATCATTCGTCAATTATTCTTTCCGCGTGTGTGTGACCTAATTAAATTAATTAAATGTATAATTTCACAGTGACTTCTGAGCATTATCAATATACCAATATACCAATATATTTGTCATAATGTTGTTTGCATATTATCCATACAAATTCTATGGGGTTAAATAGACAATGATGGCAGTTTTAACAATTAATGTCGATATTTATGGGCAAGTTCGTTAGTCACTTAACGGGAGCTAGTGAGTTGTCTATGAAGGTCAGAACGAACAATCAAGCTTTTTAGTATATTTTTTTTATTGTACATATTTTAATTACTTATAATGAATTTAATTTCAGAATTAATATAATAGTATGATACTTACTTAACATATTACAAAAGGTGGAGTTGGTGATTGCGATAAAGAGAAGCTTGCTTACAGTGAATGAGTAGAACCAAACAGTCGAGGTCGGCACAAACGTGATGTTGGTGGTAAACTTCCAATTTCATGTTTGCTGTTTCTAAAACACTAATGGCATTTCCTTTTTGAACTGCAGCAGATAGTCATTGTGTAAACCAAGAACCAATTAATTCGTATTGTCAGTTGCTTCTACAAGACATTATTGCGCAAGTCTTCTATAAATCATTTTGTGTTTAGACCATAAGGATCAAAAGTCTCGATCTCAATAGGTACAAACATTGCAGAATTTTTCCATTTTATGAGATTTAGAAGATCCAAACTAGGTATTTTCCATGGAAGTAAGAAATCGGGGTCATTCAATCTGAGCATTTTATATTAATTCGAACTATAATTCCAACTGAAGAGGGGCAGTTAGTAGGATACGAAAATATATATTTTATACTTTTGCTTTAGTAATGAGTGCTTAATAATATAACATATGTATACAATTTTGACAGAATCGCTTAAATGTTACAGAAGATTGAAAATAAAGCTTTCCTCATCGGAAGTTTCTTTCTAAATAGTCATATTGCTTCTTTCGACAGAAGCGTCTTGTGCTATATTTTCTAATGTTGAAACGACATTACTAATAAATCCTTAAATTGGAATATGTAAAATGCCAATATCAGTGCATTAATATCAAGATAAAGCAAACAAAAATAAATTATTTCTTCACAGCCTTCTAACTGTCGCGCTCATTTAAAAATGAACTAAAATACAGATGAAGATCGACCATTCCTAAAGCCCTTTTAATTAAATCATTTTTTTCCTTGTGGAAATTTCAGAACACGACCAAATAAATTTCATGATGAAGCACTGCACCTATAACTTTCTTTTAATGTTAAACTGGAAAAACACCCATCTGCAAGTATAATCACTTAAATATTTATTTTTAAAGGGAAAACGAATATTTACACTTTTTATAAGTGGAAAGAATAAAACTGGGGAAAGAAAAAATTTGTCTCTTTGTGAAAGAACGGGCGACGCCATTGCAGCGGCGAAATATCTGTTTCAAGAATGTAGACGCACGCACGTTTCGTGTCATGAATATAAAAATATTTGCAACATCGGAATAAGAACTAGAGCAAATATGGGTTGTCCCTAACCCCGAATTCGAACCTATTGTAAACATATGGTCAATTTTTCTCCGGCTTTTTCAAGAATAATAGAGAAAAATAAATTTCCGGATATAAAATTGATCGTTCCGCACGATTTTTTTATTTTCTCGGAAGGAAAATCTATTTTCAAGTTTGTACCGTCTGATTTCAGTTAAAAGCCAACCCATTCGTCTTTTATTAATTTACGTCCTCCTTTTAAGTGCTGAACAAAATCTCTTATCTTTGTTTTCTTTGTGTCGGTAGTAAACAGTCGTGATGTCTTTATATCATGTCGCATAGCTTTTCCCTTTTTCCCCGTTGTAAGGTTCTCTTACTTTCCGTTCGATTTCATTCTATTCTTTAAATGTACATGTTCCTCTCATCGCCACAGCGGCATTTCTATTTTATACGTTTTCCATTTCGCAGCATCGAAATTGCCAATCTACTTGTTTAGCAGACGGGTTGGTAGGCGACGACGACTTTTCTCGTCCGTTGCATTGTAACTGCAAACGATTTTTATTTCTCGAGCTGTTTAACAGTGTTTGCGGGAAAGCCGCGAAAATTATAGGCGCTCATAATTAACGGTGATTCGTAAGGTATTTCATTAATGGTGGAAGCGTACAATACGCGTTATGTGTAATATTGAGGGGTTAATTTAGTGCTTTGTGCAGATATCTACCATCTTAACGAGCTCGCTCTCAAACCTATCTGCGTGAGATACGGTCCTGCTATCGATATTTATGGTAAATGTTTTACAGTTGCGGTCGTCGATAATTATAAGACCGATATCGATGGATGCGCCCGTGAGTTAATGCAAACTGCGAATGCACAGATTACGTTGATAATGCATGGTCAAAGGTAATTTAGTGCGGTGACGCCACTTGTGACCGTGGTTTAACTAAAGCACGGCCGTTTCATGCGACAACGTGTTTTCGACCCGCCCTGCTAATTATCCGCATCACGGTAAAATTTTGTACAAATCTGAATATTAATCGACTTTGTTAAAATTTAATATTTTGCGCAATTACTGAACCAGATTTTATTTTGTGCACGTAATGCTACCGTACGAAAATAGGTTCGACTAAAACGTTGATCATCGGTATTATGTAAAATTGTATTATAGTAGACTCTCGATTATCCGGAACCCCGTTATTCGGAACTCCGTATTATCCGGAACAGAAACTTTTTCTAATTTCACCGTTTTATCAAAAACTGTTTATTTTTGACATCCGTTTTATCCGGAACGACAAAATATAATTTAATGACTCAAATATTTTACGGTATATGTATATTCATCAATAAAATTATAAATTTTCAACTTCACACTCACGGGTAGACAAGGTTTACAGGATTATGATTACACAGTGTTTCATGTAAATTTCCGAGGCATACGCCCAATGCACGCAACACAATATACAAAAATCACAACATGCTAGATACAAAAAACATATATTTAAGTTTCATATTTTTTTAAACTCCTGATATAAGTTATTGCAGCCCGATTATACAGGCAGCATTACCCTGACCGTAGACACCCAACCGACAAAACATTTAAGAGCGCCCCACGAAATGGTGGGGGTTTGACAGTTTCATCCCACAGTCCAAATGTTTCTAAACTAAGAAAATGTAATAATTTTTCTGCTTCATAAATGGCCCGAAAATACCAAATGAAACATCAAATCTATTTTTAGAATTTCTGGGATGGGAGCAAGGCTTCTAAACACTTATATTGTAACGGAAGGTTACCGCATACCCATCAGAAACAAAATAGCAAAGTCAAGGCCAATGATTACATTTTGCCGCGAAGTTTTGACGGGCCTTTGATTCTGGAACGTCATCTCGTTGATAATGGCCACAGTTTTGACAACCTTGGGGACCAACCTTTTCTTAACCTTAAACGTTTTTAATCTCTTACTGCCTTGTTATAAGATATAAGAACTTTAAAGGCTCTAATGTAGTTTACAAATAATCTAACCTGGGTCATCACAAAGTTTCAATAATTTTTTTTTTAATTGTTCTTTTTTTAAAATACATGTTTTATAATAAATCGGCATTATTTCTCAACTAAAACTATCTGACGGCCGACTTCCAACCTACTTCTATCTATATTCTATCTAAATTCCGCTGTAATTTTAACAATTAAATGCGATTGTCGCTAAACATCGGAACCACTTTTGTTGCTCATTTCGCGCCACGCCAAAATAGGCCCCCCTTAAACACTGTTTTAATTAATTAAAAATAAATACAAAAATTATGAAAATGAAAACCATGTGAAGATAATTCAACGAAGCAAGTGTTCAAATTGACGTCCATCATTTTCTAAGCAGGCTGGATTGTGTCTCATAACAGATCCACGAACCCTAATTAAAATTTCTGGTGTGATTTCGCTACAACGAGCACATTCTCTCTTTTAATACCTCCAAAACTTGAAATGGAGTTTTGTATACTTTATTTTTTACAGTTCCTCATAGGAAGAAATCCAAGGAAGTCAGATCCAGACTACGGGGTGGCCATGCATTCACGCTATCCCGTCCTATCCACTTTCTTCCAAATCTGTTGTCAAAATAAGTGGACTCATTTCGCGCAAAATGGGGAGGGGCCCCATCCTGTTGAAATCATATTCTTTTTCTAATTTCTAAGGGCACAACATCTTCCAAAAGTGTTGGTAAAATGTCCTGCAAAAAATTTAAATAAAAATCACCGGTCAAATTATTTTCAAAAAAATAGGGACCAATAACGTAATTGTCTACTATGTTGCACCACACATTGATTGAAAAGACGTTCTGAAAATGGCTTTGTCGTATCCAGTGTGAATTCTCCAACGCATAATAATGGCAGTTAATGACGGTTAACTGCTCCATTATTCGAAAATTTTTCCTCATCGCTGAATATCACCAATCTTAAAAAATCTTCTTGGTGATCTACCTAATCTTGCATAAAATTACCAAAATTGTAACGTTGTGCATAGTCAGTTTCCTTTAATTCTTGCACTAAGGTCACATGGTAGGGATGAAATGTATTTCCTTTTATTATACATACTGACGACAGACTGATTCCAGTTTTACACGAACTATGCCTTTTTGGTTTTGGTCAATTCTCCCTTAATTAATTTTCAAGTTGTTTAAATGTTTTCTCGGTTGGGTGTCTACGCTCAGGGTAACATTACCTATACAGATATCTGGCTACAACAACTGCATTTTTGTGACACTCGCCGTAGATTATTATCATATCCACTCGTTCATCGTTTCAAACATTTTGCAAATTTAAATTGTCACTTTGAAAGTTATTTTTGTCAGGGGTTTCCAAACACATGACATTTAGATATTTGTTTTTTGTACCTAGCATGTTGTGATTTTTGAATATTGGGTTGCGTGCATAGGGTGTAGGCCTCGGAAAGTTAGGTGAAACACCCACGCATCATTGCTGATAATCGAGAGTTCTACTGTTCATATAAATATACTATAGCAGGGCGTTATAAGTTTTGCCGCGGCCATAATACCTATTAAAAATTGAGGGAAAATTATGCAATTCACATGTTACATGAGTTGAAATATACACTTTCGATGAGTGCAAAAAATTTCCAAAATATTTTGATTTGAAGCGACAAAGTTATAAAAAAAAGAGTTTTGCTCGAGAATTATCACCAGAATTACCTTTAAAAGTGAAAATAAAAGAAATTTTTAACGTTGAATTTATTATTTTACAAAAGATGCTCGAAATATTATCTCTCTTGTTGTATGCATGTACGGATGCGTTTTCAAAAATTGCCGCGAACCCAACTTGCCAAATTTGTGAAGAAATATTGAGAACCCTTACTCTGTACCTAATCGTGTTGCTCAACTTCTTTATTTTACGACAACTGCCCTAAATAATAAGTTCAGTATCCTTAACTGATTCTCTTGTTGGATAAATTGGTCACCTTTTCTCGTAAATCAAATAAAAAATACCTTGTAAATGCCTTTATTTAAGAAATGTAAGTTGGTAAAATTCATTCAATCAATTGAATAACTATCAATTGAGATAAAGCCAAAATTTTATCTGATTGTTGTTCTAATTTTTTTTTCTTGGCTCTATGTTCCTTAGTAATATAAAATTACTCATGCAATTTATGCGAATTGACAAACAATTTTGAAGGACTATTTTGCCCTCGGCGGTAAAACATATACCACCCTATACATATTATATAATCTGTTTTCTCGCAAGGCAAACTAAAATGATGTGTTCTTTTCAGTGAACTAGAAGATTTATGTTTCGATCAACTACATCAAACATTGCCTATATTTTGTAGAAGTCAAGTAAACCACAAACTTGCAGACATTATTTAAAATTTGTACCACTACCGAAAAATAAACAACTATAATAATGGCTGATCCTGCAATTACTCGTTGAAAATCAAACCAGATACTATAGTACACACCAATTTAGTGTTAACACATTGGTTATTGTTATATTAATAGTCAAAATTTGTTTCGACTAGTTGCGAAATACATTTGAATAGCATCAAAAAGTCATTTCAACAAGTAAAATAAGTGATTAAGTAGAAACTTTACCCTTTCGATTCTATTCACAATTTACTGTTTACCAATACAAATTCGTTGGTGTTCGGAGGACGCTGCGACATAGAATTATAAGCATGCGATAAAAAGTAAGTAAATGTAACCCTAGCAGCACAAATATGCAATTTCTACGCAGAATCCTGACATCGTTTCTAGATCGGCATGCACACTGAAAAAAATCACATGTTACAAATCACTAAAATAATGTAGCACATATTTTGTAACAATTTTTGCAACAATGAGAGCATTTGTTACTTAAAATTGTAATAAAATTTTTAAGGAGGCGCGTTGTTGTATAAAGTACAACACTTAGTTTTCTGATTCCTGTTGCAACCTGTTGGCAGTTATTTGTTCAAATCACCTTTCTATTCTTCCATTGTCATTCCATGGACATGTCAGAAAGACGTGGTTTGATAAACTAATAATTATTCACGAGAAAAAAAAAACAAAAATCTTAAATTTTGTATATTATAAAGTAAGAAAACTGTACAAAAACTACGTGTTGTATAAAATACAACAACGCGCCTATTTACGTTATGAAATGGTGCGCGCCTCCTTAAGGGTTAAAACTTTGTAGTAATCTTATCTACAAAGTTGATTACTTTTTCAAAACAATTATGGTAATACCAAAGAGTAGAAAGTTTACAAAGAGGCAACACTCAGAAAGAGAAACTAAATTTAGACAGATTTAAATTAAATTTAGATTTAAAAGGCCCATCCGACATTCTCGTTTTACTTCGTGCTTTTTCCGTGAAACTATTCATTCTATTTGCTAATTCAAAATTGCGGCCCTTTCAATTTGGCCTATGAGATGCACACTCTCGTGCACCTGCTATCTAACTGCACCTGCTATTATAACACGTGCACTTTGTAGCCGTTCAGTTATACGTTTATACGTTTAAGAATATTTTATGTAGTTAAATATAACAATAGAACTTGTAAGTGTATTCCCAAAAAAAATAGAAGATTGTCTATATTTCAACATTTATAAAAATGTGCACTATTGTTAGCGCCGCTGATAGCGGGAGATAAATTTGTGCAGTTTCTTTTTATTATTTTTCAATTTTAATCATTCCGTTATAAAAAAGGAACATTGCTTAATATTGAATTAACGTAATTTCATTTCGTTGTGAATTTGAATTATTTGATTGATAAATTCAGTGGTGTAAAGTGTGAAATTAGTGACTATTGTATGCCACGTCTTTTTTGTATTCGTTTTCTTAATTGTTTTCAAAAAACTCAAAAACTCCAACACTATAATAAAGTTCATCTTGTTAGAATTAGTTTGTTTCATTTTTTAACGAAATAAGCCCAGTAAAAATGTATTTTTACCCTGCAAAAGGTCGGTCAGGTTTGGTTTTTTGATATGTTTTATCATAAATGCCCCTACTGTAAATGTCCAGTTTGTGACCTCGTGACCTTTCCGGAAGGTGTTGAAAATGGGGGTTGAACTTTAAAAAAACGTTTTCGAGTACGCTGCGCAAACGGCTTTTTGGAAAAAAAATAATTTTAACTCATTTAAATACCTGACGATATAGACATTCAGAATCGAATCGAGACCGCTACTCTAGGACCAATAGTTCATGAGCTACGATTTTTTGAAGTTCACCACTTTGATTGCTTAAACCGCAAATGAACTGTTTTTGCTCTTATCTCACGTTTCGTGCGCTCCAGGCTGATTCACTAGTTACATCGAAACAAATGATATGGCAGTGTAACGGGCATTAAATTCCCTTTACTATGGTTTTTTATTTGATCCAATCGGATAACAATTGACCACACGGCGAGCAATCAAACTTAGAAAATTATTGAAAAAACTGCTTATATTTAGTGTTGTCTGATTGTCTCTCAAACCTGCTCATTATAACCAATCTCAAAAATTTTACATTCCATGAATATGTGACAGCTTATGGGGCACAGAAGTGCAACTTGTTTTTTGCTACTGGCACCCTTGGACCAATGCAGCTTTATTCCAAACGGGGCGCGGACTCAAAAATAACGAAAACGTCAAAATTATCTTAGACTCCTGAAAGTTGGCACGTGCAATCACGTGTATGTGTAGAAAAAAACTAAATATTTCAATTCGATTCGATTCGATTCTGAATGCCTATATCGTCAGGTATTTAAATGAGTCAAGATTTTTTTTTCCAAAACTCTGTTTGCGCAGCGTACTCAAAAACGTGTTTTTTTTTAAGTTCAACCCCCCATTTTCAACACCTTCCGGAAAGGTCACGAGATCAAAAACTGGACATTTACATTAGGGGCATTTATGATAAAACATATCAAAAAACCAAACCTGACCGACCTTTTGCAGGGTAACCCCTCTTTTGGTGACATTTTGCTTGGGCTACTAATAAGGTTTTCTTTACCCGTTTCATGCTTTAAAATACTATCTTGTGATTAATATTACACATTGTGCGATAAAATTGAACATCTGTGCATCCGCTACACGGAATTAAAGGGAGTGGAATTTCGAGGTCACGAAAAGTTGAGCCTAGATATCAAAGGAACCGACAGAAGTGTCCCTTCTGTAAGGTTTTCTATTCTGTGGTATTCTAATAATTTCATTTTAATATTTGCTATAAGATTGTTACAACTTACATTATATTTTGAGTGAGTTTTACTATAAAATAAATGGATTAACGTCAATAGAATTATTGCATATTTTTCCAAAATTTCTAGCCAATACAAATTCACAATTGTTGGCACCTGCTTGCCGAATGAATTTATCGAAATTGGTCGATCGGGTACGAACAGATTCACGGACGCTGTGATCCCACAGTCGCGTTTTTTAACGATAATCGAGCATCGAGTTTATTAATATTATTGGTTTTGTGGCTTGTGATTTTGTGTGAGGTAGGTACGGATGACTTCGTGAAGACTACCTTAGAAAGCTGGGGCTTGTTAGACCGGTTGAGGGTAACCTTTGACGGTAAGTACTATCAAAACAGTTTTTACTATTCATTAATAAAGTAATCATAAAGCCCATCTTGCAATCTACCTTTATTATTTTATTTTATTTTGAGTGTTGATAACTAGGTAGTATGAAAGGTTGCAGGTTTTGACCAGTCTGTACTTCCCCTTTATGGGAATGCATTGTGTGACCTTGGCCAGTGATCTCATTTTTCAGTTCAGTTTAGGCGCGAATTGTGATTGTTTTATCTTATCGCCACGCATTATCTATTGCACTCTATTGGATATTTTTACATTTGCTGAACTGACAGTAATTTTGGGTTTAGCGCGTTTTATTTTACAGTATCTATTAATTATTAAAAAAATTACAGTAAACGAAGTCGACAAACTGACTCTTGATCGGGAAGATCTCAAGGAATTAATTCCAATATTAAGCACGCGAAAACGGTTTAGCAAAAAGTTAGACAAATTAAAAATTGAGCATCAGGTAAAAATAGTTTTGTTCAGAATTAATTTATAAAATCTGTACCAGAGAAGCAGAACGATGTATGTCCACTTTTTCCAACCGTGAAAATTTGATGTATATTGATGAAAATATGTCCCATCTACACATTACAGGGGGAATTATGTCCGAACTTAGAATTTGTGTTGCATTATGATGTACCTCCAAGCATTACTTTAAGCCTTTTAAGGCAACACCAAAAATATCAAGTCATTAATTTGAATCTCCTCAACATTGTCACTTTTGGACATATATCGTTCTGCTTCTCTGGTACAGAAATTATCAATTAATTATTTTTCTGTTAAAATTCAATAGAGAAAATTTTTAACCCAATTAGTTAGATATTTATAAAAATTATCATCTTTTAGATTCCTTCTATTTTGACAAGTTCTTCATTGGATTGTACCAAATCCGTAAGTGATGCCAGCACCAGTCATTCCTTGGATTTATCGGTATGGGGAGAGGCAGCCTCCGTAGGTAAACACTTCTTTCAATATTTCCTCCATAATAATTTCAATATATTTTATTTTTCAGATAATTTAGTACCGTTAATAGTATATATTTCAAAAAAGCCACAATTGGTGTACCATATAAAGTAACATCTCATATAAACGTAAGAGTTCATTATTATTATGTACAATTTCAAAAAAAGTTATATTTTAGAGTGTCAAACAACTGTTAGATTCAACTCCCGAGGGAAACGTCATAATTGCAAGCTACGGATCAAATAAACAATTTCTTCGATCGAAGTTATGCGAACTAATAATAAAAAACGAGCTTAAAAACAATTTCAGTCAAAGGTAAGTGCACGAGTAACGCCATTTCCATATCGAGACTAGATCGTTTACCTTCGAAACCGCCAAGGCAAGGTAGGTCAGCCTGGCTTGTTTATCGCGTTTTCGTTGTTTCTATGTCGCCTTTCGAATATATTCGAGGTGATTCTAGCGACACCTGTGGGTCTTTGCGGGGTATGTAGATAGGAACCTTTCTGTTTAATTGATTATATTATTATTATATATTATTAATTAAATAATTTGCCGCATTCCGTTTTAAATAAAAAGTAGCTATGTCAAGTAAATATGTATTTTATTGTCTAAGCTAATTGCAATAACACTATAAATAAATATAATTGGTTAATTAAAAAGACATGTAATGAGTCTGATCTGTTCGATGACAATGGAGACACTTTGTTAACCGTATGAAACCATTCTATCGCTCCACCGAACTATAAAAATTGGTTTCTAAAACAAATTTAGAATAATAACAGTTATTGTTTGAAAAATTTTAAATTCAAAGAACAATTTTTTTTATTTTAATTTCAATGCCATCATTTTGACAATTAAAGAGAAACAATAATTAGGAAAAAAAATATGGAGTTACTATAAAAAATATAAAAAAATGCCGATGCCGTTTTTCTGGAAAACAAATGACTGTTGGGAATTAAATTTGGTCTAAATTTAACCCTTTAAGGGCGGAATTTATTCTGATGTAGTTAGGCGGGTGTGCGACATTCGACAAAACCGCTACTTTTTATTGTGACGCGTATGGACGACATACGTCCTTAAAGGGTTAAATTAGTTCAGGTTTATTTTCAAGAATAAACTAATAAACAAACTAATACGAATTATTGAAATTATTCTTTATAAAAGCATCATCACATGAAATAACATCCTACTCATTCCTATTTATTTCAAATGTAATGTAAAAATTACGCATTTAAATTCAAGTTCGCATCCTAGAAATAAGAAGTAAAACAAATTGAATTTCCTTTATAAATATATTGCATATAAGAACATAAACATTATTTGCATGTCTCAGCAAGTTTCGCAAGTCAAATTACTACTGTTCGCAGTGTAAAAGGTGTCGTTCGTATAGTCAGAATAGTCGACGCATACATTTTGATATTGCTATTATTAAATAGTTCATATTAGTGATGTTCGCGCTAACGCTAGTCTACTGTAGCAATAATGAAAAGCTTTTTTAAGCTTTTTATTGTATAAACTGAAAACTTTTAACTAAAAAATTACTATTGCAACAAAAAACAATAAAATTTGATTAAGTTGTGTAATCTTATAATTTTTATGTGCCACCTCCGGTCTTTCAATGGTTGGCAATCGTTATGGGCAGAATTCTCTCCTTAGTGATTTCCTGGGAGTTCAAACGGGCAACAATAAAGAATACTCATCTTTAAAAGTATTTTATTGTGTATTATTGAACCAATCAATACTTTTTACCACCATTTTCATATTTTCAATAAAATGAAAAGCAACTTGAAACCCAGCATTTTACTCCGCAAGTGTTAATTGTAAAACGTCATTAAACCAGACATAACTTTCAATGAGTCCAATAAATAGCAAAAAAAAAATGTAACGACTCGCTGCGACAATGTTCGTGCCACACAGCCATACGAACATCAAATTAAACGGAAGCAACTAAATATTTGAATAACTTTTTATGTCATTTCATTTCATATCATTTGCGTACATCTAAATTATTAAATTAAAGTATTACGATATTACTAAAGATAACAGACTGGTTGGGCTCACACGCCATAAAATATGTGCTCAACGCTCCCCTTTCCTAATTACGGATACTTGTGTGAAACCACTCTTAAAACCAATTTAAGCTTATTTCGACAACAACTTGATGCACACTTGAGGAATCTTCCTCCCTGGCAAAAATTCGATAAAGTTTCTTTAAAAATAATTCTCTTATACCGAGTACCTTTGATAACGAGCATTTTTAAATGATGTGAAATGCAATCGATGTCGTTATCAAAATCATTCGTCGTAAACCAATAATTACCATATCAAAGCATTGCATTGCTGCCACCATTGAATTACATACGACCCTAATTGGCTTTGTGAAGCTGATCATTTGATCGCTTGTGTTTATCCGTCGGATATGCGCTAATGCATGCAATCTCGCAACGCAACAACGTTTTTAAAAATTCTGGCCATAAACAATTCAGATCACGAACTTTTTGCAAAGCACAGTCTAAAGTTGTATCGAATCAAATTTCATATACGGGAAACTTGAGCAATCAAGTGATTCCAGATACGTCCGTATTTTTGCGCCTCGAACGATATAAACGATGCGAATACAGTATATACGTTTTAAAAGTTTGTTAATGTTTTATTTTTATCCGAAAACTTTCCAGTCGTATAAAAATGATTACATTACATCTAAAAATGTTTCGCAATATTTTCGACGAAAATGGAACGTTCATTTCTTTTGTACTTAATATTACATTTTTCTTCAATATTGGTAAAACTTTTTCAAGAGATCATGTAAAAAATGTGAAATTGACTTGATTTTACAAACAGGGTGGAAAAACCTGGAAAAGTCAGGGAATTTGGTTTGGTCTGGAAAGTCAGGGAATAGTCAGGGAATTTTGTAAAAAACCGAAAAAATCAGGGAATTTTTGAGCCATTGACTTTGATTACAAGACAAAACATATTCCTTCAGAAAACAACCTAAAATTTTAAATTTAGCAAAAAATGTGGCAACTTGAAATTAATATTTTTATTAATAGTTCGTTATGTAGTAATTTACGTCCTGAAAGTCAAACCTTGAGCACTGCAAGTGAGAGTTCTGTCCAGGAAAGTGAGTTACATCCATAAAACTTTCAGTACAGGGTAGTGTCTAAATTAAAAAGAATTAAAACTACATTTTTTTAAAGTGTTTTGAACTCTGTTTACAGAGCCCTTATTTGTTTTAACAAAAGTGACTCTTTTTAAATACAAGTAGCCCTCGATTTACGCCGGCTCAATTTATGCCGATTCACAATAACGCCTCTGTGCAATTCACCGTTTCGCCGTGTACATAATTGGGTAATTCACCGATTCTTCCTATGTTAGACTGATTTTCGTTTCAGTGTTGAGCCGCGTTGTGGATTCTTTTTTCCAAAAAATGTAAGAGATCCGAAACTTTGAAATTTCATTTGTTTTTCTTAATATTTTTTAATAAAAACATTTCACTTCATTTTATCTTAAAATACATTTGAAAAATTAAATTTATAATACACCTATTCCCCGATTTTCACGATACTTTTTTACACGATTTCGCTTTTACACGGTTTTCAACATAACGAATTCAAAATAAAATGGTAAAAATGAATATTTTAGATGAGTACATATTTCTACAATCATTTTTTAACTCCGTTCACTTGGTTATACATATTGGTGATTCCCCGTTTTTTATGCACAATAAAACTTCCTACGTATTCACGTAAATTACTGCAGTAAATTTGTGCCAGTAGAAAAGTTTACATCATTGTGTTTTTACTAATCAGAATTTTTTTAACTTCATATTTACTGGTTAGTGATAAACAATTATTTTTTGTAATTTTTTTACAATTTTTTCCCAATAAAATTTTAAACCATAACAGTTTTTAATAGAGCATGAAGAGACCTTTCAAATGAGATATCACAAGCCCCTACTTCCTATTTAAAAATTTGGGGGTTGAAACTGTCACTCGAAGGGAGTTGAGGTTGAGGTTAGGGATGACATTTTTACTTTGCAGGATATCATGTCATAAACGGGTTTTTTTATAAATATGCACAATAATTGAGATACTGAATTTATTCCATTTGAGTGGTTCGCGCTGTATATTTGTTATTTTATGAATGAACTGTTATTTTAATTTTTCAAAATATCTTATTAAAAAAAATTACGTTAAATAAATGACGTTGTTTTCGATTTACACGGTTTTGCCTATAAAAATTCAAAATTCCGTTTTACACGGTTTCTTGAGGAACCAATCTTCCGTGTAAATCGGTGGATAGGTGTATATGCATTTTGCATTATTATGTATTAATAAATAAAATGATTTGCTTCTTTTTCACTTATGTAGAACCTAACCCTATACATCACTGTAAATATGGGTTCTTTTACGCCGATTCGATTTGCGTCGGCTTTTGTAAGAACGGAACTGCGGCGTAAACTGAGGGCTACCTGTATTTTGTGTAATAAATCTGTCCCTCAGTTATTGTTTACGAAAATGTTTTCTATGTGCAAGTTGTTTTTCTTAATTTGGACCTATCTGGAATTTTTCAATATTTGATCTGAAAAACCTGGAAAAGTCAGGGAATTTGGAAAATGAATATTGGTAACCACCCTGTACAAACCAACTAAATACTTGAGGTAATCAACTCCCTAGCTGTTGCGTGCGTACCGCAACCAATTACAACATTGAAAATTACCATTCAGTAAAGAAAATTGAAAAGAAATAAAATAATGAGAATCCTTGTTGAAAACCAAGCAAAAAACTATTTAGTTATGAAGTTATTGATGGTCAAACTTTTCAATTTATTTAAACTATGATGACGAAATTAAATTAAATGATATCAATAACTCATAAAAAGTTTAACAAGTAAAATAAACAATCAAATTAAAATTTTATCATTTCGATAATTATTTTACTTATAATTTACGTTTTTACAATGCAAAATTTCTGCTTGTTAAAATTTTGGAAGTCATTGCAACATAACGTTATAAGCCTCACTGATTTTTAGAATTTAATAAATTAAATGAGGAATTATAATTAATATGACTTTCGAAACGTGTAAAAGTTCTCGTAACATATTAGCATTATTTTTCATTATATTTATCTGAAAACAGATGCTTTAGCGCACGCCGGGAAAACTTTTTCCCGTGCGTTAATTTTTTCCTTGCTGCAATTATTTATATTTATATATTTCATTATTGTTGAGCTACTTCATCGAAAATTCCCGAAACTAATTTTTATGCACAAATATTTATAAGGAATTTTTGTTAAAGGAAAAAAATCCACTATACATTCAAGGTGGCATAACATGTAATGAGTGCAGGGTGGTTACTTTCTGGAAAACCTGGAAAAACCTGGAAAAGTCAGGGAATTTGGTTTGGTCTGGAAAGTCAGGGAATAGTCGGGGAATTTTTTGAGCCATTGACTTTGATTACAAGACAAAACATATTCCTTCAGAAAACTACCTAAAATTTTAAATTTAGCAAAAAATGTGGCAACTTGAAATTAATATTTTTATTAATAGTTCGTTATGTAGTAATTTACGTCCTGAAAGTCAAACCTTGAGCACTGCAAGTGAGAGTTCTGTTCAGGAAAGTGAGTTACATCCATAAAACTTTCAGTGCAGGGTAGTGTCTAAATTAAAAAGAATTAAAACTACATTTTTTTAAAGTGTTTTGAACTTTGTTTACAGAGCCCTTATTTGTTTTAACAAAAGTGACTCTTTTTAAATACAAGTAGCCCTCGATTTACGCCGGCTCAATTTATGCCGATTCACAATAACGCCTCTGTGCAATTCACCGTTTCGCCGTGTACATAATTGGGTAATTCACCGATTCTTCCTATGTTAGACTAATTTTCGTTTCAGTGTTGAGCCGCGTTGTGGATTCTTTTTTCCAAAAAATGTAAGAGATCCGAAACTTTGAAATTTCATTTGTTTTTTTTAATATTTTTTAATAAAAACATTTCACTTCATTTTATTTTAAAATACATTTGAAAAATTAAATTTATAATACACCTATTCCCCGATTTTCACGATACTTTTTTACACGATTTCGCTTTTACACGGTTTTCAAAATAACGAATTCAAAATAAAATGGTAAAAATGAATATTTAAGATAAGTACATATTTCTACAATCATTTTTTAACTCCGTTCACTTGGTTACACATATTAGTGATTCTCCGTTTTTTATGCACAATAAAACTTCCTACGTATTCACGTAAATTACTGCAGTAAATTTGTGCCAGTAGAAAAGTTTACATCATTGTGTTTTTACTAATCAGAATTTTTTTAACTTCATATTTACTGGTTAGTGATAAACAATTATTTTTTGTAATTTTTTTACAATTTTTTCCCAATAAAATTTTAAACCATAACAGTTTTTAATAGAGCATGAAGAGACCTTTCAAATGAGATATCACAAGCCCCTACTTCCTATTTAAAAATTTGGGGGTTGAAACTGTCACTCGAAGGGAGTTGAGGTTGAGGTTAAGGATGACATTTTTACTTTGCAGGATATCATGTCATAAACGGGTTTTTTTATAAATATGCACAATAATTGAGATACTGAATTTATTCCATTTGACTGGTTCGCGCTGTATATTTGTTATTTTATGAATGAACTGTTATTTTAATTTTTCAAAATATCTTATTAAAAAAATTACGTTAAATAAATGACGTTGTTTTCGATTTACACCAATCTTCCGTGTAAATCGGGGGATAGGTGTATATGCATTTTGCATTATTATGTATTAATAAATAAAATGATTTGCTTCTTTTTCACTTATGTAGAACCTAACCCTATACATCACTGTAAATATGGGTTCTTTTACGCCGATTCGATTTGCGTCGACTTTTGTAAGAACGGAACTGCGGCGTAAACCGAGGGCTACCTGTATTTTGTGTAATAAATCTGTCCCTCAGTTATTGTTTACGAAAATGTTCTCTATGTGCAAGTTGTTTTTCTTAATTTGGACCTTTCTGGAATTTTTCAATTTTTGATCTGGAAAACCTGGAAAAGTCAAGGAATTTGGAAAATGAATATTGGTAACCACCCTGTGAGTGGAAAATCATTTATTTTAATTTTACACGTTTAATTACCGTTTTTTGGAGAGAAATAATGAAAAATAGTGTTCATTGTCGCATAACTTCTCCTAGTCGACTCGCCTCCTGCGGAAACCTGTCATGCTCAAACGGGAAAAGTCTCTTTTCTTGTGTTCTAGTGATTATTTTGTTGTGCTCTTGAGTTACACATTAACTTAATTCGTTCAATTATTTGTTGTGTCATTTTTGTTAGTTTTGCAATCATATATATATTATTAGTGATCTACTCTAACAATTTTATCATAAATTTTTGAAACTTTAGGACTGATTACTTCGAAAACTTTCCTCCTCAAGCTCATACGAATTTGACATTTCTGTGCTCAGAAAAATGTGCTGCATCCAAATTCGTGAAGAAAAATATGGGGTCCAATTTAAAAAAATTATTGATGACATCATAGTGCGAAAACAAAAGACGATCGTAAAATTATAGATATCAAAAAAGATGCAGTTTTAAAAACAAAAATCGACGTGTCCGAGCGTTTTTCCAAAAACCAAACCCATGAATTTTAAATGAATTTATTTCAGCCCACGCGTTCTCACTGTATACATCCTGCATATTATGTACTTATTGTTAGTAATTATAGTTTTTTACCAATTACATAATTTGGTGCTTTTTAGGGTTGATAATGGTTAAGATTTTCAAAACGTTGCCCGGGTTAAATAAAAATTTTGCAGGAACACTTGTCATATAATGTTTAAATTAAATACTTCATGTATGACATGGAGATTTGATCGTAAATTTCGATAACTTCATTTTAATATTCGCGATTTCGGGTACCGTTGAGGGCGCCACTGGAAATCAACGGGAAGTCATAGTGTTGTGTGTTTACCTCATGAGCTTCTGTGTTGTAATTTGGTCTTTGTGGTGGCTTTTTGAAAGTTACATAAAATTTTAGCGTATTTTGAAGCTACATCAGACAGTAGGTATATTGTAAAAGACGTGGTGTTTAATTTGTAAAGTTGTTGCTAAAAAATTATTTAATTCAAATCATAACCTGATATTTAAAAACATTTAACTTACAAAATATGTAGTCTTCCTTCTTAAAATGTTTTCCACATACCCTCATATAATTGGTTGAAGGTTTCCCCATTAATAACTCATTTTCCCACGCTTTTCTTATCTCTACCTTGTCTTTAGATCCAAAAGCATTTTCAATAAAAACATTTCACTTTTGCACTGCAACGCAGAAATAAATGAAAGTTGCGTTTGGTTCGTTTTTTCAGCATGTGTAACAACCAAAGATAACAATTTGTATTGGCAACCTTTACTTTATCGATGTTTTTGAATAAATTTCAAATAACTATCGTTTTAAACGCATACGATTCTAAAGCAAGGTGAACGGGATGACTTCCGAACGTGCAAAAAATTACCACCAGTCTCATTGTTATATGAATTCGTGAATTGCTGTGCTGACATTCAGTGAACAGATTTGAAGACTGTTCTAGAGGATTCTTAAATAGATGTACAATTCATTTTTAAGTGAAACGGCTATGAAAGTCAATTTATACGTTGGGACTGTAATGGCCTCCTGTGGTCTGATAAAGTGATCAAAAATTAAATTAAATTGTTATTTCAGTATGTGAGCTTATTGTGTGTACGCATCCATTTCTAACTTTATTAAAAACACACAAAATAATTATGCTGGGTACAAAAAATAAAATATGTTTGTTAGTAAATTATAAATCAAATTAAGAATTTCATGCACCTGCGCAAAACGACAAAAATCGGTTCGCGGATGGCAAACTACGCAACCTAAAAACGTTTACATTTAATTTTGTAAGAATTGCGTCCCAATTACTTCAATACGATCGAAATTTTTTAACTCTCACTTACAATATTTTTACGCCTACTTTCGGCTCCGCCTTTACCCAATTGGCGGTTCATAAAATTCTGAAATTACTATGCCATTTCAATAAATAAAAATTGTTTTATATACTTTTCTTATGGAATAAGATAAGTAATTAAGCTAAGTTGCAACAAAACTAAATTTGTTAATTTGTACAAAAGACTTAAAATACGTAGAACATTAAATATTCTTTAGAATAGAACAAGTTACCAAACGATAAATTCTGAATGAGCAGCATCTGAAGCGGGTAGAAACTGGAAGCATTATCTGTATTTTAATTGTTACCCATCTCATGTGTGCATTCGGAATTAATTTGACCCAGTTGTAAGAGTGCTTAATTCATTCTGATCCCGGCGAACCGAGAGAATTAAACTTAAGATTTTTCCAGCCACGAGTTTATGTTTGTATAATTTTTTCCCAATTTTAAAACAGGTTTTTATTTTAACTGTGTGAAATTCAAAAGCCTCAATCACTTCTTTCTGTGAATCACTTCTAATTGAACAGGGCCTGGAGCGTTGGAAAGTAGCATTTACATTTCAAAGAGCTCTCCTTTTGAACGAATTTTATACAAATAAAATTAATTCCTTCCTAATCGCCAACGGAGTGAATTTCTCTAAATGGAAACGATTTTAGGTGGCAGGAATTTCTGGAATTCACGTTCAGTGCGATTTTATACATTCGATTGTACAAGTCAAATAACAATTGTCGAAACACACTTTCAACGGCATTCAATTATAAAGACGTTCGATACTCATTTGGCCAACTTTACAATGTTCGAGATTCGTCTTCTTCTGCTGCCATGGCGACACATTCATTTTGCAAAATGGCATTTATTCACAGATTATTAATTTAGACGTTGTAGAATAAGTTTCAAACTGAAAGTAGGCACTTCATTATTTCAAATATAATTGCAACTTTTCGAGGATGTATTTAGTTTCTCTGCATTTTCTCACTAACTGTTTTACGAAGTCATTGTCTTGTTCTGAAACGCTTTATTAAAATGCAATTCAACATATTTAAAAAACAAGTTTATACTTCAAACAAAAATAATTGCTTCGGACGAAGTAAAAGCAAAGTTTCGGGTTACAAAAAAGCGTTCTATGTAAAGTTTTGCAAATTTTTTTTCTTATTCAAATTGGATTTTAAGAAAACTTTGAGTTATTCATATTTTTAGTGGCAAATAAACGCTATATAGTTCATCATCATCAACAAGGATTAAACAAAAGCGCGTTGTTCCGTTCGTTGACTAAATCATTTTCCTTGATAATATCAATTTTGATTTTCTTATTAAGTTTCACCTCTATACCACGTTTTTTTGTTCCAAACAGGATTCAAAAATATCGCGCCAAAAAGTAGATCTATAATTGGTTGCCAGTAGACCGGTTTTACACTGATTAAATTATGGAAAATATGCAGCGGCATATTGTCGAAGCAGCTAATTAGGTTTGCGTATCATAATAGCAAATTTTTGTAAATTACATTTACATCGATCATAAAAACAGTTCCTATCAGAACTCCGTGATTTCATTTAAAGTGTTTGGTGCAAAAACCGCCTATGCGAAAACAACAGGTAATTTTGAGGAAACAAGAAAATACAGATTTTTGATAATTTTTGGAGACTGCGTTTGAAACAACAGCAAGTTATATGAAGTAGATATGAGAGATACATGTTTTCCTTCTTAATCCTAAGTCTTCTGCTATTGTTTATTTTCTTTTCCACTCCTTTTGGTTTGCGATCAGCTGGCTATATCTCCCAATTGTACATCTCTTATGAGAGATACACGGAAGATGATTGCATCAAACGAAGGGGGGTTACGATTAAGTCGTTTTCGCCAAAAATTGCGTTTAGCCGGTTGTTGCACCAAAGCCTTGAATTGTAAATCTGAACAGTTTGATTCCGTTGCATTACATTGATTCAATTAATAAATACAGTTCTCATCAGAACTTTTGTGTGTTGCATTATTCATTACGCCCCTTTTCTTTAGTTCTATTACTAACAATTCTTATCAGCCCGTTAAGCATTTTACAAATATTGAAAATAATAAAATTTAAATTTTTCCGCCAAAAACCATTTCTTGGAAATGTTCCTGTAAAATTGAGGGGTCATCCGGAAAAAGAGCCCATAGCAAATGTAAAAGGCTATGACTATATGGGTTCTTTTTCCGGATGTTCCGTCAATTTATTCTCTCAATTTTATGTCTAATTAAAAAACAGTGTTCTTGCTTCGGTTGACTGGACAGGTATTGCTCAACCAATATCCATCTTTCCAATTAAATTATTTCTACTTTTTATAATTGACAAAGATTTACGGATGAAGCGGAAGTAGTATTGTCAACTTCTGTCTAATATTCTCACATTTTTGTAATCGATTATGTGGTTGCTGTTTTTGTGGCGTGCTCTTCTATTACTAATTTGTTGGTGTTGATGTTTGTGTCTGGTATGGCACTGGCGTTGTAATTGGATCCTTATTGGGAAGTAGTAGTTGTTAGATTTTTCGAACAGTTTTGAACCCCACATCAATGTTCTTTTTGATAGTAATTATTTTGAGTTTGTCGGTGGCTCCAGCTATGTAAGGTAGCAGGTGAGGTGAGTTGGCTGTGTCTTATCTTTTTTGTATTTTTGAGGTTTAAAGTTTTCTCTGTTTCTCCAAGATTGTAACCGTTTCTTGCTAGAACATTCATAATTTTTACAACTCAAGTGATGTATTTTCATCAGCACATATTGTGTTCACCCTTTGTAGGAACAATATAATTACGGATAATGGTTGGATGTGGCAGTAAGGTATTGGTTAGTCTGAGTTTTCTCGTGGTACACACTATGAACCAGCTTGTGGTTGTTTCTTTTTTACTTCGTACATTCAGAAACGGTAAGGTTCCATTTTTTTCAATCTCCATTGTGAATTTAACATTTTAATGCTGTGTGTTGTGATGTACGAGGTACGCGGTACGTGGTACGTTATTGAAGATTATGCTTCTTGTGGTCATATCGTAAAGGCGTCGTATGCGTATCGTAACCAGCGTTTAGGCTTCAAAGTACTATGTTCAATAGCTATTTCTTCAAAGGCTTCAATAAATATATTGATAGCGGCTGCTCCATTATTTTGTTCGTTCAAATTTCTATTGCATAGGAAATATGTTGCCGATAGGTATGTTTGAACTAGCTTCAGTATATCTTCTCTCAGTGCTTTCTTCAAGTTCAAGTATTAAAGGAATTGAGTTTGGTATCGGTGCATTAGTGAAAAGAGATTCAATGTCAAATCTCATCATGATATTATTATCCGTTATTTCAAGGATCTTTAGAGCATTTATTTGTTGTGAGTTTTTTTTTTCTACAAAACTATTATTTTTTACCTAGCGAATTTGTAAATGGCAGATCCATCTTCTCTTCTTTTTTTGCAACCATAATCCTTCCGCTCTTGAATGTAAGTCCCTCCCAATAACCTTCAATATTTCCTCACAATAACTCTAAATATTCCCCGTCTTGGGCCTCTCTTAACGAATTTTTCTCTGCTCCGGTGTAAATGCCGTTCACCCATCTTTTCTGCATTCGTCCCGCGCTATGTTTTGTATCTCTAGTCCCACTCGGTAATCTTATATGACGACCAATCTTGTTGCTGTCTGGTCACATGCCCTTTGTAATCAAAAAATCTGTATAAAATTTGTATTATGCTAATTGCAAGCTACGGATTGGAAAAAAGTTGACAAACTAAGAACAGCACAAAGACCAATGGAACAATCAATGTTGGGGGTATAAGTAAAACGGAGAATTTGATATACGAAACCTAAGTGGGTGCCGAAGGCTCCATACGAACGCAGGCCAGCCCTTGAACAAAAATGAAGCAAAACATTCCTTGTTCCTGGGCAAATATTTTTGATATCCAACGTATAACGCACACCCAAAAATATCAACTCATATTTTAACCATAAAAATCAGCCTTATACGCCAAATAACGGTACTTGTTTTACATAACAATTAAAACATAATTTTGAACAGTTATTGAGAATCCCGCACTGACGAACTTAAACAAGATCCCAAAACAATTTTATTGTCATGCATTGAAATGATCAGTTATCTAGAACTATATAAAAACAATTCCCCTTAAAACATTTTCTCACAATGTTTAACTCCTTTGAAATTTTTTCTTTTCTTCAAATTTTTTGCCATCTGAAAGTACATTTAAGTCTAACGTAAATGACTGGTAATGTCGAACAAATATACCGGTTCATATAGCAGCGTTTGAAATGTTTCACTACAGTTGAATTTGCTTTTCTGTATACTTCTTTTGCTATAACAAAATCAGTTAAGATATTTCAGTCGTTATTTTTCCGGAGAAAAGCGGTTTTTTTGTTCAATTACGGCGACGATAAAATTTGCATGGATCGATCATTAGGGATAGTTTTTCAGTAGAATCAATGAGGCGCATTTTTCAGTTCCGCGTTACACATTTCAGAAATTTCAATCCAGGAAGCCGTGGGTAGAATCCATTAAAGTAATAATAGAAATCTCTGACCGGTCTTGTATTGACAAGGGATAGATCTAGAAGCCATTACCGACAGTCATGTACACAAGATAAATTAGTAGCTCGGTAAATATGGACACGACAAGACAAAGATGGATGGTCTGACAGCAACTTGCGAGAAGACTTATCTCCACGATGAGGATGTTACGTTTTATTAGTCTCCTTCTCGTTTCATCCTGCGGAATTCTTTATAAAAGACGGGATCCGACCTACTCGTCGAACAAATTTGAAAAGACATCTATTTAGATGGCCTCGTTAAGGCTCGATCGCGGATTTGTTCCTTTTGTATAATTATCACATAAAATAAGATAAGAGTAAAATTAATGATTGCAAAAACGGCCATGCACAACTTTTTTTGTGAAAACATTCTAACTTTAAAGATTTCAGAATTTTTTGTTGTAGAGACTAATAGTTCCACGCAGGGCCATAAACAGGTTTTTGTGTGGAGCTGGTCCATTTTTATTACCCGTTACTTCCTTCGCCGTTCATTATTTTTCTTATTAAGAAAAATGAATGTCAGGAGGAAAGAAACTCTTGAAATGTTATATTAAATATCTCATAAATGGGTTTTCTTTTAAATAAATTTGGTTTTGTATCGCAGATAACCCACAAATGTTGCCCACGCCACATACCATTGTCGAAGAAATTAACCGCTAGATCAAATTTATTTATTATTTCTCGTCACGTGGCCGTAATTCGTATTTTAGTTTCTTTAATTTGTAAGCGACAATCTTCACATTTCATCAAAATATAGAAATAAGTTTTTTAATAAGTAAAGTCATTAAACTAAAACATAAAAATGAATTAAGTCGTTATGCATAATATTGAAAAAGCAATTTCTAAATTACAAAGCAATGAAATCTCATTTTCTTGTTACAATGGTTTCTTTAACACTTTCATGTGCCGTGTACACGTTCGTGTACACATGCAATTTTTCCAGTAATTTTAAAATGCGGTATTTAAATAGGTAGCTAACTTTTCGTTTTTTATTAAAAATATTTATTGTCTTAACGAATTAAAATTAAACTTTGTTATTTTGCGTCATTTACATACAATTTGCGAGAATATATATTTTTTTAAATACAGCTTTGTCGAAGATTGACATCGTACCAGTATTACTTTCTTTGCATACCATACGCTATACAATTCAAGCACCTTTTTTACCTTCTTACGTTCACTGTTGGAGTTAGAGAACACTTAGGTTTTGAAAGTATGAAGATGGATTCAGTTATGGCGCCACGGTTTGGCCACTACTATTTTAAGGTTTCATGTTTCATGGTTTCACGGTCAGCAGTTTCACGAGACCTTAGTTCTGTAATGAGACTAATGATAATTGCGTAACATTTGATGACGACGTTGGATGTAATCTTATAATTCAGGTTCAGTTCCATCTTTATTTTTTTTGCAGTGGAACTGCTGGCGTTTGAATCCCGGACACTTGAACTTTACGATTTTAAGGTGATTAATTAATTTTATTAACAATTCAAGTTATGCAACTAATTGAGTAGTACTGCAATAGCGTTTAAATATAATTGGGTAAATTCTACTTTCTGCGACAGTCATTTCTCCTTTCTATGCTTTTTTTCAAACATCAAAGTCAGGATCGTAACAAGTTGTTTTGCATTTGTATTAACATTTTGATTTGTAGCCGCCAATTTTTAACACTTTATGTACCATTCTTTCTAAAATTGCTATTTTAAGCAACTATTGGCCGAAGTGTGCGGTACATACATTATGTACTCTCCTGGTTCCGTAAAACACAAGGATTCCCTACAAGGATCGAATTTAGTTGTAGACGTTCAATAAACACCCGGGATGACCATTGTTTGCATGTTTCTGTGCAAACAGATTGCACATTGGCATCTTAATATTCTTGCTGATGTTCCTGGAGTAGTGGTTTCAGCCAAAACTGTTCGAAGAAGACTCATGAAGATAGTTTGATCTCAAAAACACCAGCTAGAGATACTGGTTTAAACACAGGGCATCGAAGAGCACAGCTTACGTTTTCGCTTGAGTACATGTATTGGGGTGACAATGAATGACGAATGAACTCTCGATAGATAAGTCCAACAATTTAGTTTCAAATCACGAGACGGACATGAACGAATCTGATGAACACCAGGAGAGCGTGCTACTCTGGTATTAGTCAATGCTGCGTAGCTCCGAGGACCGTATTTTATTATAATGTGGACTAGTACCCTTTTAGGGGTTCAATGACATAGATAATGACGCAATAACAGTAAATAGGTACATCCTCGTATGTCCAGAACCACATGTTGTTGCCTATGTACAATTTATTGGCACATATTATATTTTTATAGACGACAACGTCCGTTTGCGCTAATTGTAAACTAAAGTTGTCATTTAGTATTTAGAGCAACTTGGTATAAAGTTCTTTTCGTGGTCAGCCAATAGTGCAGATCTCAATCCAATAGAACATAATATATGGAACTTTCTGGACTAAAGGGTGAGACGTCACCAACCCCAACCGGAGACGTCGAATGACTTAAGAGGATCACCTCGGGAAGAATGGCACCAATTATCGCAACACCACCCTCACATAATATGCAACGTTGTTTGAGGGAAAGGATGAGAGCTCGTGGTAGTAACACCCGTTATTAATTGTTTCCTTTACCATATTATTTTAGAGTTTCTCGAGTTTGTTTGAATTCATAACATGATGATAATAATGAAGCTTATTTAAATAAAATTACCGCATTAATTTTTTTAAATGTACGAAAACAACGATTTTGACGGTGTTGGGAATTAATTGGCCAGCAATGTATTAACAAATTGTTTTTTTTTTTTTTTAATAAAATACGATACTCATTTTTTGTAATAAATTAATACTTCCTCATTTTACCATTTCTAAATAATTTATATATGTATACGGTTGTGCAACATTCTGTATTTTCGTAGAAAAAATAATATGCACTACACCTGCTTAGGTGCTCACAACAATATATCTACTTGTGATTGGAGCTTTCACTTTTGCTCGAGTTGCAACTGCCACATTAATTTTGTAATGAGACAGACCCCTTTCGCATGTATATTTCAGTATACTATACAATGCGTGTCTAAAATTCCCCCCCCCCCCTGTTATCTTTTTAACTAAAAGGAATAAAATGTTGAAACAGAACCACTATAAAAATACTAACTTTTGGCATAACATTTTGAAATGCAAGGTGCTTGTTGCCAAAAAAATCAGTTCTTTAAATAGGAACCTATATTTTCTCATCACGATTGTGATAGGTTTTTGAACTTGCATACAATAATTCTTTTCCCAATATTGAGAAAGAAATTATTGCAAGTATGGAGCTAAAATGGTTATACTGTCATGCAATTGGAGACTTATGAACATCATATTTGTTACTATTTAAAAATCGACGATGACATCATTATTTTAACAAAAAATGTTATGCCAAAAGATGTGAAATTAAATATAAAAATTAATCTGCTTTTGATTTTTTTCAAAACTCAATAGTTTAAAAATTATCAAATTATTGTTTTGATTTTTGTCGTTCACTTTTCAATAATTTCTTTCTCAACTTTTTGTTATGTAAGGAGCCAACATTTTTATTGCGTCGTTTGGACGGTTAAGGGCGTATAGTACCCTCAGAACGTTGATATATTTAAATCTAACATTTGACTTTTTAGCAATAAATGAAAGAAAGAGATGCATGGAATATTTTATAAGAATCTATTTCGTTTAATTGTAGATAAAAAAAATTATTACTAATAGTTTAGAAGTTAGATTTATTTATTTTCTAGCATAATTTACTCTTTTCTTCTTAAAAAAAAATATATAGTTTTCACCATTCTATTAGGAAACATGCTCTCCAGGAATTGGCCCAATATTAATGCGTATTTTTTTATCAATTAAGAGATATGAATTATTTTGTAATCCCGTTCGTAGTCAGTTACGCACGGGACTTTTGTTTATAGAATTGTTTGTAGCAATCTATTTCATGATTGACACCACGCGAAACTAAACTGCATTCCTTCAGCGGATTTTTCTCGCATAAAATTTGTAAACCTTTCTCGAAATAAACAATAACTTCTGATAAATCCTTCGTGGTTATAACTGCTTCTGATTTTTATTTATGGTTGTATATTCACGTTCGAACATATCAAGTTTCAACGCCTCAATAATTGGCCGATTGGAATGATAAAATAATAGTAAGGTCAGAATGTAGACAAATTATTTGTTCGTATATCAAAACTTTGCTACGTAAAACGAGACTGTTGAATATATTTGAAAAGCTACGTAAAGTGAGACTACGTATAACGAGGGATGGGTATATGAGTAAGACATTAAATCTATAACTTCTAACATAACTTGCAGGAATTAAAAATAGTATTATTCGTATCTGCTGTTTTTTTATTTTTATCTCAAAAAGCTTACACCAGTATAGAAACCCATTTCTAATAATTTGCAATTTGTAAGGACTTTTATTTTTCCCATTGGCAGTCTCTTCGAAAAGCTTTTTAAAACTTCTGCTAAGTACTCTTCATGTAGCTATTCATTTAATAATCTATTTAATAAACATAATTTCAGTAATTTTAGTTCGCGAACAGGCTTGTAGTAATAAAGTAATATTTCAAATCGATGTCAATACTTTGAGCTTCCCACGAGTAATAACCAGAATCATAAAGCACGTCAGAATTATAATTCCGTTTAAGTGCCGAGGGACCATAAAGATATAAAAAAATGTAATCATGTTTCATTGCTGAAATTGATTACAGCACATTCGTGATGCGGCATTACGTACATTAATTTGACAGTGTAATATGACCTTTACGTTTTTATTATCGTGACTTAGACGATATTATCAAGAGTACAACAATTTTCCATGTTTATTACAGACATCCTCTTATTCTCAAGAATGTTTTTCTCGGGCAAGACTAAGTTGGTACAAAAACGTAGTTTACAACGGCATTATGATGGCAGCAACATTTAAATGCAAATTCGTCCTGTCTGGTTTAAAAATTTGCGAAAAACCGTTCCTGCTTTCCTCGATCGTGAATATTCTCGTGTAATGCTATTATGCAGTTCTCATGAAATTAGTTTGCGCGAGATTTGCAGGGTTCTTCTTTATCCTGTTATTTTATAAAAATGTTGAGTGTTTTTCGTAATTAAGTTTCCTCTCACTGACAGGCAAATGAAAAGTTGACAAAAGTCGTATTATCGTGCTGTATAATGTCGGAGAGAGAAGATTAAACATAAAAAGATGAATTAGTGTTATCTCTTCCCTGTCGTCTTTTCTTTTGTGGTTTCATAATCGGACTGAGAATTTTAATTTTTGCCTTTATGAAGAGATAACACTTGACAGTATATCCATTTCTGGCATCGTCTCGAGAGCTTCGTCTCAATTCATTCACTTTATTGCTTGCAATAACCAAAGCATCAACAATACATAAAACATAAAATTAATAGATGCTTTATTAATATTGTTTAGTTTATGATCTTTGTGAATTTTCAGTAAATAAATCCGACGCTGGCCTTAATCAGTTTCCCTATTCGATCGTAATAGAAAAAAATATAACCAAAATATTCTAAATCACCTGTCACCATGTATACATATAAAAAATCTGATAGGTTCTGTAATTTGTTGGATCGTTGATAGGTATAAAGCTTCTCAAAAAGTACAGTAACTTTCAACTTCAGCAGGAAACAATTTAAATCGTAAACTTAATTTTCTCAAATTTACAAAGTTAATAAAGCTCACGTCATTTATTATTTACAGGTTTCTTACTTGTTCGCAAGGGTCTTCGACTAAAAACACTTAATATCCCTTAACTTTAGGACCAACAACTTATAGATTTTTTACAAATGTTTATTTTTTGTTTTTCTGAAAGTTTCTTTCTTTACCAAACGGACTTTATTATGCATTATTTGTATCACTGCAGCTTTCATCAGCAACATCATGTAAATCAAATTAACAATTGAAATAAATTTCAAATTCATAATATTTGTGTAATTCAAAAAAATAAATTCCGAAATGCTAATCATATTTTTGTTTTAACTCAACTCCAAAACACCCATTATTGTTAATTTAACTTTTTATCCAGTCAACATGTTAATGGATGTTAATGATTTAATTTAGTTAACGCTCAACATATTTTCTTATTAATGTTTTGAAGCCCCGCAAGAAATAATTTTTCTCTATTTTCAGATTAGCCATATTTACAGAGGATGCAAACTGAAAAGCTGCCAAGACCACATGCTGGTCACCTTCATTGTACCAATGTCAAGCAGAATTCTACAGGCGTGCAGGATAAGAGATTGGTCAATCTTCCCTCCCGCGGTCAATGGAGGGCTATATTCCAATATCCCGGCCTCGACGCGACGGTGCGGAATAACTAACTATCCTGCCAACCTATTGAAATAAACCCAGGAACGTATAACGTCAACATATAAAGATATATCTCCCAAGCAAAGAAATAGTTTCAGAATGTGATTGTCCAAACGCAATTCTTGTTTATTCGAATCAAGGAATGTGTGTGGACATCATAAACTGAAATGTATTACAACGGATTCCAACTTAATCAAAACAAGAAATTATGGAACGTAACAATAACAAACAGGTTGCTTTTCAATTGATTAACTGTAATTTAAATTGCAAATTAGTCTGTAACGGTAACATGAACATTTTTACGGGTAAAGACTAGAGGGATTCCTCCGACGAATTTAACTTGCAAAATAGATCACTTGTCAACCTATGGATCGAACCTGGACATCTTGTATGCGAGCAAGAACGAATTACAGTTAAATTAAGTTTGCTTCCCTGAACTTTTACTTCGGAATATTGTTAAAGTCTTTCCAAACTTTCTTCCCTGTACTTTTTTAGAGAGCTCTGTTTTGGCTGTTCTTTCCCTTTAATGTCTGCCTTTTTATTAAAAGTTTCTGAAAAGGGAAACAATTTTTGAATTATAAAAATGTACGAGTGCAAAAATAGTTCTTCCTATGAATAATTTTTAAAAAAACGAATTAACGCGAGTCATTGTGTATCACACTGTTCACTTTTAAATAACAATATTTATTGATAGCTTTCGGATTAAATGCGTAGCGCCAAAAATAGGATCAAAGCGTTGCAAATTTCAAAAGGTTTTAATGAAAATATTGCAAGATGTAATTACAAATGTCCCAACTAGCACTATTTATAAGCATTTATGTAAACATTGTCAACCATGCCATATTACACATTGATGATTTAAACGAGTGATTACAAACTGCGAGTCCTTTGCATTTAATTTATGTTTATCAAAATTTGAACAAGGCAAGTCTGTTAACCCTTCTTTAATTACTGTGGTGGCACTTGAGAAAAATTTGTTACTGGCATTATGTATGTAAACTCCCATAATTCAATTAAGGTTTAAATTATAAAAATGAATGATCAATTAGTGTACTGTATTATATTAAAAGGTATAAAAAAAATTATAAATAAAAAGAAAATAAATTAGAAAACTGAATGGTTACCTGCCCATTATTGTATAAGTAATTATACTATATTACATCGTAAATAATATAGCAAAAATGTCTTTAGTGATTTCATGCCTTTGTTGAAATCTGTCAAATGACAAAGTGAATTTGTAATTTGAAATGTGTAATTGAAAAAATTGACAAATGATTAAAATAACCGTATAAGTATTTTTTAGTTATACTACATATTTTAAGCTGAAATCTTGTAATTATTTAGGCAATATGTGCAATTTTACTATCTTCGACCACTTTTAACACCATCTGTAGCCAGTCGGTATTTCTAGCAGACTATGTATCAATTTCTATGTTTTTTGTGATATTTCCTAATGTCGGGTCATAAATAAATGGAACCCCTTTCTCCCAGGGGTGTTTTGTATAAAAGGAGTTGATAAATTTTTTCCACCAACTTTTCCACAGAGTAAATAAGTCCTTGATTTCCCAAAAAAAAAACGGAAGAATCCATTTTTGAAATGTTTATAATTCTCCACGTCTTTGCTGAAAACCAATTTTTCCATACCATTCCCGTAGTATCAGAAAATTTTCCGTTTAATTTATTTCGTATTTTGTTCGCGGAACTCCGTACAATTTACAAGCAGTTGTATGTAAATTTCATACCATTGTTTCTAACGGTAGCTAGAGTATCTGCAATTTTGTAGGGTTGGTACTGAAGCAATTTTGTATTTTTCTGCTGTTATTTCTGTTTTTAACATTTACGATAAATATTTCTTTATGGCAAAACGTTGCGACAAAAACGTAAAAATTAAATCAGGCTATTTTCATGCACGCGGGGTATTCGGCATGATTATTTCCTGATTATTAATCTGAATAAATAGATTTTACAACAAATTATTTATTTGTTTGTCGAAGAATCTTCGATAATGATTGCAAAAAAAAAATCAGAAGCGATTAAACGTCAAAATTTAATCGGGTAAATTTTGACACATTTGAGACATCAAAATTTAATCGGGTAAATTTTGACACGTTTAAAACATCAAAATTTAATCGCTATACAACTGATGAAAACCATGGCGACTGGGACTTTTTATGTGCATGAAGGAAATAATCAACAGTAATATCACAAGTGCATCAAAATAGCCGATTAAATTTTGACGTTTCTGTCAAAATGTTTTGCCTAGAAATATGTCGAGCAAATTTACCACGTAACAAGATCTCGAGTGCGCAGCACGAAGGATTTTGGGTGGAAAATTTACGAGAAATATTTCTTTATGGCAAAACGTTGCGACAAAAACGTAAAAATTTAATCAGGCTATTTTCATGCACGCGGGGTATTCGGCATGATTATTTCCTGATTATTAATTTGAATAAATAGATTTTACAACGAATTATTTATTTACTTGTCGAGGAATCTTTGATAATGATTGCAAAAAAAAATTCAGAAGCTATTAAACGTCAAAATTTAATCGGATAAATTTTGACACGTCTGAGACGTCAAAATTTAATCGGGTAAATTTTGACACGTTAATTTAATCGCTATAAAACTGAGGAAAACCATGGTGACTGTGACGTTTTACGTGCATGAAGGAAATAATCGGGTAAATTTTGACACGTTTGAAACGTCAAAATTTAATCGCTATAAAACTGAGGAAAACCATGGTGACTGGGACTTTTTATGTGCATGAAGGAAATAATCAAAAAAATATATAATTTTTGTTCCCATGGCACGGTAGTTTTTTGCAAATATGTCATTTCTTGACATAATAGTTAAATTTGTTTGGCCATTTGCACAAGTTCTTTGAAGCTGCTTGCCAAAAATGTTGAGTGAAGGTATAAATTGTATTTACACCGCCAAAAATTTGAAAAATTGTAGATCATTTACTTAGTAAAATGACAACTAAAATAAGATTTGCCGCGAAGATGAAATACTTGCAGATGGTGTATCGTTTAATTATACATGCAAAATTCCACATTTTTGTTCTTTTGGCATTTAAGGGAACGTTTACGGAAGAACTGCTAAAATACTTTTGACAGAATTGACATTCAAATATAGGTCAATTATTAAAATACATTAATTTAGTTAAACAACGATTTTAATGCATAAAATGTCATTAAATTTTATTTTCTTATTATAGTAAATCGTTTTAGAACTATTTTCTTTCTAAAACTATAATAGAATCGCCTAAAAATGTAAATTTGTTCATTATTGACCAATGGTCAAAAAAAAATATGTACCCATCTCTGAGCAAAAGGTAGTGAAACTAAACTTCACAGCATTCCAATATAAATAGTATATTGTTTTATTAGGATTAAAAGTGTAACTTCACAAAGATCTTGGTTTAAACTTTGCCCTGTATTACAAGATGACTTAAATTATCCCGTAACTGAAGAAAATTTGGTAGTACCACCCGCGCAACTAGTGTAAGCTGAACAAAATGTGATAGAAAATGTTACACTGGAAAATATTAAAAAAACTGTTAAATTCTAATCTAAACGAACCAGATCACCAGATTTTAGATGATGCTGAGATTTCATCAACTTCCCAAACTGAAAATATTGATGACAAACCAAGAAACAGATATTGAAGAAATTTCTATACAAGAGAGCATAATTTTCTTATAAAATTCACTGACTTATACAAATGGATTATTAAATTACCTGAATCAGGAAATAAAAAAGGCAGTATATGTATTTGTATTTGCTACAAATAACCACAAGTAATATTTTTGTTTACGGATATAAAATCAATCTGAGTGAAGTGTAGTTTTTGACCACTACCTTTACGTAATAACCAATATTATCCCGTCCCAAGAGTGATCGCTGGTTCTCTTTATAAGTCATTTAGTAGAGTAACTCTCAAAATATTCCCCGAAAACTAATCAAGTCTAGACATTTTTCCAGAAAATTTAAATAACGAGTTAGAAGCAATTCGGTAATTGTTTTAATTATCGTTACGACACATTTATATTCTCACACGCAAAGTAATATACCCAGAATGTTTTCAGATGACCACAGTAAATGAAATCTGCAAAAAGTTTTCTGTAAATATGTTTTCATAAGTAATATCACAAGAGAGTGAGAATAAATTGAAAATAATTCGACAGATTTTCGAAAACTTGTTGCCAGGGAATAGACACGAGAGCCCGTAGGGCTCGAGTGGCTATTCCCAAATGGCAACAAGTTTGAAAAAATAACTGGAGAATTATTTTCTAATTAATTCGCACTCTCGAGTGGTATTCGGAAGATTATTTTTTAACGTTTAAATAAAAAATACAGCATAAAAATACAGTTTAATTCATTATAAACTAAAATCAAACTGGCGACAGATGTCAAAACTAGAAAATGTGCTGTCAAGTTACATATGTAAACAAAATACTAGAAATTATGCTCGCGGGAATTTTCTACAGTAGAAAATTCTCACTATAATAATGTTGTGATTGGACAGAATTAAACACGTGTGCCCAAATACTGCTAAACGATTGGTGAATGAAATCATTAAAAAATAATCTTCATAATTAGTATAAAGAGAGTAAAATTACTTTTGACATTAGAATATTTGTAATGTAATATCAATCTATCGAAATTAATTTCCAGCACCACTTGCGCTTTGCTATTAAAATTCAGCAAACATCGTTTTACTGTAAATATTTTTATTTCGAAGCCGCACGATTATGACATGCTTTACATACAATCGGATTAAATTGTACTGATATTAATAAAATTGTGTAAATTTTGTTTGTTAGTTCAATTAAGAGTTGTTTTTTTTAATAAGGTAGTGCAATTTAAAGTTGTATTTAATAAGATGTAATTAATTCTTAATCACTTTGCTCTCTGAGAGCAAAATGTGAAGTTTTGTACTCTTAAATTAATGAGTGCCTCAGTAAGAATAAAAAGTTTCCATATAAATGAAGTAGCTGGGGTATCTCCTTCTCCCTTGAGATCCAGAATATTAAATTTTGTTGATTAACAGTTTTATGTGCAATTACTACCTAGTTCAGATAATTAAAAACGCAATTTATTTCATTTTATTCTGCGCTCTTTGCTATCAACTTCCCAATAAAAATTATCCTTGTTCACATTCTACGAATTAAGACGCCTACAATTACGTGCTGCATGAAAAGTGTATTCAAGAGCAACAGCGGTGCAAACGACAGTTACATGTTTCAAAAATGAGTTATTTGACTAATGCTTTTGAACTTTTTTGCTTTAATTAATTTTACATTTTAAATTAGATTAACGTCGAAAATACTGTTGATTTACTAATTTCCATGAGTGGTTGTTGAAGATAAGTAGTGTTCACGAATTTCCTGGAATAATATAATAAATATTTCATTACTTTAACGGAATGTAATTTTATGAGCATAATAATAACAAAATTCAAAACAATGCTAGTCTAAAAATGAATTATTAATTTGCCGTAATTAGCGATTTAGATACTGTTATCATACCCCATTAAAATCATAATTTGAGTGTTTTTGAAAACAATCAATCAAAATGTAAACTCAACAGTAGAACATGTATACAGTTGACTTTCTTTTCTATTAACAAAATATAGGTTTTTCAAAATTTAATACAAATATTTTTTAATGATTTGCAATATTTTTGAATATGATTCTATCAATATTGTTAACTGTAAATAATACTTTATTTGACAGATTCGGATTTCCTAAATACGTGGAGTGGCATAGGGTGGTGTTCAGTGATGAATCTCGATTTTATTTAGGAATGCATGATGACCGCTTGAAAGCAGACGAAGACGTAGCGAACGTCGCGATATTCAATTTTCTTTTGAAAGGAGTGTGCACTGAGCCGCGGGAGTTATGGTATGGGGTGCTATAGCGTAATGGGAATAGGTCTCACTTAGTATTCATCCGAGGCACCATAAACGCTCAACGTTACGTTGATGAGGTGGTGGAACCCCATATCTTCAGCAGCTTGAAGACCCACCTTTCCAGTAGGATAATGCCCGTTCCCAATTCTCTAAACTTCTCTAAACCGATTCGAAGAGGCCCATGTCAGTATCTTACCATAGCCAGCCACATGTATCGACCTCTCGCCAATTGAACACATGTGGGACATTATGGAAAAAAATTGATGAATTTAGCGAATCCTCCGCAAACACTAGAAGCTCTCCGAAATTAATTCTAGGTTACTTGGGCACCATACGCCAAGACGACACCAATCACCTACTGAAATCAATGCCACGAAAAGCGGGGGAGTGTGAAACTAATAGGGGCGGCCCAACACAACCATCTCTACCTCACCGGACAGCAATTTCTTGAGGTGTAGATGGAAATCACTGGGTCCGAGGTCCGGATTGTAGGGTGGATGATTAAACAATGTGTTGAAAAATAGGTGAACACTTGCTGTATCTGTTGCAACAAATATTTCCATGAAATTGTGTTTTGTTTCTATAAGCGGTCCCAGCGAAACTTAGTTTATGGATGCCCCTCGTATATGTGTCTAATATTATCCGATGGGCATTGAATACTTACGTATAAACTGAACTTTTATAATTATTCATTAAATAAAGTAATAGTATAAAAGCCACATTTTTTCACACCCTAATAGTGTTTTTCATTGGAAAACATCAAAAGTTTTCCTTAAAGCATAACAAAGGCGATGCCCGGCCCGTTCCATTTTGGGGCACTTGCATATTGTTCAATTAACTCATTAACAAATTTAAACAAAAGTGTGGAACTACAGGGTCCGGCAGCGTAAGACGTTTTGAAAAAAATCAGAACTCTGTCATTTTTCTAGCAAATCAAATTTTTATTTCTTTAACAGATTTAAGAGAGTTTGCCATTTGATAATAATTTGATAAAAAGCAATTAATTACGGAAAATGATGTCTTCTAGATGATGACCGTTTTAATCTCTGCACTCTTCCAATCGAGTAGTGAAATTGTCTATACATCTTTGTAAATATATTGGCCGGAATCGCACGAATTTCACGAGTGATAGAAGCAGAAAGCTCTGCAAGGGTACGGGGTCTTTCAATGCAAACGCTGGTCTTGAAGTAAGTACCCCCATAGGAAGTAGTCGCAGGGGGACAGATTAAACGATCGTGGAGGCCACTTGATGTCCCCGCGCAGCGCAATGAGTTACCCTGGGCATTACTGCCTTAACAAAGCCATAAACGCCCTTGAAGTATGCTGGAAAAATATTCTTCCAATGGAAATACGTCTCCTCAGCTCGAGAAGAAAAAAAGCACGCAACATCGTAACGTGGTCTAACTCGTTTCACGTTTTCAGAGGTTCTGACAGTTCTTACTCCACCTCTAGGTACTCCAGCTCTCAACGATCGTGATGTACGGAGGTACTGTTTCGAGTGGGAACTCGTCCATACCTACAACATTAAATTCAGCACGGAATCTGCGTCGTATAGCTACAACCGAACGCCCAGTTTCAATAAAAGTATCGTACACAAAAAGGCTGTGTGCCAATGACCACGGTTCCATTGCAACTAAACTAAAAAATGGCATCTCCCAACGATCACATATCAACCATTCTGAAAACATTACACTCCCCCTATACTTTGTTATACGCGTTTCAAAAACGTCATACATCCCTGCCGGACCCTGTATAAGCATAACTTCATTATAATTGCAAAAATAAGCATACTCAAAAAAAAATAGCAAAGGATCCCAATAAAATACCAACAGATGCATTTAGGAATCGCCCCAAACTGTGATTTCATAAACCTTTTAAAAATCTGTTTGTTTCGAATGAAGAAAAAAACATTTACAAAAGTGAAATGAAATGGATACAAAAGCTCCAATTATTTTAAAAAGCCGCAATACAGCATTTGAAGTTTCATTTTTGTGTAAAAGTTAAATAGATTCCACACCTAAATGTATATAATTCAATTGAATTGGGGAAAAGGAAACGTCCAATTTGCTTGGGTTACTTAATTACAGTTGCCTACTTGAAAATGTATTTGCTCAGTTTCAATTCGTAGTAAAATCCTCGCACGAATAAAAAATTGTATGCAAATTTTTTTATTTGCAGGTTTCCATTGTTCCAACGGGATTAGAATTAAATTAAAATATAGCTGCATACATTCTCATCCGAATTCTAATTTTAACGCCTCAATTTTAACCTAGTTAACCGGATTTTAACTTACTTTGTTTAATATAAATGTTACAAATAAATTTTCGATTATGCCATTTCCGCTCATTCTTTATCATAATTATGCAAATAGGTTTTACTTTATTAAGTACTCGGCCTCAACACGATAGGAGTTAAAGCAAGATAACATCGTCGTCCAGAGTAGTTGCCGCGCGGAATACATCACGTCCTTCGAAACTAATAAAGGAAGTATGAGGAAAAAGAAACTTCCTAAAGTCCTTCGGAGATATTACAGTATCTTGAACAATGGTGATTAGTTTTTTTTTGTAAGTTAACGTCACCCTGTTTCTTTCATCAAGTGAATTTTTCGTTGGGAAAAAGGACAAAGCAAGGGAATGCTGTGCTAGCAAATTTAAAATGAAAACTGGAAGCGGCATATTGTAGTGGACAAGATATGCCATTATCCGTTCCTTCAGATTTTCAAGTTAAAACTTTAACTTTTCTTGTGGTAACAATAATTATTGGAAACACATTGCGGAAAAACTTTGTACATAAGGCATTTTTGTGAATTGTTCGAATTAATGTAATTGGACAGAAAGGTCAACATTTTAAGTTTATTAAAAGAGAAATTTCGTGTGAAGATTTTTGGAAAAACAAAGATTAAATTCTTGAAAATTTACCGGTTGCATTTGTTTTTTCTTTAATTCCCTTTGTTCATACATAGTTAATAAAATAACATTTCATTACAATAAAGTTTTTTTTATATGCTTCATGTTCAACGTTTTCACGTTTTTGTCCACAAGTGCCGGTACCGGAAATAATTGAAAATTTGTATTATTTTAATTAATTTGTATTTTTATAGGGTCATTTATACAAAGTGACTATTTTCTACAAGACTATAATTGCCTTTTTCTTCTTAGAACTTTTTCCATTTATAAGTTTGTTGTTTTTTCCTTCCATCAGACTCTACCTTTCCAGTCTCGCCTATCCAAAGTTTATGTTTCCTTTTTCTACCGGTTGATGTACCATTTTAAATACTTGGCTTCTAGTGAATTTGTAGTGAAACAACTTTCTTTTCGTACACATTGCAACATCACTGAAATTAGAAAAATTGATTAAAATTTCGAAAACAATCTGATGGTATTTCTAAATACACTAAAACCTCGATATAACGGACTAATTGGAGGGGAAAGGGTGTCCGTTAAAGCCAAAAGTCCGTTATATAAAAATAGGTTTAAAATAAATCAAAAACCTTTTTTTTTAAATACGCTGTATTTAGATATGAATAAAAATACAAAACACAAACAAAATTCTATTTAATTGTCTTCGGACACTCGTCGTGAAGTGACGTTGCTGCAGTCTACGAGCATTATGTCTCAAATTCTAGTGCTACACGTATGACGTGATTATCGTGGCCGCTAAAAATTGTTTACTGCGGCGACACTTGAATTTAAGCATGAATAATATTAACAGGACGTTTTTAATTTTTTTACATTTGACCGGATTTTTTGTCCGTTATATCCAAAGTCCGTTAAATAGGGATCCGTTCTATCGAGGTTTTACTGTACCTCTATCGTCAGAAGTATTCTGACATAGCTGAAAATGAGCAAATTTCCAATGTTAAGTAAACAAGTGTCCACTTGCATCTAAACAAAAATAAAAATTAGGTGGGTAGAGTCGTCGCCTTTGAAAACTACAACACGAACTTTCGACATATTCTACACAAATTAAGACATTTGTACGGCGTCAGTGTCAGTTTTTGACAAATCAAGATCATGTTATTTTACAAAACTAAAATTTTGAATGTAGTGTCGTAGTTTTCAAAAGTCGTGCGTAAACGATACACGCCCGTCTGAAAAAAAATTACAAGACAGTCAAAAAAGCAATTTTTCTCCAGGGCGCCGCCTGTCTTGTAAAGTCAGTAACTGAAGCTCTTACTACGTTCAGTGATATTTAATAAAATATTAAGCTACCTACATTTATTGTGATAATTTTCATCGATTATGCACTAACGAAAGGATAGCTGCCTGTTTCAACCGCCGATTTATATTTAAATCTTAAAATTATAATTTGTACTGTTTCTACAATATAGTGATGCAATTGTTTGATTTTACTATGTTTATTGGATTAGAATAAAAACGCTTTTAGAAGCCTAATTAGCCTAATTAGGTTTTACTTCCTTTTTAATTTTGGCAATACAGGCGAACTTCCATGTAAGCAAGAAAAAAAAGAATTAGTTATATCGAAAATTCGTTACGTAGAAATTCGTGTTTGTATCAAAAATTTTAATCCTCGTCATATTTAGTAATAGTATATTATTATACAAGTTTTATAAGACGATCTATTGTCGCACGAATAAGTTTGGGGCACGACGAGCGAAGCGAGGAGTGCTCGAATGTCATGAGTGCGACAATACGTCTTATAAAACGAGTGTAATATATTATTTTTTCTACTTTGGTGCTCTTAGTTTCATGAAAATTTGAAAATTGTGCTTTCTAAATATTCTAGAGATTTTTAGGGTTAGGTACTGCTTGGGTTGGTATTTGTCATGTGTCATATGTCAACTAAAACTTCAAATTTAAAATCTCGAGTTTGATATTTTTGTGAATAAGTCATGGAAGAATTAAGCTGTACACTTGGCTTGACCTTGACATGAGCTCGGTAGAGATGCCCGATGCCGGCCAGCGTGCTATTACAGCAATACCAACGTAATAAGTATCAAAAAAAAAAACAAAAGGCGTTTCACAAAAAGTTCCTTTGTGACACTACTTTCAGTTTCACAAAAACTCGCTTATGATACCAAAGTAGAAAAACAGTGTTTGTTGTGTTGAAATTACTTAGGTATGTTTTATGGTAAGTACTTTTACTTTGTTATAAGGGATATGAAATGTATAAAAAACGCATTTAAGGTGAAGATTTTACAAAAAATCGATATATAGAGAAATTCGTTATATGGAAGTACGTTATAAGGAAGTTTGACTGTATATAATTTTATTTATGCAAATTAATATTTTAAAATAAAGGCATATCGAATATTACATCAACGAAATCACAAAACAAAATAACTCTTCAATGAACTTATGGCAAAGTACCTACATAAATTGCCACTTACAAAAAAAATACAGTGAAACCTCGTTTTTACGTTTTTAAAGAGACCGACAAAAAACACGTAAATTGAAGGAAAATGTAAATTAAGGGTAATGAAAATTTTTCTGTAAAAATTATACAAATTAGTTTGGTGTAAATTTATCTCTTGTGTGTATAGTTTTTTTTGTCATGGGACTACATTGCATGGCACTGTTTTTAATTAATTCACGATATTTTATTATTGTAGCTTTTTCGAGAATCAATACAGAATGAAATAAAAAATTGTGCACTTAATCATGATCACAAAACGTAAACGTAAGCGGGTATTTTCTGCATTAAAATGAAACGGGTCTGCAAAAATTAGACACAAATAACGGAAAAACGTGAAATGCAGGGACATAAAAACGGGGTTACACTGTATTAATGTTCATGTTATTAAAAATCAATCAGACACTTATTTGCTATTAAAATCTTTGTCTCCTTGAATTCCACAACAATTCAGAAAAGCAAATCTAAAGAACAATAACGCATAACATTAAATGAAATGTAAATCTTTATTTGCAGCAGCATGTAAAAAAGTATGGATGTTTTAAAATGTGCAAACTATGGAGCTTTAATAACAAAGAAAATGATATGAGAGTTTTATTTACATGATAATGGGTTCATACATACATCTATCCCTCGATATATGTACGTAGTAGTTTGGTTCCCGGGAATTGCTACTTATATTGAAACTACTTATAACGAACATATTTTAAAATCATATTATATGTGTTTGGGACTTTTGTGCTAAAAGTTGTATACCTATAATAATAAAAAACATGTTAGTTTATTTAAATGTATGCATTTATTTATTTTTACAAAATTAATCATAAAAAAATATAAAAATAAAAAATGTTTAAGTTAAATTTTCTGCATCTTCAGGGATAGTGTCATTAGCTAAGGTAAAGTAGTCAGAATAAGTATGTAATGGAGTTTTGCGTGGTCGAGAATCTGCGCGAACATAATACATATAATATACTATTCAAGATATAAACTGCGCACACCCATGCAAAACTCCATCACATTCCCCGCTGTCTTTAAAAACTGGATGAACGATTTTAATGTCAGTTGCTTTACTTGTTTATAGAGTTGTTTGTAGCAATCTATTTCATGGTTAACACCATGTGAAACCCTTAAACTTTGTTCCTCCAGCAAATCTTTCTCGGATAAAATTTGTATGTCTTTTTCGAAATAAGCAAGAGCTTTTGATAAATCCTTCGTGGTTGACTGCTTATTTATGATAAAATATTAGCAAGGTCAGAATGCATGCAAATTTTTTGTACGTATATCAAAACTTTGCTACGTAAAACGAGACTGTTGAATATATTTGAGAAGCTACGTAAAGCAAAACAACGTAAAGCAAGACTATGTACAACTAGGGATGGGTGTGCTATCATTTCAAAGTTGCACATAAATTAACACCAAAATTTATTCAATTTTACGTAGTTTTCAGAACAATCATAGTTACCGAATAGCATTATATTTCAACAGTCAAACAAATTTTCATTGATCTTAGCAACTTATCATTAATACAAACTGTAATTACCTTTATTTTTCAAAATTTGAACTTAATTTATTATTTTATCGAATATTTAACTTTGGACAGTGTGAATTTTGAAATAACTGATAAAACAAGAATTTAACACTGCTACATAGTACACCAAATTACAAAGTTTAATAATTTGCAGAAATGAGGAAAAATATCTTGCTTCAAAAATTTTTGAAAATCAATAAATTAATAATTTACTGTTAATAAATTTGTTGCTTGTTTTCATTTAACTCTGTATTTTATAACAGATGAATGTTCGCTAAATACTGAACTAATTTTACAAGTATTGAAATTTGTTTTTGTAAAATAAATCTTATTTTAATATTTCTAAAATTGTTAAACATCTCATTGAAACAAAAAACACAATTATTATAAGAAATTTCTATAATTATATACTTGACAAATTTACAAGACATCATTACTAATCCTAACACATGACAATTACATAGATATGACAATTACATTTCAAATGTAACAGTTAAAATACTTCTAGTATTCCTACTAATGTGTTACCATGAATTTCCAAAATATTCGCTTGTCCTTTTAATGTTTTCCATTTCATTTTGAATTTAAACCATGTTAAAAATCAAGTAAAATGGAAAACAAACAAAATAAATAACCAACTGAAAAAATACATTACAGTCAAGCATTTATCTCCTCCAGAATTTGTTTAAACTCGATATCAGTCTGAGTTTCCATGTGCGCCATATCACGGCACGTCATGAAATTCTTCATGCTGTTGTGAGACATAGTCGTTTGACTTTCGACCGATCTCAACATATCATCAAAAACAGTTTGAGTCTGAATATTATTCAATCCTAACTCATTAAATAAAACATCATCACAAGTTTGAGTGTACATATTTGAATAATAATCAGAGCAATTTAAAAGTTCATCATCTAGTAAAAAGTCAGTCTGAGTTTCTATGTTACAGTTCAAGAAACTAGACGAATCAAATACATCAATTTCCTCTTTATAATTACTTTGAGCAAATTCAAAATTTAAATCGGGCCCATCTAGAGAATTTCTAGTTAATTCACTAGGTATTGTGGTTATAGTTTGTGTACTTGATGTATTCTGTTCTACTTTCACACTGTCAAATTCGAAGTCGCTCAAATTAAATGTGGTATTGCAAGATTTTGTCTTCGAGCTGATTCGGCGTGTTTGAGTTTCGATATCCTTTCTCAATAAATTCTCATCGGGACTGACATCACTAACAATAAAAGTAATGTAATCACCAATAGTTTGTGTTTCAACACAAGTGCGTGGAAGTTTATGGAAACAAGTCTGTGTACATTGGGTGTGCAGTTTTGACTCGTCAATTTCAGTCTGACTACTCTTATCACACATTTCCTGTTTACTTAACTGTAATAAAGGCATAACATGAAAAAATTGCAAACTTGTACAGTTTCCTGTTTGAATTTTTGGAATCACCATGAGCGGTTCACTCGAACTCTTCTCCAAATTTTGCATTTTAAAATAATTTTTTTCCAGGAGAAAGTGCTTCTTTCGACGTGTGTGTGTCACTAGCGATTCATACTGTGCATAGACTGCATTGCAGTCGAGACACTTGAATTCCACGCCACAATATTCGCTGTGACTTGTTTTCCCTGACAATGTTGGGAATCCTTTTGTGCATGTTTCACAAATAAATTTTCTTTCACTGTGTGACTTCAGATAGTGTTGTTTGAGCAATTTCAAAGTTTTGAAAAATTTAGAATCTTTATAAACACAATCTGGTTCTGGACAGTAGTACTCCTTGTCGACCCTGTCGACTCTTGGTAACTGCTGCTTTTTGTGTACTTTATGAACGTGCAGAGACAAATTTGATTCTGAATTGAAGACGCTGCTGCAACCTTTTTCGGTACAATGAACAGTTGTGTTGACTGTCTTAAGAATTTCAGCCGAAGGATAAATCTTCTGGGCACAATCCATTTCTAAAACATTTTTTCGTTAAATAAATTAAAGTGTTGAACTGAAACTTACTTTTTAAGGATTTACTGGCGTAAAATCATGAATTTTTAAAACAATTTTTCAAAACATTTGAACAAAAGCCAATCGTAACCTAGTAATGTCAGGGTAGCCACTACATCATTCATGACATCTAAATTCTAGTGTTGGTTATCATTTTTGTGGCATGTTTGAAATTAATCAAAAAACTACTGTGTTATCACATCGTTCGAAGTGCGGCACTTAACGAAACAGAAAAAGACACGCACTTAACCTCAAAATGAGCCAGAACAGGGTATATTTGAATAAATCGCGGCCTAATCTTTCATTGTGGAGAAATAATTGTGAAAATTTTAAAATGGTAAGATTATCATTAAATATGTATTTAGTAATTTTATATCTGGCGGAAATGTTGATTAACTAAATTGCACAACAGATGGCAGTAGGTGTGCGATTCGGATTGTCAATCAAATAATACACAAATGGCGTTGGTTAGTGACAGACGTGCCAGGGTATTATGTTTAAATAGTACAGACAATCAATTTTTTTTAATTAGAAGTGTTTTACCAGTAAATTATGAAAAACAATTGTAATAATGCGAAGTACGCCAAACTATCCCAACATTCCACTGCAGATTTAGGAGGTCAAAAAAATTTAAATTCGGTAAGTTTTCAATTTGTTCGATTTTATTACCTACAATTGCATTTCGAAAAGTTTAAAATTCCCTGCCTTTGTTAGTGCAATTCCCAGAACATTACGTCCAATATCACATGAAAGAACTAAATTTTAATCGGCGATCGATAAAGTACTAGAACATTTACGTACCCTAGATATTCTTTCTGAAAAATACAGCAAATATGCGGCCAAAATATTTTCCTGCATATATAATATTAGAACGAAAGATAACTTCGAATCCGTAGTAATAAATCATTCCAAGAATATTGCATGCGTTTAATTGGGTTGTAATTAATAGAAAAACGTGAATTGTGCATATTTTTTTCTTTCTTATGATCATGAAGGTATTGTTTTGTCGTTTCAATGTTTAGAAAGGAAAGTTTTTTTTATTATAGTAAAACCCCTCATAGTGGACACCCCTTTTTATGGACACTTTCTTAACAGTCCCGGCATTCCTCCATAAGAATACATTATACCAGGGGTGGCCAACCTGCGGCTCGCGAGCCACATGCGGCTCTTTGAAGGATTATTTGTGGCTCTCGATAAAGTTCCCTTTTCATTTTTGTGCTATTATATTTTAAAAAATTATTATCGTTCCGTATGTGTATGTATTTAATTGCGGCTCGCGAAAAATTTCAAATTTTGAAAAATGGCTCGGACTATCAAGGAGCTTGGCCACCCCTGCATTATACAATCACCCCTCTATTACGGACATTGGACACTACTTGTCTTCCCGAAACTTGCAATTTCCCTCTCTATTGTGGACATTTTCTAAGTATTTTGGAGAATGAATATCATGTTTTCAACGAAGTACCATCTTAACTTGTGGTGAATTAGACCGTTTGCCGATTCTTTGTCGACAGGCGGCTATAAGCGCGTGCCGATGCATACATTAGGTATTATCTATGTTATACATAATATATGTGTACTAATTTGTGATTTTCTTTCCACCAACCACCATTTCTGTGTTTTGAAGTTTAGTTAAGTTTTGAATTTGGAGTAAGCAACAATGACTGCACTTCTCGAAGTTCATGAAATATAAAAGGAAAAATCGCCCTCCTTAAATTTTCGAACAAAAGCAAGTGCGGTATTCGAAAAGCGGAATAACAATTTAAGATTTCTAAAAATTATATGTTGACAATTTTAAAGAAACAAGTAGAATTAAAGGAAGAATGGTTAAAAAACGGCGATGATTCACGAGTTAAAGTTACGCGGAAGTTTAAAAAGTGTACAAACATGAAAAAAGGTTTTTTAAATAAAGGCGACGAACCTGCTCTGTATTATTTATCAAATAATAAAAAATAATCAGATTGCACTAAATTAGCGACAATCTCTAATCACAAATTTCTTTAATTTATAAAAATCCATTTATGTAATATGTATAAACATAATACATGTTTACGTGTAATGTTTAATAAACTGGTTCAAATTTGTAGTAGTTTTGTAAATTTTCGACAAAAATAATTAGGACCCCCTCGAATACGGACACCCCTCTATAGTGGACAGTTTTGTCCAGTCCGTTAAGTGTCCACTATGGAGGGGTTTTACTGTATTTGGCAATTTTATTTGTATATTATGAATTGCAGGTATGCTATTTTGTCACCTGTTAGTAATTATAGCTTTCAGAGATAAAACAATAAAAATTTGAAAATAAAATATGTATTCAATGGGGTTGCGAAAAGGTGAGCAGTGAGAAAGGAGTGCACATCCCCTGCAGAATATATTCGAATTTCTTTTTAAAGATGAATAAAGTAGGATTGTTGTAGGTAGGGTGAATGTAACCGTTGCCCGCCCGCTACCTTTTCTCTGCTTTTTCAACAATATTAAGATAATGCGTTATATTGTTCTCTTATGTATACATATTGTTTGATACGAGGCAAAAATAAATTTAAAATTGTCCGAAGTTGCCACCACGGGCTTTTTGAATAGCAACTTGAATGGGTGCGTTTTCACCGTAAGAACTTGAATGCGTACTTAATTACATCACCGTAAATATTATATACTAAATATTTATTTTAATCGTAAACATTCTTCTTGCAAAAAAGTGAGGTCGATGGCTACCTGATTCACCAAAACTCACATCATAATCAACTTCTGTGAAGGCGCTTCGTTTAACACGATCTGGTCAGGTTATAATTAAACAGGCTAGTAGACAACTCGGAATACCAAAAGCAACTCTTCATAATAGGCTACACGGTAGTTGTGTCCATCATCTCAAAACAACGGGCCCCCAGCCTGTGCGAAGATAATTGATAGATTTGTGAATAACAAACCAGGTATCAGATGGTATCAACATTTGTTTTGTTGCAGTGATTGAACTGCTTACAAGAAGTGCCCATACCTACATACATACCCATACATATTTCCCACCGACTATCTTAATTCTAGTTTACCGAATATGGTCAAGAAATAACCACATGTTGGTCAACGGGGCCGGTGCACTGACGGTCGATAAAACTGTACTGGTGTCCAATAACCGGTAAAACATGCATTTCCTGACAAAACATACATACTTTCAAATTTTAAACTTCTGATGTATTTTTACACCAAAATACTATTCAATGTATCTTATCTCATACGTAACGTTTAACAGATATAATTCCTGTAATCTCAAAATTCAGTCAAAAGGCCAACAACAGGCACATTTGCGGCCACCCAAATGTGCATGATTTTTTTTAGCAACTTGATTTTTGCTTTATATCATAGGCATCCTAAAAAGCATCAACGAAATGTCAATATTATTTTGTTTATGACAAATATTATTTCACGAAAGTCACTGGATAAAGCCATATTTAATCTATGGAAAAATAAGGAAATTTGTTTCAGGTGTCGTGCACATTTGGGTGGCCGCAAATGTACGTTCACCCTATGGAACCACATTAGTGCGATTGATAGTTTAACTTCCTGTTTGTAATTTTCTAAGAATGTTTTTTATTTTACTTATTCCAAACACTTAACAGTAATAACATACATCACATGATTGTTACCTAATCGATAATGGGAGCTCTTTTTTCATTCAAAATGACCTGTTTTCCATTTTGCGGCCTTTAATGCGGCCACAAATCACTGATAAAAGCCCTACGTGAAGAAGCGAGCTTCATTTTATCAATTAAACTTTAAATTATAAAAATTACATGCTGTCTAAATGAATGTAAATAATAATGCATCTGATAAAAACAATTTATTATGTACACGTGACTCGCATTATTTATGTGTTTGTGGAAAGTAATCTAGTTTTTTTAAAGTACATATTTGAAACGTAACTGTTCTTTGTTTAAAACTGCTTTTTGATTTGAACCTCCTCATGTATTATCATTATTTATGAAAAATATGTAATCGTCACTTCAATTTATCATTAAAAGCGGCATTTTACGATTGACTGATTTTCAATACAGAACAGTCCATCGTAACATTGCTGATTTTTCTTTTAGTAAAAATCGATTGCCCCAGTTTAATATTTAAAGATAAAGTAAAAATTTATTGGCAAGTAGCATAACACGTAGCATCACCTGTTTAAAAAGGCAGACGTGTATCACTTGTTATCTATTCATTCCTAATTGAAACAATTATGTAATTGCAATAAATCCAATTGAGGGGGATGGCTATTAGAAATCAATCATTAAAACTTCCTGATTGAAAATTCATAAAATTCAATAACTCAATTCGATCCTTGATCGTAATTGAAAGATAAAGATTTAATCGGGCATTGATACAAACGTAAAAATACATATTTAGTTAAGTGCCTGACAATGTACAAACGTGAAGGTCAATTAACCATTTACAGTAGAACGAAATCATAGCAATCGCAAACTTTAACAGTAACCCTTTAGTACAGCGTGTTCCAATTATGGTAACTAACATTCCTATTTGTTCACATACTGAAACAGTGAGTGATGCGAATGCAAACATAACGCAAGAATTCAATAAATCTTAAACTGTCGAGTTTTGAACAAAATCCAAAAACATCAATTTTTTTAATTAAAAAGTGAACGACAAAAGTAACGCGACAATTCAGTAGATCTTTAAACTGTTGAGTTTTGAATATAAATAGATGAATTTTGAAATTTTATTTTACACTTTTTGGCGTAACACTTTATACAGACCGCCTCAAAAAAGACGAGTCTATAGCTCCTTTATTTATCAGAAGATTTTAGTTAACTATACACCAAGTTAAATGATTGCAAATAGGCTACAAAGTGACCTAATAAAATTACGTAATTGTAACAATTTCAACCCGTAAGGTACAATAGTTTTTATTTTACAGCTGTTCGTTTCTTACAATTTTTTAAGCCTCAACAAAACAAAAAACAAAACTGCTTGCTACGCCCAAAATAATTTTTTTTATTGTTTCGAAGTTTTTAACATATTCCTTGTATTACCTATGTTCTGTTTGAGAGCGAATTCTACTTTGAAATGACGCAAGCTAATAAATATTTGCCGTTTTATATGTCATTATCTAATATTTAATTGATATACACCGTGATTTACGTAAGTTTTCGAGGCATACGCCCAATGCACGCAACCCAATATTAAAAAATCACAACATGCTAGATACAAAGAACATATTTTTAAGTACCATGTTTTTAAGAAACCCTGACAGAAACAACTGGCAAACTGACAATTTATATTTGCGAAATGTATTGAAACGGATGTATTGAAGTGGATATGTTCATAATCTACGGCGAGTGTCACAAAAATGTAGTTGTTGTAGCCAGATTATACAGGTATCGTTACCCTGAGCGTACGCGTCCAACCGACAAAACATTTAAACAGCTTGAAAATGAATTGGCCAAAACCAAAAAGGCATAGACGTCGAACAGCGACAAACATGGGCAACGAAGTTCGTGTAATCGAACTAATAGGCGATAACCCTCACTTAAGCCAACGCTAGTTATCTCGGAAAACTGGAATCAGTCAGTCGTCAGTATGTAGAATTATAAAAGGAAATACATTTCATCCCTACCATGTGACCTTAGTGCAAGAATCAAAGGAAACTGACTATGCACGATGTTACAATTACAATTACAAGATAAGATAGCACCCCACATCGTAATTCCCGCGGCTCGGCGCACATTCTCTTCAACAGAAAATTGAATACCGCGACGTTCCCCACCCACGTCTTCGTCTAATCTTCATGCGGCCATCATGCATCTCTAAACATCACTGAACATCACCCGATGCCACTTCACTCCACTCCACTGTTTTAAAATTTATAAAAATGAAAACCATGTTAAGATAATTCAACGGAGCAAGTGTTTAAATTGACGTCCATCATTTTCTAAACAGGCTCGACTACGTCTCATAAAAGATCCACGAACTTTACTTAAAATTTCTGGTGTAATTTCTCTACAAGCAGCACGTATTCTCTCTTTTAATTCCTCCAAATTTTGAAATCGAGTTTCGTATACTTTATTTTTTACAGTTCCCCATAGGAATAAATCCAAGGGAGTCAAATCCGGACTACGAAGTGGCTCCAGCCTGTTGAAACCACATTCTTCTTCTAATTTCTTCCAAAAGTGTTGGTAAAATGTTTTGCAAGAAATTGAGATAAATATCACCGGTCAAATTATTTCCAAAAAAAATAGGGACCAATAATGTAATCGTCTACTATGCCGTACCACACATTGATTGAGAAGACGTTTTGAAAATGGCTTTGTCGTATCCCGTGTGGATTTTCCAAGGCATAATAATGACAGTTGTGGCGGTTAACTGCTCCATTATTTGAAAATTAATTATTTCTGTCAGGGGTTTCCAAACATACGAAACTTAAATATATGTTTTTTGTATCATAGCATGTTGTGATTTTTGAATATTGGGTTGCGTGCATTGGGCGTATGCCTCGGAAACTTACGTGAATCACGGTGTATATTTTTTATGAAGATTATTATTATTACGTTGGCTCGGTTATTAGTTGAGAAATTCGTCTTGCATATTTTACATAAAAACGCGTGAACTTCAATATTTACGATAAAAATTTGACTTATTGTTAGAGAATAACTGGAATTGAGTTAGTTTCGCTGTACTGAATTCATCAACAAAGAATACTTCATCTAATATGATTCAACCCATATTTTGTTCAAAGGTGTGTGCGGAGAGGTGTACCACAGTATGGATGTTAGACAGGTTTTCTTATGTTGACATATTTTACTACGTTTGAATATGTGCACCGGTCGTGTTGCGACCGATATCTAGTTGATAATCTCTTTCATAGTTGATCTATTTCTTCATTATGTTTGCTGTAAAAGCAGCTATTGCTGCAATGGTCTGTTTTCTTAGCTACACCAGTTCTCGAGGCAAAATGGAATGTAAAGCTTCTTTCAGGATATGGCACCAAAGGCGTTTACCTTTGCAGAATCACATGGAGGTGCATGGAGGTGTTCTGAATCCCAGATTGGAACTTTATGTCTATTGGCTCGTCCGCTAATGTGGGCAAATGGCATTTCTTTTTGTGGGGCTTCATTAAGAACATAATCTTGGTCCCATCATTGCCTCAAGAACTGGTGGAGCTGAGAGAGCAGATAATGGGAGTCTTTTTTGCTGATGATTTGAGTATAGAAAGAAATAGACTATCGTCTAAATCGGTATCTTGGTAAAATATGTTTTAAAAAAAACTTTCAAAAATTATCTTACTTTTGCTGTAAAAAGTAGGTATCTTCGTATCACATCATGGGACAGAATAAATAATAGCGCAACATTTCATGCATACAGCATATGGTGTAGTAGGAAAGTTCCTTTATAGTATGTAAATATTAGAGAGTTATAGCAAGACTTATTTTTTTCATTGTAGTTATTAATACGACATTTTGGCTGAGAAGCTCAAGCGCATGCGTACGCTATAGAAATGTAAAAATAAAGTAGTACGACAATGAAAAACACGTCTTGCTATAACTCTCTATTGTACAACGTAAATGTTTCATAACAAATACAGATATGCTTCCAACAAAAAAAATTGATGAAATAAAAGGTTAAGATAAGTCAAAAAAAAAACAATTTTTCAAATAATTTTTAGGACGGTGCTGAATGAATCAGCTTTTAATAGAATTGATCTCGCAGTCCGATGATATTTTCGTGTTACGTGAAACGAGAAAACATTTTGTTGTTTATTTTTATTATTCATTAGTGGTTGTTTATAGTTTCAGTTGTTCGTCGCACAAAAATGTTGCCGTGCATTTTAGAGGATTTGTTGCATCACAATTCAACACATTAACCTTGAGGGTTGGGATTATGTAACCCCAATAATTTGAGTAATGGGACCATTAATTTAACATAAGCGACACGTAATTATAAACACGAACAAATTAAGAACGACCTTCTCATGATTTAAATAAAGCAAATATTGAATTATAACTGTTGCCACTTTTGCAAATATTTGACCATGAATTTAACGCTCAGATCAACGTTTTTTTACTGGGTTCTTTCAAAAACAACTTGAATGTTATCTAATGTATACCATATTAAATGAATTTTTGATGCGCAAAAAATATAACGTTTGCAATGACATACTTTTTGCAGGAAGAAAATCCACCAATCATGTGGCTAAGTGCCAGTGAATCGAGCAGTTTCGGGGCTGAAGAAGTTGCATCTAGATTAAGGGTTGAAGTAAGAGTTGGTCTTAGTTGGCAAGAGGCGACGCACAGAAGACAGCTCTCTGGGTAAAAATATTCTTTTCCTCTTCAATTTAACCAATTTAGCATACTTTACAGCTATAATGAATTAACTGTAAAAGAAGAGGAGCCTCCTTGGAAGAAATATTTAGAACAATTCAAAAACCCCCTGATTCTTTTATTATTAGCCTCGGCTTTTGTGTCTGTTTGTATGAAGCAATATGATGATGCAGTCAGTATTACTGTCGCCATAGTCATTGTTGTCACCGTTGCTTTCGTTCAAGAGTACCGTTCAGAAAAATCACTGCAAGAACTCACGAAACTTGTTCCGCCCTCATGTCATTGGTGAGTGTTACATTAACAAAAATATATAATTACCAGAAACATTTTTAGTTTTATGTTTCTCTAGTCTTCGGGAAGGCACGCCGGATACATTCCTAGGAAGAGAGTTGGTACCAGGAGATGTGGTACTACTTAATGTTGGTGATCGAGTGCCAGCAGATTTACGACTGTTTGAAGCTGTTGATCTTGCCATCGATGAGAGCAGTTTTACTGGTGAAACGGAACCTGCCAGAAAACAAACCGCACCAGTGTTAAGGCCTAATGGAACCCATTCGTCCAAATCGAATATTGCATTCATGGGAACCTTAGTGAGATGTGGGAATGGGAAGGTATTAAATCAATTATTTTATTTTATTTATTGTTAACAAAATTTATTTTGCAGGGAATTGTAGTTAGTACTGGCGCAAATAGTGAATTTGGTTCAGTATTTCAAATGATGCTTGAAGAAGAGGCTCCTAAAACTCCACTTCAGAAATCTATGGATAGTTTAGGAGCTCAATTATCAATGTATTCATTTGCAATTATAGGCCTTATTATGGTATTAGGTTGGTTGCAGGGTAAAGTGATTATGGAAATGTTTACAATTGGTGTTAGTTTAGCGGTGGCAGCTATTCCAGAAGGTTTGTCTTGTCACTGACCAACATAATATTCTTTAATTGCCGTTTTTATTTAGGATTGCCAATTGTTGTCACAGTAACTTTAGCATTAGGAGTGATGCGAATGGCTAAGAGAAATGCTATTGTAAAAAAATTACCTACAGTTGAGACTTTAGGGTGTGTAAATGTGATATGTTCCGATAAAACAGGCACCATAACACGTAATGAAATGACTGCAACCGTGCTAGTTACTGCAGATGGATACCTTGCGGAACTCACAGGTGCCGGTTATAATGACCATGGACAAGTTTTGTTGCACAAATGTGATAACCCAGATCGTGCCAGGGAAAGTGTTTACCAACTTTTTGAGGTAAATACAATATTTTTGAGATATTTACAATTAATCAAAAATCGGTAGGTTGGGGCAGTTTGTAACAATGCAATAATCACTAATGAAACGCTATTGGGTCAACCAACAGAAGGCGCTTTATTAGCAGCAGCTATGAAACATGGAATGTACAACATAAACGACAGATATGTCCGTCTTCAAGAGTATCCTTTCACATCGGAACAAAAAATGATGGCAGTAAAATGTGTGCCTAAGTATGACAATGATAAGCATGACATATTTTTTGTGAAAGGTGCAATGGAAAAAATTTTGCCAAAATGCACAAAATATCCCTGGAATGGTGCTTTACAACCACTTACTACTAAAAAGGAACAAGAATATATGGCTGAAGCTCATGAGATTGGCAGGAAGGGATTAAGAGTTGTGGCATTAGCAAAAGGCCATTCTTTGCAAGATTTAGTTTATATGGGGCTTGTTGGAATTTGTGATCCTCCAAGGCCATTTGTTAGGGAATCAATTACAACATTGTTGCAATCTGGAGTTCAAGTTAAAATGGTAACTGGTGATGCCATGGACACAGCCGTAGCTATAGCACAAATGATTGGGCTTGACACCTTACATTCTCATGTTTTATCTGGTGAGCAATTAGATAATTTCACTGAAATGGAACTGGATGCTGCCATTCCGTGTGCTAGTGTTTTTTATCGAGTGTCCCCTAAAAATAAACTAGCCATAGTGAAATCTTTGCAAAGAACAGGCCATATAGTAGGCATGACGGGAGATGGAGTTAACGATGGTGTTGCATTGAAAAAGGCTGATATTGGGATTGCGATGGGTAGAAATGGTACAGATGTTTGCAAGGAAGCTGCAGATATGATTTTAGTAGATGATGATTTCCATACAATCATGTAAGTAAAATTATTTCTAGTTATAAATTTTACAAAATAATTTTTAGTGCAGCCATTGAAGAGGGAAAAGGAATTTATCACAACATTCGAAATTTTGTGAGATTTCAGTTATCCACATCAATAGCCGCCTTGTCGTTAATTGCGTTAGCAACCTTAATGGGGATACCAAACCCACTTAATGCCATGCAGGTTTGTTGCAACTTTTTATAGTAAATTAAACTGTCACAGTCATGCTCATTGGATTGTTTAAAAGCCAATATGAACCACTTGCAACCAATTAAAATGTTTATTGACAGTTGTAATAGAAAGATTTAATTACAGATTTTATGGATAAATATCATAATGGATGGTCCACCGGCTCAAAGTTTGGGCGTAGAACCAGTTGGCAAAGATGTAGTTCGACAAAAACCAAGGAATGTAAAAGAACCAATCATTACAAGAGCACTAATAGTTAATGTATTTTTATCTGCATTAGTAATAATTGCAGGCACCTTGTGGGTGTTCAAAAAAGAGGTAAACAAAATTATCAGCAATTCTTTTGTAATATCGATACAATTATTGTAGATGAGTTCTGAAGGAATAACAGCTAGAGATACAACAATGACATTTACATGTTTTGTATTTTTTGATATGTGGAATGCATTATCGTGTCGATCACAAACTAAAAGCGTATTCTTGATTGGATTTTTTGCCAATAAAATGTTTCTAGTGGCTGTTTGTCTGTCAGTTATTGGCCAACTTTTGGTTGTTTATGCACCACCATTACAGAAAGTATTTCAAACTGAAGCGCTAACTTGCTGGGGTAAATAAAATTTAATCCTTAGTATCAAAAAAAATCGAAGAATATTGTTTTTGCAGATATGGTGTTTTTGATAACGTTAACTTCATCAGTTTGGATCTTTTCAGAAATAAAGAAGTTGTGTGAAAATTTAATTGAAAGGAGAGGTAAGGGAAAGAGATCTCCGTTAGAATATGTTTGACGAAAAGGGGGGCCAGGGGTTATAAGCCATAAAGATTAGCTGTTTCCTATTCCTTGCCCCCATAGATGTGGCCCTTTGAGAATGTGCAAATGAAAAATGACAAAGCATGTGATTTATCCTCGTTTAATTTTTGAGAACTTAAATTTGGAAATCAAATGAAATCATGCAATATTTACTTTCAACCACTGTATTTATCATTTAGAAGAAAAAATATTTATTAATAAAAACACTTAACTGATTAGATTTCATTTGATTGGATGAATAATTTGTTTAAAATACTGTCACATACTTTTACAATATTTTAATATTTATCAATTTTGTTTCGCAATTTTAGACACTTCATATTTATAGTATTTGGACGAATGTATATCACATGTATATCATATGATCGGCCCTTTGGTTTTGTCATATTTAAAATTTTGCTAATGATTTTTTATGCACCAGGTGTGTGTGTGTGTTAAAATTTGCACATTTATGAGAGCATTTTTTCGAGCAGCTATTTAGTGATAAGTATCTTATGGTTTATTGTACCTCAAATTTTTCTCAGGCATACTCTTATTGATTTATAATTTGCTCAAAGCTTTATTACAATTTATTTTTAAACATTATTTATTTTTTTTAAAAATTAGCAAAATTTTGTTTGAATTTTGAGTTAGATTATGTTTTACAAAATGGAATACCACTGTTGTAGTATTTAATTGAAGGATTGCTTAATGGTTGTACTACTTGAAATCCATATTATGTAACACATATACTATTAGTATTATTAGTTATTTAGTTAAGTAAGTTTTATGTTTTAACATAACATTTAAATTTATTTTTAATTAACTATGAGATTATTGTAATCGTGATATAAAAAACATCAAAATATTATCTTGATCATTTTATTCATTGGAGTAACCATCCAACCACTTGTTAACTGAAGTGTGCAATCAATCAATAAAGTATAATATTTAAAATGCAAGTATATGCAGTAAAACATATATTGTAATACTTTTGAGGACTGTAATGCTTTGAAGTATATAATTATATACAGACACTTTTGCCTTTATATGTTAAATTAACCCTTGAATGCCCAAAACAAATAATATCAGTCATGAGCAATCTTCACTCACAATGAGCAATGTTTATCATATCATTCCTAAAGCTTAAAATGGTATTTGAAGGGTTGAAGTACATTATTGCAAAATGTTCATTTTGAAAAATTATTCTGGGAAAAAACTAAAAATTTAAAATCATTAGATTTACAAAGTAAATTTATTTTACTTATTTTTTTTAATCTTACTGATTTAATTGCCATTAATAATATCAGTTGAATGTTTTTTAAATTCTACCATTTTCCCAGTTTCTTCAATTAACATTAGAAGTAGGAATGTAACAATATTAATATTTCTAGTTAAATAATTAAATCCTCTTCACATGTTCAAGGGGAGAATTTGATCATTTTTTTGCTTATTTTGTTAATATTGTAGAGGATTTAATTGTTTTATCGTAGAGGATTTAATTGTTTTATCACATGTAATCGTAATCGTTATTAATATTAACCCTACACTCTACATACTAATACTTCTTTATTCATTAGGTAAAATAGTTCATAAACTCCTCTCAAACTTATTAATTTGTTATGACTTTATTTCATCTGTAGTATATACTTCTTAATAGTTCTGTGATACACTACTTACTATAGGAAATCAAATTTGCACTTGTTGATGGATTTTTTGTGAAAAGTTGCAAGTGTGTAAGTTTTTATAAAAGTTAGTATGCTATGTTTTAAACTTTGCGCTTACAATTCTGGTTTGATGTATATCAGGCTATTGAAGACATTTTTTGTGTTTACTAGTCAGTGACTAAATAAATGTTAATGAAATTATGAAGTTGTAGATTTAAAAAAAAAATACAGCTTGTTTCTATTCTACAAGTTTTCTTCTCAATATAAATACACACAAATTTTGATATTTTTTTTCATTGAAATGATAAATAAAAATAAACCCTTGTTCCAATTTTCTACTTTCCAATATGTAAACCATTGCAAGCAAACTAATTAAACGAATAAATACTTAATTTGCGTATGAAATGTTTAATTTGTAAAAGTTTGTGTGTCTATAAAATCTAATGCAAACTTGAAAAATAAAAAGTAAGTCTTATGGGCTAATAGTAACGTTAATTTATGTAACTGTGATACATATTTCTATCACTGAATAAATAGTAATTTAAATTGATTTCTTTATGAAGTTTTGAATATGTTCACAATAATTTAGAGCCTGTTGTTCAGGTGCCTTTTAAAGGGGCCTTCACAGAACTGCGCCGTGTCGCCGGCAATAGCTCATAAATATGCCGCATTTTTTTCTGCCGTTCACAGAACCTCGTTTGCACGATGGCAACACCAGTCAGCAAGAGAACGATTTAAAATGCAATGACACGATGTTTAAAGGAAGACAAAGATACGTTGTCACTACAAAAGTTGAGTATGGTCCAAGTTTTGGCAACACTAGATTTTGAAATGGAGCTCGTGTTCTGATTGGCCAATCAACGATGTAGTTCTGTGAAGGCCCCTTAATACGAATATAGGGAAAAAAATAACCCATGGAATTTTGTTGGTAATGTCGAAATATTGTCAACTTCACTTCATAATTCCGCGTGTGCATGTGTATGTATTGTTTTCTGTTTTGAATTGACAGATTATCAAATTGGGTTATGAAATGATATTTCAAATTTTCGGCATTGCCAACACAATTTCATTTTGTTCCCCTCAATTTATATTATATTCGGAGACTTAAACGGTATCTGAACAACAGGCCCTTAAAGTAGTAGTTGAATTTGAACCCTCCAACCTATTTTTTTTTACGTTTATAAGTTATGCCTGAATATTTTAAATAATTTCAATTTTGTAAAATATTTACGTTCAAGACGCGACGTCAAGCGGCAAGTCGTAGAATGTAGACGCGACAAACTGAGCATCTGAATGGCATATTAAGTTACTCAAAATATTTTCGGTGTCGACGACGAAATAACATAATAAAATCATAAAGTTGTATATATTTAAAAAATATAATGTTGTCTTATTACAAACGAATACAAATTTTAACAGGTAACTTGTTTGTTCAGTTAGACAGCGGATAAAAGTAATTCTTCGTTCCAGTATGATACTTCAAAATCCGAAATTTAACCTTATCAGAAATTGATTGTGACAATTCGGCATCAAAAACTTTATGAATTTGGTTCGCCAGGACGTAAATATTCCCCTCCAAATCAAATCCAAAACTATCAGGCCAAATAACAGTATTGCGGTCCTCGAAAACTAGTGTTGCATTTTTTTGAAAGGATTCGAAAACATTCCACTTTCCAACCGCATACAAATCCAATAATCCATAATACAAATTTCCTTTATTGTCCATTGCCAAACCGTCACTAACGCCTTGTTTTCTTCCGATATGAATCACTTCCTTGCGCCAGTTTGAAGATTTACTCAGAGCATAATTTTTTAAAATTTTGGTGCTGATTGCATAGAGATTGTAACCTGTTAATGCGCAATAATACACAAATCTTTCTTCTTTCGTAGATGGATCAATCGTGATTCCATCAATTGAAATAAGATTTCTGCTCGCCACTCCATCAACAGAAAAACCTGCGGCTTCAATCTCAGCGAACATACTTCGATCACGCAATTTCCACGTCTTCTTCTGAGCCCTGCTAAAAACGATAAGTCCAGGATCTTGAACACCCGCCTCTGTTATAAACGCGTAACCACCATCAGTTTCATCCACCACCAAATCATTCAAAAAGCAAGCCTCATTCGGGCAAATTTCATGAGGGACATCGAAAATCTCCAAAACTTCTCCATTGTTATTTAAATCCAAGAGGACAATTTTCGGCGGGCATTTCGTTAAGCCGTTGAATCTGTTACCGTCCAACACCCACATAACATTGTTGCCGTCAATCTCCATACTTTGTACGCTCTGCAGCGAGGAGCAGTTCGACTTCACGTTCATTTCCCAATTAGGAAATGGAGACAATAGTTGGTCGCTTTTTTGAGACGCATCCAAAGGAATATACGCCAACGTTACAGGTGTTCCTTCCCGTATTCGAGGCAAAGCGATGAATAACTTATCTTTTGAGAATTTAATTCCGGCCATGACGTTGTTTTGCGGAATGTAACGCTGGTTGCTGATGGCGTGCTCATATTCTTCAGGCGACCTCCAGGTGTAATTAATGTATCGCCATTGATATTCAACGGTGAACGGTTCTTGATTTGCGTTTAAGAAAATAAAATTTAACAACAAAACACCGAATTGGACGCACCAAGGCATCTTGTTTATGTTGTTGCACTGATTTACCGAAGTGGTATAAGGTAGTTTTATACATTCACATATAGGAAATCATGGGAGGGATAACAAACCATCCAAAACTAGTTTCATCATTTACCTATTTATATCTTAAGGTTGGTCAAAAATCGATCGATTAAAAGAGTTATTTTAAAAATGGTCATCGAATTTGAGAACTGGTTATTAAAAAATTTTATTTATTTTAAAAAATTTTGAATTGTATGCTTTCACAAAAATGAAAATAAATGTATTTATATAAAAAAAGAAACAGGCATTTCTTGCTTATGAATAGCTAAAAACAAATATTAAATTTACAATTTTCCAATGAAATATTCTTGCATTTTTTTGCATTTTTTTTAATAAAAAAGATTTAATTTTTGCATATCTATTAAAATTGTAAGCAAAATGACTTGGGGGTAAAAATTTTATTTGAATTTACAATTATGTGAGTAAAAAACAAGGGGATTTAAATTTAAAATCACAAAAAAATTATATTTTATAATTTCATTTAATATATTCTGTTTTTTAGACTGAGTGATTTGGTTTAGATTCTTTTACGACCGCGCATGAAATTCTAATTTCGTCAAAACGTAACATTAGTAGCCATCGCCAAAGGGAATGTGAATATAATTAAACCTTCGCTGATTCAGGTAACATTTTCAAACGATTTTATTGACGGTACAAAGAAACAGAGACATGTGTAAATCTGGTGGTTAATTAACAGCCATTAACATTGCAAAACATGTACTCAGACAGATTATAACTCTGGCGGCGGGCGCGAAACCGGTAGAATGCACCAATCAGGTTATCAAAATCTGTATTAATAATTCACGCCGACTTCAGAAGCACTTTATTCGAAATTTCTCCGCTTTTATTAATATTCACCTTTTTCAAGGCATTACAGTCTCGTGCCAATTCCATTTTAATATTCACGGCAGCCTCGAATGGCACGTACTACAAGGTAGATTAACTTTCCTGCATATTAATTTACGGTCTTGCTCATCCATGCACATCTTTTGTTCATCGAAATTTTACAGTCATGTAACTAAATATAGCGCCGCAGATTCAAATTTCAAATTAAAAATAACCGTTTTTTTTAATAATTACTAAGATTTTGCAATTGTGATGTGCGGTTAAATATAACGACTTTTTGCTCGGAGCCAGTTTTTGCGTCGCTAATGGCTGATTCAGATGAGATTTCTTGAATGAGATTAGACACCTGTTACCGAAAAGGTTTTCTGCAGATACCCTTCACTTTTAAATTACATACATATTTTTTCTGATCTCCAATGTAAGTGAAATCAACCGCAATTATACTGTATGACACGGAAATTGCAACACCAAGCAGGGATGGAAATTCATTGACCAAACTTTACAGAAATGTCGGACAACTATTAAGCAATAGGTTTTCGTTCGAGCTAATATGACAAGTTCTTCTTTTCTTGTAGCCGCTGGAAAACTCACTGTTTTAGCATGAAAATTCCGAATCCCTGTCGCACCGACCTTTTTAAACTTCTTTCAAGAAAGCCATGTCAACCCATCTTTTGCCAATATTACGTTTTTGGAATGTGTTAATTAACAATTTTTTTCATTGTTAATTTTAACGAAAGTTGAGACTAAGAACAGGCGTCATTAACCAACGGATTGTAGTTACGAAAAATAATTTTGTTATTTAAAAAAAGTGATATTCGTTTCTTTTTCTTCAAGCTTACTTCTTGTCAATTTTAACGCTTCTTGCATCACCAACGTATTTTCTGCATATTTTTTTTATTTCAAAGCCTAGAGTTGAAATTTAAGTTTTGAAACACAGCTGTTGGATGTATTAGTGGAGGTAGGTATCAAAAAATATTTCAGAGTTCACCGTTTAGCAGTATTTGTTTTTGTAATTTCATGCATGATTGCGAAATCACAATATTGGCAAAATGTAAGTAGTAACAATGCATCAATCTTAGAAGTCTGTTGAAATGTGATCTAACATACAAGCTTCGTTGTCGTCAAAATCTTCTTCATCGGTTAAAGAATCTAACTCCAAATTGTCAATAATTTCCTCAAGTTCCTTCACAGTCAAAGCTCTCTTAGAATTTTCTTTATTTTTATTCTGAAAGTACCATTCCGGCTACCGAAATGCGCACGATACCTGACACAAATTTCCCTATTTTTCCATAGATTAAAGCTGGCTTATCCAGTGACTTTCGTGAAATAATATTTGTCATAAACAAAATAATATTGACATTTGGCTGATTTTTTAGGACGCCTATGATACGAAGCAAAAATCAAGTTGCTAAAAAAAATCGTTTACATTTCGGTGGCCGGAATAGTACTTTCAGAATAAAAATAAAGAAAATTCTAAGAGAGCTTTGACTGTGAAGAAACTTGAGGAAATTATTGACAATTTGGAGTTAGATTCTTTAACCGATGAAGAAGATTTTGACGACAACGAAGATTGTGATCAGAACAGTTTACTAAAAATAGCAGGAACATTCGAAATTTTTGACAAGGAAATCGATGACATTGAAGTTGTAGAAGAAGTTTGAAAAAACCAAAAAATCATTGACAAAGGAATTACAGATATTGCAAAACCAAAAAAGACAAAACTAGACAATGGAAAGGCAAAAGTAAGTCGTGTGGAAAAACAAAAAGAGATCACATGGTGTAAGACACCAATTGATAACGAAGATTATAATTCAGTTTCGCAATCGCACGATGATGTCGATATAAAACGTACATATATCCGAAGAGTTACATGACAAAAGTCCTCTTGAACTGTTTCAACTTTTTTTGACGACAATGTAATGCAAGAGGTTATTAGGTTTTCAAACATTTACGCTACAGATAATAATAGACCAGAATTTGAGCTCACTTTAGAGGATTTGGAAAAATTCTTAGGCATTTTGATTCTAAGCGGATATTACCACCCTCTTCCTCAGACTAATATGTACTGGTCTACAGATGAAGATACAGGTATTGAAATTGAACGGTACATGGAAAGAAGGAGGTATGTCCACTCTTTGTCGAAAATGAGATAACTATACCATTTTATAGCAAAAATTGAGTACTATCCTATGTCCCAAGCTAAAATTAAAGAAGGCAGTTAGTCAGGAGATATGGCAGTATAAAAAGAAATTTGCATCTTGCGAACAATAATAAACTTAACAAAAACGGCAAGTTTGCAATGCATGGAAGTTGGACACACTTGTACACTGTCAAAAACCAAAATCTCAAATTGAATTTCGATCACAATTGGTACGTGACTCACTACGTAAAAATAAGTGCGATAGGTCAAGTAACCATCAAAGAAGTCGTGCATCTGGAGGTTCAATGGATGGAGTTCGATTTGACAACGTTGGTGGAAAACATCCACAAAACTTTAGAAGAACTTGCACAGTTTGCAAAAGCAACTCATGCTATGATTGCATAAAATGTGACGTATTTTTGGAATTCCAAATGTTTGTCCACATATCGCAAGAAATTCTAATGTATTTTGCCAATATTGCGAAAATACAATGTCATATTTTTGTATTTCATCTACAAAACAAATATATTAATAAACTAGTTTCAACAAAGAAAACTGTTTTTTTTTGCTATATTTGGTAGCCGTGTTTAATGGGTTCACCTAGATCTGCTAATTTGTGATCAATCGAACATTTTCTTTTAAATTATAATCAATTATTAATAGCTCAACATTTGCTCCAAGTTCTTGGTGTCGTAATTTCGATGTTACCATCTATATATTATCTACTATTTTTTTAAGTTTTATTTTTGTTTCTAAATTAAGAGACGGTTGTCGAAGGAAATTAGTATTTATTTAATCGAAATTAAACCGCAATTATTTAACTTTTGTTTAAAGTTAAACGAGCGCTTAAAAACTACTGTATCAAGTTGTAATTTTTCTCAATTATTTTGTTAATGTTTGTCAAATTCAAAATGTGTTAAAATTTGAATAAAGAGACCAACTCCAACCATATTTTATGTCAATTTATAATTTTTGTCGGCAAAAGAAACAATTTATTGCAAGTCAGGTTTGTGACATTTATAGAACCAAATAAAACGGTCAACAACAGAATTGTTTGCAGACTCTGTGCACTAATCCTTAATTTGTATGCCGGGAACGCGGTGCTAAATTTTGAACAACAGGTTGTTTGAAGAACGTGACCATTGTGGCCGCCACGGTTTGGTCAGAGGTTACGATATATGACAATATCATGATTGATTGCCTTAATCTCGACTAACACTGGATTCCGACACCAAACAAATTGTATGAAAAATGACCATACGTTGGCGTTTAAGAACTACAAAAAAACTTGCTAGCAAAAAATCGTTCTCATTTCGCAGCAACGTAAAGTGGAGCGGACAAACCCATAATTAACATATTTTTTAACCTGACTGATCTTTCAATAAATACATATGGTACAAGAAACTTTGTGTCATCGTTTCAATTAATACTTTAAATAAATATGACCTAAATTTGTTAATTAAATGCGTCGTATGTAAATTGAAAATAACAAAATTTCCGCCGGCCCCATTCGACAGGATGATATAAGCTCCTGATAGCATGCTAAAATAACAAAAATCGCATTTCTCGGTATTGCATGTAAGTACACTACCTATGTAAGTACCTCGAGGTCGGATTTTTTTTTTATTTCGTGCACATGTGCGCTAGATATTTCAAATTTTATCTGTCGACCATCTTTCTTCGGAGGTAGTGTAGTTAGCACTTCACACCCACCTTTTAGTACGGTTTGACTAAACAAATATACGCTGCAACAATGTGTTTTGGGTGCGGCCTCTCTGATTTTTTGATGTCGAGCACGCTTTATTCCTTTTCTCACATGATACATAACGGTTCGGTCGGTTTTTTACTCGCTTATTTAATCTTGGGATGGACGCTTTTGACAGAACCAAACCCTAATTTATGAACTGACGAAATAAATGAAGCTTAAAACGAAGGTTTCTGGTAAAATATGAGCAATTTTTAAATATTTCTTAGGGTGAAAGAAATCACCGAAAAGAAAATAGAAATTTTTGGATCTCCTTTAATCATATTGTTCTGTAGGTGGATTTGTAAAGGAACGGACCCCTTGGTTCTCTAAGGACGTATTGTTATACACAATGTGGATAGTTACAAATCCGCCTCTGCTAAAAGAGTTCCTCTTCAAAACTTTAAGATATTGCCGAGCTTATTTCTTATGTCTTCAGCTGTTCTTATGTAACCGCGACTTTAATCAATACCAGTGACTTCAAATATCAAATGACATTTATTTAGAGAAGAGAAAAGTAAATAGCTCTACAATTTTCTATTTTTAACTTATTTCAGGACTATAATACTACAGAGTTTTCAAATATCCTACTCCTATTAATTTTTGGTGAATAAATTTAATGTCAAGGGTTTTAATTCGAACGTTATAATTAATACGTATTTGTCTCCAACCCCCCAAAGAAGAACCTTAATGTTGAAAATATTACTATGAAAATTTGGCTATGTATTCATTTGGGCATTAATAAGCTACGATCTGATGATAATTCCGTTTTCAGTTTTTGTCATTTGGCGTCCAAACGTTCATTTGTGTCATTTTTCATTGAGTTTTTGAGCCTTTCTTCTCATAAATCGTTTATTTATAATTTTTGTTAATATAAAAATATCAAAAACTTATCAGCTTTTTATTGAAATTCGCCGTTATTTCGATTGGAAATCCTATGATGTTAGTAAGACAACTTTCAAGTCATGACGAATAAATCAGGCAAGTATTGTAAAATTTGGAAGCTTTTTGAAAAAACAACATGTCCCGGAAATGTGAGTATCAGGGGGTTTTTGATTTTGTAATTTCAAATTTACTGCTGCTGTTTCCTGAAAATAATTGAAAATAATAATTTAATATTTGAGACCAATTTTGGGGGTGGCCATTGTTGAGTGATTTCACTGTATTAAATCATAATAAGTTCAATAAAACATGAGATTAGAAATCATTGTATAACTACTGAAGTTCACTGTACAACGATATTAGGTTTTTTCCTTTATACCAAAAGCAAATTGTAATGTGCATATTTGTATTTGGTTATAACTACTATTATCTTACAATTAGTATAACAGTGTACTCATTACAAAAAAGCAAACAGTCTAATACAGAAAAAAGAGATATACCGAATGACTGTTATTAGAAACTAACTGTATTAAAACTGTATCAGACTGTTTACTTTTTTGTGATGAGTGCATTTTTATACTAAGATAATAGTTATAATCAAATACAAATATACACATCACAATTTGCTTTTGGTCTGAAGAAGAAAAATTACTTATTACCGTTTTATAGTGAACTTTTCAATTTAAAAATAAGTTAATAAAAAAATTCAATGCAAATTATCGAAATTATTCTTTATAAAAAACATGATAACATTTGTTATTTTATAAATTTAAAAAATCAACTGTATTATATTGAATTCTAATTCTTGGTTAGTCGAAAACACAGAAGTTGTAAAAGGATGTTCATAAAAGTATTAGGTATTGATAAACGGTTTATTTGTTATTGTTTTGATTTGAACACGTTTTTATAAAGCTGAAAAAAAGATAATAAACTAATTCTACAATTTTTGTTCTAATCGTCGTTTCTTTATTTTTCTAACTTAAAATCGATGAATCTTTCGAAGGGCACTAAAGATGTTTGTTTGTGTGTGTACTTGCACCTTCCAGCAAATGGATTTCGTGAGCGGACATTTTTACTGTCCATTATCACTCTCGAGTCGCAGTTTGACACTTATTCAGTAATAATCGTTAACACATTTTAAGTCTTTCGTGAAGATTTTTTGTTTGTCCCTTTATTTCGTTTGTAAACACCACAAGAGATTAAAGGGCGATGAAAAGCTCACTTTTCGTGTTCGATTTCTAACACGAATGGGTGGTCTATCCTTGTAGTTACGAGAATCTCGTCCCTATTCAATTAGATCTAATAAAAGTTTATTGGCCACTTTAGATTCTGACATGGATTTTAAATTTGTTGATAAGTGGGAAGTGAAGCGTCCTGTGAGAATTTCACCCGACAAAATAAACATGTCTTCGGTTTGAGGAAAAATTATTTTCCAGGAAAAGTCGTAAACATCAGTAACCGGTACTGTTGCCTTAGGAGGGATAAGTAAGCACACAATTGTTCCTTAAACGCTGATGTAACGGTAAAAAAGAAATAAAAATGTAACTTACGAGGGGTACGACATAAATAATGATAATAAACCGCTCGGTAAAAAGTTCAAAACCGACCGAACTTTTAATTTAAATGCGACTATTGTTCTTGTACGAAGCTCGCTCAACGTGGGCTGTTAAAATGTAAATGCGCCTATTAGAGAGACTCGTGCCTTATATCGCAGACTTGATGCCGAGATGTATTTTATCCGCAAAAGGTAACGTTTATTTGAATGTTAACAGCACGTGATCCAGTTCGTAAGACCGCAAACTGGTCATTTTATGGCGTGTATTTGTTCATCCACATGACAACTCAAAGGATAATAAAAAGTGTGCTCTTGAGAATATTTAAAAAAAACACCTAGAAAGTACATACGAGTACCTATATAACAAAAACAATAACAAAAATAAACTAGACTTAAACAAGTTTTAAAAAATAGGAACAATACTTATTAAATTTTTTACTTGTTTTTCATTTTTTGTAATTCGTCTTTGGTAAATTATACTCAGTGACATTAAAATTGTAACGGCGAAAAGAAGTGGAAATTTTGTAACCACACTTGGCAAAAACACTTAGCTAAAGTGCATTTCTGGGATATTTTCCGGTTTGTCATAAATTGAACCTTCTGTAAATCATTATAATATCCATGATATTTGTAGGAGTACCGCATTCTCTTTGTTCTTCACAAAGTAAGATTGCAAAAACGTAAACATATCGACTCTCTTCGTTCTTCCCGTAAAATGTCCTAAAAGTAATAAAACTCAACATACAAATGTACGCTTTTCAATGTTAGATGGAATTTAGAGTGTAAATAAAAAGATTTAAGTTTGTTTATTTTTCAAACAGGGAAGAGTGGTTGCCTTAATTTTGATGAACTGGTACCTGTCAAACCTAGAGATGCACTTACTAATAGGTAATATTTGATTAAATTTTGGAATCAAGTCGTAATGCACTTGAAATTTCTTACAGTTCCTTCGAATTTTCTTAGTCGGTGTTTTTGTTCCATTTCTAACATTTTGATTGTTCATTACCATGGTTTTGATTGTCATTCTTCTGGTTCACGTGCTTGAGAATTGAGGAGAGTTGGACTTACGAAAAAGTAGGTTTTTGCTTAGTTAAAGTGCAAAATCGTCTTAACCGATATGTCATGTTATCAAGCATCGATCAAGATGAACCGGAAAGCGATGATGGACAAATGAGGCATAGGGCTGTCATCTTCAAATAATGGCATTAACTAACAATATGACAGATTAGCGGTACATTGAGGAACCGATAGAACCTCATGTACTTTCCTCCTTGCAGCGGGTGAATAAACTGCAATCGACAATCGAGCATACCGTCCTTTCTTTTAACATTGAACATGAAATGTATATATCCATGTGTTGAATAATGTCAATCAGTAGTGTATCTATATCTTAGTTACCCTTGATAATACAATTGATTTGATATTTATATCAATTTAGAAAGAAAAAATTTGATTGTTGAAGTTTAAATTTTAAATTTAGTTATTAAAATGTATTCAAACGAAGAAAAAATAATATTGTGAATTGGTATAAAAATAACAATAGCCTGAGATAAGTCAGATTCATTGTCCATCAATTATCGAGACAAATCGATACCATTAATGAATTAAATCCCAATTATTTAAGAAATGCTGTGTGTGTATGGATTTTACAATCGTTTAGTCGTCTAGCATATTATTTAGAATGTGAAGGAGACCAATTCGAAAGTTTATTGTAATTTTTCTTTTAATTAAATCGTTCTACTGTTCTACCGTCTTGTCATTACAATTTTTAATAATACGTAACATAAGTTAACTTGATAGTATGATTAGTTGCATATGTTGACTGATTGACTTCATTTTTTTTTTTAATTGAACATGGGAATATTTATATCGTACGTTCAAAGTTTAAACAAAGATCCGGTATGTGGAATATAACAGGAGGAAGATTGATAAACCTAACTAACCCTGTAAAAACACTAGGAGCTTTCTGGAACGCATTGCAAGTTGTTTCGGGTACCGTTGAGGGCGCCACTGTAAATCAGCTGTAAGTCATACTGTTGTGTGTTTACCTTGTGAGCTTCTGTGTTGTAATTTGATTTGTGTGATGACTTTTTTAAAGTTACATAAAATTTTAGCGTATTTGGAAGCTACATCAGTAAATGGTGTCGTACTTTGTAAAATTGGCGCTAAAAAAATAATTCATTTAAAACAACCTGATATTTCAAAACATTTAACTTACTAATGTAGTCTTCCTTCTTAAAATGCTTTCCACAGACCCTCATATAGGTAATTGGTTGAAGGTTTCGCTATTCTCTCCACGCTTTTCTTCTCGCTACCTTGTCTTTAGATCCAAAAACATTTTCAATAAAAACACATTTCACTTTTGCACTACAACGCTGAAATAAGTGAAAAGAAACTTGTGATTCGTTTTTTCGGCCTGTGTGACAACCAAAGAGACAACAATTTGTCTTGTCAACCTTCGCTTTAGACATATTTTTTAATAAATTTCAAATAACTATCGTATTAAATGCATAAGATTCTAATGCAACGTGAATACCAGGATGCCTTGCGATCGTGCAAAAAATTACCACCAGATGTCTCATTGTTATATGGATTCGTGAATAAACCACTGGCCACGTCGAGTTGGATCACGAATCAACACATTATTAAATAAATCCTATCCTTTCTTGATTTTCTTTTAAAATTTAATCAATTATTACCTACTGGTAACCAAATATTTCTATAAAGTTTGGTTAAAAAATTCTCAACCCTTTTTGGTGTTGCAATTTGCACGTCACTGGGTATATGTTACTTTGAAGAAAATAAATAAATTAAACATCGCCATATGTCGATTTGTGTGGACGGGTCCTCAGAAAATCAAATATTTCAACTCGAGAAGGAGAACGTGATAATTCTGAACATTTTAAGATACCAGAAAGTTAAAATATTTGCTTCGGGACCATTTCTAACCAATGAAATGCCACAAAATTTTAAAAAGCTGATCCTAAATAACTAAATCAACATATCACATAAGAAAGACGAAAATCAAACACGCCATAAAGCACTCGAATCGACCAATGCCTCTTCCCAACCCCTTCGTTAGCACCTGGTTTCTAAATATTTCACTTTTAAAAATTTTGTACTCTAATTACATTTTTAAAGTCTGTTGAGAATTTCCACGAAATGATATCTTTGTATACACAGTTCTTACATATTTTTTACACAATTATACGACACATACAGGGTGCGGCAAATTGTATTTCTTTCCGCCTGAAATATTAGCCCATTGTGATCGTCCTTAATAACAGCCAAAACACCAAACATTAGGATATAAATAATGTATTCTAAATAAAACAATAGAATACAAGTTTATAAATTATTCATAATGGAATATATCATAATATATCACAGCAGGTTTGATGGATTTAAAAAAGGTACGAGGCATGCTGATTTATATAAACGTTCAGATTAACAATTTTTGTCGGAACTTTATGCTGCCCTGGCTGCTCCCACTATCGTCCGACGCTTGGGGAGTAGGCGGTGGAGGCGGTGTAATCGGCGGAGGACATCTCAACCATCTCCGTTTTATCATGTCATTCAACAAATTCGTTAAACAGTCGTATCTAAAAATTAACGACCGTTTTAAAATTCTTAAATTGCGAAATTAGTTTTCTGATAAAGAAACACTCACGCTTCCTCAATGAAGAATTCTTTCGTGACCATTCCCAAAGTAGTCGGAGGATTTTGATTGTAGGAACAAATTCCGAGCGTGACCATCCCTTTAGAAAAATATTTGAGCTATAAATTAAACCTCTTCAAACGTATGTATATACCTGTTTTGTATTGGTCAACTTCGATAAATCCTTCCCGCATGTGGTCCATTAGATAAAACAAAGCTTCTGGAAAATCGACAAGAGAACTTAAATCTGCCTCAATTGTAAATAGTGCCTACTTACGTAGATGCTTTTTATTGTAAAGAATTGGCGCTTCACCGAATCCGGCCCTGTACAGCAAACACTTATCAAGCAACTGTACCAAAAAGTCAATTGGATTTTCTGTAAGAAATAATTACAACATTTTATTTCATACATTTTATAAATTATTTTTATTTCTTTTAGCGAAATAGGAAAATTGCCGTACCCCACTGGCTTCTTATTACATACAGTGATACCTCGACTTAGGCGAACTCAGAGTTATGCGACCGACCGAGGGCTATAAACTGCGTAAGCTATAACAATTATCACAACCGGAATTAATATACATTTTTTTTCACTACTACCCATGAAATAATCTAATATTGTAAATTGATGCTTTATTATTAAAACAGAAAAACCAGATTGATAGTTCTATACTGGTTCCTAATTGTTCTATAAACTGACAGTTCTACAACGATTTCACTGATTAATTATTTGAAGTTGCTCTGTTGTGTTCTGTTGCTCTGTGTGTCTCATCACAAGTGATCACCCCCAAAATTAAGCTGTAATTGAAACTTATTTATTTGAAATTTGACATAAGGCTATCTATCAATTTATGAATTTAATTGTTTTTTTGTAAGCGTTAGTTTTTGAAAGAAAAAATAAAAACTGATATTTTTGTAAAATAATATCTCCGAATCAGTATAATAATTGGAACTAGTCTAAAATTGGCATAAGTATTTTAATTTAAAATTAAAATAAAGTGATGTGTGGTGCAAGAAAAAGACGGTAAGAATGAAGGCTAGAAGATATAAAAAGATGAAATTGTACAAAACAATGATGGTTTCATGGGTTCATGAAAGAATAAAGGAATGAGAATAGAATAGGTAGATGATCGATACAAGTTTGCGATGAATTATAATTCTAGAGCAGTGTTCCTAAAATATGCTCCACGGAACCACGGGATACCACTGCGTAAACTAAGACAGTATAAAGTTGTAAAGTACTAAAACAATACTATAATCTATTTTTTAATTAGACAAATAAAATTGAAAAGAACAGATTACATTGGAATATTTATAGCAAGTAGTTTTTGGCGACAAATTTTAATTGTAGTATTTTTAACGATTGTACATTGATTAAAACAAAAGCTGATGAGAACTGTTTTTATCATTTATATAAATGTAATTTATGAAAATTAGCTATTATGACACGCAAATGTAATCAGCAATTCCGACAATATGGCGACTGTATTTTCCATAATTTAATCAGTGTAAAAATGGTCTACCGTCAGCCAATCATACATCTATCTTCTTTTCAATTATGTCTGGGATAAAAAACGAGGCACAGTTTGATTTAATCGGTCATTTTTGGAGGAACTGTTGTTCTAAAAAAAGTTCCATGATTTTTAGAAAATTTACTACTGGTTTCGCGACCAAAACAATTTAAGAAGCACTGGCCTAAAGGAAAACGAAACTTAAAAATCCACGAAATAGATACAGTAAGCACACAGTGGTAATATTGCGGGGAATTAACAGTCAACACACAGCATATTGCTGGCGAGAATAACTATTACAATGCACTAGTTATGCCGTAAAAGCACAAATCAGCTTGAGGATACAACAAAACTTGAAATGGAATCTAATAGGGATAATAACGATTGAACCAAGTATTTTAATAATTTATAGAAAATGTAAATAATCAAGTAACTATAACAATTTTTTTTTTATCCTACACTATGAGAAAATCCAATTTTACCCCCACTACTGAAAGGAGAAAGGATGCCTTTGCACGGCTAGCCGGACAAAGAAACCGCAAAATGCCTAGCCGACAAAATAGTTGTAGGTGGCGCGCGGACAGCTCCCTGGCGGACAGTTTCAAATGCATAATTTAACCTGTCAGTTTTTCGTTCCGTTTGTGTATTCAATTTATTTCTTTATTATCTGTGGTGTATTTAATTTGTGATTGTGATAATGGATGAAGATTGCGATGAAATGGTGGAGTATTGTACTCCACCCGAAGTTAGCGATGCAGTCAAAGTGGTCACCATGAATTTGTTACCAAGTACATCAAAGAAAAAATATGACCTACAATATAATTACTTCATGAACTGGGGTGGTTTAAAAAAAATAAAGAGATATAGCAAAAGCGTCATTTTAGCTTACAATTAGTTATCGGAATTGTCTCTAAAATATAAGTCTTCAACACTGGTCAATGCACTCAATGTTAAAAGCTATGCTATCAGTTAGAGATGATGTACACATTGGAACTTACACAAAAGTAAATGCTTTTCTAAAAAAGCAATCGGTCGGACACATTGCTAAAAAATCAAAAACTTTCACCCAGCAAGATATTCAAAAATTTCGCATCATCTTCTGTTACTTCAAAATTTTCGGAACAATTGCAACTGTCAAATTTATCTAAACAGGGAATTTCTTTTGCTAACTGTGTAATCAACAGCCCTATTTTTAACATTAACATTACCAATAGTTAAATATTCTTTATAAATTGTACCTGCTATTTAATATTTAAAATAAACCTTATTAGTTCTATAATATTGTTGGATATTGTAAAAAATTGTGTAGTAATGTTGTGTAGCATAAAAAATATTGTGTGAACCATGGCGGCAAAGTGGTTTTCCGGGCCTCAAAAAGTAGCCAGCCTCGGCTGCGCCTCGCCTGGCCATATCTTTTTTCACCCCGGAAAACATTCACTTTACCGCCTTGGTACACAAAGTACTATTAATCTACCGTTTGCATGCAGGGAGTACGAACAATAGAACAATATAGAATTGCCGATGTTTCTAGATTTTTAATATTGCTCTCTAATGTTAATTCTTCAAAAATTTCTTGAAATTTATTGAACCAATTTTGATAAAATGGTTGATAGTGTTCTAATACATGAGAAAATCTTGATTCGATACTATGCCCCTGAAAAGAAAAAGAAACAACGCAGCGACGCAAAAAAATGAACAAGCATATCTATCATATTCGAAATTCATATCAGCATCGAGACTACTTTTCTTTCAGATGCTTATGGAATGTTTATGATTGGTTGCTTGACACATAAAACCAAGTACGTCAAATAAGCACTATTTTAGAAAATAACGTAAAAACCTAAACCGAAATTAATAGTCATATAAACGAATGTGGATTCACTCACTCAGCTTAAATATCCATTTTATTCTTCGGAATTAACTTTGAATGATCATTTCTTGTTTTCAAATGTGAATGAAAAAACACTTGAAAAACTAACAATTTTTAACTTTATCGGATGAAAACACAAATATCATTGTAAATAAATTAAGTATAAGTTGCAGTATATTACACAAAGTGGATATAAATGAATGTGGATCAAGTGAGCCGTGAAGTTTGTCACCTTCTATATTCGCATTTCACAGAGAGAATGCAAACCTTACGGAGAAACTCAAAATTACGATTTCCTGACGTCATTTAAGTACTGCTTGACATTATTATCAAAAGTCAAAATCTCAGAGGTGGCAAAAAAATATTTAGTTCTTCAAAAATCCATATGTAACACCAACTCTGTTTATGGATGTAAATCAGTACAAAAGAACCCTGATCTTATGTTTCATTTATTTTCAAAGGAAGGGGCAAAAATAAATATTATGAACGTATTTCGCGAAAAAAATACGTTCATCAATATCTGAAATAAAATTTTAGTACAAAACTACTGCAAAAAACAGAAAATCCATTTACTTACTTTTATTCCATTTAAATTTAACACACTGAAATTAGCAAATATGTAACACTTAAAACCTGAAACCCGACAGCGAGTACTTAATAGGAGTATGACGTCAGAATTGAAATTTCCGATATTACCAATATTATTAATGTGAATCGCCAATATCATAAAAAAAAGTTTAAGGAACATCATTTTGACAATTCTCAACTATTAATTTTAAATTTATTTTACAACCTTGGAATTAATGAAACACAGAAAATGAACAAGTCTAAATATTGTAGCTGCCTTAACCCACATTTATTTATGTCCACACTATATTATGTTGCTTTAAGTTCACAATTTTTCATCTTCTATACCTATACGTATCTACTTTACGGCAGTACAGAATAAATAATAATTCGTATTTAATAAAATTTGAAAAATGGCAACAAACCTGGAATGGTGCTCAACATATGGGCTATCAAAAACTGAAAAAATTCGAAAATCTTGTGCGACCGCATATATTTTTGAGCCTGCCTCATAGCTTCGGTCATTCCCGTTAAGGGCTCTTCAACACTTTCTTCATAAATCATCGATTCCAAACTAACTTTGCTCACGTGTTCTTCTTCATCGACCGGAGGCAGTCCCATTAAATACTCCAATTTTTCTCTTTCGAGAGAAGTTGGCCGTCCAAAGCTCGATCGGTCCGTCTGCGTCATCTCCGATTGCGTAGTGGAACATTCACCCTCTTCTTCTTCTTCTTCTTTTTCCCTCTGAGCTCTATACAATTCTTCAAGTCTCTTTTGTTCCTCATCTTGAAGAGCATTTTGCAACGATGACAAATTACGCAAACCGAAACCAGTGATCAAAAACGAATTGTCGGTGGATTGAATGGACGGCGCCAGGTTTCCATCTGACAAAACCGTTGCAAAAAGTGGAGCGCGATCTATTGAATAACGAGCTAGCTCTGCTTTAAATTTGGCTTCGTCTAAATCAGATTTTGATTTTGCCAAAGTGGCCGCGAGTTTGTCAGTGCTAACTTTCATTCTTGGCATTGGGACAGGAGGTGGACTAGTTATCGATTCTTTGGAAATGCCGACGGATGGTAATTTAATACTCGACCTATGAAAGGATTGTGTGGAGGCGTTAGTAGATGTTCTAATTCGTTGTAAATCATTTTGAACTGAAACTCTTTTTTCTGACGTCCTGTCTTCTTCTTTTATGGTTGGAAGAAATTGGTGGCTTTCCGTGAAATTTTTTTCCAGCGAAAGAGTTTGCGAACCGCGTGTAACGCCTTCTTTTAGCTGCAAGTCGTAATTACAGTTCTGTTAAATGTGAAAGAGAGGACTCACGGATTCTTTGCTCGGTGTTTTTTCTGCCATCGTTTGTTGTTGTCAGTTTTTGATAAGCTTCTTGATTTTTAGCAAATAAAATAATTTTTTGATTTTCCTATCCTTTTTTATTTTCTCGGGGGTTAAAAATAATCAAAATTCAATAAGAAAACTTTTTTATCCTTTTTACGTCATAGTGAAACCTCTCCATAACGGACTCTTATGGGGAACTTGAAACAGTGTCCCCAGATGGGGCTTCGTATTGTTGTAAACTTTCTTATGTTTGATTTGGCGAGAAAACCACTCTTGGTGAAAACTTTTGCTTGTGTTGGAAAATCAGAAACGCTAGTGAAATTTGTGATGAATATACAGATTGCTCTAAAAAGTTCTTATTTTTAATCTTTGTGAAAAAAATTATTTCATAAACTAAAATAGGCTTAAATTCTCGTATAGAACGACCATAGATATAGTGTGTTTACAACTACACGTTTTAAATAGTTTACAACGGGCTCTTAGTACACAATGAAAATTCAAGGAGCTGCGTGTGCCTGTAAATCATAAATTTGCTTACCTGCAGATCTTTACGTAAATCTACACAGGCTTGGTATTAGGGAAATTTTCACATTTAAACTATTATTTTACCAAAATTTTAAGCAGTTAAGAGCTTTCTACGTTCTTCAACTTTGGTTACTGATATTTTAAATTACAAATTGTATTGGAAATTTTAGACCACTTGTTATATTATGTACGAAAAATATTGTAATACGCCCCTTAACGGAGTTGTCTAGCCTCGGCACGTGCAGTCCATTACATTTACCTAATCCATTTAGGTCCGGTTGTAAAATATTTAAAGCGTGTAGTTGTGAACACACTATATCTATGGTCGTTCTATACTAAAAGAAGCTTTGGATGGGTATATCTTAAAGAAAATTCTTTAAATATTTTTTTCAGCGTCGATCGATGATTTCTAAGAAGTACTGAAGAGTTAATCGACTATTTTCGAGACACTTTCAACACTTATCTGTAACTTTTATTTCTTTTATTTGTGTACGTCTTATCTGTTTATCTTTATACTTACTGTGTAATTATGTACAGTTGGTTTTAAGTTATAAATTAACAATTTAATTTTAATTAATTAAGTAAAGTTCATTAACATTCATAATTAATTGCAATACCCAAATTTCACCGGGTGTATGGTCAATCAAATGAACGAGATTATTGTGCTTAATAAACATAATATGTCATAATTATAAAAAATAAGGGGGCGTTGTTCAGTCACGGATTAAGTATAAGTATAGCTATACATGAGAGAGAAAATTTAAAATATACAAAAACAATACACACATAAACACGCAGAATTATGAAGTGAAGTACATAATAACTCAAATTTTCAGCATTGCCAACACAATTTTGTAGTTTTTTATTTTCTCTCTCGGGTTTACTTAAACCGCGACTGAACACCTATCCCCAAGTATTATGTAAGCACTTAATAAATAATATCCGTCACTGAATGCAACTCCTTGTACTTTATGGACGATCAAATCGGCATAGCCGAAGATACATATGACTAATGAGGAACTATGTATATACATACCTTTTTTGTATTCCTACTTTAATTTTCAGTGCCAAACTATGTAAGCAGATGATTATAATGGGTTATCAAACGGAATTTTATGTTGCCATTATTAAACGTGGGCGTAGAAAAAGTTATCTTCGTGTATACATATATCTTACATTTGTCAATAATCTACTATTACATATTACGAAAATCAGAAACATATAGAAGTATAATTTGTTGATGGTTTAATGCATTTATGAACATACTTAATTGCCAATAATGTCTTGTTGAAAACAATTCAATATTAAAATTTTTTTGAATCTGTACATACTATTCAAAATTCACTTTATTAACATCAGTTGTTCAGGGATCATAGGAAAATCACGTGGACATATCGTATTTTTGCGGAATATATTTTAAAACGTCACGAATTGATGCTATCGATTTTAAGGTTTTGAGCACCTATAAAAAAATTCAAACCTTTCAAAATCGACTACATAATAAATAACTGTATAGAATTGCTTAAAATATCTAGCAGTGAAATTGTCACTAGTAAGTAATACCGTGAGTAGGATGATCGTGTGTTCACAACCGCTCAAAAAGCCGAACGTCAGACACCAGCTTATTCTTTTTCAACCCAGGTTGTTGTCACACACGTAAATTAATAGTAGTCCAATAGATTAATAAAAAATTCTTATTATCTTTTTTGCCTTGAATAATCAACTTCTCAATGATTGAAAATGCTACGAACAATAAGGGCGTTTATTCATATTTTAATAAAGTTTTTTCTGTTTAAACCATTAAAATTGGAGCCGCACACTGTTGCGATAGAGAGGCATAATAGACGGCTCCCTTCGGCAAATATTTACACGAGAACACATAATTTCCCCAATATCTGTAATATAGGTATACATAAAAAAATACATGTTTATAGAAGGGGTGAGAAGGTTTACTTTAAACAGTAAACCGCGTCGAGTATTGCTTGACAGATAGTATTCACATGTGTGGATTTTGTGTATTAAATAGGGTGTCCCCCTAGTTTTATGAGTTTTTTATTCTGTATAAAAGATAGGTAGGTATTAGTTCCTCAAGATTTAAACACATGCGGTCCCATCTTTTTCATGACGTTAATCTCCTTCGAGACAGAAAGGATATAAGTTTGTATGTTTTTCATGATATGAAATACGTAAATAGGTACACCTACGACCGTTTATCAAATCCCTTTATCTCGCACGTACAGCTCTTAATGCACCTCATTTAGATTTTAGTAGGTGTCGGTTTATGTGTCACTCATTAAAAAGTAGGCGTCGTAATTTACCCAATTTTCGTCGACACGATTTTCTGTGAGTGTTATTTCCATTTCAAAGTGGACTGGTAAAAAAAGGGTGTCTTACAGAATGAACACTCGCCCGCCAGATTCATTTTTGTATAATATTGAATCTGTAACGAATAGGCATTTATAATGACGCTAGTTTTTATCTCGCTCAAAGTATTCAAATTTTTTTTTGTTTCTAAATTCCTTTGGCCTTATTAAGACCGACTCGAACTTAAATATATCATAATAACGCGGTCGAACTTGTTATACAAATTGACGTACTTGTCAATGGAAATAGATAAAATTTATAATCACATGTAATTGAAATGAATTTTATTTATTAATATACCGGGTGAGGCAAGTAACTGTAACGATTCGTTGAAGTAATAAAATTTAAATGTGGCGCCTGAGGACCCGAAACAACTTCATATATATTTTTTTTACAAATATCCTTAAAGAACTAATACCTAGTAAGTAAATTACTGTTAACAAACTAATTTCGTAATAAAATTATTACTTAACGTAAAATTTAGTAGTTATTTAGGTTCTAAGTCTAATCATTTTTACAGTACGGAAGTATAACGTACAACTTTTATGTATTTCATAGGTAATATTCAGTAAACAAATGATTAAAGAGAATTTTGTTGCTTTAGTAACGGTAGCAACAAAAGATTTCAGTTTAGGAAATGGAACATTACAGTTGTCAGTCCTGTATGTTGCTACAGCAACCTTTGGCCGAGTTCTGTACTGTAATGTTTAACAAGAAAATGAGGTACACTTTGAAATAATAGTACAGTAGAACTTCCCTAAATCAAACCTCCATAACTCTAGTTATTCTCTAAATGGCAATTTCAACATGGATCTTAAATTTGGTGCGTTTCTATATTTCTATATTTGTATAAGTATTTTCTCCATAAGTTGAACTTCCAACTTCGAACTTCCATAAGTCGAATATTTCTATATTTCGAACCGAGATTTTAATGTCAACTCGAATTCTTAACAGCTTTGGTTGTAAAATACTGCGAAAATGTTTAGCAAAGTGGAACAGTTTGTAGAGACAAAACTTCATCCGTGGACACACTGTGTGATGAAGAATAGAAGTTAATCATTTAATCCCGAGGATTATGCCCTGAGTTTGAGATGAACATAATCACACGATCTAAAATCAGCTTTGTAATATAAAAATTGCTTTTCAAAAAATTAAATCAATAAAGAAAAACAAGGCTTTGTAAATGAATTATGCAGTAGGCAATTATTATAACCGAGGTAACTTAAGGATTCCATTTATTTATTATGCGCTTGAGGTAAAACCGAAGGCGTAACCGTGTCGAAATTGTGATATTACTTTGATCCCATGTGACGTACTACCTTTTTCCGTCCAACTTCATATATGTTAAATGTTAATGTCGTGTTAACTCTCAAACTGACTTCATGTCAAATTTGATTTAATTAGTATGTATTTAGAACAAATTTTCTTTTTTTATACTTCCACTGCAGTTTTACGTTATTCAACCTTTGTTTAGAATGGGACTGTAATTGTTTTTCTTTATTTATCTATTGCAATTTTATACAGTGAGCGGCAAAAGTAACGCGACAATTGGATAACGCAAACAGGTCAGTATTTAAATTTAATATCACATAACATTTATAAAAATATATAAATACAGAGCTAATTCTTGTCAACTTAAAATTTTTTATCATGATTTTGATAGGTCGCTTCTCAAACAACGTTCATTGTAATAGTTGAAAAATCTAACAAAATCATGACGAAAAAATATAAGTTGTTGTTTAAAAAACTGATGAATGGTATGTCAAAAAATGCGAAATTGAATTTAAAAAATAATCTGTTTTGTATTTGTTTGTAAAAGCACAATAGTTTAAGATTTATCGAATTATTGCTTTATTTTTGTTCCTCCATTTTCAATAATATTTTTCTTAGCCTGTTCCTTATGTAAAACGACAAAATTTTTGTAGCGTCATTTTGACAGCTAAAGGACCTATCAAAATCACATCACAAAAATGTGGGATCTGACGAAGAAAAAACGACGATTGCGTCATTACTTTGACAAGAAACACCTGTATAGGGTGGTCCATCGTATAGCATTTTCGCGAAAAAACAATCTTTCTAATCTCCCTAAAAATTAAAAACCTGCAGTCAATAATCTACAATTACTGTACTATAAAATGGATGGTTTATTATTTTGAATTTAATGATTCCAACGACGTCAGAACGCTATAAAGCCAAACAAATCAAAATCATTTTTTTGTTTTTCAAGTTATTCGTTCAAAATATCACAGAGAACACGTAGCAGAAATTTTAAATTTTAATAGAGCTGTCGACTTCAAATTAATAAGAGTTTAAAACTTTTCGAATGAAAGATCATAAATCTTAAACAACAATGGTCGCATAAACGCTATTTATTCAACATTACCACAAACAGAATACCTGCAATACGGGGGTGGCTTTGTTGCTTTGTGTCGGACGTCCTTCTGCAAATATTTTTATTGCTGACGCTTTTACATATACAGGAAGAGGCAAAAAGGTCTAACGGTTTTTAAATCAAAACAACACAAAAATTTAAGAAAAAACGTTTTTTTTATTATTTGTTACAGCAAAGTATTCGTGCCAATTAATGACAAACATGAAAGAAACAACTGATGTTGTTGATATTTAAGGATTTGAAGTAACGTCTTTCATACATTCTTCCAGTCTTGCACTGAAACTGCCAAACATATTCTCCAATATTTCATTTGATATGGTAGCGATTTTTTGGCTTATGGCCTTTTTCAGTTCTTCCAGTGTGCGTGGTTTGTTTATGCATACTCTGGGTTTAAGGAACTCCCACAAAAAAGTCACAAATGCTTAGGTCTGGGGAGAGAGAAGGCCAAGCAATGTCACCATTACGAGAGATAACGCGGTGAGGAAACTCTCCTCTCAAATTATCCATCACAACATTGGCTGTATGGCCAGTTGCCCATCTTATTGAAACCAAATTCTTCTGCAAACTAAGCATCTTCTCCATGGCTACTAAAATGACGTTATGTAGACTCATCATCGCGCCAATCCCCATCACCCCCCACCACTTACTCGCTCATCTGTACATCGACGAAAACCGTCAGATCTTTTTGCCGCTCCCTGTACCATCCTCAATTTTTACTAAAATGTAATTTAAGGCTATTGCCACAAATACACCGGACGATATTAAGGTACGATTTATTATGTCAATTTAGTTATTGCTAAAATTTACATTGTAAATTACATGCGATTGCGAAAACAAATTCCTGATAGCTTGAATAGTTTTATAATAAATTGACGTCAAAGTCAATTTCCACACTGATTTAATTTCAATAAAAAATTATTTGGAGATTTTGTAGTTTGGAAATTGAATAATATTACTTCCAATTACTGTATATAAAAATTATATATCTTGTAAATTGATCTGTTTCTGAATTATTTTCCAAACTCAATAGTTTAAGATTTATCGCATTGTTGCGTTATTTTGCCGCTCACTGTATATTTAATCTATTATTGTAACTAGGGCTGTAATATATCTTCCAAGATTACGACTTTGATGGTAACGCAGTAATGTTGAAGGGCGGAAAAACACTATGGACCAAATGACCCAAATAGTTATTTTTTAAGAACAAATGGTTAACTTTATTTTCGCAATTCGACCCGTATAGTCTAACAACACCGCGTCTGCCTCTTTAAAATGATGTATGAATAATGCAAATAAATATTTGGCCTCTGCTCGATAAAAAAATCGAGACCATTTTTTGTACACAGATCCCATGTAAAAATATTTTGCTATTGATGACACATGTGGATGAAGAACGAGAACGTAACCCAATACCAGAACAGTATGGATTTGATCAATTTTTTTTCGGTTTGAATTATTCCGCTCTAGCTATTAATCATTTGTTTGGTCGTTGAAAATGAGGTGTGAAATAAGTAAAAAATTAAAATGCCAATCAATAAAACACCGGTTGGAACTCGACACGTGGTATTTATTATTTTTTAATAACTCCACATCCAAGACCACATGCGGTAATGGGCACCTTCCATTTTGCTCATTTTAATATCGCACAATGGGTTACCGTTGGGAGCTGGCTGCCGATTTCTTCCATTTATGTATGTTGATAGTTAACATTGTTTACGCACAGTCACGGGTTATAATAAGGTTGCCATGACGTAATCGCAGTCCAGCTGCAGTAATGATATAAACAATCGCATTTATAACATCAAATTAATCAGTATTTATTCATGGCAAATTCTTACAATTAACTTCAATCAGTATCTATCATTTAAAAAAATGCGACATGGAAATTATTTAATATCTCAGTCTCAAAGTGAGTTATAAACACTGTAGTATCCCAACAAAAATTTATAAAAAAAGGAATTTGGGAGAATCTCATTTATAAAAATATTAGAATTAAAAGAGCCAAGTAAAACGTATTATGTTGGTGTTTCATTTTTTGCAGTGTGGAAGAGACTTGTCAGTAACTGAATTAAGTCTAATTTTAGAAAATATAATGTACCTACTTGTTATTAAGCAATGTTAGTTTTTTTACGCTTGAACATAAATTATGATTGAAAATACAATGCAATCAATAATTATTGTTAAAAACCAGTTTGTAATAAAAACATGTCTCGATTTGATTCCGATAGATCAGAGGTTCGAAACTACTAAATAGAAACGAAATAGGCATGGTATTATTTTATTTTAATAGCAACAACTATGGAAGAAAACTATATGCCTACATACGCGAATTCTTTTATCCTTGAGTCATTTATGTTTACAGACAAAATAACTTGAATCCCGAATTGCAGCCCTTCAACATTCAAATTCTACATTCTCGATTTCCGCAAACTAATTTCACGACAAATATTATTCTGTTTACCACATATTTCTATGTTTTGAAAAATATCATACTTGTCGTTTAGCATTAAAGCTATATGTTTTTGCTTTTTTATTTTGAACGTCCCACGTGATACAATAAACTACACTTTTTAAATTCATAGCTTCGTTGTGTTCACAATAAATTCGGAAATACTGCTTCTAAACTGAAATTAAAATTAATGTGCTCTCATCCTAAGTTAAAATCCGGGACTTACCCAGGGAGTCCCTGAAAAGTTCACTATAAACGGAAAAGTTTATATAAGTTTAACAAAATTTGGTTCTCTTTATGAGAAAGTTCATTATAGTCATTTCTACTATAAGCGGTAAAAGATTTATATTAGTCTTATGGAAGAAATTTTCGGTACGAGAAGTAACGTTCACTATACCCGAAAACGCGTTTACTATATCCGAACTCGGCTATATATAAGATAGCTCTACTGGCCTACTAATTGGCCCAGGGTTTTTGCATGTATCTGTTTATACTCATGGCCCTCTTTTCGTCTTAATTTAAAATGAAAACATTTAAAAAAACACACTTATACAATTTCAAGGTAAATTTATGATTTAATTTATTGAATGCTCAAAGGTATATGTACAACGTTACTTAAGTACGTATACTTACTTATTACTTTTATTTTTGTTTTCCTATTATTACACTATTAAGGTCAACTGGGGTAAGTGCATATGCGTAATTCCATAGTTCGATATATATCAATATATCAATATACGATGAAGTCCCGAAGATACACTTGCCCCAGTGCGTAATATGCGTAATTCCATAGTTCGATATATATATCAATATATCAATATATCAATATACGATGAAGTCCCGAAGATGCACTTGCCCCAGTGGGTGGGGCAAGTGCATTTTACTTTATATCTTTCTATTCAAACCCGTATAAAATATACCTGGGGCAAGTGCATATTATTCCTTCAAAGCTCAATTTTAACCTAGCGAAGTACAGTAGAAACAGCTGATCTCAGTACTGTCAACTTTTTACCAAGTGGATGAAGATTTAATAAAGAAGAATTTCAGAGTCATTAATGGTTGCATATTAACGAATAGCATCTTGTTATGGTTACAATATGCACTTACCCCAAAAGTACACTTGCCCCAGTTGACTTTACTAAAAAATTGAAAATTTTATATGAATCCGGTTAAGAGGGGCAGTCGCTTAATGGGAACAAAATGCTATTTCCCATTAAGCGAAATCGACTGTACTATATGTTTGTACATTTACGACCACCCAAATGTGTACGATTTTTGTTAGCAACTTCATTATTGCTTTATATTATAGGCGTCCTAAAAAACATCAGCCAAATGTAAATATTATTTTGTTTATGACAAATATTATTTCACGAAAGTCATTGGATAAAGCGATATTTAATATATGGAAAAATAGGGGAATTTGTCAGGCATCGTGCACATTTGGATGGCCGTAAATATACGTTGCTATTTTTAATTGTTTTTTTAGAATCCTACCGGCCGAAAACAACGTCAACAGCAGCCCTGACTATTAACATGCGTATATTAGAGGCATAACTAGCAATTAAAGCGCCCGTTGTCAGTCAACAAAAATTTTAAAAAAAGGGAAAAATCTAAACTAATAATTTTCGCGCCTTTCTGTAACAAGATGCCTATGTCCAAGATCTTATAGGCTATGGGCTATTTATGCCGCTGTATGCATTCCAAATATTTTGTTTCTTTTCCCAAAGTATGCATTTCTATTTTCTTAGAAAAAAAAACGATAGATCGAATGAAATACCCCTACATTAAAAATGCTGAAATATTTTACGAGTAATGCAGGAAAACCATAGATATGGATTTATTTTTGTTTGATTTATATAGAGCTTTTTTCGGGACTGTATGATATGAACATGGAAAAAGAATCAATCGAGGAACGGTCGATCGCGGTTCCACTGTATATTGTGTAGTTAATTGACGGGTCGACCGTAACAACGTTGAAACTGACAATTTTTCGTAGAGATGTTTACAATGTGAAAGTGATGCCATCATCAATTTTGCGTGGTGATTTTGACAGGTCTTTTAACAATTAAAAGCCCTGTCAAATTCACCAAGCAAAAATATGAGTTACTGTTTAAAAAAATTGTTGGTGGCATCACTTTGACAATGTAAATTGTTAGTTACAACGTTGTTATGACCGATCCTTCAATTGTAAATATTAAAAATAACAGTTAAAATCTATTACATAATTTAAAATAAATCAAATATCTTTTTAACTATTATTGATTTAATTTATTCAATTTTAAATTTCACAAAAGCATAATGAAAGACTAAAAATTAAAAAGCAATCTTATTTAATAATAACTGTATTTTTTGTTCCACGGTCGAGTAGTAATTTCCTTAAAAAAAATAATATCACCTAATCGTCGCAGTGATTACCCGCGTGTAAAACTGACAATAAGTTTTATACGGCTGATTGCATTTGAGGCACGCGCTCCATACAGCTGTCGGTTGGAAACGATCGTTTAACGTTTTTAAATTAACTCAACTATGCTCACTTAAGAGAAATATCTTAATCAGATCCTGATTGAACCGATATAAATTTTTGCGCACCCGCCCAAACAATACCAAATCATTTTTTACAAAAAACAATCAACGTGCAAACTGCCCCCTTTTGTGTACTAATCACAGTTAAATCAATCTCAAACGGTTGAATTCAAAAGTTTCTGGATACAGCTCTGTAAGAAAATTCTCAATCGAATAACAAAAAAAATGTCCATGGAAAGACGTATATGTCTTCTGTCTGGCGAGCCAGTTGCTCATCCCTTATTGGGGAGCTGCGAGCGAATCTGATGTCAATTGTCGATCCCCGTTTTTCGGAGAAACGTTCGACGAATACTTTTAGGAGTTTTTTGCTCATATTACAACCTGTTAGTAAACGATTAGAGAAAAAGGGAGCCCGTAATTTATTTTGAAATATTTTGGAACCGCCTAATGAATTTTCAATTAAACATTCTAATTTTTTTAAATCTCTTATGCCAATACGTAATATGATAGGATTGCATAAAACTTCCTGTTTAAGAAAAGAAAAGGTTTACATTTCACAAAAGATTGACCGATTGCGCTGATCACGAATTCGGCAATTTCGTTACTTCAGTGAAAGCCGCACTCGTTTTGTAAATCGCTAATGATTCTTTACGAACTAAACATTTGATTATGTAATCAAAAGTAATCGGTAAGTTTTCCCATAAACTAAAATCGAATGTTCACACACGCACCGGAGGTCATACCCGGTGATTCTTCGCATCACCGATTATTTATCGGTACAAGATCGTGTTCGCTTCTGCAGTGCGAACGTAGCCACACGTTACAATTCATTTATTAAATTCATTTAAACCCGGATATGTGCCCGACAAATTGAAATACGAGTTTTCTGGACGCTTACCCGGTTTCCCACGCTTTTTGCTTTTACCTGCCACGTGACTGCGCACGTGCGCTACTGTTATACACGAATAAACTAATGTAGTAAATTGTGGGAACTATTGCCTATACAATCGAACAATTGGTCAGTGAAGCTGTAAGTTTAATATTGGGATGGTGCCATTGTTGACTTGCTGTGAAGTGTTTACAGTGAAGGGGTGGAAATTCTGTCCCCTGATAACTTACATCCTTTTTGTATTAGCACGACTAAATTATGGAGTAACTGGTAGAACCAAGATAAACCACTTTTTTGAGTTTTACAAAGAGTAAATGTTTTTTCAGGTTCTTTAAAGTTCAATTAACTATAAAAACTTGTACGATCAAAAATTGTAGAGTTAATCAAGGCTTTCGAATTTCAGTATTCCTTTTTAAATTTTTAAAATACAGTTTTATGAACTTCTAGTTTATAATAGCATAATGAAACAAAAACTTATTGCTGTGTGCCTTTGTATACTTTACTATATACAGGGTCCTTCAACGTTAATGATCACTTACAATTAGTTTTCCTACATGAGCAATCTTACTTACATTTAAAGACGTCCTTGTTTTTCTAAAGAGGGTAAAAACAAGGACGTCTTTAAATGTCAGAATAGGTCTCAGATATTAAATTATTATCTTCAATTTTTGTTTATTCCGTGGTGTGATGTACGATCACAAACGGGTGGTATTTTTTTTACAATAAACCAGACGCCGCCGTGTAAAAGAGTAAAAAGTGGAATTTTTGAAAAATCAAGACAAATATTTTTTGTGGAATATACATACAGCATTTAATATCATCTTGCAAGTCACAAAAAAGTTTTTGCTTAAATTTTTTAAACGTGTTGTAACGAATAATAAAATCACTAAAACTCCCAGCAAAGATTTACGATTTTAAATATACGAATACAAATGTTGACCGAATAATAGTATATGTATGTATGGGGGATTGTAAATCAAACCTCACTGTAACCTAAGGTTATCACGTTCGAACAAAAACTTAACGCTTTCTACCTATGACGACCTCTTAGTATTTCTTAACCCTGGAGAACTCGCGTAATACACTGTCGCACCAGTACTCACGTATGAGCATTTTGCTCACATGTCCGTTTAGGCTATACTTTGCTTTACTAAATTTTTTACATGCATAGATTTTGAAGTTATGGTGGGTATAGTTTTCATTGTCTCTCAAATCTTCTTGTTGGTGCTCTTCTACCATCAAAGACTGACGTTCTAGAATCATCTGTCTTTCATACTGAAACCGATCTACTTCAGAGAGTTTTTGTACTCAACAACGAACATTTACAGTAATTATTTCTATTCATTTATAAAACAATAAATACTAAAAAGACTCAGTACTTACAGGGTGACCTAATCTTCCCCAGCAAAATATTTGCAGAAAGCAAACATATGCGTAATAAGAAAAATGCTCACGCTGCCACACACTTCATAACCAAAGTTTTAGGAGATTACCATTAACGTTGGAGGACCCTGTACAATACTTGTCAGGCCCAGAAAGAGGGTGGGGTCACGAGGGTCTGTTGACATGGGCCTCTTAATGCAGGGGGCCTCCAAACAGAACAATTTTTGAGTTTTTTAGAACAATTATTGATTTTTTTTCATTATATAGGGGGCCACGTATGTTGCTTGACCTAGGTCTTCAAGTGACTGTAACAGGCCCTGGGTACAGTAATTCTCTTATTATATTCAAACTCGGCTATTACGAAACAAGCTTATAATAATGTACAAAAATATAACATAATTGTCAGTTCGATAAGATAGGCTTAAACGTACGGTTTGCTTGAGTTAATTAACGATATCGTTTACATATTTATTTGATTTCATTATTTGTGTCAAAAACCTGCAACTTTTTATTGTATACTCAAACAAAATCAATGCATATTTAGTAAATTTAGTAAATATGACAGGCTCAAATGGTATGAAAAATAAACTGCCCAAATAATCAGGTTACCAACAATCCTTTGACTAGAGGTTTTTTAAATTTTAGAAGACGAGGGATTTTCCAAAAACCGTTTTCAGTTTTCAGCAACTACTTAAAAAATGTGTAATGTAAAATAGATTCTTGAGAATTTCAGCAGCTGTGAACACAATAATTCATCTTTAATAGTTCTTCATAAGTATTTAAGGTCAAACTTCCCTATAACGAAATCCTATATAACGATTTTCTTTCTATATATATACCGGGTGTCCAAAACCACCCGTGCATCCCTTTTAAAATGTAGAATAATGAGGGAAATTGAAAATTCAATATAGCACTTCGCGATTTTTTAAATTAAATAATTTTTTTCTAATTAAAATTATCCTTCCCTTTTAACCTGATAAAAATCAATCGTGCCAGATGTAATTTCAAAAAGTAATTGAATAAAAACATCGCCAAGCCTCGCAAACAAGTACGTTGGGGTGCCTCGACCTGTATAATGTAAATATTCAACAATTTAATCTTTTTGGTTTGATAAAACCAAGATAAAATAATATGCTTTCGTCCTTCGCCGATAATTGTAACGGTAGGAACTAACTGAAATCAATTGATCAAAAAATATTGATCCACAAAGAAACACAATTTGCTTATACATAAATTCGTGCGTTATCTATCCCTCCCAATAACCATTGAACTCAATTCAGTTCCAAACAATGTATCTTTCCGATGGAGACCTTCTCCAAGTGCGTGTGAGAAACGTATACACCACTTTCAGGCTCACACGTTCTATTTTCATAAAGAATAGCAGATGTTCGTCTCCAAATAGACATTAAATACATCATCAAGCGCGCGTTTATTTTTCCGAAATGTTTACAAATAATTGCAATTGCACCGCGCAGAAGAAAAATTTGCAGAATTTTATTTTGTCCCAGATTCGGCTAATGAGCCCCCGCTGGCGTATACCAAAGATTTTGCAAATCTCCGAATCGTTGAATATGTTAATTTGCAGACGATTTATTCTCCTAAGGAAATATTTCTAAAATTTATTTCAGTTCGAAGACCGAAGGATTTTAATAATGACCAGAGGCTACCGGACCGCATTTTTTCAAAAGTAATTTTTCTATTGTGACGAGAAAATTAATACGTCGAATTATAGATTCAAAACGTACTTTGGTGAGTATCTGGCCGACGTAATTTAATTTAAAACAACACTTTCGAGTTATTAAACGATCGCACATGCATATACGAGAATGCGTATACACGAACTCACTGGTGACATCGCGGTCCCACGAGAATCGTAGCCGTTCCGAAACGTGGATCACTAGGGAACGAAGCAATGTGTATTACACATTTCATGACCTATCTTTCTTAGTTGATATACATCATCATAAATAAATTCACGTTTTTCATCGAAATCTATTAAAATGAGCTTTTAAATTCAAGGACTCGCTGCTTCTTTACACAACATACTTCACTTGAATTAAACAATTTTTGAAATAAATCTGCATTTAGCATATGTTTGCTTGTTGTTAGCGTAATTGGTATCAATTTGTACCTACTAGTTGTTGAACTACACTTACTCTTGTTTAATGTGACGATTCCAATAATACACATGAAAAAGAAAATATTTCTCAGTATATGGAATACAGATCTGATATTTGTAAACAACCCTGCAAACACTCTTGAACACAATCTGCGAGCAGCTCGAACATCTCGTTGCATTTAATTTGTCAAATGACATACATACATAAGATATCTTTAGTTCAGTGCTCTATAGTTCATTTTTTAATCAATTAAACAGGAATATTTCTAGCAAGTGATCTCGTGGGGCAAATTTAAATTTTAGTATTTTCAACGTTTGTACAATGGGGAACACACGAGCTGATAAGAACTGTTTGTAATATAACCAAAAAAAGATGTGCGATGCACAATGAAAAACACAAAAATTTTGATAATACACTAAGATCTCGTTTAGCGCTTCCTCGTTTAACGCTGATTCGATATAACGCTGTCTGCTCGAAGTCTAAAAAAAAACATTACGCTGATTCAAATTATTTCGGCATTTTGTTGATTCGTACATAGTACGATTATTTCTGAACAATCAGCGAAAGGTGGCGCTTTACTTTCCCTAAATCTATGTTTGCTTGGAACGTTTATTTTCGCGTATCCTGTTCATTAGCAGTTATTAATTTATGTGCCGTAATCCTCGATATTATTGTGTGAGAATATCAATAAAAATTCTATTTGTTCATTAAAAATAAATTCGTACAATTTTTTAGATTATTCACAATGAATAAGTGTAGTAATAAAAAGCATTTGGAACGATATTAAAATGTAGGTGCTGAAGAGACTGAAACACGATGAACGTCAAGTCGACATTGGAACCGCTTTAACCCGACAGACCTGGCGCCATACGTCTCAGAGACCGACTTTTTTTGGAAACGTTGAATAATATTTTAATAAATTTGGCTGATTCTTCGGGTAGCTGGCTCATTTGGTCAGCGCTATCATCAGTCTTTCGTACGATAGCGACGTGTGGAGACATATTATTTTTGTGTTTTGCGTAGTAACCGGCTGTGGAACCCGACGCCAGTCGGTATGTAAGTAAAATAAGTTGAATGCAATTTTCCTTTAAAAAAATATTTTAATTATTTTTTTTCATTTTGTTTAATAGCTTATTGTGTTAAAACAGCACAAAACTTATTTTACAAAAAAGTGACATAATTTCATATCAATGGAATACCCACTGTTTAAGTTTAACAAAAATAATGTTATATTAAATCTAGTTGTGATTTATTGTAGAGAAAGGACGTAGTTTCCAATATACTATAAATTTAGATTTAACATAAAATAATATTTTTCAATAATAATTAAACTATAAAAACTCTCGGTCTCTAAGACAGGCGCCAGTCACAACTAAAATTTATTTTGCGTTAGCTCTGGTGGATTAAATATGCCTGTTTCTACAATACGAACCATTTTAGAAAAAAAGTTTGGTTATTTTCGATCTCGTATTCCCCTTTCCCTATTTACTATGTGTTAAAATGACCTCGTTTAACGATGTTTCGTTTAGCGCTTTGACGTCTAGGAACACATCCTGAGCGTTAAACGCGGTCTTAGTGTAAGTACAACGGAATAAAGCGGATTATACACACAATTGAAATCACCGGAGTTCTGATAAGAACTGTTTTTATAATTGATGTATAATTTACGAAAATTAGTGAACACACCTGTTAGCAGCCTTTTAACAGAATTTCAAAATTACAGCAATCATATCAGGCGAACAGTTAAATGTAATGAGATATCATGTAAGATAAGTTGAATAGTTTTTTAGTTTAAACATTAATCAGAAATACCGTATTTTCATGTATAAAATTTAAAAAAAATACCGAATGGCGGCAGTCCCATTATTGGACGACCTTGCTCGGTAAACTTGAATATGTATGGAATTTTTTTAACAGATGAGGCCTTTCAAATTTTTAGGAATTTAATTATTTTTTCAGTGATCTATTTTTTAATTGTCAAATGTAAACTTCTCAAAAAACATGTCGTCCATCAAGAAACCACAAAAAGCAACATTTTTCCTCTAAAAATTATTGTTTAAACGAGCCCGCAGTTACAAACAGGCCGCTAAGAAATAAAGCAAGCATATAAATTTAAAAGTTAACAGTGACAAGTGCTGTATATTAACCGACGACTTTTATACATTTTTTATTTTGACAACACAAAATTTCGTAAGTAAACACATACGTCACCGTTCAAATTTGCATAGATCGTGTGCTGTATGGTCCAGCTGGAGATTTATCTGATATCAAGCAACGCATGAGGGAATCCACCCTTATAAGCACAGCAATTACAAAAACTGGTCTGTCATGAGGAAGCTGAACCGTGCATTCCCCTTTACAAGTTTAGTTACATCCCGCCTTGTAATTTTCAATAAATACACACGATGGTCTCTTGAAGGAGTTGTTTTTTTCCGAGACTGCTTTTGTTAATTTTATTATAATAAGTAGGCAATATGGTGATTATTATAGCTATCTACATTCAAATATAAATTATGGGACTACCGGTTTTAACAACACATTCCCTTTTTAAACTAAACCAATGTACAACTGGTGATTTATTATTTCAATGAAACAGGCGATTTGTACAATCTGTTTTGAAATATCCGTATCGAGCTGCATAATTAGTCACGAAAATGGTATTTACTTATAAATGCAGTTGTCTCAAACGGAAAGAAATCAACCGGCAAACAAAAGTCAACGTCGAATCCCCAGGCGATTATTAATTCATTTCAATCGACCTCCAGTCTATTAAAAATAAATAAAATATCGTTCAAAGTTTGCAAACTTTATTTCACAAATCTGAAATTGAAAGTTTTTGAAAAATTTCAGTTTCAAATATGTTGAACGCGAACTAACATGGATTCAATCATTATTAAGTGCATATGTTTGGTTGCAGTTGGAACTTACAGGTTTCATTTCGACTCGTGAATCAACCTGTATGCATTATAACACAGTTTTGTGAATAGTATCAAATTGAATTTTATAATTTTATGTGATTGGTGAAGTTTCTATGCCTGCAACTTGTTCTTTTTGGTTAATTTTAAGGATATGTGCGAATACAATGTGAAATGTGCCGAAGCGATTGCAATAAAATTCAAGTGCCAGCACTAAAGTATCATCACTGTTAAAAATGCCATAAATTTAATCATAACTGTTTAAAGATGAGAGTTCATGACATTTCTACAAAAAAAAAACAGGAATGTTCAATCTTCCTAGAACATATATTATGGCTATTGCATCATAGTTTCTTTCCGAAATTCGTCGTTTTTGCAATCAATTTAACAATTAGACCAAAACCCATAAGTCACCGTTTTATAGCCCATAAGTGTCAAAAGTGTGATTTGAATGCCATTAGTCATGCTAAAAAATCCAGAAGTGATAGTCGAGCCACGAAAATTAATACATGCAAGGTCCGATAGAAAAAAATGTAAACAAAAAATATGACTTTAATAAAATTGTCGACCGTAAAGCGAGGCAATAAAAAATTACGATCACAACACCATTTCCGTGTTTTATTTTTTATGGGAATTTCATTTTCGAAGCCGTTTAGGGATAAGTTTCCAACTTGAACGTCAAATCTGTCGGTAATGAAATAATTTTGTCTGAACAAGTGAGATTCAAATTAGTTGGATGTTTGTTGGGATAATCTTTCAAGTGACTTTTTAGAAGAAATACTTCACCGTTTATATATCCATATTTCATTGGCTTTAGCTGTTAATGGTTTAGTCGCCAGCCAGGCGCCATGCAAGTTATTAAGAAGAAATTTGCAGGAGTAAAAATGCCCACTTCACTGACAATCCTTGTTTACATTAACTTTTTACTACTCTGCTACTACCACTTTGCAGTTCATTTCTGGTATCACTTTGATGTTTTATTATCATTTATACTTACTTAATAAATAATTGCCGTGAATGAAGACGTCAACTTTTTTCTTAACGAAGTTCTTCCTTGTATTACTGTTTTTTTAAGAAACTTCCAAATAATATTTTAAATCTCTACCAACCGACATAATATTTCAATCATCTTTAGTATTTTTATCATTTGCTTATATGTTCTTCACCATTGAGGATTTTAGTTATGTGCAAAATATTTATTGCTAAATGCATATACAAGGTGTAAACGAAATAAGTACATTAATTTTAACTGGTAGTAGAACTCTTCAAGACCAACAACTTTTCTTAATAACTTTGTTTTGAAAACGTTTTTGTGTTTGAGTTAAAATTATTTTAAAATCTTACACAATTTTCTTACACGCCACTGGAAGCAAAGTTACCTAATCAACAAGATTACCTTATGAAACTGTTACCATTAGTTGCGACTATTATTGTCGATTTTAAACAATAAACCAACAAACACCAAAAAAAAGTTTTATTACAAATTTATTTTTAAACATTGACGCGAGAATTGCGCTAACGAAAATAAAGGAAAACGATCATAAAAATTGTTCAAAGTGTCCACCGTTGTTTTGTACACATGCTTGAAGACGCCGACGAAGTGATTCTTCTACCCTTTGTAACATGGCTCTGTTGTTACGAATCATTGCAGCAGCAAGTTCCACCCGTTCTTGCAACATTTCGATGGTATCAATTGATATAGAGTATACTAAATCCTTCATGTACCCCCACAAAAAGAAGTCGCAAGCGTTCAAGTCCGGCGTTCGGGCAGGCCAGGGTACAGGACTGCTTCGTCCTATTCAACGAGCACTTTTCGAACATGATAAGGATACAATTGCTGTTCTTTTAGTATTTTCCAAATTGTAGCATGCGATACTCCATGTGGCAGTGCTAGCCTTCTTGTGCTGAGCCCAGGTCGAACCTCGACACTGTTCAGAACAGCCTCCTCAATGTTTGCAACTTGAGCTGGACGCTGCCGACCACGATCGTAAGCTGCAGGCTGAAAAGATCCGTGATCTCGAAGATGCTGCACCATATTTACAAATATGCGAACATTCCGAAGACGACGGTTCGGAAATCGGTCCATGTAAATTCTTCGAGCTAAGGCTGCATTCCCTTGGCTCTCACCATAGGTTAACACAATATCAGTAAATTCGTTATTGGTAAATCTAGACATTTTTTCAGATTTCACTTGACAGAAGTGTCAAATTAATTTTCAATAATAAAAAGTCATTATTTTTCTTTGTTGGAGCATTTCATAGAAGGCTCGTCAATTTGTAGGGGGGAAAAATGATTTAAAAAAATGCGATTTCCAAAAAATGGTACATAAAAAAAGGGCTTATCTCGACGAGTTCTACTACTGGTAAAAATTAATGTACTTATTTCGTTTACACCTTGTATATATTTTGAAATATTGTATGCCATCATGAGTAGTAAGTAAATACACAGTGTCCAGAAAAGATTGAGCCTTTTCAAGATACATAATTTGTTTTCGAATCCATAGTGTGCTAATGAATACTTTATGAAACAATAGTAAGATAATTTATCTCAGATTTTTTAGCGTATCTTAGAAATTCTTAATATGTCCAACCTTCGCGACGCGATCAACACCTTTAGTCGATTTTAGTGTGGCCAAAAACTATAAAATTATTATTTTTTTAAATTTACTTACTAGTGGTATTGCACAAAAGTTTCTATGCATGGCAGTAAAGTATGCCTACAACCATTCTCTTTTTTTCTTTAAATGTCTCACCAGATAGAGTGCCAAACGCATGTTATTTACGTATAATTTGAAACGTAAATTTCTATTGATTACTATAAATTTGGGGTGTTAGTCTTTCTCGCATGAGTGTAGAGAGGTGTCTCCACTCTCGTGCGTGCGCAACACATGACCACTATTAATATTAGATCGTGAAATCAGTAATCAAAAATATTTATTCGCGGAAAGCCGGTTAGATTTGGTTTCAAGTTATGCTGTTTGTGTTCCTATAACGGTTATCTGTTCAAATTTATTCCATTTGATGGTATAGCAGCAGAAAATTTGGACAAAGCACACATGGCTTCGGCAATAAGGGTTGTTTTAGATTTACTGTCAGTAATAGAAAAGCTAGAAAAACAGAAATTTTTTCGACAATTTCTTTTCTTCCTATTCACTTTTCGCCGTTTTACAAGAAAGAAGATTTTTTGTCACAGGCACTCTACGGGAAAACCGTGTAGCTGAATGTGCAATTAAACCAAAAAAGTTACACGTAAGCATAAACGAGGTTTGTACGTTGATGCGTTTGGTTCAAATTTGGAAGTAGAATGGTAGTTCTGTGGTTACTGTAATGATGAATATTTGTACAGTACTTCCACTGAGACAATAAAACATCAAAACCATCTTAACTAACATATTTCAAGTAATATTGACGAAAAAGGTAAAAAAATTGACAGTTTTTATGGTCTTGGCCTTTAATGCAAATTCCGAAATTAAAAAAATGACTGTGAAGAAAACACTTATCAGGGGAGCAACGAGCAGAGATTACTTGCAACTCGTCTACACTATCCGTCTTGTATATAATCTTCTAAAATGTTGCTTCTGAGCACAATCTTCCATCGTATCGTCAACTTCATTGAAATCATCTAAAACGATCGTGAAAAAGTTACATACTATCTTTTATGAACACGGTGTATAACAGTCACCACCAGTTATTGTATTGGACACTCATTGGGAAGCAGCGGGTCTCATAAACTTACATTTCCAAGAACAGAATCATTTCACTAAAATTTCCTAAATTACAGGTAAATGCCAATATTTACTGCTTCTTTTGAACAGAAGTATTCATTTCTATAGTGCACTGTTGTAGGTCCTAAAGTTAAACCACCATAATCTATGAATGAGATTTCTTCTTACTTTGTAAAAGGTTTCTTTGCAGTTATAAATGTTTGTTTAATTTAATCTTATAATGGTTGCAAATGTTTAAATTTTTTGAATTGTTTGCATAATATCAATTTCAGAAATACATGTAGACGCAAAAGTAGTGAAGTGGTTGGAAGAAGTCGGAACTTTTTTAAATTCAATGTTGTTCTGATTATCCTTTTTAGAACTTGGGAATTACATCTGGAAGATTTAATATGAAATGCACCATTAAGCAACAAAGCCAAAATAACTTTATTTTTATCATTATCCGTACACCAGGCAGATAATTACTCTTCTATTGTTAGTATCCCATTATATGTTGTTGTGTTTGCTTACAAAACCATTAAAGTTAAAAGAAACTTCATCGCTCATTCTCAGATGTTCCATAAAGTCATTTTGTTGTCGGACTAATTCTTGTAAGCGGACATCGCCAGTTAGACGTTGTTGGTTTTCTCTTGTTTCAATTCTTGCAATAACCTCCGAAAAATTCCCAGCTCAGCACAACGCCTTGGGGTTGGTATTCTAAAGCTCTCTTCCATACTCCCTTGAACGCGATGAATGTTCAAGTCACTTTGTGCAAAACATAATTTTGTGGATATTGAAAGATCTCGCACTGCACTTGGCTCTATCGGACTATCAATTCTATCGGTGCATTTCGCGCATTAAAATAACAACGATAGGCTCCTTGGAACTGGATTATATTCAAAATAATATAAATATAAATAATGCTCTGTGATATTCGTTCGTTGCAGATGTACTTTAAAAGTTCAGATTATTGTGTATAAAAAGTTTTTACCATTGAATTTCCAACAGCTTCGCTACGGCCACTTTGTATTTGCTTGATTCGGTTAGTACCTCATTTGAATCGGATTATAATCGCCATATTCTGTTTTCTATTTTAAAAACAATTTTGTGATGGCTACATAATTTTTTTAACCAAGTCAAATACAACTTGCCGGAAAATGTATCTTTTTATTGTATCGACTAACAATAAGTTATCAGTATAAACATTTATTGTTAAAAATAAAATATAAAAAGACAATAATGTAGAAGTGATAATAAAAAACAACGGTACAAACAGAGACTTAATTTAGCATTTACTGGAATGGCCCTAAATAAAATCATATTCATAATGCAATGACAAAAGTGATCATAATAATTGGTGGTGATATAGTTTTTAAGGTTTCAAAGTTTAATTTACAGTAATAAATAAATTTTACATTTCACGCTTAAAAAATATGAATTGTAAACATTAAAAAATTAATCTGCAGCATTAAACTTGATATCTTATGAATCATTTTCGGTCCGCTCTTTTTTCACTTTGAAGTTCAAAATCACGTCTAGAACTGTACTGCATAATATTAGGAACATCTGTAGTAAAAAAAACAACAACAAATGTTTAGCTGTTATTTCTGAAAAGTTAGGCTCGACTATAATTGCAGTTGTACAGCATTTGTTTTTATAAATGAAATGACGCATCAGCAAATATCCTAGTTGTTAGAATATGAGCTGTGAATTTTTTGAACCGGATACATTTAAGCGGAAGTTAATTTATTAAATTTATGTATTGGATTAGAAGCAGCTGTACCGTCCACAATGCATCAAGTGTATTTATAGAAGCAAAGGTCACACAAAGGTCCCAACAGGTTTCCAGATTACTTCGAATTTTAATAATAAAAAATAACTTATTCGTTTGCTTATAAAAATGCAAAACGGAAAAATTCGGTGTCTAATAACACGCGCGTGGTTGTCTGGAATGTGCAAATATTACAAATATTCAAAGTGAGCAACATAACGCCCGCTAGGTTACCACTTAATTGTTCTACCAAGATCAACCGTGACTCATCAGAATATCTTGTATGTTATTAAGCACGTGCATTTTCCTCACCACCGACTACAAATCGGTTAACTCAAATGTAAGGCGAAAGGAGAGACGAATGGCTTGTGATTCCTTTTTTCTTGTAAAAGATTTAAAATTCTTCGTCTACCGGTCGCCAATAAATCTTTTTCGATTGTAATCGATCTCATAACACACAGAAAATCACCGTTTGGAAAGTTTAGCGTGGACAAATCTAATCAAGCGTACGCACTACCTTTGATTATGCGGACTAAGGTGAAGGCCGACAAGAGGTCATGAGAAGTTGACCGCGGCCTAAGTTCGATCCTAACACGAGTTATCACCCCCTCCCATGATTTTGGACACGGGGGCGGACTGACAGGCTTTTAAAGTAGTCGCACCTGCCAGGGATTACGTGTCGCGCTAATTGATTGACCGGGCGCCCTTTTCGGTGGAAATCTCGGCAACCATAAGAGATGTGCAAAAGAGTCGATCCGAAATGTTTGCGGTCGGCAACGTTGCCCAAAAAGCGTTTTTAATGATCTGAAGTAACTGTAGGTATCAAAAAACGGCAATTTAGAAAAATAAATGGGATAATTGCAAATAAAAGATTGTAATCGGGTTAGAAAGAAACGTGAGTCACGAATTTTGTGTAATACATACGAGCAACACTTATTCTGATTGTTGAAATGTAAAAGATCAAACGTGATCGAAATTTGGTGTATCCACTTACAAAAAACAGCAACTTAAAGTCATTTAACACTCATCTCGTAACAGATTTGAATTTTTTTGTTTTTAAATTTGGGGATTATTAGGAGAACATTTATTTTGAAAAAATTGCAATAGTGATAATGAAAAGAACAACGTGGCAGTAAAAGTCATAATAAACTATAGTTTGTTCTATAATAACTTTCATATTCTTTTAATTTAAGTTAGAAGCAAACCTGAATCTAGCAATTCTTTCAGAATTTTTCGACTTTAGATGAAATCGTCATCGATTCGTGGAAATCTTAGAGACCTTAGATTATAATCACCTAAATAGAATGTCGATATTAAAATACATAATATATATAGTGTTTTCGTAAAGTAACTGATAAATTCGATAAAACATTTCAGAAGAGTTTTCACAGAAAATCCTCGGACCCGTCCACTTTATTTTTAAAACTGCATTTTTTTGATATTCATAATTTTACGATCGTCTTTTGTTTTCGCACTATGACGTCATTAACAATTTGTTTAAATGGTGCCCCATATTTTTATTCACGAATTTGGATGCAGCACATTTTTCTGAGTACGGAAATGGCAAATTTGTATGACCTTGAAGAGGAAAGTTCTCGAAATAATCGGTCCTAAAGTTTCAAAAATGTATGGTAAAATTATTAGAGTATACCAATAATAGCCTTCAAAAAGACTGATTTTTATGATGAAAAAGTCTAAAAATTATTGAAATAATAAAACACCAATCATAAGATCTATCGAAACAAAACTGTGCCGTCAGTTTGTGTTTGTTACAGTGTAAACGGGAGTTCACGCGAAAAAGGTTATTGAAGGTGACTAACGCCCCAAATTTAAAATAACTACAGTAAAACCTCGATATAACGGACTAATTGGGGGGAGAGGGTGTCCGTTAAAGCCAAAAGTCTGTTATATAAAAATAGGTTTAAAATAAATCAAAAATCTTTTTTTTTTAAATACGCTGTATTTAGATATAAATAAAAAATACAAAACACAAACAAAATTCTATTTAATTGTCTTCGGACACTCGTCGTTAAGTGACGTTGCTGTAGTCCACGAGCATTATGTCTCAAATTTTAGTGCTACACGTATGACGTGATTATCATGGCCGCTACAAATTGTTTACATGCGGCGACACTTGAATTTAAGCATGAATAATATTAACAGGACGTTTTTAATTTTTTTACATTTGACCGGATTTTTTGTCCGTTATATCCGAAGTCCGTTAAATAGAGGTCCGTTATATCGAGGTTTTACTGTAACAGAAATTCAAATCCTTATTGGCATTGATCACGCAGCGACCTTGCTCCGCGTTTCTAATAAACGCAGAATAACAATGGAGTACATCAAAATATATTAAGTGCATATGTTATGTAAAGCAGACATTGTTTACAATGACTGGTCAATGACGCATTTGGCTACCAATAAGACTTGATTAAGCTTCAACTGCCCTAATGACAAATGAAAAATAACATTTTATAACTTATTTCACAGATAGACCAACATTGTGGGGTTTAGAAGTAAGGTTGTAATTAGTTGGCATTAATAAAAGAAAAAATTAACTAACATTAAAATTGTTTAGAAAGTGTTAATGTAAAACAGAATGTGTCACCAAGTAAGCCGTCAGAAAATTCTTGAAAAGTTGTAAACATGATGTTTTTGTATTTGACATTTTCATTCCGTTATTTGTTAGTTGTTAGTTGTCCTATAATGCATACAATGGTTTTATTATGTTTACATTTTAAGTTCTTGGTATTTATTTCACTCACGATGCATTATCCGCTGCTATTTAATCAAATTATAAACAAATAGTTTCCTTTCAATTATTTTCAAACATATGAAGGACGTTCAAGGGAATCCTTTGTCTAAAACTGCGTTTTGGACTGGCCGTCCTCATATAATTAAACAATGTGATTATTTTCCAGACGAATGAAATTTTTTAAATAAATATATCCGTACAGAATGATTATACATTTTTTCGCAAATTGTCACAGGCAATGAAACTTGAAATTTCAAATTCGAACAGATATATTTAATGATATATCATGTATGAAATAAGATAAATTGAATAATCTTTTAGTAAAAATATTGAATCAGAAATACAGTATTCTTAAATTTAACATTTTAAAAATATTTATTTCCCAGAAAATAGAAGGTTTGTTGGCGAGCGGATGTATTTTGGTCGGCCGCTTCCGCATTTTTAATTAAACAATATGTACATATCAGAGTTATTTATTACAAGTTGTTGGTTAAATATAAAATATAATCAATATCAAAGTTCGCACTCAAATAATGACCGGTGAACAGGTACGTTCATCCTATATCATTAGGATCGTCCAGGGGGTTCACGAGGGTTTCTTCAATTTTCAACTGAAAAATTGATGCCAATTAGTTTTTAGTTTGTAGAAGTTTTGTCAGTTGAAAACATTCAAAATCCGATTACAATTACTGCCACAATTGGTGAAGAGAAATTATTAGTTTCAGATGTTAAGATGTAATTTAAGATTACACCTAATTAAGGTTCCATGAAATACTCAATATTATTCGTCAATATTATTTTAAAACATTATTCATTTAAAATATGATTTATACATAAAAACTACAGTGAACTAACGCTACCGAAAACTGCCAAACTGTAAAAAACTATACATATTTTCAAAATCTAAGTTATCCTACAATTAAATACAGTCGAGCTAGGTTATAACGTACCCTAAGTGTATCACCTAATTTGTACGTTATATTTTCAAAATCTAAGTTATCCTGCAGTCGAGCTAGGTTATAATGTACCCTCAGTGTATCACCTGATTTGTACGTTATAGCCGATGTACGTAATTTTACATACAATTACATTATATTTCTACATAGTATTTATTTAGGTAGTATATCTTTGAACCAATATTACAAATTATGCAAAAACAAAAATCAGCAACTTATATTGTTTGGCATTGAGCGTTTAAACTAGCAAGTACTTATCGATATTTAGTGCGGCATTCAAAACTTGATTCATCACATTTTCATATCGTTCTAGAAAAGTGAGTAATGATTTAGATGCATTTCCAATTCAAATAGGAGAAGTGTCGCATGAGCACGGTATAACTGGATCACTTTCTTAAAATTATATGTTACAAACGGGCTGTATGTTATAAAACAGAACAAAAAAGCATTACTTTGTATACGCATACGACAGGACCACAAAAAGTGTACGTTATAAGCAAAGTCATTTTATACTAGCATAACCGAGTTTGACCGTAAATATATGGTATAACAGTAATATTATTTTTAAAATTATGTAATCAAGATCTTAACACTTAACTATAAATTACGTACAACAAAAATCCCTCGAAGGCCTCAAAATATTTAAGTTGATAACAAAATAATGGATAAAAACCTGTAATTAAAGTTTACAATAAATTAAAGTTTTGTGCAGTCATAGTTTGTATTATACAACAATCGATTTTCAAAATTTGGTATCAATTTAAAGTTACACGAAAAAAAATAAATTCATATAAATCCATCTGATGAAGATATCAACGTGTAATTAAATTACAATAAATTAGCATCCCATAAATCTCTCCATATTTTTTTTAATTCCATTACGTTCAGCTCATCTTGGACGCCTAAATTTGAATTATGTACTGCCACAAAGAATATTTTGATAAAATCATGAGATAATTTTTGTACTTTGTCAAACTAAGCTTGATTCGTTAACGCTTCGGGAATCAACTCAACAAAAATTGATTAAATCCGAGAATTAACTGGACTTGCATGACATCAATAAACCTCTTTTTTGCATCAAAGCAATCGTTACTTACCAGCACACGACAAACGCTATGTTAATATTCACTTAAAAGTAGAAGGGATCGTGACTATTCGACCGTTACTCGCGACCCACGATTTTTGAAATAAGCGGACACTTGTTCAGGCGGCAAACAAAAATCAGTCAGCAGAGTTAGTAGCGAGGGTTATGTTGTCGAGTGAGCGCTAACTTGTGACGCATTTAATCAGATGTGTCCGTCGAGGCGAAATGTTTAGTTTTATTTGTTACATTTAAAAAATGAGAAAAAGTGTGCGAAAAATTATTCGAGTGACGTTTTAAAATGCGTCCAGACGCTTGTAAGTGGCCCCAGGGACAAATGAGTTTAATGGATTATTGCATTATATTTGCATGTCTGACTTGGGTTACATCTGCATCAATCATAGGCGATGAGTGCGACTGGACCGGAAGGTAAGAATAATACAATCAAGAAAGCGTTGCCTTTTAATTTTTTTTAAACCTCGCCACGAAAAAACCCCCCGTTCGGAATGTTAATTGCCAGTGCCCAGGCACAGTTAGGTCGCACTGTTTTTTTTATAAATCCAGCGATAAAATCTGAATATAACGTTTTTGCCTCGATAGCACTACTAGGTAATTGAATTAAGTAGGTAAATGTGGCTGCTCACAATTTACGATTAAAAGACGTCAGTGTAATTTTTTTCCGTGCACATGTGCTCCGTTTCGCCAGTTTTTTTAGTTGGTTCATGAGAATACGGATCGTTCCCACACACACGCACACACTTCCAGGATTTTCCTCGCGGTTCTTAATTAGAACCGACTAATTATATGCGTGATAAGGACTGCGATGGTTAATCTTGCGGTTTTGATACCGCACAGCCTTTGCACGACGAAAAAAATGTAATTGGGCTTATTTAATTTGCTCCATCCTGTGTCTTACGAAATTTTGCTAATTAAATCGTGCGGCATGATTCATTACTAATTGATGTCGAAGTTGTAAATGTGTAAAATTACAAAATTGTAGCAATTGTGTATTTGTAATTAAATGAGATTTGGGCTCAATTAAGAAAGAATTGCAACGAAATGATTAGACTTAAACGATAAATTGCAAAAAGTGCTCGTTGCGTGTTCAAGAAATATTAATTTTGATAATTAAAGCCGAGTTGTCACCCACCGTTCTCAAAAATCTGGACCGACCAGGGAAATTTAAATAGCCAGACTTTCATTGAAATTTATGAAATTCCGGAGATTGAAATTTATGAAATTCCGGAGGTTGAAATTTGTTTTAAAATTATCTATTTGTTCAGGGAAAATGGACAGGATTTGTGGAAATACAGTAAACTCGCATTAGTGTGTAAACACGAAAATTTTTCGCATTATACAAAGCACTTATACTGGGTTCACAGCAACCTGGAAATGTCGGGGAATTTAGAAGTAAGTCGAAATGTCGGGGAAAATCAGGAAAATCATGTATTTTATCATAAAATCAGGGAGTTTATTATAAATGTACCTGGAAAAATGTTTAAGATGTGATGGAAAGAATTCAAAGAATACTCACTTGTCGAAAAGAGGGTGATCGTAGAATACTCCCCTAAAGTTTCTCCTCGCATTTTAGTTACAACACCCTGTATATATTTTGTACATTATTAGAACAGTTGAAACCATCTTACATAATTTAAATTGAAAATGTTGATCGGTTCAGTGAAGGGCACAAATTACTGGAAACGACCAGGGAAAACACTAAAAATGGGTCCGGGAAAAGTTTGGAGATTTAAAAATACATAATTGCTGTGAACCCTGGTATTTATACACAATAATCTCAATATTTGTACAGAATCTTTAAATATTACAATCCTTTTATTATTGCCACATACACATCATACTGTGTAAATTTATTTAAACTGATATGATGTTAAAAATATATTATTAAACTGTAAATTCAAGTTGACATGCACTGACCACTACACAACTGCACATGAATTCCATTAAAAAGTAAAGTAAATTGATTTTCCTCTATAAATATAGGCATCCCACATACTCGTTATTCACTTACCTGTGCAAGTTTCGTATGTCAAGTTGCCATTGTTATTACGTTTTAACCGCATTACGCCAATTGAAACTGTACATGGTTTACTTGCTTTCAATAACTGAACTTTTGTTATCGCTAGTTTTGCAGTTATATCTAATGGTTTAATTAATAGATAAATGATAGTAACAATTTGAAGTTTTCCGGGCACCGAAATAATTTAAAATATGAACAAGTTCGTTTTGCATGGTTTACTGATTTCTTTTTTTTAGTTGGTTCAGTTGTTTGCTATCTCCTCATGTTCATACAATCTTCATGGTTTTGTGCGATTTCGTAAGTTGGTCCTCTTGTTCTTTTAATGTCGTCGCTCCATTTCATCTTAAATATCGTTTTTCACCTCGTGCCTTTCTCTCTGACCTCATTACATTACTGGTGTTTAATTTGTGTTGGTTTAATTAACCCTCAAATATGATCATTATAAACAATCTTTCAAAAAGTCGTAAGTGCTAGTTAGTGTTAAGAAGTAAAGGTACAAATATTTGCCCTTAAATTCACTAAATGCAACAAAATCTGTTTAAAGTTTGACTAACAGATTTGTATACTCCAAGAAAATGAAATGAAGTGTTTTATCTTCTTCTTAAACGTTCCTTGGATGTAAGGCGCAAGTATTTTATAAGTTGCTAAATATAAAAGTAAAACATTTCATGAAAAATTATTGTTGTAAAAAAAATGTTGTGTTATGCATATTTAACAGTAAAATTACTTATTGGAATTCAACAAATGAAAAAGTTGGAAAGTCTTTTAACGCACACCGAGTCCGTTTTTTTAGTACTTGCAACGACTATTGGATAACGAACTCTTTGTCACGACAGATCAAGTCGATAGTTAATTTCTTCCCATTCTCAAATCATGATGTCGCCTGTAACAATTGCAAAAGCTTCGATGATACGTTTAGTCAGCTCTACCAGATCTCGAGGCAACGGTGGAACAAAGACCTTGATGAAGCCCTAAAAGAAGAAATCACACTTGTTTACATCAGTGGCAGAATCAACAGACATAACGTTCGGATGTGTGGTTCAGAAAACACTCTTCGAAGTCGCTATACATGAGGGATTTAGTGATATCCAGAAGGAAGGCAGTATGGTGGTCCATTGCCTCGAGTTCTAGTGGCGCTAAGAAAACTGATACTAGAGTCTTTGCTGCTATTATATAGAAAGAAGTCGACTATGAAGTAGATATCTGTTGCAACAAGAAGGGTGTACATATCGAGTCATTGTAAAGTATGTTAAAGATACTTGGAGCGATAATCACACTTTTGCTGTAAAAACGAGGTCGAAAAAATGTACAATCTTTTGTGCACACGTGGTGTATTATTTCTCAATAAAATTTCAATTATTAATTAAACGAATCTGCAGGCATGAAAATTGCTAAACCCTGCCCGCATGTTGATTTAGACGAGATAATCATATTTCCAACATCTACGACCACGATTTTCAAGACCCATCGAGTTAGCAACTCATTAATGAATCAATATTGAATGTAATCACAATCGTTGCCAATCAAAAATTAGGATATGGTTAAAAAAATTAAGTAGGGCCTAGCAAAAAAAAAACAAGTTAGAACAATAAATTAAATTTCCAGAACCAATTTTCGGTGATCGTCGCCGAGCGATCAAGCCTATCAAATTCAACTTTCAAACTTGTCAAATGATTAGAACCTGAAAATAAAGTCGTTTACAACTTCATCCCACGTAATCTCGAACAGTTCAACCTAGTTTAAATCGTAATCGTAGCACTAACTATGGATGATTACTATTTCTGTGATTAAGAATGCCATTCGAACCAGGAAATCGTGAATCGTTGCCTATTGAATATGAAATAATTCCGAATGTAATTGCCATAATTTCAAAGTAATCTTGATTGGACTCCACTGGTGGGGTGGGGTGGGGCATAAAAGCAGTCAACCGTGACGTGTGGCGAGCGAGCGTGCACTTCGCACGAGCCGTGGGCAGCCAAGTAATATGTAAATTACCCGAACGAGTCTTGACTGCATTCTTTTTCTCATTTTTGTAATTGCATCTGAAAATCTCAAAAGTGGCGCCGATTAAATTTTAGAACGTTTAGAAAGTAGGCGGCCGCACGAGCGACTTATGCAGTTATGTTGCAATTTTTTGCGACTTGTAGCTCGTGCCTGCAACGTCTGAAAACCAGTTTATCTAGTTGTTCCTATGATCATTAAATTGTCCCGATATCAACAGGAATGTTCTTGAAATATTGGATGTCGAAAGTTTAACCTCGATTTTTCATCCAGATGGACAATTACTTCGTTATGTGTTATAAATTGGGGTTTTAAACGTGCTAATTAATCACACATTATTATTAGTACGTTACTATTTGGAGAAAGACTTAACAGAATATCGCGTGGCCCAAACAAACAATTCTTTCTTTATAATCTTAATACAATACACTTACTGTTTCCAAAACCAGTTGCGTGCTACGTAGGGATGGACCTGTTCGTAATCCTTACTATAAATAGATTTTAACAGAAAATATACACTCAAAGGCATCAAAAAATGATATTTTTTTTCATACCGTAGAAGAAAATTACTTACAACTTTGTAATACTACGTACCATTTAATCTGAATTTTTTTAACAAAGTTAATTTTTATATCGGTTTTTTTTAAAATTTCTCAGAAACAAACTTATGGCTTAAATTAAAAACTACCTTAGAATTTTGTCATAATCTTGTCTCTTTTCGCTAGTATTTTTTTTAGATCCTTGTCAAAAATCAATCTTTTGGAATTACTTGACGGAATTGTATTACGATCATTTGATTAGCTCCCGCACAAACCACATTTCGATTACCTGATTTGACACCTTTAGATTATTTCTTGTTCACCACCTTAAAAAAAACAACAGTATTTTTAGTCTAGCACTAGACTCAATTGACAAGCTGAAATTGCGAGCTATACCTCATTCATTATAAGGTTGCTGTGGTAAGCGCCATTTTTAAAGTCAGTTTTAGATACTACTTGTCTGATATTATGCTTCATTATCTAGAATAAATAAATCGCGATACCGAATTGAAGTATAACAAAATAAAAAACTTTCGCGACTGTCCGGGAATCATGCTTCATATCGCACCGCCAGAAAAGTTCACTGTGTAAGTGAAATACATGTATCGACATGTCTTGTATTAGAAGTGAGATACATCCAATTGCAGTATATGTGGTGAAAGTTCCATATACTTACAATAATGTGTCCAATAGGCGTATTCCGATTCATATTAGCCCGGCGTAAACTGTGCCGCCGTGTACACCAATGACAAAGGGGAATTTTTATTCCTATGCTAGCTATCGCTGCAACTTAAAAGAAAAACAGACAAGAATATTCGAGAAAATAAAACGACGAGTAACTCAATTCTTGTTCCAATTAAATCCTTTTTCATAGTTCTACTAGATTTGGAGTACAAAAACAAATCGTAAACATAACCAAACTTTCCAACCACAGATAAACAAACCGTCATTGTGTCAAGTTAAAGACAGCGGGGAATGTGATGGAGTTTTCGTGGGTGTGCTCACGAACTGATTTGAATTGATTCAGTTCATATCTTGAGTATTATATTGCGTTTGCGCAGATTTTCGCCCACGCAAAACTCCATTACATATCCCGACTAGTATTATACGCCCTACGTGTTTGTTGAATTTGTCTAAACGGGAGATGTAAAAAATCAGTCACATCGGCATTTTAGTGGACTATTTTGATATTTTTCGCGATTAAGGTATGTGATAAGAATAATTTGTTTACCTTTCATCTTACTTTATGATCATTTATTAAATTTTAGTGTCTGTTTGAGTCCTACCTTTGTATGATGCTGTCTAGACGATATAATTTATGTAAAAATAATGTGATTTGCGAAGTAGAGACCAAGTCGTGATCTAAGTTTGTTAACGAGCAAAATCAGTATTTAAATCAGGCTTTTAAAGAACCTCCAAATATTTAAATTGACTATAACTTAAAAACTGCGCGAGATACAAGCTTGATAAGAATGTAATGTGGAACTTATCCCTGTTTACAACTTTTCTTGCATAAACTGGAGAATTGTTCCATCTAAGATTTTTTTTTATTTGTAAAGAACATCTTAATAAAATGTCATGTCAAATGGACAGTGATTTAATGTAATTATTGTAATTATAAAAAGGCAATAGGATAAAATAAATAAATCTAGTTATTTTAATTTTGAAATGCATAATAAATTGTTGAAATTAAGTTTTGTTTATCACAAACTTTCTAAGTTGAATTTCTGAGAACAAAAAACTAATTGCGAATTATTACCAATTTGGATAACTTTAAGCCGCCACTTTAAAAAGTAACTTTCGGTAATTTTTTTCAAAATATTTTCAACTGAATTGCAAAAAGTTCCGCATTATTTTGCATAAATGGAATTTTATACAAATAATTTACTGTTTTATTTATTACTTTATTATTATTTGAAGCGGTTTCAGCAGATTTTTTCGTCTCGAAAAGAACAATGCCTCCGGGAATTCCTTATAAAACCATAATGATACAACCTTCCATCATTCTTTGCGGGTAGGAGGTAACAGCAGTATCGACATGACAATAGGTTTAATGATTGCAGGGTGGAGATCAGTTTGAATCGTATATAAACCACATTTTATTATTCAAATCTCGCTTCACGGCCGCGTGTGTTACCATGCTCCGTTTATATATCAGTTGGAGAGTGGGTGCACCGGCTCAAAGTGCACACACACATCCAGACGGTATTATTGCACGTCTCGAATAAAATTCAGATGATTATTGCGCCTGGACGATTAATATTGCTTGCATTACATTTGGTCCGATCTCTGTGATAGACTGCAGAAATGCTGACTAACTAAATTCCACTTTATAGAATAAATGATCTCTCCGAGATGAGCAAGTCACTATTTCTTTATGTTGCCCCAGACAATTATGAGCGGTCTTCGAGTTCGAATAGCGTCTTAGACACGCCAACGCCTTCGAATGCGATACACGGAACTTGCCTAAAGCCTATTGTTCGCTCTGTTTTAAATTACTGAATAAGTCCATGAACCAAGTATAATTGCTTTTGGGTATATCGTATTTGTCCATATTACAAAAACCGTTCTTGTCGGTATTGATACTAAAAATTGTAATAGGCCGATGAAAAAATTATAAACCAGTAAAAACATCAATTTAAATTTGCAATATACATTTTTATATCGTCATTATTATATTTTCCATAGACTCAATACAATTTTGGAACTTAGTCAAAAAAGGAGATTGTTAGTTTTATCGATACTTTTAAGAAATGTATTTTTTTGGAAAAAATATAATTCACCCGGATATGTTTTGTGTTCAAAGATTGGTTGATTAATTTTTATTGTCGATTTACAGAAATTAACGAGAGCAAATTAATCCTATTCCTATTACAACAGGATTTTCCTGTTATTTTTTTTTCTATTAGAAGAACGAGTTACTCTGATTTTATCAGTAGCTTTTATTATTATTTTTTCTTCGCACCCAATTGTAACGGCAACAGATGTTTATAATTAACGCATTAGCGAACGCTTATTTATTGAACGTCTCAAATACACATAAGGCAATCTTAATTAGAATTAATTAACCAACAAAAGTGGTTCGTTTAAGGGAATTCGCTTGATATACTTCCTTAAATGCATCTCAGCCTCGTCATCGTAAATGAGTGAACAATAGATACTATTTTCAATAACAGAACGTATTATTAAATGCGATAGGGATCGAGACAAAGAAACTACAACTAAGTGGTTGTGGGCAGAACTTCAGATATGGACTTGATGGTTTACCTAACTAAATATGTACTAAAAGCTTTTTATGGAAGAAATTTATGTTACCGAAGGAGTTCAAATGCATTGCCGATGCGTTTTTGTAATTCAATATCCACGCGAGTTCAATCATAGTAGAACAAAGGGCCATTCTTCACACTCGTTACATTAAATGTAGGACGATCTAAAACGTAAATACACCTTAACCGTCACTCAAACAATGAAATAGTCAAGCCATTATATACCTAAGGCGCTATACCGGGTATTGACCGGGAAAATAAGACTTATTAAATTGATTGCCTGAAGTGTTCATAACGAAAAAACTTACAATTTCAACATAAAGGTGTTTATACATACATACATACACTAATATCCCGGTTTACGTTGATTCGCTATAACGCTTTTTTTTTAAATCAACGATACAGTGCGCCTGCGCAGTAATTTTCTTGTCGCTCTTATACTCTAATTGCAATTTAATTAAATTTTTTTAAAATATTTTTACATAATACAAAATTAAAACAGTATTTCACTGTTAAATACTGTTTTCAACCTTATGGTATTTGTATTATTTTTTATTTAAAATACTTCATTTGACAATTTAAAAAACGTAATTGACCACGTTTTACGATTAATTCGCTGAACTTTTTTTTTGTCACGCATTAATCGTATAAACCGGGCTATTACTGTATATACATAACAACTGGTAATTTACACTAACTTTATAAATATAAACTAACAGGCAACGCGAAGTGTGTAAGCATACATTTAAATCAATGGTTGAATACCTATAATCGCTTTATTTAAGAGGTATAATGATCACGTTCTGAACACGCACTCTCCACCTCTGTCCATCCATGTGAGTAACCTTGAGTAACGTCCTAAATTTATAGTAACCAATAGAAACTCAAGTTTCAAGTTGCACGTGAGTAGCACGCCAGTAGATCACTATATTTCGTAAGTAAATCAAGTATAGTTTGCATGATCATGTTAGCGGATCAAACCAGCGAAGACATGTTGCTGTAATTTGTGAATAGGGAGCTTAGCATGTCTCAGTTAGTAATTGCAACAACTTTTCTGATACATATCTATGTAGTATGTGAAGTTGTTATTCGTAGATTTAGTTTTTATACATATGTAGTGGAGTTTTGCGTGGGCGAAAATCTGCGCGAACGCAATATAATATAATATCTGTAATAATGATTACCCGTTCATACCTTTTTTTGTGCGGGAGAAGAAAATCCAGCATGGCCACATTTTGCCCGTGCAATAGGTAGAGTCGGACTCTAACCGTCTAGAACCACCACCACCACCTGTTCACGCCACATATCTCAGTACCGCTTTCGCATTACTTCTGGACATGCTGTTTTATGTACAATGCATCACACCGATGCATAAAATAGGAACGGCATTAGTAAAACCAACACCAATAACCACTGTACCGTTTCCACGTTACTTTTGGTAGTGGTAATTAAGCAATTTGCATCACATCTACAACAAAAAGCCAACAACCATGTTTAACATATGTGACTTGCCGAATAATAAAAATACGAGATATGTCAAATCAACAGCACCAATACCAACCACAACCACATCAATAAAAACCAATCAAACCAACAAAACTAATAATACCAATCGCATCAATTAAAATCAACCAAAACCGAGAGAACTCGTAAGTCCAACAAAAACCAACCACACAATTTGTAATGTGTAATTTCAACTTCTTCTAGCCCTCAATAGATTTAACAGCATATGCTGCTGTTCTTCTCTCTGCCGTTTCTGCATTTGTTGCTGTTGTTCAATTCCGCATGGCTTCTGTTATAAAGGTGATAACTAGATACCAGTTCCAGTTCATTATGACATTAATTAAGTTTTGTTCTGATAATCATGTCAGTTCGAAAATCATACTTCTCAGTGGTTCCTATGCCGCGCATCGAAATAAAGCGTGTTTTGCATCATCCTCCGCTTTGGCTTCGGAATGTTTACAATTTAACGGCGGTAGATCCTTAATTCTGTGCAAGTATTGACCAAAACATCCGTGCATCTGTTCTTAACGATATCAATTTCAAGTCCTGGTTAAATCATGCAGATGATTTCCAAGGATCGGCCATTCTTTGCAGTAAATAGGAGTACCTAGTATGATATAGCTATACTTACGATTTTTGTAACTTAAAAAGTAATATCCTTTTGATTTTCCATAAAATCTTCTTGCATCTGTAACTTTATAGCAATAACCGTTTGTGTTGATTAGTAAAATGATTTAGTTAAATAATCAAGAATATTTTAAGTCGCGATTTTCCATAAAAGCTTCTTGCATCTGTAATTTTATAACAATAGCCGTTTGTGTTGATTAGTAAAATGATTTAGTTAAGTAATCAAGAATATTTTAAGTCGCGATTTTCCATAAAAGCTTCTTGCATCTGTAATTTTATAACAATAGCCGTTTGTGTTGATTAGTAAAATGATTTAGTTAAATAATCAAGAATATTTTAAGTCGCGTTAAAAAAAACCTTTTGAAATGCAGCCGGTAATAATAAAACTTGTTTCGAAAAGGCAAAACCGCGAAAAAAATCTGAATATCTACATAATTTTGTTGTTATAATTTTTTGTTCATAAATTTGTGGGTGGATTACGTCAGTTTGATTGTAATTTAAACACGACGGAAAAACAATAAAAATATTAAAATGACCCCTTGTATCAGTCAGACGTATAGATTAATGATTTATCACAGAATGGCATTAGCGAGCGGACCATAGTGTGCCTACGGGTATGCTACAGACATAAATTATAAGGCTAGTCACAACTGACCTGACTTTTATTGCTCCTATAAAATAATGGACACAGAAACACTATATCCATATATGCTCGATATGACCTTTCCCGGTAACAATCCGTTGCATTTTATTGTATTATTCCTTTTGAGAAATACCAATTGGAAGGAAATCAATAAATAAAAATCGAGATCCACTTCCCTTTGGAGGCACCATATACACAATGAACGGTTTCTTTACAAACGCAAAAAGCGTTTATTGATTTTTTTATGGCGCTGTTAATGCGTCCCGATAAGACACCCGTTAAAAACACCATCGTTCCTAATGGATTCGTGATTCTGGTTGAAAGATATTTCTGTTAAAGTGTATTTGATTCATTGCTGCGACCGAACTACGAAATTTCACTTAACCCGCCGTTAATTTGTCATTCGACTCTGCCTTATCAGATTCTTCAGGCTGAATTAAAATGTTCGGAGTGGTTTTACGACAAATATTATTTTTAGTCAAATATTTATTCGGCAAGCGTTCGGTGAGATTTTTATGAGTAATTAAAATCCAGGGTCCGGTCGTGTAAATGCGAAGGCGGTAGTCGCTTGGTCGCTTATTGACAGTCAAAAAAAAAATATATTTGCGAATACTTGCTTGCTTACATGTGTTAAGATGATGATGACGTGAAGATACAAACCGTTTGAAAGCGCGGTTTAATCGGCTTGAAATCTTGAACCACCGTAATTAATTACTTAAAAACAAATTTATCAAAAGTCGTGGTTATTGTTGAATTTTAGTAATCTTTTTTTATATCTCAAACCGTTTCTGCTTTATTGGAAATTAAAGCTTATACATAATACAGCCTGGTTACTAAATGCAGGGGGTTATTTTAAGTTTTTTTTTGTTCTGTAGTGATTTTGGAAAAGACGCCTCTTGTGTAGTGTACACTATTACAGTGGAAAATGAAGAAGTTTTGAGAAATCGGATAATTGATGTGTGTAATGTAATAAGAAACAACCCTGGTGTTTTTGAAACAACAAACAATTTATTGTGTTATTGCGTAAAAACTAAATAAACTAAATTTTCGAAAAATTGTTGTAGAACTGTTGCTTCCTCCAGTTAGAGAAACTAAATATGTAGCAGAACTAGTAAATGGTTCGTAAAGTTCTGAAAGATAATTTTTCATATTAGAGAGAGTACACTCACTCACATAAGTATCCGTACCCTAGCAAATTGCTGATTTTATGCTATAAAAACTGAAAAACTTAATTTTTTTTTCAATAAATTCATTTACTTACATGAGTAATGAAATAAAAGAACAAAAAAGAAACGATTTCATTGAAAATACCTGAAAAACAGCATAAAGTCCACTTATTTGTAAAAAGTCACTCTCACATAAGTATACGTACGGTTCTTTAAAAACATAAAGTACACAATGTTTAATAATTTGTATGACCTCCATTTGCTTGTATAAGTGCTGATAGTCGAGAAGGCATGGAATGAGCCAATTTTCGAGTTGTTTCCAGAGTTATTTTATTCCATTCTTCCAGTAAAACGGTCTTCAGACTTGACACTGATGTGACGCGGCGTTTCCGGACTTGCTGTTTGAGATGGTCCCACAAATGTTCGATAACATTGAGGTCTGGGGACTGCGGTGGATGTTCTAGCTTAGATCGCACATTATACAACAACCATTCTCTTATCAAACAGGAGGTATGCTTGGGATCATTGTCTTGTAATAGTATCGCCTTGCCTGTGAGGTTCAGTTTTTCAATGCTTGGCAGGTAGCTGTCTTTTAATATGTCTAAATACATGTATTTATCCATAATACCTTCTATGAACCTTAAATTTCCAACACCATTTGCAGACATGGCGCCCCACACCATTACCGATCCACCTCCGTGTTTGACAGTGGGAACTACATTTTTGGGATCAAGTGCTTTATTGCGTTTTCGCCACACTTTTGTACGGCCATCGTGACTAAAAACGTTGAATTTGCATTCGTCGGTAAAAATTACACGTTCCCAGTAATTCGGATCCTGCAAATGGATGTTGTGGTACTTTTGTGCATATGCCAAACGTTTTGCCTTATTCACTTCCCTCAGAAACGGCTTCTTTCTTGCTGTTCTGCAATTGATACTGTTCTTTTTCAAGCATCGTCGGACAGTTTCTGGATTAACGGCCACTCCATGATCATTTCCAATGTCTTTAGTCAATTTCACAGCACTCTGCTTGGGATCTTCTGTTATTGATCGTATAATATGCCTCTGCATTCTCTTGGTGAGCTTCGAAGGGCGACCCGATCTTTCTTTATTTTCAATGCTACCGGTCTCATTAAAAATTTTTACAATCGTTTGAACAGTAGATTTTGGTAAACTCAATGTTTCAGCAATTTCTTTCAGCGATTTCCCGCGGTTTTTTAAGTCAACAGCAATTTCACGCACTTGTATTGCAATTTCTTTCGACTTTGGCATTTTATTTGCAGGTATTACTATTGCTTCTCAAAAATGTTCGACTTCACGCTCAGAAAACTGATTAGTAAATGTAAATACTGCTAATTTTTTGTCGTACTCAGCAAAAATTTAACAGAACATCTGTCCGTTAAGTAACGTACGTATACTTATGTGAGAGTGCCTTTTTACAAATAAGTGTACTTTATGCTGTTTTTCAGGTATTTTCAATGAAATTGTTTCTTTTTTGTTCTTTTATTTCATTGCTCATGTAAGTAAATGAATTTATTGAAAAAAAAATTAAGTTTTTCAGTTTTTATAACATAAAATCAGCAATTTGCTAGGGTACGGATACTTATGTGAGTGAGTGTATATTTGGACTCTTCTTTCTAAAAATCATCACTGCCATTTTCTGTTAGTTTAGAAGCTAACAATAAGTCGACAAAATGCAGAAAAAAAATTATAAATAATGATCGATAAACTGGTGAAAGCGTAATTTTTGTAGATAAAATAAGTCACCAAAAATATTAAACTGTTTGTCTAGTTTTGTTTGAAATCTTGTTATCATTTTATCCCTTATATTTGACAGTTGTTCACAGCTATTAATATTATTATTATCGTTAAAATGCGGCTGATACTACTTCTAGTTGGCATAGTAAAATTGAATTTAACATAAATTCGGTTTTACTTGTTCACGCAATATAACCAATTTTTTGTTCATCGGCATATTTTTTTCCAATTTTAAATTATTAAAAACTTGTCTATCGACAACAAAACAAATTCAAGTAAAACACGAAAAATGAAAATGTGGATTTAAAATCGCCAACAAGATACGATGCTTTAGGGATAATAATCCCCAAAAATTCTATGAACAAGGTATTTTAATGAATCCTTACAAAATTTCATTAATTTTCTTGCTAGTGTCGTTTCAATTTAGGACCTACAACAGTGCACTTCGGTTCAAGAAGAAGTGAATATTCTAACCTATAATTAAAAATTGTTGTTAATATACAACGTGTCCCAAAAATAATATCATTAATTTTAACCAGTGATAGAACTCGTCAAATCCAAGAACTTTTTTAACACTGGAGAATTATCGATACGTAAAATTTATACCTTACTTGCATACAATAAGTTGATATATTTTGAATCGTATTAAGTTATTTATAAATAGCTGATAAATAAACCAGTGCCTATCTAACAGGGCGCTAGCCGCGAATAAAATGTATTTCGCGTCAGCTCTGGCGGGTTAAATGCAGCGTTTAGAATTTTTGCGATCACTGTTTCGGATGTATAATATAAATAAATAAATGCAAAATCAGCAGAAATTCACAACTCTTATCTGTAAACCGCAATATAATCAATATTGAATACAGCCGAATATTGCTTGAAACCAACCTATTAACTCCAGTAGCGATAGCGTTCTAGTGTTAAATAACTTTTTGGTGTAAACGTTTTGATTAACAAGTTAAAATTGTTGACAGATTTGACTCTTATTTTATTTAACTTCACTTGTATGAGTCAGTGAGGTTCGAACCCTTAAAAATTAATTTTGACCCACTTCGACACGTCCGATCGATGGGAAATTTTGTACAAATACGTAGTTTAGATGACAATTTAATATTTTCGAAAGATTGTTTTTAAAAAACATTTTTTACCATATATTATTAGCAATAAAGATATGTACACTAATAGCCCGGTTTACGTTGATTCGCTATAACGTATTAAGCGCGTAAATCGGGATATTACTATATATCAGGGGTGGCCAATCTGCGGCTCGCGAGCCACATGCGGCTCTTTGAAGGATTATTTGTGGCTCTCGATAAATGTACCCGAGTTCCCTTTTCATTTTTGTGCTATTATATTTTAAAAAATTATTATCGTTTATTTATCGTGTATTTAATTACGGCTCGCGAAAATTATCAAATTTTGAAAAATGGCTCGGACTATCGAGGAGCTTGGCTACCCCTGCTATATATGAATCCCTACAGCACGATATATTGCAGATACATTGCAGCAACGCTGCAGATACATTGCAGCAACGCTGCAGATACATTGCAGCAACGTTGCAGATACATTTTAGCACTATTGTCTAGTATTGATGCGTTATAATTGAAAGGTATTAAAAGACTCTTGTAAACACAATTATGAATTTATTATATTAACCAATAATAATAATAATACAAATACATAATAATAATATACACATACATTTGCATTAACATTAGCGCATTAACATGAATAATTAAAATTCAATTAAAAAAGCAAACATTGTTTTCCAGTCCAAGTTTTAAATGCCCTGAGCAAAATAAAAACAATTATTATTAAGTACCGGAATATAATCTAACATTTTCGAACAGCAGTAAATTTACTATATCAACCCTATAATATACATATTATTACATATTATATAAAAACATAAATTTGTTGACATATTTATTCGATTTCAATTTTTTATGCCTTTTTCGTTAGATTGGCAATAAGGAATCGTGAAGCAGCCAGTATTTCAACGTCAGATTCGTTTTCTGTAAATAATCAACCAAGAAAAAAAAGCAATGCCCCTGGTGAATCTTGTTGGATAAAGTTAAACTGAAGGCCGACTTCTCTACTTAATGATCAATTTCTCTTTTGTGTCCACGAATACATTATGTATATCGCCCTCGGCCTCTGAATGTTTTTACTGCGGAAAGAATTTTTAAATTCACCCATTATATTGAAAATTCTTTGACAAATTCCGTTTTCAATGACTGTACCGTGCCGTTCATGTTCGACATAAAAAGACATTAATTATTTTTAAATAGGATATATCAACGCATACATATCCTCATTATTAACATAGAAACAATAGAATTCCTCGAGCAGTGTCAACACATCTCATCCAGCGGAAGCAACCTGTTGATCAACGCATTTATATGAAGGTATTGGAAAAGGGCCCGAAAAATCTGTTAATCCCGAACGAATCACGTTACGTCTAGTTCGTGCGTTATCAGCGACTTACTATTTGCTCAGCGATAACCGCTCCCCAAATCCAACAAGTTATTCTCCGGAATTATTCTTGGGTTGTATTTGTCGAGAAAATAAGATAAAACGCAAATAAACAGTAAATGAGATATCACACGTTCCAAAAAAAATCGCGAAACTGGCTCCGGTTGTGTTTAATTAAACAATAAATTGTCATCTTGCGCTTGTGTCCTACGTGGGCTTTATTTATTACAGCAATGAAGCATAAATCGGGATGTGGAGTGGGTTTTAGTACACAATGGGTTTGAAAATAACGGCTTGCACGTTCGCTTTTGCACTTTTGCATTTTGTTATTATTTTGGGCGTTTGATTTGAGAAAAATATGGTGCCCGATTACGAGTTTGTTGTAGCAGGCGTGTGTAGGATGGAGTGTGTGTGTATAAAAACAGCCTACGCCATTCGAACCTGGTTCACGGATGGAGTTACAATACAAGCTTTAATGGTCAAGAATATAATATAAACGTATTGTTCTAGACGAATGTTGTTTATTAAAATACTGGGTGTAGCTAGATTTATCGTAATCTTTGTTTTGCAAAGAGAGAATGCCATTTTCAACCGTAACTATTGAAAAATTGCACAGGAACAAGAAACATTTCAAGTTCTGTGTTTTATATTTAACAAAGTTTTTCTTCTATTCATACGCAATAAACTTTGGAAAGAAATAAAATTACGGTATTTCTCGATGAATTAAAGGTGATATTATTGAACATATTTTCTCAGTATAATTTGTACAATACAACAATAAATTTTAAGTATGGTGTCTTGAAACGGAACAATTCTTTTGAAATAGTTGTAGGCATACGATTTTATTCATAATCATCCAATTTTAAAAAGTAAAACAAACATTAAAATAAATTATTGACATTTTGAGAAGATTTGGAAGTTAAATGACGTTGGTCATCTGCGCCATCTGCTAAATTATTTTCGAACTTACAGTAGGCACATAATAGAGGAGGTTTGAAATGAAATACTTAACAACTTTTCAAAAGTTAGAAACTGGCATGTAGCCAACCGATTGTCAATAAAAATCTAAATGTGTATCTGCATTGAACTGTTTATTAGATTAAAAGTGCATTAGTTATCCCTTGAATACTGCAGTGTTATGATATAATGCAGGGGTGGCCAACCTGCGGCTCTTTGAAGGATTATTTGTGGCTCTCGATAAGTGTACCCGAGTTCCCTTTTCATTTTTGTGCTATTATATTTTAAAAAATTATTATCGTTCCGTATGTGTATATATTTAATTGCGGCTCGCGAAAAATTTCAAATTTTGAAAAATGGCTCGGACTATCAAGGTGCTTGGCCACCCCTGATATAATGTTTGCTCTTATTATACATGTTTTTTTAGTGGTGTACATTCAAAGAAAAAGTACCGTTTTTTTCCATTTTTAGAATTGTTTCTTGTAATGATGGTTGCCTTTTAATTTCTGTTATATTCAAATTTGTTGATATTTAATGCACTATTATGTAGTTACTTTGCTGTGGCCTTAGAATATAATTCAAATTACGTAAACACATTCATCAAAGTCGAAATCTTCCATAGACCATGTATACCTATAGTTTTCTTTTCAAAATGTCTTTTGACGCCGAAACTTTTTACCCCCGCCGAGTTGACCGTGTCCATGAAAAATACAGTAACAAACTGAATGGACATCCTAATAGACTAGCCAAAAAGCTATTCATAGAACATACTCCGATACACGTAAACTCAAAATACTCAAACCATCAGTTCTAGAAAACAAATTTAATTGTTTTATAACAAACTAAATAATATGTATATAATATTCGTATGGTTGGCATGAACCACTGGGTAATTGCTATACCGCGTATTTTTTTTTAACATGCAATATACAATGTAAATATCCCTATGTTCAATTCAAGAAAAAAATAATGTCAATAGGCAACCAAGGGCTGGGATATACACTATAATACATTGACTGGTTGTCTTTATTTTGTACTTTGTATGTTCAAAACGATCCGTCTTATTTAAATGTATTAAAGAAAATATTTTACTTCAATCAACTTACAATTTTTGAATGTGTTAAATTAAGTGTATATGCCGGGGGAGCGACGAGCGGGGATTAGTTGTAAAACGTAGCGACAAAACGTAAACTCGTCTACACTGTTCGTCTTGTCGTGTAGACCAATCCTTATTATTTCTCTAAACAATTGTTTTGCTGCCTACCCCCTTACGTTTTAGTATTAACGTTTTGTTACAAAATGATTGACAACCATAATCTCAACTAGGCAGCAAACATGCACTTTTCATTCTCGCATCATAAGTAACCGAAACTATTACATCGAGAACGCAACGCACAGGCTTTTTTGTCAACTGTTTCTAAATTAATTAAATTTTTTTAACTTGCAATTTTATAAACAAAATTTATTGCTTATTTATTTCATACATAATTGTAGATTTGAAAGCTGAACAATAGTTTATCTTTTAAATGCATTTGTCCCATAGTGACCTCTCAGAAAAATTCCAACTTAAAATGCCTACAGTGTAGGTTTTTAAACGTGACTGATGGCAACCTGCCGCTTACGTACACGTAGTCGTTATTCCATATTTTATTAAATAAACGGCTTGCATTAAACGCAATTTACGAGCAAAAACCGCCATCCGCTCATCAATAACTTGCGTTCTTCAACTCTCGATGAAATCGTGTCTTTTTTGAAGAAACTCACATTTTGCGCTCTAGGCACGTGCATTTTGTTTGTGTTCATTATCGCCAAGTGTAAACGCCGGAGCATTGTCAAAGAATTTTAAACGAAGGTAGAAGTTAAAAGGGACCCTTGGCAGGTCAAATTGGGGCGTGGTGCGGCAGTTAAAATGATCTTTTACGGCCTAATCTGCTCAATGATGGATCTTCATTTCAAGGGACGGTTATCGTTATTAACATGCAATTTTAGAGCAGCACGTGTTTGTCTTTCGAAATTCCGGGAACGAAATTATTGTTACGTATACTGTTTCATGTTTCACAATAAAACACGAGACATGTTAGAAAAAGTTGGATTTGTGAGCGAGGTTCGTGCAAACGGGAAACACCTGTTTTACCAGTGCGCTATTCTTTCCAGCAGCAAATATGATTTGAATCGACAGAAAAATAGCCATTGTAGCACTGAACGAATCGAAAGATTCAATCATATTCGCAGTGGGGTTCTTATTACGGGTTCGTTTACCTCGAAAATAGGTGATTGGGGGTTGTAAAATAAAAACGGTCACGATATTCACTTTGCCTGCGGGGAAAGCGCTTTGTATTTTTTTTTTTTTTTTTTTGGTAAGGCCGAAAAGCCAAGGTTGTCTTAATTTGCGCACAAAGGGATGATTCTACGGTTTTAAGGGGCGTCTGACGTTTTAAAGAACCGGATTTAGGCTTCAAAAATGGAAACGTACCTGTTCATGAAGTGATTGCAAGGTAAGAGAAACTCGAATCTCACCCCTAACGACCGAGGTTGCAGCATGTGCATCGCTTTAGGCTAAAAACTGTAATTCGACCCGAGCCAGTTTCCCGCTAAAACCACAGTGCATCTGCAACACTTGGTTTCAATGTAGGTACCGAAATCGTTTATTAGAACAAAGTGCCAAATTTTCCCACCCCAAATTTAAACGAATCGATTATCTAATTTTACACCGCATATATTTGTTTGAGGCGATAATATATCCGTTTTGTAGACGCTTTATTGAATGTGAGATTGTAGCAACAAACAGCGACCACAAAAGCCGCACTTTATCCTGTTTTCAGTAGTTGATCGGTACCAAAGGAAGCTCATGAGCGAGTGGGTGGCAAAAACAAGGTCAATATCGAGTGTTAAAAAAATCTTTTGTTGTTTTTTTTCTGAGAAGGTTTTTACGACCTGTTGATGATACTAGTTGACCATCTTGATATAAATTTTTTGAAGCGGTATAAATCTGAAAATGTTATCTTAACAGATGTGGTTTTGTTCTGGCTTTATGTAACCGGTGCTATTATTTTAAATGTTCTTATAGTACTTCTAGGAACTATGTAACATAAAACGCGTCCACTTATTTTTTTTTTCGGGGCAACTGTAACATTTAGAAAGTGTTTAATAACTAGAACACGGTATACAAGCTAGTTTTAAACCCTGAATAACAAGTTGGGTAGGTATACTGTTTAAAAATGCCCTCGAACAGGCAAAAGGATTTATTTCCATTGTTCGTGCTGTCAGTTTGTAACAATAAGCCACGGTCTACATACTTGAAATTAATTAAGTGTACAACTTAAGCAACTTTTCATGCTCAAAAGCAATCACTTTTATTGAACTTATTCGTATTATTGCTAATAAAATTGATAATTAACGTTTTAAACACTTCAGTTGCGGCTACAAAAAAAATTGTCCTGATGGAGATACAGTTCCAAAAAAAAAATGGGTTGTTTAATCCTTTCAGTCCTGTCTGTGACAAGTTTATAGGGCTCTAAATACTTTCAAGTTGTATATTTTCACCAAAACATAGTAGGGATTATGTATCTTTAGACAGAATTTTTCCGCCAACGTTTCTTATTATTATCGCTCAAAATTTGGTAGGAATTCTCTCGAGACAATTGTAAACAAATATTTCTACCAGAACAGTTTTTACCGTATGTATTGACATTTTAGGACCGAGAGGGTTAAGAAAATTATTTTTTTTTCAATTTCAAGTACTTTGGTTAATTTATACTACGTACTTTTTATTAGAACATGTCAGTTGTAAATTTTCTGTTTACCTTCAGTTTTGTGTGAAATTTTTATTAAAATTTTTATTAAAATTTATTTTTAAAAATAATTTGATTGCAAGATTTTGCACTTTTGCGTTTATTTTCTAGTTGTATTGTGGGAAAAAGAGCATTGTAGCTGAATTTTTAACAAAGTGTAACGCTATTATCATTACCCTCTTCACAATGGTTTCAAAAAATAATAAAGCTTCGTTCTTATTAGTCAAGTTGGTTGCTTGACTCCAAGTCACGTTTAGTCAAGTATCTATGATTTAGTTGCTTCAAAGCAAGTAACAAGATGAAACAAGCTCTTGTTTACTTGAGACTTGCAATCACATAACCATAACCGTTTCAAGTTGCTTGACTTCAAGTAGGGTAATTTAACTAAAGCCTCGTTCTCATTAGTCAATTTACAAGTCAAGTATTTATTAAAATGTTGAAACTTGTATCGAAATTTCAAATTAACAGAGTATATTTGTTAAGCCGTTTAAATAAAGTTACTTGATTTCAAGCACTTGAAAAAAAGTAATTTGATTGACGAGAACGAGACTTTATAACTCACATCGGTTACTTGATAGTTATTTGACTTCAAGTGAGTTCAAGTTAAGTAATTTAACTATTGACAACGAACCTTTGTATTGACATCAATTCACATCAGTCGTTTGATAGTTATTTTACTTCAAGTGAGTTGAAGTTGAGTAACTTACGTAATGAGAACGAGCCGTTAGTTTGGTTAAAAATGTAAAGTTTTTGAGTTTTATCAAATACACAAATATAAATTACCAAATTATACTTTTATATAACTGCTCCATTATAACCATAAAAACTTGCATGATCACAATTAAAACGATGATAAATTATTTATCAGCTCAAACATTCTTCGACGTGTTTATGCCATTTAACTCTCAATCATTTTGGTCAATTTCGGAGGTAATAGTGAAGACCTTATCTTGAAAATTGCTCTAAAAACGTTGATAATTTAATATCACTTTAGAATGTTGCCTAGGGCGTGGTTGGAGAAACTGGACTACTTTTACCTTCCTGGTGAATGCAGTTTTTCCAAATCACAATACAAAAACAACCGAATGACATTTCTATTCTGGCATCACGCAGACCGATCTCCCAAATTAAAATTAAATGAGGAGAAAGATTTTGTAATCACGAAAACAGTCACATTAAAAAAACATTTCCGCCCTAAAAATTGAGGGTTAACAAAAAATTTTTATTGCAGCGGTCTTGCGGCATCATCGTCCAGTCGGGGTGTGACGCCTGTGTACCTGCGGTGCACAGCAGGGAGAATTATGTGGCTGTATCCACGTGGGGCTCTCAGGATACTTCTTCGACTGCCGGGACAGGACGGAGATTTCCATGCGTGCATCAAGATGCGTTCCGTCACCGATAATAATCAACCTGCGGCACGTGTCTTCTTAGAAGGACCGAGATCGCTGCTACCGTTATATTCTCATACCAACGACGGTAGCTCGAAGGCAATGAGGTAAGTTATACGTGGGTGAACGTTCCTTTCATAAGCTAAACTGGAAATTTTTTATCAGGTGTTTCCAAAGTAAAAACGGCCAGGCGGCGATCTACGTCGAGGCCGCCGACGGCGACAGCATCCAAAGAAGAGTCGCCGAAATCGAATATGATCTGCAAATCCTGAGGCGAGGAACCAAAGTGTACGACCTCACAGAAGGTAATTAATAAAAAAAGTGAAACTGTGTTTGGTTTAATTACTTATCGATTTTAATTCAAAAGGAAATCAGTTACAGTTTTTCTCATTTTTCAATTTTCTAAAATTAAACTTTGATTTTATCGTAATTAAATTCACGCTTCGGTGAATGTCAACAGATTTTTTCCCGATTGCGCATTGCCAATGATTTTTTGCACTTTTCTCCACACAAAAAGATCACCACAAAAATGCCGTTCGACTACTTTTTGGAAAAGAGGATTCATAGGTCATTTGAGCTCGTTGTCAAGTATCGAATGACTCAAAGGCAAAGCTGCAGTCGTGTGGTGGCAGACCCCTCTGAAACCGAACACCGAAGGACCTAATCAAATTCTGATAGCCCATTAGACCTTCCTTATTTTTAAAGCGGAATTGGCACTGTTTATTTCTTTCGTTAAAACATAACGAAGGCAAAAATTTATGACACGAGGGAGTCTCGAAAGTTCGGTCAGTTCCAACCCTGCAGGCGACATTTTTTCAACGGGTCGTTTTTGATTTATTTATTGGCGGTACTAAAGTACTTTAGTGTTGAAAAAGGTATATGTTGTAAAGGCCAAAATTAAATGACCCTTTAATTTTCCTATAAATTTAAAATAAAGAGGAAATATTGGAAAATATTTGTAAAAAGTTTATCAATTTTTGCAGTTATTTGTTATTTGTTGTTTTAATTAATATGTACTCTATTCGCAAACGGCTTTTCGCTTTATTGAGTTTGACAGCTTCCAGTGCGTCCAAAACTTTCTTGTATGAAACGGCTGACCTGACCAGGTCAATAAATCTCCGACTCTTTTTTTTCCACCGTTTCTAAACGTCATCCTGCATTCAAAAGCTTTACTATTGTATGTTTATCTTTTTTTACTCGTAACGACGTTTTACTGGAAGAACGAAGACAATTAATTGACTACGATTATCAGTGATTTCCAGAAGGTTCAATCTACGACAAACCCTTCCGCGCTAACTGATTGTAAACTTATAGTAAACTGATAGCAAATTGAGGCAATGGTCAATGTTGAAATGTAAGGCCATTTTACTAAATAGTTTTGTAAAAATTTTAATATCGTCATTGATTGTTGTTTTCCGTACCAACCTCATATGCTTATTTGATTTAAAAACTTTATAAAGCAATATTTGGCTTATGTAATTCCATTTCTTAAATTGTTAAATTTATATTCTTTCACTTGGCCATGTTTTTTGTGTTTTGATTTGCATAATTTTTCTAAGGGAAAAAATTGTAACAAATCATTATTTTGAGAAAGTAATGGTAATGGTTTATGTCCTGTGATTAGCATTTTCAAAAAAGTGTACTTTCCATTTTACGCCCCATTTATAACACTTTCTCTTATCACACTTGATCAAATACTAATTTACATTTTTATTTGCAGAATGCAGACCTTGCACGTCTGAAGAACTGTCCCATGCATTTTGCACCAGTGATCTTGGTAAGTTGGTTTAAACAAACAATGGGTTTTACTAATTGCATCGTCTACATAATTTAATAATTCAATAAGCTTAAATTAATTATAAAAATTTGTAATTTAGATATGAATAATGCACAATGCAACGATTATAAGTGCGTAAAATTTAACAATGCAGTATTCACTTCGAAACTTAAATATTGAAAGGACTTCAGAGGGAACTAAATAAATATATGATTTTTGCCTCTTGAAATATACGCATTAATGAAACTTATTTTTTTTATTTTTTAATTGCCATTTAATTGTTCACCGAAATATCACCCAACCTTTTTTTTGCCAATAATTAATTAATTTTTATTACAGTGGCAAGAGGTATAATTCACGGTGTTGAAAACAGCGATGAGCTGGAAATCTCCCAGATGTTGATTAAAGTGACTAAATTAATTAGACATACAACATATGACACCGAAAGCAACTCTGTTGATTCTGACGACTCCCTCAAAGAAATCACTCTTCAGGTAGCCGAGCACTGTGGAGTAGCCCATGGACTGGGAGAATTCGTCTTCATGGCACGGAGAAAACTCGGAGATCTCACTTTAACTTGTGCACCGAGATTGGAGGATTGGGCAGTGTTAATAAACTCACTTTCTGAGGGTGGAAAAGCACACTGTTTGCTAAAAAGCTAGCTAACGGTGGAAAGTTAATTTTTGTCTGTGATCATCGTGTGTGAACTTCAATCAAAACTGGTGCTAATTTTAATTCCCGTGAACATTGTAAATATGAGTATCGCTTCATATTGGAGTGCATGTGTACAAGAAGCTGTGATCGCTAATTTTGGGACTATTCACAGCTTTCTTTTATAACGATTTGTTTTTAATATTTATTAAGACGTGTGACAATTTGTCGGTGGTATAGTAAATGTTATACATTCACCCGCATTTTACCTAAATAGCTTATTCCTTGTAACCACATCGAATTCCAGGTGCCAAAATAAAATGCCACCCTTACTACAGGGCTTTATCCATTGTTATAGCTTTTAATGTGTAAAAATAATTTTTATGATGTAAACAATCCTAGATCTCATTAATTTTGTAACAATACGTGCACTTTTTATTGAATTTTATGCTTGATTATAAGAGAAGTAATGTTTTTATAATGTGTTGGTGTTGTCAACGAAATATTGCAAGGCCATAAATCGTTTGCTATATTAACAGGATACTGTGATATGTAAAATAGATTCGATAAAGATATATTTGTTAGTAAAATAAATATTTAAGATTTTTTGTCTTCTTTTGTTGAAAATAGCATAAGGTAAAAGAAACTCTTGACACTTCATCAGAAAATTTGGTTCTTTTGATGGTTTCTTTTCTCAAAAACTTCTTTTGAAATCCGAATCGGAAATAAATCTACAGATCTCCCGAAACAAAAAACAATATTGTTTGAAGAGGGGAGTTTTTGAGACGTCGGTTAAGATTGGATGTAAAGAAAAATGACCAAAAATACAAAAAATTAGTAATAAAACAAAAATAGTGGAGTTCATTTTCATTTTGAAATTTTCTGTGAATATTGGCTTACATACATATACATACATATAATCATAAAAAAATCATAAAAATCATATTAAAATAAATAAGATTTGAATGCAAATTTGTAGTAAATTTAATTTTATACAAAAAAAACTTAAAAAGTAAATTAATGAGACATTCGGGACATAATACTATCACGTATCAGTTTTAACAAATAAAATTGTTTTCTCGCCACCTACTAAATGCTAATGAGATTATGGGCTCATTTATTCATTGAAACGGAAGCTCTGTCTGCGGTGATTTTCGTCCTGTTGTCTCTTTTCACGCCCCATTCGACGATCACGAAACAAATTGTACCCAATGTCGCAAAAATTAATAAAATTCCTAACTGGATATAAAGACCCAAATGGGAAGAATATAAAAAGCTACTGGCCGCCGCCACACCCTAAAAATAACAACAATTAAACAAGAAAAAATACAGTAGAGTCTCGATATAGTGAAACAATTCGTGCACGACCCTGTTATTGTACCGAGGTTGCTTACAATTCAGAAATTTAAAATTTTTGTTACATTAGAATGTTGTACTTATAAAAGCGACTGGTGAATTTGGTTTGTTTTGTTTATATATTACCAATTTTTCGAATCAACTTAGTTTTCAAGTCCTGAAGAACAATTATATTAGAAAAGTCTACACCTACGTTTCTTTTGAGTTTTTCTACCAGTCATGGACAAACCGTGATCTGCCGATAGTTTTTGTGTGATTCGGAAAGCTATAATCGTATTTCTAAAATTGTTACTTTTTTATACCTTTTGACTCCTCATTAAATAAAATAATATGAAACGGAACAGTGTATATAAATTTATTTTTATTTGTATCTTGGTTTTACAATGCCTAGTATGGTCGATTAGCTAAAAAGTTTGCCCAGGCCTGTTTTAAACGGAGCTATGAGTTCAGTTTGTAACGATAGTTTTCTCCCGTCCAATTTTTAACAATCGAATGTCAACTGCTCAGTTCTACCATGAAAACAGAACATGAAAAATTTTGTGTGTAGACTGTTAGGTTTTTTTTTAATCATGCATTCGTTAATGAGCACATGTTATTTCCTCGGCTCTAAAAACTGCCTATATATTTTTAAAGCTTTTTCTTATTCTTTTTTTTTTTTAATTTTAGATGTCTTTGTTTAGGTGACATTTACAAACAACCGTATAATCTTTTACACAATACAATAACAATACAATACTACTGACAACGAGATAAAGGACGTTAATAAAGCATAGGGTGATCCTATAATTACTTTTTGTGCACTTAACTTCAATTTGTTCACTATGTGGAGTTCAATGTATACTACATGACAGAAATTACCACAACAATTAGTGCGAATTTTTTTAACGGAATTGGCAGAAACATATAGCTATTCAAAGAAAAACAACAAAAGATTAACACAATTTAATTTAATTGGTCAAATTTGCACCTCTTCTTGGAATTGCAATTTCCATGTCAATACAGTAGTAGGTTACTATATCGTGTGTTCACTATATTGCGACTCCTTTATTTTAAAATAAATTGGATTATACCTGTGCGAATTTAAATATTGCAAAAGCGGATGCACTATTGTCTGCATAAACGCTTCCCATCGTCGCATAGATTTGAGTATTAAAGCAAGCATCCCCAAAACCCAACATAAATGCGCAAAATATTGCCAAAGATGCGCTGCTAGTGATAAAGGCTTTATCGGCAGTATTCTTAAACGGAGCTTTGTCCGGCAAATTTAAAAATATCAGGGAAAACGCTGTAACGTGAATCAAGTAACCACTCATCACTATAGGATCTCTTCCCCGTTTTATAATTTTATTCCCAAAAATTCCGAATAACATTCCACCTAAAGTCAAAACTTAGAAAACCTGTCACACAGGCAACTCAAATAACGTACCTACTACTTCACCAGTTCCTATTAAAATACCGGATAAACCGACCAATTGTTTGGCTTGATCACCAAACTGTTTCGTGAATCCTATGCTGGGGCTGTAAACTCCACTGAAGAATGACAACACGAGACCTATATTTTGTAGAATTTTTAATTGCACATTCTTTTTTGATATTTACCTATGTATAAGAAAGTTACTGTTAGCATCAGCATCCTTTTTGTGATGAATAATTTTACAGCGTTTTTGAATGTTTCCATGGGGCCTTGGCGGATTTCTTCAATGGAATCCGGCGCTGGTCTGCTTTTTGGAAGTAGTAAGAGAAATACAATTCCGACAATTGCTATTCCCGATAATACCCAAGTTACGATATCACGTGTTTTTTCATCTATATGAGTCAGTCCTTGAAATTTGACGTATACGAACAAATTTCCGATAAATAAACTGAAAATATTCAATGATGTAGTAATAAAGTGAAAGTACTGAAAACTGATGTTCTGATGGCTAGCTAAAGTTAGCTGTTACAAATGGGTGCACCATAAACTTAATGAAGAGGATTCAATTTGATATTTTACACTCTACGTATTTCATTGGGACTGAATCACGAAATCACAATTACAATCGACAAAAAGATTTTCAGTCTTTAATCAAATGTAATTAATTTTGTCACATTAGACCAAGCAATAAAGCATTTTTTCATAACATAAATACTACCCGGAAACCGACTGTGCGATTACATGAAGGACTGTTGTTAGTAGATGAATTCTGCATAATTTCCAACTCGAGAATCATAATTTTTAATTTGTTATAAACTAGTTACAAGAAAAAATCGCGGTTTTTTTTAGTTCTTTGATTGTAAAATGAAAACTAATGAAGCAATCTTAATAATGTCAATAGACGAATTGTAGAGAATTAAATTATGACATTGTTTTTGCTCTGTTGCTTGGCCTACATCCAAAAGGATGCGTCTCCGTCATGAAAGGTTTTTATTTTGTGCCGATCAAAACGGAGCACTGTGGGTTGCACAAAGAACTCGCAACAACCGCAACCGACCCGCTGATTGCCGGGTTCCTCATCCTTGTTTTAAAATAGTGTTATGGCTAATAATGCATTAACTTGAATTAACCACAAATTGCTCTTATTAACATGAAACAAATCCCAGCATTGACATCTTCTTAAATAATGTTACAAACTCATTGAAACATTAAATAATAACTCACATGTAAACACAAATAAAATACGGAATAAAATGTAAAACACGTCTGGTCATTCCCTTTGTAAAAAAAAGGTGACGTTTCTATTTATTTTATTTGCCCGTGGCAACAGTAAAACATGGCCAGCTACAACGTCCGTGCTCAGTCAAGCAGCCGCCGTGGCTGCATAAGACCGTTTAGGTAACACGCCCCTCCCTAAAGGCTGAGCACGGTGTTGGAAGTAGCTGTTGCCTTGGATTATTTATATTATAAAGAAAATAGTTTATGGTTAGCTATTAGCTGCAGGTTCCTCGAAGTGACGCGGGTCTCGTACGCCGGCATCTTTCATGTCATGCCGAAAGCGGGGAAGGCGGCGAAATGCGGCTCTTCGCGGCGCTGTTCGGTCGCTGACGATCCCGTTGTAGTTCGACGCTGTGCGTTGGGACTCCGGGAAGCAGGGTCATCAAAAGAGTAAGATTATCCATAACACTATAATCAGATTCTAATTGGATAGTTCCGAAATCGGGCATCGATGACTCAGTTCAACTGGTTCGGCGTCATCCAAAACATCCAGGTTACAAATTAAATTCGGTTCAGGCACTTCTTGCACTTCCCCATTTTCTATTTCATGCTCTTCATCATTATCTTGAACCACTGGAGTTGTCGATTTGTACTGCAAAGCACTGTTTGACAAATCGACTTCTATCGGAAATAGCGGAGGTACTGACAGTAGCCCAAGAGTGTTTTTGTGCAATTCTGCGAGGCCTTTTATCAATTTGGATAAATGCCCACCGAGAGATTGCACGTGTTTGTTTTCGAGTACTAATTCCAGTTTGACCAAAACGTCAGAACGTAGTTTCTCAAAGCGGGTCTTGGCGACCTGGCGACATCGCAAAATCAACCTATATTCGTAATTTCCGGTTTCTACTCAACATAATGGTTCTTGCAGTGGTGCGTAGTTGCACTCTGTTACCGGGTCGGTACAGCGGTGGTCGGTTGCGTGGTTGCTTGCTACTTGTTCATACTTTGCTGCAGGCATCCATAGTCCCATGGAGTGACGCGGGTCTAGTACGCAGGCATCTTTCGTGTCATGCCGAAAGCGGGGAAGGCGGCGGAATGCAGCTCTTCGCGGCGCTGTTCGGTCGCTGACGATCCCCTTGTAGTTCGACGCTGTGCGTCGGAGCTCCGGGAAGTGGAGTCGCCTGTTGCAGCTGTTAGCGCTGAATCGTGTAGCGATCATCGGTTGCGGGCGCCACTGGAGGTTCCTGATGTTAGGATTTGATCCCCCTCCAGAAGGGCGTCGCGGCATCGCGGCATCGGGGTCGTTGGTGAAAGTTCGGTGGAAAAGCCCTTTTCCTTGTGCCCCACGTTGGGCCGTCAAATGTTACAAACTCATTGAAACATTAAATAATAACTCACATGTAAACACAAATAAAATACGGAATAAAATGTAAAACACGTCTGGTCATTCCCTTTGTAAAAAAAGGTGACGTTTCTATTTATTTTATTTGCCCGTGGCAACAGTAAAACATGGCCAGCTACAACGTCCGTGCTCAGTCAAGCAGCCGCCGTGGCTGCATAAGACCGTTTAGGTAACAATACTTAAAACAGGGACTTCAAGAGTTTCCTTTTTAAAAATACCAAGACAATTAAAATTGTTTGTCTTAAAATAGACTACGTTTTTTTTAATCAAGGATTTATATTATTTTGGGTATATACTAGGAGGTACTCAAAAATGCTCGACATTAGAGAAAATTTACAAAAATGCATTGCTAAACTTGCTCCGATTTATGTGTCCGTAGCTGCACACACTCGAAAAATGAGGAAAAATAAATATTGTTTTGATGTATAATTAAAAATTTATTTAAAAATGCTAGCAACATTTTAAATATTATTTTGAAATGTACAAAAATTCATTTAAGGCCTTAATTACATTAATTTTATGGAATGCTGAACACATCAGTCTTAATATATTTTATACTTAAAAATTACATTTAACACATTATGATACAAAAGTAAAATCCTAGTAAATTCAATTGATACAATAAAACTTATAGTTATAATGGAAGACATTCGGGATATGCCATGTTGATTTAGACATAAATGACAATTTAAAAATCCAGTGATAATACTGTCATTTATCAGTTTCTTCGGTTTTAATAAATAAAATGGCTAATCCTCTAATAAAAATAACGTCATGGATTTATTCGTTCGTCGAAACGGATTCACTGTCCGCAGGAATTTTAGACTTGTTTTCCTTTTTCACAGCCCATTCGACAAGCACGAAACAAATTGTACCCACCGTCGCAAAAACTAATAAAATGCCTAACTGGATATAAAGACCCACCTGGGAAGAATAAAAAAAGCTACAGGCCGCCGCCACACTCTAAAAACAGCAACAGTTAAAGCAAGAAAAAATATTGTAAAATAAATTATACTTGTGAGAATTTAAATAATGCAAAAGCGGACGCACTATTGTCCGCATAGACGCTTCCAATCATCGCGTAAATTTGGGTATTGAAGCAGGCATCCCCGAAACCCAACATAAAAGAACAAAATATCGCCAAAGGAGCACTGCTGGTGATGAAAGCTTTATCGTCAGTATCGTTAAACGGAGCTTTATCCGGCAAATTTAAGAATATCAGGAAAAACGCTATAACGTGAATCAAGTACCCGCCCATCACTATAGGATCTCTTCCCCATTTTGTCATTTTATTCCCAAAAATTCCGAATAACATTCCACCTAAAGCCAAAACTATGAAAACCTGCCACACGGGCAACACAAATAACGTACCTACTACTTCACCAGTTCCAATTAAAATACCGGATAAACCGACCAATTGTTTGGCTTGATCGCCAAACTGTTTCGTGAATCCTATGCTGGGACTGTAAACTCCGCTGAAGAATGATAACTCGAGACCTAAATTACGTACAATTTTTAAATTGCCCATTTTTGCTTTTAGATCCTTTACCTGTATATAAGAAGGTAATTGTTAGCAACAGCATCCTTTTTGTTAAGAATAATCTTCCAGCCCCTTTGAAAGTTTCTATGGGACCTTGTTGGACTTCTTCGATGGAATCCGAGGATGGTCTGCTTTTTGGAAGTATTAAGAGAAAAACAATTCCGACAACTGCTATCCCTGACAATACCCATGTTACGATATCACGTGTCTTTTCATCTATATGAGTCAGTCCTTGAAATTGGAAGTATACGTACAAATTTCCGATGAATAAACTGAAAATATTCAATTATTAATGTCGATAAGTGTACCTAAGTACAGTAAAATTAAAACGGCAGTTTTTGAGAAAAAACATTTAATCATCGGTATCAAATTTTATTCACAATCAGTTAATAACATACAACTTTTGTAACCCCTTAAAGGTTGAAAAGTGAGCGATTCCATGAATACACTTCAACCGGTCAAAAATGGTAAAAAAGGAGTCAGTAATGAGGCATAATCGGTCAGAAATGAAACCATTTCCAACCTGTGAGAGCGTTACTATCGATTTCAACTATAAATGCCAAATTAACATATCTAGAGTATGCAGCCAACTTTTCTCACGTGTATGGACGGTAAACACAATTGATTATTTATTAATTATTATTTATTACTATAATGTTGCTTGTTTTATTAAATGATTGAATGTGAATAAAATAGTATACAAACCTCGACAAAAGTACCATTCCTGTGTCTCGAGAATTAGTTCACCTCAAGGCTATGCCTTTCGGTAAATTATAGTTCTCTCAACAGGATTGGAATATTTTCCGCCTCGGCATGTAATATACCAGGGGTGGCCAAGCTCCTTGATAGTCCGAGCCATTTTTCAAAATTTGAAATTTTTCGCGAGCCGCAATTAAATACATATACATACGGAACGATAATAATTTTTTAAAATATAATAGCACAAAAATGAAAAGGGAACTTTATCGAGAGCCACAAATAATCCTTCAAAGAGCCGCATGTGGCTCGCGAGCCGCAGGTTGGCCACCCCTGTAATATACTATAAACTGCGATTAGGGTTACCTTTTCTAATACAATTTGACATTAATCCTAAAAAGTATTACCATATTTACTTTTGTACAGGCCCCCCTTTTTTGTTGAATTTTTACCCTTCAAAAAATTGAGCAGATTTATATAAGAGCATGCTAACAGTACTTGAATCGTTTTTTCTACAGAAAAATGTATTTCAAACATAAAAAGAAGCTTATACTCGGTTGGCAAATTTCTGAAGTAGAATTGTTTCAAGTTATTGGGCTTACTTTGATAAATGATAAAGAAAAAGAAACTATCAATGTTACCAATCTATGAAAACAACACATAGGAACAAAGTGACCCCATTTTACTGTACTAGAAGATGATGTTCTTATAGGGAACTGAGTTTAAGATCGCAGCGCCGAGCGGATAATATTGAAACTACAGCTTAGGAGTAATTTTTTTTTGTGTTAATACACGTGCAATTTTAATCATTTTTTTACTTCAAACAAACTAAACCATTAAATGTTATTTAAAACAACTCACACGCCGTTAGTAAACAAACAAACATAAATCGCAAGCTTTAGTTATAGAACATGTCGCTAGGTGCCGTGTTGCTTCGTACTGGGTGCCCTATTGCAACCTAAATTTAGTAGTTACTCAATGATTTAATAGTACGAATTTCGTTAGGACTAAATTGCAACAATGATCGACCAAAATAAAGTAAGTGTTGTTGCAGAAAACTTACTTCACCTTGATTTACTGCATAAGAATTTTTAGCGATTAGGAAGGTGAAAGGATAAGAAGTTTTGGATTCATGCTAATTTACCGCCAAAACTAGATCCTATAGTTTTCAACGATTTGCAATTTTTTACCGAAAACAAGATCATAGGTTGAAGCTGAGAAATCTTTGCCGATAGTACGCAACTTTGTGTCTTGTGACTACTATTTATTTATATCTTAAGATTAAGTAATTGAAGTATCACATTTTGCACATCAAAATAATCTTATTAAATGTATAACTTTGTGACAAATGTGTAATTGATTGGATGTACGTAACAGGAAAGTCAGCAGTAAATTAGAAGTGATAAACGATCGTAAAAATTGGAATTATCCACCTATGATTATTTTTTTTATAGTTTGTGGCAAACATGTATTATTTTTTGTTTTGGTCGACATAAAAATTATAGTAGTATGGCAAACACGAGTTTGACCTTTGTATGAACTTACAATAGAGAAATTTATTACTTTGGTGGCAATAATAGATTTGTAAGCAGGGAAAACATATTCTGTAGCATATTGCTTACAATTAGTATTAATTAAAAGCAAATTTAAAAATCAGCAATATGTTTGTACTTGGATAAAGATTTTGGATGTACACCCATCGTTCATCCGACCAGTTTTTACCTCAGCTAATGACAGTATCCCTGATAATGCAGAAATATTAACTTACAAATTTAATATTAACATCCCTATCATTGTATCATTTAAAAATAATTAATTTTGTAAAAATAAATAAATACATAAATCTAATTAAACTGACATGTTCTTTTTATTATAGGTATATAACTTTTAGCAGAAAAGTCCCAAACCCAAATAACATAATGTTAAAATCTATATCAGAGAAGCAGAACGATGTGCGCCCACTTTTTCCAACCATGAAATTTTGATGTATAGTATTGCTTAAAATATGTCCCATCTACAAATTACAGGAGGAATTATGTTCGAACTTAGAATTTGTGTTGCATTATGATGTATCTCCAAGCATTACTTTAAGACAACACCAAAGATATCACGTCATTAATTTGAATTTCCTGAACATTGACACTTTTGGACATACATCGTTCTGCTTCTCTGGTACAGAAATATATTCGTTATACGGAGTTTCGATATAAGTAGGAATTTCCAGGAACCGAACTACTACGTATATCGAGGGATGGTGTACAAAACACCTCGGTATATAATATGCTTCCAAAAGCATCTACTAGCAAATTTACTACGGTTTTGGATAAAATTATACATTCTTCCTAATCCTATCGGCCGTGTACATACGCGCATCGTGACGTGATGTGTTTTATACCAACTGTATTGTTTGACGCCACTTCTCTCGATCCTCCGCCGATCGTATGCACTCAAGTACTGAGAAACCCGTCATCTTCGACACCTGCTCAACAAAGCGTGTTAATGACCGTCGTCTTGGTCTTCTTCCTTCTATTTTTCGCTGTATTTTTCCAGAAAGTCATCGTTACGACGCATAATGTGGTCGAAGTATTTCAATGATGATTTGTTTGTCATTTGGTTCAATCTTTCCGTATTGTTAAGTTCGGCTAAAATGAAATTGTTGGTTCTTTTTTCAGTCCATGAAACTTAAGCATGCGTGTCCAAAGCAACTATTTTGAAGGCATCGATTTTCGTTCTATCAACCGTTTTTATAGTCTAGCACTCAGCAGCATATGTAATTATTGGGAACACAAGTGTTCTAATCAGTCTAATTTTTGTCTTTTTGGATATTGGGTGGGTTTTCCGTATTTTTGTCAGTTTTGCTATGGCAGATTTTCCCATGGCTATTCTCTTTCTCATTTCAGCCTCACAGTTCCCGGTACTTGAGGTAAACGAATTCTCTAACGACTTCGATTTCATCTAGATTATTTATGTGGGTAATCTTCTCCGTGAATCTTTGTTATCGTTCGTCGTCAATTATCAGGGTCTGAGGTTTATTTGTTTAATCTTATTAAATGGATCTTTGGTTTCATTCCTTTGGTTATGATCTTCGATGTCCCTGCTCAGGTAACAATTTGATGTTTTATAAAAGTAGAGGGAACGTTTACACAGCAAATCTTATAAAACAATATTTGTGATAAGAACGTTTTCCGAACGTTCTTACAGCAGCTATAAAGCCAAAAAAAGCTCAGTCTTATAGAACAAATTCAGTCTTTAACGTTTATAAAGCGTTTATAAAACAATTTTATAAAAGCTGTTTTGTAAGCTTTATTTTTGTACAGCTATAAAATTGTTTTGCTGTTTGGCGTTACATCTATAAAACTAAACGATTCCATAATGCTGTGGAAATTACGGAAGATATTATTTTAAATAAAACTTGAAACAGCCTTTGAAACATTTGAAAAAGATTCAGATAATAAATATAATTTTGAGAAATGAAACTGATTTGACTAGATCAAAACTGAGCTGTTTCATTTATAGTTAAAAACCTTTACCTTTTACCTCGTCCTAAATTGTAGTTTAAAAATTGTTAAAGTAAATCAAAATTATCATGAAACTTTCCAAATAATTAAAAATACACAAACAAACATTTTTTAAACAATCCAAATCTCAGTCAAATCAACGAAGAAAATAACATATTAAACTAGAGAATAGTGCAATTAATTATGCAGATCGATCATAACTACAAATAATGGTAATTAAAATTTTATAATAATTTTACGATGTGATTAACACGTTATTCTAAATAAAAAAGGTCAAAGAAATAAGTCCCATCATTACATTCGTAATGACCTCAAAAGAAAGTAAGCGGAATCTAGTTACAACCAGTTCCATAACGTTATTTTTATTACTTAGAAATGCAAATTCGATAATTTTATCGTTATTACTTTAAATCGGCACCGGCAAAACATTACAAAAATGAAAATGAAAAATAGCGACGCCGCAACGAACAGCTTTCTCCTGGTTTAATATACGCACGAAATGAACCGAAAGTGGATTACTCCGTCAAATTAAATAAAAAGTACACGTGTACTTTTTTATTCTGTTTATACAACCTACGCAATTCGATACAACAAAATAATATTGTACCGTTTATAAAATGATTAAATTGTAAAATCATTGCCTGGTGCACAAACAAGTAGAGAGAGTCGCTTGGTAACTGTATTATAATGTCAAAACAATGAGAAATTGGAAAAACCGGATTTTGACATACCTCGCCTGAAGTAAGGCCCAGAAAATTCCTGAATTTCTTGAAATTGTAGATGGGGACGAATTTAATGTCAAATAATTTCCTTGTCCTGTCCATATTGCAGCTGCTCCTACTCCTATTACCACGCTGGCCAAATACAAAAGCCACGTCTTCGGGATGAGGAAACTCATTATGAAGAGTAAGTAAGTGACGGCCCCAATTAACATGGTTATTTTTGGACCAATCATGCTTATCAAGGGGGGTGCGAACCAATTGAAGATGGCAAAAACTGCGTATACGATTGCCAAGCTGGTATAACCGTCCCCTTTGAACGAAGGATCATCCTCGGATATGCTGTCCAAGACTGTTTTCTGTAAAATTAAGAAAACAAGCGATTGAATAAACAGAACACGTTTTATGAGTGTCCAAGGTTTTAACATTTAAATTTTCAAATAGTACACACTTGACCTATATGATAAAGGAATATTTATCGAATTTTACAGCTAATCCAGTTTTATTAATTTTTAAATAATCTGTCCATTAAACGCCAACGCTGTCTATAAATAACACAATAATTTATAATTGTATCATCTGCATTAGATAATATTTGCCAATGAAATTATTTCGCTGTAATTACAGTGCAATATTTATTCTACCGTATTGTAATTTTTCAAAAGCAGGAAAAAAGAAAGGCGAGAATTTTTATATTATTTTATTTTAATTTGAAATACTTATTCGTGTAATCTGCACAAATATCACAAAAAAATTTAATCTAGAAATATCTCATCTGTTTATAATCAGATATTCCCAATATCAAAAATTTTAATACAATTCAGTCGCATATAATGGTTAGAACACTTAAGGCCGGTTATATGAAACTTGGTTAACCGCACGTTTAGTTAAACGCCGTTTAATTAGTAAAAACAACAATTACTGGGAATTGCATTGTATATGCGCTAGTTAGCAAACGTTTAACAAACTGAAGATTTAATTTAGGCAATACTTAAATTGGCGTTTTTGATCTATATTGTAGATATTTTTCGTTAAATTTGGCATTATGAATTAAAAATATGCAGAAAAAAACGTATGCAGTGCACAAGTGACTTTGACTTTGAAGCATCTTTTCACTCACTCTATTTATATTATTATTATCAAAAACAAACTTGTTAACAAATTCTATCCTATTGTAATTAAAAGTGAGATTTATAATCATCTCATTTCTAATTTGTTTTTATTATTTTTTTCTTTATCATATGCTATTACGCCTCGTAATATGCCCAAAACATAGTCTATATTGCATCCAATAACACAAGAAAATGTTAAAGAAAAAAGGCTCCAGGACAAAGAAGAACGTCCTGGCTGAAGAATCTGAGGCTATGGTATAGATACAAGACAAGTGCATTATTTAGAGCAGCGGTCAATAAAGTAGTCATTGTCAACATGATCGCCAACATTTGATAATCGGATATGACATATCAAGAAGATAGAAAAAAATAGAATTTTATACACTATTTTATATACTATTATCGTTGTGTTGTATATAACAAGTTTTGAAAGAGGCAGACCAAGTGTAATTGAAAGAAATGCATTAAGGATATGATAGTACAGAAGAAAATTATTGCACAAGAAATAACAGAGACAGAAAACTATATAAAGAATGGATAAAAGAAAAACAAAAAAATGTATGAGTGCAGTTAGTACTCTCATGGAATCTATATGTCAGTATATGGCGCAAACTTCGTATGAGTTATTTCTTTTTGTTCGACGAGCTTCAAGTCGTTCTATTATAAACTATTAGAACGTAGTTGATGGGATGGTGTCATCTACTGTTGATCGTGAAGTTGTTAGGGTATTCTCACTGGATTAGTGCAGTGCATAAGGTGCATTCGTTGATGACGATGAATCAAAAGAAAGATTATCGCTTAAATGGGCTAATCCCACTTATTTTTTATCAAACCATATTCGTTGGGTATTGTCAGTGCAGCAAATGTGGATGATTAATTATTTAATCACAGTATTTATTTATAATAAGCTATAAACAACAGTAAATGTAAACAATAAATTGGCGGTGGCATTCGTTCTCAAATTTTGTTCGGTAGGTGTAAATTTAATGTTTGTTTAATTTTTAGAATAAAGATTTTTACATATCAGAAAATTGGCAAATTAAACTCGACACCCTACGAACAGGATCATTTGCTAAAGAAGAAGAAAAATCTCCACAATTAATTTAATATTTGATTTACACAAAACGTTGTGTTAGAAAAGTGCGACTTGTGAATGTTTGATTGCAAATACTTTCTATAAATCATGTATGTTTATATGTGCTGTTGTATCGTACTGTTTATTTCTTATCGCCGAATCATTATCCGAAATAAATCACTAATGTTATTGTCGATTGCAAAACTTTCCTTAATTCCTGTTCTAAAATCGAAATTGTAAACAACTTGGCGGCGCAAAAAAAACTTTCAACGGTTTGGTTCGTAAAAAGTGTACCTACTTTGCAATTAAATTATACTTTCACTTGCGTAATGAAGTAATTATCTGGCGCTCTAAAATGTCAAAAGTTACGTTTCGAAAATCACATTGTACCAATGTTTTATCAACAGCTGTATAAACATAAACACAATTTTTTCAATTATTAGGTTTGTATTGTTTATAAGATTAATTAATTAATTAATAATTTATCATTTTCGTGCATCAATCCTTATAATTGCTATAAATATTCTTATTTATTGTTTTCATACAATAATTTTTTACATACACCGTGATTCACGTAACTTTCCAAGGCATACGCCCAATGTATGCAACCCATATTCAAAAATCACAACATACTATGATACAAAAAACATATATTTAAGTTTCGTATGTTTGGAAACTCCTGACAGAAATAACTGTCAAAGTGACAATTTAAATTTGCAAAATGTATTCAAACGATGAACGAGTGGATATGGTAATAATCTACGGCGAATGTCACAAAAATGCAGTTGTTGCAGCCAGATTATACAGGCATCGTTACCCTGACCGTAGATCACCAGGAGGATTCGTGGTGTTCAGCGATAAGGCAAAATTTTCGAATAATGGAACAGTTAACCGCCTCAACTGTCAATATTATGCCTTGGAAAATCCACACACTGGATACGACAAAGCCATTTTCTAAACGTCTTTTCAATCAATGTGTGATACAGTATAGTAGACGATTACATTATTGGTCCCTATTTTTTTGAAAATAATAACACTTGCTTCGATGAAATATCTTCACATAGTTTTCATTTTAATAACTTTTGTATTAATTTTTAATTAATTAAAACAGTTCGAATACATTTTGCAAATTTAAATTGTCAGTTTGACAATTATTTCTGTCAGGAGTTTTCAAAAATATGAAATTTAAATATATGTTTTTTGTGATTTTTGAATATTGGGTTGCGTGCATTGGGCGTATGCTTCGGAAAGTTACGTGAATCACGGTGTATAGAAGAAAAAAATTATTGAGAAAGCATTAATATAATCAGTAAATATATCCGCTTTCAAAAAGGCAAAATAATTACTGACGAAGAAGATATACTGTTCATAAACAGGGACAATTCTAAAACAGTTAACCGAATTTTGACTTTAAAACTGAAAACGTTAACAAGAAAGCAAGTCCTTAACCTAGTAAATATACAATAATATTTTACATCAAAATCAAAAATGTGGTTTTGGCTTGAAAGAAGTCTTGTCTCATAAAACTTGACCTTGCTCAAGAGATCAGTTATGCAATATCAAGATAAATTAGATGAACTGAATTCTAACTGTAAGTGTAATACATGTTATCAGAACAAGTTCATGATAAACCAGTGGCATTAAGACCTTCGCCTAGCTAAGCATCAGGTGGACAAAGTAAATTAGCACGTTTTGAAAGATCAAAATAATATTTTCCAACACAAAAAAACTAATTAGTTTTGATAAATGAACAAAATAACCATATTATATTTTAAAATATGTGTTTTTCAATCAATAAATCAATCAAATGTGAATAAAAAAGTTAATTTATTGGTTTATTTATTGCTAATTCTTAAACATTTCATGACCAGTTCATTTGAAAGTAAAACAAGTTCTGCATGTACAAGTGGGTATATTCCAATTTTGACTTTTTAATGAAAAGTTTGACGTCACGACACAGTTCCATAACAAAAATACATAGAATTGCACCAATTATTCATACCTCATAATTGACAATTACATAAAAAATAGCAATGTTATCTTTGCAGGTTACAGAATCATAGTTTATTAAATTGCAATGATTTTTATTTATTTTATTGATTGTAAATGCAAGAATCTCCAGTGTTTTCGTACAGGTATAGCAACAATTGGTTATATTGTTCACACTGTATAAATACATTTGTAGATAAAAAAGGAAGCAGGGGTTGTTGGCAGTTATCAAAAAGTCTGCACATTTTTGACCTTTGTTCTTTTCAGTTATAGTTGATATTTTGTGAAGAATGGAAAACAAAAGGAGACCTTTGCCTTTGTAGAAAAACGAGATATGAAATTGGGTCGTATACAATATTAAGAAATGGCAAATATATCATTGATTTCTTTTCATGCGAAGAAATGTTATTGACCTAGATCATGAAATAAGATGACGATAAACTCGGTAATCTCAAGTTTCGTGCAAAAAAGAAATTTTCGATCATTTTATGTCACCCTGTATGCACTGTAATAATTGAAGATTTATAAATTATCGCTGTTATGCAAAGTGGCCTAAAACTTGAAATGCTAATCGTGACCTGCTTTGAATGAAGCTAAATAGGGAAACTTGAAAATACCTACAAATGTGCCAGATGATAATATTAACTGGTGCAACAAATCAAAAAAATCAAGGCCTCAGATGAGAATTAAATGAGGACATCAGCAAAATATCGAAATGAGTTTTTTTGTGACGAGGCTACGACTTTCAAGTAACTTTTTCGACTTTGCAAATTACCACTAGAAATTTCCATTGAGTCATTATGGCAAAATTTCTTTTTAGTGGACATAAAACATTTTTTTTAAATGCTCATATTACTTTTATTTTGGATGGAAAAATTTTCGGTAATGGCCAAAATGGGTTCAAGCAATTAATTGTTCTATTGTTTACAAGGCGCAGCATTTACGATGTTATTAACTTATAATTTGTTTGAAAATGAATTGAGGTAAAATGAGTAAAATATTCCGCTGTCAATATTAGGTCGAATGTCGATAAACTCACGAGTACCACTTCTGTACATACACCTCTCGCAATGCCTTTATTGAAACACTTAAGTGTAACAATTCTCATTAACTATGTCACTTGCTGTTACACAACTGATATACTACAATAATTTTGGACAACCGAATCCATATTCAGTTATAATACAACGAGTAGTCAAATATTGTACAATCTTTGACAACGAATTGTATTCAACAGAAAATTCATCAAAATTTCCAAAATTCCACTAGGTAACTGCGATGAAACGAACATTCACGTTTTCGAAATAAAAGAAGGCCACCCAATTATTTTGAGTGCGATAGCGGAATTCAGGAAATCACAAGAAATTCGGCACGGTCCAATTCCGAAAATCAACAATTTCTAATATTGTTGATTCTTTTATTTCTGATATTTACTACTACTTGACCTCCCACACTAATGCAACGTTGACTTGTTCTCATGTTGAAATAACCAACCATTCCAGTTCATATTGACCTACGACGACAAATTTATAGCGCAAATTGAATTTGAATGTTAACGATAAAAAAAATATTTTTCTTGTTCTACATCTTTTCCCATTATACTTCAGAAACAATCAGATATATTTTAGAATTGTAGTTAAGATTAGTAAATTGTATATCAGAAAGCGTTAATTTGTAAATTCAGATTAATATTGTAATTCAGAAAACATCAACTGTAATTCAGAAAATAAATGCCTGATCCGTTTTATAAAATTCTGAATTTCAATTGATGCTTTCTGAATTGGAATTGACGTTTTCTGAAACACAATGTGATTAATCTGAATTACAATGGACCATTTCTGATATACAATTTACTAGTCTGAATTATAATTATATTTTCTGAAATACAGTTGGAAAATGTGCACTTAATGTGGTTTCGAACAATGCTTTATCCGATTTAAATAATTACTCATAAATAACTTTTCAAATGCTGTTAATCAATATCCCATTTAAAAACTTGAGGATCGCATTATGTAAATATCACTATCTTTTCAATATTACAGTGAGATCCGCCTGTATATAGGTCAAAAAGTGACAAAAATGAAATTTTAACATTTAAAACAGATTGTATTAAAAATTAAAATGTCGTTGCAATGCAAAAAATACGAGTGAAAAATAATAGTTCACAAAGCGCAAATTTGAATTGCAAATGTATACTATTAAGATTATAACAGATAGCAGACTTCATTAAAAAAAATTAAAAATGACTTTTCGAAAATATTTTGACGTAATTTCGACATTTACAATAAGTCAAATTTCTTTCAACTTTACAATATTTTTTCCGATTAATTTAAAACTTGTCAGTCGTTAAAATTCCTGATGCATTTCAGGTTGTTGGACTTGAACGCACCAATGAAACAATTAAATGATGAAATGAAATTGAAAGTGTTATCAAAAGTGGTCGGTGTAATTGTTTAGAGAGCATTAACAGCGCAAATATTTTTCAAACATTTCAATGTCACAGTTATTTTTAAAACAATAAGTTCACGCTACTGTTGATTTCGCGATAAGCGAAATCCGTTTGAAATTGTTCAAAATTTGCAAACCACAAAATAAATCTTTTCATTGTTTTAGTTCCCTATTTGATAAAATTAAAGGGTGTAGTACCTGAATGTTTCCCATGGTTTGGAACGCGGTAAATACGAACATAAAACCGAATCCCAAAAGGACTACATTTAGCAGCCGTCTGTCGATTGCCATTTTATTAATTAAAATTTTCGGAAATAAAAAAAACACGTTCACTTTTTTGTTCAAATTATGTTCTACTACCGCTCGCTGGTTCAAAGCTTTACTAAACATATGTTAAACAGCATTTCCCTTTAATATGAACTGTACCGGACTCCAAGCGTTCGTAGCTCCAAACACAATGTCCCTTCTCCAAATGACTGTTATCTGAATTTACTTGTTATTAAATGACGTAATGATAATTGATCATATCGACGATGAGCCTGTTAAAAATCTCCTAACTTTTTTTAAATCAAAATCTCCTTAATTGTAATTAAAAATACATCAAACAATTTCTGACCTAGTCAATGCATAAAATTAACGTATTTGTTTTAATAGACAATTGAATGGCTGTTACCGAAAAATTATTCAACTTGAGAGAGAAAATGAGATTTTGCTTCAAAAGGAGCTGAAACGTTTTTACTTCTGGGTGAGTAACATTTCACTTTCAATTTTATCGCATCAATATGACCATAAGTGTATAGGCTTCAATGAAATGTCACCAGCGAAGGGCGATTATTGGAATCGATGGTTGGTCACAAACCAGTAGGTATGACGCACTTAATCGTTATGCTTAGTTACTCGTTTTCATTAATTTCTAAATTACAGGAGTCAACAAATTTTTCCAAATGGCTTGCATTGTAGACAAGTTTAACAAAAAAATGCAAGGAAACATAGACAGCATATTAATTGGAGCTCGTTTAGAATTCATACATAACTAAGATGCATTAGACGAAGGCGAATCAATGCCATTCCTGAACGACGAAAAGGAATATTATTTCCCCGATTTAGAATATCCCACCTTGAAACTGAAAAAAGAAGAAAAACTCGAAGACAAAAAATACAGAAGAGCAGGGAAACGGCGAAGAATGTAAAGGAGAAAAAGGACACCCCAAGCAGAAACTCTAGCGGAGAGACAGCAGGGACAGCAAAGAGCAAAACCCCGCAGCCGGTCAAGAAGGAAATGAAAAAGGAGGCAAAAAAAGTCAAAGTTGTGAAAGGGAGAACCTCAATCTGTTCATCGAGGGACAACAAGAACGTAAAAAATAAACACAAAGACACCCCGCGACTGGCAAAGAGGCCCGCAAGAGGCAGCTTGAAACCAGAAGAAGTCAGCAGTAGTGGCAAAGCTAGTCCAATAAATGTGACACCCGGTGTAAAGAGGCAACGAATATAAATATTGATTTTAAATTACAAGGATTGTGTTCATTTGGATAACTTCGGCTAGGTGATTTTATTTAGGTTAGGTGTTGTAATGGAATTACAGATAACGATGTGTAATTGCACCATTTTGATAATTAAAATAATTTGATAAACAGAAAAACCCAGAATAAATAATTTTATAATTTTGTCATTTTAATATCTTACTTGGTTCACTTACATTCCCACAGATGGCATTAAACGATTTGGCGGTGTTGTGAATAAGCATATCGAGCATAATATAATGTCTTCGATTAAATGTATTGCAAAAGGGCGTGGAAAGATGGCGCTTTCAACGGCTCCGGAAACAACCGAGAATTCCCGTATTTCGAACTTCGGCCGGAAATTTGTAATATTTGCACAATCTTATCAGTTATTCGTACTGCGTCATTTTAAATAACAGGTTTTTTTAAATTTAATTTATTGTTTTATATTATCTGTGTTTAATTTGCTCAACTAAGGCCAGCAAGATGTATGTCTGCTCTGTTTTAAATTGTGAGGACAGAACAGCTCCGAGGTAAGTTAAATACTTTTAAATATTTTAAATATTTATTACTGTTAAAGGGACCTTCTTACATCTTTGGCAATATAAAACGCCGAAAGTGTTACTAATTTCGTTAGAAAAAAATATTTCGTTGACAGTGCGTAATATGTAAATGAAAACACAGACATATTTTAAATCTTTGCTTTTTTCTTTTTTTGTTGCAGATCTCGATGTCTTGAAGCAAAACAGGAGCGTCTATGCAAAACCACAGATGTCCGAAGTGAGTTAATGTTTAATTCTGGATGAATTTTCTAAATTAATCATTAATTTTAGTTTTGCATGGACACTCCTCATTCGTATGGGCCTCTTGCTTGGGTTAACAGTCAATGATGAACCACAATAATACACCACCGGATATCAGTTACATTTTTCGTCAACTTTTCAAATTAGAATATGTATGTATTAAATTGGGTTCAAGAGATTTTCAAACGGCCTGCAAGTTGTGCATGATTGGCTTAGCCGCCCACTACGTCTTTCCGTCCTTCATACGTTTTAAACTATGTAAATATTTAATGACGACATTTAATAAATGTTTGTAAATCAAAGAATAATTTAATTTCTTTATATCCGAATATTCATATTCTTATTTTCAGTTAATATTTCTAGCTGTTTTTTGACATTAGTTCAAATTTAAGGTTATTTGTAATTCATATTTTCAAAGGAGTTATTTATTTATTTATGTTTCTTTCCTATATCTTAAAGTTTTAGCAGCCGGGGGGAAGATGTCGTTGTAGAAGCAATTTTTCAACTTAACCATTAGACGTTTTAAATCGCACAGAAAGTTGCACTCGTGGTTTTCCTCTTGAATTTTTGCTATTTATTTCTATTTAAACAATGGAAGAAATTAATTCAGAACGTTTAATTACCCTTGTCCAAGCCAGACACGGGCTGTGGAACAAATATCTGCCAATCTACAAGGATAGAAATGCTATGAAAAATAACTGGCACGAAGTTTGCGTACAACTACTTCCAGCTTTTGATGCTCTTGACATCAAGTAGAAAAATGCGTTTGGTAAGTAAAAATGTTATAATATTATTTATACATTGTACTGTATTTTCATGAAAGATATAAGGCTTAGTTTAGCTTAACTCTATTAAGTTATTTCAACAGAACTTTAAAGATTTTTTTCTACGACAACATCGAAATATGTTATTTCACGAGCGTAAATTCAATCATAAACAACTACATTTTGTACAGAATTTCATTTCGCATCGGTTGCTAGGCAACAAATGCGAAATGAAATATTTCGTGTTCGGTTCACTGTTTTTGGTCACAAATATTAAGGCGGCCTAGAAAATCGAATGTCATCAGTTTGCTTCTGTCAACATTTTTGTACGTTGCAGATAATAATTTCGTAGTTATTTTCGATAACTCTTACAATTAATATGGAAAGTGATAGTGATAATGACTTGAAATTAACACCTCCAAACATAACTGAAGTTGCAAAGTTCACAACATTAAATTTATTACCGGAAACGTCTAAGAAAATGTATCAACGCGCTTATAACCTCTTTTTGGAGTGGAAAGGAGATCAAAACGCAAAGTATGTTAAACGCGTTAGCAGAGGTTATCGTAGAAAAAGTGCAGTATGCAACGCGCACAAAATGTCAATTTTACACTCGTATGAATTGCTGCAGTACGAGTCTTCGACTCGTACTGCAATTCATACTCGTGCAAAATGAGCATCATTTTGTGCTTGTTGCATAATATACTATTATATTATTGCCACTTGCCATGGCACCCTTCCGGCGTCAGAAAGGAAATATTTACAAAATATAATATTTCTCAAGTTGTTTGCGCTCAATCCTCCTCTGATTATTGTTTCTTGTGGCACATCTTCCAAACCTGTAATAGACATTGTATGAGACAATAGACATTCGAAAATAATTAGAAATTGTATCTTCATCTTTCCGTAGATCCTCAAATAGGATGCACCCAAAACTGACGTTAGCGTTTTGGTCTCTTTCGGCGATTATACTATAACCATAATGCAACAATTTGTTTACCATACATTGCACATCACTACACTACTGAAAAGCTTGTGATGGAAAAAATCCGTACAATGTGAATGTATTGCCCATTCGGATTTTTACCGTACGGTTTTTTGCCGTGGGGTCAAAATCGTACAATGTGAAAGGAGCCTTACCGCGCGCCGTTTAACCAATAGGAAACGTTCCCACCGAAAATCACGTGAAGAAACGTTAGGTTATTGCTCCATCTGGTCGCCGTGTCGATTAGAGTTCCACTAAAATTCGTGTTCGGTCAAATTTCAGGCAAGAAATGGACGACAGCCAGGAGATCACCGTAGAGGAGCCAGGTATTGTATATTAAGACCCCATCGTCAGTAATAAACATTTAACCAGCTTGAGCATTGTTGGGAACAGTCGTCCTTGATGCTTTGGAGTGTTTTCGATGATGGACTAAATTTATTTTAATTCCCGGTAGTGAGGAGATCGCGTTCCGTACGAGCTCTTCGCTCAAAGGCACAAACCCCACAAAAACCCATGGCACGAAGAACCAGAAAAAAAATTGTGCCAGTCGAGGTTGAGGTGTCCGATGAAGAAGAAACCGAACACAACCACAAAGACGAGTCTTCAACCGCCCCAGAAGTTGCCAATTCCGACGTGGAAGCAACTGTAATCGAGGACGCTACAATCAGTCACAATTCCGAATTTGGCAATTTCAGTAGCAGTGCACAATTCGTGGATAATTCAAACAGCACTCCAATTGATTGCAATACGTTTAAAGGCGTTGTAGTCTCAGAAAGTAGCATCATTAAAATACCGACACTAGCCGTTCTAGGAACTGATGGAGAATCAAATATGGCAGCAACTATTTCAAATATCTATCAATTTAAAATTACCTTAAAAATTAAACCCAAAGTTTGGCGACGTATTCAAGTACCGGAAAAATACACTTTTTGGGATTTACATGTAGCCATTCAAAATGCTATGGGATGGCGAGATTGTCATCTGCATAAATTTGAGATGATCAATCCTACGACCAGAAAAAATATTGTAATTGGTATACCATATGAGGACGGATTGGGATTTGTCGAAACAGCAACTGAGAAAACTGCTAAAATAGCTAAGTATTTTTTATCTTCTAAAGATACAGCAAATTACCTATATGATTTTGGTGAGGAATGGGAACATGAGGTTATGTTAGAAAAGATTTTACCAGCAACTGCCGGAAAGCAGTATCCACAATGTATAGCAGGTAAATTGGCTTGCCCACTGGAAGATTGGACTGAGGAAGATGCAGAACGTATGGAATGGTTAGGAGGTAATTCGAACCCAGTAAAGTTTGATCCGAAATTGGTTAAGTTTGATAATCCTCAGGAACTTTTGAAATTAGCTTTTAAGTGATTTTGATATAGAATTTAGTTAGATTTATTTTTAGCTCAAAGTAAAAATAGTGCTGAAAATAAGTTGGCATTTGTTGTAATGCTAAAGTTTTTTCAAGTGGAAGGAAGGTATCCTACTAATGATAATATTGCTAAATCAGTGATTAATAGTCTTGCTGTTCAATTAAATTGCTATGATATCTATCTTGAAAATTACTTTCCCAGTCAATTATTGTGCTCCCCTTTTTTAATTCTTTCTTGTTATTTTGTGGCAGATGTATCAGAAACGTCTGAGACTAATTTTTTTTCTAAATTTGATCCTGGCATTTGTTTAAAATTTGCTTATTTGGGAGATCTTTTTTACCAGCTTTTTGGTACAGCGTCCCTCCATTAAGAAAAGCTCAAATATTGGCAAAACTGTCCAGTTTTGTTGTCATAATATCTATTTTGATGTAGATAAATTTTGTTACTTTTACTTAATATTGTGAGAAATTAAATTCATATGAAAATTTTGTCAACTTAAAAATTTTGAAAGAAATAACATTTGAAATAAAGTTAATTATTTTTTAATTGTTTACTTTGTTTGTTTTTCAATCAAATACCTTTACAAATTAAAACTTTAAAAAATTAAATTAAATATGTATCTTAACTTTGTTTAAATGCTTACAAAAACAATCAAATTTAATTTTAAACTCCATAAAAGCTACAAAACTAATAATCATAAATATCCAAAGAACCAAATAAAAATTTAAATGTTTTATCTTAACCTGAAGAAATAAGAATACAGGAATATTTGAAGGAAAATGAGATTAAAAAAGACATGCAAACAAGCTTTTTATTATTTTTTTAATCTTTATTTACAAATTTTCGTCTAATATAAAATTTCTTAAAAATACATTAGCATCACAAACAACTTTACAGGTGTCTGCTAAAAAGTCATCACCTTTTGGAAAAGGTGCCAACATTAATTTAAGAACAGAAGATTTTTCCTCCAATTTATTTTTTAAACTAATATCACGAACACTCAACCTAAAATCAAACAACCAAATAATAAAATTAGTTTCCAATAAAATAATTCAACTTACAAGTTAATTAAAACTAATGTCAAAATGTTCCTAGTATCCAGTTTAAATATAACATTATGGGATTGAAATTTAAATGTTTTCACTTGGCTTTGAAAATCAATTAGCACATTGTGTACAGATAAATCCAGAATTTGTGATACGGTTTGAATTCTAGAACACAAACCATTTAAAAATAAGTACAACGAAGTAAATAAAATTCTTTACGTTTTTTCAATTGAATTTAAAAATACTTTTTGCCTTTTGTGAACTATTTTCTACAAGTGGCAAAATTGCAACTCTTAAGAATCTGTATTTTCTTGCGTAGTTTGAACCATAGAACCATAGAAAGCCTTCACTTTTACTTTAAGATTTTTGTTTTCTTGTTTCAGCTTTTTATAATCTGGACGTGGACTTAATTCTCTCCCGATGACACTTTTATCAAATCTTTCGTCAGCAACTTGTTCTAATTTTAGTTTTTTACATATTCATGCATATTTAATTTTCTGATTTAGTTTCATTTAATTTAATTTTTTCCAACCATTCCTCCAAATTATTATCTTTTAACGTTTTTTGAACCTCAGCTTCACCATAAAGGAATATAAATGTTTCCAAAGTTATCCATTCTTGAACACATTTCTTAATTAATCCGATACCCGACGGTCCGTGCAGTGTTTAGTTTTAGGAGGGTGCTTGCTTATCAGTATATTGGAATGTTAAGTGTTAACGAAGGATACGTTCAAATTAAGGGTAAAGTTGCGTAAAAATTAGTATAAGACCAGTCGTTCGTTTATTATTACGTGTTAGTGTTGTGTTAATATTTTTTCGATTGCATTTCATAGTTTATCGACGGTGAGTATTTTGTTACTTATAATGAATTTGCAATAACAGATATCCATTATTTATTGTAGTAACATAAATACATCCTTCATACAAAAATTTCCGTTGTATGACAGGCAGTCCATACGTACGTAGAATGTCTCGACAGAAAAAAAAGACATTATTGGATCCTGATTTTGATAATGTTGTGTCAGAATGGTCTAGAAATCAAGAAGACAGTGAAGACAATGAACCGGTTATTGATAATTATGATGATTGTGGTTGGACCGACGAAGATAATGAGGAAAGCGAAGATGTTGAAGAACAAGAATATTCTGAAACAGATGCTGAACTAATGTCGGAAGAAAATGAAGAGGATGATTTGCAAGAAAATATGCAATACTTTGTTGGAAAAGATGCTACAAAGTGGTCCAAAACACCACCACCTTCAAATATACGTACACGTTCGCATAATATTGTTTTGCGTTTACCAGGACCAAAGGGCTTAGGAAGACAAGCAAAATCTGAAACAGATTGTCTAAGCTGCTTTATAGACGATTACATTATTACTCAAATTACCCAGTACACAAACATATACATAAACAAAATTCGAGAAAAATATTCCCGTGAAAGAGATGCCAAAGATACAGACGAAAGAGAAATGAAAGCCTTTATTGGTGTCCTGTATCTTGCAGGTGTTCTGAAGTCGGGCAGACAGAATATTTTGCAATTGTGGGATAATTCACGAGGCACCGGAATAGAAGCCATTTACCTTGCTATGTCAAGAACCCGCTTCCAGTTCCTAATAAGGTGTTTACGGTTTGATGATATTACAGACAGGGTTCAACGAAGAGAAGTCGATCGATTGGCACCTGTGAGAGAAATCTTTGAACACGTTGTGAAAAACTTTCAGAAATGTTACAATCCGTCCTGTTACGTAACAATCGATGAGCAATTAATTGCATTTAGAGGTCGTTGTCAATTCAGGCAATATATTCCAAACAAACCTGCCAAGTATGGGTTAAAAATTTTTGCTCTGGTGGACACAAAAAATGCATATGCGTATAACTTAGAAATTTACGCAGGCCGACAACCACAGGGTCCTTTCCACACAAGCTGGAGTGGTGCTGATGTAGTGAGAAGAATGATCAGACCAATAGATGGTACATCGAGAAACGTAACCGTAGACAACTGGTTTTCCAGTGTGCCATTAGCTTTAGAACTACTTGAAAAAAATAAATTAACAATGATTGGCACGCTGCGAAAAAATAAAAGGGAAATTCCAGTGGAATTTTTGAAAACCAAGGAAAGGGCAGTAAACAGTTCTTTGTTTGGTTTTCATAAGGGATGTACTCTGGTCTCGTACATGCCTAAGAAAAATAAGGTTGTATTAGCAATATCAACCATGCATAATGATATGGCTATCGATGCAAACACCGGTGACAAAAATAAACCCGAAATTATAACCTCATATAACACGACCAAATTTGGTGTGGACTTACTTGATCAATTATGTGTGCAGTACGATGTGTCTAGAAATTCCCGACGTTGGCCTCTTACAGTTTTTTTTGATTTATTAAATATTTCTGCCGTTAACGCCTATTGTCTATATAAGTCAAACAATGACCCACAAATGCAATTTTCGCGCCGTAAATTTTTACATGACCTTAGTTTGCAGTTAATACAGCCACTTATGAGAGCAAGATTAGAAAATCAACGAACATCAATGGAAATGAGACGCCGGATACGAAAATTATTAGGGATGGGTCCAGAAAGCGTACCTGAAAATCCCCAAAGAAGGTCGGCTGTGGGCCGCTGTTATATTTGTGCGAATGAAAGAAAAAAGAGCACCAGAAGGTCGTGTTATACTTGTTACAAGTGGGTGTGTCCAGCTCATCTTCAGGAAATTTGTGTAAACTGTGCAAATGAACCAGATGATGAGCCCGGTCATTCGGAAGTTCAGTGACTGTATTACTTTAGTGTGTGGAATTCAAGTGTTAATTCGTTATTTTTTCTTTAAATTTTTAATTAGATTAATATTTTATAATGTTTACTATTGTTTACCTTTATTATTGTTCAATAATATTTACGATCTACGATTGTAGTCCATGCGAGCATTCACGCGACATTTTGGGCCGCGAGTATTGCAGGGTTAATGTACTCTAAGCTATTACTTGAATCCTTAATAACAGTTTTAATTTGCGTTTGCAATCCTTTAGTCAAGGTCTGATCATCCGCCTTTTTCTCACTAACTATTAATTTATTTAATGCTGATGGATTATAAGCATTTTCAATTGCCTTTTTATTTTCATTTTCTGTACTATTTAATTCCTTCTTTTCACCAACAATTAATTTATTTATTCTAGCTAGAGAAACATTTTCGTTACTAATTGAAATTTTATTGTTGTAATAATTTATTGTTTTGTGTTTTGGTTTAAATTGCGTTTTACATGATATGTTAAATGTGTCAGTTTACGTTGTTTTTTGTATAATATGTTATATTTATGTTGATTTACCTACATTGTGTTTTACAAAATATGTTATAATGTTGGTTTACACAATATTTTATATACAGTCAGCGCCAGCCAACTGGAATAAATTCATTATCTCAATTATTGTGCATATTGAGAAAAAATCCCGAAACACGTCATTTTTAGTCTATCACATCATATCCTGTAAAGTGAAAATTTCATCCCTAACCTCAACTCCGTTCGAGTGACAGTTGCAACATCCCTGGTTGCAACCCATAAATTTTTAAATGGGAAAGAGGGGCTTGTGATACCTCATTTGAAAGGTCTCTTCATGCTCTATTAAAAAATGCTATGGTTTAAAAATTTATTGCAAAAATGAAGAGTAAAAAAAAATTAATCTGTTAACGAAATTCGCTACTACACATTAAAAAATCAAAAATTAATAGCGTTTCGTTCTTAGTAATCTAATACAATAAAAAATATATCAATCAATGCTTTAAACTAAACTAACACTATCAGCTAACGAAAAATGTTGATAAGTTTTTATGTCACTTTCTGAACATTTCAATTGTTAGGCGGTTGTGAAATAACTGAGGTTTGGATTTTTTGCGGTCCGTGCAAGTTTGATAAATTTGGCTGATTTTTTTTAAGAGTTATTGTTTGGAGACGTTTGTGACCCGTTATATTGGTATTTTGGTTCGATTATTTGTTGGTTTCGTCGATCTGCAGCTTGGAGTTGAGGAGAAATTCGTGTTTTTTGGTTTGACTTTTTTTTCCGTTGACATTTTACTAATTTTTAAGTGTTCTTGATTTTTGAATTTTGTGATTTAACGCCTGACAAGAGTAGATTTGGGCCGGGGCTCATTATTATTATTATGTCAAGTTGTGATGTGATTAGTGACTTTACCCAACCTTCCCTTCCCATCCTTACTATGGAGGCTGAGCATGCAGGCTATATTGATCAGCTGGGCAAGTGCTTTCAGTGCATTGCTACTTTCATCCAAAGTACGCAGGGTAACCTGTCTCGAAGAGATGCTACAATCCAATCGGTGGTTTTGGCGCAGACTACCTTAAATCATCTGACGCGTCTCTTCACAAAAGTGCACCTTCGGCAGCATCCTGGTTCCGTGCAGCCTATTTTTGCGGAGGATATCCACGAAGCAGTTTGTGTTGCTGTTAGGGAAGCCCTCCCCAAGCCGCCCCCGTCTCTGCCGCTCTACAGCCAGGTTGCTTCTGTAGCTATACGTCCTAGTCTGCCCGCTCCTGTTCAGCCAAAATTTAAAGTTGAGATCTATCCCAAAGATGGCTGCCCTGGGATTAAGTCCGCAGATGACACTCTTAAACTTCTGCAGAGTAAGTTCACCCCTAGGCAGCTCAAGATCAAGCCAGATCGAATTATTAAGATCGCGCGTAATGGAGTCTTGATTGAGTCAAATACGGAAGAAATTACGACTCTTCCCTCTAATAAACTGCTGGAGGAGATTGGATTGATGGCATCTGTGCCTAAGAAGGTATGGCCGACTGTCATTGTTTACGGAGTTCCGAAAGAGTTTGGCCCGAATGACATTGAAACCTGTCTTGTTGAGCTCTTACCCTCAACAGTTAATGCCTCCTTCATGAAGACTGCCTTTAAAGTGGGACGGGTTACTGATTCAACAAATAACTGGGTGCTGCAAGTTGATCCTGAAGCTAGGAAGGTGCTCCTTGGCTGGAATAGAATCAGTCTAGGCTGGACCTCCTGCCGCGTCCGGGATTATATCCGAGTTACCCGCTGTTTTAACTGTCAGCGCTTTGGTCATGTGTCAAAGCACTGTAAGTCACCTGAACAGTGTGGCTACTGTGCCTCTACTGAACATGCCTCCAAGTCCTGCCCATCTAGTCAAATTCCCTCTAAGTTCAAATTGCGTCCGTTCCGGAGTCCGTACCTCCACTCAACATGATACGTCCAGTTCCTCCTGCCCCACCTACCGCCACCGTTATGCCGACGGTTCTATAACCTTAACATTCAATTGAGTATTTATTTAAGTAAACTATTAAAATTTTTGTGTTTATTTATTTATAATGACCTACTTATTTTACATTGAACACATTTTTTAAACAATTACTCATTAACAAAGAAACAAAGTGTAACAAATAATATTTTATTTATTTTTAAAGTGTTCTTAACATGCCTTAATAGTTTATTCATACGCACGGATGATGGTTTCCTTTTGTATTTCGAGTTTCACAATACGTCATATTTTATATTTAGTTATTATTTAAGTTTATAACTTTAATGTCGCAAGTGAATTGATAATGGGCTCGTTCGACCGCAATCTTGGTTTAAGTTCAAAATTTGAATGGCGCCGATAGTGCGGTAGTGCTGCCGTGTTGCGGAGATGATCGAAATTACATTTTCAGTCCCTTCGCCGCTATACGATCCGGCCTTCTATATGAGGTCTATATTCGTTGCCCATAGGGTGGTAAGACTCTTCTATACCTCGTTCTCAATGTAATTTTCCTATATCACGGCTGCCACAAAAACCCCCTTCAATTATTAAAAAAATAAACTTTTAACGCCAGATTATGAAAGTTTAAATCTTTATCTACAAAATAACCGGATGTTTTTTTCTTAAAGTAAATGAGACTAATGTAATAACACTTTGAAACTTTATGGTTTTATACCTAATTTCGACCAAAACGATTTTAATTTATTGCTACGGACAGAGCTCATTTATACAAAAAGTGGTCCGATCAGTTTGTTGTAAAGATGATTTTCAGCATTAATAAAAAAATTAGATGCGAAATTTGGATAAATAAGGTCCCAATCGTGGCACCCGTGAAAACGTCAAATCGGCATCGTATCCTGGCGCCATGCTACGGCCATCTCTTCTACCCTACTATTGCTGATAGAATCGGCAAACGCATGCTTTCTCTCTTTTGCTGTGACTAATAATAATAATTTACGAGTCGTTTGAACGTCTTCTCGAATATGAATGTTTCACGAATTATGTGAAACGGTTTTGTATAAAAGGCGATTATTTTCACATGAATTTTCAAATGTGGATATTTAGGTTTCGTATAGGGGTAATATTTTTGAGCGGATTCCGTCCAGTGAATTTATATTATTATTAAATTATATTTAATAATGTTTTAACATACTTGAAAAAATGATCGCCATAGGTGCAACCATCGTTGTCACTGACGTTATTGTAGGGCATTGTCACCGTAAACTTTACGCAATTTTTCACAAATTTGACGGGCGTTCTTTCCTTTATGGAAGTAAAATACAGTACAGTACAGTACAGTAAAATACAGTCGTTTTTACTTTAGTAAAAATATGGTAAAAATGCACAGTTTGGTCTTCCATTTTCAAATTGTTATAATTTGCATTTTGTGCTGTTGCATTTTCGGTCGTGAAAAAACACTGAAGGTATAAGAGCCACCATCGAGCCGACAGCCGATCTGTGAAAGAGTCAATATGTGTTTATCTGGTATACAGGGTGATGAAAAAATGGTGTCCAAGATTGATATTGGGACAATGCTTTCTGTTGAAGCATTGTGGAAATCGCAACAAAAGTGGTCCAAATAGATTCTGTTTAAAATTAAAACAGTTTGTCTAAGAGCAAAACGTGGCAATACTGCACATATTTATTTTTCTAAAGAATTACTTTCAGGTATGCCTATTTCTTGTATCTAAGCCACCAACGCTGACAGATACTGTCACTTCTTATTAAACTCATATCATAATATACTATTGCGTTCGTACTGAGATTATTACGACACGCGTTTGCGTATCGTACTAGACAAAAGGCGTGCGGTAAAAAGAACACTAAAAACAGTGTAATTAATTTTTTTAATTTTGGCAACTTGTGTCTGTGACAACCTAACATTACTGTCAACACTAAATTAACAGTGTCAATTTTCAAATTCGCCGTATTTTTTTTTCAAAATATGGCGTGATTTGGTGGGTAGCAAATTACCAATTGTATTTTCTGCAAAAAAATCGTATTTCTGGGGGCGCACATTCTAAAACATCTTCAGCGAAGTTGATTTTCAGAATTTATTGAAACAATGACATTTTAAATTCATTTCCTTCCATAGCCGCCTTTAATGTATTTGCCGCATGCCGCGAAATTCCCTAGATTTTGAAATTTCATGTTTTTGCTTAAAAATGTGGCAAAGTAGAAAAAATAGTGTATGATACCTCGTTTATAAGGCATTTTGTCGCACTTTCTCTTTTAGGGACACTCCTCACAAGCTCGTCGTGCCCTAAACCCGTGCGTGCGACAAAATGCTTCTTATTAAACTCATATCATAATATACTATTATCAAACGATAACCCTTATAGTCATAACAAGATAATGGAAAGTGCTAGTTCCTTAGAAGAAAAGTTACTTTTCTATCCTACTAGCGACGAAAGTGATACTTTTCTTTTCGTGAACTTTTAAAAAATTGTATGTTGTATGGGGTGTTTATAAATTAATTTGCAAAACAGTTTTAATATCACAGGTTTGTGGTAATCACGCTAATGCTAATGCTAATAATTTATGTATTTTTTTACCCCTGAATTGATTTAAATTTTCTAATTGCTGACCATTGCTTCGTTTCTTTCGTCCAAATTTGGTTACTTTACGTAATGTTACCAACTGATTAAAAGACGCCAGTCACGCGTGGCCGTGTGAGATTGGGATACGGTGGTCAAGACGACGATATAAAAAACAGGTCTGACATTCGCGAAAAGGCAAAAGCATTTTGACTTCATTTGCCAATATTTCGTGAACCATTGCGATTATATTACCATCTGGTAATATTGAGTGGGTGTTATTTTCGTCTGGTAACAGTAAATCGCCACTAGATTTACCCATTTTTTTAATTAGTTAGGTAACCGATATCTTCATAAGTAATATCACAAGAGAGTGAGAATAAATTGAAAATAATTCGACAGATTTTCGAAAACTTGTTGCCAGGGAATAGACACGAGAGCCCGTAGGGCTCGAGTGGCTATTCCCAAATGGCAACAAGTTTGAAAAAATAACTGGAGAATTATTTTCTAATTAATTCGCACTCTCGAGTGGTATTCGGAAGATTATTTTTTAACGTTTAAATAAAAAATACAGCATAAAAATACAGTTTAATTCATTATAAACTAAAATCAAACTGGCGACAGATGTCAAAACTAGAAAATGTGCTGTCAAGTTACATATGTAAACAAAATACTAGAAATTATGCTCGCGGGAATTTTCTACAGTAGAAAATTCTCATAAGTAATATCACAAGAGAGTGAGAATAAATTGAAAATAATTCGACAGATTTTCGAAAACTTGTTGCCAGGGAATAGACACGAGAGCCCGTAGGGCTCGAGTGGCTATTCCCAAATGGCAACAAGTTTGAAAAAATAACTGGAGAATTATTTTCTAATTAATTCGCACTCTCGAGTGGTATTCGGAAGATTATTTTTTAACGTTTAAATAAAAAATACAGCATAAAAATACAGTTTAATTCATTATAAACTAAAATCAAACTGGCGACAGATGTCAAAACTAGAAAATGTGCTGTCAAGTTACATATGTAAACAAAATACTAGAAATTATGCTCGCGGGAATTTTCTACAGTAGAAAATTCTCACTATAATAATGTTGTGATTGGACAGAATTAAACACGTGTGCCCAAATACTGCTAAACGATTGGTGAATGAAATCATTAAAAAATAATCTGTAAAATTGAGACACGGGTGGAAACACGAACTCAACTAAAATAATTGTTCAGCGATTCACCACTGGTCTTATTCCGTTGACAGTAAAAATTTGCACGTGCCTTATCAAGATTCTTTGTCGGCGCCCGCACCAATCCATTTTCATTTAATTGACTCCGTACGTCAGCTGCATGGATAATATAGAGAATGTTTTCAATGCGTCATCTATTGGTATCCTACTTTGAACTTTGCTTGCTCTCTCAGCTCACCGTTCACACGCGGGTATAGAAGAGTCGTAACTGTTATATATGTAAATGTTTTTCATTAAATGTATTGCAATACACCGCAAGGAGATGGCGCTTTCAACGGCCCCGCCAAAACGAGAATTGTCGAATTTCGAACTTCGGCAGGAAACGTGCAAGATTCCCCGAAATTTATCTTAAAGTGTGTGGGTTTTAATTTTCGCTGCATCAGCATTCTTACATTATCTGTGACTCTTACTGCGCCATTTTACGATAAGTTCCACGTTTTTTTTAAACTCAAGTAAGACTAAGCCAAGCAAGATGTATGTCTGCTCTGTTTTAAATTGTGAGGACAGAACAGCTCTGAGGTAAGTTAAATACTATTAAATAATCTTACACGCTTGAAATTACTACTTGTTTTCGTAAATTGCTAGGTATTCGTTACCGAAAAATGCATTCATCCGTGAAGAATGGATTAAGGTGATGAAAAATCCAAAAATGCTACAAAAGAACCTCGGCACGTACAAAGTTTGCCAAAATCACTTTGAACCAATTTGTTTCAATGCGAACGGTCGCTTGATAAAAAATGCTGTACCAACGCTAAACTTACCTGGTTTACATTCTGATGGGCCAAGTACATGTTTTAGAAATCCTGAAACAAGTGCTAATATATCGGTCACAGCTGAAAAAATCCGTGCTACTCTTAATGATACCACGGTATCAACATTAGGTATGGAGGTTGATAATTTCGAAGTCACTTTACCTACTAAGACTTTTATTGGTCCACGCAAGGCAGTAAATGTTTCCTTGTTTGGTAATGATGACTGTGAAGGTATGCGTTTTTGTTGTAACTAATTTAAAATGCTAATTTGCTTTTCTGTTTAAAAGCAACCAACATCAGTACGGACATCAGTGCATCTGTATCTGCATCTGCAAATACCGGACCGAGTCGGCAGCACAGACAACAAAAGGCGAAGAAACCATTCAAAGCCCTTCTTAGTAAATGTGGAGCGACGACTTCGAGGGAATTAACACCACAGGCTAAGACATGCTATCGTCAAGCTATTTTATTGCAACGAATAGTTTCAAAACAAAAATCCCAAATTTTATCTCTTCAAAAAAAATTAAAATATCTCGGAAAAATGGTAATACAGTAAGTTGCTTGAAAGATCTCAATTGCACCGCGTCAACTTTTTTATATAGTCAAACCAAAAGGGCGCAGGTTCACCTTAGATGATAAAATTTTTGCTTTGTCATTATTCAAACAAAGCGGAAAGGGGTATAGATTTTTTCGAAATTTTCTTAGTGTACCGTCCCCAAAAACTTTAACGTCATTATTAAATAAAATTCCTTTTAATTCTGGCATTAATGAGGCCATATTCAGTCACATTAAAAAACGCGTTCAAAGTATGTCATTAATTAACAGAAATTGTGTCCTGATGTTTGATGAGATTTCATTAGAACCAGGGCTGACATACAATGCCAAAAATGATTGTATTGATGGCTTTGTGGATCTAGGTTTAGCTGAGAGGCGCGCGTTATTTGCTGACCATGCATTGGTTTTCCTAATAAAAGGTCTTCACAAAAAGTGGAAAATGTCCGTTTGTTTCACTTTTTGTGAAGGCACAACTTCGGCCACCGATTTGAAATTTATTTTAGTTAAAGTAATTAGGCAGGTCAGGCAAACGGGATTAAATATTGTAGCCACTATTTCAGATCAGGGTGCTACAAATCGGGCTGCTATTAACAGTTTAATGCAGGATACGGTAAATCATTGCAGACGTTTGAATGTCGATAACCGTTCTCAAGGATACCTAATTGATGATGTGGAAATCGTGCACTTGTATGATGCATCTCATGAAAGGTATCCGAAATGGCATGTTGAATAAAAAAATAAAAATGAAGTAGAAAAAGTTGCTTCGTGGCAACATATTGTACAAATGTACGAATTTGATAAAAATCAGGGTTCCTATAGTCAATTTGTGAAATTAACCGATCAACATGTCTACGCGTCCAAAATTAAAAAAATGAAAGTGAAAAATGCCACTCAGGTATTTAGTCACACCGTAGGTACTTCCATGCGTTTAATTGCGAAAAATCGGTTGTCAGATCCTCAGTCGGAATATTACGTAGATCCAAAAGCAATCGACACAGCAGATCTCCTTTTATTCTTCGATAAATTATTTGACAGCGTAAATGGAAGTTCGCGACGGGCACCACCAGGAAAGCCATTACGGAGTGTTGTAACATCAAAATCTTCGCATGTTGCTTTTTGGAAATCTGCACTTCCTATTCTGTCTTCTATATACTTTACTACTCCCGAGTCCTCTAAACGTATTGTGATCCCTTCCATTACTAACTGGATTTCCTTGTTACATGGATTCATTTATTTGACAGAACGCATGTTTCAGTTACAATTCAAATACTTCTCACCACGTAGTTTTAATCAGGATACCTTAGAAAATAGTTTTTCCCAATGTAGAAGTTACTGTCCTACTAATAGCAATCCAACATGTTCTTCATTTATTTCAACTAACAAGGCTCTACTAGTGGGCAACTTTGTGTCATAACATTCAGTAGGGGCTAACTGTCAAATCGATAAGTCAGATGGCCAGCTTGCCAATTTGAGATCATTTATCGAAGGTCAAAAAAATACAATTTTTACACCGCCTTTTGTAGTTCCTCCTGCAGTTCCGGATGTCATCCATGTTAAACCTCGTTTTATCGATCTATATACTTCTCATTACATATCGGGTTATGTCGCGAAAAAAATGATACGTTGTGATGTATGTAACAATAAAATGCTTTCATCGGCAATATTGCCTGAAAACATTTTAATTCGCGAGCGTGAGTTACCAGGCTGCAGGTTGACCCATCCTTCAAGCAACTTTTCACGCGTTTTCAGAAAAGCAACTACGGTTGTCTTGTCAAATCTTCCTAAAATTGTTGTCACTTTCGGCAACGGCGTAGCTAGGGGGGGGCGGCAGGGGCGGCCCGCACCGGGTGCCACCCGTTTGGGGTGACACCCGACCGTGAAAAAAAAAAAAAACTTACGCAAACCATCACAATGCTTTTCAACGATAAATCACTTAGGTTTGAAGCCACTTTAATCAAGGTTTCATACTATATAAATTAATTTATCACTTGTGATAACTCGGTCGGTCGGGGATTCCCCAAAAATTTTGTTGCTTTTATTTTCGTTGTTAGCTTTAACGATTGCTTGGTTGGGGATTCCCCTTTGTCATTGCTCATTTCTTTCGTAGATTCGGTACTACGTTGATTGTAATTAACGTGAAGTGAATCGTTGCTGTTTTAATAGTGTTTTATGAAAGAGTTGAAAAGTGATTGAAAAGAAAAAAACCAAGGTAAGTGGATTGTCCCGTTCAATTTTTTTTCCGCCTACATTCCGTACAAATACATTGTTGCAAGCCCTGTACATTTAAAAGTTAAAATATCAAGTTACAGACACAAGTGTTCGATTTTCTGAAGCGTAACAAATCGCAGACCGGACCAATAAATTAACGTCTTCGACGCAAAACTTAAAGTCACCCCAAAAATATAAAAGAAAACAGTCTCACAAGTGCTTTCACGAGTATCAGTCAAGAACCAGAAAATCGCAGTTGTTACAACCCTTAAATCGTTCGACTTTAAACAACCCAATTTTTCTTCATTTACAACTATAAATGTTTGTAATCTAGGTTAAGTTAGTGTTAATTAGTGAATAAAATACTTTTGAGTTACGAGTATTCTCTCATTAAAAATACGCTCTGGTGGCAGCGGCGGAGGTTTCCAACAACATATATTTATATATATAATTTATGACAACGATAGTATCTACTAATCGAAAATATTTTTTAGAATAAATATGCCACGAGGAGTTCATACACATAAAAGAAAAAGTGGGTTTCAGCAGAGAAAAGCCGAACAGGCTAAAATGGATGTAGTTCGGAGCATGTCTGATGATGACACCCAAAGTTCATCAAAAGAAATTGATTCTGATATAAGGAGCGATTCTGATAATATTAGCTCAACTTCAGGAAGCAACGGCGACAATACGGAATTAATTATGATAACCCATGAAAAAGACAAATCTGAAATAAATTCTGAAAATGACAGTGGTAGTACTAATAATGCTTCTACTATCGAAGACAGTATGTGCATGGATAAATCACTTCAGGACTTAAGAGATGTCTCACATTGGAGTATACCCGTTCCTGATAATATTCGCATCGAGATAATAAAAAGAGGAAGTGAACATTTCCAAAATAAAGAAGGACCATTTACCACTGTATCTAGACACGGGTTAAAAATAAAAGGTGATGTTCGCTGTCTTTCAAAAGAATGGTTTTACAAAGTAATGCCTGATGGTGTAAAAATTCTGCGCTCATGGATGATTTATTCTCCTGTAACTAATAACCTGTACTGCTTCTGCTGTCGTTTATTTGCTGTCACCGCTTATACAAAAACAGCATTTACGACTGGATTTCGGAAGTGGTGGAAACTAAATCCAAAAGTATCCGATCATGAAACGTCAAGTGAACATCTAGAAAATTTTGAAAAGTGGAAAACTTTGGGAATGAGGCTAAAATTGCATAAAACAATAGATGACGCAGCCTTGCAATTAATCGATACTGAAAAACAGAAGTGGAAGCATCTTTTATTTAGATTATTAGATATAAGTTTGTTTCTGGCTAAACAAAACCTAGCATTTCGTGGACATGATGAAGGACAAGTCTCTTTAAATAAAGGTAACTTCTTAGAACTAGTTCAACTACTGTCAAAATATGATGTAGTGTTGAAAGAACACATCTTGAATTTGGAGCATGTTAAATCACCAAAAGTGTCATATTTATCGCCAGATATACAAAATGAATTCATAAACGTTTTAGCGAACCACGTAAAATTTAAGCTTGTTAATGAAATTAAATCTGCTAAATATTTTGGAATTATGTTTGATAGCACACCTGACATTTCACATATTGATCAAATGTCGGAAGTGATTCGTTATGTGAAAATTGATAATAGAAAAGTGGAAGTCAAAGAAGTATTCCTTAGATTTTTTCCTTTACATGGAAAAAAAGCTTCTGATTTATGTGATGAAATTTTCAAGATGCTCGAAAAGGACTGTTTAGATATTATGCTGTGTCGTTCCCAGGGTTATGATAATGCAGCTGTTATGAGCGGCATACATGGTGGAGTGCAAGCTATTATTAAAGAAAAAAATAACAAAGCAATTTTTGTTGGGTGTATAGATCACTCAATTAATTTATGTGGCCAACACTCATTTGCACAAAATATATCATGTGTAACATTTTTCGGAACAGTAGATACAATTTTTAAATTTTTTTCTGCTTCCACTGGCCGCTGGGGAGTGCTTCTTAAACACAGCAAAGCATCAGTTAAAAGACTCTCAACAACGCGTTGGAGTGCTCATTATGCTGCAGTAAAAGTGTTGGCTGAAAATTTCGATGGGATTGTGGCTGCAGTTGAGGAATTATGTGATCAACAAGAAAATTTAGACACCAGAGGTGCTGCACAGAACCTTCTGCCTGCTGTGTGTAATTTCACATTTCTTTGCTTTCTTTTCTTTTGGAATAATGTACTAAGGGAAATAAATTGTGCTCAGATTGCATTGCAAAGTAAAGGCTTGAGTGTTGATCAATCAGCTATCAAAATAGAGGCACTTCGTCATTATATTGAAGAAAAACGCAGTCGCATTGTAGAAGAGGCAATAGATCTTGCTGTAAAAAAATCAAACGATTACGACATTCCAATGGAAAGACGAATTCGTCCTAAAAAACGAATGACCGGTGAGTTGGCCACCGATGCAGGTCTGACACTGAGAGCCGAACTTCAAAAGGATATGTTGGAATGTCTTGACCGATTCAATATTGAACTCCGAACTAGATCAAAATCCGTTCAAGATGTGGCTTCATTGTTTGAGGTTGTGCAAACAAATACTTTGCTTTTGGCAAACATTGAAGAGTTGAAATTAGCTGTATCAAAATTTACTTCTTTTTATGATGAGGTATCAGAAACAGAACTTCTCTTAGAGATACCAAGGTTGAGAAGGCATTTAAAAGCAGCCAATGTTACAATTTCTAATTGGGTGTCTCTAGATTTTTTGAAATTCATCGTGGAATGGGATTTTACAGAATCTCTTCCGAATCTAATGATCGCACTAAAGTTATTTTTGACAATTTGCGTATCAGTTGCTTCTTGTGAGCGGAGTTTCAGCAAATTAAAATTAATTAAAAATTACTTGCGAGCTACAATGACCGAAATGAGACTTAACAATCTTGGCATATTAACGATAGAACACCAGGCAACACAAAATATAAATTTTGAAGAGGTGATTTCCGAGTTTGCAGCTGTTAAAGCTAGAAAGAAGAAATTTTAAGTGTTTGTATGTAACATGTATATCGTCGGGTTACTGCAAGAACAAGATAACTCCATTTTATGCATGGATTAGTTTAGTGGTTCTCTAGGCCTCAAAATTGTCATTGAATGCACAGCCAAAACAAGGCAAGTGTTCGAAAGTGTTAAACGTGCTATGTTTCACGCTTTCAAACACTTATCTTGTCTTGGTTGTGCATTCGATGACAATTATGAAACCTAGAGATGTACTAAACTAATCCATGATTAAATGGAGTTATTTGGTTCTTGCAGTAACCCGACGATATGAGAGTATGTTAATTCTACTCTTATTCTTTTTTTGTTATACCTGTTTTTTAATTTTATACATGAATGTCAAAGATATAATAAAACAGTATTATTACTATCATAATTAATTATTAACGACTCTCATTTGTATTCATTCAAAATCATACTTTACGTTTATCGGATTTTTAATAATTTTAATAATTTTAATTCTTGGGGTGACACCTCAATATCCGCACCGGGTGCCACCCATGCTAGCTACGCCGTTGCTTTCGGTATTAGGAAACAGTTGCATGAGGCGGTTCGAAGCTTATATTATACGGATATTGCTGCATTATTTTGTGCCGATCACAGAGATAATAACGCAGAAAAATTCATTACTGTTACCAACGAATATAGACTACATATAGAAGGCCGGTTCGTATAGCGGCGAAGGGACTGAAAATGTAATTTCGAACATCTCCGCAACACGGCAGCACTACCGCACTATCGGCGCCATTCAAATTTTGAACTTAAACCAAGCTTTCGGTCGAACGAGCCGATTATCAATTTACTTGCGACATTAAAGTTATAAACTTAAAATTAGCAATGTAAATGTAAATAATAACTAAATATAAAATATGACGTATTGTGAAACTAGAAATACAAAAGGAAACCATCATCCGTGCGTATGAAGAATAAAGTATTAACGCATGTTAAGAACAATTTAAAAATAAATAAAATATTATTTGTTACACTTTGTTTCTTTGTTAATGAGTAATTGTTTAAAAAATGCGTTCAATGTAAAATAAGTAAGTCATTATAAATAAATAAACACAAAAATTTTAATAGTTTACTTAAATAAATACTCAATTGAACGTTAAGGTTATAGAACCGAACCATCGGCGCAATGTGATTTAAATGGAAAACGGCATCACTCGTTTTAGCCACATTTTCAATATTTGAAGAATAGGTAATTGCTTTTACAAGCGATTTCCAAGAACCGAAACCTTGACGTCTTTTCGGATAATCGCGAGATTCAAACGGTTCGTGTCGGATAACGCGGAGAAATTAATTTCGTCTTTTGTTTCTGATAAACCAAATTTCGGATGATCCGGTTACGGATAATCGTGCGTCTACTGTATATTATTTTAAAAAAATTTGCTGTGCAATTTTTTAATGATTTAGATAATGAAAATAGTTATTTTTGATTCTAGATTGCGAAATGCTACTTTTGCATTCGAGAATGAGTTTTTTTTGCGAGCATCGCGAGCAAAAAAAACATTCGAGAATGCAAAAGAATTTCGCAATTCGAGTATCAAACAACATTTTTTCGAAAACTGCAGCTCCATATCAATGGAAACTCAAAGAAAAACTACTGACATTTCATCCAGATCAATGTCTACAATTACTTTGGTGCTAAATCTAGTATGCTTTGACTAACTAATTTATGATAGCAACCGTCAAACAAACATTATAATTTATAATTTTGTACCGTTTATGGTGATTTGGTGAGAATAACTCCTGTATTTGAAGCGGAAAGTAATAATAATCAAAAATGAGTTCCGAAAGCGATGACGATGATCTGCCTTTTGATGTATTAGAAGCGGCACAAAGCGCAATTTCTAGTCTTATCCCGGAAAAGTCCTCTAGACAATATGAATCAGCTTATAACGATTTCATGAAGTGGTGTGGTTCTAAGAAATTGAAAAACGTGTCTGAAAGTGTGATACTGGCTTATTTGGAATATAAAGCTAAGAAATTGCGGCCACCAACCCTATGGTCCATTTATTCGATGTTGAAGAAAACATTGAACGTCAAACAAAATGTAGATATAGCAAAATTTTCAAAATTAATACCATATTTGAAAAATAAAAATGTAGGCTATCGACCAAAAAAATCAAAAGTCTTGACCAAAACAGAAATTGAAAAATTTATAGAAGAGGCCCCAGACCAAAGCTTTTTATTACTGAAGGTACGTTCCACATTAATTTAAATTTTTGGCATTTATATAATAAAATATTGTTTCAGACTATTTTAATAATGGGAATATATGGTGCATGTAGAAGAATCGAGCTGTTGAATTTAACAATTAATGATATTGAAGATAAGGGTTCAATTGTTATTGTAAAAATTGAAGATTCGAAAAGACACAGTCAAAGAACATTCGTCATTTCAAATCCATCTCATATTGAATTATATCGAAAATATAATGGCTTACGTCCAGCGTACAGTACTAATCTAAGATTTTTTATTAAATACGCCAATGGGAAATGTGCAAACCAAGTTATTGGTATAAATAAAATCAGAAACACTCCAAAGGAAATAGCCACATACTTAAAATTACCGGAGACGGAGCGCTACACAGGCCATTGTTTCCGACGATCTTCCACAACTTTCCTTGCAGATTCTGGAGCTGATTTTGTCAGTGTGAAGAGACATGGAGGCTGGCGCTCGTCAACAGTTGCGGAGGGATATATTGAAGAATCAATTGAAAGGAAAATTAAAGTTTCAAAAAACATCTTAGCTGTTCCGGAATCTGAAACTTCTTCCACAACAGGGACTGACGGTTTTTATCAAGACAAGAGTCTTGCAGTAAATCAGCCAACGTCTTCTATGGAAATGGGTCTTCAAGACCAAAGTATTTCATTAAACCAGCTGGCGTCTTCAAGCGGTATCACTTTCAATAATTGTACTATTACAACTTTGCAGTTAAATATTGCTCAATAAATAATAAAGATTCCCCCAAATTGTGACTTCTTCTTTAATCAAAAATTACTGAACGTAAAAGTCTTTTTTGTTCTAGATTGTAAAAGACTTTTACATCCAGTAAACAAAAAACAGTCACTTTGACAAGCGATTTATGACATGTAAATGTCAACATTTGTTATCAGCTTTCGAAAAAAATAATATAATCAAACGTGAAAAAATAAATCTACGTTAACTATTTATGAAAAAGAAATAAATGAAAAATACCCTTAATAATCTTCGCCACAATATGCATCATATCAAAAACATCATGAAAAAATATTAATTTAACGCCATCACCACATGCCATAAGTTAAAAAAAAAATTTTTTTGTTTAAGATATCTTAACAATATTTTACTCTATTTAAATCAAGTATCCCTTGTTATGTAAAAATTGTTTTACTTACAAATTTCTTTCCTTCTTCATAACAATATTTTTTTTTAAATTTTCCACTTATTACAAATCACAAACATTTTAAAAAACACATTCTTTAAAACATCGTCAATTACACATATTACATTTTAAAAAACACATTTTTTAAAGAATGTGTTTTTTTAAATGTTTGTGATTGGTAATAAGTGGAAAATTTTTAAAAAATATTGTTATGAAGAAGGAAAGAAATTTGTAAGTAAAACAATATTTTACTCGATTTTTACCCCGGATTAACACAAAATCATATATTTATTTCAGCATTTCTCCTTTAATTCATTTGATTTGAAACTTCAACTAGGGTAAACATTAACTTTTTGACGTGCATAATCTCCGATTACTAATCTTTTTTCACATTTATTCACTTTAATAACAATAATACAAAATATTAATTTACCGTATATCGTCACCGGGAAATCTATGAAATGTTAATTCCGGATTTTTGGCCTTTGAATTTTTGCAGCCGCTGTAGGAACAAAGTGCACGTGCAGACGGCATACTAAACGCAAAGAGAGTGACAAAGAATTTCTAGAAAATTTATCGCGAAGATACTTTTGGCGGGCGCATTCGAAGCGCCCCGGGATATGTGGCGGTACCAAGCGGCCGGGGAACAGAACTAGCTTGTTCCCCAGGCTTTCTCGTCCCTCTTTTATAACCCGTAAACGCGCTTCTATAGGTAGTCTATATTCGTTGCTGTTACTGTTGTAGTAATTAACTCGATGTTTGATTGATTTATTTATTACAAATTATTTTCTATCGATCGTCAATTGACTGATAATAATAACATCTTTTTTTATTATGGGCGCTTGATTATCGCGCTATTAATAATACAGCCGCCGCTACATCACCCCCTTCCCAGTGAGAGCGCGGAAGAATGTTAAAAATATTCTGGCTGCGCTTGGAACGTCACGCGCTTCTCCTTCTTAGTAGCAGGTTTGGAAGTGTCATTGAAGATGACTTCATCGGCAGCAACAAAAGCTGGCTTGAGGCGATCAATTGAGATGGTCTGAGTACGTCCACGGACATCTACTTCAAACGTTTTTTCATTTCGGGTAATGACACGGAATGGGCCTTGGTAGGTAGGCTGAAGGGGTTTCCGTATTGCGTCGTGACGAATGAAAACGTGCGAGGTCGTACGAAGAGATTTCCAAATGAAAACAGGCGATTGAGTATGCAATCGTGGAAGCTTTGGTCGGATTTTTGAAAAATGTTCTTGTAGTCTAAGAACAAATTCAGATGTTGATTCGGGTGGGGTTGATAAAAAAAGTTCGGTTGGTAATCGAAGGCTAGTACCGTAAACGAGCTCTGCAGCTGAGGTACCAAGATCTTCTTTCAATGCAGTGCGAATACCAAGCAGAGCGAGAGGTAATGATTCGACCCAATTAGCATGACCATGGCATTTGAGAGCAGATTTCAGCACACGGTGGTAACGTTCGACCATCCCATTCGATTGTGGATGGTACGCAGTGGTTCTGAGATGCTGAATGCCTGCTAGTCGAGATAAACTCTGGAAGAGGTTGGATTCGAATTGCTTACCTCGATCAGTCGTGATTCGACATGGTACTCCAAATCTAGCTATCCAGCAGTGCAAAAGATGAATTGCGACGGTTTCGGCGGAAATGTCTGGAATGGGCACAGCCTCTGGCCATCTTGTATATCTATCGATACAAGTTAAAATGTAGGAATTTCCTCTAGACGGCGGCAAAGGGCCCACTAGATCGACATGAATGTGTTCAAAGCGAGCATTTGGTGGAAGAATGGGGAACAGTGGCGATTTAACGTGTCTAGAAATTTTGTTCTTTTGACAGTGCATTGCACTGTCGGCACCAGGTTTTGCAATCTTTATTTATGGAAGGCCAAACGAATCGAGATGTAATCAATTTAGTAGTTACTCGTGCACCAGGATGTGAAAGTCCATGTAGACTGTCAAAAATTTTCTTGCGAAATGCTTTAGGTATAATTGGTCTGGCTTTACCGGTTGCGATATCACACAAAATGTCGCGGTTGACTTCAGGAAAGTGAATCTTGACGAAGTGTAAGCTTTGGTTGGAATTCACCAAATCTTGAAGTTCGGCATCTGTTTCTTGGACTGCAGCAAGGTCAGAAAAATTAACAGGGTTCGTGCTAATGGACTCGAGACGCGAGAGTGTATCAGCCGGTATATTCTCTTTGCCACTGACGTGTTGAATGTCTGTAGTGAATTGTCCAATAAGATCAAGGTGCCGGAATTGACGTGGTGAACACTTGTCCAAATTTTGTTGGAAAGCGAACGTCAGCGGCTTATGGTCCGTATAAAGTGTGAATTTTCGACCTTCGAGGTAATGACGGAATTTCTTGATGGCGGTGTAGGCAGCTAATAATTCTCGGTCGTACGCGCTGTACTTTTGTTGCGTGGGAGATAATTTTCGAGAAAAGAAGCCTATCGGTTGCCATGCGTCATCGATGTATTGTTGGAGCACGGCTCCTATGGCAAAATCCGATGCGTCGACCATAACTGATCTAACTGCAGTTGGTGAAGGATGGGCCAACAAAGCGACACTGATGATGGATTGTTTGACAGCTTCAAAAGCTGTAAGTGTTGTGGAAGTCCAATCGATGATGCGATTATCTTTTGACTTTGGGCCAGTCAAAAGATTGTTCAGTGGTGCCTGCGCAGATGCTGCATTGGGAATGAATCTCCTGTAGAAATTTATCATTCCAAGGAAACGACGCAACTGCTTGACGGTAATCGGGACGTTAGCGTCGCGGATAGCTTCCACACGGTCTTGAGGGGGGTGACATCCTGTCGCATTGACAGTGTGGCCAAGAAACAGGACCTCGGGCTGACCCAGGCAACATTTTGAGGGGTTGATAATCACACCAAATTCTTTAAGCCTATTGAACAAGATTTTTAAATGAGATGAATGTTCTTCAGGCGAGGAGGACGCGATTAAAATGTCGTCGATATAAGAATAGCAAAAATCAAGTCCGCGGAGTACATGGTCGATAAATCGTTGAAAAGTCTGTGCAGCGTTTCGAAGACCAAAACTCATGTATACGAATTCGTACAAGCCGAAAGGTGTTGTTATTGCTGTCTTCGGAATGTCCTCTGGATTAATGGGAATTTGATGAAATGCTCGAAGTAGATCTATTGTTGAGAACACTGACTTTCCGTATAAATTTTGAGCAAAATCTTCAATATGCGGTATCGGATAATTATCATGCACAGTTCGTACGTTTAGTGAACGGTAATCTCCGCAGGGGCGCCACTCATTGTTCTTTTTAATAGCCAGGTGGAGGGGGGAGGACCAATTGCTCTTTGAAGGACGAATGATATCGAGGGCTAAGAGGTGCTCGAACTCTTTGCGGGCAATTGAAAGTCGTTCTGGGGCGAGGCGACGGGGGCGAGATGTGACCGGTGGGCCAGGGGTCGTTTCGATGTGGTGTGTCACACCGTGACTGGTGGAAGTGGATCGCCAGGTGGGTCGACTTATTTCAGGAAACTCGGAAATGATGCTGTGATATGGTGAGTCTCCTGAAATTGTTTTAATGCTTCCAACTGATAGGTTGCTGGGAAGGGTACCTGAAGTAGTGAGTCGGGTTGTGGCGTCAATCAGGCGTCGATGACGGGCGTCGATGAGCAGATTAAAGAAACTGAGAAAATCGATTCCTATGATTGGTTTATCGACAGAAGCAACCAGAAATGTCCACGGAAATTTCCGACGAAGGTCGAGATCAAGGGATAGCACTACTGTTCCAAAAGTGTCAATTTTTGTACCGTTGGCGGCATAGAGTGAAAATTCTGTTTTCTCGCGATTCCATTTACAAAGTTTCTTTGGAAAAATACTGACGTCTGCGCCAGAATCAACAAGAAACGTTAATTTAGTAGAAAGATCTGTCAAGAAAAGACGACCACTCGCAAAGATACCAGCAGTTTCGGTCGTACTTACTACTGGTTGTTGAAGTTTTCCGAAAATTTACACGGGGAACGGCAGCGTTTAGCACGAGTTCCAAATTCTTTGTGGTACCAGCACAAACCAGAAGGTGAAGGCGAACTGCTTTGTCGATTTCGACTAGGACTACGGGTACGTGATGGTACTCGACGGTGATCTCTGCATAATTCGTCCATTTGACGAGTCAACGCCTCCATTTGTTTTACGAGTTTGTCGATGGTATTACATGCAGGAGCAGAGACGGCAGCTGTCGTACTTGCAGTTTGACCAAGTACAGGTGTAACAGATACCTGCTGGTGAGAAAGCGGTGTGGCGATGGAGGCGACTGTGGGTTGTGGCATAACTTCGCAGATTTTGTCCGCTAACTCGGCTAGTTGATCGAGTGTGTTATTAGTTTGAACAGCTAAAATACACTGCACATTTGCAGGTAGTCTTTGAAACCACAGGGACCTAATAACATTATCAGGAACCTGAATATCCGCTATAGTCCTTAAATGTCGCAGGAACTTCGATGGCGTCCGATCACCTAATTCTTCGCGTTCCAATAATCGGCGAATCCGTAATTCGACGGATCCTGTGAGACGATGGATGAGCGTAGTCTTTAGGGTTAAATACTTATCATTTTCGGGGGGGCTACGCGTGATGTCGTCAACTTCAGCCGCGTACTGAATTCCCATGGCATTGAGAGCTGCCCAAAACTTGGTCGTGTCGTTCGTCATCCGTTTGCATTGGAATTGGCCCTCCAACAAGCGGAACCAGAGGTCCGGATTTGTTGGGCAAAACGGGGCCGCTTGTACTGAAGTCTGATCCAGTGAAGCATAAAGCGGGAGCTCTTGTCGGCCTTCTGATGGCGGCGGGAGCTCTTGTCGGCCTTCTGATAGCGGCGGTGGCTGTTGTTCGTTTAACATGTTTTTCAAATCACGTCGGGGTCACCAATTTGTAGTAATTAACTCGATGTTTGATTGATTTATTTATTACAAATTATTTTCTATCGATCGTCAATTGACTGATAATAATAACATCTTTTTTATTATGGGCGCTTGATTATCGCGCTATTAATAATACAGCCGCCGCTACACTGTCAATATCGTATTTCACAATTATTTGAAAACTATTAACAAAATTTTGAAAGGCGATTCAAAGGGAGTTAATCAAGACTTCCTTACATCTTTGGCATTCCGTAAATATCAAAAACGCCGGAAGCGTTAGTAATTTCGTTAGAAAAAAATACTTCATTGACAGTGCGTAATATGTAAATGAACACAGACATATTTTAAATCTTTGGTTTTTTCTTTTCTTGTTGCAGATCCCGACATCGTGAAGCAAAACAGGAGCGTTCATGCAAAACCACAGATGTCCGAAGTGAGTTAATGATTAATTCTGAATGAATTTTCTGAAATAATCATTAATTTACCTCATACGGACATGTGTGTTTTGCATGGACATTCCTCATTCGTAAGGGCCTCTTGCTGGGGTTAGCTTTGGCGCCCACTATGTCCTTCCATTCTTCACACATTTTAATGGATACTATGTAAATATTTAACGACGGCATTTAATAAATGTTTGTAAATCAAAGAATGATTTCATTTCTTTATATTATATATAGTTTAGCTCTCCAGGCCTAGAAGGCCCATGGCTTGGTTGACCGTTTGTCTCCATCCTTTCTTGTCCCTTGTCCTTTCCTTCCAGTTACTGATTTTACTGTCCCCTATGTCCTTAATTACTTCGTCCTTCCATCTCGACTTGGGTCTTCCTCTTTTCATTTTTCCACCTACTTCACTTTCCAATATCTTCTTTGGAACCCTACAATTCTGCATCCTCATCACGTGCCCCAACCATCTCAACCTTTGTCCTTTTATCACTCCAACCAGCTGTGGCATCTTGTACAGTTCTTGCAGCTCCTTGTTGCTTCTTCTTTCCCATCTCTCATGCACTCTTTTACCTCCATATATCCTCCGGAGTACTTTTCTTTCCCATACCGCCAGCCTTGTTTGTTCCGCTTTACTAAGTACCCACGTTTCGCACCCATATGTGACTATCGGTCTTATTACACTTGTGTATGTTCTTAGTTTAGCTCTTCGAGATCATTTCTTTATATCCTTTGAAAATATTAAATTTGAACTAATTTTATTTCCCACCTGAAAAACAACAATTTTGAAATTCGCGCCATTACAAAATCATACAGGTTTCTTTCCTATATCTTAAAGTTTCTTATTCAAGGGGAAGATGTCGCTTTACGAAAAAAAGTTATCAACTTAGCAAGAGTGGGAGATCTATTTTATTTTAACCAATAGGAAACGTTCCCACCGAAAATCACGTCCATCTGGTCGCCGTGACGATTATAATAGTTCCACTAAATTCGTGTTCGCTCAAATTTCAGGCAAGAAATGGACGACAGCGAAGAGATCACCGCCGAGGAGCCAGGTATTGTATATTAAGCCCCCATCCTCAGTAATAAACATTCAACCAGCTTAAGCATTATTGCGAACAGTCCTTAATGCTTTGGAGTTTCGGTGATGAACTAAATTTATTTTAATTCCCGGTAGTGAGGAGAACGCGTTCCAGACGAGCTCTTCGCTCAAAGGCACAAACCCCACAAAAACCCGGGGCACGAAGAACCGAAAATAAAATGGTGCTAGTCGGGGTTGAGGTGTCTGATGAAGAAGTCAAACATAACCACAAAGACGAGTCTTCAACCGCGCCAGAAGTTGCCAAGTCCGACCTGGACAATTCAGATAACGCGGTGAGAGCAACCGTAATCGAGGACGCTATAATCAGTCGCAGTTCCAAACTTGACAATTTCAATAAAGGTGGGCAATTCGTGGATGATTCAAACAGCACTCCAATTGATTGCAATACGTTTAAAGGCGTTGCAGTCTCAGAAAGCAGCATCACTAAAATACCGACACTAGCCGTTCTAGGAACTGCTGGAGGATCAAATATGGCACCAACTATTTCAAATATCTATCAATTTAAAATTACCTTAAAAGGAAGCAAACGTAAAATTTGGCGACGTATTCAAGTACCGGAAAAATACAATTTTTGGGATTTACATGTAGCCATTCAAGATGCTATGGGATGGCAAGATTGTCATCTGCATCAATTTCAGATGATCAATCCTAAGACCAGACAAAAGGTTGTAATTGGTATACCAGATGAGGACGGATGGGGATTTATCGACACAATTCCTGAGAAAACTTGTAAAATAGCTAAGTATTTTTTATATTCTCAAAATAAAGCAAGTTACGAATATGATTTTGGTGATGGATGGGAACATGAGGTTCTTTTAGAAAAGATTTTACCAGCAACTGCAGGAACGCAGTATCCACAATGTATAGCAGGTAAACTGGCTTGCCCACCGGAAGATTGTGGTGGTGTTTGGGGATATGAACATTTGCTGGAAATTATGGCAGATCCGCAGCATGAAGAATATGAAGAACGTATGGAATGGTTAGGAGGTAGTTTTAACCCAGTAGACTTTGATCCGAAATTGGTTATGTTTGAGAATTCTAAGGAACGTTTCAAACTAGCTTTTAATTGATTTTGATATAGAATTTAGTTAGATTTATTTTCAGGAATTATAGTTTAGCTCAAAGTAAAAATTGTGCTGAAAATAAGTTGACATTTGTTGTAATGCTTAAGTTTTTTTAAGTGGAAGGAAGGTATCCTACTAATGATGATATTATTGCTAAATCAATGATTAATAGTCTTGCTGTTCAATTAAATTGCTATGATATCTATCGTGAGGATTACTTTCGCCGCAAATTATTGTGCTCCTCTTTTTTAATTCTTTCTCATACTTCTGTGGTAGATATATCAGGAAGGTCTGAGACTAATTTTTTCTTTAAATATAATCCTGGCATTGGTTTAAAATTTACTTCTTTGGCAATCTTTTTCACCAGCTTTTTGGTATAGCGTCTCTCCATTAAGCAAAGTGCAAATATTGCCAAAACTCTGTCCAATTTTGTTGTCATAATATCTATTTCGATGTAGATAAATTCTGTTATTTTTACTTAATATTGTGAGAAATTAAATTAATAATGTGAAAATTTTGCAAACTTAAAAACTTTGAAAGAAATAACATTTGAAATAAAGTTAATGATTTTTTAGATTGTTTAATTTGTTTGCTTTTTGATCAAATACCCTTACAATTTAAAATTAAAAAAAAAAAAAATTAAATATTGTTTACGCGTGAGCAATTATTTTAACTTTTGCTGAAAGTAGATCTTTCTGAAATGCTCACGTTCCCCGATTACTTAAAAGCGAGGAACTGATATTATGCTTATAATTCGATGGAAATGAAAATACGGATGGTAATGTAACTATAACTAATTTATTATATTCGTCGATTTACAAGTTATTTAAGTGTTGTCGCAAAGGTACAGAAATGAATGTTACAGAAGGACTCGTTGAAGAATTAAAAACAATAATCTGAGATGGGTCGGTTGCCACCCTGGAGCCGCCAGTCTGGTAACACATGTGTGCCATTAATTTTACAAAAATACGCATCAAATCTGGAAAATGTCGCTAGTGATACTGACAGATTTATCGAGGGACCGACTCCACGCAGGCAGTCAAGCTACTTAACAAGTGTTTAGTTTGAACTTAAATGTGCATATGTTTTAGAATACAAAGAAAAGGGATACAACAATATGAAACAATAAAATTTAATTTTAAACTCCATAAAATCTACAAAATCAATAATCATAAATATCCAAAGAACCAAATAAAAATTAATATTTTTTATGCTAACCTGAAGAAATAAGAAAAAGAGGCTGTCGATACAGGAAGATTTGAAGGAAAATGAGGTACAAAATTGGAGAAGAACTATGAAGCTATGGGCCTAAAAGGCCTGCAAACGAGCTTTTTATTATTTTTTATCTTTATTTACAAATTTTCGTCTAATATAAAATTTCTTAAAAATATATTAGCATCACAAACAACTTTACAAGTGTCTGCTAAAAAGTCGTCACCTTTTGGAAAAGGTGCCAACATTAATTTAAGAACAGAAGATTTTTCCTCCAATTTATTTTTTAAACTAATATCACGAACACTCAACCTAAAATCAAACAACCAAATAATAAAATTAGTTTCCAATAAAATAATTCAACTTACAAGTTAATTAAAACTAATGCCAAAATGTTCCTAGTGTCCAGTTTAAATATAACATTATGGGATTGAAATTTAAATGTTTTGACTAGACTTTGAAAATCAATTAGCACATCGTGTAGGGATAAATCCAGAATTTGTGATACGGTTTGAATTCTAGAACACAAACCATTTAAAAATTAAAGTACAACGAAGTAAATAAAATTCTTTACGTTTTTTCAATTGAATTTAAAAATACTTTTCGCCTTGTAACATTTTGTGAACTATTTTCTACAAGTGGCAAAATTGCAACGTCTTCTTGAGAATCTGTATTTTCTTGCGTAGTTTGAACCATAGAACCATAGAAAGCCTTCACTTTTACTTTAAGATTTTTGTTTTCTTCTTTCAGCTCTTTATAATCTGGAAGTGGACTTAATTCTCTCCCGATGACACTTTTATCAAATCTTTCATCAGCGACTTGTTCTAATTTTAGTCTTTTACATAGTCGTGCGTATTTAATTTTCTGATTTAATTTTGTTTCATTTAATTTAATTTTTTCCCACCATTCTTCCAACTTATTATCTTTTAACGTTTTTTGAACCTCTGCTTCACCATAAAGAAATATAAATGTTTCCAAAGTTATCCATTCTTGAACACATTTCTTAATGTACTCTAAGCTATTACTTGAATCCTTAATAACAGTTTTAATTTGTGTTTGCAATCCTTTAGTCAAGGTTTGATCATCCGCCTTTTTCTCAGTAACTATTAATTTATTTAATGCTGTTGGTTTATAAGCATTTTCAATTGCCTTTTTATTTTCATTTACTGTACTATTTAATTCCTTCCTTTCACCAACAGTTAATTTATTTATTCCAGCTAGAGGAGAAACATTTTCTTTACTAATCGAAATTTTATTTGTGGTCAACGAATCATCTAATTCTTCCTTTTCACTTATCGTTTCCATGCTACAACTGACTTTACTATTATTTTTCAATTTTTTACTAAAAGTAGGTTTTTTCTTAATTTCCATTGCAGACAAATCATTTAAAGATAATTGAGTAAATTTAACTACTGATGCAAATGTAGAATCTTCAACTGGCTTTGTAATGCCTTGATCTACAACAACACCAGGAACAACTCTGTAATAAAAAAATATTATAAACTAGTGACTAAATCATATTAAGATTCAAAACTACTTGGTTGTTTTTTCTAATAATGTAAATTTTGGGAAGTTCTCTTCTCGTCTTAACCATAATGGGCTAGTATCGATTTGTTCTTTAATATGTGTACTTGCTTTATAACAATAATTTGAACAATAACTCTAAAAAAATAATTGAGAATTATTTAATACAATTATTTTACAAATTCTTGCATTCCCTTAATCAAAATCAAATTTTTGTACCTTTCTTTCTGTGATGTCATAGACTTTATTTTCTTTTGATGAAATGTAAAATTGTTTCTTAGGCATATCTGGAATTTTTTTGCCACACAACGCATATCCACACAGTTTTGATATTGCTCGTTCTTCAACTACATCATCGTAATGTGATGGACTAATGAGTCGCAACTGTAAGTTTAACATGTTAAAAGTTTTAACCCATACATTCAAGCTTTTAATGCAAGGTGTTAATTCTATTCTTTTTTATATTAAAATATACTATTAGACAAATATCTTCTAACTGAAAACTCTAACTACTGATAATTATTGGTAAAAGATGCATGGAAAGTGTGATGCCGATTTAATTTTCTCAAAACAAGCACCAATAATAAATTGTTACTTACACAATTTAAAAAAATGTCCTGTTTTATTTTTCCTTCTATTAAAAATTCTACAATCCTTTGGGCCCTTCCTTCACAGTCTCTTTTAATCTGAAGAGCTAAATATGTTTTATCGCTACAATAATTTTCCAGGTTTTCTGAATTTTTAACGTTATTGGTATTACGCACCATACGTATAAAATCTTCTAATGAATCTTCCATTTTGCGATTTTTAATTCCAGTAGCAATATTATTCTACCTTTACTATTTCTTTTCTGCCGATACACCTCTACATCACCAACAGCTGTGCGTTGACAAGACAATCAAGGTTGACGGCAGGGAGGGGAGCCGCGGTAATACCAATTATATATTACAACAAGAAAAACACCACAATAAACGTGCTTGGGATTTTGTTGTTTCTGTCCATTTTATGTCATGTAGTATTTTTTTATTACAAGAAGATGAGTTTAAATTTCAGTAATAGAAAAAGACCAGCTAGTGATGGGACAATAGATAATGTTAAAGTGCAACAATGTGGTAGACAAAATGGCATACCATCACCCGTTAGAAAGAAACGCAAAGAGGTCGATATTCAATGCCCAAAAGAACCTTCAAAATCTTTTTCAGCTAATTCAAGATTAAAGCTACTTCGTCAACAAATAGAGGAAGACAGAAATAAAGGGATAATTACACCACATCCAAATTTTCACAAAAGCAACGAAGTGCCTTTTAAAGCTGAAACCAACACTAAATCAACTCAAGCACGTCCAAATATTATCAAAAGTATAAGTAAAAACATTTCCAACCGCAACCTACAAAAAACAAACGTACGTAAAACAGTTATGTTAAATTCAGAACCTTCCACTTCAGACAGTGCAAGAAATACATTAAGTAATGCTATGAATTATAATAATGAAGTGATTAAAGAAAATGAAAAGAGATCTTTGAAGCGATTCACTGCAAATAGACAGGGAGCAATAAATGTTAAAATACAACATTATTTAAACCAAGTGCCAAAAACAATTTCTTCAACTCCTGAAAGTATAAATTTAGAAAGAGCTAATGCACTCTTGGATGCTTCACTATGTTCCTGCACACATGATCCTAGTGAAAATTTGTCCATGGAATGGGAGGATGGTCCTACCGACTTTTCATCAAAACCTCCAGAAACGAAATTACAGAAACTTTCTATAGTTGTTGACACAAATATATTGTTATCAAATTTAACTTTGATGCAAACAATATCCAGCATGAATATTGTAGGTATGTGATATCATGGTAGTTGCTTTCTTAGATTTACTTATTTTTATTGTTTAAATTTTGGAAGTGAAAACTTCTTTAGGCGCGTTAGACGGTTTTTTGGATGGGTAAAATCTTACAAGTTCGCGTCACCTAGTTAACGCGTCACCTCGTTACCGCGTCATGGAGCCACTAATTTAATTAATTTATCGACAAATCAATCCTCAAAAACAATTGTAAAGCATGTTTCTAAATATCAGAATTTTCATAATTCACAAATTGTAGGCCCATCAACGAGAAATGTGCCATATGTTCCACCAACTCATACTGGGGGCCTATCAACACGGAATGAACCATACATTCCAGAGTCACATTCAGATTATGATGACGAAATTTACAATGATATTTCTTCACAAGTTCAAATTAATTATGTTCCACAATTACATGAACCAATAATAACAAACTATGAACTACATACTCAAAATTTTCCTTATCAAAATATTATTCCACTGTTATTTCATAGTTTTAAGTCTTCACTTCTGTCGGCAGTCCCTAATCACTGCCAATTTTTTTATTTATAGTACAGTAAAACCCCTCCATAGTGGACACTCAAGGGACTGGACAAAACTGTCCACTATAGAGGGGTGTCCGTATTCGAGGGGGTCCTAATTATTTTTGTCGAAAATTTACAAGACTACAAATTTTAAGCAGTTTATTAAACATTATACGTAAACATGTATTATGTTTATACATATTAGAACATTTTTCTCTTCAAAATGTATTTCCAAATTTGATAATTAATACAGAGCAGGTTCATTGCCTTTATTTAAAATAAACGTTTTTAATGTGTGTCTAATTCACCACAAGTTACAACAGTATTTTTTTTAAAACATGATATAAATTCTCCAAAATGCTTATCAAGTGTCCACAATAGAGGGGGAAATTCCAAGTTCGGGAAGACAACTAGTGTTCAATGTCCGTAATAGAGGGGTGTCCACATTAGAGGGGTGTTTGTATAATGTAATCTTATGGAGGAATGCCGGGACTGATAAAAAAGTGTCCATTAAGAGGAGTGTCCGTATTAGAGGGGTGTCCACTATGAGGGGTTTTACTGTATAAACCCATGAGTAATATTAAAACTTATGATTTTTTAATTTTTGATGCATGAAATATTTTATGAACTAATTAAGTGCAAAGCAAAGTGGACGAGTGGAACAATATTCAATATCAATTTAAATCCAGCATCAACACTTTGCTATAAAATTATCATAGCACATATGTTTCATTTCAGTAAGAAGGTTACGTTTTCTAAATAAACTTTTGCAGGTATCGAAAATCATACAGTAGTCGTTCCTTGGATGGTTCTTCAAGAATTAGATTACATGAAGGATGACAAAAGGCAAACAAATAGTTTACAAACCAAGGCACAAGCTGCAATAAAGTTCATAAATAAACATTTGCAGAACAGAAATTCAAAAGTTAAAGGTTTGCTTCTCAAATAAGTTAAATCCCTTAAAATACAAGTTGAAAAATTTCAGGCCAAACTGTGAAAGATGCGATTGAGCAATCAACTTTTAGTAACACTGCTGATGACGGAATCCTTTCCTGTTGCTTGCAAATTAAAATTCGAGGAGATAAAGCCGTAAGCATTTCTTTATTAGACTCACATATATTAAAATGGGATTTATTAGATACTATTGTCAAATGATGTTAACTTACGAAATAAAGTTATTATCAATGAAATGGAAGCCTATGACGACAGTAATATACTGAATATTTTAAATTCAAGCAATGAAAATTGTAAAATAAGTACAAAAGTAATGGAGATTAAAACATTATTGACACAATTGTGCAATGGGATAATAACGAAAGAAATGAGCAGTGCTTATGGTACTACTTGGAAAATGATGGATTTGATGGATAAATCATCATGGACGCTTGAAGAGAGTTTAGAGATATTTAAAAAATACTGGCGAACAGTATTTTCAATGCTTCTGCAAAAGCAATGCCAAAAAATTTTTCAAGATTTGCAAGATTTCTTACATGTTTATCCAAGTAATTGACTCAAATTTTGTCAGATCTCTTATTAATATTTAAATAATTTCAGGTGGAAACATTGTGGATGAAGCAAATGAATTCTTCAAAATTTGTTTAACATTGTGTGTATATTTCAAGAATGGTTTCCCAGATAAAGCGGTAGAAATCAAAGAATGCTCAAAAAATATGCAAGAAATTGCATTCTGTTTTACGAATTCTTAAATGTTATTGAATAATTTACATTATGTCGTTAAATGTATACTTATTACATTTTGGTTTGAAATAAATTTGTTACTTTCTTAGTTACTTTTATGTTTTTTCTGCTAAATTTGGTACGATTGTGAAATTAAATGGAACTGTTTGTCGGAATGTCAAATTGACAAGTGACTCATAATTTGTGCTCATAAACACCTTTAATAAAAATCGATTAATGTTTGATTAAATTAAATATACTTCGCATATTGCGTAATTTTTTTGCCATTTTTAATGCTATAGGTGAGTTATTGATATATAAATTGACATTTGCGATCGGTATCAGGTTTTACTTATTCCCGTGTCGAGTCATTTCATCAGTATTGTTATTATTGTTTCAAGTGTTTCAAGACGCAGTAAAAATGGAAAGTTTTTCATCTTATCACAATGGGGGTCAGATAAGGGAACAAGATTTTCAAAAATTAGCGCAGACAATCGGTACTAGCATACAAAAGATATCCCAAAATGGTAATTTCATAATCTATTCCGCTACAACCTATTAATAAATTTAATTTTAGTTTCTTCTATGCAGCGGATGATTAATCAAATTGGGACTCATCAAGATTCAAGAGATTTACGTAAACAACTGTAAGACTGCAGTACTATTTTAACATTTATAAATCTCGCCCTTTTAACAGGCATTCCATCCAACATTATACTCAACAATTAGTAAAAGATACAAATGGATATATTAAAGATCTTAGTGTATTACCTGCTGCACCGACCTCTTCTGAACAACGTCAAAGAAAAATGCAAAGGGAAAGACTTCAAGATGAATTTACATCCACATTGAACGTGTTCCAAGCTGCACAGCGCAGTGCAGCTTCAAAAGAAAAAGAACAAATTAATAAAGCAAAAGCCCAAGCCTATGGAGACCCATTTGCAGGTAGGTTAAATGATCGTTATTGCTGAAAAATTCAAACTAATATTTTCATAGGATTGAAGAAAGACCAACAGTTGATCGAGTTACAAGATAGTACCACCACAAAACAACAGCAACAACTGCAGCTTCAAGAGGAGGCCGATTTACAAGCTCTTCAACAACAAGAACGAGATATTCGGCAATTAGAGGTAATTTAAACTTGAATAAAACAAGTCGGTCATTTACTTTTCTAGAGCGACATAAATGATGTCAACCAAATATTTAAAGAACTGGGAGCTTTAGTACACGAACAAGGAGAATATGTTGATAGCATTGAAGCTAGCGTAGAACGAACGGAAAATTATGTTTCCCAAGGCGCCCAACAGTTACGTGAAGCAAGCACATACAAAAATAAAATACGAAAGAAGAAAGTCATTATTTCCTTAATTGTTGCAGCCATCTTAACTGTGATTGTTGTAATTATTATTTGGCAAACGTCATAATTAATTTTTGAAACAGGCAAGATAATAAGGTGATTTAGGCTTTTTCAATTCGCATCAGTTTTGGCTAAAAGTTTGATGGGAGAGTCGAGTTGAAACTGTCTGTTGCTATCTATTTAGCTAGTTGATCGAGTGTGTTATTAGTTTGAACAGCTAAAATACACTGCACATTTGCAGGTAGTCTTTGAAACCACAGGGACCTAATAACATTATCAGGAACCTGAATATCCGCTATAGTCCTTAAATGTCGCAGGAACTTCGATGGCGTCCGATCACCTAATTCTTCGCGTTCCAATAATCGGCGAATCCGTAATTCGACGGATCCTGTGAGACGATGGATGAGCGTAGTCTTTAGGGTTAAATACTTATCATTTTCGGGGGGGCTACGCGTGATGTCGTCAACTTCAGCCGCGTACTGAATTCCCATGGCATTGAGAGCTGCCCAAAACTTGGTCGTGTCGTTCGTCATCCGTTTGCATTGGAATTGGCCCTCCAACAAGCGGAACCAGAGGTCCGGATTTGTTGGGCAAAACGGGGCCGCTTGTACTGAAGTCTGATCCAGTGAAGCATAAAGCGGGAGCTCTTGTCGGCCTTCTGATGGCGGCGGGAGCTCTTGTCGGCCTTCTGATAGCGGCGGTGGCTGTTGTTCGTTTAACATGTTTTTCAAATCACGTCGGGGTCACCAATTTGTAGTAATTAACTCGATGTTTGATTGATTTATTTATTACAAATTATTTTCTATCGATCGTCAATTGACTGATAATAATAACATCTTTTTTATTATGGGCGCTTGATTATCGCGCTATTAATAATACAGCCGCCGCTACACTGTCAATATCGTATTTCACAATTATTTGAAAACTATTAACAAAATTTTGAAAGGCGATTCAAAGGGAGTTAATCAAGACTTCCTTACATCTTTGGCATTCCGTAAATATCAAAAACGCCGGAAGCGTTAGTAATTTCGTTAGAAAAAAATACTTCATTGACAGTGCGTAATATGTAAATGAACACAGACATATTTTAAATCTTTGGTTTTTTCTTTTCTTGTTGCAGATCCCGACATCGTGAAGCAAAACAGGAGCGTTCATGCAAAACCACAGATGTCCGAAGTGAGTTAATGATTAATTCTGAATGAATTTTCTGAAATAATCATTAATTTACCTCATACGGACATGTGTGTTTTGCATGGACATTCCTCATTCGTAAGGGCCTCTTGCTGGGGTTAGCTTTGGCGCCCACTATGTCCTTCCATTCTTCACACATTTTAATGGATACTATGTAAATATTTAACGACGGCATTTAATAAATGTTTGTAAATCAAAGAATGATTTCATTTCTTTATATTATATATAGTTTAGCTCTCCAGGCCTAGAAGGCCCATGGCTTGGTTGACCGTTTGTCTCCATCCTTTCTTGTCCCTTGTCCTTTCCTTCCAGTTACTGATTTTACTGTCCCCTATGTCCTTAATTACTTCGTCCTTCCATCTCGACTTGGGTCTTCCTCTTTTCATTTTTCCACCTACTTCACTTTCCAATATCTTCTTTGGAACCCTACAATTCTGCATCCTCATCACGTGCCCCAACCATCTCAACCTTTGTCCTTTTATCACTCCAACCAGCTGTGGCATCTTGTACAGTTCTTGCAGCTCCTTGTTGCTTCTTCTTTCCCATCTCTCATGCACTCTTTTACCTCCATATATCCTCCGGAGTACTTTTCTTTCCCATACCGCCAGCCTTGTTTGTTCCGCTTTACTAAGTACCCACGTTTCGCACCCATATGTGACTATCGGTCTTATTACACTTGTGTATGTTCTTAGTTTAGCTCTTCGAGATCATTTCTTTATATCCTTTGAAAATATTAAATTTGAACTAATTTTATTTCCCACCTGAAAAACAACAATTTTGAAATTCGCGCCATTACAAAATCATACAGGTTTCTTTCCTATATCTTAAAGTTTCTTATTCAAGGGGAAGATGTCGCTTTACGAAAAAAAGTTATCAACTTAGCAAGAGTGGGAGATCTATTTTATTTTAACCAATAGGAAACGTTCCCACCGAAAATCACGTCCATCTGGTCGCCGTGACGATTATAATAGTTCCACTAAATTCGTGTTCGCTCAAATTTCAGGCAAGAAATGGACGACAGCGAAGAGATCACCGCCGAGGAGCCAGGTATTGTATATTAAGCCCCCATCCTCAGTAATAAACATTCAACCAGCTTAAGCATTATTGCGAACAGTCCTTAATGCTTTGGAGTTTCGGTGATGAACTAAATTTATTTTAATTCCCGGTAGTGAGGAGAACGCGTTCCAGACGAGCTCTTCGCTCAAAGGCACAAACCCCACAAAAACCCGGGGCACGAAGAACCGAAAATAAAATGGTGCTAGTCGGGGTTGAGGTGTCTGATGAAGAAGTCAAACATAACCACAAAGACGAGTCTTCAACCGCGCCAGAAGTTGCCAAGTCCGACCTGGACAATTCAGATAACGCGGTGAGAGCAACCGTAATCGAGGACGCTATAATCAGTCGCAGTTCCAAACTTGACAATTTCAATAAAGGTGGGCAATTCGTGGATGATTCAAACAGCACTCCAATTGATTGCAATACGTTTAAAGGCGTTGCAGTCTCAGAAAGCAGCATCACTAAAATACCGACACTAGCCGTTCTAGGAACTGCTGGAGGATCAAATATGGCACCAACTATTTCAAATATCTATCAATTTAAAATTACCTTAAAAGGAAGCAAACGTAAAATTTGGCGACGTATTCAAGTACCGGAAAAATACAATTTTTGGGATTTACATGTAGCCATTCAAGATGCTATGGGATGGCAAGATTGTCATCTGCATCAATTTCAGATGATCAATCCTAAGACCAGACAAAAGGTTGTAATTGGTATACCAGATGAGGACGGATGGGGATTTATCGACACAATTCCTGAGAAAACTTGTAAAATAGCTAAGTATTTTTTATATTCTCAAAATAAAGCAAGTTACGAATATGATTTTGGTGATGGATGGGAACATGAGGTTCTTTTAGAAAAGATTTTACCAGCAACTGCAGGAACGCAGTATCCACAATGTATAGCAGGTAAACTGGCTTGCCCACCGGAAGATTGTGGTGGTGTTTGGGGATATGAACATTTGCTGGAAATTATGGCAGATCCGCAGCATGAAGAATATGAAGAACGTATGGAATGGTTAGGAGGTAGTTTTAACCCAGTAGACTTTGATCCGAAATTGGTTATGTTTGAGAATTCTAAGGAACGTTTCAAACTAGCTTTTAATTGATTTTGATATAGAATTTAGTTAGATTTATTTTCAGGAATTATAGTTTAGCTCAAAGTAAAAATTGTGCTGAAAATAAGTTGACATTTGTTGTAATGCTTAAGTTTTTTTAAGTGGAAGGAAGGTATCCTACTAATGATGATATTATTGCTAAATCAATGATTAATAGTCTTGCTGTTCAATTAAATTGCTATGATATCTATCGTGAGGATTACTTTCGCCGCAAATTATTGTGCTCCTCTTTTTTAATTCTTTCTCATACTTCTGTGGTAGATATATCAGGAAGGTCTGAGACTAATTTTTTCTTTAAATATAATCCTGGCATTGGTTTAAAATTTACTTCTTTGGCAATCTTTTTCACCAGCTTTTTGGTATAGCGTCTCTCCATTAAGCAAAGTGCAAATATTGCCAAAACTCTGTCCAATTTTGTTGTCATAATATCTATTTCGATGTAGATAAATTCTGTTATTTTTACTTAATATTGTGAGAAATTAAATTAATAATGTGAAAATTTTGCAAACTTAAAAACTTTGAAAGAAATAACATTTGAAATAAAGTTAATGATTTTTTAGATTGTTTAATTTGTTTGCTTTTTGATCAAATACCCTTACAATTTAAAATTAAAAAAAAAAAAAATTAAATATTGTTTACGCGTGAGCAATTATTTTAACTTTTGCTGAAAGTAGATCTTTCTGAAATGCTCACGTTCCCCGATTACTTAAAAGCGAGGAACTGATATTATGCTTATAATTCGATGGAAATGAAAATACGGATGGTAATGTAACTATAACTAATTTATTATATTCGTCGATTTACAAGTTATTTAAGTGTTGTCGCAAAGGTACAGAAATGAATGTTACAGAAGGACTCGTTGAAGAATTAAAAACAATAATCTGAGATGGGTCGGTTGCCACCCTGGAGCCGCCAGTCTGGTAACACATGTGTGCCATTAATTTTACAAAAATACGCATCAAATCTGGAAAATGTCGCTAGTGATACTGACAGATTTATCGAGGGACCGACTCCACGCAGGCAGTCAAGCTACTTAACAAGTGTTTAGTTTGAACTTAAATGTGCATATGTTTTAGAATACAAAGAAAAGGGATACAACAATATGAAACAATAAAATTTAATTTTAAACTCCATAAAATCTACAAAATCAATAATCATAAATATCCAAAGAACCAAATAAAAATTAATATTTTTTATGCTAACCTGAAGAAATAAGAAAAAGAGGCTGTCGATACAGGAAGATTTGAAGGAAAATGAGGTACAAAATTGGAGAAGAACTATGAAGCTATGGGCCTAAAAGGCCTGCAAACGAGCTTTTTATTATTTTTTATCTTTATTTACAAATTTTCGTCTAATATAAAATTTCTTAAAAATATATTAGCATCACAAACAACTTTACAAGTGTCTGCTAAAAAGTCGTCACCTTTTGGAAAAGGTGCCAACATTAATTTAAGAACAGAAGATTTTTCCTCCAATTTATTTTTTAAACTAATATCACGAACACTCAACCTAAAATCAAACAACCAAATAATAAAATTAGTTTCCAATAAAATAATTCAACTTACAAGTTAATTAAAACTAATGCCAAAATGTTCCTAGTGTCCAGTTTAAATATAACATTATGGGATTGAAATTTAAATGTTTTGACTAGACTTTGAAAATCAATTAGCACATCGTGTAGGGATAAATCCAGAATTTGTGATACGGTTTGAATTCTAGAACACAAACCATTTAAAAATTAAAGTACAACGAAGTAAATAAAATTCTTTACGTTTTTTCAATTGAATTTAAAAATACTTTTCGCCTTGTAACATTTTGTGAACTATTTTCTACAAGTGGCAAAATTGCAACGTCTTCTTGAGAATCTGTATTTTCTTGCGTAGTTTGAACCATAGAACCATAGAAAGCCTTCACTTTTACTTTAAGATTTTTGTTTTCTTCTTTCAGCTCTTTATAATCTGGAAGTGGACTTAATTCTCTCCCGATGACACTTTTATCAAATCTTTCATCAGCGACTTGTTCTAATTTTAGTCTTTTACATAGTCGTGCGTATTTAATTTTCTGATTTAATTTTGTTTCATTTAATTTAATTTTTTCCCACCATTCTTCCAACTTATTATCTTTTAACGTTTTTTGAACCTCTGCTTCACCATAAAGAAATATAAATGTTTCCAAAGTTATCCATTCTTGAACACATTTCTTAATGTACTCTAAGCTATTACTTGAATCCTTAATAACAGTTTTAATTTGTGTTTGCAATCCTTTAGTCAAGGTTTGATCATCCGCCTTTTTCTCAGTAACTATTAATTTATTTAATGCTGTTGGTTTATAAGCATTTTCAATTGCCTTTTTATTTTCATTTACTGTACTATTTAATTCCTTCCTTTCACCAACAGTTAATTTATTTATTCCAGCTAGAGGAGAAACATTTTCTTTACTAATCGAAATTTTATTTGTGGTCAACGAATCATCTAATTCTTCCTTTTCACTTATCGTTTCCATGCTACAACTGACTTTACTATTATTTTTCAATTTTTTACTAAAAGTAGGTTTTTTCTTAATTTCCATTGCAGACAAATCATTTAAAGATAATTGAGTAAATTTAACTACTGATGCAAATGTAGAATCTTCAACTGGCTTTGTAATGCCTTGATCTACAACAACACCAGGAACAACTCTGTAATAAAAAAATATTATAAACTAGTGACTAAATCATATTAAGATTCAAAACTACTTGGTTGTTTTTTCTAATAATGTAAATTTTGGGAAGTTCTCTTCTCGTCTTAACCATAATGGGCTAGTATCGATTTGTTCTTTAATATGTGTACTTGCTTTATAACAATAATTTGAACAATAACTCTAAAAAAATAATTGAGAATTATTTAATACAATTATTTTACAAATTCTTGCATTCCCTTAATCAAAATCAAATTTTTGTACCTTTCTTTCTGTGATGTCATAGACTTTATTTTCTTTTGATGAAATGTAAAATTGTTTCTTAGGCATATCTGGAATTTTTTTGCCACACAACGCATATCCACACAGTTTTGATATTGCTCGTTCTTCAACTACATCATCGTAATGTGATGGACTAATGAGTCGCAACTGTAAGTTTAACATGTTAAAAGTTTTAACCCATACATTCAAGCTTTTAATGCAAGGTGTTAATTCTATTCTTTTTTATATTAAAATATACTATTAGACAAATATCTTCTAACTGAAAACTCTAACTACTGATAATTATTGGTAAAAGATGCATGGAAAGTGTGATGCCGATTTAATTTTCTCAAAACAAGCACCAATAATAAATTGTTACTTACACAATTTAAAAAAATGTCCTGTTTTATTTTTCCTTCTATTAAAAATTCTACAATCCTTTGGGCCCTTCCTTCACAGTCTCTTTTAATCTGAAGAGCTAAATATGTTTTATCGCTACAATAATTTTCCAGGTTTTCTGAATTTTTAACGTTATTGGTATTACGCACCATACGTATAAAATCTTCTAATGAATCTTCCATTTTGCGATTTTTAATTCCAGTAGCAATATTATTCTACCTTTACTATTTCTTTTCTGCCGATACACCTCTACATCACCAACAGCTGTGCGTTGACAAGACAATCAAGGTTGACGGCAGGGAGGGGAGCCGCGGTAATACCAATTATATATTACAACAAGAAAAACACCACAATAAACGTGCTTGGGATTTTGTTGTTTCTGTCCATTTTATGTCATGTAGTATTTTTTTATTACAAGAAGATGAGTTTAAATTTCAGTAATAGAAAAAGACCAGCTAGTGATGGGACAATAGATAATGTTAAAGTGCAACAATGTGGTAGACAAAATGGCATACCATCACCCGTTAGAAAGAAACGCAAAGAGGTCGATATTCAATGCCCAAAAGAACCTTCAAAATCTTTTTCAGCTAATTCAAGATTAAAGCTACTTCGTCAACAAATAGAGGAAGACAGAAATAAAGGGATAATTACACCACATCCAAATTTTCACAAAAGCAACGAAGTGCCTTTTAAAGCTGAAACCAACACTAAATCAACTCAAGCACGTCCAAATATTATCAAAAGTATAAGTAAAAACATTTCCAACCGCAACCTACAAAAAACAAACGTACGTAAAACAGTTATGTTAAATTCAGAACCTTCCACTTCAGACAGTGCAAGAAATACATTAAGTAATGCTATGAATTATAATAATGAAGTGATTAAAGAAAATGAAAAGAGATCTTTGAAGCGATTCACTGCAAATAGACAGGGAGCAATAAATGTTAAAATACAACATTATTTAAACCAAGTGCCAAAAACAATTTCTTCAACTCCTGAAAGTATAAATTTAGAAAGAGCTAATGCACTCTTGGATGCTTCACTATGTTCCTGCACACATGATCCTAGTGAAAATTTGTCCATGGAATGGGAGGATGGTCCTACCGACTTTTCATCAAAACCTCCAGAAACGAAATTACAGAAACTTTCTATAGTTGTTGACACAAATATATTGTTATCAAATTTAACTTTGATGCAAACAATATCCAGCATGAATATTGTAGGTATGTGATATCATGGTAGTTGCTTTCTTAGATTTACTTATTTTTATTGTTTAAATTTTGGAAGTGAAAACTTCTTTAGGCGCGTTAGACGGTTTTTTGGATGGGTAAAATCTTACAAGTTCGCGTCACCTAGTTAACGCGTCACCTCGTTACCGCGTCATGGAGCCACTAATTTAATTAATTTATCGACAAATCAATCCTCAAAAACAATTGTAAAGCATGTTTCTAAATATCAGAATTTTCATAATTCACAAATTGTAGGCCCATCAACGAGAAATGTGCCATATGTTCCACCAACTCATACTGGGGGCCTATCAACACGGAATGAACCATACATTCCAGAGTCACATTCAGATTATGATGACGAAATTTACAATGATATTTCTTCACAAGTTCAAATTAATTATGTTCCACAATTACATGAACCAATAATAACAAACTATGAACTACATACTCAAAATTTTCCTTATCAAAATATTATTCCACTGTTATTTCATAGTTTTAAGTCTTCACTTCTGTCGGCAGTCCCTAATCACTGCCAATTTTTTTATTTATAGTACAGTAAAACCCCTCCATAGTGGACACTCAAGGGACTGGACAAAACTGTCCACTATAGAGGGGTGTCCGTATTCGAGGGGGTCCTAATTATTTTTGTCGAAAATTTACAAGACTACAAATTTTAAGCAGTTTATTAAACATTATACGTAAACATGTATTATGTTTATACATATTAGAACATTTTTCTCTTCAAAATGTATTTCCAAATTTGATAATTAATACAGAGCAGGTTCATTGCCTTTATTTAAAATAAACGTTTTTAATGTGTGTCTAATTCACCACAAGTTACAACAGTATTTTTTTTAAAACATGATATAAATTCTCCAAAATGCTTATCAAGTGTCCACAATAGAGGGGGAAATTCCAAGTTCGGGAAGACAACTAGTGTTCAATGTCCGTAATAGAGGGGTGTCCACATTAGAGGGGTGTTTGTATAATGTAATCTTATGGAGGAATGCCGGGACTGATAAAAAAGTGTCCATTAAGAGGAGTGTCCGTATTAGAGGGGTGTCCACTATGAGGGGTTTTACTGTATAAACCCATGAGTAATATTAAAACTTATGATTTTTTAATTTTTGATGCATGAAATATTTTATGAACTAATTAAGTGCAAAGCAAAGTGGACGAGTGGAACAATATTCAATATCAATTTAAATCCAGCATCAACACTTTGCTATAAAATTATCATAGCACATATGTTTCATTTCAGTAAGAAGGTTACGTTTTCTAAATAAACTTTTGCAGGTATCGAAAATCATACAGTAGTCGTTCCTTGGATGGTTCTTCAAGAATTAGATTACATGAAGGATGACAAAAGGCAAACAAATAGTTTACAAACCAAGGCACAAGCTGCAATAAAGTTCATAAATAAACATTTGCAGAACAGAAATTCAAAAGTTAAAGGTTTGCTTCTCAAATAAGTTAAATCCCTTAAAATACAAGTTGAAAAATTTCAGGCCAAACTGTGAAAGATGCGATTGAGCAATCAACTTTTAGTAACACTGCTGATGACGGAATCCTTTCCTGTTGCTTGCAAATTAAAATTCGAGGAGATAAAGCCGTAAGCATTTCTTTATTAGACTCACATATATTAAAATGGGATTTATTAGATACTATTGTCAAATGATGTTAACTTACGAAATAAAGTTATTATCAATGAAATGGAAGCCTATGACGACAGTAATATACTGAATATTTTAAATTCAAGCAATGAAAATTGTAAAATAAGTACAAAAGTAATGGAGATTAAAACATTATTGACACAATTGTGCAATGGGATAATAACGAAAGAAATGAGCAGTGCTTATGGTACTACTTGGAAAATGATGGATTTGATGGATAAATCATCATGGACGCTTGAAGAGAGTTTAGAGATATTTAAAAAATACTGGCGAACAGTATTTTCAATGCTTCTGCAAAAGCAATGCCAAAAAATTTTTCAAGATTTGCAAGATTTCTTACATGTTTATCCAAGTAATTGACTCAAATTTTGTCAGATCTCTTATTAATATTTAAATAATTTCAGGTGGAAACATTGTGGATGAAGCAAATGAATTCTTCAAAATTTGTTTAACATTGTGTGTATATTTCAAGAATGGTTTCCCAGATAAAGCGGTAGAAATCAAAGAATGCTCAAAAAATATGCAAGAAATTGCATTCTGTTTTACGAATTCTTAAATGTTATTGAATAATTTACATTATGTCGTTAAATGTATACTTATTACATTTTGGTTTGAAATAAATTTGTTACTTTCTTAGTTACTTTTATGTTTTTTCTGCTAAATTTGGTACGATTGTGAAATTAAATGGAACTGTTTGTCGGAATGTCAAATTGACAAGTGACTCATAATTTGTGCTCATAAACACCTTTAATAAAAATCGATTAATGTTTGATTAAATTAAATATACTTCGCATATTGCGTAATTTTTTTGCCATTTTTAATGCTATAGGTGAGTTATTGATATATAAATTGACATTTGCGATCGGTATCAGGTTTTACTTATTCCCGTGTCGAGTCATTTCATCAGTATTGTTATTATTGTTTCAAGTGTTTCAAGACGCAGTAAAAATGGAAAGTTTTTCATCTTATCACAATGGGGGTCAGATAAGGGAACAAGATTTTCAAAAATTAGCGCAGACAATCGGTACTAGCATACAAAAGATATCCCAAAATGGTAATTTCATAATCTATTCCGCTACAACCTATTAATAAATTTAATTTTAGTTTCTTCTATGCAGCGGATGATTAATCAAATTGGGACTCATCAAGATTCAAGAGATTTACGTAAACAACTGTAAGACTGCAGTACTATTTTAACATTTATAAATCTCGCCCTTTTAACAGGCATTCCATCCAACATTATACTCAACAATTAGTAAAAGATACAAATGGATATATTAAAGATCTTAGTGTATTACCTGCTGCACCGACCTCTTCTGAACAACGTCAAAGAAAAATGCAAAGGGAAAGACTTCAAGATGAATTTACATCCACATTGAACGTGTTCCAAGCTGCACAGCGCAGTGCAGCTTCAAAAGAAAAAGAACAAATTAATAAAGCAAAAGCCCAAGCCTATGGAGACCCATTTGCAGGTAGGTTAAATGATCGTTATTGCTGAAAAATTCAAACTAATATTTTCATAGGATTGAAGAAAGACCAACAGTTGATCGAGTTACAAGATAGTACCACCACAAAACAACAGCAACAACTGCAGCTTCAAGAGGAGGCCGATTTACAAGCTCTTCAACAACAAGAACGAGATATTCGGCAATTAGAGGTAATTTAAACTTGAATAAAACAAGTCGGTCATTTACTTTTCTAGAGCGACATAAATGATGTCAACCAAATATTTAAAGAACTGGGAGCTTTAGTACACGAACAAGGAGAATATGTTGATAGCATTGAAGCTAGCGTAGAACGAACGGAAAATTATGTTTCCCAAGGCGCCCAACAGTTACGTGAAGCAAGCACATACAAAAATAAAATACGAAAGAAGAAAGTCATTATTTCCTTAATTGTTGCAGCCATCTTAACTGTGATTGTTGTAATTATTATTTGGCAAACGTCATAATTAATTTTTGAAACAGGCAAGATAATAAGGTGATTTAGGCTTTTTCAATTCGCATCAGTTTTGGCTAAAAGTTTGATGGGAGAGTCGAGTTGAAACTGTCTGTTGCTATCTATTTATTATAATTATACAAAGTTATTTTTAATTATTATTATTTGTATAGAAAAATGACATATAGCATAGAAGTATGTATATTTGATGGATTTATTTTAACCAAAGTATAATTAGTCCATTTAAATTTTTTTTATATTTCTCAGCAATTAATTTTTTTACACAAATACTTATTAATTGTTTACAAAAATATATAAATACTGTTACACATAGAGTTAACATATGGAATCTACATGTATATTACTAGTGAATGTGAGACAATTATTTAACCTTCCCAAATTATGAAGTGCATGTGGTGTTGTGTCGGATCTATTTTTTATTACTACAGTACACCTAGTGCACTATAATTATTTCCAGTTACTGTAATATTAACAATTTAATAAATATGCTGAAAAATATGAATCAAGTTTCTAATACAGTCCAACTTCTCTATACAGTGAATTTTTTTGGAGAACCTTTACACTGGAGATATTTTGATTGCATTTTATACTCCTTATAACGAAGTAAAAATTTCTATATAACAAATTTTTTTCCCCCAACTTTACAAATTTTTAAGATTTAAAACGGTTGTAGTAATATTCCTAGATGTGTCCAGGGTTCAACATTTTATGAGGGATTAGCCGACAAAGTAAGTGGCACTAATTTAAGTGTGCAAAAATTTTACAATGTCAAATGGAACCATACTTTTCCTTGTCTTTTGAAAATTGTTGCATAACAGTGGGGCGATACTTTGGGGAAAAAATAAGGTAGTTTTCGTTAAACAGTTGAATAAGCATTACTGTTCAAAATGTCTAAGCAAAGTTGAAATTTATATTTGTGGAACGAAATTAAAAGAAGCTTTTAATTCATTTTGAAACTTAAATTATTTTTTTTTAAAAGATTAGTATAATGTTTGTGTGTTTGTAAACAGAGTCAAAATTTGTTAGAAAATTGCGTTTGTTAACAGAATTGTTCGTTAATAGGGGCGTTCGTTATCCGAGGTACCACTGTACTTCAAAAATTCTTGTGGACTGGAAAGCGTTAAACTGAAATTTTTTTCCAACATGAATTTCTATATAACGAATGTTTTTAAGGTCACTGTGACACTTCGTTGTATGGAAGTTCGACTTGGTGTTATTTTATTAATTTATTTAATTGAGTTATGAAAAAAATTGTGTTGAGAAGTTTGATTTCAGGAAGTTCACTGTAAATCAATTTGACAAATGATAACTCTTTTGTAAAAACATACAAAATTATTTGTTATTTTGGCGTAAATTCTATTCACTCTTATATTTATTATATTTAAGAAGATAATTGAACGTTTGGCCACAAATTTTGGTCTTCCTTATCTTAAAAGCAAAAACTATGTATTTTCATCTCCTGCTTCTTCATTATCACTAAGTCCATCATCACTCTCATCTGTGATTCCTAACCTGGTAATTTCTTCCTCCATTTGAGAATCTCTGTACCAATATTGCCATTCTAAATTTTTAACATTCCAAACTTCTTTATACCAATCCTCTGATGTGATTGTGCTGAAAGTCTCCTCAACAATTTTTGCTATATCACCTACTGATTTATATAGGGTCCTATCCAAAACTCCCACTTTTGTTTTTAATACTCCCCACATGTATTCAACAGGATTTAAATCTCCGTGAAATTTTGGCAAGTGAATAATTTCATGCCCTTGCGCTTTCAATAGTTCATCGACTATACATTTCATTTTTGGCTTGTGTTGTTGTATTAGTTCGTACAATTCAGCATTCCTCATGTCAGGCTCAAATTTTATTTGATTTGACGATAACCATTCTTGAAGCACTTGCTTTTTTGCTGATGGTAACGGTGGGTCTTGTAACTGATGTTTGTGATAATATGGGGTATTTGCTACGATAATGATTGAAGGTTCTTTGATCCCTAAAAATTTTAGTTTAAAATTTGACCTTTATTGAAAAGAATGCCTACCAGACAATAATTTTTCTTGGATCCAATTGTTAAAGATTTCAATATCCGGATTATCATGTACTTCTCCAGTTTTAGAACGTGAATTATAAATTAAAATATTTCCTGGAATAAGCACATCACATCTGGCTGCGTGCACTATAACCCAACGATATTCCTCAGTCACACTCGAATCCTTTATTTGTCTGTTTTTACTCACAGTTAATGAAGGTCCTATATAGGTTTCATCAATTATTATCACAGGTTTTCTAAGATCTTTCAAACTGTCATTAATTCTTAATTTTCTTAAATAACGACTTCTACTAGCTGTAATATCCGAACGTTCCATCATAACTTGTCTTTTATCTACACTTTTTTTAAATTTGAATCCAATATCAAGAAGTAATTTTCGTAAATGTTCACGACCACCTTCGTAGTGAATTTCACTTTTTAAATTATTCAGCAATTTCTTTAATGATGGTATTTGTTTCTTATCAATATAAAATTCCATGATCTTCCTGCGAATTGCACAAATGTTCATGTCATCGATCAATATTTTTTTAGCCCTCAGTCTGCGTTTTGGACTTAATAAGATGCCTGATTGCAGGACACCGGTTTCAAGCAGTCGCCTCAAACGCTTAATCGTCGATTCACTGACCCCAGTTGCAACCGAAGCTCTTTTTACGGAATATGCAAACGGTACCAAAGGGCCGTTATTGGATTTTTCTTCGTCAAAAAATTTGATCACGTTCATTATAATCAATTTTTCATTGTGTTGCATGTGGTGCAGCTTCTTTTTCTGGTTCATTTTACATAAAATCGAATTTGATACAACTCACGTGCGACCGCATAAATAAACATAACCCGTAAATTTATATGCTGTCAAATCGAATTCAAGTGTCAAATCAGAAATGTCAAGTGTTTCAATAGTTCATTAAAAATTGTAGTACTGAATTAAATTTACTTTTTGTTGAATTAAATATTCATATTTGAATATGTCATCACGTGTATTGAGAAAATTACACGGCGATAAAGAATTAACCGATGACATTTCTGATCTCGAAACAGATTTGCAAGTTAGTGGAGGTGCACGACGGAAACAACTTAATATTAACAGATACGATTTGGTACGTTTATTTAATTAATTTCCCCTTTCAATTTCACCTAATTCCAGTTAATTTTACAGTTGAATCAACAATCCTTATCTGAAAGTGAAGTCAAGGAAGATGACAATGAAACGGAAGCGAACAATACAGTTGAAAGAAATGATACTCATGAATCAGTCAAGAGAAGAAAAAAGAAAAAAAAGAAGAAATCAGGGAAACACACCAATACTCAAAGAAGCAGTGAGGATAATGCAGATGTAAGTCTTGATCTGAGTATTTTTTTTGATCTAAAATAAATAGTTTGAATAGACTCGCAGACAAAACACTGTGAGATCAAAAAAATGGCAGGGCAGAGTTGGCACGGAAATCTTCAAACATAAGTGTTTGAAGTCCACATGCATTACAACTGATAATCACTAACTTATCTACGTCCATGGCCTGCTCTAGCCCGTTTATATTTGATCTCACGGTAGGTTGGGTTGGAGTTAAAAGCCGGCAGTTTTATACACAATGTCCGTCTGATTTTAAAAATCTTTTAGGTGGATGAGGTTGAAAGGTCAGTCCGTGAAGTAAACAGATTATTAGGTGAAAATTATGCAGTATCTTCAACGGCTAATGTTAAACCTGATCGAAATTCCCATATTCGTAAAGGTATTCTTAATGTACAACATAAGCATTTAAATCCGAACAATGAACTAAAGCGAATATTCGGTTCGAAAATCATACAATCTGATCAGTAAGTAAAATTTTTGCTTGCTTTAAATCAGATAACTGTGAGATTTTTTTAGTAAACGAAAGAACCGTGGAATTAGAGGACATGTAAAAACAACGTGGTTGGTTTCTGGTAAAGACAACTGGCCCCAAATAGTAGATAAACATGGAATTTCAATGAGTCTCGTCGAAACGAAATATGGTGGAATACATTATTTTACATATGAACACAGTGCTAGTTACAGGAGTGTTCAAGTAAAATTTTTGGAAGCTGTGGAGAGTTTAAATCCTGATAATATTGTTGCAATTATTCACGAGCATCCTTGCCATGTTGACGCTTTAATACAGTTATCGGATTTGTGCCGACTAAGTGAAGATTTAGCGATGGCTGCTGAACTTATCGAGAGAGCCTTGTTTTCTCTAGAATATGCATTTCATCCTTTGTTTAACATAGCCCAAGGAAATTGTCGATTGGATTATCGTCGACAAGAAAACAGAGCTCTTTATATCACCGTATTCAAGCATGTGCTGTTTGTTGGTGGAAGAGCTTGTTATCGAACAGCCTTAGAGTTTTGTAAATTTTTGTTATCACTAGATTCTGATGGTGATCCTCTTGCTGTGAAATTGGCCATCGATTTTTATGCATTAAGGGCAAAAGAATACACTTGGCTCATAGACTTAGCAACTGAATGGGAAAGTACCAAAAACCTCTCTCAACTTCCCAATTTTGCTTACTCAGTTGCGGTGGCACATTTTCATGTATCCGCAGGTGATTTGAAAAAAGCTGATAGTCTTTTACAAGATGCTTTAATGATGTTCCCCGGTGTTCTTATTCCTTTGTTAGAAAAGTGTTCAGTTCAAATTGATGATCGCGTTTCCAAACATGCATTTTTTGGACCTCAAGCGCAATCTCGGTAATTTTCTTTATTTCAATATTACTTTTAAATTAATTGCATTTTTCTTGCTTTGAAATTTTCAAAAATTATAATTTTATTTTTATTAATTTAATTTTGATGTCATTTAATTTGTTCAAATTAATTGTTTTAATTGCTTTTGTAATTTTAGACAATCTCCTGCACTCACACAGCTAGTTTTATTGTATGTGAATCGAAGTTACCATGTGTGGAAAGAATATGATCTCCTACCTTGGTTAGAACGAAATGTGCACGAAGTTCTTGATCGAGTTGATAAAGATGATCCTGTAATAAAAGAATATGAAACTAAACGATCCAAACGCTACCAGGGTCCTATGCCACGAGGAATATGTCGCCACATTATCCTTTCTGACATTAAAGGAGTTTCACCTCTGACTGAGGATTTTACAGGACCTGTACTAAGCTTTGATCCTCTTCCCCCTTCTGATTCCTTGAATATTTACAAAAAACCGACAAAATTAAGGCCAACTACCTCCGGTAATTCAAGCGCTCTGGGAATTTTTTTCCGTTCATTATTACCCACATTTAATGCTAACGACATTCCAGCACAGTTTCTCGAGTAAGTTTTAAAATAGTAGTGATTGCTTGAAAATATTTAGTGTGTTTTAGGGACGAAGATGGCGCACGAGCCCTTCCTGATGGGGAAGCAAATAATGTGCAAGATGGGGGTGATTTAAGACGTAGTGTGGCATCTTTGGTAGGCGCAATGCGTGATCTTTTAAATAACATTCGTTTACCAGACGTACCTAATGAGGCGGATGTAGATGAAAATGATGATTCCGATGAAGATGATGAACAAAATAATTATCTAACATAAGCGGTGTTGTTATGTATTGTTTAATTTAATTTAATTTTTTGTTGATAATGCAAAACTTTTGGATGAGTGATGTTAAAGCATAAAATCATGAAACTCTTCCATGAGGATTTGTTATGTGTTGGTAACACGTTCACTTATAACTTGCACTGATTTTTCATGGCGATGTTCTACTTACAAGTTTCAGGGTTGTATGCTTTGTCAGTACGTGTACCCAATTTCCAGAACATAATATTTGATATAATATTCATATTTAATATAACATCGTCTTGTAATGGAACACTTATAGTTGTAATATTTATATATTGGTCTCTGTACTGAAAATAGCTTTTCTTATTTATAGGAATTGGTGTAAAGTAGTTTTTATTGTAATATATTAACATTGAAACATAGAAGACAATTATTAATGGGAATCGACATCAAATCAACATCAATGCTCAAAATATTTATGTATTGTGAGGACCCTTTTTTTGCTTTTGCCACAATAAAATTCAAATTAAAGCACTGAAATTTCGTAATCCTATTTCAAATAACTGGATAAAAATTTATTTTTAGATTAATGTGGGGTGTGCAAAAAATAACCTCCCCCCCGTTCTCCTAAGTTTCTAAAGCTAAAATTTTCATTAAGTCATTACAGGAAAATTGTTGTTTTAGTACGGAACTAGTTTTAACTTAAACTTATTTCATTTAAAAAACCCGCTATTATTAACTTCATTTCTCACTGTAGATGGCAGCACAAATCATCTCTCTCTTCTCAATCGTCGCCATTTTGTGTATGCAGCGTGTAAGTAGCAAAAAGTTTTTAATAATTTTAAAGCAATTAAATAGAATTGCATACTTAACAATATTTTATTATTTTAACATTATGCACATAGACATTAAGATTTGAAGTAATTTTGAGTATTTGCCGTTTTAAATAAATTTATATTACACGTGTTTTATGGTTAACATGTAGAATCACCCGTCTGTTCAAACTTTATCTTAAATAATTATTTCTAGCAGCAAGATGTCGATCTCATCGCATCTAATTTGGGGTATTATTCGCAACAATAATGCGCACCTCCTAAAGAAAAGGAATATCAGCAAACCATTCAGTACTGTAAGTTTTTTTTCTAAGTAGTGTAATATTAGGGACCCACAATATTAATCACAAGGGAAATCACTTGAGGATGCATAATCCTTGACAATAATATGATGACTTTTTTCCACCAAGATCGCTGAATGTTTTGATGCAATTTTTTTCTTGTCTGATGATTTAAATTGTAAAACTGTTTGGTGAAATTTCTAAGAATGTTTACTTAAATTTGATTATTTTTAGGAATCCAATAATTTAACGAATTTAAGTTCGTACCGGTACAACGGAATAATTCATAAGAAAACTGTTGGCATAGTTGATGCTCCTGATAAAAAGGGATTTACAGTCGTCTACAAAAAAGCTAGCAAACAGGTAATGCATAACTTACTTAATTATTAAAAACTCGTATAAATGATGCTTGAATTTTTTGGATGTCTAATGAAGACGCTTATTCACCACCCACATGTCTGATAAGAGTTTAAATGAAATCTCCTTTTTATTTTTAAATTGGAAGTTGAGTATTAAAATTTGTTGCAGAACAAGCCCAGAAAAAATGTTGTGAAGAGGACCATGAAATCAGGGCCGAGGCGTTCCTTATATAAACTGAAGCGGTTGTTACAAGAAAACAAGTACCGCACTGATTTAACTAAGGTATTTAGACATTAAGAATGAATGATTGTTTACAAACATGATGAGTTTTTCCACCAAGATCTCTGAGTTAATATGAAGCTTAGCACGTATTACCTGAAGTTGTCATTCTCTTATTTTTATAGGCACTTGTTTGTTCAAAAATAATGCGCATTTGTCTTTCAGGCCGCTTTACGCAGGGCGAGTGCAGTTCTTCGTTCTCAAAAGCCTTTGCCAGCAAAGAAACAAAAAGCCAAGAAAACAGAATAATCAATTTTGTAATTACTTTCAATAAAAAATTATTCTATATTGAATTTTTGATTTATAATTTTGAAAAAATAGATGTTGCTGTTGTAATTTTTATATTTTATTTTTGCAATGTAATTGTGCCAATAAAAAATCTGTCTTTAGGGTATTATTCTTTTGGTGTTTACCTACTGCAAATGTTAAATATCCCTAGATCAAATAGTTTAAAATTAACCTATTTAAAAAAGTTAAATTGTTACATTACGATGGCTTCACAAGAGCAGATAGAATTGTCGGATTTTATCAAATCTATTCACGAAAGACTTCGCAAAGATACAAGAATCAAAGGGACTCAAATAGCATGGAACCATCATTGCTCGAATCCACAAGATTTAAAAAAATATTCCGAAGCAATGCACAAACTTGCAACCAAATATTGGGACAAAAAAGAACAAACTTCCAAGAACGAATCACGTAACACTTGGATTTATAACATGAGCATCTTATATTTTAAAAAAAGTGAACTTTTGAAGTACCGCAAGAAAGAGACTGAAATAATTAATCAAATGCAATTGCACATACCAAATATTAAAGACTCTGACTATAGTAATGTGAATTTAAAAGTACTGGATGTAGGAAGTTGTTACAATCCCTTAAAATTTTACGATTGTTTTGAAGTTACTGCAATTGATATAGCACCAGCTTGTGACGAAGTGCATCACTGTGATTTCTTAAACATAACATTTTCTAATAGTATTCCAAACAATTCAGATTCTCCCATTAACGAATTTCAAAAAGGTTATTTTGATATAATTGTGTTCAGTTTATTTTTGGAATACCTTCCATCTCCTCAACAAAGGTTTTTAAGCTGCCAAACCGCATATAAACTGTTAAAGCCGGAGGGCATTTTAATAATAATAACTCCTGATTCAAAACATGTTAATTCAAATGTTAAGTTTGTCAAGTCTTGGAGATATGTGCTTGCCAAAATGGGTTTTTCAAGAATTAAATATGAGAAATTGCAATATTTGCACTGCATGGTTTTCAGAAAAAGTTTGTTGAATACATATGCAGTAAGATGGGCTGATATGCACCAAAATGAAGATTTGTATGAAGAAATTTTCATACCACAAGATTTCAATTCATTGAAAAAAGAACAATTTGCCGCTGACCAGGAAAGATATATAAGTGGGCACTTTGAGATGGATTTATTACATGAAATGCCTTTTGATTTAATGAACAGTTAAATGGTATTACAAGAGAATACAGTAATACCTCGACTTATGGGCGGTTGACACTGTTTTGTCATTACTACAAAATGCTAGGTCTTATTATTAAAATAGTTTCAGTTTTGCTGTCTCTCTAGTTTAGCACTGAAAAAACAGAAAAACATAAAACTCTAATATATTCTAAAAGGTCTCTACTGAATTATATCCACTTTTCTGACCACAATACACACTTGCACATTTTTTCGAAATGACTGTAAGGTGGTGGCTTCTCTCTTTTTAGCAATTTAGGTACACTGACCATGTCGTATAAGGAACTATAATTTGCTTGTAGTTTTAGTGGTATACCGGCTGTGATTCAGTCGGATACCGTCTGCGTCTACACGCAAATTTCTTACATTAAACTTAATTGTATCGTGTATCAGACTATGACTTAACGATTTGTCATATGTTGTAATTCGGCTATGCACTGCACAGTTGAAGATTATTTGTAGTTGTAATGGCTGTCTTAAGCATAGTTATAGAATTATACCTAGTGGCTCCACATTAAAATGTAAAATACCCATCTGAGGGCATCTAGGTATTTTACCTCATGAAAAATTAAGTGTGGCGTTAAGATTCCTACAAGAAGCTGTAAGGACTTGGAATTCTTAACATTCATATCCAAGCACTCATTGAAAACGAACGAAAAATTTCAAAAAAATATTGTATGGCAAAAATGTATGCATTGACAAAACAATGATACCATTTCGTGGGTGTTTGAAATTTCGTCAATACATAAAAGGAAAATTATGTCTTGCTGAAAGGTAGACATATCATACCAAAATTTATTGTGGGGTAGATAAAGTTGATGGTATGTCAGTTGCCATAAAAGTTATCTTTGAACTATTGGATGGTTGCTTAGATAAAGGGATAACTATACATATACAGACAACTGGTATTATACAAGCACAGAATTGACAGAATAACTGAGACTACAAAAAATACATTAGTGCAAACATTGAGGCAAAATAGAAAAGGAATCGGCAAGAAATATTGTCTGCCAAATTAAAAAAAAGAGAAATTATCTTCAATTATCTTCAATTGGAAAGTTGAAAAAGATGCCCTTATGTCATTTACCAAGCAGAATGAATTTATCGAAGTTCCTGATAAAAGTAGAGCCAGAAGAAAACCAAAAGCCACATAGATCTTTCAGACCGGATGTCTTCTTATTTGATTCCTGTAATGAAAATATGTACTGTCTCAGTCAGTGTATTGTAGCGTATATCCCAGCAATCTTTGATAATACAAATGATTTGACATTTATGGCAATTTAGAAATCAAAAATTTGATTGTTGAAGTTTAAATTCAGAAAATGTATTTAAAAGAAGAAAAAATTACTTGTGAATTGGTATAAATCTGCCGGAACAATCTATAATATTAAAATGTGTTTAAAATTCTCACAAAAAAGGATATGAATTACCATGTCGTTATTGAAGAAATGAAACTAAACATTTTGTGTTATGCTGAAGAAAATCATATGATATCACTAAGTTCAATAGCCATGAAGCAGGGAATTTACAATCATTTAGCGTATTATTTAGAATGCGAAGGAGAACAATTTGAGGATTTATTGTAATTTTTTTTTTAAATAAATCTTTCTGCTGTTCTAACGTCTTGCAATTACAACGTAATAATACGTAACCTAAAATAAGTTGATGTGAGAGTACGATTGGTTGCATATATTAACTGATTTACTTTATTTTTTTAAAAATTGTACGTAAGGATATTTACGTTTAATATAGATGTTAAAAAAAAATACCCGGTATACCAATTTCTTTAGTAAATGACTGATTTTTCATTTATACTTTTTTGTGTCATTTCGAATAGAAAATATAAATTGAGTGATAATTCTGGCTCAAAGGTATTTTACAAATAAAAAGTTAAAGACCAACCGCGATAGTTTTCAAATATTTCTTCACACTTTTCTAACAGAGCGCATTATTTCTCTCATTAAAATTGCATACATACTATCAATAGGGGGTGTTTGTGTACAAAATGTCTATTACGCCGACCAGGTTTGACATGTAAATGACGCTAGTGAAAGTATTTGTTTATTAACCATGTAAATGAATCACCATTTAGTTTTAATTTAAACTACTTTAAAGATCATAAAAATAAAAATGTCATTAAGTGCAAGTGCAGAAAATTTGAGTACAGAATCACAGGTGTGTCCCCTACTATCAATTATAAACTTTTTTACAGTGTTGTTAACCACCGAATTTATTCAGGCTTACGATGGATCAAGTAATATGTGTTTAGAATTAGCACTAGAAGGCGAACGATTATGCAAAGCTGGCGACTGTCGAGCCGGTGTTGCCTTTTTCCAAGCTGCAATTCAAGCTGGCACGGATGATTTAAGGACTCTTAGTGCTATATACAGTCAACTAGGAAACGCCTATTTTTATCTTGGTGATTATGGCAAAGCTATGCAATATCACAAACATGATTTAACATTAGCTAGGACGATGGGTGATAAGTTAGGAGAGGCGAAATCATCGGGAAATCTTGGAAACACGCTGAAAGTTATGGGGAAGTTTGATGAGGCAGTGGTGTGCTGCAAACGGCATTTAGAATTATCAAGAGAACTGAATGATCAGCAAAGTGAAGGTCGTGCTCTTTATAATTTAGGAAATGTTTATCATGCAAAAGGTAAACATGTAGGACGTGTTGGTCATAAAGACCCTGGGGAATTCTCTGATGAGGTTAAAGCATGTTTACAGCAAGCTGTTGCTTACTATCAGTTAGTCCTGCTCAATTAATTTTAAAAAAATAATCACAAGTGAAATTTCAGGGAAAATTTAACGTTGATGCGAGAACTGGCAGATGTTGCAGCTCAAGGAAGAGCTTGTGGGAATTTGGGTAACACACATTATTTACTGGGTGATTTTGCTGAAGCTATTCGTTACCATGAAGAAAGATTGTCAATTGCAAGGCAATTTGGGGATAAAGCAGCCGAGAGAAGAGCTCACAGTAATTTGGGAAATTCACATATATTCCTAGGACAATTTGAAGAAGCTTCACTTCATTACAAGTAAGAATGTACTTCTTAATTACTTTAGTTACTTAGGTACATTTGTGAATATTTTTTTATTGATAATACTATGATTCCTTGTCTGATTATAATGTTTTATTATAGACGAACTTTGGCCCTAGCTCAAGAATTAGGTGATCGAGCTGTTGAAGCTCAAGCTTGTTACAGCCTTGGGAACACTTATACTTTATTACGTAATTATGAAACAGCGATAGAATATCACTTGCGCCATTTATTAATTGCACAACATCTTGCTGATCATGTTGGAGAAGGAAGGGCTTGTTGGTCACTTGGTAATGCATATGCTGCCCTCAGTAACCACGATAAAGCTCTGTATTTTGCCAATAAACATTATGAAATCAGCAAAGAGGTATTTTATTTATTATTGTTTTAACATTGTTAATTAATTATGCATTTTAGCTTGGAGATGCAATGGGTGAAACAACTGCCAAAATGAATATAGCTGATTTGAGAAAAATTTTAGATCTTCCAGAAAGCCCTGAATCAATTGAGAGTGCCTCAAGTAAACATGATGCTTCCACTCCTACCAATTCAGTACATTCTCTTAACAGCCGGATACACAGGGTGAGACGTGAAAGCATGGAACAGCTCAGTCTAATTAAGGTAGTGGTTAATTTATGTTGCTAAAATGTGTAAGTCCATTTAATTTAGCTGTGTAAAGCTTTTTTAAAGGTGCACGGCTTATTTTTAAAAAACTAAAAATCAATTTAATGTCACTATCAGGGAATAAAAAAATATTTTATTAGTTAACACCGGACGGTAAGCAAAGTTCTGGATTGTCTTTACAACCAGTACCAAACACCAATTTGGCACCATCGCCAACAAAACATGAAGATGATGATTCATTTTTTGATCTTCTATCGCGCTTTCAATCAAAACGCATGGATGATCAGCGTTGTTCATTAACTGTTGACAATAAAGAAAACAGAAATGCAAATCTACCTGCCAATGAAGGACCTGATGATCTTATCGACATGATTGCAGGTATACAGAGTAAAAGAATGGACGAACAAAGAGTAGCTCTACCTCATTTACCTGGTAAATATTCCATTTTGGTTGTTTTCTTTGTTTAAATTTTGTATTTGTTAGGTCTTCAATCAAATTCGCTTCATCGATTAGCAGAAACAAATCAAAATAATGTGCCAGATGATTCATTTTTGGATCAGTTGGTTCGTTGTCAAGGCTCACGTTTGGAAGATCAACGATCACCATTACCAGCACCAGCTGTTGATGCTGAATCTGATCCTATTCCACCAAATTCGTCCCGCAAAGGAGGTGCTACCGTCCCCGATGAAGATTTTTTTTCACTTATTATGCGGTTCCAGTCGGGTCGTATGGATGATCAAAGAGCCACAGTACCAAATGTTGAACACAGGTTTGTTATTAAATACATTTTAAATTAATGGCTTCATATTATTTATTTAGGATTGCAAACGGTAATATTCCTCATGCATCGAATGGAACAAACAATCACATTAGTAACAATATGAATGGGAAGAAAGGAAAGTAAATGTTTACAGTAAATAATGCCATTCTATATTTAATATTCAGTATGACTGCCATTTTAGTGTTATTAATATTTACACAATTTTTTATAAGCGTTAGGCCTAATTAATATAAGGATTTATATTTCTTGCAAATATATTTTAATCTATTTTTTATTAATAATTTGGTAAATTTTATATGTTTGGTTCATATAATTTCTTTTATACATTTAATTGGTATGTACCAATACTCAGTTGTAGCCTTAATACACAGTGTTGCATCATTTTTTTTTATCATTTGGAAATATTTAAATTTGCAAATTGTTTTTAATGTTTTTTGTATTAAACTGTTTTTAAGTTTTTGGGAATCCCTCGCATATATCTGTGCATATTTAGGGGCCAATTGTTTATCTTGAAACAACATATTTGCCATGAAAATGCTAAACTTCATTTCCATATTTTACGATATACCTAATTATTAAGGTAACACCATTTAGTCCAAATATTTATTTATCATTTGAAGGGTACACAGGAAGTAATATAAGTAGTATTTCAGATAGCATTAAAAGTTGAATTTCCAGAAAATTGGACTTTTATCGTTCTTCCCGGGAACCCTTCATTTATTTTATGAAACTTAAACATTTTATTGATTAAAGAACTGTTGTACTTCTATGGTGTGTTCTAACCGTTTCTGGATTGAAAAAATGCTATAATACATTTAACTTAAATTCTTTTGATAAAAAAAAATTACAAATCTCATAAATTTTTTCAGTGAAAAAATTATTTTTCAGAAAGTGCTGTAAATAGAGCACATATTTATTTGTGTAACATTAGTTAGCCTTCCATTGCACACTGTGTAATTTTTTGGTTATTCGAATTTCATAATTTTTATAGATATCGATATTGAATGTAGTGCCAAATTTTATTCAACATTTACAAATTCTACAACTGTTACTGTTTTAATTGTGTCTATTTTTAACTTTCGCATGAAGGGTGTAATGACTACACTAAATGTTATGTATTTGTTGGTAAGATATTAGACTGTTATTATTTTAAATAACATACAAGATTGAAATATCGTTTAGCCAAAGAATCGCCGCTAAAGTATGCTCATTTAAGACGCAATATATGAAGAGCAGGATGTTATAAAAACATTTGTAAGGTACAAAATTTCAAAAATACATTGTTAACAATTTATAATCTTTATTATTTTCCTTTTATGAATTGTGCATACCACATGTAACTAGTAATAGCGCATAAACTATACCAAGTCAGAATATAATGCAAGTGTTCATTTCTTAAACCAACTCGTGTCTGGCCTCCTATAGGACCAGCAGGGACATTAAATTCAGTTGTGGCATCAATAAAAATTGGTTCAGTATTTGCCACCTTAGACATTTCATTGAGGTCTCTGCAACTCGATGAATTAGTATTTCAAATTTTACATGCACTATTGTTACCTATACAGCCACATATTTGTTTCAGGATTATTTGTGGGCATAAAATTAGGTTTTTTTTCATGTAAACGGATCACTCCAATTACATCAACTTCATCTTCAACCTGTCCTTTTAAACGTGTTTTTGGATCTTTATTTTTAAACGGCACCCAACCACGATTTACCAAAATTGTTTCACTAAAAAATAATGATATATAATTGAAGGGTACAGGGAAAGAAGGAGGTATGTCCATATTTCTTAATTGTTCAGGAGAGCGCGGTTAGCACTCGGACTTGCTATGCTTACTGTGTAATGCAAATATTAAAACTAACTATATCTTCTGACTAACTGCTTTTTTTAATTTAAGCTTGGGACATGGGATAGTACTCAGTTTTTGCTACAAAATGGCATATTTATCTCATTTTTGATCGGGAGTGGACATACTTCCTTCTTTCCCTGTACCCTTCAATTGTTAACGTTATTTACTTATAATTACATACTCTCGATCTTTTAGTTTGAGTGGTGTTACGACCAAATATCCAGGTGTTTGCAAATTTGACATTAACGACGAATCACTGGAGGCATCACCATCCACCATAAATGAACGAGGACCGAGATGAATTTCTTTTTCATGTAGAAACCGACCTCGAACATAAACTGGGTAATATTCTAGTTGTGATATTTCATCTAAACTGATAAAATGCAGTTAATTGGAAAAGCTTTTAATTATTAGAGAATGTACCTGTGGGGCAACTGAATAGGGTTGGTGTTAACACGTGCATGTAATTCTGCAATTAAGTCCTCTTTCCATTTTTTACGTTTCACCTGCCAAGTGCCCAATAGAAACGATGATGCTGGTACAATCTAAAATCGATGCTTATTTATTTATTTATTATTTATTATTATTTACGAGCACTAACCAATAAAACCCAACCAAAAGGGCCAATTGTTTTATCAGTTTTTCGTAAATTGAGTTTTGAAGAGGCATTTCTTAAAATGTTTGGCTTTATCAGCTTATTATTTAAATAATGAATTGTTTTACAGTTTCTAACAATGACGTTTAACAACATTTTTTAAGATACTTTTTGAAACAATTGGTGTATCCTTGGTTTTTCCAGACTTTAGCTATTTGACAAGTTCATAACCTCAAAATGAATTTGTTTCTGCAAAAATTTACATTTACCATAGAATTAGAATGGACCAAAAAAATATTAATTTAATGAAAATACAACGGTATTTTATCGCTTGATATATTCATGTAACGAGTAATTCAAGGTTAAACATTTACAAATATCTTCGTTCATTAGCGTTCCAGAGGACGAGTAAACATAAACAATTATGAATATACCACCCCCTTCTCATTCTATTAGTCATCATAATCAATCATTTACAGTTCTGCTTACGTTAAACATAAATTTAACCTAATTTCACAACCACTAAAGAAAGACAACCAATGCAGTGTACAACAAAATTATTTCGTCTGGTTTATCTGGTTAATATGAGTAATAAACATCACATATCAGTTCGAATCAACTTTCAACATTCAGCATTGTTTGTTATCGGAAAAAGAATTGCTGATTAGATTAGCGTGTAAAAGTATTGCTGCAATTTTAAACTTACGTTAGTGAAACCTGTTAACGTCTGCAATGGTAAGTGACAAAAGGGATTTTCTTAAGTTTATTGACCTATTGTAGTGTGATTAATTCGGTGATAAATGACAATTAAAATGAATCCACCTGTGCCTGCTCCACGTAGTTTGCAATCAATCGACAACAAAAAACCAATACCTACACCAAGAACTACCATACCAGTAAGACAACAAGATGTGGAAGACGAACAGAAAAATACAGGAAGCCCGAATAAACCAAATGAAATGCATCAGAATACTTTTACAAGGAGGGTTCGCACTCTCAGCAGCACATCTAAACAAATAACAGAAGAACTGGCCGGAAAGGTCCAAGAGAAAAAGAAAGCAGTCATAGAGGGAACCAGACAAAGTGTTAGAAAAATTGCACGGAGATTTACAACTGCAAGTGCTGATCATGCCTCTATTAAAAAGGAAAAGAAAGAAGATGAAGTTATGTCAGAACCAGACGTCGATATATTTAATTCAATATCTTTTCAATCTCCCATTAAATCAAATGATTTAAATATTTATAATAACATAAGTGAATTTGAGTGTTTTAGCAGTAGTAGTTCGAATGACTCAACTGGGTTGCCTCCTCCTCTACATCCACCTCCTCCTTTGCGAGAAGAATCAGTTTATGATCAGCCACAGAGTGTCGCGTCAGGAAGCACGAATAGTTCCGGCAGTTATTCAGTTACTCAAAATGCATATGAAAGTGTCTTTCCTAGTTATCCTTACAACAGTGATACGGATAGTTGCGTTGACATGACGGCAGGGACAATAAATCGAAAAGTTGATTTATCACGTTCCGAATCATGGACTTTTTATGACCCAGTTACGAAGACTGAAAATATTTACAGTAATGTAGACAATACACCGATTCTTATGGCTTTGAGTGTGGAAGATGCCGCTTCTGAATTATCATTGGCAATGTCGCATTTAGAAGTCAGAAATTCACTCTATGAAAACCATGAAATTCAATTAAAACAAAAGAAAAATCAAGTGACGAATCGTCCCACTGAAAGTATACTTTTGCAGTTTGATCCTCTACGCCTCGATGACAGCAGTTCGACCTCGCATAATTTGAAAATGCTGGAGGAAATATTACAAGGTGATTTGTATGGAAATATTTCAAATGTTGGTACTTATGAAGATAACTGGAGCTCCTCAAATGATGAATCAGAAGCGGTTGATTACATGAATCCCCCTACACCTCCAACTAGGTTTGATTCCTTACCTGAGGAAGCTCCTGTTACGCCGACGGTTAAGGAAGATAAATTCAAATCAAATTGGTTTACTACTGAACTTCCGAAAACCTCCACAGAACCAAAAAAATCGAATTGGTTCAAGCAAGTCAATGAAGTGTTAAAGAAAGCACCAGACGTAATAAAAGGTTTCAAGCAGAACAAAGAAAACATGTTGCAGAGACCATCAATATTTCCCAGAGGTGTAGTCCAGCAAAAAGGAATGTTATATAAAGTTACCAATGGCCCTGTTGAAGATCTCTTTGGGGAATTCAGTGGCAGATGGTGCGTTTTAGAAAATGGTAAATTTATTTGCTATTCAGATCATCATTGTGATGGTATTAAAGAACAATTTCCAATGGAAAATATTTTGAGTGTCCAAATTTTGTTGGATCAAAAATACAAATATAAGTAAGTTAATTACATATTTATTCAATTAATTAACATGTTCAATTTATGTCAGATATGAAAATGAGGATTTACACTGTTTGGAAATAAATGTTTCGGGAAAGAGTCGGGGTGGACATGTGTATGGTAGTCGAAGCGTTTCAGAAAGACGTATCTGGTTACAACGCATTGCTGAAAGCCTCAGTAGCAGATTTAGTTCAAGAGTCACTTCTGATTACAACAGGATTGGTTGGGCATATGTTTGTGAAGGTAGTTAACTACTTTTTATGCTTATTCATATTTTAATCAAATGTCAGGTGTAATGTAAGCATTTTTTTTGTCGAACAGCAAACGGGATCAAAACTTGTGTAAGTTGATTTATGTGTGGTTTTTTATAGACGGGGAGATAGCTACTATCAAATAAGGAAAGTGTTTTCTATGTAACATTCGCTTTTTATATGATAGTAAATAGATGATAAGTATGTTAAATAAACTACTTGAAAAATTGCCATTTTAATTGGGTTGAACTTTAGAAAACAAAAAAATTAAATAACGTATTAATAATTTTAAATTGCTATTGACCCTTTTTGTTACCACATAAAATGAATCATGTTTCATTTGATTGGTGTTGATAATGAACCCTCAGAAGATACAATTTCATTGTTCTAGTGTTGTAAACAATTACAAGTGAAGTAGGGGACAGACTAGAGTCTTTGAACTCAAATATTTACAAATTACAATTGATAATTTCTCCAGATATTGCAAGTAAAAGATTACTTTTTAAACTCGAGTTGTAAACAATAATAATTGTTTAAACCTGTGTCTGTCTACGATTAGGTGCGAGACTTTTCGAACAATAATAATACAAAGAAAAAATTAATATTCTTGGAATTTGATTTGCAATCATTTTTAGTGGGAGTAAAATTCCAGATAGGAAGTGGTAGGCGATTATTAACATTCGTTTGCAAATCGTAATGAATTTTCCTTTTTTAAAGGATACTAAATTTATCATCTGACTTCGATCAAAAATAAAAAAAATAAAGTAAAATAATTGCAGGTGTGAGTGGAGAATGGATTGGCGCTTGGATAATTTTAAGTCAGAGGATGTTTTATTATGCAATAGACAATTACGCAGTGAAACAGATGGATATGCGCAAAGCTCGTTGTATTGGCCTGCAAACACTTACAGACAATGATAAAGCACCTCGAACTGCTGATTCGGGTCCCAATTTATTAATTGATTGCACTAGTGGTGCATTATATTTGAGAATGTGGACCTCTAGAGAAACAAAGGTAATTTTTTTTTGTCATGGGTAATTAAAATTGCTCAATTTTCAGGCATGGAGCCATATAATAAAATTAGCTGCGCATAGTAACGGGGCCATGTTAGAACAACAGCAACTTACTAAACAGGATGTTCCAGTTATTGTTGAAAAATGCATTAACTTCATATATGCTCATGGTATAATCAAAAAGGTTCAATTAGTTATCGTTTATAAGGTTTAAATTTGTTTAGGGAGTATGAGCGAAGGAATTTATAGACGAGCTGGTGGTGGTTCAGCGGTGCAAGACCTTTTAGCACAGTTTCGAAGGGATGCTTGGGCTGTGCAGCTTACAAGTGATAAATACACTGAACATGATGTTGCCACAACATTAAAACGCTTTTTTAGAGATCTTCCTGAACCATTACTAATGACTAGCAATAGGCAATATTTATGCGAAGTGTCACGTAAGCATTAAATTATTTTAAAATAACAAATTACATTACAAAAATTGCAGAGGTTACAAACCTGGATGAGAAAATTAGAATGTACAGAGCCGTTTTTGATAATTTCTCAGCTGTATCTGGTACAACAGTTCGCAAACTTATGGGGCATTTACATTTTATAAGCACACAAAAAAAATACAATTTAATGAATGTTGATAACTTGGCAGCAATTTGGGGACCAACACTTATGTACTGCGAGGTCAATTGAAACTTTATAGTCGCATATAATTTTTATTTTGTGATTGTTAATAGGAAAAAGGAGATGCTCAATATGGTCACAAAGAAACTCAAGTTGTGGTGCAATTAATATCATTATATCGAAATATCTTTCCTGAACGGCCAGATGAAGCTGATAAAGAAAGGATCATGTTAGAAATTTTGGAAAAATGTACTAAATCACCTCAAGGTGCTGTTAATACTAAGGCGTCTGGAGATTTCAGGGTTTGGGTTCATTTGTATAATAAAGAAGGCCAAACATTTAATGTTGCTGTAAGCAGAAAATAACAAATAAAATAAAGAGATAATGTTTAAATTTGCAGATTGGACCTCAAAAAACAGCTTATGATGTATGTGTGGAATTAAGTTCTAAAATTAAATTACCTGTTAATGAATTGCAGTTGGAAGAGTTAGTTCTAAATGATAGTCTCACTCGCCCAATTCATCATACAGAAAAGGTTATTGATTTTATTTGCAATTGCATTTTTTCATTAATTAATTCTCTAGGTATTAGACGTGGCTTTGAGATGGGGGTATTGGAATGAGCAAGACCGTAAAGATAATTGTCTTATTTTGTCGCCTCTTTCGAAGTATTGGGAATACATTCAAGAAAAACCTCATCCAGTATCTGGTGAACTGAGATATGCAGACAATAAATCTAAAATATTTAGAACTTTCTCATTTGAATTTACTCAGGCAAAACTGTGTTATTATAAAGATAGAACCGTAAGTTCTTTTATTTCCAATTAATACAGTTTAATTTTGTTTGCTCAGTTTGCAGTCAAGTTAGGTGAATGGAATATTGAAGATATTTTATGGTACTTAGGAAATGAACCGAAACGAAATCCCATGTCAAAGTGGACGATAACTTTTATACTACGTAAGCAACCTCCAGTTAGAACAAAAAGTGCACCCTGGTTTGGACATATCATTTCTTGGAATGATCCTGCTTTCAGAGCAACATGGTTGGCAGCCATGCTAAAAGCTGAACATCCTAAGAATCTAACACCTCCCCCACAACATGTCAACTTGATGTTAAGTTAAAACATTTCATGTAGTTAAGCGAATGCAATGCAATAGTTTTGTACTTTACTTTTTATATTATGTGATAGGTATTTTATATAGGGAGGGGTCTTAATTATCTCTTGTGGCTCTGCACAATTCGAAATCAACCCAAATGGTTTTTATATCGAACAAATTTATTTTTACAATGTTTTTCATTGTTTTAATAATTATTGTGAATATGTGATTATGTAAAATTACCCACGTCAAATATTAGTTTGTAGTAAATTTCTATAATCTTTAAAATTATACATTTAGATCAGGTTTATATTATGAATGTAGCCGCTGAAGAAAATGAAGACTGTTTTATCCATTCTTTTTGCCACAAATTCTATATTTTTTACTGACTGTGACTTATAACAATTTATGATAGTAAATTTAAGTTTCGACTTTTTTGCTTGGTCTTGCAGTTACCATCATAAATTTGCCAACAGAAGTCTTCCATAATTCTTATAAATGGTGCTAAGCAGATATTTTTGCTTTTTATTAAGTTCTAATTTAAATTTATATATAAATACTGATTTTAATTTGTGACCTTTTATTATGTAGTAGGTGTAAAGCTTAAAGTTTTTAGATGACCGAGCTTTTTTTTGGTCCCAATTTTAGTGTCCTCTTAGATAGCGTCGCCCCAGTACTTATTTCTTCCCAATGCCATTTTTTGTTTTGCAATAATCGACTTTAAAGATGCACAATACAATCGATTCCACTTAATGGGAACACTTCGGAAAATTACATTTTGTCCCAAATAAAGCGGCTGCCTCTCTTAACCGGCATCCCCGGAATCGACTGTATTAAATCTTTAAAGTTGATTATCGCGCAACAGAAAATGGCGTATGGAACAAACAAGCACTGAGGCGACGATATGTCACTGGTTTAGGTCCCCAGCAGTTACGTGTTATACAGGTTTGACTGTATTTTAAAACATTTTTGCTCATGATGTATCATTTAAATTTGTAATTAATTGAATAAAAACCATTTCATATTTTAAATCAATTGTAATTAAAATGGGTTTTCAAGTCAACAGAATCCACTTTTGAAAAATTTATAAATTTATTAAGTACAAACAATCTAAAATTGTAAAACATAAAGAATAGTTCTAACTATTACTAATAACCACAGGCTGATTTTCATTCGTTCTTACTTTTGAATAAGTATACAAATATCTGCTAATCCAATGCAAATAAACATACCATAAACACAAGACACCACCAATAAAGTTAGTTCCACATGAAAATATAAGAAGGATGCTTAATATATTTTGGACCTCCAAACAACTCAAATCAACATAATGGTAACTTTTAATCGACAGAGAAGTGTTGTTAGATCCTTCATCGTTGCGGCACATGCAAGTCGCATTTAATTGATGTAATGGTTCACAGTTCATCACAGTCAAAGATATTAAATGAATCAATGCAAAAGTAGCAGCTATCAAACAAGTCGTACCTGCTACTGTACTTAAAAAAATACTCAACACCTGAAACAACAGCTGTGAAATATGTGGGCATTAAATTAAGTGCAACTACCTTTGTGGAATAAATTAAGTACCCTTGTGACATTCCAGGATGTTCTTTACGACAGCAACACAACAGCACTAAACCCACAATTCCAGAAAGTAATAACTGAAATTTTTATAAAATAATTTGATATAAAATGTGGATTTAAATTCTTACCGGTAGTGCACTCCAAAATGGATTATCTCTTGTTCGAATGTTGGGTGTCCACAACACCAGCCATAATGATAAGAAGCATAATCCAGCTCCTAATAATACTTGCAATCCGACTAAAGCTTTTGCCAATTTGTGAAAACGGAGAATCGGCGGTTGGGATTTTCTGGGCACTAAAAGGATAATTATTCAAAAAAAGGGAAAACAATGACCGGATATGGATTATTTATAGAGTTAATGATGCAGTTAAATACCGTATTTTTAGTTTCTGGTTGAAATGAGTAGTGGGTGACTTCCTTTAGTGAAAAATTCTAATGTAGGAAGTAACATATGGCCGTTAATTAAATTATCACGACAAGTGCATGTTAAATAAGTTATGGTAGGTCTGTGAACTTGTTTCGTTGACTGCATGTGTAATGCAAAATCGTCACGGGCCGGCGCGTCCACAATAGAGCGATTTTTACAATTTTGCACAAATAAACAGTTTCAATAAAGTAAAATCCACTACAAGCGAAACTTTTTTTGTAAAGTAATATCTGTTGTGCGCGTTCAACCAATTTTTTCCAGGTTTTTCTTAATTAATTTTTCATAAAATGTAATTACAGTATTGATTGTAAACGTTGTTTTGGATTTTAAAATATTCTTTTCCTACCATTGTTTAATGGAATATGTTTCGAAAAATTATGTAACCCTTAAAAACTTTACCTTTCCGTGTACGCCCCATAACAATCATCCTGCTGTGTCTCAAACTATTTCTAGTGGGTGTATGTCGTCCGGCGATATTATTTCCAGTAATATTCTGAGGAACAGTGGTATTTAAAAAGTTTGCCTGTGTCGGATTTCCCTCAAAAACAATTTCCCGTGGTTGCACCGAGTGCCTTTCGGACCTGGGCGTTTCGTAATTTTGAAAATTGTCGTAAAGACTGACCGGTCTGCTCCCATTCCTGCTTTGGTTTTCATTGGCGAGATTCGTACGAGGTAGCGTAACACCTTTGGTTTCCATTTCTTTTATTTCTAAATTCGTTCAGTGCATTTTTGTCACTCTTCCTAAAAGTAATTGCGATTCCGATAGCACAACTAATTTTATGAGTCTGATCGTGGTCATGTATTAATTCTTTAGCTTAGTATGCTTTCCATGATTTCAGCGAGTTGGTTTTGTTGCAACTTTTATAACTCTATTCCAATATTATTACTTTTTATTGACAGATTTGATTTATGAATAATTTTGTTATGTTCAGATTGTTTATGCATTTCGAAATGTTATTTGTTTAGCGCTTGGTACCGATGAAATTAAATTTTTTAATTAAAGTTTTCAGCAACAAAAGTCGGTCCCTATCAGCACGATTTCTCCAACGTTAATTACTGCTAGCATTAAATTAAACTGAAAAGAACTGCCAAAACCTTAAGTGGCTAATAAGCTTTCAACAACCCATTTAATTGCATGGTGAAAGGTTACTTATAATTAAAAAGAAATAAATTTCAAGTGCAGAAAATTTTATATGAGAAATTTCAAATACAAAATTGATTCATTAGAAATTCTTGAAGATAGTTTTATCGATTTATTTTTTATAATCGTAGCTTTTCAAATAAAATAAGTAATAAAGAAATTATTCGATCACATTCTGGCGTTAGGAAAGTTTTTACAACGCGTAATAAAGTCTAATATTTCCAATCAGCTTTTTCCAAATCCAAACCAATAAATCTTAAATTGATTTAAGATTGAATGGTTCAAACTGCACGTTTACAAAGAATAATAAACAATGAATAATTACCCTCGTAAACTGTTCAACATATCTATTTTAGATTGACGTCAACTGAAAATGCTCAAAAGGAATTTTCGAATCCCGGGAATAGAAAAATACGTTACAATAAAAGATTCGATTTTTTTGTGTAGTAAAGAAATAATTACTGTAAAAACTTCCACTAATTTACTTTTAATTATACGCTACGCCTAAAATCGACTATCAAACAAAAATTTCACATTGTGTTGCATTGAAACAGCGGTTCTTAAAATATTTTCGAGACCACCCGCAATCCAAAAAGGCGAGTTTTGAAATTTTTTTGGAACCGCCACTGCAATAATAGTTTCTTTGTATGCAATAATTAACGCACTTCTGCGTGAAATTGACGAGTTTTCACAACGCAACCTACTCTAATTACCTACTCACAGAAATGATTTCGTACCACACCTTTGTAATAAAATGATCCCTAATCCGGTTGAGGAAAAAATTTACGTGTGGGCAGCCCCAATATGACCATGAAAAGACAATAGGGTGAGATTTTTTGGAATGTTGAAATTTAAGAGTAAATACCTGCATGTCCCTATTTAAAAGTTTTGTCGTTTAAATCCATTTAAAGTCTGTTTATTATGTAAAATTTATGCACAAATTCACCGAAGAAACCACTTAAATGGGTATCAGTCGATTACTATATTTATTTATGCGCACGTACATTTCATTAGATATGTATGTATCAAAAACTGGTTTTGTAATAGCGAAATTTTCAATGCCGTACATCCGTCTATACAGAATAATACTAAAGCGGTCGTAGGTTCTTGTTTTTTGAAAGGAACACGATTATTTGAACGTCACACACGCTGAGTTTGTTGTTGAATAGGAAACGCATCGCTCGTTTCAAAATATATCCGACTCTTTCTATTGGTGGTGGGCACCTTTTTGCTGTAACAACTTTGAAATTTCAGCGTTTCTCAAACAAAAAATCAAAATCCGATCTCAATTTCGAATTCCACAATTACAACAAAAGTCCACGATTCGTTGTGGCGCCAAAACATTTTTTCGGTAATTTTCTTAATTAAAAAAAAAATGTTGGAAATCGCACATACTTATGTAATAAATTTTAATCTTGTCAGGTTGTAAACTATAAAAGTAGAAGTTATTAAATATGTCCTTAATGACGTAAGATTTCTTTGTTCACAATGACGGAAAGTGTATAATTAAGGCAATATGACAAGTAAATAGCGGACATTGTAGGCGCACAAATTAACAGTTCAATTAATCAACGATTGAGGCACTATTATAATAGGCATGTAATTGAAAGGGTCATTTAAAAACCGGGAATCAATTTTTTTACACAACGTTGCAGCATATAAGTTCATAGTCCTCAAGAGTTATAGCTTATTGTTATGCTACCAACAAAAATAAAATGCATTACAACATACATTGAATAGATGATGAATGTTACTGGTGTATTGACGAAATAAAGATAGCTTTTTCATAATTTATCGCTTTTTTAAATTATCTTTTAGTCGAAAGAACATTTTATCAGAATGTTGCAAAATATAACGTTTTTCACAATATTTTTATCACATAATAATAAATATAAATAATACCTTATCGGAATAAATTATCATTAATACACATTAAAAATTAATTTGTATTTATTTCTTGCAACCGTGTATGGTGTAACAAATTACAAATTGAATTTTAAAATTGTTTAAAATATTGAGTGGTGTAATCGAAATACAGTAAAACCCCTCATAGTGGACACCCCTCTTAATGGACATTTTTTTATTAGTCCCGGCATTCCTCCATAAGATTACATTATACAAACACCCCTCTAATGTGGACACCCCTCTATTACGGACATTGGACACTACTTGTCTTCCCGAACTTGGGATTTCCCCCTCTATTGTGGACACTTGATAAGCATTTTGGAGAATTGATATCATGTTTTCAAAAAAATACTATTGTAACTTGTGGTGAATTAGACACACATTAAAAACGTTTATTTTAAATAAAGGCAATGAACCTGCTCTGTATTAATTATCAAATTTGGAAATACATTTTGAGGAGAAAAATGTTCTAATATGTATAAACATAATATATGTTTGCGTATAATGTTTAATAAACTGCTTAAAATTTGTAGTAGTTTTGTAAATTTTCGACAAAAATAATTAGGACCCCCTCAAATACGGACACCCCTCTATAGTGGACAGTTTTGTCCAGTCCCTTGAGTGTCCACTATGGAGGGGTTTTACTGTAATTTAATTTAAAAATAATTTTGTTATACTGGGTGTCTAATGAGTCGTGACGAAATGATTCATAAAGTGGAGATGCACAGCTTGACTGGTTAGACACCTTGTAAATAAAATTCTTTTCTTTTGTTTTACTCTGGAGAACGGAAAATCGTCAAAAGACACTTGTCGGTCCACGCAGCTGGTACCAAAAACAAATCACAGATGAAATGTTGTTTCTGTAGTAAATACATTAGAATATTGTTGTCAAACCCTATCTACTTAGGTCCATGAAAATAGTTTTTATTCATAATAGATTAGTTAATTTAAAAAGTTTTAAAATTAGTTGTTTCAAAGTGAGATATCAAAGGAGGTATCTACTTTCAACTTTTTACCTGCCGTGAATATGTATTTATAATTACTTGTACAAGTAACTTAAGACATTATTGCTTAACTAGTCCAGTAGGCAACAAATAAGATTCATAGAAATACACATACATAAAAAATGTTGTGTTGTGTTAATGCAGCTAATTCAGCTATGGTTAATTTTATAAAATAAATGGTTTCAATGATATCAGTTTTCTAAGAAGTTGGGGTAGTTGATGTAATTTAAAATAAATTTAAATCTAATGAATTACATCAATCTTCAAGAAAACGAAGTGGTGATAATAACCACACTTTTCAAAGTACTTGAAAGGAGACTTTATTTATACCTGGAAATCTCCACAAGAACATGTAAGGCTCGATGTATACGAGCGATAGTTTTGGACGAGCTCGCTGCGTTATTTTCTCGCGCGTTCTAGCAGTCCACGCGAGAGACCGGTGTGAGAAAATAAAAAGACTGGGAAAAATATGACACCTTCAATATTCATAGGAAAATAAAAGAAATAACAGAGATAACTATAAAAGAACTTTCAGCCCTCTAGAAGACAAGGGCGGAAACATAATTACCAAAAACCAAGAAAAGCTTAAACGATTGACAGAATACATCGCATGCGAAGAAACCATAAATCAAGAATAAGAAATGATGTTCACATGTAAAGCGGTGGTTGCACTGACATCAGTTTAATGCATTTTTTTTTGTTAATACGTTGAAACATACAGGGTGATTCCTAAAAAACGTCCCACGCTCTAACTCAGTTATTTATTTCCCGATTTCAGAAAAAAAAATATAATTAATTAGTCGAATAAGTACTACAAGAAGGTATTAATTTGGATTTTTTCCCACATTAACTTCAATGTGAAGCGACAGTCAACTTTTTTTTCAAATGGCAATGTACAGGGTGAGTTAAGTTTTACCGCTCGTGGCAAAATAGACCTTTAAAATAATTTGTCAATTCTCATAAATTGCATGAGTAATTTTATATTATTAAGGTACATAGAAATCAAGAAAAAATCTTTTTTTTTTAATCAAGTAAAATTTTGGCTTTTTTTCAATTACTAATTGTTCAATTTATTAGTTTTTTTGATGTACGAACAGTAAAATATTTTCACACAATTTAGTGTAATTGAAATAATTTTAGTAATTTGCGTTTATTAAATAAAGCTATTTCCGTATTAGAAGGTATTTTTTAAATGATTTACGACATAAGTAGACTAATTTACCAGACAATGGTATTGATGTAGGGGTGCTTGAAATATTATTTATGGCGGTCACTAAACTGAACTTAAGAATGCAGGTCTATCGGCAACTCAAAAGCTGTCTCGTCCAGTTTGATGGGTCGATCATAAACTATTGTTAGGATGGTAAACCGCATTATCTATTGTTAGAAAGTCATAAATAGAAGCATTTTTTGTGCTATATCTTAAATTTGATTTAACTCAAAAAGTAATCATTTTTTTACGAATCAAATTGCAGATATTAATGCTACGAATAATTTGACAAATTTGGAAATAAAAAACCAAACATAGAAATTTTACCCAAAACTCTTTGTTTTACTTTTTTGGCTTCAAATAAAAATATTTTGGAAAATTTGTAGCACTAATCGAAAGCGTAAACTTCAACTGATGTAACATGTAAATTGCATATTTTCCCCTCAATCTTTAATAGGTATTATGGCCTGGGCGGTAAAACTAAACTCACCCTGTATATGTGAGCTACGACCCGACCTCCATTTCCCGGATAGTCTAAACAAAGTCGCGCATTTGATTAGATAAACAAAACAAATCTCAGTATGGTCCAACCCGAGGGGGATTATTCGATCTACCTCCGGGGTGTTCGGATGTATTTTACTTAATAAAACTTCGAATATTTTTATTGTGTGTTTTTGATTAACAATTATCACCCCTTAGATTACATCAGGAGTGGAATCCTCTCACACCACAAAAACACGAAAATCCATAATGGTAAATACGTTGTCAATTTTGAATTCGAGTTGATCAAAAACTGTTCATTCGATCGAATTTCAGAAAAAGACGAAAACCGGTCCGCTAATGGCGTACTATGCATCCTAAAAACTTCGCAATTTATAGGTTAATATTGAACAGTTTATGCCGGTCGAGTTGCTACTTGCTACTGCTACCTACGTCTTTTATATGCAATCTATTCTCTGAAATTTTCCGTTGTTATTTTAGTTTTACATATTATCAAGCTTTCAAAAAGGTCTCTAGATTAAGATTTTGTAAAACACGGTCAATGTTTTTAGGTTTTACTTACGATTTTCACACTTATTTTTGACTCCGCCTTCACATAATTCGCGGTCTGCTACATATTAAAATATGTACCTCTACTTTTACAGGGTGAGTCAAGTTTTAGCGCCGGTGGCAAAATAGCCCTTTACAATAATTTGCATGAGTAATTTTATATTGTTAAGGAACATAGGAACAAGAAGAAAAAATTATTTTTTTATCAGGTAAAATTTTGGCTTTATCTCAATTACTAGTTGTTCAATTTATTAGTTTTTTTGATGTACGAACTAAAATACTTTCACACAATTTAGTGTAATTGAAAGAATTTTACTAATTTGCGTTTATTAAATAAAGCCATTTCCGCATTCGAAAGTATTTTTTAAAATGATTTACCGGACAATGGTAATGATGTAGGGTACTTGACTTTTTATTTATGGCGGTCACTAAACTTAACTTAAGAATGCAGACCTGACGGCAACTGAAAAGCTGTCTCGTCCAGTTTGATGGGTCCATCATAAACTATTGTTAGGGTGGTAAACTGCATTATCCATTGTTAGAAAGTCTTATATAAAAGCATTTTTCGTGATTTATCTTAAATTTGATTTAACTCAAAAAGTAATATTTTTTTTACGAATCAAATTGCAAATATTAATGCTACGAATAATTTGACAAATCGTCGGGTTACTGCAAGAACCAGATAACTCCATTTTATGCATGGATTAGTTTAGTACATCTCTAGGTTTCAAAATTGTCATCGAATGCACAACCAAGACAAGATAAGTGTTTGAAAGTGTGAAACATAGCACGTTTAACACTTTCGGACACTTACCTTGTTTTGGCTGTGCATTCAATGGCAATTTTGAGGCCTAGAAACCTACTAAACTAATCCATGCATAAAATGGAGTTATCTTGTTTTTGCAGTAACCCGACGAAATTTTGAAATAGAAAATCAAGCATCGAAATTTTACCCAAAGCTCTTTGTTTTACTTTTTTTGCTTCAAATAAAAATAATTTGGAAAATTTGTAACACTAATCGAAAGTGTAAACTTCAACTGACGTAACATGTAAATTGCATAGGTACTTTCCTCTCAATTTTTAATAGGTACTAGCTGAAGTATCCGGCTTCACTCGGTGTACAAAATTTGGTGACTGTAGGACACTTCTTTTTATGCGAGAATCTGTTTGGGCGATAGCCCCCCCCCCACTAAGATGCACTTGTGTACAAAATTTGGTGCCTTTAGGACACTGCTTTCTATGCAAAAATCTTGTTTTGCGATAACCCCCATCCCCCACCCCGATCGGCACCAAACTTCACAAGAACACTCTCCAGATTATGTTAGTTTTCCTGAAAATTTCATCAAAATCGGTTCAGCGGTTTCCGAGTCTACAGGCGACATACACACATACATACTTATATATATATATATATATATATAGATTATGGCCGCGGCGGTAAAACTTGGCTCACCCTGTACAGTAACAATTCTATTTTTGTGGACGTTTGAAAGTTTTAAATATCGAAATCAATAAAAATAAAAATGCAGATGAATGTTTATTTTAAAAATTTAGTGGTATTTAACTACTACCTCCAATTTTAAAACATACTGCATTGATACTTTTAAAAATACAGAAGATTCAAATCAATTCACTAATTGTATTAAAATAAATATAGAAGCTTTTGTATGTATCTGTTTACAAAACCTACATTTTCATGCAAATGATTTAAGTTGAGTTATAGAACGGCAAAAGATTTAGTGCGTTATACGTCACGCTTTAAATATTTTACAACCGGACCTAAATGGATTAGGTAAATGTAATGGGCGGCACGTGCCGAGGCTAGACAACTCCGTTCAGGAGTGTATTACAATACAGGGTGATGAAAAAAAGGTGCCCATGATTGATATTGGGACAACGCTTTCTGTTGAAGCATGGTGGAAATCGCAACAAAAGTGGTTCAAGTAGACACTGTTTCAAATTTTAAAAAAGTTTGTCTAGGAGCACAACGTGGCAATACTGCACATATTTCTTTTTCTAAAGAATTACTTTCAGGTAGGCCTACTTCTTGTATCTAAGCAACCAACACTGACAGACACTGTCACTTGGGTAAGACAAACAACTGTCACGTTGACATAACTTTTTTTATTTCAAAAGAATTTAATGTAATTAAACAAGAATACACAACAAATAGGTAATTGAAGGGCTGTATGCAAAAAATTCTTAAGTGACGTAGAGATTTTCTACTACTTACTGATTCCCGTTTAAAAGGCCCCTAACCATGTTATTTATTAAAAACAGATCAATCAAAAAGGAAACAATGTGATTTCCAGATCAAATTGAAACATAAAATCTCAAATATCTCAATATGAAAAAGTGTATGCTTCGCCCTGGTGCAGTTTCAATCGCTTCCATAACTGCTTCCTTCAATGCTGGTGTGCGAAATTCACAAGGTCGTCCACCATTTACAGAAATCGGCATTATTTGGCCATTTTCTCTTAATCTTTATTCCACTCTTCTAATTGCGTTAGCATCTGGATGACGTCGATATGGATACAGTCTAGCATATTCTATAGCAGCTTCCGATGCGTTGTTATCTGTCTCACCCAAGCGGCGCAACATGTTTAGATGTTCACTGAAATTGTATTCCATTTTAAGACTTTTTAGGAGATTTGACTTGTACCGTTTAAATTTGACAAGAGAACTGACATCGGAAAGTGAATTATGGCTGCCACCGTTTCCTAGGAGCTTTGCGATGTTGCGACATTGATAAATTTTCCTTGGAGCCAAGAAACCGTACTTTAACATCGATAATAAAGTTGGTTTCAAGAGAGTTTTTACACTTTTTTTTTTAAAAGCACCATCAACTGCATCAAATTTAGACTCTAACGATGAAATTATTACAAAATTGTTAATCGTATAGATTTTTATTGTCTGAGTAGGAAAGCTTATAACTTGGTGAAGAGACAACAAATTCCATTTTGGCTTTCAAATTCGTGTTTCGCTAGAAATCGTCTATAACATGTAGCTAATCATGGGCACCTTTTTTCATCACCCTGTATATTACATTTTTCGTACATAATATAACAAGCGAGTCTAAACAGGACAATCTTTAAGGTGATTGCATAGTTAGTTAACTAATCATGGTACCATGAACCCTAAGCCAGTAGGTCAACCAGTTTTTATTTAAATTATACATGTAAGCGTAGTTTAAGTTATTTTCGTACTAGGCTTTAGTTTAACTATATAAGTATTTGTTTCATGATCTGTAATTTGTGTGCCTAATTTGGCACTCCCTTGTATTTACACTATCAATAGACACGGCCCCGGGCGCTTTAATAATAGTTATCTCATGTGTAGACAATTAAATAATTGTTTAAATGGGAAAATTTCCCTAATACCACCCTGTGTAGGTTTACATAAAGATTTGTAGGTAAGCAAATTTATAATTTACAGGCACACGCCGCTCCTTGAACTTTCATTGTGTGCTAAGGGTCCATTGTAAGCTACTTAAAGCGTAAAGTCATAACCACACTAAATGTTTTGCCGAACAATACACATACTACCTACAACTAAAAATAAATAAACCCTCAACTTCTAACATAAAAAACCATTAAAAATTTTAATGGCGTTTTAACAGAAATTTGTACTCACAGCAGTAAAACTGATAAAAATAATCTTCATGAAGTGTAGACAAAGGATTTAAAACAATGCTCTTCTCATTATCACTCCTTAGACTTCTTGCCACTGATTGATTTTCAAAAAAATCTGTTTCTATTGTTTGGATTTGAAGGAGATTCATAATTAATGTCTGAATAATGAAATTGTGCAGTGAAATGAGATTTTATTTTTAGCACCCAAGAAAGTACGTATCTGAATAAGAAACATGTGTAAGGTACTTTTAAAATAGAACAATCTTAAAATGCTTTTATTATAAAAGGTCTTGAAGGGTAAAATAATTTTTAGAATAATTTTTAATTTATTTATTTAAGTAAAATAAATTATAATTGTACAAGCTACTAATAAAATGGTAAAATGGTTCAAAAATTCTATCACAGAACTACTATAAAATATCAATAAATATTTAATAAATAAGTACTAAATCAATTTAAGGCACCACAATGATAAAAGAAAATTATTAAAAATATGAGTACAAATTGGCCAAGGCAATAAGATTCAAGAAAAAAATTCGTTTTACGAAGTATCACTGTTGTGAACTTTAGTAAACAGGAATGACTTACATTTCATAATACTTATTCAGGTTAAAACTTGCACACCCCTTAATAAAGTTCCACTAGAACAACTAAATGAATTTTCAGAGTTTTATTTCTATTTATCACACTTACGACTGCAGGGTCGAAGTTGGACTATCAGGATCTTGGGATAAATCTAAAATATCTTCTTGTAGTAAACTGTGTTTGTCATCTTTCTTTTTATTGCTTTTCTTTTTTTTTCTGTTGATAACGCCGTCGTCTTCATCCATCATTTTAACTATTTGGGTTTGGTCAGATGAATCAATTGGTGCAACAGATATGTCACGAACAGCACGGAATTTACCACAGTTATTCAGATGTTCATTTTCTAGTCGGAAAAAATTCCAGACAAATCTACGAAATACTTCTAACGGTGCTAAAATTGAAGTCATCAAGTCAGCGTTTACATAACCCATTTCAGTCACATAATACGATATTGCCCATGCAAAACGTAGTACAAGATCTTCAATTATGGCAAAATAATAAAAGAACTGAAAGTAATGGGTAATTTAGATTAGTGGTTAACAACTACCGTTTCGGCTTACTGTAGATGAGTACACAATTTCTTCCCTTAAAAATTTGTTTTCACCAGCTGATTTATCAAATAAACCCCAATCCATTTTTATATCCCATGTGTACGCATAACATGAACTGATGATGGAAGCCCCTATCCATAAAAATACATAGGGATTGGTCGATCCGCTCGATTGGTAATAATCTAAAAATATAGAATTTAATTGTTAATTTATGCAGATTTATTGGAATGTAATTTTTTTTAACATAAATTGTTTATAATCGACATTTTAAAAATGAATAGTTAAGGTGTGCACTTTTAAAATGTATACTTATTATGAATAAATTTAAAACTTGAAAATTGATTAATAATTTTCGATGTTATTTTGATTTCTTAGTAATGGTGTAGACATAACAATTTGGTTTCTTCAGCTTTAAAATATTAGCCTTTTGTAATGTGCACCTAATTACCAAAAATGTAACAATAAAAAAATGGAATCAAATTTTTGTTCAAATTTGATGTTTAATGTGCCCTGAAGATTAAAAAATAATCAACACATTAAATATTTTGGCACTGATTGTTTTTTAAAAATTTTATTTTCTATTTGATAGAGATACTGTGATTGTTAATACAGTAGATGCCGCTTAATTGGTTCAGTGGTCAATTAAATTAGAGTGTAATAACCAAATCCACTTGAACATATATTTCAACGTTTAACCAAATTGGGTACCAACGTGATGCAATTAAGGGGCATCTACTGTATATTTTTTTTTTTTATGTATTTGAATTTTCAGGGGTGAATAGATAAAATGGGCATCCCTGAATATTGCTATAAATTTTTTGTTTCCAAGTCAAAGTATTTTTTTTTTCTAATGCTAACCAAATTACTGATGTGTAATTGAAGTTGCTTGATATTAGCCAATGAAAACTTAATATTGATAAAATGTCTTGGACCGTGAGATGGGCAATTAGGGGAAGGTCAGCTAATAGGACCATCGCGAAACAAATTTTTGGTTTGTGCATTGAAATTTATGAGATCTGGCATGATCTTTACCTTGGTAATTTGATTTTAAACTGGCAAAAATAACAACCAAAAAAGTTGTTGAATATTTTCCTGCATTAACAAGATGAGGAAATGCTTCTTTAGAATCTCTGTATCTTCTCAAACATTGGGCAAAACGAATCCATGCTGGAATGCAATTAACGAGCGGTCTTGTTATATCAACATATGGTTTGCAAATGGAATTGCCTACAAATATCTAAATTAGTTTACCATTAACCAATTGATTTTGCAAAATAATTTACTGTCACCAGCAAGCCAGGCGCTGTCACACACATAAAAACATAACAAAAAATGAAAATCGACGAAGCCAGAAGCGAAACTGTTTAACTGATCCGCTAGCCAGAAATCAGCAAATGTAACTTGACAAAGAGGAGCAGTGAACATTCTGAGCTAAAAGAAAAAATTAAAACTTCACATCTTCTAAACACAAAAAATCCTTACACAAACTCTCAGAAACCAAAATCTTGCGTCATGCCTAAATACCCTGATCGGATTTGCAAGAAATACAATCATAATAATAGTTAAACTTAATGGATTTATGTAAGGCGGAATGCTTAAACTGTCACTGTACAAAAAACTGAGCAAACTAAGAGTCCAAATTACGCCGAAAATTGCAGCCATTTCCATCAAATGTTGTTCAGATAGGTGATTTCGGGGGTCTAATTCAAAAATGAGCACATGGTTGACACCGGAAGACCTCCAACCGTACACATTTACACCAATTAAAAATAAAAATTCGATTATTAGTAATGGTCCCCGATATAATCGAAAGGCAATTTTTAAATTTTCATTGGTACTATCATGGAAAGTTGCTGAAATTAAGAACATTTAATAAGAAAAAAAAAAAAATTTTAAACTGACCTGATAAGACCACTGTAATAAACAAAACAATGAAGGAGCCAGAAAACAAACCAACTTTAAACGTGGTCCAAGGAGATTGCTGTTCTCCCAAAGGCGGGACTCGCAATCTTTTCATTGCTCTTTGCCTATCTCCAGCCTCTAATTCATTCGTAACCGTTGCCTCTGTGTCATTGATGAGTTTATCAATATCTTTGTTTATGTAAAAGTGTGATGTTTCTACATTTTCTTTTCTCCATTTTACCCCTACATCCGTAGTGAATAACTTATCGTGTTTCTTCAGGATTTTTCTAAATCCAGTAAAGTTCAAAGTTTGGTAATTTTGAAGCAAAATAAGGCTGAGATAAAATTCACTATACGCAAGCCTAATCTCCTGCAATTTTCTTGTTGGCACTTGTTCTATTTTTTCGTCAAATTTCTTGAGTCTCGAATGGGTCAGTTTATTTTTCTGCCCCATGGCGGCCATGGAAGATTTGGTTTCGCTAATTAAGGTTGCATATTTCCGAGTGGCTTCAGCCAATTTTTCTGAATAAAATGTGTTAATCTTTTTTAGTTCCTTGTCACAGTAGTGGAAAAATTTCTCATCAAAATTGCAAAAATGCCTCGTCACAATCTCTGCTTCGACGCTCTCTGAAGACGGCGCCTCCTCCACCGCTAAATACAGCATTGTTTTCATGTCCTGAAATAAAAAAAATTGAATTTAGCGCCTTTTCGGTCACGTGCAACCACTTGTTGAAAATTAAGAAAGGGCTTTTAATATAACCTAGTAACAATGGGCATTGTCTTGTATAAAATTTATTAGCGAGATTCAGTTGTTACCTCGTAATTGATGTATTGTTTTCTCCATTCTGGGGTGATGTGAGCACTTAAATGTTCAGTAAACTTCATTTTCAACAGCTCGGCTTGGCATGATGTGAAAAAAAGACCGTCCTATGCGAGGACACTGCTTTTAAACTGACGTGCGTTTACTATTTGTGACTACTTATCTATGTTTATCTAATTGGATATGTTTGTTTAATCTTTAATATAAAGCAACTGATTTAATTGCCACTGGTTTAGTTACCGATTCTTTAAAAAAATGTGGAATTTAAGCCGCCGAGTTGGAAATGTTGCGATTTGAGAGTGCGTTGTTTACAATTTTTATATTAAGTTTCAGTAGGGAAGACTAAATATGTAACTGTATGTATAAATAGTGAAAACGAAATAGCCTATTAATTCTGAAAATAAAACAAACATATTCAGGGACTTTTCCGTTTGGTACGTTCCGCATATAAATGTTAATTCGAGGAATCACCAGCGGAAGTAAATATTGAGCTGCTTCTGTAAATGTTCAGTTTCAACTGGTTGTAAATTAAACAGCTATAAACTTAATTTTCGCGCTTATTTAAGATTAAGAAATTCATGTTGACCGGTTTAATTTGAATTTGCAAAGGGATTAGCGATAAAACAGAAGTCTTGGTTATTTATTATTATTATGCCCGTAAGTAGAATAAGAAGAGGTATGCTGCGCGACGAGAATGATCAGAACGCAATCCTTGTGACATAATATTTCTAATCACCGAGCCATTACTTTATCAATTGGGTTTTTTACCCTTCTAACATATTAGTTAAATTTGCAGTAAATTAAATTATAAAAATGAGTGCGTGGAGAACAGTCGGTCTCAAGTAAGTCATTCCCCGCTGTAAATAATTCCAGTAATAAGGCTAAATTGCAGCTACATAAATTATTCCAACATTGCTGCGAATATACTCCGCAGAACACTGAAACAAAAATTCCAAGTGGACGCAGGGAAAAGAAACGATTGCCATGTTAAATTCACTAAGTGGGCTGGGGGTAAAGCTATAAGTAAGTATTTTAAAGTATTTGAAATGTGCTCATTCATGATAAAATTTGCCTTTAGGTGAAAAAGAATAAGTTCTTCAGTAAGTTGCGCTTTGCCCCTGTCATTTTTTATTCAGTATTTTTGCATGTTTAGTAACTGATTTCAGACTCCAATATAACGTGCAATGCAACCACTTTGATTTTGTTTTGTGGATGAACTCAAATAATCTTTAATTTTCGAGTATCCTCCTGAATGCATTATATTTAATTTCCTGTTCTTGCATTTACCTAAACACATGTACATTCTTGTAATTGTATGAAACTTAAATCAAATTTTATTTTTCAGAGAATTAAAAGCCAGGATGAGTAAAAATATGTCTACTAATGTAATTCAATATAGTTAATAGTTTGATGTAAAAGCTGTTAAATACTAGAAATAAAAGTGGGATTTTTTTGCTTTGCTATTTTAACTAGTTAAAAATAACAGGTACTCTTTGGGGAATATGAGGAGTGGGGACTAAAAATCAACAAAAAAAAACGAATAGGAATTAGACCATCAGCATGATTTAATAAATAAATTGTTGTTTCTCTTTTAAATTAAAAAGTAAAGAGCTATCACTGGAAATGGATTTTTGGTGACAAAGTGGTGAGTGGGGTGGGGTAGTGGGTTTTCACATTAGAAGAGTTAACACCATAGATATACCATAGATATGGTAGAACAAAAAAGACTAATGTAGTATATACACCTAAAGTGTATGGGTGACAATAAGCGGCTAAAGAAGGCATGGACTTGGACCTCAGCTGAGAAAAGGAAACAAGCAATCGTAAACTGTGGAGGTTGAGAAGCGATAAACAACAGCAGCTGTATATACACCCTGTTTACTAAACATGCGGCAAAAATTCAGGGAATTTTGTTTCGAAGATGCTGGCCGATAAAAGTTTGGATTATTTTACAGTAATTTTTTCCTATGTGGTAATTTTAAGACATTAGAGTACATGACCCCAGTAGAAAATGAAGAAGACTTGAGAAAGCAGATAATTGATGGGTGTAATGTAATAAAAAACAACCCTGGTGTTTTTGAAAGAGTTCAGCAGTCAATGAGGAGAAGGTTGGATGCATACATCCTAGCTGGTGGTAGTCATTTTCAGCAGTTTTTATAGATTAGATCATGTATACATTTACATCCCTGTAAATATGGGTTCACTTTACGCCGGCTTTTGTAGGAGTGGACTGCGGCGTAAACTGAGGGCTACTTGTAGATAAATAATCGTTTAAATTTTATTCTACAAAGTTGAAAACACCTATTGCAAAGATTGAGCTGTTAATTATTTTGTTACTACGCCCATCTTTTCTGTGGTCTTCTAAACAGCCTCGAGTGTCTGTTGGTTTGTGGTTTAACATCAGGGGAATTCTGTTTGTGCTAACCAAGTTTTAGAAAATTCTGCTTTGAAAGCATTAAAGTTTTATTGGGAACAATATCGTATGTCACAAGAAAAACATATGGTAATTGGGTTGCCTATCAGTTTTTGGTCATTACCTGCATTCGATGAATTACCAATAAAATGTTTTAACCTTTACTTTTTTATGATTATTACTGTTATGGGTTTTGCGTTAAAAGAAATAAACGGACAGGAGTTTCCAACTTTCTTGGAAATTTATTTGGCAAAGTAATATTTAAAACTGTCTATTTTAGTTCATAAAATTTTTATTTACCTTAATTACAAAGGTATACAGACATACTAGGATATTTATGGGAGAAAATTAAATTATTGGTTTTTCCATTTATTTGACTCATAAATTCGAATTAATGGTAAAAACCGAAAATTCCTTTACATTGAACAATAATTAAAACAAACTTAAAATGGGTAATTAAGCTTTAATTTTTGTCTTTCTCTTTGATATGTATCTTGTTTAAACACTTTTGGTATGTACTTATAAACCAGTTTGAAATGTTTGGAAAATTGCATCTGACACAGCGTTGCAAAACGGCGCTCTTTATGTTACTTTCAGCAATTCAAAGATTGCTGAACTGGTCGCTTGATAATCTCATATTATTTTATAAGGGATTGGTTTTCATTTGGTTTACCCATCTGGACGGCGATCTTCCACTTTTCCTTTTAACAGGCACTTTTACATTGCGCCCGTTCATCTAGCAATGTGACCAAAGTAACTTAGGTAGATAATATGATTTTTTGTCCTTAACAGTTTGTATTCGATATTCAGTTCTTGCAGAATCGATGCATTAGTACGGCATTCCTGTTATGAGACGTGAAGAACCTTTCGATACATCCACCTTTCGAAAGCTTCAATCTTTTTTCTGCCTGTTTGTTTAAGCGTCCAAGTTTCGGAGGCATGTATTACGATTGGAAATATGAGCTTGGTGCTTTTAGTTATGGTTCTGTCTTTCCATATCTGCTCAATTTGGTTGTTGCTATTCCTTCAATTGCCAACCTTTGCTATATTTCATCTGTAGAGCCAAGATAGACAAATCTATTCACCACTTCAAACCCAAATACTTGTCTGGTATGTGGGAGATTGTTTCTGCTTCGGTCATTGATCGTGATTTTAGTTTTAGAGCTATTTATTGAAATCTTATTCTAGTAAGTATACCATAATAAATATTTTACGCTACCGAAAACTGTCTTCGATGGAAAACGTTTTACTTTTCTAAACTCTTTCATTAACATTAAACGGTTTTTTTTGTGGCGGTACCTACAGGGCAACGAACTTTTCGTTGGATTAAATTACGCAAATTATTCACTGAGATGCCTATGACTTTTGAAGTGTTTAACTGCACTTTTTGATTTACATACATAAACAAAAAAATTCCATTGAATTTTCGTTTAAATTGTTGTTGAATTTTCGTTTAAATTGTTCAAACAAGATTGCAAGTACTAAAAAAACTGGCTTGAACAAATCTTTTTTTGTTTGGTAACGACGCAAATCTGGACCTTGGAAACTGCCTGATAATTTCTACACATTTGAAAAATATGCTAAATTAGAAAAAAGCCGGTAAAGTTCAGATAATTTGATGTATCATTTAAAACGTCGCCACCGGCGACTCGTTAGATAAACGTTTCAATTATGAAGTAACATTAATTTCTTGTTTATTCATGCTTACCGACATTTGAAAAGTGCATTTTTTATTCTCGACGTAATTCAGTGATTTGGTTCCCAGCCAGGAAATAATTTTGCAACAGAGATGACTCTATCTATCTATCGCATTACTGAATGAATGTTTACTTCACTTATCCAAAACATATTTATTATGTTAGTATTTCACGTACTTTACTTACCGATTTAATTAATTTCCTTTTTTTGTGGTCTGCTACCTACTAATTTTTGTTATCATAATCAAAAATAATATTGTTAATGTTTTTTCGAAGATGCAGAACAGTTACTTGTTGCAAAATGTAACCTTGTAAATTTTTGAAATTACAGAAATTACCTACATTAACAAATCAATATACATTAGCATACAACATAATTTGTTATTTATAATAATTATATAGAAGAATGTTATAAATCAGTATGTAAGGTATGCAAATACGATAATTGTTTGCAAACAATATTAAATGGCGCTACTACTTTTAATATTCATGCAATTACTTGAATTCTTGTAATTTTAGTCTTACAAGTAACTTTGTTTGTTTACTTTTACTTTCTTTCTTTATTATTGTTTTAAAAGGTTTGAAGACTACCACTATAAGAGCCAGCGCATAGTGCAACATTTTAATCGGCTGATAGTTTAGTCGGGTTGGGTTGCATTCGCGCACACTAGGCAAACTAAACTGCTTGGTTGGGTGTTGGTGCGCAGACTGTACAACTAATCGGCCGATTGATTGCAATAATGATTATTCGTTTTTACCTACCCTACTTAAATTACATCAAACAGAACGCGTCTGTGACGAACTATCGAATTTTACAGAATACAGAATAAATAAATAAATACATTAACCCTTAAGGAGGTGGGCTCTTGTACCTATAAAGTACAATACTTTTAGTTTTCTGATTCCTGTTGCAACCTGTTGGCAGTTATTTATTCAAATCACCTTTCTATTCTTCTATTGTCATCCCCACCATCAAATGGAGTTGTAAAATTTTCATTATTTATAAAGTATTTTATTAATTTTCCCCTTTATGACGTCACAATGGACATTTCAGAACGATGTGATTCGGTAAACTAATAATTATCCACGAGAAAAAAACAAAAAACTTAAATTTTGTATATTATAAAGTAAGAAAAATGTACAAAAACTACGTGTTGTATAAAATACAACGGCGCGCCTACTTACGTTATGAAAGGGTTGAGATAATTTCGAAGGACCGGTATGTAATGTTAAAATTTGCGCATGCATAAGGTACCGACTGGGATACATACAAGCGTACACCAGACTCATAAAGTCAAAATATTTAACAATGTCGAAGAGGTAAAATATATTTGATTGATTGTTCATGAACGTAAGACTATAATTTGTAGCGACTCTAATGGTAAGTCAGAAAAGAAAAATTTGCAAACTGGGAATAAAAAATCGCGGCTGGGGTACAAATGCACCCGGCCGGTGTTATGAAGGTTAACTTTGCGGATAGCTACTAACGACTATAATTGACAGTCATAAATTATTACTTTTACTCCTAGGATTCCAATATAATGGTATTTTAGACTAATTACAACTTTTGGAATTTTTTTTTTACTTTGGATATCTTTGTCTCAATCACACTGATCCCGAAAAGTGAAATTTGCCGAAATTGGGAGATATTATTTTTATAAAAAAACAGTTTTTATTTAACATTTAAAACTGGAAATTTCTAGCCTTATGCCAGTGTCATGTATGCACCTAATTTCAAATAAATAACTTTCAATTAAAGTGATGGGACACCAGGTACCACCAGGTGCTGTAATCAGAAAAATCCACAACCATTTTGACAATCGCAACCGCAACTACGTAAGTTGTAAAATGTGAAACTTCTTTGCATTGTCCGATTGTTATTGTACCGTAGCAAATTTCGCGGCAATGTAATCATTATCAGGCCACAAATCTGTTTAAGATGTTGCCAGTACCTTGGGCGTAAGCCAAGTCGGCAAAAATTTAGTTTAAGTATATGCTCAATTTAAATCAATGTAATTAAATACTAATTTTGCTCATTAGCAAAATTAAATTACGATTTGTAAAATTTTACCACTAAATTTGATGAATTTTGTGTTCTGCATAACTAAAGTTAGTTGATTTTACGGTTCCAAGCACGGAGCATTATAACTTGACTTATAATTTCCAAGTCTTTTAAGTCTGGAAGTTGATTTAACCAGTTGTGAAGACCTTTACCCTGATCGTGCCGATGACTTTTTCTGACCATTTATGTCCTTCCAAAAAAAGTCACCGAGTTTGATCGTTTAGAACAAAATTCCGAGGAATATCTGTTTGTTTTATTTGCTTGAATTTTTGGAATTGCACACCATTCATAGTATTCCCTTGTTAATATTGTCGTCCACTGCATAGAAGTACCTAGGTACAAAAAATACTTGCGAACAGTAAATATCATGGTAATAAAAAAGTTTGCACTCGGATGACTTTAGTGCTATCGTATTGGTGTAATTTGTTATCTGTTGATGCTAGAGTTTAGTCAAAACAAAAATTGTGTAAATGTTGAAAAAGTAATATTTGGCAAGCGTATCGGATACATCCGAAATCTTAAAATATCAGTTAGATAATCGAAGGAAATTTTCTAACTAAAAAAAAGTTTTATGATTGTGAGGAAATGATTTTATTAGCTGTTTTAATTGAATTGATATTTTCGTACTTATCTAACAATAAACAATGAGGTCGAGTTCACGATTTCGAAAAAAATCATTAAATTGTAGGTAATTGATTACGTTTGAACTCTTTGAAGTGTTGCTGTGAAATTATTATTTTTGTAGAACTGTGAACGTGTTTTGTAATTGCAATTTTTAACCGCCTTCTAGTAATTTTCTTTCTTGAAAAAAGTACAATATTACAGTACAATTTTGTGGATATGTTGCAGCAATATTTTACAATATTGCACGTAGAACATGATAAATATTACAAGCACAATGTTCCAGCAATGCTAATACTAAAATCTTGGAGTGATGCATACTATCGGAATAATAACTAATCAATATTTAAAAGAAAATTATTATTTTTATATAGAAAATTCTAACTTACAAACTGAGGAATATCATGCAAGAAAAATATCAAAATGAGATAGCTAAAAAGTTAAGAGAAGGACGAATAGAAGAAATAGAGGATATAAATGAAAAGTAGAAAAAATTTAAAAGATTTCAATGTTATCTATCAAATGCAGCATAAGCACTTTTCGAAAATGAAATTTAAGGGAGTTCATAATTCCTTGGTTCATGGGCTGCAGTATTGAAGTCGTCGTTGGGGGCTAGAAATGCCAACTACTTAGATATTATCGCAATTATCGATAACAAGGAGAATTTTTCGATTTTTCTTGACTAGTTCTAGTAATGAAACTCTTTGATAAAAATTTCGGCTGTCATCCAACCTTGTCTTGTTTATGTCTTGGATTTGTCAATAATCAATAGTTTTTGTTTCTCAGAACTGTCGACGTTTGCATAAACTAGAACTGTAAATGCGATCCTTTTCCTTTTGATTTTGGACTTTAAGAGTGTCCTCGGAAGTTAATTTATAAAATACCACTTTGGCTACAATAATAAGAAATTGTGAATCAATTAGAAAAAGTGCCATGCAATATAGTCTCATGGCAAAAAAGGCATGTACAAAAGAATTTCAAAGTATGAAGAATTTATAACATTGAAAGAAATAAATTTACACTAAACTAATTTGTATAATTTTTTAAAGGTGGCGTTTTACTCGGCTGCGCCGGACGACAAACATGCTCACGATTTTTTGATAAGAAATGAAAACTGTTGATGAAATTCTTTTAAAAAGTACAAATTTACGTTCACAAAACTTGATTCGAGTTCCTGGGGGTATTTGAAATGTTAAGTTGGACTGTTTCCACACTATACACTGTGAATAAATAATATTTAAAACACCCCTCGGAACTCGAATCAAGTTTCGTGAACGTGAATTTGTACTTTTTGAAAGAATTTAATCAATAGTTTTCATTTCTTATCAAAAAATCGTGAGCATGTTTGTCGTCCGGCGCAGCCGAGTAAAACGCCACCCTTAAAGAAAAATTTTCATTGCCTTTAATTTACATTTTTCCCCCATTTACGTTTTTTTTGTCGGTTCCTTCAAAAACGTAAAAACGGGGGTTTCACTGGATGTATTTCAAACAAATTTATTGTATGGGCGTATATTATGGTGATTTGAAATTCCATCGGTATATTACTCCTAGTCGTTGTTAAAAATTATGGTTTGGTAAAATCAAATATCGAATCACGGAAAGTTTGGAAGAAAACGAAAATTGTAAATATTTAAATGAATGAATTAAAAATAGACAAAAATATGTACTTTCATTCAGCAGCGGAATCATACTTTACTGTTAAAACGCAAATTACAATTTTACTGCCACATAAAAAATCTCACTTTGGATAATTAACACTATTCGGAAAATAATAACAGATTTTGAGGTTCACAATTAAAAAAAATAAAAAAATCATCTGCAGACGTTAATAAGAAACAATACCGTATATGGATTACGATGCATTGTTTTAAAATTAAACGATTCCAAGAAAAATACAAATGCACAAAAAATTAAGAAACTTTAAGAAATAAATAATATAAAAGTGTGTTAACAGTGTAATTCCCAACTGAAATGTTGAATTGATTAGCAATTTTTGCCGCAGTGGAAAATTATGAGTGTATTCAAACCAACACTTACAAAATTAATAGTTACATACCCTTATTTTACCAATTAAATAAAAACAAAATGTGTTTCATTTTTTGGGCATATCATTAACAAGCACACCTTTAACTAGAAAAACTGAAGCGGAGAAATTCTGTTTTTTGAACGAAAATAAGTCATAGATAATGCAATAACATTTTCTTATCAAAGCGATGCGTCAAAACAAACAGAGTTTTACAATTTGATGATAAACCATAAAAGTGCCTACATCAATACCATTGATTTCCAAATATTATATATTTTTTATGAGCTGTTTTTTTTACAACGAATTAGCTTAGCTACTATTTTATTAATCATTCGTGTGCATATTTACCTATTGTAATTTATTGTAGATGATTCACAATCATTGAAAAACGTTTTGTGGTCGCAATTTTTGTAATTTAGTGGCATGAATCAGTAGAATTTTTATTGTGCATAATAAAAATTCCGAAAAGGATGAATGAAGTGATAATTTATGTAAATCAGGTCCGGTTTTTAAACATGATTTATTTAAACTGAACTAAAAATTCGTATACCGTTAGATGTCGGATGTGCATTACATTTCAATTATTTCTATTTTCCAAGAGTTTCTTACTTGCGCTAAATTTTTTACCTCACACTATTCTATTTCTCGTTTTACAGCTGCTTGTCGTATTTGTTCCTCCCATCTCATTCTAGGTCTTTCTCTTCTATTTTTTCTTTGTATTCTACCTTTATGTGCTTGTTTGGTTATTCTATTTTCATGCATTCTGTGTAGGTGTCCTCAGCAATCAAATTGCCTCTCTTCAACGACTCTTTTAACTGGCTTTAGGTTTCTTCGTTGTATTACAATTTCATTCCTAATTCTGTCTTTTCTTGTGATTCCTTCGATCTTTTTTAGGAATCTCCTTTCTATTACTGCTATTGTTTTTATATCTGTGGCCGCCCAAGAGTCACTACATTACTACCTCAATACCTTGCTATATATTATCAAAATGCACAAAAATACACACAGACGCTAAGAGAAAACATATTAATCAAATTAATAGTGCCAGGAAAACTAATTCAAACGAATACGGAATAAGTAATGATACAAATGGACCAAAGGTGAAAACTTGCATTGGACAACAAGAAAAACACGCAGGAATACACAGAATTGAACAAACTTGTAGAGAAAAGAGAAGACTTGAAAAAACATAATAAAAATGAAATAGAGAAAGCGATAGAGAGACACATGGCAAAGAGCTATGGAAAGTTTTTTTTTGGAGTAAAATTAATTGATAAGAAACACAATAATTGGTTTAGAAATAAAGCAAAAGTCAAGGAAGCAAGGCTAAAATGGAATTTCGGGGGACACAACGCTCAACAGAAAGATTACTGATGATTGATACAACAACGAACGGGAAAAAGGCAAGAGGACGATATCAGATAAGATGGAGAGATGATGTAATTCCTGAGGGACTCACTGGAAAAGAGATGCACAAGACAGGAACACCTGTAGACAATTTGGGACTGTGTCCAAAGTTGGATGAATTAAAATGGGAAGAGGAAGTAGAAGAAGATATCTCTGACTTTCTTTCCTTTGATATTTTTTTTTTCGAAAAATTTGTAATTGAGCATATTGTAGATTCTTCCTGTATTCCTTATTCTCTCTGATATATCTCTGTTTACATTTCTATTTTCTTGTATCGTTGTACCTAAGTTGCTAAACATTCCGACTTGTTTTAGTTGTCTTCCCTCTAGAAATATTTTGTGCTTCTTTTCATTAACCGCCATTATCATAGTTTTTGTTTTGTTCACATTAAATTCCGTATTGAAATGAAATTTGTTTAAATTTTATTGTAAGTTTTCTTCTGAGACTGCTGCCAAAATCATACCATCTTGAATGGTCACTTGTTGCATCTTTCAGTTACCAACTATCATTTTCTTACATCCTTGTTTACATGTTATTTTTATGATAGCATCTATTAGAATTGAAAACAATAGAGGACTGAGCACACAGTTCTGTTTTAATCCATCATTGTTTTATTTTCCACATCTCTTTTTTCTAAAGCTTTACAGCTGTCTTCTCTTTTAACATTGTCAAACGCTTTCTGTAGATCGATAGAGAAAAATAGGTATTTCTCGCCTTTTTTAAGTAGTTTCTCTCTGAGTACAAATATTAGATCTTGGGTACTTCAAGCTCTCCTAAATCCGCGTTGTTGTTCTTTTAGTGTTGGTTCTAATATATTTCTTCGTTTATTTTCCAATATTCTTATTAGTACTTTTCCTGGCATAGTGGTTAATGTAATTTCTCAATAGTATGTACATTGTCTCCTGTATCCTTCTTGGTAATATTATTTCCATATTCCAATCTTTGAGTATTTTTTTTTTATCAACCGTTTAGTAAGTTACGAAATTTCTTCGTTTGCTTTGTCTCACATGTACGTACTTTAACATCTCTGTTGTAATGTTTTCAGTTTATTAATGGCTTTTTTCTACTTTGGTATCATAAGCGAGTTTTTGTGAAACTGAAAGTAGTGTCACAAAGGAACTTTTTGTGAAACGGCTTTTGTTTTTTTTTTTTTGATACTTATTACGTTGGTATTGCCGTAATAGCACGCTGGCCGGCGTCGGGCATCTCTACCGAGCTCCTGTCAAGGTCAAGCCAAGTGTACAGCTTAATTCTTCCATGACTTATTCACAAAAATATCAAACTCGAAATTTTAAATTTGAAGTTTTAGTTGACATATGACACATGACAAATACCAACAGAAGCAGTACCTAATCCTAAAAATCTCTAGAATATGTAGAAAGCACAATTTTGAAATTTTCATGAAACTAAGAGCACCAAAGTAGAAAAAATAGTATATTACACTCGTTTTATAAGACGTATTGTCGCACAATAGATCGTCTTATAAAACTTGTATAATAATATACTATTGTGACTTCTTGCTTACATTTGTTAGAAATTCATTTCTTTTCTAAAATCTAGTTGTTTCTTTTTCTTTCTCTTGACCAATTAGGCTAACTAGGTATTGTGTACCGAGAGCAATCTGTGACAATTTATTGTCTTTACTTTTATTTGTTGAAGTGATCAAATTCATTTCTTGTTAAAAATTACAAATCATTTTTCATTTGGAATTTTTGGAACGGTTGATAAATGTTCCTTCGTTTTGTAATAAAATTTGATTATTAATAAAACGAATTTCTGCAATTCTAAGAACGAAAGTACAATTGCCCCGATCTTTATATGTGCCTTGCACAGTTAAAAGGGACCTATCGTCCGAAAAAATCGGTTTTTACTTTTTTGGCGATTCTGATAGAAAACAGTACACTCTTTTTAATGAAACAAACTGAAGATTTTTATTTGTATTACTTATGTATTTTACTAATGCACTTTAAAAGAGAACACAAGAACTTAAAAACGTTAAAAAATCAATAGATAGAAAGAGTTTTCTCGAAATCTTGTTTTCGGACGATAGGTCCCTTTTAACTGTCCAAGGCACATATTTATCAATTCATCTCATCAGGAACATCTATTTTTCATTGTAATAGTCAGTTCAAAAGTAAATAAATTATAAATTTATTATTTATGTTATTTATAAACGAGATTTTATTTGATTTTATTTGCAAATTAAATTTTTTATTCTAAATTTTAAATTTAATCTTGTAGTAAGAGTACATAATTTTTATTTTTAATAATCAATATTTATTTTTACTGTAAGTTCTAAAGAAATATGCATCACAAAATAGGTAAAGGCTTTTGGGACACATGTATTAACAATTTTACCAATATTTGTTCCTACATCTTTTGCAAAATTTTAAAATTATGTGATAAAACAAAATGTTATACTTGTAACACTTGCCGATTTCTTACATAAGCTGAATTAGGTTCTGTAAATACATTTTGTTTTAAATCTTTCAGTAAACCTACCATAACTTTTTTAGAGAAAATTCCAATAGTAGTTGCGTTGAATCATCTTTAAAATAAACCGCAGAGATGTACACACGACGATCACTGGCAAATTTGAAGAATACACAAAAAATGGACAATTAGAATATCATTCGGTTAACCACAGACCTCCATCATTAACCCTGGAGTCATGTTCTATATGTCCCACAGACCGACTTTTTCGTAAATTTTGTGTAACTTTTTACTCTTTTAACAAATTTGGCCGATTCTTCGAGTAGCTGCTTGATTTGGTCATTGCTATTTTCAGTCAGTCGCTTCATAGCCACATATGCCCACATTGTATTTTTTTTGTGATTTTTGCACCGTTACGGTCTGTGGGACCGTACAACATGACTGAAGAAAGTAAATAAACCAATTGCAATTATCTTTTACGGCATATATTCAGACTTACTTATGGATTTCTTTGTTAATTACTATTTTCTGTGTTTCTTACTATTGTTTTAGCACAAATTATTTTATGAATACAGTGTGACCTCGATAATCCGAACTAATTAAAACCGCGGTGATCCGGATAAGTAAATAATTCGGTTTACTGAAGCAAGGCAGTTTTTTTTATTGAAACGAGTAACATTTAATACAAAACAACTAGAAAATAGTACATAAACAAAAATTATTTAAAACAGTAGTATACTTATTAAATTTTATATTATTTTGTGAAGCACATTTGCGGCCACCCAAATGTGAACGATTTTTTTTGGCAACTTGATTTTTGCTTTATATTATAAGCGTCTTAAAAAACATCAGCCAAATATCAATATTATTTTGTTTATGACCAATATTATTTCACGAAAGTCACTGGAATAAAACCAGATTTAATCTATGGAAAAATAGGGAAATTTGTGACAGGTATCGTGCATATTTGGGTGGCCGCAAATGTACTTTGTAATTATTGTTTACTTGATCCTGTTCTGGTTCATTATACAAGCCGTTTCTTTTAATCTTTGAAGTACAGGAACATCTTGTAGTGGTACGGACAACCGAGTACCATCAAATCCGAATTATATAGTACACAATGCAATTGAAATGCTTGGACGGATTATTGAAGAATCCACTATAATGAAGGTTCGGATTATCGAGGTCGCACTGTATTTATATTTTTTGTGTATTATCATAATTTTTGATTTAATGTTGCTTCGAATGTGGTTCGAAAAAAAAATAGAAAAATCAAATATTGTTGCAAAAAATGCAACAGATATCTATGCCTCGAACATATTACGGTCATATGCAACGACTGTTCAACCGAGAAAGAAGACTGATTTGTGACAGTTTTATTTTCGTAAAATAATTTTTTTATAGTTCTCTTTTTATTTGGTTTGACAGGCTATTATGTTGTTTTCTTAGCACCAAAGTTATTTTTGAAAGAAAGTTTAATGATTTGTTGTTTTTTAAAGATGTTTCAAAAAAGTGCCATAATTGTGGTACCTGTGAATACCCACTGAGAAGTTCAATAACAATAATGTTATAATAAATCTCTTTGTGTTTGATTGTAGAGAAAGGACGTAGTTTCCAATATATAAATTTAGAACTAACCTAAAACAATAATTTTTCAATAATAATTAAACTAGAAAGATTCGGTCTCCGAGACCGAAGACATGGACGGAGAAAATTTATTTCGGAACATGACTCTAGGGTTAAGCAAATATATTGTAAAAGAATTTAATCCTTATGATTCATGCGCAAAAAAGTACCGAAAGGCAAGGTGCTGCGATAACATCCCGGGAATGCGGTTCACATATTATCTTTTTTATTAATGAAAAAAGGCGGAAGCCAGTCAACATTATTTGTTACGTTACTGGTGCATGAGTGTTCACAGAATTACATATTTGAGTGGGGTGAGGGTGTAAAAGATTACAAAAGAGCACTTCCACAAATCAAACTTGCAATAAAAGAAATCCCCAATATAAGTAAAATGCAATAAAAAAAAAGATTAATAACAAAAGTCACTTTTCTAGGATATCTTCAGTAATTCCTAGTAAATTACCAACAAACGTTCGCGTGCGTGACGTCGAGGATTCTCTTGATTAGTAACGCGGATGGAGTAAATTTAAAATAATTTTCTTATTAAGTCCTAAGCATTTACAAAGAACTTCGGTTGATATGACTGAGATTTTGATACAAATAATTTTCTGAGAACTTTGTATTAAAAGTTCAGGTTTATTGTTATTCAAATTCAAGTCGTAAACAAATTTAATATATGCGATTATGTAACTATACACTTTTTCATCTTTTCGCAAAAAATGTATTTTTAAACAAGGTCATTAAAAAAAAAAAACAAGATTACAAAAAATTGATCATCTTGTCAAGAGTTGAATAAATTAGTTGTCCACACTTGAGAAATCGAAGACAATATTTATCCACTTTAAAAAATGGGCTAAGTTCCACCAAAATTTACATTTTCTAAAAACGTACCTACAGAGTAAGTTATTATTATGATTATTTTATTTAAAATATACTGCATTATTTATAATATCATTTACTTTAACGCGTCTTGACCAACAAATATGTCTGCTCATAATTTTTTAAACTAAACTTCTTTTGAAATTTTTTTATTTGAAATTTTGACTGTCCCGGAATTATTTTCAGAAGTCTTTGATTGGATAGCAATTAGTTGAAAAGGTAAACAGTAATCATGTCCAAAATCAAAAACTATTGTTATGTATATTTTGTTGTTAACTTACTTATCTTATTGAACTTACTCGAACGTTATCGTGCAATTTTTAAGCGTAAATCAAATAAATACCTGCACCTATCTGTCTATCTTATTTAAAATTATAATTAAACTAGTAGAAAACCTCAGCCCTAGAACGGGCTGACAGTATTTATTGTGTATTTATGCATTTTATTTATCTAAAATTTAATTTATATACATTTGCATTGCAATATAATGTATTTTGATTTACTTACCTTTAAGCTCCGTAAATTGACGATATAAATGTCAATTTTTGACACTCGCCTACTCTGATCCAAAAAATTGCGGGAATAGACCACCATCGGGAATTATATGTAGAGATTGGAAGATTAATTATGACATCAAATTACAAAAAATTTTCTTATCGATTTTGTATGCAAATGAAAAAGATGGGGGCGCAAATAACGTCATTAATCGATTAAGATTAACATTTTATTGCCACACTGCCAAGTTGAAATCCTCGAACTTGAAGATTTTCTCGTTTATATACAATGATATATACATACAATGGTGATCATCTAATTAGAAACGATTGTGTATATAGATAATGTATTTTCGCACAGAGTTTCAGTTTAAATTATTACCGGACCAGTTTAGTATCCTAATTAAATGGAGACATATCTTTAGCCAGTGCAATTCAGTCAGTTGTACAAATGATCCTCATTGAAGCTTACCCATTTGGACATTTAATTCTATGCGATCATTTCTAATTAGGTGTACTTATATTTAAAATAATAATAAGTTTTTATATCGAAAACAATTAATTTAATTGCTTATGAAATTGTTGTGTTTTATGGTTAATATAAGTGGTAATTTTAAACGTTACTTAGAAGTTGCTTAGTTCGAAAAATTAAAAATTTATAAGGCCGATTTCTATAAATGTTCTTTTAAAATTGCATTGACGTCAAATTTTCCAAATTAGTAGGAAACACGTTTAACGTCTTCTTGACCTTTAAAATTAAGGTCAGAACCAAAGTTTAAAAATGTGGTTGTAAATTAGACACGAAAATTTAACAGATCTCTTAAAATCAACAATTTAATTTGATATTACCATTAAAATAATATTTGTTTTATTCCACTTTAATTTAAATCGTACCAAAACGACTTTAAAAAAATCAAAACTTCCTAATTATTTGATTTTATTGATCGTTGAACTATCGAAATGAATTGCTTTGTATAAATTAACAACAATTGATTTGTATAATTATTTTAATTGTAAAGTTAAGTGCACTAAATCTTTAAATTCTCTGTAATCGTATGGGATGTGCCTATTTTAAAGAGATTAATAGGGTCGCTGAATATGTTTTGGCACAACGACCAACAATTTTAGTAAAGCGCGCGTCTCGTTGGTGAAAATAAGTTTCCATTTAGAAAATCTTGAATTGTGGCAAAAACCGCATGTTGCATTATGCCGCTCGGTATCAGATACGTGACTGGTCGAGAAAAGTACAGAGGTGTTTTCAGCGCTCAATAGGAATAAAATCGTGCAAAAAAACAAGTTACATGTGTATGTGATGGGGAAAAAACGAATAAATAATAGCGGCAAATCAGTTTTAAAATCAGTTTGGACGAAGGAGTCCAACAGTGATCATACTCGGGTATTTGGTAGCCACTAGAGATGCTAAAATTAATTGACGGCGCCGATAAATTTTCAAGTATTACTAAAAATAAAGAAAAAAACGGTCTTGTTATATTTAACTAAGAACTTTCCACGAGTGTGAACAAGTTAATTTTTTTAAATTCTTGAATTAAAAACATTTTTTAAAATGAACATTTTGTGTGTTTTGCTTTTGCTGGCGTCGTTTACCGACGCGAAAGTTACTAGTGCACAGCTAATAGAGGAAAGAAATAAATACAAAAAAGTGCTTGCTGATTTTCCTTGCAAGTTTCCGCAACGCAGGTCTTTCAGCGTCAAAAGTTTTTTGTACAACGACTTATCACCAGCTGAACTTGTAATTCCACATACCGTAGTTTTGCACAGGTAAGTCAGGTTAAAAAAACGACCTTGTTTGGAATTCACTTATCAGGTACATTAAGTTTTTAAGAATCACCTTGAAAATGCAGAACTAACACGTTTCTGAGAAAATTAACAATGCAAATATTTTTTATTTGAGGACCGTGATAAGATGTAAAAAAAAATGATGTGACATTTTTGTAATACCTAACTACCTGGATAATTGTTTAAAAATTCATCTATTTGTTGACAACTTTTTTGAAAACTTTCGTTTAATTCGTTCGTGTAAGATTCAACTGCAAATTTTTTGTGATTTATGTGTTGAAAAGTTGTGTTATTATTGAAATTTTGGAAAAATGTTTAGGCTAAAATTTAATAAGCCCATAATGATATGATTTCAAAATGTGCCACTTTCCCTGAAATTTGAAAAATTACTTTTCACAAGAAAGTAACATACTGTTCTAATATTACTTATAATAAAGTATTTATTTTTAATATTTCAATTTTGATTTGCAGGTGCGATGAGGGATCAGGATGTTGTGACAATAGTGAACATGTGTGCAAAGTTGCGAATTTAACTGATGTACAAATAAACGTTATTGTAATGAACACATTTAAAAAGCAAAATTTCGATATTAGGACGTTTAGTGTAACAAACCATACAGAATGTAAGTGCCAATCAAGAAATAATGTCATCAAGTGAATTCGTTCTTAAAATAATAAATATGATCCAAATATTCTAGTGCAAAAGTTGTTGGCAACTTTCATTAAACGACTGTGAATAATAGTAACATAAACAACATTGTAATTTCAGCATGTTCACAAACATGTTGGAGTTTTTATTTATTTTTTTTCTATATACAAATGCTTTTGTAACCAATATAAAATGTGATATCTCTTATATTAAAAACTTTTCTTAAACCAGGAAATAATCAAAATAAAATGACGATGTATTAATAATTATATTTTAAACAAAGAAATACACCATTGCTAGTGTTTTACAAACTTATATCTAACAATTGGATCATAGTAGAAACGATTGGTATACGTGAAAAAATTGAATGAACATGTACATTTCAATAAAATATACACAAAAATTTCAAAAGATATTTGTTGTTTAAAACTAATACTATCTAAAAAATGAAACTGAAATAATGGAATGACTTATGGCTTATATTCATAACGCCCATAATTGGCTTGGCTACGCCCTCTACTTCTTCGAGCAACTCTTGGCGAAAAATTACCACTAGCTCCACCTCTACGTTGTAAATTTTCTGAAAGAAAGAAAGCCGTACCCAAAGTGGGAGAATTTTCTAATGCAGGAAGGAAAAAGAAAAAAACATGCTTTTAATTGGATTCTTGGTGATCGTTAAACCAACCTTGATATCTTGTCGTAGTTCTATAATGTTGTTCAGTCCATACAATTGGTGTTGGGGTAGGTCTTGCATTTCCACGCATGTGAGAATTTCTTACTGACCGGCGCGCAACCCCACTTGTTCTTGAACGCGTGTTGTGAGGATAGACACTAGGAGTTGCTTCAGCTTCACGGCCTTCCTCTTCTTGAGCTTCCTCTGGGGTGGTAGCTTTTTCCCCTTCAGAAGTCACCTTAAAATTAATTAATTATGTAACGTAAATTTCAAAAATTAAATTAAATACCCCATCATCTCCTTCGAGCATGTCATCGCGTCTTTCAGTTTGGGGGGTGGTTTCAGTGGATGTTCCAGCAGTGCTTGGAGGGCCCATTGATTCACCGGCACTTGCTTCAGGAGTTGCAGTTGCTTCGTCACCTGCTCCGCTCACTGTAATTGTAGGAATATCTACTATAAAAAAATTATTAGATTTGATTGATGTAAAATTAATGTTTATACCTTCAGAATTTAGGGTTTGTTGGGAAGACTGATCTTCCCCACTGGGCCCAGCTTCCTGTGGGGATGCTTGTAAAGGGGTACTAGGGACACTACGACCGGTACCTAAGCAAAAACATTAAAGAACAGTTTTTAATTATATACACTTACTGTTATCATCAAGTTGGCCAATTTCCAATGTTTGTTCAGGAATAACCTCATTGGAACTTGTGTTATTTGGTGGTGCATTCTCATTGAATGTAAATCTGCCACTTGTAGGAACATGAGGTGAACTGACAGCTTCTCCAAAACCATCAGCTCTTCTAGGTACAAATAAAGTAGGTGTAGATGGTACAATACCATCATCACCCCCTTCTTCAAGTCCATGAGGTAATAATAAATGTGTCTGTTGTTGTTGTCTTGTAAGAGGGGCAACAGGTCTTGTCCGGGTGGAAAATGGAGTCATTGTTGCTGGCACAGATTGTGTAACACCAGAAGTACCATCTGTACCGCTACTAGTTGCTTCTGATTGAGCTTGTTCTGCACTTTCCTCTTGACAAGAACCTTCTTGTATTGAACGTTCACTCTGATTTGGTACATCCATCAAATCTTCAATAAATTCTACTTCATTGCCTCCTTCCTCATCTTCTTCCATGTCATGACAGTCTGCATCTTCATAATTCAATTCTCGTTCCTTCAAAAATTTAATTGAAGAAAGCAATGATTTTATAAATCTAAAGTCTTACTGAGTAAGGAGTGGCTTCCATATCATAAACTTCTGCATCATCAGCATCGTCTGGATCATCATCAGCTCCTTCACCTTCATCAGGCCCATCACCTTCCTCGTCACTTTCTACAACAATAATAGCATCAGGATCTTCTTCATGGTCTCTCTGGCTGCTGGTGGGGACTTGATATTCCACTTCTAAACCACTTTCAGTGACTCCTTGAAAAGCTTCGGCTGTCCCTTGCTGTAAAAAAGATAAAACATAAAAAAATAAAGAAGAAAAGAAATGAAAATCAATCTGAAAATTCTTTAAAATTCAAATAGGGATAAAATTTTGGAAAATCAAGTACAGAAATGATAGCGAGGAAAAATAATATTATTTTCATATTAGAAAATTGAATCCAAATCCATAAAAATAAAATAATGATGATAAAGATTAGATTACATGAATTTGTGTTTACCTGTACTCTTGTTCGTTTGATTTGTGGTTGTGCTTTAGATTGCTCTTCAACTTGACAACTGTCAGTGTCAGCCTCACGTGGACGTTTTAAACTAGCTTGTGTGGTAGTTACAGTATTGGAACTGCTACTGCTGGTTCCCGATTCTTGAGCCGAAGCACTAGTTGGAGGTTCAACTCGAGGTAAGACCAAAGCAACCGCTTGTTGTTGAGGAGCTGGTTGAGCCTGCATGTTATTATCTTCATCTGTGCTGTCTTGGGTTGATTGAGTGGGAGGAACAGCTACTTGTCGTGGTCCTACTACTGCTGGAGTCGCAGAACTTGTAGCTGGCATGTATTCAGTGTGAGAACTTGTCGGACTGCTAGATAAAACCTCAACATTTCCTGGCCCTGTGGTATGTACTTGTTGTGTTGGCACAATCACAGCACTAGGACTTTGACTCGTTGGTAAAACAGCAACAGTGCGTGACTGTAGAGAAATTGGTCTAATGCTTGCTAATGGAGTCTCATTAGCACTTCGCCAAGGCTGAATCGATATTGATTGAGTTTGAGTGTTGGTAGAGTGGCCTGGAACAGGCTTGATACTAGCTGTGGGGGGTTCTAAAGTGGATTTCTCTGAAGGTCCTGAACTAGTACTCGGTTTGGAACCTTGCTGTCCTAATTGTCTCTGTAATTGAGTGATTCTTTGACTAAGCGTTTCAATTTCACCCTGCATTTTTTCTTTCTCTTGTTGCTTTTCAGCAAGAATGTCTTCTTTTTCCTTTTCAAGTCTCTCTACATCGGCTAAGAGTTCGTTAGTTTGATTGTCACTACCAGAATTTTCAGATCTGTTACTACGTCCTTGATTACTTACCTCCACTTTTAGGGCAGTGTTTTGATCAGTAAGATTCATAATTCGATCTTTTGCATTTTTAAATAGACTCTTGAAACGTTCCTCTTTTTCTAAACTGGACTGTTTCAAACTTTCAATTTCTTTTTTAAAACCTTCATTTTCTGCATTTGTACTTGTAACTTGTTGAGTTAATTCACTCAGTTTTTCATTGTTGGACTGTTCCAATTGGGATAATTTTTCTTCATATTCAGTTTTAGTGTCACGAAGTAACTGCTCCTCTTTTTCTGCACTTGCAGCATCTTCTGCTTTTTTTGCCTCATTCTGTTGTTTAAACTGTTCAATTTCCTTTGCCAGATCTTCACATTGTGTTTTGTATTTCTTAGCAATTTTTCTAATCTGGAACAAATTATTTTTCAAATCTGTTATAGTCACATCTTTGCCAGCAGTATCTTCGGTTAAAAGTCGATTTTCCTCAACTAATTTTGCATGTTTCTGATTGGCTTGCTCTAAAGTCTGGGATAAATTACTAACTTCCTCTCTTAATTTTCCTAACTCTTCACGTAGTTTCTCCAACTCATCACTTTGACTCTTATTCTGATTGCTCAAACTCTTCAACTGTTCTTCCAATTTCGATTTGTCTTGTTTCAAAGTATTCAATTCATCATTAAGTTTTGCAGTTATTCCTCTTTCAATTGTAAGTTGTTTAGCCAATGTTTCCCGTTCATTCTGTAATTTTTTCCAATCTTCTGGACTAGTTCGATTAGATTTCTCTATTAAAATATTTGCCCTTTGCCTCCATCTTGTTGCTTCACTTCTCAAAGTGACATTTTCATTTTGGAGAGCATCAGATTTCTTGGTCAATTCCTTATTCTTTTCTTGTAATGGCATTAACTGTTCTTCTAATCCGCTAACTCTTGCTCTCAATTCATTAATTTGAGTTACTAGAGAATCTCGTTCTATTCTTAATGACCTGTTACTATCAGTTATGGCATTCAATGTTTCGACTTGCCTTAGTACTTGTGCATGTTTAGAAGTTGTAACAATTGATATTTCAGATTTTTGCCTTTCAGATTCTAGGGCAGTTTTAGTTTCTTCCAGTTGTTTTATCAAAAATTCCTGTTGTGATTTAAGACGCCCATGCTCTGCATCAAGAATGTCACACTTACTGACAGAAATATCTTTTTCCTGCCTTAAGAATTTAATGATTTTCAAAAGCTGATCAGAAGATTTAACTTCATCTTCAGTTAAGGAACGATTCAGTTCACCTTGCGATTGATTGAATGAGCTTTCCCCCGTAATCCTTACTTGCAAAATTGACAACTGATTATTCAAATTTTGAATTTGATCAAGTAATAAATTATTCTGAGCATCCATATCTTTAAATCTTCTTTCTACTTCGACTTTTTCATTTTGGAACAGCCTTTCCTGCACCTCCCAACTGGCTTTACTTTCTTCTAATGCATCGACAGCTTGCTCACGTGCATGTTTTAATTCGTTCACTTCACCAACGGTTTTCAGAAAGTCTTCTTTAACCGCATTTAGTGCTTGTAAATCAGCAGAATGAAGCACCATCTCGTGACTGTATTTATTTTCAGCTGTTTCTAGATTTGCTGAAAGAATTTTGATTTCAGCTCGGGCCTTATCAAGCTGTTCTTTTGTTTGTGTAAGATCTTCACTGGATATTCTGTATTGCTCTGAGAGTTTGTGAAGACTTGACTTTAAGTCTAAAGTAGTAACTTCCTGACCATCAGTTTGAATTGAAAGTTCTCCTTCAACTTCTGATAATTTTTCTCGAAGCTCGCTAATTAAAGTTTCCTGTTGTTGCAATTTTTCTTCAACAGATTCACGATATTGGGTTTGAGCTACCATTAATTCCTTAAGTTGATTTTCAGCCCCTTCAGCAACGCTGCAATGCTGTGTTATAGCCTCTCTTGCTATTTTTAACTGTTGCTGTAAATTATTTACTTCAGCTTGACCCTCACTTAAAGAATGTTCAAGTTGTCGCAATCTGCGAGCATCGACGTTTCCTTCAGGGATATTTAAAATTGAATTTTTAATTTTTTTACTCAACTCCTCAATTTGTGAAGATTTTGTGATTAAATCTTCTCGAACTTCAGCTAATTCATTTCTTAATTTATCGGCTTGTTGTTTTTCTTCTTCCATGCGATCTTGAGCCACTTTAGTTTGTTTTTCTAACTGTTCTGTTAGTTCTCTGAAGTAAGTTTGCTCTTCAGCTAAGCGACGACGTAAAGCAGCACATTCACGATAAGCTTCATCTACTCGCGACTCCAAACGAATTCGACTTTCTGCATCATTCCTCTCTAAAGTTGCTTTAATTAATTCCACATTTGTTTGTAATAAATTCTGAGCATGGGATTCACGTTTGTACAATTCAACATCTTTAGAGAGTCTCGACTCTGCATCTCGAAGCAAGGCATTCTCTTTCTGGAGATTTGCAAGCATTACTTCAGCATGTGATAATTTGGTCTCTGAATTTAGAAGTTCATCTTTTAAGTAAGTAAGTGAATTTTCATGTTTGATAACGGTTTCACTATAGATTTTATTTTGTTTTTCCAAAGCTAATACTTGGTTTTTGTACACTTCAACATTGCTATTCAAAATTTTAAAACGTTCATCGTTCATTTCAGCAACTGATGAAAGTTTACAATTTTGCCTAGTCAATTCATTCATATCTTTTCTCATCTTCTCCATTTGCTCAACAAGCATGTTATCATTAATTGATTTTTCTTTACAGAAAGTTGTATTTTCTTCCTTCAAAGTTTCAATTTCCTTCTTTGCTTTTTGCAGTTGAGCTCCTAATTCTTCAATTTTACTCTCACTGTGCGATTCGGTTTCATCATGTGGCTTAGGACTTCCGCTCACAAAACAAGTTTGGTCCAGTTGCATTGGAATATCTTCACCATTTGATTTCATAATTTGTTGATACAGCATTTTGTACATGTCTTTTTGACTAATTAGAGAATTAACTAATGCAGTTTGATTTTTTAGTTGTTGGAGTGTATCAGCTTGTGATTCACGCATTGTTTCCAATTTCGCTTGCAACTTTGTAAATTCAGATGGGTCAAAGTTTTCAGCTTCTTCTTGCCTTGCTGTTAATTCGCGAACTAATGCAACTAATTTCTGATTATTGCTTTGCAATTCTGTAATGTCACTAAATGTGACCAGTCTTTTTGTAATTATATCGGCAGAGCTGCTAGCACTATCACTAATGTCTTGATCAGTTGAGGTGGATGAGGATGCAGTTCGAGAATTTTCCACTTCACGTAGTAAATGACAAACTTGTCTTGCCAAATCAGCCACTTCTCTTTTATACCTTTCATTTTCTCTTATTGCAATTCCTGGAAAAACAACAATTTAATAAATCTAAAAACGCCTTTGAAAAATTAATGGAACATTTGTATCAAAAAAATAAGTGCTAGGCAAAATATGAAAATAAATAACAAATAAGCTTAATTCGATTAAAAAAATAAATAAAATCAGATAGTCCTAAAATGCTAAATTTAAATAAGCTCTATTTACCTTCCGATCTTTTGCATTCTATTGCTTCCTCTCGAAGTTGATGGTTTTCCATTACAAATCCATCACTTTGTTTGGTCAATTCTGAAATAGTTTCGAGAGCCCTCTCATAATCTTCACGTTGCTTCTTCAAAAGTGGGCCTTTCTCTTCAATTTCTGTAATAATTCTGTCAATATAAGAATTAAGGCGTCGATTTTCCTCCTTCTCTTGCAGCAAATCATCAGACACCTGTGTCAGTTGGGTATAAATTTGGGTCATACTCATTCCAGACCTAATTAAGCGGGAAGTAGAAGCAGCAGTTGGTGAAAATCCCTCAACTTCCTTGCGTATGCTCTCCTCTTTCATATTTTTGAACATTTCATTGGAATCATTTAATTCTTTCTTAAGCACCGTTATGCATTCATTCTTCTTTGATAAAATTTCTTCCTGAGCTAATTCTGTCTCTCTATATTTGGTTTCTAAATCTCCATACTGTTCTGAAGCATTTTTTAGTAAAACTTGAAGTTCATTAATTCCTTTGCTTAATTCTTCTGCTAGTTGTTTATTCTCTTCACTCATTCCTTTATAAAGATCGGCTAATTTTGTTTGCGCTTCCAGTTCGTGCTGGTAAGATTCATGAGTATTGGCATCCAACTCGCGCTGTTCATATAATTTTTCTGTTAATTCCTCAGCCTTTGCAGTTAACTTATTATTAATTTCTGTAATATTTTTGACAGTTTCAGTTGCTATTGCTAATTCTTGTATCTTTTCGTTTAATTTGCCTTCCAATTGAATACACCTTGATGTATTATCACGCCTCATATTCAATATTTCCTCAGTACGTTGATTTAAATCTTGCGTTAGTGTTTGCATTTGGCTGTTTAACAAATTTCTTTCCTGATCAATGCGTTTTTCCCGGTATTCTAAAGTTATTTTCATCGATGCCACTTCATCCGCATGAGCAAGTGCTTCACATTTTGCATTTACAGCGGCCTCAAGCTGTGTTGTTAACAAATTTATATCAACTTTCATTCGCTCCAGTTCTGCATTGCGACGTTCCATCATCTGTAATAACTCATCTCGTTCATCAACTGCTAAATTCCGTTGGTGACGAAATTCAGCTGTCTCAGTTTCTAATTTATTACATGTAGACTGTAATTTCGATACTTCTGCAGTGCACGTTGTTAACTGTGTTTCTAGTTCATTAATTGTTTCTTGCGCAGCCTCAAGTTTTTCCGATACATTGCTGTGATTGTTAGTTACAGTCTCAAAATTCCCTTGCAGTTCACTTAAACTTTGTTCTGGAAAAAATGATGTGTTAACAGTGAAATTAACCAGATATGAATCTTTTACCTGCATTGTACCGTTTCGTCTCTAAAAGGGCCTGAGATGTTAAAAATTCTTCAAATTTCTCGTTAACAAAGGATTCAAGTTTTTTCGCAGTTTCGGAGGGAACTTCATTCCATTCTTCAACCGAGATCACAGAAGAAAACAAATTTGAACCATCAATTTCCTCCATCATTAGTAAAAAATGTAGGATATTTTCATAACTTGTAATTCAACGTAACGTTAGGTCATAACCCAATTTTTCCACAAAATACACAGAAACCGTCAGCACTTATCGTTGCACAGCAAGAACATGCCCGGCGTCTACCCACAATTCCCTTTAGGTGCTAACAACTTAACAACAAAATATACGTCAGGAAATTCTATTGTAACTCATTTCGACGAAAATGGTATTAAATTAATATATCCATATTAAGATTAACTAAGTTAATTATCAAATTAGAAATTTACTTTAAGCATTGTAATATTATTTGGTTAAAGAATATATTTTTTATGTTGACGTTGGTATGCACGAAATGTCGTTTTCATAATTTTTGTCGTTCGAATGTGACAAGAACGTTTTTTTTTTTTAAATTGTAAGCTGTAAACTTTAGTAAAACTGCCATTTAATGTGTAAAAACGTTTAATATGGATATAGCCGAATTTGAGACATTTGGAGTTACCAATAACGTCGAACAAGAATGTCGTGAAATTATGGAACAAGTAAAATCAGAAAGAAGAAAACACATAAAATATAAAATTATGTGTGACGTTTTGAACGAATGTACGAGAAAATGCGACGATTTAGATGATGACGTTAAGTTTAAGTTAAAAGGAATTTTATTAAATGCCAATTCTGATGACCCATTAATGTACCAAGAAATATGTCAAATAAAATTGGCTTTTGAGAAGAGGCTGACTGAAAAACATAAATTGTTAATGGAAGAGCTTGAAGAACTTTTAGGGAAAAATACTTTAAATAAAATCCTTACTTCTAAGGAATCTGATTCTTTGGACTGGTGGATGAATGACAAAATTGTTGTTGATCTAAAAAGTCAATTGAGTAGATCACAGAAAAGTTATGTTGAAAACTTATTGATACAAAGTGAATTATTAGAACAAATGGTGCAATTAAAAACAGTGAAGGTACCTCAACTTGCTGAAAGCAAGGTTAAAGAATCTTTGCATGGATGGAAAAAAAGCAATCTTAGATTGAAGATTATTGAACAGAATTTACAAATAAACCTTTTGACAGAAGATGCTTGTTCTCTAAGTGCGTACACTCAGCTAATTAATGATGTTTCACAACAGCAAAGTGAATGTAAACATGAAATCAAAGAATTAGAAGTAACAAAAGAAAAATATAAACAAATGATGTCTGCAGAATTCAAGGAAATATTAAGAGATTACAGTCTTTATAAAAGTGGTGTTGAAAGGAAGCGATTATTGTATGATCAGTTATCAAAATGATAGCTGCTTTATGTAACATGTGATCAAATGAAAAAAAAAACAAGTTTGACTTCGAAAAATAAAGTTTTTGCTATATGTTTATTAGCTTAATTTCTTTTTCATCCCCTTACTTTGTATCGTATAGTCACATCGACAGTGGAAGGGTAAAAATTAGCAAGAAACCTTATTTTACAGGAGAGTCCATTATAATTTTTTTGTAAGTTCAGGAGAAAGTAACAAATCGTAAATATTTAAATCAAAAACATGACAAATTTACTAAGTAAAAGTGATAAAAAATTTTGCCTGTTGGTCCCCAAAAGTTATCACAGAACCTTCAGAGTAGGACTAAGTGACTACGCAGAATTTTGTCGAATCCAGTGATGTATACATATAATTCAATATCGGCCAAATTGTCGCTTGATAAATTTTTCTTTTCCGTCCACATTAAAATTTCATTAAAAATTGTATATTTTGGGCAAATTTTATTTTAATAGTATGTATACAAAAGTTAACAAAGCTCCTAATTTTTAAATTGAAATTTTTTTCTTATTATAGAGAGATCGTGAAATAGGCTTAATTAGCACTGCTTCCAATAAGAAATGGAACACAAGTTTTATCTTCAAGCATCCCATGCTCAACTAAGTACCCTTGAATATCTTCCGGACAGAAATCGTTTCCCAAATCATCAGCCAATCCCACGAAATTCCCAATAAGTTGTCCTCCTTTATAAATAAGCAACGCAGGTACTCCTTTCACTTTAAATGCTGTACTCATTCCAGCGGTAGATCCAATTATTGCGCAAAACTTAACATTTTCGTAAGTTTCGCTTAAGTTACCTAAACATGCATTCATACAGCGACAGGCTCGCACATTATCCTCGTAAATGTGAATAATCACCTTGACAGTTTTATTTTCCTTATCAATCGCATCTAAATATTCCTGTCCATTCTTTAAGTAAATTAATTTACCAAATTTAATGTTGGTATTATTCTGAAGCAGCATTTCCTGCATGCGTTGCTTTTGATAATTAATTAAAAAGGTGTCACCGAGGAGTTCAGCAAGTTCTGGATCTTCTTGCGCTGCTTTTTCACGTTCTTCATCCAATGCTGACTGTACTGTTAATGTTAATTTCTTGGCCAATTCAATTTTTTCCAATTCTTGCTCAGTTCGTTTTTGATTTTCCAGTTTTTTGAAGCATTGCCAGTCGGTTACGACACCTTTTGGACCTGTGTTTGTGGAGGTTCCTCTCCATTTATTGGTTTCTGGCAGTGGGAGAGATTCAGAAGTTGAGGCTGATTTTTCTTGGGAAGTTTCGGTGTAACAATCGGAATAATCTTCATCTCCACTATCTTCTTCACTGCTGCTACAGTAATTGTGGTTTTTTTCGCCCAATATTTTATCTTCTAATGTAGACATTTTAAAAACACACAATAAATTAAATTAATCAAATTACGTAAATAAGTTGATAAAGATCTTGGGTATCCAGGAAGTGTGCAAGTTATGAAACCGGGGCGTGGCTTTTGACAATTCACAACATTTAAATTAGGTCAATTATAGCAATTTAAGTATTTATAACCAAATTAAACCGGCATAGTTGTATATTATTGTTTATTTCAAACAAACTTGCCAATTATAACTGAACGACCTTGACCACGCCTTTACTTCTGGGGGATCTCGCTTAATGGCGCCACTAACATACCTTGTAATACGCAACTTATTTAACTTATCACATTAGAGATAGAATAAGAAATTCTTTTATTTATTTGTTAATTTTTATGTAATTATGAAAAAATAAAATTGTGTAAATGGTTTAAGATTTGTTGAACACATTTTTAGATTACAACTCTTGATAACTAGGTCCTCGATCTTTCCTCAGACAAACTTTCCCGGAAAAAAATATCTAATTTAATTAATAAAATATTTTTTTCAAATATTGGATTTTACAGCAAAATGAAGTCGATGAAAATTTCGTATCGTACATTTTATTCAGTGATGAGTCATTTTTTTCTCGCAAAGGAACTTTCAATGTATGTACACAGTTTTCACATCTGGGCTAACAAAAATCCTCATGCTTTCAACCCTAGAAGGTTCCAGTATCGCTTTTCGATCAATTTATGGGCAGACATTATGGGTGATGCGGTGGTAAATAACAACCAAATAATTTTGTAATCAATCCTAATCATCATTACTTTTTACAGATCGGACCGGTTGAATTTCCAGCCCGTTTGACTGGACATAACTACAGGGTGGGGCAGAGAAACTTGCTTATTTAGAAATTCAATTTAAAAAAAAGTAATGTAGATATATATGTAATTTCTTGAACAAGATGAAGTACAACATTTAAAGTTTATGTTTTCAAGACGATATCCGCCAGATGGCGTCCATTCTTCTCAATACACTACCTCAATCGAACTCGCAAGTTCTGTTCAGCTCTTTCTAGCATTTCGACGGGTATGCTGGCGACGGCTTGACAAATGTTGTTCTTCGGGTGAACCAGGGTCCTAGGACGATCGTTGTAAACATGTGCCTTTAGATAGGCCCATAACAAATTGTCGCAAGGGGTTAAATCAGGCGACCGTGCTGGCCACTGCAGATCTCCCCTCAAGGAGATGAGGCGTCCGGGGAAGTGTTGCCGCAAAACAGTCATTGACACCCGCGCTGTGTGTGCCGTGGCACCGTCCTGCTGGAACCATACATCCCCCACATCCATGGCATTGAGTGTTGGCAGGAAAAACCGTCGCCAGCATACCCGTCGAAATGCTGGAAAGAGTTGAACAGAACTTCCGTGTTCGATTGAGACAGTGTATTGAGAAGAATGGGCGCCATCTGGCGGATGTCGTCTTGAAAACATAAACTTTAAATGTTGTACTTCATCTTGTTCAAGAAATTGCATATATACCTACATTACTTTTTTTTAAATTGAATTTCTAAATAAGCAAGTTGCTCTGCCCCACCCTGTATTTAGGGTTCTTAGATGTACAGTTGCCTGATCTATTAGATATATTGTACCGTTGCAGCAACTTATCAATGGTTGGTTTCAACATGACGGCGCACCACCTCACTATTCTGGTCAAGTAAGGGATTTGCTGAATCAAAGATATCCTGGAAGGTGGATCGGTAGAGGAGGACCAATAAATTGGCCAGCTCGTTCATCAGATCTTACGTTCTCTTCTGCAGTGGTGTAGATATTGTTTCCTTCAATCGCAGTGAAACATAATGACAGAAGTTGACAGAAATTATTGTTTGAATAATTCAGTGATGTCTTCCAAGAGTTTTAGAGGTAACCATTGGCTGCAGCAATCATTAATAAAATTTGTAACTTAACAACAAGAATTATACACCTGGATGGCCTAAAACGCACTGATTGGTTGAATTAAAATGTTCTTTTCTTGAATACCGTTTCAGCTATAAATTTTTTTCTTCGAGAATTTTTTTCTATGTATCATGGCGATTTATCGAGTTTTCTCTGGGTCGCAAATTTTGCCCCACCTGTATATTCCATGTTGAATAATTTTGCTAGTCTAACTCTAACGTTTTTAATTAAACTGATGCTAGGTTTACTATGCTTATAACAGCAACTATTTGACTTAAGTGCGCGCTATTCCTCCACCTTTTTCCCCTTGTTTTGCATAATAAACTTTGATATCGACACTAATACTAATTGGCAGGTTTTACACATTCCTAGTCATACTGATAAGTATTGTACAAAGAAGTAGGTAGTTCATACTGTATTGTGTTTGAAATCTAAGGCGATAAGCTGGGACATCGTACTCCAAGAGGACATTGACCACCTACTGGAAACTAATAGCGGCGGGCCAACATTAAATTAAATTGTGTTAATCTTTCGTTTTTTTCTTTGAAATTATCAATTATAAACTATCATTTCTGTCAAGTTTGATCAAAAATTTGCACTGCTTCTTGGTGTTGCAATTTCCAAGCCATGTAGTATAATTCTTGCCTGCAGAGAAAAGACCGCAACACCATCACGATCACGCTCATATGATGAAGGATTACGGTTGCTTTGTGCAGTACTTACTATCTATTTAAAATTAATAAGTTACCAACACAGCCAACTCTCCGGGATATCAGTGGACAACGTAGAAGATACTTTTCTGCACAGCGTGGACTCCCCAAAAATTGATACTGATCGAAAAGGTGAGGCTCTTAAAAAAACTAAATTTACTAACGGATATGATCAACTTGGAGGTGACTTTGTTTGATGTTAAAGTTTTGTGAGAAAAGAAGAAAGCAGAACATCAATCTCTTCAAATAGCATTTTAACATCTCTATAAGACAAAAAACAATGTAACAGGAGTGCCAGGTTTATGTGGAATTCATAAAACTTCTTATTTATGTTACCTAACGTTCTACTCTCCAAAAAGAGAGATTTGTTTTGGCAACCAGTACTAATTTTACATGAGGGTTTAAATTTTATTGTAATTTTTTATGACTAGTTTTTGTTTTTATATAACATCAAGTTTTTTTATATATAGGTGAGATATTGATTTGTTAGACTAATGCAAGTCTGGGCAAAAATTTTCGTTAAAGATATTAGAAAATGGTTCAATTGTAAGTGGGTAGAAATGGATTATTTTTTAACACAATCCATGTCCGGACACGGAACTTTCGGAAAATATCTCAATTGGATAAAAAAGGCGGATGTCGATACTTGCTGGTTTTGCCAGCAGGTAGACACGCCAGAACATACTATATTCATTTGTGACGAATGGGAAAGCATCCGAAGAGATGCTAGGATTAAAATGGGTTGTAATATAGACCAGAATAATATTTCTAAGTTATTATTGGATTCCGAGGAATCTTGGAAAACAGTAACCAACATGATGCGGGACATTATGCGTGGAAAACAGCAAGAGGAATTTCGTAGGGAGGAATTCCTCGTCAGAGATGATGTGATATCAGATTCTGACGAAGATTGAAGGTTAAAGGTTGTGTGATTGAGAGAATGAATGTATATGAGGTATTTTGAATAATTTTTTCTTTTTTCTTTTTTCGATCTGTTTAAAATTTTTTAGAAACGTTAAAATTTACCAATTAAAGATTTTTGTAATATTTTACTCGTGAAGCGTTTATAGTAATTATTAGGGGCAAATAAGTTTCATTTAATTTTTATAAAGTCGCGAGACGGATTCCATCGGTTTATTTGTAAAGTTACGGCGAAAAATGTAAAAATTTTAGAAACGTCAAAAAATTATTCAATATACTACTTTGATTTTGATAGTAAAAATTCTAAGCCTCCTAGGTTTAAAATTTTTAATTATTTATTTATTTCTTTTAATTATTTTTGAATCATATTTAACCAATCTTATTGAGTCATTTAGGTTGTAACGAACATCACAATTAAAGATGCAAGTTCATGTGAAGCCTTGACAGCCAGAGGGTCCATTACCAAGGGGAGTCAAGGGATGCCTTCTTCACAATTCAATGATCAAAGAGGGAGAGAGTGATAGAGAGTGTGAATGATAGGTAAAGGAGGAAGAAGATGAAATGAGTAAAAGTGAGTGTGAAAGCAAACTAATAAGAGGCATTTTTTTGATGATAGAGGGAGAGAGTGATAGAGAGTGAGAATGATAGGTAAAAGGGAAAGAAAACGAAAGGTGAAAAAGTGTGAGTGAAAGCTTACCAAAAGATGTGATCGAATGATAAGATGTAAATGGAACTAAACAGTCACTCACCTCGAAGTAATACTTGACGTAATGTTAATGTGGTTCCCGTGGTGAGGAAGACGTATGGGGGAGGGAGTTAGTAGTCACACAGGTTACCTCCTCTTAAAAAAAAAAGAAAAAAAAAGAAGACAAATGCAAGTCAATATTTTAAATATTCAAGTGGCTTCGAGCTTTTTTTTAATAATTTTGAGACACAGAAATAGATTTGTGTCTATACGAATCTTTATTGGTAATAGTTAAGACTTGGTTTGTATACAAGCAGTTTTATTTAACATATTGTTTACACATTACATTCAAACTTAATGGTAACCCCTCTTACATGATGTCAATACCCCTGCATCCCTCATAAGATTTTGATTAAAATTTCGAACCGCCCAAATTCCCGTCGATCGATGCAACTTTCGGGAGCTTTGTCGAGTTCTTAAAACTGAATTAATGAAATAAAATTGTGGTATAATTTCTTAAAAATTAAATTAATGAATAATATAGGCACGAAAAATAAAAAAAAATTAATCTCCTTTATGATGTCAATGTTTACATCTGTTCTGTTCGGGATTCCTGTACCAAATATACTTGAGATCCCGGTACTGTGCTAGTGGTGACGAAGGTGCGGTGCTTGGCACGGATTAACGTTAGATTGCTTTCGGCTGTGTCGGCGCGATCTTCGGCTGCTTCCAGCTCACGTTGGAAGCGGCGCACGCGGGTTACGCTTTGTTGCGACATACCCTCCTGCGAGCAAACAGACAAACCACAAATTATCCCTTACCACTTATGTCGTTGCCCCTTACCTGTTCAGAAAGTTGCCTCTTGAACAGACCAAGTTTCTGGTGAGCCTTGTCGAGACCCTCCTGAAGAAGAGAGATGTTCTTCTGGTCTTCCTCGCATTGGATCATGACTTCCTTGACGGTTCTTTCCTTCTTGCGTAAGATCTTAATGGTTTCAGCGTGGCGTCTCTTTTCTTCGTCTAGTTCCAATTCAACATCGCGAACTCGGGCTTCCAATTTGCTGATGATGCGTTTACCACCGGCTATTGCGTTAGCTTCAACTTCCTCGAGACGGATTGAAAGGTTCTTGACTTCGATTTCAAGAGACTTCTTGATGGCTTCGATTTTAACGATGCGTTCTTGTTCCTCGTGAAGATGTTCGACAGTATGTTTAAATTCGGTCTAGAATACAGTTTTAAAATACATTTAGCTCATTACATTTCTAATATCGTAATTCGAAACTACTAAAATTGAATTTAAATGTTTACCTGGACGCGTTGGTAGCGTTCATCGCAAATGCGAAGCTCCTTGGTGACCTCATCATAATCGGCAGCAACGACTTGCAATTCTTGTTCGAGCTTGGCTTTAGTGGATGACAAATTGACGTTAATGGTGGTGATTTCATTGATTCTGCTGTGGGCTTCTTCCAACGAAATTTCCGTGGCTCTCTTTCCGCGAAGAGCCTATTAAAATTTTGGATATAAATTCAAGTTGCACAACATAAATCCCAACTTACAGCTTCATAATTTGCTCTGATCTCCTCAGATTCAGCAGTGAGAGCTTGGATCTTCCTCTGGCATATGCTCAATTGATCTAGAGTGATTTGCAATTGACGCTGTACCTCATCGTAATGGGCCGTAATTTCGGTAAGTTGGAAGGATTGCTTCTTGATCGTCTTCTGAAGGTCAATGTTGTTCTTGTTGGCGACGTCCAAGGACATTTCGAGTTCAGTGATCTGAATCTGCAACTTCTTCTTGATACGAGCGACTTCACTTTTCAGTTTGGTTTCAGCTTCGACAACGCGAGCGTTGAGTTGTTCAATTTCGATGCTGGTCTGCTTACTGAAAGATTAACTTAAATTAGCGGGAAGATCGACGTCTGGAGATTGATTTTATTTTTAGCGTTTTACATGTCGATTGACGGCAGCGTTCCTGAAAATATTCGCAAGCGATTCACCTTTTATCGAGAAAATATGCGGTCGTTTTTTTGTTAAATCCCTGCAATTCCGAACTTAATTGATCTAAAGGCCTTGTGATATTATCACTTAAACAAGTATCTAATTTTCTGGTAATTACTTTTACATGGGCTTTAGCAGCAAACGATTTGAAATGTTCTGAATCGTATAAATTCTTCACGTCAGAGTCGCATCCTTCCGCGATATTTTTGTGGCTCTCGGAAAGTAACTGCATGGCTATGTGATTTGCCGATTTCCCCTTTATAAACTTTTGCATTTTCCTGAGCGCTCTTTCTGCGTTCTTATCCGCGTCTGGATCGTAATCGCTCATTTTCTCTTTAATGTGATGAATCTGTTGTAATATCTGAAGTGCTTTGTCCTTTTTTTTCGTTTCACTTTTCAGCACCTCAGTCACTTTCGACGCGGACACAGACTTGTTCAGTTGAAAACTTGTTTTGGATTTAGCCTTAAAGTCCCTCAAATTGATTTTGGCACGCGCTTCAGTCGAACGGGCTATTTTGTTTAATTCCGTTTCCGAATAACACTGCACTGATTTTCTCGAGCTGTACTTATTTAGGCCTCTTTCGTCCGACCAAGGAAGGTGGGGATATCGTATCGTTCTGCCTTTGTCTTTTTCACTTATGTAATCGATCATAGGTTGATAGTAATTTATCCCGAAACCATAGTTGTCTTGGTAAATTGATGTTGGAGGTTTTTGCCAGTTGTATCTAGAAGAAGTTGGTCGAGCCATTTCTTGATCACTTTTTTCTAATTAATTTAGGCCGGATCTCTTTTATAGGTGTCAGAACGGGGTAAAATGCCAAACCAATAGAATTGCACTTGTAATTATTTGTAGAGTGCTCACATGCCAGTTACTGCTGGCTAAGGATAATACGTTTTGTTGACCCAATCTAATTTTAATTGTGATGAACCAATTCGGAATTTGATGTTGTAAAATTTGAAGGTTATTTTAATTATAATTACAATGTAATGGCAATAATTAGACTTACAACTATTGATTATAAGAGAACCTCATTTGCAAAAGAATTATTGAAATTGATTGATGAAACGTTGTAATTATTAATTTCGTAAATGTAAAATATGAAATAATTTCCATAAAAATGAATTAGAAATTTTTTAATAAATACAGAACATTTGGATTATGAAATATAAGCTAATTGGTTGCAATGTTGTGTCATGGATTCAAAGTTGTAGTGATGTTGGTTCTCTACCCACTGATATTTTTCAAAATTTTAAGAAGTCGATAGAAATAAATATTCTTAAATAGTTGTTGTTAAAACGTTGTATTTAACTAGCATATAATGAATAGTATTTACTTAAATGATTGCAATAACTCGTCTTTGCTCCGTATTATATTATCAACTTCGTGAATAATAGCATATAGCGAGTATTTTTTTAACATTGAATATGGGAATATTTACATCGTATGTTCAATGTTAAGAAAAGCAGGCGGTATGTATGTATGTGTTCAATAAATAATATGCTATTAATAATAATAATTTTGCTGTTTTGAAATCAATGAAATATGAAATATTTACAATTTAAATAATAAAGGGAAAAATAGTAAAAAGAAAAAAAGTTTAAAAAATTGTACACAAACTACATTATAGTGAGCATACATTTTTTAAACATTTTATACAGGTGACCATTTTATCTGTCCACGCCTGAAGATTCAAAAATAGGCAACACCAAGCATTTTGGTGGCGACAAACTACATTATACTGAGCATACATTTTTTTAACATTTTGTACAGCATGACCATTTTATCTGTTCACGCCCGAAGATTCAAAAATAGGCACCACACCAAACATTTTGGTGACGACTATACATATTTAAAAATCAATTATATTTTATATTTGGCCAAGAGATTGCGTTGCTTCTTTTCCACTATGATCGTTAATATACACCGTGATTCACGTAAATTTCCGAGGCATACGCCCAATGCACGCAACCCAATATTCAAAAATCACAACATGGTAGATACAAAAAACATATACAGTAGAGCGTCGATTATCCGAACTAATTGGGACCGACTACCGTTCGTATAATCGAAAATTCAGATGACCGAACAGTCATAGTTTATGAGCACTAAAACGCTCAAAATGATAGAATATAAACATATATTGAACAACAAATAATATTTCAATCACATTATAATGTAATGTAATGGCAAAGTTAACGACGATTCGGATGATTGACGTTCGGATAAATCAAATCGTCATTCGGATGATTGACGTTTCGGATAATTGACGTTCGGATAATCGACGTTCTACTGTAGTTAAATTTCATATTTTTAAAAACCCCTGACAGAAACAACTGTCAAACTGACAATTTAAATTTGAAAAATGTATTGAAACGATGAACGAGTGGATATGTTATACAGATTATACAGATATTGTTACCCTGAGCGTATGTACCCAACCGACAAAACATTTAAACAGCTTGAAAATGAATTAAGGAAGAATTGGCCAAAATCAAAAAGGCCTAGGCGTCAAAAAGAGACAAACATGTACAACGAAGCTCGTGTAATCGAACTAATAGACGATAATCCCCACGTAAGCCAATTCGGACTCCCTTTGTAAAATCGAACTAAGAGAATTACTACCACCTCCTAAACCTCCTTAATCAATTACAACTGTTTATATTTAAGAGTTAAAATCTTTTTCATAAATTGCATTTTTCTATTGATAGTTACTTTCATACAAGGTGTTTTACTGAACCTGATGAGACCCAACATATAACAGTATGCTATTTTAAAAATTTATTATGAATCTCCGATAGATTGCGTGCAGTAGTCAAAATTGACAATTCTGCTCTCTTATACAGAGAAAGTTGTCCTGGTGAAAAAGCTCTTGCATAGATCAATATCACAACTGTTAATTTTAACAAATATTATTTAAGGGAATCAGTGATTCATAATTAGTCTTTAAAATGAAATGTTTATGTTCCAGCTTGCAGTTGGCACTAGCAGGTCTCATCAGGATTCGTACAACACCCTGCACATTTCACCATACTGTATTTAAAACTAGCATCATCTCTAATAATAAAGTAAAAGCAAACATTAAAAAAAAAGTAGTAAAATATTTTACCGCGTGTTCATTAATTTTTAAAGTTTACTTTATTTTGCAGTTATTTTTAAAATTGCTTATTTTCATAATTTTATGAAACCTAATTTATCTTAGCAATTTAAAGACAATGTTTATACAATTTCTTGAGGACGTGCAAGTTGCTTACTCCAAATTGTGAAAAAGTTCAATCCAAATGACATGCTTTCCAAGGTTGTTCTTTATTTTCCTTTACTGTACTTATTAATTTGATTCATAACTTATGTTGGAATTATTTTGCAAATGGGCGACTGATCAATATTCATGATATCGTTTTTTGAATTTCAAGTTACTAAAGTAAAAGTATTTTATAACAAAAATTTGCAAATGAGTTTTTTTGAGTTACATAATTGTAACACCTTTTTAAGTGGGAGCTACCCTTAAGTCTACTTACCGGATAAGTTCAATTTCTTCATCCTTCTCATGCAGACGTTTCTCAGCTTCATGACGGAATTGACCAAACTCGGAGGACAAACGTTGAGAGCGTTGCTCTTCAGCTTTACGACCCTGAAATTACCCGTTATGAAAAACGTTACCCTTTTAGACAAAATAACTTACAGCTTCGGCTTCCTTGTAAGCGGCAGTCAATTCATCACGTTCGTTCTCAAGACGACGGAGCTCAATTTCCATCTCATGCATACGGCGGGTCAGTTCAGTGAGGTTATTGCGAGCATCGTGGAGATCATCCGAAAGTTTCTTGTTCTCACGAGCAAGGAGATCCTTCTGTTCACGGGTCTTATCCAATTCATGGTTGAGGCGTTGGATTTCGGTCTGCTTGAGGCGGAGATCGCGTTGGCTCTGGTCGTACAATTGAATGGTTTCATCCAAACGGGTCTTCAAATCGATATTGATTCTCTCAACTTGTTCAACGCGTTTCTGCAATTCCCTAGCGGTGCTGTTGGCTTTCTCCAAGTCAATGATGAGTACTTCAACTTCGGACTGAAGACGGGATTTCTGTTTCTCAAGGTTGTTGACTTTAACAATGAGACTTTCAATGTGCTCTTCCTGTTCTTGGATCCTAGCACCGTACTTTCTGCGCAATTCTTCAATTTCCTCAACGCGAGCTTGAGCTTCGGTTTCATATTTAGATTTCCAGACTTGGACGTCGCCTTGAGATTTGACCAATTGGCGTTCGAGGTCCAAGCGGGCCTCGCTCTCTTCTTCCAGTTGGACGCGGACTGATTCCAATTCAATTTCTACTTGATGAAGTTGAGCTTCGATGATTGAACGTCTTCTTTCATCATCTTCAGCGCGACGACGGGCATCTTCCAGTTGACCGGCGAGTTGACTCTTCAGGTAAACGGCATTTTCCAGTTGCACTTTGAAGTCTTGAACCTCCTTGACGAGTTCAATGTTTTCTTGGGAGAGGCGAGTCTTGTGGGATGTGATGTCGACGATGGTGCGGTTGAGCTCTTCAATTTTGATGTGAAGTTCTGAGATGTTGATTTCAAGTTTTTCAACATGTTTCACTGAAACAATGCGCTCCTTGTTTAAGGATTCCACTTGAGCGAGGAGCTCGTAGACTTCTGCTTGGAATTTGCTCTTTTCCTTGTCAGTTCTAAAAAATATTTGAATTTCTTCAATTTGTTATTACATTTGCATTACATTATATTTTTGATTTCAATGTTAAACCGGAATTTATTGATCTTATAATTGTGGTCATATCTACTTCTAAAAGAATGTAGTAATCTTTATTTGGTTAAGTTTATTTTGAGAGGATAATTTTTTTATATTAAAATTAAGAAAATGAAAGTTTTATTAAAATTAGTGTTTTAATTGCTGTTTTGGTTCATTAAAAGATTCCGCAAAGTTTTAAAATAGTTCCAACCTATTTTAGCTTTGTTGCTTATTCATAGTTTTTCCTGCTCCCAGTTATAAAGTGGTCCAAATAATAGTGAGCTGTAATCCTATTAATAAAACTATATGTTGAATATTTGAGATCATTTCAACTAATTTTGACAACGAATTTCTTTAATTTTTGAATTTATCAATGCATTTAAAGCTTTAAATTGAAATGAATTATTCTTAATTTACATTGATTTAAATTTACGGGATCATAAATCTATAATCGCCAAGTAATTCGTTGATTAATAGCATAAAAGTAGTTCATCCTTTGCAGCCCATAAATTATAAAAAAGTGAGTGATTCAGCCGACCGCTTATTTTAACCTGCATATAAAGTAAGAGCTTCTTTTTATTTGGTTCAAGCAACAACCGATAAGAAATTTTAACGACACCGTGAAAAGCAACTTAGAAAAGATATGATTCACTTAATATTTTCGAAAGTCTAAATTTAAATTGTTTATGTTCGTGTTCCGAATTCCAAAAAACCCATTCGGAAAAAGAACGGTTTTTAGGGCATGACTCAAATTGTGCGGTATAAAGGAAAAATTTATGTTAGGGAAAAATTCGCAAATTGTAACAATCTGATCCACGTACGAATGGACTTGTGGCCGGGACAAATATGGCGAGGCAGATGGAAGCTATTTATAACTCCAGTGCGTCCCGGCGTACGGTTACCACACGACGCATAGAGTCCATTATCTAATCTTACACTTTGCCTTGAGCTACATTCTTAACGGAGTGTTAAACGAGCGAAAAGACTTTACCAAAAGAAATTTGCACTACTAATGAGTGCAACTACCCGTCTAAATTTAAACATTGCACCTTGATTCGTATTTACGAATTAAATATATCTCCCGAGAATTTGAAAATAGGTTATAGGATGTGCTAGTAATAAACGGTCGATTTTATCTCAAAATAACTCGAAGAGTGGTGCTCACAATTTCAGGTGTCATATTGTTCCTGTACGCTTGCCAGGAATATTTTGGACGCCGGCCAAAAATATGTGTTACGGAATTCGACGCTTTTTCAAAAATTTAATAAAGTATTTTTCGAAATTACCTGGCCTTGGCCTTTGATAACTGTTCGATTTGTTCTTGAAAATCGATGACGATCTCCTGGTGCTTCCTCTTGAGAAGATGAGCAGTTTCCTCCGATTCCATGTGGACATCCTCCAACACCTTCCTGAGCTTCAAAAGCTCAGTGTCCCGTTTTTTGTTGATCTCAATCTGGAATGCGCTTTGATTAGTAAAGATAGTTCCGGAGGTTCGGAAGGACCTACATGACTTTCCACACCACCTTCGGACTCCTCAAGACGCTCGGACAGTTGGATGACTTGCACGCTTAGGTCGGCCCTTTCTCTCTCAATCTGAAATTTTTCCAAAATCACCCAATTAAACTCGTTTATTTGCACGGGGCGTGATATGGTGCAGGTGCCGCTTTTAAGATCGAAAACACTCAGAAATAGCCAAGTTATGTGGCGGAACTGTTGAAAAGTAAGCGCCAGGAATAGAATTGCCAAGTAAAATTTTTTGAAAATATGTGTCAGCGGAAATTCATTAAAGGGCCATTACACCGTTTGATCCTTTTTGCAATAAACGGAAATTTTGGAAAGCGACGTTTATTTTGAGATCGGATCCGTTGCCAACAAGTCTAAATAGACGCGACTGTAATTTTTTCCCGGTCAATCGATCCGATTACTCATTGCTCGAATAAATAAAAAAATTCTCACCCTTTGACGCAGTTCTCTCTCACTCTCAAGGTCATCTTGAAGGAGGCGAATTTTATCCTAAAACAAAGCGCAAATTAAGCCATTTTTTAAATATAAAAAATCCAAAAAAATCCAAAAAAATGTTCTTCTGGTCAAAAATCACTGGTTCACTTCACTTCCACAAAAAAATCGTCGAAAAAATCACGTTTTTTATTCACCCTTAAATCGATTTACCTCGAGCCTGGATAAAGCGCTTAAGTCAGAACTGTATTCAATGCTAACATCGGCGTTGGCTCCTCCACTGGAGCGATAAGAGTATTTAGAGGTTCTTGCCACAGCAGAAGCCATCGCGATGTAATTTTTTCGTTAAAATGCACTGACCGTCGTTAGATTTCAACTGTACGTGAAACCCGCGTGCCGGCGCCGCTTTACAGTGGACGCTTAATCGTTCGTTTGAGCGTCGCGACGTCGGAAATTAGAATAAGACGCTCTTACTTAATTTCGCGCATGCCCACTCAATAAAGCCTAATTCAGCGCTTTTTATTCATCGGTGAAATTTTCGACGATATTACGCACGCTTCTGCGCACCCGTTGCTCTCATATGACTCATTAATCTGGATTTCTGGAAGAATCTTATTTTTAAACCCACTGTTTATGCAATTTCGCATTTCTTTTTTCACCCCGAATTCAATTTTTTCAAATGAAAACCCAAAATTTTTTCCCAAAAAGTAATCGATACTACAGCGACGTCATATCAACGTCAGATCTAAAAAAACGTATGTTTTGAATGTTAATTACAATGTCTGGGGCTAAAATGGTAGGCGTCATTCTAATTTTGAAAAAAGTAACAGCCAATTGTACTATTTTGTCATCTTATTCTGCGAATTTTCTCCACTAACGACCCCATAGATCCAAAAAATCAATAACGAGAAAAAATGTAATTATCAATTTGGCCGAAAGATCTCGTCTCGTATAAAATCCGAAATTATCCGAAGTCGTATTTGTCTCATGGTCGGCGTCGAGGTGCTTCGACGTATCTCAAGTTACCTGGTGGGGGCAGGCGTCCTTTTATAGACACAGTCACCAGAGCGTCGGTGGCACCGTGAGAATGTACCTCGCTACCTGAACTTCTTTCCATGCTGCATTACGCTTTATACGACTGCAACTTTTGGCCGCCTTGTTTTCGCGTTCTGCGGTATTTCTTATTTCTGGAAACCGCCTTTTTAGTTCCTCTCCGTAGTGCGTTCACCTGCTCGAAAACTGGAGCACAGACAGCAGGAAATGATACGAAAAAGTTGTTTAACAAAGGGCAGTTTAAATCCATCATCAATTCTTAGTTAGAAAAAAATAATAAGGACATTATTAAGGAATATAGGCGAACCTTGTTATAACGGTAGATTTTTAATATTCTTCACTAATCAGAATTTGATAACTTTTTTAATACACCCAATTCTTTTTTACACGTTTTTTTTACACGAATTTGAAGTTGCACGGTTCAAAAAGTCTTCCTTTTTTGAAAAATTTATTTCATCTATGGTAACACGATTTCAAAGTCGTTGCCTTATAATTATGTACAAGACCACATGAGCGGTCTAGTACAAATTGCACTTTGGTACCAATGTGTCACAAAAAAATCACGTTATTACTACACTTCCAAAATTAGGCAACACTGTGCACTGCTATAATGTGGGAGTTACTGGGAAATCCGCTTATTCGATAACTCTTACCTACACATCGCACCTTGGCTGCAAGAGTGGCACAACTCAAAAATTTTAAAATATTTTTGTCCTCAAAAATATATTAAAATATAATTACTACCACACTTATAATTTCAAAAAGTGTCACATATGCTAACCTAAACAATCTTATACCAAATAATGAATTTTAACAGAAGAAAATTGTAGATTTTGACAGAAGAAAATTGATTACTTTTTCAATTTACACTAAACTTGTTATTTTGAGTTGTGCCACTCTTGCAGCCGAGGTGCGACATTTTTTATGACATTTACATTATATCACGCGTGGATTATATACTGCATCATAAAATTGTTTAGGAAACTTACCTTTTTAACACGTTTTTTTTTACACAAATTTCTAAGGAACGTATCTACCGTGTAAACAAAGAGTTGAGTTTATTTTACAACAGATAACAAAATTTTATAAGTTGCTTTTGTTTATTTATGTTATTTATTAGCTTCTCAATTTAATCGTTGCATATAATTGAATGTAACTAGTTCATGTAAATTTCCGTTTCATTATTTTATTGCCCGTTTTTATTTGGTACGGTATTTTATTGATAATTGAAGAAGAGCTTATAAAAGACGAGTTAAAATTTTTCGTGGAAATGATTTTTTTCCCTTAATTATATTGACGTAATAGCTACAGGATTCCCCCGTTTTTTATTTATTTTTATATAAAGGCCTTTTGGTATTATTGTATGTACAAATACTAATGTGTATGCGTAGTTTAAAGACTTCTTTACAAAACAAAAAAAAAATAAAAAAATAATGTTTTGTTTTTTGTTTTTTTGTAAAACAGTTGATCTTAGTATCATCCACAACGTTTCTTTAAGAGATTTTAGGAGGAAATCGACAATAACAAAATGTGTATTCTTTTCAAGCAAGCAACTATGCAGCTGTGCGCATGTTATTATGCTACAGAAAATTTTTATTTTCAGAGTTTGTTGGAATGCCGAATGTAAGCAGCATCGATTGATATTAAATTTGAAGCACTTTAGCATTGAAAATACATAAACGCTTTTGTATAACATTTGGATTTAAAGAGCTAATTTGAAGAATTTTTATAGCACATCATCCTTAAAATAAGTTGACCAAGAATTTTTTAGATAGTGTCAACAATTTCAGCACTGACTTAGAAGCATTTCAGTTATTTATTGTTTAAGTAACAGCATTCGATCCAAAGAATCTCAAAATGTGTATTTGTATTGAAATCTTAAAACTTTTTCGTTGATGGTTTACTCTACTGTACAGGATACTTCAAACCCTCAAAATTGGTTTCAAATATTAAATTATTATCTTCAAATTTTGTTTATTGTGTGGAGCGATGTTCGATCACAAACTGGTGATATTAGTTTTTTTTTTTTTAATGATAAACCAAACGTCGCAAAAGAGCAAAAAAGTATAATTTAAAAAAAACTTTTTGTGGAAATTACCTACAGTGCTCAATTTCATCTTGCAAGTTACAAATATGTTTTTGTTTAAATGTTGTAAACGCGTTTTACCCTAAAAATCGATTAATAATAAAATCACCAAAACTTCCACCAAAGATTTACTATTTTAAACAGCTTAGAGTGGTAAATTTACCCGACCGCAAATAATGACCGAATGATATACCGGGTGGCTTATCATAAAAAACGTGTCCTGTTTGTTGGTTGGTAGCCTGTCGTTGTGAATAGATGTAATCTTAAAAATTTGGTTAGTTGTAGTTAAAATATCAAAGATACTAAAATTTTAAACAAGAATTATTTATTGATAACAACAAATGAACATAACATTGCAAAAACTAAGAAGAAAATTGAAAATATTTATTAAATTTTTGAACCGACGCACGTAACTTTTTGGGGTGGCATAATAGAAGACAAGTTTATACGAGAAAGTAGCCTTATTTTTCACCCAGGATTTACCTCAGCTGCATTTTTTATTTTTATACTTAAGAAGCACCCTGTACAGCAATAAAAGTTTATATAAAAAATAAATAAAATTCTAGGAACAGAATTTTTTAATATTGAAATTGAGTAATCTTCGACACCAAATGCATAATATCATTACCCTGCGTATTTGACTTGCTTATATAAATATTTTTCGAGCCAAAACTTGTAAATCGGGAATTGGTACAGGTTAAGAAAATATTGTTTAGCATCATTTCAAAATGTAAAACCCTAGCTTGTTACCAATGTAAATTAGAAGACATTTTTTTTTGCTAGCGATTGTGTAATGTTTCTGAAAGCTGCGATATTTTATTTTTCAGGTTACAAGGTCTATTTTGCATTTTGCATGGAGTATTGTTTTCTTGCTTCGCTTGTCCTTCCTTGATCGTTGTATAAAATTTCCGAAGTGGAGTTACTAATTGTTTTTAAGCGTGCAAAATAAATTGCGTTGGCCCGTTTCCAAACACCCACTGTATCTTAAATATTTAGCCGTTGAATCAAAAAGTAATTGCAAAACTGAATTATACACTCATATAAAGAATATTTTATTGTGTTTGCGTTATAAATAGTTTCCGAAAATAAAATGCTATGAATAATAAGTCTCGATCATTCCAATGTGTCATGAAATACCAATTGCAAATTGCGTCAAATTTAATCATGTTACTAAAGCGATTGCAGATACACTCATAATGAACCAATTAAATTTTACTTATTTCAATTCTTGTATTATACATTTAACTTTATAGGTAAATGTATAAATTTCAAAGTAAATAAAAAGGGACTTAATTTGATAGTAGTATTAAGAAACACAAATGCTTCTTTAGAACTTCTTGCCCACTTGCCAAAGATGTTGTCGTTTCCCTCGTTGGCAATAAATTTAGAAATGCTATTTTTAAAAACAATTTGAAAAATTACAAAAAGTCGCATCTATTCCGAATTTAATTGTGGCTTACTGAACGATCACAACAGTCGAATATGTGCCAGCTTTATTAATCATGATGTAAACGAACTTTAAATATGTGTAAGTAGGTGCTTGCAATTGTCGAGAATAGTTTGAAAAGCTGAAATTAATGCGAGGCGAAAAGTAGTCAGAATTCGTCTTCAGCTTGTTTCAGGAGGAATAGTGAGAATTCTGGCGGGATGGATGAACAGGTGTATGATTTATTTCTGCAAGGAAAAGTGTAACAACTCGTATCGGAAATACGAGTGGAAGGTGATTTGGCAGGCCAACTTGAGATGCTTGGGAAGCAGAAGGCGCCCTTGACGATTAGGCAGCAACAAGGTAATGCTAATGTGCTTGTTTTCTGGCCGTCTATTGGTGCTGTGGCAAAGGTGCAGCGATGATCTCAAAGAATTTGATCCGTATTATGAGGAGAGTAATATTAAGAGGTGATTTGACAAGATTCGTAGTTGGTTTGAATACAAAAAGTCATGTCACATGCAAGCATGACTAAAGCGTTTCAGAGACAGCGTGTTCTTGCTACTGTTTGTGAGGAGCTCGTAGCGAGTACTAAGTTACGTGGTGAACGATATTATCTTGATAAATTTGGATGGTAGATGGTCAGGATTTAATTCTATCTCCGATGTTATTTAACCTATACTCCGAATATATCTTTGGTGAGGTACTGGACGATGTGGATGCTTCCGTGCTAGTTAATGGGGACAGATTAAATTACATACGCTACGCGGACGACACGGCCGTGTTCACTGATTCTCTTAAGAGCCTTCAAGAATTGATGGACCATATTACTGAAATCAGTACTAACTACGAATTAGCTCTTGATGTCAAAAAAACAAATTTATGGTATGGTATTTATGGTATGGTAGCACCTGGTCAGATGATGTTTAACAATCAGCAAGTTGAGCAAGTTGACTAGTTACACATATTTGGGCACTACAATCAACGATCAATGGGACCATTTCGTTGAGGTAAAATGTCGTATAGAAAAAGCCAGAGCCACTTTTGTTAAGATGAGACTTAAATTTGAATACGAAAAAGCTACGATTGCTTCGGTGTTATGTTTCCTCTGTGCTTCTATACGGTACTGAGTCATGGATTTTTACGAAAGCATCTACAAAGATAATTGAGGCCTTCGAGATGTGGCTATACGGGCGAATCCTTAAGATATTTTGGGTTGATCACATTTTTAATAAAGATGTTCTTGAAAAACTCCATAAAGTCACTTAAATAGTTAATACCGTCAAAGAACAAAAACTAAAATATTTCGGTTGCATAATGAGGACTCGGAACAAATACGGCATACTCCAGCTCATATTCCGAGGAAAGATTCTCAACAGGAGAGGACTTGCAAGGCGTAGAATCTCGTGACTAAAAAACTTTAGAAATGGTTTTCCCCATGAACTCGAGGACTATTAAAGTTCGAATTGTCATACTTGTCGTCAACATCCGGAACGGACGGATAGGCCTATCGAAAAGAAGAAATTTGGTGTTATGTGAGGAAGGTAACATCACTGGAGTGGAGGTAATCTCTTGCACTGTAGAAGGGTTTACTTTTGACTTGTAACCGGATACAAGAGCTTCCAGGTACGAGACTGCGGGCGAGCTATACACATCATTCTTGCCGACCCTAGATAAGTAAAAGGTGGTGATCCTAGATGAGTAAAAAGTGCAAAATTTGAGTTATGAAAAAGTGTTTGCAATGTAATGACTGATTTTTAGATTGTATGGTGTCCATTTTTCTCAGTCACGTAAGGATTTTTCGGAAAATGGGTGTGTCTACAGAAGAGGTTGTCAAAAGGAAAAACTTTTTTATTTTCAACTTTACGCCACAGAGTTATTCTTTTAAAAAGTTTTCCTTGCCTTGTATAGTCATAAACAATTGCTAAAGTTTTATTGAAGTGTGCAGGGTGTTCCAAAAATTGCAAAGCATGAAATTGACCTTAAGAAAAGTAGCCTTATTTTTTATTTTTGTAAAAAATGTTATTTCAGACAGTTGTTTCAAAACTTAAGAAAAACTTAAATACAAAGTTTGGTAGAAGTAGTAACAAAATTTTGTTTGTAGATACAATTGCGACCGTAGAATAATTAATATCAACGTTTATCTAGCAATTGTTTTGTAAAAGGTTAAAAAAAAACAACAAACAAACAATTCGAACGTTAATAGCTATAATAATAGTAAGAATTCTTGTTTGTTCAACTTTTTGGCTTCTAAAATTGTTTGGTCCACTTGGGCGACTGACTACGTCGGCACCAGAGGATCGCCCCTCCGACTCGAAATGTTAAGGGCAAAAGGCGGGCCCCAATAATCAGTTAGGTTTTCAAACTCAATAGAGTAACACTGAAAACACCCGCTGTTTGACTTAAGAAGCCCCGACCGAATAAAATATTAAAAAATAAAATATCCAAAATGTTAATATAATAACATTAATAAAATAATAAAATAAATAAAGTAATAACATTAATAAACTAAATTAAAACAATACCAATTGGGCGTGAATAAAGTCCAGGTGATGCGAGATTTTCGGAAACCTGACAATTTTCACAACGTACAATAATTTTGCTTGTTACTGGAGGAAGTGAAAGCTCTGGCGGAGCTAACTAAGAAAGCACTTATTGGTAATGGGAAGTAAATTAGACAAAGGCGTTTACTAACAATAAATTAAAATAGGTTTTGGTGGAGAGTCTGGTTATAGCGATTGCAAGAGTGTAGAAGGAGGTAATGCCAGGAAAATGTGCGAGAGACAATGGTCAATATACAGGAAGAAGTGTAAAGCCAACGACGAAAGGTTGCACAAAACCTAACCAAGGTGGAAGGTTGCAATCAAATATAAAATGGGTAATTTGGTATTATTGCAACATGGGAGTACATGTTCAGGTGCTTGGAAGAAGGCTGTTATGGGTAAGTAACGTTACAAGATGGTCACGGTGAAATGGAATTAAATCAATTTTGAGGTGGCTGTGACGATAGAATCAGAATCAATCAGTTGATACTCCATCATAAGTAGTAGCGAAACTGGTCATCTGGGTGGAGAAAAAGGGAAGGTCGATATATAAGATCGACAAGATCTAGTGGAACTCTTTGAGAGTTAAGCTTGGCAATGGTGAGGTGGTAGTAATGTAGGCGTTGATTTAGATCAATGTTAAGCCACAACCTCTTTGACTTTTTTTTCAAGTTAACTGTGACGTATTTTGCCTTCTTCTTCATTAGCTTCGCATCCATTTTTGGATATACGCCTCTTCAAGATTTGCTTTCCATATTTCCCTGTTTATTGCTACTACCATCCAATTGAAACCCGCCGTTAGTTTGATGTCGTCTGCCCATCTGATCTGTGGATGTCCTCTTGGTCTACGATTGTTGTACGGTCTCCAGGATAGGATGTGCTTATGCAATTTGCCGACAATTAGACTACTTAAGTTTAGAGGCGTGTTTGGGCACATCAAGCACTTTGGTTTTGCTTCTAATTATTTGTTAGTTTTCCGGCCCTTTATTGAGATTCCCATCCTTTGCCCGCATTTTGCTTTAAGTTTTTTTATTCCGTTGCAATCTTCCCCTAAAAGTGTTGTCTTAGTTTTCTGGATTTTACTACCTATTGTCCTATGTATTTTATTATATCTTTGCGTGTCTTTTATTTTTGCTATCGTCCTTTTATCCATCAGTAGCAGGATTCACTCTACCATCCATGGTATTCTCTTTTTTTGAGTTTTCTATTCACAATAATTGTTATTGAATGCCGTTAGGAATTAAATATTGACTTGATGCCGCTGTTGGTACGCTTGGTTTTTGACAGTTTCTCAATTATGGTCACTTTTACGGATTCATCTTTCAGCTTTTTGAGGTCTATAGTATTTGGTGATGAATTTCTTTTAAGTGTAGTGCTTTTTTTCTTATCCTAACAACTGCCTAATAAATGATAATCAGAACTCGAATTTCACTAATAAGTGATAATCACACTTGGTACTCCGCACATCTGGTGTGCGATGTTGTCAACTGAAATGTCACAGTTAGAAAAAATGTCGCGTTTCGTTGATTATTCCTTAAGTATTGAAGAAAACGTACAAAACTATAAACTATCTAATAATGGAAGGTCTCAAAAGTATATTTGGGCGCAATATACCGAGTTTTGTAATGATAAATCTATTTCTATTTGCAAAAATATTAAATTGTTCATTCGTGATATAATCTGACGAATACAATTCTTGGAATCGCGACTATTGATAATCGCATGGGTTGATGCACTCAACATGTTTTTTTTTTTGACAACATGTTTCGTGCCCCAACTCTTGCGATTATTGATAGTCACGATTCCACTCGTATTATTTATGATTATGAAATTGAATAAAAAAATAACCAAAGATAATAAAAAAAATTCTATACCCATCTATTTTAAGCTCTTGGGGATGGTATCAGTTTGTTTCAGCTGATAGTTGACCAAACAAAATAACTTTTGTGGTGATTCAGCGATTTGCCTGCTACTGAATATTCTTCATGGTTCCTTTAAATATTTCTTCCCATTTTGTAAGGCGATTCTGTATTTTTATTCTTGCGTTCAGAATCTCATTTGCTCATTAAGCACAAGTTTTTTATTATTTGATAAAGTGAAGAAAATCAACTAACAATTCATAAAATTTATTAGTAAAGTTTGAATGGTACATTTTATAGTTATATAGTTTATAGTTTATAGGTTTGTAAAACGGAATCAATTCCAAATTTTTATTTTTAATAATGGAGCAAACACGGTATTGTTCTATAAGCAGAAGAAAAATTCATTTAGGTAAGTATTTTGTTACAGCAAGAATTTTTTTACAAAAATGAGATTTATTGTTCTTTAGTGTTTACTGTGCTATTATTATTCCGGATTTCAAATGGACATGTAATAAGTAACGATTTAAATAAATTTAGTCGACCCGTTTATGAACAATTTGGATACATTAAGGATGTAAATTTAGCCTGCACGCCTATCACAATATATACATTATTGTCCCTAATGTATATAGGAGCTGAAGGTACCACAGCTGAACAAATATTGAACAGTTTAAAAGGCGTCGAATATCCACTACAGTACAAGGCATATTTGGCAAACATCACAAAAGGCAACACACAAAATGTATATTTTAAATCATTTCTCTACTTCAATACACGGGATAAAATTTTTAACAAAACTTACATTTCAACCGTGAAAAAAGTTCATAACTGTTCGGTTAGCTATGCAAGTTTTTCGGCAAAAGTAAGAGACACTGGAATAAAATTTTATGAAACACCTCATGAAAAATTAAAAAATACCCAAATTAAACAGAGCAAGTTAACTCAGCTCGTCATAATAAGTTCAGCTTATTATCAAGCTGTTTGGAAATATCCATTTAATGTTGATGATACAGCAATTATGCCATTCCTTGTTAATAAACAGAAACGTATCAATGTTAAGATGATGAATATAGTTAATCAGGAACTAAGATATGAGGACAGCGTTTATCTACAGTCGAAATTGTTGGAGTGTCCTTTCGTTGGTGATCGTTTCAGTATAATTTTTATTCTACCTTACGAATCTGATGGCTTGGATAGATATTTGGTAAAAAAACTAGAGAAAACAGAATACATTCTACAAACCATTAACAAATTGAAGAAAAGGTTCGTGCATGCAGTGGCAATTCCAAAATTTAGTTTTCGCAAGGATTACAATCTTCAGGAGTTGGTTTACAATGTTAGTGATTCTACACTTTCTTTATATTTTGTTTAAAACTTATGTATTGATGTTTTTTAGTTGGGTATTACCGATCTGTTTGAGGACGCGAATTTCGGGGCAATCGCCTCAAAACCATTGAAAGTCACAACTGCGACTCATAGAGTTGTTTTAGAAATTAATGAAACGTACTGTGGATCGGTTAGTGACTCAACGGCGATTATAGAGATTTATAAGAAGAAATCCAGACGAATTATGCAAAAAGGCTACGCGAGCAGCACGTATGTCTATAATGATCCTGGATCTGTGGTGAAAAGAGAATATAAGAAAATAATTTTTTCGGCGATGTATCCTTTCGCGTTTGTGTTGTACGATAGAAAGCAGAATGTCATTTTGTCTGTCGGAAAAGTATACCATCCTATTTTTTAATAAACTTTTTTAAATACACATATTCTTAAATATAGTATCTTATGCCCTCCCTGGGATTAAATAGTGCTTTTGTTTCCATTCAACCATAATTATTGAAGTGACATATAAATCAAATAAATTCAAGCGTTTTTATCCTAAAACTCTGCTCTGGGAGTGCATAAAATAGCGTATATACCACGGGACAGAATTGTCATCTAACCCTTCGTGTGATTATTGTCCACGAAAGATAAGACAGTAAATCTTCAAATTCCTCAAGTTAATGATTTCCTTAATCAAATGTATCCCGACAAATGGCATGATTTTTGATCGTAGAATACGGCCCTAAAGTTGGTTCTCTTATTTTAGTTACATCATGCATCGGTTGGCGCATGGGCTGCAAACCATACTCGCACTCGCAAAAAGCCAATTTCCGGTTTGGCGATACAAATAACTACTATTCGTCCATGCAACATACATTATTTTGTATTCAATTTTTAAAGGGTTTCTAAGAGTAGCGGTACTATACTGTTACGTCCGTTACAGGCTTTTTAGAAAACGGTGATATAAACCAGGTAGGTAGCCGAAGGTAAGCGTATCTCGGCGTCGCAGACTCAATAGATGGCGCTGATGAAACGTTTTGGGGCATTTGATCTGTAAATTGCTAGCTGTAATGACGTGATGTGCAACATGGCGGTGAGCTACACGACAACCACGTGTTTAGACAATGGTGTTAAAATAATTGTGTTAGTGATAATTACATACCTAGAAGTGAACGTTTTTATGCAAAGTAGCTTAATGGAAAACTGCCAAGTTCATGTTTGGAATGACGTGACGCCATGGTTTTCATTTATTAAATATGATGTTGCATCCAATCCGTCATTACAACATTCAGCTATACTTATAACTTAATATAAGAACCCATTTCATCAACCTCAATTAGGCGTAACGGATAGTTAAAACAATCATTGCTATAATTACAATAATTTGTTAATGTAGATTTTAACAGACGTTGGTGAAATCAATTCTTTTGTTGTATTGTTTGTTATAATAGTTCATGTCGCAAATTTCTTTATAATTAATATTATTTTAATTTGTTTCATTTGTTATTAATATTTAGTTATAATTGATTATGCATTTTTAATATGGCTGTTTCGTTGTAATCATAAATAATAAATTTTTTATTTACTTTTTGTTTATTATTTGTACGATTTATATTCTTTACTTTAACGTTATAAGAGGATAATGATGATTCGAGTGAGATATTTTTAAAGTCGAAAAGAGAAGGATAGGTATATGCAATTGAAATTAAATTTCCCGCAAAATCCGAAACGAACCGAATGAATGGATTTTAGTTCGTCGCAGACTCACTACGAAAGTAGCGCCAATATTTTGGCTATGTTTTTTTTTACAGTGGCTCTTGCGGCAGTTGCGCCTACCTACCTGACATTCCAACAGAAAACGGCAGCTCGTTTTACATTGCGGTTTTTAGAACGATCGAAAATATTCGTTAAGACGTCTTCAGGTAAAAGTACTGTGTCCGGATTATCGAGGTCGCACTGTACTCGTACAATTGTTTGTGCTAAAACAATGAATGGTAAGAACACAGAAAATAATAATATATAAAAAAGAATGAAAAGTAAGTCTAAAAATATGCCGTAAAAAATAATTGCAGTTGGTTTATTTACTTCCTTCAGTCATGTTACATAGGCCAAACAATAAAGCATTTTTTCATGACATAAATACTACCCGGAAACCGACTGTGCGATTACATAAACACAGTCAATAGATGAATTCTGCATAATTTCCCACTCGAGGACCATAATTTTTAATTTGTTATCAACAATTTAGAAGAAAAAATCGTTTCTTTTTTAGTTCTTTGCTTGTAAAATGGAAATTAATGAAGAAATCTTAATGTTGTCAATAGACGAATTGTAGAGAATTAAATTACGAAGAGAATGAGAGGTCGAATGTCTAGATCGAATAATTAGAACCGGAGAAAATCCGGGAAACCCGGAAATTTCAGTGTTTTTCAAAAAAATTCACAATTCCGACATTTTTCAAGTTTAAGAACTGAAACTTTGCACGCAGATAGCTATTTATATGTATTTTATGTGTGCAAAACCCCGATGCTGTCGGATTAACAGTTATTGCACAATCACCATTTTAACTTTTTTCTGCGATATTAATGTTAAATGTTAAAAACAGAATTGGAAACTAGACGTACATAGCAACAAAACGTTCATTTTCGATTTTCCATAAAATGCAGCGAAATAGGTAAAAAACGGTCGTGAATATGAGTAAAAACATCTTATACAACACGGCAATTTTCTTTGAAAATTTTTTTTCGTCACAATGCACGGTCTCTTTTTCATCTCCAAATGATTGTGTACAGTGTATAAAGCAGTTGTTTTTGATGTATTAATTTTACTACCAATACGTTACTACCAAATTTTTAATTTTATTTAAAGTTTACGGTATCTCAACATATCGTCTGAATTTTAAATAATTATTTATTTAGAATTGTTTAGGCAAAAATAGAAATGTTCATACACTGTAGTTATTCCTATAAAAATCACAAAGAAAAAATATGTTATGTCAAAAGCAATTATGTATTCTTTTAGTGATTTTGTTACATTTTGTTTAACGTTATATTCCATTTAATTCAAAAGATAACAGGTGGGAAGAGACTTTAGATAGTTATTATACAGTGAGGACGCGTGGGTTGGAATAAATTCATTTAAAATTCATGGGTTTGGTTTTTGGAAAAACGCTCGGACACGTCGATTTTTGTTTTTAAAACTGCATCTTTTTTGATATTTATAATTTCAAGATCGTCTTTTATTTTGGCACTATGATGTCATCAATAATTTTGTTAAATTGCATCCTATATTTTTGTTCACGAATTTGGATGCAGCGCATTTTTCTGAGTACAGAAATGTCAAATTCGTATGACCTTGAAGAGGAAAGTTTTCGAAATAATCAGTCCTAAAGTTTCAAAAATTTATGATAAAATTATTAGATTAGACCACTAATAATATCATCAAGGAAGCGCTGGAAATCGAGCAAAACATTCAATTGTGTGTTTGTTTGGTTTTTTTAATTGTTGCCACTTGTCAAGTACAGTTTCAAGGCTTGAAGGATGGCGCGTTTAACGGAGAAACAACGAATAGAAATGTTGATGATGGTAGGATATAACGATAATACTCGAACACAAGCTGAAGTTTGCGAATTGTTCAATGATAAGTACCCGGAGAAGCCTATTACACCATCAGTAGTTAGTAAGATGGAGAAAAACTTTAGAGACTTTGGCCACGTAACAGACAATTACAAAACCAACCATGTTACATTTCCAGAAAGTACACAATTGAATGTTTTGCTCGATTTACAAGAAAATCCTCAAAAATCAAGTCGACAAGTAGCTGCAAAACAGTCAGTAAGTAAATCTTCTGTTCTAAAATATTTACACAAGAACAAATGGCACCCATACAAAGTACATTTTGTTGAGGAACTTATTGAAGACGATCTCGACCGCAGAATAGAATTTTGCGAAATAATGATGGATAGATGCAATGCCAACCCGGAATTTTTACGTAAGATAGTTTTTTCCGACGAGGTAACATTTTGTTTGAATGGTTCGGTATACAGGCAAAATTTTCGATATTGAGCACCGGAAAACTCACATTGGAGAATGAAAAGTCATACATAATTCCCTCAGAAAGTAAACGTTTGAACCGGAATTGTGGGTATCTCAATTGTGGGTCCCTTTTTATTGAGGGAACACTTAATTCTGAAAAATACTTAGACTTACTACAAAATGACATAATACCCAGTGTAAGTGCACTCTATCTGAATAATGAAAACCCAAATATACCGGCAGATTCAATATGGTTCCAACAGGATGGAACGCCCCCACACTATTCGAGAACAGTACGAGAATACCTTCATAATATTTTCCCAAATAGATGGATCGGAAGGAAAGGTTTTATCGAATGGCCATCTAGGTCTTCAGATTTAACCCCATTAGATTTTTATCTAAGGGGTTATCTGAAATCTAAAGTCTACTTCAATAAACCGGAAAAATAAACACGCAATTGAATGTTTTGCTCGATTTCCAGCGCTTCCTTGATGATATTATTAGTGGTCTATTCTAATAATTTTATCATAAATTTTTGAAACTTTAGGACTGATTATTTCGAAAACTTTCCTCTTCAAGGTCATTCGAATTTGACATTTCTGTACTCAGAAAAATGCGCTGCATCCAAATTCGTGAACAAAAATATAGGATGCAATTTAAAAAAATTATTAATGACGTCATAGTGCGAAAACAAAAGACGATCTTAAAATTATGAATATCAAAAAAGATGCAGTTTTAAAAACAAAAATCGACGTGTTTGGGCGTTTTTCCAAAAACCAAACCCGTAAATTTTAAATGAATTTATTCCAACCCACGCGTCCTCACTGTATAATGTAAGCTCGACTATAAAATCAGTCTGTGATTTAAAACACAAAAACACAAGAGGCGTTAACGCGTTGTAAAAGCCATTGTATAAAACACAATGATTAAGAAATATAACTTACTCGAAAAAATCATCGCAAGTCAACCTTGAGGGCCCCGTGGATCAATTATTTTTTGTGAGTTATATTCTACCTTTATATTAACTACTATTATAACAACTTCATATTTTACGAAATATCTAAGACTGAACATCTGAACATCATATTTACATAACAATTTACCATGGTAATATAAGAAATACCATAGGTTATTAAATTGGTAACAGTATTGAATTTACGTATTAATGGTGCGTTTTATTATAATATGTGTAACTCAAAACAATATCTTATTTATAAGATTCAATATTTGCATTATATTTCATTAGTTTGAAATGTTAAGAATGTACTTAGGTAAGGGGACAAATTTTAATTTTAATATTTATTGTGACATTAGCACTCTATTTCACAAACTCAAGTATAATAAGCAATGACGTAATAGTATATTATTATACAAGTTTTATAAGACGATCTATTGTCGCACGAATAAGTTTGGGGCACGACGAGCGAAGCGAAGAGTGCTCCAATGTCATGAGTGCGACAATACGTCTTATAAAGCGAGTGTAATATACTATTTTTTCTACTTTGGTGCTCTTAGTTTCATGAAAATTTGAAAATTGTGCTTTCTAAAAATGTTCTAGAGATTTTTAGGATTAGGTACTGCTTGTGTTGGTATTTGTCATGTGTCATATGTCAACTAAAACTTCACATTTAAAAGCTCGAGTTTGATATTTTTGTGAATAAATCATGGAAGAATTAAGCTGTACACTTGGCTTGACCTTGACAGGAGGTCGGTAGCGATGCCCGACGCCGGCCAGCGTGCTATTACAGCAATACCAACGTAATAAGTATCAAAAAAAAAACCAAAAGCCGTTTCACAAAAAGTTCCTTTGTGACACTACTTTTAGTTTCACAAAAATTCACTTATGATACCAAAGTAGAAAAATAAATTTAATCGGGCTGTTTATAAACAATTTGGATTCGAATCCACCATAAATTTAACTTGCGCGCACCCATCACAGTATACAGCGGTAAGACAAATTTCCAATGCCTTAAGGGCGTCAGTAAACCAAAACAGCACCATCAATTTTTAGCTAGTAGTGGTGAGGATAACGTACATTTCAGTCGTTTCTCTACATCAACAGATAAGTAAAAACCATAAACAAAACTTATGCGAACCAAATGAAAACAGCACATGGCTGCGCTATTCAATACATGAATATTAGAACCAGAACAAGCTTAATTTTTATTTTTAAATTTGCTGTTGCTACTCCAGATCGCAATTCACAAATTATTATGATAAACACGGAATATTTCAAAGCCGCTTAGAAATATCCTTTTGATGTACAGGATTCAAGCATTGGAAAGTTTTCTATTAAATACAACACACATGTCCGTATTAAAATGATGAATATGGTTAATCATCAACTTAGATATGGGGAAAATGTTTATCTGCAGGCGAAATTATAGGAGTACCCTTTCGTCGGTGATCGTTTTAGTATGATTTTTATTCTACCTTACAAAACTAACGGTTTGGAAAAAAATTTGGTGAACAAACTGTGAATTTGAAACACCTGTTGTCATCCATTCGTAACCTGAAAAAAACATTTGCGCATGATATTACAATTCCAATATTTAGATTCCGAAAAGATTTAAATCTTGAAGCAATGCTTTATCAGCTAAGGGTAGTATTTTATTTAATGGGCATGTAATGTAGGCTATATTACCCGACAGATCTAAAAGTTACCGTCGCGTAATTCAGTCATAATATGGTGCAAGAAGCTTCTATGTGAAAACAACATAGTTTTGAGAAAGCAAGAAAAAACTGATTTTTGATAATTTTTGGAAACTAAGAACAAGCTATGTGATGTATGGACATATGAAAGATACATCTTTTCCTTCTTTTAATCACAAGTTTTCTACCATTTAGTGTAAGACTGTACAGTTGAGGTTATTTTCTTTTTCCACTCCATTTAGTTTGCGATAAGCAGCATATATTTCCCCAATGTACATTTCTTATGAAAACTGCAGGAACGATTATTGCACCAAACGATGAGGGATATTGATGAGTACCTATAGGTTTTCAAGCTAAGTCATTTTCGCCAAAAATGGCGTTTAGTTGGTTCTTGCACCAAAGCCTTGAATTCCACTCTCGGGGTGTAATACATACATTATTTGACCACTTGAAATTTCATGAAAAGTGTTCGAGATATACGAATAAGTAAAAAACATGTAAGTGAGAAAATATGAAGATTCATTCCCATATTTAATTAAGCTGCATAAAAACAACAACGTAATAAATCTGTACTGCGAACTCATTTAATTTAATTAATTACTCTTATCAAATCTTTGTATTGTAATCAAAATTGCTTCGTGAATTAATATTAATAACCAACTAATTAATCATTTACGGTAATTTCGGCTCGACACGTTCCAAATTTTAACCCATTTAATCAGAAAATTATAAGTAGGAAAATAATGCAAGTAATTACGTTAAAAATTGTTTTAATAATTTATACATTGCCAAAAAGTATCACTTTCCATTGCTTTATATCGAAAAAATATTGTAACATTTTTTCAGGTTGCCTCTTTGTAATTTCAACTCGTGAAATCCACTCGTCACAAAAAATAGCAAACGACTTGAACAAATTCCATAAAGCGATTTACCTAGCAATTGGTTTTGATCGATATGAAAATTTAGCTTGTTCCCCCTTATCAATCTACACCATGCTCGCGATACTCAATTATGGCGGATCCAGTGAAGTGTCCAAAGAGATATTAAAAAATCTTGAAGGCTTGAACGAAATAGACACGTACATAAAACTCTTAGCCGATTTGGAACAAGATGCAAGTACAAATGTGCACTTCAGAAACTTCATGTTCATCGACACCTCAGTCAAACTTAATGATCAGTTTCTGAAAACGTTGCAGAGCAAATTTTACACGACTCATTATTACACAAATCTCACTAAAGAGTCCAAGAGAAGAGCCATGAACATAAATTTCCGTGAAAATCCCGAGAATAAATTGGCGGCTATATTGAAGGGAGAAGTAGTTAATCATTGCAGTCGAGCCATTATAGTTACTACTTCTTATTTCAAAAATTATTGGAGTATACCTTTTTCAACCGAAGATACGTCCTTGAGTGACTTAACTTTCAGGAATAAAATTGGCATGCCAATGATGTATTTACATAACGTTATAATGAGATATACGAACAATATTTATTTGCAGTCTCAAATTCTGGAACTACCTCTTCAAGGAGATAGATTTCGAGTGATTTTTATCTTGCCTTATCTTAAAAATGGTTTAGAAACACACGTGTCCCATCGATTGAGCAATACTCCTGTAATAATAGACACAATTAAATCATTGAGGAATCAGTTCATAGATACGGTCGCTATTCCCAAAGTTACCTTTAATAAAGGCATTCCTCTTCAAACGCTGCTCTACCATGTAATAATTTATTTTATAATTTTTTAATCTTTGTTTTCATTTTTGGTAGGTGGATATAACTGAACTTTTTAACGAAGACGCAAAGTATCCTAATGTCGTCGTCAATACCACTTTAAATCTCGCAACTGCGAATCATAAAACTAAGTTTAAGATAAACGAAACAGGAATTTTTGTTACTAGTGATACTATGGTACAATTGGAACTAGAATCCTGTGAAAGGAGTTTAAGAACGAAAAACATGCGGTCAAAGCGCAGTTATTTCGATGACCACATTCCGGTTTATTTGCAGAAGATTAATTTCGAAGCGAACCACCCGTTTGCATTGGTACTGTATGATCAGCGACATGAATGTATTTTGAAGATCGGAAAAGTTCATAACCCTACCTATGAAAGTCGTAGGCAAAGGTTTGGTTGAACTTGTCAAATGAAATTTGAATGTTTACATATTAAAATTTATGTATTTGCTTGCCTTCAGGATTGTATAATGAGTTTGAAATGTTTCTATTGCTAATTAAATTATTATGAAGGTATTATTGAGTTTTTTTATATATAATATAATTAAAAATCTTTCAATTAATAATAATAAGCAACATAAATAAAGCTTTCTTAATTGGTGTTAATTGGGTTGCGCACTTGCAGGCGTTGAAAACATAGAGATTAAAACTTTCCAAAGTTTATGGTTTTGTGCTGTGATTATTAGTTTTAAAAATTACCAGAATTTTTAAAATTCAATATTTTATTACAAATAAAAATATACCGTCAACCGGGGCTACTTCAATACCTCGGATACTTTGACACCGCTGCTCATATATTTAATGTTCATTAATATTCTCGTTTGCCAAATTATTTTTCAAAAATTAACCAATAAAATAGTAGATATTTGCAACAGAAAATTCCAGCGAGTATTTCATTAGTGAAAATATAACTGGATATTCCACTAATGGTTACAGTGAGTATTTTAAAGTAACTTGATTACTATTTTTATTTAAGGAAATTATTACTTTGTTACAAAATTAACTGAACAATTTGACAAATAAACATTGTCGCAATTCTGAAAAAGTCCTCCTTCTTTGAACGAATGTTCAACATAACAAATTTTAGCCTCCCTTCAGTCGCCATCATTGTCGACGTAGTAGTTCTCATTTTATCAACAATTGTCATGTGATGTTCGTTATCCATTTGCAAATAAGTCTTGATTGAATTAATATTATTGTGACTTGTGATTTTTATTAACTGATGCTCGTCAACACCTGCTTGGGTCAATGACGAAACGCTAGTGGATCGAATCGAATGATTGATTTTTTAATTTTTTTTAGTGTCCAACCCTATTTTTTCTGCCGCTGTTTTCACCCATTTTCCAATTTCATTTACTCCAACAGGGGAGCAGTACCAATAGTTCTTTCCATTAGAATTCCAAAATGGGTTAGGCGTTAAAAACATCATCTCGGTCTTGACATTGCTGCCTCTCTTGTGATACAGCTGACAGCTTGTGATAAAATCTATAATTATCTGATATTTATAAATCAATTAAAAATAAGAAACTATGGACTTATCTTATAGGACAAATTTCCGCATTTTCATTGGGTATCAACCATTTACTTTCAGTTAAACGTTTTGCACCGCCTTGCGCAGCCCTGCAGGAAGACCATCTTTGTTAATTTCTTCCTTGAAGAAGTAAGCAAGAAAAATCTTTAGAAAATACAACTCGTGCTTCGCACTCGTTGTATTTTCGTCGTTGGAACTGATATTCGTGGTATTTCAAAAAAAAATTCGATATTAAAAGTACCACTTATTATAAAGGGTTTTCCAATAAGAGGTGTTATTTTGAATAGCCCGTTATTTCGGTAGATGTAACTTTTGGAGCTGTAATTTTTTGACATTTGACAAGTAGAAACTACGCCATTAATAAAAATGGAACGATACACGCTTCAACAACGCATTGAAATTATTAAAATTCACTATAAAAATGGTGAAAATTTGGCAGAGACGGTTCGTAAAACTCGAACATTTTTGGGTCGTCGTGAAGCACCTTGTCGGACCGCAATACAGAAATTGGTGGAAAAATTCGAGCTGTTGGGACAAGTTAGTGATGTGAAGAATAAAACCCGTGCACGTCGCTCAAGAACAGCCGAGAATATTGCTGCTGTAGCCGAAAGTGTTGAAGAAAACCCAGGTTTGTCCATTCCTCGTCGTTCTTTGGAATTAGACATTCCAAAAACGTCATTACACCGTATTTTGCATAAAGATTTGGGTCTTAAGGCTTATAAAGTTCAGTTAACACAAGAACTCAAGCCGGCCGATCATCAACAACGTCGTATCTTTGCCGATTGGGTCCTTGAAATGCATGAAAATGATCCGTAATTCCATCGAAAAATCATCTTGAGTGATGAGGCCCATTTCCACCTGGATGGCTTCGTTAACAAGCAAAATCGGCCGGGTTTTATTCTTCACATCACTAACTTGTTCCACCAATTTCTGTATTGCGGTCCGACAAGGTGCTTCACGACGACCCAAAAATGTTCGAGTTTTACGAACCGTCTCTGCCAAATTTTCACCATTTTTATAGTGAATTTTAATAATTTCAATGCGTTGTTGAAGCGTGTATCGTTCCATTTTTATTAATGGCGTAGGTTCTACTTGTCAAATGTCAAAAAATTACAGCTCCAAAAGTTACATCTACCGAAATAACGGGCTATTCAAAATAACACCTCTTATTGGAAAACCCTTTAGAATGCAACCATACAATAGGTATAGACAATTTAAAATTGGTTAGGGCAGAATCAGATTATAGGTATTTAAATAGTAGGGAAAGTTTGATTATATATAAGAATAGGAAAAAATTATTAAATAGTGATATGGGCCCCATTCCCAATACCCCATTGTATAGATTACTAGATTTGACTAACCATCCGTGAAACTCACTCAAGTGTTAAATTCACGGATGCGTAAATAATAGTATATAAGGCTTAGTTTGTAAAATTAGATTTAGTAGATGTACTGAAGATGGTGGCATAGCCACCGAAACGCGTCTATGTGAGTAATTTTATATTATTTTATATAAAAAAAAAATTTTTTTTTGTGATTAAAGGTTCTTGTTTTTATTTTCATTATCGACATCACAGGGTCCACTATATATATTTTGTTCTTTATGTAATCGCACAGTTGGTTTCCGAGTAATATTTATGGCATGAAAAAATGCTTTATTGCTTGGCCTATAACGTGAATAACAAATTAAGTCAAAAGTTTGATAATTTTTCTGCATCTTTTATCAATTTTGCTGGCTGCACTATTACTAACGTCCATATAATAGTATATTATTACATGAGCAAGTAAAGAAGGTTTTTATCCATGAAAATGAAGTTTGCTGCACGAGCCGAAGGCGAGTGCATGTAATCATTTGAGTGGATAAAAACCTTTACTTGCGAGTATAATACTATACTTTATCTACGATCATCCATACAAAATAATAAAACAAATTCTTAGTTCAATATTTTTAATTTTTGAACATGACACTACGACAGTTAGTTTACATTGTCCAAAAAGAAAAACATGAATATTTTTCTGCAAGCATCACAAATTAACTTAATACAATATTTTCAGAAAAGGAAATACATAGTATTTTTCTCTGCTCGCCATTTTAAAAAAAGTTTCATAAACACATTCATATTTGTGCCGTGATTTTTGTGGTAAAATATTTACTATTGCAGACGTTGCGATACTGCGTACAGGACATTTCATTTCATCATCATTTCATTTTCATTTTCAGTTACGAAAAATTGCTTCACAAATAACGAATTTCACTATTAATACACTTTGGTACGATTTGTTGTCAATTACTTTAGTTTTGTTTGGTTATGTTGTTGCAATTAATGCAAACTATTACCAACGTGGCAATGTTGTAAAATAAAAATCCCAATATTTTTAATTTTCATTGGTCGAAGTCCCGATGGATAAAAATTCTGTCAATTTTACCCATGGCTGGGAACCAATAAGATACTCTCTTTAATTTATCGATGGATAAAATGACAATTTAGAGTAGAGGTTTCACATCAATAATGTTTATATTATATAATGATCGTAGATAAATATCTTTACTAAACACAATACAAGTAAATAAACGATCACCGGAAAATTTTATTTAATTTAATATGCAGATAAATTTAACCGACAGTTAATAACAATCGTTACTATAACCACAACAATTGTAGCTAAACATTTTAGCTGTCAGATCGTATTAAACTAACTTAACTGAATATCGATAAATCGACCCTAATCCCGGTTTCTAAAAGTGATATTAACTTACACCTCCAGTTATTGTTGCAACAATAGTAACCATGGTAACCGGGACATTTAATTACTTTTAGAAACCGAGCTCTAGTCCCTGTTAGTTATAACAACGATTGTTTTTAACTATCCGTTAAATGTAACTGATGTTGGTGATATCGACCCTTAATCTGTAAAATGTAAGAATAAAATAAACAATAAATAAATAATTGTAGAAATTTTTGATTTAATCGCTTTACAATGTATTTTATAAATAATTAATTTATGGCGGATAAGTAATTCGTTTAATTGCCTAATATTAACGTTTATCATCTTTTATAAGACTTACTTTTTTTGTCTCCACGCATATTTTATACAACTCAGTATTTTGGGTTGCTAACATTTTAGAAAATAAACTGCTGTTCAAATTATCGCACCACTCAGAAATTTGGGAAATACTGTCTGCTGTTTCCAGTATTGTATAAATCATAGACCGGGAAATTGATCCCAAAGTGAATTTGAAATGAAATGAAATGTTGAAGAGGTTGCTCTTCAAACATTATGTTTTTTAATAATCCTATGACGATGTAACGGTTGACAACTACATTAAAAACGCTTTATTGTCAAAATTTCCGAGTGGTTCGATAATTTTGAACAGCAGTTTATCTATTAAACTTATCAATTAAAGTGATTATCAAGTTAGTTTAAAATTACCTTTCAAATACAATAATTAATCTTTACTAATAGTTTTTAAATTAAAAATGATTGAATGATTACTCAAATTATAATTGCAATTACTTACTTATAATAAAATTCATGTGACTCCGTTTTGGCCAAGTTTTTTTCTTGAAAGTCAAAGGGCATTCCAAACTTTTTTGCTACGACGATATAATAATGATTGCCAAAATTTTCATTCAAGCAGTTAAACTGTTCAACTATGAATGTGTGTATGTATGTATGTACCCTTCAGTAGAGCGCTTCTTATTCTTCAGACCAGTGATCGTATGAATTACATGATGTAATCAATTTCCCAAGAACTGCTACAAAACGGTTTTCGTATAGAAAACGTGTATTTAAAAATCATTGCATTTGGGAATTCAAACTAGTTTTTATGGGAAAATTATGTTACAAGTTTGTTATCCGCTACATTTGGATTTGAAAGATTAACAATAGCGCAAATAATTTGAAAAATTGAATCATTTTAGGAGACGATGAAAAACCTTTAAAGCTTCTTGGCACAAAATATGTGGGTCATGGTAAAAAAGAAAAATGTATTTAAATACAAACATTTTGTTTAATAACAATTTAACAATTAGGTGCAACCAAAAGTATTTTAGAAGCTATTGAAGGCTGCAAATATATAGTTGAAGCAACTGTATTGTTGAACAAGCAACCGACCAAAACTTACAAATTTAAAAAAAAAAACATACATATTCAAATCAAACTTATTGTTAGTATGGCTGTATTAAATCTAGACAGTACAGACCTTGTTGTATTTGCTAGTGCAGACAATACATATCTTACTATAATAGTTGAAAAAAATATTTCATTTATAAAAAAATTGTTATTTACATTGAAGAAAAACTATTTTACAAACATGTTGCATTATCTTTGTGTAAATGTAATAAAGTAATTTTTTTACTTCAATAAACTTATCATCTGCTCGGATTGGGTTTGAATGGCTTACAAGTGCACATACCATTACTAAAATATAATCTGCAATTGGTATTAAATTGGCTGGCAAGCGAAAGGCCAACATTTTAAAAGTTTTTATTCTCTCTATATGGAGCCTAGCCGAAGCTATTTGAGCAGTCTTAATGCTTTAGCGTGAGAAATTTGTTTAGTTTAATTTCGGATGTATTTATGATTAATGTTAACACTGACATTGTTCATTTCTTCTTTAGAATTATCGAAAACTAATCAAATTATTACAAACCTCGAACAATAATACACATGACATGAATCTATCCTGCCCGTGACGTCAAGCGCTTAGTTGAATTTCTTTACGCTAGAGTCGGATGCTTAGCTTGAATTGCTTTTACCGCAAAATAAAGCAGTCGATCGTTTCGATTACATAAAAAGTAAATTGTTTGATTAACCAAGGGGTTGTTGGATATTTTATACTAAAAACAATAATGACGCAAAAAATAAAGATGTTGAATTAGAAATATGTATAGTGCGTTTATTGGAGGGTTAAATTTCTTCTTTTACTAGGGAATCATTTGCATAAAAGAATATAAATATAAAATTTTGTATTAAAATTGTGTTCCATGATGTAATATATAATGTAACTATTATCCCGAAGTATTTATGTGGCCCATTAGCTCAGTTGGTTAGAGCGTCGTGCTAATAACGCGAAGGTCGTGGGTTCGATCCCCCCATGGGCCATACCTTTTTTTCTTAGTTTTTAATTGTTGTTTATTTGTTATAATAAACAATTATTATATTCAGTTTTATTTTTGTTCTCGACGAAACTTAAATATGCATTTTTTTTTCGATATACTTAATGAAAATTTTAGTAAACGGAAATGTTATTTATAGTGCATCCTGCTTCATCTAGCAAAATAACATTATCGTCATCACAACCTAATGGGAACGCGATGTACCGTTTTATGATAATACCTACTTACTTACTTACTTAAGAGATGCCTAAAAATAACAGAAAAAACAGAAATGGGACGTTGTTGAATCGTGAATTCTATTTAATTACTTATATTATTAAAAAATAAAAATACTTTACTTTACAATGATTTATATTTCACTTCGTAAATTAGTGCGGTTGCATTGGGCGTTTATATTTCTACAACCGCGGTCATTAACATTTACGGATGCATCCTTTCATTTCTAATTGATCCTATTAGAAAAAGGACAAGAATCTAAATACATTTTAAATAACAAATCTTTTTATTTTATACTCTTTTGAGATAAAACTTGAATTGTTTTTATCAAGAACTTATCAGTTAACAGCAAAATCATCGATTTTACAGCAGTTACACATAAGTGACGTTTTAATTACCATAACTTACTTAGTTCGCGGAGCTTATAATCACTCTATTTATAGTCGAGGATTCCTGATAAAACGCTGTGTGTTATAAAGTGAACCTTTGGGCTCGTGGGTCAACCCTTTTTGCTAAGTGAAGCGACGGATTTCGAAACGACCAACTGGGCGAAGATACATTTGTTGCTATCTGAGTGTACTATGAAAAAATAAATATAGATAAAGTTAAAAAGTATAAAAGTTGGCAGTTATAAAAATTGAAAACAGTCAACTCTTAAGAAGAAGTTTTTGTTTTTCAAAGTTGATAAGACCCAATAACAGTTGTAACCATTTCGAGCAGTAATTACTGCAGTATACATTTCTACTATACTTTCAACGCATCTATTGATGTCCTGTTTGGTAATTGGGGTATAATTAATAACCCTTCCCTTAAATATCTGGACGTTTGAGGGAAGTAACCAGTCCTGCACACAACACTTACAGACTGCACCACTGGCGTCGACAAAATTTGCACTAACTTATAACTCGCATGCAAGTTGTGCAGTTAATGACCGACAGTGGCTGCAACACACACACACCTCGACATTTAACGGAATTAAGAAGACAAAGATAAATATATACACATACAACCTGAATCAATTATGGTATACTTCTGAATTTTTCTTAGGCGCAACCAAACATACTAATTGGAACAGGCACTAGATCTCTAATTTTTCAAAAATTAAAAAATACATCTAGCATTCCATTATTCTCAGTATTGTCTAGTTTGACTTTGATAGCCCATTTTCATAGAAATGTCAGACAATATTTAGATGATTATACCACTCAAAGTGCTATTTTTCCCTATCCTAGCGACCGCTTAATAAATGATAATCAGCACTGGAGAAAGATTAATAAGTGATAATTCCTCGTGCTGCTCTGCAAATCTAGTGTGCCATATTGAGTAAATGTGATTAATAAGTGATAATCCCGCATGCTGCTCCGCAAATCTAGTGTACCGTGCTATCAACTGAAATGTCACAGTTACAAAAAATGGCGCGTTTTGGTAATTGTTCGTTAAACAATATTGATGAAAAGATACAAAATCATAAACCGTGTAACACTGTAAAGTCTCACAAATATATTTGGGTCCAATTTACCGAGTTTTGCGACTCTCGGAATTACATTTTGTCCGAAAAAGTATTAAATTGTTCATTCGTGATATAATCTGACCAATACAATTCGTGAAATCGTGATTATTGATAATCGCATGAATTGATGCACTCAACATGTTGTCAAGTAATTTCACTCACCTTCGAGTCGTGAAATTAATTTTTGACAACATGTTTCGTGTCCCAACTCATGCGATTATCGATAAGCTCGATTTTACTTGTATTATATATGATAATTTTACAAACGTTTGGATAGGAAGAGTTTCCAATAACCCTTGGCCACCCGGAAGTCCGGACTTAACGCATTTAGATTTTTTTCTGTGAGGCGTACTAAAACAGAGGGTCTATCAAACTTCTTCTCATACGGTCGTCGAACTCATACGAAGAATTCGTGAAGAGTGTATGGCCATAACACCAGAGACATTACATCACGTTCAAAAATCGTTTTTAAACCGGGTTGAAGTTTGTTTCCTCCACAATGGAATGCATTTCGAACAATTGTTACGTTAGTTTTTAAGGTCTTTTACGTAATTTTGCTGATTCAATTTCTTACGTTGTCATTTTGACGTTGGTAGCCAATAAAGCAATTTTGATTCAATTTATAATTTAAATCAAAGGCAGCATCAAGTGGTAAGTGGAATTAGTATTTTTGGTTGCATCTAAGAAAATTTCAGAAATGGGCCACAATTGGCTCACGTTGTATAATATAATATACTATACTATAATAAACTAATTCTATAGGTTAAATACTGCACTAAACTATTCAAATACTAGAATCGAAAATTTAACTAATAATAATTCTGTTCTAACTTGACTCATAATGTAGCCAGGATATGTACTTTAATTCTGAGACACCTGTATATTATCATGGCTGAATTCAGCCATGTATAGTACTAGGCTTGATTGCCGGTTTCCCTCAGCATTACGCCGCGCAGTTTCTAAGTACAGTGTGCGGCAGCATAACTTCCTTTTTTGAAATGCGCACCATCATGCGTTGGAACAGTGAGGAGCGTGCATTTGTCCTCGAGGCCTACTTTTAAACGGATCTTCTGTGATCACAACCCAGCGAGCCTTCCGAAATCATTTCAATATAGCCCCGTTGGGTCCTGTCCCGGACCGGAAATCAATTGTTGCATGGGTCACTACGTTCAGACAAACCTCGAGTATGACAAGATGAAGAACTGGAGTCCCTAGACCCATCAGATCACCTGAGACTATTGAGGCAGTGAGAGTTTCAATCAGTGAATTCAGAGCGGTATGTGAACATGTTGGAGGCATTTTTTTCCCCCCGACTTCATGAATTGGACTTAGAGGGCATTTGGTTCCAACAGGACGAAGCAACGGCTCACACTTCAAGGAGGTCGATGGCTGTTTTAAGGGAACACTTCCCGGAGCGCCTCATCTCACTAATTGTAAGAGGTGATTTAGAGTGGTCAGCGCGCTCGCCCGATTTGGCCCCGTGCGATTTTTTTTCGTGGGGTTTTTTGAAATCCCGCGTTTATGTCAACCGCCCAAGGACCCTAGAAGACCTGAAGGCAAACATCTGGGTAGAAATTGCCAAAGTTCCCGCCAATATGCTGGTAAGGGTCATGACAAACGCCAGAAATCGGCTTATTCAGTGTATAGACAATGGGGGACGTCACCCACCTGATATGATTTTCAAAACTGTGTAAAACAAAACTTTAGATATTGTACCTACATTGTAAAAACAAAAAACAAAAAATCTGATTCATAAAATGGGTTTTATTGCATTTTGAAAAAAGGAAGTTAGGTTGCCGCACCCTTTATGTAATAGAAAGGCAACTATCATGACACTTAAAAGTTGTAAACTGCAGCCCGTGGCCTGTATTTAGATTAATCCGGCACTGATTATGCACATCTAAATAATTGAGACATAATATTTAAAAATTTAGTTAATCTGATGCTAAAAAGTTATTTTTTCACGACCGGGAGTAGAAATCAATTTATCTGGAATCAAAATCATAGCAGAAGTGAAACATTTTGCCTCTAGGGAGAAAATAATGTCAAAAAAATCCCTAGGGAGTTATTATTATATTTTGACAGTTTACAATGAAAGTACATCAAAGTAGAAATAGTAATCTCATTTATTGACATTAACAGTAAACAACACTGAAGCGCAATTATCAAAGTGAATATTAGCTGGAAACTCGCACAAAGCTGTTTGACTTGAAGTTAGGTTTACAGTTTTCTGGCTTGTATTACAACTTCCACCTTGTAGTACTTGGTTTGCACTGTTTGTTTTATTCTGCACCGATTCTTCTATATAGCTTTCAGCTACGGTGGTAGATTTCCACCTACCGTGCCTTTTTATAGTCGTAATATCAGCTCCTGAATCTGCGAGCAGAGTGGCTGAACTTCTGCGCAGGCAGTGCCCAGTGTACGTCGATGGGTTTGGTAAATTTAAATAAGTTGCGATGATGCTTGGTATCTTACCAAATGTGTTCTTTCCCACAGGTTGACTCGTACATTTTCCTGTTTTGTAAAATTAGAAAAAACGACGGTGAATAACTTGAAGTGGCCGAAGTCGTGCATATTTCCTATATAAGCCAATAAAATCTATCTTTTTCTCATTTTCAGTAACCACAAAGGTTCGTGGTATTTTATTTTTTGTGTTTGGTATTTTTATAATTAAAGATGAATTAGCGACTTCAATATCGTCCACTGTGATGGTTGTTAATTCGTGTGATCCACAGGCGCCCGCAATGCCAAATATTAGAGCAACCTACAATAAATAAATAAAATTGCAATTTAATACAGTTTTTTTAATTTTACCTTGATCATTAAATATTCATTGTCATTTGCTTCTGTCAAAAATGTTTCTATCTGGTCTCTGGTCAAAACTTTAGATTTTTTCGCTTGGTAGCCGTCCGAATTCCGTTTGAGCAATGCCATCAACTTTGGATACTTACCTATGTCAGTGTTGTCGTTGACTAATACACATGATTTCACCATGGAATATTGCGCCCACAAGGTAGACGATTTATACTTTTTAGATTTTTCGGTAAAATACGCCAACGTGACGTTCTCAGTATAAGTTCTTACTTTTTTTTCGGTACACCATTCTCTGAACCGATCATACGCTGCCTCTATAATTTTCTAGATTTCGTTGGTAATAAGTTTAGCACCGCCAAAGAAGCTGCATCAGTAATTTCCTGTGGTTCTTGCCTGTTTTCTTGGTATTCCATTTTGCACCAGGTTGAAATAAAATTTTAGAAAATTTGACTGTTTGTAAACAACTTTCTATTGTCATAGTGTCAATCTCAAAACCTACTTTAATTTATGAATTTTATTCCACAATTTGTCACTAATGTCACATTTTTATTTTTAAAATATTTGATTTGTGAACTAACGATCGTGAAAAAAATAGTATATACACCTCAGGAGAAAATGCTATTTTTCCCTCGGTGCGTTATGGCCCTCGGGCTGCGCCCTCTGGCCATAAATGCACCTCTGGAAAAATCAGGCATTTCTCTCCCTCGATGTATAATGTACTATTACATTTTGGTAAAAATAGGATAAAATAAGATGCCATTTTATAAAAAGCTTATGCAGACAATAAGTTTATCATAATTAGCTAATTTGGAGAAAGTTTTATTTTTTAATGCGGTTTTCAAGTAACAGTTGAATAGAGGAGGATCCAACAATTGGCCCACTCGTAACATACCGACTTAATTGTACACTAATTTACGACCGATCAAATAATTCAATTAAATCGAACTCTGGCTTCACAGGCGCCGGAAGTCCTCCCTTATCTCATAAACTCAATTACTTAAAGAAAAAATGCGCAGCAGGACTTTAACCTCATAAATTGATCCAGTCAATTGAACGATTTTTTCACATGCAAACAATTTCAAAAACCACGTGACCGAAACTTTTCAACTTATAATATATTACGACAGGAATTTAAAAATCTATTCTTTAAATAGTACATTCGAATAATGTCGTATATTTACGGACGCATTCGCATTGACGCTTAAGACGCTTAGCGTCTAGGTTGATGTAGTTTTTAAGTCATGACGATTATTAGTGGTTAGTGTTAAAAGTGCAACCCTTTATTAAAATTTCACTTGCTTTCATATAGTTCTTGAACAGGTGGCTGCTGGAGAATTTTTATTACTTGTGTTATTAAAAAAATAAGTGCAATTAAATCATTTTTTCCGTGAATGAGATTAACGACAATTTATTGAAGTTTGTCAGCCTCTTAATTCAGTCACATTCTGTCTTTCGTTTCTTTAACAACTTTCCACTAATTTGTTCTTTTTTGCCATTATCAGATGCCAAATCTGAAAGTACAAATTGTGTGAGTGAAAACTTGTGAAAAAGTGACTTTCCGGGAAAAATGAGCGGTTACAGGAGTTATGTAAGTTTTTTGTATTATTTTTACCGGAAACGGTTTTATTTTGACTTATTTTAAGCCCTGTCTGGATATTTCCAAGTCTGAAAACTATTTTTATTCGATTATAAAGGCGCCAGAGGTAACCCAGAAAAAAGCGGATATAAAATGCAAGTGTTAAAAGCGTGCATAAATAAAGTTCATTCATGTCTTCGGACGTGTTAGAACTGTCTGCAATAAATTATATAAGATGATTGAAAAGACGCTGCCTGGAATAAAAAGTGTGAATTTGATTCTGTAAAATTTTCTTTGTGAGGGACGTGAACCCCTAACACCATTCAAAAAAATCGAATTGTTTATGGGCACATCAAACTCTTACATGTGTTTTGAGATGTTTATGGTTTGACACGTGTGATGATTGTAAACTTTATACAGTGAAAGCAACGAAATTTAATTTTTTTACACCAAAGCGGGATTAATTTACATTTTTAATGGTTTCAAATTTATTAAAGTTTAAATGATTCCACATTCACAATTTATTAAATAATTCATATCTGACATTGAGATTAAAAGTAATTATCTTAAAACCTTTGTTTAATTTTGCTAACGTTTCTGGTTGAAGATGAAATTTTAAGCTTTGCGGTGTTACAATTTAACCAGGTTATTAAAGTTGTTATTGGTAATGAAAAATAAGTATTTTTGTACCTAGTTATCTTGAATTATGATTTACAATAACATGAATAATTTTTTTTCTTCTAATTTTACTACTGGAAGATAAATTTAGAAACGTTTATTGCTGAAACTGTCCTCGTTTTTATGTCTGGCTTTATTTTAAATCAGCACCAACTAACATATTATAATCGCGAATATTCCTACAATAATTTAATTTAGTTGCCATATTTACTTTTAACATACTTTTTAAAAAACAACATTTGCAGCCAAGAAACAAACTTATAAATAAATATATTGACTGATATTTCACTTCTAAAAAATAAATTCCAATATGATACTTATAGAAGATATCATAACAACGCCATGTCAAATAAACTATTTGCACATACTTTTGCACATTTAAATTTCAATTAATTTTAATCATTTCCACTCCCGGTTTTTATATTCGTTGACTAAAAATACAAATAGCAAATAAAGAACATTTTTCACAGCTGAAATTGTCAACCAAGTAATAGAGCTCACTGTACCCATTTGTACTCCAAGCTTGGCATCCGACATAAAAATAAATGATAATTGGAAAAAAATAAAATCAATTAAAAGTGGTGCGATTGAGTCAGTCACATTTTCCATTCTGACCCACATTTAACGCTGGAAAAATAAATAGTTCGCTTTAAGCAGTAAAAATAACAAACTGAAAACATGGACAGAGGTCAGCATACACGGAAATAGGTTGACTGGGACAGGTGACTTATAATTGATGTCTGACGAAACCCAAATTTGCTGAATATTTTTAGAAGAAAAAGTTATCCACAAACATTAAGGACATAAATTTTGAATTATAAATAGACCTCGGGGAATGTTTAGAAAAAGAAAGTGGAGTTACGTCCCATATATTTAAACTGGTAGCCTAACAATGTTACCTAAAAATGATGAGTGGCCGTGATTAATGGGGGATTTAATGGTATTCACGACATACCTATTTCCAGAAAATTAACAACTTAAATAAATATTTTCTTTAAGAATACCGATATCAAACAAGTTTTCTCCCGCTGTATACTCACCACGCCAGAATTTTATTTTTAGGTGAGCTAAAATGCAGACTAATTAGAAATGTTTTTAACCTTTTTTCCGTGCTTTGATTTTTACAAGGACGGAACAGCATAACATTGTTCGTGACAACTCACAGAGAATGACACTAATATTCAAGATGACCGATTTTTTGGTTTGTAAATTACATAAGTATTTGCAGACATTTAGGGTCCGCTAGTTAGGTTTCATTTTTTCTAAATATAACATCTTTAGTTACCACCAAATTCTACTTTAGTTTACTTTTTTATTTCGTTTTACCAGTGGGGTCACATTTTATATACACCGTGATTCACGTAACTTTCTGAGGCATATGTCCAATGCACGCAACCCACTATTCAAAAACCACAACACGCTATGATACAAAAAACATACATTTACGTTTCGTATATTTGGAAACCCCTGACAGAAATAACTGTCAAACTGACAAGTTAAATTTCAAAATGCATTCAAACGATGAACGAGTGGATATAATAATCTACGGCGAGGGTCACAAAAATGCAGTTGTTGCAGCTAGATTATACAGGTATCGTTACCCTGAGCGTAGACACCAAACCGACAAAGCATTTAAACAGCTTGAAAATGAATTAAGGAAGAATTGGCCAAAATCAAAAAGACATAGGCGTTGAAAAACGAAAAAACATGGACAACGAAGTTTGTGTAATTGAACTAATAGACGATAACCCCATTTAAGCCAACGCCAGATATCTCGGCAAACTGGAATAAGTCAGTGGTCAGTATGTAGAAGTATGAAAGGAAATAAATTTCATCCCTATCATGTGACCTTAGTGCAAGAATTAAAGGAAACTGACTATGCGCAACAAAAGGAGAAGCAATGGAATATTAATTTATATCTACTAACCGGACGCTTCCCACAGATGAATAAAAAAGTAACAACCATAACACATTGGGAAACATTGTATGTTTAATATTTAAAAAAAGAGATGGCATATTTATGAGAACAAGATTATTAATAATATCTTAACGTCAATTTTCAGACTGCCGCAAAATCTATTTTGTACCAATTCTGTAACTAGCGTGCGGGCCAAATTGTGCAGTTAATGACCAAAGACAATGGCTGCAACACACAGACACACCTCGACACCTAACGGTATTAATGGGAAAGGATAGATAGATATATGAAAGAGATAAAATTCGTTTTAACTAATTTGTTTTATTTACTCATACAATTTCCTAGAATATAACGACTTGTTTGCACCTATTTTCTAATTTACTTGAAAATCTGTATTCTAACAGTAAACTGTAAATATGTTTATAATTAAGATTAACCGTCTTAAATAATATTTGATAAATTGTTAAAACGAAGAAAATTGCAAATAATGAAGTAATAACGATTTCGGCTTTGTTATAATCTGTACATATTTACTGCAGTTATAGCTACTATTTACCTATGTACACGTTACGATACTCAATAAAATATTTCTAACTTTGTCACAATAAATAAAATTGTAAATAAATGTTTATAACTAATAATATTGGAAAAATAAAATTCACTACTATTTAATTTTTAATATAAATTTCTTAAGAGATTACTTTTTCAAAATCGTCAGTTAACGTGTTAGAAAAATGTAGGTAATGCATAAATCATTATAAACTCATAATCATGACGTCATTAGTGACGTAATCTAAATTATTTTTACGGTACATCACGAATGACATCAATTCACACAATATTGAGTTTTGAAGGAACATACACAAACATTAGGCGTCAGAACATCTGGTAAATACGCTTGAGTGAAATTCAAAATGTGCCAAATTCATATTTAATTATGACTATCATCCATTCTAACAGTAAATGAGTACAAAAAAAAGAATTAAAATGTCGATCGAAAGAATACCTCACAAAGTGATTTTCGCTTGGTGCATAAATAAAAAACGACATTATTTTTAATTTAATGGTACATAACTTTTTTTAACAATGTTAATGAAAACGTGAGCGTAACAACCAAATATTTAACATACTGCTTGATTGAGTCAATTAGTATAATTAGGTATTGCACCAGGGGTCGAAAATGAACGACGGAAATAGTTAACCCGCAGACAGGAAGCTGTTAATACGGCGTTCTCTACTCCAGACTTCAATTTTTTTTATTCTCCGAATCGCTCTTCATAAGTATTAATTTTAGTTCACGTATTTCTGACACTCCATAACAACCGAGTTTATTTAAGGGGAAAGAGATCTGAGATTTCCTCAAGAAAAAAACTCGTTTGATTTTCAACCGGCTTTTTAAAAATAAATGGAATGCTTCGAATTAGTTGTTCAATAGCGAGAGGTAAACGTACTTGACAGTTTTATAAGGTCTATTTTAAAATCAAAGTACAGTACGATCTCTGTCAAAGTAAATTCTTTTGATTGTCAGTTGCGTTATAAATTAAGATTATACGTACTGGAAACTTAAAACGAAAGATAGCATATTATAACACCTTTTTATAACAACTTTTATAATTTAATTATTAATTTCAAAATAGTCTTAATTTTTAAAGGTTCTTGAAACGGCTGGTCTCAACAAAAAATAATTAAAATGATCAACATAAGACACCCAAAAAGTAGCTCAAATACTCGAAGTTTTATATAAAAGCTAGCAGTTTAAGATGGAAAATAAATGGAATTGTTACAACAAAAACATTCGTTTTTTTTCTAACAAAATCAATTGCCCGAATAATGAGTATCACTGTATGTGGTGATTAGCTGGCTCGAATTTAGTACTTTTTGGCACTGCTAATTTCGAAACAATCTTTTTGGGATTTCCTGAGATGTAACTGTAATATTTAATGGAATTGACATCGATCAGACCAAGAATTAGTTCATTACAGATTTTCATTCTTTAAATTTGCTAGTTAATTTGTGTAATACACTTAGGGACAGTTGCAGAAACAAAGTTAACAGCGGTGTCAGCTAACAGAGCGTTAACTAGATCTATGATTGGTTGCCAGCAAGCTGCAGTGTGTTTTAGAGAACTAAGCATATTTCAACAACGTTCTCATTTTTTTAACTTTTAGTTGTTTAAATATTTTTTATGTTTATTAATTTTTTAAGTAATTAGTACTTAATACAGGAAAAATAGTTGTATAAACCAGTTCGCTATGTGAATCAGTAGCATATTAATTTGAGTTTCATATCCAGCGATGTCATCTGCCCCTCATTTCTTCAATTTATTCAGTCTTTAAATGGACTAATATTTTACTACAATTGGAACCGATAAGGCAAGTCTAGTAGTTTATCACTTTTGAATCTTTGAGTTTGTTAGCTGCTAGAGGATTTGGAAAGTCGAGTAGTTTTCTGTAACGTTCATTGTATTCACTATATATTTTTTCGGATTTCACTGTTTGGTATGAATCAATGTCTGTTTATCAAGATGCGTAAGGTTTTTGATTGATTTTCTTCCATGATCTACAGCTGTTTCTCACAGTTGTATTCCATAGGTCCATATAAATTTGAATGCAACTTTAAGTACATGGAGTTTGTTTGTAGGTGTCAGTTTGGATAGTTGCTCTAGGAGTCAGTAATAATTGCTGAGTTTAAGTTCAAGTTGTTACCGTTTATTAATAACATGTGTTTTCCACGTAAGTCGAGATGTATACCTGGCAGAGATTGTCCATTTAGTGTTATTGCTGGGTTGGTACATACATATCTCTGCGTTTTGTGTAAGTACTGACTTTAGTTTGTTTATTTTTATTCTCCACATTCTTGCCTAGTTTTAAATTTGATTAAGATGTTGTTGGGCATATATTGCAGCTAAGGTAGGATGAGGATGGTTTGCCATTGCCCCTTTGTTATCTGCGAATCTCGTTGTCACCGTATTTCACTTATAAGTAGGTCAGCTGAGCATGAATATAGAAGAAAAGGCTAAAAACGCATCTCTGTAGAACTTCTGATTGCACTGAAAAAAATGTTGTTGTAGCTTGCCAATATTTTACCATAAAGTATCTCCCTTATAGGTAGGCCTATGGTAAAGATATATGGAGTGTGGGTAGTGTTTTTTTAGTTTGTATATACATAGAGTAATCTTTTGTGCCAGACCTCCTTGTCATAGACCTGACTTATATCTATAAAGTGTACTACAAATACCTACCAATAACGTCGATACCAATTTATAAAAGAAGGCTTAATTTATAAATAAAATACATTAAAAAAATAATTATTATGTTGATTCACCACATTTTTTGCAAACACTACTACGATGTTAGTTGATGTCCACACAACTGCTTGTTTGCATAAAAACAAAATATTCGCACAAATTTAAGAACATCTACGTAAATATTTGTTGAGATTAAACTTGTGCCTTTTCTTAAAAGATGTTTTCCAGGAACAGTTTTAAAAGGTCGTATATTTTTAAAATAATGTAAGTTTGGCAGAAATCTGCAAATTTGTTTATACGTCTATAAATAATATCCGAATGGTCTGGAAAATGGCTGTTATCATTTAAAAGCTCCAATTAAGCTGAAAAGTATTTCAGTCAATAATAAAAATAGAGTTCACTGACATTTTATTGCTTTTCGAAAAGAACTGTACGGAGACTAGAAGAAAAATACATTTGTTACTAGAGCCGTCCCACATGCTAAATAAATACCGATGGAACGCAAATAAATTGCGAGATTTGGCACATTTTGTGGAAATTCAATTATTTTTTCATTTTGCATCGATTCTGTTTTTCTGCAGCTTGAGTATATTCGTGCAAAATAACATCTGGAAATATTTTTTTTACAAAGCAGTAAACGACAAAAATATCTGGTTTAATTGCGTTACAAACTGAATACGTCTAGAAAAACATCTAGGCTGGCAAATAGGAGATGAGAAAGGTCACTGTCATATTTTGTTGTTAGGTAGCTTGAAATGCAAACGAAAATGTAATTGTCACGTTCATGATTTAAAATAATAAATTTCTCATTATTAGTCGTGGCCCGTAATGTACTGTTCAATGTGTTAGTTGGGTTGCATTTTTTATATGTAAATTACTCTTGATGATCTCCATTCATCCTGTTTGCTTATACTAAACGAGTAAGATTTGTTTGTAATAGAAGAGAATCTTCAAAAATTTTAAAATGATTTATGTGGGATTTTTTCTTGAAAAATTGTTATACAGTTAAATCTTTGTATAGAGTTTACATCATTTCATTTTCATAAGACAGTAGGTAGTAAATATAACACATTTGCTTTCTGTTATTTAACACTTGTAACATGCTCTGGAATAATAAATACTGAATTATACGGTCATAATTATCAAATATTACGTATGAAGATTTCGAAATATGTTTTTGGCAGAGGAAACTACATAAATATTTTACGCTTTATTGTAATAGTCGTTATTTTTGCATAAAATAACCTTGTAATAAGTAAAAATTCAATTTTAAGTGACGACAATAATTTCGAAGCTTTTCCACTGTCTTGAAGTTTTATTTCTGAATTGAGACAAAAAGTTTAAATCTTAATACTACAATCTTTCTCAGTCTAAATGCTACGAGAATTAAGAGCAAAAACAAATATGTACAGTGAATCCTCAAATTTAACGGGCAAAATTTTGGTTAATTTTTGTTGATTTTTTTAAATTTCTAATTTGATGTACTTTTTCACATTTTATACCGCTAATTACGGACAACCGCATTTAACCGGCACCCCTTCCCCCGAGTGCTAGTAAAATAAAATAGTAAAATATTTTAACTTAGAATCCGGTTATAACGGCTTCGGTTATAGCGAACCACCGGTTATAACGAACTTTATTCCAAGTCCCGACATTTTCCCCTATGCAACAATGTAAAAATTAATCGGTTATAACGAACTCAGGTATAACGAACTATCAGATATAGCGAACACGAAAAAGCTGAAATTAATAAAATTTCAATCGTCTATAACGAACTTTCCATTTTATATAACGCGTAATAACCTTTGAATCTGATGATGATGGTTACAAAAATGGAAACAAAGCGAACGTGAATTTCAGCAATTGAAGGGCTCTATGCAAGAAATACCTAAGTCACTTTTCATATTCTGTAATATTTGAGATTTGATGTTTCAATGTGACCTATAAATCACATTGTTTTGATTTTAAATAATCTTTTTTTACTAAAGTAAGTCTTCTTTAGTAAAAAAGGATTAGTCAAAATCAAAACAATGTGATTTCGACATCAAACAGAAATATAAATCTCAAATATCACAGAATATGAAAAGTGACTTAGATAGTTCTTACATAGAGCCCTTCAATTAGAAAAGTCAAATTTTTTTGAAAACTTAAACATGAATGACTATTAATGTAGACAATTTAGTAGTTACAACAGAATATTTTGACATTTGTGGTAGACAAAAGTGGCCAAAAAGAATCCAATGAGGAATGAGGATGAGCCGGAAGCACCAGCATTACAGATTTTATCTACACAGGAAGCTGTGAGAAGTATTAACAACATTCGTGATTTTTTACAGTTTTACGGTGCGCCGAACTCAATTATTGAAAATCTTAGTGACGTTGAAACGTGTGTGGACAAGTTATACTTCAGTCGAAAATAAAAAAAATTTTCATATAAAATTACTTGTTGCATTTTGCTTTGTTTCACTTAAGTTTAGTCCTTATATAGGGTTTTCCAATAAGAGGTGTTATTTTGAATAGCCCGTTATTTCGGTAGATGTCACTTTTATAGCTGTAATTTTTTGACATTTGACAAGTAGAAACTACGCCATTAATAAAAATGGAACGATACACGCTTCAACAACGCATTGAAATTATTAAAATTCACTATAAAAATGGTGAAAATTTGGCAGAGACGGTTCGTAAAACTCGAACATTTTTGGGTCGTCGTGAAGCACCTTGTCGGACCGCAATACAGAAATTGGTGGAAAAATTCGAGCTGTTGGGACAAGTTAGTGATGTGAAGAATAAAACCCGTGCACGTCGCTCAAGAACAGCCGAGAATATTGCTGCTGTAGCCGAAAGTGTTGAAGAAAACCCAGGTTTGTCCATTCCTCGTCGTTCTTTGGAATTAGACATTCCAAAAACGTCATTACACCGTATTTTGCATAAAGATTTGGGTCTTAAGGCTTATAAAGTTCAGTTAACACAAGAACTCAAGCCGGCCGATCATCAACAACGTCGTATCTTTGCTGATTGGGTCCTTGAAATGCATGAAAATGATCCGGAATTCCATCGAAAAATCATCTTGAGTGATGAGGCCCATTTCCACCTGGATGGCTTCGTCAACAAGCAAAATTGTCGCATCTGGGGCTCAGAAAACCCAAGAGTTATTGTTGAAAAGCCTCTCTATCCTCAACGTGTGACTGTTTGGTGCGGTTTATGGTCCGGCGGGGTCATTGGACCTTACTTTTTCGAAAATGAGGCTGGAGCACCAGTTACGGTTAATGGATTGCGCTATTTTTTAATAATTTCAATGCGTTGTTGAAGCGTGTATCGTTCCATTTTTATTAATGGCGTAGTTTCTACTTGTCAAATGTCAAAAAATTACAGCTCCAAAAGTGACATCTACCGAAATAACGGGCTATTCAAAATAACACCTCTTATTGGAAAACCCTATATTCTTAATGGTTTTATAAATATGAATATTTATATTAGACGATGAAGGTCTCATAAAATACTCTTTTATTTTTATTATTATTTTATTTATTCTTTCAATAACGCTTATAACGAACTTCGGATATAACGAACCGATTTTGATGGTTCCTTGAGGTTCGTTATAACCGGATTCTACTGTATTTTAATATGTTTGTAGATTAAAACGTCCCGAACTTGCAGATATGTGTAATTGTGTCATATTATAAATTAAACTCATATGTAAATTCATAAAAAACGTATTACCTTCCAAACTACAAACAAAGTTAAAAGATTTCCGGCATACAATTCAAATTGATGTACCGTTTGTAATTTTAAATTTTTTCACCCTCGGAAGTATTTATTGTCAAAAGGAATATTGGGAGTTTTGTTTAGATCCGGTTGCACAATTACATATTTTTTATTTATCCTGTCGCTTAGTACCGTGAAGTGTCGAGGTGTATTTGTGTGTTGCAACCATAAAAACCCAACGTAGTTTTCGATTTTGATTTCAATGCAATGATGTGGTGTAACATATATTTCAACATTATCGGATCTTATTTTTTCGAGGATGAACATTGAAAAGTTATAACTAACACCACCAAACGTTATCGACATATGCGACATTTAAAAATGCGAATTATATGGACCTAGCAAGACGGTGCTCATCCCACCTTATTGAATTGCCACGCACTTTTTACAGGATATGTTTGTAGAACGATTAGAGGACATTACTTTAAAAGTATAATATACACCGTGATTCACGTAACTTTACGAGGTATACGCCCAATGCACGCAAACCAATATTCAAAAATCACAACATGCTAGATACAAAAAACATATTTAAATTTCATATTTTTTAAAACTCCCGACAGAAATAACTGTCAAACTGACAAATTAAATTTGCAAAATGTATTCAAACAATGAACGAGTGGATATGAGCATAAATGCAGTTGTTGCAGTCAGAATATACAGGCATCGTTATCCTGAGCGTAGACACCCAACCAAGGTAGATCACCAGGAGGATTTATTAAGATTGTGATGAGACAAAATTTTCGAATAATGGAGCAATTAACCGTCACAACTGCCATTATTGGAAAATCCACACTGGATATGACAAAGCCATTTTCAGAACGTCTTTTCAATCAATGTGTGGTGCTGCATGGTAGGCGATTACATTATTGGTCCGTATTTTTTTGAAAATAATCTGATCGGTGACATTTAAGTAAATTTCTTGAAAAAAAAATTACCAACACTTAAAAATTCGTTGAACTATTTTCACATAGTTTTCGTTTTCATAACTTTTGTATTTATTTTGAATTAATTAAAACAGTTTTAATACATTTTGCAAATTTAAATTGTCAGTTTAACCGCTATTTGTGTCAGGAGTTTTCAAAAATATGAAATTTAAATATATGTTTTTTGTAACATAGCATGTTGTGATTTTTGAATATTGGGTTGCGTGCATTGGGCGCATGCCTCGGAAAGTTACGTGAATCACTGTGTATACTTTTATTTTATTTTATTTTATTTCATTTTATTTCATTTCATTTCATTTCATTTCATTTCATTTCATTTCATTTCATTTCATTTCATTTCATTTCATTTCATTTCATTTCATTTCATTTCATTTCATTTCATTTCATTTCATTTCATTTCATTTCATTTCATTTCATTTCATTTCATTTCATTTCATTTCATTTCATTTCATTTCATTTCATTTCATTTCATTTCATTTCATTTCATTTCATTTCATTTCATTTCATTTCATTTCATTTCATTTCATTTCATTTCATTTCATTTCATTTCATTTCATTTCATTTCATTTCATTTCATTTCATTTCATTTCATTTCATTTCATTTCATTTCATTTCATTTCATTTCATTTCATTTCATTTCATTTCATTTCATTTCATTTCATTTCATTTCATTTCATTTCATTTCATTTCATTTCATTTCATTTCATTTCATTTCATTTCATTTCATTTCATTTCATTTCATTTCATTTCATTTCATTTCATTTCATTTCATTTCATTTCATTTCATTTCATTTCATTTCATTTCATTTCATTTCATTTCATTTCATTTCATTTCATTTCATTTCATTTCATTTCATTTCATTTCATTTCATTTCATTTCATTTCATTTCATTTCATTTCATTTCATTTCATTTCATTTTATTTTATTTTATTTTATTTTATTTTATTTTATTTTATTATTTTATTATCTTATAATCAATATATGATTACTATTCTTAATAGTTTTTAATATTTCAAAACTTTTGTTAAGTTACAATCAATTTAATGTTATAAAAATCTGTGTTAAATCTCATTGTGATTACTTTATTTATTGAAAATATTCAACTGAAAATTTCGTGATTTATTTTATATATCTATTTCTACTCTAAAAATGAAGGGTTAAACAAATGCAAAGAATTCCGTCTTTTAAACTTTTGTACGGGACCTATTAAATTCTAATTTTATAATCTTTAGAAGCGAACTAAAAACAATGAAAATAATTATATTTTGGTTTCTAAGACTTGAACAAAGATGTTCTTAATAAATATACAAAAGGTTTATTGAAAGTAATTGAAAAGTTGTTTCTTTTAATTCAACTATTTATAAAAGTGGTACGGGCGATATTTCTGTCAGGACAAATTTGGAAAATAAAAAATCATGCCACCAGCCGGTTAAAATCAGACATTTTCCTAAATACATTAACTCCTCACAAACTTTGTCTATTTTAAGCGACACATAAACACCTTTAAAAAACCTAATGTTGATAAATTATTTCACTAACAATAATTTTTCATTAAATCTATGTCAAACTATCCTACGTACAAGTTAACTTTAGAACGCGCTGATTTACTAGCCCCGCTTATGTAAGACAGAGACGTACTCTTCGCCTAATCGAAATATTCTAAACGCGGTGCCAAACAATTCGATTTTTTTCTAAATACGACATTCGCGTTTTTATCAAACAAAAATAATCCGCATATTTTTAAATGCGACCCCCAGACGCGTTTTTTTCCTTGTTTTTCTTTTAAATAATCAAAGCTGATCAAACGCGAATTAATAGCAGCTTTAATACTTGGATTTCTTATTTCCGGGCCAGTTTCAAAATAATGCCAGCATTCAGTGAACGCTTATATTTAGTGAGGCCACGTCCAGCCTCTCCTTCAATTAGTTCTTAGGAATAGTTGTGAGGGTTGAACGCAAATATGTTGTACACACTCGATGTGTTTATTTTACAGACTAGTTATAATTATAGTATAAATAAAAGTAAAATCTAACTTGAAAGGCACTATTATTAGATGCCAAAGCGCGTTTTACGTGACTTCATTTTTATAACTGCTGCTTCCATTTCGATTTATAGATGTAAAGTGGTCATGAAAAAAATACAAAACCGTTGAGGTTGGGATCTATCTGACTGTTTACTCTTTTAGGACGTTTTTATCTAACAATGGGAGTTTAATTAATTTCTGGTATTTTTTTTTTAAATTAACCTTGGATGCTTGCCAGAAATAGATGCTAATTGGTAGGGAAGGAATTAAAAAATTTGGGTGTAATTGAGGAGTGCAATTGAGGAGTGCATTCGTTGATAAATTTTGAACATAACAGGAATTACTGAACATCACAACATGCGCCCATCTGGTCTACTTGAACAGTGCACTATTTTTATTTCGGTTATTGAAGGTTTTTGAACATTAAAATTGAAGAAAATTATAAAAAATTGTCTTGGGCGTCTTTAGTTGTTTTATATGTACTTATTATTATTTTTTTTTGAATATTTGAATAACTGCAAATACTTCGAATTTAATTATTTATATTTTATTAAGAAGACTTTTAGATTTTAATAGGTAAACAATAGATTAGTACACTTAGGTAGATTTTTTCGAAAGTTTTCCTTTGTTAAAAAGTTTCTTCATTTTCTGCTAAAAGTAGTAAAATAAAAGAATTAAATTGTTAGTTCTTATTTTGGCTCTCTTTTTACTCGACTGCAGCGAAGCCAAAAAGGAAGAATTATATTTTTAATAGCCAACTGTAGTATGTTTGTATTTACAAATGTTCCACCATAGCGCCTAAACTACTCATTCGATTTTGATAAATGAGGTGTCTATCGATGGTCCGGGTGACAATAGTGGGGTTAGAGTTTTTTAAACTTTTCTTTTTTTCCGAAGTCGGGTTACAGTTTTTTTCAATTGACTTCAAAAATGTGTTAAGTCGCATTGTAAAACAAAACAAGCAGGCATTTAGGACAACAAATTATGGTATCTACATTACATTTACATAATTTTTTTAAATTTTTTTATTCGTATGTATGATACAATTCTAAAAACGTAATAAAACAAATCGTCTTTTGTACCTCGGTTAAAATTAAGCACAGTCGAACCTGTCTATAGTGGTTATCTTTGGGACCGAAAACTTTTGAACGCAATACAGGGTGGTTTATCTTATAGTATTTTTGAGCAGGAGCCTTAAATGGCACTCTTGTAAAGATTACGGTTAGACTTGTAAAGGTGATTTAAAAGCATCTAGAATTAAAACATTTACAGAACTCTCTCATTGACAACGGAGAATATTCACATTCGTATTACAAGTATTTTATGAAATTTAAAATCATCCAATACCTTTAATGTTATATTCGCCAGAAATTTAACCCTTCATTGAGGACAATAAAAAATATCAAAGGTTTACATTGTGTTTAGAAGAATCCAATTTTTAAATCCGGACCTGAAGTGAAAAGTACCTGCGTTGCACGGTTTATGTTTGCGGTTACAATTAGTAAGTAGCGCTAAGCGACTATTGTCGACTAAGATTTACGATCTTCCAAGGGAAAAGTTTACTTATCAATTTGAAATCGACGGGTTTTTTAAATTTTAAATTTCGGCAACGTGTTTTCGTAATATTTTAAAAAACCAAAAAAACATATTTTGATTGATTTATCTGTATAGTGGCCTGACGCCGTTACAATAGTTAAATTTAAAAAAATAAAATAGTACGGTAATTGTAGATTATTGACCTCGCCCTTCCAATTTTTTAGGGAGTTTAGAAATTTTGTCGCAATTTTATTTTAGTCAAATTAAGGAAGCAATTATGAACGATATTTACCATAGTAGATAAAATCACGTACAATTAAGTTCATTACCATAATTAATTATTTCAATTCATTTTTCAATTTGTAATTCGAACCGATTCTAACCCGGGATTAGTCGCTATATGAGATTTTATCTCATATTATTGGAAATTTCTGATAATTTAATTTAACGGGACAATACGCCTACATGATTTATCAGATCTTGCGTCGATTAGACTATTACAAATTAATGGAGTTAGTTGCTGTAAATATGTTCGTAATAGGTAAATTTGTGAGATTTTTTCTCATCGAGCGGCTACTTGCGTTTGTTTCTGTATTGTCTTCAATCCACAACTCTCTATTACTAAGAATATAAGGATGTATGGAAGTTTTAAAGCGACAACACAGATATCTTCTGTACCGCGTAAACCCTGATGTAAACCATCAGGGGATTCCCCGTCTCGTTTTGGGAGTTTTGGCTGCGTTTTACTTTGCTAGATCAGAAGTTATTACTAATAAATGTTTAAATAATAAATGTTTAACGTTGTTGAAAGCGATTATCAAAATAAAACGTATCAAAAACTCCCAAAACGAGACGGGGAATCCTCTGATAGTTTACATCAGGGTTTACGCGGTACAGAAGATATCTGTGTTGTCGCTTTAAAACTTCCATACAACCTTATATTCTTAATAATGTCCTCTGCGATCAGATGGCGCTAATTAAATTTATTACTTGAATTAAAATTACACCTGAATTTTTATGACACCAATGAAAATTTTTATTCCAACATTTAAAATTATGATTTGAATTATCATTACACTAAATTATTAATGTTAAACTTGGACATATTAACAATTTGAAAACAGTCCCAATGTATTCCAGTTATTTCTTTTTAAAACATAAAAATAATTCGTTGAATTTTAAAAAAGTGTAGGTATCATAAAAATTAATTCAAGGAATATTATTACGTTGTGTAATAATTTTTATTGTACGAATTTTTATTGAACTGTTCCGTAATTTAAATTTATAAATTATTATTATATCTTGACATGATAATAATGTTTCACCACCAAATTGATAAGTAATAAAAATGGAACACTCTAATGCTTTAAGAAAATGATAATTAACTGATTTTTAAAACACACAATCATAATATTTTAACAAGTTTATTATGTGCCGTCATAATAATAATTTACGAATTTAAATTACGTTAGAATTCAATAATAATTCGTACAATTAGAATTATTACACAACATAATAATATTCCTTGAATTAATTTTGGCGAACATTGTCGATGATTTTTTCCGGTATATCCAAAGGAATTTCTTTCTGAATTTGATGTTTCAATTCCTGAACTGTTATGAAAGCTATATGGAACCTGTTTCCTATCCATGTTATCTCCAGATATGGGAAAATCATATGGCTTGCCAGATCAACCAATCTTCCAGCCTATGAAGCTTTGTTCCAACACAAGTACTTTGAACGGTTAGCGTACTAATTCATGAATAGCTTTGAGCGCATGCGCGAACAATGTACCGGTTGCTGCCTGTTCACAAACGAGTTTCTGAACAGGTGCAGCGGAATTTCCTTTTTACAAAATATTTCAATGTTTTTGAAAAAGTTTCAGTATTTAATTATTCTAATATTGAAAAATTATTATGACGTAAATAGTTTTCATTTTTCGTTCTTGGGATACCTAGGATAAATTCTAAATCTTCTTCCTCACTTGACTTACTGGCCAAATAGTCACTTTCACCACAATTATTCATATTTACGCACATTAATTTTATAAATACTAACCTCAATCACAAAACAGCTGTGCTTAGATGTTGAACAAATTTCCTTAGAGATGCTTCAAAGAGTAATCTGTAATGTGTAAGGATACCAGAAGTTTCAGTTTTCCGGGATTGTTGTAACTTATCAAACCCTAATAATGCTTCAAATTGGTACATACAGTGAAAGTTCTCTCACTTGAACTCTATAACTTGAACTGTTCTCTAAGTCGAATTTTTATCGTGAATAACTGGAATTTCCGAACTCCAATAAGTCGAACGAGTTAATGTCAACTCGAACGAAATTTGATATCTATGTAATGCGAATTCCGATAAGAAACAAAAAATAATACATTTCGGAGCGGAAATTGTGTGTATAGTTAAATCAAACAAACATTATTTGACCTCATTCACATATTTTATTTCTTATTCTATAATCAAACCTTACTTTGTACTTTTTTAACGGTGCCTTGGATTTAAAAAAGTTCCAATGTATTTGATTTTATTCAAATCCTTTTCTAACTTTAAATTTTTTTAAATAAGACAAATGCTAATATTATTTTGTAAATGGTTTCGAATTATTATGTTACTCAAAACACGATTGTTTCACATAGTTTAAAGAATTTTTGTTAACTAAGATTAATTTACCTTGGGAGTGTTATAAAATGTGCTCCAGTTAACAGAACAAACGTTGTATTTGTAAATAACATTCTGATCACTCAATTTCACCGGATTAAAGTAAACAGTAATATTTGTAGACGCAATAAACTTTTATCGAAGCAGTTATTTTACAAAATATATAAGACTTTATATACGAACTTGGTTTCAGTTTATGTGAAATGCTTTCAAAACAACTTTAAATAGATTTAGAAACTGACTTCGCGCACTTAACTGCAGAAAAAACAAAGTTTACGTTTATGCCACCATTAAAGCAGAAAACGTTTGCATAAATCTATCGGTTTAATGTTCAGCTTTTTAAATGACATTTTTTCCCACAGGGCTCGTGGAACAAATCCCCAACCAGTTCGTCATACACGGGATCGAATTCAAAAAGTGACTCAACGTCGTCAAAAGTGAGTCGCCAAAAAAAAGCGTCATAATAGATAATTTTACTAATGAACCTATTTTTATTATACGACTAATTTAACTTATTCATTACAGTATGAAAGCGCATATTCGAAATCGCGCTTGGATGCGAAAAAACCAGACGACGAGAAAAATGCATCGCGTCTGGCTGCTCCTAAACTCGCCTCCTACAGCTCCAGCTACCAACGTGACAGTTCAGCCTTGCGGGACACAAGTAAGTCCACCTCAACCACCTTGCAAACATTGATCTATTCGAATTTTAGATAAATATCCAACGAAAACAGAAGCCGCCTCAAAGTACAAATTAGAGAAAAAAGACAACCATCCTCCGGTCACGTACAACACTCTCTCGAGGACGGTCGGGAGCAGATCTCGAGAACCCAGTCCTGTTGACCGGGATCGTGGTAAAACTGCAGGATCTTCCTACAACAGCAACAGATTATACCCGCCTTCTTACTCACGATCGGTGAGTCGTGAACGTAGCGATTCCGTATCAACTATACCAAAGTACACAGGAAGAACTTCACTAACCAAAGAAGACTCCAAATATTCTTTAGGAAGAAGTTCGAAAAATGAATCTAAAGAAGATTTAACGCGTTATAAAAGCCCGGCTCCTCGTGACGATCTCAGCGTTGTTCAAAAATACAGCGGAAGGTCATCGATTACTAAAGAAGATTCCAAATTAGAAGACATAGCCGCAAAATACAAAAATCGATCACGTGAAGATTTGGGTCAAAAATTGGAAGATCTAACTTTTAAGTATAAAAGTAAAGCCCCTTCACGGGAAGATCTGAGTAGTTCAAATTCCAAATTAGAAGATTTAACTTCAAAATACAAAAGTCGGGTTCCATCACGCGAAGATCTCAACATTGGACAAAAATACATAACGAGCAGATTTCTTCCTAAAAATACAATTGAAAAGAGTCATACTGCGTACACCAGGTCTTCTTCCAGTAGGACGAATTCTAGTGTTAGTGAAACTAGTAGAAAAAATCGAGAATTGTTGAATTTGTTGCACGCTCAAAGTGAAAGTAAAAGTAGTACACTTCTAAGCAAAAGCGACGAAAGAAAAATTGAGAAAGCACCACAGATTAAAATCGAAGAAACGGAAACGGTTCCAGTTGTGACTAGGAGTACATCACCGACTCCTCCAAATCAAAACGTGCGTAAAAGACCTGATGCAGTTAAAGCCAGTGAAGTTACTCGATTGAAAAAAAGGCAAAACCTAATCGATAAAGGAATACAATCCGATTTTAAATCTTCTTGGTCGTCATATTTAGATATGAAACTTTCACATTCAACAGATTCATCAAAAAAGAAAAGTAGTAAAGATTCCCCTCCAGTTTCAGAGAGTCCTAAAAACCTTTCAAGAAACAGCTCGACTAAAAGCATCACGTCCAAGTCTATTGCTAAAAGTAAATCTTCATCATCATCATCCGTGAATAATGAGACCTCAAAATCGAAAACGTCAGGTTCTAAAATTGGTCTTTCTAAACAATTGCCCCCGCAAATACCAAAATCGGACAGTCCCGCGAAGGGATTATTTTCGTTAAATACTACAAATAAAGACTTTAGAAAGTCGATTTTAAATATGAATCCCGGGCGAAATAAGAACACCAGGAGGAGCAATTCGGCAAGTTCTGCCGAATCCGATGGAGGAACGGAAGTGCACTTTTCTGAAGCCACTGACGTTTCTGAGAACCTATCCACTTGCGCGTCATTCCACAATAGTTCTTCAAAATTGCCGCAAAGAATCACCGACAGCAAATCCGATTCGAGGAGTAGGAGGTCACCATCTTCGGATGCAAGTACAAGCTCCACAACCAGCAGTAGCGACGACGATTCGAAAAATAAATCCATCAAAACTAAAAAGCGCCCAAGCGGTGCTTCATCAAAAACTTCGATCATTCTTTCATCCGCCGATGATTTATCTTTAGACAAGTCTCCAAAACCTCCGATGAGTCCGCGATCAAAACACGACTCGCCTAAAACTGAAGCGGAAGCTAAATCTTTTATCATGCGGGCATTAGCACCTGTTACGAATTTATTTAAAGTTAAGCATGAAGACTCTAGTGAAAAAGTGAATTGGATGGACACTTCTGAATCTGAAAAAAATAAAAGCGAAAGTGAAAACAAATCGGTGGAGAAATCTGGAGGGCTGGAGGAATCTTCAAAAGGAGAACCAAAAATGCTTCATCACATTGAAAGTGGAGAACGAGAGAGGTGGCTTGATACTCCAGTGTCCAAAAAATCCGAATCCAGCTCAAAAAAATCTGAATCTAGTTCGAAAAAATCTATTCCTCGGAAATTGTATCAGACGCAGTCAGGCGAAAGGGCCTGGTGGTTGGATGAAAACGGGGAAGTCCCCGAAGGAGTTGAAAGATATTCAGAAAATGAAACCAGCGGTGAAGGTAAAATAATTTACAAGATTAGAAAAGACGATTCTGCAGAAAAAGAGTGGTGGCTAAATAGTAATGAGAACTCGAAAAGTGAAAATGCAGTAGGCCAGGAATTTGTTCAGAATCACCGGATACGGCACATCGACTCTGGAGAGCGATCTTGGTGGTTGAGCAGTTCTGAAAACATTCCAGAACAAAGTAAAAGCGAAAAAACCGAAAATAGGCCTAATTACAGCATAAGCCACATTCCATCAGGCGAGAAACCCTGGTGGCTAGCTGACAACAGTATTTCACATCATAGTAAAAATGAAAAGGACACTTCAGATTCAGAATCTGAAGATCATAATGAAATCCCCTTAGGGGATCGTGCAAGTCCGGAAGGACTGGAAACTCCGAGGGAGGTTATTTGCGATGGTGCTAAAGCAAAAAGACCGAGCAGTATTTCGCTATTTATCTCAAAGCACACAAATATTGATGATATTTTGGGGTCGAGCCATTTATTTAGTCCGCTTATGGATAGGATATTCGAATTTCAAGATCAGAAGAAACCCGAAGAAGAGTGTGAAGAAATTGACGCTGCTCAAGTCAGAATTCATGACAGCACACCTCAAAGAGGTGTAATTCAACCGAACAGAATGTAAGTAATTTCACTAACGTAAATAACATTATAATTTATGCAGTGATCTTTTTATATAAATAATCCTTTCAAATATATTCAAACATTTGGTTAAATAATTTATAAGCATCAATTTGTTCGTCAGTTAAAGTTCTTGCTAAGAATGCACTATGTACAAAGTTCTCTAATATTAATTAGTACCAAAAATAAATTATTATCTTCAAATTTTGCTTATTTTATGGATTGATTATTACCACAAATTGGTCGTAAAATAGCAAAAAAGTATAGTTTTTGAAAAATCAAGATTAAAATTTTTTGTGAAATGCGGGGTTGTAAATCAGAACGCACTGTAAGCTGAGGTTATCAGGTCCGGACTAAAAATAAAAGCTTTTTACTCACAATGGCTTCTTAGCATTTCTTAGTCAGGGTTCGGTTAAACATTCTATCTGTATTTTACGCGATTTTTAGATAAATTATGTTCAGTTATTTGCAGTGAACAGCAGCCAATGTTTCAGTGCTTTTCTAAATCTGATGTTTCAAATAGTAAATACTAAGTAATATTAAGTAACAATGCGTATTGTAGAATTCAAAAGTCGCTACTGAAGTTAGTAGGCAATGAATGTTAGCTAGTAAATTTGCTTCTATGAAATGTTTTAAATGCAATATGTGTTGTCTGAACTCTACAAGGCGTTTTTTTTTTAAATTGAATACCTGTATATTAGTATGGTCTTCAAGCTTTTGCATAAGACGACTTTTATATAATTATGTGCCTGTTTATCAATTTGCAGGTAAATTTAACTGATAGTTAATAACAATCGTTACAACAATTATTGCTAAACACTTTAGCTGGCAGATTGTATTAAACTGGGCATTAATCAACCGGCCCTAAGTCGAAAAAAAAGAAAAAATAAGTTTATCATTTATTTCACATCACATTATATTTTAATTTTTGACTTAGACCACTTTCATAAATATGGGCACATGTGATGTCACAGGTTTAGCAGGGGGTCAATGGAATTGCGAGAATCTGTGACCAGAGGTAGGGAGTTTTTGAAAATTGTGACAACGAATTTGTTTAATGTAATTTTTTTACCTGAAGTGTTTTTATTTTCTCGTTAATAAACAAAAATATTTTGATATTTTTGTAATGTTATAAAATGTTATTAGCTCAAATCAAATCGATTTTGCTCCAGTGACGTGACGTTACGAAAAACCTGTGATTGTAGAAGCCGTCTAATGCTAAAAGGTGTTTGTAGGACATTTAATTGGTCATCTTGGACGCCTATTTTAGAACCCTATTTGTCACCTGCTCAAATGAGAGTTTAGAACATTAAATTCTACTGCAACAAAAGCGCAACACATTAAAATGATGAATTACTGAGAAAGGACGATCCCGTTTGGCTTGTTCTATTTTATTGCTAAATTGAAAGGAAAAGGTTACACAATTTATTATGATAATAGGCAGGGACTAATAATGGCAATCAAATTAATCAACCGTTTTATTTCAGTGATGTCATCGGGGGCTTTCCTAAAACATCTTATGGCACGGTATGTAACATTTTAACGTTTTAGTGTGTGATTATGCTTACGGCCAACCGTTTTATTATTTATTCAATTCGATCATTTTGAATTATTTGCATATGCAAACAATTAAGCATTAATTATCATTTCTTTTATGTGAACCAAAAATGTCTGCAAAGAGAACAAGTGATAATGAATCAGTGTTAACATATTTTAAAAAAATAATAAGAAAACATCCAAACGTGAAAGTTATAATCCTACCAGACCGTATAATTAAGTATGAAATTTCCAAGATGTCACAAACGGATCTGAATTTTCACATTTTTTCATACCAACGGTCATTTCCATTATTCGTAAATCTGCGATTACTCAATTGGAATTTAGTTTAATTAATGATCCAATTAAATACGCATTTTGTAATTTTTTCTCTTTCGCAAAGTTTATTTAATAAATGCATTGACGTGTAAGCGGACCTGCACTCATGCATGTGTAAATATGAGAAGAAACGGACTTCTTCGATTCAACATATGGAAAGCGGGCTCCGATTCGTAAGGATGCTGTGTAAACTAGAACAGAACATAAATTTGTGTATAATGACGAGAAATGATTCTCTCTCTTTGCACGCATAGCTGTCAACTCTCTGATGAAGATATAGCGATTACGGCAATTACAATTATGAATGGCAATGCTCGATGTTTTGCATTTTCCATGTAAATGTTAACCGCTTTTTACCGAACGGATTACTTGCATTTGCAATTTTTTATGTGGAGAACCTCGATCGGGAATTCATTCCGAATTAAACCGTCAGGACGTGCGCTTCATACAAACGTGTCGGGTATTTTTTACCCGGTCTGAAATAATTAGTTTAAGACCACCGGGACTTTGTACTGAGTCATATGAATAACGGTTACCGTAATAATAATTTATATTGTTATGAGTGGCGCTGATTTATTTTAAATTGTATAATTGCAAAGCAAACAGCGTGATTTCTTGTCCTTTTCTTCTACTTGTAAATTGAAAAAATATATTTATAAGATTCAGAAATGACAATCCAGAAAAGAAATGAATACATATTTCATTCTACATTGCCGCAAATTTAATTTAAAATATTATGTTGAATTGTTATACCCCGTGTCGCACTAAATGTTTTAGATATTTGATCATGCTATCAACATTTTCTAATAATGTTGGACGTTCCTGATAACAAATTCAGTTGGTCAATAATAAATCATTTGTGGACAAACTTTCGCTTACAATCACATTAGAACATTAATCTATTTCCAGTCATATTTTTTTTAATTAAAAAATGATTGGGCATTCGAATGCAGATTCGATAAGGAAATCTTAACAACACCAGAATAACCGTAAAAAGCAAATAGGAGTAATTTTTAACATAAATATTAAACTATAATGGTAGGTAATTGAAACTGCCAATAAAAATTTATTATTGCAAACAAGGAATCTTTAGAAAATGTTGATAAAGTAATCAAATGTTTAGAACATTTAGATCGACACTAGATATAATAATTCAACATCATATAATAGTTATTTGTATCATTAGGCCAAAAACTATATTTTTGCGAGTGCGAGTAAGGTTTGAGGGTAGAGGCCCAAGGCCGAGACCCTCAACTGCGAGTACTCACAAAACAGTTTCTGAACGTATGATACACAACATTTTTTAGTCCGACAAAAATATTTAAATAAAAAAATATAAATTTGTTGTTCAAATATCTCGGCTAGAGAATTTATTTTTTCTTCTGTTGGCAATTCTTACCCGAAAAAATTAATTTGACCTTAAAAAATCAAGTATTGCTTTTTGACGTTTATGACAAAACAAGCTGCAATTATGAGATGGATTGAGATACCTTCATTATTGTTAAATTAAAAGCCTCTCTTATTTTTATAACTAATAGGTAGCATAACTATTACTAAAGTTCTTGTCGATGTTAACAAACGGTGTAATTGACATATAATTTTTGATTTGGTTCGCAGATTCGGTGCTATCAACCTACAAAATTAAAATTACACTAGTTTTTATTTTCAGGCCTAGTCCTGAAAAACGGATTTTCTGGCCTATTTAGAGGACTTCAAAATCAGTCATTTTGTACGGAGGCAAAAAAAATAATATATGCACCTATTTAATTTCAAAAGTGGGTTAGGAATTGCTACTTTGAAGCCCTTTTCGAGATCAGCTGATTATTTTAAATTTTATATGGATTAATTGATTTTTGAACACACAGATGGCAGATTTGAAATTATTTCACTATTTAAGAATTACACTTTATATTGTCGAAGGAGGAAGGCTTTTAAGAAAGGTTCTTTGCAATTTAAACTAATATATCAAGAAAGTTTTCCGAAAACCTTTAACAATCTGTCTTGTGCGCAAATAAAGACAGTTCGGTTTTTGCTGTGTGCATTTTTCTGGTGTGGTGGTAGTAGCAAGTGAGTGTTAGAATATTCTTCTCACAATGACTTCGAAAAATATGAGGTTAGTGTTAGTTTGTTCAGATAAGTTGCAATATGTATAAGAAAAATGGGCGGGGTAATACCCCTCTCGATGTAATGTTAAGGTGCACCAATATAGGTAATAGGTATAGGTTGCATGTATTATATGAAGTGTGCACTGTTAGTTACTTTGTTATTATTGGAAATACAAAGTCGGTTAAATTGACAAGGAATTGTTATTTTTCCGCTGACTACCATGGTGAAAAAGGAGAAACAAAGGACGGTTAACTTTTTCAGATATTTACGAAAATAACATTTTTTGAAACATTGTCTTGTAATAAGAAGAAGAAACAACGAAATATGAACAATATACCGTGCGTTTTTTTACGATATTATCAAGTTACTATTTTATTCTTTTTGTAACCAAATATTATATTTTTTCGTGCTAATGAGTGCAGTCGAGGTTCATTGTGAAACCTTTATTTCCATATATACAGTTCACAAAACAGTTGCCATAGGGAATTGCATGGTAAAAATTGTACCCTGTGTAACTTTTGTTCTGATGAAAATATTTAAACCATTTTTGGACCAAAGTTGGAAGATTCTTTAAACTATCGAATAGATTAGAATTCAATACCTAAACTGCCGAAAAAGTTATGAAAAAAATATTTTTATAAAAGCGTTTTCTTGCCACTATCATTTCTAGCAGGCTGAAATGTCAGTTGACTTTTGTCACTTCCTTTATGGAATCACTTAGTAGGCCTATTTTTTATTGACGGAAATTTGAACCACTATAAATACTTAGATCTTCTTCAAATGGAGGTAGGCCCGCAGTTGGATGCTTTAAGATGCAACGGAGCAATAATATTTCAACATGGCGGAGCACCAGCCCAAGTGCTATCATCGTCAGAGAGTTTTTGAACGAAACATTTCCTGATAGTTGTATTGGCCAATATGGATCATTCCATTGGCCTGCTCGAAGTCCTGACCTAACACCACTCGATTTTTTCTTATGGGAGCATTTAAGAACACAAGTTTACGACCTCATAAGAGATCAACCAGAAACTGTAGAGGAATTAAGGACCAGAATAACTGAAGTTTGTAATTCCATTACAGTGCGAATTTTATAAAACACTCGAAAAAAATTTCAAGATTGTTTGGGACATTGTCCGGCAGTCGAAGGAAAACACTTGAACAATTCCTTTTATAGTTTCTGATAATTTTTGTTAATTTGTTGAGTAATTTGTGCTTTATTGGTTTTTACGTTTTGTTTTTTTTTTATAAATAAATGTTTACATGTTCTATCTTCCAAAAGCTAATTTAATCATAGTCCCGAGGAGCTTTCGCTATTTATTTTTTAAAACAAGTGACAAAATTAACTGACATTTCAGCCTACTAGAAATGATAGTGGCAAGAAAACGCTTTTACAAAAATATTTTTTTCAAAACTTTTTCAACAGTTTAGGATATTAAATTGTAATCTATTCGATAGTTTATAGAATCTTCCAATTTTGGTCCAAAAATGGTTTAAATATTTTCATCAGAACAAAAGTTAACACAAGGTACAATTTTTACCATGCAAATCCCTATGGCAACAGTTTATAAAACTTGGCATCGAAATCAGGTTCACAAAGTCAAACATGAACAAAGTTGCTGAAGTACCGAGAGCAGAGGAAACACAAATGTTACATATACATTCGACTAACGGACAGGAAAAGGGACGAGTGGATCAGAAATGCCATCAAGATAAAATATGTCGGAGATCAAGTAGCTAAATTAAAACGCTACTTTGAATAAACATATGAACCGCTGGAGATCATGGTGCGCGGAAGACCCCTGATGAGATCGGCAGACGACTTTAAAAAATAAATTGGATCAAAATGGATGAACCTGGCACAAGACAGAAACGATTGGAAACTTAGGAGAAAGACCTATGTACAAAAATGGATGGAGCAAGGCTGAATAAGTAGCTAGATAGATGCGCATAAGCTAAATTTTTTATCATGAATGAGAAAATTAGTGGTCGCGTGAGTGATAAAACAGAACTTGAGACTAAAAATTAAGAAATTTTAATCTGCTACGCAACCATGTGTTTCCAATACTTCACACTGTCTAAATCAGAAAACGCAATCTTAGGAATCACAATTTTTACACGGTTATGTTACGCTAATGTTAGATTGAGATATTAACTGTCAGATTTCATTTATTCAATTGTTCTAAATGTTATAATAATTACAATTTTCAAGTTCTACTTGATTTTTAGGGTTCCGTACCTAAAAAGGAAAAAACGGAACCCTTATAAGATTATTTCGATGCCCGTCCGTCTGTCACAGGGGTTTTTCTTCAAAACTAAGTAACGTAGAAATTTGAAATTTGGCGTAATAATAGATCTTGATGACGCGCACATATATCGCTCATCATAACTAGATAAAATTTTATTTTTAGATTAATATGGGGGGTTAGTTTGGCACCAATAAAAAACAGTTTAAATTAACATATCGTGTGGGATATCATTTGAAAGAGCTAACTGTAGGGAGTCCAAAAATATTTTTATTGCAATTTTAAGTTCAGTGGTCTTAATGATATAGCTACAAATGTGCAAAAAATTATCGTCCCTCCCCCTGTTCTCCTAGATTTCTAAAACTAGAATTTTGATTTTAATAGTGTTAGTAGATATTAAGTCACAGATTACAGGAAAGCTGTGTGGAATATTGACAATGTAGTAGTTGCGGGAAAATGGTTGCTTTAGTAAGAAGCCGATTATTGTAGTTAATAACTTCTTCCAAATGTCATTGGTTTAAGAAGTGATACCTCCTAACTAACAAAACTAATCAAAATGAGTTATTGGTACCAGTTAATTCAGAAAAACCTGCCGGTCATTTCTGGTAAATTTTATTTTATTTTATTTGATTACTTTATAGTGCTAGTACTCGTAAAAGCTTTGTGTACTAAACCATAGTGACATCACCTTGTTTGGCTCTCCTGTAAAATTAGGTAAATACGACTTACGAGGTGTCATTTCTTATGTAAAAATGTATGGAGCATTTAAAAAATGTTATTTTCAGAAATATCTCAAAAAGTTCACTGTCAATTGTTTTTTGTTTCTCATGATGGTAATAAACGGAAAAAATAACAATTCTTTGCTAATGTAACTGGTTTTGTGACTGTAATAATAACAAAGTTACCAATAGTGTACTCTTATAACCTGTACTCCTTTTAATTTGTTTACGATAAGAATTTATCAAAAATTAAAGTTTAATATTTCAGAGATTGCAATAAAAAGAAAAAATATATTAGGTAGTTTTTACACACGTAACTTTCCATAAGCCAACTAGCCTCGCAAGCTGTGTCAACAAATTCCGGGTTCAGAGTAGGTTGGCACACTTGCAGGGTATAAAAAAAATTCATTACGGTTTCATAGAATGATACGAAAAGAAAATATGCACGGAAATGTAAATGTGTATTTTTTTATTTTGCTTTCGCATATGTATTCAAAAAATAATACCTACTATGTTTTTTTTTTCGGTACACCCGGGTCTCTTTTTATGCGGTTTGTTTTCATACGATTTTCATTTATTTTTTAATTTGTTGCTTTGTTTTTATGCGGTTTTAGGAAAGTATGGAACCTATCCCTACCAATGTCTTTTTTATGTAAGTTCTTTTTATGCGGCTTTCTGTGGAATTACTGCATCAAAAAAGACCTGGGTGTATAAAGTTTGAAACGAAGTAAAAATCCTTGTGGAATGTGAAATTCTATAAGAAAGTTAATTATTTTCATATCCATCACATTATCTCTGTGACAAGTGTTATTACAGCAATACAATATGCTGCACCATATAGTTAATTGAACGAACAAAAATGCAAATTAGCACGTATTAAATATGAAACATTGTGGTGGTGTAGCGTTTTAATTTAAAACGGCAATCAACCCAACGGTAGATTTATGTTTACCACAAAAGTCAACCGAACAATTACCCATAGGAAGCAAATCATTTACGATAATTTCAATTATTTAGAAAAAAAACATTCTTCGATCAGGATTTTTATAAAAATCTGTTTTTTATAACATTCCGTTTCTTTTGTGCAGGCGCTGATTAAATATGTATTTTGAACGGTCATTCGAAAGTTGACCCGGTGCAAGGTTTTTACTTCAAAATTCCAAGAAGAACTTTTGTTACTTTTCAAAAATAACTTCGGCTCTGATTTATTTTAAACGAAGACATTTCAAGCGCCAAATAAGATTCTCAGCGTTAAGTAGGGAATATTATCAATAAATGTTTACAAAATTTACTTTTTTCTTATCTCGGTTTTCGGTTCTGACGTGTTTGAGTATATTTGAAAGAAAACTGAACGTTGTAAATTAAAGTCCTTATTTATGGTCGAATTTTCATGACTTTCAATTTACGTAATAGAATTTTTTTCAAAGTTTTGGTTATTTTTTTATCATAATTTGATCTAATAAAATTATTAGAAATATTGTAGTCTAATAAGAGAACAAATTTGTAAGTAATGCAAATACGTAGGTATATATGCTATGGAAGAAAACATAAAGAACTTGAACAAAATACACTCTGTGTATTTTTCTACATTTTATACAGGTGTCTTCTAAGTACGTGTCAAAAATTCTATTTGTGTCCCGTCTATTGATGAATAATTTCATGTTTTCCACACTTTTATTGGTTTATCTTAAATAATTTCAGGTCTTCTAAACTTTTTAATTCATTATCCAAAGAATACCTTCTTTCTATTGGTTTATTGTTTAGATTGTTAAACAATTTTATGGAATCTCTAAATGGAGTCCAACAAGCAGATCCACTAAGTCACTTACAACGCTATCAAGCATTTTTTAAATTTAAGAATTACATTACAACCACGAAATTCTGTCGAAATTTTAGTTTTTTCTAAGATACATAACGCGTGGCTTCAAGCTTCCACAGCTGTTAATAATAGAGACCTTGGTACAAAATCCGCAGTTGGTGTAGCGTTACCAAGTATTTATCATCACAATTTCAAAACATGGTGCAGAAACCAATCAATTTTTGAAAAACCAGAACAAACTTTATCAGACCACTATCTTCAAAACAAAATAATTAGAATGATACCATCATAAAGTGGCTACAAACCTTGCACAGTAGACTCTCGATTATCCGGAACCCGGATTATCGGGAACTGGAAGTTTTTTAATTTCACCGTTTTATTCACAACTGTCCCTTTTGCGATCCGCTGAAACATAATTCTTCGAAATAATAATAACGATTATTTTGAATGGAAATTGAATGCCTCAGGGCAGGTGCAACGTAATTTTAGAAGTGGCAGGTATGATTAAAAGAATAGCTCTACTGAAATGGTGCAAATGGACGCAAATAGACCTACGAAATTATAGAATGGCGTCCAAAAACAAAAAAGAAACGTAGGGGGACCTCCAAGCGATGGCGAGATGATTTGCAAAGGATGGCTGGCAATAATTGGATCCAAACTGCTGTAAACAGAGAAACATAGAAGTTGTTGGAAGACTCCTACATCCAGAAGTGTGTAAATGCAGGGCGAAGAAGAAGAAAAGAAGAAGAAGAAGAAGAAGAAGAAGAAGAAGAAGAAGAAGAAGAAGAAGAAGAAAAAGATCATTGTAGCAGAACACATAGCACAATTAAATTTTCAAGAAGGGATGACGAGCAAAACGAAATCGTGGAAGACCGCGAGTGAAATGGAGAGATGATATAGAGAAAACAGCAGAAAACCAATGGATGGGTGCTGCCATAGACCGCATAACATCAAGCACTGATAGTGATAATCATGAATACCGACTAGATAAAATAGATGACCATCACCACAAATTGCCCATCCTCTCGCGATTTTAAGATGAATTCAGAAACATGTAGAATGAGTTGAGAAATGCACACATTAGGAATATGTTGTAAACTGGACCTGGCATTAATTTATAGAAATTAGGTATAGAATTGAGAAGTAAAATGAAAACATTTTTTATCAGAAAATCTTGAGCCTACACCTTAAAATTAAAATTATTAGATCTTCCCATTGTTCCTCAAGGTGGAGATCATGACATAATCTTTATTGAACTTTTTTTTAGTGGTTAGTGGATATCTGTTATACAATTATTCAGACAAGTAGGTGATAAAATAAAAACATCTAGCTAACAACCAACCTTCTATTGGAATAACGCACATGAAGAAGATGAATATATCTCCACATATAGTAGTTATTCTTCGTTCATGAATAATTAACGACCAGTTCCTCTTTTTCGTCAGCGATTTTATAATGTCACGATGCTCGTACTTAATATCAATCATTTTGAACATAAAAACGGCTTGCATAAAAACTTTATAAATATTTTGCAAAATGAATCGAATTTAAAACCCGTCAAAACGAAAAATTTTAAATTGGTTTGTTTTCAATTTTTATATCATCGAGACCAAATTGTTTATTGTCGATGTTTCTCTCTAAACAGGCCCCTAAGAAAAAGAATCACAAGAAGCAAAAACTCCAGTCTCTTAAATAAACAATTCTTAATTTAATCTGTATTTGTTTTTATCTTGTGTAAATTACATCGAAAAACCCGTTTAATCCAGGTCCTCCTCTTTCTCTTCGTTTTGCCAATTTGGGTCATAGACCTGTTAATTTCGATGCGTTTGTTTGTTTGAAAATTAAATGAAAATATGTTGAATTATTATGGTTTTTGGTGATTTATGATTTATTTATACCATTCTTATCATTTTTAGTGGCAAATTTTATATTTCCTTAAAATTTAAGTATATAAATGATTTGCTCTATTTACATATTGGAAATTGTCTAAAAACAACAGCGTAACACTTTGCGAACTTTATAGTCTCTCACATTTCGAGAACACTATTAAACAATATGCGAGCAGCTGTATGAAAAGTCATTAAAGAAAAATTTTTTTAGAATGAAGTTAGAAACTTAATTGCAGCAGAAGCACTTCCACCGCAACTGTGAATGAACCGTGATATTTTTAAGCCGATTAGCCACCATTTAACGTTAATTTCAATTTATGAGATAGGTCAGTTCGGTCGGAGGTTACTGCCAGGTTAAATGCCTCGCAGTGTGACCGACCGGACGCGGACATTTCTCCCGAGATTAATTTACAATTTTTACCTCAAAATAATTACGATTATGCTTGTTTTGAACTCACTTCATTACGAACAATTATTATTTTAATTTCACGTCAATCTACTCTTTCAGATCGTAATTTATTCTGCTTGTACCGAAATAAAAAAAATTAATTCACTTTTGAGTGTACCTAACGGAAACTCTATCTCGAACAAGTTAAAAGTGTTTTTTTTCTCGACTTGCGACTGTGCATTCTCAATACTTTCAATTATGCACCGATTGGTTCTTTTGTGGGTAATTGATAAATGAGGTATAGTTACGTACCGCGGTAATTGATACCGACTTGAATTTCGTCAACCAGAGTTAGATTTTGCATGGAAATTATACAATGCATTCCTATGTGGTAAGCTAAGCCACGAACGGACAATGGACCACGTGAACGAAGTTGGTTCTCGGTACCATCTTTCTTGAGCTGCGCCTGGATTCGAACATCGCGTTTTTTCATTTCCATTTAAATGGAGAGATTGCGTTAATTTTTCGTTTGAAAACAAAAAACATAAATTAGATAAATACTAATTCAATTTTTATTTGGACACTAAATTGGTTGAGGATTAGTTTCATTAATAAAGTGTTATCTTTGTCCTGCCGTATTTTTTTTAAACAAATAAAAGTTTAAAGAAAAGTTTAAAGTAAAATTTCAGAACTTACCAGCTTAACTACTTGTTAGTAAAAAAGACTTTTTTGGAAAAGATTCAATCAAATAGTTACAACATAACATCAGTACATAAATATTCAATTCTATTCAAATAAATTGACAGGAATACCTATTGATTTGGTATTGATTGATGATTCATCTTAATAGTTTGATATCACTGATATCATTTAATTGATTTAATTTATTTTAAGTTAAATGCACTAATTTTGTTCACTAATATTACAAGTAAAGATTAAAAATGTTGGTGTATCACAGAAAAAAAATTAGAAGACGTTACAGAGCGACCGTTCGAATTCAAATTCAAAATCAGAAAACCAATCAAACCACCATTCCAAAATAAGGTGTAAAATTATATCCACAACAAAATACAAAACCCAGGTGAGTGTATTATGTTCGAAGTTATTTCTTGTCTGCCGACTGTGGCGCTGGCTGCGAAACACACTTGCCGGTGGAAGGCAATCCTCAGTTCCGCCGCGAATGCCGAAGAAACAAGACACGTGCATCTTCTTCTCACACTCCACCAGTCATGCATTGAGCGTACTGCTGATAGTGTACACGTTGAGTTCCAAATAGAACCAGGAATTTTTACAGAAAAATTCCCATAAAAAAGAACAATAGCCCGATAAAAGTTTTATCGCGGATTCGCGTGAAACTGTTAAGATGTGATTGTGAATCGAATACGGAGCGGTACATATCACATTAGAAGAGCGGAACAATGTCGTTGACATGCCGTGTTCAGTATCTAAACGATATAGACCCGTTCTCATATACAACAAATTTCCCCGACCCCGCCAGGCCGCCCCTGCATACGTTCAGTGTGACACTTCCCCTCATCAACCAGCTGGCTGCCGTGCACAGGTTGCTCAAATCTCCCCATAGGGTAAGTTTCTCTTTGTCCGGTGCATGAGAGGGTGGAAGAGAAGGAAACCGAACCCTACAAAGATATAAATGATTCGGCGAAACTAGCGATATCGCTTCGTTATCTCATTCAAGATAAAATGTTGCAATGCACGCCTTGTACCTCAAGAAATGACAAAGACTCGCTTTATTCAAATATTTGCAGACTGCCCATTGTAAGTCCCTGACCTACCTGTCTGCAGTCATTGTTCTGACTGTTGGGGTAAGCAAATGCAAAAATGGGCCCATAAGTGCGCGAAAACTATTCAAATTAATCAGCTGACGATTGCGCAAAACAAACGATGATTACCGTACTTGTCTTACAATTAACACTCTTATGAACTGTTCGGTGCGCGAAGATAACTGCCCGTTTTTTAACGCATTTCGACGAGATGAGTTTTTTTGTTGAACGAGTTCGAACACGTCTCATCGAGGAATTGAATTACTGTAGCTTTTTTAAAAGATTGTTCCTCAATGAATAATTCTATTGTTTAATTTCATGGTAACGCAATCGGATTTTTTATGCGCGTATTCAATGCTATGTTTTATTAATTCTTTTGAGGAGCTTTTGTGTTCGTAATTGCTTCGTTCATGAGGTTTTTAATCAGTGTTTGCACTTGTCGGTAAATTAAAAAATTGGCGTGTTTGCCTTACGACGATGAATATGAAGTTTTTGTAAATCAGAGTTTTTTTGGCGTGAAATTTTATTCTACGATGATTCATACATGTACTTTTTTCCGCGTAAATTTTACGAAAGGAAAAGTTTTCTTGTGTTAAAACGCCGGTAAAAAATCGAGATACAATCTGTTTACTAATTTACTTTTGACGGGCGTTTTGCTAGACTTTAAAATCTTGTAATTACTAAAATGTTTTCTTAATCTTTAAAAGTAAGATATACAAAACATATTATATCCTATAAACATTTCAATATCGAAAAAAATTAAATAGAAAAATCTGAAAAAACAAACTTGAATTTAACACTTTGGTTTAATCTATTTTTAATTCCTTTAAAAAGCTGCTAAAACTGTTAACTTTTAAACTGTTCAAACTGTTAATAACGAATTTTGCGATTAGCAGTTTGTAGATATAAAATTACTTACGTAATACGTTTATTTATGAAATATTACTTTATTTTCGGTTAAGACCGCTAAGATTTTCCAATTAACATGGCTTTAGTCGACGACCTATATAATTCGTAACATAGGTATAGTACTCTACAACCTATTTGGTTTTTACAACTCTGAAATAGTGATTATCCATTTATAACTACATATCCAGCTTAATTGCCACGCGACTGCAGTAAACCAATCTCTTACTACCCTTAAGTCCTGCTTAAGCATGCAGATCAACGCGTTGATATAGATGATTTCGAGGAACCTACCTGTTGTCCTTTAAATTAAATGGGAGTAATTCTGGTATATTTTTTTTGTCGATTATTCTTTTGTACATTATTCTTTGCTGTTTGTTTGTAGGTAAGCAGGCAAAACATTACAACAGAAGAAACAAATAAAATTAATATTTAAAAAATCTCACAGATTTAACGTGTAGCTAATAACAATCGTCTACGATTAAATTTAGCAGACGTTGGTGAAATTGCTCATCGGAGTCTTGTGAATAGAAAAATGAGCAAGGAATACGAGATAAACAATTTCGTAAAAAGCATAATGAAAATTTAATAATAGAAATTGTATAAAATATGTACAGTAGTGTTCACTTATAAAGAACCCCCGTAGAGCCAACTTTCTGTTAAAACGAACCAATTTGAAAAGCACGAATTAAAGTCCATTAGCATGTTTCCGGTTAAAACGAATCATATTTTATTATATAAAATTCCAAAAGTTTCCGATTGAGGCCCAATATTTCAGTGCAGGGTAACCTTAAAAAAAAGTTAACCGGAGGTGAAAGCTAGGGTTACCGGTTGTTGATAATCATAATTTTTGATTTAACCCTCGACTGAAATACCGGCCCTGAAACAAAATTTTAACTATAAAATAAGCAATTTCTCTGAAAAAACACACATATAAATACCCTAAACAGTCACCGATCGTTCCGTACATTTGTTTGTATGGAATAATTATAACATGGATGGCATAATTTTACACAAAAAATAAAAATATTTTGCATTAAAAAGTAAATACGAAATTACAAATTCTCAAAAAAAAAATTGGAAGAAAAATAAAATATTTGAGAGTATTACGAGTATTAAAAAAATTAAATAGTACACTAATTTAACTTAATCAAAAGTTTGTTAAAATGGTTTAGACAACAAAGAGCTAATAATGAGAGTGTTAGTGGCACCGTGTTATAAATAAACTATTAAAATTTAAATTAAAATAAGTATTGTTAGGAATTATCAATGTAGGTAAACTTAGAAGAAACTGAATCGTAAGATTTAAGCCGCAGTTAATATTAACTATTATAAATAATTGTCTGCAAAATTTAATTGTTATCTAAACATTTTTGGTTTCATATTTTATATTTTGTGAATGTAAAAAGTACAAGGAAAAGTTAAATTAGGCGATAAATGCTTTAGGAATTTTTCATTTAAAACTAACCATTTTTGTTGGCTCTTTGGAGTTCGTTATAATTGGACACTACTATATTTATTTGGAGTTTTTAATTCTTCTTACGAATTATGAAAATCAGCCTAAGTACTTGTGTATTTTACTAACTTATTAAAATTTTAAATTATTTATTTAATTAATTTTCTTTGCCTCTAAAACAGCTATATTTATGTTTAAATGCACGACAAGTTGTTTTCATTTTTTTCTATAATTTTTTAGAAAATTCAAATTTGAGTAATCATTAAAATTAGGAGTGGTTAAAAATAAGCGTTGGCCGCATTCTACTGATATAAAATTATATTTATAATCGTTTCCATCTCTAAATTTACATCCAAATTTAATTTCTGCCATTGCATTACTTCACTTTTATTTATGTCCCGTAATTGCTGAGAAAGTGGGCGCATATTTATGAACATCAAATGTAACCATATCTAATTGGTGAAGGGTGTAAATTTTTAACCGCAGCAGAAAAACCAATTTTTCAATAACAGTTATTAAAAAATTGCCATTCAAAAAGTTGCACGTCAGCGTTCCAACTGTGCCTTCTCCAAACATTCAAATTTTTCATTTATCGTAAAGTTTTAAAAATAGGACGTATTGTTTTTGCAAATTGTTAATTTTAGCACCAAGGCCTATTTTTATAAACCCCATCGAAATGCAAATTTTCGAGAAGGTAATCTCAATAAACAATAAGTCGAATTAGAGCACATGAATGGACTTATTTCTTTAAAATGCCACGGCCTCGTTCGAGCCATTTATCCAAATTTGACTCTTTATTTGCGCATAAAACGGATCTTCTTGGCTGCTACACAAGCTACGTGTAGTTTCGAGAGTAATTTGTAAAAATGAATATTTAACCAGTTCAGCTTTTTACGCATTAAACAATTGCCCATTGCGTGCAAATTATCTAAACCTGTTTCTTTTGAAGAGTTAAGTTTACCCAAAAAAATTGTTAAAAAAACAACGTTAACTCTAAACGTTGTAAACGGTAATGACTTTTATTACGTTACCAAAATAAATTTTGTTTCCATTAAGAGCATTTAAAACGAAATTTTGCAGCATTTTTATTAACGTGTTGGCAGATTTGTGCGGAGGCGTCGATTGCATGAAATTTAAACGCAACTCGGCTTCGATTTGCATTCGATTTAGAGATCTAAAAAACAATTTAAGTCTCACGGAGGCTGAATAATAAAATTTCGAGGACAAGTCCGGGCAAATCCAACAAGAACGATGCCTTGTTTCAAAGTACTCGTTATTACGTACTTTCACTAACGATAGGTTATTTTTAGAACGGTTTATTGGAAATTTTTAAAATTTTTATGTCCTCCCGAAGGACGGTCAATGATATGGTGCAATTATTGAACGTCTTTCAATTTCGTATATAAAAGGGGTCATCAAACCTGTGCTTTTGTCGACACGATAAAGTTGAGCGGGGAAATCTTATAAGACGGTATACAAAAAACGAGTGACCTTATTGTGTTCTCCGGAGAAAAACGTTAGGGTAGAACAATCGCGAAATTCCTTCGCAAAGAAAAAATGTTGAATGGCGAATTTGTTTTTAGGTGTCAGTCGAGTTTTGATTTTAATTGAAATTATGTAAAATAAGGAGCGCATTGTTTGCGTGCGAACCGGTTGCGCAAGATATCCTAGACAGGACAGAGTGTTCCCATTTTTTCCAGGTGGTTATTTTTTTGCCAGAGACTAGATAATCTGCGCTTTGAAACGTCTTTTTATAGTTTAGTGAATCAACAGGTCGTTCCAGTTGTGCTCTATGCAAAAAAGTTGCTTAAAAAGAGACTATTTCAATACTATCGACGATCATGATGGCCGTTGAATTTTTTCTTAAATCATTTGACCTTTTGTGTTTTGTTGAAAGGGTGTAAAAAGAGTATCAAAGATTTCGATTGATCAAAAGTTGAGCTTGTACAATTGTGCTAGTATAATATTTTTTGTAATTTGAATTTTATTGCTTATTTGAATTTGTTAAAGCTTTACATGTACGAGAGCAATTAGATGGCATAATAAAATTGAAGCAATTGAGGAGTCTGCTGCAAGAACGACGCAGCTCCCGCAGCAGCGTCGTTCTTGCAGCAAATGCTGTGACGCATCTCCATTCAGACACAGTAAAATCATACCCAGCTGTTTAATCTGCGTCGATCTTGTACCAACCGATAGCCAATATTTCAAATTAAATAATCGTATTCTCAATTGTAAATTGAAGTTCATTGGCTTTTGTTAATGATATTGGGGACGTATTGAAATCAGTGCTTTTTCTATTGTTTGTAAATTTCTATTTTATCCTGTGTTCATATGTGAATTTTGTATTTAAGTGTGATGTGCGGTGTGATAAATGGACAATTATTCGTAAATTAAAGAATGAATAGCTACATAAATAGGACTTCATATTTAAAAACATAAACCTTAGCGGTAATAAAGTTTAAGATGAAATAAAGTTAAACGATTTAACAACAGCGAATTCTGTTTACAAAATTATTATTAATTATTGAAGTAGGTACTGCGGTGCGGTCGGCACTTTAACCTTTCATTAGGCGCGCCGCCAATCGTAACGCGGTTAGTCGCGCTATACCCGGTGGACAAATTAATTAACTGGTCGGTGTTTTCTATTGACTTAGGATAAAACATGTATCTGGTGATTCTGTGCAATGTTTATTCCACCCAATGTACACAATTGACAATTCTGTAAAAAAAATTATGAAAAATTATTGTTGTTGGTTTTCTAATTTATTTTTATTGCATTTTTAAAACACTTACGCTTTTTGGAAACAGACAATAAAAACAGATACAAAAAAAATACAAAAATAATTTTTTATAAAATTAGGACACGGTAGTATGCATGTACAGGGTGTCCCATCACTTGTGGCCACCCTCAAAATTGAGCTTTAATTGAAAGCTATGAATTTGAAATTTGGTGCACATATGACTCTGGTATAAGGCTAGAAATATCCGGTTTTAAATTTTAATTGTCGGCGTTAGTTTTCGAGAAAAAAAATAAAAACTGATTTTTTATAAAAATACTATCTCCCAATTTCGTCAAATTTCACTTTTCAGGATCAGTATTATCGAGACAAAGATGTCCAAAGTAAAAAAAAAATCCAAAAGCGTAATTAGCCTAAAATTCCCTTATATTCGAATCTTAACAGTAAATGTAATGATTTATGGCCCTAACGATCCTCAAGATCTCTCCGAAAAGTCAAGTACAATTTAAATTTATGGCATTGTAAAAATTTGTCAGTGTCCAGTGAAAGCCCGGCGAAGTGAACGTCAGTAGCGTACCTAAATCGAATTTTTTTACATTCTTGTAGATTTCTAAAATTTTTGCAAGTCCTCTAATAAATTACGATGATGAGAACGAACATGATTTAAAGTCTGGATGTTGAATTATTATTTTTAAGTCGAAGAGGACTTATTACATTTTGAATTAATGTTTGAGTTCAAAGATGAATGCGAATGCCCACTACTCTTAAATGAGCATTCATCTGTAAATAACACATTTCTAAAAAAGTGTAGATCCTCACGGAGCTTTCCATTAGCCCATTGCCAAAAATTTACGCGGCTTTCGAAATCTCGATCATGCAGTTGCTGATGTAACTCTATGTGGTAAGGATGATATTTGTGCTTTTTTAATATCCTCCCTACTGAAGATCGACTAATTCCCGTGTCTTGACTGATTTCCCTAATGCTCAATTGGGGATTATTATCGGCGAGATTTAAAACTGCAGCTTGATTGACTTCATGCGTGATGTAATAAGTCCTCTTCAATTCAACATCCATACTTTAAATCATGTTCGTTCTCATAATCGTAATTTATTAGAGGACTTACAAAAATTTTAGAAATCTACAAGAATGTAAAAAGGTTCGATTTAGGTACGCTACTGATGTTCACTTCACCGGGCTTCCACTGGACACTGACAAATTTTTACAATGCCATAAATTTAAATTGTACTTGACTTTGCGGATAGATCTTGAGGATTGTTAGGGCCATAAATCATTACATTTACTGTTAAGATTCGAATATAAGGGAATTTTAGGCTAATTACATCTTTTGGATTTTTTTTTACTTTGGACATCTTTGTCTCGATAATACTGATCCTGAAAAGTGAAATTTGACGAAATTGGGAGATAGTATTTTTATAAAAAATCAGTTTTTATTTTTTTTCTCGAAAAATAACGCCGACAATTAACATTTAAAACCGGAAATTTCTAGCCTTATACCAGAGTCATATGTGCACCAAATTTCAAATTCATAGCTTTCAATTAAAGCTCAATTTTGAGGGTGACCACAAGTGATGGGACACCCTGTACAATAAAATTACTGAGAGTCTGTATGTAGCTTCAAACACAAAAATTGATTGCACTTCTCACATGAGTATTGAGTTCTACACTGTTTTTTTGTTTGTTTCTTTGTAGCAAGGTTTACAATATTTTCTTTTGCTTCTAGGGCTTGTACTTGCAGCTATTTGCTCTTCCTATGCTGACGGTGGTGGTGTATATTTTTGTAATTGTAGTTGCAAATCACTTTGAAAACTCTGCATAATCGACCTTTTTGTAATTGAGGCGTTAGTAAATTTAGAGCTTATTTCTTCAGGTAGCATCGTCTATTGATATATTTCTTTCCGTTTCCCAAACAAATTATTCTTGAATGTATAGCGCCCACGTTTAAAATGTGGTAAAAAACTACCATTGACCATCTTCTTGTGGATCGTGATGTGTTATAAGTGTCAGACAATTTATCGACGATATCCACACCCGATTTGGTTTCATTGTAAAACTATTATTTCTGTTTTTTTTTTGGTTTCATTTGATACCGCAGAACTAGATGTATGGTAACTTGCCAACAATACGACAGATCTATCTTTTCTTGGTATATATGACACCAATGTCTCTTGTTTTGTGTAGCCAAAGAGAGCGTCGTATTGATTTTTATATGTGGTGGAAATTCTCTTCTATTTTTTCTGACAGTTCCCACGTATGATAATTTTTTCCTTTCTAACTCAAGAGATTTAAACTGGTGAACCAATTGTCGGCAGTGATATTTCTTCCAGTCCCAAAAATTGGTTCGGATAATCTAAGAACTATGCTATCTGCAGAGTTATTTTGACTATAGGGACCTTCTGGGCCATCTGTTTTGACTTTTTAACGCTGACAAATCTTTTTATCAAGAATAGTTTTTTATAGTTTATAACAATGCAAAGTTCCATCTGGGGACAGACTGTATACAGTGCAGATATTTTTTCGCATTGTTTTTTTGATTTGGTTGACGTTAATGCTCACTTTTCAAGACTACCTTTATGTAAGTCACATAAAGTTTAGTATTGTTACAAGTCATTCTGTATTTGAAACAATGACTATTTTCATTGTTAGAATTTTTGCCTTATAAAAACACATTTTAAAAAAATTTCAAATTCTGCTTATTACATAGGTACATACATAGATATTATTTTAAAAATACCCAAATATTTTTGTTCTGTGGTATTAAAAAAATGAATGCTTAATGTTGTTAAAAATTCGAAAACAATGAAAACATTTCTACTTCAAAAGTCACAAAATGTAAGAAAAAAATTCCTAATTGAGTGCCTTTTAATGTGGTAAAAATAAGAGATTCATGCAAATCTTAAAATTACAAATAAACTTGGGAAATAATAAAATAAAAATACTATTCGGTTCGTTACAGCAAGCTTTGATTATCTTCAAGCAATGTAATTTACAATATATAAATATAAAAAAATATAAATATTTACAAATTGGTGTGAATCAAAGTTTATTTTATTTTATCTATTATCATCAACGAAATGAGCCAAATCCATGTACCTATTGCCAAATGCAATAAATATTTGAATTGTATCTAATTTTCGTTGTGAAAATTTCCTGGCATTAAAATCATTTTAGTGGAAAATTTACTCGCTTTACTAATTGACTTCTGAATCCTTTTAAATTGTCCTGACAGAAAAACGGTCACGTTAACCCCACGTGAGTTAAATATAGGTCAGTATAAAATGCCGTGCAAACACGTATTTAAACACTTCACGTATGTTAATATTTAGTCTAGCAACACATTTGTTACTTATTGACCTATTTGCACGCAAAACTTCGAAAGCTCCCGTAGAACGTGTTCCGATCGAAAAAATCCCAAGGTACGGAAATAGCAATATTTGGGGTTCGACGTACTCGGCGATGCATTCGTTTGTGTCACCCGTTCCAAAATGATGGCCCATTTCACATGACTATTATAGATTAGTGCTATTTTAAGAATACGGATATAACCACCACGAATATGACACACAGACACAACATTTACGCGAGTTTTATTAAGCAACGATCCCATAAAAACAGGGACGTCCTGAATGAGTTAGTGTGTTGCTGCAATTAAGAAATTTATAACTCGGCGTGAGCTTTTTCTTTTCCCCCGGTTTTATGGACCAACCGTTCAAATTTACTGTTCGAGTTTTTCGCGCGAAATTCAACAAAAAGTTTAATAAACCTGAGAGGCGAACTGTTAAAACGTCGGCTGTAAAATAACCATAACGCATGTGAAGCGATAATATCTGGACACGGTTCTTGCATATTCAGGCTAATTGACCGTAAAAGCACATTAACAAAAATGTAGCGCCTTTTATCGGGTGTCTGATGTGTAATTTGAATTTGAGGGAGGCCGTAATTTAATCATCAAGGAAAGAAACTTTAATTGATTCTTTGAGAAAATTTTGACGCGACTTGTGATTCTAAGAAATAACCGATACATGGAACCGCCTTTTTTATTGTTTGTCAATAGAAAAAAATTTAATCATTAATACGAATGAGACGTTGAAACTATTTCAATACATAATTAATCATTACAAAAGGTCCAAACTGCTTACTGTAATATTAACGTAAATAATCACTTTGAGTTCAAAACAACAAAAAAAAATAATAGGCAATACAAATTTAGGACATGTTGGTGTAATTAGATGGAATTGATGGTGCCTAATTATCTTTAAACAAAGGCTTAAAATAACTTGGTATTTAATCTTAATTTATGTAAATGAATTACAAAAGGCATCCGGTAGGTGAAATTATAATCTAACGTGTTAAAGTAGGAAAGTGGAGAATAAGCTATGAATTTACACGAGCACAGTTGGGAAGTCATTCATTTGTGTTTTAATTGTAAGAGAACAGTTTTCAGTTTCATATGTCACGTTAGAATCCTGTTTTGAGAATGGTAGCACCCGGAGTCGAGATATTAGTGACGCTATCAATGTTATAATCAACAGATTGTCTCCACATTCTCTTTTAACGGTAGTAGTCTATAGTTAACCCCTTTAGATAAGAACCTATCCGATTTGATAATGGCGAAAATAAATTTATAATGCAACAGTCACATCTGCGTATACCGGGTGTATTGAAAAAATATGCACTTTGGTAACGTTCATTTTTATTATATAAATGTTAATGTAATAACTTACTTATTAATCTTATAATGTTAGAACCTCTAAGTTTAAGTAAAAGTTCACTTTAAATTTTGATTTTGGCCGATTTGGGATATATACTGGCGGAACAAATTAACGCATCACTTGTAATTTTCTCGATATCCTGAAGTCGATGTTTTATTTGAACTGTTTGTATATTTGTTTTACCGCTTATTTTATGTTTTTTGTTCTCATGGTATTTTGTGAATAAATAAAATAACGCACTTTTCACTATTCTGCAACAAGAAAGGTCTATATTATTTTTTTTGGGTTTGTTTTGAAATACTCTTGTTGAAATTAAGTGCTAAATAGTGAAGCAGAAATATGCATAGGCGTCCGAATCTCAATTTAAGTGTTAAAGAAGCTGTGATTGTGGTAACACTTGCAGAAAAATGTCGGAGTCAGCGGTACAGCGCTCAGCGTCTTGGTGTTAATTAATCGACGATATCTCGTGTCTTGAAGAGGCATCAGCAAACTCATGCATACTCAAGAAGGCCAGAGCAAGGGAGAAAAGAATGCACAACTGCTGTCCAAGATCGTTTTTTGATGATGCAGACGTTACGGAAACGGTTTATTACAGCCCCTAGGCTACAAAATATACTCGTAGAAGCCCACAATGCTCATGCAAGCTCCGTTACCATAAGAGGAAGGTTACGTGGTTTTAATTTAACTCCCAAAACACCGGCAAGATGACCACAATTAACCGCAGACCATCACAGAACCAGGTTAAGATGTGCTCAGGAACATGTAAACTGGTTACAGGCCGATTGGGCTAATGCTATGTTCAGCGACGAATCTAGATATTGTCTTGATAGCAGTAATAGATGGATGCGTGTAAATAGACGGCCAGGTGACCGTTATGCGCAATGTAACATTATTCCGACTGTTATGTTTGATTGAGACTCTGTCGTGGTGGAGGGGGATCTCACTTTAGAGGCTCGTACGGAGTTGGTGGTCATACCAAGAGGAATCATTACGGCAACGTCTTATATTGCAAACATTTTAGAACCACATTTATTGCCTTTTGCTCCTTTTGGGAGAAACGATTTCCTTTTTGTGCGTGATAACGTAACACCACATACAGCCCGAATTGTAAAACAGTATCTTGACGAAATGTATATCAACACAATCCAATGACCAGGCAGAGGTCCCGATCTTAATCCGATCGAACACCTCTGGGACAAGATGGGCAAACGCCTTAAAGCACTTCCTCGGTGTTCAAGCAATCTACAAGAGCTTGGACAATGAATGCAGGAAATTTGGGAAGATATTGACTAGGATGAAATTAGAGCATTAATTAATAGTACGGGTCGTCGCTGTCGGGCAGTTATTCAAGCAAGAGGAGAAAACACTAAATATTAAGTCTTATAATCATGTTAAGTTTTTTCCTCTTTTAATTTTTGTTGTTTAAATTTCGCTCTCTCTTTATTTTGTTTTTTTTAAAAATTGGTATTGTTTCTCTTAATCCTGTAGTTAAAAGTAAAATTGTTAAAGTGAATGGTTGAAATTGAAAAAAAATATTTTATTCTAACTTTTAAGTTTTTAAAAAATGATGTGTTAATTTTTTTGCCAGTGTATTTAGGTAACTGTATAAATAGGTATAGTAAATAAATTAAAAATGAAAATAGTGGAATCTTGCAAAACTTGGCCATATTTCCTCTATAACTAGTAAATAGAATGTTCGCAATAGTTCTGCATTTCTTGCAAGAGCTATTTGTAGGACAATTCTTTTTTGGTATTTCCTCCAAAATTAGTAAAAAAAGTTATTTGTCATAATTTCGAATTGTTAATTCCAAATGTTCACACTGTTCACCATTCCCATCCACTGTGGTCATTTTTTAGCAACTGACCTTTTTGCGTGTATCGGAAAGATAACATTTATCATCTTAACAAGAAAAGCAAAAGTGATACCTTTAATCACGGTAACATAAATAGCCATGAAAAGTTACCCGTTTCTTTCCTAGGACTAAACAGTACAGATTTCTTATTGCAACGGTGCTAGTTTCAATCTGACTATCCAATAGATTAAAGTTTCTACGATGGGACAGTTTACAAATGACGGGTATAGGGAAAGAAGGAGGTATGTACATATTTCTAAATTGTTCGAACTTGCTATGCTTGCTATGTAATGCAAATATCGAAACTAACTATATTTCCTGACTAACTGTTTTTTAAAATTTAAACTTGTGACATGGGATACCACTCAATTTTTTCTATAAAGTAGCATGATTATCTCATTTTCGATCGGGAGTGGACATACCTTCTTCTTTCCCTTCAAATCCAAACAAAAACCCTTGGCTAGTTTGTACGCAGCAACGGCGCGGTGCAGTTTGAGAAGCGCTATAGTGGGCCAATATTATCGGCACGTTTATATTTCAAAGATAAAATAAGCTATAAGGTAATATAAAGTTGTACATGGTTTTGCCAAAATCGGATTTTCACTAAGTTGCAAAAATAGCACATATTCCACGTCCCTACGTTTTATTTATGTTCTTGCAATGCTTAGAAATTCTAATTCCATGCTCAGACATATATATTGCACTTTCAGGACTGGGTATGTAATATACTATTTTTGAACCATTCAGTGAACTGTAATCAGTACCGCAAAAATATTTACAATTGTTTTAATATATAATTTTTTAAATGTCAAGACAAGTTTATTTAATTTCATGAAACTGTTACTGTACAGAAAATGTTTTCTACAAGATTATTAAACAAGGTCGTGTGTGGCATCATTTATGTTAATATTGCCAGGATTTTATGGCGCCTTTGATGAATGGTGGGTTGTTAATGCAGTTTTCCAATGGATCATTTTCAATATATTTTTAGATTGTGCGACCTTATATTGTTCTCACAACGCAAAAAGGACGTGCTAAACCCACGTTAACTTAAAATTAAGAAAACTGTTTGTTATTTAAATAACTCAAATTTTAACAATTTTCTACAATTTTTTTAAAACGTATAATTTTTTTTATATAAAAAAACTGCATTTTAAAGAGTTTTACCTTAAAGTTTCAACTTTTGATTAAAATTGAATTAATTTTGTTTATGTGGGGCAAAACAACATTTTATATTAAATAATCATGTAGTTATTTAAAAAATTATTGAAAGGAAAATTGTGATTTTGTGAATATTTTATTATCTTGAGTTATAAATGTGCAACAAAACATTGATTTATACGTTTTGCAAATATAAATATGCAGATTACATTATGAAGTGGTACAGTGAAGAATATATAGTGGAAGAAATATTTTTTAAGCTTTTATTATTATCCAAATTACCCTGCTTTTTACTATCAGCTGATTTCAATTTCTTTTCGTACATCATCATAACTTGTAGTAAATATAAACATATCGTAAAAATTTAATGGCACAATATTTATGACTGAAGACAGTTTCGTCTATTTCTTCTTTAATTTTATTGGCAATTTATTATTTTTAAAGTATTTTAATTTATTATTAATTATTGTATTTAATTTGATCCATAAAACCACTCAAAAAAGATAATTCATTGCATTATAAGGTACGTTATAAATATAATTTCGCAAAATATGTTCAATACCGTATAATGTTTTATAATGAAATGCAATTTCTATAATAACATATAATTTTTGTGTAAGTACGTCCTCTTGTAATCGATTTTATATTTTTGTACGATGAAACTTGGTTCAACAAAACTGAGAATATTAAATTTAATCTTCTCTTGTGGACACCAGAATTGCCTCACGAAACAAGTTGAGTGGATTTCATGAATATTAAATTGTCATTTTAAACAAACCGCAGATTTTTTATCTCCCGAAATTTCCGTTTGACGAAATTGCGCAGTTTTTTATCCCAATTTGTTTTCACAACGTTTCCATACATCCGTCGCTCGTTTTTGCCTGTCGACGAAGTTCATGTAAAGCGTTTATTTTCTCGTTTGCAAGCCTCGAAAATAAGTAGGTGTATGTTACTCAAGAACTGCTTTCTATACAAACGTCGTTTGTAAAAATACATTTCGATTTATTCGGACTGAAAATATGAGGGAAATTAAAATTGCGTAACGCAGAATCAAGTGCACACAACTCCCACGCTGGATTAATTAATATTCAACCATTGTTAATTTATTCGTAAGAACCTGCTGCGCTTCAACCTGAAGAACACAATGTAGCCATTTTCTGTAGGCAGAGTACGTTTGTGTGCAATCGAGTTTGTACGATAGATTGTAACATTAATTAACCATTGTTTGCAACCCACAATGTTTTACACCACACAAGCTTCTCGTTGCCTTAGAACGTGTAATTAAAAATAAATTTAAAGAAATATTATCGCGTTAAGCAGTTATTTTGTTTCGATTTCAAGTCTGCCCGGAAGCGTGAAATATCTGGAATTTCTCGATGAAAGCTGGAAATGTTGAAGCTAATCATTAAATTAAACCAGTTTGCTTAAGATTTACTTGAAAAACGTTGAAAACGTTTTGAGATGATTAAATTGACAGAGTTGTAATTTCACGTACCTACTTACCAATAACTTTTCATTTTAATTGGTACTTTTTTGACCACTGTTTTTTTGTTGGAATTGGTTCATCTAAATTTAAACAAAAATTAAACTTGGTAAAATTATAGTTGATTAACATAAAAATTCGTTTACTGAGGTTTTATTTTACATTGTATATTTTTGCAAAAATGTATCGGTTGCAATGTAATAATGAGGCTTATAATATTGTCGGGGCAAAGGACTGACAAGTGAATTGTAAATCATTCCGTCTCAAGGCAGGGTCGGCTTAAGATTTACCTGGCTGCTGGGCCACTCAACGTCAGTGCGAACCTGTATAATTACAATGTGCGATACAAAATTTGATTTATAATTCGGGCGGGATTTATTATCTTACAATTTTTAAAACGATTTGCTTAGATACAATAACGCAGATCCATTATATCGCTACAAAATTTTGTAGTAGTACAGTGTTCTCCAATGTTATGGTCACTCCAAAGAAAAAGCTCAATTTTGAAGATATTACTATGGTTATTTTTTAATGATTTCATTAACCAGTATTTGGGGACACGTGTTTAATTCTGCCCAATTACAATGCTATTATTATTATTATTATTATTATTATTATTATTATTATTATTATTATTATTATTATTATTATTATTATTATTATTATTATTCTCCCGAGAATATTTTCTAGTATTTTGTTTTTGTTAGTTGACGCATTTTCTAAGTATATGAGTTAAACTATTAAATTAAAAGAAATAATATTAAAAAGCTGTATTTTTTATTTAAACATTAAAAAATAATCTTTCGAATTCCACTCCAGCGTGCGAATTAATTAGAAAATAATTTTCCAGTTTTTTTCTCAAACTTGTTGCCATTCGGGAATAGCCACTCAAGCCCTACGGCAACAAGGTTTCGAAAATCTGTCGAATTATTTTCAATTTATTCTCACTCCCTTGCGATATTACTAAAGTAAATTTGGCTATGTTTCAGTTATTGATAAGCTACGAACGATGTGATGTTAATTCCTTTTTCAGTTTTTTTTCTTTTCATTAATCTTTTATTTATGATTTTTTTTTAATATAAAAATATCAAAACCCTAACGGCTTTTTATTAAAATTTCAAACTCTAGGTGTAGTTTTTTTTTAATGGAATAAATTCAAGATTTGTAAATATTCCAATCCACTTCTTAATAGATTAAAAGATTTACGACGACGAGTTATTATTTCACAGATGTCAGATTTCGGATCGAATTTTGCAACTTTTTTCAAACGGAAATATGATTGCATTTTTGTCCATAAAAATCATTTAAAAATGCTTGCGTGACCGCGACAATTTGCTGCAAGTTCGTCGATTTAAAAAAAGAAAATTTATTTCATCGCGGAGTCATAAAATTTCAATTACCTGTTCGCTGCCATCTTTCTAATTTACATTCGAAATTAATTACAGCATGTTTTCTATGAAGCAATTTTAAGACAAAATAATCACCCAGAATGATATCAAGTTACGTTTAGATATCCGGATGATTTATAAGTTTTGTTCGAAAGCGTTGATAAACGTTATTGAGCAACTCCTCATTATCAGGACGAGTTTGATTGAAAAATTTTAAATTCGAAAACAAATTGCTCGGAGATTAACTGTAAAAAGGTAAATAAACCCGACAGGATACTTCGATGAGCACCTTTCGGCATTCTTGCATTTCCTGCAATTAAATTCCTTTCACGCGTTTTTATGGTTTAGCAGAGTTCTGCATATTATGCTCCCTGTAATTGAGACACATCACGTGTAAAATAATAACATCATTAAGATTCATAGTCGCAACTTATATTCGTAGTAGTACTCCATGAATAGAAATTAACTTTTTGTATTACTTCCACTTAATTGCCCTTTTACTTCTGTATACGTGCGCTTCAAGTTATTATGGCAAGATTTCTTTTAACACCGCAACTACACCGTGCGCATAAATGATTGTACTTTTTTCAGAAAATTTATTCTCGGTGCCATGAAGTGATATCAGGATGCATTTTATGGCAAAAGTAAAATAACCTCTGCAGGTTTTTTTGGCATACTTAACTTATAAGTTCCTAGCAGTCAATGTTTTCCCAAGTTTTTGTAACTTCATGTGGCGTTATTCATTTCTACCCATCTTGATCCTAATAATATATCTCAATTATCAACTGTTAAATATCTTTCATTCTAGCAGCCCTTCTTCGCCCACACCAAGATATAGGCATACCCTATTATGTTCCATGACTCTTTGCCCTTTGCTCTATGCTGCTAATGTCGCACGAGCCAACGTTATTATGGCCTACCAACATTTCTTTTATGTAGTCGTGGCCTCCATTGTGTAACAGGGTTTGTCCATCTGGATTCATCATAGTGAGCAACATATCCGACCCAATTTCATTTCTGTTGGGCAATGCTTCTTATGAAATCGTCTACTGTTCCTAATTTTTTTGTTTGTGATATGATCTCTGACACTTATCTCTTTCGTTCTGTTCTAAGTCTCATGGTTGATTTATTGCCATTCCGTAGGTCATTACCGGAGTATGCGAGTGTTGAATACTTTTCTTTTAAGGTTTATTGGGATACTCTTATTTTTAAGGATGTAATATAGTTTGCTTGGGGCTATCCACTTCATTCGAATTCATCTTTCTATTTCGACGGTTTGATTAGTCTTGCCTAGTTTAATAGACACTATCTATGACATAATCACCGTAATGTATTTCTGTATTGTCTGTTATCATAATTTTTGTTTTGTTTAAGTTCATGGTAGGCATTTTTTGTAATTTTGACTTTAATTAGTTCAACAAATCTTGCAACTCCCCCTTGTCTTGGTTAATAAGCACTATGTCGTTCACATTGATGGTTTAAATATCTGTCCCATATTTTAATATATTTTTTATTTCATTGAAGTACCTTGAAAACATCCTCCAATGCAAGAGTAAACAATTTTGGGGAAATATGTAGCAGTAACCTGCCTGACTTATCTTCTTGTTGAAATCTTATGTGTTTTGATATCTTCAGCGATATTTATTTCGATTGTTGCATTTTCTTATTCATATTTTAGTAAATTTTTATATCTTGAGTCAACTCTCCCGCTTCAAAAATAGACCAGATTTCCACTAATTGTAAGTCTATGAATGTAAGGTGGATTGGTTTGTTGCATTTTTCTATAAATGAACGGACAGATTGAATATATTCGATAGTACTCAATCCTTTTCGGCATCCGGCCTGCTTAGGAGGTTGGTAATCGTCTAATTTGTTTGTAAGTCTATTTATTATTGATATTTGATGTCAAATTGAATATTTTTCTGTATTTAATGTGTTATAATAGTCTTTTAATAATTCTTATTAAGTCTTCTTTACTTTATTTACTTTAATTTTCGTTCTTTAGGTGGCGTATATTGAGTGGTACTTTGGTATTTATTTTCATATTTGTGTTGCCCTCGATGGTCGTTTTTACCAGTTCCATGTTACAGCGTCTCATGTCATCTCTTATTGTTTTGTTCAATTTTGTTGAATTCATTGTATTCAGGTGTTCTCTTCTTCATGTTTCATCTCTTAACCATTAGATCTCTTGTATCTTTTCTTATTTTTATACTTATTTGTTTTGTTCTGGTGATTGCTGTTTTTACATCGGTTTTTATTTTGGTTTCTAAAATGTTTACATTTATGTTTTCTAGTATTTTTTTATTAGATAGTTTGCTACAATAAATGGATTAAATTTGAGAGAATCAATTTAGTAAGTATTTTTTGAGGAATATTACTTATGAGAGTTTTATAGAATTAAATTCACAATGAAATCTTTTTAAAACTTAAAAAAGTTGATAGAATTTGCTGATTGAATGTTTAAATACGCCCCTGGAGATTTTAAAAAAACGCAAATATTTGTTTGGCGCACGCAATGCAAGAAAAATCCCGAGTTTTCGACAATTATTTATCAAAAAAAAGTAGAACTCTTAATTAAGGATAAACATAAAATAAAATCGTGAGAGCGATGAACAGGAGATGATACGAACTGAAAAAATCGTTACAAATTTAAAGATTATAAAATTTTACAATTGGCCGTCTTTATTCTTTTTATCGTTGGTGGTCGAGCGAAAAAGAAAAGGATGATAATTTTGTGTGCGCTAATAAACGAGAGAATATTCTCTTTCCGGTACTAGTTATTCCCACGACGGTCGTGCATACCTGCTTGAAATAAGACGTTTGCAATACAAAAGGGTACGTTTGTTACAGAATTTTATATGAATTTTTATTCGTCCGGCATTAAATACGTCACGATCAACAATAAATCTCCGCCGTTGTTTATTATTTCGCTCTCGGTACGCAATAATGTCATAAATTGAATTTTATTGTATCAAATTCTTATTTCTCGGAATTTTGTAGGTAAAAAGTTGGTATATCCTGCATGTCATTGAAAGCTCGTTATTAAAGGAAATTATCCGCTTTTTGGACGAATCGTGGATTTTCCCAAATTCAAAAATTATTGCGGCCTGTTGCTTTGATCAGTTTTTAATTAGGCCGATTTGCAACGCCCATTCATATCTTTAGTAGGAGTTTTGCAGGAACGAAATTTTTGTCGATGATTAGCACATTTTGAATTAACTCGTTATTTGAATTATTGGCGGTGCAAATTGGCGTAATCACAATTTTTAAATGACTCAATTGCGCTATATCTTTTCCCGTGTTTAATTTATTGTTCTGTAACTGAAATTTGGGTCATAATGAAGTCAAAATTGCGATATTATTAGAAATTATTGTAATTAGCTTTCAACACACCACAGATTTTAAGCTCTAACTTTTGTTATTATTATTTTAGTACCGCAAAAGTCTATTGATGTTAACATTGTAATAAAAGTTATTTAGACATTTTATTTGAGAAATCGGGAAATCTCTAGACATTTTGATTTTTTTATTATGATAAAAAATTATTTTATCCAACGCCTTCAGGTCAACAACAGTGTTAATTTTAATAGTTTTAAAGGTAACACACTTCACCATAGTGAGTTTTGGTTTACCATAATATCACTATAGTTCATTTTTTAATGAGGAGTAAAATTGAAGGTACAAATTACATTGGAATATTTCTAGTAAATAGTCTTTGGCTGCACATTTAAATTTTATTATTTTTAACGTTTGTAAAATGGAGAACACAAGCTACAGTTTGTAATAGAACCAAAAAATGTGTTCAATGACAAGCATACAAATTCTATAAGAACTTTTTATTACTTATATGTATAGTCACGGAGTTCCGATAAGAACTGTTTTTATCATTTTTATAAATGCCATTTACGAAAATTAGCTACTATGATACCCAAATCTAATCAGCTGTTTTGACAGTGTGGCAACAGCCTATTTTCCATAATTTAATGGGAGCCAATCACGGATCTATCTTTTGGCGCAGTATTTTTGAATTACTTCTGAATTTAAAAAATGAACTATATTCTATTGTTCAGTTAAGGTACTAGTACAAACTTGTACGTAAGGTTGCCTTTTCATTCATTATAAAATTTTACCAACATTTTTCCATGGAAAACAAATGTCAATATTGACTGTATATGAGAAGCTCTACATTGAAACTCAGTTTTTGACCTAGGATTTTTTGTTTAAAGCTGCGTTTTGATTTGGACCTCTTAATTTATGTTGAAATTAAAAGTAATACCGATATTATTCAGTTAATTCACGCCATGGATAACGATGATTTTGCTCTGGTTGAATATGCACTTAAAAGTGAGCAATTCCTATTGTAACGCGGTTGCTTTTATCAAAACTAATCTACGAAGGGAGCGTGACGAATATTTATCTGCATTCCTGATTAAAATTAACTGAACGGTCAATATGTAGCTAGCTACCTGCCTAACTAACATTCTTGGAAATTCAACTCGGTTCAAAGAGTTGCCCACCGTAAAAACAAAATAATTTACTTTCAAACCAAAAATTTTATTTTTATTAATCCGGTAGCATAAAGGCTTGAGATAAAACGTTGTGTTGCACATGGATGTTACCAGATAGTACACAGAGGGGGAACTTCACCCTAACGTGCTTGTGATGCAAATGGTTCCGGTAATGAGTACTAAAACAAACCGCTTACCCTGAAATATTCCTCATAAGCTGTGTGTTTTAAGCATTGAAGGACTATTCATTGCTAATCGGGGATGCACAACTTAGTTAGGAAAAATAAAAACAATAAATTTATTAAATTGCATTTTTAATAATAAATAAATTGTTTGTTAAATAGAAATTTATTTTTACCAGTGATATTAAATTTTATCAATTAATCTTGTACTTAAATAGATAATATTTCATCAGTTCTTATCAAAACTTGAAAATGATTTCAAACGAATTAAAAATTTCAACACCACATGTTTTAACAAGTGTTTTTTATGTTCGTTTTCCCTAATTGCAGCGATATGTTACGTGAACTTTCTATTTTTATCAAAAGTTATTATTACATTTTACACAAGTCACGTTACAACTGATTCAGTAGTAAGTAAATTTTGTAATGGTAACAAGAAACGAGCGTGAGTAATTTTGCTGGAAAATAAAATTTTCGGTTTGGAACCTAGAAAGAACCCGCTGTACGTTTTGAGATGTTCTTGTGACACGATAAAAATCGATCAGCGAATTATCTCCGCGCGGAATTAGCTTGTCAATTTTTTCTGAATAGTCCTACTTGTAAACGTCTGTTAGAAAAAAACCGAATTGAAAGAATGCGTGTTTAGGTGCGTTCCATTATTGTCAGATAAGTACCTAGACGTTCATCACGATCTTGATGATTTTGTTCACTTACCGTGAACAAACTTTGTAGTCTTGTTCAGTGACCCGTAGCTCACGTTGAGGGTCAAGGGTTACCGTCACGGGACCTCTGCCGTCCGGGAAACACCTATTTCTCGACAAAAAAGTTGCCAGTAATTGAAATTAATTACAATCGTTTTGTTGTGTTAAAAGTTGCGACTCATCGGAAACAAAGAGAAATCTCTGCGAAATTGGATGATAGGACAACGCGTACGCACGTAATTAAGTCGGTCAGATGGGAGGCAAATTTTTTTGTCCATTAAAATGGCCATTTTAAGCCGGTTCTGCATATAACAAACGTCAGATTTGAGAGTTAAATTAAGCTAGTATGATAAATGGCAGCAAATGAGTTTACTTCTTTTGAATGCGAAATAATTATGTACCTAAGCTCTCATTTATTGCACTGCGCATTTATCCCATTACGGTTTTGCGCATTCTTTTCTAATTTTTTTTTTCCTGTGATAAAGCTAATTAATGTATTTTAGGCGGTATTTAGCGCAAGTTTTATTTTTCAAATTACTTTTGAAGAATTTACAAATAAAAATACAATGTGCTTGCGTTTAAAATAAAATTGTACACGGAATTTCGTCTGTAAATTGTAGACACAAATATAAGACAACGAAGCAAACAATGTCGTTTTACCAAATTACTGCAAAACTGTACTAGATCGTTTAATTTTTTTATTACCTATGTACTTTATTAAATTTGTTTTAGAAGTCCAGAATTTAAATAAAATAATATAAATTTGGATTAATACCAATGTGTAATAAACAGATGTTTTTTACAATGATGTTTATGATTGGGAATTGTTGTTTATACAACAAGTGCAAGAAGTCGTTGTTTACTGCACGCGACATGAGAATTGGCAATACGTCAAGTGGCATAATACTTTTGCACGTGTTGTGTACAATATTTTTTCTACAATAGTGAAATGATACTGAAGATAACCATTTGACTACATTAATGACTATTTATTTTTATTATAACTTTTGTGCACTTTTGTGCATTCACACTTGCCTGCTTTGTGCAAGGTGTTTTTGTGTATTCATTGACTAGGCTACTATAAAATCAGGCTAAACCGAATTCCAGAATAAGTACCGAGTTTAGCATAAACGTAGTAACTGACATGAGTGCACAAAAGTGCCCATTTTTGCACTCAAAACGACTCATGAAACTGTACAGGGTCCTGCAACGTTTTTGGTCACTCCACTCAATTTTGAAGATATTATTTCGAAAATTTGCCTACATATTCAGTTATTGATTCCGTTTTCAGTTTTTATAATATGACGTTGCGATGCTCATTTATGTCATTTTTATGGATTTTGCGAGCTTTTCTTTTCATAAATCTCATATTAATAATTTTTTAATATAAAAGCATCAAAACTTTCTCAACTTTTCGTTGAAATTTACCGTTATTTCGATTAGAAATCTTGATATCAGGAAGAAATGTTATTTAGAACTTTCAGTCATAACCAATAAATCAGGCAAGTGCTGTAAAATTACAAAGATTTACTGAAACAAGATGTCCCGGAGATAACAGGTCGTAGCGGCACGCGTTCTGTAGCAGAGGTGTATTGTGGCTTTAAAATTTCATATTTTTAAAAGCCACTGAAGCACTGGGTGCTGTTCGCTTCAAATAATCGAACACAATTAATATTAAAACAGCGTAAAGTGAAAGCATAAGTAGAATGTTTAGTCAAACCTTTATTAAGAAATGTTAAGAAGTCGTTATGGGTAGAAAGCCTTTATGTTTAGTCCGGACCTGATAACCCCAGGTTACAGTGGTCTGATTTACAATCCCCTAGGTAGGTAGTATATCATTTGGTCATCATTTGCGGTCGGGTAAATTTACCGATCTAAGCTATTTAAAATCGTAAATCTTTCTTGGAAGTATTGGTGATTTTATTATTAATCGAATTTTATACTAAAACGGGCGTAAAAAATATAAGCAAAAACATTTTTGCGGCTTGCAACATGAAATTAAACGCTGTAGGTAAATTCCGCCAAAATGTTTAGTCTTGATTTTTTTTAAATTAACCTTTTTTGTTTTTTACGACGCCTGGTTTTTCATAAGAAAAAAAGTTTTGTGGTCGTACATCACGCCATGAAATAAACAAAATTTGAAGATGATAATTTAATATTTGATACCAATCTCAAAGGAGACCATTAACGTTGGAGGACCCTTACGTGGTTATGAATTATAGAAAAACTAAAATACTTTTGTTAGTTTTTGTTTTATCCATAGTGAATTATGTTCATGCTTAATTTAATGCTGGTTTTAAAATAGTCTGACCTCACCAAACCGTACGGTTAAAACTTATTTTTTAATAAATAATTTCGTTAAAACCATACATCACTTTAATTTTTATTTGAAACCATAAACCATTCTTACAAGTGATGAAAAAACGCTATTTTGTTTTACCTACATAAACAATTCTATTTATTAAATTTTTACTGTTAATTTTTTTGGTTATACAAAATTAGTTTCAAATCTATTAAATCGCATCTATATCGTTTTACTAGAATCTTTTATTTAGTCCTTGCCTTTTGGAATCACCTTGAATTGTTGTAATAAACTATTACATCATTATATCATTACATAAATCTAATTGTAGACAGAAAAAACATGAAGCAAGAAAACATACATTTTTGTTGCAAAATGCCTTGCTGAAATACAATTTTGAAATAATAGTAATTTGCAACTTAAAAAATCTATCAATTTACAATAAAAAGTGGAATTTTATACTGAAAGACAACATCTGAAAAAGTACGTTTTCTACTCATTAATGTAATGGTGGTTTCTCACTAGAAATTCATATACTTTGCATTATGGGAAAATGAAATGCATGAGATACATTTTTTCAATTTTCCATTCATAGAGTATAATTGTGTCACAAAGAAAACTTTATTGTATTGTTAAGAGAAATTCGTACAATTTACAATATAAAAATAAAAGTTAATGGCGAAGTAAAATAACTACATTTTCTATTTATTGAATAATTGAGCCAGAGAGAGGAAAAGTGGTGTAAGTCAAAAATTGTTCACTTTTAGTTATAGTACGTTTTAAGTTTTTTAAGTTGAAAACTATTAACTGACCAAGTGATTTAAATGTAGTTCAACTATTTTTAAAAAGAGAACATCGTCGGTGCGGAGTCAAAACCTCGTAATTTATGAGAAACTGACACTCAAAACTCAATTTTTCTCAAAAAACAAATATGACTTACACCACTTTTCCTCCCAACCAACGGCTCAATTTTCAAATAAAAACTAGAAATAAATTCCAAAGTGAGAAAGTTAGCCATATCGAATTTAAGAATCTAAGAAAAGTACCGTCGACGAAAAAAAGAAAAGGATACGCATCTGGATACATCCTGCTGATCTGATCCATCAAAGAACGAATTAAAAGAGCCTGAACGATTTCTAAAGGCTAACTAAAAGAAATGATTTAAATGCTTGTCGAAGATGGTGGCAGTATCGTGATATGCACGTAACCCCATTAGTAGAGTCGTTTTCTTAAAGCACGTGGCTGTATCTAAATCCTTTCGACTTTTTTTTAATTGAATTAAGTACTTAACGAAGTGTGCGATAATAAACAATGGCAAAATAGGAAGGAAATGAATTAAAACGGCTTCTTTAAACCGATAATTAAAAGGTTGCGTACATTTCCACTTTTTGCACCAAGCAAATTTCCTCGAGGATTTCCTTCATTAATTCTTAAGTTAGTTAAGAATTGATGCGGAGTTCGTGATTTGTTTCTTAAATACAACGTGTTATTAACCATTTATGTAAACTGTAATACGATTTTGCGCTACCCAGTCGTTAAACAGTTCTTTTATTTGGTTATTACGTTGTATCAAACAGATTGCGATTTGCGCTATCGTTGAATACAGTGAAATTTTTACTGGTAATTTGCAGTTGCATAACACTTTTCATATTGTTGAATTAATTTTTTGATTTACAGCCGATTTGTGTGTTTTTTGTTGTTATAATTGAGTCCGCTCGCTGCAAGATTGTCTACATAAATTTATGTTTTATTGCTGGTTAAAACGTTTGGCTATAAATTACGGGCATTTTTGGGACGATGGTTGATGATTGTGGGCTTTTTTGTTTTCGCATTATTCAATACTGTCAAATCGTTGGTTGAAATTTATTAAGTGTGTTCTTCAAGAATTTTTAATGTCTTTTTGGGGTGTTCACTTTATGTGTAATATTTAAATAATCTGTGACATTTTCCAGAAAACAAGAGTAATAAACAAATGTTTTCTATTTTCGGTCAAAACAAATTAAAAAAAGCTTTGTTTTCTTAATTTCTTTTTAAGATAGGCATTTGAGAAAGAAAACGAATTTTTTTTTGTTGTACATTTTATAATTATTCGCAATAACGAGATAGTAATACAATCGCAATTATGCCCACCAAATAAAATGTCATAAGGTTACTAAAATATTGAAAAATGTAGGATATAGTGGACCAAAAATGAAAGCAATATAACGTGAGATGAACATTTTCAAAAATTAAAAATTGTTCTTAACTAACAAAAGATGATTAGCAAATTAAAAATGACAAGTCTTTAATATTTCGGAAATGGATACAAAATCGGAGAATGTCGTGGCAGTAAAAACTTCGTTGTAACAACTTTTCAATTTTAGTTAAAAGATTATCAAATTTATAGGTAGTAAAAAAATTATTAGAATGGGAACCGTAAATCTTTTTTTCTTTAGTTACGTGAACCTTGTCAGAGCTATTAAAAATTATTGCACATATTAAATTAGAAAAAAATGTTATGCACAAATACCTAGCTGAAATTGCTTGAGGAAAACATCACATACAAAGTATAATAATGTATGGTAATATTTAAACACATGTTTTTAATGTGCAGTTGTGATACCATCTTTGCTAATTTCAACCAAGTCTTTTTCTGCTACATTGTTGCATATGGGTGTTCGCAGTTGGCTTTCAAGCTCATGTTATGATCACAAGGTTTTTTTTTTTTACCTTACAAAAAGAATATCTTGAGTCTCAAAAAATTGTTTAAAAATACACTCACATTATACGCGGATACGCAGAGAAACTAAAAATTTTTGCGAACAAGGTCCATAATAATTATACACGAGATCGAGGTCCTACAAAAGCTGAATACGTATATGTGTAGATGCACCAAATTGAAAAGTTTGTTTTTACTATTTTACATATACAATTAACGCATCATTTCATTAAACCTGTTTTGTTTATGCTAAAATCCTAACTTTCAAAATAGATTTATTTATAAGTGTTTTTATTGTAAAAATTTTGTCATATCATTTTTATACTGTTTTATTTGTAGGCCATTATTTAAAAAGTGTATGTTGAACTATGTTGGGGATAATTGTCGAATCAAGTTTTCTAAAAATTTCATTTCGCTCAGTGCAAATAAAAAATAGCTAAGAAATCTGAGCCGAGATAAAACGCAGTCAGTTGTATTTTTTTTTTTTATAAGGGCTACAATCAAACACAAGTAGGGCACAGCCGATAAGAGTGCGCAAGGTAAGCGACGGAATGTAATATAATATACCAAAGAAGAAAATTTGGAAATGTCCAGAATGCAAAGAAATTTATAGAGGACAGTAGTGAGACTATGGGGCTACGGGGCCACCGCGAATTAAATTGATTCGCGGATTTGATTCTCGGATTAATTGATCGACGCCATCTTTAATCCTTTAATCGAAGATGTAATTACACCCCTTTAATCACAGATGTAATTACCCTAATTACCGCGTAATTGATCTGATTACGGAGTAATTGATCGGATTGCACTAATTATAACCCTTTAATCACAAATGTAATTGTCCTAATTACCGCGTAATTGATCTGATTATAACCCTTTAATCAAAGGATTATCCTAATTACGATGTCAGGCGTCTGCACTCCTGCGCATCATCCATCTCCCTCCTACACATGGTTGAACACACCATCTCTCTCATACACATTGCATAGGCGTTACGAGCGGGAATTTTCTTGTCCGGCTTGTATGACGTCACACACCCGAGGCGTCTGCACTCCTGCGCACCATCTATCTCCCTCTTACACATGGTTGAACACTTCATCTCCCTCCTACACGTGGTTGAACACACCATCTCACTCGCACACATTGCATAATCGTATGGACAGGAATTTTCTTGTCTGGCATATGTCTGACGTCACACCACAGATAATCAGAACTTCCCGCTCAAGTTGTGAAATTTTTAAGCGAAAAAAATGTTTTCGCCGTAAGTGAGTTTCGATCCCAAACCCACAAGTCGAAAATCGGTCCCGTTCCACTGAGCGTAGAGATGCCGCCGCTGCTGCGATGTTGACGGCGCCGAAAAATATAGTTGTGAAAAAGTGGGTTTAAATAAATTATATTAGCGCGACTTATTATTTTAATAAAAATTTGATATGTAGGTTGCGTTCAATCAATTTCATAAGCCCCCCCAGACACATCCCGCCAATTTGATTAAAGCACAAACTTTTGCACGAAATATAAAATGTTCATTTAAATCATTCATGGGGCGCTTTCCACTATTTAAGATCCGTTTAAAATTTTGTGTGTTTCAAAATTTCAAGTCTGAACCCATAGTTTAAAACATACTTCGACACACACTTATTTTTCAATAATGCAGCAACAACTTATAATAGAAAATGTTGAATAAACTTTAAATCCGATTTTCAAATTTCAAACAGAGGGCTAGGATTTGATGAATCATTTAATTCACGGTCTGATTGGGTTGAAGTATTATAAAACACTTATATGGAAAAAGCATGTATTTTAAATAAATTCAATTATTGAAAATATGCAAATTAAAAGAAATTATTTTTTTCATCACAATCAAAATTACATATAAGAAAATCATGCAAGTAAATTACATGTTTTAATCAAATATTCAGATCAATTTACAGACAATATTGACAACACTTATAGAATAAAGAAATAATATTTACAGCTTAAAAATAATATGCACAATCTTAAAATACTTATTATCTGCAGTTTATAAAATACATACTTATTATTTAGTGCTTAAAATAATTAAAATAAACTTAAATTATGTACAACACACACTTCAGTCCACATCCATAGTGTCATTTCGCGCCAGTTTGTAATGACCCCAGAGCAATGTATCGGTTGTGTTCTGTTGCAGACAGCGCTTATTGTCATAGGGACTAAGGGCCAATTTAAGTTCTCGCACCGTTTGCACAACATGACATACAGATCTAAAGCGATGCTGCGTTCGGCAGGCGGTTGAACTTTCGCGCAGACACTCGACATAATCATCGAATGTTATTGTGTTCCTAACCACCGCACCACTCACCCTCTTGGCTTTCTTCACATGATCCACACCTTCCACGCGCATAGAATACATTTTACTGCGCAGTCCCACAAACTCGGTTACAATCTGCCCGTTGCATTCATCCTTCATCAATCCAACCACCTTTTTGTTGACCTGGGGCATGTTGAATTGATTTTCAACAGGATAGTCGGAGGTGTCGAATAGGTGTATGTCTCGCCGCATCACCTCGTAAACATCTGGGGTGCGTAGCTCATAGATAAGGCTGTCAGTATCAGTGTATAACAGTTTGCATCGTCCGGAAAACTCCCGCACTATGTAATCATAGTGGAAGGCGTATACGCATGTCTTGGATATATCCAGAACACAAAACCCAACGTATGTCGGCTTATTCATCATTACCTCAGTTTGTGTCAACTGAATCGCAACAAGATCCTCGGCGAAAATTGAGCGGCTGTGGAAGTTTGGTCGGGATATTAGAGCTTCGGCGCCATACCGACCGCTCCACTTTGTCACCAATTTTACATCAATTCGCTTGCGTACATTTTCCATAGTCTTTCCAAACACCGCGTTATTCATGAGTTTGAAAAGATTCTTTTCAAACTCATTGCGGGCTTCTTTACGCTTGCTGCTGTTAAGGTCGATATAACCCTTTAACCATGGCGACTGGTTAAAACTGAGGATGCGGCGAATTTGCGCGATGCGCAGGCCACATTTCACAGCCTGTTGTAAATTACGATAGTGAATCACATACCGCAATTTTGGTGACAGGGTGGCGAGAAGTTTGTGCTCCTTCGATCCAGGTGGTGCGGCCTGTTCCGGGCACAGGGGCAGATCTTGGTGCGCGTCATGAAGTTCCTCCGGATATGCCAAATCCACTTCAAGAATGTAGCCGATTGGTGAGTCATCAGGGACATCCCAGCTGACGGCGGGATCGGCCCACTTGAAGCCACCTGTTGGGAGATGTTGCGACATGGCCCAACCGTATAAGTTATTGACATCAAAATACATTATGTACGTTGAGGGATTATTCGGATTGAACGTTTGCATGTGTTTGTTGTTCGCGAGAGCATAACGGTTGCTGCACTGACTCAGGCCGCCTCTGATCCCACGTTCAACAAACATTAACATATCGATATCTGTAAGCAGTTCCAACTCGATCTCTGTATACTTTAACATTGCACTCCAGGTGAAGCCCGGAAGTGTGTAATAGTGTGCAGGGTCAAGTTGGTATGACTGCAAGCAGCTGTTTCGAAAGTTTTCGAAAACATCTGCAAGCAAGAGCACGTCTGTTTTCAGATACAAATCCGAATAATCACCCAAAGATGTAATGCCGAATTGCACCCATACTGATTTGGCATGTTCATAATCTGCGTCGGTTATATTGCTCCCTGTTAGATTGCTGAAAAATTGTGCCTTCTCAGGCAATTCGGGGGCCTCAAGCTTTTCCCAGCAATCTAAGAACTCGTAGGGGAACACACCCTTCCGCCTCAGCAAAGATAAATCGGTATCAGTTAAATTTTGAAATTGTTGTGGTAAAATTTTGAGAGCTGGCATATAAGATGCCAGCTTGTCTAAAGAAGAGGACATGAATTTAAAAGAGTCGATAAATCTGAAGGAAATATCGCTCCCATTAATATTTTTAGTAAATGAAATGTACCGTTCTTTATTCTGAGGTAACAGGTTAATGCGTCCGGGGAAACACATAGCAACATCCTTGATGAGGAAATGCGAGTCGTACCCACACAGATTATGAAATACAACGGGGATTGCACGCGAATCTTGATAATTTAGGTTGCAGGCGTTATGCGCAGCACCTCGATAATTACCGGTGAAATGGCAGTGATCCCGTACTCGTTCGACGCCGAGGGGCTTTTCACAGATGTGGCATGTGGTGGCTTCGATGAATTGACGTTGTTGGTCAGGCGTGAGTTGAGTCATAGGAACGGGTGTTTCGTATGCAGCCTCCAAGTCCTGGGCTAGCCGCCTTAGTTCGGTGGCAAACCATTTAGCCGGCTCCACACCACGATAACTGCGATAGTATGATCTTGAGTCGTCATAGCTGCAGGATACGTAGTAACCGATGCTAAATGGTTCGTGTACTTGAACCACGTCGGTTTTATTAGCCTGATTCTAGAAAATAAAAAGTAATTAAAATCAATTTACAATTCGTTTATGTAAACTTACCAGATCGGGGGTCACACGTTTCAAGATACACTCGAAATCGGCGTATACGATGAATGGCACCCGTTCCTTGTGGCTCTGGTTTTTGAATTTGATAATGTTGTTTGTGCTCGAAGGCAGATTAACTCGACACTTATTAATCAGCCCACAATCGAGAAGGTGGCTGTCCAGTTTTGCATCGGTGTTGAAATAGTGCAGACATCGATCACAAATATATTTCTTGACCTTATGTTTTGACAGTTGATTACTAACGAGTCTTGACAAGTCTTTGATCCACACATAATGGAATGTTAGTGGTTCATCACCATCATCGGCACATTCAATTTGTTCATCATCATCAATGTAACTACTTTGGATGAGGAGTAAATTGATATGAACACCCTTTTTATTCGCAGTGATATGTGTGGGTGAGACGGAAAACGTGGCCTTCTTCTTACGTAGAATGTATACGTTGATTGACATATCATTCTGACGTTCAAATTTTGGTATCGCTCGCAGCATTACGGGGAACTCGATTCCAGCAAAATTGAGTTCGTTTGCAAACCGTGTGTATTTGGTAACACGGCGAGGATGATCGCCGTGAGCTACTGGGTGTAGCGCCGAGAGCAACGACCACTTGAAACACTCGTTGTCTACATTTTGAACGTTTACACATGCTTGCTTTCGTTTGATTGGCCCAGGCAGATCAAGGTATGATCCCGCACGCATTGGATTGTATTTGTTGATGTTAACACCCAGATTGATGATTCGACGTAGAGTCCAACCCGATCCACGTCCTTGAAACTCCTCCATTTTTCGTCGTGTGGGGTTTGCAACACTGTCTTCAAACCAGACTGTTAAATCGGTTGTTGCACAGATCGCTACATTCTTGGTTGCGAATGTTTTAACTTCCTGCATTTCCCCTTCGTTGGTGTTAACACTGTATTCCGACGCTAATACAGTGTTAACTTTAATGTTCCCATGTTTTGTGATTGCGTTTTTAACCCGAGCCTTTGTCAGCATCATGGCGTCTAACAGGAATGCGTTGATATCCGTGTGGGTTAAATTGGCTACCACGCCAGTCCGAATTCGATTCTGAAACGCTCCGTTTATATCTGACCACATAACGCGCAGAGATCGTTTCGTATTGCGCACGTGGCCGCCACCCACGCGTCGTTGCAAAATTTTCAAGCGCGCCATTTCACCCTTGATCATCGCGATTTCGCCTATGAGGCTGTTCTTCTCACCAACGGTACCATGGCTATTTCGCATAAGTGTGTTCAGAGACCGAACATGTTTTTGGGCTTCGGCTAAAAAGAACTTGATTCTGGCTGTATCATCAGGGCTGATTACATTTATAACTTCGCGCAAAATGGCCGCCATTGTCGATCGATTCGGGTTCATTTTATCTACATGCACACCCAAACAGATTAAAAATTGAATTGCAAATGCAAAGTTTCCTTACCGAAAGCGCCTGTAAAATTGGATGCAAAAATGGCCGACTGGTGTTGCAACACGCGGGTTTACAGCTGATATGTTTTGGAAACAGAAAAACACGCGCACGCACAGTTGGAGCAAAAAATAGTTAACAAACACTAATGCACTACGTTTGAATGTAAAAACAGTCGATGCAAGCACACATACACAACGATTTTATACCACGTTTTTGGAAAATCGTCGGCTGCACGTTAATATCGCGCGGCGGTTTAGGACTAAAGGGCCCGATTCATGGCGGTTTGCGCACATGTAGGCTTTGCGCATGGTTGTTCAATCCGACACCTGTCGGCTGAATTCATAAGCATGTTGCTTTTACAAAACGCGCTCTGTAATACCCTCCATCTATCCGTTAAAGATTTCTATCGCAACTATCGCAAAATGATGCCATGACTGAGTGATGTGTATAATTTAAGTTTATTTTTAATTATTTTTAAGGGCTCATTTTAAACTGCAAATATTTTTTTAAATCTGTGAATAATAAGCATGTATTTTATAAACTGCTGATAATAATAAGTATTTTAAGACTGTGCATATTATTTTTAAGCTGTAAATATTATTTCTTTATTCTATAAGTGATGTCAATATTGCCCGTAAATTGATCTGAATATTTGATTAAAACATGTAATTTGCATGCAAGATTTTGTTATATGTAATTTTGATTGTGAAAAATATAATTTTTTAATATATTTGCATATTTCTATAACTATTTGTAAAATATAAAAATAATTGGGCTTATTTAAAATACATGCCTTCCCAATACAAGTGTTTTATAATACAGCAACCCATATCAATCTGGCAATTGACAATATCGATGAAACCATTCGCCCGAACATGATTTTACATGCGTTTTAGATAGATATGTTTAAACAAACAGGAGTTTTCGAGCCCTAAAACTGTGTAACGCACGCCAATAAATCCATTTTAACTTGTAAACTGTCAACACATTAAAATTAATATCTGCTGCGAATTGTTGCAAACTCTTGCCAACAATTGGACATTGGATTCGCTAAATTGCTTTTAAAAGGTTTTCAACATTTACGATGGATGGTTCCCGGGGCCATGCTGTGTTATATGAAGCCATAAATTTATTTTAACTTGTAAATCGCAGACGTCTGCCGCGAATTGTCATGGCGTCTGAACTGTGTATTGTGCGGTGGCGCCATTAGAATGCGTGTTTAAAGTTTTTTCTAGATGATTTAATATAGTTGAAATTTTAATATGACATAGTTCAATAATTGGAGAATATAATATATAAATTCGCTATACAGAAATTCGACTGTTTTAATTAGAAGCTTGGCTGATTAGACTGGTCGGGCGTTCCAAAATTAATTTTTAAAGTTTCATCGCATGCAATTCAAAGCGTGTTTGAGCCTGTAAAATTATGTATAAATAACACGCAGTTTGCACATTTCTATTTAACTTGTAAATCGCAGGCGTATTAAAGTTTGTTTTTTTACATGGTCTCCAGACTTACCCGGTGAATTCTAATAATCTCACCCCTGACTGATTGCTCACTATGGGCGTCTTGATGCTGGCAGCGCGCTTATGCGTTCAAAAAATTTTATTCATTAGACTAGGCGGGAGTTGCAAAATTAATTTTTAAAGTTTCACCGCACATGCAAAGTTGAAAAAATTGCGCTTGAGTTTTGGAGTCGCACACAATTCTGGGTGCATAAATAACACAGTTTATGTAATATATTTTATTAATTTAAACATTTTACATTTAAATAAATTAAATCATCGCGCTGTCTGTTGTGGGCGGATGTAGAAATTCAATCTGGCCATATGCTCCACCGATATACTTCATATAGATGGCCCCATTTGTCGAATTTAGAATGGCGTCATTGGACGAAATAATTTCATTCATCCGCGGGGGAAGGAATACTGTACACTCAGCCAAATTGACCATTATTCGCGGCCCATATTTCGTCTTCACCTTGCGAAATTTGATTACCGGGTACGTCTTGCCGATCTCAAGTTGGTTCAGTTTTTGCAACGGGAGCTGATGCTGCACATTCAGAAATGAAATTGTAAAATATGCATAATGTTGATTGAAACGAACTCACCATCATTCCCGCATCATTTAACTTAGTTAAATCCATAGCCTGTGTGCTCGGTAAAATAGTTGATTGCGGGTTGCAACACGTTTTGACGAGTAATACGTCGATATTGCGCGGTGGTTTAGGACGAAAAGAGGCCCAATCCATGGCTGTTTGCACACATGTGGACTTTGCACATGCGTAATCAAGTTCAATCCGACGCCTGTCGGTCGAACTCGCAAACACGTTACTTTCACAAAACGCTCACTGTAATACCACCACCTATCTATCTAGTCATTTAAAGATTCCTGTTTCACAAAGTGTTCATATCACTTATATATATATAACAGCTTTCTGCGTCTTTATCTAGGACCCCAGCTGATTCAGTGGAACGGGTCCGATTTTCGACTTGTGGGTTTGGGATCGAAACTCACTTACGGCGAAAACATTTTTTTCGCTTAAAAATTTCACAACTTGAGCGGGAAGTTCTGATTATCTGTGGTGTGACGTCAGACATATGCCAGACAAGAAAATTCCTGTCCATACGATTATGCAATGTGTGCGAGTGAGATGGTGTGTTCAACCACGTGTAGGAGGGAGATGAAGTGTTCAACCATGTGTAAGAGGGAGATAGATGGTGCGCAGGAGTGCAGACGCCTCGGGTGTGTGACGTCATACAAGCCGGACAAGAAAATTCCCGCTCGTAACGCCTATGCAATGTGTATGAGAGAGATGGTGTGTTCAACCATGTGTAGGAGGGAGATGGATGATGCGCAGGAGTGCAGACGCCTGACATCGTAATTAGGATAATCCTTTGATTAAAGGGTTATAATCAGATCAATTACGCGGTAATTAGGACAATTACATTTGTGATTAAAGGGTTATAATTAGTGCAATCCGATCAATTACTCCGTAATCAGATCAATTACGCGGTAATTAGGGTAATTACATCTGTGATTAAAGGGGTGTAATTACATCTTCGATTAAAGGATTAAAGATGGCGTCGATCAATTAATCCGAGAATCAAATCCGCGAATCAATTTAATTCGCGGTGGCCCCGTAGCCCCATAGTCTCACTACTGAGGACCAATAAATTTTGACTGAATAGAAGTGCAAAAAGGAGTGGTGTCACGAGAAATGCACTAAATATTTAAATATGCCTTCTTTTGTAATTTATGTGTAGATTAGTTGGTGCGTAATCTTATCCAACCCAAATCCATACACAAATTCCATTTTGGGAATTTTCATTAATTCTTAAGAAATTGATTAAGCTCGTTGATTAATATTAAAAGTTTATGTTTATGTGCTTGTTTTTCTCAAATATCACGTGAAGTATTGGTTTTACGTGAATTTTGGTTATTATAAAATTTGTTTACTATAAAAGTCTGCACAAGAGATATGAGATATGAGGGTAAGAAAGTTGAATGGTGGATTATTACAGACAATATGACGCATTTATATAGTTGTAATATAGTTGTAGTGTTTAATGGTTATGATGGCAATAGTAACAATATAAACGCAATAGAGCAACTTCGTTGAATAAAAACGATTTTGTCGTGGCCAATCATATTTAAATACTACGTCCGATTATGCGGCAGTGGAATCTGAAATAAACGACGACGAAATAGACCTTATTACTATATTATCCCCTAAAATAATTGTAGATGATAACAGTAACGAAAATGAAGAAGAAGAAGAAGAAGAAGACAGAGGCGAAGAAGTAGAAGAAAACGATTCATAATTGCAGGCCTAATGGAAGCACGACATAAAAAAACGCGCCTTGCATTCTACCTCAAAGGTGGTGCGGAAACGAATGCATCTCAGTGCCCAAGTTTTCTGAGTCTCATATCCCAAAAACCATTGTGTCTACAATAATTTTGTATAGAACCTTTTTTGTGCAGATTTTGATAGTAAACAAATTTTGTAATAACCAAAATTCACGTAAAACCAATACTTCACGAGATATTTGAGAATAACTGATTTTTGCGACCTTTGACCTTCAACAATAATTTCATTGGCGGACACGTTTTTTCAATGAACCTTTTACACAGTGTTGCTTATAGCGATACAAAGACAATCCCGAAGGAAAATCTTCACTTGGAATTTTCTAGAAGATGAATACTAAAATGACTGGACTATACCGGAAAGAGCAGGGCCCAATAAACAAAATGGAGCAAAAAAACTATTCAGCGCGTATTCAGAGCTGTTTCTTAAGTTTAAGTGTTTGCTGAAAAAGCAGTTAGACTTATTTTTAAATGACGCACAATGGTCCGAACCCTAAAAAATATACTAGAGGTATTACAACCACTCCGATTGCAGCACAAATCGAAACCCGATTGCGAAGTAGATACAGGTAGCCCTCGGTTTACGCCGCAGTTCCGTTCTTACAAAATCCGGCGCAAATCGAATCGGCGTAAAGTGAACCCATATTTACAGTGATGTATAGGGTTACGTTCTACATAAGTGAAAAAGAAGCAAATAATTTTGTTTATCAATACAATATAATGCAAAATACAATTATAAATTTAATTTTTAAAATGTATTTTATGATAAAATAAAGTGAAATATTTTTATTAAAAAATATTAAGAAAAACAAATGAAATTTCCAAGTTTCGGGTCTCTTACATTTTTTGAAAAAAAGAATCCACAACGTCGCGGCTCAGTAGGTAGATACTTCAACACTGAAACGAAAATCAGTCTAACATAGGGAGAATCTGTGAATTACCCAATTATGTACACGGCGAAACGGTGAATTGCACAGCGGCGTTATTGTGAATCGGCGTAAATTGAGCCGGCGTAAACCGAGGGCTACCTGTATTTGTCTTAGGATATCGTGTGCTTGCGTTTACAACGGAATTTCAACTTCGGCACAATCCGTACTGTTATTCGAATTTCAATTGTATGTTTGCAGATCTCAAATCTCAAATTCGAAGTGCGCCAGAAATTTTGAATTGCATATGCGCAATGTGTTTTTAGCTGTCACAAGCTGTGACTTGTGAAGATTTCAGGTTATATGATTGTTTGTTTACAATAATTACGCCCCCTTGACAATTGTGCTGAACTAGTTCTGTTTTTTACTGTAACCAATACTCTGCCAATACAAAAAGTAATAAAAGGTAATATGGTGACGCGTTAGCAAAATCACAATTCAAATTCATGTTGTAAATGCTACCAAATTGCAATTCAAAAATTTCGGCACACTTCGCAATTGGATTTCGAATTCTGCGGAAATTGAAATTGTTGTAAATGTAACTTGAGTTCTAGGGTTAACTCGAATTTCCTCCACTTTGAATTGTTTACTTTCGTGAGAATCTTTTTTTTATCATTATAAGATTTTGAAATAAAAGCTTAACTGATTTAAGACTGTGGCCAAAGTAAAGGTTTCTCTTTTGAAAAATTTAGCACTGCTTGCATGTCATCCATCCGGGTGGCCGTGAGGATTGCGTGTCAGCGTGTGGATGTGTCCTTTCCCACTTCATCCAACTATAGCACCACGCATCACACCTCTTCAATTCGGCCCGAAAAGGAGCCTACAAGAGCTTTGCTCCATTTTTCGTTTTCATTTACAAGTACATACAAGTGTAAACAATCCCCGATTTGTACAAACTTGCAACTTGTCCTTAATCCACGAAATCAAATGGCGCAATGTTATTTTCATTGTTTATGTTGCACCAACACAATTATAATGCAAATTCGAACAATGTAGTCTCAATGCCGTTCTAAAACTTTTTAATTGCCATTTTATTAAATATTACGATTTACATAAATCAATGCCGGTTTTATTGCGGTAAAAACACTTTGATATTCCACGGACCCGCCTACCACACATTACATATTTGCATTATATAGTTACGCATGTAAATTATAATTAAATCAGTAATCTCGGGCAAAAAAGCGCTTTCTAATGCCCTTGTCCGGAAAAATGCCAACGGAATAAGAACTAAAACCAGAAAATCAATAATTAACACACCCATTCAACACCGTGTAATTAAATCATCATTAAGTCATATTTATACAGCAAAAAATGCTTTTATTCTATATTTAGATAAACCCACTCACCTTTGGCGGAGAAAAATATGTCCGAGATTACCCCACACTTGAAACAACAATTTCATTTTAAGATCCGATAAAGCGGCGAATTTGAAAAATAACTCTCTAAGAAGTTCGCCTACTCGGGTTTATCTCCGTTTAATGTAACTTTTTCTCCAATAACGCAATAAAAAATCACGAAGGTCGCAATTACGTTGCACTTCTTCAAGATTATACCGAGTCGAGGTTTCATCACTTGTAATGCGTTTTTTCGAGCGTGGGTTTGCCCAAATAAGAGAAATCCAACTGTGGTTTTTGTGTACTCCATTTCTCATGACAATGCTTATTGTTACCTAATCCACCCACAATTTCCATTGCGACACCCTGTTTTCTTAATGATCGGTTTATTTAAACGAATTAATTTCAATATTCTGCACAGTCAGCAATTTCATGAATAAAATGGAGCACGAATCGCCAAATTGATGCTCATTAAGAACAATAAAGACAGAAATATGTTACGTTCGATTTTTTATAATTATCCGTATCTGATTGATTATTAGTAGTTTTGTTGTAAGATTAGGGTTCGTAACTGCCACTAGATGCTATTGATTTTAAGTTATGTATACAGACTGTAATTAATTTTTTTGTGCACCGACCAATGTCTAATTGAGAACTTTTAAATCTTATTTAAGCCATTCTCATTAGTTTTTTTTGTGTTATTTATAGTTGGATGATGCAGCACTTCAATTATACAAAGATGGTGATTATGGGTCGTATTTGGATTTGGAAGCGTCCATCAGCGAACAACAAGAAGAGTTTGAGGGATTCGAGTCCAAGTAAGTTGATTTTTAATAACGAGCTTCTTTTTTACTGGAACTTGTAGGGCGTTTAAGTGGTACGGACTAAAAATAACCGGACTTGAATAATATATTTCATTTTGTATTAATAGAAGCTTTGATTCGAGTTCTCGGAAGACGATTTTATTTTTCGGCGTTTTCAAAAATTGACTGATAATATTCGGAGCCATTTTTACTTGATCGAAAGTTGATTCCATCATTTCTTAAATCGAATGTGGTTAATTAATTTTTTACATGGCAATCATACGTAGAAGTTTTACCGACTTTTTAATTTGATCCTCAATCTTGATTGCGGTCGAAAAATTATGAATTTTTAATGTTTTTAGGTATTGTTTTTAAAGCAGCAATACTTAAAAACCTCACAAGCCAGTTGGAAAAGTGACGTTGATTTATTGAATTTAAAATTAAAAATTTTTAAATCGCCAGTAAAAATAGTTTTCATTTCGAAAGATGAATTTTTAGTTGGTTCGTAAAGTGATGTGTTTATATATGTGGTGAAAAAACTGCAAAAAAACAATTGAGTGGGTGAGAAAGGATTAAGTAGAACCAATTAATTATTCCATTGAAATATTGAGGCACTTGTGTTGGTTCAATTTGTAAACCGCGTAATTAATCAAATGATGTTGCGTGCACAAGTTTGTTCTCATTTTGCAACTTAAAGTTTTGCAATTTTCTATACGTGGAAGTTTTCAGTTTTTATCTGTACTTCAAGCAAGAGTAATTTTATTTAAATGTTAAAATGTTAAGTGTGTAAGTTTAAGTGGCCTCCACTCGACTTTCTCAAAAAATATGACTGTTGATATAAGGAAATTTTCAAAAAACGATTGAAGAGTAAAGTGGTACTCCTTATAAAAGTATAAATAAAGGTAATTAGAAAAATTGTAGAAAATGAAAAAATGCAATTGTTGTATGTCGATACATATTGCGATTTATTACATAATTCTTGAGATATTCATCAAAAAACGAAAAACGACAAAAGTAAAGTGAAACACCTGATTTTGGCAACTAAAAAAATAATTGTGCTTTGAAAAAAAAAAAAAAAAAGAGAAGCCTAAATAGAACGTTTGGTCACTATGCCTTGTTTCATTTCTTAGTTAGAGCGGATACACACAGACACCCACCACCATCAATGCAATATAGTCGAAATGGGTTAAAATCTCAAAGTTCAAAATTTAAAAAAAAGTTGTCACAATTGCACACAAATTTCAACTTATTAAGCATATTGACAAAGGAGGCTTATAAAAAAAAGTTACTACAGAAATGCTGTAGGAATGAGTATCTAATGAATTTACGAATAAAATAACTTCCAAATTATCTGAACTGTCAGTTACAGTAGCACCTCGCAATAACGGCGCAATTGGAACCCGACCCTCGCCGTTAAGTGAAAAACGCCTGTAAGTGAATTAGGTTTTTTTGAGCCTCACGCAAAACTACGTACTATATTTACTAATATATTCGCTATTAAACAATGATAAAAAGAGAAATTTACACAATGTTTACCTTTGTGCGTTTTCGCCGCATAACACTTGAGTACATAGTTAGTATCACGGGTGGAGATTTAAGAGCATCGTTACTGCGAAACGCCGTTAAGCGAGCTCCGTTATTGGAAGGTGCTAGTGTATCTGAAACGACTCAAGTCAACATTATTTCGGATAACCGGGGGTCTACTGTATTGTAAAATTTAAATTTATTCATACAATCAGTGATAATGCGTAATCTTTATCGAAGAATTTCCAAGCATCTTGTGCAACATTAAAATGGCAACATAATTAAGTTTGGAATCAGAAAATTATTTCTTTTGACATATCGTGAATGATAGTTAGGTTTGACTACATTCAATTCGTAATTGCGATTAATCGCTAACCTTTTTCATATAATTTTTGCATTAAAATGTCTATAAAAGTATTAGTTGTAATGCGTATATTAAATTCGCAATATAATTTAACAAAATGCACCAAGCAGTTTGAATCCAAAGCAAAGTAAATCAAATAAATATTAGCAATTAATTGTTTAATGAAAAAACACTTGCTTTTGTTCTTGTTTTGTATTGAATCGTTTGTATAATTAAATCACTTGCAATCATTTGCAATTTGATTCGTAAAAAAATTGTTACTTTTCGAGTTAAATCAAATTTTAGATAAAGCACGTAAAATGCTTTTATTTATGACTTTCCAACAATGCATAATACGGTTTACCACCCTAACAATAGTTTATGATCGACCAATCAAACTGGACGAGACAGCTCTTCACTTGTTGCCAGAATGGTATGCTTAATTCAAGTTTAGTGACCGTCGTAAATAAAAAATCATTATTTCAATTACGCTAAATTGTGTGAAAATATTTACTGTTCATGCATCAAAAAAACTAATAAATTGAACAACTAGTAATTGAGATAAAGCCAAAATTTTTCCCGACTAAAAAAATTTTTCTTTCCTGTTTCTATGTTCCTCCTTATGTAAAAAGAAATAAAGAAATAAATAATAAATAAATTCTTGATTTAACAAAAAAAAACTAAATGTTTCGGATCAATTGTCTAAAATTCGAATGCCCGTGAACATACAGTGATCGCCATCCCTTCGACACCCTTGCCCGTCAGTCTTCTTCGCGCCGCCACTTGTTAAGTCTTCGGTGTGGTTCCCTTTACACTTAATATGTAGTATAAAATTACTCATGCAATTTATGAAAATTGATAAATTATTTTGAAGGGTTATTTTGCCACCGGCGGTAAAACTTGACTCACCCTGTATAGCTACGCGTCTCCCCACTGGTCAATACGGATTTTACATGTCACGTCTCTGATAAAAATTTAATTGTTTATGTTTTGTCACATTAATCGATATTAGTGTCGATAACAAGCAAAAAATAATAAACGCAGAGCAATTTGAATATCGAAACAAGTAAACGACGTGTTGCCGCATAAGTTATTTATTTTTTTATCTCTAGGTTTGTTGTTGCTCCTTTCTCATTTTTTGTTGAATTTTTTTAAATTTATCAGAGCATTATAGTACATCTTCACGCATAAAAAGAAACCTAAATAGTAAACTCCAATTCATTTTTGCTAAAATTTCAATTTTCCCCGCGATTAATTTTCTGCGATGAACTTTCTATGCGATGAATGTTTCTTGCGATGAATTTCACGTAAACCCTTTTGTTGTTGTATTAAAAATATACTATTACTTATTATTATTATTTATAACGTTGCAAAAATTCCCACTGCGTCCCATTTTTGATTTCGAGGTTGTACCCACTTGTTTTTACGTTGTTGTCTTTTTTCCGCAGCTATAGGTAATAAATACAATAAAGGCAACTTCTATCAGGATCCACTTTTTCCAGTCGCTTGATAAAATTTCATATTTTTTCATTTCGTATTTTTGATATCATTTATATTTAATAAATATTGTTCACCGTGGGTGCTACAGCGTGAGCTTCCCGTCCACCGGACCGGTCCCTGTGATAAGAAAAAACCGCCACGTGTAAAAGGGGCCCTACTGTATTCTAAAACACAACGGTCAAATTTAATGTACGCCGGCTCAATTTACGCCGATTCACAATAATGCCGCTGTGCAATTCACCGTTTCGCCATGTATATAATTGGGTAATTCACCGATTCTTCCTATGTTAGATTGATTTTGGTTTCAGCGTTGAGCCGCGACGTTGTGGATTCTTTTTTCCAAAAAATGTAAGAGATTCAAAACTTTGAAATTTCATTTGTTTTTCTTAATATTTTTTAATAAAAACATTTCACTTCATTTTATCTTAAAATACATTTAAAAAATTAAATTTATAATACATCTATCCCCCGATTTACACGATACTTTTTTACACGATTTCGCTTTTACACGGTTTTCAAAATAATGAATTCAAAATAAAATGGTAAAAATGAATATTTCAGATGAGTACATATTTCTGCAATCATTTTTTAACTCCGTTTACTTGGTTATACATATTGGTGATTCCCCATTTTGTATGCACAATAAGTATACAAAAGTGTACATCATCGTGTTTTTACTAATCAGAATTTTTTAAACTTCATATTTACTGGTTAGAGGTAAACAATTATTTTTTGTAACATTTTTACAATTTTTTTCGCACTAAAATTTTAAACCATTGCAGTTTTTAATAGAGCATAAAGAGACCTTTCAAATGAGGTATCACAAGCCCCTACTTCCTATTTAAAAATTTGGGGGTTGAAACTGTCACTCGAAGGGAGTTGAGGTTATGGATGAAATGTCTACTTTGCAGGATATCATGTCATAAACGGGATTTTTTATAAATGTGCACAATAATTGAGATACTGAATTTATTCCATTTGACTGATTCGCACTGTATATTTGTTATTTTATGAATGAACTGTTATTTTAATTTTTCAAAAAAATTACGTTAAATAAATGACGTTGTTTTCGATTTATACGGTTTTGCCTATAAATTCAAAATTCCGTTTTACACGGTTTCTTGAGGAACCAATCTTCCGTGTAAATGGGGGATAAGTGTATATGTATTTTGCATTATATTGTATTAATAAATAAAATGATTTGCTTCTTTTTCACTTATGTAGAACCTAACCCTATACTTCATTGTAAATATGGATTCTTTTTACCGCCGATTCGATTTGCGCCGACTTTAGTAAGAACGAAATTGCGGCGTAAACCGAGGGCTACCTGTACAAATAATGTTCAACTTGTGCACAAAAAATCCATGATTAAAGTCACCGAAAAAGAGGTCATCCTCATCTTCTCGTCAACAACAAAGTAGTCGGCAAATAAATCATTCGTCGCTGTCCGCAACCGAAATAAGTTAATTTTCGTATTTACCAGAATAAGCTGCCACATTTTAGAAAACCGGCCAACGCCGTCGTCTGCGATGAGACTGAAAGATAGACGTGAAAATTTTTATTGGAGGTTGCGATGGTCTTCCGCAACCGAATCATATTTCAAGGTTGTCTTTGTGATTAATATGCCGGCAATAAAAATAACCAACTAAAGTTTTTCGGGCCTTCCTTCATGTATGTAGCCAGATTCAAACTGCCACGCGTGTCAACGATCTAAAATCGTGAACTTTTAAAAACAAGCGATACTTTAATTGCTGAAATTACGTCCGAATTCAGAAGTTGAAATTAATTTGGCGCGTCCTTGGCAAGTCACTTTGATAAATTTAATTTTTTTAAAAGGGTCACAACGCCCGGAGCAGATTTATTACTGATCATATCGCGATTCGCTAAATTTAATTGTTGGCACTCAGTGTTTACATTATTGAGATTCGATCAGATCTAAAAGTAGACGTCCGAATAATAAAGTGACCAAATAACATCTGGTAAACGATAACGAACTTAACCGTCTCTCTTTCGTAGTCATCATCGTATGTAAAAATCTTCTCCTGCCGAGACCTGACAAATTGTTCTTGTAATAAGAGTCTTCTTTTTGTATTTAATGGTTTCGAAAAAAAGCGAACGATAGAGAGCCTCGTGTGAGCCTTATCAAATGTTGATCAGTTTTTTTCTGTTATTATTTCGCATCACGTCAGATTTTAATTAATTTTTTTATGTGCCGCATCAGTTGGCAAATATTTTTTTCAATTGCTTGTTTAACTGGCAGGATCGTAAATTAATAAAAATCATTTCAATCAGGAAGAAATAAATCAAACGAAATCGATTTTTTAAATTAAACTCAGAACGTCATCACCGACTGAGTCAAAAACTGTTGAGTTTGTGTTCGGATCTGTAATGGGTGCAGCGGGGTTGCTATTGTGAGCCTTGCTTTCGGTAATCGTTCCTTTCGGTTCCGTTTTGCTGACAAAATAAATTCTAATCTAGTCAATAAAGATGTAACGAATTAGCAGTGCATATCTAAATTATACAAAAAATTCAAGGCACGATTTTCTGAAAGGAAGAGGCATCATTTGAATGTAGCTCTCAAGTGTTGGTGTGACTTTTTTACTTTAGCAAGTTTTTTCTGTCACTTTAGCACAAGTACATCCGTAAAATTATGGCTTTTCTAAAAGGAATTTTGAAACATTATTAATCAATTTTATACAGGGTGTATTGTAAATGGTGCATAATATTTGCATCACAAGATTGTACATCAAAACATAATTTATAATTATAATTCGAATTAAAAGTGACCGCACCCTTGATTTCATACTGCGTTGGTACAATGTAATTTTGAAATTAAATAAAGAATCCTGTTTTGCACATTATTCTTTAAAATTAGTAACTATTTTAGTTGTTTTGTTATATGAGATATTCAAAATGAACACCTGCTGCTTGTAAACATCTTAGGCATTTGTTAATAATGTTAGGTGCCAGATTCTGCAACATTATGATTTCGCATTTTTTTAACTGCATTATTAAACACGATCAATAAGTTGGATCTTCCATGTCAATTTTACTTTCGTAAACGACATCCTTTAGTACACCCCAGAAAGAGAAATCTAGACAATTCAAATCCGGAATTCTTGTGGGCCACGGAATCGGACCACCCCGACCTGTTAATTGTTCATTTGAACTCCCCTATGCTGCCCTGTTAAAACCAAGTGTCGTATTCAACAAATTAAAAGTTGTGAAATATTAAGGGTTTTCAGTTTAGTTATCTGTCATCTATAATTTTAGAGATATTTTTAGATATAAACTACATTCATCCACTATAAATTAACCAGTTTCGCGCCATATAATTGATAGAATACGCTGTAAGGATGTTATAGGTACTCTTAACAAAAAAATGTAAAAATTTCAGATACGTCAATTGGAATTAACACGGCAGTACGGGCTGGAGCGCCATCCAGCTGAAACCACAGACCTCTTTTCCTCCAATAAAACTGAAAAAACGTTTTCTGGAAAAATCTGCAAATTTACCAACATTCAAACGATGAGGCAAAACATATGGTCCAATTATCATACCCCCAATAATCCCGACATATATGCTTATACTAAATGAGAAATTTTATCTGACCAATAATGTTTATTATGGATATTAAACATCTGTATTTGGTTATTTATTTTACTTGTTAATCTGTGATACTATTTAATTTAATTTACTTACAATGTTTGACCATCAATAACTTCATAAGTAATACTTAACACTCGAGTAATACTGAAGTAGTTTGCTTGTTTTTCAACAAGGATTCGCGTGATGTAAATATGCGCCATTTTCAATACACCCTGTATACTAATTTACAATAATTTTTGCTAATGGTTTATCAGTCATAAATTTCTGAAATTCAAAATACAAAACAAATATATTTTTGTGATAAATGCAATGATTTCCAAGCAACAAAAATTGTTGCGTACCAAGGTTAGTACTAACCTTGGTTAGTACAAGTGACATTACAATTGATAAGATAGTATATTATCAGAAATATACTATGGTGATCAAAGTATTTTGACGACCGCCAATTTAGAAGTGGTGGAAACCGATGCAACCAATCAAATCCGTTTTTTCTTGCTTTTACAAAATTATAAAACTCGTAGCAATAACGTCAAACGAAAAAAAATCATGTGAAAACACTCAAGATCTACAACACATTTGTGCCAAATATCAGCATTAGGTTTTTCATAAATTTTGGATTTCATCCAGTTATTAGGACAGATGTAACACTCACTCGCGCAAGATATTTCTGTATAAGCTGAGCAACTTCTGACTCACACAAATGGAACAATGGCACTGTGTTACATTTCATCGTTTCGAAAAATTTAATTGCACCCACCGGGGCGCAAAACTTCCCAATAAACATAATTAAAAGCTCATCTTTACCGGCACGAATTGCACCCTCGGTTGTTTATTAAGTTGAAAACGTTTTGCATGTATTCGTTTATATGCAACAAATTGCATCGTTACGACAAGGCATGCGGAGTTTTTCATCGTGGACACCCAACTGGAGATCGGCGCAATAAGCTTTAGTTTATTGTCGCTTCGGTTAATTTAAATTTACAAAAATTAGCGTTATGTTCTTAACGATTTAAATATATTTCGAAGGAAAGTAATCCGGTCTTGGTTTCATTAAGTGGTCATCAGACCATAAATTTTATCAGGAAAACAAGATTCATTTAAATCGGACTTTTAATTGCCCAAGTTTTTTTAACAGTTTGGTATGAATTTTGAACCAAACTAGTTCGATGATTTGTCATTTTTTACCAATAATTTGAATGTTGTATTTGACGGAATGCGTGTGGTCTTGAAAATATATTTTCCAACTCTTAAAACCCACTGTTAAATTTACGACTACTTCTGAAATACCTCGAACAGTAGTTGAACATTAACATTTTCTTTTGAAATCACATTGAAAATACGTTTGCGATTTAGGGTCTTTATTTACGGCCAAATGTTGAGTAACAATTACCGTTGGAGTATAAATTTAAAAAAAATCCCTTTCATTTTTAAATCCGATTCCTCAATGATGTAACATTTGGACATGGGATCAAGTATCACTTAATGGGTCGACGAGTATCCTAAATTGCATGCAACTCTCTTTTTATAAATTATAGTCCAACTTGACACTAACAGCTTTTTCAAGATAATCAATTTTACCGTCAATCACACTAAACAACGTTTTCGTGAAGAAATAAATTCTTTTAATTAATTTGATTAATGGATGAACTTTAATTAAAAAATGGATAATTAGATTTCTCCAACGAATTTTAATGCGACTAAACCACTCCGAGCAAGTTGGGTTGCCTAGCTGGTACTTTCCACCGGCTTTTAAATCGTCGCCAATTTCTTTCACCATTTTTCAATTGAATAGAACAACCGTCACGTCTTCACGCAAACATGTAAATTACATTTTGTCTCCACTCATTTTCGTGGAGGTAGAAAATGATGAGTCCCATTATATATTAATAGAAGCGTCCAATTATTTAGGTGAAACAGTTTCAGTCTGTTTTACATCGTCCAGGGTTGTTTAGTGCGAAAATATAATTTTGAAAGTTCGTAACAAGAATAATAAATATGGGTTATATAATCAGAGATTATTTTGCACACGATGGAAGGTATATGATTTATTTATCTTTCTATTTTATGCAAATTCTTAACATTACTTACCCACCAGTAATTTCAAAGTATGCTGTTTTAACTATTTCACAAGCAAACTCGTTTTTGCGTACGAGTTCTAATTTAAAATTAACTTTACTTTATCAAAGTCACGTTAATGTGAAAGAATGAACAATTAATACGTCCTTAATTAGAGGACGTGTACGGGATATCTGTATACATTATCGCCGAGGAAATTGAATGTAATAACTTTTCTAAACTTTAATTAATTTGTTTTTCTTATAAGACTTAACTGTCCACGATTTACGGTTTAAATTGTAAAAAACATTTAATCCTTTAAAATAAGTAACCGTAAATCAACAATAATTGCGTATTTTTATTGTGACTGCCGTTATTATATTCAGTTTTTATTTACACAAATCTCATCCATTCATATCTACAGGGTATTTTCTTGTTTGCAATAGAATTTCCGCACAATTAATGAATTTTTAATGTTTGCATTTTAAGGAAATTTTTGTGTGAGTTGTGTATTTTCTTATGATTACGATTGTTTGGCATCATATGTGATCTATTTTTAAATATTAATATCGAGCAACCTTGTCAAGGCTTTTCTAAAATTAAATCTACCTTCGTAAGTGAAGAAATTTGAAATTGTTAAAGGTAAACCATATAATTTAAAAATTTCACATCTGATTTTAGTAGTTTTTAATTTTTCTATAATTCATAACTATAATCCGTTTCTGAAGCAATTTCCGTTTTGTCATTAACCTACTCTGTGGTTGATAGTTTCCAGCGCACCCAAAAATACAGATTTGGTAATAGTAATGTCACAGAGTATCAATAGATACAGAAAAATGAGAGAAAGATGGAAGTGCACTACTGCAGCGTTTCCCAAAGTGTGGGTCGCGACCCGGCACCGGGTCGCAGAAAAATTCTGCTGGGTCGCGGCAAAAATTGTAAAAACACAAAAAAAAATATTTTGCAATTTTCGTGTATGAAATATACCAGGGGTGGCCAGACCAGGGGTCGCGAGCCACATGCGGCTCTTTGAAGGATTATTTGTGGCTCTCGATAAATGTACCCGAGTTCCCTTTTCATTTTTGTGCTATTATATTTTAAAAAATTATTATCGTTCCGTATTTGTATGTATTTAATTGCGGCTCGCGAAAAATTTCAAATTTTGAAAAATGGCTCGGACTATCAAGGAGCTTGACCACCCCTGAAATATACAAACAAATAACTTGATTTTTATTAAAAAATAAAATTTGTTTTGTAAATAAATGTTTTTTTTTTCATAAGGTGGGCGCGAAACATTTTAAAAACTCGTACCGGGTCGCGGTCAAAAAAGTTTGGGAAACGCTGCACTACTGTATTAAACGACCAATCGTATGCATGCGTAAAAATCGCATGTTTACGTGCATCACTCATCGGCATGAGAGACAAAAAAAAGACGTTTTATTAGGTTACTACAGGATGACAATATTTGCCTGTGAATGTGAACCACCCCTATTCATGTTGCGATCACGTGCGTCGCAGTTGGTCTATTAACGCTGTCTCTATTTCTTCCTTATGTACTCACACTTCCATCTCTTACCTGCACTACTGGCTTAAATATCCGAGGTCACCGGCTTAAAGTGTGAAATATCAAAGGTGCCGACCGGAGTGCTGCTTCTGTCTAAATTAATATTCTGTGGTAATGATTAGGGCAATCTGCGCACCAACACCAACCAAACAATTTAGTTTGCCTGGTGTGCTCGGATACAACACAAACAGATTAAACTATCGCTCTGTAGTGTGCAGTAATCCTTAAATTTTAAGGAAATTTGCTGTGTGACAAAAATGCAAGGAATGAAAATGTTAAATATAACCAAACGTCCCTTGTTTTGAAAAACACCGTAAGATTTTGATGCCGCATACTCCGCATAAGAGAATCAATAGTTGAACAGGTTAGTAACAAGCTTTTCTTGTGGAGCGGTGTTTTGTCATATGGCAGGATTACACAAGTATTGCTCATAAATAAATTAATTTCTCAGAAAATTGTAAATTCTTTGTTAACAGTTTTATTTACCGTGACCTTCACAGTTATTTGTTCCCAAAGAAGAGATGCATTGTTACACTGCCAAATTATGAGATGATTATGTGAGAACCTTTCTTCGACGCCTGTTATACTAACGCTGTATGCGTTCCACTTTTCACGGATAAAATAAACCATTTGCTGGGCGGCGAAAAAATTGATAAATATGTAAATGTGGGATTGGTTTACTAGTTTATCATTTTTCAATCTTCGCAGCCATTCACGTATTAAGCGATTAACCTGTTCAGTTAATCTCTTAATGCGTTTCTAATCGATCCATCTTTCCTGTCGCCTTGCATGTTTGCGTTTTTTTTCTTCAAATCTTCTTCATTTTTTATTCGGGACGTTATGAGTGATGAAAGAAAATGTAATTCGGAACCTTTGCTGTATGTGTTGATAATACTATATCATTACATGTATTTATATTCTTAATGCGCACGTTACAGAATAAACCAACGTCTTATTTTTGTTGATAAAAACTTTACTGAGGAAAGAAAAATGATTTTCTGATTACAGTAATTTGAAAGTTTGTTTTTTAACGATTAAATTATATCGTCTCTCATTCGTGTAATATTCGAATCCTAAATGAATTTCGCTAATTTAAGAATTAGGAACTCGTTACGCTAAATATCTTAAGTTCGTTGACTATTGTACTAAAACTGTATAATTCACACGTCATTTTTAGTTTCCTTGAAGTTATTTATTCTACAAATGGTCACTATTCAATTGTACAAATAGTATTTACATAATTTGAATTAATTTTGTATCGTTGGAGGCAATAAATATGCTAAAATATGTTTACTCAATTATTTCTGCTAATAATGCTTATTTAATAACTAGTACACGATGTGACCAGAAGGGGAGGTTTGTACAATGAATAAGAGAAAACAAATTTATGGAATGGGGAAAAGTTTATGTGAAAAAATTTGTCCTGTTTTAGCTTTTAATTAGAATGATACAGATTGACCATCTGTTCGCATCTGAAGATTCTGAAATAGGCAACACATTAAACAATTAAAATTTTATATTTAGGCAAGAGATTACTTTGCAGTTTTAATTTTGATATAACCGTGTAGATTGTGCCCTAATGCTAGTATAAAAAAGAAACTTAATTTACAGGCAGGCATCTCTAAAATGTATGGTCTTTCCCATATTTGAAATTTCAGCCATGAACAGATAAAATAGCCATTCTGTATAGTCCGAGATTGACTCATTTTCAGATTTAACAGAGCACTCGGGGTAATATTCTGGGGAAATAATAATACATATAACATAATACCGTACAAAATGAAGTAGGTACGTTGTGTAAAAAGAGGTTACTATTAATAACGATTCAAATAAAATGCATGTGCTGTATTTGTATATTTATTGGATTCCTAAGTAAACGGGATAATGGTATCGATAAAATTCATATTACTTACTAGTGAGTAATATGATCATAACCCACACAATTAATATACCACGAAATTAATGGCTTTTACTTCAAACCTTGGATTTATGTACAAACCAAAAAAGCTAACCGAATCGATACTATTTGATCATCTGTTCTGATAGATCAAGTAAATAACACTTTTCAAAGGTTTACATTAAGTGTTGTTCATGAAAATGTGGAAGTGGTAACGAGCTTCAGTAAATCTAAGCTGTCCCATGATGAAGATCAAATGACAATGTCGCCAGGAACACTGTTTTGGAATTTATTTTCTTGTTTATACCTACCAATATTTACCTACTGAAAAAAGTACATATTCAAATAAAATATGTAGTCAATTGATTTTCACTCTATTTTTTAGAGTTCACTAAATGTAAAGTTCTATTAACTTTTTTCACTACTTTATTTTGAAATTGTGGTGGAAGCCCTGTACTCTCTACATACCAGCAATAATTAAATTAGATATGGGAAATAGCATGATGCTCTTAAAATACAGTAAATGTTTGAATTAATTATTTAGCCTAATTTAGTATACTTACATACCTATATAAAACAAATGCATATAATAATGTAATTATGTCATTGCCGTGATAATCTACTTATTTCAATAATAAATGGGCCAAGAGCGAGTCAGGCCGCACAATTAGGGTTCCGTACTAAAACAACAATTTAATATCTATTAACCCCATTAAAATCAACATTTTTGCTTCAAAAACCTAGGGGAACAGAAGAGGACGGTCATTTTTTGCACATTTTTAGCTATATCTAAGACTACTGAATTTTTAAAAAATCATTTTTAAAATTCTTACAGTTAGCTCTTTCAAATGATATCCCACACGATATCTTAATTTAAACTTTCTTTTTATTGGTACCAAACTGACCCTTCATATTAATCTAAAAAAAATAATTTATCCAGTTATTGACGAGCCATAGCGCGTTTGTGCGTCATCAAGATCTATCATTATGCCAAATTTCAAGTTTCTACGTTACTTAGTTTTCGAGAAAAACCTCCGTTTTTTCCTTTTAAGGTATGAAACCCTAAAAAATAGAGAATATTGGGCCACTTATATGTGCAATGTCTTCGTTTAGTAAAATAAAATCAGCAGTAATTCCCACAACTGTAAAAACGGAAAAAACATTTCGTCGAATTTTTTATTCTGTAATTGAGCGGATATAAGTTGTGGCGGATGTATAAATAAATAAAGATATATAAATTTCGATGATTTAACATCAATTATCAACATTTAAATAGAAATTTTAAAATAACAGTCAGTTAAATAAATTTTGTAAAAGTGCAATAACTTGCAGTACGGATGTTTGTGGAAGAGGGAGTGTTTTGAATTATGCAGGCGCATGAAGGCATGTAAAAGTAAAAGTATGTTAGGGTTAGTGAGAAAGTATAACACATTGAAATCTGTCCCCATCTCGGTTTTCTTACCAAGTGCAAAACAATCGTTCTCGGCAAAAAAATTAAATGCAATTCTCGTGCTATGTTAACAAGGTTTGTCACAGGTAAACGCAGAAATCCTGATAATGACATCCATTAATATTTTTTCTTCAAACGGCGAGCACAATTAATTTAACAGTATGTCTGCTTATAGACTTGTAGTATTTATTCTGCAATTTCTGTAACAGATTATATCGATATCAAAGTAGTTTTCAATTAAGCCTTTAATTTAATAGCCGATGAGAGAAGATAATTCTGTATCTAATTTAACCACAAAGTAATGAGGCGCACAAGCAAAAAATCGAAATTTTTAATTTTATGAAAATTAGTACGAAGTGGGTTAAGCGAATCGAAATTTCAACTTTCTTACGTTTTGCTTTGTTATTCACATGTGCAAATTTTTTATGTTAGTGGAACGTTTGCGATTTTTTCGATCGACGAAACCAATTTTTCTATTTGCACTTTTACTGATGATTATAGATTCGTCGCGCTCGTTAACTTCTACCAATTCACACACACACACAAAATTCACCTGTTGGGATTAAAAGTGCAGCGTTTTCTCAGTAATTAAAAATTTTTCCGCACGACTTAATTAGAATTTATTAGTTAGAAAAAGTGTGTCGATCGCTTAATATTTCACTAACGTTTTCAGGAAGTTTCGATTGCACTCTGCATTTTAATAAATCTCTCTTGTCTCGAGATTTTCTCTTTCTGTGCGTTCTAGTTTGGGTGTTTTGCGCTGATTTTACACAGACAAGAAGACATGGAAAGTTGATTTCGTTAATTATCCTCAGCACATATGAAACGTCAGACTAATAACAATGTTTCGCTGTAGGCACTCGCATCGGCGGAAATCGAGAATGAGATAGATACTTTATTTATCTGCTCGATTTTAATTCGTTCATGGTGAGAATTTAATGTACCGGATCCGATTTATTGTCTTGTATTGAAACAAATTACACCACATCAAACCGTGAAAAAATTTGGGAAATTGTTTTAACTGAAACGGATCATCAAATTTCCCAATTAAAATTTGATTGTCTTCCTTTTACGTATTATTTAGCGAGCGACTTAGTGCCGTTTATTCGCTCATTTAATTGGATTGTTAAGGCGTCAGCCGGTAATAAATTTTCAGGACATACCGAGAAAACCGAATTGAGACACGCACCAAGTAAACGTGAGAAGTACTTTATATCTTTTAAAGTAAGCGGTGATGTACTTATCAGTCTGTTGCGTTGATTGGGTCGTTGCTCGAAGATGTAATGATGCGGGATGTAATATTTTTGTGGTCGCCGGTCGATTGTAAAAACCTATTTCGTATTTACAGAAGCGTTGAAATTTTTACGAAACGCCTTTCTTGTTAAATGATAGTCATCTATTCGTGATTCGTTAACGAGCAATTTGTGAAATTTTTATTACCGATCGGGGAAAAAAGGAGCTCGTACGTGACGTACAAAAATTGGATAAAAAATTTACGGTCAGAGATGCATGGGAAATTTATTAATTTATCATAATTAATGGTCGATTGACGTGTAGGTACTGTTTAAGCCATGTGAAAGTTTTTTTTCTATCTGCAAAATTTTACAGGCTCATGCAGCGTAGGAAACGGTGCTTTTTTGGCAATTTAATTGGTGTCATCTAAACATTAGCAAATTGCTGTCGTTTAACTGTAAATGCGATTAACTTTGACAACTTTATAATTTTTAGGTTTATTTTTATATTACTGCAATATGTTCATTTATAGTATTATGCAACTGCTTGACAGCTTGAACTTGATTCAAGGATTGACGAGAATTAATGTAGGCATACGTGTAAGGGTCTAAATCTCAATTATATATAAACTTAGGATGTCACTTCAGTTTTGACAAAATCAAAATTAAATTAAATATAAGTTAAATTTGAATTTAAAAGAAGACAATTTTTCTATAATGTTGTTTCCTCATTTCTGCCCTTTTCAAACCATTTTGCCAATTTCTACAGCTTCTTTGGACAAGAAAAAGTTGAAAGAATTTGATCTGCACATAAACCGAATCTCTTCAAAATTTCAGTAAAATTGTATTTATCTTTAAAGTTTTTTTGCTAAATCCGGCCCTATCAAGTAACTAACGGTAGAAAAGGGGTGATATGATCAACAAATAAGGTGGGAACCAGCGCGTAAATCGCACATAAAATTATTGGTCCTTCAATCTCGATTATAGTTTAGTTGCATATTAGTATAGAAGTGGACGTAACAAAGTTTAATTGCATATTAGTTTAGGTTTTTTAGGAAATTGAAGAAGTTCCAAAAAGTAAAATCGTCGATCCAGACGATTTAGAATGCGAACGAATCTTTAATTCCACATATAGTCGTGACCCGAATGGTCGGCTCACGGTATCATTACCATTTAAAATGGATAGTTTATTTTTGGGTAACTTTAAGCAGATCGCAACTCGTAGATTCTTGTCATTAGAAAAATGGCATCAGTTTTATTCTGAGTTACCACTCCTTAAAAATTTTGAATTAACGCGCTATTTGGGCACCACTTGTAATCAAATGGCGGAATTAGTGGGGTTCTCTGACGGGTGTTTAATGTCTTATGGTGCAGAGGTATATTTGAGCGGTGTTAATTTCGTCGGAAAAATTACAGTTAATTTGTTGTATACAAACTCGAAGCTTTTTTCTATGAAAGTAGTCTCCATCTCTCGATTAGAACCCTATGCAGCCCATTTATTATCAAAATTTATTAATTAATTAATAATACTAATATGCAACTAAACTATAATCCGGCTCGAAGGACCAATAATTTTATGTGCGATTTACGCGTTAGTTCCTACTTTTTTGTTGATCTTCCACTGATTTGACCTATCTTTATTCCCAAGAAAATGATTAGGGTAGGAGGAATAGGGAATTTCCGCAGTCCTTAACTTTTTCTATTTAAACAAAAACAAAAACTATCTTTATGTGTTGGTGGACTCGACTGTATTCTACTCAATTAAAAACTAAACAAGAGGTAATATAACTATGTAGATCGTTTTTTTTTCTCCAAAAGAAGAACCTGCAATTACAACCTATTGCCTTTTCAAGTAAATTAGATAAATAGTTTTCTTTAATTTCGAATCATTGTTAGATTTTCAGATTCAGAAATTTCATTTCCCTGATACTGCTTGAGCAGTAGGTAAGCTCTTGTTCAGGGCCGTTCAAATTTACATTAACAAGGTTCAATTGGGGTTGGGGTTCGTAAGCATTATGCTACATTGAGGGCAGAACTTTTCCAGCATCATGGAATAACTCGGCTTACATTTGTTCAGGAATACTTAAATTACTCTTCATTATTGAATCAAGATTCTATTACACTCATCTGATGGTAGCCACAGAGTATAACTAAAACCATGACTGATCAGTGAAGAGTACTTGACTCCATTGCTCAAAAGCCCGATTCAAGTGTTCCTAAGAAAATGTATGGCGAGATACTTGGTGGTGCCGGAGAAGTCAGGCCATCGTGTCTTCAATCCAACATCTCGTTAAAACTGCCACCATTAGCCTTTTCCGATCATGTCCTATTTTTGAGAACAGTCAACCGTAAAAAGCATCATCCAAGACCGATGTTGACTTTAGACTCGATATCAACTGTTTTAGTATGGGATGCAGTCTCAATGAACTTTGTTATGATTTTGAAAATGATCGTTTGTAACATCCTAAGAAAATTACGGAGAAATGTTGATTTTTACCATCCCGAACAAGAGTTACTACATCAGTTGTTGAAACGGTCATAGTAATTGAAGGAAGAGATGTTAAAAAGAATATAAATACAATTATTGCACTGACTTTTTTAAGTGATTCAGTTTTTGTAACTGCTAGAGTATAAAAATTATTGTAATGATGTTCAAAATTTTTTATTTATTTCAAAGTTTTTATTTATGAATGATGTGCTGCGATTTTTTTAAACTTTTAACTTTGTGCATTTCGTGCCATCAAAATGATTTTACTTATATGATCGACTGTTTCTTTTTAATTTTATTGTTTATAAACAGAAAAATTAAGCGGAACATTCATAATACTCGAATAAATTAAAATCTCCCAAACACACTTGTAAAAAATGAAATTTCCTGAGAAATATTTATTGAAAGTAGTCAAAATGTAGTCAATTTAAAATCACGGCTAAATGGCCAAGGCTATCAAAACCGCATTTTTTACTTTTAATTAAAGAACAAAATTACGCAACGTATTTATTGACATTTTAAATATTATCTTCTCGATTAAAAAATTGCACATTGACAGTTATTTTTTAGTCAAAAAATCAGAACACATTAGACACATTTTTCCAAAAATTTCAGCGCATTCAAGTCTCGGTAGTAACTTATACATCCTGAAAAGAACGAATCGACAAAAAATCTACAATATAAGAGCAGTTCAACGACCGTAAATGCACCTTAGTCGCGAAGATTTAGTAGATCTTCATTAAAAATACAGCGATTCATTCAATAATTAAAGACTGGTTGGACATAACGGACCCTGTGATTGCATGTAGAGAGCCTTAGGGATCACTAGGTCTGGGAACTTTGCGGGGAGATGCAGAAATGTGGGTTCGAAGATGTGTGTCACCCGCTGCGGACAGGTTCGCGGTCAGCCTCTACCGCAGATCAAGTGCTAATCTCTTGGTGATGGTGCGCGCACCTGTTAGCGAACACTTTTTCGCGTCTATTTTTCTTATCGCATTAATTAATCAAAATTCTACAGTTTTATTGTTTTATTCGTTAAATATGTGATTTGAAAATTTTTGGTATTCTTTTTTTGTGATAAAACTTTAGTGGGTGTTAGTTTTCTGGAAAAGTGCATTTTGCAGTGTTGGGTCCGTTGAGTGTAATTTTTTGAAAAATAATTCTATTGCATAAATTCTCGGTATACAGCTTCGTTTCGGTCAGTGGGTTACCCATGCCTCATGGCTGGAGCAGGTGTTGTAGTAATTTACGGTCATTAAGAAGACAGCCAATAAGCGACAATAGAATCTTATAAATCGGAAAAAATGGCGACGGAAACGCTCTTGATAAAGTCCTTATCGAAAAACGATTCTCACGTCGATTACGGCGGTTACGGCCGCGAGATCTTATCTCGCTGGTTGAATTCTTTAGAAACGAGGTCTTCGTTTTTTTGGCTGCACTACATCGATTGCACTTTTATCGACGACGAGGCAGAACCGATCGAAACGAAAAACGACTTTTTCAAGGAGGAAAACGAGGAAATTTTACCGGTCCAATGCAAGTCGATAGCTCATAGAGACACTGAACTTCTTGTAGCCTTGACCGAGAACTGTACGCATGGTCCTGTGTGTTACTTCTGCAGGTAACAATGGGTTTAATGATGTTTTGGGAACCGTCAAAATGTAGGTGATGCGAGAAATAGTAAAAAAAATATATTTAAATTGGTTTAGTGGAGTAGCAATCTTGCGGTAATTTTTTGTCTCTAAAGAAATTGATTTTAAGTTATGGCGTAACTGTAAAAGTATTGATATATATGAAGTGGTCATTAGAATATTTTGTGGCCATATTCATCCTGGTTCTTGTTTTTAAATAAAAAGTTATCTAAAAAAAATGGGAACGAGTGGACGAGCTGATATAAAGGTCTTTGCATTTTTGGGCACAAATTGGTTATCAAGTAATAATAAAAATAATTTTCTGGCATTTAACGGAAGGTGTCATAAAATTAGTTGCCTAATTCTATAGAAAATACTGACATAAAGATTTTATAGTTAATTCATCAAAGTGTAATAAACTTATTACAATAGTTAATAGTTTAAGAGGTTACAACGATAAAAATAACGTTTCCGTTTATTTCATAAGGAAGTTCAAGGAAATTAACTCTGTTAAAAGCCATTGAACTTAATTCGACTTATAATCTAATTAATTTTATTTATATTCCTCAATGCTCTCGTATAATTGATATTAATGAAGGTAACCTCAGTAGTACCAAGTAACTCTTGATCAATAAATAAATATAAAAATTTCTGAAAAAACGTGCGATGTGCAAATAAATGTCCTCAAGCGAGAGGGTTAAGTTACAATATTCAACTTCAAAGTTCGTTAACTTTTAGTTATAATTTCAGAAAAGAAATTTTTGATGCAGATTTCTCTACATTCTGACTATTCTTACCATCAAAGAACAGATTGTAAATATCCATTCAAATACAAAAATTTCGCGAGAACTAAACACCGAATCAAATATGTGTGCTCAACAAAATGCACGAAAGTGAAAAATTGGAATAAATATTTCCTCTAAATTTGAAAAACAATGAATAAACCATTTGCAGATATTGGCAAAATGTACAGTTTGTGTAAAATTTTCGTATCATCAATTTGAAAACACTTTTAAGAATCGAGCAATTTTGACCAACATTTTCTTATGGCAATTCGACTCTAATGACATATTAATTTAAAAAAATCACGCATGAAGGAGTTATTAAGCTGAAAAAGTTTTTTTTTCAAATGAGTGATAATAATTCGCTTAAATTGTATTTTATTTTCCATTAATAAAGAAAATCGTTCATTAAGGGGGAATTAATCTATAATTTCATTTGAAAACAAAAAACTATATGTTAAGGGGCTACAATAACTTTGTTCGTTTAAACGTTATTCTCTAGACACAAACGCACATACAGACGGACATTTGGGTAAAATTTGTAGAAATGGCTTCTCAACCACTAAACTCGGGGTACACATATCGTCACACCGGTGCTTGTTTGTTCCATTTAGTACTGCGTATCTTTAAAGTCGATTACCGCGAAACACAAAATGGCATATGGAACAAACATGCACTGAGGCGACGATATATACGCATATACGCACAGTATTTCTAGTCGAAATAACAGCGAATTTCAATAAAAAGTCGATGTTGATATTTTTATATTAACAAAATTATAAATAAAAGATTTATTGAAAGAAAACCTCAAAAAATGTATATAAATAATGATAATAGAAACTAAAAACAATTAAGTAGCTTATTAAATAACTGAATACAGAGCCAAATTTTCATGGTAATATTTTCAAAAACAATTTTTTTTTGGGGTGACCATTAATAAACTGTATACTTAAATACATTTCAATAATTTCTAGTATCTAAAACGAAATTGCCGGTGTAAAATTTATTATAAAAAATTGTGTCATGTATTTGTATCCTATGTATCCTATTTTATATTAACGCAAGAAACTTTTATAAAAAATCTCTTAATTTTTTTAGAACTAATCAGAACATGATTATTAAATGCGAGAAAGACAATTTTTTCGTTTCAAGAATGGTATCAGTTATTGATGCGGCAATAAAATTAATACACATTTTCTATTTTACGACTCTAATTGCTAGAAATCATCAACAAAAAAACGTTCAAAGCAATAATTACAGTTTTTTCCAGAAAAAATCGATGCCGTTGTTATCGATGTGCAAATCGAAAGAATTCACTCTCACATGCGTGTTGTCAACTCTCTCTGCTTTACACCCACGATTATGCATATATGTCACTTCCTTTTAAAACTTTTGTTGGTCGTGCATTTAATATTTGTTTTTTGTTTTCATTTAATTATTATACTCCACCACACGTATTTACGTTCATTTATTCAGATTTTCTAGGGTCAGTGAAAGTTACATGTATTTTTGATATAAAAATAGGGAACCAAAAGATATCGATTTTTTAAGAAAGCTCTAGTTATGTAATGTCCGCTACAGTTTTATTTTTGGTTACTGATTATGCGTTTTTTTTCCAGCAAAAAGAATTCGATCGTTCTTCGGACACAACTTTCAGTCCGGGTGCATACTATCATAGGTAAGTCAATTAGTTTGTGACAGGTGTGTCACAGATTATGACAGCGCCCGAAGAATGCTCGTTATCTCATTGGCCTACTAATTTATGTACAGTTTGTTTGATATCCCAGGAATTTTTAAATTAAATTTTGAATGATTTTGTTTCGATGATAAGCAAAAAATTAAAATTCGTTTTACTAGTTGTATATGCCAAAATTGAAACAGGAAAATTGTAAGCTGTAATACTAAAATGATTGTTTAAAACGCATTATAACGGCAAAACGCCCACGTAAAAGTGCAGTTAAAAAAATCATTGCCCAATAAAAGTCTTTCCGTCGGCCCACTGCAACATCTTTATTGGGCGGCTGATTTTCAATGGAAATATTAGCATGAAACTTTTTTGTGTTTTCTTGGAAATAATTATCTGATAATCGGTGACATCAAAATTGCAACACCAACAAGGGTTGCAGTTCTCGCAACCAAACTTGACAGAAATGTTGAGGTTAATATTTTACCAATGTCAATGCAATTTAAAAGTTAAAGAAAAAGAAATAAAAACCATCAAACAGGATGCGAATACTAAAACTTAAACGGTTTTAAAATTTCGAAATCGCGGCATTATAAAATTTAGAGAAATTATTGTTTAATTAGAAATTTTTAAGAAAGATTGCAATCTTTCCTAAAAATGCAATTTCTTTTAAATTTAAATTCTCTCCTTAATTCGGTATTAAAAAACGGCTTACCTCATTTGCTTTAATAAACTTTGTCGTAGGAGTTAAAAGCCCAATCAAACTGCCAATTTCTCCTTTCTACTCATTACAACAACAAAACCCCGTAAGTGAATTATTAAACTTATGTGTGTATTGAATGTCAGTGAAAATAGAAATCAGTGGTATTTTCTCCGATTTGTTTATGAATTTCTTTATGTGAACGAAATTAAAAGTGTTCCGCCAGTCGGAATGGACAGCTTAATTACACAAACCCATATCGGTTTTTATCACTTTTAAATGAACACTTTCTGCAAAATTAACTCTCCAAGTGATATTATTTACCGGAGAAATTCAGCGCGGGTGAAATGAAATTACACTTTTTTCAAACAAGAAGTTAATGACACTGAACTTCTTACAACTTCCATGGTTTAATGGTATCTGGCAATAATGTAACCATTTAACCTTGACGGTAAAGACCGTGAATGGAAAGATTTAAAGAGTTTTCATATGAATTTTTATCTTCATAATTGCAAATTAAATATCTGATTTTCATTTCATTCTCCATCTCTCTCATACAACCATTGTTTAATTATTCAGTTAAGGATCAATTTAATGCACGTTCCGGATGGTTGACTCCGTAGATTGTGTTCTTGACTTGAAAAAATGCCTCATTGTTAGCTTATTACTGGAAAAAAAGTTAATTTTTTAAACTTTTGCTAATCTAATAATCCGCTTTAAAATATTGTGTGGCTGCGAAAATTTCTTCATGCGTTGGTAATTATGCAGGAAACATAGTTTTTACGATCCAAGGATTAGAATTTAAAGGTGAAAGCTGAGTGCCCAGAGATTAATTATATGCATAAATATTTAAATTGATCCCAACTTCCGAATAGTTTTGAACGATTAAAATTAAATGGAACATCCACGGTGACTAATGAGGCTTATTACGGTTTAAGGCAGTTTGATAAAGAGTTTTGAACATGGCTCATAAATTATATGTTTGTATTATTTACCTAAATTCCTGAATACCATTAAATTTTTTACTACGTTTGTGAGAATCGTTCCACTTTTAAAATTATTTTTTTAATATCAAATTTCCTCCTTTTTATTTAGTTTAATTTCTGAAATAATTTGTGTACAGTACATTGGAATTTTTAAATCATCACCATTAACAAAGTTTTTTTCAATTGCTAAATTACATGTGTGATATTCATATAAGATAATGACACCAAACGGTTTTACTTATGCTTGTTTTTGAGTGTTATAGGAAAAACGTGGGTAGTTCAGATTTATACTGTTTACAAGACTGTCGTTATGCTTACAATAAGACCTGAAAAAATTATGAAACGAAGTCTAATTTTAAAACTTGCAATTTTTTAGAAATTGATCGTATTTTGAACCGTGAAAGACCTTCAATTCATCACGGTGTTAGATACTTCTATGGTATTATCAAGTCGATTGGTTATTTACATATAAAAATGAAACTAATTTATAATTTCTACTGAATTACCCCATTTTCATTTAATATATACTTACTGTTTAGTTCAAAATTTCATAATGTTATTTAATAATATAATTTGTCAAAAAGTTGAAGAAGCAAAGACATTTTCTATAGCATTAATGTTTTACATTAAAAAAAAAAAACTGTAATCTACCTGAATATTAAAAATCTTTTCAAACAGAATTAAAATAATTGCTAGCAAATCTGTAATTAAAAGAAATTTTGAAGATCCAAGTTACAAAATATTTTATTTGCCGGTAGTAAACCTTTTTTTGTCGGCATATTTTCATATAAAAACAAATAGATATTTTAGAACACAAAAAAAAAATTGAAAAGTTATTGAGTTATCTCCTCATTTGTCAGTCAATTAACCCATGCTTCTTCTGCCGACCGCAAAACTTTATTACCAGTAAAGAAAATCGATTCGATTAAATACTAGGCATGTCAAAAACTGTTTACACAACATGAAATATTAAACATATACGCTCCCATTACAGATTCGAAACAACGTTTGTTTTTCTACTCTACGTCTATCCACCTGAAAATATTGATACACACATAAACACAGTTCACGAGCAATTCTACAAAATTATACCTTTCCCATAAGGAATACATCTCATAAAAATATCGCGGCCGTATCTAAACATCTACTCACGCAAAAGTAGTTATTGTAGCAGTTTAGTTCAATCACTCTCATTCCGTACAATCTTGCATTATCTCCATTTTTTTCATAACTCGAACGTGTTATTACCGTTTTTTTACGATTCTATAATCGATTTATTTCAATTGCAGAGAAACTACTGACGTCAGAAGGTCGCGAATTGCGCCGTGCCTTATTTTCTTTGAAGCAAATATTCCAAGAGGACAAAGATTTAGTCCACGAATTTGTCCAAAACGACGGTTTAACATGCCTTATAAAAGTCGGGTCCGAAGCCGATCAAAACTATCAAAATTATATTTTGAGGGCCTTGGGACAGGTGATGCTTTATGTGGATGGGATGAACGGAGTAATGAACCACAACGAGACCGTCCAATGGTTGTACAGTTTAATTTCGTCCAAATTCCGTTTGGTAGTTAAAACGGCCCTTAAACTTCTGCTGGTCTTTGTTGAGTACATAGAAACCAATTGCATGCTCTTAATAAAAGCCGTCCACACGGTCGATTGCAGTCAAGGCTTTCTCCCTTGGTATAATATAATGAAACTTCTCAAAGATTTCGATTCCGCCGATACCGAACTTTTAATTTACGCCACGACTTTAATCAATAAGTGTCTGAATGGAATCCCGGATCAAGACACTTATTACGATCAAACTGACGCTCTTGAAGAGCAAGGTATCGAGGGAACGATTCAGAGATACATGTCGAAACCTGGGACGGATTTAGATCTCTTGCAGCAATTTCAAATTTATGAGGCGGTGTTGCAGTATGAAGATGGGGAAGATAAGGGACTACCTATTAGGCATTTAGATGAAAGTATTAGAAAAACTTTAAGGAGTCGAAAATCGGTTGTTGAAAATAATGAGAGGCGCAAGAGTCGCAGGCATTCAACTGGGACGACTCCGGCAGTCACCCAAAATCATAAAAATAATCCACTTACCACCAATGTTGAAGATGATGATGAATCTTCTAGTTCACAGTCAAACGATGTCCAAATTAACGGAGGTTACATAGAGAAAGGTGAGAATTTTTAGAAATGTGTTGGTGTTTATTATATGACAAATTTTTCCTGGTCGTAAAAAGGGTGATAACTAAATTTTTCTTTGGAAGAACTAAAAAAAAATGTTGATTTAACGTCAAATTGCAGATAATTTGGTTTTGCTTCTTTAACAATTCTTAACCTTAATTTGATACAATCAAAAACAAACTGTCAGCGAAAGTTTTGCAAAGAACAAAAAGAAAGTTTTTTAACCATTTATAATATATTTGCCGCTATACACACACACAATAAACGATGATCAGTTTGGATGACAATTTCAGGAAAATACTTTAATGACAACATTGCTGGAAAATTAATGTGTTGCTCCTCCTTTGTTTCTTGAGCACTCGACAATTCGCCTGGGCATGCTAATCGGTAATTGCTTGATCAATTTCCCGGAGGCAATAAAATGAAGACATTGGTTTGTTTACAGTCATTTGTGGCCTGAGTATTAAGACACATTTTCCTAAGTGCCGCGAGTTCAAACAACGTGCAAATTATCGCCAATTAAGCGATTTTCAACGTGGCACAATAATTGGTTGAAGACTAGTTGGTGTAACAGTTCGAGTTTCCCTGTCAACAGTTTATCGAAGAATTTGATCTTACCGCCCATTACTATGCCTATCTAACACTAACACCACGAATCAAACTGCGCGACGAGAATGGGGTAATGAAGGGTTGCGATGAAACAATGTATGGTATAAATCGTCATTAGGAATGAATCTCGGTTTTGTTGAGGAAACTTGTAGTTTGTTGTGAAACGTCATACATTCCTTTCACAAGGGATGATGGTTTGGGAAGCGATTGCACACAACAGTAGATTAACTGTAGTACTGTAATTTCCATAATTTTTATGTACAAATCGCTTCATAAACGAAATAATATTAGTCCATGTGCATCTGAAGTTCCTGGAAACAAGCTAATATTGATATGCTTCCAGGGCGTTCTCGTACTTCAGACTTATCACACACTAAACATACAGCGACAGAATCTCCACGCATATTAACTTTACTTAGAATGTACATTCCGGAAGTTTTCTTTGATCGAATAATATCAAACATGCAGAGAGAACTCATCAGAAACGAGGGGATCAGAAAGAGAACAGAAATGACACACATAGCAGAAAGAATTGCCACGATAAAGTGGCAGTGGCCTGACGGGTAAACCAGAAAAATATTTAAATGGAGACCTTTTGAAAGCGTAGCGTTGGAAGACCAATGAAATGGTGAACCAACGCCATCTTAACAACATCTGGCACCTCGTGGTTTCGTCCCGCAAAGAACAGATATTTGGAAGAAACTACCTACAGCAGTGGAAGAGTTGAGGTTCGTAGAAAATACCTGGATTAGTTGCTCAATTCTCAAGAACCAAAGGAGGAACAAGTCATTTTTAATTTTCCACCAATATTGTTATTATTATTTTACAATCCGAATGAATTTTTCTCCTTTGACATACATATACATATTAATATTTTCACACACAAAAGCACAAACAAACAATCCTTATTTGCTGTTAAAATGTGTGTGCTTTTTTGCTCGCTTAGCGAATGATGCTGGAGTGACGCCCGCTTTGCGAAGACGCCGCGAAAGAGCTGAAAGGCAGCGCAGCTTCATGAAAGAGCAGCAAGAGACAGCAGCTTTTCTTCGCACGCCCCCGCGAGAAGAAAACAACGAAAATAACGGTAGGTAGCCAAACAGCGCTTGCTCTAGTTCAATTATCCTGTCAATGTGACATGGACCTCTTAAATCATAATCGCAATGCGCAATTTAATTATTTTTTCTTAGGCAATTACACGAACGGCCTCCAGCAGAGGATCTCAAATGGCAATTTATTGAACAGGAATCCAAGTAGGAAGGATTTTACACCTTTAATGAATGCCGTCAATAAACTGGATTCGGACGAAAATGGTCTCACTAAACAACCTTGGATCATGTCGATGATGTACAAAGACGAGCAAAATCAGGAAACTAACGAGAAAGAAGCCGATACGAACGAAGATGATCGAAAAATGTTACTCCAGCTCAAAAGGGAGAATACGGTTAAAGACCTGACCCAAAAATTGGCCAATCAAAATATTCTTCAAAGTCCCTCGGAAGAAAACAAAATTAATCGGATTGGGGATATGAGCGGGCTGATTTCAAAGGCCAAGGAAGGCTTGGCAAAGTCGAAATCGAAAGCCGACATTTTAAAGAGCCCAACTTCGGATAACATTCCCAAGGCTGAACTGAAGAAGACGGAGAACGAATTGCGTTGGGAAGAACTGATTGCAACCCTTGACCGTCCCTTAAACTTATGTGATATGGATTTCACCGATTTGCTAAGCGATGACGAGAATGATATTTTAGCACCTGTCATGGCTTCGAACGGAATCCCGCCGCCTCCTCCGCCGTTTCTCAAAGATTACGGCTCGGCTCCGCCACCTCCCCGGATCCCGCCCCCGGTTCCTAATCCTCCCGTTTTCGGCGTCAATTTACAGCGCGTAAATAACAAACCGGAGACCACCACAAAAATACCGATAAAAAAGAATAAGAAAACGGTTAAGCTATTTTGGAAGGAAGTCCGCGATGATCCTATAATAACCGTGAAATTAAAGACTGGTTTGATTTGGGATGAGCTGAACCCTGTTGTCGTCGATACTCAGAAATTGGAACACCTTTTCGAATCTAGAGCGAAAGATTTAATAACGAAGGTAAGTTTTTTGCGCACCAACTTATTCGCATGTTTTTGTTTGTTTTTAAATTGTGTTAACTGTAAAAGATTAACATCGGAAGTATAAGTACGCTCGTATTCAATAAAAAATTAATTACTGGGAGATTTGTGCATACAAAAGTGGCATTTTACTTTCACTAATTGCCTTGTTTTATTTTTGGAACATTCGCTAATTGGGGTTTTTCAATTTACTTCAAAATTGATTCGAAAGGATAAATTTACGTAACTTGTTTTTGTAATGGGTATTTTTCTGTACGGCATACAAGGAAGCGGTTTGCGAAATTACTTGTGTTTTTTTTATGAAACTGCAGGAGTCGCTATATTTAGTATATTACCGCAATAAATCGCCGAGCTATTGTGAGGGCTTATACGGATACCCATCGTTGATTGCCATTCGTTTCGATTGTAATTTTGCCCGTTATGAGGTTTCTGACAATTCCTAGATGTTATCGAGAAAAAAACAGTATGAAGAAAACTTTACTGCTTTAAATGAATTGTTCATTTTGTCACACACATTGCAATGAAGCCGGTTTAATGTAATTGATAATTTGAATTAAATAATTTTAAGTCTGGAAGAAATTTTGGATTGAAATACAGGGTGGCTATAAATATCTGTGATCACTTTATCTTAGGAATGAACAAATTGCTGAATCCAACTACCTAATGATTGACATTTAACGTTTAGGTTAAGTAGTTGGATTGGTGAGTTTTCTTCAGCGTTGCTGATTCCAAAAGTAACGCCATCACAAACTTACGGTCACCAATAACTTATTACAGTGTTGCCTAGAGAATCCTGGTAATAAAACAGTGTCAATCTTTAGTATTAAAGGATTGCTGAATCTTCAGAAAATAATGCAAAAATAGAACAAAAATTTAGTAATTCAAACACTTTAAAGCTAACGTACAAATAATCAGTAATTTGAATTTGCTAAATTTCTCTTGATTTTTTTTGAAAACACGTTGTTTTAATCATGGCTAACGGATATTAAAGCTTGAACATCGGTTGGTCATGCTTTAGTCTACGTAGTAGAGGAATATCTGATTGTGAGAGTGACATTATTTGATACATACAGCAAAACTTCTCAAGGCGTCTTCATGTTTGATTACATGATTAGTTTTACCTTTACCATTGGATTATAATTTATGTAGTATTGCCTTCAGTCGGTTATTTATTCCATGTAGCACTGCCCTAACATTAAACTTATAGTTTTAACTTATTTTGCCTCACATTGAATGTTTTCGCGTAGTAAACTTAATGTTATAAGATTTTTGCTGCACAATTTGCATCAGAATCTTTTTCCTCTTCTTCGCTCGCAAGTATTTTCTTCCAACTGTATTCCAAAGCCTTGAATCCTAGTTCTTCTCAAGCATTATCGAGCAGACGTACCGCAGCAATATTTCCATATATTAGAACAACCAAAATCGTAAAAAATTGGAGCACACATAAAAACATTTCAGTCCGGATTATTATGGCAATAATGACTGAGATTATTGCGGCAGCACTGTAATTGCACAGTAGACCAATTTAAAGTTAGGGAACATAGGGAAACATATCTTGCTTTGCGGAAGATATACTTTTCGAAAAGTTGTCCGTAAATCGGTACCCTGTTCATTTTGCTGATTTTTTCCTTGTTTTTGCATATTGTTGAATGTGAAGGTTTTATAAATTGCAATAAGTTTTCAAACGTCCCAGAATTTCACTTATAAATTTGGTTATATCCATGGTGCAATTACAATTGTAAAAATCAGAAAGTTTCAAATCTGCATTTGCTTTGCGGTTCTCTTAACGTTTTTTAACCGCTGCTAGGTTATTAAAGCTAATCTCTAAGTCTCTCAATTATCTCAAATTGGTATTTTAAGACTTTATGTTTAATTTTCATAATAGCAAAAATTCATAACTGATGGTGTGGATGTATTCTTTCAATAACTATGTTTTTATTTTGGCAATTGGTTCATAATATATACTCATAAATACAATTTTTCCTTGTAACTTTTCAGTAGAAATTTAAAGTATATTTCAGCCCAATCTTTCTATGATTGGGCCCTTTGTAAATAGATAAGTTGTACACATCTCCCATTCTTACAACAGCAAATTACAATAAAAAGTAACGCAATAATCTTAATTAGAAATGTATATTCTTCACTTCTGCATTCTCATCTGATTTTTCTGAAAACGGTGGAAGTTTAATTGTACATTTATAATTTTACTGTTTGTTAATGACTATAATTGCTTACTAATTTCAATAATTTATTCATTTTTTCATTTTTTCTTTGGTGACCTGCACTTGGCATGCGGTTCTATCAGGAGGTGAGTAAAACATTTTTTTGGTGGTGGACATTTTTGCGTATTTTCTACTTTTAGAATTTTCCCCTCTTTTTATTTTTGTAGTCACCACTATCTCTCCTGTTTTTTACGTAGTGTAAAAATATTTTTGTGTTCTGTCAATGTGGCGTAAAACCCCAACACGAGACTGGTTTGTTACTTTTGCAATGCACCCTCTATTCTGCATCCACGTTTCAGCTTGGCAGAAAATTTTCCCGGAATTTTTCTAATTTTTCCGTTTTCCAATTAGAAACAACAAGAGTTGAACAAAAACAAAGAAATAATCGTTTTGGACCCGAAACGTTCTAACGCCATCAACATAGGAATGACCAAACTTCCTCCCCCCCGTTCAATAAAAACTGCAATTTTGAAAATGGACGCTACAATCATGAATCGGGAAGGAATTGAAAAGTTACTCACAATGTTACCCACGGAAGAGGAGAGGACGAAGATTCAAGAAGCGCAAGCTGCAAGTCCGGATTTACCCCTCGGAAGCGCCGAACAATTTTTATTAACATTAGCTTCGATTTCCGAATTACCCGCAAGATTGAAACTGTGGGCCTTCAAATTAGATTTTGAAAATTCGGAGAGGGAGATTGCAGAGCCGATAATGGATCTCAAACAGGGAACCGAACTGTTAAAGGCAAATAAGACTTTTCGCGGTATTTTAAGTACTTTGTTATCGATTGGGATTTTCCTGAATGGCACCGAAGTGAAAGGGTTTCAAATCGAGTACTTAGCTAAAGTTCCTGAGGTTAAAGATACTGTACATAAACATTCTCTGCTTCATCACTTATGTCACATAGTTATGGAAAAATTTCCAGATGCCAGTGATTTATATTCAGAAGTAATTATTTCTCATTTTGAATTTGTAAATTTTAATGGAGTAATTTTTCAGATCGGGGCCATTACTAGGGCGTCCAAAATTGACTTTGATGAATTGTCTTTGAATATTCAACGATTGGAAGCTGATTGTAAAGCATCTTGGGATCACTTAAAATTAATTGCCAAACATGATGGTTCCACTATGATGAAAGTAAAAATGTCCGATTTTTTGGCAGATTGTGCTGAAAGAATTATTTTGTTAGGAATTATCCACAGAAGAGTGATGAATAGGTATGTGGTTCCAAATTTACTTAATTATAATTACAAATCGTGCAATTATGAATAAAAACTATTAAGTGTAATGTTTTCTAGATTTCATAAATTTTTATTATGGTTGGGAATACCACTCCACCAGATAACAGACACTAAACCAAACGAATTCTGTAGAATAGTATCAGAATTTTCTTTGGAGTATCGAACCACGAGAGAAAGGGTGCTTCAACAACTGGAAAAAAAAGCAAATCATAGGGAACGAAACAAAACAAGAGGCAAAATGATCACAGAAGTAATTTTTCTAAATTTTTTGATAAAATCCAATTGTGTAATTATTTTATTCTTAGATTGGCAAATTCAGGACGAAAGAAGATAGAGCCGATGCAGAGTTAAGACAACTCTTGGGAAGTGATATTTCTGATGTTGAAAGTATGCAAGGAACTCTTCCTTGGCGGCGCAGGAGCAAAGATGTCAACAGGTCATTTTTGGGTCAACCCAATGGCAATTTAACCGATGGAGATGATGAAATCTTGGAGAGTTTAGTCAAAACTGCCACTAAAGGCCCCACAAGAACAGCACCTAGAGAAAGGAAGAGGACCAGACATGCTGATAGGAAATCATGTAAGTTTCCAGGCGGTGTATGAGTTTTTACAAATAAAAAGAAAAGAAACGGAAAGAATTTATTTTATTTGCTGCTTTGAGTAACGTGTACAATTGTTTAGTAAAGCGGTCACGTACAAGAGAGAATAATCCATTTGGTAGCAGAGATTCACCATAGTCCTTGGTGTTATTGGTATGTTGAGTTGTGCACTGCAGTTTTGTTTTGCTTTGTTTGGCCAGATTTAATAAAAAGCAATTCGTTTGTGAATACTGTTTAACACTGCTTTTAAGTGCAATTTTAATGATTAAAAAAAGATACAGAACTCTGCTGGTGATATCCAAAGATGCTGTTTTGCAATTGGTTTAGTTCCCAATTCATTTTACTTAATCCTGCAGTGGAATGACTTTGTTGCATAAGTAAAGGAGAAGTAACAATTTATTTTTGAACATTATTATAGAGGTGAATCAAAACAAAGTTAGCAATTTTATATGGGATTGTCGCTTATAAGTGTTAACATTATTTTCTATTATAATGTAAATGTACAGAAATTGAAATGTTTAACTTATCTAAATTATTGAATTCAAACAAAATGAAATAAATGGTTAGATTGGCTTTGATTTTATCATCACTGCAGGGTTAACTTTTAGTCATTAGTGCTCAATTCCTTTTTTTTCAAGCACTGCTGAAATTCTATGACTTGGAACATTTTTGAAAATGATTGAAGGTGTTTAGTTGTTTGAATAGTTAAAGGTTCATTATCACCGATAGTATTATTTTTTCCTGTATATTAACCAATTTCTATTAACTGTATGTGCAAGACGTTAACAATATTACAAACTCTTGATTTCATTTTTATTTCCAGTGCGAAGAACGCTAAAAAATGGACTGTCAGAAGAGGAAAAAAAGCATTTATCAGCTTATATTAAGGGTTACTAGATTTTTTATAACGGAGCTTCTAAAAATTTTAAACTCCCGCTTTTATGATATTTTAGCCTTTTTTTGTATTCAACATCGCTGAGGTGTTTTATTGTATACTGATTTAATTATGTGATAAGCTCTTCTAAGCACAAATACTCCTGTGAGATTAAAAAAGTGCTGTAAATAATTGGTCCTACTGCTTAGTTAAATGAATAGTTAATGTGCCTAGTCTTAATGAAGATCGTCAGTTTTAAAAATGACAAAAAAAATCGTTTTCTTGGGAAATTTTCTTTGTTTTGTGGTACATGTTCCAGTTTCCTTTTACTTCTTCAAGGTGATCATTTCTGGTATTTGTTTTTTTTATTTCTTTTTATTTAAACGATTCTTGTTTTGTGTTTTTAGACTTAAGTATTTAAAATTGTATACATGAAATGTGTAATTACAATAAATCAATTTGTTATAAGGATGTGTTATTAATTAATAAGACAACTTTGTAAAAATGTTTATATAATAACTTCCATAATCCATACTAGCTTTTTCAACAATACATCGATTGTACTTACAAAAATTCGTTAAAATCATTCACTTTTGAGTAGCATGTCTCATTTAAATATAAATATGAAATTAAAACTATAAATTGTACAAAAATAATGAAGAAATAGTTATAGAATGGAATGAAAAATAATTATCCTGTACATTCAATCCAGCTAATTAGCTTTTCACAACACAAGGGGAAAATTGTCGACTTTCTAATTCACAACCTGAAATAATTATTAAAAAAAGTTCGGTAGAGATTATTTTACAAGCATCCCTAATCTTATAAAAACAGTAAAAAAGACGATTTACGAAATTTTGGAAAGACTTTCATTAGAAACTATACATCAGTCATGTAACATTAAAGTTCGTCATGTTTAGGTCCCGAGAATTCGTCGTGCGAAATGAAACCATTTTTGTCTTTATCTTCGTGTTGGAAAATTTCCTCCACTAGTTTATCATGATCTGCCAACATATTTTTGACTTCTTCACTTTGTTGTTCACCATCGGCGGCGATCATTTGTTTCTTCAAATATTCGCTCACCTACAAAATTGTTTTTGGTTAATCCAAAAATGGAATGCACAGATTAAACAACAAAAATTTACAAATTCAACTACCTCTTCTCTACTGAGCTGATTGTCTTTGTCGCCGTCGATTTCTTTGAAAACGTTCGTTGTTGGTGGTGAATCTCCAATATTAATAAGCTCAACTTCGAAGTGAAGGATGGCTCCTCCAGGGATCACATTTCCGGCTCCACGATCTCCATAACCAAGACTTGGAGGAATTGTGAGTTTTCGTTTTTCTCCTACACACATTCCTAAGAGGCCTTGGTCCCAACCTTTGATCACCTGCCCAACACCGAGTTGGAAGCTGAATGGCTGTTCGCGGTCAAAGCTGGAAAAAATCATTTTCGTTTATTGTCAGCAAAATGATTTCTTTTCAATCAATTTTATGAGAAATTAATTAGATTTTCTGAACTCGTTTAAATCAGGTCATTCTTCTTATGTTACTCATGAATTTAATAACTGCAGTAGGTACTTCGTTTTATTTTATGAATGCATCTATGAGAAATTCTGAAGGCACTGAATGTTTTTAATGCACTCATTTTTTGTGATGTCAAAAGAAAAAAGTGCCCACTTTTTATTCGTTCGTATGTGACGTGAATTTTATAAAATTCTTCATGACAAAACAAAACAACTTGTCATAACTAATCTACATACAAAACAACCAGTTTACACCCCTCTCCGATTATCTGTATATTCTTTTATATTCTTATATTGTACACTTTAAAGATTACATTTCAAGGTAAATTTGAAACGGTTTTAAAATTCATTGGCCAAAACGAATGTAATAATTTTCAATTACCAATTTTTTCATGGGTCTAATGCGATACAAAACTATTTGCAACAGCTCCTCCTTGCAGCTTCACCTGTCGAAACTAAAAAACCGCAAATTGGAAATTTGAATTTCAAATCAACTAAATTATTGTTAATATAATGCCATTAGCGATCACTAAAGAGGAAAGATTACTTTCTAAATAACTGCACATTCAGCAATATCTCACTCAATTGATGCAGCAAAACCGCAATATTCAATTAATCGCTTAAAAATTCAGATTCTTCTTTCAAAATAGAAAAAAATGCACGAAATTATTCTATAAATTATTATTTAAATATTTATTGAAATGTAATATTTAAAACGTTATTTCATCAAACCGTTGATAATCGTGAAATATAATTTGCTATAATGTTACTGCCATTTTTAACGATCAGTGCTTTTTAAAATTCGGCGTTAAAAATTTCATCGAAAATGAAATAATTAACCCGGATCGTAATAAAACAACAATAAAAGTGTAGTTGAAGTGCCATTAAAAGTTTAAAATGAGAAGATAGAAAGTATGTTAATGAAGTAGAATCTTCCACGGAACAACTTTCTGTGCTACACGAAAGTGCAATATAAAAGTTGGGTTTTTAATTTTTCATGATAAGGTTCATAAGGTAAGGCGAACGACGGATGTAGTAACTCCGATGGGGTTTACTGAAATTGCCCCTGTGAGATAAACCAGAATTTAAAATTGCAAGTCTATCCCTCGAACTAGACGTACTGCACGAATTTTACTACCTTTAAAAAACTTTCACTGATTAATCGTGCCCTTCTTTTCGACCAACCAATTCTTGATGAAAATCCTAATTAATTTTTTTCTTCGACAACTTTTAATTACCGCTTTAACAAATTGATTGCAGATCATGATTTGTACGACGTTTGTTATTCTGAAACCAATTAAAATATAACAAGTTCACCTTCCTTTAGAATAACCATTAAATATCAATGTACCCGGTTCGGATTAAATCCGGCAAATGTTAAAATTTTTTTACTTCAACAATCTAAAAACAGAATTTATTAAACAATTTATTGAAATGTTGAAAACTCCTTTTTCATCAGTTTTGATAATATGAAGAATTAATTTGCATTCTATGCTTATTTTTAGAATCTTATTTGTTTAACAAATAAGTTATGTAAAGCATTCCGAATAGGGTGCAGCTTGTGAAATTAGTCCTCAAGTATTCTACGAAGATTTGCGAGATTTCTTCCGCAAATTATGCAATTTTATTTGTCAAATGTTGCAATTATTACCTGGTTTTCAAGATGTAATAAATTCAAACCAATATTTGTTTAGTATAATTTATAGGGAAAGTGTGGTTTGCAACGGTATTATCCATCAAAATAATTTATGGCTATGTGCATATTGGTTTTACAATGCCTTTTGCATATTACTTTAAATATAACTTTCTAATTCTTTATTAATCTTTTAAGTATGCAATTATGGAATTTTAAGTAATCCATTAAAATGGGGTTTTCGGCTAACTTCTTTAAACAGATGTTCATTTTACCAATAGCTTTCTATTTTATCAAAATATGTGCTGTGTTTAAAACTTAAGATGATAACGGTTGTGATAATTTCCGGTTGTGCAGTTCATATCTGTTTACATTTACAGTTTTTTTATAAAAATTGCAAGCATGGCCCCGACTCTTTTTTTCCCTTATTTTTTGTAGTTGTCACAAAAAACTGTTGATAACAGGCCACAATACTTTTTATCTGTAGGTACAATGCTCACACCTTATAAAAAATGCCAAATTTATACCTTTTTGCATGGCCCATTTCATTTCAATCACTTCCCACCTTTACCATCAAGCTTTTGCTGTATGTGCTGAACGAAGAATTTGAAAGGAACAGAAAATTTAACCAATAAAAGAATTAATATTAAAAAAAATGGAATTAACGGTTACCATAAAATTAAAATTTTAATTTTTACAATATTTTTTGTTTTTCAGTTATATGATCAATTAAAATTTGTAACCGATCAATCAATTTTGCTCATTAACAGACTACAATACCATTTAGAAATGTAGATCTGTCAAAATCTCATTACGACTGCTTCCTTCATTCAAAAATTATCGTCCGAATAGACAAGCCTTTAGATAAACAGACAGGAGGATTGTTCAAAGGGGCATTTTATTGTTTATATGATTGACACAATATCACAATGAATATTGTGGCACATTTTATTTTCCAAATTTAATTAACTTGAGAAAATTATACAGTGTGTCCACGGAGGGGGGTTGACAAGAGGGAAATTTTTTTATTTTCAACTTTACACAAGAAGTTATTCTTTATAAAAAGTTTGCTAGTCTTACTTTTTATTTTTGTAAAAAAATATTATATCAGAAAAAGTTTCAAAACTTAAGAAAAACTTAAATACAAAGTTTGGTAGAAGTAATAACAAAATTTTGTATGTACAATTGCGGCCATAGATAGTTAACATCTACGTTTATCTAGCCAGTTAGAAAGAGCTTATTGCAGAAAATTTATTAAGAAAAGACAGTTCGTCCATTTAAACCTACAATACAGCATACACTTAAAACCGGGGATGAAGAAAGGCCATTAGATTGTTGCAGGTGGGTAGGTTGAACGTTACACTGGAAATAGGGGATTTCATCGAATGATTTTTTTTACAGGCGAAGCAACATTCTGAACGAATGGATGGTCGTCACTGGACATTCAAAAATTTTCATTTTGCAATTCATAAAAGCAGTCAATGTTACAAAAAACTTAACGTCTGGTGTGGAATATTTTATGATAAAATTATTGGCCCCTGTTTTATAAAAGGAAATTTGAACCAAAATGTTTAACGATGAAGAATTGCGGGAGTTTCGTTCGAACTGGTTATGGGATCCTGTATACACTAGTGAGGATCTTGTAGAACTGTGTTAATTGCTTCAACTTGTCTATGGAATAAGGACCAAAATGTTTAACGTCTTGCTTTTAGTTGTCACAATTTTCTACTTTACAATTGAAGCGTTTTTTACAAAAACAACCATAGTCCTAATTTTTTTTTGTGATATTATTACTTATGAATATCGAGTGGGCAATGGCTGTTTTTACAGAACAAGCAAATATTTACTTAACTATAACGTCTTCTTGCAGAAACCGATCACACCATTCGATTGGGCGTCCAAGAAACTCTGTAAATCAACACTAACCGCGAAATTCGCATTTTTGGACTATGGTCGTTTTTGTAAGAAGCGCTTCAATTAGTTGTTTACTATTTCACAGTTTGTGATTCTTTTTGAATTTTGATAGTCGAACGAATAAATGAAACTATGTCTTCTTGTGTCTTTTGCCTATACTGAACATTCCGCCCACCAAAATATGCGAAAAAGAATATTTTAAAATCAAACGAAAAGATACAAAAGTATGCAAAAGTTTAATGCGATTGAAAGGGTATCAGCTGACCAACGCGACTAATTGGCCGATCCTCCCTTGGGGTTTGTAAGAGAATGGATTTGTTACGAAAGCATTGATAGCGCATTTTGACAAACAATGACGTATATTGCTCGTCTCGAAGGCAATATCCAGAATCTCTGAAAAAGCAAATGCAATAGTTTTTGGTACCCAGGATGCAATGATTCGCGATGGACTTCCTCAGTGATGAGGTAGGTAAGTCGATGAGCACTTGGTAGCAAGGCTGGGTGCTTGCTTTCGAACGACGGGTTTGATTGAGCTAAGCAACCGCGCATCCTGACAATACCGTTCTCGTCCAAAAATGCGTTAAGATAGTGTTTCTCGTCAATAGCCAATTGCTGAAGAATACGAATAGCGAGGTACGGCGATGACTTAACACCGAAACTGACCGTATTGAGACGATATTCCATATGGGTTGATCGTCAGAGGATCGCCATAAGATTCGCTGATAATCGCGATCAGCAGGCGAAACCCAGATTTGCCTAAACATTTGTTTTATATTTGCCACAAAGGCGATCACATGAAGCCGAAAGTTGAGAAGTATCAAAACAATATCACGTTGTAGTTTTGGGCCCGGTAGTAGAAGATCATTCAGCGCGGGACAGTTCGATTGCGCTGAGGCATCAAAAACGACACGAAGTTTAGTGGTAGTACATTCTCGTTTAAGTACGCAATGGTGTGGAAAAAAAAATGTATTAGTAATACCGATGGCATTTGGAACCGGATCCATGTGCTCGCAATCTAAGTAGTCCTGCATGAAAGCAGCGTATTGTTGTTTGAGGTCCGGTTGTTGAGCTAACCGCGGTGGTTCAAAGCGGTGGTTCGACGATGCAAGGCTGTGGTTTGCGAATTTCCGATATTGGGATGATTCGAGGTGAACGGCAACGAAACATTATACCGACAGGTAACGTCACGCTGGACCGTATCAATGTTGAACTTCTCGCATTGAGCATCGTCCGGGGACGTATGCTGCTTGGCTGGAGGCTCTTCAAATTCCCAGAATTTTTGTAATGGTACTAGCGAGGGTTCCGTGATAGTGTAAAAAACGTGTTTGTACAAGCTGGGGACGCAATAACCACTTGGGCCGCAGACGACCCAATGGCCGAGGGTTCCGTAACGGACGCCCATGTGAACAATTCCTGGCAGTAATAGGTGGGCACAGATGTCAGTCAGCACCCAACAACAAATCGATGGCTTGGGATTTAGCAAAATGTGGATCTACAAGGATTAGATTTGATAAATGAACCCAAGGGGTGGCATCTACAGTATAACTGGGCATATTGTCCGCAATTTTTGTTAATGCGTGTAACGACACGTTGTAAGCAGGCGTAGTTGCGTGCACGGGCACGATATCACAATTTAGAACACCACCAGAGGGTCTGCGTTTTAGTTGATCCGATTCCGGTAACGTCTAAACGTTGCGGTTGGTAACGAAGGCCCAATCGTCGAAGACAAGCTAGCGTAACGAAGCTACCTTGACTGGCGTTGTCCAGAATGGCACGAATCGTTTGGTAATTGCCTCGGGCATCTAAAATATGTAACAATGCAGTGGCTAACAAGACCCCGGTTTTTGCTGTGCAACTAGTCATTACCGTTAAAGAAGAAGAGTCAGGGTTAGCAACTGCTTCTGATGTCGATTCGAACGAAGATTGATCTAAGATGGTCTTTTCAAAATGTAGCAGCGTGTGATGTGCCGCCCCGCATTTGCGACATCGCGACTTTGATTTACATGCTTGCACCCAATGCGCAGCACGAAAACAATTTATGCACAGCTGTTTGATTTTAACTAAATCGAGTCTTTGTTGAGGCGTTTTAGCCAAAAATGACTTACACGAGTAAGTCGAATGCTGTTCATCACACACAGAACAACGATCCACTGCGTACGATTTTTGTACGCCCTCTGACCTGGCCAGGAAGACTAATTTTGTCATGGGATGCACCCATGTTTGGTAGACATTTGACTGTACACCTACGATTTCTAAAATTCGACACTGGCTTTCGAGAAATTCCAGCAACCGCTCAAACGTTGGAATTTCGGTTTTTAGATTCCGAATATCGACCTCAAATAATCGACGAGTTTCGGAATCTAATTTTTCCAACATCATGTTGGTCCACAAAAAATCCTCAAGATTACCAATTTCCAGTGCCTTAAGGGCATCGCGTCCTTCACGGAAATTGGTAACTAAAACTCGAATATCCTTTGCTGATTCACGATGCAATTTGGAAACGGTGGAGATTTTTTGCCAATAGTGTGTAGCGAGTTTACGTTTGTTGTCGTATCTATCGACGAGAATTTGATATGCGATCGGGTAATTTTGAGCTGATAGAGTTAAAGATTTGATCCAATTTAGAGGCTCCCCAGAGAGACTATTTAACAAATATTGGAATTTGTCTACTGCAGCAAACGCAGCGTTTGAATGGATCGCGTTGTCAAAGGATTGAACAAACGCGGTCCAGTCTTCGAAGGTGCCATTCGAAGTCGAATGTTTTGTCCACATGCGTTGCTAGCGACAGGTTTCGAGCTATGCGTCTCAGGGAACAGAGTATCATGAATCATTTGCATCTCATAGAAACGATTTTCAACCCTTTTTCGAACCACATCTTCCGCTTCATAGTCAGCGTCCGGTTGATTGGAAATGTGGCCAAGGATTACATCGTGTACCCCTTCGAACTTAGTGAAAAGATGACACATGCGGATATAACGTATACGGAACAGTGGCCTCATTGCTTCCTCTAATAATGCCGATTCAGCAAGTTCATACGTTTCCGTTAGCTGCTTTTCCAATAAGGCACGTTTTGCCTTAAGTTCTCTGAACTTTGCTGCCATTTTTATTCTTTCAATTAATGAAATATAAGCAGAAATCGATGATAGCTAAATCGCTTCAATTAGTTACAAAACAAGACTACTACAAAATGTACTAAAGACCACGCGTGCGCACTAAATGATGCCGAACAGACGAAAATAAACGACGAATAAACGAGACGATTTCGAAAGTGGCGAATTAATAATGCGAATCGTTATCAATTGACGCCGACAAACGAAATTACAAACTATAAAGAAAATTACTACCCGCTTGCGATGGTTCAAATACCTAATTCGGCTGTCGAAGGACCAAAATATTTAACGATGAAGAATTGCGGGAGGCTCGTTCGAACTGGTTATGGGATCCTGTATACACTAGTGAGGATCTTGTAGAACTGTGTTAATTGCTTCAACTTGTTATGGAATAAGGACCAAAATGTTTAACGTCTTGCTTTTAGTTGTCACAATTTTCTACTTAGTTGTTTACTATTCCAAAGTGTATGTGATTTTTTTTGAATTTTGATAGTCGAACGAATAAATGAAACTATGCCTTCTTGTGTCTTCTGCCTATACTGAAAAAATTATGTGCATAATTTGGAATCGTCCCACCGTTTTTAAACACCTTAGAAACGAGCATACAATAGTTATTTATATTATTAGGAGTATAAGCAAAGCTTTATGTGCTGTGGCTGATAGGTTGACTGCCGATCGTAGTGAGGCAGCCAAATCAGCCGAAGCACATAAAGCGCTTATACTCCGAATAATATATGTTATTTTTTCTCCAAACGTGTAAAATTATAATACAAAAATAAGCATCTAATTAACAAGGTTATTTCGGGAAACATTACACTTATACGAAAATCGCATTGCCTGATAGACACTTTCTAGATATTACCGTAGCAACCCACCAAACAACAAATTATTGTTTGAGAAAAGTCAGTCAATTTTGTGGCAATGTCTAATTCAGACGAAATTCAATTAACTCCACCTGAAATAGCCGAAATAGCAAGAGCCGAGATTGAAAATCTTCTTCCTACAAAGTCAAGCGGTGTTTATGAAGCAGCGTTCAAGAAATTCATTACATGGTGTTAGGAAAAAAATGTATTTGTTTATTCAGAAAGTGTCCTGGCGTATTTTTCGGAGATGGCCAAAGGGATGAAAAGTTCAAGCTTATCGTCGCATTATTCGATGATCAGGACATTGTTAAACCTCCGACATGATGTTGATAATTCAAAATATTATATAAAATATTATATGCTTAAGCATATAAAGTACTTTATCTGCTTAAGCATATAAATGAAACTTCTACTAGCAACATTCTGTCATTTAAATGCCACTTTTATGACGTTTGGAGAAAAAATAATATTATTTGGCAGCAAGACGGATGCCCTGCCCATTCCACTCTTCTAGTGAAAGAATGGTTAACTTAACATTTCGGAGATAGGTGAATAGGAAGATTTGGTCCAGTTCTCTATCTCGCTAGGTCGCCTGATCTCACTACGTTTGACTTTTTTATGGGGAGTTTAAAAAAAAAGTTTACAAAGATGACCTGCTGCGTGACCGGGAAGTATTAAAAGCGAGAATGCGAGATGCCGTTAATGAAATTAATGTACCAGGAATAATTCATAAGGTGTATGACGAATTTCTAAAAAGAATTATAAAATGTGTCGAGGTCGGAGGAAGTTATGTGGAGTAATTTTACCCCAAATAATTTAATTTGTATTAGATTTCAAATTTTATGCAATAGTCGATACTTAGTGCTGGCCAATTGTTAGCATTACTATACACTTACGTTCGAATTATTTGTTTGTTTTTTGTTTTTCAACTTTTTGCAAAACGATTGCTAGTTAAACGTAGATATTAACTATTCCGCGACCGCAATTGTATGTCTATTACGGCCACCGAAATGTGCACGATAACTGACACAAATTTCACCATTTTTCCATAGATTAAAGCCGACTTTATCCTGTGACTTTCGTGAAATAATATTTGTTATAAACAAAATAATATTAACATTTGGTTGATTTTTTTAGGAAGTCTATGATATGAAGCAAAAATCAAGCTGCTAAAAAAAATTGTGCACATTTCGGTGGCCGTAATAGACATACAAAATTTTGTTACCACCTCTATCAAATTTTCTGAAATAACATTTATTACAAAAATAAAAAATAAGACTACTTCGTTTAAGATCAATTTCATCCAAAACAAACAAAATTTTTTGCAAAGAATAACTTCTTGGCGTAAAGTTGAAAATAAAATTTTTTCCTTCTTGTCCGCCCCATCCGTGCACACACTGTATATGACTATGGAACTTTATGAGAGTTATTATACGTCTATTTCAGATAATGTGTAAAAGGTTTTTACTGATGAAAGTGTGTTTATATTGCTACCGTCATATCTTATCGATAATGTGTTATGCGTTATCCTATGTGGTAATAGTAAAGTAAATTGGAAGCCCAATTCGAGCGTCGTGTTTCTTACTAATCCAACTTTCAGTCGATAAATCACGCGTGGAATATTTTCGTAACGCGCTAATATAATCGAATATAAATATTTATTGGAAGATAAAAATTATAGGAAGGCACTGCTCCTCCACTAAAAGGGCAAACTATTTTTGAACTTGAAAGTTCCACGATACAATTACGTTCTGCTATGCATAGCCGCGTTAATATTTAAAGTCGTTGTTCTGTCTCGCACTAATAAAAAATATCAACTTTGAAAGTTTCGTGTAAAAAAAAGTTCTCTAGTTCATTCCCAAAACGCTCGTTATGCATGAGCACCGGTGTTTAAATATTAAAATGTGTTTCTTTCATGCCAAGTTTTTACTTGTTCGAACTCCCCGTTAATACGACAAAACTTTATAATGACAAGTGATAAGAAAGGTATTAAAGGAGGGAACTTATCGCCGCAATTTATAAAAAAACATCTTCGATTATTTGTTATTTACAGGAGACTGGTATCTTCCGACTCTTTAGATATGCATTGGATTGTGTAAAAGAGAAAACAAATATGAGTCACATATGGCTTTCTCAAAAGTGCTCAATAAAAGAGCTTCCGGGAGTTTAATTTAAAAAAACAACGAGCAAGCTGCTTTATAAGCTTTATGACTGATTAAAAATTCAGGGGGAGCAGAAACGTCTAAGTGAGGCGACCATTAGCCGAATCGTGAAGTTACTAATAAATTCTCATCAAGCCGGTCCTGATCGATTTTAGAGCTGACGACGCCAGAAAATATCGCCCCAACCCTTCCCAAAGAGATTTTATCTTCATTTCTGGTTGATGAATTCGGCCTCAACTTTAATCCTCCTGGAGTTCGTTCAAAATCATTTTGATATATTTTTGGACTGATACTTTATTTATTAAAAAATAAAAAATAGTGACTCTTACTCTGATTTACAAAGGATTCCTAAATGTCATTCAAAAGCTAACTAATACTGACAGATATGATTGTATTTTCAATTGCCTTTTACTCACTGATATTAATGAAAAAGTGAAATATTCATAATACAATAAACTTGTTTGGGACCGAAACAAAAATCCGTCTTGAACCGGTTCCCAGCTACGCGGATACGTAAATCGGAACCGAGAAAACATTCCTTCGTAGACAGAATTCCAGTTTATACACGTTTGACTGTATTAAAATACAAATATAAAGGGTTTACTGTTTTCTATACGGTAAAACCCACTTGAATAGTGATCACCTAGTTGTGTCATCTTTTTCAATTTGAAAAGTTGGTTTGAAAGTCAAATTAAATAATAAATAAATTTTAATGTTCCAAGTGTGGTGACTATAAACTGGTTCTACTGTAATTATGTCGTTGTAGACTGCAATGTATGCATAGAATAAGATTTAATTAGTTACCGTTCAATACTCGAAATGATAACCGAAATGTTGTAATAACCAATTGGATATTTCTTAAAGTGATGTTAACATCGTTTCGGTGAAAGAAGTTACGAAACGAGAAAGTTCAATTTGACATTGTACATCGTCCAACTAGTTATTCTAAATCACTTTCGTTCACTAACAAATAAACTGCTGAAATTTCTAATACGAGTCAACTTTTCCATTTATAACTCCCCGATGATTACACGGGTAACATCGAGAATGATGAAGGCCGGGTTGCACTTTCTCTGTGAAAGTTTCCTAGACCGAAACCACTTGTCACAAAGACAATCCGACATATCTCTCGTGTTAAACCTGCTATGAATAATTCCGTATTTTTTCAAGATTGAAATGATGTAAAACCAACAAAAATTTAATTAAAAAGGCAGCTCTGGCAAAAAAAGATTTTAAAAAAGTTAAATCAATGGATTCGGCTCTTGTATGTACTAACGAAAGCCTTTCCATCTTCCTGTTTTATTCATTTCTATTTCTAGTACCGCACTAACTTTATCTGATGCTTGCACGTATCCTAAGAAGTCTGAGGCAGGGTGCATCAATATTTTAATTCGAATGGAAAACCTTTGTCGCTACAAAATATTCAAAGCCAAAGTTAATTATTTTGTTTAACTGACGTTTACTGTAATCGCATAAAATCTTCCTAAAGTCTGTCTTGTGTTATAACAAAAGTCGAGTTAATTAGATTTTTTCGGCGGGGAACTCCCCTACAAATTGTATTAAGACCGCATTAAAATTCATGCCCCTGCGTAATAAAAGGGCAATTTTTATATAAAAAAAATTGATGACCGCACAAAAGACTTTTTTACATAAATTGCTCATTTCGAAAATAAGGAGGAATTCTTAAAGGCAAAGCAAATCCCGCTTATATTGTGTAACCGTGCGTTAATGTTCTGATTGATCGAACGAACCTGTTAGCCTTCAGGCCTTCGAGAATTTAATAACGCTGCAATGAATTCTGAACTTTGAAATTTTTTGGGAAAAACGATATCCAATTATCGTTCGCCTTTGTGGTTTTTTCAGAGCACAGGAAAAAATTCCAGTGATTTAATTACTAATACTTCAATTAATTGCTAGTGTAGCGGTGAATCAGGCACAAGTTGATCCCTAATTAGACATATTCCAAAAGTAAGAGTACGATAACGGGCGAGAAAATTGGATGCGGTTTTTTCTAATCAACTTTTTAGAATACCTAAACTTCAAATTTGAGTTTGAGAAAGTTCCTAACGACCCAATTAACTGAATGTATCATTTTCGGTGCAAAAATTCGCAGTCAAGCGACACTGTAGCGTAAACATTACGATCGATGCTTTCTCCTGTCTACAAACTTTGTTTTCAGGTTCAATCCTCACGAGTAACTTCAAACGACTTGAAGATGTAAATTTTTTTTGATTCTCATGCTGCATTATTAACAATTTTGTTATTCGAGTGTGGTTCTCGGAATGCCTGCGAGACAACGTCTGAACTAATTCTTATGTAATCCTGGTTAATCCCACACATATGAGCTTTTCTTGTAGGATGGGATCTTGTAAGTGCAGGTTTCCGCGACAAAATTCCTGGAGATTAAGAACATTAATGCTGTCGGATCTCTACACGGGAATAAAATGGAGCGCTTGTCAGTATTGTAGCAGTGAAGAAACATGGTAATTAGAAATTAAAGGAGTGGGAGTGGGATATCATTAGTACGTTCTATTTTTTAAGATATTTGATAATAAAATAGTACCTACTTTCAATTTCTCGTTTAGTCAAACTCGGTTATACGTTAATTGAAAACAATTAAAGCAATTTAACAAAATGAAAATGGGTAGGTATCTGAGTGTTACAGTGCAGGGTCTGCCACATCGAGCTTCCATTAGAACTTAATGGGAAAAGACTTTTCATAGAATTTTGAACTTATGTTCGTTTTACGCAAATAAATGAGCTGAATCGGGTCAAATTCAGTTGGTTACTAAACTTTGTGTTGATTTTACAAGATTCTACTGATTGTGAGTGGAACTAAGAAATTTCTTCCTTCTTCCCCCTAATTAAGTCAGAACATTGTGGGTTATGTGCAGTGTTGTAGGCTAGTACCTAAATGACATCAAAAAAGTCATATTACCAAAAATCATAAACACAAAAGGTCTGTAAATATTGATAAATTATTTAACCGTCAAATTTGAGGTTAGAATGTTGACCTGTTATTCAATTTGCCACTGAAATTCCTTAGTTCGGCTCGGTTCAGCTTAACTCAGTTAAATCTCACTTGCAATGTGAAACATAAAATAAAATCATTATTGTAGGTCTTTCTGTTACTACGATAACTAATAATAATTTCGTCATTTTAAATGGAACACCCGGTATATTTTTATACATTTGAATGGGGTTTTCTCTTAGCCTTATATCCGTGTTTAGTTGTTTAAGGGGTTACACCACCTTGGCGCTCGGAAAAATGGGTATAAATATAATAACTTTTATTTTACGTGAATACATTATAGTTTCATCAACAATTACAAAAACAAATGAATAAAAAAATTAAAGAATGGCGGCGATATGAGCCGTCAAGTAGGGCCCGCCCTTTTTTGAAAATCCTTGCCGATGGTGGGATTTTTTCTCTGTCCAGTTATATGAAAAAAAAATTTTTTTTTCTTTATTGAGAGCTGAAATGTAGCGCAAGGAAAAAAATTTAATGGCAGCTGTTTGTAAAAAAAATCAATTTTTTACCAAAATTTCGAGCTTTAAGAAATTATAAAAAAAGAAGGCGGCATTCAATTAAAGAAATCATACGCTGCATTTTAGATAATATTATAAAGAATATGTGGTATAAGTTTTATCAACATCGGTTGAGTAAAAATCTCGACATATTTTGCCCACCAGTTTGAAAAAAGTAGTTTCGAGAAAAATTGAAAAGAAAGAAAGTACCAAGATGCAATCGTACTCTGCTGCGCTCACTTTAAATTGCTAGAACTCTGAAAATAATTTGAATTTTTATATGGTTAAACGCTTAAAATATTCATCAAAGTATAAACAATAAATCTAGCCAACACAAGAAAAATGGATTTTCTGAAAATCTCAAGGTGGTGTAATCCCTTAATTTGGATACGCCATTATCAAGTTAACAAATTTTATAAATTAAGAAACAATATTCAGTACAATAGTAACCAAAGGTAACGACTATAATATTTTTTATTATTTATAGGACAAATCAGTCGATTTCTTCAAATGAAACACCCTATATCTCTTTATTTGACAGAATTAGGATAGTAAAGGACTATATTTTTTGCAGAAACGAAGTTAACAGTGGTGTCAGCTAACAGAGCGTTAACTAGATCTATGATTGGCTGCCAGCACACTGCAGTTAACGCTCTGTTAGCTGACAACGCTGCTAACTTCGTTTCTGCAACTGGCCCTTAGTCTATTAATTTTCGAAATATTAAGGCCTTTTTAGATTTATTGGTTTCAAAATGACCTTAATATTGAAAAAATTAAAACTTTAATTAGTTTCAATTACAACAAAATTACTTTAGAATGAGACCAATCAATCAATATGATTTTATAAAAATATTTTAGGATTTAAATTTCTATTATTATTACTTGAAACAGTCACTTGCAGCAATCTACTTTCAACTATAGTTTTTTTCCAATAGTAAAACTGAGACACTTTTAAAAGGGACGTTTTAATTAGAAGGAACATGATTACTGCATTATTGATCGACAAATTAAAATTGCAATATTACCGTTAACGCTGAAAGGCCTATTAAATCGATCAAATTGACAAATTCGATCTTTATTGCATGCATTATGTTAGCCATAAATAGCGACAGAAAACTTTATTACAGCGTTTGAATATAGGCATGTGTTAGCAGCGATTGTATGGGTGTTTGACGGATCAGAGAATTTCCCCCGAGTCCACTAGATTATCACATGTAGGGCACCCTCTATGGACTTCTATCGTCGTCCGCAATAACTCGCTAACCCAATCTATGAATAAATGTATAATAGACCGGCATATTTAGATAGGTAACGGACAAATTTTCAGAAGAAAAACCTTGGCGACTATTTTTTTCGAACATTCCCCAATTTGCATATTGTTCAATTACTTAACTTTCCGACATTGCAATATACACCGCAGCTGTCTCTTCTAAAATTGATGGATTTGACTCGTAATTAAAAAAAAATAAATCAAAAGTTATTAAAAGTGATGGAGTCGCTATAAATCCGGAAACGGGAAATACGGAACGAAATGTGCCAGAATTTCCATTTTAAAATATTCATCTTATTTATCACGGATACTGACACTTTCCATTATCAAGTAATATAAGTTTCAAGTTTTTGTGAAGTGCTTAAATTGGTGTTATTCGTTACTGTTATTTATGTTTTTTTCTCGTTCTTATTATAAATCTTCGCGATTTAGTTTTCCTCGAGTGAGCAGGCCTACGAATATGCTTGGAACGACGGAACGCCATTTACTCTTACCAACTCATATTTTGTCTAAATTTAGTCTCTGAGGTTTACTTTAGTCGTTTTATAGTGCAACGGTGTGTTGTTTAAATGCATGTGTACCAACTACGTGAATTATGATCCCAGTTAGCAAGTTTGTGCTCTGTTACACCTTGCAGACGGGTCGGTTTCTATCTACACAGCTTCGTAACAACATGCATCAAACTTTACGCTATAACTATGAAGATTTAAAAAAAATCAAAAGTTCATATCTTTTTTGACATAAAAAAAACGTAGATACGGCAATAAAACATTTTTATAGCGAATTGTAGCTGAGTTACCTTTAAAGTAACTGCAACAGTAAAATTATGAATTTGCTCTTTCCTTTCAAAGAATAATTGCAGTTCAGGTTAGACTAATATACCTGTGCAATTATAATAAATACGGTACTTGTAAATGAAATATTTTCTGATATATTGATAGATGCAATTGATATCAGAGGCATCCAATGTATCTGCTTGAGGTCACAGGTTTATAGGACCGCACGGTATCGTTAATTCATGATTACCGTACATACCAATTTATATGTTTCGAATTTACTAGAAGCGTTGCAAATTTTAAAATATCTTAAAAAGAAAAAAATTATTGGAAAAAAGAAAAGCAAAAAATTCGTTTATATGTTTTGTTTATCTTATTTTAATTAATTTGACTTACATTAATGACGATTATACCTATGTCTGCCCGTCTGTGCGTTTCTCATGCATTAAATTAAAAAATAAAAATAAAACATTATTTTAAATGGGATTATTTTAATTAAGCTCTGTCTGTATTTCAATGCATAAAGGATAAAACTATTGAAATAAGATGTAACATAGAGCTACAGTTACTTAAACCCAAACATTGATCTAATTTTGTCATTATTATAAGGGCTGACAAAAATTGAATATAACAGAAACAAAAAGCTGATGAAAATATATAAAATATGACTATACTACACAGTGTTTCGTAAGAGAAAAAATCTAATAAACAAATGACTTAGTCATTCCATTGCGAGATATTCTTAGATAGTATCCTAAGATAGTAATTTTGTCTAAGACGTTTGTGATCTACTAAGCTAGTGTTTTGATTTCAACGCTATCTTTAGGGTCCCGTACCTTAAAAAGAAAAATGAAACCTTTATAAGATCACTCCCGTGTTCGTCTGTCTGCCACAGAGGTTTTTCTCGAAAACTAAGTAACGTAGAAACTTTAAATTTGGCATAATGATAGATCTTGATGACGCACACTTATATCGCTTGTCAATAACTGGATAAAAATGTTCTTTAGATTAATATGGGAGTTCGCGTTTGAGTTTCGTTGTGTGAAGACGTGCCGAACGCTGGCGATAAAATAGTTGTTCTTCGGTAAGTTTTTTATCGGGTGATAAGTGTAATCTGAAGCCAGCTGTTTTTAAAAATTGAAATACATTTAAACTTCTACTTATGTTCCCATCTGGGAACTCCGGCCCGGGGCCACCAAACAAAAACAAGCAAAAACAAAAAATTAGCAATGTGTTCAGCCAACCCATAATACAATCAAAAAATGCAATACAAGTACCCTTAGTAAATCCGATGGTCTATCCTACTTCACTTACGACCTCACCTCGTGTGATTCAATATCAAGCGCCTATGGAGCATACTCCGATACCCAATAACCCATATCAAGATCCAAATCTAAATCAGTTTCAAGCAAAATTTAATACCGTCAATGAAGCAGGAGGGAGCAAAGAAATAGCATACTACGCTTCACTCAGTGACGATGACTCGGAAACAAATGAAACAGATACACTAGCAAAGAAACACGATTGGCAAGCGCCAATTAAGAAACGTAAACGAACATCTTTCAAAAAAGTTAATGAAAGCAACACACAAATTAAAATTACAAATAAATACCAGCCATTATCAACCGACGAAACACTAGAAAACACATCTCAGACTATTCGTGAAGAACCAACACAAAAAACCAAAGATCCCAGACCACCGCCTATATACATTTATGGCGTGACAAACTATAAAGCAATGATAACTAACTTAGCGTTAGTAGCTGATAAGGAAACATATTTTACTAAAACCCAGTCAAATGACACTGTCAAAATTAACCCTCACACCGCAGAGACGTACAAGAAATTAATTAGACACCTACGAAATGAAAACATTGTACATCACTCGTACCAATTAAAACAAGAGAGAGCGTACAGGGTAGTTATACGAAATATCCATCATTCGATGCCAGTCAAGGAAATAACTGAGGAATTAGCTGCCAAAGGACACAAAGTCAGAAACATCCTGAATATAAGACATAGAATAACCAAACTCCCGCTGCCTTTATTTTTTGTGGACCTTGAACCTCAAACAAATAATAAAGAAATTTACAAGCTTGAGCACCTTCAAAATATAAAAATCCAAATCGAACCACCCAGACCAAAGAAAACCATAATACAGTGTACTAGGTGCCAACTTTATGGTCACTCAAAATCATATTGCGCTAGACCATTTAACTGCGTAAAGTGTGGGAAAACACACGATTCAAAAGTATGCCAAAAAGATATTAACACGCCCGCTAAATGCGCACTATGTGGTGGTGACCACACTGCAAACTACAAGGGATGCGCTGTCTACCGAGATCTCCAAAAAATTAGGAATAAAAACAACCCAAATATTCAGCGAAGCCACATCGCCTAAAACCAAACTATCATCCCTCAAACACAAAACCAACCACGTCTACTAAATTCACTTTCAAATCCAAACGTTACATATGCTCAAAAAACGGAATTAAATGCCAGTCCAAGCATAACAATCAAACAAACCCAACCAAATCACGAAGATGTAAATATTACAGATAAATTAACAGAATTTCTCAGTGAATTTAAAAACATGTTCAATCAGTTGCTTAATCAAAACAGCATGATATTAACCATGCTAACCACTGTCATAGGAAAACTAGCTAATTAATGGATTCAACATTAAGAATTGCTGCATGGAATGCCAACGGGCTGTCAAACCATATACAAGAAATCACCTTATTCCTACTTAACAATAAAATAGATATTCTATTAATCTCTGAAAGTCATACAACAGAGAGAACTCACATTAAAATCCCACGATACACCGTATATCTCACACATCATCCTGATGGAACTGCCCACGCAGGATCAGCCATAATTATTAAATCAAATATAACTCATCACATAATGCAACCCTATCAGATAAATAAAATCCAAGGAACAATACTCAAGCTAGAGACGTCAAACTGGCCGCTAACTGTTGCAGCTATATACTCTCCCCCACGTCATAACATAAAATCCGAAGAATATGATACATTCTTTCGACTTCTTGGACCTCGTTTTCTCGTCGCCGGAGATTGGAATGCGAAACATATTATGTGGGGGTCTAGACTCACCACACCAAAAGGACGTCAGTTATTGCAATCTATCCAAAACAATAATTTAAATGTTTTATCCACTGGAGAACCTACTTACTGGCCTACTGATCGAAATAGGATACCAGACCTTTTAGACTTCGCCATAACCAAAGGCATTGCCGACACTTATAACAACATAGAGTCTAGTTTAGACCTGAGCTCTGATCATTCTGCAATAATAATAACACTAAGCGCTTACTTAACATTGAAAGAACCGTCACCTAAGCTATGTACAAGACAAACTAACTGGGAACTCTTCCAAGACGAAATCCGTAAAAATATTAACTTAAGGCATAGAATTAAAGAGCCAAAAGAAATCGAAGAAGTAGTACAACACTTCACCGACACTATACAAGAAGCAGCATGGAAAGCTACGCCTAAACAAAACAAAATACCGCCTGAAACCCTGAATATACCGTTGTATATTAGGGAACTAGTCACACAGAAAAGACGTGCACGTGGAAAATGGCAAAGAACGAGAAATCCCCATGACAAAACACAATACAATAGGTTAACTCATCTACTTCACTCTGCTCTGCAACAAGCTCGGAATGATTCTTTTAATCACTACATAACTAACCTTTCACCAAATGATTGTTCACTATGGAAGGCTACCAAAAAGTTCAAAAGACCGGTCGTATCAATCCCACCAATAAGGAAGCAGGACACAAGCTGGGCACGAACTGATGAAGAAAAGGCCAACGTCCTAGCTGAACACTTAGCAAATGTATATACTCCAATCACCGACAACAATATTGATGAAGATGAAATCAAAAATGCACTAGATGCTCCTGGCCAACTATCTCTCCCCATCAAGTGGTTCTCGCCAGCTGAAGTTCGCAAAGTAATTAACAGAACAAATTCGCACAAAGCCCCCGGTTATGACTTGGTGGTGGGAGAAATACTGAAACACCTTCCTGGAAAAGCACTAGTACTACTGACAACAATATACAATAGTATATTACGGTTATGTTACTACCCCATTCAATGGAAATATGCCCAAATCATTATGATTGCGAAACCAGGGAAACCATCCACTGAACCGGCATCCTACCGGCCTATAAGTCTGTTACCGATCGCCTCAAAAATATTCGAAAAACTTCTCCTTATCCGAATTAAGGAAACTGTGCACATAGACGACTTAATCCCAAAACACCAATTCGGTTTTCGTGAAAAACACTCTACAGTACAACAATGTCACCGAATTGTAAATAAAATCAAAGAAAGTTTAGAAGAAAAGAAACTCTGTTCTGCTGTCTTTCTTGATATTCAACAGGCATTTGACAAGGTATGGCACGAAGGGCTATTATATAAAATCAAGATGCATCTACCGAACCAAATATACTTAATCCTTAAATCATACCTCAACGAACGTTACTTCCAAGTTAAGATTAACAACAGACTTTCCACCTTCCACCCTATCAAATCCGGTGTACCTCAAGGCAGTGTCCTCGGGCCTTTCCTTTACCTTCTCTTTACGGCCGACATACCGACTACTGAAGAGACCACAATAGCCACATTCGCCGACGATACGGCAGTTCTGTCGCCAGACACCGAACCCAACAATGCCATCATGAAGCTACAAAACCATCTAGACATGCTGCAGAACTGGTTCAGGAAGTGGAAAATTAAAGTAAATAGTGACAAATCAGCGCAAATAACCTTTACAACTAGACGATGCAGTTGCCCTGGAGTCAATCTAAACAACGTTCCGATCCCAGAAAAAACAGTAGTAAAATATCTCGGACTTCACCTAGATAAGAAGCTCACCTGGAAAGATCATATCACAGCCAAAAAAACTCAACTCAATCTTAAAGTGAAACAAATGTCCTGGCTGCTAGGTAGAAACTCTAAGTTATCTTTAGAGAATAAACTAATCATTTACAAAACCATCCTGAAACCAATTTGGACATACGGAATTGAGCTCTGGGGATGCAGCAAGCCCAGCAACACTAAAGTATTACAAACCTTCCAATCGAAAACACTTCGAATGATAGCAGACGCACCCTGGTACGTATCCAACCAAACTATCCATACAGATCTTGGTATTCCATTCATTAATGAAGAAATCACTCTACATGCCATCAACTCCAAAGGAAGAAGTACCGACCACAGCAGCCAGCTTATCAGTGAACTTTACAATCCACCGCTAGTAAACAGAAGACTCAAAAGAATATGGCCAGAAGATCTAGTGAGCTAGATATATTTGTGGACCATCAATGGATGGTACCCAACACACGTCAACCCACCCTCTCACCACATTTACTTATTACTTTATACTAAAGTAGATTGTAAATTTGCATTGGAACAAAAAAAGAAAAAAAGAAAAAAAAAAAAAAGATTAATATGGGGAGTCAGTTTGGTACCAATAAAAAAAAGTTCAAATTAACATATCGTGCGGGGTATCTTTTGAAAGAGCTAACTGTGACGATTCTAAAAATATTTTTTTTTACAATTTTAAGTTCGGTGGTCTAAATGATACAGCTAAAAATGTCTCCCCTCCCCTGTTCTTCTAGGTTTCTAAAGCTAAAATTTTGATTTTAGTGGGGTTAATAGGTATTAAGCCATAGATTACAGAGAAACTGCAGGTTTCTTCGACAATGTAATAGTTTTGTTGTTTTAGTACGGAACCTTAATTGTGCGAGTCTGACTCGCTCTTGACCGTTTTTTTTTGTTTGTATTTATGTGCTGACGGTGTAGCCTACTTACATTTTCTTCAGAATATTGACCACACACTTTGTTTAGAAGTATCGATAGTTCATTGGTTTCGAGTAGATACTGTGGATGAACTAATAAAACTCGCATAAATGAAACTGTTTGGAGTCAAAATGAAAGAAAAATAACGCACACAGTTTAATTATGCGATTTCTTAATTCATCCACAGTCTAATGTACCGCCATACCTATAAACAAAGCAACGCAGGGTTGTAAGGTCAATGTTTTCAAGTAATAAATAGGCTACGCCGTAACCACATAAATGCAAACAAAATTGTTGAATTCAAAATACATACCAGCTTATTAAATCGTAAACGTCTTACAATTAGATAAAATTGCTATATTAAATTCTTTTATTAGAGATATTTTTGAAACCAATGATTTTAGAACAATACTTTATTACATTTCTTTTCTTATTTTTGCTGTAGAACGACTCTATTATATTTGTTCCGTTTAATTACGTACCCTGTATTTAATCTAAAAAACAAAGTTTGACATACAAAAAAACTCCCGATGCTATCATTTTTTCAACCTTTGTATACCAAATAAAATGAATCGTTGAAGAATAAAGTTTTTTAAATATTTTTATTTTGTGGTTTAATGAAACCTTAAAATAGTAGTTATTTACGGTACAATTTATGGTATAAATTATATACTTGTGTAATTATCACACGTGTTCCAAAAAAACTTTACCCAACGACTCCAACAATCTTGTAAAATGTTATGCTTCAATTTGGCATTTTAAAATCACATTTCATGATATAATACAGGCAGAGGGTAAAACGTTATTAAAAGGGCGATGTAAGGAAAACAGTGAGAAAAATAGTCGTAATCACACTAGTGACTTAAAAAACAACTGCCTTGTAATTAGTTATATATATTGCAATTATTAGATGGATAAAAATTTCAATTTAATTTTAGCTTAATAATTATCCAATTGTTTATAATTAAAATTTCATTGAAAAAATAAATAAATTCTGAAAGAAATCATATGTCACTTCTAGAACGACAACCACCAAAAATGTTTTGTAATTTTTCTACTTTTAAGAAGGCGAAGGTTAAAACCCTAATGTGCAGCAAATGTCCGGCATATTGAAGGGGAGGTTTGCAAAAATTTTACCGTTGCCAAATGAAACTCACGCGGAAGAAATAACCAGGTTCACATACAAACAAAGTATTTCATTGAACAATTTATAAACCCAGTGTCCGGCTAATCGTGACGAATGTGTGCTAAATTATTTGCACCCGGATTTACGGTAATTCCACACGTCACGTTTTGATGTTATCATTCTAACTGTATTTTAAAATGCGCTTCAAACCATACAATATTTATTGCTTTAAATCCTTAAAGCTGTACCTGTCTCGTACGTTATTCATCTTGCGAGGATTCAAACATAAGACAGTCCACAATAAGGCGTTAATAAATGAGACCGAATGTCCCTTTCCGGTCTATAAATTGTTAACCCAATATAAGTTTTACAGTGTCGACCTTTCCCCTGGCGGTGTAAAATACTTTAAAAATTCACAACCAGTCTCACTTATCAAACGGGCGATATTTTTGTGTGCTCATTCGAAAAACACAACCACTCTCGACGTATGCCGCAGTTTAAACTAAAAAATGTTCGTCTGTCAGGTCTTACTTTACAACTCGTCCTTCCAGGATTTGTAACTTGCCACCAGGGAAATGTAATGGTATTTCCCTGTACCTGTATATTCATCGTCTTAGCGAGGATCTACGTGTTCAAGCGCGCGAATATTAAGAGTAAAAAAGCGCCCCCTTTTAAAAATGTATGATGTTGGGGTTTTCGGATGCAAGCGAAATCAGAATAAAAATTAAAATCGACGTTGTTTTTTGGAACTGGATGGCGGAGAATTTCGCGTTCTCATCCGAAGCGGTAAATAATAAAAATATGGAAGACTTAAGATATTTCAAAAGCGGAACGTAGTTCAATCAGAACATCCTCCCCGGGGATTATCTTCATAGATTGGAGGATTATAGCAAATGGATTCGTCTTTAGTTCTCAATCGCTTTTCATTCTTACTTTTGCATTTGCAGGTAGATTGAAAGTGAAGTAAATCATTATTTCAAATCCAATATCGCGTTGCATATAACACAGATTTCTCTACCTTCGGTGGTAAAATTACATTTATTTTAATCCTTTCTGCGTGCTAATTGTTTATTTAAAATGCTCAACAGAAGTGACTTGCAACCAGATACAGTTATAATTACATATATTACCTACTAGAAAAGTTAAAACGATCTTTCAGTTGTTCCTCAAATGGAGGTCAATTTTTCAGTAAAACATTTTGAAATGCTTCAACTTTAAGCCTGATAACAAAACTGAAATTTAATAAAAGATTAGCGTTGAAATAGGAAATTAAAAACTGTAAATTACGACCACATGGGGATTTAACTTTAAACTTATCGAGTCCTTGGGATCACAAGTTACCTTCTAGGGAGATTCAACGATGTCCCGGAAGGACTCGAGATTAATTTTTGTTTTGAAGATTTGGGGAGTGATTACCATCCAAACAATAGCCCAACGTAGTACGTGGCACAATATAATTTTTGACAATAAAACATAAATTTCATTTTATTGTAGAAGCAGATTAAAAACACAAAATTCTTTATCCTAAGCGTAAGGATGAAAATATTGTATCTTTAAATTTATTTCCGGGAAAATCAGGAAAATTTCGGGAAAATTTCGACCGAATTTATGTATATTAAAATGAGCTTTCGTTTAATGGTATAACTTCATTAATTTTAACAAATGAAGTCCGAATTTGCGAATTTTACAAATTATAGAAATACTTTAAAAACGCCAAAATAATACAAATAAAATGTGCTTATAATGGATGATATCTGTATGAGCAAAACAAATACATCATAACAAGACTACATTCACACAAAATCAGATTTTGTAAAATAATCGTTGATTTTTTGCTGTTTTGTGTTGACCAATAAATATGAAGTGGCGCTTTTTATGGTACCAATAATGTCGCATTCTTCTTGCATTTTGTTTACAACTTCGGTGTTAGTGATGCAATTTGTTCAAGGATACGCCACATTCTGCCGTAGCACCACACTTCGAAGGCTTGCAGTTTGTCCATGTATGTACATAAATCTTTTTGAGAGTCTACGTTTCAACTTCATTCAAAAGCACGAAAAAACGTTAATCCCAAAGAAGGGCTCTTTTGTCCCGGGTCTTTCGAGGAATCCAAACTGCGTATTGCTTAGGTCTTCTTCCAATTTTCTATATATTTTTTTGTGGATGATCTTTAAGAACAACTTTCGTTTCGTTTCGAACTTTGGTTCGATAGTCGGAGCATTCTCTTGGATTTGGTTTCTTTGGAATAAGCACAATAGAGACCACCACTGTCTAGGGAATTTCCCCTTGTCGTAGATGATATTGAAAACGTCTAAAAAAATATCAATTATGTCGCCGTCAAAAAGTTTGATAAGCTTTATGGGTGTTATGTCAGGACCAGGTTTCATAGTTTCCAAGGCATATTTTATTTCTGCTCATAATATTTTTAGGTGTATGTTGTTCGCTTCTAAGGCCGGCTTTGGAGGTTTTTCGTCATTAAAGAGTTCCGAGAGGTATGCTTTCCATCTCTTTAATTTGTCCCATGCGTCAGTTATTATACACCCACCTGTCTATTTAATTTTGCTACCAACAGTTCTATTTTTGCTTTCTTTGAATCTTCGTAATAGCATTGGTATGCCATTTTGTTCTGCCTATAGAAAATGACTGAACAGCATTTTTGTCCTACATATTCACTTTCGGAATTGGTAATATTCAAAGCAATATCGTCCGACTTTGAAGCTTCTGCAATTAAGTCTACATCCGTAAAATTCGCAATTGTCTCATTTTACCCCGTATTCCCCAAAGTGCATTTACGGTGTAAGCATGGAATTTACATGATTTTCGTTTGTGTCGGGATTATAGAGGTAAGTGACACCAAACTGCCCGAATTGTAGCAATGTCTGAGTGACTGGAGTGTCCGAATTACCGCAGGTTCGAAGTAGCGAACTTGTACTGTATTCGGTTTCCCAGATACTGAAATCGTTCATAAATTTTAAATCATAAAAAAAAATTATACGAACGTCACAATAAAAATTGATCTTTTATTATCAACATAATTTTAAACAAGGTCAACTTTGTTAATCGTTATCTGCTGTTGAAACGAATTGCTTCATAAACTCGCGGATAAAAAGTTTATTATTAGAGTTTGATTTAAAATTCACTTAAACTGGAGAGGTAATTGTGTCAATAATTGATCGTGAACGTGCATCAATAACTAAGGCACGAAATGTAATTTTGGTGATTACACGGGGTCTGATTTTTTCTTGTGAGATTTTATTAAATTCGTAAAGTCGGCTGGATGCTAAATCCTTGCCTACCATTTTCAGAGATGAAAATTTTCCCCTGAGTAAATTTCACTTTGATATAATTCAACACAGTAACTTCGTACCTAAAATAGTGAGAAATTGAACTTTCAAAGTTGTCACGCTCCTTAAGTATTTATTCTCGTATTAGCGCGAGCCGAAAAATTTTAATGAATTTTTAAGGCGCGAATTCCAGACTAATAAATAGTCCCGTTAACAATTCATACGTTTAGCAAAAAATGTGTGAATAGTGAAAATTTATCGTACGACGACCTTATTATCAAACTGTTACGTGGATGTAAAAATTCATGGCAACTGATAAGAGAAAAGTGGTGGTGTGAAGCGATCAAAAATATAACAAAAAACGTGATCCAAGCACGAAATAGTTATTATTGCATTATGCAATAAAAAATTTGACACTCTCGATTCTGTATGCGACACAAACTAGTTTGCATGCCCTACACGTTTGAAAACTACTTGCGAGAACGTTGCAATTTTAGCTCACTTTTATGACCTCCGACCTTTCATCGCCGCGTAAAGCTGGAGCAACAATTAAAATTGGAAAATCGGAACATCTAACAACTTCATTCTGCTACCTAAATAATCTTTAATTAGCCTTTGGTTTATAAGAATTTTTAAAGAAAATATGTATGTATTGCATGCTTAAAATTTAAATAACGTGTTTTCTAGCTAAAATGAAATTTGCATAGCTCGAATTAAGTGAATTAATGTGAACACACTTGGTTTGAATTAGTTCACGTTATCGAGCGTCTGCTGTATGTACCATTCCGGCACGATACCTGACACAAATTTCCCTATTTTTCCATAAATTAAAGCTGGCTTTATCCAGTGACTTTCGCGAAATAATATTTGTCATAAACAAAATAATATTGACATTTGGCTGATTTTTTTAGGACGGCTATGATATGAAGCAAAAATCAAGTTGCTAAAAAAATCGTTTACATTTCGGTGGCCGCAATAGTACATTATCAATGTGATACAAAAACTGCAGAACAATAAAAAATTCTCACTTGGTAAGGAAAATTTTGTTCGGTCACACTGTAATTCTTTCTTTTGTAATCAATGTGATACAAAAACTACAGAACAATCAAAAATTCTCACTTGATAAGGAAAATTTTGTTCGGTCACACTGTTATTCTTTCTTTTGTAATTATATTTTAACGGGGAAATTTGTTTAAGGCCGGCTTTGCCTGGTCATCAAGGGCAATGGGGGGAAATTGTGTAAAATGACATAGTCGTTAAAATGACATACCTACCTCGTATTTCTTAAGTTTTACGGGGCCAGCCTATAGATACACAGGGTCCATTAACTGAATAATTGGTAACCCTGCATGAGGGAAAAATGTCTAAGCGTGATTTCAAACGATTTGGTTTTAAACGTATTTTAGAAAATGAAGTTAAAATTTTTTTTTGCTCCGTGATATTGAGATTGTTACTGTCAAATTTATTCAACTAGGACAATTATATAATTTATTAGGAACATATTGATGTATGAATTAGCTTTTTAGTAATACGTGAAAAGGGTTCAAAGCCATTTTTTTCAATTTGATGTCGTATGTAAAGGAACACATCATGCGGCAGTTGCAATCAATCTTGTTCGGAAAGAAATTAAAGCTAATTATTAATTAAATATTTAGTAATTTAAATTAGGTGTGACTTGATAGAAATATTCATTGATAAGTGTTCTACTAGTACCTAATAAATATTAAAATGAAGATTTGTGTGCAGTGTTAACTACATGTTTTGTGTAAAAATCCCACCCGTGTTTTTAAGATTAAATAGTTAAAAAAAAAAACATTAAGGCCACACACTATAAAGCTGTGACAAGTTCACTTTCCTGAGATTATAATCCTGTATTTTGGAAGAAAAGGGATTGTATTGTTGGCTCAATTTGCCTTATAATTTAACTGTTCTTGGATATAATATTACTTCGGAAAAGTATGTCATTTTACACAACCTTCCCATATATTTTTTCTCCCATCGTCCTGCAAATGACAGTTTCCTAGCTTACAAGCACTCAACAAAGTGGACAATTCCTGTAGTGATCTCGCTATGTAAACAATGAACGATAACAGTTCAGGAATATCCTTCACCAGGAACGATATTTCTGACCTGTACTGAATCAGCATCTGCATTGATTAAAAGAGTAGCAGAGTATTAACGAAATCAACGGTCCAAAAATTACGCACTTCAATTACTTGTCTGTAGTTTTAACCTTTTCGATATTTTGGAAAATTTTAAATATTTTGATAAATGAAAGGTATGTATAGTTTACTATTAGCATCAACCTTGGCATTGAATAATTGACCTAGAGCGTGAATTATTTAGACTTAGTCGATAATTTAGCAAAATTAGTCAGAGTGACGTTTTCAAGTGGTAGTAAATCACAAATTTCACTATAAACTGCACTTTTGATGTCGCGACGTCTGGAGGTGTAGATGAAATTAATTTTTTGCTTTCAATATCGCTAATTTATTGTTTCTATGCAAAACACAAATCGATTTCATGTCAATACCACAGGCTGCGTCAAACTTGTTTGGCATAACTGCCATTATGTTAAACAACTCATCGCATCGTAATGTAACAAAATGTTGTTTAAAAATTGTATGTGCAGCTCGTGCCTCGGTTGCAGTCCTCGGCCGTCGCTTTGACCTTAAAATCCCTTCATCGGCCGGGAATATACCACTTACTAACCATAGAATATACTGTTGGGATTACATAAGAGCAAAGTACAAGTAGTACGGGTAATTGGTTCCACCGATATCCCGAATTGTTTGAAACGGAACTAATCGGGGAATTAAATATATAAAAATGATAATTAGTTCCAAGAAAGAAGGCGGTTGGATACATAGCAGACCCTGTACTAGTACTAACATTGCAGACCGAATGGGAGACTATGAACCACGTCCGCATTCAACTAGATTTGATGCTCAAAACTTGCAACTTGCTGTTCGTCCCATTTCTTTATTACTAGATCCATAAGCTACGTTCAATATTATGATCAACTTCCATAATATGCTTTGACAAGGTTTTTTGGCGTGCTAGTGTGAGGGTTTACGTAACACACCGATTTGCCTAGACGTTTTATTTAAAACGGCACGAGTAAACATGTAAGTAAGATCGACTGATCGGTTTTAAAGATGCGGATGGATTCCCTGAAGCCCATTGAAAATTTTGTTTTTATGCAAGCTTCAGGGTGGTTGGTAGTACTGTTTGAAAGGGCAGTTTCCTGGAAGGTCCAGCGCAGGCGGTACACTTACATTTATGTTATCGCCTTACTGGAATGGTTCTGATTTGTTATGGTGAAATCGTTGGCGGTCGAAGGCTTGGTAAGTCGCCACAGTTTCAACCATTTCAATAATTTTTTAAAGTTGTTCAGACACTTGAACGTCGTTTTCTATATTGCCCTCTATCCTCTATATAGAGTCTATACAATGGGGAATCCCAAAACAAAATTACTTTTACACCGCACAAAAATATACCACACAAGAAAAGACATGACATTTATATAAAAAAATAATTTTCTGTATTATTTTAGTATTTTTTGGGGATTTAAAACCGGAGTATAGTTAATCTGGACAGATCGATACCGCACTATACAAAGTATTCTCGTGTAATAGTCCAATACCCAATAGGTTCTTCCAATACGGTCCTATTGTGTAAAATATTAATCAAGGAAACAAAAGATTTCTCCAGCAGGTACACCCATTACTGGAAATATATCTACCTGATCTAACCAAGACTGTATTATATTTGTCAATTGCCACAATTTATATACCTTGCTTATTCTGTTTTCTATAAAATTACACATAAACCACGTGATAAATTCCTTCTATATAATGTGAATAGAAATTTCTTGTTTAAAAATAGTACAAATATAATTTTTTATTAACTGACGCTTGAAAATCCATCTTAGGTCGAATTCACCGACAACGCTTAGACATGGTGATGGCAGGTAAAAACTTTCGTTTGAGTTCGGAGTATAGGTAAAGAAATATCCGAATTCAAACGAACCTTTTTCTACATGCCTTTCTCCGAGCGCTTAGCTATTGCCATGTCTAAGCGCTGTCTCTGCATACTACCCTTAGACTCAAGTAACAAGAAACTGGTATCGTGTATCATTTTAGCTGGATGGGTAGTACAATCAAATAATCAGTTTTGCAGGGTTGTGAAAACCAATTACTCATCGGCTGCCAATCACTAATAAAATAAATTTTTGTTAGGCATGCACGTACGGGCTGGTGAAATCAAGAAAAATTAACCGTTTGACCTTTCTTATCATAAACCAATAAATTCAAAAAACTTCGACGGCTGAAAACTGGAACGCGGCAAGCAATGACCGTCCATGAGTCCGTGTAAGGGGGCCCTGAGTTTACACTAATAAATATGGAATAATAAAATGCTTTTTAGTAACTTATTGAACATTTTCAATGACAAGACGATCCTCTACTAATTACATATTTTAATACCGGCAATATTGGAAACTAATATTTTGAGTGTAGGTGAAGTTATTAAGTGAAATTAAGTGAAATTTTTAAAAGAGCTGTAAAAAAAAAAAAAAAAAAGTTACTAAGCAAAATGATAATTTTTTTTTTAATGGTTTCTTCTGTAAATGGAGAAAGCACTTTTACAATACCTACTGTAGCATGTGAAAAGTTTGTGGAATTAAATGATCACGCAATTTGATTCATATTTTATTCAATGGAATTTTTCAAACTTTTTTTGCTTAATTAATTGTACCTACTTGCACGGAAATTTCAGTAAAATATTTTTAAATTATCTGCCACTTTCCCAGTAGCGCAATTATAAAGGCACTTACTGTTAACGCACCTTATTTTCGAACGATAAAACCATCATCAAGGCCATTTCAGGGTTGAAATATTGCAGAAACATTAATAAATATAAAAGCCTGAGAAAAACTTCCAAAGCGGCAAATTCGATTTTTTGCGAAAAAAATTGTCACCTTGGCGATATCATGCAAAAATAATTCCACGCGGATGTGTTTGTCGTGAATTTTGTAATAACTCCTGCATTACAAGCAATAAATGTTACACCAGAGAATTCGTATCGCATTTTAAATTTTATGACTCTGTGGGTGTATCACAATTTCGCTTCCCCGACTAAATTTTTTAAAACAAGAAGCGGGATAAATAATTGGAAAGTTGGGTGTGTTTGGTCAAAATTGAGCGTAATTTTTTAAAAGTTGTTCGCTCCGATCGGAAAGTTTATACACGAATTACCACTTTGGAAACAAATTATTCGTCGCACAGTGAAAGAAGAAAATAAATTATTAAAGCACCTTACCTCGAATCGAATTTGGTTCCATCGGCTAAAGTTCCAGTGTAGTGCATAGTGAGCATATCACCATTTTTTGATTTAACTTCACAACCTTCTGGAACGCTAACAACGTCAATTTTTAGTTTGTCTTCACATTTCGTTAATGTGATAAGTACGAAACAGACCGCTACGCGCGCCAGGGACCTCATGTTTTCAACGAGTTACGATTTAAAACTGGCTCAATGAACGCAACAAACTTGCCACGATGCCGTTGCCACGCTGCAAGTGGGAGACTTCTTCGCGTCACGTCTTTCTCTAACCTGTGGGTGGAAGTGGAGATGGAACAAATGAAAGCCACAGGTCTTATTTTGATTGGCTAGACTTCGGTTGCGATTACACATGTGGATAGCGCTATTTCGGTAAATAGTGTTGCGCTTCGTTAAAAATTAAAACTTTTACTTTTAGCTTTTTTTTCTAGAAGCAACGATTGTGGACGATTAGCTTAATTAAAATGTTGCGAAAATCATGAATTGATGTAAATTTTGAGAGCAAAGGTTTGTATGATTGCATACAATCAAGCAAAACAGATTTTTAAAAGAAACAGGAAAAAATGCATGAAAATGTATTTAATTAGCTACAATATTGTTCCAATATAGGGCAGTGTTAATTGAACGTTTTTATTATAGCGACGAAATGGCAATATGAAAACAAATCTTTACAATATTTAGAAACAAACTGCGGTGTGCTGGCAGCCAATCATAGATCTGGTTAATGTTCAGTTAGCTGACACCGCAACTGGTCCTAAATATCTTAGATTTGTCTTTGAACACCTGTATGTACTTTTATAATCATATTGGTTTCAAACAGGGGAATAATCAGAAACGCAATGAAGATCGCTATAAAATTAATAATTCAGTACCTATTCACAAGATAAACCACTTGAGTATATAGAACGATTTCGTATCGTTTACATTTTTGAATCAGTGATTCCTAATTACTATAAATATTAACCTAATTATCTAATTAGAAGGCAACTGGTTCTGCAACATTTATTAAGCTATCACACTATCAAATTAGGTATACAGATATTTTTCGACATTCCATACCATTTTTTATTTTATCGCACGCTTTTTGTCTAGTACGATACGCAAACGCGTGTCGTAATAATCTCAGTACGAACGCAAAGTAGAAAATAATATATTATGATAATTGAGTTTAATAAGAAGCATTTTGTCGCACGCACGGGTTTAGTGCACGACGAGCTTGCGAGGAGTGTCCCTAAAAGAGTAAGTGCGACAAAATGCCTTATAAACGAGGTATCATACACTATTTTTTCTACTTTGCCACATTTTTTAAGCAAAAACATGAAATTTCAAAATCTAGGGAATTTCGCGGCATTTGGCAAATACATTAAAGGCGGCTATGGAAAGAAATTAATTTAAATTGTCATTATTTCAATAAATTCTGTAAATGAACTTCGCTAAAGATGTTTTAGAATTTACGCCTCCAGAAATACGATTTTTGGCAGAAAATACAATTGGTAATTTGCTACCCACAAAATCACGCCATATTTACGAAAAAAAAATACGGCGAATTTGAAAATTGACACTGTTAATTTAGTGTTGACAGTAATGTTAGGTTGTCACAGAAACAAGTTGCCAAAATTAAAAAAATAAATTACACTGTTTTTAGTGTTCTTTTTACCGCACGCCTTTTGTCTAGTACGATACGCAAACTCGTGTCGCAATAATCTCAGTACGAACGCAAAGTAGAAAAAATATTTTATTAAAATAAGTCGAGGTTCTAATAAAAAAATTTAGCATGCCTTGGAAAACAATAAGATCATCACGTGATAAATGTCATTTAAGTGTCAATATAAGAGTTTCATTCAAAATTTCAGCTATTTTATGATTCGAATTTATAATTTTTATGTGAAATAACGCAGTGATCATGAATAATAATGAATTGACTGAAATATTTTATTCAAATAACAAAACCAGTTCAAGCAAAACAAACAAATGCCCTTATCGATATTATTCAAATTGACCACCATCTCGTTGAATGCACAACTGGCACCTTCTAGTCACTTCATAGGTTGCATTCGATATAAAATTAGAAGGAATTTCGCGACAAAATTCTTTTCTTTCTTTTTTTTACTGAAAGCCCGACTTTTTATAAAATATTTAATTTTTTGCTCTCCTTAATATTACTTCAACGTCAAGTTATTAGATATTATTGGATTTAGAAAACAATCTTCTACCACAATAAATAAAAAAATGTATAAGTACATTGCCATTTGAAAAAAAAAAACAGTTGACTGTCGCTACGCATTGAAGTTAATGTGGGAAAAAAATCCATATAAATACCTTCTTCTAGTACTTACTCGACTAATTTATATTTTTTTTATATTTATATATTTTTTTTTAAATCGGGCAATAAATAACTGAGTTAGAGCGTGGGACATTTTTTAGGAATCACCCTGTATAATTCCCAGCTTTCCTTTGCTTTTTGTCGTTATTGCTAACTGCATTTATCGTATTTTCAAAATCTTCACACGTCTGTATGAAAGTATGTAGGTATAGCAATTTTTCGAAGGTAATTTCTTAGCATCTGAAGAAAAACTGAAAATATTAGTACAGGTAGCCCTAGGTTAACGCCCGCTCGATTTACGCCGATTCACAATTACGCTGCTGCGCAATTCGCCGTTTCGCCGTTTACATAATTTTGTAATTCCTCGATTCTCCCTATGTTAGACTGATTTTTGTTTCAGTGTTGACGTATTTACTGAGCCGCGAGGTTGTGCATTCGTTAAAACAAAAATTTTTATTGAATATATTTATTTCTTCTGTTTAATATTGTTGGTTTTGTATACATTTACATCACTGTAAATATGGGTTCACTTTACGTCGATTTCATTTGCGCCGATTGTTGTAGGAACGGAACTGCGGCGTAAACCGAGGGCTACCTGTACATATAGCGCGCTATTATCAATTTCCATTACAAAAAATAGCCAAAATAATTAACTAGAAGAATAAATGTGCCGAAATATGGAGAAAACAGTATGTTATCAGAAAATTATCACTTAAAAGCAATTAGGTAAGCATTGTGGACTTGTCTTTTTATTTTCAGACACTGACAAGTATTAAAATAATCACATATTTCTTGAAAACACCTGTCACTATTTTCATGGGTATTTAAATGAAATTTTAATCTAAACAGTTTATGATGTAATTCAGCAAAATCAGCAGAATTAACCCTGTATCATTAAATACAACGGTGCGCACGATTACCCGGCGCCCCACTTTCAAGTGAACAACTGCAAAACATAAAATGCATGAGTGACATATAATAGTAATTTAATTTATTGTAAATTAATTGATGCAAAATTGAATTAAAACACCATACCAAAAACATTCATAATAAAATAATTCCTCCTGGGTTCCCTTGACACGTTTTGATTATTTTCTAAGTTGTAAGTATCTGTGGTCCCTGTATATTTTACTAAGATTTTATGGCTACTGTTACTCAAAATAATTTACAGAGAAGCTTCTAAACTCTGTGTTTACTTCAACTGAACCGTCTCGGTCTAATTTGTTTTTGATAAATATAGGGCAACTTTGAAGGTTGCATTACTGATACACTAAAGGATTTAAATACAATATTCAAGAATTATATTTTGGTGTGGATACGTAGATAACATCTGCAGGTAATTTTGTTAAAGGGCTTAAGGACTGTTGACATACTAATTTTAACACGTACGCGCCGGAATACCTCAGATTCAGTATTTATTTAGCAGTTTAATTAGACTTTTGAGACTTGTTTAAATTAGGTGAATTGAAATACAACGAATTGCTTATTTCATTAAAGTACCTAATGTATTTTGACTCATGAATATTTAAGAATAGAATTATTTTTTTTGTGGGTTTAATACGGCTCAATAGTCAAGGCGCTGTATGGTTGTAAGTAGGTACTGTTATTTTATTTTTAAAAATAATTCTAATTTCTATAAATAGTCGTATAGTGAGCAACAAAAGTAACGCAACCATTCGATAAACTGTTAAGTTTTGAAGAAAATCGACAAATAGCTTAGTTCTTAAATTTAACTTTGAATCATAATTTATAATAATTTTATATACAGGCTGTTTCTTGTCGCAGTAATTACGTCATCATTGATTTTTTGAACTGTTAAAACGGTGTTATAAAAATGTTAGGTGCTAACATTACAAAAAAGTTGTGTTTGATGCGTTACTTTTGCCGCTCACTGTAATAAAAACGAAAATATGAAAGTAATGAAATTTGTTTAAGAAAATATAAAATATTAACTTTTTAATTTTTTCAAGTAACAATTTTGACGTACACATTACATATTTTATGTTTAAACATTCAACTAATGCAATTTATAGTCTAACGATTTGTTAATATTCTTGTATGCAAGCAATGTTTTTAGCCTTTAGAATTAAAAGTTTTTGAGCTTTTAGTTAAAGTTATATTTATTGATTTCCGGAAAGAAATAAACTTTCTAAATAGACATATCAGAATATTTGTCTACTTAATTTAATTTTATTACACACTATTATTAGTCTTGAACAAGGTGACACATTAAATCAAAACATTGGTAATACTGGGTTATCAACGAATAATTTCGAGTCTTGCAATTTCCAAATGCGATCAGCCATCCACTCTGTATTCGAACGATGAGAAAACAGATATGATTTTAATCTATGATGGACGTAAAAACAAATGCTTCTGCCACTGCTCGTCTGCAGAGAGTGGCTAGAAGAACCCTTGTGGATATAATTTTTTTTGTGAATTTATAATATTAATGTTCAAAATAGCACAGTATTACAGATAGAAGTTAATTGTGTATTTTTGGTTGCATTTGAATCATCTGATCTCGACATCACGTCGTAAATAACGGTGCATCGCAATTTAACATCCTAAACTAATAAATTTTTAATTTGTTACATAAAAGTGTTCATCAAAAAGCATTAATTTTAATATATTTTAACTCTTAAACAAGCTGCTCGTATGAAGCTGTGGTTGTATCGTTTCCAGTTCCACTCGTGTGGATAAAATCCAGCAACATTCACGTGCCCCTTTTTCAGCCGATTGTTTAGACTTTCATATAAAACAGATATCATTTACAATCCATTAACTTGTTAAGCGCACCGGTAAAATGTTCCACGCTGTTAAAAAACATTCGACCTCTACCCTCATTAAGTATTTCGATCAATAGGTCAAAATTTACAAACAACGTTGTATTTAAGATTAAAATCCTTGTGAAACGCTAGGGTCCTATTTGAATGTTCATTTAAAAGGACTTTTATTGCCAATACCGTACCTCGAAATTCTAAAAGAAATTAGAACTCGCGCAAGTTTATTAGTCCTGCGAGGAATTCGCGTTTGCATTATATTCTGCACTTTCTAATGAAATAAAATTTTTGTGGATACCCCTACGGTTGTTGTTATTGGGTCAGATAACAGTTATAGAGGCACCTCGTGTTAAAGATTCAATCATTCTTAAGTTGGGGAATTCATAATTTACTTCACAAGAATTTAGAGCATGAGAAATGGGGCGTGTTTTGTTTGATTTATTTTTATTGTTTACGTTCCATTTATTTTTATTTTATTTTAATTCTTGTTTAGAGAGTTTTTCTAGACCTTAATAAATAATTTACAAGGTGCTATTAAAACACCCATATTTTATCGCGGTCTTGAACTTTGTTAAACCAAAAATTCAAACTCATTAACCAGTTAATTTTATTTATGGAAATAAAAGTGTGCTCGATTCGATTGGTGATCTTGTAAATGCTTATATGCCTAGTGGTTGATTAAAACTTTCCGCAACAAATCCAATATTTAAGTATTATTTTCGTTTTCTCTTTTGTTAATCATTACCTTTAGACATACATGATTTGACCACAGCCTTAAAACAAATATGTATTAAAGTTGGTTATTTATAACATGCGCCCCTGAAGATTTATAAACGAATTAAATTTCTTAGTTATAATTATTTTATTTTATGATATTTTTTAGAGGCAATTATTTAGAAAGAAACGTTTATAAATTGCATTGTTTTATTGTTTATTGTTTATTCTTATTGTTTTATTTTAATTTATTAGATTTTCTCCTATATTTTACTTCAAAAGAAACAATTTCTGGATCTTGTTTTTCATTTCTACCGTTGACTTTTCTCATCGATACTATTCATGTAAAAATTGTGGATGGGAGTGAATTTATAGGCATCGGTCCAGGTATTGCAGGTATTGTATAACGTAATGTAATAACTCAAATTTGGATTTCTTGGCATTTAACACATTATTTATTACAACTCTACATTTGTTCATTATGCACAATTGACAATAAAATTTTATTACAAAGACCTTCGACAGATGTAAGCATGATGAAAGACATCAGTGTAGATGAACAAGATAGTAGAATCATCAAAACGCGACAATGCTATTGGAAGACAAGTCGTCAGAGCACATCAAAATCAGAAGATGGTATGTCAAGGCTGTGCGATTTTTCCAATTTTGTTTATTGTATATTAGAGCGTCCATTGATAAATGCTTTGACCAGGGAATCAAAGTTAACGGAGAGATCATCACTAACATCCATTATGGCAACGACGCTGTTCTGATATTAAATAGTCTAACAGACTAGCAAGAGATGTTCGATAGAGTTGTTTAAACAGGAGAGGAATGTTGAATATAAATAAAACTAAATTTATGTCGATCATCAAATCCCCAACGCTCGAAAGAATCAGGCTATCGAAAGAGTAGCCACCTGTACATATTTGGGCTGTACACTTAATAACCAATGGGACCATTCAAGATAAATAAAATGTAGAATGAAGAAAGGCAGAAACTATTACTTTGCGATAGAAATCTTAGTCTAATACTAAAAAAATATATAATATCTTGTTACGTACACTCCACCCTCCTGTATGGCGTAGAAGGTTGGACTGCAAGTGTTCGAAATTCGGGTATATCGACGACTACGCTGTATTTCTTGGATTGAAAGGCTAACCAACGAACAGGTTCTCCACAGGATGGAGTGCAGGCTTGGGATTACGTTTAACGTGAAATGGAGGAAACTGGAATACCTGGGACATATGAAGAATAACAACAAACATGGGCCCAGGGGAAAGAAAAATGTCATAGTTTGCGGACTTAAGGAAATGGTTTCCAAGAACATCTACCGAACTCTTGTTATATTTCCTGTAATAATAGTCAACGTCGGAATGGGTAAAGAAAAAGAAGAAGAAGAAATAAGCGACCTGTGCTTTGACTTTAATAAGTTTTTGGAAGAAAGTTGTAGATCTTTTCATCCCCTAAATTTTATTTTTTATTTTCATATTTTAAACTATTTTCAGTTGCAATCTTCTCGAATGTCACGAACTACTAAAACTAGTCTCGCGAGACGTTTCTTAGAATATTATAAAAGGAGTCTGTTATACAGGTGCCCCAAAAAGCGATAAATATTTATAGGGCACACAATGCAATCAGTTAGTTTAGTTTTTAATTATTTAACAGTAGGTATGTGTATCAAACAAAATGTTCGAAATGCTCTCTTTCTAGACCAACACGGTATCTACACCTTCTTAGAAACGAACTTTGAACGCTTTCAGACGAGCTTGGCCTAATTCAATTTGTTAGACAACTTGGTTTAATTCGCTGTTGCAACTGTGCAAGATTGTTTACTGGTATTGTTTGGCTCTACTAAACTTTCTAGGTAACCCAAAATATAAAAGTTTAAATGAGTTGCAAAGAAAATATTAAGTAAGCTCACACAATCAGGTGCTATCTCGAAAACTGTTGATTCGTGTATATTAAAACCTTGTACCTTATTTTTGATTATATTATATGCCCTATCAATTTAACCCTTTTCTTCAAAACCCTGTGCATAGCAAACTTAAATATGACGAATCTTCAATGCACCAGGAAAATTGTTGTCGCCCACAAATTTTTTTAATGGATGTTGTATATTGCATTCCATTGAAATAGAACAATGTCCGTGTAATTGATTTTAACTTTTTAATGCTTAAAGTTTTTAATAACAACTTTATTATTGTAGCAGAATAAGTTATAGGACAATCATTTTCAGAGAACTAAATGATGTAAAGACTAAAACGACGTTTTTGAAGAACGGAAATTTGGAAAATTTATGCAATGCTTTAACAAACAAAACATGTAAGTATTTTAGTTACAATTGTTTTCCTTTTTCCATAATAACATTTTTTTTTTAAATTTTCACTTACTACAAATTTAACACCACAAACATTTTAAAAACACATTTTTTAAAACATTGTCAATTACACATTATTGAACATTTTAAAAACACATTTTAAAGAAAGTCAACACAATGATTAAACTGAAACATTTATTTTTTTCAGTTTCGTGCATCCATCGTCAGTAATCATTGCATAATGTTTGTAGTGTTAAATTTGTAGTAAGTGAAAAAAAAATTAAAAAATGTTGTTATGGAAAAAGAAAAACAATTGTAAGTAACTAAAACAATTATTACATAACAAGGGAAACCTGATTTAAATAAAATTACTCGTATCTATCTCTAAATATATGGCTCAAACTCAAACTCAAACCTGATGATGATTCATCAGAAAAAAGATTAATGTTTCGAAGTAACACAGCTAACGGGCAAATTTCACATGTTGATGATCATGACGTCGTTGAACTGTATTTAACGGGTATTGTCAATGCAGCAGATGTAGATGATAAATTATTGAATGATAGTATTTATTTCTGAATGATACACAACAGTAAAAATAAAAAATAATTTGATAATCTCCTATGAAACAGAAGCGAGAATTTTGTTTATAATAAAGGGTCCGGCAATGAAACGGGATGATTTGAGATGGGGTGTTGTAAAGCTCGTTAGGTGGTGCTAGGGGCGAAGGTCAACAACTCCTCACAATCAGCATGAGTTGCCATTTAACTATTAATTTAATTATTATTTAAAGAATAAATTTTTTATTGATTTATCACATGTAACAGGAATAATTCTTTGGCATACAATACAATAAAGCTTATTTCTAAATACTACGTTCGTCAAATGTCCTTCAAAAAAATTTGTGCATTTCTGGAGTCGGTTCTGGAAGTTTTACATGACCTTTCGTAGCATATTGAGGGGTATTGCAACAAGACCGTTGAATGGCGGTTTTTTATGGGGGTCCTAAAAGCAAAAATGTTTGAAGCCGATCCATTCAGAACTATACAAGCCCTTAAATAACTTTTGTTTTTAGGTACCCCCATAAAAAAGCCATATAACGAGATTGAAACAATATCAAATGGCTATTCTTGTTACACGTGCAAAGTTAGTAACAAATTCAGTCTTCCAAAAATAGTTAATTTTCCTTCTAGACAGTTGAGTGCGCTGAACGCGACCATCGTACACTAAATGGTAACTCATACTGATTGTGAGGAGTTGTCGACCTTCATCCCTATTACCACCTAACGAGCTCTACACCCCACCTCAAATCATCCTGTTTCATTACCGCACTACCAACTTTACATCCTCAAGTTCGTTGAGTACCAGATTGTGAAACTATCGGAGACTTGCACGAACACTATCAACATTTGTTTTTTTTCTTGTCAATGACGGACAAATGTCACTTGATCGAATAAGTAATGTACTTCAGATCAACATCATCATTAATTTATTTTTCTACTTTGGTATCATAAGTGAGTTTTTGTGAAACTGAAAGTAGTGTAACAAAGGGACTTTTTGTGAAACGGCTTTTGGTTTTGTTTTTATACTTATTACGTTGGTATTGCAGTAATAGCACGCTGGCCGGCGTCGGGCATCTCTACCGAGCTCCTGTCAAGGTCAAGCCAAGTGTACAGCTTAATTCTTCCATGACTTATTCACAAAAATATCAAACTCGAGATTTTAAATTTGAAGTTTTAGTTGACATATGACACATGACAAATACCAACACAACCAGTACCTAATCCTAAAAATCTCTAGAATATTTAGAAAGCACAATTTTCAAATTTTCTTGAAACTAAGAGCACCAAAGTAGAAAAAATAATATATTACACTCGTTTTGTAAGACGTATTGTCGCACTCATGACATTGGAGCACTCCTCGCTTCGCTCTTCGTACCCCAAACTTATTCGTGCGACAATAGATCGTCTTATAAAACTTGTATAATAATATACTATTTTCTACTTTGGTATCATAAGTGAGTTTTTGTGAAACTAAAAGTAGTGTCACAAAGGAACTTTTTGTGAAACCGCTTACTTATTACGTTGGTATTGCTGTAATAGCACGCTGGCCGGCGTCGGGCATCTCTACCGAGCTCCTGTCAAGGTCAAGCCAAGTGTACAGCTTAATTCTTCCATAACTTATTCACAAAAATATCAAACTAGAGATTTTAAATTTGAAGTTTTAGTTGACATATGACACATGACAAATACCAACACAACCAGTACCTAATCCTAAAAATCCCTAGAATATTTATAAAGCAGAATTTTCAAATTTTCATAAAACTTCTTAGTAGAAAAAATAGTATATTACACTCGTTTTATAAGACGTATTGTCGTACTCGTAACATTGGAGTTGAATAAGTTTCATAGCAACTTTATTTCGTTTACAAACCTATTGTGGTAGTAAAAAAAGTATTTATTTTTGTACAATATTTTATTTGCAAATTATCAATCCCAATCCAATTGAATTGCTTTTTCAAATTCAAGCTCACCTCTTATACAATTTGCTTTCTCAGTGTGGTACAACCCTCTCGGTCTTTTTTCCTTAAAGTTATAAAAGCAACTGATCCTCCCGTCGATACAATGCAACGAATACAGTTTGTGAGTGCAGGAACATTTATTTGCCAAATCGCCACAATTTGTTATAACATAAGCTCTTGTGACCAACGCTAACACCAAAATTGAAATCAAACGTAATACGTACATTGTTCTTTTTAGATTGGTGCTCAACACAAAATTTATAACGTAATTATTAAACGTGGAATTAATTGGCTCTTAAAAAAATAAAACGTATTCCAAATAAAAACCGGCTTCCGGGACTTTCTTCTCATCCCCGACATCACCTTCGACCTATAAATAACGAAAGTGCGGATTTCGAAGAAAAAAATTGCAATACAAAGATTATTCCGGGTAATGCGATGATTCATTCGTGCTCCTTTCCCTTCGTACCATAAATTTCGATGCGGGCAATTTTCAGTAACGTTAAGATCATAATTAATGGGGGGTTTCGTTAGTTTCAAGGTGAGCATCAGAAATCGTCAATCATTGACGCGTAAACTACTTTCTTTGCTTTTACTTTTCCATATGCATTGAAATTTGCAATCGTGTCTCGGAAAATAAACGGTCTTTAACTTTCTCCTCGTTGATTTCCATGTAATGCCATCAACCCATCGAGCTCCGGCATCGTGTTTTATTAATATTGAGCGTTAATTAAGTAACTATTAACAACAATTTATTACTATTTCATTAAGATAACGTTCATATTTAATAAAAATTAAAAGACGAGCATTAATCTTGTTTTCATTGTAGGTGGAAAATTCTTATACGTAAATTTTTTCGCTTTCTGATTTCTAAGAGAATTTTGAATAGTTCAAGTACAACACCAACGCAGCCCGAATCAAAGACAGAAAGAAAAGGTGGTTGTTTTTGATAAGAAATACTGCTTTTATTACTATGTACTTACAAGGTGATCATAAATGGCTACGTTCATCAATTGCTAATATAATATTTGAATTTTGAAAATTAAGTGTTCTATAATTTTTTGTTTACTATTCGCAAATTTTTGCTGCATGTTTCAATTCGTTACACTTAATTTTTCGAAATTCAACTACTTGACGAACGGTAGATAGACGTTATTCGTAACTCAAGGTTGCATGTAATTATAAGAAAGCCATAACTATTTTTTAATTATTGAAGAAAAGTTATAAATTAAAGTTGACTGACGCAAATAAGTTTAATGAGCGTCAATAATTATTATAGAAAAGGTAACTCGTTAAAAACATTAAGTATATAATTTCAAGTGTGAAATTAATTGAATTAACTTTTTAAATTTCCACATTTAAATGAGTATGGGTGTTTTTGTATGTTTTGTCGTCAAGTGGGCGGGTTAACAGTAAAATTAAGTGCTAACTCGAACTTACATAACTCGAATTATTCTCTAAGTCGGGTTTTTATTGTGGATCTTGAAGTTTAAGCGTGTCTATATGTAGAATTCCCCCCCCCCCCAAATTGAATTTTGGAACTAATTAATAATTTATAGTTTTGTTGTAGTTTCTGTATTTCGCAGTTTCCACAAATTTAACCTTTTTCACGATCCGTTAGACATTCGACTAAGAGAAATTCCACTGTAATGCCAGGTGCAAATGCAATGACTTCACTTATTATATGTATAACGATGGCACTATGAATCGCTGTAAAAAAGCATGACATAGAAAAGGGTGATTTTGATTAAAGATTTATTGTACAATAAATAGAAAAACATTTTTAATAAAACTTTAATTTTATAATTTGTTTAAAAAAATGGATTAGAAAGTTTAAAACGCTACTTTAGTACAGTAAAACCCGTCATAGTGGACACCCCTCTAATACGGACACCCCTTTTAATGGACACTTTTTTATCAGTCCCGGCATTCCTCCATAAGATTACATTATACAAACACCCCTCTAATGTGGACACCCCTCTATTACGGACATTGGACACTAGTTGTCTTCCCGAACTTGGAATTTCCCCCTCTATTGTGGACACTTGATAAGCATTTTGGAGAAATTATATCATGTTTTCAAAAAAATACTGTTGTAACTTGTGGTGAATTATACAACATCGAAAACGTTTATTTTAAATAAAGGCAATGAACCTGCCATGTATTAATTATCAAATTTGGAAATACATTTTGAGAAGAAAAATGTTCTAATATCTATAAACATAATACATGTTTACGTATAATGTTTAATAAACTGCTTAAAATTTGTAGTAGTTTTGTAAATTTTCGACAAAAATAATTAGGACCCCCTCGAATACGGACACCCCTCTATAGTGGACAGTTTTGTCCAGTCCTTTGAGTGTCCACTATGGAGGGGTTTTGCTGTACATTGTTGTATTAGGATTAAAAGTGTCACTTTTTAGCGATTAAATTTCGAGTACAACATTGCGAGCCAAAAAAAGTAACTTTTAATCCGCATGATGTTTCATTTTTGTCGAGCCAACAATACACGGCAAAGTATATAATACAGTGAAATTCCCCTTTGCGGACACCCCTCTTACACAGACACCCCCCTTGGACGGACAGTTTCTCATGGTCCCGACCAACTCTCATATAATTTGCATTGTGTTAACTCCCTCTTGGACGGACATTCTCTTGAACGGACGCGGACACAAGAAAATGTTCTCTTAAACGGGCAAAAAACCAAATAAAAAATAAACGCCTTGTCTCATTTTTCTGTTGCGGGGGTCGAGGGACAAATTATGACAGAGTGGTTGCAAGACCTAGATTGGAAAATAGCAAAAGAAAAAAGAAACATTTTGTTATTTTTAGACAATGCAGGATCTCATCCGATTAAGAAATATAAAAATCTTGTTTCTGCCCCCTAATTGTACATCAGCTTGTCAACCACTAGACCAGGCGATTATAAAAAAAATTCAAAACTTATTACCGAAGTCTAATACTAAAACACCTGCTAGTAAATATTGAAACTGCTGATACAGCTTTTGGGTTAATTAAGAAAATTACGCCATTGGATGCAGTTTACTTCGCAAAAACCGCTTGGGACCAAGTAACCAAGGAAATGGTTAAAAATTGCTTCCGTAAAACAGGATTTAAGCATGAAAATATACAAAGTGAAGACCAGTTAACTGAGGCTATTACATCTGATTCAGAAGATGACTTACCACTTAACTCACTTGCAGATATCCTCAAAAATAAGAATTTGTTGGAATTGACTGACAATGAAAACCTTAATGATTTTTTGAACTTAGATGAAAATTTGTATGTTGAAGATCCAATTCAGGACTAAACATTGAAAATCCAGTTGAAATACAAGAACTTTCCGAAGATTCTGATGTCGATGAGGTTCCAGTACCAACAGAGGCTTATCCCAAATTATGGTGAAGCTATTACCCTAACCAATCAATTTAAACGTTTTGCCAAAGATCACAAAGATATAGAGTCTTTGGAGTTTCTTTCCAAATTAGAAATACGATTTCTGGACACCATTTTAAAGAAAAAAAGGAGACAAACAACAATATATGAATTTTTCCGTCATTAATGTGACATTTCATTTCATTTTATGTATTACAATATTCTCTTATATTTTGTATGTATTTTGTAAGGTAACAAATCCTTATTTTTTCCTCATGTTTTAAGTTTTTTGTTTATTTTAAAAATATTTACATATACGTTTTAAATGCCGCAATTTCTTTAAGATTTCACTGTATACATATTCTAAAATATAGATAAGCAGAGTAATATCTAAGTAGCCGTGAATTTAATTAGTTGTCATTATTTTTTCAAAAAAAAGTATCTGTTAACTAAAAGGATGAATTTTGAAGAAATGTGGCAGTAGTTGTACGTGTAACTTTAATTATTAATAAAATAAAGTAATAATAATAATTAAAATAATAATAATAATAATAAAAAATAAAGATAATAAAATGGAAGACAATATTTTGTTAGTCTAAGATTAAAAAAATGTTTAACCCTAGCATTAAAAGTGAATATTGCCTTAGTGACGAAGCACTTTTTTTCTTTGTTATAAAAACAATTAGTATATCTTTCAAAAAAGGTATTAAGAATGAGGTTTTTTAAGCGACGCCGACGGGAGAAAAAATTATTTTCATTACGCTGTATTTTACGGCCTGTTAGAGATGTGCGTAAGTACATTAATTACGTTGCAGTAATTAAACATACTACTTAACAAGTTCATAACTGTTTTATGTACTTTCATTTAGTCTCAGTGTGCTATTCTCACACTTAATTTATTACCCTTTAAAAATAATTAAATATGTAATTTCAAACTACCTAAGTAATACTGTTAAATCTATAAAACACACTTAATTAAAAACAAAAATCGTAAATTTTAGAAAAGTACTGATTTTCTTAAACAAAGTTTAATAGTAATACGTTATACATAAAGGGAGAGAAATGCATGATTCTTCCCTCAGTGCGCCTCTGGAAAAATAGCATTCTCTCCCGTGGTGTACATACTATTTTTTTCACGATCGTTAGTTCACAAATCAAACATTTTAACAATAAAAATATGACAATTGTCTTATATGACATTTGTGCTTCAGTGTTGTTTACCGTTAATGCCATTAAATGAGTTTACTGTTTCTATTTTTATTGTGAACTCTGAAAATATAATAATAATTCCCTAGGGACCTTTTTGACATTATTTTCTCCCTAGAGGCAAAATGTTTTAAATATTTCTACTCCCGGCAGTGAACAAAATTAATTATAATAAATTATTTCTAATATTATGCGCGTGCTACGTTGTTACTACAGCATGATTAAATTCTTAATATGTATTATTAAATTTTTAAGCAGACAATATTATTGTTCGGAAGTACCAAAAGGGTTGCACAATAATAAAGTTTTTTGAAGTTACATTATCTAAAAAAGCGTTATTCAGCGTTACTAAATTGTTTACGAGGAATATTTAATTAATTGATTAACATTATAGTGTTCAATAAGAAATATAAATATTTTATTAGCTATTGTTACATTTTAATTTTCTCTAACTCAATTGTTGATGATCTACTTTTCTTTATTTTTGTTCTCTAAATACAAATGGCTAAAGTCTCTATCTATTTTGTACAATAACAATGTCTTCGTGGCATTGTTATAGTATGTACTATTGACGAATTTAAATTTGGGACGACACAATTTATTGGTGTAAACGTTGCTTAGATATGTCTAGAAAAACGTCACTACTTTTTCAAGGTTATGCATGTATCGAGAGAAGATAATTCTAACAATTAAAATTTGAAAATATATATAGCCTACTGTTAAAAAAATCGTCCCAAATTTAAATTCCTTAACTGTACAATTCATTGCAGTAAAATCTAGCAGATCTGCGCAACAAGACGAAAATCAGGCAAAGGCCGGTGTACTGGGTGTCATCAGTTTTACCGCTGGGGTCATAATACCAATTAAAAATTGTGGGGAAAATATTCAATTAGTATGTTACATTAATTGAAATGTATACTTAACACTCTATACAGTAAACCCTCCTATAATGCGGTTAATTTGTACTGCGAGATATAGGAGAACCGAGTTATAAGAGGGAAACTATATATATTACTAGCTGATTGAATAAAACTACCGCGTTATATAAAAACAGTATCGCGTTAAGTAGTAGAGCTATGTGACTACGGGGACAGCGGCGAATTAAATTGATTCGCGGATTAATTGATCGACGTCATCTTTAATCACAACTCTTTAATCACAGATGTAATTACCCTAATTACCGCGTAATTGATCTGATTACAGCGTAATTGATCTGATTGCACTAATTATAACCCTTTAATCACAAATGTAATTGTCCTAATTACCGCGTAATTGATCTGATTACAGCGTAATTGATCTGATTGCCCTAATTATGAAGTAATTGCCATAATTACAATTTAATCGAAGATTTGATTACAACCCTTTAATCAAAGGATTGTCCTAATTACGATGCCAGGCGTCTCCACTCCTGCGCATCATCTATCTCCCTCTTACACATGGTTGAACACATCATCTCCCTCGCACACATTGCATAAACGTAACAGACAAGAATTTTCTTGTTAGAATGTTTGGCGCCACACAGCCGAGGCGTCTCCACTCCTGCGCAGCATCTATCTCCCTCTTACACATGGTTGAACACTCCATCTCTCTCTCATATACATTGCATAAGCGTTACGGACAGGAATTTTCGTGTCTGGCATGTCTGACGTCACACCATTGAACTTCTCGCTCTCACCTTTCTCGCTCTAGTCGAGAAATTTAAAAGTTGAAAAAACGCTTCGCCCCGGACGAGCTTCGAACTCAAGTCCTCAAGTCGATCCCGTACCACAGAGCCAGCTAGGGTCTCAGGTAAAGACGCAACCAGCTGTTATATATAAGTGACAAGGACACTTTGCAAAAAAAAACAACATAATTTCTTTTAATTTGTATATTTATATAACTATTTGTAAAATATAAAAAATAATTGAACTTATTTAAAATACATGCTTTTCCATACAAGTGTTTTATAATACATCGGTGGGAGATGTGCGAAAAATAAAATGATTTTAATTGTTTAATTTTAAATAGAATGTGCAAACTGCGTTCTTTATGCGTAATTTTACAAGCTCGGAGATGTCTAGAAATACGCGTCTTTGCAAGCTCGGGCGAATGCATGAATTGGGAGATGTTTGAAAAAATAAACTGGGATAATTTTACAATGTTTTTATTCGTACATACATAAAAATAATTAAACCTATTTAAAATACATGCTTTTCCATACAAGTGTTTATAATACATCAGCCCTATCAAGCCATGAATTAAATGATTTATCGAAACCTATCCACTTAACAAATACTTTATCGCCGCGTCTACGTAGAATCTTTTCAACCAGGTATACATCGGGGTATTGCACTTTCATAAGTTCCTCTTCATAGAATCCACCCTTAATAGGACTGTCTTCATAATCACTTAGATTGTATGTCGGCGGGTTGGTATTTTTAATTGTAGTAACAGTGAATATTTCGGTTGTCCAATTCGGAGTATAACCCTTTTCAAAGATGTGTTTAAATTTGCTTATACGAACTTTATCGCCAGCTTTAAATTTCAACTTTTTCGCAGGCAGCGTGCGAAAAGACCTGTACACACGCAGTAAAATTTCTTCGGCATTTTCACTGTTGACATCTCTAGGTTTCATACCGATTGTTCGATGTTTGCTGTCGTTGTAAGTTGATACTAATTCTTGCAGAATATCCAACCATTTATAATTACCACGCAGGCTGAATTGCAACCACATTTTACTTTTTAGCGTTCGATTGAATCGCTCACAAATTGATGCTTTCAAATTGCTGAATGTTGAGTACATATGGATATCGTGTTGCTGCATGAGCGCCTTAAATTTCAAATTATAAAATTCTTTGCCGCCATCAACATGTAAATTTTTCGGTATGCGCCCCCTTGCGAGTATCGACTCCATTGCTGCAGCAATATCTTCTCCATTCTTGCTCATAGAAGGCGCTGCCAAAGCAAATTTTGAAAATATGTCAATAACTGTAAGCATGAACTTGTAACCATTATTGACATCGGCATAAGCTGTCATGTCAACAAGATCAGCCTGCCATGTTTCATCCAAGCCGCGAATGTCAAATTTACGACGTTTATAATTTCTTCGAACCGGTTTATGAAGTTCCTCAACAACTGCTAATTTCTGCATTGTCACTCTAATGCTTTCAGTCTTCGATCAAAACTCATAGTAAGCTCAGAAACTTCTGTCATATGCTTTTGAAGGTTGATTGTGCTTCTTATCATGTATGAACAATCCATTAATACCGCTCGGAAACTTCGATCACGCGCTTTTGGAGGTCTGCATTGGTTGCGGCCAGTTTTTTGAAACTATCTTGTAATTCATGAACGGCGTTTGAAATGCTTGTTATGAGCCCATGATTTATATCGTTGGCTGTAACTTGTTGCGCTAAGCTATTTTGTATGTCAGACTGAAGAGTTTCAATCTTTTCTCCATTTGCACTGATATCGCTATACACAGGAACCATGTTCTGAGTTATAGTTGCAATTGTATTATGCATTAAACTCAACACAGTGTTGAGCGTTGCGGCATCGTTGCTCTCCAGGAGTTCAGCCAAGTTTCGCAATCTTCTATTTTGCGTGTTAAAATCTCCATCGGCAGTCAGTTGGAATCCAATCCCGGGAGGACCGCGTATGCTGGTGTTTTTGTTTAACTGACGTCCAAACACATCAACACTCATCTTAGGAATGACTAATGTAGCCCGCTTCACGTAACTCCTCGATAATCGATATGATTTCATTTGAGTGACTCGGATTTCCAGCAGCCTGTGATGCTAGGAGCATGCGCAGACGATCAATTAATTCATTAGGATCATCCCAGTATGTGTAATGCACTCGTTCTCCCTTTCGAGCAATCATGAATTCTGGCAGTATGCCGCCCCCTTCATGCTTTGCGGGGGCAATCGTTTCAATAAAGTTTTGAAATTTCAAACTTTTATCTTTGCGAATGTTTTGATTTATGCTGTAGTGTTTTCGGTGTGCATTTGTTGCGGTGACGATTTGACCGTAAATTCGCGCATCATCGTGACTCACAAAGTCTGTATCTGGTGACTTTTTAAACAATAATTCAATCAGCCCTCTGGTTTTCTGATACTTCCTGTCACCCACATAAATGAAACTATTTTCAAAACGAATCTGTGAATCACCAATCATCATTCGATCATTGGTGAGTTTGCGCACACCACACGTAGTATCCAATTCCTTTTTATTATTTTTCGCTAACATTCTTAGATATTGTGTGAGCGATTCATCATCATCAGCATAGGGGTCCATATCTTTTTTCACAGGAGCATCTTCCATCTCAGTCTTGATTTCAGTTTTAATATGGTTATTCACAAGCTGCTGTAGAGGAACCACCACAGGTTTAAGCGCTTCACTCATAGCCCTTTCAGCAGTCTCTCTACCCAATTTGATTATTTTATACTTTTTCCGAATCACATCGCTAGCTTTAGCGATTTGATGGAGAACATCAGCATGCTCTTGAAATTTCTGCATGTTGATGCTATCACATTCAAAACGCTACTGTGCACATCATCAATTTAGATCGTCTTCATATAGCAGTCGAAACCCTTTCTATACCGCCCCTCATTGAGTTCACTATCTTTATCGATTACCAGAAATCCATGCTTGTCACTCCAACATGCTGAACACAATTCTCGAAAATTCGCATAAGTCATATCAGTATTAACGTGATCCTCATAAACATGTTTGAGATTCATATCGTCCTGTTTAAACAGTACTAATAGGTTGGCATTATCACGAACTAGATGCTTAGGAATGCGTGCATATGTCTGGCATAAGTAGAAGCAATCGACTGTTTTATGGCGACCCATACAGAAGAATGCTCGGATATTTTCTTGCTTCTCGCATGCGACATCATCAAAAATCATTATGGAATTGGGGTGCGCATCATCTGGTCCAACCACTTGTTCATGTTCGCTGAATGGGAAATACTTGAGTCCATCCACAGGTGCGAGTAATTGCGTTAAAATTTGATATTTTGGCTGATTGAGTGATTTTGAGTAGACATACACATTTTCAAATCTTAACCCGTTCGGGTGTGTTAGCAAGGCCAGTAGAGCGTTGGTCTTGCCACAATTGGATGGGCCGCAAAATATTGCACGCACACTATTCGGTAATAATTCGCCGTGGCGTTTCTCTTTATTTGAACTAGTCTGTTGCACAAGGCCATCGAAATTCAGCATGGGTAGTCTGCAGGACTGCTTCTCGTAGCTAATTTGAGCCATGACTGATTGAGAAACCATAAATACCGGCTTTATAAGTGTTTGTTCCTCAGTCATACATCAGCGATGCTTACGCACACATCGATGGGGTGTAAACCAGCTGGTGTGAAAAAACATCGTCCTCGCGGCAAGGGGGTTGTAAACAGTATTATAAACAAACTACCGGTGGAGCTTCATATACCCGGTTATCAGTACTGCGGACCTGGCACAAAATTGTCAAAAAGACTTGCACGAGGAGATCCGGGTATTAACCCGCTAGACGCAGCGTGTAAAGAACACGACATTGCCTATTCTAAAGATCGTGAAAACTCGGATGCTAGGAGGGCTGCCGACAAAATACTGATTGAGAAAGCTTGGAAGCGTGTTTTAGCCAAAGACGCAAGTGTCGGCGAGAAAGCAGCTGCTTGGGCTGTAACAAATATCATGAAGGCTAAAACAAAATTCGGTATGGGTCTGAAGAAAAAGAAGAAGAAGTCCTCTGCTGCATTGCGGAAGATTGTTAACGCTGCCAGGTTGGCAATGCTGCCAAGCAGGGATGCCAAAATTGCAATCAAATCGGCACTGTTGGGCGCTCGAAAAGCCGTTAAAGAGGCTGGTGGAAAATGCAATGTACGATCACCGCGTATTCTTCCAATCCCAACAAAAACTGGAGGTTTTCTACCATTTCTCGTACCAATCTTTGCGGGCCTTAGTGCCGCAGGCACGTTGACAGGTGGCGTTGCTGGAGTTGTTAAAGCAGTGAATGATGCTGGCGCTGCCAAGCGGGAACTAGCGGAGACTCATCGTCACAACAAAACGATGGAATCTATAGCTCTGGGAAAAGGTCTTTATTTGCAACCGTACAGACAAGGGTTGGGGCTTTATCTGACACCAAAAAACTAATTGAGAAGCTGCCACGCCGGGCGTTGACCGATATCGATATACTTAAATATGCTAAAAAGTTGAAAATTCCACATTTTCGCGGAGTCTACATGCGAAATGACTTGCCCAAGAGCGGTCCTCGAAAATTCGAGTCGGCAATAATTAACCTAGATGATGTTGATGGACCCGGAACACATTGGGTTGCATATAAAAAGATTGGTGATAACGTCATTTACTTTGACAGTTTCGGAAATCTGCAACCACCTAGGGATCTAATCACATATCTCGGCGTTGGTAGCGTCAAATATAATTATATTCAATATCAAGACTATGACACATATAATTGTGGACACTTGTGTCTCAAGTTCCTATGCGGACTCCTATAAAAGGTTGGCATGTCAGTATTGGAAATCACAATAGTAATGGATTCGTTTACGTTAACAGTGTCGGGCGCATCATCAGTGCTCGAGGTTCAATATTTTCCACCAATCGAACTCTCGCCACTTAATACATACACCTTGGGGTTGGTAGAACTGCTAACATTTAACTCGATTCCCAATATAGACGTTGGGAACAACATGTTTTACATCGGCGATCAAGAAATCACTTTACTCACGGGTAGTTATGAGCTAGAAGATATCGAGAAATTTATACGAGAGGCTCTGATTGATCAAACTGTCAACATCAATATCAGACCCAACAACAATACACTTCATAGTGAAATTCTGTGTAATCGTGAGATAAACTTTGAACATGCTAATTCCATAGCTAACCTTTTGGGTTTTACACCGCAAATTCTTAAACCAAACGTAGTTCACATATCGAACATTCCTGTAACCATTCTGAAGGTAAACGCCCTCAGGGTTGAATGCAACATCACCGCAGGTGCCTATATCAATGAACGCAAAGTGCACACAATCCATGAGTTTTTCCCAATCGTCCCACGGGTTATAAGATTGTGGAAGTTCCGACAAACGTCATTTATCTACCGATCACAGTGCGAGTAATACATCATCTGCAGCTCCGATTGGTCGACCAGGACGGGAACTTGGTAAATTTTCGCGGTGAAATTATAACTATACGACTTCACGTCAAGTCATCATCATCATAAAATGGTTATTGTATATAATGCTAAAATTGGGCAGGGTTATAAAATTGAATCACCATGCCCGAATCAAGTCAGTCAGCGTGTATCACCCAAAGTGATAACACGTCAAAACATCGAGCTTCTGAAGAGTCTGGGCTTCAAAGTGAATCCTTTTGGAGGAAAATTAAAGACCGATTCTGCTGCTGCACATTAATTATTTGTTTTCAACCATGGAGGGGGAGATCTTAATGATTCACGCGCCGGTTGTTTATGATGAATCCATCGTTCATTGTGAGAGTCATACACATCAGCCGTACGCATCGTCAACTTTCAACAACAGCGATGAGATTCGCATAGCCATCCAACATCAGGATTTGTGTTTGTTGCCGAGCAGAAGTTCGTTACACATATCTGGTAAATTAACCAGGGCCGATGGTGAAACAGCAGTTCAAAGTACAACTTTAGTCAACAACGCCATCTGCCACCTCTTTGATGAAATACGCTATGAATTGAATGCGGTTGAGATTGACCGCTGCAAGAATGTCGGACTCACGAGTTTCATGAAAGGTTGTGTGTCTCTAGGTCCAGGTCAGAAACCCCTGCTCGAGAATGCCGGCTGGTTTGATATTGATAAAGATGCTAAAAAATTAATTAATGATGCCGGTTACTTTGACGTATCAATACCTCTGAAATTGATATTGGGTTTCGCCGAAGACCACCGTCGAATCATCATTAATTCTAAACATGAATTGATCTTGACACGTGCGAACAGTGATGCGAATGCCGTTGTGCAATCTATAGCTGAAGATTTTAAAATCAAAATAATGAAATTGGAGTGGCTGGTACCATACATCAAGCCGTCAGATCATCAAAAAGTTCAATTACTCAACTTTATCACCAAAGACGAGCCCATCTCCATGAGCTTCCGAACTTGGGAGTTGTATGAGTATCCTCTACTTCCATGTGCAGACAAACAAGTTTGGCCCGTAAAGACATCTTCACAATTGGAGAAACCGCGCTACGTCATTCTCGGTTTTCAAACCGCGCGCAAAATAAGAATGATATGAATGTCAGCCGTTTCGATCACTGCAACGTTAAAGATGTTAAACTTTTCTTAAACTCGCAGTGTTATCCCTATAACCAGCTAAATCTCAACATTGATCATAATCAATACGCCCTATTATATGAGATGTATGCAAATTTTCAAAGTACATATTATGGCAAGGACTCTGAGCCGTTGGTGAATAAAGGCGATTTTCTCAAATATACACCCTTAATTGTAATCGATTGTTCGAAACAGAATGAGGCGCTCAAGTCAGGACCTGTCGATGTGCGCATTGAGTTTGAATCTTCAAACAATTTCTCAGCAGCAACGGCTGCTTATTGTCTAATTCTTCACGATCGCATAATTGAATACAACGCAGTTAGTGGTGGGGTTAAGAAACTAATGTAATCGGAGTTTGTGCTTCAGTCGCTTCAAAGTTGTTATACATGGCGGAGGCTATTGTCGATATTCAATGTTTCAAAACATCTCAAAACGAATTTATATTGAAAGAATTTGCTGTGATCTCGGCTGATGATAAAACGGCTGAGCCTGTGAATTTTCTCTTCGAACCGCCGTTTCCATGGGATGAACTACCTGCCAAATACAAATCTACTAATTTGTGGTTGGAACGTAATCATTATGGACTTTCATGGAGTTCTGGTGATATTCCATACGACCTGGTGAAGGGGGCAGTAATCAAGCAGCTCGAAGATGCCAAGAGAATTTTCGTCAAGGGTGTGGAGAAACTTTTATGGTTGGAAAAAATCACCGAGTTCCAGTACACAATCATTGATATGGAAAATCTCGGTTGCCCAGCGTTGAACAAGTTGTGTGATAATATGACACCTTGTACTCATCATGTTGGTGCTTCGAAGCTTAATTGTGCTACTAAAACAGTGAAATCGTTAAAAGTGTGGTATACAAACGATGCCGGTGCACCGTCCATGGAACGATCGATTCAAATCTACTTTGAAACTGAGAATTTGGCTAGTATGGAAGCCGAAGATATCGCCTGTTTGCCGAAGGATTTCCTCATCAAGCTCGCACCACATAGCATCCATTTCATCTGGGATAAATTACCTCTAAAGTTCCAATTGGATAAGGATGTCGCCGATTACCGAAGATGTTTAACCCATTACAACGCGGGCGGTAGAACCGAAATCGATGGACCTCCACCGATGATTAAAAATTGCGATTATTGTAAATTTATATGATTTTTATGTATGTACGAATAAAAACATTGTAAAATTATCCCAGTTTATTTTTTCAAACATCTCCCAATTCATGCATTCGCCCGAGCTTGCAAAGACGCGTATTTCTAGACATCCCCGAGCTTGTAAAATTACACATAAAGAACGCAGTTTGCACATTCTATTTAAAATTAAACAATTAAAATCATTTTATTTTTCGCACATCTCCCACCGATGTATTATAAAACACTTGTATGGAAAAGCATGTATTTTAAATAAGTTCAATTATTTTTTATATTTTAGAAATAGTTATATAAATATACAAATTAAAAGAAATTATGTTGTTTTTTTTTGCAAAGTGTCCTTGTCACTTATATATAACAGCTGGTTGCGTCTTTACCTGAGACCCTAGCTGGCTCTGTGGTACGGGATCGACTTGAGGACTTGAGTTCGAAGCTCGTCCGGGGCGAAGCATTTTTTCAACTTTTAAATTTCTCGACTAGAGCGAGAAAGGTGAGAGCGAGAAGTTCAATGGTGTGACGTCAGACATGCCAGACACGAAAATTCCTGTCCGTAACGCTTATGCAATGTGTATGAGAGAGAGATGGAGTGTTCAACCATGTGTAAGAGGGAGATAGATGCTGCGCAGGAGTGGAGACGCCTCGGCTGTGTGGCGCCAAACATTCTAACAAGAAAATTCTTGTCTGTTACGTTTATGCAATGTGTGCGAGGGAGATGATGTGTTCAACCATGTGTAAGAGGGAGATAGATGATGCGCAGGAGTGGAGACGCCTGGCATCGTAATTAGGACAATCCTTTGATTAAAGGGTTGTAATCAAATCTGCGATTAAATTGTAATTATGGCAATCAATTACTCCATAATTAGGGCAATCAGATCAATTACGCTGTAATCAGATCAATTACGCGGTAATTAGGACAATTACATTTGTGATTAAGGGGTTATAATTAGTGCAATCAGATCAATTACGCTGTAATCAGATCAATTACGCGGTAATTAGGGTAATTACATCTGTGATTAAAGAGTTGTGATTAAAGATGGCGTCGATCAATTAATCCGCGAATCAATTTAATTCGCCGCTGTCCCCGTAGTCCCATAGCTCTACTACTGCGTTATTATGATAACCGTACCGCGTCATATGAATACTACCGTTTAATCGGCGCTGTAGAAGGGTTTTGTGTTGTGCATTCTACTCCAACTTCTACGGAACTTGAACGAGCTTTACAGTTACTTTGCAGTGGATTAGAACATACATACAGAAGACATTGATTCACAGGCAATTGCAAGATATTATGCGCGAAGAACAAAATACGTGAATAAGTTGGATAAGATTTAATCTCTTGTCTCTCTCTTTAACATCCATTTTCAATGGTTCCTATCTTAGGCAACCTGGAACCAATCTTTTCTCAATCTTTCCTTAATGTCGTCCATCCAGCGTTTCTGTGGTCTTTCCACACTTCTCTTGTGTTCTCTTAGCCGCCACTGTACTATATGTTTCGTCCACCTGTCGCTGTCTTGTTAGGTTACTGTCAATACTGTCAAAATTAACACTACAGAACTTTTTGAAAATGGAAGTTTCTTTTTAACTTCCTGTAGTTGTTTTACATAGTTGTGCCCTGTTGAATGCTTGAAACGGCCTTAATAACGATTGAACTACAAATCAATACTTTCACATAACAATAATTAGCAAATACTTCCATCTAATAATGAGATATTTTGTGGAAGATCTGATTATTCCATTTAACCAATTAGAAACTTTTGGGACATCTGTGTTTCTGCGTATGAAACCAAAAGCAATGTTTCTAAATCTATTTTTTGTGTTTTCGATAATTAAGCGGTCAAAAATAATGCTGTAACAAAATTGAAACATTTCGGATAACATTAATTGAATCGGTGAGTTGAAAAACAGTACAAGTCCAAATTTGGCCATTTTTATTTTATGTTATAAAATTGCTTTAAATATGAAGAAGAATAAGTTAAGACTAAGAGCAGTACAATTTGGTGAAATTGAATTGGTGTTTCAGTAAGTCTAGCCGTCCAATGAGTCAAAGAACATAGGCCAAGCAACAGAGCAAAAAAAATGTCATAATTTGCCATAAATACTACCCGGAAACCGACTGTGCGATTACATAAAGGACAGTTAGTAGATCAATTTGGCATAATTTTAGACTCGAGGACCATAATTTTTAATTTGTTATGAACAATTTAGAAGAAAAAATCGTTTTTTTTTAGTTCTTTGCGTGTAAAATGGAAACTAATGAAGCAATCTTAATATTGTCAATAGACGAATTGTAGAGAATTAAGTTACGAAGAGAATGAGATGTCGAATGTCCCGATCGAATATTTAGAACCGGAGAAAACCCGGAAAACCCGGAAATTTCAGTGTCTTTAAAAAAAATTCACAATTCCGATATTTTTTAATTTTAAGAACAGAAACTTTGCACACAGACAGCTAATTATATGTATTTTATGTGTGCAAAACCCAGCTTCTGTCGGACTAACGGTTATTGCACAATCACCATTTCAATTTTGTTCTGCGATATTTTCCAGGAGGGCTTCTTGCTCCTGTCGTTGCCCGATTTAAATTTTAAAAACAGAATTGGAAATTAGACGTACAGGGCAACAAGACGTTCATCTTCGATTTTCCATAAAATGTAGCAAAATAGCTGAAAAACGGTCGTGAATATGAGTAAAAACGGCCGACCCCGTGAAAGTCGTCTAGTAGTGGGGGAAGACCGGCCGCTGAGGGGAAGTTTTTTACATAGGAATAGAGCCAGGCTGCGCTTCCGCTCACGGGCTGTCACCCCCCTCTACTCGACCACTTTCAAAGTTTTAGTTCTTAAAATTAAAAAATGTCGGAATTGTGAAGTTTTTAAGAAAACACTGAAATTTCCGGGTTTTCCGGGTTTTCTCCGGTTCTAATTATTCGATCGGGACATTCGACATCTCACTCTCTTCGCAATTTAATTCTCTACAATTCGTCTATTGACAACATTAAGATTGCTTCATTAGTTTCCATTTTACAAGCAAAGAACTAAAAAAAAACCGAGTGTTTCTTCTAAATTGTTCATAACAAATTAAAAATTATGGTCCTCGAGTCTAAAATTATGCCAAATTGATCTACTAACTGTCCTTTATGTAATCGCACAGTCGGTTTCCGGGTAGTATTTATGGCATGAAAAAATGCTTTATTGCTTGGCCTAACAGTACGAGTCCAAAACTGATACTGTTTTTGAACTCTTCGGAACGCCACCTTTTAAGCACTTGTAACCTAAATAATGATGTTTGAAACTGTTTCATTTTATTTTAAACGCTGAAAATATATTTTTTAAAATTTTGTGTAGTGAACTCGTTAATATTTTCTTACTGTTCGGTGGATGAATTCAAAAACAGTACAAGTCCAGCGCGCGTTATTTTCGTTTTTTCGTTATTTTGACACGATTTTTAGCATCAATAGACTTAGAAGGGCATCTATCAGATCTGACTGAAAAGTTTTCCGGGGTTACGAAGACTCCCAAGTCTACGAGTTTCGCATATTACATTCTTAAAACTTTCATTGTTGATTATCTCAAAATGAGATTTTTGGACTTGTACTGTTTTTCAACTCACCGATTCAATTGTTACGTGTAAAGTGCATTTCGTCGCACGTCAATATTATTTAGCGATTCTAATGTGAATTATTTTATTAGGTATAGTCCACAAATTCATTCAAAACCTTTCAAATGCAGATCTCATCAGTTTATTGTTAAAATAATTTAATTACATTACCCCGACAAGTAAAATTGAACGTATCATTCAAAATTTCAATTACTGCAGATATACCTACTTCCTATTGTGCGCTCCACGTTATGAAAGACTTAATTATATTACGAAATGCAAAACTACCCCATAAAACGTGGCCGTTCGTAAACACCTGCCACATCTCAATTATTTTATTATTTAATAGGAGCAAACCGTCCTCATACAGTAAAAATCATTGTGTTCATTTAAATTAAACGACTTACAAACTTCTTGCAAAATGTCAGGTCAAAGCCGAAACGCAATTTTAGACCTGAAATCGGAATCAATTTGCCGTTTACCATTTACAGTGCACGACAAAAAAATATGAAATGTCTCATCCAATTTCTCTTTTCAATCACTTTATAAATGTTTAACGCATTTGCATTAGGAATATTAAAACGTAACTTTTGAAACAATTGTTTCAGTGAAATATTGCTTGTACGGTGTTCATTTTATAGATCATGCAAGAAGAGAAAATAAGCTTAACTCTCGTTACCTTGAATAGCTCCCAGCGAAAAGATTCGATATTATAGAGAAAATTTTAAGCAAAGTCGTTTGTAAATATTACATGAACTTGAAATGACGTTGTAAATCAACTTTAAATTTGAAGTTAGTACATGTGTAAAAGTCAGTGCGAGACCTTTACTTTTCAAATATTTTCCACCACGATTTCGAGTGTGTCGTTTAAAATAATCGCTTTAATAATAATAATAAGATTTTATTTAGTTATCTTATCTAATGCGTTTTCGATGATTATTGCTATCTTTTGAAGTCATTTAATAAATATTTATTGACGTATTTATTAAAACTTGTCTACTATTGCATATTTATGCAACCCAAATTACACGAGAATGTTTTTAAAGAAAAAAAAATTCGAAATTTCAAAGACTTATTTTAATAAAGATAAATTTATGTATTATATACCTAGAATTTTTCTATATGTACGAAATTATGAAACCTCCTTTTACGAATTTTCTAAAACAGCCATGTTAGGTTTTATATTCCAAAATATCAATCTTTATATTTCCCAATGGATTGCAGCGTAAATTTAATAAATAATTCTCGAGGCTCCTGATGGTTCCTGCAAGTGATTTACTTTGCATCAATAACCACTTAGTGCTCAATATTTTGGTTTTAATCGGTAATGTTCTTACAATATAAGCCGTAACATGATAAGATAAGCCAACTTTATCTAATTTTATAAACATTCAATTTACTCACTAGTTAACACATGAATTATCAGACAATTCCAACCTCAAAGAAAAACTCTGACCCTTAAAATACCGCTAAAGAAATGCAAGAAAAAGACTCAAACAACCACAACCCAAGGTAAATTAAACGTTTTAACAAAAGTCTTAATAAAATAATTTTGTTTAATTAAAAATTTCAGCCTTCGTAATAATAAAAGTTTGAAACCTGATATTACGAATGGAAACGTGTTCAGAGACAATAATCAAAATCCAGCGTCGCATTATCCTCCCGTAAAAATGAGAAACAAACTGTAAGTATAGAAAATTGCTCCCCTGAGCTACCTGTCTATTCTTTAATTAAGTTTATTCAGTATTCCCTTGGAAACATATCTACATACAAAACAAATATCCTTGAAAAAGAATACAAGACCACCAAATAAATATTTTTCTATTTCAGTCCCAAAACGGAACAAGAAAAAAGTGCTGCACAAAGAAAACGAAATTCAAAAAATCGTTTATCAAACAGGAGGAGCACAGGTTTTGTAACTGCGGAGGATGTGGAGTTGGCAATGGCATTAGACTCGTTACAAAATTCAAATCACGTACCCCCTGCAGGAGATCCTGTTTAGAAACATATTATTCCAATATTGTGAATTTTCTGTGCAATTAGACGTTTATTGAATACAAGTAAATAAGAGGATGCAACTCAACGTACAATTTAATTTATGCAATGCAAATTGAAAGTATTATTGTAACTTGAAATTTTTTAATTCAAATAACTTAATTGATTAATAAAATCTGTAATCTGTGTTAGTTAGAGAAAAGTATTATTTCGACGTTGTCATGTTGAAACGATTTAAGCGACAAAAATTCGAAATTGAGCTAAACACGCCTCTGGAAAGAGGAGTATGGGACAAATCTATTCGTATAGTTGAATGGAGTGGCACCCATGTTTTAAGTGAGATTATTGCTGTTTTCTGCAATTAAATTTGCCTACGCACCCTTGTTTTATAAATGGTACTGATCGGTTGATCACTGCACGACTTTGTTTTGTAATTTTTTCCAAAACCTGTTAACGAAATAGCATAAGAAATCATATCTACGATTAGATTGAAAAGCCTAATGCACTAATTTAAAGATTAAAACTCCAAAATTGACACAAATTTTTATTTACGATTTTTCGTATTTCTCAAAACTTTACAATTGTCGTTTCAATATGACAACGTCGATTGATGTCGTTTATTTGAGAATGTATGCGGATGCACATCTAAGGACCTGTGGAAACAGCATTGACATAAATTATATAGAAACGTTTTCATATTTTGTAGGATTTATCTTTCAGCTTTATTCTTTTCACCCGAATCAATCTGCTGTTTTATAATACCAATAAAAATGCATATCTTACGAAATAAAAATTTGTCCGCAAGTCTCGAGAAATTTTGTTAACCCTTCAGTAGGCGCCTGTTATCTTGTTTCACAGGTAGGCACGTGGATTACATATGTAATCCATTTTGATTATTTATTATTGTGTTAACAAAATATTTTGTTATAATGATGATACTTTAATACCTTTTATAACGTGTAAAAAAATTTTTTGCCTTAAAATAAATTTATAACCGTTTAACATAAATAAAATTAGAACTCTCCAAAATGGCAACGCTTACGTAGGAGCGACGGAAAATATAAATAACTAGCTGAAGTACCGGCTTCGCTCGGTGTATAAAATTTGGTGGCTGTAGGACACTTCTTTCTATGCGAAAATCTGTTTGGGCGATACGCCCCCCTCCACCCACAACCATTCTCTAAACACTCTGTGAAAACTGTGAAATTTTCATAAATAATATCACAAGAGAGTGAGAATAAATTGAAAATAATTCAATAGATTTTCGAAAACTTGTTGCCAGGGAGTAGACACGAGAGCCCGCAGGGCTCGAGTGACTATTCCCAAATGGCAACAAGTTTGAAAAAATAATTGGAGAATTATTTTCTAATTAATTCGCACTCTCGAGTGGTATTCGGAAGATTATTTAAATTATTATATATTATTTAAATAAAAAATACAGCATAAAAATACAGTTTAATTCATTATAAACTAAAATAAAACTGGCGACAGCTGTCAAAACTAGAAAATGTGCTGTCAAGTAACATAAACAAAATACTAGAAATTATTCTCGCGGGAATAATGTACAGTAGAAAATTCTCACTATAATAATGTTGTGATTGGACAGAATTAAACACGTGTGCCCAAATACTGCTAAACGATTGATGAATGAAATCATTAAAAAATAATCACTTGTAATACCACTAGAGGTTAAATTATTTCCGGAAATTTTTTCGAAGGTATGAATTTTCTTAAAATATTCATAGCCGAGAAAAAATTTCTGGATTTTAATTTAACGTCGAGTGGTATTCGGTAAGAAAATTTTGCACCTTTTTGCAATTTAATTTATGTATTGATATATTATCTATAAACGTCACTCAACGCTATAAATAATACGATATTTTAATTGCAAGTTTATGGGAAGCGTTGAATGGCATTTAATGTCAAATAGCATCGTTTATTCTGGTTACATGTACTTAATGTAAATATTAGTGACAGTAATTATGACGTCAAAAAATTTCCACTAAAATTCACTCCATGGTCCTACCCAATCGGAAAAAATTTCCGAAAAAATACTTGCGTTGCCTTGGTAGCGGTTCAAAAGAAAGGCTTCTGATTGGTTGAACAGGCTCGTGAAAAATTTTCAGCAAAATTTATTTTTAATTAATTAAAACAGTTCGAATACATTTTGAAAATTTAACTTCTCAGTTTGCAAGTTATTTCTGTCAGGAGTTTTCAAAAATATGAAATTTAAATATATGTTTTTTGTATCTAGCATATTGTGATTTTTGAATATTGGGTTGCGTGCATTGGGCGTAGGCCTCGGAAACTTACGTGAATCACGAATATTGTAATTCAGTTGGATAAAATATTTTTTTTTGGCCTCCGTCCTAAATGACTGATTTTGGAGTCCTCTAAATAGGTCCTATTTTCAGGACTAGGCCTGAAAATGTAAACTAGTGTAATTTTAATTTTGTAGGTTGGTAGCACCGAATCTGCTAACCAAATCGAAAATTAATGTCAATTACACCGTTTGTTAACATCGATAAGAACTTTATTAATATTAGTTATAAAAATAAAGGATGTTTTTAAATTAACAATATTGCAAGAATCTCAATCCATGTCATAATTGCAGGTTGTTTTGTCATAAACGTCAAAAGGCATTACATCCTGGGTACTTGATTTTTAAGTTCAAATTAATCTTTCCGGGTAAATATTGCCAACAGAAGAAAAAATAAATTCTCTAGCCGAGATATTTGAACTACAAATTTATATTTCTTTATTTAAATATTTTTGTCGACCTAAAAAATATTGTGTATCATACGTCCAGAAACTGTTTTGCGAGTACTCGCAGTTGAGGGCTTCGGCCTTCGGCCTCACCCCTCAAACCTTACTCGCACTCGCAAAAAATCAGTTTCTGGCCTAGTGATACAAATAACTATTTCGTCACCTGTAGGATAGTTTTTTTTGGGAAGGTACTGAAAAGATTGTTGATGTGTCGTAAGCAAAACAAAAATAGCATTTTAAATAAAATAAAATAAAATGTTTTCTAAATTTAGAACGAGAATTTCGTAATTTTAATTAAATAAATCTTTTTGGTGCTTAAAAGGTCATGCGGATTTTTTTTGTTATTAACGAAGTGATATCAAAAGGCAGACATTATCGCCGCAAGGTAGCCGCAGAGAATATGCTTCAAAGGTATATTTAAATGACAATACCTGTTTTATCAGATTTAAAACAAAATATGTTTGTTCCACAAAAGAACAAAAAATTACTGCTCTAATTTTTTACTGAAAAATTTTATCTTTATGATTCTCTCCTCAATTTATATCAATTAAGGAGCTTGTTTTGTTGAGAACGTTCGACTTTTACTTGAACTTTTCTTATTTATTGTTTCATTTGTGGAAATTGTTTATTTTGATTATTCACTGTTCGCTTGATAGGATCCATTGTCAGACAAAACACTGAATACAGACCTGATATTTGTACACAATTTCGCAAACATCCTTGTAATACGGCTCGCGAAGCGATCAGCCACGGTGTGCCATTTAATGGATGGTGCCGATCACCGTGCAACAAAGTACATGTTAGTAGTATGTATTTTCATTATAGCCTTTCTTTAACTACATTACAAGTTCCATCTCATACTAACAATAAATAGCATGCTTCAAACAATTGCCCTACATGAAAATACTTCAATATTGATTTTGTCAATGTGATCATAACAACAACAACAAAAGGCGCCCAACAGCGCATATAATACACAGACCAGCGTCAAATTGAACGCAATATTACAGATTAATTAATTAATTACAGTTACTATAGCGAAAATATTTTAAAAATCAAGTAAAAACTGTTGAAAAACAATAGGGGCAGAATTGCCTAGGACGAGGACGCATTAAGGAACCAGTAAAGTGCAAGAAAGGTACCAGCACCATGGCGCCAAACCATATAGGGAAGGCATGTGATCATAAGTTCTTCATTCTACCTGCATCTTGCAGGATGCTATTACCAGTAGCCATTACACTTCATGGTGTCAGTTGAAGATTTTTGGCTAAGAATGACATAACGATTTTTCTTCGATCGTTGTGTTTGCCTTTTTAAATTCACTCAGTTCAAATTCGAGGTGTTTTGGTTGTATTTCCATTTCGTTGTTTTCTTCGAGAAATTATAGTTATAAGTTTTGCTGTGTACTGGACGAATTGTAAAGAGGGGCATCCATTTGTAACCAGTGCCCTGTATCGTAACCACGAACGTATTACGTCGCGTTGCAAAATTGGCACAGTTCGCAACGAAGGCGTCTCTGGTTTTGGCAAATATTTATTCAAGCCGTACGGTTACGACACGACGACACGGCAAGTCCATTCAGTAGCTTGAATCAGATGCGCGGAAACTGGAACCGTCCCAACTTGCAGGACTGCGACGGTCAAAAACCGTCAAATGATGGTTCAGTCCGCGTATGTTACGCGTGTCATATTGGTTACGCGTAACATGCAATGAGTGGACGTTTCCGCTAGCCGAACCGTACCTTGTTTTCTGTTACGATACGGGTCAATTGTTACAAATGGATAGTCACCTTTAGATGTGGCAGGTCCAAGCAGCTAAATCGCATTATTGTTGTAGTACGAAGAATGATTAGTAGATTCGTAGTCAACATGTTTTAAGAAATTGATATAATTTCTCGCTTGACGATGGACATGTAGAAACGAGGTGTATGATGCAGTTTGTTAGTACCTACATACCAAGGTAGATTACATATGATTATCAACATTTGCTATTACAGTCGCTAATCTAACCTCATTGTAGGATGTCATAAACCCATTTAGCTTTTCTTGTGGCTATTTGGTACAGCATGAGCGTATATTCATTTTACGTTGCAAGTTTTCATTCATACGTGGCCTTGTAACATGCTTTTTCGCTTACAATTAGTCCGGGCGCTTTAATCAGAATCGAAATTTGGGTTTCCCGGTGACGCCATTATGTCGTCTGTAAATACTTGTGATGAGTATAAATGAGTATAAATGTGCACGGGGTCAATACCCCTGAATATTAATAAATAGGCAGCGCATTAAATATTTTGACGCCGAGTATGCTTTTAAACAGTTACTTACAGTACAATTGTGTCCTAATTTTACTCCATTGTTAATAAAAACAAAAAATGATATACAAAGCTGTATAAACATATTTGTGTGGCGTGTTTCCTATATTTGAATCCCCAGGAGTGAACATATAAAATGAACACGCTGTACAGAAAGCGAATATATTGTGGAACCAAGACCGCTAGCTAACTCAAATCTCTTCAAATTTTATGAGCACCAACCAGAACGTGAAGATAATACTTTTGCCAATAGCTTACCACGTATTATTTTATTAACAAAACTGTTCGCAACACTTATATTCTCAAATTTTTCGTAAATTGTGAATCAATGATTTCAGGAACAAAACAATTATAAATAAAAATCAGTCCAAAGCGAATCAGGCTCGCACAATTAGGGTTCCATACTAAAACAACAGTTTTCCGGCAACTATTATATAGTCCTGTAATCTATGGCTACTAACCCGATTAAACCCGAACGGGGGGGGGGGTCATTGTAAATTGTAAAAAAAAAAATTTTAGAATCCTTACATTTAGTTGTTTTTAAATAATACCCCACACGTTAATTTAAACTGTTTTTAACTGTCCCTCTATATTAATTTAAAAATACATTTGAATCTAGTTTTTGAGGAGCCATATATGTGCGCGTTATCAACATTTATCATTATGCCAAATTTCAAGTTTCTACGTTACTTAGTTTTTGAGAAAAACTTCTGTGACAGACGGACGGACACCGGACTGTTCTTATAAGAGTTCCGTTTTTCTTGTTAAGGTACGGAACCCTAAAAAACGTTGAGTTTCTTTTTCATTTTTTCTTTCCAAAATTTTTCATCTTTATAATTTAGACAATCACTCGTTCAAATAATGAAATAACAATATGTTGTATTGGTAATTTTTAATTGCCCTAAGCTTGATCGCATTATTTTCAATTTTTAAAAACGTAATATTTAGTTTTTTCAACAGTTGGTATATACAGCGTGTAGAAAAAGTATGAAAACCCCTAGACATCTCGAGGGATTAGTGAAAAAAGAAATAACCAAAATCCATACCCTAAGTAATTTTCAACGAGGAATTCAAAGGTGACCAAAGGATATGGACTTTAGTTATTTCTTTTTTCACTAATCCCTCGAGATTTCTAGGAGTTTCCATACTTTTTCTACACGCTGTATGTTGTATGTTAACAGAAAATTTTACTTCAATGACTCCTTCGTCTAATATCAAACCATCAGGCGACGCGGCCAAAAAGAAATCATTACTATAAACAAATAGTCCACATTCTTCTATTCACAAATTGTAAGCTTCCTCAAATTTCGAAATAGCTATTCTTTCGTGATCATATCCCCAACGAATTGCTGAATTAACCAAAAACATGCTGTATAACAATCCTTATACAAAATTCGAGCAATGAGTTATTTTTCGCATTTTGGATATTCCACAGTAATTTGATGCCGTTAATATAATATTATTACCATTTTTACCAACGATGTAAATTATTTTGCTTCTCTGATATTATACTTTTCATTCATTAAACTTCTGTCACTACAGAGAATCATCACACGTGGTTTTCTTTTAGGAGGAGATAAGGTTTTTCTTCTTTTGTCGACTTGCTATCCATTTTTTAGCAAGCTGACCAGGACTACAATTTGCATGAGTCCGTACCGTTTCTATACAGTTATCTCTTTTTGAACTCTTTGCTCTCCCTCGCCAATATTTTCAACGATTAGAGCAGTACGCCCTTAGATAAAAATTTACTTTTAGCAACAATAAGAAATCAATAACAAAAAGGTGATACAAAATTCACCATAAGAGAAGTTTGAAAAAGAAAATAAGAAACAAATTAAAAATATCATATTCGCTGATACACTAACAAATATCAAGTAACTAAACTGTATGTTCAAATACAATAAAACTAATTAATTTAGATTTTAATCATTTTAAACTTTAGTATGGTTAGTTAAGAGTTTTGTTTTTGAATTGGTTTTGAATTGTTTTCTAATCTACTTGAAAAGTTGTGTTTATTATAAATGTAATTAATTTTACTGAATCGCACAAAACTAATCAATGCTTTCCTGGTGGGATCGTCTGTTTCAATACAATCTAAAATAGATTCGCGTCCGACAATACGGCAGGAAACTTACCTGGTCCCATGTCATTAATTCTGTATTTAAGTGAACATTTCGTTTAATTAAAACATTTAGTTTTAAGTTAAGATTTTACCATTTACTATCACTAAAAAACTACTTTTTATTCCCGTTGTCCAATTGACGAGGTTAGGTGTTGGGGTGCGCCCTGAAGAAAGTGCCAGGTGCGTTGTTTACAGTGCCGAAGCTTTAATGCGTATAACACTTTCACCGGCAAATTCTAAAAATAAACAAAATTGACATCTTATAATTTTCTCTCGATGGATTAAATTTCAAATAAAATTTGAATTTGAGAAGACTAGACCATGATGAAGTGGTATATTTACAAAGTTCCTGCGTGATTTAACTTTGTAAAATTCAATTTTCAAGAAACAAAATAATTTCCAGGTTTTTTTCAACTTGAGTAGCAATTAGTGCGTGCTTCAGAGCTCGGAAGCATGTCAACAATTTCTTTAATATTCTAGTCACTTTGTTATTGTATGATTTACCATTTTTTTACCTTCATTTGTGAATGTGTCGAATGGTTTCCGCGATAGGGGAAATAGTGCACCAACCAGTATCATCCCGAACGATTTTGCAGTCTCCTTGTAAAATTCGTAGATGACACAATCCAAGTTTCTCTAGAGTTGCAAATAAATCCCGATGTTTTCAAGTCATTCATCAAACTAAATATTTGCAGTTGTGCAGGTCAGTTTTTTATTCTACTAATTGGATTTTATTAAATATGTTATGGTAATAAATTTTGTTGAAAAGGGTATGATTTTGTGTGTGAATTGTGTACGTATTTGGAAGAATTAACTTGAAACAATTTTAATAAACACAAATTGTGTTGGCAATACCGAAAATTTGAAATTGCTAACTTCATTATATAACACCACTTGTTCATGTGTCAAATTAAAACATAAAAAACAATACATACTTTGACACATGAACACGTGGAATTATGAAGTGAAATTGGCAATATTTCACATTTTCGGCATTGCCAACACTATTGCATTGATTGCTTTTTTCCCTAAGTTTACATTGTATTTGGAAAGCGAAACGGTACCTGAACAACAGGCACTTAGTATAATTATAAAATAATAAAGCAGCTGATAATTAACTTTGTAATGTGTGTTAACATTTCATTATAGAATTAAATTAATACTCGCGTTTATTATGAAATTAAATTATAATTCAATCTTACAAAATTATAAAATGCAATGAATTCAGAAAAGTAAAAATACTGGGTGTTAATAAAACAATCTAAAATATTTGGTATACATACATATTGAAGAGTCCAAAATAAGTCGAAAAAAATTGATAAAAAACTTATCAAGTCAATGTTAGCGTTCGACAAATGCAGGACCTTCTTTTCAGAGTTAGTGATTTATCTTTCTTTCTTTACCACCTTTATATGTGTAAATCATACAAAATACCATACCTCAGAAACGATTTATTTTTATTTTTTTTTTCTTTACTGTATGTATACCAAATACTTACATTTGTGTGTAATGAAAATCTGAAAAGCAATCTTTTCATACATTAATACCCCGGTTTACGTTGATTCGCTTTAACGCTTTCTTAAAAATCAATTACAGTGCGCCTGCGCGGTAATCTCCTTCAGTCGCTATTGCGCTTTTATTACAATTGTATTTTATTTATTTTTTTAATATTCTGACAAGATACAAAATTAAAACAGTATTTCACTGTTAAATGCTGTTTTCAACCTTATTGTATATGTATTCTTTTTTTATTTAAAATGCTTCATATGAACATTTAAAAAACGTAATTTACCCCGTTTTACGTTTGATTCGCTTAACGTTTTTTTTTTCACGCATTAATCGCGTAAACCGGGGTAATACTGTATTCAATTTAAAATCGTTTAGTATTTGTTTTATTTTCACCAAAACCACAGATATTTGTTTTTGATAACGCAAATAGTTTGTTAATTTGTTAATTAAAATTATATAAATTCTTAGAAAATATAAAGTAAACAAAAAAACCGGCAATAAAGTATTTCCTAATTAATGGTTCAATGCAGCAGCTGTTCTGACACCATAAAAATTAATAAGTTTTATTTGACAATAACAGTCACAGAGTACATTTCAATCCGATCTTAACAAAGTTTAATTATGAGGTGAAAATTAAGTAAATAAGTAAAAGTAATTATCTAAAATATCAATTAAGATTTAAATCGTCAAAAAAGTCATGTGTTGTTTTTTAAGTGAAGAATAATCTTTCATTATAGTGTAAACTAGACACTTAAAAATAAATTTAAAAAATCAAACAATACTCACTCGAGCGTGAATACACATAAAAAATTAATTGAACAAAAGTGGTACCTATCCCATGTGACACAACGAAAGAATCATTACACGCCTTTTAAGTGGTAATTGAATTACTATTTTAGCATGAATTCAGTTTAATGGTAGCGAGTGACTACACTCATTCCACAAAATAAAGAATAAATAAAAAAAGTTCTCTTATTTAAGTTTTGTTGAAAATGAAGTTATTGGAACTCAACGTGCAGCAGTTACTGAATTTGAATAATAGGTATGTTTATCAATTGTTATTTCTCTGTGTACTAATAAAATTGGGTATTTTCCGGTGCACGAATTTTTAATTAATCCTTGTTGCACGTACCCCTTATACAAAAAAATTGCATCGCTCGAGAACTTTAATGGCCCGACATCGACAGTATAAAGCATAACCGGTGTAAGGGCTCTTTAACAAGATTCTCTTGTCTTATAAATTTGCAACTAATTTTATGGATAAAAGCCTCTTCAAGCTGAAGAAATTAATGCATTTTTAATCCAATGGAGTTTTTCTAATTTCAATTTTACAATCAGTTTGCTAGTAAAAACATGTTTTGTTTTTGCTGTGGCATTTACTTAATTATAGGTAGGCCTTAATATTTCTAATTAATATGTTTCTTATTTTCCTTGTTCAATTCTCGATTAAGTTCTTAAGTTGTTACTTGCTGATAATTGTTGCAAATTTAATCGAAACTTATTGAGGAAAATTTATTAGATTAATGTAGAATGGCGGCGAAAATTATAATTTCATGCCACTGTAAATAAAAAATGATTTTTTTCGAGAAAATTGCATTAAACCTATTAATTTGAAATGCGTCATTCAGGAGATTGAGGTTGATTTTCTTTTACACAAAATAAAAATGTTATTAAAACTCGTTTATATTTCTAATTTAGTTAAGCATTAAAATTTTGGTTGTCTCTTATCAATTAACTTATGATAGCATTATCGATTTTGTAGTAGTGTTAAATGTCATACTATACACAAGGTTAGTTATGAAAATCATTATTAAACTAGTATAATAAGGTTTACGCCAGTATTTCTTACTTCACAAATACTAAAATTTTAACGGGACATCTTTGTTATTTTGTGGGGGCAGATAATAAATAAAATAAATGAATAATCTCAAAGTGAACACTTATTCACTTTTCTCTTAACATAGTTTGAGAATCAGTGAATTATGTGATACAATATGATGCATGGCAAATATTTATTATACTTCCAAATAAATATTAGGATAATAAACATTTATCGTGAATGATATATGGTGGGCGTATATGGTTAGGCGTGACTGAAAAACACAAAATTTAGATTTCTTAAAAAAACATTAGAAGCAATGTTGGATAAATTGTTATACTAAACACAGCGATTATGAAATATAATTCGCAAGACAAAATCATCCCTACTCTTCCTTACCGCCTTCGTGGGTCAACCTTTTTCTGCGAGTTGTATTGTCGTAATCATTGTTACTTGGCATTGCAGTTGAAACACCTTAGTTCTTCGTTTAGGGAAACTTGACAGACGTATTGGTACTGCAATTTTTGTCACTGAGTACTTATAACAAACTTAAAATTTTATTTTATTGAACGTTTCTTAATTTGATTTATTTGATGGTTTCTTTGTTCTCATTTACATAATTAATGTTATTAACTTCTCAATTTGCCTAAAATTAACTGTCTTTCTACGAAGAAAAAGAGAGGTAGAGTAAGGCACGATAAACTGATATTTTGACGTTATTTTGAAATCACGCGTTCGTCGTAATCATGTTTAATAATATTTTTCTATAAAAAAGCAGTTGTGTTCTAAATAAGAGAATGTATCATCTAAATGCAAGTTTGCTAATTATAGATAGCTATAATTTTCACTGCCAACATCTGTTTTTTAAATTTTAATAAATTGCAAGCAACAAATGCAAACAAATAAACTTGACCTTCTAAAGGCTGGTTTATCAATGTGTAATTAAGTCACTTATTTGCCAGTTTAATACGATATGCCAGCTAAAGTGTTTAGCAATGATTGTTACATTTAGCTGCACATTGATAAACCGGTCCTAAGTAAACGTTATTCATTAGTATTACTTAAAGTCGATTAATACACATCAAAGGTTTAAAATTGAAAACAAAAGTATGTTTTAAATTTAATAGCAAAGAGGCAATACAAAATGTAAGAACAGAAGTAAATCAGTGATGGCTTTTATTTAGATTTCAAAAAAAGCTGTGCGATAAAGTATACCCTATCTATTGAATGTTATGATTGCCAATTTATTACTACAAATCACTAGGTACAGAATAAAGTCAGTTACTATTGTACTATTGAAGATAAGAAAACGCTTAATTTGTGATCTCTTTTGACGACAATCTTTTATTATTTGACGTGGAAGAAGCAAGAATTTTTATCGAAAAGCATCGAGATAAAGCAAAATATATATTTTACGTTTTCGTCCATTTTGACGGAATGAAAGTTTTATGAGAGCCAGTAACATCTTTTGTCACTTTGCTGTTAAATGACAACGAATAATTGGGTCAGAGCAAATTAACATACACTTCTTACGTTGCGTAAACTACTGCCATAGAATTTAAAATTGTCCACAAATGGCTCAAAAATTCATTTTTTTAAAACGATGTTTCAGTTAAAATCAATCAATCAATTAAATTTTCTATCAACACCTCTAAAATGAAAACTCTACGGAAGATAACAAATGGCAATTTGCCGGATAGAATAAGAGGTGAAGAAATCCGGCAAAAATGTAGTATAGTACTAATAGTGGCATGGGTAGGCAACAGAAGGAATGAATGGAAGAATCATATATCAAGAATACGTGATAATCGCTTGATAGAGCAAATAAGAGATATCCCCCTCCCCAAGAGAAGAAGACAACAAACCAAACTAAAGCAATTTCAGAAATAGCAACGGTGAGGAAATAGATTAAAAATTTTCTCACTTTTGAAGTTTTGTTCTTCTGTTCTGGGGCACTTGACGACGTGATTCCGATAATAAAGATTTGCAATTCTGGTCCCATTTACTTCTCTTCTTTTTTCCTACTTTTGGTACCCAGTCGGTTCCTTCTACATTTAATAAACTTGATGATATCTTGAATTCCACATTGTCTTTTCATTTCTTTACAAGGTATTCTATCTCGTAATGTGCAACAAGCGATCGAAATTATAGAACAAGCCTAAAACTTCCAATGTTTAGAGATAGAGTTATTCAGTAGTAACTTTTACAAGCGAATAAAATATCAAACGTTGAAAGGGGCCAGAATTATTTTAGAGATATCTCTCCCTCTCTCTCTTTCTCAGTCTATAATCTCCCGATTGGTTTGTTGCAACACTTTCCCCATTCTTCTCTCTTCTGGGTCAACGTTTTGAAATCTTTATATATTTAGCAATTGACATCTTGTATTATTTGAGAGATATATTGTAACCTTGTTCTTCCTCGTGGATTTTTATCCTCTACTGTCCCCTCTAGTATTGTTTTAAAAATTCCGTCATAGTTCAGTATAAATGTTCAATCTTGATGTTCTTCCATGAAGTTGTTCATTCTTGGATTCTTTCTAAAATGTCTTCATTGGTAACCTTGTCTGTCCAACTAATTTTTAACATCCGCCGATAGCACCATAGTTCTCTCTTTTAGATATCGTCTATGTTTCACAACCATATACTTCAGATATATAATTTTAGGAACTTTGTTTTAGTTTTAAGTGATAATTTATTTGATACTAGTACATTTTTTTCCTACTAATTGCTGTTCTTGCTTGAACGATGCTTCCTATAATTTCTTTACATCTACTTCCATCCTTCATAATAACGTTTTCTAGGTGGCAGAACGCCTCCACTTCTTGAAGTTGTCGCCCTTCGAGACATACTGTTACATGTTACTATCCGGTTTTTTCATATACCATTACTTTAGTTTTGGTTTTATTTATTTCTATGTTATACTTTTTTAAGGCATCGGCATATCTTAGCGTGTGTATTGTTGGTCCTGAGAGATATAGCATAAGAAAACCAAAGCGGCAATTGAATGATCCGTTAAATAAAGGTAAAAATGAGCAAAACAAAACAATCATTGAGAACTAGATATGTGTAAGGAACACATAGTCCGGGAGGCAGCGACCGAAATTTTGCACCCATTCCTACCAAGCTGATTTTTTCTCATTTTGTTGTATTGATATGGCAAGTAAACGGAATGGCAGTCTACCGCGTCCAATGTGGGGGCAAACATTAATAACAATTTTTAAAACCTGTAAATAAGTAATAAGTAAAAGTCTTATTCCTACCAGTATGAAATTTTTTAGAGTGGTCAATGATACCTAAAAATGCAGTATAATGATAGTTTACCGCTGCAAAGTAATTTTTCAGAAACTTTTACTTTTTTCTTGCTCTGTAACAATGTAAAATTATTAATTTTATTAATTTCCAAACTTCGATCAATTATATTAATGACTTGATACCTTTGGTGTTACCTTAAAGTAATGCTTGGAGATACATCATAATACAACACAAATTCTAAGTTCGGACATAATTCCCCCTGTAATGTGTAGATGGGACATATTTTAATCAATATACATCAAAATTTCATGATTGGAAAAAGCGGACATACATCGTTCTGCTTCTCAGGTACAGATATTTATTTTTTATTAGATGTATTTTCAACTTTTATTTTATTAATATTATTCCAGCAAAAAACTCACTCGCTAACGTTTTTTCGTTATTACTATATCGTACGTTTTAATAATGGTGTAAGCTCCAAAAAATATTATTAACATTTAAATTAGGGATTTATTACCGTTACTGTTTTTGCAAGTTGCCGCACAAAAACTTTAGCCACGTTTATCGAAACTTTAGCCACATTATATCGAAGGTAGGACACGTATAGTTGACAATAATTGTCGTAAAATACCTATAGACAAAAAAGCAGCTTTATAGATATTAATTTAATCCCGTTATATGCAATAATTCAGAGCGACTTATAGCAAGTCGGCGCTGAGGAGATCGTACATTCCATTGCGTCTATCAAGGCTTTGCATCCTTACATGATCGTTAGACTGTCCTTTTTAGTTCTCTTATAAACTAAAGTATTTGAGAGAAAATTTTCAGCCTGGTAGAAATAAGTCAAAAAAGTTAATTTTTGAACACCTTGCGTGGCTGGTAGTCCCATGATCCCCCCACCCACCACCACTCTAAAAAGTTTCATAGTGGTAGGAATAAGGCATTTACATATTTATTTACAGGTTTCAAAAGTTGTTATTAATGTTTGCCCCCATATTGGACGCGGTAAACTGCCGTTCCGTTTACTTGCCATACCAAAACAAAATGAGAAAAAATCAGCTTGGTAGGAATAATTACATCAAAAGTGTCGCTGCCTCCCGGACTAAAAGTCATAAGACACGAATTTGAAATGTCCAACGTAGTAAAGTTTAAAAAGGCAAAAATTCATTGCAACGAAAAGCAATTAAAAGTAGCTGGTGGTAAGTCACCACCAGGGAAGCGTAACCCAAGAAGACCCATGAAAGTTGGAATAAAAGTAATGTGAAGAAGAACAGGTCAATGATTACAATCAAAGAAAAAGAAATTTCTATCCTTAGAAGTTTTTCTCAAGCGTAAACCGTCTAAGAATGCAACGCGCAGACACCAAGTCATCACTTATCTCCACGGCTTTAACCGAGCATGCATCAATAAACCTTATCTGGATTTTGGATCATCGACTCTCCACCCCTTCGAAACAGTTTAACCAAAAATTTAATTTGGAAGTAGACTCTAAATCATCAAGCACTGCAGTTATTCGCTCATGGATAGCTCTCGGTCCATTGACCTCTTTGTAAGAAATTTTATTACGCTGCGATGCTCAAATTTGATATCGGTGTGGTAAAAATTTCATCTTTTTCCAAATATCAACCAAATTCGGTGCAAACATGTACAAAATGTCTAAACTTTTCATAGATTACCTGTATAAAAATTTTTATAATTATATTATTATAAGTTTTATTTGCTATTGAATTGACGATACTTTTAATAAAATCGTCAATTTATTATTAAGTAATCTGTCAATAAAAAAACAATCGAAATTTGTATTAATTGACATAAAATATTGAAGAAATTAATCACTTCGCCGATCACACAACTGTGGTGATAACCAACTCAATATTATTTTATTCATATTTATACAATTAAATTCGTTCCAGAATGAAAATAAACAACAACTTAAAGGAAGAGTTGAAAACCGGAGACGCAACCAATTATCCAGGTCCTAAAACACCAATTTCCGTTCGTCCGGATTCAATCCCTGAGGTTGTCATCTTTAAAAGCATTCCTCGGTCACTCCATGGTAAATACGGAATAGGACATGTAAACATGGCATTTATCGATTATGACGGGTGAGTTACTTCCACCAAATATACAAATAAACAAATTCAGAGGACACTCTTGCGTTGCATTTTACGACCCATTTTTTAGGACGAAATTGCCCTATCCTCTTTCTTCGCAATAATGACGGCGACAAACTACTCCAGCTCACGTAAAAAGTTTATTAAGCGTAACACATAACTATAACGTTTTAGAGATAATAAGCGTAATTTACTTTGTTTTTCACGCTTGGACTGTTTTATAGACGTTTCGGCCTTTTTATGTGCATCCCTAAATTTTCGATAAATTAGTGCAAAAAGCTTCAAAAAGTGGATTACGAATCGGATGGGAAATGAAGCGATTTGAATGAAACTTGCGCTTAAAGCGATTTTACGGCTTCTCCAAAAATTTATATTTATGTAAGATCTCATGTACAGGGGAAAAATTGACCGGCAGGAAATATAAAACGAACCAGAACGACTCCCAAATGTATACTTGATGAATTTTATTACCTGCAAGCTATACCGCCAATACGACTGTATTGAGCACAGAAACGCTGAGATATCCCGGAATATATCTTTTCCCTTGAATTTATGCCCAAAGATTTTTCAGGGATTAGGTTTGCAATTTTATATCGAACTAAATTAGATTTTTGAGTATCTATGCAATTGTTAAAAAAAAATTTTGTTGTGAAATATGAAAATTATTTGTTATTGTCGACTGAATATTTATTAACTTTTTTAACAAAATTATATAAATTAATTAAATATATTGTCGTCTTTATCTACAATATTTCAACCCAGTAGGACAGTTGGCCCATTAGCTCAGTTGGTTAGAGCGTCGTGCTAATAACGCGAAGGTCGTGGGTTCGATCCCCCCATGGGCCACAATCTTTTTGTTATACTTTTTTTTAGTTAGCAAAAGTGTTTTTTTTAAATAATTAATTTTCTTCCATCCTGTACGAATTTGTTTTAACAAAATGGACAACATTAATGACGTTCAGGTCTTTTTTGTGCTTTGTTCCAAGTAAAACTTTCAGGCAATGTGGATTTAATGGGGAACGGTATTGCTAGCCACATTTTAAGATTTGAGGAAAAAGTTGTTTGTTGCTGACATTTAATTGAAATAAAGTAAATAAATAAATAAATAAATAAAGCACTTTATTGTTTGGCGATAGATTACAATGAAAAAATATTATTTTCGCTCTATTTTCGGTAAATGAAATCAGACCCATGTACGACAGCAATTGTTAATTACCAAAAATTTGTTGTTGGAATCGTCAAATCGTTAAAATATTTTATTTCAGTTTTTGGTCTCTAATAACTTTTACTTGAATAATATGTTTACAAAAATGTTTTTTTCCCTTAAAAATACTTCTCTGTTGTGTTGACAACATACCTACATACTGGTATTTACTCTCAATGCTCATTCTTATGTTACAGAGAAATGTAGAGAAAGAACTTTGAAATGGATTAATGAATAAGACCTTTTAACAAAATGCTCTCTTACAAAATATAAATACATTTCTGAAAACTTTTGCTTCCCTCAAAATAAATTTAATTCGAAAGCTTTTTCATCAAAGATAAACGAAAACGTGAACAAAGTTTTCGGGTTTACGGGAAGCAATAACTTTTGTGAATGTGAAAATGTGTGTTAATTACATTACAAGTTATACAGGGTGAGTTAAGTTTTACCGCCGGTGGCAAAATAGCCCTTCAAAATAATTTGTCAATTCTCATAAATCGTATGAGTAATTTTTTATTATTAAGGAACATAGAAACAAAAAACAAAAATTTTTTTTAATCAGGTAAAATTTTAGCTTTATCTCAATTACTAGTTGTTCAATTTATTAGTTTTTTTGAGGTACGAACAGTAAAATATTTTCACACAATTTAGTGCAATTGAAATAATTTTACTAATTTGCGTTTATTAAATATAGTATATTTTATAACGAAAGTCGAAAGTGGATGATATCTGCGAGTGTAAACTTCGACGAACGAGGCGATGCGAAGCGTAGCCGAGTGATTTAAGTACACGGGCAACACGATATCCCACTTTCGATCGAGTTATAAACACTATTTTTCCTGCGACGCAAAAAATGAACTTGTTTTGACTTTTTATTAAAACTCACCTACAATCTAAACAACCTTAAATTTTGGTCAAAAGAAAACAACTATTAAACTATAACATAAATGGAAAAACTAATTGGGTGTGTCGGAATCGGTGGGAATTTTCGTGGAGTTGTTAAAAATGTTTATAATAAATTTTGTAACAGCGTCAAAATTTATGCCAACTGTAAAAATTTGTATTAAAATGAACACTTGATAGTGCAAACTGTCAGGATATAACCATATTCGCACACGTAACGATATAAAACTCTAAAAATTTATAAAAATGCACACTTGATAATGCAAAATATCCATGTTCGGACGCGTAAGAATATGAAACATTTTCGAGCCTACTAAATTGTACAATATAATATATATTATATATTATACTAGTAGAAAACCTCAGCCCTAGAACGGGCTGACAGTATTTATTGTGTATTTATGCATTTTATTTATCTATTTTATTTATTATTTATCTACCATTTTATTTATATACATTTGCATTGCAATATAATGTATTTTTTCTACGACAACATCGAAATATGTTATTTCACGAGCGTAAATTCAATCATAAACAACTACATTTTGTACAGAATTTCATTTCGCATCGGTTGCTAGGCAACAAATGCGAAATGAAATATTTCGTGTTCGGTTCACTGTTTTTGGTCACAAATATTAAGGCGGCCTAGAAAATCGAATGTCATCAGTTTGCTTCTGTCAACATTTTTGTACGTTGCAGATAATAATTTCGTAGTTATTTTCGATAACTCTTACAATTAATATGGAAAGTGATAGTGATAATGACTTGGAATTGACACCTCCAAACATAACTGAAGTTGCAAAGTTAACAACATTAAATTTATTACCGGAAACGTCTAAGAAAATGTATCAACGCGCTTATAACCTCTTTTTGGAATGGAAAGGAGATCAAAACACAAAATCGTTTTCTGAGAACGTTTTAATGGCTTATTTTAGTGGTTTGGCGAAGAAATTCAAAAGTTCTACTTTATGGACACAATATTCCATGCCGAGAACGACTCTTAGTATTCATGACAATATAGATATTGCCAAATATTTAAAACTGAAAGCATTCCTCAAGCGACAGTCCGCCGGCTACAGGCCGAAAAAGTCAAAGATCTTTACATCAAATGACATCAAAAAATTTATTTCTGAAGCTCCAGATGAAATATACTTAGTCACAAAAGTAAGTTTTATATAGCCATATAATAATAAATAACTTAGTTGTACTAATTTATATTGCAGGTTGCATTAGTTATCGGCATAATGGGTGCATGTAGAAGACACGAATTACATCAAATAAAAGTTACTCATTTCAATGATTTGGGTTCAGCTGTTTTAATAACAATACCAGACACTAAAACCAAAATTGTAGGAAATTTTACTGTAACTAGTCCTTACTACGAAATTTACAAAAAATACGTAAATCTTCGCCCTCCAAATGTTAATGGTCTGTGGTTTTTCATTAACTATCAAAAAGGAAAATGTACCGTTCAAAGAATAGGCCTGAATAAGCTTGGTGCCATGAGCAAAAGCATTGCCAAGTATTTGAAATTGCCAAATCACGAATTATATACCGGGCACTGCTTTCGTCGATCTTCCGCAACAATTCTTGTTGATGCTGGTGGTGACATAACAACATTAAAACGTCACGGTGGCTGGAAGTCCACAGCAGTGGCTGAGGGATATATCGATGAATCGAAGAAAAATAAGCTTGACATAGCTAATAAAATTTCAAATGCAATACAGGACATTTCAAACTTACCATCGATTTCAGGAATGGGAAACCGTGAAAGGCCTTCGACTTCAACGACAGAAAATTGCCAATATCAAGAGAATATCAGTATCCAACATTCCACGAGTTCTCCAAAAATGATTTTCAATAATTGTACATTTAACTTTAAATAAAGTTATTTCATTGTTGATTCTTTTTCTTAACTGGTTGAGCACTGTCGTACAGGCACTCGAACTTATATGGTTTATTAATGGAATAGGTCATTTTTTATTTTCATGTGTTTCAAGCAATAAAAGAAATATTTCTATATTTTTTTTGTATCAATTGATTAAAGTATGTTAAACGCGTTAGCAGAGGTTATCGTAGAAAAAGTGCAGTATGCAACGCGCACAAAATGTCAATTTTACACTCGTATGAATTGCTGCAGTACGAGTCTTCGACTCGTACTGCAATTCATACTCGTGCAAAATGAGCATCATTTTGTGCTTGTTGCATAATATACTATTCCTTTACTTACCTTTAAGCTCCGTAAATTGACGATATAAATGTCAATTTTTGACACTCAGCTTCGTCGCCTACTCTGATCTCAAAAAAAAATTGGGAAATAGACCACCATCGGAAATTATATTTAGAGATATAATTATTAAATTATTCAGTTACACTGGAGAACAGAATAATAGACACGAATTATATTATTATTAATTATATTTTTTTAAATGATTTACGACATAAGTAGACCAAGTTACCGGACAATGGTATTGATTTAGGGTACTTGAAAGATTATTTATGGCGGTCCCTAAATTTCAGTTAAGAATACCGGTCTGACAACAGTTGAATAGCTGTCTCGTCCAGTTTGATGGTCGATCATAATGTGTTGTTAGGATGGTAAACCGCATTATCTATTGTTAGAAAGTCATAAATAACAGCATTTTTCGTGCTTTATTTTAAATTTGATTTAATTCAAAAAAGTAATCATTTGAAAAATTTTGAAATAAAAAACCAAACATCAAAATTTTACCCAAAACTCTTTGTTTTAATTTTTTTGGTTTCAAATAAAAATAATTTGGAAAATTTTTAGCACTAATCGAAAATGTAAATTTCAGCTGATGTAACATGTAAATTGCATACTTTCCCCTCAATTTTTAATAGGTCGCGGCGGTCAAACTTGACTCACCCTGTACATTTTAAAAAAATATATAGTATCGCTCTAATAACCAATTTATGCAACTAATTTAAAAGAAAAAAAGGATAAATATTACTTTTTTGTTGACATACCGGCAAGGAAAGAGTAAGAAAATAAGTTTGAAATAATTATCTTATCGAATGATAAAAAATTACAATATTCCCATTTTTTTAACTTGCAACGCTAACTTTTTTACAAAAAAGGAGTTGTTTTTGTTTGAAATTAATAAATACAATCGCCAACAACGGCGCAAACAAATCTGTACTTTAAATAAAACTCCTTATGATTAATATGAAAATAGCGTTTACAACAATTTATTTACCTTGCCGAGATCCTATGAACTTTTCACTAAATAGATTAACTTTTTAAAAAACTGAAAATGGAAAGATAGCCCAATATTTGCATCTGCTGCCATCTACTGCACCATAACTTACATTACGCAGAAAACTGTATCAACAAAACTTAATATCTTGACAAACTCTATTAGATGTCGCACAAAGTATGTATCAAATTAAATGGCAAAGTTCACGCCGATCTTTAATTTAGTTTTTAGAAACTTCTTTGAGGGCGTGTTAGTAGCACAAGAGAAGCGAAATTGTTAAGAACGTTACGACACCTTCGTATCAATCCGTCATTATTTGCTCGCATTCAACACTGCTATTACTTGCAAACATCAAATCCAAACTTACATTACATCAAAACCACAGTGGAGGAAACGTCGTGAATGTACCCCCAACTCTGCGCTACATCGTGATACCAACTTATAAAATAATCACGTGGGTTAATAATTAGCGAGGGTTGGTGTCTGTCTGTCTAGACACTTTTTCCGAGTGCGACGCAGTAAATGATAATACAGTAAAAACAAATCGTGCGTCAAGTCCACTTCCGGTAGAAAGGTAAGCGCCTTTTGTTTATATCCGGGGGTTGGCATTATTGGGTCCGTGTGAAGGTGTACGTCGCATTTTATCTGAAAAGATCAATAATTTAAGTCTGGTGGTATTTTCTTAATTGTCTGGCCATCGATCCGGTTACATAAATCGGTTTTGAAATAGTGGACCACCAAGGTTTTTAAATGTAAATTGATTTTTGATGATAATTTCCTTTTTGTTTATTATTGCGTCATTAATCGCATGTTAAACTAATTGTGCATGTACACAGTGCTTAGAGTAGCTTGTGTTGTACGTGCTTTATTGCATGTGATTTAGACAAGATAAAGAAAAAACGGCCTGTTTTCCTTAGCGCGCAATTGCCTGAAAATTAAATTAACGAAAAAAAGTTCAATTTGCTTAAAAGCGTCTTGTTTTGGGGAAATCAGATGTGAAGTAGATAATTACATATTAAAACGTATTGAACGAGTTGAAATGTTTTTGGAATTTTTTTGTAGCGAGCATATCGTCATTTTTACGTGGTACTGACCTGCCCTATTTTACACGAATCGATCTAAGCGGGTATGAACCCGAGTTTTTATAAAGGTGACTTTAGTGAATCAATTTTCAACTGGATAAGAAAATCCATAAAAGAAAGCAAGTCAAAAAAGCTGTCGGCATAGTTTTTGACAACAATAAGACGGAATAGAACTCCTTAATATACCTTCTCTGATCGATTCACTTTTTTATAATATTCCTCGTTATTGGAAAACATTCTATTTATACTAAATTAATTCCTGATATTTCTAATAATTGCTAGCGAAAATATCTATACCTATACATTTTCCAATGTCTGATTTTCTTTAATTATGCGGTAATATCAGAAAATTTAAATATTTTAAATTCATTTACATTCAAGGCTGATACAATAGCACTTCTCTAACGATAAGTCGAATTCAATTTATTGTCAAACAAGTTCGAGTTAGGTACATTATGTAACTATGGTAGAACATAACCTTTTGTTATATTGAGAGTACAAAAGTTTGTATCTAGAACATGGAAGAGGTAAATACGAAATAAAACAACAAATAAAAACAATTACGTTTTCTGAGAAAAGTAATTCGTAATATTCTTTTTTGTTTTGTCTACACAATTTCCCACTTTGTTGAAAGGCATGAAGATGTTGGAGTATTTTACACTCAAAACTTGTAGGAATTCGAGTGACATTAAAGAATCAGTTCGAGATTACAAACATTCGACTTATGAAACTTCAAAAATTCGACTTGAGGGAAAGTTCTACTGGAAGTCTACTTTAAAAGCTACTTACTTTACCCAAGTAAGCAATTCAAGAGTCACGATAATATTGAATGAGTCATCCAGTTTTTAATCTTTCGATCGGTTCACATTTAGTCCTAATCAGATGAAATTGTTAGCAAGGTTGCGGATATTTTCAACATCCAAAGGTGTTATTTTCTAGCAGCAAACAACGCAGTTTTGTGTGAATAAAAATGTTTAACTTTTGCGCATGAAAAGTAAAAATAGCTGACGGGTAACAGCGCTGATCACCAAAAAGTTGTTGTTTTTCTGTAAATATTTTCTTGCGGGTATTTTTAATTTTTTTTATTAAAAACCAAGATTTTTCTTTCATTGCACAAGTTATTTATAAATAGCGAATTTAAGACGTTATTGTCGGAAAATCCTGGCTTTTTTTTTGTATAGACGTGTAGACGTCAACAATAAATACTTTTTTTAAGTTAAATTTTTCTAACAGTAAATATTGTTCAATTCAAAAAGATATTGTCCTCTACACCTATGGTAGAAGAGGTTCGAGAATAAGTAAAGTACAAAAGGGTATTGTTTGGTCTGTTACGTAAAAATATAATACAAAAATTGTTGACTAATCTACAATGTTCACAGTAGCACCTTTTTTTAATCTTGTTTTTATGTTATGGTCCTTATTTATGAATCGACGACGAACTTTGGAATTTTATATTTTATTTTCTTTGAAGATAAGCAGGTGGAACTAGATAGTAATAACATTTTAACATTCATGAACTTTTGTAGAACGTTTGGAAACAATAAATGAAGTTTTATGTCATGATATTTTATCTAAAAAGTAATTACCAAAAATTATGAATGACTTCCTCAAAAATAATCATTTTAATTTTGTCCATCAAAAAACATACGCTTTGATCTCAATTAAAAAGTATTTATGTGTCATTCAAAATATAATTTTCGGGTAGATCAAATGTGATAAAAAAATGAATTGTTTTCGGAATGTTTTTATGACGTGCACGCAAGTATCAACAAATGTTTAATTTAATTTTTTTTAAATTGATCGTTTCAAAAATCATTAAATTTTAGCGTGCATTTAAATCACGCACAAACTACTGGCAATATTCAAATAGACCGAAACAATTTTCAAATTTGAATACACCACCTATGCAACACGCCCGTTATTATTAGTTCCGACTTAAGAAATCAGATCAGTCATGCAAGTAAAATTTAAATCTGTGGAGTCCCTAAGGTTCTAGCTTGGAAAATTACGGTTTCAATTGTTTCATGTTCGATTTGTAAGGAAAATATTTTAATGGAGCACGTAACTTATTAATTCGTCATGTTTTGCACCATAAGCTGAAAAGTGACCTTTTCGACCCCCGGCGTTTTACCAATTTTTGCACATGAATAACATTCCTCATTTAAAAAAAATCATGAAATTACATTGACTCTAGAAATATTGCAGTCTGTGAAACGTTGGGCAAAATTTAATTGCCTATTTGATAACTTTTTATTACAAAATGTTGCTTACAAATTATTAAATTATGGAGAATACATAGATATGCACACTTATTAATAGTCTACTAAAAGAAAACATATGTAATAAATATTGACCCATTTTATAAAACAAAATTCTGCATTTTCTAAAAATTGTCATTTTTGTCATTTACCATAATTTCCTAATTTAAAAGTTTTTACTCGTCGAGCAATAATAATTGCTTTTATAAAGAAGGAAAATCTACTAAACTAAGTAATCCATTAAATCAACTGCCTTGAAAAATTGAGTTAGTCAATTTTAAAACATTTTTAAATTAGCGGTACAGAATAACATTCATTTTTCATTTTAGAGAAACGCATAAGATTATAATTATTATTTAAACAACGATTAAAATCCGATTATTGTGTACTTGGCACCTTTAAAGAAGCCTTACTGAAAAGTCGAATAAACACGGTGGTAGTACTATCGTATGATTTTTAAATTTATCGTTTTGACAGTGATGACTTTTTGCCAGAAAAAAATGTATGGCTTATTGTTAGATTAGAATCTCATTCAATGTTACACGTTATGACATAATCGCGTTTCTGCTGTTTTGTGTTCGTGAATTTTGTTTTGCTACTTATTTTCTCAGTTGTTGCCAAAAATCAGTCTTTTGTGATTCCATCAAACTTGTCCGAGTGTTTTTCAACTCGAACAGATTGTAAACATAACCGAATTTTCCAATCATAAATAAACAAAGAAACGTTATCGTCTCAAGTCACTCCCTCCTTTTTGCTTCAATTTGCTCAATCGCCACCTCGACGAAAAATTTGAAGAAACACCCGGTATATTTTATTTATACTTTAAAATCTAAAGTATACATAAAATGTGGAATTAAAAACTTGACACCCTAAACGTCATTATTTTTAGTGGCAAATAATTATTAAATTAGACGATACTAACTAGTTACAAACTGCGATCAAATCGTAAGCTGGTTGATGAACAAATATAGGGACCCAGTAGGACTGTCATCAAATTAAATTGACTGTGATTTAAAAATTATTCAAGATGGGAATTGTAGAGATTTTTAACATCACCTTACATTTTTTCTCAATTCTTTCAATCAAATTATTTTTTTCCTTTTTGTATTAGAACAATAATTGTTTGTGCTATAAACATACCACTATGATATACCGCCTATTCCGTTATATACACCTAATGTACATAAAGATAATGCTTTACAGTAATTGTGTGGTTTTAAAAATAAGTAATTATTTTTTATGAAGACATTCGTAATTTTGTAATACAGTAAAACCTCGATAGAACGGACCTCTATTTAACGGACTTCGGATATAACGGACGAAAAATCCGGTCAAATGTAAAAAAATTAAAAACGTCCTGTTAATATTATTCATGCTTAAATTCAAGTGTCGCCGCATGTAAACAATTTTTAGCGGCCATGATAATCACGTCATACGTCTAGCACTAGAATTTGAGACATAATGTTCGTAGACTGCAGCAACGTCACTTCATGACAAGTGTCCGAAGACAATTAAATAGAATTTTGTTTGTGCTTTGTATTTTTTATTTATATCTATACAGTGTATTTAAAAAAAAAAATTTTGATTTATTTTAAACCTATTTTTATATAACGGACTTTTGGTTTTAACGGACACTCTCTCCCCCCAATTAGTCCGTTATATCGAGGTTTTACTGTACTTAACTATTTATGGTGATAACTTTCTGTTTGGTGTACCTACTATTTCATTTTTTTGTATCACTGATATGAAAGAATAAATATTGAAATTGTGTAATAGAAAATGTGTATTTACTAAATTAAAATTACATTTCACTCCGAAGTTAATTTAAGTTTGAGGGCAATTAATTTATGAATTAATAATTAACCCTCGTATTACACAAACTAAAGAAAACAGGCCGTTGAACGTGTTCCCCTTCTACGAAATGACGTCTTGATGTAAATCAGTTGCAATGCCGGGGAGCATGGGCGGCTCGTATCGCTCTTTAGCATCGGACGATGTCTATCGTTCAACAACAGTCGAAGGTGGAAGCCAAATGGGCGTTTTGGATAGCATGAAGAAGGTTTTGACTTTTGGTGCCGTTGGGTCGCCTTCGCGAGAGGACAGACTCATCGAAAAAAATCCAATCGTCATCGTGCCAAGGTATTGTTATTTTCTGACACTTTTTTTGAAAATAATGGCAGGTCGTGCGATTAGACACGCAAAGCATTTTCGAATTGGTCAGAGATTAATAAAAATAAATGTAACATTTTTGAAGGTAAGAAGCACGTCGGCATGTTTTTCGTGTTTGCTTGAGTTTGCTTAGCTTCAAACTACATACCTGAACGTCGACTTTTGATGTGCTTAAGTTTTGTCCATTTCGTTAAAATTTTGTTGAAAAAGTTGCGTTCAATGATTCATAAAAAGTGTCTGAATTTCGCAACGTATCAGCGCACCTAGAACTACACGAAAGCTACATAGAAAGCACTTATTAAACGCTTATTTGTTTTAGGACAGATAGTGCAAGCACAAACACTAATAAAAAAATGCCTACGTCTGGGGTCGCTGAGGAAGCCGCCCTTTTGGGGTAAGAAGCACACGTTAATAAAATAGAACGCATACTATCGATTTACATTTATTGCGTTTACTTAGGTATCTGTTTTAAGTAGGTCGTCGTATTAATATTTAATACATATCAAATAGTCATTTCTCCAATGATAAATTATACACTTGACCTTCGTTTTTCTCCCGGTAAAATGTTCATAATATGGAAACGAAAGTTAATAAGCATTGGGACGTTTTAATCAGTTGCATTGGCTGCAAATGAATGCTAACTGCGCTTGGTTATACAACTTGTTGATTATATTTGTCATGAAATGTTGTTATGAAGGAGGTGATATGATGGAATGTTTTCATATTTTTTTTTCTAGTTAACAATTTGGAATCAATTTTGAATCAATTTTTGAAACTAGTTCGTTTATTGCAATCTGTTCTTCTTTAATTAACCATTCCGCGACCTTCAAATGATAAGAGATACAATAATTTGTTTGATTGATACCGTGTGGTTGCCGCCCATGTTAAAAAATCATTTTTTTAATTGCCGGTAAAAATCTTCGGCGGAAAAGATTGTCCTAATGTAATACCGTTATTTAGTTACAATTTCCAAATTTAATAACTTCTGATGATCTCATTGAATTTTTTATTCTGATTTCCTTATGAGAAACGACCATCTGTGCATCTTCAGCGTTACATGGGCAATTTAATGAATGTCTTGTTAATGCGCTTTGCTTTTGAATTACACTCGTGCATTGTAAAAGCAATAATATTGAAGAAAATAATTTTGGTATAATTTTTTTTTAGTTAAATAGTAAATAGGAAATTTTTGTTCAAGGATTAATTTTTTATATATTATAGAGTTCTTACCATATTTTGCCCAACCTAATTTTTTTACACTGGAATAGTATATATAAGACGCATAAGTTAATAAAAAATTAATTAAAGAACAAAACAATAAAAAAAAGAAGAAGATAATGTTTATTTTTGGGATTAACGTTATTTACTGAAATCAAAATCAGTAAAAAATATTTTGTTTGTATCTGAGCGCAATCCAATTATTAATATTACGGCAGATTGCTTTTTATAAACATCTTGTAATGGATATGTCGCAGACGGATTGTAGAATCCGCCGCAATACAAACCGGCTAGCCGTATTATAAAACGACTTTGTTTTGGTCATTACAATATTAGCAAAATAAAATTTTATTGCAGTAAATATGTGCAGTACAAAACATCATTCTTGCAATGCATATTTTATTTTTAACTATCACTCATCATTATAACAGAGAACAAATTTTTAATTTATTAAAAATGTTAATTACAAGCTTTAAATATGGATTACACTCCTAAGTTATTGATAATAAGGAACCCTTGGAATTTTATTTTATTTTATCTAATTCCATTCAACAATAGTGCACTCCACCAATCGTTAACTGCGGAATCAATTTCTTCTTCATTAATTTAACAAGTAAGGGCATTAATTGGAATATTTTATTTAAATAACAAATTAAGTATTTACATATAAATCGGAAATATAAACTACAGCGGTTGCATTGAATTAATGAAAGTATTATCAAATCAAATAACATAAAAAATTTATACAACAAAAATTGTATTTATTAGACATAGGTGGCTTTAAAAACATCAACAAAAAATTGTCCGGTCAATTTTCAACAACCATTATTTTACCATCCGCCATGTCCTGAACTGAAACCATTTCGTAAGCCATTTCCAGCATAAGCAATGGTTTTTGTAAGAGTAGCAGGGTGGACAGCGTGACCTGAACGATGTACTACAGCATTGAATCCATTGTGATCATCAGCAGTGTAGTCAACGGTGCGGCGGGTGCCATCAGCTTCAACTAAAGAGTATTGCCCTTTGACAACATCACCATCACGAACTTCTTTTTGGTCCTTTTGATCTCCAGTGTGACCGTCATTTACACCGTAGTTAAATTCATATTTCGGATACGCCTAGAATAACAAGTCATTCATTAATAAAAATTGATTCAAATAAATAAACTCACATTATAATCGGCATGGTTATCGCCATAACCACCTCCATATCCACCAACGTTTCCGCTATAAACTCCGTGTCCTCCAGTAGCATGAGCTACCGAATTAGAGTACGAAGTAGCAGAGCCTGAATAACCACCATAACTTCCGTGTCCAATGTTCCCACCATAACCTCCAGAATTAGAATTAGCGTATGAAGTTGCCGAGCCTAAATGACCTCCATAACCCCCATGACCAATGTTTCCACCATAACCTTTTGAAATGGCTACAGAATTTGAATTAGCATATGAAGTTGCAGAACCTGAATACCCTGCACTTGCATACGCTGCAACAGCGAAAAGGGTCGCAATCTGGAAAACCCATATAATTAGATAATTCGTTATTAATTAGGCTGCTGTAACATACTTGAACAAACATGATAGTGTAGTTGGAAGCAAAAGACGTTACTGAATTTAGCATGAAATAATTCGACTTTTATACCATAAGCCATGGTCTGAAGCGTTCATTCTAATTAAAAATAAAATTGGGTAAGTTAACATTTACTTTGGGTGAAATAAAATTTATTGCACAGTATATGAATTGTTTAGAAACTATGCATTTTTCAAATTATGTAATATTGCAATGACGTTTCGCGTTCTCCAATGCGACTAAATGACGCGTCGCCGTTTTGTAAAACTACAAAAAGGGACTGAAGAATTGTTACACATTTTATTTTAAAAAAACCTTTTGGATTGAGTTAAATCTTTTCCTTATAGTCATGACAAATATAAGTCAGAACTATAAGGAAAATGTTTAACTCAATATTAAAGGTTTTCTTTTTATAAAATGTCTTAACAATTCTTCAGTCCTTTGCCAAACGGACCGAGAGTTATTCAGTAATTCATAAAACACCTAAAATTTTCAATCAAATTGTAAATATTCTCCGTTCATTTTCTATTTTACAATCTGACCAGTCTTTTAGAAAACGACTAGGCGTTTTATTAAACGACTGAATTTGCAATTCTCTGCCGACATTTACTATATGGCCGGTTGTCGCCCTACATTACGTATAGTCAACATTCCGGTTAAACATGGACCGCCGTATTATTGAACGTGTTACTACGACAATTTGCCTAAATGTTAACCAGCCGTTTTACAAAACAGCTGCTAAGTAAAGCGGCTAGCCGCTTTGTATTACGGCGGATTCTACAATATGACTGCGACAGATGCATTATAAATGGAATACTTTATATCCGTCAATGCTTGAAGTATATCACAAAGGATAAAGGTTGAAAAACAAACCCTAATTAATATTTTTGTATCAACAGATTTTTACATACATACGATGATTAAAATGAAATTTTAATAAAGGAATAAAAACAAAAAGTTAATTATAGAATATTTTGAAACATTGTTTACGAAAAGTCTTTCCAATTAATTCATTTTCAATGTGAATAAAAAATACTGTTGAGTGTTTATACTATTTTTCCCCAAAATGAATTTCGATAGCCAGCCCTACACGTGTACATTTCCATTTAATTAGGTATTGTCAGAATCGACTCATTAACGCTCTCAATCAGCCAGCATCGCCTATAACCATTCAAACTATTCTTAGATTTTTAAACGGTCTACTAAATTTACACTAAGTCGTTACCCCCCTATTCTCAACATAAACATTAAAAATGAGTATCCATTAACTACAATAAAAAATTTAGGTGATAAATAACACAGTTTCGCCCGCATATGAATCACCTCTGTGATAATTGAAAACCAACTGCAAGAATACCAATTAACGGGAAATGCAAATTATTAAAAGGTTGCGAAAAAACTGTTCCTACGCACTTATCGTTGTGCCGAGAAGCGATCGATGCGTCTCGCACCAAAAAGTAAAGTTCAAGGACGAAGCTTCACATTCTTAAAACAAATTCGCCTGGACAACGTAGTAGTCAACAACAATCATGATTATTAATAAGTGGTAAATTAAGTATAATTATACTTGAGTATATCATCATCAACACAAACTGCGTGTCGTAAACTAGCGCTTCTAATTTCATCACACTTTTAATTTTATACTGAAACATTTTCTAGTAATGCAAAAGTGTCCTTGAAACAACAATTAATAAATCTCCCTTACAAAATTTCTTCCGCAGCAGCACAATGCCTTCCGACAGCATGGACGACATCGAATTGAAAAACATCCAGCTACAATTCCCCACAGGTCGCTCCTTGTCCCGCGATGATTCGACGGCTCAAGAAGAGACCGTCGAAACTGACCGCGGCCCGATTATGGTCGCTGTTCAGGGATCGAGGAGTAAACCAGGGATTATAACTTATCATGACCTTGGACTCAATTGTACGTCAGGATACTAAATTTTTCCTCTAAAACAAGAACTAATTTTGTAGATGTATCGAGTTTCCAAGCTTTCTTCAACTACGTTGACATGAGGGCTCTGCTGGAAAATTTCTGCGTTTATCACGTGAACGCGCCAGGACAGGAGGAAGGAGCTCAGACTCTACCAGAAGAGTAAGTTGTTTGTATGTGACGTGCAGGTGTGATTTGGATCAAACTGGAGTGAGGCAGTTGGCTCTTGATGAGCAAACTGTTTTATTGCAAGGTGACTGTTTATGAGTGAATGATTTCAAATTTTCCATTAATCGCACCAGAATTAATTTTATCGTTTATTTTTTGACAGTTATATTTATCCAACGATGGACGAGTTAGCGTCCCAGCTTGAAGTTGTGATTGCGCACTTTGGCCTAAAGCAGATTATTGGCTTCGGGGTTGGAGCCGGAGCGAACATTTTGGCACGTTATGCACTGCTGAATCCTAATAAGGTGGCCGCGTTGTGTCTGATTAACTGTTCCAGTACACAAGCTGGATGGATCGAATGGGGATACCAGAAGCTCAACGCTAGGCATTTACGTTCTAAAGGGATGACCCAAGGGGTGCTTGATTATCTCATGTGGCATCATTTTGGAAGGGTAGGTTAACTCCAATTTTTGTGTTTATTTTAAGCGTTGAAACGGTGTTTTTATTATCTTGACAAGATTAGTAAAAATTAATGTTCTCATTGATTTTTCTTTCAAACATTTCGCACTTCATTTTCCTTGTAATAATGATTTCTCAGTCGGTAATTCCTATTTGCATAATTCCGGAACGAAAAGGAAAGGGACATATTCTATTACATCAGTCGTCTGATATTGACGAAGACTGCGTAATAAAACAAATTCACTTAGACAAGACTAAATAGAGAATTCAAATTTAAATTTTGTTCAATTGAAAGATTGAATAGAATAACTTGATTGATTTTAAAATTTCATGCTTTTCTTATTTTTACAATTTTTTGTTGAAAAATACAAAATTTTACTACTTAAATGTCTATTTAAAATTTCTGTCCAACAGTAATCAGTAAACGTACAATAACCACATCGATTTTACTGCAATTATATTGAAATTAGTTATTAGCATTGATCAGTAAGCTCACAGTAACTCCATTCATAACAAAGTTGTTGCAAGATGGCGCCAATGTAAAGTCGACTCAACTGTGAAAACTGACTGTAATTTGAAACCCAATTATTTTATTTTTATTAAGTAGCGCTGGATAAACCGTAGCGCTACTTGCACGGGTCACGAGAAAATTATCGCAATCAATTTTCTCTGGCGTGTAATATCATCGTAACCCTGCTTGTTAAGTATTACATTTGTTCATTTAATAAAAGTTACAAGTAATTAAAAGTTTTATTACCATCTTACTTGTTATGGTAAACATTTTATTTGTTTAATATTTATCACTTCGACAACGGACTAAAATACACTGGCAATCAGTGACAAGAAAATTGTTTGACCAAACTAGGCAGAAAAGTTGTTTTTATCGAAAGACCTGTAAACTAACTCCGGCAGTTGCGGTATAGGCTACAATTACTAATATGATAGTAGGTCCTCTTTGATGTTCTTCCGAGATAATATGACAGTTCAGCGGTACATTGAGTAAAATGATAGAACTCCGTGTCCTTCCCTTTCTGCGGCGGTTGAAAAAGTCTACCTAAAAAATAACCACCCCTTTTTGATAATGCGGAAAAACCATCATCTTATTACGGTTAAAAAGAAAATTTTTAATTTCAGAACAACGAAGACCGTAACCACGACCTGGTTCAGGTTTATAAGAATTACTTCGAAAGAAACGTGAATCCTACAAATCTGGCGCTGTTCACTGACAGTTATGTGCGTCGCACCGATCTCAACTTGCACCGGGAACTTGACCCTATAAAGCGCAAGGAGGCCCACACGCTGCACATGCCCGTGTTGAATATCACCGGGGCGCTTAGCCCTCACTCTGAAGATACAGTTACTCTTAATGGGCGACTAGATCCCACCAACTCTTCCTGGATGAAAGTAAGAACTTCTGTCTATTTTTTAATCAGAACTTAAAAGGGAAGCGTGTGACTTGGTTTTTAATTCGCCGGAAGAGTCGTAACACGCACTTAAAAGTAATGTAAATGTCCAGTTTTTGACCTCGTGACCTTTCCGGAAGGTGTTGAAAATGGGGGTTGAACTTTAAAAAAACACGTTTTTGAGTACGCTGCGCAAACGGCTTTTTGGAAAAAAAATAATTTTGACTCATTTAAATACCTGACGATATAGGCATTCAGAATCGAATCGAGACCGCTACTCTAGGACCAATAGTTTATGAGTTACGATTTTTTGAAGTTCACCACTTTGATTGCTTAAACCGCAAATTAACTGTTTTTGCTGTTATCTCACGTTTCGTGCGCTCCAGGCTGATGGACTGGCTACATCGAAACAAATTATATGGCAGTGTAATGGGCATTAAATACTCTTTACTACGGTTTTTTGTTTGATCCAATCGGATGAAAAATGACCACACGGCGAGCAATCAAACTTGGAAAATTATTGAAAAAACTGCCTTTATTTAGTATTGTTTCATTGTGCTCTCAAACCTGCCCAGTATAACCAATCTCAAAAATTTTACATTCCATGAATTCGTGACAGCTTATGGGGTACGGAAGTGCAAATTTTTTTTTTGCTACTGACACCCTTGGGCCAGTGCAACTTTATTTCAAACGGGGCGCGGACTCAAAAATTACGAAAACGTCAAAATTCTCCTAGACTCCTGAAAGTTGACACGTGCAATCACGTGTATGTGCAGATTAAAAAACTAAATATTTCAATTTATCTAAAAAATGACGTTACAAGCGTTTTCTTCAGTCGCTCTTGCGCTCTTATTTCAATTTAATTTAATTTTGTTTTTAATATTTTTACATAATACAAAATTAAAACAGTATTTCACTGTTACATACTGTTTTTAACCTTATGGTATTGTATTCTTTTTTATTTAAAATACTTTGTGGCAATTTAGAAAACGTAATTGACCCCGTTTTACGTTTGATTCGCTTAACGTTTCTTTTTTGCCACACATTAATCGCGTAAACCGGGGTATTACTGTAGTTTCGATGCACGCTGTATAGGCAATCAGCAATAACTTATAGGTACTGTAGTAGCTATTTAAAGAACAAACAACAAAAGTATTTTACTGGAGGAAATCGTATTCAACTAGAACAAAATTACGGAGTGTTATAATTAACTAGAACGTGATGGAATTAACTGTCGTAAAAGGAACCCCCATTAGTTGAATTAGTTGAAAACGTGAAGCAATACCCAAGACGAAATTAAATCCCTTCACTAAAACGTGGCGGCTTTCCTAGTAACAAGATTAAAATACGAAAACGGTCTTGAAAATCCGCATTCAGTTGCAAATTCCAAAATCCCTCTTTTATTTACAACTTCGCTTCAAAATTTCACGGTAATTTATTTTTTGTTTAAAAAACATGTTGAAAGTAAATCCCACATTCATTTCGCTAGCAGGTGTTCCCGTTTATTATTTGTTTTACGTAGTAAACGGTGATTACTACAAGTCTTGCTTTAGATTTCAGATTGCGGTATGGTGCTCGAAGAACAGCCGGGAAAAGTAAGCGAGGCGTTCCGCCTCTTTCTGCAAGGAGAGGGCTACGGTAAGTTAGCAGTCCTTTTGATCTCCCATCTTAAATTAACTCAAATTTAAGGAAACAATTCGAATCGAATTTAAAAATAGCGGCGTGCTTACACTTACACTACACGCTAAAGTACACAGCTTAGCAATTAGGCAAATTTTTCTTTGCGACCGAAATTTCAAAAAATAATGTGAAATTGATTACACCAACATTTATTTCGTTTTTTCCTTTTCATTTGTTGCAATGCGTGGATTGCGCGAATGGTATGTATTGTAAAATCGTACTTGCACCTTTGTTTTCAAATCGTAGCTAGTTCAGTGAAACTGTGTCCTAAAATAGATCCCGTCATCGAAAAATATTAAGCAAGCTTTGAAATTGTGCTTCTATTTATGTGCTGCCTAAGAAAACGGTTGTTGTATTATTAAAAAGTTCAAATTTTATCTGTATGTAACGTTTTTGATGTAAATTTTTATTTTTATCGCACCGAAACAAACATTGCACTGTGAAAATATACGCTCTAGCTGTTTGTACTTTCATAAAAACAATGCCATTGTACCTGAGCTTTGTTGTGAGTATTATGGAGACGGTTTTGATATTTTTTCTACATTTCATCATCAGTGTATATCTCACGTGACAATAGATTATTTGAAAATTTAACTAGAGTTGTAGCCAAATGTAAGTGTAACTTGGTAAATAAAAGTGGTACTCTCTGAAAAATTTACTGAATCGCGATCAAATTGCTGCTAATTTTATTACACAGTTTCTAATAATACCCAAAAACCTTGAGTGTGTTTATTATTTTATAAAAAGACTTTCACAGAAAATCGCCAGAGAATTGCCCTTCCTTTTAGCAAATTTTGTAATTTTTTTCCTTTATTTCAGCTTTACATTGTAGACCCCCTTCACTTGTTTATTAAATTAAATTTGCAACTTAAAATTTTTGTGTTAACTGGCAAGTAAAGGGAGTCGCATTTTTTAAACGGATCTAGTGAAGGCTGTGCTGTATTTTTTTAGCGGTGCATGTGGGCCGGAGGGTCAGTAGAACCAGTAGCGTCAGTAGCGCAGCCACTATTTGAAGGTAAATTTGCTAGCCCTTTCCTGTGTTCGTGATCGATTCATCTACGAACGTGTAAGTGTTTTTTTTTTAAATTTATACTAATTGGCAATTAACACTTCAATCGCACCTTTAGAAATGTAAATAATATTGTTTACTTAAATTAAATCTTTTGCGTACAAATTTTAACTTTTTCATTTAATCTTTAAAAACGTTCCATGGCTTTCTCTTCACTGTTGGTAAATTGCTCGATTCAAACTCATTTTATGTGTACATCAAGGATACAATAGCAGTTTCCTTTGTTGATTTCTTATCTATTTTTGAAACAACTTATTTCTCTGGGCATGATTGTCGTGAGTCGTATTAATGTGCCTGGTGCTTTTAACTTTTTCAAATTTCTATGCAAATTATTTTCTTAGCATGATTTATTTTTATTTTTGCACTTCTCTGTTTTTCTTTCTGGCAGACACTTCCACACACTAATAATTAATTTTCATCAACTTCATTAAAAAAAGTTTATAGAGTTATGATTAATTTTCTTCTGTTTTTTAGTGGCTCCGTTATCTCCGACTAAAATTGCTCAGTTTCGTAAAGCATCATTTGAAGAGTTGATCAAGTCAAAACTGCACAATGGGCAGTTGCCATCTTCCATCATCCACATAACTGAGAATCCCATTTCGGCTGTAGTTTGTTAAAAATTTTAAGCCAAAAAGACAGCTCAAAATGGGCTGTATTGAAATTTATATAAGCAAAAAACTTGCTCAATTTAGATACAGAATTCTAAAATTTTTTTATAGCTCTCGGTGAATGAGGAAAGTGAATGTGATAATGGGGTAGTTTTGTACAAGAATAAATTTCAATACAGATCTGTAGTAATCACTAAAATACTTGGCCACTGCCTTTTTGAGCACATATCTTAAGTTCAAAGACATGTTACTTTTTTAAATTAGTAATAGTGTAGTAATAAGCAGTACAATAAAAACAATCAACGCAAATAACTTTTCTGTTACAGGCATTTGTTAAACACAGCATTAATAATTTTAGAGATTTTATGAAGAAGCTGTGCTTTTAAGGCCTAGTAGCCATTACATTTGTGAATTTACAGTATTTATTAATTTTATAATATTGTTATCCTGTAGAGAACAATATTATTGTTCAAATAGTCATACAAAGGACAAAGCTTAATAAGAGCTTGATTGCATGTCCGCTATGAAAGTGCAGCATTTTTTTAAATATTTCTATTGATTTGTAATTAGGACTGTTTAATTATAAGATTGGCATTTTTATTATAGTTTTTATTATAGCCGCAGCATTTTATACATGAACAAATAAATATATGTGATGATTGTCGCATGCTTACAATGTTAAGAATTGAAATTTTTATGTTGTGCACTTTTTAATTTTAATAAAAGGTTCTATACACAAACAATTGTTTCTTTCTTTAATTCCATTAATTAATAAATTTCGTAAAACAAAAGGAAAAGGGAGGAGATTATTCTAATATTTATATTTGCTGGATATCAACCTTGTCCAGTAAGAAATACTTTCCAATAGACATGACCCCACAAGAGGGAAAGGGCTGATAAGAGGCTACAGCCTGAACCAGCTCAGTCAATTATGTGATTCTGACCTGCTGAATATGAAAGCTACGATATAAGAAATGTTGTTGTTCAACCTATGACAAGCAATCAACAGACAATGATTTTTATCAAATTGATGTAACCTTTCTACTGAGTACTCCTCAATATTGTTACAAACTTGTTGAACGTAAAATAAGAAAACTCACTGCACAAAATATAAATAAAATACCGAGCTTGTGAAAAGACGTCTCGTCATTCCTTTTGTAAAAAAAGGTGACGTTTCTATTTATTTTATTTGCCCGTGGCAACAGTAAAACATGGCCAGCTACAACGTCCGTGCTCAGTCAAGCAGCCGCCGTGGCTGCATAAGACCGTTTAGGTAACACGCCCCTCCCTAAAGGCTGAGCACGGTGTTGGAAGTAGCTGTTGCCTTGGATTATTTATATTATAAAGAAAATAGTTTATGGTTAGCTATTAGCTGCAGGTTCCTCGAAGTGACGCGGGTCTCGTACGCCGGCATCTTTCATGTCATGCCGAAAGCGGGGAAGGCGGCGAAATGCGGCTCTTCGCGGCGCTGTTCGGTCGCTGACGATCCCGTTGTAGTTCGACGCTGTGCGTTGGGACTCCGGGAAGCAGGGTCATCAAAAGAGTAAGATTATCCATAACACTATAATCAGATTCTAATTGGATAGTTCCGAAATCGGGCATCGATGACTCAGTTCAACTGGTTCGGCGTCATCCAAAACATCCAGGTTACAAATTAAATTCGGTTCAGGCACTTCTTGCACTTCCCCATTTTCTATTTCATGCTCTTCATCATTATCTTGAACCACTGGAGTTGTCGATTTGTACTGCAAAGCACTGTTTGACAAATCGACTTCTATCGGAAATAGCGGAGGTACTGACAGTAGTCCAAGAGTGTTTTTGTGCAATTCTGCGAGGCCTTTTATCAATTTGGATAAATGCCCACCGAAAGATTGCACGTGTTTGTTTTCGAGTACTAATTCCAGTTTGACCAAAACGTCAGAACGTAGTTTCTCAAAGCGGGTCTTGGCGACCTGGCGACATCGCAAAATCAACCTATATTCGTAATTTCCGGTTTCTACTCAACATAATGGTTCTTGCAGTGGTGCGTAGTTGCACTCTGTTACCGGGTCGGTACAGCGGTGGTCGGTTGCGTGGTTGCTTGCTACTTGTTCATACTTTGCTGCAGGCATCCATAGTCCCATGGAGTGACGCGGGTCTAGTACGCAGGCATCTTTCGTGTCATGCCGAAAGCGGGGAAGGCGGCGGAATGCAGCTCTTCGCGGCGCTGTTCGGTCGCTGACGATCCCCTTGTAGTTCGACGCTGTGCGTCGGAGCTCCGGGAAGTGGAGTCGCCTGTTGCAGCTGTTAGCGCTGAATCGTGTAGCGATCATCGGTTGCGGGCGCCACTGGAGGTTCCTGATGTTAGGATTTGATCCCCCTCCAGAAGGGCGTCGCGGCATCGCGGCATCGGAGTCGTTGGTGAAAGTTCGGTGAAAAAGCCCTTTTCCTTGTGCCCCACGTTGGGCCGTCAAATGTTACAAACTTGTTGAACGTAAAATAAGAAAACTCACTGCACAAAATATAAATAAAATACCGAGCTTGTGAAAAGACGTCTCGTCATTCCTTTTGTAAAAAAAGGTGACGTTTCTATTTATTTTATTTGCCCGTGGCAACAGTAAAACATGGCCAGCTACAACGTCCGTGCTCAGTCAAGCAGCCGCCGTGGCTGCATAAGACCGTTTAGGTAACAATATAATACGTAATTTTATTGTCCCTTCTGTTATATCAATACAACCACTGCAATAGAGTTAAAATTGAAAGACGTGAATAATAAGTCATAATAGTATATTATTATACAAGTTTTATTTTATTATTATTTATTTAGTTATATTATTATCATTTGAGTGAATACAATAATTACATGCACTCGCCTTCGGCTCGTGCAGCAAACTTCATTTTCATGGATAAAAACCTTTACTTGCGAGTATAATACTATACTTTATCTACGATCATCCATACAAAATAATAAAACAAATTCTAGTTCAATATTTTTAATTTTTGAACATGACACTACGACAGTTGGTTTACATTGTCCAAAGAGAAGAAGATGAATATTTTTCTGCAAGCATCACACAATAACTTAATACAATATCTTCAGAAAAGGAAGTAGTATTTTTTTCTGATCGCCATTTTAAAACGAATTTCATAAACACATTCATATTTGTACCGTGATTTTTGTGGTAGAAGATTTTCTATTGCAGTCGTTGCGATATTGCGTACAGGACATTTCATTTTCTTCTTCCAACATTTTAAATTTTTCGGTCACTAAAAACTGCTTCACAAATCACGAATTTCACTATTAAGATGCTTTGGTACGTTTTTCTGCCAATTGCATTAGTTTTGTTTGGTTATGTTGTTACAATTAATGCAAACTGTTACCAACGTGGCAATGTTGTAAAATTAAAATCCCAATATTTTTAATTTTCATTGGTCGAAGTCCCGATGGATAAAAATTCTGTCAATTTTACCCATGGCTGGGAACCAATAAGAAGCTCTCTTTAATTTATCCATGGATAAAATGACAATTTAGAGTAGAGGTTTCATATCAATCTCTAAATATAATTCCCGATCGTCTATTTCGCATTTTTTTGAACGGATCAGAGTAGGCGACGAAGCTGAGTGCCAACAATTGCCTAATTATATCTTTTATATCGTCAATTTACGGAGCTTAGAGGTAAGTAAAGCAAAATACATTATATTGCAATGCAAATGTATATAAATAAAATGGTAATAAAATATATATAGTGGACCCTGTGATGTCGATAATGAAAATAAAATGGTAGATAAATAATAAATAAAATAGATAAATAAAATACTGTCAGCCCGTTCTAGGGCTGAGGTTTTCTACTAGTATTATATAATGCTCGTAGATAAATGTTTTTTTAGTAAATTAATTAAAATAATTGATTGAAGTTTTGATGCGGGATTGGAACCCCTAGTTGCAATACTATGACGACGCTCCACACCGTGTACAATCGTGCCACATATCATAATTTGATTTCAACATATTTTTTCCGTATATCCACATTTTATTTTTAATTTAGTGACCTTATTTCTTCATATTTAAAAAAAAAACGTATTGTTGTATTGCGACTTGAATGCGGAATTTTGTTCCTTATGTCTCTGGGCATGATTTTCGTGAGTCGTATTAATGTGCCTGGTGCTTTTAACTTTTCCAAATTTCAATGCAAGTTATTTTTTTATAAAAGTTGCAAACGGCAACACATCAAGGTCCGCAATATAACTCTGTACTGTTCAACAGCTCCTCTAAACTCATAGATACAAGCTTGTGTAGAGATGCCCCCATATCCATAACAGATTCTCCACCGTACCTTACAGTTTGACGATGTTACACTGACAATATTATAAGCATATCTATCTGAAGGACGTCAAGAATAGGTAGGTACTCTCATTTGCTGGCCATCACTGGCGAAAAAATTTGCATTCGTCTGTAAATATCATTCCTGCCCAATCATTGGCATTCAACATAACAAATTCTCTGATAAACAGAAGCCGTTCTCTGTGAGTGGAGGGCCTCTCGCTGGCGCTATTCTGCAAGGGTGACTGATGTTTTTAGCATCTTGATTTATTCTGAAGCCACAATTACAAGAAAACTCTTATTTTAACTAAATACTCCTTACAGATCCCCCAAGTCCCAAGGCCTGAACACTTAAAAAAATGGGTGTTGTGCGGCGGTTGTAACTCTCCCTTGGCTATGACCACAGTTCTTTTCATGCGTTGTAGTTTCCCACAAGCAACTTAAGGCTTGATGTATGGCGGACACACCAAAGCGCTTTACATTATGGTAAACAACGGAAAAACCACAAATTTTTTGCTAATTTAACCGACTTTGTAGGTTCAATAATAAAGCTACTAATGGTGAACACTTAATATAATATAACCTATTAGAAACCTGCGATCGTTCTTCGCACAGTGCTCAGAAAGATTCTAGATTATCGTATGTATTCAAAAAGCAATTCGAGATTTTTGTACAGAAACAACTACAACGACAAACGACAAGAAACTAAAAAAATGAATCAATGTATAAAATTTTTGTAATATTTTAATTTGTTTTTTTAATATGGTGTGACAATATTGTATTAATAATACAAAGGATTTATTTTTTAACCCTTAAATGACACCGGGGGTCCGGAGAATCTCAAAGCTTTAAAATATTTACTCGCCATTAAATTTAAAAGTACCTAATAATTGTAATTTGTCATCTTTAATCAAACAGCAAATTGTTTTCAAATGGTTCTGAACAGCTTGACATATAATTTGGTCGTTCTTTGAAAGGAAACATTTCACTTCCAAGAACCAAACAATTGAACCGCCCTCAAATACCGGTTTTCTAAAGAAACCGCAAGAATCTAGTTTTCCATTTATTTAAAATTGACATTTTCTGAATTACAATTGTTTTTTAAAAATCATCAATTGTAATTCAAATTAGTTAATTGCAGTTTTGAAAACGTCAGTTAAAATTTAAAAGCATCAATTGTTTTCAAAAGTCATCAATACCTACAATTTTTTCTGCAAAATCTAAAAAAACCTGTTACTAAATTGTAAGAAATCTTGCGCTGTTCATTTATCTTCATACATAGAAATTGTCTACAAAATATAGATGTGAAATTAAATTTAAAAATTAACCCGTTTTCGATTTTTTTTCAAAACTCAACAATTTTTCATTTCAACGATAGTATTTTCAACCAGTCAGAACTCTTTGTCACACAAATCCATTTCCTCGTAACTGCTAAGGGTGCATCGCCCTACCTACAAAACAACCGGTTTTCAACTAGAAATTCATTTTTGGCAAATGTTGCCGTCAAATATTTTCAGGTTGATAACGTGTATTTTGATTATTTATTTGTAGCGCCGGATTTTACAAAATTGTTAATCTTTAGAGTTGTCCCCAAAATTTTGTAAAGTTTGATTTTTATTATCAGGGAAAGTAAAATTTAGGTTTGTGTGGCAATTAAATTTCAATGAACTTTTTAATTGCATTTTACTAATTAAATAATTAAATTAAATTAAATAATTAAATAAAATAATTTCGTTGAACGGCGAACTAATTTTCGAATTTAATAAATTTGAATTCAACATATTTCGTATTCAAATTCGGACCAGTTCCAAGATATTCTCACAACAAATGAAAACACTATTAACCCCAGCGATATATCTGTTTAAAGGTTTACGGTAAATTCGTCCCCGGCGATTCGTACCCGGCGATTCGTCCCCGGCGATTCGTCCCCGGGCAATTCGTACCCGGGATAATTCGTCCCTGGACAATTTGTCCCCAGCAAGCTGTATTTTTAAGAATGCATTCGCAAATATTTAAAAAGCATTTCGATTTCTTGTATTGAAAACCTTTACAGATATGCACCTTGTAAAAAAATATAGATAAGTGGAAATAATCGCACGTGTGTAAGTAAACAGTACAATTATGATGTTAGTGATAAAATGCACATATATTGATGCCGGGCAACCATCGCGTGTTACTATATGCATATTATTTTGAGTTAACCCGTTATTTTTCATTTTTAGACTGATTCTGAGTGGAACAAAAATAATGTAAATAATAATGTTTATAATCTCAATGTAATCAAATTTGTTACATAGATGTTTTTGAATATTTTTGATAATATTCATTAATGATGTTTATATTTATTTTTCCATCGTTGTAAGGCGTTCAACGAATATACGTATGCACAATGTATGTACAAGTTAAATTAAATGGAAATTTCAACCTCACGCGGTATTTTGAAAGTATTTTGAAAATGAACTTGTTATACATCATTTTAAGCAGAATTTAAAACTGTCAGAAATAAAACGTTTCTTTTTTTAGTTTAAAAAATTTTAACAACGTAAGTGGAGTTATTATTTCAAGTAACAAATGACTTGTAATATTTAATACCAACCTACATTATTTTACGAAAACAGTTCATTGCTATAAGTTTTATGTCCAATCAAATAATGCAACACCTTGAAAATTACGGCAAATTTATTCTATAATTTGTACAAATTAATTTTAGGTAACAATAAAAAATTTACAAAAATAAAACAAAACTACAAATTTATTTTAGATAACAATAAAAATTTTAAAAAAATAAAACTAAAATTCAAAATTATATGAAATACCACGCAGGTAATCTAATAATTGCCTATTCTGATAGTCTTCAACGATTAATTTTATTCTTCTCCCAACATCGACGTATTTTTTATTTTTGAGGTTTAAAAAATTTCCCGCTAGAAACTGGCTGACTTCGTAATGGTGAAAATGTTGTTGTTTTTTTAAGCAATTAACTAATTTATATATGTTTGGGTAAAACGATCTGCAAATAGAAATAAAACCACGATGCTTCTACTGAATTGTTGGTCCTAGCTTGATTTTTTAAATCCCTCTGGTAATTGTTCCACTGATTTATTTCAAAACGACATACAACAGATACACATAACAATATTTCAAAGACTGCGTCAGACGTTATCACTGAATTAAAACGTACAATAGCCAGGACGCCTCTTGAACGATATGCGAGACTAATCATTCGAGTGTGTCTCTTAAAGGATGCCATTACTTACTTTTTACAATACATGTCAATAATTACCCTTCACAGAATAACTGTCCCGGATACACACATGTGTTAAGGGCGAATTAGTCGTTTTAAAATTTGAAACGGACTATCCGGCGAATCAGAAACAGAAACGATGTTCTCTTTTACCACAAAATTTGCAAAAATTACATTTTCCAGATTCTGTAAAACCATCTCAATTAACGGGGATGAAGTGCAGTTTTTGACGTATGACTCCGCAATTGACATTTTACCATTTTTTCGTAAAATAATGTAGATTGGTATTAAATATTATAAGTCACTTGTTACTTGAAACAATAATTCCACTTACGTTGTTAAAATTTTTTAAACTAAAAAAGAAACGTTTTAGTTCTGGCAGTTTTAAATTCTGCTTAAAATGATGTATAACAAGTTCATTTTCAAAATACTTTCAAAATACCGCGTGAGGTTGAAATTTCCATTTAATAAATTAAAACTTAATAAGTTAAAACTTGTACATGCATTGTGTATATTCGTTGAACGCCTTACAACGATGGAAAAATAAATATAAACATCATTAATGAATATTATCAAAACTATGCAAAAACTTCTATGTAACAAATTTGATTACATTGAGATTATAAACATTATTATTTACATTATTTTTGTTCCACTCAAAATCAGTCTAAAAACGAAAAATAACGGGTTAACTCAAAACAATATGCATATAGTAACACGCGATGGTTTCCCGGCATCAATATATGTGCATTTTATCACTATCATAATTATACTATTTACTTACACGCATGCGATTATTTCCACTTATCTATATTTTTTTACGAGGTGCATATATGTAAAGGTTTTCAATACAAGAAATCGAAATGCTTGTTAAATATTTGCAAATACATTCTTAAAAATACAGCTTGCTGGGGATAAATTGTCTGGGGACAAATTGTCCGGGGACAAATTATCCGGGGTACGAATTGCCTGGGGACGAATCGCCGGGGACGAATCGCCGGGTACGAATCGCCGGGGACGAATTGACCGCATCCCCTGTTTAAAACAGTGTGTTTGCTATATTAATAAAAACAGAGGCACATCTTTTCATTAAACTTTACAGAATTAGAAAAAAATGCTTAGAATATAAATACAATGTTTCTAGTAAACAAACAAGTGATTACAATTTTTTTATCTCACCAATAAAAATTTACGAAGTTAAAAATTATTTTTTAAAGTTGATGAAAATTTGTTTAAAACATTTTTATTCATAAACTATGCATAAGAACTAATTATATAAAGTCGTTTCCGTAAACATTTTAACAAATTTCCAAACTTTTATTTCGGAGATGAACGATTTTCTCCAATATACGTCAACTTTCCTGAACGCGCCCACCGTTTGAATTGTTTCCTTAATTTTTTTATTTTTGATGGGGCCCTGACAATTTTACTGAGTACTGCCTTCAAATTTGTAGACAACCATCCAAACACCCTTGCAAATCCGCCTGCGAGCGCTCGAACGCCGTGTCTCATTTAATTTGTCCAATAGTGTACAAATTTAAATGTTTCCGCCGGAAATGCAAGTCGTGTCCCTCCTGGCGACAGTTGAGATGTGACACTATCTCTGTACATACTCAGCTCAAGTCAGTCGACCTCTAACACCTGTGTAAAAAGATTAAAATTTATGGTGGGGCCGAAAGAACCCCAGTGTGTCATATAGTAACAGAATTTGTTTATGCTCTTGAATTGAATTTTAAATTTTTCTGAACTATGGGAATTACAGCAAAGTAACTCTTTGCTTGCCCTGACTCCTTCATGCCAACGGTTACCTTTACAAAATGGACAAACCGTTGGCCAGTACATTATTTCTTTGGGATCCTTGACTAAGCTGCCGAATGCGAATGCGCGAATTTTATTGACATGTTTAAATGTTAATAATAATTCTAAACAAAGAATATCAGCCAAAGATTGTTTACAAGATAGCGATGCATATAATTAAACCCTTTTTGCAAAGTCGCGCCAATAATACTACCCTACATCGTAATTTGAAGTTGACTATATCAAGCATTTTAAATGAAGACGTGAAATCATGACGAGGAAGGTCACAGCTTCAAAAAAAAACTAAAGTGTGGAGTTTACAAGCCGTCAAGTGATCGGAAAAAGAAGTTACAATGCCCTTCATGTGAACAGTCGAAGTGCAACTTGCACTGTGCATACATACCTTTGCATCGATTGTGTGGGTGAAGAATAATATAATATTATGCACAACCACTTTCTTTTGTATTTTTTATTGTATTTTGATATTATTTGTATTGTCGCATTAAAAAAAAATATTTTTAATAAAATTTATAAAAAATATATGCTTCAAGTGTAATTTGTGCTGTTTTTTTTCTTCAAAAATTCAGCGTTCATATTGCAAAATAATTAACTTTTTTTAAAGATTTAGTATTGGACTTATTTTTATCTTAAAAAATACTATCTGAGAAGTACACCGCTAAATTTTTAGTTTTTTGACGAAGTTATTTGTTTTTTTTTGGTATGATAAAATTAAAATTTCATTAATGTCATAATTTGATCTCCTTTAGTAAGATTTAAATCATATTGAAAAAAATTGTCAAACTAAATATCCAAATACTCAAATAATAATAGGCATTTTTTATGCTAGGGTCTAAAAGAAACCATGTGGCATTAAAGTGATTTTTTATAAGTGTGTAAGTTAAGGGTTAAAAGAAGTTATGGCGATATAAAGAAAAAAAAAGTAATTTTCTATCCAAAAAAAAAAATTAAACCAATTTCTTCAAATCTTATTTAAAGAAGATCAACGTCTATCCTAAATGCAGGCGTTCTTAACATTTCAATACCTATTGTAATATTTTTCAATTTTAGAGTTTATGCGTTAATTTTGCGACGCAGTGTATGTACTTACCATATAAAATGAAGTAACTATAAATTCGTTTATTTTACAAGCGAGAACCTGGGAATTATTGCACAAGTACATTTTATGGAATTCTGTTGTAATCATTTTTAATTAACAATTAGATACCAATAAACCTTGTTTATTATTACTTTGCTTAAATTTAACTTTCTGTGCCTGAGTATAAATATTGAAATCCAACTATTATTGACCAGATATTCCGTTATTTATCTATTATTTATATAATTTATATATATATAATATATTATTGGTAAAATTGGTATGGCCTAACGATTTGCCATAGTTGTAATTCAGCTATGGATTGCAAAACAGTTGTAAAGCCTGAGTCTTTCCATATCTATAGAATTAATGGAATTAACTTGTAAACATTTTTAATTAACAATTAGATACCAATAAATCTTCTTTATTTAGTTTGTTTAAATTTCACATTCTGTTCTTGGGTATATATTGAAATCCAACTATTATTGTCCAGCTATTTCGTTATGTTGTTCATCAAATTTAGTAAAATTGGTTTGCATTCGGCAAAATTAAGAAATATGAGCACCTTAAATAGACTCGAGGGAAAAGTTGCTGTTGTGACAGCTTCAACATCTGGGTATGTACTTGGATAAATTTGATATTTTTAATTTCTCATAACAATATTTTTTATTAGAATAGGATTGGCAATAGCGAAAAAATTAGCACAAGACGGAGCGAAGGTGGTAATTAGTAGCAGACGTCAAGAAAATGTAGATAAAGCTCTTGCAACACTTTCACCAGAAAATTTGGAAATCGCCGGAACCGTTTGTCATGTCTCCAATGCCAAAGATCGAAATAATTTATTTTTAGAAGTAAGTAAATTTGTAGATTAACAATAGATGAACCATATTATTTTAAGGCAAAAAATAAATTCGGTGGAATTGATATCTTGGTTTCAAATGCGGCGGTAAATCCAATGTTTGGCCCCTTATTTGAAGTATGTGTTCTTAGAAAGAAAAAAGATTTTTTAAAAGATTAAATTTTAGTGTACCGAAACGGGATGGGATAAGATTTTTGATGTAAATGTGAAGTCGGCGTTTTTATTGTGCAAAGAAGTGTTGCCTTACTTCCGTGAAAGAAATGGAGGCAAGATTGTTTTAATATCTTCCATTGCTGGATATCACTCTTTTCCAGTAAGAAACAAAGGTTTTTATTTATAAGTTCATTAATATCTAAATGATTTGTTCAGCAACTTGGTGCTTATGCAGTTAGTAAATGTACACTATTTGGTTTAACTAAAGCAGCAGCGTTAGATTTAGCACCAGATAATATTCAGGTTAATTGTGTGGCTCCTGGTCTTACTGAAACTAGATTTGCTGGCGTGGCAAGTATTTTAATTGTTTTAAATTTTCAACAAAAATGAAGTTTTAAATTTGTTAGATAACAGGTTCAGAATCCATGTCGAACTTGGCTTACTCAAGAATTCCGATGAACAGGTAATTTAGCATAATTCGTTAATTAGAGAAAAATAATGTAATGTTGATAGGATTGGAACTCCCGAAGAAATAGCTGGAGCTGTTGCTTTTTTGGCATCTAAAGATGCTGATTATGTTACTGGAGAAAGCTTAGCTGTGGCCGGAGGAGTGCATTCAAATTTATAACAAAATTATTTTGATTATAAACAATTAATCAGAAATTAATATTGTTTTTTTGCAGTTGAAGTAATAGTTAAAATTTAATTACCACTAAATACATTTTTTTTACTGGAATTAAGGATAAAACAGTGAATATAAATAATATACCTAATATCTATATTTTTTGTTTGAACATGTTATTAGTTGTTTGATTTTGTTTTTTTTCTGCTATTATTACACAGTGTATCCCTATGTGTCAGACTATCTCTAATTCTGGATGAAAATGTTTTCTTTGCACATGAAGTAACCAAACTGTTAATGAGGGTACAGGCGTTCTAAAAATTAGAAAACATGAAATTGATCTTAAAGTAACCACACTTTTTATTTTTGAAAAAATGTTCTTAACAAAGTTCTTTCAAAAATCAAGAATAATTTAAATACACATGTGCGTAATAATAATGAATGATTCCAATTATAAGCTTTATTTATAAACTATTGATGTGTACAGTTATGTTAGGACTTTGAACTTGGCCATTTAATAGTTTCAACATTAAATTCTGTTTTTCAATAAATTAACACAGTTAACATAGACTGATAAGATAACTTACTTACATTGCGAATTATTTGCTAAGTAGGAAAGTTAAAACAAATATGTTTGAAGATCAAACATTTCAATACATACAATTTTAAACTGTTTCATTGCTTACTTGGCTTTTGGTAGTTAATTGTAACTTCTAGACTTCTTCTGGGCATTTAATTTAATAATACTAGTGTATTAAGACTTTATAGCTCCAATAATAACAAAATTACCAATAGTGGACACTTCATATAATACAAACTGTATAAACCTGCGATTGTCTTTCGTACAGTACTCAGAAAGATTTTACTCGTGTGTAATCAAAAAGCAATTTGAAATTTTTGCACAGGAACAACTAAACGACAAGAAATTAAGAAAATGAATCAATGTACAAAATTTCTATCTTTCTGTCCAAAAAAACTAAGCTAATTTTTTCAAATCTTATTAAAGATCAATAAAAACACATTTCTTCTTAACATTTCAATATTGCAATATTTTTCAATTTCAGGACGCAGTGTAGGTACTTACCATATAAAATAAAGTAACTATTCGTTTAGTTTACAAGCGAGAACCTGGGAATATTGCACAAGTACATTTTATATTTATATTTAGTTTTAAAATGTTAAAATTTTAGTTTCAAGAACCAGTAAGCAATATCGATTATGGAATGAAATGGAATAGATCGATAAGCGAAGAAAACCATACACTCACTTACACATTTTCACAAACACAATTTTACTTAAGGGGTTTGAACTTTTCTTGTACATTAGTAACTTTGGTTTAATAGTTATTGTACAGTCGTTTTACTATGATGAATAATCTTGTAATGCGGATGTAGCTCTGCTTTATGAATTCATATGAGATTCATATCTATGATATTCGTAGGGTGTGTGTATGATTAGTGGGTTCTGCGATTTTAAGGATTGTTTGTTGTAAGTCTTACACACATAATTACTGTATATTGAACTTTTGTACAGGATACCACATTCACGCTTACGCATTTGCCCAAATCTAAGTTCCTCGTTAAGAGTATCGTGAGAAAAAAAATCAGAACTATCTGAAATAACGAGTTGAAAATGTGTATTTTTAACATGAGTAGTGAGACTATGGGACTTTCGGGACAGCCGCGAATTAAATTGATTCGCGGATTTGATTCTCGGATTAATTGATCGACGCCATCTTTAATCCTTTAATCGAAGATGTAATTACACCCCTTTAATCACAGATGTAATTACCCTAATTACCGCATAATTGATCTGATTACAGTGTAATTGATCTGATTGCACTAATTATAACCCTTTAATCGCAAATGTAATTGTCCTAATTACCGCGCAATTGATCTGATTATAACCCTTTAATCACAAATGTAATTGTCCTAATTACCGCGCAATTGATCTGATTATAACCCTTTAATCAAAGGATTATCCTAATTACGATGTCAGGCGTCTGCACTCCTGCGCATCATCCATCTCGCTCTTACACACATGGTTGAACACACCATCTCTCTCGCACACATTGCATAAACCTAACAGACAAGAATTTTCATGTTTGGCGCCGCACAGCCGAGGCGTCTTCACACCTGCGCATCATCTATCTCCCTCTTACACATGGTTGAACACTCCATCTCCCTCGCACACATTGCATAATCGTACGGATAGGAATTTCCCCGCCAGGCATGTCTGACGTCACACCATCGAACTTCCCGCCCAAGTTGTGAAATTTTTAAGTGAAAAAAATGCTCGCCGAGAGTTTCGAACCCAAATCTTGAACGTCAGCAGGCGGTTCCAGCGCCTCTGAGCCGGTAAGCACCCTTACTTAAACATGTATTTAATTGCCATATAATAGGCAGGCTTCTTTGTAAAAGTAGAAATCTGCAAACTGATAGGCGGGCGGTATTACAGAACGCGTTTTGTCGGTGTCAACTTGAAACATATATTTGAACTTTGAAAAGTTCCCAATTTTGAATTCAACTTGAGAAGTTTGAATTCAAACTTCTCAAGTTGAATTCAAAATTGGGAACTTTTCAAAGTTCAAATGCGGGCTTCAAAGTTGGGCTGTCATTCACATGTTTAACTTCATTTTGCTATTAAAATCATTAATTTATTTAGTTTACGTTCAGATTTTTACAAGATTACTATAAGGTGGTTTCAGCGATATTGACAATTGTTGGATTGATGGGCCTGATGTATTATAAAACACTTGTATGGAAAAAGCATGTATTTAAATAAATTCAATTATTTTTATATTTTACAAAATATACAAATTAAAAGAAATTATGTTTTCACAATCAAAATTACATATAAGAAAATCATGCCGGTAAATTACATGTTTTAAACAAATGATGGCAATATTGACAACACTTATAGAATAAAGAAATAATATTTACAGCTTAAAATAATATGTACAATCTTAAAATACTTATTATCAGTAGTTTATAAAATACATACTTATTATTTAGTGCTTAAAATAATTAAAATAAACTTAAATTATGTACAACACACACTTCAGTCCACATCCATAGTGTCATTTCGCGCCAGTTTGTAATGACCCCAGGGCAATGTATCGGTTGTGTTCTGTTGCAGACAGCGCTTATTGTCATAGGGACTAAGGGCCAATTTAAGTTCTCGCACCGTTTGCACAACATGACATACAGATCTAAAGCGGTGCTGCGTTCGGCAGGCGGTTGAACTTTCACGCAGACACTCGACATAATCATCGAATGTTATTGTGTTCCTAACCACCGCACCACTCACCCCCTTGGCTTTCTTCACATGATCCACACCTTCCACGCGCATGGAATACATTTTACTGCGCAGTCCCACAAACTCGGTTACAATCTGCCCGTTGCATTCATCCTTCATCAATCCAACCACCTTTTTGTTGACCTGGGGCATGTTGAATTGATTTTCAACAGGATAGTCGGATGTGTCGAATAGGTGGATGTCTCGCCGCATCACCTCGTAAACATCTGGGGTGCGCAGCTCATAGATAAGGCTGTCAGTATCAGTGTATAACAGTTTGCATCGTCCGGAAAACTCCCGCACTATGTAATCATAGTGGAAGGCGTATACGCATGTCTTGGATATATCCAGAACACAAAACCCAACGTATGTCGGCTTATTCATCATTACCTGAGTTTGTGTCAACTGAATCGCAACAAGATCCTCGGCGAAAATTGAGCGGCTGTGGAAGTTTGGTCGGGATATTAGAGCTTCAGCGCCATACCGACCGCTCCACTTTGTCACCAATTTTACATCAATTCGCTTGCGTACATTTTCCATAGTCTTTCCAAACACCGCGTTATTCATGAGTTTGAAAAGATTCTTTTCAAACTCATTGCGGGCTTCTTTACGCTTGCTGCTGTTAAGGTCGATATAACCCTTTAACCATGGCGACTGGTTAAAACTGAGGATGCGGTGAATTTGCGTGATGCGCAGGCCACATTTCACAGCCTGTTGTAAATTACGATAGTGAATCACATACCGCAATTTTGGTGACAGGGTGGCGAGAAGTTTGTGCTCCTTCGATCCAGGTGGTGCTGCCTGTTCCGGGCACAGGGGCAGATCTTGGTGCGCGTCATGAAGTTCCTCCGGATATGCCAAATCCACTTCAAGAATGTAGCCGATTGGTGAGTCATCAGGGACATCCCAGCTGACGGCAGGATCGGCCCACTTGAAGCCACCTGTTGGGAGATGTTGCGACATGGCCCAACCGTATAAGTTATTGACATCAAAATACATTATGTACGTTGAGGGATTATTCGGATTGAACGTTTGCATGTGTTTGTTGTTCGCGAGAGCATAACGGTTGCTGCACTGACTCAGGCCGCCTCTGATCCCACGTTCAACAAACATTAGCATATCGATATCTGTAAGCAGTTCCAACTCGATCTCTGTATACTTTAACATTGCACTCCAGGTGAAGCCCGGAAGTGTGTAATAGTGTGCAGGGTCAAGTTGGTATGACTGCAAGCAGCTGTTTCGAAAGTTTTCGAAAACATCTGCAAGCAAGAGCACGTCTGTTTTCAGATACAAATCCGAATAATCACCCAAAGATGTAATGCCGAATTGCACCCATACTGATTTGGCATGTTCATAATCTGCGTCGGTTATATTGCTCCCTGTTAGATTGCTGAAAAATTGTGCCTTCTCAGGCAATTCGGGGGCCTCAAGCTTTTCCCAGCAATCTAAGAACTCGTAGGGGAACACACCCTTCCGCCTCAGCAAAGATAAATCGGTATCAGTTAAATTTTGAAATTGTTGTGGTAAAATTTTGAGAGCTGGCATATAAGATGCCAGCTTGTCTAAAGAAGAGGACATGAATTTAAAAGAGTCGATAAATCTGAAGGAAATATCGCTCCCATCAATATTTTTAGTAAATGAAATGTACCGTTCTTTATTCTGAGGTAACAGGTTAATGCGTCCGGGGAAACACATAGCAACATCCTTGATGAGGAAATGGGAGTCGTACCCGCACAGATTATGAAATACAACGGGGATTGCACGCGAATCTTGATAATTTAGGTTGCAGGCGTTATGCGCAGCACCTCGATAATGTTGATGTTGATGTAATTTGTTGATGTTAACACCCAGATTGATGATTCGGCGCAAAGTCCATCCTGATCCGCGTCCTTGAAACTCCTCCATTTTTCGTCGTGTGGGGTTTGCAACACTGTCTTCAAACCAGACTGTTAAATCGGTTGTTGCACAGATCGCTACATTCTTGGTTGCGAATGTTTTAACTTCCAGCATTTCCCCTTCGTTGGTGTTAACACTGTATTCCGACGCTAATACAGTGTTAACTTTAATGTTCCCATGTTTTGTGATTGCGTTTTTAACACGAGCCTTTGTCAGCATCATGGCGTCTAACAGGAATGCGTTGATATCCGTGTGGGTTAAATTTGCTACCGCGCCAGTCCGAATTCGATTCTGAAACGCTCCGTTTATATCCGCCCATCGAACACGTTCCGACCGTTTCGTATTGCGCACGTGGCCGCCACCCACGCGTCGTTGCAAAATTTTCAAGCGCGCCATTTCACCCTTGATCATCGCAATTTCGCCTATGAGGCTGTTCTTCTCACCAACGGTACCATGGCTATTTCGCATAAGTGTGTTCAGAGTTCGAACATGTTTTTGGGCCTCGGACAAAAAGAACTTGATTCTGGTTGTATCATCAGGAGTGATTACATTTATAACCTCTCGCAAAATGGCTGCCATCGTGCGATTCGGATTCATTTTATCTACATGTATACCCAAACAGATTAAAAATTGAATTGCAAATGCAAAGTTTCCTTACCGAAAGCGTCTGTAAATTGGATGCAAAAATGGCCGACTGGTGTTGCAACACGTGGGTTTACAGCTGACACGTTTTGGAAGCAAAAACACGCACACAGTTGAAGCAAAAAATAGTTAACAAACACTAATGAACCACGTTTGAATGTAAAAAACAATCGATGTACACACACACGCAGCGATTTTATATCACGTTTTTGGAAAAATCACTCGATAATACGTCAATATTGTGAGATCAATGGCGACAAAGTGGCCGAGGAATGCGTGCGATGTTGGCTTTACTGAGCGGGGCGTTGGGGGTGGAAGCCGCTTTTACAAGGGTGCACGCTCTGTAAAATCGCATAGCAGGTTTTAAGCTATGTGTTGGGTCTTGCAATTTTAACATGGGAGATGTTATGGTGTTGAATTCGCCCGAACATGATTTTACATGCGTTTTAGATAGATATGTTTAAACAAACAGGAGTTTTCAAGTACTAAAACTGTGTAACAAGCACCAATAAATTCATTTTAACTTGTAAACTGTCAACACATTAAAATTAATATCTGCTGTGAATTGTTGCAAACTCTTGACTGCAATTGTGTATTGGATTCGCTAAATTGCGTTTAAAAGGCTTTTCGCATTTATGTTGGATGGTTTCCGGCGCCATGCTGTGTTATATGAAGCCATAAATTCATTTAACTTGTAAATCACAGGCGTCTTAAAGTTTTACAACCACATCGAATTGCAATTGTGCGTTGAAGTCGCTAGAATGTGTTTAAAAGTTTTTCTAGATGATTTAATATAGTTGAAATTTTAATATGACATACAGTGAAACCTCCCTAAGGCGACCACTTGTGGTTCTGCCCATATTTGGTCTTTTCCGGAGGTGGTCTTCTTAGAGAACTATAATAAATGTCTAACTACATAATATAATGTTCATATTTTAACTAAACCAAAGCAGAGTAAATGTGAAATGTTGTTTATTCAATAAGAAATACAGAAAATGTTTTATGACGCAAAAAAAAAAAATTAAAAAGCAAAAATTAATGATTAATAAAATATACTAGAAATACAATATACAAATATATGTACATGATTAATATTAACATTTTTTAAAGAAATCTTCGATTGTACTTTGTCGGCTTGATGTTGCTTTTTTATTTAAAATTTCCTTTTCCAATAGATTTTGGAATTTTGTAATTAATTCAACCGTTTCATATTTTCCAAAATTATAAGACGTACAATAGCTTAAGACCATTAACATAATTTAAGTTATCAGTCAGGGGAATTTCACCAATTTTTTCATCCTCTTCTGACAGTGACTCTTCATCCTGTTGATATTGGGCATTGTGAATGTCAAGAATTTGATTTTCCCAATCGGCTACGTCTTCACATTCTTCATCTTCATTAAATTGAATGTCAATATCGAAGTTAATTTGTTTTGCTAGTTGTATGACTTCTTCTTCACTTAAATCTCGTTCTGTATCATTTTCAATAATGTTGCAATTAATACCGCATTTATTGAAACACTTTTGTATGTTGGTTTGAGTCACAGAATTCCATGCCTCTTTGACATATTCAATCACATCTGCCAATGAAATTTTTTTAATTAGATCGTCTATGTTTTCTGCGCGCATCCATATGTGCCAAGAGAGTTGTGATAATGTGGCGTCGATAAAGCAACTTAAAAGAATGAATGACCCCTTGATCTAGTGGCTGTGATGTACTTGATGTGTTTGCAGGCAGAAACAACACATTAATGTTACTGAGCTTCAAATTTTTAGGATGGCATGGAGCGTTGTCCATAAGCAATAATATTTTTCTTTTTTCCTTCTTCATCTTTTTATTAAAATTTTCAATCCACTCTGTGAAAATGGAACCAGTCATCCATGCTTTTTTATTAGCGTACCATTGCACATTCATTTTGGACATGTTCACATTTTTAAAACATCTTGGTCGTAATGCATTGTTTATTATTAACGGTTGTTCTTTTTCGCCCAAAGCATTAGCGCAAAATATTATTGTAATTCGGTTCTTTAATTTTTTAGATCCGTGCGAATTAGAACCTTTAAACGCCAAAGATTTTGTAGGCAAAGCACGATAAAAAAGGCCCGTTTCATCGACATTAAAAATGTCTTTTAAATCGTATCCCTTTAGCAGAGACGGTAATTGTTGAACCCACTCAGCTACATCATTTTTATTTACGGATTCACTTTCACCACATAAAGTCTTTAAAACAATATTATTACGGCGACAAAATTTTTCTAGCCAGCCACCACTTGCCGTAAATGTTTCAATTTTTAACGTCCGTGCAAAGTTAATGGCTTTTTCCTGCAAAATTGGAATTTTCCTGGCCCGTGCACCTTCAAACCAGGCTAACGTTAATTCGTTAATTTCCTTATAAGGTTGATATGTTTCACGTTTTTGATTTTTGTTGGCGTTTTTATGCCATTTTTCTTTTATTGCGGCTTTGTCCTTTAAAATTTTTTGGATTTGAGTTTTTCCGCACTTATATTTCCCGGACAGTTTTCTTTGGGATAAACCGCTTTCTGCATCTTCAATTACTTTTATACGCGTCTATAAATTTAGAGCAATTGGCGCACTTTTGCCAGACATTATCAATCGTTTACACAACACGATCTTTATCCTTTGACTAAAAACCTGTTGACTAAATAAAATACGAAGGAAACTTGAAGTTGTAGGCAGATTAGGACAAGTAACGATATCGACACCCCTCGTTTTCAAACCGAGATAATTTAGAAACCAGCCGAATAACGGTACTAAATAACAAAAGTCAAGTCCCGTTAAAATTTTGCAGCCCGACAAAGTCATTCCCCATTAAACCATTAAAAAAAACGGTCGCCAATACCCAAAAAGGAGCGGTCTCGGTCGGGTTAGAGGGTGGTCGCTTTAGGGAAAAATAAATATATGGAATTTTCATTAATTCAAAACTGTTCTTAACAAAACTGGTCATATTTGGAGGCGGTCGCCTAAAAGAGGTGGTCGTCGCGAGAGATTTCACTGTAGTTCAATAATTGGAGAATATAATATATAAATTTGCTATACAGAAATTCGGCTGTTTTAATTAGAAGCTTGGCTGATTTAAGCCCCCGCTTCTAATTAAATTGGTGATGTGTGATTCCAATATGCATTCAAAATTTTTTAATTCATTAGACTGGTCGGGCGTTCCAAAATTAATTTTTAAAGTTTCATCGCATGCAATTCTAAGCGTGTCTGAGCTTGTAAAATTACGCATAAAGAACTCTGTTGTACATTCTATTTAACTTGTAAATCGCAGACGCATTAAAGTTTGTTTTTACATAACCTCCAGGCTTAGCCGGCGAATTCTAATAATCTCACCCTCTGACCGAGGGCTCACTATGGGTGTCTTGATGTGGGCGCCGCGCTTATGCGTTCAAAAATTTTTATTCATTAGACTAGGCGTGGTGTTGCAAAATTAATTTTAAAGTTTCATCATGCATGTATAGTTGAAAAAATTACACCACGTTTATTAGAATTCGACCGAGTTTTGGAGCCGCTTGCAATTCTAGGTGCGTTTGAGTTTGTAAAAATTACGCATAAACAACACAGTTACACAATACATTTTTTATTTAAATCATTTTACATTTTTTATTTAGACATTAAACAATATTACATTTAAATCATAGCACTGTCTATGGCTTGGGAAAAAATTCAATTTGATTATATTCCCCGCCGAGATATCGCATGCTGAGTATACCATTGGTTGAATTTAGGATTGCTTCGTCGCCTCCAATTATTTCAGTCATCCGCGGCGGCAAGAATATAGCACAATCGATTAAATCCACCATTATTCTAGCCCCATATCTCGTCTGCACTTTGCGGAATTTGATTACCGGATATGTTGCACCGGCCTCGAGTTGGCTCAACTTTCGCAGTGGTAATTGATGCTACACATTCAGAAATAAAATTGTAAAATATGCATAACGAGGATTGAAAATAACTCACCAACAAGCCAACATTATTTAACTTAGTTAAATCCATAGTTTGAATGTGTTTGGTAAAATAGTTGATTGCAGGTTGTAACACGTTTTGAAGAGCTGCGGCAGCAGTACGTCAATATCACGCGCTGGTTTAGAACGAAAAGGATTCGACTTATAGTAACGCACATACACGTCGGCTTTGCGCATGGGCGTTCAATCTGACACCCGTCGGCCGAATTCACAAGCATGTTGCTTTTACAAACGCACTCTGTAATACCATCCATCTATCCGTTTTAAAGATTTCTACTTTTACAAAGTGTTCTCGCCCCCTTATATAACATCTGGTTGTGTCATTACTCGTGCCTCCAGCTGATACAGTGGTACGAGGCCGGTTTTCAACTTGTGGACATGAGTTCGAAACTCATGGCGAAAACATTTTTTTTCACTTAAAAATTTCACAACTTGGGCGGGAAGTTCGATGGTGTGACGTCAGACATGTCTGGCGGGGAAATTCCTATCCGTACGATTATGCAATGTGTGCGGGGGAGATGGAGTGTTCAACCATGTGTAAGAGGGAGATAGATGATGCGCAGGTGTGAAGACGCCTCGGCTGTGCGGCGCCAAACATGAAAATTCTTGTCTGTTAGGTTTATGCAATGTGTGCGAGAGAGATGGTGTGTTCAACCATGTGTGTAAGAGCGAGATGGATGATGCGCAGGAGTGCAGACGCCTGACATCGTAATTAGGATAATCCTTTGATTAAAGGGTTATAATCAGATCAATTGCGCGGTAATTAGGACAATTACATTTGTGATTAAAGGGTTATAATCAGATCAATTGCGCGGTAATTAGGACAATTACATTTGCGATTAAAGGGTTATAATTAGTGCAATCATATCAATTACACTGTAATCAGATCAATTATGCGGTAATTAGGGTAATTACATCTGTGATTAAAGGGGTGTAATTACATCTTCGATTAAAGGATTAAAGATGGCGTCGATCAATTAATCCGAGAATCAAATCCGCGAATCAATTTAATTCGCGGCTGTCCCGAAAGTCCCATAGTCTCACTACTAACATGAAACCACTTTTTTTTCCATAACTTATTAAGAACTTATTAAAAAATTTCGTAACTAGGAACCTAGGGTAGACTTTTATCTCTTAAGAAATTTTTAAATTTTTAAATTTGACTCATTAATAAAAAAGATACAAGACTAGACGTAAGTCATTACAATTAAAAATTTTGGCATCGTGATATGCTGCCACCTAGCAGGTTCTGGTACACTATTGGATAAATTAAATGAGACACGGCGTTCTAGCGCTCGCAGGCGGTTTTGCAAGAGTGTTTGGATGGTTGTCTACAAATTTGAAGGCAGTACTCAATAAAATTGTCAGGGCCCCATCAAAAATAAAAAAATTAAGGAAACAATTCAAACGGTGGGCGCGTTCAGGAAAGTTGACGTATATTGGAGAAAATCGTTCGTCTCCGAAAAAAAAGTTTGGAAATTTGTTAAAATGTTTACGGAAACGACTTTATATAATTAGTTCTTATGCATAGTTTATGAATAAAAATGTTTTAAACAAATTTTCATCAACTTTAAAAAATAATTTTTAATTTCGTAAATTTTTGTTGGTGAGATAAAAAAAATTGTAATCACGTGTTTGTTTACTAGAAACATTGTATTTATATTCTAAGCATTTTTTTCTAATTTTGTAGTTTAATGAAAAGATGTGCCTCTGTTTTTATTAGTATAGCAAACACACTGTTTTAAACAGATATCGCTGGCGTTAATAATGTTTTCATTTGTTGTGAGAATATCTTGGAACTGGTCCGAATTTGAATACGAAATATGTTGAATTCAAATTTATTAAATTCGAAAATTAATTCGCCGTTCAAACAAAATCATTTAATCTCACGTTAGTAAAATGCAATTAAAAAAATTCATTGAAATTTAATTGTCACACAAACCTAAATTTTACTTTCTCTGAGTTCATGAGTTCATGCAAGCTTCGATTTGCGCAAGCAGGGTGACCATTTCCTCAAATGTTAACGCGCTTTCGCTTGCTATTCTTTTTGTGTGGCCCTTGGCCGACTTTATTCCGCCTTCCCATAATCCCCCAAAGTGGGGTGATCTTGCGGGTATGAAATGCCAATGTATTGTGTTTGAATTTAAAAATGCCTGAAATTTATTTGGCTGTTTGGTGTTGCCGAGTAAGTTTGCTACTTTGGTTAATTCTCGGTCAGCACCAACAAATGTTGTCGCGTTGTCTGTCATTGATAGATGACATGCCGATACTGATGAGGGTGGAAATGATTTCTTAACGGAACCGCTTAAGGCCAGGTTCAAATTTATTCTCTTATGGGGGTTCTAATGTATGATAATAATGAATGTATAATGATAATGATGAATGTATGATAATAATGAAGATATTTTGACTATACGATTATTAAAATTACGATAGACTTCCAGAAATATTTCGCTGGTGATTTACAACAGATCATAAAAGTGAAACCGCAAACTATTTATGGCATGGGTACGAACCGGCCTTTTTAACCTTCTTCGAACATACCCAGAAAAAAGGTATTCGATTTTGCACAAATGTTTAACACAAGTCCTTAGTTAGTAGTCGCAGAGATCACATCAGATCTGAGGTTTTAACTAATAAAAGTGTGTTTGTCATCTTGTAAAATTAAATATGCCCCGATTGCAAGGACAACGCGAATCTTCCTTAGAAACGAGAGGGAAGATAAAATAAGTGAAAGAAACTGCGTTGCTGACATTTGAAGCGTTACGTTCTGATTGTAATCGGAGAATAATTTTTTTTAACAATCGCACCAATCTATAAATTACCCTACCTTTAATTACAGGTAACATTGTGCGATAACAAATTCTGCGTCGGTTATCGACCATCATCTTTACAGCTAACCAAAATAATTTTCTCTAGTTATTTGTATTATTTATAATTCGCCAATTACCGAAAATTTAATACCCATACGTTGTAAAATAAAATTATAAAAAATATCTACGTTGTTTTTAAAATAAGATGAAATAATGAAAATTGTCCATTTATAAAAATTTCAGTTCATTCTTCTACCCATAAGAATAAATGCCGCTTCTGCAATAGATTTATCATGTCATTTATATCAATTCAAAATGAAAATATTCACAACACTATTCAAATACCTACCATTAAGCGGCGGTTTATCAATATGCAGCTAGATTTAACCGATAGTTAATAACAATCGTTGCTATTACTACAACAATTATTGCCAAGTCGCTCTCTAGGACTTTTCGGTGAATCAAATACCGACCCTAAATCAAGCTAAAACAATAACGATAGTTAATTTTGAACTGATGGGTTACAAAGTGTTTATTTAGCGATTTCTAGAGCAACGACGTCGGTCTTTTACAATAAATTAAAATAATGCGAATATTTCGTTAATAAATTGATCTTCGACGAGATATCCAATCTATTGAAGAACTAATAATTGTTCAAATGCTTTACAAACGATGTTGAGAAAGTAGGTAGAAATTCGGACTGGTCAGCGCCTGTAATTTACGACAGACCTCAAACTGTGGTTAGTAGAGGAACCTCTCTTCTTTTATTGGGGTGACATTTTCAAGGAAGCCGGGTGACACAGTTTTGGCATATGTTTCATTTTTAGATAATTATACTCGAATTGGAAAGAAAATTTACAATTTGTGTCCATTTTGTAAATAAGTTTAACTTTTTTAAAAGTTACAGTTATAATCCAGATGGACTTAATGTAAATTTTGTAATAAGATTATTTAAATAAGCTTATTTGTTATTATTAAAACTTAATGCTTTTATGTTATTATTGATTTAAAATTATTTGAAAAATTTAAGTTCCGTAAAGTGCCTATTATTTACAATTGCATACAATAATAACGATAAATGTTTGAGTGCAAAATAACATTTCATCGTTGAGAAGGGAAAGTAAAAAACAATCCTAAATCCAGTTATTATTTACTTCATTAAAAATTGCCCCAAAAACGAAATAACGGTTCCCTTTCAGTTTAAGAAATATTTACAACTTGACTGTTTCTTTTGTTATTAACCTTTACGTAAATATATCTTCAAAAATAAAATTTATAAACAAAACGAAAGAATTTTTTTTACGAAATCTAAAAAAACCTTTTACTAAATAATAAGAAATCTTGCGGTGTGCATTTATCTCCATACTTACAAATTGTCTACAAAATAAAGATGTGAAATAAAATTTAAAAATCAACCTGTTTTTGGATTTTTTTTAAAACTCAACAATAATTTTTGGTTTCAACGATTTTTTCACTGCTTATGAAGCAGATGGATGGATTTCGACGTAGCTTTAGGGGTTTCTCGGAGTTATACCTGCGAACAGGTGTTGAACTTTATTTTATATTATCGATGGTGTTGAACTCGATATTAATTTTTAGCAAATATTGGCCTCAAATATTTTCAGTTTGATAACGTGCTTTCTGAAAGTGTTTAAGATAGTGATGTCTCTTTTTTAATTCAGTTATTTAAGTTGAAGTAAATGTTCAATTTTTGTTCGTTTAAAAGTCGTTTGTTTTTAAGACATATGTTATTTACTAATAAATGTTTAGTTTTTCAGTACTTAATGCATTTCGATAGCGAACAAATATTTGTCTTTATAAGAGATATTAAGATATTATTTATTAAGAGATATTAACTTAACGTGGGTTTATTAATAAAGTTATTTATATATATTTTTTATTATTTATTTGTATCGCCGGATTTTTCAAAAGTGGCTACTATTGAAAATTAGTCGTTTGATTTTTATTTTCAGGGAAATATATATAAGGCGCCAAACAGCGCATGTATTTTTAGAAAGTTATAGCGCCAAATAGGACGCACAGTTACAGTCGGTTACAGCGGCAGTATCTCAACTTAAATTATTTAATTATTATTTAATTATTAAATTATTTAAAGTATTTAAATTATTATTATTAGGGAAAGTAAAATTTAGGTTTGTGTGGCAATTAAATTTCAATGAATTTTTTAATTGCATTTTACTAACGTAAGATTAAATGATTTTGTTGAACGGCGAATTAATTTTCGAATTTAATAAATTTGAATTCAACATATTTCGTATTCAAATTCGGACCAGTTCCAAGATATTCTCACAACAAATGAAAACATTATTAACGCCAGCGATATCTGTTTAAAACAGTGTTTGCTATACTAATAAAAACAGAGGCACATCTTTTCATTAAACTTTACAAAATAAGAAAAAAATGCTTAGAATATAAATACAATGTTTCTAGTAAACAAACACGTGATTACAATTTTTTTTATCTCACCAACAAAAATTTACGAAATTAAAAATTATTTTTTAAAGTTGATGAAAATTTGTTTAAAACATTTTTATTCATAAACTATGCATAAGAACTAATTATATAAAGTCGTTTCCGTAAACATTTTAACAAATTTCCAAACTTTTTTTTCGGAGACGAACGATTTTCTCCAATATACGTCAACTTTCCTGAACGCGCCCACCGTTTGAATTGTTTCCTTAATTTTTTTATTTTTGATGGGGCCCTGACAATTTTACTGAGTACTGCCTTCAAATTTGTAGACAACCATCCAAACACTCTTGCAAAACCGCCTGCGAGCGCTCGAACGCCGTGTCTCATTTAATTTGTCCAATAGTGTACGATAAAAGAAACGCTCAGCAAAGTAGTGTCTATCGTGGTGTGCTACAAACTGATTCATAGGGTGAAGCAAGAAAATTTGAACGATTATTTGAAATAAAGTTTTTAATTCTTTATTTTGAAACGTAATAATTTAAAAAACATAAATGTATTGTAATATTATGTAATAAGATTTCCATTCTTTTTAGGCGTATCGTCCCCTTTAGTTTCAAATTTTTTGGATTAAAATTTCATAGGTTCAAATTGTTTAGGTTCAATTAGTTCGAAAATTTTTAGAATTAATCAGATTTTTCAGCACGTTCTTGTCAGTATTGCAGTATTGCTGATTATGATTTTTCTGTTAACAGAAGTCATATTTAAAATTTATTTCATGATTAACTGATTCAGCTTCCGTTATTACGATTTATAAGAACAGCATGTTAACAAATTTAAAGATTATTTTGCAGTTTCCACGCCGATTGCAGATTTTTTCTTAATGAACACAATTGATTATACTTACAACTTATTTCACGAATATGATTCAGCTTCCGTTATTCCGATTCATAAGAAGAGAATGTTATTGACTTTTGCAATTTTTTTTGCAATTTCCTGGCCGATTACGGATTTTTTTGTTAAATTTACAATTTAACTTGTGATTACTGATTCATGAGAACAGGATGTTATGGTCGCCAACATACATATAAAAATGAGAAGCACGGCTTCCCATTTTCATAACTCTTTGCACTTCGGTCTTAGATCGGTAGGTATAGACACACCATTAGAAGTTATTACTACTGGCTTGTACCTTACCTAATCAAAGTTTCTGTGAATTTAAATGTGTATCTGTGTATAAGACCATACCATATAATACTTCCAGCACGGTGTCTATCTTCCGCCAAGTGACAATTTTATCTACGTTATGGATTATCGCAAAGGTTCTAAGAAGAGACTTTATTTAACTGCAAAGCGCAAAAAAAAATGATGGCGCTAATTATTTAGAAATGTGGAGGTAAGTCTTTCTTTAAACAGACTATAGTTAACTAAAAGAAACAATTTTTTTACCGCTTTTACGTAAATATCTGTTACAGGAAAAAGTTAAAAAAGGAAACACCTGTTTCAACCGAAGAAAATACAGTTTTGAATAAAAATTTACCATCGACTTCGACTTCTTCATGTAATCCGGTAGATGATAATAATTATTCAGATATGGCGACTTCTTGTGAACCATCAGTTTCTGAACTAATTGCTAGTGAACCAAACAGCATACACGACTTGTACTGCAGTAGATCCCCCAAAGAAACAAATGTGGCGGTTCCGGACGGTCAAAAGTTTAGAAAAGAAATTACCATTGAAGGAAGAAGGATTTTGGATTTCGGTTATTTTTTCACCCAATTGGTTCAGTTAGAAAATCATAGTCACATATTAAACTGCAGATTAGAAAATATGGTTTTCGTAAACGAATTAGAAAAAGGTTCAATCTCAACATTCACCCTTAAATGCAATATGTGTAATTTTGAAGGCACAATCGGTACTGCTGTTCCTGAATTAGAAATAGATGTAAATATAAGCATTGTACAAGGAATTACATCAATAGGTTGTGGATATCAAAACATGAAAGAACTCTTTAGTTCATTAAATTTACCAACAGTCTCAGCTGGAAAATTTAAGAATATTCAAGACAAAGTATTCGATTTAATAGAAGAGAGCGCTGTTAGCGAAATGAATAAAGCTGCAGAAGAAGAAAAGGATCTTGCAATTGCAGCTGGTGACGTTGGTCCTGATGGGGTTCCAGAAGTCACAGTTGTCTGCGATGGTACTTGGGGAAAGCGATCCTACAGATCGAAGTACTCATCAATCGGATTAAGAACAAGGAAAGTGTTGTATATTGGGGTCAAAAATAAATATTGTGTAGCATGTGCAAGAGCGTATAACAGCAATAAGGAACCAGCTTCACACCGTTGTTTTAAAAATTGGACTGGCTCGTCCAGTTCTATGGAAGCTGCAATACTAGTGGATGGATTTAGAGAGCGAAAATATGTATGGTTTACGATATAGTAAATTCATAGGAGATGGTGACAGCAGTTGCTACAAAAAGTTGTTGGAAGCTCATCCTTATAGAAAGACAATACAAAAAATCGAGTGTCGTAACCATTTATTGAGAAATTTTTGCACCAAACTGAGAGATTTGTCAAATTCTACAAAAAGTGGACCCCTCCATTTAAGGCGAAAAGTGAGTACAAATATTATAAAAATGCGTATAGCAGTTGTGAAGGCTATAAAGTATCGCAAAAAAGGAGGAATTAACAATTATCCCCATCTTAGTCGAGATATTATCAACATTCCCAGTCATATTTTTGGTGAACATAAGAAATGTGCAGAACTAGGATATTTTTGTTTAAAAACAGCACCCGATGATGATATTTTAATGCCCGAATTAACAAGGGAGGTGTGTATCCTAAAATTATGGACATAATACGTTTTCTATCAAATTATTCAAGAAGTTTAATATACATATGATGTTGACAGCAACACTGTTGAACAGTTCAACAACGTGATTTGTAAACATATAGGTGGGAAACGCATCAACTACGCATTAGAACGACAATATGAAAATCGATGTTCTGCCTCTGTCATTTCTTATAACACCAAAAAGACGGCTTATTATACTCTTCACAAATCATTATGTGGAAAAAGTCCTGGTAATTCGTACAAAAAATTTGAGCTTCGTAGGAATCGTAAAAGGGGTTTAAAACAAAAACGACTTTTTAACGAATCTTGCCATCAGTCAACTGATTACGGAGAAAAGTGTCAAAAACCTGATCTGTCCTGCCATGAATTTGAAGAAACCAAAAATTTGTTTCTAGAATCTTTAAAAAGGACGCCCTCGGAAATTCTAGAACTGGAGGAACGAACGAGAAGTCAAGCCAACAGTATTGAATGGCGAGATGAAAGGAGGAAATTACTCACTGCATCCCATTTTGGCACTATATATAAACGAAGACAAACGACAAAATGTGCAAACTTAGTTTCGTTATTGCTGTATAAGGACATTATAAGCACTAGCGCAACAGAATATGGTATACAGCACGAAAATACTGCAAAACTGGACCTAATGAAGGAACAAAATATTAAAGTCATACAGTGTGGTCTATTTATCGACTCTGAAAAACAATTCTTAGGAGCTTCCCCGGATGGCTGATAGGAGACAAATGGCTAGTAGAAATAAAATGCCCCTTTTCAGCAAGAACCATGACACCGGAAGAAGGAATTCGACAGAAAAAAATTAGATTCTGGAAACTAAGTGGCGTTAGTTTAGAAGTTAACAAAAAACACAATTGGTTTTATCAGATACAGGGCCAACTTCACATTACCAAAAGAGACTACTGCATCCTCACAGTTTGGACACCCTTAGGGATAAAAACTGAGACCATTCTACGTGACGACTCATTTTGGAATGAAATTTACCCAAAATTAGAAAATTTTTATTTTGATTGCTTATTACCGGAGTTGGTAGATCCTAGGCGGTCAAGAAGCCTTCCTATTCGCGAACCAAAATAATATGGTGTATTTATGATATGTTCTCCACATGATTTATAGACGTTCCTTGAAAATGTTTTTTTTTGACTTAGAATTACGTTTTTTTGTTTGGCTACTAGTGGTACAAAGTCGGATAATCTTGCAAGGCCGTGTTACAGATCATTGTTACCGTTGACGATGATTGCATTCTATCTTGGTATGTAACTATTACATGTATTATTATAATTATGTATGTCTGTATTAAAAATAGAATATGAAATAAACACTAATTTATTTAGTATTTTGATTTTAATTTTTATTTGAAGGAAAAATAATTTTATCCAAGTACCTGATACAGGATTAAATATGCTAGGTACGTGGTACATAAAGTATGTACCACCTTTGCTAATAATTGACTAAAATTAGGACTACTACTTCAATAATATGTATCTGTTTCGCGTACGCGGTAGCCTTTATCTAATTCATGTTTGGTCGATTGCATCACTGTTAGTGGGCGCCAAATCGCTTTCCGCCTTCAATCAACGAACCGTGTCTGTTGCATTATATTTCGTATTTACTTCGCAGTCGCCGATGTGCTGGATTTTTGCACATTTTGCATACAGCGTTTACCGCACCACATACCTGCCCCCCTCAATTTCTAGAAGATTGTAGGGTCGCGCTCTTAAGAGGGAATTCTCAGTTCGAATAAACAAAGATTTGAAACAGGCGTGCCGCTTATTCTAAAGATTTTTATTCAAAGACATACGTTTTGGAAGTGTATGCAGACGCCGCAGGCGTTGAGAAAAGATGAAAGATAGATATTACATTGTACCATTTAAGTAATCTAATTTATGAGTGCTCCTCGTGCGTTATTGGTTCAAGGAATTGTAAATATATGTCTCGGACGATAACTTTGAATTTACACAAATAATTTCTTGGTAATCTTAACCTTTCATTAGGCGCGCCGCCAATCGTAACGCGGTTAGTCGCGCTATGCCCGCTGGACCTAAAATTAATAAATTAATTAATTGGTCGTTGTTTCTATTGACTTAAGATACAACATGTTTCTGGTGATTCTGTGCAATGTTTATTGCACCCAATTTACACAATTGACAATTCTGTAAAAAAAATTATGAAAAATTATTGCTTTTTCTAATTTATTTTTATTACTTTTTTAAAACACTTAGGCTTTTCGAAAACAGACAATAAAAACAGATACAAAACAAATACAAAAATAAATTTTTATAAAACTAGGACAACGGTAGTATGCATGCATAATAAAATTATTCAGTCTGTATGTACTTCTTCTGAAGTCGGCTTATTCAGTGTATGGACAATGGGGGACGTCACCTACCTGATATGATTTTCAAAACTGCGTCAAACAAAACTTTAAACATTGTTCTACATTTCAAAAAAAAATTAAAATTCTGATTTATAAAATAGGTTTTATTGCGTTTTGAAAAAAGGAAGTTATGTTGCCGCACCCTTTATGAATTTTGAATACAAACCGTAAATGTAAACTACAAATAAAATATTAAAACTACATTGATTATTTGTTATTAGTTTATAACAATTGCAAAATTGTTCAAAAATAATAATAGACGTTTCCAGAAACTACGTAATAAGTAAATTTTTATTCAATATTAAACATACGGGAGCGCGCGCGCTAAGTCCGTGGGATGTAAGCAATGTACCTAATCAGTTTACACGTTAATTTCCCGGAAACTACGTCAACTGTTGAATTGCAACTTTTGCAAACGATTGTAAATAGACCCGTCTGAGATGTCATAAACGCGCACCCCTATATTTAAATTGGATTTTGAAATATAAGAAAAAATGAATTGCATATGTCCACTGGACATATGCGCGCCTAATGAAAGGTTAATATAAATATTTTTAGCCGTGAAAACAGCTGATTTGTAATGAATGGGCGAAGAAACTGCGGTAATTAACACAAAAAATAAATAATGGAAGCTCCTTTAGCAGGAACTTGTCGATTGTTAAAATAATGTCACTAAGGGGGAATTCTCACTCCCGACAATCTGTTTTGCGAAGTTTTAATCTTATAGTACGAATACGATGGTTCGTATTTGTAGGTACAGGTAACCCCCGTTCAACGCGAAGGATACGTTCCGGACCTGATAGCGTTAAGCGAAGTTTCTTATCACATCAATTGGCATTTTTTTCAATTTCATAAAATACAGAATAAATACGTATAGAAAATGTGGCATTGAGAAAAACATTTGGGCCAATACAGTTCTGATTATACCATTAAGATTATCTTGAAGGACCGGTCGGTCTATACAGAAATAGCAGTGCCTGCGTTTATGACAGTATTCTTCGTAGATACAATGCGAACATGTCTTAAATATCATAAGAACAATGGAACACTATACCATCGGTGCAAGAATGATTAGAAAAATGGTTCTTGTCCTTAGTATGTAATTTATTATATAAAAAATTAACAAATATTTATAAAATGTATATTTAGGTAATATAACAAAAATATAACACAACTTACTCCCAATTTAGACCGAAACGGTCTGTTACCGCTAGACTGATAAATTTAGATATACTAATAGCATATTTACATATTTAGGTGGAGAAGCGTATCTTAATAACATGAGCGCTGCTTTTAGATCATGAGGCACGCAGCGCCGAAGGATGTAGCGCACGAAGGTTATGATAATACTACTCCACCGTGGTGTATACAATTTTTTCTGCTACTAGTAATATTTTTATTACAAATTATCATAAGTAATATCACAAGAGAGTGAGAATAAATTGAAAATAATTCGACAGATTTTCGAAAACTTGTTGCCATGGAATAGACACGAGAGCCCGTAAAAATCATTAATTTAGTTAGACAACGATTTTAATGTATAAAATGTCATTAAATAGTGTCTGCCCATTATAGCAATTCGCTCTATAAGTATTTTCTCTCCAATAGTAATAGGATCATCAAAAACTGTAAATTTTTTCATTATTGATCTTAGATTAATAATAAAAAATACTTACTTGCCACTGAACAAACGGTAGTAAAATTAAACGTTACAGCATTCTAATATAAGTACATTAAAATGATATGCTGTAGGTATGGCTAGTAGTGAAAAAAGAATAATATTAGCATTAAATTCCTTTCTCCCAAAGGAGCAAATGCTAAAAATATTTATAATATGTACCTACCTAATTCGGGTTTTGTTTCACTTCATTTTTGGCAAGTATTGGAAGCATTACTTCCATAAACATTTTTGTGAGTTTTGGTAACATTTTTGAAGACCAAAACTCGTCATCCCTAACGATCTGGAAAGAAAAATATTAATAACGGATCCACAGTGTGCAGCTAGCTGTGATAGCGGGGTCCTCAGTCAGGAAATACCTTGTCGCACACTATGCCATTTGGAGTCCACACAACAAAATAGCAGTGTGATTTATTAGTAATTGCCAGCTGACCCTGTACTTGGTAGTAGTAGTTATGAGTTCTTTTTACTTTAATAGTTTCTCCCTCTTTCAATAAATAATCAATTTTTTTGTTGTCAACGGCTTCCGCAGGACTTAACCTCAACGCTGCTATTTTATGTGGGCATTTTATTTCCATGATTGCGTCTTCTGATTCAATAATTCCGTCTGGACTAGCTGCTAAGAATGGATGCGTTTCGGAAATATACAAACCGCAATCTTTAATTTTTTTTGGAATATGCCTCTTCGAAAGCTTCTTTGGCTATTGGTTCATGATCTTTTCTCCATTTGGTTGCGGCATTTCCAAAAAATGTTGTATCAAGAATTCGCTTTCCTAACTTTTTGGGGTCTGTCGTCGATCTTTGTTTGCATACCTCTCCAAAATGCGATGCAGTATCGTTATAATAAGTAAGCTTAGCTAATGTTTGTAAGTTAATTGTATATGAATATCGAAACTTTATATTTATTAAAATTTATACTTACCGTTTCATTTTCTGTCGAATACTTCTTTGTGTATAAGGTCTTCTTTGTTTATCACACATTGTCTATTACAATATTATACAGTATACAGAACAGTAATACAGTATTATTTGCAGTATGCACTAAACAGACACTGACAAAATCTGATCTGAATAGTAATTGCATCGGTATCTTAAAATACTTATCTTTATTTTTGTTTAGAATTCTCGGAACTGATAAATTTCGTACGCGAAACTCCACAGATAATTTGACGAAGCTCCGCCCTACTAGCCAACTGTACCATGTTTCACTTTAAATTTTCCCCGAAAATTTTTGTTACAGGTTGATCTTATTTATGACTTTATAGGCTTAATTTTGAAAATATTTTTTTAATTCTTTCAAGGACGTAATTAGAATATGTAATAGAATATGTGACCATCGTTAATTTTTTGATATTATTCTAATTTTATTTTTTATTCTTTTGCTACACATATTTTCGAAAAAAAAATCTGCATTACAATGTCTTGTATTTTTTTAAGAATTAAAAAAAAAATTGTTTCCAAATTTTAAAAAATTAAGTCAGAATTTGCTAAAAACTGATTGAGGTAGTGAGCACTCCGCCTTAACAGCATTCGACCCGTAGATTTTCAATACATGTAAAACGACGTTCGCGTTTAAGCCTTCATTTTTAATTTTGAAAAGGAGGTCGATACTTCATCTTACAGAGAATACCAATCTGCTTTGAGCTGACGCCAAGCCATCATTAAATAATCATAATTAACCAAGTTATTAATTAAAACATCAAATTCCGAAATTCGTTTTTTTGCCTTCAGTTATCAAAATTTTGTATTAAAATTTTGTGGACTCGTAGATTAGACTGTTTTCTTTTGAGCTGACCCCTAGTTGTTTTAAACAACTCAATAGTTTTTGATTTATTCAATGTTCTTTAGATCAGAACCGAAATTGAAATAGCTAATTTTTGCCGATTTTCGAGCCACGTCAAGAAGATTTACAATCTTCTCAGCAGGTCATTATATTGGCCACAGGGAAGATACTTTAACGGAAATAATATCCGAAATGCTTTTAAAGCCAGGGTTCGTTTTCAAATAGCATATTTGAAATAAGTTATAGCAAGAAGACTTTTTTAAAAACTTTAAAATCAATTTTGATATTGACCTAAATGATTAAAAATAAAAGCGTACATTTTAATAAAAGCTTGTTTTATTGAAAAAGTTATTTTACTATATTTACTACATTAACTTAATAGGATATAAATTCAACTCTAAGGTCATATTAATTTTAAAAATCGCTCGTGAAGACTCCTTTAAACAAATGAATGCGAATAAGCTTAAATTATAATTTCTTTCCAAAAAAATTGTTTGGCTTTTTTATCCCACATTAATTAAAAAAAATAAGCTGTAGTGGTAATAACTTATAATAAGCTAAAACTACAATTTTCTGTAAAAGAAACACTGTGCATTACTCGTTGTGTTTTAAATTAGTAACAATTATTAGTGTTCCGGAATCTCAACGGTATTTTTTCGAAGAAATGTATAACTTTATTGTATATACCAGGTATACATAAAATTCTAAGGCAAACGCGGTCCAATTTTCTGTAAACATAAACTGCGTCTTAAGGGGTTAATCTTTTACGTATTGTGTTTCGAATAAGAAATTCAACATCTCTTCTGAGTTCTGAACAGAATTTTCTAGAATAAGTAATAAAATTTTATGACGTTCGACAATACAACCTTTCTTCAGACAGGTAATTTGGTTTAAAATTTTAACTACAGTCAGCTGCATTCCATTATCTGTTTGTTCGAATATCTAACAAATTGTCAAAAAATACTGTAACCGCAAAATTATTAAACGCGTACATTTCAAAATAAAGATTCTGATCATGGTGATATGGAGATAGATGATACTCCGAATATGTAATTAATAGAATGTGAAACGGCTAAAAATTAATTTTTAAAAACGATTTACGATATAAATATAAATGACGTTGAAAAAAATACCCCCGATCAACATACTAACCCGTTTTGGCGTAAATTAAGACATTGTGAGCGAAAGTTTCAATTAAATTCGTTTTTATAATAAGATTTTTGGACCCGTAAACTGTTTTTTATAAAAATTTACATTTTAATATTTTATTTTGTTACATTTCAAAAAATATTTGCCTAATTGTAAGTGAAAAGAGATGGAGCTATGGAGATAGTAGAGATGCGAGATACGACTGCGGAGCGGGGACGCCTACTAGGCAGTAACTCGATTATTGTCGAAAATGCATTTGTCTTACATTTAAGCTGGGTTTATGCAGCTGTTAATTTAATTTAATTTAATTTAATGTAATTTAAAAAAAGTTTAAACCTATGCTTTCAATAGAAGTGTTTATGCAGTTTAATTTAATTTAATTTAATTTAATTTAAAATAAAACATGACCAACTTTTATCTTAAGAAAATTTACGCATGCGCCCTGTGTTGAAAGTGAACACAACCATGTCAGCTGTATGATCTGTCATCTGTGTCAATTTGTTTACAAGTGATTACATGCATTTTACGTAAAAGGTGGTGAGGTTATGTTTACTTGCATCTAGTTTTCATTTAAATTGAAATAACAAAATGAAAGATTTTCTGTTAATTGGAAATGTTTGACAGAAGTGCACGTGACAGAAGCATTAAAACACTATCCTTTGCGCATGCGTAAATAATATTAAACAATCTGCATAAACGCGTACAGTAAAATTAAATTATATTACATTACATTATCTTACATTACATTAAATTAACAGCTGCATAAACCCGACTTTAAACTCATATCTTGTTTATTATTTATGTAAAAAATATAGATAACACATGAACACCTTTTAAAAACACGTACAAACATTTTTTAAAGAACAAAATTTTTCGATTTACGCAACCGTTTGGAAGAAAAATCGGTGTAAAGGTGAAAACTTTCAAATTTGCTAAAGATTTTTGTTAAGCCCTAACCGAGATATTGAATTATTTAGTTTTTTTTCTCCCATAAAACTCCATACATTTTTGAAACTTTGAAAAATGAAATAAAATATAATTCGTACAAAACTTTCAATGTCCTTAACACAAAATGATCACCGTGTTCTCTTCTACACGATGGTGTGGTTATCTCAATTTTTAATCATAGTGCCGTTTTGCCCGTTCTGATTAGTGATTACTTTTGGATTTAGATTTATTATGATATGAGTTTCAATCAGTGAAAGTTTCAGCTTGTGACTAATTCCTCCACAGAAGTTACTTTTAATACGATATAGCACTCCACGATTACAAAATATCGCTCTAAATTTATTGAAGAAAGAAAATTTTCGCATCTGTTGAACAGGTACAGGTACAGGAATGCAGCCGGTCGAAAGTCGTTTCTATTGTTATACATAGACCCATAATTCACTGAACTTGAGGTGATGTATGGGTTATAAAAAAGTCTGGGTCTTGCCTATATTTAGGCGTACGCTAAAGCAATTTGTGAAATATATGTAAATTTATATGTAACACTAGCGACACCTATTGTATAGTAAGAGTGTGAGTAGTAAAGGAAGTAGGAAGTGGGCAGTCGGTGTTAGAATGGCTGTGAACAGAGTTGATGCTCGCATTAAATAAAGTTTAAGTTTCGTTGTAAATCTGTATATAGTTTTTCTTAAATAAATACATTTTGGGTTGATCGATTGATAAATGTGATTCGGGACCGCTGGGAGGTGGTATTTTTCCTCCATAAATCTAACATGGTAGCATAGCTCCGTGGTTACATTTGTCTAACATGATCGCCTCGTGGTTTCATTTATCTAATTAATATTAAGTGAGTTTCTTTTGGGTGCCGGAGAAGTATTTAAAGTTGTTGATCTGTTAAGGAAGTGCCGACCGAAAAGTTTTTTTTAAAAAAGTAATTGCAAGAAAAATATAACGGGATTAGTTAAGTATTTAAGATAAGAATAGTTTTAGAAAATTAAAATGGCCGATGAGATTAGAATTCCGGTGTTCGACGGTAAAGAATATGAGTGTTGGAAAAGGAGAATTACAATGATTTTGAAGTTAAAAAAATGTGAGATTGTAGTAGTGAAAGAACGACAAACGAAAGAAAAAGAGCTTGATTGGGAAGAAAAAAATTTGAAAGCGATAAATATAATTTACAGTGGAATTTCGAATGATCAGCTGCAATTTGTGAAGGACATTGATAGTGCCTATAAAATAATAGAAAAATTTGATGAAATGTATTTGAAGGAATCAACTGCACTTCAAATATGTATTCGAAACAAATTGGAAAAAATGAAGTTAAAAGATTTTGAGAATTCGAGTGTGTTTTTCACCGAATTCGAGAAATTAATAAATGACTTGAAAAGTGCAGGAGCAACGATAACTGAAAAAGAAAAATTAAGTTACATGATCAAGATGCTCCCGAGTTCGTTGAGTTATGTTGGGGATTTAATAGATGTACTAAAAGAAGCGGATCAGACTGTCGAATATGTGAAAAATAAGATTAAAATGGTTGAATTAAAAGAAAACGAAGAAGGAAACAAAAGCAGTTCAAGTGCATTTAAAACAGAAAGAAGAAATAACAAAGTGTGTTACAAGTGCGGTAAACAAGGACATTTTAAGGCCCAATGTACGAGTACAAGGTCAAGCGGAAATTCATGGAAATCCAGAGGGGGGCGTCAGCAGCACCAACAACACTGGGATCACCGTAGCGGCAGTGGCAGCCGAGGAGCTAGTCGTGGTTGGAGTCAATATCGTCGAGGTGGCGGTTGGCAGCAAAATCAAGGACAAGAAGGACATCGAAACGAAGATGGTAAAGCGAGTAATTTTAATACGGAAATTGAGGTTAGGTCCGGTTTAGGACAATCGAATGTTGAAGTAAACAGTTGTATCGGTAAAGTAAATTGGTTACTTGATAGCGGTTGCTCTGAACATATCGTGAATAATGATACATATTTTTATGAATTTGTGGAACTTAAAGAACCGATAAATGTTAAAATCGGAGATGGTCGTTTTTTAAAGGCAACGAAAGTAGGAAATATTTTGCATAAATTTAATGTGTATGGGAATAGTAAAGTTAATAAAATGAAAAATGTTCTTTATGTCAAAGATATGGACAGAAATTTAATTAGTTATGGAAAAGTAACTAAAGCTAATAGAATTGTATCAGTAGGAAACATGTCAAAAATTTATGATTTAAATGGAAATTTAGCTGCGTTAGCTATTAAGAATAATGATTTATATCATATGACAAGTGAAATTGTAGCAAGAGAAGCAAATCTGTTAATGAATGGTAGATTACCTGTAAAAGAAAAATTACATAGAACAATGGGACATGTAAATATTAACTATCTAAAAACAATGTGTGAAAAACAAATGCTGGAAGGTTTACCAAAAAATTTAGATTCTGAGTACTTTAAGTGTGAAATATGTTTGCAAAATAAAATGCATAATTTGCCATTTAAGAATGAAAGGAGAAGAGCGGAGGAAATATTAGAAATAGTTCATACAGATTTGAATGGACCACATAGTACTATTGGTATAAATGGTGAAAAATATTTTTTAACTTTCATTGATGATTACAGTAAAGTAGCTAAAGTTTATCTTATTAAAGCCAAGAATGAAGTATGTAATTGTTTTGTTGACTATGTAAATTTAGTTGAAAATAAGACAGGAAAAAGGGTAAAAAGACTGAGGTGTGATAATGGCAAAGAGTATGTAAATAGAGACATATATAATTTTGCTAGGGAAAAAGGTATATCTATTGAACCTTGTCCACCATATGTTCATGAATTGAATGGTACAGCAGAAAAATACAACCGAGACATTATGGATATGTCTAGATGTTTACTGTCAGAGGCTAAGGTTGATAATAGATTCTGGCCTGAAGTGGTTAGAACAGCAGCTTATCTTAAGAATCGAATTATTGCAAATACGGTAGAAAAGGATAAAACACCCTATGAAATAATGTTTAAAGAAAAACCTAATATAGAGCATTTAAGAATTTATGGAAGTAAAGTGTTTATCAGAGTGCCTGAACAAAGAAGAAATTCAAAATGGGATAGAAAAGCAGATTTAGGTATTTTGTTAGGTTATGAAAATGTTGGCTATATAGTTCTAGTAAATAACAGGGTAATTGTATCAAGACATGTAGATATAATTGAAGAAGGTACAAATTATATAGGTCCTACAGACGAGTCAAGAGGGGCTTGTGATATAAGAGAAAGTTTAAATAGTAATAAAGATTATATAAATATACACGATAAGATGGATAAAAATTTAGATGATGAAAATGAGGATTTAGAGTTGAGAAGGTCAACCAGGAATAAGAGGAAACCTGAAAGATTTAATGAGGAATCTGTATATAATAATGTTGTTTATGTAAATTTTGTTAATGCAGAAAATCCTATTTCTTATAGCGATGCTATTAAGAGTAATGATTCTGAAAATTGGATAAAAGCGATGAATAAAGAAATGAGTTGTTTAAATAAAAATAGAACTTGGATGGTTGTGAATAAACCGAATTGTAAAAAGATTTTAGATGTAAAATGGGTTTATACAAAAAAGAATGATGATATTTATAAAGCTAGACTAGTAGTAAGAGGATATCAACAGAATGACTTAATTGATGATATTTACTCTCCAGTGGCGAGAATGCAAACTTTAAAAATTTTATTGTCATATTGTTGTCAAAACGGTTTAGATATTGAACAAATGGATGTAGAGACAGCTTTTTTGAACGGTAAAGTTAAATCAGAAGTTTATGTAAAACAGCCACAAGGTTATGAAGATGGTACAGATAGGGTACTAAAATTGGACAAAGCTTTGTATGGATTGAGAGAAAGCCCAAGAGCTTGGTATGAATGCTTTGATATTTATTTGAAAAGCTTAGGCTTTAAAAGAAGTGAAAATGACTGTTGTTTATATAAATTAAATAACAAGGAAAATACAAATAATGTTTACCTAATTCTATTTGTAGATGATTTACTTATATGTTGTAAGGATAATACAAAAATAAATTTCGTTAAGAATTTATTTTTAAAAAAATTTCAGATGAAGGATTTGGGAAAAATAAAAACTTATTTAGGTATTAATGTTAATTATGATTGTATTCAAGGAAAAATGACTCTAGATCAAAGAGATTATATCTTATCTTTAGGAAAAAAATATGACATTGTTTATTCTAAGTTGTATGCTACTCCAATGGAGCAAAATTTGAAAATAGAACCCGCAAAATTAGCATGTGACCAAATTAAATATAGAAATTTAATTGGAGCACTTTTGTATATCAGCTCAGGTACTAGGCCTGATATAAGCTTTAGTGTGAACTATTTAAGTCGATTCCAAAATTGTTATGATGAGTGTCACTTTAAATATGCTTTAAGAGTACTAAAATATTTAATTTTAACAAAAAATTTAAAGTTACATTTCAGTAAAAATTTAAATGCCGAAATTATAGATTGCTATGTAGATGCAGATTGGGCAGGAGATATAGTAGATAGAAAATCAACAACTGGATATGTAATCAAATTTAATGGGAACGTAATCTATTGGAAATCAAAAAAACAAAATAGTGTAACAAAATCCTCCACATCAGCCGAGTTTGTAGCGTTATCAGAGTGTGTGAGTGAATTAAAAGTAATAAGAGATGTTTTGCTTGATTTTAATATTCAAATTTATAATCCTATTCAAATTTATGAAGATAATTCTGGTGCGATAAATATAGCAAAATTTGGTAATTTTACGAAAAAATCAAAATATATAGAAACACATTACCACTTTGTAAATGAAAATTGTGTTAATGGTGAAATAGAAATTGTAAAAGTAAATTCTGAAGACAATATTGCGGATATTTTTACTAAGTCGTTAGGTCGAAACAAGTTTGAAAAATTTAGAAACATGTTAAATATAAAGTAGTTAATTGATAATATTAGTTTTGAACTGTAATATAAATATGTTAATTGTAAAATAGTTAGTTGTTAATATTAATTTTGAACTGAAATATAAATTTAAGGTGGCGTGTGAAATATATGTAAATTTATATGTAACACTAGCGACACCTATTGTATAGTAAGAGTGTGAGTAGTAAAGGAAGTAGGAAGTGGGCAGTCGGTGTTAGAATGGCTGTGAACAGAGTTGATGCTCGCATTAAATAAAGTTTAAGTTTCGTTGTAAATCTGTATATAGTTTTTCTTAAATAAATACATTTTGGGTTGATCGATTGATAAATGTGATTCGGGACCGCTGGGAGGTGGTATTTTTCCTCCATAAATCTAACACAATTAAAGCAAATTGACTTTGGGAACAATTTTTTGGATGGCGCAGCCTTAAGGGTCCTGGCGCTTGAAGAGTTTCAGCCAAACTCATACAGATAAATTGCTTTAGCGTAACACTTAATATAGGCAACACCTTAAACTTGTTTATAACCAAGGCATCACAATATAATAGGCCTGTGTTTAACAATGAAACGGCTTTGAGTGCCTGCTGTGCCGGCTGTGAAATATTATTTACTTTAAAACTGAAATAGGAGTAAACATTCAAAGATGCCAATTTCGGTAAATCGCAAAACTAGACAGGGAGCGCACAGCGTGTTCTTACCTAAAGGTTTATTTTCAACGACTGATTTACACGTGACAATTTTTTTGGTCGAATGTATCTTATTTTTTTGGACAAAACACGTTTTGAATGTTTGCTCGTCTTTTAGTTTAACAATTTTATTTGCTTAGTAAAGGAGCTTTTAAAAGCTATTGCTGTTAATAAAATTTATGTTTTCTAATTTACTTATGGAAGATAGAAAAATTTAATGTGCAGACTAGGAATACCCGACACTAATGTGTTAAAATAAAATGCCGACGAAGTCGTTACTAGAAAACAAATGATGATTTGAAATTAGATTTTATATAAACCGTGTATTTTTATTAAATTAAAATGTACGGGTTCGATGATTTTTCTTTTAAACAATTGTTTCAATTTTAATTAATTTGTTCCATATTGTAGTCGCTCACTCTATAATGAACTGTTGAAAAAATTATCATAAAAATTTTTAATAAATAAATAATAAATAGGAATGAATTAATCCGTATAAATTAATTCTTCCAAATCCGACCTGTCTCTGGAAATTCTGAAATCAAAAGCTTTATTGATTCGGCTAATATGTAGTACTTAGATAAAATTTGTTTCATAGATACGAACAGTGAGAAAAAAGGAAACAATTATCAAGTCTCAGTTATTTTCTTTATTCAACGCACAAATAATTTGAATAAAAGACATTAATAAAAACAGTTACACAAAAATAAAAGAAGCTAACAAGAATTTATAACAGACAAATAATTATAATAAAATACAGGAAACAATGGTATAAAAATGTAAAAAAATTAGTATTATTATTGATAAATAAATATTTTAAAATACAATTTTTGATATTTTTTAATAGCTCTCTACTCTCGAACATTCAACATTCGCATACATATTTAGGAACCAATTATGTGCGAAAGTCAAGCGTCGCCTTTATTATACATTTAGAGCTGCGTTTAGATCCTAAGGCACCGAAGGATGTAGCGCCCGAAGGTTATGATAATACTTCTCCACCGCGGTGTATTCACCCAGGTATCTTTTTGTGCGGTAGATAACTTCCACAGAAAACCGTATAAAAAAAATTGCATAAAAGAAGACATTGATAAAAATAGGAATAGGTTTTCTAAAACCGCATAAGACCAAAGCAACAAATTAAAAAATAAATGAAAATCGCATAAAAACAAACCGCATAAAAATAACCTGGGTGTATATAATTTTTTCTGCTAGTAATATTTGAATTCTAAATATTTTTTTCGCACAATCATGTTGTTACTAGCTACTTATCATTGTTGTTGACAGAATCTGTAAGTTGAACTTACCACACTGATGCGCTAAGTAATTTGTGACAGATATTATGCCAGGGGTGGCCAACCTGTGGCTCGCGAGCCACATGCGGCTCTTTGAAGGATTATTTGTGACTCTCGATAAATGTACCCGAGTTCCCTTTTCATTTTTGTGCTACTATATTTTAAAAAATTATTATCGTTCCGTACAAATGTAGTAGATTGAACCAGTTGGCATTTTTTAAAAATATTCTAAGTGATACTTAAAACATAGATTACATACTACATTTTCAGAATTATATCAAATCAATTATTTTACATTTTCAATTTTTACTAGTGAGATTTCCAGCAGCGTGGAATAACTCTAAAGTCACGTAGTGTACAGCCGTCTTAATTGCACGGCTTAAAATACAAAAAATTAATAGGAGATGGAGAAAGCAGTGTGTAAAATAAATCGAAAAATACCAAGCCATACGGCACAATTTTTTATGTGAAGAAAATTGAATGTAGGAACCATATTTTACGCAATTACTGCAATAAACTGAAAGAATTTGCTAAATGTACAAACTAAGTCCGAAAATACGGCCTGTTTCGCCATGTTTTGCGGTTCCGAATAGCAATAATTAGTGCTGTAAAATTAAGAAAAAAACGTGTAGTCATGTAACTCCTAAGGGTCGTTAATAAAATGATTGGAGGGCAAAGAGTAAATTTTTCTAAAGGCGGATCGTACCAAAATAGAACTGTTTACAGGTGTCGTAAATTATAACAATAACCGTCCATTTTGCAATAACTTTGGTTAAACTTAATCTTTTTTTAAATTTCAAAAAAATATAAGTTTCCTATATAAGATTGAATCTTTTAATGCAATAAAAGTGTTACTATCTACAATAATAAAGTTTTTATTGCCATTTAAACATTTAATTTGTTAATAACAATTAAACTGACCACTTTCAGACTTTGCGACCAAAATTTTTGGAATCAGGAGGTCCAAAATACTTAGGAATAAGTCTTTTGCAACCGTCGCACTCTGAATGTCTACGAAATCCTATGGGCTCCTAGACTAAATATAATTTTCTAATAAAAAAAGAAAAAACGTACCTTTCATTTTTTTTTTCTGCCTCAAGCGATATAAATTCTTCTTGCTTCGACGTCTTCCTGTAGTCGGCAAAGATTTTTTTCCATGAATTCCCATGTTCAAACACCACAAAATCACTTATTTTCACTCCAAGAATCAAATGACTTCAGAAGACGTGAAAGTTATAATAAACAATTTTTCGAATTTTGCATATTTTAGCTACGTCGCGTCGTCTAAGAAATGTTAACCAATCCCAAAACAGAAACTTAGGTAGAATACCTATGTACTTGAATCTGCTTGCAAGATGTATTACAAATTCGTTGTTGAAAAATTTAAAGGCACGTAGTCGATTGCCTGGTATTGTATACTGGAATTTTGACCGTTCGTAAAGAATGCAGTGTATCTCTTTGTTGGCAGTTCCGTCACTTTGCCAAATGTAAATAAAATTAAAATTTTATTTTTATAATACGTTCATTCGAGCTGATAAATGAATATTTATCGACAAAATGTTCTGAATGTGCAAACTTAATATTCACGAAAGCAGCACATCGTGGAAATCAATTTTTAAATAGGCCTTGAGCTCCTAAAACGATCAAATCCAACCATCTTAATTTTCTGATTGTCGATTTATTAACACAATCAAAAAATAGGTCCCTTTTAACTGTTCAAGATACATATATAGTGATTATTCTTTAAAAAAGGCTTACCAAAATTCTCGGGGAACGAAATTTTCGGTAATAGAAAATATAATACTGAACATCTGTTTTTTTCCCCAAATTCCGACTACTTACCTGCTGTGCAATAAACTTTGGACAAATTTTTTCAACAATAAGTACATACAATGTAACTATTCAATTACATATGATGAACAATTGTGTTTTTTTATTAATAACTGTGTGTATACAGGGTGTTCACGAAAAAACGCCCCAGCTCCTAGCGCTATTATTAGGAGTCCAATTGTAACAAACGATACGTCAAATTAAATGGTTCAAAAAGTACTACAATGTGTAGCTCAAACATAATTTTTACCTGTTTCTCCATTCAAAGGTCAAAGGTCAACTTCATTTTTTCAAATTACAACCTTATATTTTTCTTTGACAATTTGATAGAGATTTTTTTTCTGAATTCAACGATGTATCACAATCAATATTTCTGATTTATTTTAGGGTAATAAAGAAATTAAAATAATAATTAATATTATTAGCAGTAGGCTTTGAAAAATAACTGAGACGTAGCGGTGGCTATGGAAACGATGTGTCAGTACGGAAACAACGTATTTTAAAGAATTAATTTATGAACAACAGAAAACATTTAATAACTAAACAATTAAATAAAGAAATGGCAAATTAACAAAAATGTTCAAATTGGGCATCGTTTCTTTCCAGACATTTTCGTCGACATCTAGATCCTACACTTTGTGTAGCATTAATTAAAATTTCTGCTGGTGTTTCCCGACAAGCGTTGACTATTCTCTCTCTCAAAATTTCCTCCGTTTCCGGGCGCGTAGCATAAACAATATCTTGGATGTATCCCCAAAAGAAAAACTCTAGAGGTCACAAGACCGGGCGGGCCATGGTATAGGTACATATGCTCCAATCCATTTGTCTTCATTATTCTATATTTAAATAGTCCCTAATCATAAGAGCGTTTTGTGTGGTGCAGCGCCATCTTGTTGAAATACTAGTTCATTCCATTCAATGGCAACGGCAAGTCATCTAAAATTTCTTCTAAGTCTTCAGGCAAAATTTGAAGATATTTTTCTTGGTTGAGATTTCCATCAATGAAAATTGGTCCTATTAGGTATCCTGGCGCCTAATATTCCGCACCAAACGTTTACCGAAAATTTTATCTGAAGATTTTGTTCGATGGTAATATGTGGGTTTTCTACACTCCAATAGCGGTGATTGAAACGATTAAAATGTCTGTTGTTTGTAAATTGACACTCATCAGACCACAAATTTTTTGTATAAAATGATTGATCTCGCCTTAACTCGCTTAAAAAGAAATTACACAAATTTATTCTACGCCAGTGGATCGTTTAGTTCACTATTTCACTAGTTCACTATTATTCATTTTTATTACAAAAAATAGGTAAACAAACTAATAGCCAGTTTCTGACGGCGATGTTAACGTATTTCTCCAGTTAAATGTCCCGGTTACCATGGTTATTACCATTGTTGCAACAATAGTAATAGTAATTTTTATTTGTGAGACGTCGTTTCCATAGCCACCGCTACGTCTCAGTTATTTTTCAAAGCCTACTGCTAATAATATTAGTTATTATTCTAATTTCTTTATTACCCTAAAATAAATCAGAAATATTGATTGTGATACATCGTTGAATTCAGAAAAAAAATCTCTATCAAATTGTCAAAGAAAAATATAAGGTTGTAATTTGAAAAAATGAAGTTGACCTTTGACCTTTGAATGGAGAAACAGGTAAAAATTATGTTTGAGCTACACATTGTAGTACTTTTTGAACCATTTAATTTGATGTATCGTTTGTTACAATTGGACTCCTAATAATAGCGCTAGGAGCTGGGGCGTTTTTTCGTGAACACCCTGTATCTAAATGAACAAATATTTTTTCAAACGTATTAAATCTTAATTTTTTGATTCATCGTGAATTCTATTAGTAATTAAATTTCTCTATAGTGGTTTTTTTTTCGTGGCTTTTCGAACATCACTAAACGGGATTTCAACTGTATTTAAATTTTTTAAATTTAAATCTATTAATTCACATCAGACATTTTAACCCCTTTTTTCCCGTATTTGGCACACTCAAATGTTTTATAAGATCATCATAAACGGTATTACGTGGCCCTGACCGCAATATATGACATATTTGACGCGAGTAATATTTTGAACTTTTTTTTATCAAAAATCGCGATAAATTTTTTTTTTAGTATTTTTTAAATTGTTCAATAACGATAATTAATAACATATATTTAATTGAACGGTATAAAAAAAATGAGGCGGTAAGGAGTTAAGTAACACTCTAAAGTTTGTTTTTACGAAGCGTATTTTTCTCTGGTTAATAATACTATTTTTATGGTAGGTAATAATCACCGACTTAGTGCGCATAAAGTCGAAACTTGCCATCAGTCATAAATTAAAGATTCTAAGAAGCGACGTTACACTAATAGACGTTGTAAATCTTCTTGACACCGTCACGAAATAAGGACTTGAGAGCAAAATGTTTGATTGATTTTTTTCATTTAAATCAACGTACAGAATAGTTGAAAGAAAAGTAAGTGTCAAGCCGGATAGCTTTTTGTTCAATTTTTAACATGAACTAAACCAAAAAATTCTGCGGTAACCGATGATTGAGAAAACTTGTAAAGACTATTTTGACATTTTAATTAATATACTTTAATCAGATCAGTTTTTCAAAGTTTCAATTTACGAGCTGGATAGATTATTAAATTCTACATAAGTAGATGATGCAAGGCTTTCTTCAAATTTAAGGCTAACAAAAATATCTCGCATTAATTTCTCAATGATTCGCAGATCCCAGGGTTCAGGAGCCTTAAGTGTATCTTGTATCGGACTATGGCCTAACGATTTGCCAAAGTTGTAATTCAGCTATGGATTGCAAAACAGTTGTAAAGCCTGAGTCTTTCCATATCTATAGAATTAATGGAATTAACTTGTAAACATTTTTAATTAACAATTAGATACCAATAAATCTTCTTTATTTAGTTTGTTTAAATTTCACATTCTGTTCTTGGGTATATATTGAAATCCAACTATTATTGTCCAGCTATTCCGTTATGTTGTTCATCAAATTTAGTAAAATTGGTTTGCATTCGGCAAAATTAAGAAATATGAGCACCTTAAATAGACTCAAGGGAAAAGTTGCTGTTGTGACAGCTTCAACATCTGGGTATGTACTTGGATAAATTTGATATTTTTAATTTCCCATAATAATATTCTTTATTAGTATAGGATTGGCAATAGCGAAAAAATTAGCACAAGACGGGGCGAAGGTGGTAATTAGTAGCAGACGTCAAGAAAATGTAGATAAAGCTCTTGCAACACTTTCACCAGAAAATTTGGAAATCGCCGGAACCGTTTGTCATGTCTCCAATGCCAAAGATCGAAATAATTTATTTTTAGAAGTAAGTAAATTGTAGATTAACAGTAGATTAATCCGAATATTATTTTAAGGCAAAAAATAAATTCGGTGGAATTGATATCCTGGTCTCAAATGCGGCGGTAAATCCAATGTTTGGCCCCTTATTTGAAGTATGTGTTCTTAGAAAGAAAAAAGATTTTTGAAAAGATTAAATTTTAGTGTACCGAAACGGGATGGGATAAGATTTTTGATGTAAATGTGAAGTCGGCGTTTTTATTGTGCAAAGAAGTGTTGCCTTACTTCCGTGAAAGAAATGGAGGCAAGATTGTTTTAATATCTTCAATTGCTGGATATCATTCTTTTCCAGTAAGAAACAAAGGTTTTTATTTATAAGTTCATTAATATCTAAATGATTTGTTCAGCAACTTGGTGCTTATGCAGTTAGTAAATGTACACTATTTGGTTTAACTAAAGCAGCAGCGTTAGATTTAGCACCAGATAATATTCAGGTTAATTGTGTGGCTCCTGGTCTTACTGAAACTAGATTTGCTGGCGTGGCAAGTATTTTAATTGTTTTAAATTTTCAACAAAAATGAAGTTTTAAATTTGTTAGATAACAGGCTCAGATACCATGTCGAACTTGGCTTACTCAAGAATTCCGATGAACAGGTAATTTAGCATAATTCGTTAATTAGAGAAAAATAATATAATGTTAATAGAATTGGGACTCCTGAAGAAGTAGCTGGAGCTGTTGCTTTTTTGGCATCTAAAGATGCTGATTATGTCACTGGAGAAAGCTTAGCTGTAGCCGGAGGAGTGCATTCAAATTTATAACACTATTATTTTGATTATAAACAATTAATCAAGAATAAATATTGAATTTTTTTGCGATTGAGGCAATAATTAAAATTTACTTAGATTACCACTTACAGTTCAAGCAGTGAATATAAATTAAAAAATTAAACTGTTATTAGTTGTTTGATTTTGTTTTATTTCCGTTACTATTACACAGTGTAGTACACCTGATGGTGTAAACTTTATTATCTTTGATTTGACGAAAAGCAGTCATTCTGGATAAAAAGCTTTTCTTCGCACATGAAGTGACCAAACTTTTAATTAGAAAACATGAAATTGATCTCAAACAGATCGTTTATTGATTTCGTTTATTATTATTTTAAATCCTAGAGCTTATTTTTGTCTTGTTGGAAAATTTCTACTTTTATGCTAACTTTCCTGAAGGTATTTAATGCGCCTACGATTGGAATTGCTTCCTTAATTTTTTAAATTTTTTCTGGGCCCCTCACAATTATGTTTAGTACTGGGTTCAAATTTGTACACAATCCTATAAACACCCACTAAACACAAAAACGTATCACGGACGTCTCAGCAACGTTGCGTAGCGCTATGCGACGTTAGTCAAAAACGTAGCTCGGACATCGAATAACGTATATAGGACGGCTAACGCCTGTCGTAAAAACATCGCCAGGCGACGTACCAGCGCGAATCGCGCGACGTTCGAGCTCTACGTGCGGGTGACGTCGCCTTGATCCGTTTTTCGACATTTTTAATTAATCAATGAATTAAATTGATTTCTAAATTATTTTAATTAATTAATTAAATTAATTATTTTTTAATAGACGTAATCATTTGATTTAATTTTTTACGAAAATGCTCCAATTAAGAAATAAGCCAGTTAAAATCATAAATTTATTTATTTCAATGTTTACATAAATAAAACAAAAATAACAAACGTTTTTTAAAAAAATTAACGTATTGATAATAATGTTAACAATTTATAACTGCATAGCATACACAAGATATAAATGACATTTAGAAAATTAACTCCTAATATTAACAATTCACAACTATATCAACAACAAACATTATTTAAATAATTATACTAACAATTCATTATTACAAAAAGGAAATTTTAAAAATCTACGTCTAGATATTAATAATTTACAATTTCACAACATACACAAAATATAAACGAAATTTAGAAAAGTAACTCAATATTAACAATATCAACCATATGAAAGATAAAAACATCATTTAAAATATTAACGCATAGACAATATTAACAATTTATAACTGCATAACATAAATTACAAGATATAAACGAAAAATTGCAATTTATTCTTATAATAATTCAAGCAGAAATTTCGATAATTGATTACAAATACTTAAAATAAACTTAAAATACACGAGATTCTTGGCATGGAGGCAGGTCCAACTTCCCTTCCCTTAAATTAATGGTACGTTTTAGCGCCACATCTGCGAATAAAAAAATGTAAAATAAATAATCTTATTAAAAATAGTTATTAAAATCGATTACCTTTGAAGATTTCTATAATTTTCAAATATTTGATTTTAATATTTTTCTTCGCACCTGTCTCTTTCAGCTCATCGAATTCTTTTATCATTTCAATTTTCTAAATTGGTTGTACAAACGCTGGAAAATAACAATAAATATAAAAACTGATTTCAGTAAAGCTATAACAGATGTAAAGACATGAAACCGTGTATTACCGATTAAATTCTGAATAAAATGTATCAATTTTTTTTGAATCGATGTCGTTTTACAGTTTTCAAATTATACTGTGTCAAGGTATAATTTAATCTTTTCCTATGAATTTACAATAATTCAAAATTTGTTCCTTAGTATACGGTTTCATTTATACAACACCTTGCAAAGAGTTAATTTTACATGAAAAAGGCAATTTTATGGGTAAACTGTGATTTTGTATCAAGGATTGATAATATACTTACTTGCTGTTTATTATCTTCCATTTTTTCAGCTAATATACAACTTACCAATGCAACTAGTAACGATGCAATGCCTTCTTTCTAAAATTAAAAGTTAAAATATTTACAAAAGACGAACCTTTTCCGATACAGATGTGACCGGTTTTATGTCACCAATTTAGTTAATTGCACCGCCTTTGTGTAAAAACCATTTGTTCCGTCCTTTTATATTTCAAGGTTTCATTTTCCAGTTTTTTATCAGGGGCGGTTAGAAGTTTTGCAGGGGCTTGAAATTAAATAAACTATTTTTTCGTCAATAGCGCACTGAGACGGTTATCAAATTATTTCAATTCCAACACTAAATCGTTGTATTATATATTTTTTTAGAAATTTGAAAGTGAGGAGTCTCTTTCAATGCTGGGCCTCAGTTTAGAATTTCGAGAAGTCGGCTCCCGAGCCGGTTCTATTCGAAACATGTTTTTTTTTTTAATTTAAATTGTGTAAAGAAGTTTCACTATATGTATTTGTTAAAAGCCGAAGTATCTTACCCGGGATTAATACCCAGAGCCCCAAGTTTAATGGCACAGAACCTAAAATATTCTATGCGAACAATGAAAACGCGTTGTCATAAAATCAGACGATTTCGACAAAAGAGACTCATTTGGAAATCAATCAGAAAATTGAAGATACAACTAAATTCAAATAAATTGGCTTCTCATTAATTACTTGTTTTTTTTTAATTCTCCAGTCAAATACAGCTCGTGCCACGACAATGCCGGATTATAATTCTCTTGAATTTAAATTCATTGCTATGATTCCAGGAAATGCAACTCGTTTCACTTAATGCATTTCCGGTATCATAGCATCTCATTAAATTCAAGCCGAATTATAATAGACAATGTACAAGGCGCTTGTTGTATTATTTATGAGAATTTTTTGCAGTTCGATATAAATAGGCGATTATTTTTTACTACAGCTCTCTATAGCAACTAATAAATAAATGTCACATTATTTTTAAAAATAAAGTGAATTGTGTTTCAAAAATGAATGAATTGAGTTGGCGTGCCGTGGCATCAATTTATGGAGTTTTGTGGAATTACACCATCGACCAAAACCAACAATTGATTATTATTCTTCCGAATTTTAATTCATTGCAATAATCTCAGACTAGAGGTTTCGTTATTTTTAAAGTAAAATTTTAAGAAATAAAGGCAAATTTGTAAATTTGATATGAATAAACCTCTTTACGTACTGCGACATTATGTCAAGTCTAACGTTTTCGTATGGAAATTCCACTCCAATGTTATATTAATTAAAAAATCTCCCGTGAAAGGGTTATTAACCTGTAAAAATATTGTTTTCACATAAATGAATGAAAAGCTTCAATCATTTTTTTTTTCGAAAAAAAATTGTTTGCTTTTGTTACCACATCGTTCATTAAGAGGTGATTTTGTTTAAGTAAATGACATAATCACCTAAATGTTATCTAAAAAAAGTGTGTGTTATAGGGTTAATATCAGGTTTAATTAATTAATTTAAAAAAAGAGGAAGGTTTTAAGGGATGTAGGTAGATAGATTTTTCGCTGACCACATGTGGTCTGGGTATATCTACCTACTGACCGAATTTAAAAATACAAAATTTCAAGGTAAATTTCTTTGATAACAGAAGCGCTAAGATATGCAATCCAGCACTCACTCAAATTTCGATGCTGCGACTTGGCCAAATTAGAATTATGGATGTGCTTTTTTTGTATTACCGTTGGTTATAACGTAATAAATATTATAAGAAATTCTTAATGAATACCATAAACACACACATATTATAAATAGAAGTGTTTTAGGAAATTATATAAACATACAATTTTTAATTCATTTATTACAAAAACAAGAATATAAATCGTTATGATTTGAATTTTGTTAATTTCAATAAAAAAACCCACGTCTCAATTTTACATCGCAAAACGATCTACGAACGTTGCTCAGATACGTCGCAGCGCGACATTATTCCAACGTCGCTCAACGTTTTTTAAACGTTATGTGTTTAGTGGGCACCCTTGCAAAACCGCCTGCGAGCGCTCGAACGCCGTGTTTCATTTATTTATCTATAGGTCAACATGATGAAAGAAATCAGTTCAATTTTTTGCGAAATGGGAAAGTGGACTTTCAATTTTACTTAAAGCAATTTGATTTCATGTAAAGTATGTTAATTACCAAAAGAGACTTCAATTAATTAAAATGGGAACAACTTTTCTAATTTTTTTGAAAATATTTAAAAGAAATGAATAACATTTTTTTAAATGTTACTTAATAATGTTCACTGGTAAATTAATTATTTTAAATATTATTGATGGAAATTAACACAGCAAAATACAGAATTTAATTACCAGTACATACTAAGTACTTTACCTTGCCTGCCATTGTACACGACCTGTAGGGTTTTTTAATTAGGAATAATGCGTTTTATAATAATGATGGAAATCAAATATGGAATAAAGTCATGTTAATTTGGGAATTAATTTAATAAAAAAATTTAATATTAAAATCATTCTTTAATCAACAATAACATGATATTTTACAAGTATGCTTTTAATAAAGTTGAAAAATTAAAAACTCATCCTACCATAGTCCTTTTACGACCTCGCGCTCTCACTTCCTCGAATTTAGTAAACACTTCTTTAAATTCTTTTTTTGTAGAACCTTTCTGATAACTTTTCATGATTGATGGAAATATTTTTTCTGCATTACTATGAAGACTTAAGATAGCCCTTTCCAGCACATAAAGATCCACTCCTTTCTCTTCAACACTAGATTCAATACGAGCCAGTCCAAAATCAATGAACACCAATTTTAAATCATCAAAGTTATCATATTCACTTTTATCATTTTTATTCATTAAAAGCATGTTCGAAGTTGTTAAATCTCCATGTATTATATTATTTGCATGCATTTTTGCTAATACTAAACCAATTTCTTCAGACAACTTGTCGAGTGATTCAAAATCTGCAGTGAATATGAAATCTTTCACTGATATGCTATGTTTAAAGTATTCCATAATTATGATTTGACGTTTTAAATCGATTAGATATAAAGTAGGAGTATGTATTCCAATACCCTTACACCGAACAATGGCACGAGACTCCGCTTTAATTCGTTCTTTCATTAATAAAGTATCTAACGCTGGATGACGATACTGTTTCACAAATCTTTCTTTTACTATCGCTGGTCTATTTAAATAGGTGCCAACATATATTTTCGCTTCAGCACCTTGTTTTAACAATTCGAAACCTTCCATGGTATTTTATTTTCACTCTAATTCACTACAGTTAAGTAAATTATATCTCTGATTTTATTCCTTTTAATTCAAAACGCAAGATTTATACCATTTGTAGGTTAAGAGCATAAACACTAACCAAAGTTTTGTAAGTGGGTGTTTGGATTCGAAGAATGACTACTAATTCAAAAAGAACCATTTACGTCGGTGGTTTAGCTGAAGAAGTTGATGAGAAGACATTAAATGCTGCGTTTATACCGTTTGGAGATATTGTAGATGTCCAAATCCCATTAGATTACGAGACTGAAAAACATAGAGGGTTTGCTTTTATCGAATTTGAAAATGCAGAAGACGCTGCAGCTGCTATTGACAATATGGTAACTTAAACTAAATATTTAAGTATTTAAATTGATTTTCATATTTCTAGAATGATTCAGAATTATTTGGTCGAACTATACGAGTCAATTTAGCAAAACCTCAGCGAATAAAAGAAGGTTCCACAAGACCAGTCTGGTCAGAAGATACCTGGTTGCAGCAGCATGCCGGGGAGACTCTTAAAGTGGTTACTAGTGAAGAAACCATGGAGGTTACAGAAACGGTAAGAAATTAATTATATCAGTATTTCAATACTAAAACCTTTTTGATACAGGAAACAGAGACTACAAAGAAAGTGAAGAATCCCCAAGTATATTTTGACATAAAAATTGGTAAAACAGAAATTGGTCGAATAACTATGATGATACGTGCTGATGTTGTTCCACGAACGGCTGAAAACTTCCGTTGCTTATGCACTCATGAAAAAGGCTATGGCTATCAAGGCAGTACTTTTCATCGAATCATCCCAGATTTTGTATCCTTTTGAATAGAATTGTTATATGCAATCTGATAAATATTACAATCCATCTGATTGTACTATCTAATTGTAGGTTGTTTTATAATAATATTGTACAAGTTTTCTTATGTATAAAAGATGTGTCAAGGGGGCGATTATACTCACCACAATGGCTCTGGAGGTAAATCGATCTATGGCAGAAAATTTGCAGATGAAAATTTTGAGTTAAAACATACTGGTCCAGGAACTTTATCAATGGCAAATTCAGGGCCTAACACAAATGGCTCGCAATTTTTCATATGTACTGCAAAAACTGATTGGTTGGATGGCAAACATGTAGCGTTTGGTCATGTTATTAGTGGAATGGATGTTGTAAAAAGAATGGAAAGATGTGGGTCGAAATCAGGACCACCCACTGAAAAAATTACAATTGCAGCATGTGGAGAATTACAATAGGTAAATTTAAATACAGGAAATAAAAATATAAGACTTTTATACTTTTAAATCAGAGAATTTAGATGTAAATGATTTAAGAGATTATAATAAAAGTATACTTTTATAATTAATTTAAAAATGTACAGATTATAAGATACATTAAAATTAATATGTACACAAATCTTATTTCAATAAAAATTATTTTATATTAACAAGTTAAAGATGTCTTGAGCCACTGAAACAGCAAAAAATTATTGATTTGAAAACCCAAAGATTTGCTTTACCTCTGCTAAATTAAGTTTAACGCTTCCATTTTGTAAAGGATCTTTTGCTTCAAATATATCTGAAATAAAAAGTTGTACTCTTAACTACTTCATCTAAATGGAAATACTCACTAAATGCAACAGTTAAATGTAGTATGGCAGAAACAAAATCTCCAAATCGCAGTGTTCCATCTTTTCTCATATACCGCAAAATCAAAATGTTTAAAACATCGCTGCTTAATTGGAAACCGACTTCTAAGAGAGCATCACGTAATCTTTCAGCTTTCAAAATTCCTGTTTTTTCTTTCGTGTGGTTTTTAAAAGAAGTTTGCCAATATTTGAGACTACACATTAAATCCTTGAAGTCGTTAAATTTTAACCTTCCCATATTTGTAGACTAAAACAATTGTAAATAAATTAAATAAAATAATACATACTAAATAAAAAAATTAAATAAAGTATTTTACAGTCAAACTTCCATACGTTGAAGCTCAAAGAGAAAGAATTCAAATTAAAGAACAATACAACTATAAGTTGCAAGATTATTTAGTTGAACATTCTTTACATTTTTACAAAAAAGTCTGTTACTTTTGCTTTTACTTTCTTATTATGACATTTTTTCATAATATATTTCTATAAAAGGAGGACAGTAAACACTTCATGTGCGCTTTCAAAAATCAACATTTGTGATAACGTCTAAAGAGATTCTACTCTTTATAAGAATTGCAATTATATATTCAGGGTCAAGCAAAAAGGAATCTTTGACTTGTGTGGCACTTTTTTTCAACTTTTAAGATTATTTCTGATAGAACTGGATGGAATAAGAACTTGAACTATTGGAAATTTGACTCTAAGAAAATAAAAGATAAATACTTGCATCTAATGTTAACACAACCTGTCGGCAAACTTCCATAGAAGCACAACTTTTAATATAGTCATTTGGTAAGCAAGCATCCAACAATTCTTGCAATTCAAATGCATTGACTGTTCGATGTTCATCTGCTAATTGTAAAAATACCGCTTCATATTGACTAAAACTTTTGCCGTCCAACAATGGTGGAGCTTTGATGATTGCCGATTTAATTAGTGTTGGCATAATGTCCAGTAATTTTAATTTTAAAGGTTTATTTGAGTACACCCTCAAAGTAAACCCTGATTCCTGTCCCGGTTCGAAAGTGGTGGGCAAGATTAAGTAGCCCCCTTGTTCTAGTTGGCATCTGTGACTAACTTGCCTACTGTTCGTGTATTGCGAATTAACTAATGATTTATTTTTCTTGAAAAACGCCCGATTTATAGTTTCAGTGGTGCTTTTCGGTAACGAATAAGCCGTAAAACCAATCACTTTCGGTTCCATAATACTGTGTTGATTTAAAGATACAATTACTTCTTCCATTTCACTGAGCAGCAAATGCAATTGTGGGTTTATGTGGAACGTTTCAGGGTTATTTCTGCAACCGCCTGCCGACACGCCTTTTTGCCAACTTCCCTGAAAAAGCCTCATTTGCCAAGTATGCTTATTGTGCAAAGTGGGCTCGTCCCTGCTCGTGTCACTATCTAAATGAACTACTTCTAAATGTGTAAAAGTTTTTACAAAATCAATGTAAGACAACCAAAATTCGCCGTCGGTTGCTCGAGATTGCAATCTCTCCTGTTCATGAGGGGGTATGTCAGACCATTCAGAAGAGTCCTGACACCAAGACCCAATGTAGTCTGAAGCCGGTCCTAGAGGATTTCTTAATTTTACCAATTGTACCGCGTCGCCACTGAATTTCTCCACCTAAAACAAAAAATTGAATTAAAATTGTGCAATGCAGTTGTGAAACAGTATTAATTAATTCCCATTATTATTCAAAGAATTGTGTGAATTATATTGTTACGTTTTTTAACAAATTAAATTATGTCGGCAATGATTCATTAGACTCATTAAATCTTACCCTTTCAACGGCATACAGTCTATAATTTGTTCCTATTTGAATTCCGTTAGCTAATTTCTCAACATGAGAACGTAACTGATAATTTGGCGGTTGCACCGTGCACGTGATGATGGTAGTCATCTCCAAAAATTTGTGTAAGAGTCTTGCACAAACCGTTGCATCCTGTTTAATTTGGATGTTTTCTGTTATCCCTCCGGTAAGGTCGGCCAAGCCGTCCAGCAAAGTCCCATATTTGAGGGCTTCGTACGAACCGTGCAATCTGAAAATTGAGCAAATAAAAACGGTTCGGTGAACGTACTGCAAGGAACAAAGATATATATATGTTGAACCTACATAAGAAATTATTTTGCAAGAGTTCCGGATGTTCCGGTTCAGTAACGACCGTGCTAGTAATATCGACGACCATTAGAGCGACTAGTTTAGAAAAACATACAATTTTCAAGAAGGAATTTATACTGTCGCGATTTTTAGAATCAAAGCGTAAAAATGCGGAATTTCAACCTACCTCTGAATTGATATAGTTTCAGCTTCCTACGTGTTATTATCCACCTGCGTCTGTTAACTTTCTAAAATGCCTGCTTGTTAGGCCAGACGTCCTAATCGTTCTTATGTAATATATTTTAATCAAAAGGAGTATTTATTTTCACCCGTATTCGGTACATAATGAGCGTTCAATACAAAAAATTTACTGGGTTTTAATAGAAACGTTCCCTGCAAAATATTCTAGTTCGTCATAAATTCTTTTCACCAATTTTCTCAATAAAATTGGTTTAAATTACCTTTCTATGTGAAAATTAATTATGTTTCTACAAAACTTAACAATTTAGATTTATCAAATAGTTGTTATATTTTAGTCGCTCGCTGTATAAGTAAAAGTGTTTTTTCAGTTCCTCAAATTACAGGTCAAAGTCAATTAAAAAAATAGCAAAGACAAATAGATTAAACATTATAAGCTTCATTATCTGTTTAAAAGATCGTTGTTTAGTATTTCGAAGGTATCAAGTAAAAATTCTGCCGTTAGCATTAAGTAATCCATGTTAACATTCCTGAGAACAATGTTTTCACATATTACCACAGATTATAAAAGCAAAAACCTGAATCGTCTACAATAAAAATTAATCACCGCGTGCCACTTTTCCCCCCTAAAAAAAACCATTTCGATTTATTGTTATAAGTAATAGACAATTAACTTCATAAAAATGCAAGGTTAATGCACTTCGAAGGACATGATAACAAAACCATTAACTAAGCGTGGAAGATTGTAGGTAGACAAATTAACCAACCGTCCTCGAGTAAAGGTTGCGAATTGATTCACCAGTAACGAAATTAGCATACACGCACATCATTCTTCTAAAAATCACGGAATTTGTTACCGTACGTAACTGTACCGTGTCATATTGTACAAACTGGAGCGGCTCGTAGGGTTCTCAAATCCGTTATCCACCTGTTTTGTGGCGATTAAATCCAGCAGATGAATGCTCAAAAGGTCAGGGAATGATCAACGATCAAATAGCGCCCAATGTACTGTTAACTGCAAATCCACATCTCCATACAATGGAAAATTCGTCGTATATGTTGTATTTATATTAAATTTCTACTCCAATTACTCGCAACAATAAAATAACATGAGAGAACTAATCTAAACATTGGTGTTCTGGTCTACATGATTTAATTAGTTTGTGATTTAAAAATGGTGGAAAACTGTAAATTATGTTCCTCGTGCAAATTACATAAGACCCTTAAAATTAAGATAGTGATCATTCTTGAAAAGAGGTAAAAGTTGTAGAATTATGCAAGTAATTATTTGGAATTTTAATTGTGTCAATTAAGTGGGAACGTCGTTTTTAGCCAATTTGTGTAAAAACGTCCAATTAATGCTCAAATTATTAAAAGTTTTCTGCAAATGGTCGAATGACTGAATTCGGCTGTTTTCGACTGTGTCTGACCTGCATACTTTTAAATTTTCTGGTCAATGGCTTTTACGGTGAAAGTTTCTGTCATTAAAATAATATTGACTACCTACAATGCTCATACGTGAATTAAAATCCAAATATTTTTTTAATTGCTCCAAATAATTTATAAACATACTTCAATGTAATGTAATCATTATTTTTAAAATTCCCATGTAAGTGAAACTTTCAAACTACGTTTGAACTACCAGTGTTCTTGGCAACTTCCTGCATTTCTAATGAATTCTCTCCACGTTAATTATTTACAAATAATTTGTTACTTATAAATAATAAATGTAACTCACTTGGCATAGGCTTTTTCTAGCAATCCCGGCCAGAAATGGTCCGAATGTTGCGCCTGCAAAAACGCCAAACGTCCGTGAACCGTTGGCAGACGATCATCCACTAAAACTTCGGTCCATTCGCCGCACCACCAAATCCTAAATCTAAACACCCCTGCGTACTGTTCAGTGGTGAATGATTGATCAGCTGGAACCACTCTGTAGAAAAGTCCTTTATTCAGGAAGAGGATACCCAGACAAGAAACCAACCATCGGTCACCTAAAAAATAACATGCCAAAGAAATTATTAGTAATTATAGCATCAATTATTATAACTGATTGGTACAGAATAAAATTACGTGAAAATTAAGTGAACTTCACGTGAGTCAGGGTAAAATCGTTGAGAATAACAAACACGGTTTATATTTTTTAGAATTTTATAATAAATATTCTTCTTCCTCTTTTTTCTTTATTTAAGTAGGCAAAATGTCTGTTCTTGTTTGCCTTATTTACCTGTTTCGAAGGTGATCTCACCAGCGTTTTCGCGGTGCTCTAATGTTTCTTTTTTTTGACGGTCGATCGACCATTCGGTTAATGTATGCATTCCACTCCGCTTTTCTGTTTTTTGCCCAGTCGTCTATAATACTAACTACAATTCTGATATTCTCGCGTCTTTCCGCGTCCATTAATGTTTTTTCCGTTCTGCGCACTATTCTCATCTCTGTTGCTTCCAATATTCTTTTCGTTTTCGATGTTTTGGGCCTCGTTTCAGATATGTATGCCAATATTGGTCTAATTGCGGTCGCGTTATTGTGTAGTTTGAATATTTTTCACAATCTTTCTCCAAAATCTTCTGTCCATTTTATCTTTCCATTTTCGAATTTCAATCCTTTCAAGGTCTTCTGTTGCCTCTTGTAGCCATGTTAATCTTGGTCTACCTTGCTTCCTTGTACGTCCTGGTTTCCATTCTAACATCGAAAATCTTACCTGCCCTCCACATATAGATAGCCTAACAACCATCTCACTCTCTGTTGATTTATTTTCTTTACAATGTCTTATTCTATTTCTTGTCTTATTTCATGGTTCATTCTAATTCTGTATTCATTTTCTTCTATTTTTACCGATCCTAATATGGTTCTCATAATTTTCCTTTCCAATATTCTAGTCTTTTTCCTGCTTTTTTTTGTCAATACCATTGTTTCCCGACCTTACAGTATTGCTGATATTATTATTTTGAATAAATATGGTTACTTCTGTTTTTTCCCAAGTGTCGTACTTCGCAAAAACTTTTTGTTACCACGGAATGCTCTATTTCCTGTCAATAGTTTTTCTAAGTCTCTATTTCCATCATTTGTCACTAATTCAAAATTATAGCCTTCAACCCAACATTTTTTATTTCCTACTTTCTAATTTTTTTGGCCAGTTTCATTGCCTTTGTTTATTCCTCGTTTATCTTCAGCTCCATTTTTTCCCCTCTTGTAGCATTTCCATTTCTATACGGTTTTTTGTCATAAATACAACATCATTTGCATACGCCATTATTTGACTGCCTTTGTAGACTTTCCTTAACACATATTACAGTGCTAGGTTTAATAATGTTGCAGACAACGAGCCACCTTTTCTAACTCACTTATTTATTTCAAACTCTTCAGTTTCTCATTTTTGTGTTTTAACACTATATTGTTGTTCCTTTCATTGTTATCTGGATTAGTATTCTTAATTTATTGCTTATTCCCAGTTCTTTCAACGTGTTCATCATGTTCCTTCTTTTTGTGGAGTCGAGGACTTGTTGGAAGGCTACAAATAATAGTTCTATTTTGATTTGGTATTCATGAACTTTTGTATAATTTGTTTGGATATGTGTATCACATCTGTAGTTGATTGACCTCCAGTGAATCCACACTAGTATTGATCTGTTATGGATCTTCGCCAGTCTCTTTTGTATTAATAATGTTAAAATTTTGTATGCAGTATTCAATAACGTCAACTCTCTGTAGTTCTTGCATATTTGTTGATGTCCCTTTTTGTATATTACTAAACAGAAGATTTTGATTTGAGTCTTCCATTTTGTATCCTTTTAGTTGATGTACTGTTATTATTTCATCCATGATGATGTTAAATTGTAAAGGATTCAGAGAATCTCCTTGTCAGGTGCCACTTGTTGGGTAATATTTGTTCAATGAATTGATTTGAATTTTGTTTGTCTCTTTCAACGGTATCAATAATATTGTAAAGTATTTGTAGGCTATAGAGAATCTGCACTACATCTTCCAGCTGAATCAATGAAGCACACGATTGTATTCAATTGACTTTCCAGTTATTTGTCTTACAACAAACACTTCATCTGACCTAATCCATTGTTGTTCATCTACCAGGGTGATGAACTAATTTATTTTGTTTGTTGTAATCTTTGTGGTGAGTTTTAAGCAAGTGCTGAGAAGATATCCCTATGTAGTTTGTTGCCCTTTTCAAATAATAGTATCGTTGTGCTGGTTCAAATAATGCACTTTACCGTTCTTTCCTTCCACTGCTTAAAAACCTCCAATTAATCGTTTTTCGATTCAAAATAATCGTTAACTGGTGTATCAATTGTTTCCTCACACAAAAATCATCTACCCTGTAAGTTATTCTTTAGTCCAAAAATTGGCAAAAGTTGCAGATGGCAAAATAAAGTCAGTTACCGCATGAGTTGACGTCATCATTGTGCACAATAATTCCCTTCCCTTGAACCCAACTCAACACTTTGAACAACCATTTTTCAGTGTACCATTTAGTAATAACTATTTTCTGACCATTTAGCTTCATTGCCTTTCCCAGATCCGTACTTCTAAAGATAATCATATACATAAGTGTGTGCTTTCATAGTTCTCTACTTGTCGTGGCAACTTTTTATAATTGCAAGTGATCGTATGTTATTATTTTAATAGCTGGCGATCATCAAATCTTCAATTGATGATCTATTCTTCGCGCTCAAACCCCTTATATCACCAGTATAGTAAAGAAATATACTTCTCCAGTAAAAGCTGAATTTAAACTTTCTTTGCACTCATAAATTCTTAAAGTCTTTTTAAAATCATTATAAATCATGATTCGAAATTATTCGCTGTATAATTCCATTTGTCAACTACAGCACTACTATTTAAAAAATGGAATAACTTCACTTACAACTGTCAGAACTTTACCAATTAAATGGAAGATAATAGTCTTACATAAGAAAAATTAAAGGAAAAAATAAAACACTATATGAAGGAGAGTTATAAATATCAATATTGTCTTCGCCTGTTAGCCAACTGCAGTAAAACATCAATTGTTACAAAAGAAATCCTCAAAAGGGATCTGATTAAATATGTTAACTGTGTCACCTCGCTTCCTGTCAAACAAATGCATATTGACTTCCTGTGCGTAGCATTTGCGGCATTCTAATGACTTAAAAATATTTAAAAATTGAGTTTGTGGAATGAGTTAATTATAATTTCAACAAGTAGTTAACCGTGGACATGACTGAAGAATAGAAGAATGCGCTGCCGGCTAAGAAGATTGATAAATAACTTGTAGTATATATCAACAACGCTTCAATGCAAACTCCTTCTGATGGATAAGAAATCTGATACAGGTGCGACCTACATCTTTTAAATTTGTTTTAAAATAAGGTGAATCGATTTTTCAAGCGAGATTTATTCTATTTAGCAATGATTACTGAAATTATTTAAAACTCGTTTTCTCGGAATCCGCAAGCATTAATTTTCTGTTTGAAATAGTAAATGTGCGATCTAGCGATTTATGTTAGAGAAAGTTCTTAAGTATGAAAATTTTGGGTCACTGCAGTAATTTATCGAGTATACGCCTAGTTTTTATGATAGACAAATCGATTAATTAAATTTGATGGAACAAAAAACTTTTGTCGAAAATATTGTAGGAGTATAAAAACCTACTGGGAGTGGTTCGTTTCAAAATAAATTGTAATTACAATGTGGGCAATACGATTTTGGCCATTTAACATTTTCGAATTAAGCTGCTTTAAAAGAAATAATTTTTTTGTTCGGTGGCTTCTAATTAAAATTTACATAAGTGGTTTAGTGCAAATATTGGCAGTTGTTAATTAAATATCGCATGTCTCGAATGGTGAAACTCGTTAATTTAAGGCTGGTAAAAGGAAGAATGACACTTAATTATCGCGTAAAATTAATTTTATCGTGGCTAACTAAACGGACGTTAAAAATGCTGCTGAAAATGTCTGCAGTTTTATGTGGAATTAACAGTTAACCGGTTAAAGACATTTTCTCGGCTTTTATTTGTAAAATTTTTTACTGATAAAAATGCTGAAACCGGGCTTGTTTATTAGAATATAAAGTAAACAAATTAAAAAGAAATAATGTAGTTGTATGTTTTATTTCATTAACATAAAAATTCCCCCTTTGGCTATTTGTAAAGTAATGGTGAATTGAATGTAATGAAACGTCTACGTGACTAGAAAAAATATGTTTTTAAATGTTTTGCACTTCTAAAACATTTATGCAAAATGAAAATGAAACGGGACTGCAAACATTAGACGCAAATAACGGGAAAACGTGAAATGCGGGGATGTAAAAACGGGGTCATTTATATACATACACATACATAATCGACTCCTGTTTTATTTACCCTAGCAGGGTGTTGAGGTTTCCTCATATCTCCGAAAAAACTTCTGTCATTATTTCCTATCATTCGCCATTTCTTTGGCCGAGTTCTATCACCCCTTCCTTTTAGTATCTTTTCTACCGTACTATTTCATTTTGTTCAAGGTCTTCCTATTTTATTTTTTCTTAATGGGTTTGCTTGCCAAATTTGCTTTACTTGCCTATTTCGTGTCATTCTCACTAAGTGCCCAAACCAACCCAACTCCTAATCTTCCATTATTTCTTTTGCCGATCTTGTTCTCAATTTTCCCCTCCATATAGTAGAACTGGTAAATACATCGCTATTTTTGTTTTTCTGGTGATTTCATTGTGTGATAGGAATTTATTTTGCAGTGAAAAGTAAATGTTATTCGCTGATTGAATTCGCCTGTTGCAATCCTCCTCTGCGTTCCCCTTATTATCTGTTATCTGTCAGTTATAACTGATCTTAGATATTTGTATCTGTTAACCTGTTATATTTCCTTTCCATTTACTGTGATACTAATGCTATACCATACCCAATAACATGCACTTTGTTTTCTCGATATTTGAAAACAGGTTTTGTGCTTCCAGAACTTCTTTCCATAATTTTAATGTTCTTCGCTAAGTTACTTTCAGAATAGGTAAATAATACAATGTCATCTGCAAATGCATATGAATTCAGGTAGATGGGCTGTAGATTTCTATAGTTCCTCACATAGCGTCCATAGCGCAAATAAACAGAAGTGGACTTAGTACGCTTAGTACGCTTGTCTTACTCCTTTCGAAGTGATAATCTTTCATATTGCATGTTCTTACTTAATTGCTGGTCTCCGTAAACGTGCTTCTTGCGGCTTACATTAGTTGTATGTTAACTTTTTTATTTTCGAGATTTTTCCATATCTCTCACATATCAATGAAGCCCGTGTATATAGCTTGGTTCTTTGCCAGTTGAATTGTAAAACCGCCTTGCACGTCCTTCAATTGCAGCTTAACAATTTTCCTTAGTTTGTTTTCCAGAATTCTTTCATACAACTTTAAAGCCGTTGTTAATAGTGTAGTCCCTTTATAGTTTCCACAGTTCTTTGTATTCCCCTTTTTGTGCAGAGGTAGGATTATTTCAATCCACTCCTGTCGTATGTCTGCTTTCTTCCAGCACAAGCTTAATATTTTTATCATTTCTTCATTCCCTTTCTCTCCCATATATTTTATTAATTCTGGTGCTACATGGCTTCTTCTAATTCTTCCTTAGTTATATTGCTCTCTGTAATTATCTCATTGTTATACAATTATTGAGTGATAGCTATTGCCAGTGCTCTTTTTGTAAAAAAAAGGTGGTGGAACGCTCAACAGGGCGATTTTATTTAGACCAAAAGCTATTAAAAACAAAAAATTCGTCGAAAACAGGTGGTGGAACGCCGTTCCCAAGCGTTCCATGACAAAAAGAGCACTGGCTATTGCAACCTTCCCCATCACCTCGTCTATGTTTAGAATTTCTTCAAAATACTCCTTCCATCTTCAAATAATTTGTTCTTCTTCTATTAATATATCTTGTTTTGTACGAAGTTGTAACTGTATACTGCTACGTCTGTTCGTGAAGATTTTAATTTCCCTGTAGAATAATTTTATTTTTGATTCTATTTGTTATTTACATCTAATAGTCGTCCAAACTCTTTCCATTAGTTCTTCTTGGTATTTAATATTACCTTTTTAACGTGCTGGTTTTTATATTTCTGGTGATTTATCTCATTTTGGTTCTGCAAGTGCTTTTCCCATAATTTCTTCTCTTCGTTTATATTTTATGAACTATTTACTTTTTATACAATTTTTTTTATTACCTAAGTATAAGTTTCTAACAGGAGAATGGTTGCCCATAAACGATTGACTGCAGTTCAAGTTCAAATTTGTACTAAACAATTTCGATAGACGAATAAATAATAACATTGCGATCCGACCACTAGAAAACATTCAACACATCTACAAGGGCTCCTCGCCCCCGAAAATACCAAAACTTAACTTCTGTTGGAAAATTGATTGCAAATCAAAAGTTTTGCTGCTTACATACAGAATTAAATTAAATTACAGAATTTTAAAAAAAACTTTACAAGAAAAATTAGCACATCATTAGGGACAGAAAAATTTACTTTTGCACGATAAGAGATTCATTAAGGTGCGACATCCACCTACAGGTCAAATTTGTCTAATAATTTCAAAGGGTTTTCTTCGGATAATGAACTGTGAAATGTTATAGGTAATTATTTTAACGGCCTGCCAAACAATTTCTTTTTCTGAGCTATAAAACGTTGGAATAATTGTGGAAATATTGAAGATGTTTATGTAGAAAAATCATTACATAAACATATTTTCGTAATAATTTATATTGCAATTCTATTTAATAAGTTGCAACAAATAATGTTGATACCTACAAGAATTCCTTCAGAAAAAATGATATTTGTGAAATGGTTATGAATTAGATGGAATTATAATCGTGTATGTAAAGGTTAAAACAGCCAGTTATTACACGGTGGTCAACTGTGCTACTTCTACTTTTTCGTCTAAAAACGACTAATGAATTTTAAGCAGAAAATACAGTTTAAAAAAGATTGGCGCAACGTTCGATGTGGGCACTTTCACAACAAGTCGACTCTTCAAATGAAATACATTAAAAGCGACCCATATAAACGTTACATATTTGAAATTTTCTATTTATTCGAAATTAAACTTTTACGCGTGGTCATATTCAAACAATGAAAACTTTCACCGAGAGCGCAAGGCCGCATAATCACCGATGCCCACAATGATCCGCCGAAATATGCAAGACTTGTTACTGTTTTCAACCAACACGACCCTGCAAATTAAATCAGCAAAAATTCCGTAATTCTTAGCATTTCCGCACAGGATATGAGCGTTTTGTGAATAATTCTCAAATGCAGTTATGCAAGAAACGAAAATTTCACTTGCTTACCCATCTTTCCGGGAATAATATCGAATTGCGAAGGTCCATCTTGGACGAATCCAGGCCGGCCGCACAAATCCTGCAATAAAAAGAGTCTTATTTATTGTGAAGTCCAGTAGACAACTGCAATTGTACGTGCGGATCCATAAACATGAACTGCAGACGGCCATTAGCGCAATGCAAATGCTAAAAGTGCGTCCTTGCATCCTAATCGGTCATCCGGGAGCCGGTTCGTTCGCCAAATAAAGCGTTTTGTTCGGATTAAATTTATACAAACGCGCGGTTTTCCCGACCTTAACATTTTTGATATTCTAAAAATAGCGTTATGTAAAGTGCAACATTTTTTTTTAAATGCAATCGGAAACTGGTTTCATGAGACGTATATTTCGAGACTCGTGTAGGATTAATCTCAGGCTGTTTATGGCGTGTATATCGTGAACCGTCCAGTGAATGAACACTGCTCAAATAAACTGAATTATTAAGAACAGTGGGGCATTTTCGAACTATCTTGAGCGCGAAATAGTTCCATTAGGTCTCTACAGATATGATCCAATTATTGTTTTTTTCTTATCAGTTTATTCCAAAAAAAGACATTGCTCAAATCAACAGTTGGTTGCGAGTTGCAGTCAAATGTAGAGGCAGGTCCTATTTCATCGTATCTTTGAACATAATTTATAATTTATAACAAAGAAACAAAATTTTCTTTATTACAAATACGTTTGAAGTTAATGTATTGTCATCCATATTGGGTGTTCATTTACTGGACGTCGCTGTTTTGGTTTTTGGTTTTGGTGTTCATTCACTGGGTATTTAGTACGTCTTGTATTTAAATGTCTTTTAATAAATTGATTTGTAGCGAGTCTTCCAAATGATGCAATAATCTTGTGCTCTAACAAAATATCTATCGATACAACAAGTTATTAGCAACAAAAGTGATATTGGGGACGGAGAAAATAATTCTGTGAACGCAAATGTGACAACCGAAATGCAAAGTGTTCATTCACTGGCAAGGTCACCCTATGCTGTTGATCTGTTGGATAGCTCGAGGTTGAGAGATATACTACGGTAGATTTGCCTCGAGAGTGTGGGCAAGAACGAACATTCACTTTTAACTATAAAGACAGTTATTTGTATACGAAGTTTGTAATTTTGAGTTAACAATTTGAAAAGACGTGCTTTCGAGAAAAGAATTCTTTAATTTTTTTCCGGAGGTGTTTGGTCGTCATGTGTTAAGAAATCGAAGTGAATATGTAATCAGAGTAATTAGGAGGTAACGGGTGAAACGTAACAATTACTTTTGCGTTGCAACCCAGTTCTCATGTGCATTTTTGAGTAATTCTTTTATAATAGCAAATTCGCTTTAAGTTTGCAATGTGTGAATTATGAATGTTGATACACAACTCTATTACAATTTGGTTAAAAAAAACTGTTAAATTGTATTCATTTTCTAAACACAGAATTAGATAATAGAACTGACTTAACAATGGACTTGACAAGACTGTCAATATTGGCCCGTTATAACCGAGTGTCCATCTTTTCCAAATTTGATTTTTTTAAATTGAAAACATGTATACATGTATACAAAACAAATACAAAAATGTAAGATAACTTTACAAAAATTCATAATTTTTACTGTTCATGACTTTTTGCTGTGGTAAACGAATCCATTAGGGAAAAATAAAAGAGGAAGAAGAAAATGAAACAGTTGGAACTCGGCCAAAAAAATGGTTAAAGATAGGACAAAACCTCAACCCTAGTAGAGTAAAAATGGAATCGATTATGTATGTATGTAATCATTAAATGATAATTAAATCGCCCAAAAAATGGGGACAGAAAGAATTGTCATTCTTTGGATGAATTTATTGAATAATGTTGGTATTACTTTTTAATTGTGACATATTATGAAGGTTCTTAATATTGACATTCATTTCCTATGGAAATAATGTGATGTTATTTTCAATAAATTTATCAAAATCGGGTCAAATTTTGTAATGAATGAATGTACGTGGCCTTGCCTTCCAGTTCTGTTCAATTAGTCAATCAATTGATACCTTATCTGAACAGTAGAAAAAATGTGTCTGAAAGTTTCTGTAAACTAGTGTGTAATATTGCCTTTATGGGGACGTTTACCTATAGGCGTTGGATAAATAATTTTGTTCTTCTAATCTTACCGTCTTATGATTGTTTGAAATAGATTATTTGCTAGGGAATATTTTAGGTCAATGTCGCTTTTTTGGGCATTTTCCTACAGTGTAATTGTCATTCAAATTCCACTTTCACATTACTCATTACTGGGTTTACTGAAACTGTTCTCTATTAAGAATTGTGTGGCGAATTAATAATTAAAATAAGTGAAAAGCGCTAAATGAACTTTATAAATGCATTTGTGCTATTTCCAAATTTAATATAAGTAACATTAAAAGAAAATCATAGGTATTCTATTCAATTTAACAAAAATATTGTAATAAATAAATACAATCTTTACAAACACGTCGACCTTTGTATTGCCGAACAAACAAAAGCCTGAAATGTAACATTCACTCACAAAAAGTAAAATTTGTTTTGCAAGGTTTGATTGCACACATTAAGTTACATCTGCGATTTAAGTGAATTAAAAAAGACTTACTTTCGGTCTCTTCCAGGTAAATTGAAACGGAGGCGTCTGATGGTAAAAAACGGAAGCCTGTGCCGCAGGAAAATCAGGATCTTCCCACAACTCCCCACGCTTCAGACAAGCTCTTCGAATCTTATCGTAATCGCTCATTCCCTGCAAAAAGTACAGTTCGGTCATTTATAAAAAACCGTAAAATTGCAGTTTCCTGCTAGTTTACATGTAATCAGTGGCAGCGAACTTTTACAGTTAGACGTTTTTCGATCCTTTGTTTAGTCGAAATTAATCGAAGAAAAAAAGCAATTAGAAATAGAGAGCGACGTGTTGTGAATGAACCGTAATAATTGAATGAGCATCCTGTAATTCCTCCGGTCAGCGTACTTTCAGACTCGATTAATTCTTGCTTGATTGAGCATTCGCACGGATTACAGCATTCATCATTTTACACTTTCCGTTTAAACACAGACGACCTTAATCACTTTGATTACAGAATTGACTGGCGTTGATGCAAATACTTGATTGCATTTTTCTCGGTTTTGCCGTAATTACAGGTTGGTGTAATAAGAAATTTCCTTATAGGCGTTCATCTCAAACTTTCGTTAGTACCGTATTATTTACCTTTTTGCGAGGAAGATGTGAACGAACTGTGAATAATCGAAAAAAAAATCGCCTTGAACGGAAAGGTAGAAAAAACTAGACTATTTATTTTGTGATGCAATATCAGGGTTATCAAGTTCATTGATTTCAAAGTGGCTGATTTTTGCTAGTGCGCCAGCTCTCGTTCATTATGTAAGCAACAATCAGAAGTATTGTGTTTTTCTGAGTGTAAATTTTTTGGACGTTGTTCGCGGAATATCTCGCTAAAAATAGATTAAGCTTACAGGTATCTACGTACACTAAGCAATTTGCGTTCATGCAAATGATTTAATGAAAACGACAACATAAAATATGTCGTTTTCATTACATTTCAGTACTTATAATAAATTGTGTTGGTAAATTCTAATTTTTGTTATTTCAACTTTGATTAAATTAATTTTTTTAAATTAATTTTCCAAAATTATAAAATCTCGAAAACGTGTACATACTAGATAGCTAAGAATTTCACATCTAGTGGTTAAGATTATATATTATATATAATGCGATAAGGAAACCCTTGTGTTCAGTACCTACTAAGCATTCTGTCAAAATTTTATATACATTTAAAAACAAATTCTCAGGATTCTAGAATACAAAAGTTTGCGATCATACTGTATCCTAAGAGATTTAGCACTTATCAGTTCATTATACCATAAGATAGTTGATAAATGTATTAAAATAAAACAACTACCAGAAGAAAAATGTTACAATCTAAATGTTTTATTTACAACTAACCTGTTTATTACCACGTTTATATCGGAACGAGTAAGTTGATTAATAGGCTTTAATCGATTTGAACTATCTCGGTTTAAACAGGTATAGATTATAATAAATCGGCTTACATGATAAAATTCAAGCTTAAGAATATTCCATCTTGACGGCGACATTGTAAAAGATTAAAGACACCCTTGTTTAATAACGTTTCTAATCCAAAACATACGATAACATCATTACAATTTTTGTTGATAAAAGCAGGACAGTGTAAAAGTTGAATTTATTTTATTAAACTGCTTATATAATTATGTAAGTGGATTATATATACGTACGTTATAAACAAGGTACATAATAAAATTATAAGTAGGTACAAGAAGATTAACGTTTATCACACAAATATCCCGAAAATCTCTATCTGTTTTGTGGAAATAAATAAATGTAAGACAATTCATGAATATTGGTGCTTCTAATTCACAGAAATAACTAATCAATCGTATAACGAGGGGTTAACAAAACCTGCGGTCAAAAAGGCCGTTTATATCGTTGTTAGTGTACGCTATAGCTATACCACGTTTTTTATTTGCAGACAAAGTTAGAAAGTTATGAATTTTTTTTTTACTTTATGTTGATAGTAGGCATTTTACATCTGCCAGTTTTAGGTTCTATTAGTAATGTAGCTTTAAAATTAGAAAATATACCACAAAACGCTTTTGTCGAAGAAAGCAATATGACTATTTTCAAAGAACCTTTCCTTTATCTTGAATATTCTGTACAATTGTATAGATTATGGATTAAGCACTAATTACTACCAACATAAAGTAAAAACAAATAGTTTTTACAACCTTCTAAATTCGTCTGAAATTAAAAAACGTACTATAGTTGATATTGTCTAGTGCAGGGATGGCCAACCTTTTTGAAAACATATGAAAAATTTTGATTGACGCATCACATCGATCAAAATATACGATGGAGTGACATTCTTTAGAGATTTTCAAACACGTAGTATTTGGAAACAATCAGAAGTAGCTTAAAAATTATATATTTGCTCAAGTTTAAAAATTTTCCATAAATTTCTTTTTGAACACTCTTTATGCACTCATATTTTGTAAAGAATTGGTATAAACTAACCATTTATTTATTATAAACAGAATTTCAGTACATTATCGAGGTTAACGAAATATACGCGGCTGCTTATGTTCAAGTTGAACAATATTGTCAATTGTAAAAACATATAATAATAGGTACTAATTTAAAAACTATTTAATTAAGAGCCGGTTTAACCGATAATTAATAACAATCGTTACTGTAACTGCGTCAATTGTTGCTAAACGCTTATGACATTACTGAACATTGATAAACCGGCCCTTAGACAATTTATTTCAAGTAACAACAGAACACTTTTAAAGTCAACCAATGAGGAATCACTCCGATTTTGTTAGAATCGAAGTTGTCAACTGACGTAAAGATCATTGGCAGTTCTTACATAAAACATAACCCAAGGAATATCCTTCAGAATGTTTGCCACATGTTTAGTAAACAGGCCGTATAAAGCCAAAATTATTGTTTTGAAAATATTACTATGAAAATTTGGTTATGCATTCAGTTATTAATAAGCTACGATCTGATGTTAATTCCGTTTTCAGTTTTCGTTTTTTTCGTTCACGTGAAATTTCATGATATTTTGAGTTTTTCTTTTCATAAATCTTTTATTCATAATTTTTTCATTATAAAAATATCAAAACCTAATAAAATTTTTATTGAAATTCGCCGCTATTTCAATTAGAAATCCTGTGATGTTAGTAAGAAATGTTATTTACAACTTTCAAGTCATAACCAATAAATCAGTGTTGTCAAATTACAAAGCTTTTTCAAGAAATAATATGTCCCAAAGATGCCAAGTGAAGAAGAGCTCTATGCAAGAAGTACCTAAGACACTTTTCATATTCTGTGATATTTGAGATTTGATGTTTCAATGTGATCTGTAAATCACATTGTTTTGACTTTGAATGATCTTTTTTTGATAAAGTAGTAAGTAGTAAAAATAATCAGTCAAAATCAAAACAATGTGTTTTCCAGATCAAACTGAAGCATCAAATCTCAAATATCACAGAATATGAAAAGTGACTTAGGTAGTTCTTGCATAGAGCCCTTCAAGTAGAAAATGGCACGCGTCCGGTACCAGAGGCGTATTTAGATTTTAAAACACTGGCTGCTGTAGGTTCAACTAACTGAACACAACTAATATAAAAACAGCGTAATGTGAAAGCACATATATAAAGTTTAACCGAACCTTTATTAAGAAGTAGGTACTAAAAAGTTATTACGGTTAGAAAATGTTTATTTTTAATCCGTACCTGATAACCTCAGATTACAGTGATTTACAGCCGGCCATATACATATCATTCGGTCATCATTTGCGGTTGGGTAAAGTTACTACTCTAAGCTATTCAAAATCGTAAATCTTTAATTGAAACTTTTAATGATTTTATCATTAATCGATTTTTAGGCTAAAATGCGTTTGAAAGATTTAAATCAAAACATTTTTGTGATTTGCAAGATAAAATTAAACGCTGTAGGTAAATAAATTCCACAAAAATTGCAGTCTTGATTTTTCAATAATTATACTTTTTTTGCTTTTTATGACGTTTGGTTTATCTTAAAAAAAGAAACGAATACCACCAGTTGTGGCCGTACAATTCTGCATGAAATAAAGAAAATTTGAAGATAATGATTTAATATTTTAAACTAATTTTAGGAATGATCATTAACGTTGGAGGACTTGCATACTGAGCGATTGTCGGACTTTTTCGGAATCTTATGCTATCCGTATTTAAAGATCTCCCGTATCTAATAAAACAATAAGTCATCTAACTACAAAATTTCGGGTTTTCAATTGCACCGGTTTCATTGAAAGGCCCTAAAGAGTAACTGTGTAAAATTTGTGTCAGATCGGTCAAAGTGACTAGAAGTGTACAGCGAACAAGCAGACAAATAATAATGCAACTAAAGATTCTTTTTAGAAATTGAACCAATTTAAAAAAAATAGGTTGAGCCACCTGCTTTTAAAAATAGTATATAATCTTAAGATAAGAACACAATAATAATACGTGATAGAGTCGGGTCGATTATGATGATACCCTGCACCCAAAATCAGTTCCTTGAATTTTTCGTCCATTTAGTGGGGCGTATTAACAAGAAATCTGTAGAATTAAATTTAGTCAAATTTCAATAAATTTTAGAGGATCACTAACAAATCTAATGTACCTAATCCAAATCCTTATTTGGAACTTCCTAACACAACTTGACGATTTAGAACACGGTTTTAAAGTTGATATGCAGAGTGGGTCTGACCAACTTCAACCTTGTAATTTTCTGCACGCAATTTCATTCTCAGAAAATAAAGCCATTTAGAACTAAACCGCAAAGAGTTCCAATTTCGATTTATTTATAACTCAAATTTCACTAACCGAAAATATTTAATAAACATTATAACCGAGCTTGACTGTATCTAAATTCTCCAACGAACCAGAAAAGCAATTAAACTTTCATTCGAGAATATTTACAATCACGATTGCGTTACGTATCGAGCCCTCCATATTCGAATTAATGACAACACACAAATTTGAGTTACTCGTTTTGTGAGTAAACCTACACATTCAGAGAATGTGTAATTTTTAAAATATTTTTAACCTTCGACCTGAAACACTTCTTCGCGCTTTTGTAGGTCTCTAGCGCGGGTCAATAACAGATGGTATATGATTAAACAAATTAAATAGATGCAACAAATTAATCTTGGAAAAAATTGGTACAGTGACACGATATTTGTTTTCGACAAAAAACCAAAAACAACTTTTTCGAATAACAGATCGCAGCAAAGTTGCAAATTTACACTAATACTCAGAATCTGTCCATGACTGTAACCGTAAATTCCGGTAAAATAAATAACTTTTCTCGTGAAAATGTCAAGCACGACAACGTTTAACCAGAAACTGATCAATTCTGTTAGTCAGCAGTTCGAGGAAAAAAAATCGCGGAAAAGAAAGAACGAAATTCCAATCATGAATTTTTCATGAAAATTCAAATTACATCATTTATAAATGGTGATGACAAAACAATAAATTAATCGAAATTTCAATGCCAGCAACAATTCTTTGGCCTTCTCCGTTTTTTCTTCTCGGGATTTTGCGGACCGTTGTGGGTGAATCCGGCACTGGAGAACAGTTTCCCAAGATTAATTATTTTCAGAGCGCCTTGCGCGTCCTTGGCGTTGGTGATGGTTCTATGTCGCGGGCGCACGGACGGATAGGCGAACGCTGGGGTCATTGAAATCGCAACAAAACGGTGAAGCCGTGTGTATCTCGTTCTCACGTTTTAAAAGAACACAAATGTGTGTTCTGAATATAATATTTACAAAAATCGACACTCCCATCGGCTGCATCGGTATTTAGGGTGTCCCGTTTGAAATCCTCCTTTCGGAGCAAAAAATTAGTAACGCGTAACGTTCCGAGATAACCACATTAATTGCAGATATCAATGCACGGTTAAGCATCTAACCGTTTTCACAATTAGAATGTGACAACGAAAATATCTTACCTTTAATTAAAATCATCTAATCCTACATCCAAAAAACGCAACAGACATTTTGTTAAAGTTAATAAATGTTCACTCGAGCACGTGTTTCTAGCACTTTACATTTTCGATTTTGGAAATTGCGTCTTTTCAATTGGCGAGCACGTTTTTAGAAATGGAAAAGAAAGCGTGTTGAGCGCGCGCTAGTTCTTCGGCAACTGTTGAGAACGGCGAACACGTCGTTGTTGACCCCGATGGATTGTTGCTGCGAGCGCCTTGAATTTACAGCGAAATTACTCACCCTACATATCAACTTTCTTTTATCAATTAACATCGATATATCTGGAAGACTGCTGATCATCTCCGATTGGAAGAAACTTCATAAAAACATTAAACTTGTAAATTTGTTTTTTTTTTTTTTTTGTTTAATTTACTTGGTTTACATACAAACGCAAATTATTACTAAATATTTTTAATTTTGAAAAAATATTTTTTTTTGGAGGATTAATTCAACTATCTGCAACTAATTTATCACCCCAAAATTTAGGCTGCATATCTAAAGAAATTCTTATTTGGTTAAAGTTCATTGATTGCGATTAATTTGTAAATAATGCTTGGCTCATAAAGACTGCTGCAAGGATAAACTAAATCCTTTTATAAAAAGTTACAGTAAGGTACGTTTAAGAAATAAAAAATAGTCAAAAATTTAATTTATATATTTTTTCAAAAAAATTATTGTTAGAGTAAATTTAGTTTAGCTACTAAAAAAATTTCGAAGGTAAATAAGGAAGGAATAAAATAGTAATCACTTTCCGCTGATTTAATTTTCTCCTTTTATGACCATTAAAATCACTTGTATAGCCATCTTCAGTCACTGACCACAAGCAATTTTTTGTTACTCTAGTTAATAAATACCTACTAATATAAGTTACAGTAAATAATAATAATGCTCCATTTAAATTTTACATAATCTTTACCACTTCTCAATTTTGTTGTCTAACTAATCTGAATATTTTTACATAAACATACAAATTTATTCATGTTATTGTAATTGCATTTACCAATTTGCTCATAGTTTCTTGTTAGGTACCTCACACAAAAGGGCAGCATGAAATTCTCAAAAACGTTTAATGATCTACCCACTTTAAGAAGCTTACCCTTTTTCGGACACACTTATTTATTTTTACCTGGTGGTATGTACTCTTAATTTACAATCTTAATTAATAATACATTTTTTACAGGTAAATACAGATTTGATCGTTTAACAGAAGCAGTTGTAGATTTAAGTAAAAAATTAGGCCCGATTTTTAAATTAAGATTAGGTGACACAAACATGGTTATAACAACAGATGCTGATCACACAAGAACTCTGTTTGCAAATGAAGGAAAACATCCTTTGAGACCACCATTTCCAGCTTTGGAACATTATCGCAAACAGGCTTTTAACAGTATGGGTATTGTACCGGGAAATGGGGAAGAATGGTATAAATTTCGTAAAGCGATAAATTTATTACTTAAAACGCAAACTGTCCAAGCGTACGCCCATCAACATGAAATTATTTCTGATGCCTTTGTTGATTATATAGAAAAGCATAAAGATGCCAATTGTGTGCTCAAAGATGTCTTCAATCACTTGCTTAAATTTACTGTGGAAGGTCAATTGTTATTATTTTTAATTATTTTTGTTTTATAAGTATTTTAGCTATTTCAGTAACGAGTCCAGGATACCACATAAATTGTTTGTCAGGTGAAAGTAATGAAATTTTGAAAGCAAGTTTTAATTTTATGGAAGGGTTATATGCAACTTTAACTGGCCCACCAATGTGGAAAATTTACAAAAATTCCGGTTATAAAAAAATAGAGTCAGCTCACATAACAATTCATGGGTAATTTTATTCGTTTAAAAAATCTGTTAAAAATCCTTCATTTTTGCAGCGTAATAAAAGACCATTTAGAAAATATTAAAAAAAGATTTACTCAAGATCCTGATCTTCTTGCAAAAGAAGAACCTTTTATGTTTGGCTTATTAAATAATGAAAATTTATTATGGGATGATGTTGTAATGCTAGGAATGGAAGTATTTTTTGGAGGAATTGATGCTACAGCAACCACATTGGCGATGACATTACATTATTTAGCACACAATACTGAAATACAACATATTGCAAAACTAGATACCTCCCACACATTTCTACGTGCTTGCATTAAAGAAACACTACGATTGTCATCTACTGCAGGAGCAAATAGTAGATTTTTAATTCATGATACGAAATTTGGAGAATATTTAATTCCTCCAGGGGTATAATTTTATTAATAATCAACTAGCTTTTGACGATTATTTTTTATAGACTTTAGTTTTGTCATTTAATTCTGCAATTTCTGGTGATGAAAAATATTTTAAAAATTCTCAGAAATATCTTCCACAAAGATGGTTGCGAAATTCTGGCGAATTAATGCATCCTTTTGCATCATTACCTTTCGGACATGGTCCTAGAATGTGTCCGGGAAGAAGATTAGCAGAACAGGAAATGGTCATTTTGTTAAAAAAGGTTTGTGTCTAATTATTTCCATTCTTAAATGATCAGTAATTTTTAGATTTTACAAACATATGAATTAATTCCTACTGGAGATGCAAGATTAGGGATGGTATTTCGCATGAATCGTGTTCCCGAGAGAGCTATCAACATCAAATTTGTTAATACAAATTGCTAAATATTTATTTCATTGTACAACAATACATATGTCTTCAAAAGTACACTAGGTATATTTTTTTAATCTCATTAAAGATTTATATTTACAATTTAGATTAATATTTTGATATTTTAATTTTGTACAATAATATTTACTTAAAGCTTCCACGACGTTGTTTTCTTTTAATTATACAATGATTTCCCAAAATAATATGGCAATTTATGATGTATCTTTTTCTTGTTAAAATCCATTTTTCTGTTAATTCTAATTTCTATTGTCCATTATTATCTATTCTCCATAAATAGGCATGTCTTAAATAAATTAAATGTTATAAAAATTTTAAGATTTTGGGCCATCAGTTTTGAAAATGATGTGAAACATGTCACACAATGTTCCTAATTAACAATTTCATATAAAAATAATATTAAATATCTATTCGAGGTAACTTTATTTTGAGTAATTTCAATTATTCCGATTTAATAAAAGCCAATAATTTTTTATAATTTTTTAATGTTATTTATGTGAGGCACATTAATGTTGATCTGTAGTTTTGAGAGATATAAATATAATTTTTACATAATTTTCAATTACAAATAAAATTTACTTCAGTGAAAATAACCGGAATACAATTATTTAGTAATGAATTTACCCAGGAACATTGCGGATTTTGAAAAGTATTTAAAAAAATTTACGTCATTTAAAAAGAGAACAAAATCTTTTCAATTTACACAGCAGGAATGTCACATAAAAGTATATGTAAAATAAAAGTATATTGCACCAACAGTTTTATGTTTCTTACTGTTGAAGCATATTCTTATCTACATATAAAACTTCAACAGAAATTATTAACAAATATTCTAAACAATAATAATATATAATCTACGGTGCAACAAATGTTTTATTTAAAAACTAAGTTTTATATATGTATAAAATATATATGAGGTAAAATATTAGCATATTTTTAAAATGTTTACGAACTTTATCACAAAAATGTCATATAAAATCATTATTTTACAAGACATCAATTAAATTGTATGGAGCAAATCTTATTGCATTCGTAAAAATTTTAAAAACTTTACCGCAGAACAAAATCATATACTTAACAATTTACAGAGTAAAATAAAATCACAACAAAATTATACGAAATTAGTTGATTGAAAAAATCTTAAAATTCTATGTTACGTCTGTAAAACATTTTTTACTAAAATATAAAATAACACGTACACATTAATTGAAAATATACACGCAATGTGATATAGAAAAGAAGTGTCTTTGGTAAAACATTTAAATTAGTCATCATTTTAGTGAAAAAAATTTAGAGCCAAGGTGGTCTTGTCATGGAATCAAAAGGTTGTCTCATACTTAAAGCTGGGTGGTAACCAGGGGGATATGCACCTGGAGGTCCCAGTAGACCTTGATGTAATACACCAGCTTGTAAATATTGGGGATAGAGCGATGACCCGGTATCCATCAGAGGTGGACCTTGATGAGGCGGCATGAAGTGACCCCCTAAAGGATAACCTGGAGGCCTCGCCTGAGGGGCTCCTATGAAAGAATAGGCAGAATTGGGTGCAGTGGATGACTGATGTGCTGTTCTACTTTGTTTGTCAACAGGTGTTTCAGGGGTTGAACGATGAGCTGCGGCAGCAGCAGCAGCCATATAATAATTAGGAGAACGATAATCATCTAGGAAATTAGGATATGCATCTTTGTCACCATATAATCCTGAACCTAAACTAATTCCTGGAGGGGCTGGTCCAAAATTGAAAGCACTACCAGGAACAACGCTAGCAGTTTTCAATGATATGCTGCTAGATTCCATAGCAGAAGTATTTTTTAATCCGGCATATGATTGAAAACCTTGATTCGATGGACTACTGATAGTATCTACACTAGCAGGGGAAGTTTTGCTGTTTTTACGCCTTTTAGTTTTCTTTTCGGGCTGTTGCAGCTGTTCCTGTGATAAATCAGAAACTCTGACCTGTTGACTTGAAATAGCGGCATTTTGTAAATTGGTAATCTGTCTACTGTACATTGAGGAGGGGGTGGTTTGCATTTCTGGAAATGGCAGCGATATGTTAGGTTGATTAAATATTGGTAAATTTGTTGAACTTGTCGCCAAAGGTTTATTCAATAAATTCTTATCAGAATAATATGAAGAATTTGAAGTTTGAAGACCTGATAACATTCGTTCGTCACTTTGATATCTGTCTACAATGTGAGATAAATTTGTTAAATTTCCTCGTAATCCTAAAGATTGGTCCATGGTTAAATTGGAAGGTGATTTATAATTATTAGATACATCTAGTGATTGGCCTAAACGACTTTCCACAGTATCAGGTCTTACATTCTGTAATACGTTTGAATTAGCTGAACTGGTAACATGCGAAACCTGCTGAATACTATTAGGAATTGCACTCATATCCTTGTAGTTCATAGGTGCAGAATTAAGATTTGAATATCTTAATGGTAAATCACCGGGCAAATTTTGCATTTCATTCTGTTTTCCACTAGTCATTCCACCAGACCTTCCATAATTTAAATTGATTCTGGTATATTGAGGATTTCGGTCATAATCCATTTCTGAACCTGTATAACTTATATTTCCATACTTATTGGGTATGTTCCTCTCAGGTTCAGCACGTGCATTTAAATCTAATGGTCTTCCTGAAGGAATATTTAAAGGATAATCAGAATTAAAATTATAAGAACTATAATTAATGTTTCTGTATGAATTATTTAAATTTTCAGGATTAAATTGTTGTGCTGGATCTCGTTCTGCAGTACCCTGTGATAAATTCGCTGTTAAATTAGCTTTTGGATACGGTTCTGTTTGATTTTGCGCTGAGGAAGGTCGAGGTTGTGGTATATTTTGATGAACATACTGTTTTGGGGTATCTCTGTTTGAATGTGGAATTCCAATTTCCATATTACTATTGTAGATAGTTTGCTGATCTTGTTGCTGTTGAGTATTTCTCTGATCTTCATAACGATTCATACTATTTTGTGAAGGATCACTTTCATTATAGGCACGTTTTTTAACTGGAAACATAGTAGACTGTTGTTTATCAGGAAGTTTTGTAGTTTGGTGGAATGTATCAACATTTTGTGGCACAACAGGTGATGGAATTGGAACAGGTGCACTGGCGGTGTGATAATTAGGCATTGTTTTTGCTTGGTACTGATCTGTTAATGGCTTACTAGTATCGTAATATGATGGGGGGTTATTTGATTCTTGAGTGTAGGGTGAGCTGGGACTGGTGCTTGAATAATTCTGAGTGTGGGGATAATATGAAGGATTGTAGTTGTATGAAGAATTTTGTGTTACTGGGGGTGTATAAACGTGTTCTGAATATTGGGCATAAGGTGATTGGGGATTATCACGAGGACTACATGATTTATCAGGACTACTTTTAGTTGAAACAGTGTCTTGATAAAATCCAACTCTCATTTGTCCATTAATAGTTGCATATGTGGCAGATTTTGGTGATACATCAGGCCTTGGTGACACTAAAACTGGAGAAGCTCCCGAAGGAGATCTGTGTAGTGGGGAAGGATACGGAGCAGGATAAGCACCTAGTCGTTCATCAATTCCAACTCTTGGTGAATCCATATCCTGACTAAATGATGATCTTTCTGACATACTGCTTCCTGTGCTTATTTTACGTTGTCTTGGTGCAGGATGGCCGTGCGGCGTCACTGGACTATCAGGATTTGGAGATGGATCAGGTAATGTCACATTTTTAATTTCTTCCTTAACCTTCTGTTCTTGTAATTTATCTTCCGTTTTTTCATCCTTCACTTCAGCTTTAGTTTCTGTTTTCTTCTGAGTAGGTTGCACTTTAGGAGTCCCAAAAGCTTTAAACCAAGCACTTAAATTAGGAGTTGCTTTCCCAGGACTTACATCTTTCTTCAAATCCAACACATCACTCTTTGCAGATTCCTCTTCTTTTTTTACACTCCCCAAGGTGTCTTTATCTTTCTCTTTAACCAAAGTTTCAGATTTGTCTTTTACTTTAACAGTTTCATCAAGTTCCCCTTCTTTTTTCGTATCATCTATGAATTTATGTTTACCAAAGCTATCCAAAACTGAACCTAAACTTAATTTCGGTGCACTGTCATCAGTCTTTACAATCAAAGAATTTTTTGTGTCTTTTGCTTTAGAAAGTGGACCTAATGGAAATATATCATCAGATTTATTTGAATTTTGCATATTTGATAAGAGATTGCCTTTACTTTTCCCAGGTTGTAATCGATCGATGGTTCTTTGTATTTCACGTTTCCTTATAAATTTAATTGGGTCTCTGTGAAATGGACGTCGTTTTATATCTTTGCCAAAATTGTCTTTTCGAGGCCGCTCCAATCTCTTTCTATAATCTTGATCTATTTTAATTCCTACATTGTCAAATTCCTCAGCACCAATGAAATGAGATGGCGAGTTACTTGCTGAACTAAATTCAGAAAGACGAGGGGTATCATCCAACCACTTATTTATGTCTTTTAAAGTTTGCTCTGTTGCTAAAGTCAAGGCTTCAATAGCTGCATTTTCTTTTTTATGAGATTTTATATTACAATTTTTTTTAGGCAATTTTTTATTTTCGGAATGAAAACTATCTGCAGTACTGTTACCATCATCTAAATCTACATTCCTTTTTTTAACTGCCTTTTCCTTGTGTTTGGTTTTTTGGTTATCCTTTTTCTTGTGCTTACTATCGTTCAAAACAGCTGTGTCTTCCTTATCTACCTCCTTATCTTTAAGTTTGTTTGATATTTCGCTCTTTGCTTTCAACTTTTCAATAGTTTCTCGTAACTTTGTGTGCTTGTCTTTGTGTTGCTTCACAGGAGAAGGAGATCTGTCCTTACATTTGTCTTTAAAGTGTGTCTTATCACGATCATCTTTAATTATGCCTTTCCATTTATCAGATTTTTGCTTCTGCTTACCTACACTTTTATGTTTACTTAATTTTTCATCATCGCTTGCATGAGAACTTTTATTATTCTTCTTGGGAGAAAAATCAAATCTGCTGTCAGGGCTTGATGGAGGCGAAGAAGGAGGAGGACTGCTGCTCCATCTTCCCCTACTGACACTTCTGCTTATGCTGCGACTTCTACCGGTAGTTGTTTTCAAATGTTCTCGACGATTCCTTCCTGGTAAATCTTTCTTTGATTTCTTTTTAGCATCATTTTGTTTTATATTATCACTTTTTGTTTGTTTTTTAACAATAACTTTAGATGGTTTTTTGTCACTTTTTAATCGATCAAATGAATTAACAGAATCACTTTTTTTACTAACCGACTCTTCCGAAACAGAACGTTCCCTTTTTTTATCAGTTTGGGCAGCCAGCGTTGGTTTCCTTTTTGATACAGATGCAATTGATTCAATTTTCTTTTTTTTACTAGATTTGCTGTCGATTTCGGCATTGGAAAATTCCACTGCTATTTCTTCATCTGAGGAACTGATTTGATCTAAATAACGTTCTGTGCCTTTTTCAAATGCTTGAAGTAAATTGGCAACCATTTCAGTGTACTCTACAAAAATTAACGTTTTTAAATGTTAACTCGAGTACAGCAAACTTACCATTATCAACTCCATTATACAATCTGCAGTTATCTACGATAAGTTGGAAGTCAGATCGAAAGCGTGCAAAGTTTTTGTAATCACCACTATCCAATCGATCTTCCATTCGTTGAAGATCCATGGGTTTTAAAATGACTGAATAATAATTTGGGGCATATTCTTCTTCAACAGGATCTACGAAGGGCCAGGCATCATCATGATTTTTTACATAATCTAAGATTTTATGCATTCCTGTTTGTAAATCCTCATCGGTTTGGCGAAAACTAAAATTAACAAAAATTTACTGATAAAAATTATCAAAAAATTGCACACTTACACTTGAGAGGTTTTAAGTTTCTTGCGATGAGAATTAGCAACTGATTGAATTACAATTTCACCTGTTGCAGCTGCAAGCGAATTATTAGTTTGTCTTCCTACAGCAGTTGAAGCGAGTAACGATGCTGCTTTGGCAATTTTTTTAGTATTCCGACTGATAACCCCAGAGCCATGATCTAATAGAATATCGTATTACCAATTGCATAATCCAAATAAATTCTTACCTTTGCTGCCACTAGAGCTCTCTGAATTTTTTCTCTGCCATAGTTTAGATTTTTTATCTCGAGTTTTAGTACCGGCCATTTCATACCGACTTTCAGAATGTTCACTCTGACTATCGTCACTGTGTTTCTTCAACTGGGCCCTTCTTTCATAAGCTTCTCGCCTTCTTTTCTCCAATTCCCTTTTTCTTTTTTTTTCTTCTTCACTTTCCTTTTCCTTGTCGACCTTAGGCTTACATTTAACTTTTTTCTTGTCTTCCTCTTCCTAAAAAAATAATTATGATATCAAAGATATATTACACTTATAAAACAATTCAATAAATTGGGCGTCTCATTACATACAAGTGGGTAGTGTTTATACTAATTAAATAATCAAACCTTATCTATCTTTAAAAATACAACAAAACATTCTCAGAATAATTTTATACCTGTTTGCGTTTATTTCCTAAACGATTCGACGTTCGCCTTGGCTGATTTTCAAGCAAGCGCTTCCTAGCAAGCCTCTCTTTTTCCTGGAAAAGTCTGGGCAATTCTGGTAAAAAATTCTCAGTGAGCGTACGATATAATTGTCTCTCTCCTTTCAGTTGAGATTTTTTAAATTTCTTTGCTAATTGAAACCAATCTTCCTCAGTAAAACATATTACTTGCCAGATGGACTCTCCTTTTTTGTTACTCTTGGATTTGAAATCTTCTCTATACAAACGAGTGCCATAAAAATACCAATAAGCTGAATCATTGTTGTCGAATCCCAATGGTTCGACCCTAAGGCTATCAGCTTCTAGATTCTTTAACTGTTCGAGCACGTCATCTGCATCTAAACGAAAATCACATAATGCGTGTAAAATATCAACTTTTGTACGTAACGGTAATAACTGAAAATCAATGTCTGTGTTGAATGGGTTATAACGATCGTGTTCTTGACATTTTTGACGAAATAATCGTCTTAAAAACATTTGATAATTAAAAGTTGAGATTTCATTGTTAGGTAAACACCCTTTTAATAATCTCACTATTAATTCCTGGAGCCATGATGATTCTTCAGTACCATCCGTTAAAAGTGCTTCTTCTAAATCCTGCAATTAAGACAATTATCTTTGAGGATGTTTATATTTGTTTAATACACATACCTCAATGTCAAAATCTAAAAGATCAAAGGCAGATCGAAAGAGTGAACAAAAATGAGCAATGCAAGGGACTTCCCACCATGATTGTATATCTAAAAACAGTCAACAATTAACTATTGCTACAAATACGCAACAATGATCAACAAACCTAGGATACTAATAAAAGTTGGAAACATAACCTATATTGTAATCAATACAGCAACTTCTATAATTCACACTAGTTTGCACAAAATATAAAAATCTGCACCATATTTAACGATTACGCTGGTAGGTTGTATTTTATAAACATTCGTTACAAATATTTGCATCTGTTGTCAAAAAGAATATCATTTCTCAAAACCAAGCTTGAGAGAGTTACCGTAACTACTGCGTGATGAATACAGTTACTGAACAAATTCGGAATTTTACCACTAAATAAATTTTTAATTGCAATCAAACTTAAAGAAATATTTTCTATCTATTTAACAACGACATAATCACCCTTTTAGAGCAAAATTACTTATTTACTATAAATATGTTATTTAAATACCGGAAGTTGATAGAGCATCGCATACATTCGTCGGCCAATCAAATTTAAGCAGTTAGGTTAAGGACCTTGAATATTTGTTGTATCAAAACTTTTAATTTTTAATAATTTTGAAAATGTCAAAGCCGGAGTTTCCATTAGAGGGGATCGGTGTTAATGGACCGAATTATTTAAAACAGGCCTTGACAAGCTGCACAGATCCTTTAAAAGCAATCGAAGAGTTTCAGGTATTATAGGTTAATTATAATATTGTAATTTTATTTGTCATAAGAATGTTTTTTAAAGATTACCAATGGGATCTTATTACCATCTTTGCGACCTATGCTACCGCTGCTGGATTTACATGGAGTACGGAGGTTAGATTTTCACACATCTGTCGTGGAGGTACACATTGCTTTTTAGCGCGATCAAGTTTACATTTTGAATCCTTCTAGGAATTACGAGATAAACTAGTAAGCCATATCAATGAATTAGGACCAAAAGATGGAAAAGAAAGAGATAAGAAATTAAAAGAACTGCTAGTTAAAAGTTTTCCAGTTATTAAAGTTAAGGCCTTACGTCCTATTGTTATGTGCATTTTAAGGAACATCCCCCAAATTGAAGAACAATATTTGAAGGTTTTAGTTCGTGATCGTGAATTGTACAATGATACAGACACAGAAGTCAAAAGGCAAATTTGGAAAGATAATCAGTCACTCTTTGGTGATGAAGTTTCACCTTTACTGAGCCAATACATTAGTGAAAAGGAAAATATTCTATTTGATCATCAAAATATCACAACACAGTTTTTTGGACCTTCACCAAAAGTTCGAAGACAAGGGCAAGTTGTTCAAAAATTAGCTCACATGATTGGAAACAGCGTAAAATTGTACGATATGGTTCTGCAATTCTTGAGAACGTTATTCTTACGTACTCGTAATGTACATTACTGTACGTTAAGGGCAGAATTGTTGATGGCGTTGCATGATTTGGAAGTTCAAGACATTATAAGTGTAGATCCTTGCCATAAGTTTACTTGGTGTTTGGATGCATGCATACGAGAAAAGAATGTTGATATAAAAAGATCAAGAGAATTACAGGGCTTTTTGGACAATATTAAAAGGGGGCAGGAACAAGTGTTGGGTGATTTATCAATGACTCTTTGTGATCCATATGCAATTAATTTTTTGGCTACTTCTGCCATTAAAATTTTGCAACACTTAATAAACAATGAAGGAATGCCCAGAGTAAGTTGTTTTTTATGTATTTCAGTTGTTTCTATCTTACTTTGTAAGAAAAACTAATGGCAAAATCTGATCAGACTATTTTTGTAATGTTTATGTGTAGGCTTGTTATAAAAACTTTTAGTTAAGTAATCTGTTCGTAATAATTTTCATTCATTATTTAAGACTTGTGTTGTGCTAGATATGATCAGTTTTTAATGAACAAGCCAGTCTTAAGGGTTATTTTCTGAATTATTCGATGTTGTCAAGCACATTATGAGCCTCCGAGAGTAAAAGTGGTATAACTCAAAACTTGTTGATTTTAAGTTATACCACTTTTCCAGTTCTTTAAGTTGAAAACTATTAACTGACCAAGTAATTTAAGTGTAGCTCAGCTATTTTTCAAAAGAGAGCATCGTCAGTGCTGAGTCAAAACCTTCGTAATTTATGAGAAACTGAAACGCAAAACTCAACTTTTCTCAAAAAACAAATATGATTTATACCACTTTGACTCTCAGTGGCTCATATACAGTGCGCGCCTGAGAATAAATTTTTAAACCATAGCATTTTTGAATAGAGCATGAAGAAACCTTTTAAATGAGGTATCACAAACCCCCCTTCCTATTTAAAAATTTGGGGGTTGGAACTGTCACTCGAAGGGGGTTGAGGTTAGGGATGAAATTTTCACTTTACAGAATATCAAAAATGACGTGTTTCGGGTTTTTTTCTCAATATGCACAATAATTGAGATAATGAATTTATTCTATTTCCCAGACGCGCACTGTATTTTCTTTTATTATCTGTGCACTGTATACAGGTCGTTCATCATATAGCATAAGCATGTTTCTAATTCCCCAAAAACATTGAATTTAATTATTGCGATGGCGCCAGGACACTATAAAGCCAAACAATTAAAATCTTTTTTTGTTTTTTTCCAAATTTCACAGGGGTGCTAGTTACTCACCATAATTATAAATAGAGTACCTACCATACGGGTCTGAATATGGTTGCTTTGTTACTTTGTGCCAAAAGTCTTTCTGCAAATGCTTTTATTGCAGACGCTTTTCAATCATCCTGAATAGGTTTACCGCAACTTTACGAGGGTGAAATTTAAAGTTTTTGCCATAAATACATTAGACGATATTAGAATATGATTTATTCAGTTACTATTAACATTTGGCTTTTATTAAAATCTACACTGTAGTGTAGATGAGATTGCTTTAATAAGTTTGATAATAAATCACTATCAAAGTCAATTTTCAGATTCAATGAAAAAAACAAAATCAATCATTTTGTAGTTTGGTAATTAAAGAATATTACTTCCAATGTTCAGAATTTTTCGACTACTGGAAAAAGGTTTTATCTCAAAAATACTATATATACCTAGTTTGTTTAAAGTCCGTTGACATGAGTAGTAAAATTTTTACTTGTCAATTCTAAGTACATTCCTTGCCTGCATTTCAATCTTTTGTTATGCTCACTAGCGTAAAATAGATTTTTTAATATCTTTTACATCATGCCAACTAATATTGGATAACTAATTTCAAAGCTAGTGCATACTAATACTAGCTTTTAGATATTGTTAAATATAATTCAAGTTTCAATTCTGTTTCTGAAGAATTTGAAGTTTGGTAGTTTAATGTTTGCAAATTAAATTAACACCATCTGAATATGCTTATTTTTTTGATTATCTAATGCTAATTTTAGGAACTAATAAATTTAATGATCTTTCAATTGTTCCTTTTCCTATTCCATATCTTCCTTTTTCTGTTTTTTTGGGATGTTCTTCATTCCTCGTCACTTATTATAATTTCTTAACTTTCAATTTCAAGTTACACTTACAACATTTAATTTAAATCTAACACAAACATTTTAAAACTGAATGAGTTTATTCTCATTTTTCATTGTGCACTTTTTTATTATTAATTTCCTAGAACTTCCAAATTTTTAAAAATGTTAGGAAAGTTTTCGCGACCATCATCAGTAGGAAAGATTCAGGCGACTACAATTGTAATAATAAAAAAGTGCACAATGAAAAATGACAATAAACTCATTCAGTTTTAAAATGTTTGTGTTAGATTTAAATTAAATGTTGTAAGTGTAACTTGAAATTGAAAGTTAAGAAATTATAATAAGTGACGAGAAAAAACAGAAAAAAGAAGATATGGAATAGGAAAAGGAACAATTGAAACGTAAGTCAAATTTTAGGAACTGTTGACATAAACTATCAAATTCATTTTGAGAGCTAATTGTAACACTCATCATTACGACTTCTCATTTTCCTTCTGTGGCACAAATTCTATGAAATATATCATTGTGGTAACTGCAGTAGTTCGTATCTCAAAAAATTCACATTTTGGTTTATTTACAAAATTACATTCTTTATTATAATAGTAATTCTTTTCATTTACAACATAAACATCAATTTACATACAGGATTTTACTTGATTTTATTTTAAATATAACTAGAATAAATAAAATAACTCATTAAGAGAAAAAGAAAGTGGGGCTGTACCAAGAACACTAGCAACGTTCCCTCTCTGTATAGCCAAACTTATTTGTTGCTTCAAATATGTTTTGGCTTGAGGAATTCCCGTTGTTTGAACAATACGCCTCCCCAAATCTTCAAGGAGAGAAAGGGCATCAGCACTCCAAGGATCCAAAGGTTCCACAGCAAAGACGACGAAAAAATAATCATCAGAAATTGCCTTATATTATTTTTTTCTTAAGATTTTCTGCCAAGTGTGCAGCAGATCTTGCAGAAAATGAAGAATCAGTCAAATGTGAAGGGGCAAGTGTACAAGTAAAATCCCAAACTAAAGATTTACCTACCTTCCATGGAATAACTGTAATACCATCTGGACGTTTGCCATCATCCCTCAGAGTACCATTAGGTTCAAGGATACAAGGGATGTTGGCAGAAGAGAAAGCACGTTTAATAATGTCATTGATACAGCTGTGACGAGAGAGTCTACCAGCACTTTTAATGCACGATAATCCATGATGACCCAAAGAGTCTACAGAAGAACTGCACGAGCAGATATGAGGATGACGGAAATTGATGCCCAATCTAACTGAAATTGCAATTTGTAAGATGTTTTTTTCTAAAAGAGTACCTAATTTACAAGTTGGAAGAGCTTCAAGCCAAGCTCCAGATTCAAGTTCAGATACAGCTCAAAAGATAGCTTTTTGTGTGATATTTGAGGAAGGTAATAAATTTTGAAATATTTTCTCACAGATAGGTAAGTCCCAATTTCTTTGAATAGAAAGCTCTTTTCGAAATAAAGACGAATTAGAAATTTCCTTCAAATAATCAACAGCTTCATTAAGGGATGTAATTTCAAAATTCGAAAAACTAGAAGGTAGAATGGACATAATAAGTTCAGAATTAGAAAATATAGAAGACAAAAAGGAAGGCGAGGAAATATCAATTATAGACCTTCTACCTAATCCACCAAAATGTATTGGTAATTTGGCTTGTATCCAAGATCTTATTGTAAATTTAATATTCAAAATTTTCTCCAAACAAGCAATAACAATATTATCTAATTCAAGACACTCATTTTTAAATTTCCAAAAAGGACAACATCTAAGATTATAAGTGAAATTAGGTATCCAAAGACAATGGCGGAGTAAAAATAAACTAATATGAGGATTAATTTTACTTAGATTTGATGAAAGTAAAGAGGATGAATCAATTTTTTTAGAAATGAATGGAGGAATTGCTGCATCGAAAATAGGACAACCAAGAATAAAAAGGTCTTCAACTTTACAAATGTGAATACAAGGAGCTAATAATTCAAATCTCTCCAAAAGTGAAGACTTGTCTAAATCCGATACATTATTAAGGAAGAAAAGTTCGCATTTATTTAAATTAAGAACCAAAGAACCAATTCGGAAATTATCGTTATATCTAAAAACTAACGTTAGTATTAATTCGGAGTACAATCAATCATTATAAAATAATATTATTTCATTTCTAAAAGCAAAATGAGAATGTTTTTTGTCGTTCCTGGAAAATTTAATATATTTGACATAGGACCTATTGCAGTTATCTACCACAATGATATGTTATATTATTGTATTATATTTTACTTTATTTTTTTATTATGTTTTTGTTTGTTTTTAGGACAATACAATCCTTATATTATTATTACGAATGTTAGCCTTGGGTTTAAGCGCTTGGTTTATGATTGATTCCCAAGATTTCAAAGAACCAAAGTTAGATAGTCAAGTAGTTACTAAATTTCTACCAGCATTAATGTCCTTAATGGTCGATGACCAAGTACGACAACTATCTACAAAGCTACCATTCGATGAACGTGAAGCAGCTATCACAGTCATAGAACATTCAGGATCACTTCCTGATGCTGTCGAGGCATACATTCAGGAAAGTTCCGTAGCCAGTATTTTAGCCATGTATTATACCCTACATGTTACAAGACATAAAGACAGGGTTGGATTATTACGAATTTTAACCGTGCTTGCCCTCTGCAAAGATGACAGAGCATTTGAGGATCCATTTTTACATTCAATGGTAAGATTTGAATTTAACAAGACCACGTTTTTCAATGAAAATTTTGCAGGTGTCACTGTTAATACATATGCTTGATGAATTTGCAATGCCTGACTTTTGCACTGATCTTTTTGATCAGTTCTTTTTTGCTGGTCTTTCACGAGATAATGTTACCAAGCATTTATTGAAACTGTTGTGGTATGTGTATCCACGCCTTCCCGCAACTAGACTACATACTTTAATGAAAGCGCTACAACCTACCCATCAACACAGTGAAAAAGTTCATGCACTCTACCAAAGTTTGCAAGAGAAGATTACTTCACAACAAGAACCTGTAATTCCTCCAGAGATGGATATTGACATTAATTCCCCCCTCATGAGTGTTCCTACACCTGCTCCTTTCCATCAAACTTTGTAGAAAGATAACGTTTATTTTAAGATTTTAACGTTTGTAACATTGAATTAAAGTTTCTTTTATCACAGGTAAAATTTGTTTTCGTGTGTGTTGTACATTTCCTTGTTTGTAATAAATTATAGAGGGAATATTTACATCAACTTCATCGAGGCACAAATCAAAACCTTTAGAATCTTTTGTGCTGTTTAAATTCTTCACAAGTGCTTGTAAAATCTCATTATCACAACCATCATTGAAAAGAGCCAAATCGCGTATAACTTGTCCCTTACTTGCTTCTAATCCCATCAAAACTAAGAGGGAAGTTTGCTTCAGTTTGCAAAAACTTGACATGGCAGGAACTACGTCAGGAAGTTCTAAATATTGTTCAATTAACATAGGCAAGCCAGGCACAGCGATTCCTTCCACGAATTTGAGATCTTTTGAAAGCAACTGATGAGGTGTTAATGACGATACATCATTGTGGGCTGCCCATAATTCATCAAACAATATTGACCGGTCTTTAGTTGGCTGCAATATTCCCTCCAATTGAAACACCATATCATAATCCAATTTTTTGCTTTTGCCAGCTTCGTGACTTAAGCAAATTGTGTCAAAAATAATTGTATCTATAAACAAGTGAGATTAAGTAAAGGCAATTTTTGAAAACTCTAAAACTGACAGTAAAGAAGGGTTGCTGCCATATCATACAAGATTTCATCGTTGCATTTAAGAACTTCATTTGCAACCAGAGAGGCACAAGAACCAACTTCTTTAATAATCACATTAACTCTCTCAGAGTCCCATTGCGCATGTGGATCTATTGGTCTGTGGTCTATAACCTGAACTACCGATTCTGCTAGAACTTGTTCTTCAGCAGTAAGAACATGGTGATCTACCAGACTGACTCTCAATGTACCGTTCTTTAGAATTTCATCAAAGTTTAGCTGATTCCTAAAAATGCAAATTATATTACAGAAATTTTGCTTGATATACAAACCTAAAGATTAATGTGTTTAACTCAAGTCCTACTTGTTTAAGAGCATAACAATTTTCAGTCCTTGTCGGAAAATCATCTGCATTCACATTGAGGACTGGAATTACGGCTACTAAGGGTTCCGAATTATTGTAGACACATTCGTGTAGAAAATAGGCATATACTAATGTTGAAACAGTTGAGTCTAAATCGCAGGATTCATTTCCAATGACGATGTGAATGAATTGGTTTGAAGTCTTTGCAATACTCTCCTAAAAAAATTCAAAAGATATTTTTTATAAATTTAAAGGTTACTTACCACGAAATTTTTAGCATTAACTAAGTAATCAACGAATGGATCCATTGAAGTTAATGTAACCTTAATTTTATAATATATATTGTCAAAAAAAAACAAAACGAAACGAAACTGTTACTTTAGAAATTGCGTTCTAAATTTGAAATACAAGGGATACAGATTTCACTAGGAAATGTTAGATAGCTCCACTTGTATAAGATAACGTTTTTCAAATTATTTAAAAAAGTTTATAATGAAATGAAACATTTTTTGTAAAAATGTTTTGGCAATTCTAGGCAGTTATTTTGTAATTTCACGTTTTATCGAACTAAAAATTTTTAATAAGACATCCTTAATCATTTATTTATTTTTTATTACGTGATTATAGGAAAAAGGGTACCTTAGTAGGTATCCGATTATAAAGCACATTACAGATTTGTTTCGTCGTTTATCCAGACAGAAATTTATTTCCTCCTTGTTATAAGGGGAAGAACAAATTATACAATGGCATACACAGGAGCTAAAAGCATGAAATGATAAGACGCTCGATAAGATTCCCCAGGGCAACAACGAAGTGTTTTGCAGCCTGCATTTATTAGATTACTAAAAACTGTCAATATTTTGCTGCACTGATAATTAAATTCCCGGTGCAGTTCGTGATGATTAATAACTACAGTGCTCCCCTAAAAAATATGTTTCAATCCAACAATCTCACACATATTTTCTAAAATATATAAAATCAATAATGGTTAGGAAAAACTAAATTACGGTAGATACAATTTTATTTTTATCTCTATGTCGATATCGAACATATCTATATCTATGTACACTGCGTGACAATTTAAAACGAAATGACGTACGGTTGCTTTGCAACTGGTTTCACAATCACGTATAAGTTGTTGCTGCCAATTTCCAGGTCTGTATACAAAGTTTTTGGGCCAACGTTGTACGCAGTGAAAAATTGAAACTTGCCATTTAAACGGTAAACGGCGTCGATTTCGTTTTAAATTGTCACGTAGTGTACCTATATAGCTATGATAGTTAACCAAGACACAAAGCAATACGATTAGCTAATAAGTCCAAAGCTAAATAAAACTTTTCACTGACAATGAGAAAGCAGCTACAATTTTCAAATTCTGGAATGTCAAATTTGACAATGATCAGTGTCTGCGTCATCTGCTAAGTTAGCATTAGAATGAAAGGAAGTACAGGTTTTACTGTATATATCGACGGTGGAAAGGAAAAAATTTCCAAGCGATAATGTGGCAGATATTGAGTTACGTACATTTACGGCTACCCAAATGTGCACGATACCTGACACAAATTTCCCTATTTTCCCATAGATTAAATCTGGCTTTATCCAGTGACTTTCGTGAAATAATATTTGTCACAAACAAAATAATATTGACATTTGGATGATGTTATTTACATGTACATGTACATCATGTACATCACTGTAATCGAAAAAAATTCTGTGTCGATTAAAAAAAAAAAAAAAATCAGAACCTTCTAACCGTGCCTCTTATCAAAAATGACGTAGTACAGTAAGATATAAAATACGAATCTAAATTGAATTAAATTGTAAACGATAACTTTCAAAAACTTTAGCCCAATAAATTATTTAAAAATATTTGAAAAATAAATTCACACACTGAAAGGAGATTGCAGTAGCGTGCAATCGGAGATTCTACTTTCATCAAAACAATAAACATAACAGTAAATCTTCGGGGAATGTGAAACATTAAAGAAAATGTGTTTTCTGATAATTCAATCATGAACGACACATAATTGCTAAATGTGGCGTGATGAATTCTTATTGTACAATTTAACCTTTCATCTCACAAAATTAATTCGTTTCATGCTCTTTCATAATTCTATTCTTTCCAAAAAAATGTAATAATCGTTACCAATTCTTGACTCGCTTGTTTTCAGAAAATTTGTTTTTGAAATTTTTTTATTGTAGTGGTAAACAAACAGCCATTCTTAGAACCAGCTGTAGAAAGGAAGGTTAATAGCGATATCATCTAACAGCGCAGTTAAGTTAACATTACCATAGAGACGTATGCATTTACAAACAAATCATTTACTACGTTTATGCTAAATTCAATGCGAATTCTATAATGATAATTGACCAGATTCTACATTGACCCAGTCAATTTATACACCGACTTGTTTGCAAGGTTGAACCTTTTTTACTATAGGATTAATGCGCTTGGAAATTTAGCATTAACGTAGTAATTGGTTACTTTTGAACGTCTCTATGGTAACGTGTCAACTAAACCGGCAATAATTTTTGTAGCGCAACGTATAATCCTAGACTTTTGCCTAATTTAGTCAATTAGCAAAATCAGTTGATAAATAGGACCTCAAAATGATTTCATTAGGGTCTTCAAGTTTTAAATAAATATATTGTAAATTGCAAAACGGTTTAAATATAACGTGGAGGAAAATGAAAAAAAAATCAAGTTTGGCTTTGACAGTTGACACAAATGTTAATTATTCATTCACATTACGTTGTATTTCCGAAGATATATTTGATGATCGAATGATATTTTCAAAAACTATCTCACGAATTAATTTTTTGATTTTGTCGAAATGAAACGAACACGAAATCGCAAATGGAGCGGTTTTTCAATACCTTATGTCACCACCAGATAGAATGCCGCACCCGCGTGTTATTCACATGCAACTTGAAACTTGAATTTCCATTGATTACTGTAAATTTGGGCCGTTACTCTTTCTCGCTTGCTCGCATGGGCGGAGAGAGGTAGAGAGTACGTGTGCAACACGTGAACAGTATACAGGGTGTGAATAAATTGACAAAAAGACTGCTAAAACTACTAAAAATTCTTGATCGAAAATCTTAATACAAATGAACCAGTTTCACGAAAATGTCGGTTCAATCTTCGAAATACATTTTCACTAGGATACCCCTGGTTTTGGATATCGCAAACGGTATTTTTGTTCTACCATGATGGCGTTTTTATTACAGACTCCGTATAACTATGTGCATATCGGACATATCCATTTAATGTAAATTTCATTATGAATGAAAGAAATAGAGCAACGAAAAAATTAATTCAAATTTGTAAGTGTCAATATTCGTCAAACATGTATTTTTTTGTTTCATTTTTATTTGTACATATTTTCATATCCACGGTAAAAACCATTAATATTAGAACCAAACTTTTTGGACCAGAAAGGCAACTTTTACGTAAAAGTAAAGTTCACAATGATTCTTTACTCTAAATTGCAGTTTTTTCTATCGATAGATATCGATTAATAACATTTTTGTACAGCTGAATATTCCAACTTTGAGAATCTCGTACAGACTCAGGAAACATGTTACAACATTTTTCCATTAGGATTTTCGACTAAGAATTTTAAGAAGGAAACGGCCACGAGTAGTTTTTTTGTCAATTTATACACACCCTGTATATGATCGTGAAATGAAGATACTTATATTTATAAGTAGGGCATGTATGTAGTGAAATCGAATCCTTCGCATATTCGAATACACGCCTTGACAACGAGAATGATTACTGTTATATATGGTGGTAACTAAGAAAAAGCTTAAAATTTTATTGGCGTAAAATACAAGGAGTGATATAGTCTATAAAATAAACCATTCCCCAAAAATAAAATTTTCCGGTTAAATTATTTTGGTTTTTTTAAGATTTTGTTAACAGACTTTTTTCCAACTTTTTATATGTACCATTTCGGAAAAAACAATTATTAGCGAAAGTGTTAACTTTTCCATGGTCGCAATTGTACATACAATTTTGTTTTATAATATAGTTTTACTCTTGGAGTTAGTGGGACAGTCGAGGGTGATATGAGTATGAACAACAAAATTAAATTTTGTTTCATAAATATTATTTGCAATTCAGTACGTTGAGCCACCACAAGTTAAATTAAATAAATTAAAGGGTTTTTTCATTAATTTGAAGAAAACCTTTGTTTGGAATCCATTATTGCAAGTTTAAATTACTTACATCTAGAAAACTCACTTTTGATGATCTAATAAATTAATCATTTGTAATCAATCGTAACTACTAAAAACGTGAGAAGAATTAACACACGTGATTATCACTTTCACTCGAAAATGTATAGAGACCCAACTGTTACATTTCCACGTTATCCTCTTTTTCCGCCTAGCAAAAAATCGGTAATTCATTCGCAATTATTAACCCACGTTAAGTAAATTCGCATTAGTTGCATCTGTCGTCAGCAGAATAACAACAACAAACTTTGAAATTTATGTTCATCCAGAGTGCAAGTGACACGTTGTCCTTGGAAAGTTTGCCACATAAATTACAAAAAAGAGCAGAGGTTATTATATCTCATTACAATCGATACATTACAGAGACTGTGCGGATTTTATGGAAATGACAGTGTAACTGAAATATTGCCACGACACCCGCAGATTTAACTCTGCAATAACAAGACAAGAAGCCATGAATATCTTGTTTTGTTAGCCGAGGACTGTTTAAATTGTAAATACGGTTGAACGAAAGCAAATAGTCGAGGTGCATTCGAGAAAATTGAATATCCATTAGTCGAAAAGCCAATTCAATCAAGTGTATATTGCTAATAGCGATCGTAAATCTGATTTTTGAATTGGAGATTACGTTCCTTGAATAGACTGGAACTGGGTGCTTGAAAAATTGCCTGCAATTGGATATTCAAAAGCTAATGAAATGTCCCTTACAGAAATTTGGCTGTCAATTTATTGAATAAAAAGAAGCACGGAAAAATCGTGCTTGAATTCAGGAGGCCAATTTTTTTCAGCGAATCCTTCAGTTAAAAAGTTTTCCCACAAGAAAAGTTTTGGAATCGACACTTGCGCTTTTCTTGTTTATTATTGTTATAAACGATTGAAGTTTGCCTGAAACTGATTTTTCACTTTTTAATGTTCGTTGAATAATGGGATAAGTGTTTGCTTTGCTATCTGCGGAGTGCACTTGCCTTTTACGAGTGTTAAATCGTTTTTAAGAGGCGTTCATTTCGAATGTTCGAATATTTTCATACAGGAAAAATCGGCTCGATATGCATGGGAAAATAGTGAGCGTGCACACCAAAGATAGCGAAACAGGACTGTGTATATTTTGTGCAGCGTTTTGCTCGCGAGATGGGCGCGGGGATATGGATAATGGGCCGCAGGGGACCATGGAACTCCGATGGTGCAGAATGAGATATGCCAAGATTGTACCACAAAATTTGTATGTGTAGATAAAGTTAAATATTTTGCCATTTCGCGTCAGGCTAGGACGATATAAAATGTAATTTACGCTGCAGTTAAGCTCCTTGCCCCATGACTTCTGCGAATTTTATGCATAGATGCTATTTACCATATTTGTGGAAACTTTTAACTTTTCTGATGGCTTTTTAATGCAACGATTTTTGAAAAGGGGGAAGTAGGTATCGTATGTGATATTTATGTATAAGTAGGTAGTGCATTTGATTTGTGTTAAGGGCGTATGGTACCCTCAGAACGTTGATATGCTTAAATCTAAAATTTTGCTTTTTAGTAATAAATGAAAGAAAGAGATGCATGGAATATGTTATAAGAATCTATTTCGCTTAATTGTACATTAAAAAAATTTTTTTACTAATAGTTCAGAAGTTAGATTTATGTATTTTTTCGCACAATTTACCCTTTTATTGTAATCCCGTGGGCAGTCATTAATTGTAACTGACTACAAAATAATTCATATCTCTTAATTGATAAAAAAATACACATTAATATTGGGTCAATTCGTGGAGAACATGTTTCCTAATAGAATGGCGAAAACTAAATATATTTTTCTTAACAATAAAAGGGTAAATTATGCAAGAAAATAAATAAATCTAACTTCTAAACTATTAGTAATAACTTTTTTTTATCTACAATTAAGCGAAATAGATTCTTATAACATATTCCATGCATCTCTTTCTTTCATTTATTGCTAAAAAGCCAAATTTTAGATTTAAACATATCAACGTTCTGAGGGTACTACTCGCCCTTAAAGAAATAAATATCCTCCTGCAGAATATATTTTTATAATAAAATGTTAATCGAAGTACCTCCTATCTTCTGCAAAATATTGAAGATTACAAAAAGTTGAAATCTGAAATTCCAGCAGCTTATAGTTGCAGATTATTCATTAGTTCCAAGGTTTTGATCGTAGTTCCAGACATTTCTACCAGCAAACTGTTGTTACGATAAATATGTCCATTTAAGTAAAGTTATAAATTGAATTATTAATGTTCCATTAATTGCAATTTTTTGGAGTTAATATTTGCAAACACTAATAAGTGTTAAAAATAATAATGAATGCGTTCAGTGCATTCAACAGTTTAAATTATTGAGCAATATTAAGCGCTGAATATACTGCTGTCGTTTGTAAACAATTTACTAAATATGTTAACAGAACATTTACCCTACATTTATGTTGGAGTTAAGTGTGCAGGGTCTTCCAACATTAATAATGACCAACCAAATTTTTGTTCTATGTATTCAGTTATTAATAAGCTACGATCTGATGTTAATTTCGTTCTCATTGTCAACTGGCGTCACAACGCTTATACATATATGTCATTTTTTATGGAATTTTTTATCTTTTCTTTTCATAAAACTTTTATTTATAATTTTTTTAACATAAAAATATCAAAACTAGATGTCCCTGAAATGCCAGGTAGTAGCAATACGTGTTCAGTATTATGGGCGTATTTAGACTGTGAAATTTCAGATTTACAAAAAAACACTGAAACACTGCCTGCTGCTCGCTTCAAATAAATAATCATAATTGATATGGAAACAGCGTAATGTAGGTAGAATATCTTATTAAGAAATACTAAGAAGGCATTATGGACAGAAAGCCTTTATTTTTAAGTCTGATTTACAACTCCCCATACTAGTCATCATTTGCGGTTGGGTAAATTTACCACTCTATGCTATTTAAAATCATAATCTTTGTTGAAAGTTTTGGTGATTTTATTAGTAAATTTAAACATCATCATTTTTGTGACTTGGAAGATAAACGCTGTAGGTAAATTCCAGAAAAAACAATTAGTTTCGATTTTTCAAAAATCATACTTCTCTGCTTTTTATGACATCTGATTTATCGTAAAAAAAACTAATTCCACCAGTTTGTGGTTGTACATCGTTCCATAAAACAAAGAAAGACCTTTTTTTTTGGATGACCATTAACGTAACAGGACCCTGTATTACACTTAACTACAGTTTAACTCAGTTATAACGTACACGAATAAATGCGATACATAATTTTATTTGTTGAGATATAATTTAAGGTAATAAAAATTTCCTTATATTTTTATTTATTTCTAAACTTATTATATCTAGTTTCTTTAAAAAAAATAAGTGAGTTTGATCACTTTATTATTCTTAAATCTTAACAGGTTCAGCGTCAAAGCGGTTACCGGTGTCCTCTATGCTTCTTTCCGCTCACCGATTATGTGCTCGTACTATAGAGTAGACAGATAAACGAGAAATCATAAAAAACTGTGTGGTCCTGGGTGAATATTTCGCACTTCGGCTGCAAGAGTGGCACAACTCAAAATAACAAGTTTAGTGTAAATTGAAATGGTAATCAATTTTCTTCTACCAAAATCCACAATTTCCTTCTGTTAAAATTCATAATTTGGTAGAAAATTATTTAGGTTACCATATGTGCTACTTTTTGAAATTATAAGAGTGTGGTAGTAATTATATTTTAATATATTTTTGGGAACATGAATATTTTGAAATTTTTGAGTTGTGCCACTCCTGCAGCCGAGGTGCGATTTGTTGGTAACACCTTGGCGCCGAACCTGTTAAAGCACCATCTTAGCCTTGACTTCTAATCATCTTTTTGGGTTATAGGAATTATAAAACTAAATTATACTTTTCTACAAAAATAGAAAAAACATAAAGTTTGTTTGTAATGCTTAATTGTAATAATCTGACATTTTCTAATCGGTTACATTTCCTCTATAATTACTTAACGTTTTTTTAACCAATTTATTAAATCTTTTTTAAGGTACTTTTTAGAACATACTAATTAATATTTCATAATAATCGACTGTAGAACTAGAAAAATATTATAAATTAAAGATATTAAACTGGTGCAAGTTTAATAATGTCAATTCTAATTACAATTTATCCATGAAACGTACAATTGAGGTAACGTTTGTTCATCTTAAAACATTTTATATCTTATTTTTTTCGGATTTTGATTAAAATATTGGCACTGAAAGATGCTATGCAAGTTTGGGCGTAATGTATCGTGTTAACACTTAATATAGCTCGAAAGCTAAATGGCCATTAAGTTGAGAAAGTGGAAAACATCCAACTTGACGTCTAATAGAGTCAATAATTAATGCGTCGTTAGCTTATCTTTATTATTGATGATAACTATTTACTTTCGAGTATCTATTAATAAATCCAGCGTAATTATTGAATAAAAGTCAATATCTAACGCACAGGTAGCAACTAAGATAAAATCTCCCTTGTTAAAAGACGCCTACTAATTATAATAAATCCCTGTATAACACGGGTTATATCGTAGGCTTACAACAGTTTACGACTCCAGTTGCCCACGTATAAGAAAATAATGTGTATAAAATTTATGCATGTGTAGGTAATCCTAGATAACTGTGATTTAAATGGCGCCAGGAAATATGTGCATTAAGTCCCTTAATTTTTCAGAGACTGTGAATATTATATGAGCTGTTAACGTCTCCTCAATACAATCCCATTGTGAAATCCAATACCTGAACTGACAAACGAAACAATTACGACCGCTATATGGTAAGTCATCTTGTCGCGAACAATGGTTCGGGTTAAGTTACGATTCACTTCCTTCATCACAATTCTTTCCACCTGTTCACTAATTCGCACGTGGGCTTAATTTTTCGCGATACGGGTCTGTAATTCCAGGTCTCTGAAGTCGAGGGACTAATATCTCCATAGCAACCCCACGCACTGCACCGGGACGCTGCAACCCTGCAAACCATACAAGGCTATCTTCGTATTGTTAGCTTACTCGCTAGGGCTTAGTGTTTAATTCGCTTTTCAGCTCGGAAAAGAACCTGTTTTGCAAAATGATTAAATTTTCAGACGAAATTTAATCAATTAGATAAAGTTTTCTCGAAAAAGCCGTTCTGCAGAGTGGAAAATGGGAATTTAAAAGATTTGAAGGCTTTATAATTGGTCTCTTAAAAGTTGAAATATTGAGTGTGATTTGTGAAAATAATTTTACGGAGATGTTAAAGCCGTTATCCGCAACTATGCCCTCGTACTTTTTGATCGTGCTGCAAGATTTGGATGGAAGCAATTTACAAATGGATTTTTCTTGTAGATATGAAATACCTCCAGTATTTCCGTTTGAGAAGTTCCAGCTTTCATTTTAAAAATATAGCTTTACTTTTTTAATTGCGTTCTCTAGTTTTGCTAAACTTTTTCAGTTTGTTTTTTTTTTAAATTTATGTAACTAAAATTTACTCCGAGAAAATTAAATATGTAGGTTGTCGACGTGAGTTTAAAAAACTCTATTGTCAAGAAGACTCGTGTTAAGTATTAATTTTCAAATGTATTAAAGCGTAGAATCGTGAAATGATTGAAAGTACATAATACCAGGAGATTTCTTTTTAAGTATACAAACATGACTTTTAAAGTAATTTTATGTGACTCCCCTAGAAGCAAAGAATTTTTTTTTAAATATTTTCTTTGAATATTTAAAGTATATTTTGATGACATGTTTGTTAATATTTTGGAAATATTTTTAAAAAACATTTAAAAATATCGTTTTAAAACATTTAAATAATATTTCTGCAAACCATTTAAAAAATATTTTTATGACACTCTTCTTAATATTTTAGAAATATTTCTTAAAAACATTTAAAAAATATTTCTTCAAAACATTGAAAAAATATTTCTTAAAATATTTTTTAAATCTTTTTAAGAACTAATTTTTAAATGATTTGAAGTAATATTTTTTAAATGTTTTTTTAAAATATTTCTAAAATATAAACAAATATGTCATAAAAATATTCTTTAAATATTCACTAGTAATACCATTAGAGGTTAAATTTCCGGATTTTAATTTAACGTCTAGTGGTATTCGGTAAGAAAATTTTTTATGTATTGACATATTATCTATAAACGTCACTCAACGCTATAAATAATATGATATTTTGATTGTAAGTTTATGGGAAGCGTTGAATGACATTTAATGTCAAATGGCATCGTTTATTCTGGTTACGTGTACTTAATGTGATAGTAATTAGTGATAGTAATTATGACGTCAAAAAATTTTCATTATAATCCACTCCAGGGTCCTACCCAATCGGAAAAAAATTCAGAAAAATACTTGCGTTGCCTTGGTAGCGGTTCAAAAGAAAGACTTCTGATTGATTGAACAGGCTGGTGCAAAATTTCCAAAAAAAATATTTAAAAAATATTTCTTTGCTACTAAGGTAGAAGTTCGACTCATGCCAGTTTTACTGTACATTGACATTAGAAAACTATTGTTTGCTCGGTTGTTATGTAAAACTACAAAAGCAATATACAATATTGTACAGTCCATTCAGATATCTAATATACCTTCATGGAGGCACCTGATTGATACATTATAATCGATGTTACTTAATAAGCGCATTTTTATATAAAATTAATTATACCTAGTATGTACTTTAGTAAGTCTTTGTCTTTTAGTAAGTCTTTGAAACGTTATTAAAAATTAAGTTAAAAAAAATCAGTAATTTTATATTGTTTGTCTTTGAGCTTTTTCATTTGTAAGTACTTATTGACATTTAATGTGGCATTCAACATTTTATCCGTCACATTTTTATATACAAGGTGTAAACGAAATAAGTACATTAATTTTTACCAGTAGTAGAACTCGTTGAGATAAGCCCTTTTTTTATGTACCATTTTTTCGAAATCGCATTTTTTAAAATCATTTTCCCCCACCACAAATTGACGAGCCTTCTATGAAATGCTCCAACAAAGAAAAATAATGACTTTTTATTATTGAAAATTAATTTGTCACTTCTGTCAAGTGAAATTTGAAAAAATGTCTAGATTTACCAATAACGAATTTACTGATATTGTGTTAACCTATGGCGAGAGTCAAAGGAATGCAGCCTTAGCTCGAAGAATTTACATGAACCGATTTCCGAACCGTCGTCTTCGGAATGTTCGCATATTTGTAAATGTGGTGCAGCATCTTCGAGATCACGGATCTTTTCAGCCTGCAGCTTACGATCGTGGTCGGCAGCGTCCAGCTCAAGTTGCAAACATTGAGGAGGCTGTTCTGAACAGTGTCGAGGTTCGACCTGGGCTCAGCACAAGAAGGCTAGCACTGCAACATGGAGTATCGCATGCTACAATTTGGAAAATACTAAAAGAATAGCAATTGTATCCTTATCATGTTCGAAATGTGCTCGTTGAATAGGACGAAGCAGTCCTGTACCCTGGCCTGCCCGAACGCCGGACTTGAACCCTTGCGACTTCTTTTTGTGGGGGTACATGAAGGATTTAGTATACTCTGTACCAATGTTGTACCAATCGAAATGTTGCAAGAACGGGTGGAACTTGGTGCTGCAATGATTCGTAACAACAGAGCCATGTTACAAAGGGTAGAAGAATCACTTCGTCGGTGTCTTCAAGCATGTGTACAAAACAACGGTGGACACTTTGAACAATTTTTATGATCGTTTTCCTTTATTTTCGTTAGCGCAATTCTTGCGTCAATGTTTAAAAATAAATTTGAAATAAAACTTTTTTTTTGTGTTTATTGGTTTATTGTTTAAAATCGACAATAATAGTCGCAACTAATGGTAACCGTTTCATAAGGTAATCTTGTTGATTAGGTAACTTTGCTTCCAGTGGCGTGTAAGAAAATTGTGTAAGATTTTAAAATAATTTTAACTCAAAAACAAAAACGTTTTCAAAACAAAGTTATTAGGAAAAGTTGTTGGTCTTGATGAGTTCTATTACCAGTTAAAATTAATGTACTTATTTCGTTTACACCTTGTATATTCCAGAAAACCAAGCAATGTTTTAGATGCTTTTATGGCATCTTGATACTTTATTATATTTGGAATACACTTTAGGATAAATTATATTCGCTATTGAAGGCAGGTTGATTCACAACTCTCTCTATTTTGTGGATAATTGTTATTTAGCTGGTGCATGTTAAAGTTTAGATTTATTTAGCAGCAGCGCTCTCTATATCACCCACATAAACATTGCAGCATCCCCACTCAACTCAAATGGGAGAAAAGTAAGTAGTAAGTCAAAACCAATTACAAACAGAGTGTACGTTATAAACGGAGTATACGTTATAAAAAATACGTAATAACAGAAAAAGGTAATGCTTTGTATAGAAATGCAACGGGACTACAAATAATATACTTACGTTATAAAAAAATGTAAACTATAACAGTCAGTTATAAAATTACTTTTGAAAATTATGTTGTTGAAAATGCTGTCACAAACACAGTAGAATCCACTTATTATGATCACTTTGAGACTAGCAAGTTTTAATAACAATAACTAGTTAATAATGTTAAAGACAGGATAACAATTTTTATTATCCAATTTGTTTTTTTAGGAGTATACGTCATCATCGATTTTTAAAATTACATTTTTTAGTAGAAATTAAAATTGGAATTTAAAGTGTTCCATCGCTTTAACAAGGCCTTGAAAATCGAAATTATTACCTAAAAACTCATTCTAAAACGCCACAATAACACTAAAACTCATCTTAAACTTTGTTTACGAGTTACTCGTGCCGGGCTAAAATGTGAAGAGTACAAAAACAGCGTCGGCAGTAACAAACTTGACGCCAACAGGCGTCGCCATCCGCCGAGACTGTCTTCAAATTGCGCAATTACACACTAATTTCACGATTTACTATCCGTGACAAAAATTTTATTTAAAAAGTTATCAAAACGAAATACCGATTGTGTGCTTAAGAAAATGTTGTGTTCACACATCGTTGGTCCGCATTTGATATTCTAATAGCGTGCGACGCAATCGGGAGAAAATTCACCCGAGCAGACAGCCCGGAATTGACCAAGCTACGTGAGATAAGGCCCCGGAGTCTCCGGAACAGTGGCGTGCAGACAGCTCGCCCACTAAATTGCTTTCATGGTTTACTACGCTTTTAAGTCCGTGTAATAACGGTAACTTTAGACGTGCAGTTAACACGAACACATCGGAATATTTTAATAACTTGCTCATTACCGTATCTGAAAATTATGTATTTTAACGTGTACGGACTTCCATGACGTATAAAGAGGCACCTGCGTGAAATTGTTCCCTTTAGGTGCCCGAAGATGATGTATGAACTTCAGCGCACGGTAATAAGTCCATGTTTCGTTTATTTATGCTACAGTAACTTAATGTTACTCTATTCGGTTGCCGTATGAGAAATGAGAATGTGTAACGTGTAGCATCGGTGTATTTTGATTTATTATTGTATTTTCTTCATCTTACAACTGTATGAGCCGGATTTGGATTTCATCTGGTTTTCAAGTAAGATTTACGATGTGAGTTTTCTCTGCCTGTATGCCTCTTCATATGAGATGGCTTGTAGCATCTGCTTAAAATTTTCCAGTTTCAATTGAAACGACTTACTGCTTCGAGGAAAATAATCTTTATAATGATGTATGCCGAATGAATGAGACAATAAGACGGTTTTATTTTTGTGTAATTTTATCGTCGTTCAACTTCTAATAAAAGAAATAGCTGCAGGCGATTTATGAAATTCTGCAAATAAAAATCATTTCAGACGATTGGTTTCACTTTGTGCGAAAGAGAAGAGAATACTTTTAATTTTTCAAACCATTTTTGTTCTTATATTTTTTTTTTACTTGAGCTTTTTGTTAGAAATTATATCTCATTTTTTGTTTACTACATTGGAAACATTATAGTTTTTGTTAAGATATAAAATGTTTGGAAATGTCAATATCTCCAATAATGAATAAGTGCTCATTAATTTAAAAATATTTTTGTGAAATTCTGATTACATAACTAAAGTACAATTAAACCGATCTTTATACGGAGGAATCCCGCTGTTCGGACATAATTCGTTCCAGGAGAGTGTTCGAATAGCCAGTTGTATGAATAGACATATTTTTTTTCGATAAAAAATAACATAAATTGACGATTGTATTAAGTTTTTTTTATTAAAACCGTTGTGGGTTTTAATGCTATTATAATCCGATAGCTAGTTAGATCAATGAGCAATTTTTGTGTAATATCTAACTTAATCTGTTACTACAAATCCAACTTACTAAGGTCATAGTCATTAGTAATATCCCTAGATTCTATCGACTTAACTACACTAAGATTTCGTGTATACTTCTGCACTTTGCTCTGCTTTTTATGATTTGCTGAATCAAGTCAAAAGGTCTCATCCTCTACACTCTTCTCACTAGCCCTGTGGTGATGAAAGAGACAGTCTTAATGTCTCCTGGAAAATTTGGTAATAGTTTGTGTAACAATATACTTCCTCAGGTTTCTAAAGTGCTGAGGTGCATCTACGACGTTCCTTGCTGCTATTTTCTGATGTGTCTGTATGATTTGGATGTTGCCTTTACTGGTACAGCCCCAATAGAATTTTATCGTCCATACAGGTTTCAAGGTTTCCAAGTTCTTCACGTTCTTTTTGATGTGAGCTTTCCAGCTTAATTTTGCATATGGTTATCATTGATGTTGATTGGTACATATTGTTCTTCTTTATTTGTGGAATTAACTCGCATAGATTTGTTCTAATTATATTAAAGCTGAATTGTTTGTTCTAATTATTAATTTTATTAATAGATGTTTACAATCTTATGATTTTCACTTACATACAAGATCATCTTTAAGGTGAGGAATATCACTAGTGTACAAATGGTAAAAAACTGATACATTTCCTTGTGGTATTCCCGCATTAATTGGTCTTAAGTTGGAGTGGGCACTCCCTTGTTTAGCTCCGAAAACTTTCTCTGCTAAATACGACTGCAAATCGTTCTGGAAGAAAACTTCAAACTTTTAGTTCCACTAAAAGCGATAGAACAATTAGATAATGAAGTGGAGATGACTAGTTGACACTATTCAACAAGCTGCACGAAATAGCACTGTTAGTATCACCACGAGAACAGAGTGCACCAATTATCCATGAGAAGTAAGAGAGATAATTTGTGAAAAACGCAAAATGAGATGCAAGTGGTATCAAACTAGAACTCCAGAGAATAGAACTAGATTAAGTAACACCACTAAACAATTGAAAGGAGAAATTCAAGGCATCAAAAATGAAACCATTAGTATACATATAACTAAATGAATTGACAAATGATAAGTATACAGATTATTTCTTGTAGAAAGTAACTAAAAGACTAAAAACACCCACCATTCAAAACCAATCGATCAGGAATGAAGATGGAAGCTGAGCCAAAAATAACACACAAAAAAGAAAAAGAAATATTGAACCAAGATAACGTGAAAATCCCCCCAATTACATTTATGGTACTTCAAAAGAGATATCCACTGAAATCAGTAAAATATAAACCCAAAGAAAGTTCCTGGGTTTGACCTAATTATAGGCAAAGTTCTAAACAATTTACCAAGAAAAGTCATAAAACTGACATCCTTCCCCAATGCTGAGTTCATACTAAAGCATGCACCTGGAATGTGAAATGTGGCATACGACATAATGATACCCAAACCACGTAAACCGTCTACCGAATTCTTGTCATATAGACCAGTATCACTATTGCCGGTGATATCAAAGTTATTTGAAAAGCTATTGCTGAAAAGGTTAAAACTTGTATTATAAGAAAGAAATTTTATTCCATCCCATCATATAACATAATTGAAAAATCGTTAGAAGAGAAAAAAGTCTGTTATTTCGTCTTTCTTGACGTAGCACATGCTTTTGATAAAGTTTTGCTAAAATGCCTTAAATATAAATTGAACAAAGTCGACCTAAACAATAGTAATAAGTAATGCATAAAATCATGCATAGAAACTATGAAAATTAAAGCATCACCTAAAAACCATTTGAAAAAATTGAGCTGCAATGCTGAAACTTCTCTACAAGATAACAAAACTATCATTTATTATTTTATAATAATTTGTTTTTGTAAATAATGAACTACCATTAACAGGCAATTTGAAATAAATAATGGTAAACACACATAATTGAGAAGTCTAGAAGTAAAAGGGTTCAAGTGTTTTTTTTTTTAAACACGAACCACAGTGTTCAATTCTTCTATAATTTGCTTGGTAAAATAATTCACTTGTTAAAAATATGCATCGAGCGACAAAAGTAAGAGCAATTCCATAAATCTGAAACTAGCGAGTTTAAAAAAAAAATCCGAAACAGGTCAATGTTTAAATTTAATTTCACATCTTTACACAACTTTTTATCATTGTATATATATCTTATATTCTTTGTCAAAGTGATTTCTTCCTCGTCGGTTTTTTAAGGTCATGATTTTGATAGATGTTTTAATTATCACTGTAAAGAAAACAATTTAAAATTTGCTGAAAAGTAAACGGCAAAAAGAATCCTATAAAATAACTTGCGTATTTTGAAAAAAATCCGAAAACAGTTCAATGTTTAAACTTAATTTCATATTGATTTACTTAACATTTTTGTATACAGGTTGTTCTTTGTCAAAGTAGTGGCATCGTCAGTATTTTTTTAAATAGCAACTAATAATTTTGCTTCATGATTTTGATTCGTTCTGTAATCATCAAATTACAGTAGGTCCTTACTTACAATAACCTCTTTCGCAATACTGAGAAAATGATTGTTGTATGTAAGGGACTAAAATTATTATATCGTCATTTTAACAGCTAAAAAATCTAATAAAATCATTAGAAAAAAATAAAGATTGTTCTTTAAAGAATTGATGATAACGTTATTTCTTTGACAAGAAACAGCCTGTATGTTAAGATGTTATGTCTAAAATATATGAAATTGAATTTAAAAATTAACCTGTTTTTAGATTATTTTCAAAACTTAATATGTAGTTTAAGATTTATCGAATTATTGTCGTATTTTTGCGGCTCGCTTTTGAATAATATTTTTCTCAACTTTTTTCTTCTCTAAACGGCTCACATTTTTATAGCGTCGTTTAGACAGATAAAAGACCTATCAAAGTCACGACCAAAGATTATTGGTTGCTATTTAAAAAAGAAAAACGATGACGTCTTACTACCTCTGTTAGGACCAAAATTCCTGTTCCACAAGTTAGTGGTTAATAAACAGGTTGTAACGCATTGTCTAATGCACAATCAAATATAAAACCTTTATTTATATTATAATAATTCTATTTTTTTTTTATTACAAAATTTAATCAAATCTCATTTTTGTTAAATTCATTCACATGATCCTATTCATTTCATTGAAGGTAATAAAATCTCGATACAAATTGGTAGTAAACTGAAACGAAAATAATTTTACATCAAGCATTAAAATGCTCGTTGTAAAGAAATAGTCGCAAATGTTTAAAATCAAATTAACGATTTCAATTTTAAAAGGTATTTAAACCGATTACTTAATAGTGAAGTTGCCAATCACATCTTGTTTACAGTCGCTTAGTAGATTATTTCATCAATTGCTTCCGCACGCTATCGGCTTTACTTACAAAGGCTTCCTCTGATAGCAACTGTCTAACAAAAAAGCTTTCATGCGATGATTTTGTAAGCGCCTAAAAGAAACTTTTCACAATTTCACCTTTTTTAATCAGAACTATTCCCAGCTGCTTTCCAAATAATTCCACGAGTTTTTTATTTTAAATTATACGGCTCCCACTCATAAAATGAATGAATGAATGTGCACATAAAATAAGACCGAATAAAGGAATCTTATAAGACACACGCGGAGCAGGAAGTAGTTGAGAAGTAGAAGGCCCAGCAGGAATACGATACAATACATCTCATAGTTCTCGGGAGGCCGATCACGGAGCCAACTGGAGAGATTGCCGAGCACCGGATGCATCGACATCGAAATTGGGAACTAGACGTGCGGAAAAACAAAGCACTTGATTTATTGGATAAAGGATTCACAATGTCACTTTGTTGCCAGACATCGGAAATTATGTTTACGGTCTTCAATATTTGCCATCAGATTATGAAATTTCACAACGGAAATATCTTTGAACTTTAATAGCGAAATAGTTCCACATACGAGTCTCGAGATCATTGTATTCCACAGTAATGATGCAATGGGGAGCAGATGTTGGGTATTGCGGTGAAATTTCTGAACTACTTCTCGCAACTGTCACATCTTCCCCTACGTAACTGCGGAGGTGATGTAATTCAAGTCGCATCGCATTTGATGTTGCTCTGGGAAAAATTGTGTCGGACATCATCAATTTGGGAAAATAATAATGAAAAACGTTTGTTGTTTCGTTGGGAAACCTCTTTTTGCCGATAACGAACTGAGTGCTTGTTGAGCCTTTGTTCCAGTTCGTCTTATTGTTAAAGGAGGCTCATCTCGGAGCTATATTAAAAACAAGCCATTATGCCGTGGATTCTTACACGCTGCGTGCGGAATAACAACGGGGGGGTTTGATGAGGGTGGAAATTAAAAACCACCATTGTACGGACAATTGATTACACTACTAATTGCCAAGCTTTACATTCATCCCTAACGTTTATTAAGGACTCCAGTTTAATCTCTTTTCGAGGATGTACTCTGATACTTTTCGGAGGTTCTTACGTTTTAATTAAGACGCGAATATTGACTCTATAATGTCACGGAAATATTTGCCGAAAGTGATAAACGTTCAACTTGATTTTAATTAAATGAAATTTTGATCAGATGCCATTATTGAATCAGAGAGGAACAACGAGTAATGGTAAGTAAACAGTATTTGGATAATTCATTTTAGTTGCAGCATGTAATTTGAACAAAAAAACAAAATTTTACAAAATTTTAAATTGCTAACTATTTGTTTTCAAAATATGTTATTAAATTTTTGCTCAACTTGATATTTGTAAATTATTTTTTATTACAGCTGGGGGTTGGAGGCATACAAAGAATAGCCTTTTAGTCGCGAAATTTACTTAATTCTTACAAACCGTACCAATTTTAATCAAACTTTTAAAAAAATATTTATAATACAGTGAAACCTCCTTATGATGGCCACTTGTAGTTCTACCCATATTTCTGCTCTACCAAGCAAGAAGGTCGTATCTGCATATTTAACAGTTTCGAATGAAGATTAATGTTTTTTGCCGCTTCTTTTCATGTTTCGTGACAAAAATTTTGCAAATTTGTTAAATTTTTTCATTTATTCTTTCCCCATGGCATTTTTTTTTGTATCCTACTTAACAAAAAAATAGCAGTTACGATTTTAATCACTAGTAATTTCAATACCAAATTTTGGTTTTTTGTTTGAGAATTCCTCGTCCACGTTGCTTGAAAATTGGCTCTGGTTAGGCACTTTTTCAAATTTTGATAGTATAAAATTTAACTTTATGAACGGCGAGTCGAAATAATTTTTATAATGTAATAATTTTCCTTTCCTCCTATTTTAAACTGTAAAAACACTACATTTTCGAGATAATGCATCTTTGTGATGTTAAATCGGTCACAGTGAAGAAATGCTGCAGTTTCCAACAATAACTTTTTTGGAATTAGCATTTTCCACACATCCTTTAAAGTGCTCAAAATCTTAAATTCTCTTCTTTCATCAGAACAATAAAATAAATATGTTATAGACGATTCTGTAAAATTCAATAAGTAAATATTTTATAAATATTTTGAGCACAGTAGATAATTTCGCGACGACCGTCAAGGCTCAAAAATTTATAAGACACGAACAACCGTAAAATAGAAAGTATTGACTTAACGAGTTGAAATTTTTAGAATCGTTAGATCAATATGTCTTAAATCAGCATAAAAAATTCAAAAAAGATTAAATAATTATTAAGCAAAATAAAACTTGTTCTCAAGCGGCCTTTACACGAGTCAAGTAGCTAATGCAAGTTAGAGTTTGACTAAAGATATTCTGCGTTTATTACTGTGCCTTTTACAATACTATAAGTGATCCGGCCATAAAAGTAGGTAAGCCGTAATAATCAACATGGGCAGAAGTGGCCAGGGCTGTATTTGGTAAATTTTTATAAATTTCTTGATGCTTAGATATAAATATGAGTAAACATTAAACCTCTTCTAATAATTAGGTAGGTATGTGGGGTTATTGATTAACTTAGATACTTGATGAATTCTATGACTTGTATTTGATTATTTGTTCTGAACTTAACTAAAGTTGAAATATTTAAGTACGGTTCTGAAGTATCTGCAAAAATATTTTTTAAAGCAACCAGCTTTGTGGCACCCTGCAGTGAACCCTCATTATCATCAGTAAAAGTTGATTGCGGTTTAAAGTCATAAACGCAGAATATCTTTAGACAAACTCTACTTGAGCAGGTAACAAAATTGAGGTACTTGCATCATGTAGACAACTTGATTCAGTACTTGTATGTACAAGTGATCCACCACTTGCAAGTGAATATAAACGATTTGAGCAAGTAGGTTGCAAGTCATGATACTAGAACTGTACATACATACAAGGTATGATCACCCGGCGGACGAAAATGAGTTGGTTTCGCGCATGACGTCACTAGGCGACAATCGTATTTGCCTACCTTATTATTAATAGGGAAACGAGCAAAATACAGACAAATTAAACATTGTCGTGCGAATAAACGGCAACGGAAATAAAAAAATAAACGTAATTTTGTTTTGTTTTATTGGGAATAATAGTTACATTATACACTTACCTAAAAATAAAATTACGTTAGCTAAAATAATTCAAAATGATATAACATGCTGTCTACTAGAATAGTAATGAAATAGGTTACCTAATTTGTTGTTTTAATTAATTTTCAATTCCGTCCAGTATGTGGTTGATGTAAATCTTTGTATAGAAATCTAATTCGAATTTAGGTAATATACAGTGTGTCCACGGATGGGGTTGACAAGAGAGAAATAAATTTTATTTTCAACTTTACGTCAAAAAGTTATTCTTTATGAAAAGTTTTGCTTGTCTCGGATAGTCATAAACAATTGCTAAAGTTTATTAAAATATACAGAGTGTTCTAAAAATTACAAAACATAAAATTGACTTAAGCAAAGTAGTCTTATTTTTTATTGTTGTAAAAAATGTTATTTCAGAAAGTTATTTCAAAACTTAATAAAATCTTTGTTTTATGTACAAATGCGGTCGTGTGGTGTGAAATATTTTATGATAAAATTATTGGCCTATATTTTATAGAAGGAAATTTGAACCAACATGTTTATACGCATATTTTTGAAACATTCGTCCTACCGTTTTTAAACACCTTGGAACCGAACATAGAAAATAGTATCATTTGGCAGCAAGGCGGATGTTCTGCCCATTCCAGTCTTCCAGAGAAGGAATGGTGAACTCAACATTTCGGAGATAGGTGGACAGGAAGATTTGGTCCAGTTCGCCTAATCTCACTCCGCTTGACCTTTTTTATGGGGAGTTTTAAAACAAAAAATTTACAAAGATGACCTGCTGCATGACCGGGAAGTATTAAAAGTGAGAATACGGAATGCCGTTAATAAAATTAACTTGTATGATAAATTTCTAAAAAGAATTTAAAAATGTGTCGCGATCGGAGTAATTTTCCTCAAAATAATTTTATTTGTATTAGATTTAAAATTTGAATATCATTGTAAATAAAATTAATTATCGGTATAAATTAGTTGTAATTGTTTAAACAATATAAATAATTAAATTCGCCTATCGGAATATTTCTGATTGCAAATAACGTACTATAAGAAGTTGAAAAAAATTCAAATCCGACCTGTTTCTAAGAATTTCGAAGACCGAATCTTTAATGACTCAACTATTTATATCTTCCGTTTTCATTAACCGGTGATCTATGCTTTTCGTTGTATAATAATCATCCGTTGCATATTCGTCCATTTGGTCACAAACAGTTACTACATTAAATCATATCTGTCGGCCTGCAGCTCTATTTGCGACATTTATGTGCTTGGATGTCTATCAGTGTCACCAGGTCATAACTTTTGAAAACATTAAATTATTGGTAGTAAAGTATGATGACGTAGAGCTATAGATTGAAACATATTTCTAGATATGCATAGTGTGTAAGACTTAGTACATAGTGCAAAGGTTTAGCTACAAGTGAGCAAACGGTCCTTTTCGTTACAAATTTATCTACATAATTAAATTCGTTACCAATAAGCTAAACAAATCGGTCGCTAAATGGTTAAGATTCAAAAAAAAAATTAAAAACAAAGATCTTTTTAATATTCACTGGCATTTCATTGGTAGTAAATGATAGCAAATCGATAGTTATTGATTTATACATTACGATCGAAAACTTTTATACATTTCTTCGAAGAAACCCTAACAGGGGAAAGATATTTGGGATTTTGATGAAATTACCTCATGCTGACGGAAAATTTTCCAAATAAAAATGATTCTATTATATAAATGACAGTATCTGGTGCCAGCAAGACGGTGTTCTCCCATATTTGCGCGTTCCGTTCGCAATTTCTTGAATAACTACTCACCTGGGAGGTGGATTAGCAGACGAGGATCCATAGAGTGGCCCCCAAAGTCACCAGATCCTGTTTGTTCACTTTTTAAGCGGTCACTTAAAGCCAAAGGTGTATGTCAACTGACCACAAAATCCACAGGATTTGAATTAAATACGAAAAGAGCAGAATTAGTAAAGAAGTGATTCATAGTAAGAAAAATTTGTAAATAGGGTCCGTTATTGTCAAGAGACCGGTTGATTTTTGTTACTAATAAATTTTATGTTTTGTAATTTTCAATTGTGTTTGGGCCAATATTTGAAAAAGCCATCAAGATCATGGAAAAATATGGGGGACTATTTAAAATAAAATACCTCAAAAACAAATAATGTTTGGGAATTAAGTTTTGTGTAAGAATGTAGGTACAGCTTGATTATCAATAAATTGGACTCGACAAGTATGGTGGGTTGCATTGGTTTCCCAAGATTTACATTGGAAGGTAGTCTAAAGCAGGTAACTCTAAACGGAATTCCTTTACGAGAAACGTCGAACTGGAAATGTGTTCTTTTGTAAGAAATGCATTTATACTGGAAGGTTTCAGGTAGTTTACAAATTCGTTCGTCGTTCAATGCATATTGACATATTTTTAAATTTATATCTATTAACCACAATGTTATCGTTTGAGGGAGTTCTTCTAAGACAGTTATTTTAGTCGATATCTAAGGTTTTAATACATTTTAATAAAAGCGTGTTTTGAAAAAAAGATGTCTTGCTATAAATTATTTTATTGGCTTTTTTTAGTCTTGGACCGGCGAATTCTAATAATCTTCCCTGACCAAGGAATGGTTCCGCACCGTATGGGGTTCTCGACCTACAATTGAAATAAATGCTTGTAAAAATATAAACTGTTTGTTTGTATTCCGAATTCGAAATCGGCGTCAGTACGACCAAAAAATATTGAGAGTTTTAATAATGAATTTGCTAAATAATTATGAATTAAAAAAATATTGTTTTGCTTTTATTTATTTTTAATGAATAATGAATTATATCGATACCTCAGTTTTACAGTGTAACAAGTCAAAAAATAAATAATCATTTTTGTGTAAAGCACACCATTTAAAGGCAAAAATTGTATTTTATTCAATTCAAAAGAGTATAGGAGTATAGTAAGTCGAATTTTCAAAATTCGTTTGTAGATGACCTCAAAACGAAATTTTGCACAAAGTTCAATAATGTAACAACTCAATTTTTTGTGTAAATTTTCAAAAGCGTAAGTGCTGTTAAGTCAATCATAAATTAATAATTAAGTTTGCCAATTATTATCCGTAATTTCCTTAAACAACTATTAATTTTCTTAAATGCGATTACCTCAAAACTCCATCATATGATTAAAAGTAAAAGATTGGGGCGAAAATATCTTGATCTCATTTATAAAATAGTTTTCTGACGAAATAAAAATTTGATTAAAATAATCTTTTTTATTGAACGATAATATTGTGGTTAATACATATAAATTTAAAAATGATTATGCGTTGACCGACGAACGAATTTTTAAAAGCTTCAACTCCGTTTACGGTTACCTGCTTTAGGGCTCGTCCAGACAGAGGCGATATTACGCTCGGGACCTAATGGTCTCGGCCAAATTGACATTCTCACAAGCCATAAAAACACGTTACATATCGATTGCATGATCTATACTTGGACATATTTAAACGTTGTTTTGAAAAGCTTTAAAAAAATATAAAGATCTGGACACTTTTTATTGCAATTTTTATGGTTTGGTTTGTTCAATGTCATTGTTTGATTTTACATTTCCTAATAATCCAAGTAGCAAATTGCACCAGGCGCGGTCTTACTATTAACAGAAACGTATCGTAAATTTTATTGATGCCGATATTATATCTGTAAATTATTTTTTCGTTGTGTTGTTCTCTGTACGCAAAAATTGAAATGTCATAAACTTAAATTCTGTTTTGTTCTCCCCACTTTCTTTACGACTATTTAACCAAATATAGAAAAATTTTGGATTTGGAATTCATTTTCGGTGTTTAACTTGAATAAGGTGAAACGTTTGTGTTTTAATTGCAACCTAGTAAAAATGGGACGTTCTGCGGGACAATCCGATTCCACAGTTGAGACGCGTTCTAAAATTGTAACATTATGGGAACAAGTTAAACACCGAAAATGAATGAATTTTTACAAGCATTTATTTCAATTGTAGGTCGAGAGCCCCATACGGTGCGGAACCATTCCTCGGTCAGGGAAGATTATTAGAATTCGCCGGTCCAAGACTAAAAAAAGCCAATAAAATAATTTATAGTAAGATATTTTTTTTTTTCAAAACACGCTTTTATTAAAATGTATTAAAACCTTAGATATCGAATAAAATAACTGTCTTAGAAGAACTCCCTCAAACGATAACATTGTGGTTAATAGATATAAATTTTAAAATATGTCAATATGCATTGAACGACGAACGAATTTTTAAACTACCTGAAACCTTCCAGTATAAATGCATTTCTTACAAAAGAACACATTTCCAGTTCGACGTTTCTCGTAAAGGAATTCCGTTGAGTTACCTGCTTTAGACTACCTTCCAATCTAAATCTTGGGAAACCAATGCAACCCACCATACTTGTCGAGTCCAATTTATTGATAATCAAGCTGTACTATGTTTTATTACAAAAACTGTAATGTTTTCTGATCAATTGCTTTACTATACTTTATAATCAAAACTAAATAATATTAAAATCTAATCATATTCCTCCGATTGTACATACGACACCACAGAAACACTTTAATTTCAGTATCATCAACAGAAAAAAGATGTACCTAAAAGGAAACTATGATTTTAAAAAGCACCCCATTTTTAGGGTTCCGTACCTTAAAAGGAAAAAACGGAACCCGTATAAGATCACTTTGGTGTCCGTCCGTTTGTCAGAGGGGTTTTTCTCGAAAACTAAGTAGAAACTTGAAATTTGGCGTAATGATAGATCTTGATGCGCACATATATCGCTCATAATAACTACATAAAAATTTATTTTTAGATTAATATGGGGGTCAGTTTGGTACCAATGAAAAAAAGTTTAAATTAACATATATCATTTGAAATAGCTAACTGTAAGGAGTCTAAAAATACTTTTTTTTACAATTTTAAGTTCAGTGGTCTTAATGATATAGCTAAAAATGTGCAGAAAATGACCGTTCCCTCCCCCTGTTCTTCTAGGTTTCTAAAGCTAAAATTTTGATTTTAATAGTGTTAGTAGATATTAAGCCATAGATTACAGGCAAACTGCGTAGAATATCGACAATGTATTAGTTGCGGGAAAATTGTTGTTTTAGTACGGAACCCCAATTGTGGGAGCCTGACTCGCTCTTGGCCGATTTTTTACTGTAATAGCATCAAAAAAAATATTTAAGGAGAAAACAATATTTCCAATTATTTTCAAGAATTTTAGTCAGTGCACGAATCCCATAATGATATTTTCAAATTTATAAATTATGTTATATTATATTATATTACATTTTTCAAAAGACACTGCTTCCCAATGAAACAGACTGTCACAAATCCGCTGACCCCCTCCCAACCTTAAACTTGTGACATCATTTATAGAATGAGAAGTACTTGACTTTAATATGTATTTGCACTTTTTACATTAAATCTTGTGAGATATTAAAAATAAACAACAACTTTTGTTGTAGGGTAGATTGTTATTATGACATATTAACAAAACAAAATAATTTTATGAGCACAGTTTTAAGAAAGATTCCTCGTCTGCATCCCAGATAATTTAGTAGCTATAATAAAAACAGTACTTATGTGCAACTTACTTTAGAAAGTAATTTCAGCGTTGGCCTCTAACACAGCGCAATCTTTAAAGCCACTATCCTCGTGATAACTTTTACAGCTCCCTTGCTAACACGTTTCAATTTTACTACAATAGTTTCGGTTTTGCTGCGCAATACACTTACTAATGTTTCTCCCTATTATACCGCCGGCAACCCTTAACTTTCAAATTTCCGTCATACAGCGGAAAATGTATTTCCAAATAATTAAACCGGCCCAAATAAAAGAAAAACAAAGACCCGTCTCGAAGATATAAAATTTTATAACCGGGGGAAGGAAGTAGTATTTTAACAAAAGCAATTTACACGTGTCAAGAAATTTATGGATTTAATTTAAAATATAACAGGAGGGTACGGAAGAAATAAAACTTATGCTACAGTTTCTGTAAATTTAAAAAAGAATTTTTACTTTTCGGCATAATTTAATTAAATTAGCAGGAGTAAAATCGCATTGTTGATGAAGAAATATTCTTGCATTTATACGACCTTTTCAATGCAGAAAGCTTCAAGATTTCTTGAAACCGTAATCCTAGAGTGCAGCCCATCAAGTAATGGAAATTATATTACCTAAGGGTCGGAGTGAAAATGCAATTTCCTTACGACGCTTCAGAGATTTTATATAGACTTGATTTCTGAAGCATTTCATGTGAAATTTTAGCGTTATTGGGTTTACTTTAAACTTAACTCCGCCTTTATACTGATATAAATACATTAAACAACTGTCGCACAAATAAATTGCTTTCGTGAAAAATTTATTATGATACTCGAATAAAGTTCGTGGAGTCAAAACACCGTGTTCCGGTGATTATTATTGAAATTGAACAGTTCCGAACAGCTGCAGCAAAACCAGTAATAAATTGAACTGAAATTTTTCTTTATTACCGCAAACTTACATCTTTTAGAGCCACTCTCAAAAGGTATTTGAATTTATTTAAGCCGAATATCAACGTTTTGTTAATGGTGCCGTAAATTTCAATTTTAATGAGTACTTACACCCAGTAATCCGAAAATAGTACTAATGCGGCAATAATGCCAAAATAAAACCGGATCGTTATTAATGGTTTTTGTGGCCACCTTAGTCAGTGGTCGGAGCTGGATTAACACAACTGTCGCTGTAATTGTCAAATAAATCTTCGAATTAATCATGCAATTTGTCGTAAAAAGATTGAAGGCGCCATTGAAAGTTGTTGATTTAAGAAACTTATTTTTTAGTGTCGCTTCTCTTTTTAATACTTTCTAATTGCTCAATAATTAGTTAAATAAATTGAAGAAAATAAAAAACCAAGCTTTACTCTGGGCGCTCTGTTGCATGAGAAGATTCAAACTGTTTGAAACCATCAGAAAACATGCCTCAGAGTATAATGAACAAAATCATCGGATCATTTGAACGAACTACTTTTTAACTCTTTATTTAAAAGACAGTTACCTCGTACGTAACGTAACGTACGGCGATGAGATTATCACCTTTCTTAGATAGCAAGTACAGAATACTAAGAAAAATCTACATATATTACGTAGTACAGGGTCCTTCAACGTTAATGGTTACTTCAACAAAAAAAAATCTCAACTTTGAAGATATTACTATGAAAATTTGGCTATGTATTTAGTTATTAATACGCTACGATCTGATGTTAATTCCGTTTTCAGTTGTTATCATCTAGCACCGCGACGCTTATTTATGTAATTTTTTATGGATTTTTTGAGCTTTTCATGTCACGAATCTTATACAGTAGAGCGTCGATTATCCGAACTAATTGGGACCGACTACCGTTCGTATAATCGAAAATTCGGATGACCGAACAGTCATAGTTTATGAACACTAAAACGCTCAAAATGATAGAATATAAACATATTATATTAAACAACAAATAATATTTCAATCACATTATAATGTAATGTAATGGCAAAGTTAACGACGATTCGGATAATTGACGTTCGGATAATCGACGCTCTACTGTATTTATAATTATTTTAATACCAATAAAAATATCAAAATCAGCTTTTTATTTAAATTCACCGTTATTTAAATTAGAAATCCTGCGATGTCAGTAAGAAATATTATTTACAACTTTCAAGTCACAACCAATGAATCAGGTAAAGGTTGTAAAATTACAAAGCTTTTTGAAAAAACAAGATGACCCTGAGATGCCAGGTAGTAACCGCACACGTTCGGTATCAGAAATATGAGATTTACAAAAAATCACCGAAACACTGACTGCTGGTCGCTTCAATAACTAAACACAACTAATATGAACACGGTGTAATGTAAAAACTTAGATTGAGTGTTTAACCGAACTCTTTATAAGAAATACTAAGAAGTCATTATGGGTAGAAAGCGTTTATTTTTAATCCGGACCTGATAACCCCAGGTTGCAGTACGGTCTGATTTACAACCCCTCCTACGTTCGGCCATTATTTGCGGTGTGGTAGATTAACCACTATAAAAGCCTGTTGTTCAGATACCGTTTAACTTTCAGAATTTAAAACATTAAAAACAATCCACACTTTGACACATGAACACGTGGAATTATGAAATGAAGTTGATAATATTTCTCCCTCCTGGATCAAATCGGTCTGTTAGCTAAGGTTCCGCAGAAGCAGTGGCCCTCTGTCATTATTTATGGGGCCCCAAAGGATATTGAGGCGAAGGATATTGACAGTCGTTTAGATGACCTGCTCCCCTCGACTATTGGTAAAGGGTTCATGAAAGTGGCCTTCAAGGTGGGACGTGCCACGGACCTGACGAATAATTGGGTCATCCAGGTTGACCCTGAGGCTAGGAAAGCCATCCTCTCCTGGGACAAAATCAGCCTTGGTTGGACTTCTTGTCGTGTCCGAGATTATATCCGTGTGACCCGGTGCTTCAACTGTCAGCGCTTTGGTCATGTTAGTAAGCACTGCAAGTCTGCTGAACAGTGTGGCTATTGTGCTTCCTTGGAGCACCCTTCTAAGTCCTGCCCCTCCTTTGATGATTCTTCTAAATATAGCTGTTCCAATTGTATTCGTTCTGGTTCCCGTTCCTCCACTCAGCATGATACATCTAGCCAATCCTGTCCAATCTACCGTCATCGATATGCTGACCTAATCAATAATACGCTATTTGATGAGTAACGTCCTTATCCTACAAGCTAACCTGCAGAAGTGTAAAGCTGCTACTGCTGAAACCATCCGGTATGTTCTTCAAAATAATATTCATGTTGCCCTGCTGCAAGAGCCTTATACCTATCGTCGCAACCAACGTTACTATATGCCAGGCTTAATGGGTCTACGCCTTGTTGCTGACAATTCCTCTCAATTCCGTTCTGCCATCCTCATCAATGACTCCCAGTTTGATGTCCTTTATCTTCATCACCTTTCCTCTGAAAACCTTACTACTATTCTCATCTCTGGGTCCTCCCTTGAATTATATTTCATTTGTGCCTATCTTCCCCCTGCTTCGCCCATTCCCAATGACCTTATGGCAGTTCAAGAAGCCCTTGCTGAACTTGAAGGGAAATCTATTTATCTATGCGGGGATTTCAATGCTAGATCTACCATCTGGCATGATCATCTCTGTAACTGCCGCTCTGTATATGTTGAAGAGTTCATCCTGACGAATGGCCTCTGTGTCCTCAATGAACCTGGAACGCTGCCTACGTTTGAGTCGAGAAATGGCAGCAGCTACATTGACCTATCGCTTTGTAGTCCGGACCTGACTAGCTTTACCTTTGACTGGAGCGTGATTGATGGCGTTAATTGTGCTGACCATCGGGCTATCACTTTTAGTCATAATTCAAGCAGAACTGCTCCTCAGATTGCCTCTATGCCGTCCTACTATTTGGATCAGTCTTCTATTCTACTGGAGGATATTGTAGTTCCACTTCGGTCCCTTGTGTATAATGTTAACCGTGACTGGCCTGTTTTATCATCACCGGCTGCTATTGATTCGAGCCTTGATGCTTTGTACAGTGGCCTCAATGCTATCATCAAGGACCATGCTCGACGAAGAAAGAGGTTCCCTTTTCGCCCGGATTGGTGGACTAATAAGGTGGATCGTTTCCGCCTCATTTATTTGTACCGGAAAAAATGTTTATACAGAAATCGTATTGAAGTTGAAAGTAACCGACTCGCTGCCCTTATGGCTACAGCTAAGGAGAAGTATAATCTGGTGCTTAACAAAGCTAAGGAGGACTCATGGAAAAGCTTTGTTGAGAACGACCTTGCCAAAAATCCTTGGGGTGTTGTCTATCGCCTGGCTACAGATAAGTTTCATTCGCGAGGAATCCTGGGTTCTGTCCGAACCCCGGATCTGGACCACACCATTACTGTTCGCAACACCCTTATGTCCATCCTCCATTCTCTTTTGCCTGATGATGACCCTGCTACTAACAATGCACACCAAAAAATGCTTTATGGCAATTTTAGAGCTGTCGCCCCTGTCCCTAACTATGATGAAGCAGATTTCCCTGAGGAAGAGCTGGAGGCTATTATACAGCACATTCATTGTAAGAAGGCGCCCGGGCTGGATAACGTTAGAGGTTGCTTTGTTAAAATGATTCACCCGGAGATTGGACCCCTTCTGACTCGCTTGATGTCTGCCTGCCTGAAGGCTCGATATTTTCCCACCAGGTGGAAGCATGGTAATCTGAAAGCCCTATTGAAGGATTCAAGTGCGGATCCATCTACTGTGAAGAATTATAGACCAATCACTCTTCTTCCGGAGTATGGAAAAGTCTTGGAGAAAATTATTCATAACCGACTGGTTGACACTGCTGAGCCCTTCCATGCATTGAATCAATACGGTTTTGTGAAAGGAAGATCGACTACTGACGCCTTGATGGCGTATAAGGCGCTAATTACTGCTGCTGGCCCGTTGTATATTTTAACTATTTTTATAGATATTTCAGGTGCTTTCAATGATCTATGGTGGCCTGGACTTGTCCAGGCTTTCAGGGACAAGGGAGTCTCTGGGGCAATCATTGCTATTATTGTGAGTTACCTAAATGGCCGGAAGGTGGAACTGTCTTCAACCAATACCACTGTGATGAAGACCTGTTCTAAAGGCTGTCCTCAAGGGTCGGTATTGGGCCCGACTCTTTGGAATTGTATTGTGGATATCTTACTTGCGGAGCGTCTTCCCGATGGCTGTGATGTTATTGCATATGCAGACGACCTCACCTTTGTTGTGACGTCTGATACCAGAGCTGGTCTGCGGCTCCGCTCTAAGCAGTGTCTGGACATTCTGCAATGCTGGGCTGAGTCTCAAAAGTTGACTATTTCGACTGCTAAATCTACATTCATGGTTAACCGCTCTCCACCGCGTGTTCATCATCGTGACCTGGTTCTAATGATTGGTAACTCTCGGATCCGGCAATCTATGTGCGTAAAGTACCTGGGCGTTATGGTTGATCGTGGCTTAACTTTCGAAATACATGCTGGATATCTTCAAAGGAAAATTCGGGTGTTTATTGGCGCTCTGAAACGTAAGTGCAGAACCTCGTGGGATCTGGACGTCTCTGCTTCCCTCCACACTATCTATCGATGTGCCATTATACCGATTGCCAGTCATGGTGCTGAGATGTGGCAGCACAGACTTCGGATGGTGAAGGTACGGCGAAAGATTGATTCCATCTACGGACTTTGCTGTAGAGCTATATGTAAAGGCTACAGCTCCCTATCCAATGATGCTGCGGGTGTCTTGGCCGGGATTCCTCCGTTGGACCTGGAGATCCAAAAGAGGACTTGTCTCCGAAGTCTTTGCAGATTTGGATCTGCTCCGTTTGAGGACGATGTCCTTCTTAGCGTCGACTTCCCTAGCTGCGCTCATGCTAGTGAATATTTAACGTTACGGATTCAAGACCGGTGGCAGGAGCGATGGGATGTCTCTACCAAGGGGCGGATTACCCAGCGCTTCCTTCCACTGGTACCAAATGCTGCTCGTTACCTATCCTTTATTACAACGCAGCTACTCTCCGGTCATGGTAACTTTGCCGTCCACCTTCACAGAATTGGAAAATGGGAGCACCCGAATTGCTCTGTGTGTCCTACGGAAGTGGACGACCCTGCCCATCGCCTTTTTACATGCCCTCTTTTCAATGAAGCCCGAATTGATCTGCAGGTTGTACTCCAACCTTGGCCCCCGCCAGCGGAACGCCTGTTCCTGGTGGACCCGGCCTTACTTCGACCATTTACGGTGGCCATTGAATGACTTGCCGGCCACTTGCGACATTGCCTACTACCTGGAAACGCTGATGGTACCACTTTAAAGATGACTTGACCTGCAACACACTCATTGCACCTTTAAGAAGCCCTGGTGCCATCATACTACTACTCTCCTACCCAGAGGACTGCCCTTTCCGTTTTTGATGGGCAACCCAGCCATAATTTATTATAATACTTTTTACTAGCTTTACATCTATATATTTAAGTTTCTTCTCATTTTTGTAATCCTTATTTTCTGTCTTTGAGCGTCCAATTTGATGCTACAATTTTTGCAAATACATGCGCCGCTTGGCGCCTTTTGTTGTTTTTTTTGATAATATTTCAAATTTTCGGCATTGCCAACAGAATTTCTTTGGTTATTTTTCCCCTAAATTTATGTTATATTCTAAAAGTTGAACGGTATCTGAACAACAGACCCGATGCTATTTAATTACGTAAATGTTTGTTGGAAGTTTTGTTGAATTTATTAATTAATTTTTAATCTAAAACGCGTTTAAAAAAATTTAAACAAAAACATTTTTGCGACTTACAATATGAAATTAAACGCTGTAGGTAAATTTTGCAAAAAAATTTATTCTCGAGTTTTCAAAAATTGTACGTTTTTTCTTTGTTACAACGTCTGGCTTATCATAGGAAAAAGTAATACTACCATTTTTTAGTCGTACATCACACCATGAAATAAACAAAATTTGAAGATAATAATTTAATATTTGTGACCAATTTTTGAAAAACCCTGTATATAGAAGGTAAGAAATTATAGAATTATTTGTACAAAAATTTGCATTTTTTTACTTGGTTTCTGTATTTGCTAGCTCTGAAGTATACTTCATCTCATTTCCGAACCGTTAGCTATTACGTATGATGTAACTGATTTTGAAATGAAGAGTTAAAATTTGTTCGTTCAAAAGATCCGAGGAATTTTTTCATTATACTGCGGGAAATGTTTCCTGATAGTTTCAAACAGTTTGAATCTGTTCATGCAACAGACCGGGATCTATCACAAACATGACGAAGCACATTTAACATGCATTGAAAGGTGGTAATGGGATAATTTCTTGCAAATAATGTAACATAGGGTTGTTTTTAATTTATAATCTTACCCTAAATGTTAGTTCTTCAGCTTTTGTATTTTTTAGAACTAACAGATATGATCGGTTTATCATTTGATACTTTTAATGAATTATTCAAAATTACTAGGTATGAATTTTTTTTTTTTTTTTAATGCGGGGATCCCCTTAACCGGACCACCGTCCTTTGGGTCTACCCGCTAAACCTCACCCCCTCGCCACCCACCCACACCCTGGCAACCGCCCTTACGAAATTGAATTGCATGTATTGAATGAAACTTAACAGGTGACATTTAATATTAACCATTAGAGATCTAAATGTTATTTGTTTGAATTACAGAACTACACCTACCTTGAGATGATACAAAACGGATAGGAGTATTATTTTTCGAGAAACTAAAAAAAATGAATAAAAGAATCGTTTTTAAGTTATGATCATCTAAATTTCTGGCAGTCTTGAGCTAAAAAATTTAGTTTCTACAGTTTTGCGTTAAATAAATCTATAGTTTTTAACGTTATTAACTTCTCGAAACACAAGCAAACAGACAGACAGTAGAATTTAATAGTGGCTATGTGCCATTAAAAGCTGAGCTTCTAAGAGACCATTGTTTGAAGGTTTACAAAAGATTCTTACTTGCAGGCTTGTTTAAATTTAAAATTGCTACTACTTGTTGGTAAATGAGGACATGAATATACCACTAACACCTATTTCACGTCTTTGCATTGTAATATGGCAAAGACAAACTGATTAAAATTCTTCGCGAAACTTTGCTGCAGATTAAATACGTTAAACCCATCCAACGAGGAATAACGACTGCTCTATAAAATATCACTCTGTTCCTCAAATAAAACTAACCAATTGAGTCAAGTTTAATATTTCAGGAGCAAATTCATTTTATAGCCACGATAAACCAATATCTTCATTTAATAAAAAATTCATCTCACATGCTGAAACGAAAATATGAGTCGAATTGTAAAATTCAGCTGCAATTTATTACGGACGTTTGCTTTTCCGAACCGGAATCGACGCATGCGGGGGATTTAATCTCCTGTAATTTGCGATCAGGTTATTTCTCATCTCGAAGATAATTTTCAGAGATAGTGCGCACGCTAAACCTCGCTTATCTTTAATAACGTATGCATTTTCTCGACAAGAAATGCGCGTAATTTGATCTAAACTTTCGTCTTGACACCTTTAATGTTGTATAACAGTGAGGCATGGTCGGTCGCAAGTATCATTATTTCAATTTTAAAGAGTAATAGCCGTCGAGTTCGCCTCATTATGTAGCACTTGAGCCCCACGGCCATGTTATAATTACTCGGCAGCTGCTCTAGGACAATAGCTATGAAGTGCTCCTCTTGAAAGCTGCGTACTTATATTGTTTGGCTCTCAGCTATGCATTTATAATCGTTCGAGTGATGCTATCTGAATTTATTACGTATTCATAACTCTATTTATATTTTATGCCACAGACCGTTCCATTCTCTCTGTAAGTACGCATACATTGTCATATTATCAATCAACGATGGACTGAAATGAAAACAATCGATATGCACGTGTTGTTTGGTGAAAAGTTCATTCATTAAAAGTTTATGAAAGTGAAATTTCAAATTAAAACGTTTCACTTATTTCGAATAGTACGAGGCACGAAATTTATCGAAGCGGTGATTAATTGGATAAAAAATTGTTGCACGCATGGTACAAAATTAAAGTGAAGTTATATTCAAGGCAATCATAAATTAAGTCGCGATAAGAGACTCGCAAGGAACGACGAAATGGTAACCGGAAGGACGTGAGAATACAGGAAGGACATAGTGCGATATACGGTTCATTTTGGCTCCTGGGTTTCTACTACGTTCTATCTCATTATTCAGGGGTTGCTCAAGATTATATTTAGTGACTTGTTGTTCCTGATGACATTTAATTAATATTTTAGAGCGTCTGGTTTAGTTGGTAAAGTTATACTGTTTGTAGTTTAAAAAGTTGTTAAGTAATGAATCCGCTATACTAATTGAGTTCTATTAATTACCAGTTACTCCGGTATCGCTACAAAACTCTCTTAACTTCCATGCTGCAGTATTGATAACGTGATTCTTTTTAGTTTTCTAAATTTATACAAATTATCATGGATTTATAGTTATATTTAAAGAAACGTATGATAAAGATATCTATTAAATGTGTAAGTTTGTTGAATCTGGAACTTGCTGGACTTTATTGCTCGTAAATAATCCTGTATAATAGAAAACTGAAATAAAAGATACTGAAAGTAATTGAAATTAGTCATTACATAGTTCATTATAAGTTCAATTTTATACGCAAACCATAATTATACAAGTCCTATAAATAGTAAACCAGAAAATTGATTGGTATTGTTCGTTTCAAGCTTTATAAACGAACCTTATTTGAATGCTATATGCTGTGGCGCAAGACAAAAAGCCAATCGATAAACGACCAAGTACTATTGAAATTGTTCTGTTCGAGAATAAATTGATTAATTAGGAAATATTTGCACAAAATGTTTGAAAAGAAATTGCAGTGAAAATGTTTTCAAATTAAATTAAATTTAGCAGTTGCTCTCTTATAAACGAATTATTTTTATGTTTGTTGGTACGTATTTGAAAAAGCTATACCAATTTCCGTTTAAAATTCGATGCGTTTTCTGTTATAATGTTATTTCCACAACCAAGAAAAGCTTTCAAATTTTTAAAAATGGAATAACACTTAAGTAATAATATTTCCTGTTCTTTAACAACAAAGTATTCAAAACAAATTACAGCAATTAATTGCTTGTAGGATTGCAATTTAATAGCTAAGCTATAATTAGAAATACCCCCTCATGAATGATTTATCATATTCGTTAGTTTAGATCAGTATGGTTATTGTACCGATATGGTTAAGGAAGGTTAGTAAGAAACTTCAATCGATGAAGCTTTTCTACTTTTCTACAGGTTGTCTATTATAAATGTCTGTGGTCCCAGTGAGCCAAGGAATTAGTTATATAAAAATAAGGGTTAAAACTAACAATAAGATTTATAAGGCACTTTAGAAGATTAAAGTCTTATTAGTAAATTTAAAACAAAACGTTTATTGTTGAAGGCAATATTTTTATTATTACATTTACTCATCGCCTTCTAGATCAGACATTTATAAACACTCTATATAAGTAAGCCAAGACAAAAATATGTTTTAAATTTATCTTACATCAAAGTTATATCTGTTTTTGATCCGTCTAATACATCTTGAAAACTGTAAATGCAAGTTATCATAGATTTAATAATTAGTTTCCCCTACTTTTATGTTTTAATATAATTATTAAATAGGCGTTACCTGCAACGAAATAAGCATCATTTCACATCAGATTTTTATTATGACAACAATGAATTGAAAAATGACACAATATTTTATTTAGTAACCATCAGTTTACCTTAGGTCACGATAGGATAGAGTGCCATACCCACGTGTTGTTCACGTGCAACTTGAAATTTGTAATTTCTACTGGTTACTATAATGGAGCATTTACACGTTGCAAGTGACTAACGCAAGTAGCTTGCAAGTGGATAATGCGCTTGCGTAGGTACTGAATCAGCTTACGCAAGTACTAAATCAAGTTGTCTATACGATGCAAGTACGTCAGTTTTGTTACCTGCGCAAGTAACTTGCGTTAGCTACTTGCAAGGTGTAAAGGCCGCATAAAATTAAGACGTTAGTCTTACTTGCTTTCTCGTATGAGTGGAGAAAGGTGGATAGGCGTCTTCAGCACGTGATCATTATATATTGTTGTAAAATAAAGTATAGTTGATTGTAAATGGCAGAGATAAAAATCAACGTCATTAAAAAATACAAATGATGACGAATATAAATTAATATGTTTCTCTTTTAATCAAATTCTAACTGGTCGCGAATCCATTTAATAATGAAATATCTGGGGTGAATTTTATGAATTACGTTAAGTCATACTCGAGATCATCATAATTGTTGAAAGTGGCCAACGATAGATGGCAAAGAATATAATATGGCAAAACATTGTAGTGTTTTTAGCTATAAGAAGCATGTTTTCATTTAGGTGTTTTCCGTTGTGGAGCAAAACCAAAATGTTTTAAGAGAAGGAAAGCGTTATTATTGAGGAAACCTTCATCTAGCTGCATGAATGTCGGTATTTTGTATCCACCGCGTTAGTAACCCCACATAAAATTAATACTAGACACAGTACTTCTTCACATTCCACAACGCTGGTGTCTCTATTCTAAAAGTTGGAGCAACCCGAAAAAGGCCATCACAAAAGCCAATTTAACAATCAGTTCATAAACGAAAACTTGACGATGTCTTTTAAGCAGCCGACATTTGTCAAAGTACTCTCATCGCTTCCCGAAGCTGTAAATACTGGTGTGACGTAATCGGTTTTTCGATAGCGAAGTGACACTATTCATTAAAATAAAAAAAAATTAAAAAAAAAATTAAAATATACAATCAATAAATAATGAAATAATCAATTTCAAATCGGTTAATAATGAAAAAATCTGAACATAAACTTTTTAAAACTAAAAGTTTATGTTGCAGCATACGTCCGTGCAAGCTCGTCATTGCTTGAAACGCGGTAGCAAGCGCCTACAGCGGGGTTAAGGAGTGGGGCCGAAGGGAAAACTGCAAATCGAGATCGCTAAGTAGAGGTATCACTGTACTTTTCCGTAAGATTTTATAAATAGGTACAAAGTACTAAATAATTCACAATACCTGCTTAACACCTTCAACACAGTGTAAAATTTCTGTGTAATGGTACAAGACAGAATTACTGCGCGAGCAAAAATACTTGTGAAACTGACACAGTTTAACAAGCGCTGAACTCTTTCTTCGCAAAAACCTATTCTTTGTATGCTTCAGAAAGAGCTTTTGTAGGTCAGGAAATAGGCGGTCACTAAATAAATTTGTTTCCTTCCCAATAGAACGTGCAAAACCCCTTCAACCGTCACAGCGCATAATGAATAAATTAAAACTGTTCATATGTAACTACATATTACATTACCAACTTACCCAAAGAAAATAAAACAAGGTTAAAAAATTCCTAACAATAATATCTTGATATTAACAACATAATTATTCAGTACAATGAAACTTTACGACCTATAAAATTTATAATCAACGCCGATAAAAAAACACTATACCGCAATTATGTTGCTCCTGGTGAAATTAATGTCTCAATTTTATAACGAAAAAGATTTTGTAAAACCTTACTGATCATCAATTTATTACAATAAATCCCGCTGTGAATTATTTGTTTGCTGTGATGGGCGAAAATTTAATGCTTGGAATTTACTGGGAAGCCGACGTGTGGCCGATGTAACCTTTCAAAAAAAATTAATCGACTTGGCTGAAAGTTCGACGGTGGTTTTCTAAGGAAGCATTAATTTTTAACAACTGTTTTAAAGGTAATCTTCGTTAAAAGCGACTTCTTAAAGGGTTTATCCGTGGTAAAACAGGCGTAGCGATCAATAAAGAATGCAGGGATGTTTTAAATTTCAGAAATGTTTTCATAATAAATTTAGATTAAATTTAGCACGGTGTTTTGTTAATTAAATGTTGCGGGTTATCGGTTCGATTTGGCTAAATGCAAATATTTCATAGAATTTACTGTGCGAGCGCAGTTGTTAATCTGTAATGGCCTGCAGCTATTTCAGATAATTCGGTTATATAACGTAATTATTTTCATTATTTACGTCGCCATAAGCCACAGGAAATGCGTTTCAATAATGATTTTATCTGCATTCAAGATTTATCTAGTCCGATCGCAGTTTATAATTGCGACTATTTTTTTCCGGATAAAAGAATTCTGAAATTACAAAAACCGCTCAGGCGATAAAATTGAAAAAGCAGATTTATGGCAATGGATTCGATTGTGTCGCTATGGATTAATTTATTGGCAGAAGCACAGGTTTAATTTAAAATCCTAACAGGCTAATTTATCACCGCGCTTCATGACTAAAATAATGATAGCAGCGAGGAATTTTCGAAATTCGCACTTTTCACTTTTTGCGGAGATGAATTAAAACCTCGGAATATCTCAGATTGAAAGAATTCAAATCACAAACGGACTGCGATTTATTTTTCTTGCGCTTTCATTACGGAAGCGGAGATTAAATGCCCTCTGGCCTCGAAAACATTATTAATAACGGCGGGCTGTGCATTTTAATTTTATGCAAAAACATCCACATAATTACAAAAAATAAATAACACTGTTTCTGAAAATTCCTCCATTAAAGAAATATTACACTTTTTATTAGAAAGTGTTATTTATTTTTATTAAAATGATTTTATTTACACATTAAGAGTTCAGTTTTTTACAAAATTTGTATAGGTATCTCCAACATTAATGGTCATCACTAAAATTGGTCTCAAATATTAATGTATTATCTTCAAATTTTGTTTATTTCATATAGTGATGTACGACCACAAACTGGTGGTATTAGTTTCTTTTTGTATAATAAACCAGATTTTGTAAAAAAGCAAAAGGGTATAATTTTGTAAAACTCAAAACTAAATTTTTTTTTGGAATTTACCTACAGCGTTTAATTTCATATTGGAAGTCCCAGCAATGTTTTGTTTAATTTTTTTTAACACCTTTTAGCCTAAAATCGATTAAAAATAAAATCGCTAAAACTCCCAACAAAGATTAAGTTTTTAAATAAATTTACCCAACTACAAATGACGATCGAATAATATATATGGGTACACAATATCTTAAAAATTTACGTTTTTTGGGAGGCACCGCATTAACTTTAGAAGATCCTGTATACATAATCTACTATTCAGCCTAAAGGTTGATGATATACTTCACCAGAATGAAATGAAAAATACATTTTTAATCAGTTTCAATTTTACATTTTCTTTCCTTTGAGGCAATTGCTCCTGATAAGTAGGTATATTTTCATACACTATATGACTATAATATGAAATGTTTCAATTATACTTTTTGTGAACAAATACTACTAATAACATTGAAATAAATTCTCAGAAAACAATTAATTAATTGTGAAATAGCTATTCACTTAATTAGTTTTAGCTATGAATCATATTTCCTTTTATAATTGCTACTTCTAAAATTTACGACAAATTTATTTAGCAACTTTTTTAGAAAAATTACAGCACTTATTATAATCCAGCAGTTCATTAGGTATAGTCAAAATTTTTATAATATAGGAAAAAGCAATTTACATATTCTGCAACACTTTACTTTGTAACTGCTTCTTCTGCATTTTCCATTAAAAAAATTATCAGAATATAAATTGCACGAACCACGTGAATAAAGCTTTAAATTACATTTTAATCTGCAATTTTATGAGTCCACATCCATTTCATTTCCCAAGACGACGATGTTTAATATCAAGTTTGGCTACGCAAATACAATTCACATGTACACAACGCTTACAAAACCATTTTAATCTCTTCATATTTGCGTATAATGGAAATTTAAACATTAATTTTAAAATAAAGCAAATACTTGTCGAGGTCTAATAACCAACCAGATGTAATTTGCTGCTGATGTTTGCCGCCAAGTCGCATTTACGAAATTTCCCTGATATATTTTACGCCAGTCTTCTGATGATATGTTGCGATTTATTTACATATTTAGGCCACAAAAGCTCTTTCCCTTTTCATGGAGCCCCTCCCATTCGCATCGCAAATATTGAGAGCTTCGTAATATTATGCGGCGAGAATAATTGACATCCATAAAGTTGACTTCTTGGATAGGCAACACTTATTGTACATAAGCTGTACAATTTGACTTCACGCATTTTTTCGGGAAGTGAAATATGTTGCTGAAATAGCGCACCAAATGGTAGAACATTTGTTATTTTTAGTATTAAAATATGAAAAAAGTGTTCATGTGATCTTCTTTATAACCATTTTATTTATTTTAATTTAACTTTATAATAAAACTTAAAAATATTAAACTTAAATTTGTCTTATTTACTTTAATTAAAATATTTCCTGGAATAATATTTTATTGGGTGTTACAAGGCGAATGAATGGCTTTTCGCGCTGCATATGATTGCATTATTGTCCACAATGTATAGCAAGATACGAGAACATTATATTCTTTATCAAAATTTTCATCAATATACGTGCGAGAAAATATAATACATAAATAGTTTTCTTAGTTGTCATTATAGAGAGTAGCTATTTTTTACGATATTATATCCCTAATTCATTCAATTTTTTATTTATTTGTTTCAATAAATGAAGATAACTAATAATATCAACAATAAACTGTTAGGACCACCCAACAAACGCAAGAAGCGGAACTTTTCTGTTGAAGAAAAAACTTCAATTTTAGATACATTTTAATTACTTTCAGAAAAATTCTCCAAATCCTTTAAATCGGAAAAAGTATAGTCAAGTGCAAAAACATAAGGTAATACTTAAGTCTTCACAATAAAATCTTAAAAATATTATCAATAATTTTGGCAGCATTCACTTCAATTTAATTATCATTTAATTTATTTCGATGTGTTGTCTATGTATTTATTTTTAGAGAGTTCTGTATGAGGCTAGTCGGAATTTCAACCAGCCAAAACTTATCACAGAGAACTATCTGTCAATGTCACAAATGAACAACAAAAAATAATAATAAGAAGAATTATTGTTCATTCCCTTTTTTTCGATGAGCTACTTTTTTCTTTAAGTTATGAAGCTTCAAATTTCAATTCAAAGTTAGGACTAAACTTACTCTTACCTAAAGAGAATTTCGTACAGTGTAATACTGACTAAAGGCAGGGCTACAACGGTTCATGCAATATTCACGTAACTACTCTATTTCTTCGTTGCGTTGAGTATAGTTAAAGTTTGATTGTTCCACCACTTGTCTCCACTACTACAAGTGCAAATTGTTTTACGGGCAACGAAAATGATCTATTTCAATTATTTAGAGCATTAAATCTTCTTTTCTTCTTCTATCTTCTGTCCAGCCCAAACCCTAGGACTTAGAAAGCTGAAATTTTGCAGAGAGGTTCCCTTTATGATGTTTACAAGGAATAAGGAAGAATATTTCGAAATTCAACCCCTAAAAGGGCGAAATGGGGGTTCAAATTTTGTATGAAAAAAAAAAATTAAATAGACATTTCGACTTTAAACTTCGTATGAGTATCTACTCCTAAAAACAAATAAGCAAACACATATTTCGTGATTTTCCAAAAATCAATCTCTTAGGGGGTGAAATGGGGTAAATAAACCTAAAAATTGATATGGGTGTCGTTATTGAGGTTTAGGACGTTGATTGCGAAAATGGCATTTATTTTGAAGTCCAAAACCCTGGGCATGACATAAAATTAAAGTAATCACTAAACCATTGCTTCAAAGTTATAAGGTCATTTTCATCCACCAGAGTCAACTCTCTGATCCTTTAATACTTTGAGAGAAATACAAATACAGTCTCTCGGAAGACATTAAATGACAACAGGAGAGAGAATTGCAAGATAGACGAAGTGCACAATAGATGCTTCATATTGATCGAGGATGCAGTGTTAGCACAACCAGAACAAAACTTGGCACAATACGGATTGCCTTAGTAAAAATATCTGCAGCAACTTTCGGTAATCGAAAATATATGAGGAAGACCAATTATGATCCCCGTGCCCTGAGAGAGGTGGTGTCGTCTAATGAGGAGTTACTGACGGATGAACAGGTTTACGTTTATCAGCAGATCCTTGGCAATATTGAGAAAGGAATTGGGCAAATATTTTTTCTGGATGTTCCTGGTGCCACTGGAAAAACCTTCCTTATCAATTTGTTATTGGCAAAAGTAAGGAGTAATCGTGGCATCGCCTTAGCCGTCGCATCGTCAGAAATCGCAACACTGTTGGAGGGAGGCAAGACAGCTCACGCTGCTTTCAAGCTGCTGGTAAATCTCATCCATGTCAAAACTCCACTCTGCAACATTTCAAAACAAAGTAATGCGGCCCAAGTGCTGCGCGATTGTAAACTTATAGTTTGGGACGAAAGCACAATGGCGCATAAAGGGGGTTTCGAAGCACTAAACAGAACTCTAAAAGATATCAGAGGAAACAATAGCATGATGGGTGGAGTCACCGTGTTGTTAGCTGGAGACTTTCGTCAGACTCTGTCGATAGTGCCGAGGGGTTCTCGAGCTGACGAAGTTAAGGCTTGCATTAAAGTCTCAAATCTTTAAACCTAATCAAAAAAAACCACCTTAACAAAAACATGCGGGTGTACTTGAAGTGTACTTAAAATAAGAAACGAAGAATATCCGGAAAGTGAAGGCAAGATTACAATTCCACCAGATCTTGCCTCAGTAGTGTCGACCTAATAGCCCGTATATATCCAGATGTTCACAACATACACCGCAAATCCACGGAGTGGCTGTGCGAACGTGCGATTCTACACCTAAGAACGATCAGGTTTTCGTTATTAATGACACTTTATTGAAGTCGTTTGAAGGTCCAGAGTACCAGTACAAATCTGTGGACACTAGTGCATACGGATGATGCTATGCACTATCCTGTTGAGTTCCTAAATATACTCAACCCACCTGGTCTACCGTCTCACACACTTATCCTCAAAGTAACAGCTCCAGTAATGCCAGGAAGTTGTGCAATGGGACCAGATTGCGTGTGAAAGCCTTACATAAAAACGTGGTAGAGGCCATTGTATTTACTGGCTGTGATCGAGATGAATCGGTGTACAGCGTGTAGAAAAAGTATGGAAACCCTTAGAAATCGCGAGGGATTAGTGAAAAAAGAAATAACCAAAGTCCATATCCTAAGTAATTTTCAACGAGGAATCCAAAGGCTGCAACTTCCCCTTAAGGTCTATTTTGCAACGACGATTAATAAGTTTCAGGGTCAGTCACTGAAAATAGCAAGAATTGATCTTAGGAGGGATTGCTTCTCGCACGGCCAGTTTTACGTGGCCTGCTCGAGAGTGAACTCGCCTAGCAGCCTGGTCGTGTTAGCATCTGAAGGAAGAACCTCTAATGTAGTATATAAAGAGGTACTTAAGAGGTAGTCGTAACGCTTAGGTACTTTCTTAGGTAGGTTTTCTGCGCGAGCGAAGCCGCGGGCAAAATCTAGTATTCCATGAAATTGTTTAAATAACTATTTATTGATTTGTTTTGTATTTGTGCTTGTTTTAATATTTTCTCTTAAAAAGTAACATGTATATAACAAACAAAGTAAAATAACATAACATAAGTAATAACTAGAATAAATAAAATAACTCATTAAGAGAAGAAGAAAGCGGGGCTGTGCCAAGAACACTAGCAACGTTACCTCTTTGTATAGCCAAACTTATTCGTTGCTTCAAATATGTTTTGGCTTGAGGAATTCCCGTTGTTTGCACAATACGCCTCCCCAAATCTTCAAGGAGAGAAAGGGCATCAGCACTCCAAGGACCCAAAGTTTCCACAGCGAAGGCGACAAAAAAATAATCATCAGAAATTGACTTATATTTCTTTTTCTTAAGATTTTCTGCCAAGTGGGCAGCAGATCTTGCAGAAAATGAAGAATCAGTTAAATGAGAAGGGGCAAGTGTATCCGTACAAGTAAAATCCCAAACTAAGGATTTACCTACTTTCCATGGAATAACTGTAATACCATCTGGACGTTTGCCATCATCCCTCAGAATACCATTAGGTTCAAGGATACAAGGAATGTTGGCAGAAGAGAAAGCACGTTTAATAATGTCATTAATACAGCTGTGACGAGAGAGTCTACCAGCACTTTTAATGCACGATAAACCATGATGACCCAACGAGTCTACAGAAGAACCGCACGAGCAGATATGAGGATGACAGAAATTGATCCCCAATCTAAGTGAAATAGCAATTTGTAAGATGTTTTTTTCTAAAAGAGTACCTAATTTACAAGATGGAAGAGCTTCAAGCCAAGCTCCAGATTCAAGTTCAGATCCAGCTAATAAGATAGCCTTTTCTGTAATATTTGAGGAAGATAATAAATTTTGAAATATTTTCTCACAGATAGGTAAGTCCCAATTTCTTTGAATAGAAAGTTCTTTTGGAAGTAAAGACGAATTAGAAATTTCCTTCCAATAATCAACAGCCTCGTTAAGGGATGTAATTTCAAAATTAGAGAAACTAGAAGGTAGAATGGACATAATAAGTTCAGAATTAGAAAATATAGAAGACAAAAAGGCAGGCGAGGAAATATCAATTATAGACCTTATACCTAATCCACCAAAACGGATTGGTAATTTGGCTTGAGTCCAAGATCGAATTGTAAATTTAATATTCAAAATTTTTTCCAAAGAAGAAATAACAATATTATCCAATTCAAGACACTCATCTTTAAATTTCCAAAAAGGACAACATCTGAGATTATAAGTGAAATTAGGTATCCAAAAACAATGGCGGAGTAAAAATAAACTAATATGAGGATTAATTTTACATAGATTTGAAGAAAGTAAAGAGAATGAATCAATTTTTTTAGAAATGAATGGAGGAATTGCTGCATCGAAAATAGGACAACCAAAAATAAAAAGGTCTTCAACATTACAAACGTGAATACAAGGAGCTAATAATTCGAATCTTTCCAAAATTGAAGACTTGTCTAATTCCGAAACATTATTAAGGAAGAAAAGTTCGCATTTATTGAAATTAAGAACTAAACCAATTTTCTTAAATTCAGAAATTATCGTTTCTAAGTCTTGTAAGACATCCAAAGCCTTACCACCTAAAGAACCATCATCCAAGTACCAAACATTCAATTCTGAAATCAAATTCTTAATAATTTGATGAATCGATAAACTAAAAATTGCAGGACCGAGAGGGTCACCTTGTTGACAACCTACTGAGGATTCAATAACATTTCCATTAAAGAATAATTTTGATTGATAAGCATAACATTGCCAGAGATAAGGATATATATCTGGAGTAACAGCCTTGACAACAGAAAGAAGGGAGTCTCTTTCGATAGAATTGAAAGCATTTTTAACATCGATTTTAAGGAAAACCTCAGCATCAGATTGATTATTAATATAAGTTCTAATTGAATAAACAGCTCCCTCACAACCACCCTTAATTCCAAAACCTAATTGAATAGGATGAAAAAAGGAAGATAACGAATCCTTAATGTGGAAACTGCATAATTTAGAAGATAAACGTCTAAAAGTTGAACCTATTGCAATAGGACGGATACCGCCATCTTTTTTAGAAAGGGCACAAAGAGAGGCACCATAAAGAATAGGTCTAATATCAGAAAGAACTTCACCAGCTAACATGAGATTGCAGAGAATACAGATGGCTTTCAATAAGTGACGACCAGAGTCACCTGTACCATTACCTAATAAATCTTTGAGATGTTGTGGTCTTATTCCATCCATTCCAGCAGCAGAACCATTAGGGAATGACATAATCGCTTTATAAACTTGATCTTCAGAGACAGTGAGATGTTCTACCATTTCTTCAGGTGGATCAGGAAACTGGAGTAATCTTGAAGGAATTGGATGTTTAGATTTCAACGATTCAAAAGTATCAGCATTATTGTTGGCAAATGAGTCATCAGAAGATAATAAGCGAACTGCACCCTTAATATCACCATCCGCAATTTTGTTCTCAATATATATATATTTTCTCTTTATATCGTTTCCCTAAGATCGAATTTTTTTAATGTGCTAAAAGACCCGAACAATAAAATTTTGTTCAATAGTTTGTTCAGTGATAATAGTATATTATGATATGAGTTTAATAAGAAGCATTTTGTCGCACGCACGGGTTTAGGGCACGACGAGCTTGCGAGGAGTGTCCCTAAAAGAGAAAGTGCGACAAAATGCCTTATAAACGAGGTATCATACACTATTTTTTCTACTGTGCCACATTTTTTAAGCAAAAACATGAAATTTCAAAATCTAGGGAATTTCGCGGCATGCGGCAAATACATTAAGGGAGGCTATGGAAAGAAATGAATTTAAAATGTCATTATTTCAATAAATTCTGAAAATCAACTTCGCTGAAGATGTTTTAGAATGTACGCCCCCAGAAATACGATTTTTTTGCAGAAAATACAATTGGTAATTTGCTACCCACAAAATCACGCCATATTTACGAAAAAAAAAAATACGGCGAATTTGAAAATTGACACTGTTAATTTAGTGTTGACAGTAATGTTAGGTTGTCACAGACACAAGTTGCCAAAATTAAAAAAATAAATTACACTGTTTTTAGTGTTCTTTTTACCGCACGCCTTTTGTCTAGTACGATACGCAAACGCATGTCGTAATAATCTCAGTACGAACGCAAAGTAGAAAAAGATTTTTTTACATTCTAGGAGCTAATTGTTGTTTTCTAAATTGTACAGAAAATGAAAAAATTGTGTCTTCCTTGCAAAATATTTTAATGTAAACAAATATTACTCTTTCCAGTGATAACGTTTTATCGCAATTTGCATTTACAAGGGCGACAGGCCTTTTAAATAAGTGTCTAAGAGGTCAGAGTGAACACATTTGTGGTACTTTGTATTCGTGCGCCGACCATTTCTCGCAATAACCCTCTTCATTGAATCGTCTTCATCTCAAATTCCATGCATAAAATAAATAGTCCATCAACCGGAGGAACAAGTTTCAATTACGAGGTAAATCCCGACTTTAAAACGACTTTATTTTTTTCTAGATTTAAAAATCTGTCGAAGACGTAGAGCTGCCTCAGTCGGTACGGGGAACCTTTTAGGTAAACGATCAATCTGAACGTTTCCTGTTCTATACTGAATTACTGATTTATTCCCAGATATAGCCGAAGAATGGTTGCTTTTAGCTTTGAATTTAGAAAGCGTATTTGCGGCTTTCAATGAATATAAAGAAATAGTGTGCGCTGTGATAATAAACATTCATCATGTTTTTAAAAAATGTTCCTCAAGTTAAAAAGTCATTTACAAGGGGATGTGTAAACGCATTCGAGCAATGTTTCGGCTGTGTGATGGAAAGGGCACACGTGTCAACCAACATCAACCGACATGAAATGATTTTAGTTTTAGAGGAGGGTTGCTATCCGAAAAATAAATTCAATTCAGTTTTTATACTTACTTAAAATGGTTTATTTTGCAGTTCCTTATATCAGCTATTAGCACCAAAAATTAATTAAATATCTTTTCCGGTGATCGTTGATTTACGGGTCGATTTAATTAATAGGAAATCATGCATTAATGACCCCTTTTAATGAATGATTTCTTATAAATGCATGAGTTCGGTATCTAGGTAACAAAATATACCATTAAATTAAAATGGCACTTTATTAAATGTAAGATGACAAAATGAATGCAAAATATACCAATGAGAAATACAAATTTAATTAATTACTTACGTTATGTTTATAGTAATACTATTTATATAGAAGTTAGCAACAATACAGCCAGTAAAATTGATAAAAAGTACAGATGGATTGTCAAACTCAGTTATAATTTTTTGCAGCTGAAACCGTAAATAAGTAACATAACTGAAAAAGTACTTTTAGCCGTTACAGACTTTTTTCATTTTTTATTCAGATGCACTATACCTTATTTCACGACAGTATACTATAATGACGTAGCGCCTAAATCAGGACCTGTAACTTGTAACTTCAATTTCTATTGATTACTATTAGAAATTATATGGGTAGCATGGGCGACATGGCTGGAAAGAGGTGTAGGTTGCACGTTTAGTACGCTATCACTATATATAGTCATAAAATAAACTATAGTCGTCTGCGAATGCCAATGTTAGTAATTTTTACCTCTCCGATTTCCATTCAATAGCAGGGTTAGTGTAACTGGATAGCAAATTAGATGGCTCTCAAACTTAGTCCAGCTAATTATCAAAACAAACATAGCTCAGTTTGATAAAAAAAACTTTTGAATAGATTAGGAAGGTTAACAGCCAAGAAGGTTGAATTCTACACGAACTTGAAGCTTAAAATTGATCGCAATTTTCAACGATTTTCACTTATTTGCCGAACAGAAGATCACAAGTTAAGGATGCGAAATGTATTCCACCAGTAACTGCCACTTCTGTTCGTGAAGTTCTCTAAGTGGTAAACTTTTAGCGCTGGAAATGATATCAGATCTGGGCATTGAAATTTCTTCACATCAAAATTACAGTTGTTTTATAAAGAATTTAGTCTTTATACGGACCGCACATGGTTAATATATTGATCAATACAAGGTAAATATTGAACAATATATTGACGTGTGCGAAGTGCATTGCTGTAGATATTGAAGTCGATTTAAAGTATTGACGAAAATTGAAATTTGTTGATATTTATTGATCAATACGTTGACTATGTGCGGTAATACTTCAATAGTTTAATCAATATTCAATTGCGGCGAAAATTTCATACTGTGTGGGTACGATTTATGACGTCATTACGAGTTGGTTTACGTGGACATACTAGAACAGCTTTTTCTATATCAAATTTTGAAACCAGAAGCAACTGTTCAAGACCTGTCTAAGAAAATGAATAGTATGAGAGTTAACTATAGAAAGGAACTTAAAAAAATTATTTCCTGCAAAGGGTCATCATTTTGCCCGTAATGTTGGAGGAACACTTTTCAAACAGATTGATTGGGGGCAGTGGTCCCATCTTATGGCTCGCGAGATCGCTCGATTTTAATCCATTAGACTTTTTTGTTTAGGGTTTCATAAAAGAAAAGGTTTATGCTACGCCTTCACCAAACGTTGATGGAGTTAAAAGCAGAATTAACGCGACAGTATCAGAAATCATAGGTATTTGAAAAACTGGGGCAAATAATGCAAATGATACCACAAAGCTTGGAATTATGTTTACCAACAGACGGTTTTCAATTCGAACAATTGAGGAGCGTCCATGCAAAACTGCACATGTCCATTAAAGGTATTTTCTCATGCCGTGCCATTAACTTTAATTTGAGAAAACTGTAAATAAACGTTATCATGTTGGCACTACTTCCTAAGATGTTTACAAATTGTTTTTTTTTTTTTTTTTGGTAAGGGACTGAAAATACAACCAGAATCCATAATTAACTCACTTTGCACATATTATGGACATGTGTAGTTTTGCATGGACGCTCCTCAATTATTAAATGGGCAAAAAGGTGCTGGTTCGCTATATAAATAAATATATGTTTTTGAAATTAGTGTTTTAATTGTTACTTTAATTAAAATAAATAAATAAAATATAAGTTTGCTAAACAATTTTATGATGCAGTATGTAATTAATGCACGCGTGATGTAAATGTCATACGAAATGTGTAGGTAAGAGTTATCGAATAAGAGGATTTCCCAGTAACTACCACATTATAGCAGTGCACAGTGAATTTATTTGACACATTGGTACCAAAGATTGCAATTTGCATTAGACCGTTCATGGTCATGTACATAATTATAAGACAATGACTGAAATCGTGTTAGATGAAAAAGAAGACTTTTTGAACCGTGTAAAAAAAGAGTTGGGTGTATTAATATTTCCGACCAGGAATTCTTAGAAAAATATCGCTACAAGCAGTTTTTTCGCCAATTAATAAATATTTGTACTTTATATGCATTTTATAATTATTTTAATACAAAATTTTGTTGTAGAGATTGAATATTTATCATCTAATCATAAATTTTCTACTTACTATAACATTTTTTACATCCGGAAGCACTTTTTAGTTTATTTTATTTATTAGCTCCATAAAATATAATTTTTTACGATTATATTATTTTGTGTCATAAATGGTTTAAAAAGTATAAGTCTAGCCCGTTTTGATCGTTTACCATAAATCATAAAGTGCATGCTGTAACATTTTGTAACGTTGCTGTTTTCGATACTTAATATTTACAAGAATCCGTTATGTCACCCGATCAACAGTACCGTAAAAGCACTAATCCGTAACCGAACTCTTTGCCCTTGATATTTTCAAATTCCAATACTGCTAGATCGTGAAAAGACCCGACCTGGAGATAACCAAAGGGAAAGGAAAATTGCACGAGGGCCGATTATCGCTCCTTTGTGCACGTGATATTAACGAAGATGATAAGGAAAGTATTCTGATCATGAGGGCGGTAAAAGACAACTTCAAAACGACCATTTTCCGTTAATAACTTTTTGATAAAGTAAATAATTTAAATTAGGCTTTATGGATGTTAAATAACAAGGTGAAGTGATTTAATTTTCATTGGTATTTCACGTTTTTATGATTTGCTGCATTAATTTGATTTCTAAATACCTCAGATGGCATCTAAATAGATGATAATTTTCTTATTTCACAATAGATTAGTAAACAAGTTTAATGCATTATAATAAATGCATCTACAAAGATTTTGACAGAAAAGTTCTCGTGTAAATATTAAATACGTTAACATTATTTAATACATTTAAATTACATGAATTGTAAAGCACCACCAGCGTAGTAATAAACGAATAGCAGTATCTGTTCACCTCTTGGGGTACGGTGGAGTGGGGACAACGGCATCTGAGGGCTCGCCCCCTCTCCACCTCCAAAACTGCTAGATTAGTCTTGCAAATGTAGCGAACTCAATAAGTCAATAAAAATAACGCTAACATTTTGGTCCTTCGATCCACAAGCATAATCAACCGAACCACGATTCATTCAAAGCAACATTCATAATCGTCGAAATTACCCGTGTGTAAGAAAAATCATCAAAGCATCACAAATCGTGCGAAATCATCGGAAGCGAGCCATCAACGCCAACATCATCGCGAGGGAATCATCAAACTCAAGGGTGTTAAAGGTCAGACCTATATTATCCATTCATTACCTAACTTCGTCAATTCCTTTTAATTAATTCACTTCGAGAACCATGCCGAAAAGGGATGATCTTGTTGATTTGAAGCTGGATAGACGTAACGTAAAAAGTGCTATCACACGACTTCAAAACAGTTTAGATAGTTCGAAAGCAAATAATTTTCAATTGCAAACGAAGTTAGAAACGGTAACGGACTTATTTAAACAATTTAACAAAATTCAGACAGACATTGAACGGTTTCAGTTGAACGATACATCGGCCGACGAGACGGCCTTGGAGGCTGAAGCCGACAAAGAACGCGGCAAAATAGAAACGCAATATTGGGCGATTGTAAGCAAAATAAAAACATTCTTGAGCGAAAATTTGCCAGCTGCTTCCGCTTCTAAAGAAGCAGACACTGCAGGTACTATAATTAATATTACAAATAACGGGCACGACAGAGAACCGTCAAATAGCGTAATATTAAAACCCTTACCTTTAGCAACGTTCTCCGGTAAACACAGCGATTGGTTTACGTTTTACGAGTCATTTTATTGTTTGGTAGGAAAGGATACGAGCATATCTAACATTCGCAAATTTCACTACCTTAAGGGTTGCTTAAAAGATGAAGCTCTTAGGGCGATAGAATCACTATCGGTGTCGAGTGATAATTATGACAACGCAATCGCATTATTAAAAAAGAGATTTGAAAATAAACGGCTAATTGTACAAGATCACGTCTCCAATATCTTGAATTTTGCTCCAATCTTAAAATCGTCACACACACAGCTACGCGAATTAATTGATAACGTAAATAACAACATCGCAGCATTAAAAGCATTAAAAATCGAAGTCCAATACTGGGACGCATTGTTAATACCAATTATTTTAGAGAAATTGGATTATTCTTCAAAAAAAGAGTGGCAGGCCACTTTGGAAAAAGAAGTTCCCACATATACAAAATTTGATGAATTTTTAGAAAAACGATATCAGGTATTGGAAGCATTGAGCAATATAAGGCCCAATGATAGTCCAGCAAATAATCAGTCAAAAGACAGTAAATTTCATTCAAAAAACGGAAATAATTATTCAAAACCAAATACCTTTGCGAAACCTAATAAATTCACTTCAAATGTTATTTCATCAAACAAGTGCTTTATATGTAAAAAAGAGCATAATGTCTTTCAGTGCGAAGAATTTCTAGCATTAAGTATAGCCGAAAGAATTCAACATGTAAATTCATTAAAACTGTGTAGAAATTGTTTGCGAAACAATCACGAAGCGAACAGATGCAGGTCAGCCAGTGTATGCAAAGAGTGTGGCAAAAGGCATCACACTTTATTGCACGTGTTTGAATTTGTACCTAACGCCAACCCTGGAACGTCCTCTAGTACTTTATTAGTAGCTCAAACCAATCAGGTACTTTTTTCAACGGTTGTACTTCTAATCAGAGATTATCAAGGAAATTATTGCAAATGTCGAGCGGTACTTGACCAATGTTCTGAGGTTTCGTTAATAACTGAAAAAATGTGTAGAAATTTGAAACTAGGCACATATTGTACTAGTACTTCAATTACGGGTGTTAATGTAACAGAGAGTCTGACAAATCAGGGTTGTAAAATCAATATCAAATCAAGAGTAGGTGAATTTGAGACTAAACTAGAATGCTTTGTTTTGTCAAAAATTACGCGGCCGACTCCTGCTATATCATTCGATAAAAGTCCGATCGAGATACCTTCGGGTGTTGTATTGGCGGATCCAAATTTTAACATCTCTGCAGACATCGATCTGTTAATAGGAGCGCGATTATATTGGCAATTATTAATTGGAGCTCCAGTTCAGATACAAAAGAATCAACCATACCTACAACAAACGCAACTGGGTTGGATTGTAAGCGGAAACTTTGATTTTAAAAATTCTATTTCAAAATTTAGTTGCAATTTGATTCGTAATCCCGAAACTTATTTGGAAAACCAGGTAGCAAAATTTTGGCAAATGGAAGATTTAGGCGAAGAAAACAATGTAGAGAAGGCAGAGGAACAAGCATGCGAAGAGCATTTTCGAAAAAACACGGTTAGAGCGGTATCGGGTAAATTCATTGTAAAACTACCTTTCCGAGAAACTGTCGATTTGGGAAAGTCCCGTGCATCAGCACTAAGCCGTTTTATCTTCCAGGAAAAAAGGTTCGAAAAGGACAATAAATTGAGAAATGAGTACAAAGACTTTATGGCGGAGTACCTGAAGCTCGGCCATATGCAGCTCGTTCCTCAATCGCAGTTAAATAACCAAAAATCATTTTACGTGCCCCATCTGGCTGTTTTTAAGCGAACGGCCGAAGGGCCTCAAATTCGTATTGTTTTCGACTGTGCAGCAAAATCCTCTAACGGATTAAGTCTAAACGATAATTTGTTAACGGGTAACAACCTTCAAAATGGGTTGTTTGACATACTTTGTAGATTCAGAACTTACAAATACGCTATTTCTGCGGATATAAAAAAAATGTACAGAATGATAGAAATCCATTCTGACGATACCGACTATTTGCGTATTTTATGGAGAGAATCTAAAAATGCTCCTATCCAAACTTATAAACTAAAAACGCTAACCTACGGGCTCACGTGTGCTCCCTTTTGTGCAATACGTTGTTTAAAGCAATTATCAATAGAAACACGAGAAAGTCATCCTACAGCGAGTCAGATTATAAATCGAGATTTTTATATGGACGATTTGCTAACCGGAAGCAACTCCTTTAACGAAGTTTCATCGATTAAAAGCCAGGTTACAAACATTCTAGCGACCGCAGGTTTTAATTTATGCAAATGGAGCTCCAATAATTCTTTATTATTGAGCGACAATTCTAATTCAAACTCTACAATCGAATTATCAAAAGGCGAAGATGTCAAAGTACTGGGTTTTTTCTGGAATTGCAATAATGATGAGCTTAAGTATAAAGTCGAATTTCCGTCAGACTTGAAAACTATCACAAAACGTAATATTCTGGCAACAGTAGCAAAAATTTTTGATCCATTAGGATTAATTAATCCAGTTGTCGTTAAAGCAAAGATTCTCATACAGCAAATGTGGATACTGAAACTAGGTTGGGATCAACGCGTACCCGATGAAATCGAAATCGTTTGGAAAAAATTATTAAATGAATTATCGTATTTGAACGAATTAAGTATTCCGCGAAAATTACTATTATCAAATCATTTGAAGTCCGTCGAGTTGCATGGCTTTGCGGACTCGTCATTAAAAGCGTACGGTGCAGCCCTGTACGTCAAAGCTAACTACGATTCTGGGACGTCTTCAGTAACGTTACTATGTGCCAAAAGTAAAATTACACCAATCAAAAATATTACGCTACCGCGATTAGAACTTAATGCGTGTTTATTACTTTGCAAATTAATGTCAAAGGTTGATGAGGTTTTCAAGTCAAGTCTAAAGGTTGAATCGAATTTCTTTTGGACTGATTCTACCGTAGTTCTGTGCTGGTTGTCTGAGGCACCGGAAACTTGGTCTCAATATGTAGCAAATAGGGTTAGACAGATTCAAGCGGCTAGTGACATATCTAAATGGCGTCATGTTAGATCACACGATAACGCTGCCGACATTGTTTCTAGGGGCATGCTCCCAAATCAATTAAAAAATTCAGAGCTCTGGTGGCATGGACCGCACTGGTTAAAACTAAACTCCGCCGAATGGCCGCCGATCTGGTGCAATTCTCAAAAAACCGAGAAAATATTAGAGGATAGGAGGCCAAAGGCAATTAATGTTATACAAGCAGAACCTGAGTTATCGGTATTTTCGAAATTCTCGTCTTATATGAAATTACGAAGAGTCATCGCATATTGCTTGCGTATTGTTAACAAGAATAAAAGTAAAAATTTATCATCTACAGAACTCGAATACGCCGATTTAGTTATAATTAAACATATCCAAAGGCAATCCTTTGAAAACGAAATTCGGACTATTGGTAATAATGAAAAATGTAAATCCAACAAACTGTTACGTTTAGATCCATTTATTGACAAAAATGGAGTACTACGGGTAGGCGGACGGTTAAAGAACGCCCAAATCAATTTTGATAATAAATTTCCGATTTTATTACCTCAGAAACATCACGTAACTAAATTAATTATTCGTCAATTTCATGAGAATGAACTTCATGCGGGAAACGAAGCAACATTAGCTGCGATTAGAGAACGATTTTGGCCAATATCGGGCAGAAGTATGATACGAAAAATCATTCATTCGTGTGTGAAGTGTATGCGGGCTAATCCAAAACCTGTAATTCAAAAAATGGGTGATCTCCCTAAAGAGCGGTTGCAACCTTTACGACCGTTTTTAATTTGCGGTGTAGACTATGCCGGACCATTCCTTATAAAAACAAACAAATTGCGTAACGCAAAGAAAGTCAAAGCTTATATCGCTCTCTTTGTCTGTTTCTCGACTAAGGCCGTTCATGTTGAGTTAGTAGGAGATCTAACTACTGACAGTTTTTTAGGAGCTTTCAAACGGCTAATATCGCGTAGAGGACATGTAGTAGAAATGTTTTCCGACAACGGTTCCAATTTTGTAGGAGCTGAGCGCGAATTTTTCAAATCGGAAAAATTTCAAGACAAATTATTAACGCATTTTTCAAACGTAAACACTAAATTCAGCTTCATACCAGCAAGATCACCGCATTTTGGCGGACTTTGGGAACGTTCAATTCAAAGCGTTAAGCATCATCTAAAAAGAATATTAGGCGATGCTTACCTTACATACGAGGAATTTAATACTTTGATCATTCGGATTGAAGCTTGTTTAAATTCACGACCCTTAACCCCCTTGTCCCAAGATCCTAACGACCTTCAAGCATTGACACCTGGACATTTTATCATTGGAGCCTCTCTTACTGCACCTGTTGAAAGCGACGTTACCGGCATCCAGTTGAATCGCTTGTCTAGATGGCAACGAGTTCAGCAGCTCCAGCAGCATTTCTGGAAACGATGGCAACGGGAATACCTAACCCAACTACAGACACGTCCTCGAGGTCAACAATCGGCTCAACCCAACGTCACAGTTGGAACATTGGTGGTCTTGGTTGAGGAAAATACCTCACCTCTGCATTGGCGTCTCGGGCGAGTCATCGAGGTGCACCCTGGCAGTGATGGTCTCGTGCGGGTAGTGTCCGTTAAAACAGATACTGGTGTTTTTAAGCGCGCAGTTAGAAAGATTTGTATAATTCCAACAGAAAAGGAGTAACTGCACTTTAATTTTTTTTTTTTCTCTTCTTTTCGTCCTTTGTATTTCTTAGTTATTTTTTGTTGTGTATATGCCTAAACTTTAGAATCATTATGTTTTGAAGTACACTGTGTACATTGACTTCAAGGGGGGAGAATGTTCACCTCTTGGGGTACGGTGGAGTGGGGACAACGGCATCTGAGGGCTCGCCCCCTCTCCACCTCCAAAACTGCTAGATTAGTCTTGCAAATGTAGCGAACTCAATAAGTCAATAAAAATAACGCTAACAGTATCATAAATAAATTTACCAGTTAACGACCAAGAGATGTAAATCATAACGCTACAAACACACTTACTCATTTTGGAATTTAATTTTTCTTCAAGAAATTTAATAGCAGTTTCCTTATAAATTATCCGCCCGTTAAACACTTGATTCCAATTAGTTCGTAAACGATAATTATTCGAAACAAGGCAACCCTAGCCCGTACAACTTTAATGGACACATAAACACACATCGGAGCGTCATTCCATTTATGACACGTTAATTCCATTTTATTGAACCGCGATAACTCAATCTGCTTTCAGAAGAAATTCCGACATAAAATACTTTGTTGATATTTGAATACAGCTTCATTGTAGTTGATTATGTCGGTTTGAAAATTTAATTTACTCGATGCATAGCGTGTGTTTACGTCGTAACTAAGACCGTTGCTTCTAAACAATTTAAATCCGGAACAAGTGATTAACAACTTATTAAATTGAAACTTTCTCGGTTAAATTTACTGAGCCGTTAAAATTTCGGGTTTAATTAATTTTGATCCGGTGAGGGAAAAAACGAGGATTTATAATGAGAGCGATCGGTGAAAAAAGGGAACATTTTAGCTACTACTGCGGTGCATAGCGCGCGTGGATGGGAAGTTTGCACGCGAAATCATAAATCGACCGCGTACACGATGACATTCTTGTTTCGTTTTATTTATGGTGTAATTATATTTCGTTATCTTAAAATCAGTACGCTTTTGTAAGCCGTGTATTGTGAAATTTTTTAATGTTGCTATGCCACGCGTTGGGAATTTTGCTCGTGATACGTGAAGATGCAAAATTGGAATATTGTTGCTTCTTAGTGAGCGGAAATGTTGTCGCCACTTCTTGGAAATAGTAAGGTGTTTTTAGTAGAATTTATAATTGAAATAAAGTGAAATACTTAATATATTTTTTTGATTACTATTATTATTATTTTTATATTCCGATCAATGATGAACACAGTTGCCCAATTCGTAATATCCGTGAAGTTAGTCAAAAATACAATACTTCTTCCTCGAAAATTGGTAAGAATAAAATGTAAATAACAAAACATTCATTAACAGATGATTGTGTTAAACAAAGAAGTAAATTAAATAAATTTAGTCATTAACCCATTAGTGCCTGAATGACTTATTTGGTAATCTATTTTAATGGAACTAATTATTTAAATAATGTTAATTACGCACAGATTTTACTTTCTTACATATCTGTTGGAATGATTGTAATTTAATGCCTATAAGTTTATCAACACTTAATTTGAGCGAGTTGAAGATTTAATTAAATGCACCACGAAGTGCAAATATATCAATAAAACTGTCAGATATTTAAGTTTATTAAATTAAACCAAAAGTTACATAATAACATGCTTTTGTCTATTGAACTTTCTTACAATTTTAATAAAGTAATACAGTAGAGTCGATTATCCGAACGTCAATTATCCGAAACGTCAATCATCCGAATGACGATTTGATTTATCCGAACGTCAATCATCCGAATCGTCGTTAACTTTGCCATTACATTGTTGCGCGACTTAAACTTTCAAGTTTTAAGATTGATTTAAAAATAATTTTATTTTAAAATTAAACAGGAGTGAAGCTTACAAAAGTTCAATATATGTTTATATTCTATCATTTTGAGCGTTTTAGTGCTTCCCTCTCCCTCATAAACTATGACTGTTCGGTCATCCGAATTTTCGATTATACGAACGGTAGTCGGTCTCAATTAGTTCGGATAATCGCCGCTCTACTGTAACTGATTTTTGGAATGACAGAAGATGCGTTATTGGATATTGATTATTATTACCATCATTATTAATATTGACTTATCGATTATATGATTGACATATCTTAGTAATATCAGTGAAAATTTTATTGTAAACGCATTGCTGTTCCTAATTCCGTTCCCTTACGCCCGATTGCACCACTTTAGACTAGATCGGCCTAACTATGTGTTACTGTATAATAAGCTTTCCATAAATTGTAATCTTGTTGTACGATAAGTACTTAACAAAAAAAATAGTAAGTCAGAGGTAACACGCGGCAACACTGCACTTTCTTTTGTTCAAATCAGCTGTTTCTCAAAAAGATCACAAACTATTAAATGTAAATATAATCTATAAGAATTTGAAACGACTGTTTGCCAAATATTAAATTTTTCTTCGAACGTCAAAAAATCATGACATTGTGTCCTTGGATACATAAAGTGAACCAGTCCCGTTTTCTTCGGCGGAGAAAAAGTGAACTTTGTCTGCCGGCAAATAATTGTTCACATTTTTTTCACGTTCATCTACTGCTTCAGTTCGGAAAAGTAAGCTAACAAAACATTTTCCGAATAATTATTAACAATTTTCTCTGCGCACCACTCCGATAAGCGACCTCATAGACTCTCGCTGACTTTATTAGTAACAATTATTTGATAGCAGTTTGCGCTATAATTTCAGGCGGTCTACATTGTAATTGGGCCATAATAGCACTAGTTTTAACTAAACACAAATGATGCAAATGGCAATTCGTAATTGTTTTGTGTATAATAAAACAACCTGGCGTGCTAACTAGGATACCATGACTGGCATGACACTTGTTTTAAATTTTTTAAATTTTTTTTCACTGAATTCAATTGAATTCTTGCGTTCGAAGAAAAAATAAAATGTGCTATTCGGAAGAAAAGTGTTTTTGTGTGCTTCGTATGAAATTGAACGACGACAAAATGGCACTTTTTCTCCTAATAGTACAATATACTAATTATGGAAACTGGTAGGTACGGTTGACTATTATTTAATAGTGCGCTCGCCGTACACAGCGTACTCTCAATCTTATTGTAGGTCTCTTGCGCTATTCGCAAAAATGTGATATAAATTGCGTTCTAATCCTTTGAAAAAGTACCGCACTTGTTCAAAATTTAAATAATTAAAAAAGAAACGTGACATGGAACTACCAATAAAACACAGATGTGCCTAAACCTAATTTATACTAATCGATCAGAATGTGGAATAACCTTGCTTGTCTGACGTACGTAAATGTACATTTCATCAAACGTCAGATTTCACGTTGCAGATAAGATATGTAGACTGGGAAAACCATGCAGCGTCTCGCTTAAAATCACCCTAGAACAAGAAGTTGGAAAATGCATAGAGCAATTCAAATTAGGTAGGCAGGAGAAGATTCGTTGTAACAATGTTGCCTACCTCTGACCTGTCGAAGAAATATTCTGATTTGGCAGCAATAAAATAATAAAACAAGATCAATTAAGGAACCTACAAAATAGACAATTAGATTAGTAGGTACCTATTTATTTTATTGTTATTTGATAATATTTTGCAGTCGATTAAAGTATTGTCTAATAACAGAATTTCTCGTATAATATATAGCAACATTCGGCCTTTGTTGAATTTGTCCATTATAAATTAGGTTATTTAGCACTTCTTTACTTGAATTTACTTGACCCATGTTGCGAGCTATATTGTGAGGATTTATTGGTATGTACGACAGTTATTCTTAAAAATAACAATGTACATTAGAAAAAAATAGCTTGTCGATGTCAACAATATTACCTATTTTATTTACCTGTCATATGGAAAGTAATTGTTTCTGTATTTGCCCTAACTGTTCAATTACTCTCAATTTTATTAAGCAAAATTTCTTACAAAATGAATGACTATCAAGAGTATCGAAACGATTTTAACGATCGTAAATTTTGCGTGGAAAACCATGCACAAATAATCTCTACCATCTCCAAATCATTATCGAAATTGTCGTTATAGAAATTTTTCATTTTTTTAACAAAGTTAGTCATTTAATTCCGAGGGTAAAATGAGGTTAAATAGCATTTCTGTCCCGTTGTACAGAGTCCTCCAACGTTAATGGTCACGCATAAAGAAAAACTCAATTTTGAAGATGATAATTATTAATAAACTACCGTCTGGTGTTAATTTCATTTTCAGTTTTTATGACCTGGAGTCGTGATGTTCATTTATATCATGTTATGATATTATAATTACATTTAAGAGACGTTGGTGAAATTGGCCCTAGGCTATTTAAAATCGTAAATCTTTGTTGGAGGTTTTGATGATTTTATGATTAATCTATTTTTACGCTAAAACACGTTAAAAGAAATTTGGTCTGGATTTTAAAAAAAAATTACACTCTTTGATTTTCATGAAATCATTTGAGGATAATCATTTAATATTTGAGACCAATTTTGGGTGGTTACCATTAATGTTGGAGGACCCCGTATATACGATATTTTATGCCTTCCCGAATCACATTTTTATATAACTGCTTTTAAACAAACTGAACTAAAACTAAAAGAAAACTTTGTCAATAAAGTATGAAGTAGATAACTGAGGAGTGACCATTCAAAACGAGATATGTCCATTTTTTAAAATTCAGATTTTGGGCGTTTAGATTCTTTTTATAGGTTTACATCGTTTTTTTTTTTACATTACACTCAGTCTCATCGCGAAAAAACATGACCTCTTTCCTGCAAAAATTAAAAATTTTCATCAGAGAGTATTATTAGGCTACTATGTACTTTACTCAAATTTAGTTTATATGGACATGTCTCGTTTTGAATGGTCACTCCTCAACTAATGTAACTATAACCTAAGTTATATTTAAAAGAAATACTCAAACAAAATTTGAGATTGAAAAACCATAAAATAGGTATTTATTTAACGGGGTCATATTAATTTATTATATCCCGCTAATTAAATTTATTTAATCTCTCTCGGGAGAGCATTAAAAGAATTACAGGCATTGTTTTTCTTACAATCCTTACTTGAATCTTTAAAAAAAACGTGGAAGATGATAATAGGACACTTCTCCAAACAGAGTACCGTACAAAGGGGGGACGTAGTTAAAACTCATTGTCCTAGTTTTCAATAACTATAAATTAATTATAAAGGCGTCATTTATAATGTTACAGTCTCTAGAAACTTCTTGTCTATTTGCTTTACAAATAACTTTTGAAACCATAATTCGATTTTGTTGAAATTTGATACAGAAGATTACAGCATCCGACCTAAGTTAAGTTCAGTGATAAACATAACTAGTTTATAGGCGAAATCTATTCGGAGCTCGTAAAATTTATAATCCATTACAATTTAAAAGACATAAAATTATATTGACCCCAAATTAACCAATTAATGTTTTTCATTTAAAATTAATTAAAAAATTCTATAAATATTATGTTATCAGTAAACAATGTTATGTAGAGATATCATCACGACTTCATTGGCTCAATCATTAAAATTCTACATTAAACTTAAACAACCGCGTCAATTTTTAAATTAAAGATCAACAAGAAACCAATTTCAAATCGCCATGAATTTGAAAGAAATTTGAATTAACTAAACTTATCAAATGCAGCAGATGTTAGATTTCGACCGAAAAAAGAAAAGTCGTATCTTATATCCAGTTCGGAGAGTTTTTAATGTATTAACATAATTTAATTACCGTGAACAGTAGTTTAACGGCCGTGTGCAATTTTTAAATTGGAAATTATAATTGTAAAATACGAGAGTTGTAATAAAACTACTAAAACTCCTTTTATAATCTCGAAAACCGTTTAAAGACATTTCATTTTAGTTCCCGTTCTGTTTTGCGTTAATTGCATCGATATTCCCATTACCACCACTTGATTATGCATATAAGTCGGCTCCGAACCATTATTGCCGTATTTATTACTGCAGCTGGAAATGAACTACCATAAAAACCATTTTTTCCCCATTTAGGATTTGTCGCTCTTTTACGGTGAAATGACGTTGATAAATTCAGGGACTATCGATTCTTATTGACAGCGCCGCGGTAGAGACTGTGTCTCTCCAATAAAATGTAATAAATCAAAATAAAATTCGTTCTTGCATAATTTAAGAGCTGTTGTACACAGGTTGACCTAAATATCCGTGTAATGCTATTAAGCGATGGCAATTAATAAATTTTGATGTGTGACAGTGTTTGCTGTCACAACGGATTTAGTTCGGGCAAGAATTAAGGCATAAAATCCAGCTTCAGTGACAAATTGCAGATCTAAAGAATCAGCAGATACGACATCCCCCTCGCGTTCTCAGGACGTTTAGATCATGCGTATAGACAAAGTTAATAACGCGAAACGCACTATCTCTCAAGTGATTACAGCACATGATCTCGAAAACCGAATCATTAAACTTTAAATGTCACATTAAATTGCAGACCGTTGAGTTCGTTGCGGCCAGATCACCTCCGCCAACTGCAATAACTTCGTTACCAAGGATACCAACTACCCTAGCACAATCGCCCTCAAGATTTATATATTCTCGACGGACTATGTAAGGGCACGCCGAGGAGACAGCCTAAGACGGGGCTCAGACTTGAATTCATTCTGTAGGATGGTGAAGGCCATCCCTCCTGGAAAGATAGGTATCGCGATCTTAGTAACGCTGCGAAGGGGTGTCGTTCTGATCATCATTGTTTTTTTCCCGTGTTTCTTTTGCGCTGCCGGGGGTTTTACGCAACTTTTATTATGATTAGTGGTGGTGATGCTTTGTGTTTGGTAGGTTTGGATGAGTTTCGGAAATATAATGTAATTAAATTTGATGGAGAACTGTATTTTTAAGCAACACTATTATTTTGCTCCTTATCTTTATATTCTAATTTTTTCCCGAAACTATGAAAATGATAAGTTGAAATATTTTACTGTTAAGTTCCTGTGACATTTGCTTACATCTCTATACCAAATTTCATTAATGTTTTGGTGATAAAGTTTTGTAATTTTTTTTTTTTTTGTTCAAGATCAGCGATATTAAATTATCCAACAAAATCTAACAACTTTACAAAATAATCAGAAGGTTTTTCCCCAAGTGTCATAAAATATGAGAATTTGGTGTAGATACCTATCATTGGAATCTGCCAATAATCAAAAATCAAAACAAAGGTTGTTCACCACCAAAAAGAGACAAAACGCAAGCTGCTGCTGCTGGAAAATTGATGGCAATAATTTTTTTTTAGCTTTGTTGCTTGAATCAATCCGTCTGGCCGTTTGTCTCTATACACTTCTAGGGCATTTAATAGATACAGGGTGTCCCAAAAATAGCGGACAAACTAATAACCCTCCTATTTGGAAGGTGATAAGGAATCCATAAAAAGAAGGGAAAATAATATTTCACTTCTTTTTTGTAAGTTATTGAAGTCCGAAGATAGTGCAATTTGGCACCATTGCTACAATTTAGGAAATGAATAATTTTTACTTGCATCTCAAACTCATGGCAACGTTAAAAAAGTGAAGTTTAATTTCTATCAATAAGGTGTCAAGAAACGTCATAAGTTGTTACCATTGCACACAAAACGTAAACTGATTAATAACGTACGTTTAAAATAAATTTAAAACAAAATATACATTCAATTTGATGATATTAACTTTTCAAAGTGAGACATTCAAAAGTTCGTAGCGGAAGAAATGAGCTCGATAGAATTTTTTTAACATTTTTCCCGGGTCTACGTTGGACACTCTGTATAGACTAGATTTTGAATATCACTTGTGACAATGTGAACAACATGAAATCGTGAACACTAAAAATGTTCACTTTATCGAGTTACCCTGCAAGTTTTGGGGGTCATTTTTTAGTTATAGTGAATTGAGCAATGTTGAAAATAAAACCAGTGTTAATATTAAAGTCACTGTAACCAAAATATGTAAACTATAAAATTCACTAGGATGTATACATATATTTACTTCAACGCTTATGTCCTTATTTTGCATGGCTTATTAAGGATGCTACATTAATAGTATATTACAGGGGTGGCTAACCTGCGGCTCGCGAGCCACATGCGGCTCTTTGAAGGATTATTTGTGGCTCTCGATAAATGTACCCGAGTTCCCTTTTCATTTTTGTGCTATTATATTTTAAAAAATTATTATCGTTCCGTATGTGTATGTATTTAATTGCGGCTCGCGAAAAATTTCAAACTTTGAAAAATGGCTCGGACTATCAAGGAGCTTGGCCACCCCTGGTATATTATTTAACAAGCACATAATAGCCATTATGTGCGAGAAAAATACAGCTGTTTATCTACAATCAAAATTAAACCGAAACCAAAACGTGATTTTCATCGAGAAACCTTTGCTTCCAGTTGTCATGGGCGCGAAAAAAATAACAAGGATCTGTCAGTTAGCAAGAAAAATACGAACGTGTTTTTCTTTTCCTTATATTATATTTTGAAAGTGATGACCTAACCACCCTCAAGTTGTAACGCTTCTCCGATTCTCGCGGTAGCCGAGGTCTCCCTAATGGATCATAGTGTTTTATTCGTTCCTAATTTTATTTTTCCCGCAAGGGCGTCGTGCATTGGCACCGTCCGATAATTGTTCCGTCCCTTAACAATTAAGTGCAAATATTCCCTCAGTAATAGAAGAAAGAAGAAGAAGTAGAGACTAGGCAGAATACCTCGGTGTTTTACCATTGCTTCGCGAGGAGACACGGTTCTGATTTTAATACGGTGTTACTGTCGCCCAGAATTGAACCCGGGACATTTGCTTAGGTAGCCTCGTAAAAACTAATCATTCTAATGCGCGCGTAGGCAACCAACATTACGCTCCGTTTAATAATAAAAATAAATATGCAACCAACAATACGCACCGTTTAATAATGAAAATGAAACTGAAGGGGCGTGACCTGTGGATAAGGAGCCTTGTTATGTATCCATGGTTAGCATATGAAATGAACGTATTACGACATGATTGTAGATAAATTAAATTATAAAACATGCAATATAAATTACACAATAATCTCTACATATAATAGCCGATCGTCTATTTCCCATTTTTTTAAAAAGGATCAGAGTTGGCGACTAAGCTGAGTGTCAACAGTTGACCAGAGGTTGGTGAAAGATAATTATTTCTTTCATATAATTATTTCGTTGATATAATTCAATAAAATGCCTCCTAAAAAGATTCCAAAATCAGAAAAGAATTTTAGTTCTGAGGTTTTAGACGAAATTCCTGATGAAAGGAGACGAAGAAAAGACAGAGAAAAATATCTGCGTAAGAAGGAAAGTGAAACTGATTCTCAAAGAGAAGCAAGGCTCTCACAGATGAGAAGTCATGAAAGCGAAGTTAGATCGAATGAATCTGATTCTCAAAGAGAAGTAAGGCGTGCACAAAGGAGAAATAGGCCAAGTTGCTCTGCGAATATGGCAGAAAGACTCATTGACGAGTCAAAAGTTGAGGAACACTATTGTGGCCCAATGAATGTCAAATGTCAATTTTGTGAGTCATTGAATTTTCAAGGCGAACTTCCAACAGATAAGAAGTTCACACATTGCTGCCAAAAAGGGCAGGTTACACTAGATGCCTTGAAAGATTTTCCTCCATACATTAAAAATTTAATGACAAATCAATCACCCGATTCTATAAACTTCATGAAACATATCCGTTCCTACAATAATGCTTTAGCATTCGCATCCTTTGGTGCCAAAATTGATACACCACCAGGAAATGGTCCATATTGTTTCAAAATACATGGACAAGTATACCACAGAATTTCAGACTTGCATCCGAATGATTGCACCAGCAATGATTGGGATTGCACCAGCATATGCTCAACTTTATATTTTAGATCCCGAAGAGTCTCTAAATCAGAGAATGGGCATATTGGCAAATGCGGGTTGCATGCCGCATATCATGCATACATGCTCTTTAAAAAATCCATTCATTGAAGCGTACAAAATGATGCACGAGGTGGAAAAAGAAGAAACAGAAAGAGCTGAATCTGAGGGTCGTACCATGCAGAAGGTTGAAATGTCTTTAATTTATGACAGAAATAATGACCCGAGACGCTTCAATGCACCAACTTGCAACGAAGTTGCCATAATTTTTAAGAGTACAGATGGGGAGCCCCCTCATAATCGGGATATAAGAATTCACATAAGAGGTGAAACTAACACAAAAAACTTGAACTACTGGCATCCCGATTGTGATCCGATGATATACCCCCTTTTTTTCCCTAACGGAGAACCTGGGTGGAATGATAAAATTCCTCGCCTAGGACCTGGTAAAAGAACAAGGGTCACTTTAACAGAGTATTATGCATATAGATTGGCAGTGCGTGAGGGGTTTAATCCTCTCTTGAGTGGTGGAAAATTGACTCAACAATTTATTGTTGATTCCTATGTAAAGGCGGAAGCAAATAATTTGAACTTCCACAGACAGAATCAACCTAGCATGAGGGCTGAAGGGTACACTTCTCTTCGTAACCATTTAAACAATGTAGCTATGGATGAACATATTTCTGTTGGTAAGGCAGTTATTCTGCCTTCTACATTTTCTGGAAGTCCCAGAAATATGTACCAAAACTATCAAGATGCTATGGCCATTGTCAGAAAAGTAGGCAAGCCAGATTTATTTAGTACAGCAACGTGCAATCCTAGATAGAAAGAGATCACAGAGAATCTTGATCCTGATCAAAAGGTTGAAAATAAACCAGATATTGTTGCACGTGTTTTTAATTTAAAACTTAAAAAAATCCTAAAGGATATATCGGAAAAACATGTGTTGGGAGTTCCAATTGGAAAGGTTCGTGTAATTGAGTTCTAAAAGAGAGGTTTGCCTCATGGACACAATTTACATATCTTGAGAAACCTAGATAAGCCAGTAATTCGGGAAGCTATTGATAAATTAGTTTCCGATGAGCTACCGGATGCGGAACTAAATCCGAGACTTAGGGAATTGGTTCCTAAACACATGGTTCATGGACCATGTGGCCCCAATTCCCCTTGCATGAACAAGGTCGTACTTTTGGGAGGTGATTTCAGGCAATGCCTACCTGTTGTAAAACGCGGAGATCGAACTTCAATTGTTGAATCTTCAATAAAAAGGTCTCCTCTATGGAAGCATTTTAGCCAGATGAAACTGATTATAAATATGAGAGCACTCGCTTTGGAGCGAGCTTTTGCCAAGTGGTTGATCGAACTTGGCGACGGAAAATTGACAAATAAGAATGATTTAGGGGAGGATATAATTGAGATACCTCCAGATCATTTGGTGTCTGGTTCATTAATAGAGGAAATTTTTGGTGATAAAACCACAGTTGATATGATTCCTCAATTATCAAAGAGGGCAATATTATGTCCTAAAAACAAGGATACCCTTGAAATAAATGACGAAATCGTGAATAGGCTTGAAGGTGAGGCCAGGGATTATCTGAGTATTGACTCAATTGATACTGATGAAGAGCAGGAAAGAATGAATTATCCTGTGGAATTTTTGAATAGTCGGACGCCTTCTGGAATGCCTCCCCACAGATTACGGCTAAAAGTGGGAACAATCATTATGCTCCTAAGAAATTTGAATACACGGAGAGGTCTTTGTAACGGTACTAGGCTTACTGTAAAGTCTATGAAAACGAACATAATAGAAACACAAGTAATTACAGGATCTGCTTAAGGGGAAACAGTTTTAATCCCAAGGATTGACTTAGCTCCCTCTGATTCCAATTTGCCTTCCGTCCTGAGAAGAAGACAATTGCCGATTCGAATTGCATTTGCAATGACAATCAACAAGTCTCAAGGACAGACATTTGACAAAATTGGCATTTATTTGCCAAACGCATGCTTCAGCCACGGCCAACTTTATGTGGCATTTTCGAGAGCACGGTCAAAAGATACTGTAAAAGTCAAAATCCTTGATAAAAGGTTCGTCAGAAATCTTTACATTAAAGTCAGTGTATAAAGAGATCTTTTAAGGTCTTCCAGTAAAAAGGTGGGAGGGTGGGTGGCCTTCACAAGTGCACCTCCACGTGGGGAAGGCTGGATAAGCATAATATATTTCATAATAATGCTGAACAAACGCACTTAAACTTGAAATTGAAACTCATGAGTTTTGCCCATTTTTTTATCAAAAGTTGATTTTAAGGGCAAAAACTGATACAACGTAGTCGCTGTCAGCCCGTTCTCGGGCTGAGGTTTTTTACTAGTACATACAATAATAACATAAAAACACAAACTTAATTAATATAATAACAATTTTTTTAAATTAACATATCTTAAAATTTAATGTAAATTAACATTTAACTTAAAACTATAAAGAACATTTTAAGATATTTTAGAATTTTGATTTTTTTTCATGATGTCATGACAAGAGATTTGGGAGGCTTCAAAATTATCACTATTCATTAAATTATCATAAACCCATCAAAGTTTAATTTATTTTGGAGTTCATTATAATTAATGCAATTATTGATTTTATGCTGGATGTCATCCGTTACACTGTACATTTCACAAAGAAGATTTGGTTTTATTTTAAATTGAAACTGATATGCATTTCATCTCCCATGACCCTTTATGAATAAGTGTTATGTATGTGGTTGAAATGTAGTATTTTGCATTCTATGATAAAACACGTCAAGAATACATATTACAATTTATAATGTAAAGTGAAAAGTTAATTAAAAATTGTTGTGGCTAAAAGGAAACAAAAAATGTAAGTAATAATAATAATTACATAACAAAGAAAACTCGATTTAAATTTAAAGTTATATCAAACTTTTTTCCTTCTTCTTCCTTTTAGCCTTTTTCGATTCAATTTTCGGGCATAGGCCTCCTTCATTCCTCCCCATTTGTTTTGCGCTTCTCTTATCCATGCGAATCCTGCTCTTTTCTTCAGATTGTCAACCCAGATATGGTAGATCTTTTCCCCAAATATGGTCTTCATTTTAACACAATATTCAGCTATCTTCCATCGGAATATCTAACATATTAATAAGTAATCAAACAGGGATTGATTAGGCAATCGTGCAGATCAAGCTATTGATCCAAATAGGCAACCCATTATTTGTCAGGCAAGTGTCTATTTAAACGTAAAAATCTGCGTTCTTGAAATAACTTTGCTTAAAGTCGACTTTGTATTGTTTAATTTTTGAAATGTTTTGTAACTTCATTCGAAGTTTGACCACTATTTATGACCTTGCACGACAAGTAAAACTTCTTGTCAAGAATGAAATCAAACAAAAGAAAGGGGAAAAAGGGCCAAAGGGGATCTTGAGGAAAAATTGAATTTTTATATATTTTTATATTGAAATTAGTTTAACATTTGAAAAATATTGGTAATTTGGAAAATTTTATGTTACAATATAAGTGCAGCACAAAGTTACTAAAACAATAAAATTTATTTTTTATAATGTGATATTTTCCCAACCGTACCCTACTACTAAATATTCAGATCGAGTGATTTTACGTTAGTTTAAAACAGGGGTGGCCAACCCAAATGATCTTGCGGGCCACTTTGGAAATGCATCATAACTCCGCGGGCCACATATAAAATTATATATCCCCATATTAGATTTAGACCCACTATAGACATTTTTTTGGAGTGAAAAATTGAAACATAATGAGTTATTATTATTGTGTATTATTTGTGTTTGTAAAAGTGTGATGAATCTCGCGGGCCAGAAAAATGGTCAAGGCGGGCCACATGCGGCCCGCGGGCCGCAGGTTGGCCACCACTGGTTTAAAAGAATAAAACAGATTTAATCAAGTCATTTTGTTCACTGATTGAAATTCCCTGCACGATTGTAAAAACAAAACAACACATTGCTTTTATTAATTTTTAAACATTTGTTCAATTTTAATTGCGGACGCATTTGGAGATACAACAAATCAGTTACAATTGCACCGAATCCGTGAGAGTAAATGAACAAACATGTGATACCTATCTGTTTTAATTTTAGCGCATTGCGATTTGCGAAATTCATTTCTTTTGGATAATACTTTTAATTGAAAGGGATATTCCCGTCATTAATTTCTTTATACGTGCGTTTAATGTTACTCATTATTAAAATCACCCGTCTTCATTTTTACAAGAGATTTTATTATGAGAATATTTTAAAACCCACGCACATCTTTACCTTCTGAATCATCACAATATTTTCCAACTTGCTCGGCTTTAAAATCTTGTGCTAACAACATTCGACGTTTCGATTTTCTTCCAGCGTTTTTTTGTTAAAAGCAAATCAATATAAAGGTCACTGTGACGTTACATTTTCACATTTTATCAACTCTCAAACTGAAGCGTTAAATGATTTTCAAGTTTTAACATTTGATCATTTGATAAGAATTTTTTTTTTATATTTTAAAATTACATATATATTTATATTTATTTTTAGAGTAAACCCACCGAACTTTGTATTTTAAAGATAATTTTTACATTGTCAAAACAGTAATTGTTGTGAAAAATATTGTTGTGATCGGTTATTTAATCTTATTTCAACGTAAAAAAATGCAGGTATTATACATTGTTAAGAGGGAATTCTCAGTTCGAATAAACAAAGATTTGGAAGAGGCGTGCCGTTTATTCTAAAGATTTTTATTCAAAGACATACGTTTTGGAAGTGTATGCAGACGCCGCAGGCGCTGAGAAAAGATGAAAGATAGATATTACATTGTACCATTTAAGTAATCTAATTTATGGTTGCTCCTCGTGCGTTATTGGTTCAAGGAATTGTAAATATATGTCTCGGACGATAACCTTGAATTTACACAAATAATTTCTTCGAATTTTAATATAAATATTTTTAGCCGTGAAAACAGCTGATTTGTAATGAATGGGCGAAGAAACTGCGGTAATTAACACAAAAAATAAATAATGGAAGCTCCTTTAGCAGGAACTTGTCGATTGTTAAAATAATGTCAATAAGGGGGAATTCTCACTCCGGACAATCTGTTTTGCGAAGTTTTAATCTTATAGTACGAATACGATGGTTGGTAGTTGTAGGTACAGGTAACCCCCGCTCAACGCGAAGGATACGTTCTGGACCTGATAGCGTTAAGCGAAGTTTCTTATCACATCAATTGGCATTTTTTTCAATTTCATAAAATACAGAATAAATACGTATAGAAAATGTGGCATTGAGAAAAACATTTGGGCCAATACAGTTCTGATTATACCATTAAGATTATCTTGAAGGACCGGTCGGTCTATACAGAAATAGCAGTGCCTGCGTTTATGACAGTATTCTTCGTAGACACAATGCGAACATGTCTTAAAAATCATAAGAACAATGGAACACTATACCATCGGTGCAGGAATGATTAGAAAAATGGTTCTTGTCCTTAGTATGCAATTTATTATATAAAAAATTAACAAATTAACGCTCATCTAGAGGATTCTCCTTTTCATAATGTAATGATTCTGTGGACGAACTGAAATGCGATATATTATTATTGTGTTACTTATTGCTTGTAACAAATAGTTATTTAATTAGTTAGATAATATATCTGTCAGATAATCGTGGTTTTAGTTTTGGCGCTTATACGATTTTGATATTTTCAGAAGGATGAATAACAATATTCACTATGCTACAGGAGCACAACCTGTCAAAAAAAAAAACTGCGACTTAGAAATGACTGTACCAAATCACAAGACTGAAACAAGTATGTAGTTCCAATCTCTCAGTAGATATTCAAACGCCAAATAATTGTGAGCAAATGACTATACCAAACGATAAGACTGAATCAAATAGCTTCAATTTTCTAGTAGACGTTCAAACTCCAAATAATCCCAAACTTCTAAATTCTTTGTAAAAGACCTAGATTTAGTTTTGCAAAATAATATAATTTTTTTAAATAACGAAAACGATGAAATGTTAATAGAAAAAACGGCTGTGTTATTAGAAAGTAATAATATTATAAACCAAGATTCAACTATGATATTATCAACTAATGATATGATTTTGACTGAACCACTATCTGAGATTTTTCCATGTATTCCTGGACCCTCAACATTGGTCAACAAAGATTACAATCTATTATTAGTATTAGTATTTTGGTTCTTTTAATTATACCTACTTGTTATTTTTCTTTTTGTACTTTTTTAAAAAATTATAATTTGTGTTCAATTTGTTGCTCTTTTTTAAAATTATTATAGAAATATAATTATTACACCATACCTATTTAAGTTTTGCAACGCAAATTTTCATAATTATACGACACAAACGCCGAAATAATTAATAAAGGTTAAGTTATAATCAAATTGGCATAATGGACCATAAACGCCAGAACTGTATAAAAATGGCTAGGGATGATGGCACAAATGCCACTATCGAATAGACATAACCGACAAATAAAAATTGCGACAAATTTTCATTAATTCCTCAAAATAGAAAAAAATCGTTATCAAAAATAGGCCTTTAAAGAGATAGAAAATTTAAAACAAAAATACAACAAATAGAAGTTTGGCTGATTAAGATACAAAAAATTTCAAAGAAACTAATCGGTTTTTGTTACCTCCTGTAAAGTTTACCAAATGGTGTTTATGTCGTTTTAGCGTAAATCCGTCGATATTATAACGATCCTTGTTTACCATCATGTCGTGTTTTTTAAAAAAATTACGAAACACTTCGTCCCAAGTCACAATAAATTTAAACAAAATTTTAAAAATCATTTTAAAAATATGTAAAAAAACACACATACACATAAAATTATGCGTGTTTCAAAAAACATCCTCAGCAAGCTGAGGATAAGTATTAAATGAAATTAAATGTGTTTAAAGTATCTATAATTATCTAAAAAAAATTGTTTTGTATGTGTATGTGTGTTTTTTTAATAGATTTTTAAAATGTGTTTAAATTTATTGTAACTTGGGACTAAGTGTTTCGTAATTTTTTTAAAAAGCAAGACATGAGGGTAACCAAGGATCGTTATAATAAGTAAGCTTAGCTCATGTTTGTAAGTTAATTGTATATGAATATCGAAACTTTATATTTATTAAAATTTATACTTACCGTTTCATTTTCTGTCGAATACTTCTTTGTATATAAGGTCTTCTTTGTTTATCACACATTGTCTATTACAATATTATACAGTATACAGAACAGTAATACAGTATTATTTGCAGTATGCACTAAACAGACACTGACAAAATCTGATCTGAATAGTAATTGCATCGGTATCTTAAAATACTTATCTTTATTTTTGTTTAGAATTCTCGGAACTGATAAATGTCGTACGCGAAACTCCACAGATAATTTGGCGAAGCTCCGCCCTACTAGCCGCAACTGTACCATGTTTCACTTTAAATTTTCCCCGAAACTTTTTGTTACAGGTTGATCTTATTGACTTTGTAGGCTTAATTTTGAAAATATTTTTTTAATTTTTTCAAGGACGTAATTAGAATATGTGATAGAATATGTGACCATCGTTAATTTTTTGATATTATTCTAATTTCATTTTTTATTCTTTTGCTACACATATTTTCGAAAAAAAAAATCTGCATTACAATGTCTTGTATTTTTTTAAGAATTAAAAAAAAAAATTGTTTAAAAATTTTAAAAAATTAAGTCAGAATTTGCTAAAAACTGATTGAGGTAGTGAGCACTCCGCCTTAACCATATAACAGTTACATTGATTGTCAGGTCTTATGCAACCGAACATACGTTTTGCGACTGGTCTTAGGTACTCTCAATTAGAACAATTGCCTGTCTTGTATGTACTTTTGTTGTACTATAATTTTACGTTGATTACTAATGGAATAAAATTAAATATATCATCAAGGGGTTGGAGTCTTTGCATTTTTGGTTACGTATGACTTAATTTTCAGAAGTAACTGTTACATTGGTAACGCTGTATGTATTACATAATTTTAATAAAAGTAGCTATTTTTTTATAAGCTTTTATTTAACTTCATTTGTTTGTTGGTTTGTGAAGGTGGAATCTTGTAAACTAATTTTGATCTACTTTTACACAATCAACTGGCATAAGACTTTGCATATATACGTAGTTCCGATGGCAATACAATATTCACAAAGTCGTTTAAAAAATAGTATATTATTTATGGAGCACATAATGTATTAACGAAGATGAAAGTTTACGAGTCGAAGACAAGTATTTTACAAATATCTTAGTTTATAATAGACATTATGTGCAAGCAAAATACAGCTGTTTATCTATAATCAACATTTTAATTCTTAATCCTTAAAACTGTAAAGCGCCCGTTGGTTATGAAACCAACATTACGTGACAATTATTTTGTCTCTAATCTTGGAAAAATTGACACCGAAATTAAACCGACTGACAAATACACTACTACAACTAGAGGTGAATTCTATTTGCATTTTGTTAGCCAAAATCTCATGCGATGTTTGTATTGTTCGGGGAAAGGGATTTACTTATTGTTCAAAGGTGTTATGGATAACAAAGGAATAATAAATGTAAGTTAGGTTCTCTTCGTAATTTGACGTATCTTATTCAAGGCGTTGCCGTATCTATCCTATGCCTATAGTATAGGCTGAAAATGAAAAGAAACTTACAGATTTTCAACACATCAGCAAGACAAAAACTACATGTATTATGTATGATGTAAACTTGAAATAAATCAGAATATTATCCAACAGGAATCAAACTATTGAGTTATGACGATGTTGAAAATGAAGTATTCCAACACCTAATGAAAACTAATAAAATTGGAGATTGTCTAAATGGTACCATTTGGAGAAATAAATACCTGGATATAAAAACAAAGTCAAAATTTTATAAAGCCTACACGGTTGAAACCAGATCCCACACTTCTAAAACAAAGCGATCGTTAAAAATAGCAGAAAAGACAATACTACGTAGAATTTGATAAAGAAAGAAGTGAAAATATTAGTAGAACGTGCGAAGTAGAAAGCATAGGAGGATGGACACATGAAAGGAAAAATGAATGGCATGCGCTTATTAAAAAAATCGGACGGAATAGAATTGTAAGTATCGGGAGAAATAAATTATCTTTGGCCAAGAGAAGTTATAGGAAGTCCTAGAAAACGAGGGAGCGCCATTTAGAACCAGTTTGAGGAAAGAGAAGTAAGGCAACGTCGAAGAGGAACAGGCATTAAGCCTAGCCAGAAGAAGGACGAAGAAGAAGATAATAAGCAGAATACCTCGCTGTTTTGTCATTGCCTTGTGAGGAGAGATGGTTTTACTACGATATTGCTGTCACCCGGAATTGAACCTGGGACATTTGCTTAGGAAGCCGCGCGCAAACTGCTCAGCTACACATTACATATTACAATTCAATCTGAATTTTAAAGACGAGATATGATTTTTTACGCAAACAATCTGTCAAAACTGTCACATCGCGTGCGTAGGCAACCAACATTACACCCTGTTTAATAATGAAAATAAAACTGCAACCAACATTATGCCCTGTTTAATAATGAAAGTAAACTGCAGGGGCGCGACCATGGCGTGACCATGGCTAGCATATGAAATGAACGTATTATGTCATGATTGTAGATAAAAAAATACTATAATTATAGTTTTAAATGTTTTCGCACTTTTTAAACAAATTGTACTACCTCCCAAACCAAACTCCATCCAAGTAGAATATATGGTCGGTAGAGCTGTACATTGAAATGCACCTATCAGAAAACTTACAATGTAAAAGAATTTAAAAACCAATTTCAGTTCAATTAACACCAAATTAAGGCAACTATAACAAGATAAGAATATTACTTCACATCTGGAGCTATTAACAACTTGCTCAACGAAAATGCATTCTTTTATTAGTAGAGCCGTAAAACCGTAATTATATTACTTGACAAAAGTACTTATCGGAATAATAAATTCCGGTGTAATCGGAATAGAACAGAAAAGCCTAGAGCATCAAAATTTCATTTACTACCACCGTTGAAAGTAGTTAAATTAAGTGAGTCGATTAAGTTCTGAATTACTTCGACTAAATTTAATAACGTCCAACCGAAATGCAAATTCATTGATTCTATTTAATTATGATCGAACCCACACATAAATTATCCTTCCACCGGTTCCGTAAAACTAATTTAACGCAATCAACATCCGATCGATCAAACGGCCCTTTTTGCCCGGAAAAAGAAAAACACTCCGTCGAATCAAAGATTCCACTCCGGCGATACGTCAGCGATAGAGCTGAAAAACGATCCGAAAAATAGTACTCCAAACTTTCAAGCTGATAACGGAAAGATTTATAGCGGCTGGTAATTTATGTAGGCCGTTCGAGAGTTTTCATATTAATTCGCCATTCATAATTCCGGTGAAGAAAATGTCGCGTGAGTAAAACGTCTGCTTTATCGAATGGACACGACTGCGAGACGTGTGATTTGCATACAAAGTCTTGTCAATTCTTCACGTGGAATTGATTGTTTCCTATCTCAAGCCGTATATCCAATTTGTAATTTAACAGAACTTACGCTGACAAGACAGCTCATTTCAATGCCGCTGCCGTATAGTATCTATCATTGCTTATATTTTTTGCGATTACAGTAAACCCTCGTTAACATGAACTCGGTTAAGACGAACACCTCGTTAACGCGAACGAACACTGCGGTCCCGGCCGGTTTCTTATTGTTTCTTATGGAATATTGTTCAGTTAATACGAACCTCGAACAAAATTTTGGAACCTAAAAGCTAATAATTTCGTTTAGCACGAACACAACACATGTTTTACTGTCTTACTTGCATACTAACCCCTAGAAATTTGAAAACATTGGTTAAGCATTGCGATTCATATTTTCGCTCATTCTAACAAACGTTTGTAGCAAGCAGTTCATACCGTAGTGGTGTTTCTATATAATAAACATAATGTGTGCTACCCAGGATATATCAAAGAGTGAAGTGTATGAAGTGTATGTTGAATATAACAGAAGAAGATAGAATAATGAGTAAGTTTCGGTTTTAAAATAGCGCAATAATTCTTTAGGTGTCAGTATTCATGGAACGAGTCATTGATAAGCCGATAAAATGAAACGAATTAAAGTTAGTACCCTATTTCAGTAAACAGTTGAAGACGTTTTGTGGTTTAGAATGGCTCCTCCGCAATCTAAAAGGTCTCAACAGCCAATAAGTTTAAAAACTAAGCAAGCAATTTTAGTTGAAGTTGACAAAGGCGAATTTAAAAAAAAACTGCTATTGCAATGAAATTTCACATTCCAAAATCAACATTATCAACCATCATAAAAAACAGAGGTAAAGTTGACGAGGCTTTAGTTTCTGGATCTACTTCCTCTCATTCCAAGCGGCTGAGGATGGGAAAATACGAAGATGTGGAATTTGAAATTATGAAATGGTTTCAACATTTAAGAGCGTCCAATCTGCCGATTTCTGGTCCCATCATTCAATGTAAGGCCAAGAAAATTGCTCTATCTTTCGAAATTCAGAATGTTGATTGATCCGCTAGTTGGCTTTGGCGTTTTCAAAAATAGCATGGTATAGTTTCTCATCAGATGTGTGGTGAAGCAGCAAAAGTGAATGAAACATCAGTCATTGAGTGGCTATCCATTTTTGCTGCAATTAAAAATACATACCTACCTAAAAACATATTTAACATGGATGAAGCGGGTATTTACTTCAATTTATTGCCAAATCGTACACTAGATTTTAAAGGTAACCGTTGTCATGGAGGATCCAAGAACAAACAAAGAGTGACCGTGGTACTTTGCTGTAATTCAAATGGATCGGAAAAATTTAAACCTTGGGTGATTGGTAAATCACAAAATCCCAGATGTGTCAAAAAAATCAACAGATGCCACTTGTTTTGTGACTACACTTGCCACCCTTCTTCATGAATTGAGTCAAAGGTCTTCAGGGAATGGTTATTTAAGATTAATAGGCGTATGGTAACACATAACTGATAACTTGAAACTATCAAACATAAAAATTTACTTTTTTCTTGCGAATTCAACCTCTCGTTTACAACCGCTTGACCAGGGCATAATTGCTAAGATGAAAAGTTACTACAAAACTCGATTACTAAAATTTGCGATTAGAACTCTCGAGTCAGAGGGACAAGCTACAAAATGGGATATCCTACAAGCTATTAGAGCGATTGGCTCTTCATGGGATGCTGTTACGGCAGATACTATTAGAAAATGTTTTGAAAAGACATGGTCATCTTCAATAATGGATCCACCAGAAAACGAATATCTAAAACCACCTCCGGAAGAATGGGCTTGAACTTGAAGCAGTTAGACCACTAGGTATCTTCTTTCAAGAGTTTGTATATCTGTTGATGATGATCTGGTCGTTTGTTCAGAAATAGCGATTGATCAAAATGAGCCATCAACATCGGGCGCCGGTTCTCAATTGTTGTCATCCGATGACGAAGAAAATGAAGAAGTTAAGAAGCCTTCCAGAAATGAAGTTTTGGCTGCACTTTCGACATTACAGCGATTTGTAGCAACAACAGACGTTTCTCAACAGTTTGACACTTGTTTAGACATTGTATCTAATGAATGCACCTTAAAATTACGTCAAACCCTACGCCAAACCAACATTGAGGAGTTTATTAAGTAATGTGCACATAAATTGTACTTATTGAGTATTGAGTATTTTGTATTTTATTGTTGCAACTTTTTTATATTACATATTAACTGACTTGTTTTATTTGATTTATTTTCCCATATAAACATGAGACAAAGCAAAAAATGTAAGTAACTTAAAAACCTATAACTCGGTTAACGCGAACAAATATAGCACGAACTCGGAATTTTCCGGTCCTTTCGAGTTCGTGTTAACGAGGGTTTACTGTAATTATTGCGGTCACTTTTTAATTTCGAGAATTAAATGGAAAACCGTGTCTGTGAGACACGACGATTGACTGATTCGATTGCAGTCGATTTCTTTGACTTTTTTTAAAAGGCAATTAGTGTACGATCAATTTTGATTGGCAATCCTTATCGGAGTTCATTTGACGTGCAAATTACCCCACAGTTAATCTCACGTGACGTATTAATAAAACTAGTTCACTGTAATCTAATAGCCAGACGTGAGGTTGTAACCCATCTGGGAATAATCAGACAGGTCCCATTTCTCCCTTGATTGAGCGGTACGTCTTACCGATTACCATAAGAGTTGAAAGGCCACCTGCGCATCATCACACGTGCGAACTTTATTTGTTTCGTTTTGGTGACAATCGATCGGGAGCGTGCTTTAAAATGAATGTCCCCATCCAAGTCATTTGAGGTGACCTAACATTGTAACCTACATTTTGTAGGCGAATTCCGACAGCTTCCTTTGTTCTATAGGGGTTAATAATACTATACATTCCCATAACAAAGTGGTAAGTTAGTCCGTGACGAGGGTTGATGGGGTTAAGCAAGGGCGAGGCCCACTCTTGTGGTCAGGTTGTCTCGCAGGATTACTAAGTGGCAAGTTCTATGTTCCAGGATTAGGATTCGGGAAAAAGCGGTGGTGCGGATTTGTCTAATGGATCTTTATTTCGTTTTTATCGGACTTAATTAGTACCTGAGACATCAATTAAAATTTATCTTTCGACGCGCTACTCCGGTGTTGTTGTGAGACTAAAGGATGGTTAAATGCGTTTATAATTGTTCAGTCATGCGGCGAGATAGCGTGCCATTACTTGAGGTAATTAATGACTCGGTGGCGGTTTTTTATCGGATGATTTTTATTTTTAAACCGATAAAAGTTTTAGTTGTGATTTTTAAAATCGGTTAAAATTGTGAATTCTTTAGGACCGATTTGGTGGGAAAGTGTTATGTGTAAATAAGAAAACATTTTAAATCTTTGAAGTAAAAATATTTATATACAATTTCTTCCTGGTTTCGAGTTCCCTTGAAAGTTTAAATTTTAGAGCACATGTGAATTTTATTTGGATTTCAATTTTTAATGCGGTGAAGTGTCTGCACTTCTGTGTTTGTTAACGGTTCTATTTTAAATCGTGACAGTTCATGTTGATAAAAAATTTAGTTCTTCCCAGATAGACTGGAAAAGAGGAAATCTTTTTCGAATTTCAACTTTACAAAAAAATAAAAAATTATAAAAAATTTTGCTTGCTACAAAACTAATCATATTGTAAATAAAATTCAGGTAGAAAAATGGCAATGATGGAAAAGCATTTTATTTTATTCAACGTTCTTCAAACTGTTGCTGATTCGTCATTAACCTACTCTGAGGTTTACCACTTTCAGTGCAACCAAAACTTTTTGGGATCCGACGGCTGGCCTTACTTGGGTCTTACTTGCTGTAATAAACACACTTCAAACTTACTTCTTGTTGAAAACAATATTTTTCGATATTGCTTTGTTCCTTGTAGAGGATAACAAAACAATTTAAAGTAAAACTAAATAAGAATATTGATGAACAGTTTCATTGAAATAATACCTAAGCTCCAATAGTTTTGTTATGCATAACACCGCACCAAACATTAACTTTTTGTAATATTGACTTATTTTTAATTCTATAATTTTGATTTTCTTTTGACCAATTTTGTGCGAAAACTGTTCCATGTAGACTAGTCAGAAAAAAATGTGCACTTATGAGCAAAAATTCAAAAACATCGAATTTTTAGTGTCATTACGCGTCTTGTTCGCAATTATTTTTTAATATAATATATTATAATATATTATATTAAAAATTAATTGCGAACAAGAGGCGTAATGACACTAAAAATTCGATGTTAAATATTATTTAATATTGGCTACAATGTTCATTATGCAACTACGCGGTTTTGCACCACACTATTAAATTTAAATTCAAACATATGTTTTAATTTCTCAAGAAAATCTAGTTTAATCTTTCAACACTGAATATTTGATGAATTTATGACAATTTCTCGGCAATGGAAACAGTTAGCTGTGGTTGGAACCTTTCCTGTCAATTATTTATGATGTTCCATAGAACAAACCCATCTCAAATGCAGGCAAGTTTCACAGCGCCAGATTAGTGTTTTCTTCACATTTTATTAACCATCGTACCATAACTATTCAAATTATTAAAGGTGGTAAAATTTGTAATACTGATTTATCGGATAGTAAAACGATTAATTATGATTAATGTAACTGGTTGTAGTTAACCAGAGGATATTTCACTATTCGAATTGTAAAAATAATGTAGCAGTCTTGGAAATCTTTACCTACTGCAGCACTATCTAATACGTATGCTGTATAAGTTTAGTTTTTTCCTATAATATTTAAGACCAAAAAGTGGGGTGGAGGCAAAACTCAGCGGCCACGCAATTTATACCAAATTTATAGGCTGGTTACAATTAGTAACATTATTTGTGTCAAAATATTTAACATAAAGTTTTCAATAATTCACTCAATTGAACTGTTATTTTTGTTCATGTTACTTTATTACTGTAATATACCTCTAATTGGTGTAAAATAAATTAAAAAATAAGTACTCGTACGTTTAAAATTTTTAGAAAATAAAAGTGCTATCAATAAAAGTAATTTTGATTTAACAAACCTCAGTTACAATGCATAAAATTATATGAAAAAACAGAGATTTAAAATTTGTCATTAACTTTGTTAAAAATGTTGTTTTAGCTGATTGCTGTTATTTATAGCGGTTGCACAGTAATTTATATATTTTCAAAAATTTAATTTTTTTATAAAAAGTTTTACAAACCTTTTTCGTTAGTTGATTGTTATCAGTGAAACTGAAACTCGCAATACAACTGCTTATATGCACGTGACTTTTAAATCAGTCATGTGATTGGATCTGGTTTCGCTTTACAATTTATATTTTTCATCAACTACATATTTTTTAAATAAAAACTGTTGATTAAATGCTACATAATTTTTAAGTTAACAAATTACTTTACAATAAATTAACGCTTGTTAAAAAGCTGCAGGTTTGAAACTGACTTAACAATTATTCAATCGTTGAATTTCAATTGAGTTGAATTTTGCATGACTACCTGACCTACTCAATAAAAAGGTCAATAATTGTATATATCGTATCAATTTTATGGTAATTCCTCATGAAGGCTGAATGAAATCAATACAAATTCTCATCAAGCGCATTAGCAGCTTTACATTTCATGAATGTTAAGCATAGTTCGTTAAACTTGCAAGTTCCCGAGAAAAACTTCGTTCAAACGGCCGGTCGTAAATCAAAACTCCAGAAAGGAAATTTTATTTCTAGCAGTCGGGTAACATGCGATCTAAATAAACAATGACCAAGTCTGTTGTACTGAATGTCAATCTAAATTCTGAATAGGTCTGGCCGCCGACTAACAGTCCCTTCAATTCTCCCATCATTTATTCAAAAACGCTCCTTCCTCATCGACCGAACGCCACGTAGGGAACAATAAACAATAATTTACGAACGGTATAACGTACACGTCAATCTCTTCGAAGCACACGTCGGATTATTACAACGAGAGAATTATCCGTAAACAAAAATTCAATTTTTTGTGAAGGTACGAATAGGTGAAGATTCCTCCAAGGCCATGAATAATTCAACGAGCTCTAAATCGAATTTCTTATTTGCGGCGTGCTGTGGGCGTTCTCGCCAAAACACCACGGGGCTGTTAAGTGTTGGTTCACTTTAACCCTCTGGTTTTATTGCGTTCTAAAACTGCTGATGTTGTGCTTTTAAATTTTCCCGAGCCAGTGTTATTATTATAATTAAACGATGACTTATAGCGACAAAGTTTTTAATTGTTCTGACCACCGGTAAAGCGCTGTGTCGATTATGCATTCAAAAAGAAAACTCTGCTAATCTATAGTCATGAAGACTCGTTATTACTGTAATAGTATAACGTACGCGGGCAATTTTATGAAGATAAATGCAGCAACTGTTGGGCATTATCAACCATTAAATTTCATTTTGATTGGCGAAGTGGAAATATGGTAATTAAACTAATGCGTCAGACCAAGCGTAAGGCAATATGCAAATAATAAACACTTTGTAATGGGAAAAGGATTATTAATAATAACTAAATCGTTCGAACGTGAAATTACGGAAATTTTTGAAGACTTCCGTACTGCACTATTTTGATATGACGGCTCATTTCCTGCTGTCTGATGAATTAAGCCGCTCCTGTGCAAAATAAAAGTTAAGATAAGAGCGGAATGTTGGAAAAGCAAACACCGTTTGAATTATGAGGTAAGATACACCGGCCTCGGTCAAACACCTTTCTGCGACAGCCCTGCTTCTATTGTGAATTATTCTAAAGGTTGACTGCATATGGGATCAGTAACAATTACTTAGGAAGATACAAAAGACGCCGTTTCTTTTGTAAAAGAAATCGTAACTGTAACATATGCTTTCTTAAAAGTTTTGTTCGAACAGGAAATTTGCGCCGGTTTGAACACGGTGAATGGGAATTTTTGCGTTAATAATATGAACTGACGTATCTTCATTTTCATCTGCCTTTTTCTCATGAACCTAAAATTAACCTATTATGCACGAAATACAAGACTGTAAATACTTTGGAAACCACGAGTGTTTCTGAAAAATGGCTTAATTAAAACTCAGTTTGTGATACAGTGTAATAACAATATATAAAATAGTTATTTATTAATCATTTACTACAGAAATTTTAACAAATATACCTTAATTTTAAAAAAAAATTGAATAGATTAATTTTGAGATCTACTGTTAATAAAGAAAATGCAGTCGAACTCCTCTATAGTGATGTCTGAAAAGACGCGAAAAAACATGGAGACTTTACATTTAATTTTACAGTTTTGGCAGTCGCTTTAAAAATTAATCAATATTCAAAATTAAAGAAAACATTTTGGGTCTGAAAAAATATTTTTTATTATTTATAAATACACAAAACATGAATAAACATTATAATTGATTTCGCAATAGTACATTTAAAAATAAAAATTTAGCCAATGCATTTGTTAAGGATAGAGATTCCCATAAGTAAATAACGATTTGCAAAAAATTTTTCTAAGGATTTTCCAGGTTGACACAATTTGGAAAGAAACGAGATTTTCATTGCATTCATTACATTTTCTATTACCAGAAATTATGTTCCCTGCGAATTTTAGTAAACCTCATAGTATAAAGGTATTTTATATACAAAATTAAACGTTTCTGGCAAAAACGTCACTATAGAGAAAAAATCATTATGGAGAAGGTCGCTATTGAAGGTTTCAACTGTATGTGTTGTTAACTTAGTCTCACTAGGTGCAATCTTTTATCTCAAGTTTATTTTGTGCTTTATCCCGATTACGTTCAATGTTCATTGCATACACACACATTTGTAATTAGAGATGAAGGTTAGAGGCTGTATAAACCCAATTTTACAGCGGTTTTCATGTATATGGACATTAGAACAACACATGTAGTAATTTAAATTCGTCTTTGATTTATTTACCAAGCAAGACGAAATTTAGATTTTTTTCCAACAATTATATTTTCTCTTGAGGTAAGAATAAATTGTTATTTTTTTGTTTTTTTTTAATTTTTTTTTTATTTGTCATGTTTTTGCATTGATTTAATTAGAAAAGAAATGGTACTGATACTGCAGCTTTTAGTAATAGAAATTTCTCCAACAGATTTATTTTGTTACCTACCAGATTCTTTTAGTTTTTTCTGTGTAATTTTAGATCTACTTTTCACAAAGATAAGTAGTACAATGTGTGAACATGTCGTATATGCGTGCTTGTGTATATTCATGTACTACAATAATAATAGTTCTAGCGACGCAACATGCCTACTGACTTCGTTGATCACGAGCAAATTTATTTGTCAGTGGAAAATTCTTGGCCCGTCTTTGAGGAACAGTGAAAAAGTTTGCAGACCCCTAAATTCTATGATGCTTTATAATCGATTGTAACTTAAAAATGTTTGAAGATAAAACAATATGATAGGATAAATATCAACTACAACTTTTTTTGGGTGATTAAAAAATAATAATAGTTTTTTAGTTCTTGTATTTTTGAATACACAACCAAATTTTCATAGTTGAGTTTTTTATTTTTATTGTGACCATTAAAGTTGGAGGACCCTGTATTTCTTAGAAATATGCAAAATTAGTTTTTTATTTCCATAATATTTTAGTGAAAAAAGAGTAAAGAAAATAAAAGCAGACAAAGTAAAATACTTAATAACAAGAAAGCTGAGAACGTAAAAAATGTTAAATAAATTAAAATTGAGCAATAAATTTTGTAACATCGAAATTAATTGTAGCTTGTTGCCGGAAAATATGCACCAAATAAGAGGTGTATGAACACAAAAAAGTTAATCACGACTCGATTAACTCCTTTTTGTTACCATATTCTGGCAAAATCCATTAATACCCGAATTCCAGGAACTACTTCGTACAAAATTCCCCGAAACAATTTTTGAGAAATTTGCATGTTATTAGATCAATTTACGGATAAAAGTATAAGCTTTACAACACTCGAGCTCTTTGATCGAATCGAATGATACACGACCTGATACACTTTGTATTTCGAGCTCATTAATGAATTCTTTCTCAATGACTTATCTCTATTTTAAATTATCATCTATTGTTTTCCGATAGAAAAAAAATTAATTAATCTTACATCTGAATATTTTTTCAATCGAATCAACCGTGCATTTATAAACAAGATTATTGTAACGTTCCAACCACTAACTCTTGGTATCAGTAATCTCCCCCTAAGGGCAGTTCCTGAAGTATTTACAACAGCGCTATTTATATATCAGATCAGAACAGCGCGCTCATTATAAGCAGGTCTATGTTTACCAATTTCAATATTTACGTGGGGCTAATTATACCTTGCGCCGTATATTTTTACCGCAAACTTGCTTCTGGTGCGACTAGTTCTAATAATAATTTTAATGCACGATCTCGTTACGTGCCGAGAATGTTAATCATGATGGCAGATCACTTTGTTATAACTTATAAGAAACCAATTTCAATTACATCTGCGTAGGAGAAACGATAAGAAAAGAGAACACTTCGAAGGCTCCAGGTGGACACGATTGTTATAGCGGCACTGATAACGCGAATGGTGATGCCCTCTTGAGATTGGTTCCGGGTTTTATTTTTAGTAGTGCACAATCACTGTCGCATGCCCATTGAAACGGTAATTTCTCAAATAATGTACCATTTAACTAAAATCTAACATAGTCATTTGAGTTCGTTAATAAGTAAAATAAGTAAAAAGATGGAAAAAAAATATTATTTATATTAAACCATAAACTATTTCAAACAAAAATGATGCTAATGTGTTAACAACATTGTTATTGTTTAATGGGTAGGTAAACAGAACAAAAACATGAGTATATTAAAGAAAGTTTATCCTTTTGTGAATCTAAATTTTATTTTGGCCTAATAGACAAGTCAATGAAGCTTTTGACTTCGGAATCCTCAGAAACAGGTCCGATTTGGATGCTTTGTTTATTAAACTTTCAGAAATATTCCGACAGGTGGACTTAATTATTAATATTGTTTAAACAATTATAATAATTCATTGTAAAAAAAATAAAGGAAAAGGTTTAATTCAATATAAAAGGTTTTTTTTAATAAAACATCTTAGAATTCTTCAGTCTCTTTTTACAATAAAACTTTCACCGATTCATAAATCACCTAAAATATTCAGTCAAATTGTAAAAATTCTCCGTTCATTCTATATTCTACAATCTCCCCAGTCATTTAGAAAAAAATATGATAGATATGAACTCCTTATACATAGGTAATATAACATGGCACGTCACTTTGTAAGTAAGAATAATAATTACTATTAAATGTTTTTAACTTTTTTTATTAAAAATCAATAAAAATATTAAGATAAAAGGCACTTATGAAGTTATTTGTTGACACACGTCAAGCTAGAATGGCATTTAGATCCTCAAAGAACTTTTTTTTGAAGCAGGCACATCTGTTGGTGTGGCACCGGTTTTTGGCGGGATCGTCAGTAAATTTTTTCTTATCAATCAAGTAATCTACATTAGAATGGATGTCTTGGCAGTTTTGAGATGAGAAATAACCTCTAAAACACGTTTATTTGTTCACGACTTTTTTAACTTTCCGCGTTGAGAATCACAGAAATCTTTTAATTGCTTTTCAAATTTGTCTTTAATATTACTGTTCTCACTTATGTTTTGGCTATTTACACTCGATACAGACTTATTATTTTCACTTTGCATTGACACAGTTTCGGTGTTCGATGCCATTGTTGTTATGTTAGGGCAGAGCCGCGAGTGGTAAAATTAGAAACCAATTATGCAAAGCAGCGATTCAACGTTTTATAAAACTGTGACGCGTCATTTAGCCGCATTGGAGAACGTGATACGTCCATTACAATATGGCTCACCAACGTTTAGTAGTACAAATTACAATCCGCCTAAACGTTAACCAGCCGTTTTACAGAACAGATTTGCTTTGTAAAGCGGCTATCTGCTTTGTATTGCGGCGGATTCTACAATCGTCAAAAATCAAACTTCAGAGTTATATGAAATTAATTAATTATTCCAAATTTTAAAAAAAATAAATTTAGTTTTAAACCTAATGTAATTTGTTTAATCGTATTGTAAATTATTTCAGAAAGAATAGATTTTGTTACAATCTTGTTTGTATTTTAAAATTAAAAGAAGTGATTATTTCGAACAGGTTTACCTCTTTTTTGTAAAAAACGAATTTTAAGAACTTAGTTCTTTCCAGTCTTTTTTACAAAACAAGTTTACTTTGAAATTCATTCTTAAGATAATCGATACATGTTTCCGGTATTTTTTATCAACAAATTAAATTTTAACAACACCGCCGACATATAAGTATAGCCGCTGCGTGCTGTTCTTCGAAGGATATGTCTGGGTTCGATCTAAACGACAGTAGATTGCATCGGACACGGGGGAGATACGATACCGGATATGTCCAGTGCATATATCCCCAGATATCCCCGATACTTTGTTATGGATAAACACAGATCTCCACTTATCCTTGTGGGCCGTATGAGTACAAAGCTGTCCAGCACAGACGATCTTAAACCCGATATGATACATTGGATTTACTGGTATTTGCCACTGATATATTGCCACCATTAAAAAATACTCCCACACAATCTAAAAACAATTTTTAATTACGCCACTCTGCAAATTTCCCCCTCGAGATTATAAATAGCGCGGTAATATTGGATTTGTGTCAAGAATACAAATGATGGTAATGTTTTAGTGTTGGTAAAGTGTAAAATTGAATTTCGTTAAATGTGTCTAAGGTAAGGTTGCAAATGTCCGGTTATAACCCGAGGATTGTACGAAGCAAGCGCTGCGATTATAAGTGTAGATATGTGGCTGGAAAATAATTACGAACGTGGCTTAGCTTTGCCCCCGCGGTCGATGTAAGTTAGAATTAGATGTTTATTAAAACTTATGGAGCGGAAAATAGTGCATGAAAACTGCAATCGTTTTCTAACTAACGATAACGTATGGAATATTATTAACGCCACTAATGGATACATGTCCCCGGTTTAACTGCGCTGTAAAACATGCACTTAGCTTATTTATTTTGTAATTTTCGTGCTACTAAATTTGCGGGTGTGTCAGAAAAGGAAACAAAAAATTCGCTAACCTTTATTCATTGGTTAATAAAGTAATACATTAAATCATTCAGTACCACGTTCTTTGGTTTATTTTAAGATAAAAAGCTTTTATCCATCCATCCATATATCCATTCATCTGTTCATCCATCCATACAACCGTCTCTTCCATCCATTTATTCATCCGTTCATTCATTCGTTCATTCATCCGTGCCAAAAATTTTACAAACACAGTAGAATCGAGGAACTGCGAACATGCGTTAATGAGAACAACATGATAATGTGAACACACTGAACACTTATACAGATTGTAAGTTCTTTCAGGTCGTACTTTCTATGAATATTTTTGAAACTACACTGATTCCAGAACTAATTTAATTTTGAAATGTGTTTTAATAACATAATTACTAAATACATAGTATATATTTTGAACCAACATAGACAGCACGATAATATTGGATTTGCGTAGGTAATGTTTTAGTGTTAATAAAATGTCAAATTGAATTTCGTTAAAAAAGGAAATACGCTTTTTAAAACTTTCATTAATGGCTTCCATGTACTTACACTCCACCAGCATTTCAACAATACTTAAATTGTTCGGTTGCATTGCGAAACACATTTGTAAGCATTTCAGAGATTACTGGCTGAACTGATTCTTAATTTGATGTTACAGATATTATTTATCTTGAATTTTTCATAAACAAAAACTTCTGCTTTAATGTTATTCCAGGGTGATTTAATTTCAAAAGCGTACGTTTTGGGAGTAGCGCTTCATGCTGCCCATATTTATAAGGTTGTAATGTAATGTGTAATGTACTACAAGTACTACAGGTACTTCACAAGAAACTGCTTCGTTACAAAAATATGCATAAGTAAAGATCTTTCAATTTGGTAAGAACCGCGATTTGTGCCAATACCCGGAGTCAAACGGTAACATATCAATTATGAGTGAGACCTAAAAACGATGAACGTGTTGAAGAATCATGAAGTATGTATACTCAAAACCAGGAACGATGAACGTTGGTTTTTCAACCCACTGAAAATTGTATGTGCAAAACTGTTTGTAATGTATAAGCCCGAGATAGAAATTAATCAGTACGTCTAGTTTTTTTAATTTTGCCCACGTCCCTCATCGTTCTTGGAACCAAAAGGCAGAGTTAATGATCAGAGAATCAATTTTGGTTTCTGCATCTTCCCCCCCCCCACTCTACAACTGCAAGATGATAAGTGAGCACATTTTTAGAATGTGTAGGTGACCTCAAAATTTCACAGATCTGATTTTCTTTACTAAGTTTAATGATATGATCTAAATATTTATAATGCTCAACTTTTTCAGTTCAGTTATTCCTAAGTTTGCCATAATGTTAGTTCTCATCATGTTGATCTTTAATTCCGCTTTTTTTGATTAGGTTGGATAGCTTGTGGAAGGTTAAGTTACATACTGAAGAGCGATATGCCAAACTGCTTAAAGAAAATAGTATATGATCAATGTGTATTGCAGGTTGTAACTTACGGAGCTGAAACACTTACACTGACGCGAAAAGCAAATCATTAATTACAACTTATGCAGCGAGCAATGGAAGGAGCAATGTTAGGTATAAAGCTATCAGATAAAAAATCAAATGCATGGGTCAGAAAACAAACCAAATTAAATTATAGTACCTGGGATAACTACACTAAAATGGAATTGGTCCGGTCGTATTGCACGTTGAACCGATGATCGTAGGACGAAGGAAATACTTATTTGGAAACTTCACAGTAATAAGATGATATTAAGAAAATCTGTAGGAATTGGATGCAAAAGACTCAAGACAAAATCGAATGGGTCAAATTAGGGAAGGCCTACAACCAGCAGTTGATAAAAGAAAGGGCTTCAATGATGATGAGTTCGCCTACCCTCAAACCGATTTTGATCTTTTTCCCGCAGGTTATTCCCATTCTGCAGGATCTCTACAAACTAATTTCAACAATACTTGTAATTTAAACTTATACAGATAAGTCAATACAGGTAAGTCAACTTTAACTTCTGCAATTAAAATGGGTGCTCAAAGTGGTTACCATCTGTGTCACATAATTTTGATTACTGCTTGAGTAACGTTAGCCAAAGTGTTCAGAATACATGTGACCAAAGCAGTCAATTTCCGAATGCTCAATATTTGTAGGGTTGGGTGGGAGTCCATTCTTTTTAAAGTACCAAGGCACGTAGAGAAGCTACATATGTCAATTTTATTTAGTATTCGTGATGCATCACCATACTACCATCGAAATGTTGGAGCTTTCCTCAATGGGAGTTTGCGGGGACACTCGATAGAACGAAGAGATATGGCTGAGTTCCTTCCACATTTCATCTCCTGATTTAACACCTCTGGCCTTATACCTTTTAAAAACCATAAATAATGCAGTGTATCGTAGAGACCAGATACACCGGCGGCACACTTGGTGCTTTCGCCAACGTTGCTGAAGCAGTAGTTCACCATAATCAAAATTGTTTAAACACATTGTAAAAATGAAAGGTGACTTACATTATTCATACCTTAATAACAGTATAGGCTTAGTATAAGAACTATTACAAAGGTTTTCTTTTATTGACGTTTATTTATTTCGTGAAAAACAAATGGGACTTGGAACACCTGTATTAAATTACGGTAGTAATAATTAGATAGTAGGCACTTCATCAGGGTTCATTGCATTCTGTAAATTTTTAATAGGATTCACAAATATTTCAATATTCATTGCCAATTCGGCTCACTAGGAATAAAACCAATAAAAAATTAGTGATTAAAGTTTTGGTACATTATAGAACGATTAAATTTATGTGGCAACAAATGATATAATTGTGAATTTATTGAAAGCCATTTAGCAACATTTTGAACCTTCATTTATAAGTGAGTTAGGAACATGACAACCCGTGGCTTAAATGAATGTGTTGCCTTGTATGTTAAACCGCTGCAAGGGGTACAAAATGTTCGCCTGCAAAATGCTAAACGATGTTCCAGGTGAAATATCTCACTAAAAGAAGGTTTTATCCAATTTGATTTGAGCAAAAAAAAATTAAAAGTGCCCTAAGGCACGACAAACTTGTTCATGTTAAATAGTAAAAAAAATATAAACTTTTCAAATAAATAGATGTTTTTTTTCACTTCACTTTATCAGTGCAATTGGTTGTTGAACGCAAATCGCCGTCAAAATAGTTTGTTTTAGATTCTCTTCTATTCAGGGCACATAAATCACTGGAAAACTACTTAGAATTTGCATTTACCATAACTAACTATGCACCAGCCACGATCAACACGGATGTAAAATCGAACCTGATCTAATCGAGTTTAATGGCTTTTTTTCTTGATCGAATCGTAAAAAATCTCGTTGCATGTTCTTATCAGAAAATTACCCAATTGTAAACAACTCGACCGATTTAACCACCTCTTTAAATAATGGAAATCTAAACAAATTAACTTTTCAACTATGACGGATCAAACCGTTAAATGTTTAATAATTTTTTTTGAAATTGAATTGTTATGTTAGATTTAACAAGAATAGGACATCATTTCCTGTTCGTTTATAATGCATATAATGGTTACAAATGTTTAATTGAATTGATGAGTACCAATGAATATTAAGTACCAAAAACCCATTTTTAAAGTCCACTCGGCGAAGCTAGATAATCCGTTCAATTCAAATTTGATTAGGTGAACCTCGTTAACCATTTACCGCAGTCATGATGCCAAAATGTTTCCAATGAAATATCCCGTAACATGATCTAATTGCTAATTTAATTAGAGACTATATTTTTTCCGTGTGCCGGGATTGCGAATTAAAATTTTAAAAAAGAATACAAGAAAATCCCCTTAACCGTTAATAATTCATAATGATGCGCATCATTCCAGTCCCACTGAAAATATTTTCAAAATTTGCCCGTCATAATTTCTTGACATTCCTACAGAAATATGAGACAGTTTTATTCCTCATTTAAACATAGTTGAAGATTTTATTGTCGAGTTCAGCTCTAATTAATTCATAAAGCTCTCCACGTAAATAATATGCAAAAAACTTTATTTCAAGACCCGCGACGTGCCACAGCTAATTTGCATTGTGCTCTTTCCCACATGACAAACAACCCGAACGTACAGTATTCATAACTTAGAATTTGTACTCCCACACACCAATAAACATTTTGAAGCATTTCAACAGGTTATCTAGACGTATACATTATTCCAGCCTGTATTCCATTCGTGGTGAAAACATTTATAAGCCGTCAATGTGTATGATGACGTGCCTTTTACCAACATATGGGTTTGTTTATCCCGGTTCGGGGAAATATACAAAGTCTCGACTGGTTTTTTTTGTTAGCCCAATTTCCAGTCGGTGGCTTAAAAAGAGTTGATATCCAAAATATGAAGTTCGTCAATGGGGCTAATATTCTACCCACGGTTCATGAATTCCACCTTTGTGGCGCAAATGTCAGCAGAAACTGTTCCTGGAGCGCTTCCACAGTTCCTGCTGCGGCGTCGTTAAAGCCGCGGGTGATGACCCGGCAAATGCGAGCATTTGCATTAACTAGCGTTTGTATTATTGTACCGAAGGGGGCCACTTTTAAATGCCAATTTTGAAATTCCAAATTAGCTCAATTTACAATCGAATTTATTAATTCACGAGGCTCACAATTTAAATTCGAATATAAACAGTCTGAATGTGGATAATTGGAAACGTGTGTTTCCACTAATGGATGTCGAAAGCTGAAACGAAATCAATAACCGTGTTCTTTGTTTTATGCTATTGCACCTTCGCGGAGGAAAATATACGTCAATTTATCATATTCGAATTGTGTCATAACACACTGAATGTTTAATGATCGTTAATGCTGTTTACCGCGAGATCGATACTAAACCAATCATTCACAAAAAGTTAATCTATGTTTGCATCGCTTTACGATTTTTACTTTACAATCCGTACAAACACCTGAATTTTTTTTGATCGATGATCGCCTGGCGCCACATTGAATGAAAAATAATGTCCTTTTTTTCCTCTCTCTAATTTAACGTAACGGCTGTTAATCAAAACTGATAGTCATTTTACTAAATATTCCGTCCCCGGAGTAATTTTACGTCGGTCTTAATGTACCATCGGGTCGTAATAAATTGCACGGTGAATGTGACCATGTGTCGAACCATGCGTCTTTCCTAAAATAACAGTGTGAACGTGCACCCTTGTGTTTTCGGTGGGCGCGTGTAGTTTAAGTTTGCATTTCAATGCCAGTTGGCCGCAGCTTGACGACCCCCGTAACGGATCAAAGGCCATAAGAGCGAATAGTAAAATTTACGTAAGTGCATTGCTGTGTTAGAAATAAATAACGAAATTTTGCTGCTATCGTCTAATAATAAATTTATTATATTGGGGCTAAATGACATGTGATGAGGGGGGTTGAAAAAACTTATTTTTGGCTGAAGATTTTTAAAAGTAGACTTGATGTTTAGAAAAACTACATTTTATTTTTAATGTTGGATTTCAAAAAGAATCAAAATTTTGCTTTGTAATAACACAAAAAAGGAGGCAAAATTATTAACTTACAAGTCAAGTCACCTGGCATTTGATTAATTATAAATAGAAACGTAGGTAGGTATGGTAGTATGGTATGTAATGGAAAGCAAAAGATTCCCTATACATCAAATTAGAGTAATTCAAAGTTGCTACTAGAAAGTTTCAAAATGATTGAAGGAAATAAAATAAACGATAAAAAGAAAGACATAATATTGACCAAATAATTCAGAACTGGCAGTGTATAGCGGCAAAAGGGATCAAAATAAACAGAACCTATTTTTTAAATATGGTACTCTTTGCTGACGAGCACTGATAATTGCACCAAATAAAGATACATTTAAAAACAGTTACACAGCTTCGATTAAATAGTAAGAGATCATGGAAGAATATACACAGAAAAAACAGAAGTAATAGCACATTAGGGAAAAGATAATAAGAACAAAAATATTGCTAAATAACCAACCCATACAACAAATCTCTCACTTTAAGTGCTTAAGTTGTTCCGTCACTTATGACCATAACGCAGATTGCATCTATAAAATTAATCAATTCCAATCCATATGTGGGATAATCTCAAGAACATTCCAAAATCAGACTAGAATAGATACTCAAATTTGTTTGTATAATGTCCTGGCCGCTTCGGTAGTACTATGCGAAAGTAAAAACTGGACAATAAGAAGAATAAAAGAATAAAGACTCAGAACAGCAACGATTAAAGTTCTTAGAAGAATAATACGAGTAACAATAGAAGATAGTATAAGAACGAACTTAAAGTAGAACCACTAGAAGAAAAAGTATTGAGATACAGAAAGAAATGAAAGTGTGAGATAAATGAATACCAAAGGAGATGTTTGAGTATAAACCTAGAGGACAACGAAGAATAGGTTGTCCCATAAAACGCTGGTGTGACGGAACAGGTCCAGGACCTAAACCGAAAAAACGATACCACGACAACGGCAACACTATTTTTCATTATATTTAAGGAATTCTACAAGGTAATTCACATTGATTGATTTAACAGAAGTATTCGTACAAATAAAAAAATCCATTAGAGGGCAGGCTGTATGAATCCAACTAATATTATTATTACAACCTGCCCTAATTGAAGTATTGCTCACATGTTATTCTTATGCAAAAAAGTACAATAAACTTTCTCCATAACGGACACTGATGGTGCTACAGAAAATGTACTATTTGCAGAGGTGTCCGTTATACAGAATTACAATGGCACTTTCTTAAATGGGCACAATACACAAAAAATAAGTTCGTTTAATTTAAAAGTACGTTTAATTCTAAGAAAAATGGCATATGTATTTTGTTTCTAATCAGATTATTTAATGAGTTATAATTAATTTAAAATCGGCGCGTGACGTCACTGAGCCGAGCTGTGCGTAGCGGCCTATCTTATACAGGCAAAAATTGCTCGCTTCACACGATCATTTACCTACCTTAAAACAATGTTTTCGAAATTTTGTTACGAGTATTTAGACTGTTTTTTTGTACTGAAGACGATAGTGCAACCAAAATTTTAATATAGGGTCTAGTTTTTTTTTTTTAAATATATTAAATGCGATGACACGGCGCGGTCATTCGTACCATTTTTACGCGCTTCTAAAGGTTATTTCTACCGCCCAGACAGAGCTCATAAAACAAATATTTTCAAGACGCCTAACCGTCGTGGAGTTTTGAATGTTTTGAATGTTTAGGTCACTGCTAAATTGGTTGGTTGCACTTATAAATTTAATTTTTAATTATGACAACTTCTTATTTATTTGAACCTGAATACACCACAGATGACGACGAAGTTTATGCTTTTCTTGAACCTAGTAGTGTAAACATAAATTACGAAAATCGAATTGGAATTTGTAATTAGTGTAAATGTGGAAAATGCCAACAGATGAAGAGTCTATATGTTGTCAAGAATATGATAATATAAAACATTTAATTGGTAATAATACATGCATTACACAAAATAATTTGTTTGAAAAATTGGTTATTGACAAAAATGTTTTAAATATATCACGTCATAAACCCAACTTCCTATAGCTTTCGAAAAATGTGACCCAATTTATATGTTTTTTTATTGAGCCAATATGTACCTACTTCTTACTTTTTTCTAAACAAGGTTCTTTTGAAAATTTTTTCTTAGAACACACGATTAGTCTAAATCACTTTCTAAAAAATGTTTATTGCAAATTCTTGCATTTTGTCCTGGTTGAAATGATTGCCTTTTACAAAATTCTCACCAAAATGCAAATCGTTTCGGCGATTTTTCTCTATTAGGAAAACGATGTCCGGTTGGTTCACTGCATCCAAAAACTGGTCGGCGATGTTCTGGTGGCTACTGTTGCAAATAACTCGGAGTTATTCTGCATTTACGACTTTAAATCACAATCAACTTTTACTGATGATAATGAGGGTTCACTGCAGGGTGCAACAAACCTTGTTGCTTTTATGGACGGATCACTTATAGTATTGTAAAAGGCACAGTCATAAACTTAGCCGAACTTTACGCACAATTAGATAAAATAGGAACGAAACGCACGTCGGGGGCGTTGTTCTTATTTAATATTTAAAAAAAAACTAAACACCGTATTGAAATTCTGATTATTTTATCGTCTTTGGCAAAACCATTCACACAGTCTCATATAAATTAAGCATTAAAAATATAATTTTTAGGTAGATGGATCGTTGTGCGAAGCGAGTAACTTTTGCACGTGAGAGATACGGAGTTTCGGTGAGGTCGGCTCAGTGACGTCACAAGCAATTCTAAAATGTCTTAATATCTTCTAAAACAATTTTTTTTTACATTTGAGTTTTACCAAATAGTTTTTAATAGTTCTGACTACAATAATTTAACATTAAATAATAATTTTAAAAAAAAAGTTTTTTGTGTAATGTGCTCCTTTAACTCGAACTTCCATAATTCGATTTATTTTGCAAGTTAAATTTTTAATATCGGTTTTGAAGTTTGCGTGTTTTATAATATGTAAATCGAATTTTCTATGAATATGTTTCCAGCGGTTTTATTCTTCTGTCTAAACACTTCATTGATTCTCACTACTTTTCTAAGAAATCTCATTTCCGTGGCGTTCACTCTATTTTTGCTTTGTTTGTCAATGATTATGATTCACACGCATGACTTCCACATAACTTAATTGATTTTGAACTGTTCTTTGAATGTCAATATTTGTGTCTTCAACGATTAGAGCTTTATCTATAAATGCTTAGGTTTCGGTGTCAATATTTTCTTGAGCAGTATTGAATAATTTGACCAGCGAAATCTCCTCTTCAGAATCGAATTCATCAGTCTCTTCTTCGTCAGCATTTTCCTAAATGCTCACTTTATGAAACAGTGTCTAATCAAACGTTAATTCTTTCCAACCCACAATGAATCCACAGCTTAACAATTAATGGAAATTAATTTGTTTACAACACTAATTCACAAAACTTCTTAACAAATTGAATTCTCTCGTGGACGTGAAGAAAATTTCAAATTTAAAACGCTCATCAATCCACTAAGATTACTGGAGCGTTTGCGTTCTCAACCCTCTAAGTAATTTCCTTAAATTTCACTCGCTTTAAACATGTTGACGGCGCATGAAGGCGTCGAAAGAGCACGGCGCTTTGTTAAATACCCTCAACCAAATCTTCATTCCGAAATTAATCACTTTTTTTCTAAATTCTCGTTGATTTATTACCTCGTAGTTCGTTCGAGTATCAAATTTCATTACTTTCAAACGGAAAAAGTGGGCATTGTATTAATAAACTAAACAGACCCTCTCTAACCCCAACGTGTAAGCGATATCTTTAATTTCAAGATGGCGCGTTTTATTTCAAAAAGCAGGGAGTGCTGTCTTTATTTGTTTAGGATATTTGGACAAGACGACCTTTGAAAGTGTAAATAAATGTCCCAGTTATAAAAACTGGGGGTCAGGTTAATGCATTAATAAAATAAACAGCTTTTTTCCAGTTCTCGTGTTTCATACGTGAACCTTATATTGGTGCACTCCCAATTCTGTTAAATCTTTTCTTTCGAATCTTTGCATCGGTAACGGCGGATTTGCATGACTAAAGAAATTTGTAACAAACTTCGAACTTGTGGAAGTTTAATCCGTCTCAAGATTATTTAATTTAAACTCGGGATCTTGCCGAGCGCATGATTGAACTTTTATAATGAATTAACTTAACAATTTTTTCCGATAAGAATTCGAAAATAGAAAAGAACCCATTCCGGTTTGTGTTGCATCAAGAAAATCGGTTCAGAGATAAGTCATAAAACAAATATGTAGTTTTAATTTTGGATCGTTAAAACTAAAAATATGGCAGGTTCCATATTCGAAACGGATGTATACGCTGTCCTATCTCCTGATGATTTATTACTAAAGTATTACTGTCAGCAGGCAACACATTACGTAGGTTAAAACGGAACTTTATCTAAACTCACATAAAACTTTGCTCTACATTTTCATTTAGGTCTAAAGTTAACTATGTACAAACACAATGTTTTAAAACTTCGTTGGGTGTCACCCGTACTTAAAAATAAAATTACTGTGCGTCTTTTCTAATTATGACCACTCGAATTAAATAAAAGTCGTTGTTGTCGCAATTAATACTTAGGCTTATTTTGAACGTAATGTTAAGGGGCATAATAAAACCGACCGCGTTATTTGTGTGGCTTATGTTAGTACCCTTCGGTATTATTTACAAGAGAATTAAAAAAACTAAATATCTTTTTATCATCTCGCCCTTTTTGAATAAAAAAATACATAGTAAGTACCTACTATAATGAAAGTGTATTGTCGGCAAATTTTAAAATTGTTTTCTGTGTTAATGGGGTTTACATCTTTAGAAAGTATTTCCAATAACGTTTAATAATGTGGCACCATTTGTTTAAATTTGGCGAGTAAGTAATTCCACGTTGTATACTATAATTACTTATAAAATATCAATAATTAGTGTGCTGCACCAGTACCACAGAACAGCAAAGCTCATAAAAAGGACCCTCAAACAAATAACAAAAATTACATTTATTGAGTAGGGGAAGTGTGGGTAAAATGGGATACTTTAGGTTTGGATTTTTTTGCACGTATTCAAATGCAGGAAAACTAGCAATTTTTTAGGAGTAGCCTGAATGTTACTTTGTTAAAGGGAACATAAAAAATTAAAGTTTAATGTACATTTTTCATTATATACATATTTTTTAAATCATCTGTTAATTTCCCACTATCCCATTATTCCATTTTACCAACACGTTTGGGTAAAATGGCAGAGCGCATTATTCTAAAATGGGATAGGTCAGCGTTTCCCAAACTTTTTTGACCGCGACCCGGTACGAGGCTTTCGCGACCCACCTTATGGAAAAAAAACATTTATTTACAAAACAGCACCGGGTCGCATAATTTTCTACGACCCGGTGCCGGGTTGCGACCCACACTTTGGGAAACGCTGGGATAGGTCATATAGTAACATAGAAATAACAAATTTTCCTAAGCCTTTTTCTGTTCCGGTCATGAATTTATTTTGTTTATTAACTTGCCGCTCTAGAGTTTTTTTGGGCACCGAATACATTTTCGTTGATTTTAAGTAACCGCATTGACTAGTAAAAACTGCCTCAATTGCTTTAGACAGAACTTTTTCAGTCCATGACTGGCGCTTGGTCGTTCGGAAATATTTTCCGAATATTTTTCGGAAATGAATACTTGAAGTAGGTAGGTACCTACGAAGCAAAATGATGCATGCCGGTCAATTTGACCGACGAAAAAATGTTAACCTCCCATGCAAGCGCAAAGTGAGCATAAGGAAAATGCTAGTTTAAAAAAGAACTGCTAAAACACTTTTGGCATCATTAACATTCAAATGTAGGTCAGTTCTTAAAATACATTAATTTAGTTAAACAACTATTTTAATGTATAAAATTCTATTAAATTGTATCTTCTTATTATAGCAAATCGTTTTAGAAGTATTTTCTTTCTAAAATTGTATTAGGATTACCAAAAAATGTAAATTTGTTCATTATTGACCAGTGGTCAATAATAAAAAAATCATTTACTTGTCACTGAACAAACGGTAGTGAAATTTAACTTCACAGCATTCTAAAGGTGGGTATCCATTTGTAGCCAGTGCACTGTATCGTAAACTCGAACGTGTTACGTCGAATTTCAAAAACGAAGGCGAAGGCGTCTGTGGTTTTGGCTTACGGTTACGACACCATGAAATGACGAGTTTACTGGGTAGTTTGCATCTGACTCCAGCAATTCTGGGTTCTTATCTTTGATATTTAAAACGACAAGAATTTCTTCCGGAAGGGAAAGGATAACAATAGCTCCACGTGGTTTATTTTTTCTAAATTCATTCACGTGGAAGCAGTATTTACAAAAAAATCTTTTTTAAATTTATTATTTATTTTATTTAAGTATTAGAATTCAGCAAGTGAAAACAAGGTAGTATTAATAGCTTGTAAGTACTGTAATGGGTTAAAAATTTTCTTTCAATTTTGTATTATGTATTTTTAAAATGTCACACCATTTAAACCTATTTCGAAATACCGATGTGTTATTTCAAACTGCCCTTATATATTTTTTATTAATCCGACTGTTCCAAATAAGAACGCGGAGAATTGTGGATAGAGTAATTAAATTCCGTTATTAACAGTTCAGGATTAATCAAAAGTTTGCATTTTCACATTTTTGACAAGATCACTTTAGTGATAGTATGTACACCAGCACTTTGAAGAATCGTTTGCATTCAGAAGCAGTAACTTCCATTTTCTGTCATAACGATACTATTTATAATGAAGTAGATGACAACATAATAAAGGACAATAATGAAATGAATTGGGATGGAAACTTGGTTTTGAATAATGTATGTATAAGATAGTTATGAAATAAATTAGTTGAATATATCTCAATACAATTTTTGCATTTGCATGGATACCCACCTTAATGTACATCAAAATGATACGGCGTATGTCTAGAAGTAGAAAAATATATAAATACAATTGAATAAATAAACTTTAAATCATTTTTTCTTCGGTGGTAACTTTGTTAAAAAATTAAAATGAACATATCGTCAATATTTTTTTTACTAGAAGCCCAACGAAATGAAAATGTGGAACTAAATGAGTTTGAAAAAAATTACTTATTTTCGTTTCAACGTTGTTGGGAAACTTTCAGAATATTTTATTTTAAGAGACGTTGAAACTGTCACATAAAATTGCGAACGTAACATTGTTATATGCAGACATCCCCATCGTGACCTACACTTTCAACTCTTCCAAGAACCACTTTAATTTATGTTGCGATAAAAGTGACCGAATCTTTTTTATTTCCCCCAATTTCACCGAACGAAACGTAACATTTGAAAAGTAGTAACTCAAAATGAATGATTTCATAAGAAAAGCATAATGCAGGTAACAAATTTGAGCTATTAACTTCAAGGTTTTAGAAACGCAAGAATGTGTTGATATTAACTGATTTATTATTTTCTAAACGAGTCTAAGTTACATCCACTCTAAATTTGACAACGTCCATTTAATAGATATCAATCACATTAAAAAAGTTTTACCATAAAAAGTCTAATTTACGTTGATTTTGATTGTCTGTCGAAGTTAAATGAAAGCCCATAAAACCACTATTAAGTTTATATGATTAATTTGGGGAGCGGCAAGGAAAACATTCGTGAAAAAGACGTGATAAAATGTGAGAGTCAAAAACATTCATGAAACTATTACAAATTTTTTAGTGCAGGTGACCTCCTTATAACACGGTCTCAATTCAACACGGCTTCTTACACGGTATTCCTACAGCACAGTTTCGCACTAACAGGATTTGGAAATTAGGAAAATTTTCTACGGCACAGCAGGTGATAAAAATTGGTATATGCAAGCACCAACTGACTCAATATTTTTCAGTCAAATTATCATACGAAACGCAGAATTTTCAGGAACTTATTGTTATACGGGGATCACCAAAAATTGTATAGAATAAGTTAAAATACAAAAATAATTATCGAGAATAACAATTCTACCAAAGAACGAACAATTTATTAAAAAATTTCATTTAAAGTTAAAAAATTATCTAGAAACATTTATTAATAAAAAAATATCGCTCTTCATTCTAAAGAAAAATATACGTTGTTTTCGTAAGCAAAATTAAATTTCACTCGAGGCAAGAAAAATTAATTAAAAAATTCTCTTAAAAATTTTAACTCAAAAGCAAAAGAACCGCTAACGAAAATTTTATTCAAGAACAGCAACAAGTAGATTTAATATGTAACACTAATTTTTTTGTGCCGTACTTTTTCCTCGGTAAATTATGTATTGTATCGCCGTTTAAAGAGCTAACCTTTGTTACATCAAAGACCAAATTCTTTATAACAATAGCTCTTTTGAAAAACTTTTACTTACACGAAATGAATAGAAAAAGCTTTTTATGTACACTCCAATAACCCCGAGTTCTTGAATTTTCGATGCCGTACTTATCACTCCGCAAACTGTTGTTCCAGGCTAGAGCCGCTGCTATTCCATAAACAAAGGGTCATATTTATTTTACATGCCCAGACGCAATCACAGCCCAACAGATCCCATCGAGATTATTCTAAATTCAATTTCAGTGCGGTCCGTTTACAATCGAGGACGTAAATTATTTTTGACAGTCAGTGATTAATTCTAATCGTAGATAAAGCCTTTCAACCACATGACTCCCATAAATAACATTACTTCGATATCATAATTTCACTAATTGCTTCGTTAATTTCTGTCCTCGAGAAAATCGTAAAAAAAGAAATAATATTGTTAATAGTTTTTACGACCGGGAGAAGTAGAATTTTGTGTGTTCTTGGTGTATTGATGGATTCTTGTGATTAGACTTGAGTGTCGGCATTCCCTAACCCGAGGATTATTTCCCTCCTTAAAACAGGCGCCCATTTCGTTACTGATTTTCTGAAAAGAATGGATGCGCGGCAGAAAAATTCTGGTTGGACGTAATACAATTCAGAGAACGTGTTGGGCCGACGCACACATCAATTTTTGATAGAAATCTTCAAGGAATCTTTACTAGGGTGGATTCGTCACTGATCTTTCTTTGTTCCTTGTTTAAGTTGAAATCGACTTGGAAACTTTTTCGAATTAATAACATGACATGCAAAAAGTATTTTTTCTTTCAATTAGGTTCAGGGGATAATGTCATTACATGTGTTGTCTCTTGCAGGCGTTTTGTTCTCATGTGAAAGATTGATATGTACCGTTCCAAATGAACTAATCTATTTTGGTCGACTAAGTGGACACATGATAAATGTCCCTGGTAAAGAAAAGCCATTATTTAATTGTGGAGTAACCGGGACGCGTTTCAAAAGACGTTTTCTATTCAGAACTTGTGCTCTATCGAAAGATGTAAGCAAATAACAGTCTACTATCTAATAAAAGGGTAGGAAACTTTCTTTTATTCTCTTTTATGTTGCATTGTGAGTCGTGCCACTATTCAAATATTAATATGAAAAGTTTGTTTTCTAATTAAATAGTTGGAAATTATAGGGAATGGTATCTAGAGATGTTTTCACTGATTTATACGGCAACAGGGTGTAATTTAACTAATTTTTTATGCGAAAAGTCTTTGTTAACTTTATACCATCTAGAGAATTTAATCAATACAAATGTTTTTTATAGTTTTATTAGGAATTGAAACTGGAAATTTTAGACAATTTTTTAAAAAGTATATATGATTGCAAAGGAAAAATTATTTAGCCTATCTGGGCATTAAAAAAAATACACAGAGCTTTGATTTTTTTAATTAATTTCAATCGAAAAATTATTTTCCTATGTACCTTTTGCTTTGGTATAAGAAGTCAACATGCCCAAATGATATACAATTGGGATTTAGATTTGGTATGAGATCAATATAGAACTCTCTACCTCATCGAGATTGTGTAAGTTCGCACACGCCAGTCATTTGTTAATGAAGAGTTTTCCTCCATATACCCTCTTTTGTGAGAAAATGTATGCCACTGCCATGATCAAGTTTACTAACGCCCGATTGAACCACTTCAGCGTAGAATGATTCCCAATAAAAAGATGCTTAAAAATAGTTGCGAAGAAGTAATGCATGGCAACACTATCAGCTGATTTCCAAAAATAACGCAAACTTACATAAGCACGTAAACTTGCTATATAAAAATATGTGAGTTTGTTATTGCAGTTTTCTATTTAATAAATTCATGGTAATAATAATTAGTAGGTACATTTAAAAGGTATATGGAGATGCTTGTCTCATATTTTAAAAAACTCCTTGCAACAATTCTTTTATGATTGTTTCTTATATCTCTTGAAGAGTATAAACAGTAGCATTAAATGTTTTGTTCTTCAGAAGTAAAAACAAAAAGTAGTCTAATCTTATTCTACTATCGTTTAGTGCATAGTACCATAATTTATGACAGTCTTAAATATTACGCTTGGAAAGCTTGTGGTAAAACTTGTCAGAGTGATTTAAAAACAATTGAAATAAAAACATCTGCAGAAGGACATTTTACACAAGGTAGATCTCACCGGTAAGTAATAATATCCAGAACCATATTGCAGATATTCTATCAACAAGACGGTACACCGTTCCATTTCAGCATACCAGTCCGACAACAATAAACGCTCCAGGTTGCAGAAAATTGGAAAACTGATTTTTCAAGTGTATGCGATTTTACTGCACGCGAGTGTATACAGTGAGCGCCAGCCAAATGGAATAAATTCATTATCTCAATTATTGTGCATATTGAGAAAAAATCCCGAAATACGTCATTTTTAGTCTATCACATGATATCCTGTGAAGTGAAAATATCATCCCTAACCTTAACCCCCATTGAGTGACAGTTGCAACCCCCAAATTATTAAATGGGAAGAGGGGCTTGTAATGTAGTACAATAAAAAATATGTCAGTCAGCGCTTTAAACTAAACTAACACTGTCAACTAACTAAAAATATTGATAAGTTTTTATGTCACTTTCTAAACATTTCAATTGTTTTTGCTTGCCTTCTCAGTATCACGAACCAAACGCTATTAGTTTTTGATTTTTTTAGTGTCGAAACGAATTTCGTTAAATAGATTAATTTTTTTTTACTGTTGATTTTTGCAATAAAGTTTTAAACCATAGCATTTTTGAATAGAGCATGAAGAGACCTTTCAAATGAGCTATCACAAGCCCCCTCTTCCCATTTAAAGATTTGGGGGTTGCAACTGTCACTCAAAGGGGGTTAAGGTTAGGGATGATATTTTCACTTTACAGGATATCTTGTGATAGACTAAAAATGACGTATTTTGGGATTTTTTTTCAATATACACAATAATTGAGATAATAAATTTATTCCAGTTGGCTGGCGCTCCCTGTATATGTAAACTATTTCCAAAATTTTTAATCTAAAATATTGATTGATAGTTAATGATTTAGGACACTAGGGCTCACACTAAAACGATAAAGTCTCAATTTTTACCAAAGATAATAAAAAATATAGACCCTGTAGAAATTTCGCAGTAATTTATTAGTAAAATATTGTTTCCTATTTTTTAAGTACAGTCAAACTTCCACAAGTCGATTCCTCAAAATGTGGCGACAATACGTCGATTTATAAAAAACAAAAAACATTAGACCAAAATAATCTAAATAATCGCAAGAGTACCCGTCAAGCTTCGACTTACGGAAGTTTAATGGTATACAGTTAGTACTTTTTAATAGTTTTGTTTTATGTTTGTGCGTGAAAGGGTAAAAATACTGCTTTATATTATGGAGAGAAACAAAAACAAATGTAAAAGAAAGTTTTTTATTATGGAGTTCAAGTGCTCAAATACAACAGTGGTGTTAGTTTTTAATTTATTTATTGAAATAATTGCTTGATTGTTCTCAGAGATTTTCGATGGTTTTTAGCTGCTGAATGCTATCTTATTCGACCTCGTCAATAACGCCTGCCGCTTGCTCATGAATTTACAATGAATACTGGCCGTTTCTCAGTAAAAATGAAAATATAGAGATGAACCCGTGATGTTTATTAACGACTTTCAACGGCTCCGCAGAAATGTCTCCGACAGATGTTTGTAATACTTAATTTAAACATTTAGGCTATCAGCACCACATAAAACGAATTCAATTTTAGAAAACAAATTTTCGCCTGAAAGCTGATTTATAACGTTTTGTCTGTGAAATGTAACATGGGCGGTCTCTTTGCATTGTCTTAGTTATTTATCGCACACAAAAAAATTGAGTTATCGCCAAAACATTACACCATTTAGAAAGACCACATACGTTGAGTTCTATTATATTCTACCTGGGACTTTTAATTTCAATACGAATATAATTCTTTCCATGTCAAAAACGTAACAGCGAAAGAGTTAATGAGTTAAATGTTCGAAAGGCGGTTTCAAAGAAGAAAAAACCCAACCCCTCGTGTACAAATTATAACCGAACCAACGAATAAAATTAAAACCATTGTTTATTTAAGTGTCTAGACTTGTGTCAATTTATATGATTTGCAACGAAGCGGCAGAAACAATAACGTGTTCGTTATAATATTTCTTTATTTGCATACAATTTCAACAAATGCGCTGCTTGTGCGGATCGGACGCTCCATTATTTAACTCGGCAACTAATAAAATTATAATAGCATTACAATACCACACATTGCAGTACCTACGTGTAATTACATGGCATGAGGCGACGCTAGCAAGGCACGCAAGGAGTCAATAATTTCATGAACCGCAAGTCTTTGAACCACAGGGCCTCCCGCAGGGTTGGTATCGTGGCCAGTGACGTTTTCCATCACGCAATTTTAATTTCACAAATTTTAATAAAAAAAAATGTAATTTCGAAATTTGAATAGCGTTATCTAAATAACATATCTTTTCCATTTTAGCGGGGATTTCTTGAATGGGGCTGTTTATAAGAGACTTGCAGATTCGGGGGAGTATGTATATCGAAATATTATTCCCATCTGGTGCATCATTTTGAGGGCGCCCTCGGGCGCCCTCGGGCGGTCGATGTCGACAATTAACGTCACTTCCGGTGACCGGAGTTGCCAGGATATAAAGCAGGGTATAAAGAGCCCAAGAGCAGGCGGCACAATGGACCTTTGTATGCAAATCGGCCATTGTTTGTGCGAATTGATGAAATTTGTGTGTTCCGCTCTAGCGGTTGGTAAGTTGGAAAAATTGAACGGTATGCACGGGGTGTTTCGAATAATCGATGCGATCGTTTAAATATGTGGTCCCATTAACTGACAAAGAGTCGTTAATATCAATTAGAGGAGTAAGTTATTATATAATGGATTTTTAACGAAAATTAATTAAAGTTAAATTTTCAGCTAAGTCTGTTATTAATTGGGGATGAATAAAGGTGAACTGAAAAACTGGGAATTTACGTTAAGTTCAAATTTCATTTTTATTTGACAAAGAAAGACGAAAAGTTTATCCCGATATCCTCGGGCAAAAGGGAATATGATTATACATACATACATACACTCAGGTGTAAAATAAACTAGTCACACATAAACATTTAATAATCTCCTTATTTAATTTGAGTTTGGTACAAAGTTGACGAACCATTCATTGTTGATTGGAAATTCTACAAAATAAATTTTAAAAAAATGACAAATAAATTTATACTATTACGACGATCCTCTATCAGAGCTGTAACTTGAAAAACTTTCAGAATCGTTAGAGGAATTTTTATCTCGTGAATAACTTTATTGACTATTAACATTACACTGAATGAGAAAAACTAAGTAAAGAAGCAGACGAAGTAATAACAGATGGAGGTCAAAAATTAACACCAATCGCCGAAGGGGAATTAAACAGCCATAGAAAAATTAAAATTAAAAAAAACCGATAACACCAGAAATGATAAAATGTTTAGATGAAACAGGAAAACAAGTATTCAAAAAACTATTAAATAAGATTATTAGATAAAAAAGTACTTAAAGAATGGAATATAGGAATTATCCTGCCGATTTTAAAAAGGGGAAGGTAAGAGCATGCAAAAACTGCCAAGTTATAACTTTAATATGTACCGCAGCTAAGGTACTGGCTATTTTAAACGCTGCAGCTCCTTTTGATATGTTGAAAACTGGTTAAAACCTAAAATCGGAAAAAATGGTTATTTTAACTTAAGTGCGCACCATTCCCCCACACTCCCCTATTAGTAAAATTAGAAACAAACTATAAATACTATAGTATAGTCCTGTCTCTAACATTATTATACATACTTTCTACAGATATTCGCATTAGTGCGAAAATCACTAATACTAACTATTCAATAATACAAATTTCAAAACGAATGCATTGACTACCCTGTAGTGCGAATGAATAATACTTTCAATAATGCGAATATTATTTTCGCATTGGTTAGATGTGAAGATAATATTTACTTATAATTGAAAGATGAGTGGATGAATGTGTTATGTTACAATTTTTTTTAAATTGAGAATTTTTGGTGAAAGGATATATGTTATGTATACTGCTGTATCATATCGCGGGCTTTCGTGATTAAAAAACGCTGTTACTTATAGTTACGGCTTTTTGTATGGGCGGTAAATAAGTTAAAATGCATTTTCTGCGCTTTAGTGAATTGTAACATAACACATTCATCCATTTTCCCCTTCAATTCTATCTTTTCTTAAATTAAAAAAACAAAATAGTAAAAGTGAACTAAATTACTCAATAAACTATTAATAATAAATAAAACACATTAAATTTTTTATAGATATAGTTTTTGAATTCTTTAAAGCAAGGTGAAATAAATATCGCAACAAATCGAAAGCATAGAAGTAGTTATTGCTATCGATTTCCACCAATTCTTATTTGCTCAACCGGTTTCGTTAAACACAAACCTGTACAATTTTTCCACTTCCTCATATTCCGGGAAGCTTCATAATTACTCCGTTTATTTCAAACTTTCCAACTTTACTTTTTTCACAGCGGGGTACGATAATCCCAATGCAATAAGAGAATTTCTCAATCTTCAATTCGCAATAATACATCAATTGCTCAAGTTATTTAATTCAGCGCAATAATAATAATAATAATCGATTGATTTTATCATTCGATTTGTCTAAACGCTTTCTTGCACAATAAATACACACAAATCAGATTTATTAACCGCAACATATGTGCCGTTCTAAGAATTCCTATTCAATGCTGCCTCAATTTGCAAAACTATTAGAAACATTGGTTGATGACCATTTTTAGAATAATCTCTGTGTACCAATCGAGCGCTGGTGATGTCACGCATTAACATTCGCGATCAATTCGGGCGAGTTTTTCTCCCGTTCAGAAAATACACGGTGAACTTTTACCCCTGTGACCCTGCAACTTGACAACTTAATCAACTCGTTACTAAAGAGGATTAACCGAATTAATGTGTGACACTAACAAATCCTGTATTTATTTAAATTTACAACGCACCTGTGAAAGGTTAAGCCTATCACGACCGAAGTTATTTTTACGATCGGGTTGAAATTATGTGATCAGAATATCGAGTGGTAAAGGCTTCTGTGAGTACTTACTGAGGTATAACTGTTTACAACATAGATCGAACCGTACAACCATTATCGGTGTTGTTGTTATGCTAAAATCGGTTCTGTTGCTGGCAAATGATCCGTAACGTAATTTGTAGTACTGTTGGAATTAAATGATGTAATTTTTTGTTGGGTGTGATTTGCAGGTGAAAAATTGAACGGGTCAAGATTAATGTTGTTTCTTGGTACGGACATAAAAATGCATTCTTAACCTTCGACACATAACTCATAACCTATCTCAGCTGTGGCTATCGGAATTTATAGTGACAGAGTAGTTAAAATATCCACAGGACAACTGAGATTAAACTCAACTGGTGGAGAATGTAGTGAATGTAATCGCGACATCTCCGAGAACAAAAGTTGCCATACTACTAGTACAATAAAATAATTAATTATTTTGAACAAAAAGAACTTTTTAACATGTTACTTATAGCTTTCCTCTTCTTAAACCACCAAAAACAGCTTACGTACATAAATAGTTCTAAAATGCATACATATTAATACGCAAACTTTGCACCATCAATTACAATACAAGTCGAACTAATCTTATTACGGGACTCGGAGACCTCTTTTAATTAAATCATTCGTCACCTGTCGGACATAACCTTGATAGTAAAGCTTTTCCGCACATATTTGATATATTAAGTATTTACATTCATAAACAGCGGTATAGGAGAGTGGGTATTAAGATGCTTTATAATAAACTCTTACTACTTTTTGATATTTTGAACCGTTTTTAAGTTATCAACAATTTAATGTTATGGGAGCCATTGTCATTGCCTTGGGACTTTATTTGCCTATTGATTTTGTTTATTTTTGGGGTATCAAAATAGGCTGTACAAGAGTGAAGAGAAAGAAGATTTTGCTCGTTAAATATCAAGGTATGTGTCACATGTCATGGCGGTAACTTTATTCTTTCTTATGCCATCGCCTCCCGACACAAAAAATTCTCATGTTATGGCCTGGATAACTTGACACATACAGCCAAGTAAAACTTGAGAAACAATATTTTTCTTTTCTAGTTTTTAGTATTGTGTTAGCTGTTAAGTTTGTATGAATGTATAGAAAAAGAGGTTGGTAGCAAAAGTGACGCGTAGAATGTATGTACAATGGGGCGTGCAAGGTATTAAATAGTAAACGTCTATTAGTATGGTCCTACAATAAAGGGTCTGTTAAATAGTGTAAAATGTATTAATCGTAACCATTAATAAAGAAATATAAAAGGTTATGGGCCCAGAAAAGAAAATAACATAAAAGTTAGGGCAGACAAAAGGTAAACGATAACCTAAAAATTGGAAGCATGGAAACCGCCAAAACACAAATTATTCAATATCCACAATTAAGTACTGGAAACTTTAATAATTGGATCTTCAGAATAAAAGCAATTTTAGAAGAAAAAGGTGTAGTGGAAATTTTAGACATAAATTATGGAGATTTGGAATCCGATAAAGAACGAGAAGATTATCGACGTAAAGATGCAAAAGCAAAATCGCTTATCATACAGTGCGTTACAGATAAGCACTTGGATATCATCAAGGATGCAAAATATGCAAGCGAAATGGTGAAAGCGCTACGGGACATTTTTCAACGTAACAGTGTGTTCACAAAACTTACATTAAAGCGAAAATTATTGCTAGTGAAGCACAATAAAGGGCAAAGATTAGAAGATCACTTCTTAACATTTGACTCATTAATAAGGGAATTGGAGAATTTGGGAAGTAAAATGGAAGAAGAAGATAAAATATGCCACTTACTTCTATCATTGAATGAAGAATACGAAAATGTTATTACAGCAATAGAAACTGTAAGCGCTAACTTGACAATGGACTTTGTGAAATCCAGACTGCTTGATGAAGAGATGAAACTACAAGGTAAGGAAGTTAAACAGACTGAGACAGAAAAATCTTTTACAGCCTTTCCATTTACCTGTTATACCTGTGGTTTGAAAGGGCATAAAGCTAAGCAATGCAGGAGAAATACTGGAAAACAAAATAGGAGTGAAACTGGACCAGGAAGAGGTCGAGAGTTTCGAGGACGAGGAAGAGGAAATTATACAAATTATCTAGGTCAAAGGGACAATAAAACCGAACGAGCAAACACAACGGAATTATCATTTGTAGCATTAAGCACAGAATGTTTAACAGATGATCATTACTTTATTATTGATTCTGGCGCAACAGAAAATTTAGTCAAAGACAAATTGGAAAAATATATGACATCAGTCGAAAAAATGGAAAATGCCATTAAAATTAAAGTAGCAAATGGTGAGACCCTGACAGCAAACAAAAGGGGAGTATTAAGAGGCAAATGTGGAAATCAATATGTTAATATAGCAGCATTGATCGTCTCTGGATTAACACATAATTTAATCTCTGTTAGAAAATTAATGGATGCAAATCTAAAATTGAATTTTAACAAAGAAGGTGCAAGGATATATAAAGATGGATTGAATATCTATGCAAATTTAAGTGGAAGTTTATACACATTAAGAATTGAACCAGAAAATTATGAAAGAGTAAACAGTAGCATAGAGGAAAATTTATGGCATCGACGTTTAGGACACTTGAACAGATGGGGTTTGACGAAATTAAATCTACCGGTCAATAAAGAAGTATGTAATGAATGTATGGAAGGAAAATCAACCAGACTACCATTTGGAAAACAACAGTTACCAAGAACAAGAAGAATTGGGGAATTAATTCACAGCGATATTGCTGGTCCGGTAAAACCATCAACAAAGAATGATGAAAGGTACTATCAAACCGTCATTGATGACCACAGTCATTTTTGTGTCATATACTTATTGAAACATAAAGGAGAAGCCGGAGAAAACTTGATGCATTATATTAAGAATGTAGAAAACCAAAAAGGAATAAGAATACAAAGAATAAGATGTGACAATGGGGGTGAGTATACATCTAATGATTTACAAAGTTTTTGTAGAAACAAAGGAATAAAACTAGAATATACTCTACCATATTCACCACAGTCGAATGGGGTCGCAGAGAGGTACAATAGATCAATTCAGGATAAAGCAAGGACAATGATGATCGAATCAAATCTACCAAAACATTTATGGGGCGAAGCCATACAGTGTGCAGCTTATTTGTTAAATAGATCCCCGACAAAAGCACTATTTGGAAATGTACCGGCAAGAAAATATTTTGGAAAATTAGACTTGTCAAGGCTGCGAGTATTTGGATGTAAAGCATGGGCAAAAATACTGCCCACACCTTCGAAAATGGAAAAACGTGCTATTAGCACAAGAATGGTTGGCTATGGGAGCGCAAGCTATAGACTATGGGACCCGGAAACTGACCAAATTATAATATCGAGGGATGTAAGATTCGATGAAAATGACAGTAAATACATTAAGCAAAGTAATGAAAATAACGAAGGAAATAAATACGGTTGTGAAGAAGAGAGAGAAGAAAGTGATGTAATAAATAATGAAGATAGAAATAGAGAAGAAACGAGTGATACTGAAGGAGAAGAAGAAGGAACGATTAGAAATGGAAATAACGAAGAAAACCAGAATGAAACAATAACAAAGTCTGGAAGAATAATTCATCAACCATCACGTATGAATGATTACGAGCTGTATACGGCGTACTGTTTTTCAACCGATGTAGATGATCCGCAAGAATACAGCGAAGCGGTATCAAGAGATAAAGAATGGAGGGTTGCCATTAGAAGAGAACTAGACGCACATTCTCAGATGAAAACCTGGACAGAAACTATACTACCATACGGAAAACGTGCCATAGACGTTAAATGGGTTTTTAAGACAAAAGAAGATGGAATAAAAAAGGCAAGGCTTGTAGCAAAGGGCTTTCAAATTAAGGAGGAGAACTTCACGAATTATGCACCTGTGGCAAGAATTTCTACAGTTAGATTATTTTTAACATTCGCAATACAAAAATGTTATCAAATTCGACAACTAGATATTCCAACTGCCTTTTTGAATGGACACCTGAATTCGGAAGTGTATATCAAGTCACCGGAAGGACTAGAAGTTAATAAAAACAAAGTATTGAGGTTGAATAGAGGACTATATGGATTGAAAGAAAGTCCGAGATGCTGGAATGAAAGGTTTGATAAATTTATGAGTACCAACAATTTTATAAGATCAAATCATGACTTCTGTCTATATGTTGGACACGACATTTGGATACTTATATTTGTAGATGACATCTTAATAACCGGAAATGACGATATGATCGAAAAAGCAATAATAGCCTTAAAGGAAGAGTTTAAAGCAAAGGATCTCGGAGAGATTAAAACCTTCCTAGGAATGGAAGTTGAGCGAAAGAAAGATAAATTGGAAATCCGACAAACCAAGCATATTACAAAAATGCTACAGAAATTTAAATTAATCGATTGCAAAGTAGCCAAAACTCCAATGGAGAAAAATTTCCAAAATGAAGAAAATGAAAATGTAATCAATATTCCTTATAGACAACTTATCGGTGGTCTCATGTTTGTCGCCACAACATCTAGACCAGACATTACTTTTGCAGTGTCGTATCTAAGTCAATTCCTGGACAAACCAACTCAAAGCTTATGGACTCAAGCAAAGAGGGTGTTAAGGTATTTAAAAGGAACAAGGGATAAGTGCCTGGAATTTAATTTAAAGAAGGATGATACATTGGAAGGATTTTCTGACGCGGATTGGGCTCGTGATCGCACAGACCGCAAAAGTGTAAGTGGTTGTGTAATATTTTACCGTGGTTGTGCTATCTCGTGGTACTCGCGAAAACAAAGCTCCGTAGCTATATCGACAGCAGAAGCAGAATATTTGGCTGCTGCCAACGCTGCTGCAGAACTAATTTATTTAAAAGGACTGCTCACAGACTTTCAAGTAAATTTAAAAGGTGTTCTGTATATAGACAATCAAAGTGCCATATCGATGATTGAATCATATGAAAACAGCAAGAGAAGCAAGCACATCGACATAAGGAGCCATTTCATAAAAGATCTAGTATTTAAGAAAATAATTGAAATACAATATGTAGAAACAAATGAAAATATTTCAGATATCTTTACAAAACCCTTGGATTGTTCAAAACATTTATATTTTTGTATTAAGTTAAGAATTGAATAATAGCAATTAGTTAAATCTGTTTCAAATTTAATTAATTGAGGAGGAGTGTTAAGTTTGTATGAATGTATAGAAAAAGAGGTTGGTAGCAAAAGTGACGCGTAGAATGTATGTACAATGGGGCGTGCAAGGTATTAAATAGTAAACGTCTATTAGTATGGTCCTACAATAAAGGGTCTGTTAAATAGTGTAAAATGTATTAATCGTAACCATTAATAAAGAAATATAAAATTAGCTAATACTTAATAACATTAATTTTGTAAATAAATATGAGCAATTCTATAAATACTTTTTTCTACTTTGGTATCATAAATGAGTTTTTGTGAAACTAAAAGTAGTGTCACAAAGGAACTTTTTGTGAAACGGCTTTTTGGTGTTTTTTTTGATAATAATTACGTTGGTATTGCTGTAATAGCACGCTGGCCGGCGTCGGGCATCTCTACCGAGCTCCTGTCAAGGTCAAGCCAAGTGTGCAGCTTAATTCTTCCATGACTTCTTCACAAAAATATCAAACTCGAGATTTTAAATTCGAAGTTTTAGTTGACATATGACACATGACAAATTACCAACCCAAGCAGTACCTAATCCTAAAAATCTCTAGAATATTTAGAAAGCACAATTTTCAAATTTTCATGAAACTGAGAGCGCCAAAGTAGAAAAAATAGTATATTACACGCGTTTATAAGACGTATTGTCGCACTCATGACATTGGAGCACTCCTCGCTTCGCTCGTCGTGCCCCAAACTTATTCGTGCGACAATAGATCGTCTTATAAAACTTGTATAATAATATACTAATAAATGACAATATCAAATATCACCTGTATATAGAATTCTAAAATATACTGCATATCTTCTATAACTATGGAAATATTTCGTTTCCCAGTTACATTCCTTGACCTGCAAGATCCCCAGATCTAACTTCCATCGATTTTTACCTCAGCCGATATTGTATTCTGCTCAAGTTTAAAAACTCGAGGATGCCAGTTAATTCGAAACACCAGAAGTTTTTGAGCAAATGAGGAAATCCATGACCCTTTTCTTTGAAAAGTAAAATTACTATTTCATTCTTTTTCTGTTACAATTAGAATTTTTAATTGATAATTAATTGGTGAACCAAAACTTAAAGTAGATCTAACTCGGTAACGACACATTTACGACCAAGTTTTTTATCGTTTCAGTGAGTACAGTACATTGGGTCCACCATTTTGTAGCACCCTGTATATTTTAAAATTCTGAAATGAACAACTAGGCAAATTTTGCGGTATTGAAATTTTCCAAAGCAAGAGATTGGGAAAAATGAAGAAATATGAGGGATGAATGGATTATTTAAGCAAAGAAGAAGAAGCAACAAGAACAACAAAGGATGTCCTAATGTAATGTAATGTGACTGAAAAAACTTTACGTCGTTTTTGGAATTTCACTTGAATTCTTAATAACTTTAACTGCGCTATTCAAAAACAATGAACCTATCATATCCTTAAACCTGTTCTTTGTCGTGTTTAACAAAACCTAACTTTGTAAAAACTTTGTCATATTATTTGTATATTAGCAAGGAGAAGGTCCAAATATGGGCTAGGGTCTAAATAGAAGATGAAACTCAATCAGCTATTGTTTTGATTAATAAGGGTTACAATCAAGTAAAAGTAGCTAAAAACCCGTTAGTGGTACAATCAACAATTAGTCGAGTGTACAGTAGCTTTTAGGTCTAGCAAAGTTATTCTAGACGACCAGAACAAGGTTCTCACAGAATAAGCAGCTGCAATACAGGACAGATTTCTAACCATTTTAGAAATCGTATTCCTATTGCAAGAGCATTACAAAATGTGCTCCAGACGATTCATTACCTACTCGTGTTTAATCAGATTATTCGTACTAATCAGCAAAGATTTATACGTCTAGAAACTAACCGTTATCTGGCTAGGGAAGATCGAACTCCTGGCAGAAAATTTGAAGGTATTCGGCAAAATTGAACGCAACTTGATTGAAACACAGTTTGGTTCACGTACGAGTCACATTTTGTAAAATGGGTGTAACTCAATTTGATTGTGGTACGGATGCCATTGGTTTTACCGAACATACCGAGTTACATGTTAGTCCTAATCAGACAGCGAAGGCACAGATGTCTTAGAACCATTTATTGTGCCCTTTGTCCCACTTATTGCTGAAAATTGTATGCTTTTGCAATGTACTTACTACTTGTCCATACATACCTAGAAAAAGTCGGTATTGAGCGGATAGATTTCCCTGCAAGGTAGTCAACCTTTAATTGCAGTGTCTATGTTGCATACAGTTGGAAGACGAGTAAAAATTATACCCAAGCTGCCCAATCCTCCACAAATGTTTGCACACTGTCACGCTCTAATTGAAGAATAGGACAGCATACCAATTGAAGAGGTGGTTTTAGCTATGCGAAACCATTGTAGGGCTGTTCACCCGAATAGGAAAGGAAATGTACGATATATAGAAAGTGTTTTATTCTAATATCTCAATAATTCTGTAATTTCAATGTATAAGATCACATTTTGCTTTTCAATTCTTGTGTCAATTAACACAATTTTACCCTGACTTTTTGATGCCAAAATTAACCTAAATTATATTGATAAAGTGAAAAATTGATAGCAATCATGTGGAAATTGGTTTTCAACAATGGCGTGTTAAATGTTTTGAGTAGCGTTCATTCTAGTTATATTTGGAAAGATTTCAGGCAACGGTAGAATTAATTAAAAGAGAACATCGAAATTGAGCTTACTCATAAACTCAACAGAACACCGGTTATTAAATGACAGCGATATTTATTCCTCTTTACAATAATTTAACAGTACTTGACATTTTCATAGCTATGTCAATTATATAAAACTTTGTTCCATGTTTATTATTACCAAAAAATCAGTTTTTTTCAGAAAGCAAAACAATAATTTCATATTTGGCCCGATGCAGAGTTAAGATTACTTGGAAACTCTTAACAAGCTCATTACTGAAACAAATAATAATGTAATGAAAGAATAGCCTGAATCGAAATCTAGGAGGTAAAAATACACATAGTTTAATCGATGAAAGTTAATTTCCATTTTTCATTTTCTAAACCCGTTCAAATATTATCTCCAGGCAAAATTTTATAATCTATGCATTAGAACAAACTCACAATCGTCGAATTAAAAAACTCTCGCAGCAGACCATATTAAAATAAGGATATTCATTTCACACTCATAATAAAACGCCTTACACAACAAAAAATCAATCATATATGCAACTAAGCTAATAACTGACAGTTTGAATAGATAAGTACCGTAATTAATCAACAATTACATACAACTAGAACTGTTTACAGTTCGGTATGCATATGAACTGATACACAACATAACATTTTATTGCCGACACGGAAACAATATTAAATCGCAATTATGTGAATAGTTGCAAAATCGATCTCCTACTTGTGTTGCAGGCAGTTCTCGATATACGAAGTATGAAGAGTTATAAATCGTGTTGAGTGTTTCGATACCACCGGGAGTTGGCGTGAAGGTGCGGTACACGTCAGGGTTGAGCCAACCCACATGAAGACCTCCTGCAGCTGTGCCTCGATCAGAGTTGATTCTTGTGTACTCTGTCATAAAGATCACTACTAATAATGTCATTCCGGTGGACACAAGTATAATGTTAAACGTATTGAATTTAGCTTCTCCGGATTCTTACATACAATGGGTTACAACCTGTATTTGTCACTTTACATAAAATTGTATGTTTAATTTTTTTTCGATTTTTACATTTTTTATGGTAATGTTGACCTTTTTCGATTTTCTCGTTCGATAAGTATTATTTTTGTTTTAAGGGCAACGTTATATTTAAATTACATTTTTATGGTTCTCATATGAAATTCGTGTTGAGGAAGTGGTGAGCAGCATCTGGGAAAGTTTTGGTGTTATTCCAAGCATGGAGGAAATGTTGAGGCACCGAAATCGGCGAATATTTGTAGCTTGTGAAATTCAAATGGCTCAAATGTTATTTTTTAAATTTTACTTGGGTGGATATTAAATGTTATTGGCGTGTAAATAAACAATTAAATATTTCAGCGAGAATGAAAATTTATTATTAGTTCATCGTAAAGTAAATACAATAAATTATCAACGTATGCGCTACTGATTTTATCTATTAATTTTAATTTTACATGCTCCTAATTCAATTTTATGTTGTTTCACGTTATTAACTACTTTTCATAAACCTACGTTCAATTCAGTTTGAAATATTCTTTTTGCATACTGTTAATTAACTTTTATTTAACTTTTTGCATTTTCTGATTTATGAGCTATTACTTAAAGTTGGTCGCGACTAATTTTCACTGATTATTTAGACCAGAATTCTTTTAGTGTGCAGTAAATCGTATATACGGTCATAAAATGGATAAACATTGGAGACTGGTAAATGTTCTAGACAAACGCTATTTTCTAATTAAATTTTTTATTACTTTCATACTCATTGCGAAAAATAAATTCTTTTACATAATTGTGGATATTATTCCACAATTTTTATAAAAAGCTGTGCTTTGAAACGTTTTTAATGAGTTAAAAATATTAATTATACAAATTACTTTTTAAAATTGAATGGAACTTGATTTAATTAAATTGAACATTATGCACTTTGTAAAACAAATTTATTTTCCATTTATTTTCAAACAAATTAAGTTGTCAATGAACGTTGAATGTAAACAAAAAATTATCAACTGAAAATCGTGGCGGTGTAATTTAAACAATAATAAAAACTAAAGTATGCATTGTACAAGTACAACGTGCGTGTCAAAACTCGCTATTTTATTTAATAAATTTTCAAATGCGTTACCATAACAGTGTAAATAAGTACTTTACAGACATATTTCAAACTGAAATTACATAATTAAAAAATTAACATTTGCTACCACAAAAATAGAACCGCTCCGTTCTGATTGGTTCCATTCAAACAGTTTTTGTTGCTCGTTAACATAAAGGAAATCAATTTGCGTCCGTTTTCAGCTTTATAATTAAATATTGGAAGATCATTCAAAATAACCTTTTATTCGGGAGATAACAATAAATTTCATGCATCAATACGTGGGATAATTCATTTTATGAACTGATAATGTCCAGCTTTCACTCGTTATTATTATTATTATTCAATCTAATTATTTTTAGAACACAATTACAGGAAATCATTGACTATTTCAAAAGGTAATATCGACGTTGTGAAATTTTATAAACTTATTTCATTAACAAGAACAAAATGAATTATGTGAATTATGCGTTAAGTAAATCAGGAATTATTATAAATACCGCATCGTTGTATGATGAATTGCAACTGAACATCGTTCCTGCCCACATAAAAATTCTATAATTGGTTCTTATACATACACAAAGGCCGGCTTCTATATTCGAATCGTAAAAAAATCATCCATAGGACGATAAAAAATTATCATTATTTTATAATTTGTACGTTTGACAAGAAAAATATATTATTCCTGACTTGGCACAATTAAACGGCCAGACAGATAAAAAGAGTAGCAATAAAATACATTTTAATTTCGCCATCCAAAAAAGGAAACGGCGGAGAAATCAAACCGAACATTTCTACGACCGTGGGCTTGCAGTGATATAGTAGGGCAGGCTACTTCTACACCCTGAAATAAAATATTCCGAAATGCAAATGATAGGTGTTAAATCTTGCACCGGGATGCCAAGCATGTGGGTGCGTGTAGGAGGAACCCCGTGTCTGCATTTAAGTCGGTAAAAATCTAATTTTCGATTTAAATACTTCCTTCTGATATATTATGTACACGGTAATTCTCAGCATCAACTTGTAGCGGTCAAATGGAATTGTTTGGGGCTGTTGTATCCGATCGATTCGTCAATGCGGAGGGATTCTGAAGTTATAATCGTCTTGTGAATGAAAATCTTTTATATACATTTTTTGTAATTTCATTGAGGAATTGAAATCGTTCAATAATTCGAAACAATGACTTTCACAAAGTAACTGCAAAGCTATTAAATTTGATGCAGTAATATTAATTGACGTTACGCAGCATTTAAGTTTGTCAGCCCGCTCTGAATTTACCTCGGCTAGACGCAACTCAATTTCGAAAATATCGGGGTGAGAGTATGAGTGTTCGCTTTCCAATAGAGCTTTGCATTCATAATCCTTATCTTCGTGCGCCCGCAGGACTAATCCTCACCAAAAGCGCATTCTGCTCGGTAAATCCAAAATCAATACTTCACATGCTTAATAGTAGGTACCCTTCCGACCTTCATAATAGATTAAGAGGAATTTAATTCGGAAAAATTCCCGGCGAGAATTGATAAAAACTAACTTTGAATAAAGTTGTCACAGTTGTACGTTAGGGTGTTCGGGGATGCTTTACATAATGCATGTGGGAGAGGATACACGAGATGGCTACAATGAAAACAAAGCTGGTTTTATTGAAATTAGTTGGCGCATATTGCGCAGTCTCACACTGCATTTTGCTCCAACTCAATTTACTCTTAGATTAATTAATTAATTAACATAGCGAAGGCTTTTACTGTTATGAAAAAATTACTATCATCATTTATCACATATTTGAAGTTGTTGAAGCTTGTATTCCACGTTATTCTTTCTAAGTTTACGATTTCAGTCACAAATGGTCAATAAATCATTAAAATGAATTGTCAGGAAACGTTGCAGGCTTATTTATGCAAAGACGATTTGAAAAGTAATTTTCATATAGGTACATCTTAGATAAGCGCACATGTTTCACATAAATTTCAAACTTCGACGTGAACGAATCAAAATAACAAACGCGAAGTGTAACAACAGCAATTTACTCAATCGACAAGTTCGCTGCACTGAAAGAGAAACGATAAAACATTTTTTGTTGTTCTAGAAAGAAAAAAATCAAAACATTTTAACGATATGTTAATATCAAATATAAATAGAAATTCGATGTCTCCGGAATATATGAATGGACTATAAATAGAAAGGAATGGTAATACAAGGCTTCGAAAACATTAAAATGTTATTTGAACTTGTAACTTGAATAATATGTAATCGGGTGTTGGGTTTTAATCGGTCTGTGGAAATATATCTGAGTTTCGGAATTAATTTATTCTCTTTATTGACATGTGAGAGAATGGAAATAAAAAACTTGCATCATATTTTTTATTTCATTATTTATTGTGTTTTCTATTTGTTATTTATGTTCGGACTGAAAAAAGTTCGTAGAAATGTTCCGGCGTTTTATTAAAATTTTGCCCATAAACAGCGGCGTTGAGTAACGCAAAAGGAAGGGGCTTTTTTGCCTTCAAATTTATGTGGAAATTATGTTGGAAAATTTTAGTTATACATACGGTACAATATACATCATCATTTATATTTAGGAAATGCTTTAAAATAATTAATAAATTAATATTCCAATAGGTAACCATTTTTTTGACAAAAAAAGAATATTGTTTTACAGAGAACGCAACATAAAACACAGAAGGACGCATAATTTGGCGAGTAGATTTTAATTAGGTTTGCATTTCCAATTAAACATGCACTGTGTAAATTATTGGCCATTATACAGCATATCAAGGCTGTGAAAACATTTCTGGTTGCCAAATATGTAACACTGTTTCCCAAGAAGAGAGCCACTGATAAGAAGACGTAATTAAAATATTATCTGTTTGAAACTGTAAACTTTTGTTCGAGTTTCTCATTTAGATTAATAGTTTTGTTAATTGATAAATGAGTACAGCAAAAGTTAATCGGATTAAAAGCGAAAATTTTAAGTCCCGATTGTAAATACATCAACGTAAAGTAAATTCTGTTAGAGTACAGTTAATTTATAGCTAAGCAACTGATTTCTACAGCGGATTTTTCAAACACCGCTAGGTATAATATCTGAAAAAGCAATATTGATTTTAATGCATTATTACTGTTGATATCGCCCTGTTTACCTTTATTTTTTTATTTGTTCAAAACACGGCACTCTTGTAATACACAATAATTGTCTTTCATCTTACTTTTTATAATTAACTATAAAACGTTTTGTTCTTGGAACTGATAAGTAATTACGGTTCAGAAAATATTAGAAGTAATAGAGAATACCGTGCTTAAGAATCTGTGTAGTGTGACCAGCTTGTAACATTTTTTTCAGAGGATCATACACGCAAGTTATTAGGGAGTTATCGCAAGGACCACGCTAAAGTCTCCGTTCGGTAAAATACCACGTGACCCAGTCCGAAATTTCGGTTACGGAGAGAGTCCAAATAAGTGTTATCGCAAGCTCCCCGTGAACGCTATCGCTTTTAAAATCACTCGACCCAACTTCAAGCTATTTACGCCGGCGTTACTACCTGCTTCTTTCTCGGGCAAATAATGGAATTATGTAATTTACATTTATTGGGTGGGCTTTTACTACTGCTTTCGTTGCTACTGTGTCATAAGAATGTAACCGCCCCTAATTTTTAATTGTAGCACAGTTTCTATTGACCTCTTAGCTAAATGTGATGTTTGTAAATTGTCGGTTTTGCTGCCTCAAAAGTAAACTCCCGATCAGTTCAACAGCGGTGTCCGAGTTGAATTTATTTATTTTTGATCGGCTTTCACAAATAGATTTGTTTTTTGAAATATGGAAGATTTAGTGAATTTACTGGCGTTTGAGGAAGTTGAAGATGAAAGATTAGACGGCGCGTTGCTGAATATGCTGGTTCGACAACCCATGAGAAAGAGGTCAGAGCAGTACGGGAAGTTGAACTTGGAAGCTATGTTTCCAAGTGATGTAAAATTAAATTTTCGTTTTGAAAAAGATCATTTGGAAAGGTTAGCGACAGCATTACATCTACCTCAGGAAATAAGAACAGAGAGCAGACATGTAACAACTGGTATCAAAAAATGCACATTTAATATCTAACATTATAATCATTGTTTTTGTTCATTGTAGCTGTGGAAGGTTTATGCATATGTCTGCGCCGCTTATCTTATCCAAATCGACTATCAGACCTCGAACCCATTTTTGGACTTTCATCGCAATATATATCGGATATTGCAAATACTGTAATGAATCACATATACCTTAATTACAACTATTTACTGGTCAATCTAAGAAGCCATCTTTGGTTAAATCAATATAAATTGAATCAGTATAGTCAGGTTATAATACTATTAATAATTAATTAATTTTTTGATATGCTTGCGTAATTGAATGTTTAGGCTGTTGAAAATAAGAATGCTCCCTTACAAAACTGTTGGACATTTATCGATGGCACTGCGCGACCTATTTGTAGACCATCCTTGCAACAGGAGCAGTACTTTTGCGGGCATAAAAGATGCCATTGCGTTAAATACCAGTCTGTTTTGTGCCCAGATGGTATAATTATAAGCATGATGGGTGCATATCCAGGGAGACGTCACGATGCGGGAATATTGCGTGAATCTAACCTATATAGGCAGTTCGAGCAATCTTGCATATTCCCAAATCAACGTTTCGTACTTTATGGAGATCCGGCGTATGGAATTAGGGAGCTACTAATCGCACCTTTCAGAAATAGAGGTTTAACCAATGAACAGCAAGAGTTCAACACCCGAATGAGTTCTGTTAGACAAGCGGTTGAATGGGGGTTCGGTAAAGTGATTAGCGAGTTTGCATTTTTAGATTTTAAAAAAAACCAAAAATTATTGCTCCAAGATTTAGAAAAAATGTATGCAGTTGCTACTATTTTTACAAACTGTCATACTTGTTTGTATGGAAGTCAAACGTCGGAATATTTCAACTTAGCTCCACCGGCGTTAGAACAATACCTGAACAATTAAATAATTTAAAAAAAATCAATTTATTTATTTTGTTTAAAATTATATAACAATAAATATTGTACAATTTTTATTATTTTCTTTGAAGATGTTGCAAAGAAAGTGAAACAATTTGTTGCTGTTGCTCTATTATTTTCAAAAACGCAGCTCTTTCTATTCGTTCCATTTCCATTCGCTGTTTCGTTTCCTCGATCTGTTGTTGGATTAATTTTTCTTGCAGAGCAATTTTTCTTTCCTCAACTGCTAATTTTCCCTCCTCGACCGCTAATTTTCTTTCTTCTAATAGAAGTTGTTTATCTTTATACTCAGCGTCTACCGCTGCTTTCTCTTTCAAGTACTTCAATGTAGGGTTGACGCATTCTTTAATTCTTTTCCTACGAGTATGTGTGGGACCTACAATCCGAAATATATTAACATCACATATGTAACAAATATTAATATAATAAACATTACCTAAAACTGTAGAAACACTAACGTGCACTAGCTCATCAATTGAATTCGCGTTTGTTGAATATTCCTCTTGGTGATCAACAGAAACTAAAAAAATTAAAAAGATGCTTCCATAATTACACTAATTTCGTGTACACACCTCCTTCAGAACAATTTTTCAAAGCGCTATCGCGTATTTCAACCCCTCTTTCTTTTTGTTTCGAAATACTGACACTGTTATTGGCTTCTGAAGAATTGAAATACTCGCGCTTTAAATCACTTATTTCCTGAAGAAGCCTCTGTTTTTCTTGATATTCCTCTTCAGTTCCTGATCTGCAATTAAATTGTAATTTACATTGCCACACAATATCAACGCATTAGTCAAACACTTACTTTTTTAGATTTGCCTTGTCCTCTTTAAGGAACAGTTTTAACAAATAATCCACATGTTCTTTAACAGTTCTTAAAGTAAATTGTTTGTTCGTAACACCTATTATCGTTTGTTGGATCAATATCCATCTAGTGGTATCTTCGAAAGGATTTTCCCCTAAAACTAGTCGCAGCAAATTTAAATCATCCTCCGTAGAAAATCGAACTCTGAGTTTTTTCGTCGGTGTTGTCATTTTCGCGAAACAATTTTGACTGTCTTCAACCGAATTGTGAAATGGAATGAAATGCACAAACGAGTTTTTTAGCGCCAATATTGCAAGTTTTACTAAATTGCCGACTGAAGACTTGATCTGAATTGGTTCTACCCTCATTTTTTTATTATGCCCTTTTTATGCCAATTTTAACAAAAAAAATTTATTTTCCGCCGCAAATGTAGGTTCCTAATGCTTTTACGGTTTAAGTATTTTACAATCGACACTTAAAATTAAATGCACCAACGGCAAATGCAGAAAAGAATATCAATAGGGGTGATTAACCCTGGAATCCCATTTGCGAGACTCACAGGTCTTTCGGTTTTTTTCTCCCATACTTCTGTCATCTAGACCCCCCAAATTTTACTGTTTACTTGTTTAAATTTATTTATTTCAATTTATTTTCAATCAAAATTAGTGATTTACCATTTATAAGTCTGTGAGAATCATGAATGGTAATAACGGTACAAAAATGGAATGGTATGCCAGGGTTAATAAATAAATAATAAACAATCAATGGAAAAATAAATAAAACAAAACCCTAACCGCAGCCAACCGACTTAATTAGTTCATGCACATTTTTTAATTCAAACCACTTATCGTTACGCCATGAATTTCTTCCCGGTTATTTTAGCAAAAATATCGGGTCCGTGAAAATACTTTACGTTCCGAGCAAGCAAAAAATTGAAAACAGGCGCGCTGGGTCCGGGTCACGTGGTCATTGCAACATCTGTCCAAAAACGAGCGAGCTTGTTCCATGCTATTTCAGCCAACGTAAGGCGGTCGGTTAAATATTTCACGTTTCGTTACTTTTTGAGCATGCGCTTTAACCACAAATTGAGAATAACCGCTGCGTTTCACGTACCGGGGTCTGTGCGATAACTCCCTATTATATCCTAACGGTCCGCTACTTCAGAAAGTTCATAATATCCGCCCATGCTCGGAATTATCGCGGGTGACCCACAAATTTTCAAAAGCCTTTATCGCACCTCGGCTGCAATAGTGACACAACTCAAAATAACAAGGTTAGAGTATATCCAAAAAGAATCTATTTTCTTCTGTCAAAATTCACAATTGGCACAAAATTGTTTAGTTTACCATTGTGCTACTTCTTGAAATTATAATTATATTTTAATATATTTTTGAGGACCAAAATATTTGATATATGTGATATGTGCAACAAGGTGTCGACTTTATAAACAAAAACTTGTGATGAACAGATATTTTAAAAAATTTTAAAATTTGAACCAATTACATAGGTACAGGTAGGTTATGTTGGTTCATATTCGTAATCCCGACAACTTCATATTTGCGTGACAATCGTTTGAGATTGGACGCCGTGGACAAACAAAAATATAGTAGGTACTTATATAAAATTCTTAAATATTGGTACTGTACCTATTTGTAGCTTCTGCTAATAAAAGCAAAATGCGATAGACCTATAGTAAGTACGTTTACTGCACACAATCCACCAAAACCACGTGTCCTTTGGAGCAAAATAATCTTTAATGTTCTTTTCCTACTTAAATATTAAATATTACACATTGCAGCAAAATCGGAGAACGGATAATCGAGTTTTTGCTGCACTAGAAAATTGTTGACATTATTCTGTTAATTCTGTCAGTGTATTTAAACCATCCTTACTATGCACTTACATTTTTAAGAATTAATCCGATAAGCAAATCAATTGAAAAAATAAGAATAGAGATAATATTCGCAATTAAGAACAATATACATAATTGAAACGCTATTTAAAACCTTTTAAATGAACATAATTAAGTAATGAATTTTATTACTTGTACGAACTCTTAATTCCATTAAACTACTTAACTTAATGTGTATAAATAAATATATTAAAAGTACCTGTAAAACATATTTTTTTCTGTTGACACATTAACATGATTGGATCGTAATTTTTAAACACAGCTTTTACATGGTAAACATTTGTTTACAGTGACCAAATTCCCCGGTTCCGATGGTTGTCATTTACATTATTTTGCATTTTACATCATTGCGATTGCTGTTTTATTTACGTAAAAAACTCTGGCTACTCGCACTCGAAAGTAGGTAATATTGTGAGCAATAAGATTACTATAATGTATTTGCAAATTCCGCAATTTGACAGATGTCAGCAGATTGAAAGTCATACTTTTGCTTATGAACTGCAATTGACTTTTGTAATAGTATATTATACATTAAGGTGGAGAAGTGTATTTTTATAACCTGAGGGCTGCGTTTAGATCCTGAGGCGCGCAGCGTCGAAGAATGTAGCGCTCGAAGATTATGTTAATACTTCTCCGTGGTGTATATACAATTTTTTCTGCTACTGAAATTATAATATTTTTTGTTGCAAATTATCAAAAAATATATATAATATTTGTTCCCATGGCACGGCAGTTATTTGCCAATGTAATTTCTTGACAAAAATTAAAGCTAGTTTTTTGACCCTTTGAACACATTTTTTGAAAGTGCTTTACAAAAATGACGAGTGAAGGTATAAATTGTATTTAGACCGCCAAAAATTTGAAAAATAGTAGATCATTTACTTAAAAGTAAAGAGACGTTAACTACAATAAGATTTGCCGTGAAGGTGAAATACTTGCAGATGGTGGATCGTACATGTTAAATTCCACCTTTTGTACTTTTGGCATTTAAAGAAACGTTTACGGAAGAACTGCTAAAACACTTTTGACAGAATTGTAAAATTAATTAATTTAGTTAAACACCGATTTTAATGCATACAATGCCATTAAATTGTATTTTCTTATTATAGCAAATCGTTCTATAAGTATTTTCTTTCTAAAATTGTATTAGGATCACCAAAAAAATGTAAAGTTGTTCATTATTGACCAGTGATCAACTAAATTATTTACTTGTCACTGAACAAACGGTGGTGAAATTAAACTTCACAGCATTCTAATCTACATCGTAGTGATATGCTGTAGGGCTAGTAGTAGAAAATAGTATATTATTATACAAGTTTTATAAGACGATCTATTGTCGCACGAATAATTTTGGGGCACGACGAGCGAAGCGAGGAGTGCTCCAATGTCATGAGTGCGACAATACGTCTTATAAAACGAGTGTAATATACTATTTTCTCTACTTTGGTGCTCTTAGTTTCATGAAAATTTGAAAATTGTGCTTTCTAAATATTCTTTTTAGGATTAGGTACTGCTTGTGTTGGTATTTGTCATGTGTCATATGTCAACTTAAACTTCAAATTTAAAATCTCGAGTTTGATATTTTTGTGAATAAGTCATGGAAGAATTAAGCTGTACACTTGGCTTGACCTTGACAGCAGCTCGGTAGAGATGCCCGACGCCGGCCAGCGTCCTATTACAGCAATACCAACGTAATAAGTATCAAAAAAAAAGCCGTTTCACAAAAAGTTCCTTTGTGACACTACTTTTAGTTTCACAAAAACTCACTTATGATACCAAAGTAGAAAAAGTCCTTTTTAAGGCTGCTCCAAATTTTAGCACCAGAAAGCAGATGTGTGTGAAGAAATACGGTTTGCAGTTATTAATTTTATGAGGACGTCTTACGTAGTAGATACAAAATACGAACTTTCATGTAGTTAGAAGGTTTTTTTAATTAATAATGCATTGCCACATGCTTACCTTCTCTCAAATCACCTGATTCAATTTCAGAGAAAAACAATACATGGTAAACTAAGTTTATATGTAGTAACTAGGTGAAAATCGGACACCTGTCCGTTAATAAAAAAGTGTTTAAATACGCATTTTCTACCACCCGTTACAATTTGAAACACGATTATATTCTAAAAAAAGTTTATACCAAAATATTTTTTACAAAACTTTACTTTCGATGCGTTTCAGAAACCCGTCTGTCACTAGTTCCAAAGCTGAGAAATGGTCAAGTTGCACTTTAGTGAAATTTTTAACTGCTTTGGGGATCTTTAAACTTGTTCTCTTCGAACGCGATAACATTAGTTTCAATAAATAAAATATTCACTTGAAAGATAATAATCAATAGGAAAATAGATATTAGGAATTTATTATATTTCGATATTTATGCATGGAAATAAAAATTGCTGTATCGCATGATCGCTTAGGGTTTCCGAAACTGAGGTATCACAAACCTATTATTTATTACCATAAACCTGAAAACCGTCGCGTGTGTCATTAACTTTTACATTTCGCCGACAATCAGGTCTTCATGAAAGCATGACAAATCAATGCAAACTCTACTGTGAGCTGTTAAAACTGCTCGCGAGCGGCTCATTTTCTATTTCATTATTTTCCGGTAAACATCAAGTCGTGAATGATCGTGAATAATTGCGCAGATAAAACGCTTAAAAACTCTTTGATCCCGCCAACATACATCTTTTTCCCTTTAATCTGGCGCATCTATTTAATTTACATTTTTCCTCTTTAATTTACACAGTGAGTGTTATTTTTACCTATTTATTTTGGGTGTAGCCTAAAATGCTTTTAACTGGGATGCGCTGACAAAAACACTCGAAAAGTTTTAAGAAATTTATTTGTGTTTACTCTGTCCTACTCGTCTAGGACAAATATTGACAGATATATACGTTCGAAGATGCATCGGGGAGAAAATTTAAATGTAAACTATTAAAAACGTGATTTTCTCGAAACGAAGGAAAAGGTACGGGCGTAATACGTTCGACAAACATTGCCAACATCTTTTATTTCAAATCTAAATTGTGTTTTAATCATTTCCCTGTCAATGGCAGGGCTTACGAGCTCGTTGCTCGATTGGTGAGGCTTTAAAGATCAAAGGCGAACTGTAGATGTGGAGTTCAGAATCACTGGCCTCGCCTCAGGACTATCATCTGTTTGAAAATTAAAAGACGAAGAAATCTTGTTATTTCAGTTTCCAATTACTTGCTAGAGCTATATTTGTCTAGTATGATCTCATCATCAATGGGACCGATAAAGTGGAGAGATTCGATTCCTGCATTTACATTTTAAAGCGACTGATTGACGGAGACCCGTATTGGCATACCGGTCGGTATTCCTTTCCGATTCGGTCTTTCTCAAAAGGATTAACTTCATAATTAAACCAACAACTTCATCTTGAGTCACATGTCGCTAATTGCAACCTGTTGAAATACAAACCTTTTACATAACTAAAAAAATGTGGAGGAGGAAATGCAAAACGTAAGTAGAATTTATACTAACTTTATATCCTTATTATGTTTTCTTATTGTACAGTATGTGTCTAAACACAATGAAACGTTACTACAACCTTATGTGTTTTGTAAACAGAAATTATTCAGTCCTGAATATGGTTAAACTTAAATATTTCGTAAAACGGTTGAGAAAAAGTATGTTAATAATTGTATCTACAAATACATTGTTATGGATTTATTACGTCATTTATTTCCCACCATTTCCATTACATAATGAAACTACCACTCCATTTCACCACTAGTGATGTAATTAAAAAATCAATAAATAAATAAATAATTAAATAAATAAATATAACTGGTCATAAACAAACTTCAGACATTTTTATACTAAAAATAACAGATCTGACATGTTTTTAAATCGACTTTTCTCAAATTTGGATAGTGATAGAAAAAAAATTTCATATTACAAGTGTGTATTATGCTCAGGTTAGTTTTTACATATTTGTAAGTAGGTTCAAATTTTAAAAATTTAATAAAACAAAATAGGTAGTTTTTATGAAAAGTCACAACTTGGCTTACAATAAATATTGAGGATGTACCGCAAACATATGTTACAAAGTTGAAAAAATTCAATTGTATCTAATTAAGAGATTAGTATGTATACATTGTTTTGTCGTTCAATTTTGTCAATCTTGCTGCATGAGAGAACATTTATTTCTATGTAAATTGATAGGTTTACTGTTTGTACGGATATGATGTAGTCCTATATGTGTTGTAAACTGTACAATAACGATTCCACGAGTGCTCCTGTGAATAGCAAGTTGTAAAGATCGATAATGCTTTTTCATATGAATCATTTATCACCACAAAGTGTGATTTTAAGTCAAGAATTAGTATTTTTTGTAATTAGTTTGTAACGATGAATCTTTATTTCAATTTTAATCTTAGTTTGTTATTATTTAACATCGTAAATAATTAGAATTCGTTTTGATTGCGTGGAGATTTTATCACTTTTAGGTGAGAAACATATCAAGCAGGTGCTCAACGGAAAGACTCCGTTGAGTTTCTGCAAATAGACATGAAGACTTCGAAAATAAAGACGTTAAAAAGTTCTCTACTCAGTCTGCACTAACATATGAGGAGTAAATCTTAAATTCCGGAAGATATTAAGCCGTATTCATAGCATAATGAAGATCGCTTTTATCTGCTCTATAAGCAAATGCTTTGCTCAGGAAGTATTGGTAAATATAAAGAAATTTCGTAACTCTAACGAAGGTTGCTTACATGTTATATGTACCAGCAAACACTTCGCCCTGAACCTGCCTATGAATACAGCTCAATCTTTCCAGCAGTCATCGACTACGAATAGGGAACGTGTCTTTCTGGCTGATTGCGAGTACTGGGCTTTGTCCGAGTGGAACTTCCGATCTGGTGATTGTCCTTAAAAGAGCTCTCTCCAAGTAAACAAGTAAACCCTGAAACATTGCAAAACACCATTTAAACATTCATTAATTTAGCCGCTTTTGGTGTTAGGTTAAAGTACCATTAATTATTGTTGAGACGGGAAGGCCAAATTAGCTAAGAAAAAAAAACAAATAAAGGCAGAAATTTTATGAAAAGTAACAGAAACGGTGTAAATGCGATTTACCTCTAATTGTAAAAATAATCGTTTAATGGGCCTCTTGGTAATAGTTAATACCGCGTGTGTCCTCCTTCGTCATATAATCGTCTTTACATTGAACTGGTTATATTGAAGTAAATTTGAGGAATTAGGTGCGTCAAATTCTTGTTGAACTGAAAATTTTAGATCTTGAAGAGTTTCTAAGCACGACTGGGCAATGACGAATAAGCCTCTTCAGTTAATCCCAAAAATGTCCAATTAGATTAAAATCCGAACTTCAAGTTAACTGATCAAGTCTTCGAATACCGAATAACGTTTAACGTTTCTAGAATTTGATTGTTTTCAGTCTAAATAAAATAGGAGTACATATTTGCTTACATTAAATTGTGAATTATTGTCTATAGTTTAGATACAGAGTGTTCAGTTTTAATAGCTACCTGTTACTGAGGGTAGTAAAAAAGAATAAATTGCACAATCGACGCGTAACCAACATTTTTCTTTTTTCAAAAATTCAGTTTACCGAATTTCATAATCCGGGCTTAGGCCTGTATTATACGGTGCTTATTTCAGTCCTAAATTTAGTATTGACACAATCATCGTGTAATACAGCGCTTAGAACCTTTTTGTTTTATATTATTATCAATTTGTATCAAAATAGTTCGTCAATAATAAACCCAGAAATTAATCTGTCAATTAGAAAATTTTTGCCGATTGCTCCCGCACCAGCGCTACTCTGTCCCCGCGGCTCTCTCTATCCGTTATTTCCGCTCTATATTAAATATTCTTTCAGTCAAAAGTAAAGGGTAATTACTACTCAACACTTTCTGTTCCAGTCCAAACAACATCCGGGCTAGAGACGATTTTTTAGTCAGCGAATCTGACTCTACCTGTTCGGTGAACCGACAGGTGCTTTGTTTAAAGTTTTTTACGTCTCCCGAATAAAAAAAAAAAAAACAAAACCAGCACTACGGACAGTAATGATGGTAAATGAGGGTATGAGAACTAAAATCTAGAAGAGTTTTATCTTATTTCCATTCTTTGAGCTGAGAAAGCGCCCAAAACGACACCGTTAGTAAGATTTAAGCAATATCTGTATAAAAATGTTTTCAGATAGCATTTAGTAACGTGGCCATTTAATAATAGTTATGGAATGTGTAGCATGGACTTGGAATGACCTGCTTGTCCCGGTCGATTGTCAACTAATGCTGGGAAAGCGCAAAAGAAATTATTTATAGATAGTGAGATTCTGATGAGAAACAGGTTTTTGCAAGCTTCTCGATACGTTTATCTTTTTGTTCGCAAACTCGTCATGTGTGCTTTAGATAGTTCATTTGTTAGAAAAAGTAAGTTTGTAGGACTTTCAAACACTACCACCTAAATTGCTTTTTAATATTAACTTATAAAATTCTCCCATTAAAATACTGAATTTTATTGTAACCGTCTTAATAGAGATTTAATATAAATTTCACTTAATGAGTGTCTCGCAGACACACTTAACATTTTTCATTATGACATTATTTATTACTCATAATTGAAGTACTACAGTACCAAGAAGTTATATAATAACAAGCCCCGAGGTCGATTTTGTGAATAATTTTCTAAGTGGCCACACAGCACAAACAAATCTTACGATTTCCACTTTCTTATTGCTCAAAGCAAGCAGCTGATATAACACACAACACCCTTATTAAATATCATAAACTTTTTTGGACCTCATAAATAAACAAATGAATTCAAATAATTGTATGTTCTGGTAATTTTTTGTTCCGAGCGTGTGCGCAGCAAAAAATTTATCACTTTCATTATTGAGTTTCCACCAGTTATAACGGGCGAAATTACCCGCACCAACGGTTTCAATCGCTGTTGTAACTGTGAAATCTGTAATAAGTGTCGTAATTACGCATTTATGTATAATTAAATTTAGAATGATTTCAAATAAAAGCAACATTGGCAAATCGGCCAATTTTTTGGTTATTATACATTTTGACCGTGTAATTTTTTTCGACAAAACATTACAAAAGCCGGCGGTATTTATTTACATGAAACTGTAGGCAGATAATTCAGGCAGACTTCGTCAAGTTGAAAGATCAAGACGGCGTTCGCAAATTAAATTTCACACACTCCTTATGTAGAACAGTCCGTGCAGCTGCGAACTGTAGTCCGTGCTTTTCGATTTTTTCGGTAATCGAGTAGTCTACCAATCCGTGCATAACGAAACCGCACAAGAAGCAGTGATACAAATAAATTTATTTATTATACACATTTCCCACAAGAAATTCCGAATGGATGAAATTGTAACATTTAAAATTATAATCTCAACGTCACGCAGCTCACAATTGACTTGATCGACTATTTTATAAGATCTAAATTGAAGATAGTATATTTCTTTTGAAATTAACTGTATTTCCGATTTTTACATCTAATTATGACTATGTTAAGTTGAATGAATGCTTTGACGGTTCTCACGATCCGAATTCAAAGAAGTAAACTTGACGTTATGAGCTTCTCACATCCTGTATATTGGTTTAGCGATCTTTGATTTAATCAACTTATAAAAGTTATTGAACTTACCGTAGCCATCCATCACGGTAGCTGAAGGTATAATAATACAACAGAGCAGTGACCAGTGGCAAACTGAACCTGTTCTCTGCATAATTACAAGATCTAGCGTGGAATGTAGACTGATATCGCACAATCACACTCTTTACCAAAGAAAATATTTACCTTTGTTCCTATACTTATAACTGAAACGGGCATCAGAAAATACAAGCACTACATTTTACTTGAACAACAAATTAATTTCTGTGGCTTATAGTGCAGATAAGATTTACAATGTTTATTATACAGGGTGTTTCAGATTGTTAAGCTACATATTATTATAGATGGTAAAATTAGCGCGACACGACGGACAGACGGCACTATGGATTTGGTTCGCCATATCCTGAAGACCGTTAGACGCAAGATCCTAATAACCGATTAGACTGTAATTCTAATTAACGTTTTCCATTGTGACCGACCATTGAATCAGAAACGATGAACAAAAATTCAAAAAATTTATTTGAAATTATTATAAAATCTTTATTTTGATTCTTTAGTAGGTAGGTACTAGGCACTTACAATTACAGGGGTAACCCTTATTTTTTAACATAACATTAATTCTTTTTGGACTTCTCAAGTTTTTCAGGATTTTTAGGTTTCCTTAATTAAAGCTGTTTTTACACCATTGAGTAACTTTAATATGGTCGTGGTCACTACTATATACGAGTTTCATACAAAATATTTAAATATTATGATATATGATCGCAAATAATATTTTTCGGGTGGGACATTTCCGGTTTTAGAATTTTTTATGTATCTATCGTCTGCCTACGACTGCATTGTGTCAAAAATATACACCCAACGTAAGTTACCTTATCGGTTAATTCATTAAGTAAGCAGTTGTAAATCGGCTTACAATTAGATGAAAAGTTTCATAGTTTCGTATTTACAAGCAAAGTTATCACAATGCACTGTAAACATCTGCAGCTTTAATATTTTTTTCTGTACATACACCGTGAATCAATTATGGTCTACTTTTGAAGTATTCTTAGACGCAACCAAACATACTAATTGAAACAAGCACTAGATCTCTAATTTTTCAAAAATTAAAAAATACCTATATCTAGCATTCCATTGTATTGTATTGTATTCCATTTATAATTTAAATCAAAGGCAGTATCAAGTGGTAAGTGGAAATAGTATGTTTGGTTGCAACTAAGAAAATTTCAGAAGTAGACCATAATTGATTCACGGTGTATAAGAATCATAAAAATTTTCAATTTCCTTGAAAATCAACAAATACGGAAAAGTGAAAATGTTATTAAGTTAATTTCTGTATTTTATGAAAATTAAAGCGTTCCTGGATGAAAATAATACTTGACATTTGAAGTTTTTATTTTCGATGGTGTTTGAAATAATTTTTTGTTTTGTATATTTTTATCACCAATTTAGCTTTGGAATATTTTACTTAATCATTTTAATCTGGATCTTTTGCATTATTAATTCAAAAATATAGTATCATTCTACTGGCGTGATGATTGTGTCCTAGGTGTTACCGTTAGCGTGCTTTAATAGTGGATTGTAATTCCCCAAAATATTTGCAACTCAAAAAACGCTATCATCCTTTTGATGTTGTTTCTTAACACATTTTTGTGTAGAATTTCAATAAATCTCGTACAAACTAATTAACCATGAAAATAATAGATTTTAGAATATAGCACTTTTGGGAATCTAAAATGACATGGTAAAAAAAAGGAATAACGGTTGTTATTATCATGAGCTTTCATGTCCACCCTGAAACAACGTTACATATTTATATGAGGGTGTAAATGTTCCGTTTTGGTATTTGGTCCCATTCTTATCCAGTTGGGGTTAGTAACATTTCGCCTTTTGTTCCAGAAAGTTATAAACGTGTTATATTGGATTGAGATCCATTCTATTGATTGGCCGTGGGAAACACTGTATACCAACCTGAGCAACAACTTTAGCTTAGTGTGAGCGGGTGTTGTCGGTCGTAAAAACTGAATCCACGCTAGTAAGTGGCGCATAGGGAACAACATGTGATTCTAGACATTCAAGCTTCTAAAAAAATGTCAACCCATATTATACTGCCGCCATTAAATACAGTCCTGCAAACTATGCAGAAATTACTGTACTGCTCACCTGGTCTTCACCAGACTCGTTTGTACCCATCTGGTGATTTTAGACTAAACTTAGATTCATCAGTCCACGTACTCATGAGAAAACGCAGGTCTTGCACTTTGATACCCTATGTTTAATGGAAGACCACTAGCGGCAGCGTCGCCCCTAAAGTTTTTGCCGCCGTAAGCAAACCCAAAAAAATACCGCCCCAAGCTTCAAAAAAACTTTACATTTTTAACAATGAACTTACAAACTAAAACTAGTACCTACTATTTTCAGAGATAATTTGCCACCCCTAAATTTTTTGCCATAGGCAGGCGCCTACCTTGTCTACCACCTAGGGCCAGCCCTGCCAGCTAGTAGTTTTCTCCGAATTGTTCTGGCTACAACTCCACGAAAGTCAAATAATCGCCCAGCTAGAATATTTGATCGTAATCCGCCATTTCGCAGCAGAGAATTATTTCTTCTTTTCTACAAATTGTTTTTTCGGTTATATCTATCGTTTCCCTTGCTAATAAATCTGAATCGTCTTCAAAAGCTATAATCATCTTAGAACTGTGTATTGTAACTTTTTTATTTTATTCCAAGTAATTTTATATTTTATAACAATTAATTTCTGGTATTAAATTTAAAACGAAATGAATTTTGAATTTAAAAATGATTAGTTAGCTAAATTAAAAATTAAAATTTGATTTTTATTGAATTTACTTTTTAAGTTGAGATTTAATAAATAGCCTGGTTAAAAAATGTTCGCCTGGACCTTATTATTCATTATTTATTTATGTACATATACCGGTTTACTGCTTTTCTTCCACTCAACTCCGGCTTCCTTTAGCGATGTTTGAAAGAGTTTTTCTGTTATATCTTTTGTTTGGTGTGGCTATCTGGATGGTGATTTTCCTCGTAACCCTTTCCTGTGGATCTTTCCGTGAGCTTCAAGCTCATCTCATTACGGCGAACCACGTGGCCAAAATATTACAGATTGCTACATCTGTATTTCGTAGATAAACGGTCTTCTACATCCAGTTCGTTTAGAATAGAAAAATCGGTACTTTAGACTGTCCAACGGTACGGAGCAATCGCTTCCAACACCACATTTCGAACGCGTCAACTCGATGTTTATCTGACGCTTTTCTGATCCATGATTCTACGCCATTGTGAATATAGAAAAGTATCTATAAATTAGCAAAACAAAAAAATTAATTAAATTAATAAGCAATAAAACTTCTGATTTATTATGCACTAGCATGGGTTAATAACATAGGTATAATAAAAATATACCTGTCTTTCTTTTCACCTGTTCAAACAGTTTATCACAAATATACGTTACCTTCCAATTTAGGCCAATTACCAAAACTAATCACATTTGCATAGGCCGGGGCATTTACATAAAATGTTTCGGCTTTAATTCACCCTGGTTACTAGATACATCGGTTAAATGCAATTCTACATTACTTGCTACTGATTCTCAAATTGAATAATTTAAAGTCTTTTTCAACGTTGTTGCACAAGTTTTTGTTCTAAATGGCCGGCACAGAGATCGTAATTACTTATTGCAAGAAATGCGGTTAATGAAATAAGTTGCTTCAGTAGCGCAGCATTTTTATCTTCGATCTAAAATCGTGAGTTTACTTTCATTTCTACAATTAAACCTAATGATTGTTGCTTTTATAATAATACCGCCGTACATGGTAAATATTCGATCTTTTTTATTTTCCTCTTTGATAAATCGAGGACACTAAAAAATGACTTCTTTTGCATGCAGGCCCACCGCCGAGTCGCTTTACTATGTATGAATTCTGCTTTAAAAGCATCTCGAATTAAATAAATCAATCAACACCCGTTTCGTACAAAGAGACTGCGAACATCAGCAGACGCTCGCTCAAAGACGGCGCCGAAGCTCGTTTTGCATACATTATGGGACTATTTCATAAATTGGTCGAGAATTAACGCGGCCAAGAGATCTGACAGAATGAATGTAAATTGACACCTAAAGTATAAGTAGGCGTCAGTTCTCACCTTTTGCAGCCCCCACAAGATCAGTTAATTATTATGCGTGCCGTAAAGATTGTTATCTCTTCGCAAGCCTTATTGAAATGTACATTAATTCATATCTTTACTGCTCGTTTTAATTGCAAACATTAACTATTTATATATTATCCCGGGTAATTGAAAAACTCGTTTGTCCGGGACATTAGCCCGTAACATTTTTATTAAATCGTTCTGTCTGCGGCTGATGGTTTTTATTAAATCATCCTTTTTTAGATTGCCCTTAAATCTTATCTACCTGACTTTTTTAATAGTTCAGTAATTAGATTTATTTAAGTAGAAGGTCGACTTTTGTGACCCATTTAATCATTTTACGTGTGAGAACAATGATGGGACGAGATTTGCAAATGTGTTGTTCGTGTTTCGCGAATAAGTTCACCACTTTCATCGAAACGCCATTAAGTGAAACGTGACTCAAAGCAGATCGGTAAAGATGAGAATATTGAAGAAAATAAAGCTATAACAGGTGAAAGATGCTAAATTTAACTCTACGGGTATTTTGTTTTGTGCTTTATTTGTACCATTTGTTAGAGGTTTAAAATATCTGTAGTTTTGTACTTGGTGTTAAATCAGGAACGTTTCTTGGACGTTTATTGAAATTGTTGCGAAAAGTACTTCAATCCTTTATGTTGTTTTTTCTTTGTGTTTGGTTAATTTACCAGTTTAGCGACTTTTCAATCTTCCAAATGACTCCACATTATTAAATACAGTGCAACCTCGCTAACTCGAATTAATTGGGACCAGGCTATGTTCGAATTACTGATTTGTTTGGATTATTGGAATATAATCAAATTCAATTTCTCCTTCTGCTTCTAGCAGCCCCTCTTCGTTTACCCCTGGATATAGGTCTCCTCTATTCTCTTCCACGCACTACTTTGTTCGTAATGTCGTCGAACCAACGAGGTTGTGATCTACCAACATTTCTTTTATGTAGTCTTGACCTTCATTTAGAATTCATCTTGGCGAGTAACTTGCCCGACTCAATTCAATTTCTGTTGGTCAATGCGTCAATGTGTCCAATTTCTTTGTTTGTAACATAAACTCTGACACTTATCCTCAACATCGTTCGTTTAATGACCTTTTGTGTAGTTCGAACTCCTTTGGTTGATTTATTGGTGACTGTGGTAGTTTCCATTTCGTAGGTCATTAGGAGAAGTATACAAGTATTGAATACAGTCCTTTCAAGGTTTATTGGGGTAAACTTATTTTCAAGGATGTATGATAATTTACCTGAAGCTATACTGTGTTTCTGACCTACTTTCCGGTTTGTCATAAACTGAACCCTCTGTAGCTCATTATAATAGTTCCTTATAATAATATAAGGAGTACCTGTATACCGCTGTTGTTCACAAAGTAAAATTGCAAAACGTAAACATACCGATTGTCTTCGTTTTTCCCGTAAAATATCTTCAGAGTAAAAAAGATAAAAGATCAACGTTTTTGAATGTTGGGTGGAATTGAGAAGTAGTGAAAATAAAAAAATTAAGTGCGTTTATTTTTCTAACTGGAAGAGTGGCTGCCTCAGTTTTGGATGAAGTGGTACCTGTCAAATCCAGAGAAGGTTAATGACAGAACGGAAAGTATTTCTGAAACTGGATATATCCACGTCATTCAAATTCGGTTTTCTATGTCGGCGATTTAGATCTCTTTTCCTAGTTTAATGTAGAAAACTAATTAAACGTATTCTTTGACACCTAGGCGTATTTCTGTATAGTCTGTTGTCGTAAGTTTTGTTTTGATCAAGTTCATAGTAAACCCAATTTTTTCGGATTTTGACTTTAGTTCGTGTTGAGTTTAATTTCTTTTAATTTTTTTAAATTTCTTCGTTCAATTTTCCATCTTTCGATATTATTGAACCCAAATACTTTTAAAGCTTTTCACTTGTTGTAGTTTGATTTGTTCAACTTTTATCATATATTTCTTTTCATTTCGGCTTATTATCATCTTTTTGGACTTCTGTTTATTGATTTTCATGTTTATTGGTTCCAAACAGCCCTTATATATTTCTAAGTTCTTGATCAGTGTCTTTTCGTCTTTTGTTAATAATACTATGTCATCTGCATACAGTATTTCTGAAATTTTTATATCTTCCATTCTCCACTAACCTACATTTATAGAGTCACTTCCCTTCTTGTGTTTTTGATTGCTTCGTCCAGTACTACACTGAACAATAGTGACACTACACGCTACAACCTAATATCTCCGTTGTTTACTACAAAAACTATACAGTAAAACATCCCTAACTCGAACTTTTTTGATGATCCCTGGGAAAATTCAGAGAATTTCTATGTAATTTAAAAACAGTATTTTAAAATTAGTCCCAAACAGATGACTCTCCGCTAATTACTATAAATAAATTGTAAGCATTATATTATGATTTAACCTTCGGATGACCATGGTAGATGGTACGTGGATAAACAATGGGGTCATAATTGACCCCATTTATTTTACAATTTTCTTTAAATCAATTTTAGCAATGGTTTAGTGTTTTAGTACGTAGTATAGGAAACATCGCAAGACTACTAAATAACCAAGTTAATCATAATTTTTAAGTAATTGTGGAAAGCCTGTCAATAAAGTCAGCTAAAAAAACAATCAGCCAAAAATTAAAATTATTCATAAATTTAATGAAGTGAATCGTGTGTTGGGGTCAAAATTAACCCTCCCTTTTGTCATCCAAAGGTTAAAAAAACTTCAGTGAAGAAAACTGGAATCAGAACTTTGCAGACCTGTTTAATTAATATCCTTATTTATTTGACAAAAATGTTTTTATTATATTTTAATTGTGATAAGAATATAAAAAAAAACAATAATAAAAGTTCAAGTATATTACTAAATAAAATACCAAAATAAAGAAATATAATTATACATGCATAATTCTGCAACCCATAATTAAACTCGTATAATTTCCTCGCTCTACCCACATCAGTCCACCTTTTTAAATAGCCACCTCAAGCGTCATCAAAGAAAAAATTAACTAAATAGCATCAATTTGAGTCACCGACACAATATCATGAAACACGAATTTTATTCCCATCAAGCGCAAATATTTTTAGAAACTCGTTATTCCTTTCAACACGTGATACCATAATTTATTAAAAATAATTTAAGCGGCAAAATCATCCGACAAATTTATTTTTACAAAGTTCAAAGTTCCCTAATTCAATTTTTTAATTGAGAAGTAATTTATCCCCATACTCTTATGACAACAAAACGAATATAAAATGGCAGAGCACTCAACAAATTGCAATAAGCGCTACCGAAGAACTAGATACTTATCTCAGAATCTCTATCTTGTGCAAATGAAGCCGTATAATTAAACAAGACAGCCTCGTATCGTACCAATAAACATACAACACGAATAAAATATTCATTTTATTTCCATCGCTGAAACGAGCCGCCGAACCCGATCAGGCGTTAAAATGTATTCTTATTAATCACAAGTTATGATGAAAAAGGTCCTTTAATATTGCAGGTGCTTTAGGGTGTTGACGTGTCGCGACTGTCGAGCGGAATGCGTGCTCTTTTTAAAATGTGTGCGTACGTGTTGTCGAGTCTATATTTCATGTTTCGTTATGTTCGCTTTTTTTCCCGACGCAATTTATTCGGCCGATTCGCATGTCGCCGTTTTATAGGACAACGTTTTTCCTCGGCACGTTATTTTAATATTTAATTTGGGTATTGTTCTGACGGCGGTAATTAATCACTTTTTCCTCGATCTGCACGCAGCATAACGGTTTAAAATTAGATTAAGTTACTTCGATAACCTTAGCTTCTAATGAGATCTGTTGCGCAAAAGTAAGTAATTAAATCGCTGGAAAAAAATCTCTTTATGGTCTTGTAGTTATAATAATATCGCGATAATAAAGTTTCCATGTCTCATTATAAATATTTATAGACAATTCGAGTCGCCCGAGATTTTTTCTTTTGCGGAGGAATTTTTTTGTGAAGTATAATGAATGACAATCGGTCGAAGGAGGGCGATAAAGGACAAAATGGCAAAATTTAAATCGCACATTTGTTAGTATCATGCCAATCAAGGACATGGCAGCAAACAGTCTGACAGTTACACGGAATGGGGATTATCGTGGAATGAACGTCCATTATAAATAATCGTGTTTTGTACGATTTGACGGTTTACATAAGTTTTATTGTTTCGTTTTTCAATTTCTCAATGTAGTTAGAAGTCGAAAACTTAGATGGTTCATAAGTAAATTATGCAAAAACAAATAGATAACATAACAATAATAAAATATGTATTTGTATATTCAAAACTAAAATTAGAAACAGTTTAAAAAGTAAACTTCTAGGAATTAAAATTTTATTGTAGAACAATTTACTTATTCTGGAATCCAAAACAGTAAATAAAATTTTTTGCTATTAAGCGAACATTATTTATAACTACGATGATTTTTATCAATTTACGCTGTTTTGATAAGTCTAATATTGTTAAAGTTATACTCAAATTACTGATGTATTTAGAACAAACAGCTTTAATTTCAATAACATTGCTTAGAAAGAACGCCATTAGAATCATAAATAAAGAAATTCAGTCGAACCTACTTAAGATGAGCACGAATGTAACGAAATTCTGGATATAAATACAGTCGAACTCCTCTATAGTGACCTCCTCTATAATGATTTTTTCTCTATAGTGATGTTTTTGTCAGGAACGTGCATTTTTGAACGTTTTCCATATAAAAATACCTCTATATTATGATGTTAAGCCTCTATATAGTGATTATTCTTTACGAAAGGTTTACCAAAATTCTCGAGGAACGGAATTTTCGGTAATAGAAAACCTGAAAAATCCTTAAAAGAATTTCTTGCAAAATCTTTACTTATGCAATCAACTTTGGACAGATTTTTTCATCAATAAGTACATGTTATGTAGGTATTTAGATGAAAATTTGTATTGTTTATTAATAACTGTGTGTATTTCTATATACTTAAACAAATATTTTTTCAAATATAATAAATTTTAATTTTTTGTTTTGAATATCAATTGGTTTTTAAAGTGACTGCCAAAATTGTAAAATTATAATTGAATTCTATATAGTGAAGTTTCTCTATAGTGATGCTTTTTCATGGCTTTTCGAACATCACTATAGAGGAGTTCGACTGTATTTCGTTTCAATATTTTCTCAATATTTGGAAAAAATATGAATTAATATATTTAAAAACCTCTCACGAAAAATGTGTATAAAATATATTTTTTCAAATATAATAAATTTTAATTTTTTGTTTTGAATATCAATTGGTTTTTAAAGTGACTGCCAAAATTGTAAAATTATACTTGAATTCTATATAGTGAAGTTTCTCTATACTGATGTTTTTTCATGGCTTTTCGAACATCACTATAGAGGAGTTCGACTGTAGTTGAATTCACATTGCTTTACTACGTATATCTCAATCTGCAAACTTTACACAACTCACTGAGTCATAATAACCACATGCATGATGGTTCATGGTAATGTTTCGTTTTGACAACGTGCTGTTATTGAATGGCGTTTTAAAAAAGAAAGTTAATGATATCATTAAAGAAGGCAGACATATCACTGTGAATTGTTGCAAAATTTGCAATAAAACACAGTGCAATGGAGAAAATAATTTCAAGCTACACGGTAATTTTCAAACTTGAGGAACAGTAGAAAATATGTGTGCCAATAAATGGATATTGTGTTGAAAAGTGAAGAAAGGACAGCAGATTAAAATTCGGGTATCTACGTAAATGCGTAAACATAATTATTTTAGTAGTACCACATTATTTTTACTACAAGGAGAAATTTGGTAAGTAGACAGTGGATTCACGGAAATGAAAAACAAATTCGTATTTTTTTTTAGAATAATGATTCTTTATTTCAGATACATACATACATGCACACATAACTTTCAAAACTAATTCGGGATAAAATTTTAAACAAACTCTCAGTCTGAACTAATTACTTATTAATATACCCTCGTACACGAGACATACGCAAAGACTAGGTAACAGCTAGAATCGTCCTGGGTACAAAACGTATGTACTTATCTAGTAAATAACAAATAAATAACAAACTCTGAACATTAAATTCAACTTTTTGATACATTAAATGGAATTTTGTAAATTTAAGATAAATTTAGCTGCTTCTCAATAATTTACAACTTAATCAAAAAAGCAGGATAAAATATTGGAATTTTATTATCTTATTATTTTATTATTATTATTTTAAAAATTACTAGTAATTTTTATTTTATAGAGTTTTAAATAAGACTAAAGAAAATTTCAGGAAATTTAAAATGGGATAGGGTAAATAACGATAGTAGAGTTTAACTAAAGATATTCTGCGTTTATTACTGTGCCTTTTACAATACTATAAGTGATCCGGCCATAAAAGTAGGTAAGCCGTAATAATCAGCATGGGCAGAAGTGACCAGGCTGTATTTGGTAAATTTTTATAAATTTCTTGATGCTTAGATATAAATATGAGTAAACATTAAACCTCTTCTAATAATTAGGTAGATATGTGGGGTTACTGATTAACTTAGATACTTGATGAATTCTATGACTTGTATTTGATTATTTGTTCTGAACTTAACTAAAGTTTAAATATTTAAGTACGGTTCTGAAGTATCTGCAAAAATATTTTTTAAAGCAACCAGCTTTGTGGCACCCTGCAGTGAACCCTCATTATCAGCAGTAAAAGTTGATTGCGGTTTAAAGTCATAAACGCAGAATATCTTTAGTCAAACTCTAGCAGAGAAATGACCCAACAAGAACCAACAATTAATAATAGAAGGAGAACTGAATTAAATTGGTATTTCCATACAGTCCGGATGGATCTTAAAAGAATACCAAAGAAAATAATGGAGGCAAAAAGAAGGAAAAGAAGAAGAAGAAGTAGACCTAGGAAACAATGAACTCAACAAGTAACCGAGATAGGGAAAACAGTAGAAGACATGAAAATTATAGCAAGACATAGAGTACAACGGAAGAAATGGGTAAAAGATAAACTTAACTCGTAATCCTAATCCAACACTCAAAAAATAAAAAAGGAAGGAGTTAAAGAAAACAAGAAATTAGAAGGAACCACTTCATTTGATCAACAATAAAATACTCAGCCTATGTTTTTAAAATGGTATTCAAAAATACCAACTCAGTCTTCGAAGCGCCTTTTATTGAAACGTACAAAGAAAAAGAACTTTCTCGCAATTTTATAAAAAAATCATGTAATAATAGCAATAGTAGTACGCTAATGGAATAAATTATTTAAATCGGCATCACCTTCCAACATAACTTACATTTCTTGTTGGCAGTTGCTTTTATTTTTCGAATCAATCGATATATTTTCAGTGACAACTTCATAATCTTGAAGTTCATCTGCTAGTTCTTTTTCCCAATCTTCTTCTTGGTACTTAGAACCAGATGTTAAATTTTTCATACCTTCTTGGACTTCAACTAAGTCTTGAGAACTAGCTTGTAAGCTGTCTGATACGAACTCAAGTGGTGATGCACTTTTAACTTTGGTTGGTTGATCGCAAATCACGCTTTTAGTCACCGATTGTCTATCACATTGTCGAGACATAAAAGATACCTCATTTGCCTGACATATTAGGCTAACACGATAAAAATAATTTCTCCAAAAGTTTTCTTCTGTTATAACTTTAGGCACAAGTTTAAAGCGCATTTTTACTAAGTTGAGATCTTGTTCCATGATCGCTATTGCAACAGGATACGAAACGTTATAATCAAAATGAAAACTCACACCCTCTGGTAGATTGCGCACAAAATTTCTTTTATCTGTAGACAAGCTTAGACATTCTTCTTTAAGCACTTCTTCATTGGCACATCCAGCCCATGGTGAAAGCGCACTAGCTGTATTTATACCTTGTTGAGCTTTAAGAAAATATTCATGTTCTTTATTAAATTCATCTAACATACTGTTTTCCTCAACGGTTTGTTTAAGTTTTGTACCAACTTCACTAACAGTTTTCCCAGCTTTGTTAACAGCTGAACACACGAAGTTGCCAAATAATTTTGCACCAGCTAAAGCTTTACTTCGTACATTTCTAAAATGACTATAATTTTCTTCAGTTGGTGTTTCTTGAATTGACGGTGGTGCTGAACCTGCTCTTCCAGTGACATTACAATTATCATCACTATTTGGTTGGGAAGAAATTTTTGTGAATTCTGCTGAAACGCTAGTTTTACCTTCTTCGGTAAGCAAATGATGTTCTTGAGTTTCCTCTTGTTCCTGTTGTCCATCAGTTTGAAGTAATTTTGGTATATTAGAACTTAACCAACCCCCGATGTCATCAATTTGACTTTTCACGTTTGAAAACATTATTCTACTTGCTTAGTTTTGTGGGGCAAGCAATATTTGACAGCTGTAACCTTCAACATTTACAACGTACCAACAAGTACCAAACTTCGGAAATTAAATATCTGTATAAAGAAAAACAATGAATAATATATATTTTTTAAACAAAAATAAGGTACTAACGCTTAAAACTACTGAAATTTTGGTAGACAACAGCGGTGTTCAGTTGCGTGTCAGAAGTGTGACAAATATTAATTTGTTCCTACAAAACGGACAAACTGTCATAAAATTATTGAACTGTTTAAAGTTATGAAGTCAACTTAAAATTAGGAACAGAATTATTATCAAATGTTGCAGACACGGTGGTAAACTTCGTAGCTCACTTAAATATTTTCTTTTATGACCAGGTGATAATATTGTTTTGTATTAGCAATAATTTTTCTCACTATGATATACGTAAGCTATTCATATTCTAAAGGTGCGCTACTTCGGAAAGTTCATAATATCGGTTTCGTACTAAACCGACCATGTTCGAAATTATCTTCAGTGACCCAAAAATTATCAAACGCCTTTTCTATATTTGTACAACAAGTAGTCGACGTTTCAAGCGAAGGATTTGTGATAAACAAATGGTTTTCAAAATTAATAAATTTCACAAAGCAGCATCCTTTATAGGTTATCTTGATTTTTATTTGTCATCCTGCCAACTTCACGTTTGCGTGCTAGTCATTCGAGATCGGACGCCGTGGACAGGCAGCCGTCAATAACGTACACTAAGACCTCGTTTAGCGCTCGGGATGTGTTCTTAGACATCAAAGCGCTAAACGAAACAGCGTTAAACGAGGTCATTTTAACACATAGTAAATAGGGAAAGGGAAACACGAGGCCGAAAATAAACGAATTTTATTTCTAAAATGGTTGGTATTGTAGAAACAGACATATTTAATCCATCAGAGTTAACGCGAAGTAAATTTTAATCGTGACTAGCGCCTGTCTTAGAGATCGGGAGTTTTTATAGTTTAATTATTATTGAAAAATATTATTTTATGTTCAATCTAAATTTATATATTGGAAACTGCGTTCTTTCTCTACAATAAATCGCAACTAGATTTAATACAACATTATTTTTGTTAAACTTAAACAGTGGGTATTCCATTGATATGAAAATTATGTCACTTTTTTGTAACAACTCTAAAAAAACAAACAAATCATTAGACTTTCTTTCCAAAATAAGTTTAGTCTAAGTTTGAACACAATAAGCTATTAAACAAAATGAAAAAAAAATAATTAAAAAATTTTTTTAAAGGAAAATTGCATTCAGCTTATTTTACTTACATACCGACTGGCGTCGGGTCCCACAGCCGGTGACTACGCAAAACACAAAACCAATATGTCTGCACACGTCGCTATCATACGAAAAACTGATGATGGCGCTGACCAAAGAAGAATCAACCAAATTTATTAAGAGATTAAAATGTTATTTCCAAAAAAAGTCGATCTCTGAGACGTATGGCGCCAGCTCTGTCGGGTTAAAGCGGTTCCAATGTCAACTTTATGTTCATCGAGTTCCAGTCTCCTCAGCACCTACATTTTAATATAGTTCGAAATGCTTTTTCGTGTTATTTTGGTTTTATTACTACTATTATTCATTCTGAATAATCTAAAAAATTGTACGGATATATTTTTAATGAACAAATAGAATTTTTATTGATTTTCTTACATAATAATATCGAGGATTACAGCACATAAATTAATAACTACTAATGAACAGGATACGCGAAAATAAACGTACCAAATATAGATTTAGGGGAAGTAAGTACAGGGCGACGATAAATTGCCACCTTTCGCTGATTGTTCAGAAATAATCGTGCTATGTAGCTATATACGAATCAACGAAATGCCGAAATAATTTGAATCAGCGTAATGTTTTTTTAGATTTCGAGCAGACAGCGTTATATCGAATGAGCGTTAAACGAGGAAGCGCTAAACGAGGTCTTAGTGTACTTTTTTATACTTCAGGGGAGAACTGGCTATTGGGAAACTAAAAGTAATGACAACATGGTGTTCTCAGCGGAGTGACAAATCCTTTGTTGTACTATTATTTTGTTGGATTGTCTGAATAATGATGTTTACAACTCGTTCGAAAGTATTATAGAGAAGCTCGTGTAAATTTTGTTGACTCGTCTGAGTTCACACAGACTCGTTTCCACAAAATCCACCTCTCTCACTGTCGGGTCTCAAAAGTGACTGTCAGTACCTGTAACAAAAATTAGTAGGTATTTATAGCTAAATCAATTAGAATAAAACACATACATTTTACCAAATATTATTGACGATCGTTGCTATATTTTGCAGTTAAACAAATATAAATACAAAAGTTTTTCAGCTCGAAATTCAATCACCTCTTTCAAAACATGGTTGCGGAAATAAAAACACCGCCTAATAAGGGTAACTTGGCTTTGAAAGAACAGGTGTTTAATCATATTTTCCTTTAACCAATTTTGTCTAAAACCTCAAAATTTTAGTATTGTCAGCTGCAGCGCTGTCCAACTAATCTTTTGCAACTCAATGTCTTTTGTAAAACGTCTTAATTCCTAAATAAACAATATTAACGAATTTGTTAGAAACATCTTATTATTCACGATTTAGTATTGTTCATTATTTAGTGAAAGATCTATACCAGGATACGAACCACTAGCTGTGCCATTTACCACCGTGACAAATAAGATTCAGGGCGATAACATGATAATGACTTTTTTGTAATGGAGAAATGAAGACGGCCACCCAAGTTAAGCTAAATAAGTTTTTATGTAATTTTACTCATTGAGGTGAGTCGATAATTTTGTTGTTTTATTTACGGATCTACATTAAAGTGGAAGAAGAAATAGATAAATATGGCAAAATTCAGTTAATTGGAAACCAGTGCAGTACACAAATTAATAAGAAATGTTGAGATCCAGCATATTGAGTCCACACAAAAAGACTTCGAGCTTTGAATTTTATATGAATTACAGCTGTTTTTTTATCATTTGATGTGTTATTTGTACAAAATAGGACAGTTTTACAGTACCTTAGGTGAATTTTTCTGGGTGTTTTTAAATTTTCATGGGTTTTAAATTTTTTATTAACAGTCCACACCAGCACCTTGTTTCGACTTTACTTATTTTTCTGTTTTTTTACAGCACTTTCAGATAATTCATTATTTAAAAAGATACTGAGATTACAATTTATTTTTAGCAATTTTATCTCAGATGCTACCAGCATACAATTTTTCATTAAAAAATTAATGAAAAATATTCGATTAAAAATAGCCAGCTTTAACTTATGACTTATTGCTTACTCATTCCTTACCAGTATATGGCTAGCAATGACGGACCCGTTATCTTTGAAGTTATGTACATAGCAAAATATAAAATTAAATTTTATATTGTGATAATATTTTATGTTTATTTGTCCAACAAATCTATTCATTAAGAAAACCAGTAGAACCATAAAATTCATTAATCATAACAGGTTCCATTCATTGCAAAAACGACGTCTTTGTGGCTTGACTAAAGAAGTACTTGTCCCAGATGAGTCAAAGGTATTCTTTCAAAATTTCACTAAGAACAAAACGTTTTACTACCACTTACTAGTGGTCCTGATTTTTGTTTGGCGATTTTTTAATTACATGACCGCTATTCGTTTTTTAAAGTTATAATTTACTTAAAATTTTAAAATAATGTGTATGTTCAACTCTACAATATATGTTTCTTATAATGTTATATTTGAATTTAAGGTAATCTTTTATTATTAATTTTTTCATAAAATAATTTAAATCGATACCAAAAGAAAACCAACTGTTGTTTATTTGCTTGCATAATCCCGAGTCTTTCTGGTACTACGTGTAAAACTAACAAAACGAAATGTTCCGCGAAAAATCAAATACATACATTTTAAGTAAAAAAATAATTGTTATGCCAGTAACGAATCCGAGATTTTTTACTGAAACACGTACTTAGTTTGCACGTAAATACTGATCGGGCAACAATTCGTATCATTTGCGTCTGAATTTGGTAAAGTTAGTCCTAAAAGGGACATTCAACTTACTAAATACCTATCCGACAGCGCAATACCATTTGCTTGAAGAGCCAACTAAAGAAACTCACGAATTAATTTTCGTTTCACAAACGACTCAACCGCTCGAAACCATCAATGACACAAGCGTGCCCTAAAAAAATCAATAATTAGCCCACCCCGTTGCAAACCAATATTAAAACATGATTAAGCAACAAACATGCAATAACCGCACAAATGCCAGCTGCACTGCAAGAAAGCAACAGATATAGTGTTATCGCTCATCGACCTCTGCAAATCAAAAAACTGTAAAAAAGCTCAACCTGTGTATGTATGTAATCCAGCTTTACATAAATAAATCAGAACAAGTTATTTTTCTTTTCATTTGATCGGCCCACAGGCATGTGAGGCAGGGCAGCGTGCGCTGGAACAGACAGATGGCCCGGTCTTGGGCGCCTCTGTAGAGAACTCGAGGTTAGTCGTGGCCTGATACTCGAGTGGGTTATATCGCGTCGTCGCTTGATTTTTACGTAAGCTGCACTGATAACGGTGTCGTCGATAGCAGTTATTGCACTTAATTTTTTAACAAAACAAAATACAGACTTGGACTCTATAAATTTTTCCGTATAAAAAGTTGTAATGTAAGGATTTCTTTGGCGGTAATAAATTTAGGGATTTGAAAGTGTGTAAATGTTTAAATCCCTTTAATTTACAAAACTGAAAGCAAAGTATGTAAGGGACTTTTGATAAGGGTATACATTTCAAAGGCCCGACGTTTGTAATAAATAGGGCTAGCGTGAGAACTGATTCATTAGCATTGCGATAGTAAATTCCCTGACAATCAACAATGGCTTTGTGTAAATATGCCGGTTATTATAGTGAAACAGTGTGTTTAGCAGTGTTGTGATATGATAATACAATTCAGTGAAAATGGCCGTAATTCTGGATTTATTGCCGACCGTCTTGTTTTTGGCAGCGCTTTCGACGCAATCGGCGAATGGTAAGTCGGCGGTGCATTTCTTTTAATAAAAAATTACCATTCAGAAAATAAAAACCCGGTTCAAATTTGCGAGTTATTATCGGTCACGCGTTTTTTGTAAATATTGATAATAGTTGAGGATTTGCGGGAGTTTTAAATAGCTTTGTTATTCGATGAAAGCGGTCTTGAAAGGCTCTGAAGCATCAAAAAAAGCTATAATTTTCTTTAAATAAATTTTATTATTTGACGGATGCTATGCGAGTCTTTTGATCTTTTAGTTTCTTTGACGTAACTGCTACAGATAATGAAGATACTTGCTTTTGTTGTTATGTCATGGTGATAACTTTAAAGTATTTAATTATTGGTGTTACGATCGGGTTTAATATAACGGTAGGTGCAATTAAAATTTATTTATTGCTGTTTGTAATGCACGGTTGCCTGAATAGGTGTAAATATTTTTTTGAACTTTATTCGCCTCATAAAAAATCATCGCCGCCAATTAAAATTCTTGTATTAAAAATAAGCATATTTTGGTATAACCATTGTTTCTGCATGATTATCATTAAAGTTAGTAATTAATAGTCATTTATTCAGTTGTGCGAATTTTGTTTTTAAAGCAATTTTGAGATAAGTCGTTTATACTAACTTATTGTTTGATTTGATTTTGCGAAAAGCATTAAAATGGACGTGATACAGTCTGGAAATCGCTTCGCGAACGGAACTTAATATCAGTAGGTAAATAAAGGAATTCCAGATTAAAATTTTGGGTAAAAGTCGGAGGATCGCCTGTTTCACGTTGCTATATTAAATTGTTTGGTAACATTTGTTAAATGTGTCCACCTGAGAGAAATTTCGCCTACATCAAATTTGATTATGCTCATGATTTTTATACACGAGTTATTTTTTATTGTTTCAAGTTGGAAACTGGAAAATTTCTGTATGTTACAGAAAATACCGACACAACAAATATTTTGCATGATTTTCATCAGAATAAAAATATTCCTTGGTGAATTCAAATTTTATTTTATAAAATAAAAAATAATTATCTATTGTTACTTTACAAAATGTATATTAACTTTAAAAAAAACTTTTTATTTGTATTCATGAAAATATTGGATAATACTTTTCACTTTTCTGCCGAAAGCGTTTGGCAAACTTTCATGGTTCGAAATATCCCGATTTCTATCCCCATCTGTTTTAAAATTTTATTTTTTAAATTAATAATAAAATAACCACGTTATGTGATACGACTAACTGTAATGCTTTCATTTTCGATTTGTTTCATCAGGATGTAATACATATTTAAAAATTTGGATAGAAATGTTACAACGCAAGAAAGTTATTTCTAATATGTGGCATTTAACGTTGGAATTTTATAAGAATTTCCTACACTTTTGCAACAAATTTATTCCGATACTTACTTAAAATAGATTTTAAGTCGGCACCAGTTTGTGTGCCATTAATTACTTTATAATTATCAGGAAAGGATGTCCCGCGATTCTTAAGCAGTTAGGACTACTTAAGAAATTTATTACACTGATTGCACATACTGAGACTTCCAGGAATCGCCCGTAGCCGGCTATAAGTACCCACTTAAAATTAATTTAATCAACACCGAAATAAACAGTTTTTTTTAATTACGAAACGTTTTCGCACAGTTAATTATCATCAAATAAAAATCGTATTGTTCTTAAAATTCATTACTTAAAGTACGTGAAAAGAACACACACGCTGTCAAACTTTTGTGCGAGATCATTTTAAAACTTCCGAATTACAACGAAAATGCAAGTCGACGTGCCTTTTCCAATTCGAGACAAGTTGTTCGATTCCAGATTAATAACCTCGAAACTAATCAAGTTTTTATTAAAGCAAATTTGTAACTGATCATTAATGCCTCGTCAGCGCAAAAAATTGTTAATCATAGGATCGTAATTAAGCATCGCCGATCTTTATTGCTATTTATCTAATTCGATTACAATGGCGCAATGCAGCCAACGTTGTCTGGATATACGATACAGGACACAATTTAAACGTAAATGCATGCCATGAGTGAAACTTAAGATCTTTAATTAGTATTCTAACAATATACATATGTTTAAAACGTTGTACCCACCTACCTACCTTCATATCCACAATACACATCGGGCCGTACAATAAAATATTAAATGAATGGAGGATGGGAGAGACCAGTTCCGGATTACAGCATATGGTACAATGACTGAATACTAAATAGAGAAATATTCGAATGCATCGATAATAATTGCGCCGGTTGCATTGATTATTCAGTGCTCGAATTGGAACACAGATATTAATAATGAGATGTAAAAGTGTCCCTTTATTGCAGATAAAACGAGTTAATTTCGAATCGAGTTCATGTTATTGCAAATGGCGTATTGATCAATTTATTGCTTTTAGTGTTTTTTTTAATTCCATTCGAAATTTTGATGTGACGATTCTGTTGGGTCACTGAACTGAATTTATGATTAGTTTACTACGTGAACTGGATATTGTCTACCTTTGTATGAATTATTGCTTGTTCTACCATGTGTTTCCTATACTTATTGTAGCACTACTATATTGGTCACATTTGAATTGAAAATGAGGTAGATATAAAGAATAAGTGCTAAAGAAAATGTTTGTAAAATTTCGCTTCTTTTTTCTTTTGTATTGTTTTATGTTATATTTTGTAAAACAAATGTTGCCTTTGTTGTTTGATGTCGTTAAATTCTTTTCTACTTCTTTGATGTTGCATTTACAGGGGCGTGTTTGTGCTTGATCTTTTGTACACAATGTTCCAAAAGAATCGAGACATCCCATTAATGTTAATGTTAATTTTAAATTGCAACGATGACACAATATGGCAAAGTGTGCGAAAAATTATTTTGAAATTTTCTGTAGAACAGATCACACACATAAGATCAAAGCGGTTATCATCACTATAAGTTCAAATTAACATTAACATTAATGGGATGTTTCGATTCTTTTGGGACATTGTGTATGTTTCAATTTAGATTTTAGAACACATTACTAAATCGGAAACTACTCGAAATGTGAATTAAGTTGTTGAAACTTTCAGTTTAGTCAAATAATTTGGTATTGAAGAATTGGTAAATATGATTTCACCGCGCTTTACCAATCTCCCAAAATCATTAGCATATAATTATTTCTAAAACATGCATTGATGATTTATAATTATCATTTATCACCTAACTTATCAAGTGCGATTATTCATTTTGCTCTTTTTTTCACAAGCAATACATAATTCAGCACACTGCTCTATTGCACACTCGCAGACTACACACACCATAAACAACTACTGAAAACCACCTTGTAACATGCAAATCTATCAGAATTGTGCCACCAGTCAATTCTACACTACATTGTGCTGCTAACAAATGGTATATACTGTTAACTCCTATATTTATTTTATTAGTATTAGAATATATTTATAAAACCAATTTCAAGTTTTTGATGTCTCAAACTAAATTTAATCTCATAATTTAACTTCAAGATTTTTGGATGCAACTATACAACTGTGCTTCTTCGTTCTAGACTAGAAAATTATTAAACTGATTTAATAACTAAATCAAAAACTAATAAGTTCCCAAAATTTAAAAACACTTAAGAATTTTCTTTAAAAATGTCATATTATAAAATAATTTTGTTGCAAAATAATTTCAAATGGCCAATTAAAAAAATATTCTTTCAATTTCGAATATTAATACAAAGCCATCAAGTAAACCTGCTGTTTTAAAAGCAGCCTCTTAAACGCCATCAAAAACCAATTTCAAAACGACTATGTTACGGTGATCGGTATTAAAAATTAATTTCAATTTTAATACGATATTAAGTTGCGATAGACACGAAAAGTGTTTCTGGATTTTCCGCTCGCTCCTAATAATTTACAGTCGCTCGGATTTATCAAACTCGAAGTGTCGAAATAATAATCCTTTTTTAAGCCACAAAAAACTCGTCGGGAACAAAAATCAAACCCGTGCTTTTCGGCGCCCTTATCGATTTATTTATGACATACGTGATTCGAGCCCACGTGTCCAAATGGACTTTTCGTGTACCCTTTCCAGAAATCCGTTTCGAAGATTTTCGCAGATTAATAAACGTTATTCTCCGGTTTGATGTAACGCCCCATGCAAATCCTTGACTTCTTCCGCCCACTCAGGCGACATAAACAATGGACAGTATGCCCGCTACCGTTTGTATAATTCACAAGACGGTAATCCAATACGGCCGTATCTTTGATCTGTCGCGCGGTGTTTTACATATAACTTGCGGGTTCCATAATTAATTAGGCCTTTCGTGCTCAAAGATAACTTTAATACAGGTTCCTTTCCTGCTGCACACGAGGTATTGTTATGCCTTGCTTGGAAACTGGAAACCATTGTACTTTATATCGGCCGCACGTTTAATTTACTCGACTGAATTTAATTATATCTCTTACTTTATGGACTGTTTTTTTTTTGGGGCTCCAACCTGACCTTTTTTATGTGTTCACGTGTGCGGTACTGAAATACATCTCTTATGAAAAGTATTGTTCCATTGGTTTATGGAACGTTTATTTGCTCATTCCAGCCAACGCATTAGCTACATTATGTTCTGTGTAACGCAACCGAGCTGCCTCATTGTCTTGATATTTGATCCTATCACTGCTATCTTTCTATGTATCTTTCATATGGTACGCTTCTTGCACGGCTCTTTTTAAGTAACAATGCTGGCGGCATTGCTTGAACATGATATCTCTTGTAAGGCACAAATTGTTAAAATTATCTCGGAAATGTTTTCAGTTTTTCACTTAATAAAAGTTTTTTCTCTTTAATCATCGATGCGTGGCGCGAAGGGTCGTAAGTGCTTCGTGAAAAATAGATAATAATCTGGAGTTTTTTGTTTCCGTGATTTTTACAGCACTTACGAAATTACTGAAATGGTAAACTTATGGAACGCAATGCGGATTGTCTATTTGAAAAGAGAAAATTGCGATTGCACAGATTCCATTACGAAAATGACTATTTTAAGCGAGATTATTTTTAGTAAACAGCAAATTTTTTATTTTGACTTTTATTAGTGAATAAAGGTAACCCAAAAATGACTGCATAAAAACGGTCATAAAAATTTAGATGTCCCGGAAAAATAAATCAGTTTGGAAATTTTAGAAATTTTTAATTTTATTTTAAAAATTCCCATGAAACAGGGCCGAAGGAAATTATATTCTTTGAGCGTCAACGGTTTAATTAAAAACAAAATTCCATACGACATCAAAAGGAACCTACCAGATTACCAGTTTGGGATGGCTATAATAATTCTGAAACAGTTTGTGGTTGAAGTGTTTTTATTAGTTCCAAACGCTAATGATAATGTTTATTTTATAGTTGTTCTGCCTTAAATTTTCATATGTAAAAAATAATCGGTTTTATCAGAAAAAGATGTGAAAATGATTTATTTTGAAAGATTGAACTACTTTATATGTAAATATGGATTTTTTAAAAACAATAATATTTTTGGAAATAAAATTGTAAAAGTTAACATTTAATTTAAATTAATTAATTAACGTATTCATTTTTTATTGGAACAATTATTATCATCTTTGGTAAGTTAATGAAATGTTCTATCTCTTGGAGAGATACGAAATCCAATCCAAATATTTGTAAAGTATAAAATTTTGTTTAAATAAAAACTTAGTTTAAATCAAATACCTACTACAAATCACGCAAGAGGAAATTTCTGCACCAATTTATAAGCAGAAGTAAATAACAAGTTGTAAAAACAGCAAATAAACTTTTGCAAGGTAAATATTGACATTTAAAAACATCTTACCATATGATTACGTTTTTTTTTTATACTATGCATCAGATTAAAGCAAGCAATGTATTATTTCTTATCTTTATTTCGCTAATTGTATCAATGAACTTCGAATTTATGCATATCAGTTTTTTTCAACGCTATAATTGGTTCTAAAACACACAGCAATATATCTTATTTGCATCCATAAATTAAGCCCCGAAGAATTTCCAGTAAGAATCAGCGCCAGCAAAATATCCACAGGGAGAACAGATTTCGTACCCAATAAATCTCCGTAATGATTAAAGATCCACCGTATCCAATAAACCCCACAGCTGGAGAAGTAGCAAAATTGCCAATAATTCGTAAACATTGAAAAAGGAAAATTAATTATTTTTTCAAAGTAGAGACGTTGCAGTTTGCGATTATTAATCAACTATAAAACACATTTCACTCCAGTTTAATAAATGTGTTATTAATTATAGGGTTCGGAACCTGGTGGCGATAATAAATGGTGCAGAACAGGGTAGCATAATTACACCTGAAGGAGAGCTTGCCTCCACCTGGGGCTAAACAAGCCGCGTCATTAAAAATCGTTTATCTTGCGATTAATAAAAAAGCCCGAAAAGGCGTCGATGTCGCGTAAAGTTTGATCGGAACGACGCGCGAACGGATCGTGACCTCGTTCGACCCGGTTCGGTTGACCATGGAAAGCTCTCTGGTCTATTAGTTTACAAGAGCCACTGTGAATTCAGTAAAGGCTGAGAACACGGTTCTCGAAAGCATAAAGTCATGATTCAGAGCCTCGAACGTATAATTACGCATTTAGTGCGGAAGATTCGAGCCATAAATATGTCTGAAAAACAATGCATTGTACTTGTAGTTTCATACATAAAGAGAAGCCATATAAAGGTCCGCTGTTACTCTGTAAATTCAAATGACTCCGGCATAAATGCATAATGTCGGGGATCGCGTATATGTAACGCGGTAGGCTCCACAATAGCGTCTTAACGGCCATTAGGAGGGTGAAATAGTCGACTTTTTAATCGCATTGCTATTGGCACATTAGCAAATGCCAGGACCGGCTTGTTATGGCCATATAAGTCGTTCACGAACATATATTCGAGACTATATATAGAACCTATAGCATATCCCCATTGCAGATGGAAATAATGTACGTTCTCCGACTGCTTTCACATACTGAACTGGTTTCGTTTTACTAACGAAAAACCTCAACTCTTCACGTAGGTACATTGCGGAATACACATGCACCAATTACCGTCAATACAGAGTTTGAGGTACACAATCATTTTACATCACTTCATTTATTTGATGAAAAATAATGATTAAAAGATTTATGATGTATTAAACCCAAAATCTGTTTTTCTTTAAGACACTGAATTTTTAATTTTGTAAACAAATGAATAAAAACAATAGTCAATTATGACTCAATTTATTTTATTTTTTCAATTTTAAATGATTATGTTGTCATTTTTTGTACAGAGTCCTCCAACGTTAATGGTCACACCAAAAAAAAAACTCAATATTGAAGATATTACTATGAAAATTTGGCTATTTATTCAGATATTAATGAGCTTCGATCTAATGCTAATTCCGTTTTCAGTTTTTACTACCTGGCGTTGCGACGCTCATTTATGTCGTTCGTCATGGATTTTTTTAGATTTCTTTTCATAAATCTTTTATTTATAATTTTGTTAATGTAAAAAATATCAAAACCTTAACAGCTTTTTATTGAAATTTGTCATGATTTCGATTAGAAATCCTGTGATGTCATCAAGAAATGTTATTTACAACTTTCAAGTCATAACCAATAAATCAGTCAAGTGTTGTCAAATTGCAAAGTATCAGGGGCGTATTTAGGCCTGGATATTTCTTCAAATTTACAAAAAGTTACTGAAGCACTGGCTGCTGTTTGCTTCAAATAGGTAACTGAAGACAACTAATATGAAATCAGCGAAATGTGAAATCACAGGTACAATGTTTAACCAAAGCCTTATTAAGAAATACTAAGCTTTTAAAACCGTAAATCTTTGTTGGAAGTTGTTTACTTCCACTTAAACTATGCCGTCTTTATTGATCAAATTTAAAAATAGATTGTCAATAAAATTTAAATGTTTCTTCTCTTTTGACATTTAAATGGGAGGTTGATTTTGAAATATTTACAAGAAAGTAAGTCATAAACCACCCTAAAATTTGCATTTGATGGTCGCCGGCTTAGGTTCTAATTGACAGAACCGCAATAAAATTCGGGACGATAAAAGTAAACGAGCCTTACGTTTAATGTTCTCAACGTGGGAAATTAAAAATGTGATCGTCAAGGGGTATAACAATGTAAAAAGTGATTCAAAATTGAGTCAGAACATAGCTGAATAATCCGTAAAGTTGAAAATAAAATCAAAGTAAACTAACTTATGTGAGAATATATGAGATTTATATTACTCCATTATGTGCTGTTTTTAATGTTAATTTGAAAAAATATTTTAGTGATCTCTCAAAACAAAGTACATAATAAAGAATCAGAATTACAAGAGCTAAAATGATTTTTGTTCATAATAAAAGCTTTAAGTAACCGAATTGATTGTTTCTTATTACATATTTACAGTACAATGAAAAGTTGCGCTTGTATTAAAAATTCACGGTATTTGTAAAAGTAGAAAAGTTTTGTAACCAAATAATTTTAATTATCCTGTTGTATTATGCAGTATATCATTACAAACTACACATCGAACACGTCGAACTTGAAACGCCTGACGTGTTCATTGAATTCCGATACGTCAGAAATATCTAAAGCGGAAAGGCATCCGTCTATTAAAGAAAAATTATAACAAAAGTTGTAGGTATTAATAAGATCCACAATTTCGTTGTTTAATTTTTCACGGATCACCAATCGTTTTCAGGGCACAACCAATTGAAACATTGGAGTTAACGGGACAGCCACATAAGTAAAAATCCAATTGCTGACCCGACAAAAGCTCCAATCAACACGTATACATTTATACACAGTCAAGTTCGGGTTTTTGAAGCAGCTGTCATTTCTTTCAGGTTACTTACTAATGAGATAGTTATTAAATAGTCGATGAATACCACGTGAAAATGGAGAAAGCAGCCACTGCAATACGCGCTCGCCAGATCAGGAGAATATAAAATCGACGAGTCATCGCGACATCACAATTTTTTTTTTCAGTGAAGAATTTTGTTGGTGTAAAAAGAAGGTGGAGCCGCCGTTTACTAACACACCTGTGTTTATCAATTGCATCATTGTGTGTGTATGTCAATAACTTTTTTTTAGATAATGCCCGAGTAAGTATTTTTTAACGTGAATATTTTGTTCACGTTAATTACAGGTTCGTTTTACCATTTTTGGAAGAATTGAGTTTTTAACTCGACTCGTTTTGTTGAACACAAAAGTGTGGCTGTCAAAGGCTGATTGGAAGTATACCTGCTTTACCCTATTTGTAGTATTCTCGTTTTATGTGCAGGCAGGCAGTGATGAAAATTTGAGATGAACTTTTTATTACTGTAACAGAAAAGGGTCTTTCACAACACTTGCACTTTCAGCCACGACGCTTTCCCTTCCAACGTTGCTTTTTATTGAAATATTTTATTGTAGTTTTCTGCAATTAAATAAACAAATTATTTACCATTTGTTAAACCTCGATTGATGCAGCAGATTATGACATTTGTTTTCGTTTACCATTTCTACATAAGTACAATTGCAAACTCTATACTTTTCACAAACTGCGTAAAGTAGTCTATTAGTTTTCACGGTTGCTTATTGTTACTTTCATGAGAAGAGCACACAAATGGTGCAATTTAAGCCCATGTAAAATAGGGCATTTTTTGTGCAATATTGTCGCACATGTTACTCTCTTTAATTTCAAAAACGGCATGTCCAAATCTTATTTATTACTGAAACGGAGAGAACTATTCAAAATCTGCAAGTTTATGGCCTACCTCCGTGGGGTTGGTGTTTCGGAGAGGCGTTGAAATGTAAAAAATATCGTAAAATCATTATCCACGAGTCAAAGCAGGCAAAATGTTTTATGTAAAATAGGAAATTTTTTGTTCAATATTGTCGCACGCGTTACTCTATTTAATTTCAAAAACTGCACGTCCAAATCTTATTTATTACTGAAACGGAGAGAACTATTCAAAATCTGTAAGTTTATGACCTACCTCCGTGGGGTCGGTGTTTCGGAGAGGTGCTGAAATGTAAAAAATATCGTAAAATCATTATTCACGAGTCAAAGCAGGCAAAATGTTTTATTTTTATTTACTACTTACATAATTTTTAAATTTCACCAAAAGATACCGACTGTGGAAAAGTGAATTGACATAATGAAAACAGAATAAATTACTGTAGTCCGTTGACTTCACTACAAAACGTGTTCGTATAATACCTGCCCCTAATAAGCTTTATCGCGGGCGATTGTGCAACTTTAATTTTCAAAATTGTAAATGCAATTTACATTTGTAATTTTTCGCACCCATACAATTTAAATATATCTAAAATAGGTTTGTTCAATATTGTCACACGTTTTACTCTATTGAATTTCAAAAATGGCACGTCCAAATTTTATTTATTACTGAAACAGAGAGAACTATCCAAAAGCTGTGAGTTTATGACCTACCTCCCTGGGGTTGGTGTTTCGGTGAGGTGTGGAAATGTAAATAAATATCGTAAAACCCATCATCCACTAGTCGAAGCTGGCAAAATGTTTGGTACTTACATAATTTTTAAATTTCACCAAAAGAGACCGACCGTGTGAAAGTGAACTGACATAATGAAAACTGCACAAATTACTGCACTTTCTTAGCTTCGCTACAATATGGTTCATATTATATCTGTCCCTAATAAACTTTCTTGCGGGCAATTTGTGCGACTTTAATTTGCAAAATTCTAAAAGTAATTTATATTGGTAATTTTTCGGCAAGCCCATTTTTATGAGCAAATATATCACAGAATAGGTACCAACTGAGGAGTTTGCTGCAAGAACGATGCAGCTTCATTTTCAATGAGAATTGGGTTTATATGACAATTATTTAATTTGAAATATTGGCCATTGGTGCAAGATCGACGCAAATTAGACAACTGGGTATGCTGGAGATGCGTCACACAGCATTTGCTGCAATAACAACGCAACTCCTGCAGCAGCGTCGTTCTTACACCAAATTGGAGCCGTATCCTTCTTGCCGCAGGCTCCTCAATTGTTATCGCTTCTTTGCTAATATAAAAAAATTCATGAAAAATGTGAGCGTCGCAACGACAGGTGATAAAAACTGAAAATTGAATTAACATCAGATTGTACCTGAATAGTAATATCTTTAAAATTGAGGTTTTGTTTGAGGTTGACCATTAACGTTGGAGGCTCCTGTATAAAATAATATTTTGGTGCAATTTAAAACTGTCCCATTTGATTTTTTGTTACATACGTAGTTACTAAACTTAAGTAGGGTATCACACATCCCATCGCACTACTGACGTTACAATTTGCCACTGCGTGAATGAATTGCAGATACAGACAGCTAATTAAAATGAAAAGACATCTATTTTATTTAGTATTATTGAATCTATTCAATTTTCAATGATTCTATTTTTTGATCCACTCATTTCTTTTTGTACAAATAATCTCCAACGTTTTCAGCTTTATCGAGCTGTTTCTATTTATTTTCGAATTACGCCCAAACCAATTTCTGAGAAGTTACCAAAAGCATTACGAACCACTTTTAGTCGTTAACGTTCTTAGATCGGAGTTTGATAGGCCGAACTTTGAAAACAGATCCCATCAAACTGCCTTCAAACACACACGTAACTCGAAAAAAATGTATAACTGTACTTAGAAAATCGACATCGCGTGAGCATAAATAACATATTAATTGCGTGCAACATTTTCATAATTGAGCGTTGGTGTTCGTATGGCTCGCAACAATTAAGCCCGTACACATTCAAACCAAGACCAATATCTATCAACACCGTAAAGTGCACATGTTTACAAAGCCTCTAATCATTTTCTTTCTAACAGTAACATTTAAGATTCCTTCGTGCGCGTTATGGGGTTTTCATGTGGCGCCCGGTAGTCGGATATTAATATCAATGGCTCAGGGTAACTTCCCTCGCGAGTCTGCTGTTAGCATATTCATGGATACGTCTAATCGATGTGCAGGACACGTTTTCAGTTGGCGGAAACCGCTTGAATTCTTCATGCACCACGATTGTTTACGAGGGTTTAAACAAATGAGGGTACCTTGTGGTCTCCTCAACATTTCAACGTGTGAGGTAAACGAGTTTTAAATTGACCCTTTGTTTTTTATTTACTTAATTTTTTGATCCTTCGCCATTCGTAGAGATTTCGAAAAAGATGTCATTTATTTCAACAATAAATTCAATTAAAGCACAGTCTCGTATCTGTTACTGTAAACAATCTCAGACGGTCGCCAGACGCTCGAATTACTCATCGACTCCTTAAAACACAAAAAAGTAAAACGTTGGATGAGTGTAATACATCTTCTGCGCTTGACGCCCTTTCTGAATCGTCTGCGGAGAGCCGTTCATGTCCGTGTTATTGCAATTGAGAATGCGACATGCGATTGGCGTTCCCTCGCACTCATTGTCAATAGCGAAGTCTTCAACCGGAGGGACTCTGATGGCTGAACTGAATAATTCATGCACCTCACAATGAGATGATATTTCTGTTTCGCACCTGCAGGACGACTTCAAAGCAAACGATTTTTCGAAAAAGTGGGAGCGGAATTGATGAAATGCGAGATACGTGTAAAAAGAATAAAAGGTGTGACCGCCGGAAATTCAAAGACAGTGTTTATGGGCTTCAGTTCCGGCCAAATAGATGAAAATTGACGCGGCGAATTTATTGTGGTGCATTTCTGTTGACTTGGGTAAACAAACTATTTGAAGAATTGTTACAAGACCCTGGTCGGGATTTAGTTACAAAAGTGTCACAAAATAACCTATAGGGGTGGTTCAAATGGGCATTGTTCGGTTAACGATGAGCAGATGTGAGTAAAAAATATTTACGTTTCAATGGCAAAACATAAAAGTTAAAACGTAATCCTTGCGACAAAGACTGTTTCTAAAATTGCCTACTTTTGAACGCTAGGATTTATTTTAACACTTATTAAAAACAACAAGAACTCTAACAACTATTTATACACCCATCTTTCGGTTGATTGATGTGCATGCAAGTGAAGTTTAGTATATTTTAAGTGGATTTAATTTAGAGTAGTTTCGGTAGTGAAGGTAAGTTTTGATCGTAAATTCTCATCATTTTTGTTACTATAATTTATTAAGCCCTAAGTTCTTATTAACTTCATAATGAAATAATGAATCTTCTAATGAATTTATTTCCTATTTTCCTTGCTAACCAAAATAAATTTGTATTGTACCTTATTATTAAAATATTCAAGTAAATTGTCTTAAACGATTATACATTAATTAATTCATTTGGTTACTGAAAAATAGATTGAATATTTGTTTTTTTATGAAAAAAATATTTTTTTCTTAAAATATTAAATTTACTACTTGAAATGTAATCGTCATAATGTTTGATTTCACAAGTTTGCGGGAGGGAGATGAGGTCAGCGGAATTGTGACTGTGTATGTCAGGGGCTTAGTGGGTCTTTTTAAAAATGTGACATTACAAAGGGTATTTTCGAAAAAGCAAAATTTTAGGAACTACAGTAATACCCCGGTTTACGCGATTAATGCGTGGCAAAGAAAAACCGTTAAGCGAATCAAACTGAAAACGGGGTCAATTCCGTTTTTTAAATTGTTATATGAAGTATTTGAAATAAAAAAAGAATGCAAGTACCATAAGGTTGAAAACAGTATTTAACAGTGTTATACTGTTTTAATTTTGTATTATGTGAAAATATTAAAAAACAACAACATTAAATTACAATAAGAGCGCAATAGCGAACTTTTTTATTTTTCAGTAAAAATGTAGATTTAAAACTGGAACAGAATTGTTTCGGTAAAAACTAAAATTAAAATAAGAAAAATAAGTAATTACCAAACAAGCAAGATGTGATCATTAAAATTTTAAAATGACAAATTTTGTCAGGAACACATTCGTCAAAATCGGTGGCAATAGTTTTTTCGGTGGTTGCACAAGCACCTCCTTCAGCAGTCAATTAGTGAGCTAATTTCCATAATAACCGCACATTTTGTTGCGAAACAAATTTTTCTAAGTGGATTACAGCTAGAGTCTGAGCAAAAACCTTTGCATAACAAACCCAAAATTTCATACCGAGAAACGTATTTAAATTCTAAGCTAATCTTAACCACGTTAAGCCAAGTTACTATAAAATATGCACCCCGCGTTCGGTCATTAAATATTCAAGATGGCGCTACGGGAAGGGGTTCTGCCGTGTACCACACAATGATACAAAACGATAAACTTGCTTTTTGTACAATCATGCTACACAAATCATCCTCCACAATGAATTATCAGACCCCCAATGAGACTCATTTATATGCTTAATTTCGATGAAACGTTTATTTCTTTGGTAATGGTTTCTTCATTTGTGGTTTTTGGATGCGTGTCTGCGGCTTCGAGCCTCAGACGATGCAACGTATAATTTCTTTCTCAAAGGTGTCTGTTCCGACATTAATTTTTGCGACTGATTTGTTTATTTTCTGCACGAACTGCATTTTTCGAGATCACGCAGCAGCTTTTTTCTGGCAAATCCGATTAGACGATGTCTTAAGACGTAATCTTAAAGTCGGAGGTATCGGCCTAATCTTTCTGCTTGATTCCCTGATTTACAAAGACAGTTGGACGAAGTGAGGGTGCGTGAACTGCACACAGTAGTAACGCGTTCGCCAAGACGTAATAACAGACCGAGTCTCTCTAATTTATAGCTGAACATCCGGTTACCTCTCTGGTCTTTTTGTGAATCTGCCACCTTTGACTGTGCAATTTAGGGGTCTTTTTTGCTTGCAGTTCACTTAATCAATCTTTGCACAAACTGGGACTTATTTTTTGTGTTGGGAATTTCTTGCGCAAAATAGGAAACAGGGACCAATCATGAGGCTGTTTACCTAAAATAATAATGAAGTGATAAATTTTGTTTTTGCTGCAACTTCACAAGTTCTCGGACTTTTGCTTATAAATTTGACTTTTCGCTGCGCGTTTTGTGCATGTGATGTCATCATATTACTTAAACAGTAATTTGCCGAAGTTCTTCTAATTTTAAGATTGAACTATCCAAACCTAATGAACTCAAACTGTTATTTTACTAAATGATCTAAAATAGTTAAATAATACCTATTATATTATTTACCACTCATATTTGAAAGTTAAATAATACCTACTAATATCTGTTTATTCAAAACGCAATGGTAGACACGTGCTGCATAGCTAAAAACACGCTATCTTCACGCGACGACTTATCGGTTGCGGTCCAAAACCTGATTTACACTTCCCAGGGTAGAAACAGATTTTATACGGAAAATTTTGCACTAGCCTATTCAACCAATCAGAAGCCTTTCTTTTGAACCGTTACCAAGGCAACGCAAGTATTTTTCGGAATTTTTTTCCGATTGGGTAGGACCCTGGAGTGAATTTTAATGGAAAGTTTTTGACGTCATAATTACTGTCACTAATACTTACATTAAGTACACGTAACCAGAATAAACGATACCATTTGATATTAAATGTCATTCAACGCTTCCCATAAACTTACAATCAAAATATCATATTATTTATAGCGTTGAGTGGCGCTTATAGATAATATGTCAATATATAAATTAAATTGCAAAAAGGTGTAAAATTTTCTTACCGAATACCACTCGACGTTTAATTAAAATCCGGAAATAATTTAACCTCTAGTGGTATTACTAGTGAAAATTTAAATTTATTTAGGCTTACTACAAAGCCAACAAACACGTTATTATTGGAAAATTTGAATAGTCTTCAAAAAGACTGATTTGTACTATATAAAAGTCTATAAATTATGGAACTAATAATAACCACTGACAATCACAAGGCGTAACGAAATAAACCTGTGTCGGCAGTTTGTGTTTATTACAGTGAAACAGGAGTTCACGCGAAAGAGGTTATTGAAAGTGACTAACGCCCCAAATTTAAAATAACAATCCTTATTAGCATCCGGTTGATCTTGCTTCGCATTTCTAATAGACGCAGAATAACCAGATCTGATTAGATTGGAAAAACGATGAGTTATTGAATTATCCCAAATGCTAGGTATTCAGTTTAGGTTTTACTGAACTTATGCCAAATCGAAGGGCTAATTTATTAAAGGACCCATGTACACTATCTCTAGTGGGGAGGAAAGTTTTAAAATTGGAAAATATTGTAAAAGAGAACCATGAAGATAGTAATATATTCTTCTGCATGTTTAAATTTTGAAATTTTTTATGGAGTTACGGAAGCAGCAGCACACCCTCAACATCCAACACTTTAGATACGCCCCTGGCGGAAATTTTAAATTCATTCTATACTATATGTTAAACCCATTGTGACCAATTAATAGTCTTATGTTTTATGTATACGCAACTTTTGGAAATGTTTTGTTCTTAGTTGTGGGAAGTCTATTAACACTGTTAATAAGAGTAATAAAGTGTCTAGGTCATTGTTGTAGCTTTACGTATTATATTAAGTGACATTTTTCTAAATACCTACCTTTCAAGTTTTAAGTAGAATGTCAATAATTGTTTAAGTTATCTTTAACATCTCCATGAAAAAGGGTGTATGAGCGGTAGACCGCACTAGGCACCTTTTTCACCTTTTTGTGTACTTTTTGGCACCTTTTTTGTTCTCATAAAACAACACTAAAAAGCGTTCCACATCAGGCGCCACCTTCGGTTACTACGGCTTGCCATACAATCAATCATTACCTAACGTTTGATTATTACAAATACGTAGCAACAGATTAATTGGGTACAGGGTCCTTCAACATTAATGGTCACCCCCTAAAGAAAACCTCAATTTTGAAAATACTTCTATGAAAATTTTGCTATGTTTAGCTGTACAAACAGTCTTCTAGAACGAATTGTGTCCGAATAGCGGGATTTCATTTTACCTTTAAAATAAAGTAATGCAACAATACAAATTTCTTCAATTTGGCGACTCTGTGATTTAAAAAAAAATGTGATTGTACATTTAATTAAGTATAACTTTTTTCGTTGCATTGCCAATTTTTTATCAGACTAACCATTCGTTAAGTAATTTAGTTGCAATAATTTCGATGTACCTTTGGGGCCGTTCAAGTATTACGTAAGCAGAATTTTAGCTATTTGTAACCCCCACCCCCTTCCCCGTGTTACCAAAAATAAGCAAAGCTCTAACCCCTCTCATACGCTTACGTAAGCATTGATATAATTTCCTATAGTTATTTTTTCAAATACTAATGATAATCCATAAATAAGTGTCATTGACATTAATTTGAGTCTCTTTCTATAAAACAAACATTTTACTAGTAAATTAAGTTTTATTTATTTTTAATAGACTGCAAAATATGTACAGCAGGCGCTCAGTTGTATGAACATCCATTATATGAACTATTCATTATAGTGAACAGCGTACTATGTTCGAAAGAGTGAACAATATCAATTTCGATTATGCGAACAACCTGTTTTGATCCCAAAATGTCATCTTCCGTGAATGTACATTTTAATATACAGAACAGAAAAGTGTTCACATTATCAGAAAAAGACTTGGAACAAAAGAAATATGTATTTTTATTTTTTGACGAATTACTGGTATTCTAAAAATGCAGGAAAAAAGCATTCCCGAAACGTTTGTCTGCAAAGAGGGTATAAACTGTTACAAACGAACACACTATTATACGAATAAAACACAGTTTATGTGGAACGATGTTTATTCGTCCGCCTTTTTCGTTTAAAGGTGACGGATTAATAATAAATTAAAATGTTTTCCATCGCCTTGACTCCTTAAGGTGGGTTTGGTAGGTCTAGAAGTGAGGTTAGAATTATTGAATTTTCAATCCAAGTTAATTTAAATATTACAACTTTAAGAAACATTTACTCAGTGTTATACTGTAGCCTACTTAATACTGAATGAGGAGACATACTTGAGAAATTTTGGTAATGAGCAAACTTGCTTGAAAATATTTTAATATAACATAATAACTTATGAAAAGTGTATGTCATCATACCTTCATGCCAGTGGTTTGCGATTTCTACCTTTTGAAGCTTATCTGCACTGTACATTTTAAATTAACTTGGATTGGAAATTCAATAATTCTAACCTCACTTCTAGACCTACCAAACCCACCTTAAACAACCGTCGTGCGGCGATAGTCGTCTGTCGTGATCGAGTGGGTAATATTCGCCCCCTTTTTCGAGACGACGGTCGCCGACGGGTCTTTGACAAAGAAATTAAATGCTTGTGGTTCGGTGATCTTCTCTTCGATCGAGTAGGGTTCCAGCCAGGTTGGTCCAAAGCGCTGTCGGCCAGGGGCTTTTCTGGTGAGGACGAGGTCACCGATGTCAAAGGTTCTTGCGCGGGGCTGTACGGGGTGGCGACGGTCCAGGTAGGCTCGTTGGTTGTCACGCGCCTTCTGGCGAATGTCCTCGAGCTCCGGGGTGGGTGGACGTTCGACGTCCGAGTCCCAGGCACCTGGAAGGCGAGGATTGTAACCAAGGAGTGCTTTCCCTGGAATCTTCTCTGCGATTTCTTCGTCTGTTCTTGCGCCTGCTGTTCCTTCACTTTCGAACCGGCAAGGTCGTTCTGCAGCTTGTCGACGGCCTCCTTCAGGCGGGCGATCTGGACCTCCAAACTGGACCTGGTCGTCTGCTCAAGTTCCAGCTTCGATTCCAATTCTTTGGTTTTCAGTTCCATTCGCTTGGCCAGCAGATTCGAGGAAGCGTCTCCCAAGCTTTCGACGCTTTCCAGCTTCGTGGTGAGCTCGACCAACTGGTCCTTCAATGAATTTCGTTCCCCTTCCAGTTCGGACACCAGCGATGCTTGTACCTGCAAGATCAGTTGATCCGAGGACATCTGCTGAATGACAGCCTTATACTTCTTGACAACTTCCGCCAGTTCTTCTTCGTTTTCTTCCAGCTGCGCTTGCAAGTCTGAGCGCTCCCGGCTCAAGCCGTTTGCCTTGTCCTCGACCTCGCGTCGCGCTTTGTGAGCCTCTTCGAGCGAAGCTTGTGTTTCTGCGAGTTCGATGTCGATGCTCTGTTTCGCTTTGTTGGCGACGGCTCGAGAGCATTCCAGGTCTTCGATCTGGTTCCTCAACTGTCGTATAAGTATCTTGCTAGGATTGTCGACCTTCTGTCTTTCGAGCTGAACCTGTGCGTCCCGGAGCAACACTTTAGTCCTTTCCAGGTCTCGCTTGAGCCTCTGGACCAAAGCTTCGTCACCGGCCCGTTCATTTCGATTGGATTCTGCAAACACCGCCAACCGTCTCTCCAACTCGTGATTCTCCCGCAAGAGTAGCGTCCGTTCTTCATGCTCATTTTCCAATTGAACCTCGAGAGCTTTGACTTTTTCCTGGGAGTTGCGTCGAACTTCCTCCAGTTCTTCGTCTCGCTGCTGCGTTTCCCTCTTGGACTCTTTGCGCTGCGACTCCAGAGTCATTTCCAGCCTCAACTTGGCCTGCTCCAACAGTTGCACCTGCCCAACGAGCTCGTCCAATTTACATCTCAGCATTAGCAATTTTTCGTCCTTCAGTTCGGATTCCAATCTCGCGTCGGCCAGAGCGCTTTCCGTGACGTATTTTTCCGTCGTGACGGCTTCCTTCTCTCGCAGGAGTCGTTCCTTTGCCAGTTTCTCTTGACGCAGTTCGTCGTGCAGAAGTTGCATTTCCGCGAGTTTAGCCCGAGCGACCGGGGAGCAGTATTGCTCGCGGAACCTCTTACTGAAGTCAAGAAATGTGTACCCCATGTTTGTGTACACCCGGTACCACTTCTTCGCCTCTTCTTGCAGCTGTTCGGCAGCGATCTCCTCCTGGTCGTCAGGATGTACTCCACACGCATTGAAGTAACGCTCCAGACTACTCATGAAGATTTCTGGATCCTCTTTTGCACGTCCGGCGAACTTGGGTAGCTTGGGGGCTACCGGTGGAGGAAGTGACCTCGGACCTGGTAACGCTGAAGGACTCGTTCGGGACGGTACGGGAAGAGGCGATCTTAGAGTCGACGTTCGACGCTGGAGCGTCTCTAATGCCTCCAGTTGAAGACGGAGATTCTGGATGGTCTTGTCATGATGTTGTATCAGCTGTTGTTGATCTGGGCGCCACTGAGAGGTTTGGGCCTCTCTCAGCAGGTCTTGTTGCCCATCGGCGACGTTAATGTTCGGGTACGCCCTCGTACCGCGCCTTGGGGCTGTCATCTCGCAGGATGAAAGGGGGTGGATTCGTGGACTCACCTCGAGTCCTAGCCTCACGTTGTACGCCAAATGTTACCGAACGAACACACTATTATACGAATAAAACACAGTTTATGTGAAACGATGTTTATTCGTCCGCCTTTTTCGTTTAAAGGTGACGGATTAATAATAAATTAAAATGTTTTCCATCGCCTTGACTCCTTAAACAACCGTCGTGCGGCGATAGTCGTCTGTCGTGATCGAGTGGGTAATAAAACACAAATAACAAAATATTTTAACACACCTCTGGTTTTTATTAGTTCATATAACCGAGCGGCTACTGTATGTTCGAAATTATTTAACTGTTCTCACTCCAAAACATTTCTTTGCTGATGTAATCACCATTCGAACCCCCCCAGCCCCATTATCATCAAAAATAAGCAAATACGTAACCCCCTCCCCGCATACTGATGCTTAGGTAATACTGGAACAGCCTCTTTACATAGATATAACATTAGCCGAAATCTCTAAAGGGAGATAAATTCGACATTACCTAAAAAAGAGATGTTTTTACTTTCTGCAGAAAAGTTTACAAATTGATAACGCAAGTGTTTCATACCCAAAACCTCAAATACACTTATTGGGCAAATTACCTGTAACCAATTTTTAGCCGAGACGTGCGGGGAATCCGAAACAAATTGACCGATTCACTCGAGATATAAATAAGGTGTGGGTGATGAAACGTTGCCATCGTCGGGCCGAATGAAGAGCAGCTGCCAGGTGTCAAGTCTAATGTAATTTACTCGAAACACGTAATGACAGCTATTATAATTCAAATACTCGTCGGAGCGGATGAGGGCGTTTTAATATACTCATAACACCGAATTAAACGTAAGGTGTGGTGATACATATGTTACAATTTTGTACAAATAAGCATAACCTGTTCAACTAATTTAAATTTGGAAAAGAATTCAAGCTCGAATGAAAAGGGGCTGATTTGGTGGACGCTAGCGAAACGTACAAATTTTCTGACTAATTGGGTTTGTAACTTTTGGGAATACGTTAGAATATTCTGCAGGCAACCTTTAAAATTTTATTGTTATTGCCGCTATAAAACGCGAAGATATGTTTATAACAGTTCGTAAAATCAAACTTTGTGCTATCCCAAGCTTCCATTGTGTTAATTGACAGTTGCACAAGCAATCGACAAAAAATAAAGGTCGTAAACGAAAGTGATATATATTTTCGTGCGAGTGCTGTAAAATTTTAGGGCAAAAAATTTAGAATGGTTTGACCAGATGGTGAGTTTCCGTCTGCCCGAGCGATATGACTATTGAGCACGGCATTCTCTGATCTATATCTTTCCATGTAAAGGGTCCATATTTCTGTCATTGGCAAATAATGACGTTTAGGAGGTATGCACCTTCCTTTTGTGCAACGACTAAACACATTAATGAGAGAATTCAAGGTAACCGTTTGATGAAAATCTTGTTCTGCTTTTTTCAGACCCGAAACGAGGGATGATCATTATTTAAAATCAGCCTAGCGTTGCATTCTTTGTAAGCGAATGCAAGAGGGGTGGATGTGCGGGTTCCTTTTGCAGATTTATGGATTTGCAAAGTCGATAGTTCGAGCGCGTCATTAAAATATAACGAACTTCAGAAATATTTTGTGACGGTTTTTCTAAAGATCCCGTCCGATTTGATAAAAATTAACGTTTCAAAAAGGGTAGAAAAGAATATCAGCGTTTTGATAAAATCATCGAAGGGTAATTGTGATTAACTTTTATATTGATATGCTAATTGAAGGTTTATATTGAATTGCTACCATTATTTATGCGATTTATTGGTTCTATTATTATCTACATGACGTATATTAGCATGTTTATAAACTTTCATATTTTATACTCATAAAAATGTTGTTATTGCGGAATGAACAATCTTGTTCTGATTTTAAATGGGTCTATGGCTAATTTTTATCATCTGTTCTGGGAAGCTGCAGCTGTAAATTTACTTTATGACTAAACGGAAATTGATGCTGTCTGAGAAAATTATGGAAAATCCATTTGGTTTATTTCACTTTCGAAATACATATTCCTGATTTAGAAACTTTAATTTTAATTAGCTTTTAAAAATTTTGGATACGATGTTTATTGCTTTTATTATCTTACAAAATTTTTAGTATCAATGACAGACAAAACAATGAAATGTGACCCAATGAAATTAATATAAAAATAAACAGAGGCAATAAAATTTTAAATTTGAAAGCAAGGCTTTGAAAAATGTAAAAATTATTATTACCTTTATTACAAACATTCAAACCCTGTTACAGTGACCGTGTTCATTGCCACATGTAATATTGAACGGTAATGTGCAATTATACTTCGTTATATTTATTATCTCTGTATATAACATTTAGTCATATTGGAATGTATGTATTCGGAATAGGTCCCACTTTGTACAATATTAAGTAAAGTGCAATTATACAACATTTTTTATTTCCAGACATGGTTAGAAGGCCGTGAAAAAATGTATTTTTTTTACTTTATGTTGATATTAATGGCATTTTACATCTGTCAGTTAAAGGTTATATTAGTAATGCAGCTTTTGAATTAGAAAATGTAGCACAGAACGGATGTGTCGAAGAAACTTCTAATGAGAAAAACTTTATCTTCAATATTTTATAACATTTAAGTGATTTTGTCGAAATTGTATAGGTTATTTTATTAAGTACTAATTATCCGTTTCTGGAATTAAAGAACATACCATAATATTTTATTAAATAACTTCTAAGGAAATCTCGGAGCTTTCTTCTATTAAATAAATTTAATATGAATAACCTTTGGAACGTTTAAAATTAAACTGAATTTAAATATATCAGAATAAATTTGTTTATTTAATGTTGATAATATTTTAATGTTATTATGAGATGTACTTACCCTATCATTTAGTGTTGGTTGTTTTAATGAATTGGGCAGTTGTTAAAATAAGATCCTGTTTAAATTAAAAGTGAAATTTAGTACTGTACGAATAGTCTCATCTGGTAACTAATAATTTAATCATTAGTTATTAAGACACTCGACTAAAATGATATAATTTCGCAGGATCTTGTGACGTTGCAACCGAATTTAACTGTATTTTTATTAATTTTAAAATGGTTTTCTTTGATTCACAAATATAAAGAAGTGAAAATTAAGATCTGCATGTGGTAACTAGCAAAAAAATAATTATCAATTAGTTCACACAAGAGGAAAGGTCGAGAGCAGTCTCGCCAGTTTAATTTATCGTTCGGGAAGGATGTCGCGATTATCACCGTGACACGTCATCTAAAGGGCCATTAAACTATCACTTAACGTTTACTAATTAACCAATTTCATTTAATTTAACGTAACTAACCGAAACGGAGAATTCAATTTTTTTTTCGTTGCGTACTGCGTAGTAATCGCAATAGCACAGCAAAACCCTTGATGACTATTATTTTCGTGCTGATACGCAGCAGATTTTGTTCGGTAACAATGGAAGCCTGATCATGCAGATACAAACCCCGTTTACTAATTAACCAATTTAATTTAATTTAACGTAATTAACCGAAACCGAGAATTCAAATTTTTTTCGTTGCGTACTGCATAGTAATCGTAATAGCACAGCAAAACTCCCCTTGATGACTATTATTTTCGTGCTGATACGCAGCAGATTTTGTTCGGTAACAATGGAAGCCTGATCATGCAGAGACAAACCCCTCGCGAACCGTCCGGCTCCACGCAATTGTGTAGTGTCAGATTCTGGTGATTGCCATTGACAGGCGGCTGTTCGCGTGGCCCGTTTTATTAGCACGTGTAGTTAATGATGTGGCACGGACCTAATAAACTCCCTTGTGTCCCCCTTTAAAAAAAAGAAAACGCGTTATTAACACCCGTGAGAATTTATTCAACACCTACAACATGTAAGATTAATGTCTCGAAAGGACCAGTCATAATGATTAAGAGATTGATGCGCTTGTAAAGAAGCGCATTTGATGTATCGGTTAATTACCAATGCAAAAAGGTCAAAAATAAATTCGAGGATTGTATTTTAGGTGAAAGAAAAATTTTCGTTTAATTAGCCCTGAAATGTCGTGTTCGCATGTTTTTGTACATGTCCGCGTACATACATTAATTTAATGTCAGATTCGAAACCCCTAACAAATAATAACATTACAAAGCCATTTGTAGACAATAATAACAGAGCCCTGACGGCACCACCATGCGTGAATTTTCATGTGTAAGGGTAATGTATCAACGTCATGTATTATTTATGTACGTTTCCAGGAATGGAGTCCTCTCGCGCGAGCGGATAAGCCCTTAGATATCTGCAATAAAACAATTAAGAGCCCCTATGCGTATACAAATCGCTAACGAGTGAACCAAGTGGGCGTAAGAATCTTAGTAATTGAAACGATTAGTCTCGCGCTCGAAAACACCCACAACCAAGTCTGTTGCAAATCCTTTCCGTACTCAAAAACAATAATCCAATTCAGGCCACTTCAGTTAACACCCCTCGTGGGGCTACTTGCACATTGCAAGAAATTTGTCTTGTGCAATTCATTACTTTTTGTTACTATTTCAACGCAGGGATTTGCTATTTGTAAAGTTTTTGATGGATGTGTGAAAGATCGCGATGCGCAAAATTATTTTTTGCTTGCAAAGATAATTCACGCCGAGAACAGTTTATTGGATCTCGAAGAGCGAGATCTTTTCAGAACTAGCAACTGGAACTAACAGTTTCGCCAGCTTTGTTACAAAATTCAGACCCGTTTAAGCACTGAAAGATTGTGAATACTGATAAGATAATGAAGTGGGTTGTCCGCTTAGGATGGTGATGAATGTGGCTAAATGCAACGCTACACGATTAACTCGGCGACGGTCAACTCGACGATGAATAACTCGGCGACAGTCAACTTGGTAACGCCAACTCGGCGATGGTAAACTCGGTGACGGTCAACTCGGTGAGGATGAAAAGTCTCATTGACAAAAATAATTTTGAAAAGAAAACTATAAGTACATATATGAATGTTCATGTTGTATAGAGGATGTTGACTTTGATTAACGTGTTTGCATAATTTGAAATTATATTCATTTCCGTTAACATGTGCCCTGTATCTAGTGCAACGTAATCAAACAACTACATAATACTACATTAAATATCAACAAATTTGAACATAACAGGAATTAAAATACAAACGTCGTTACAATAAACAATTTCAAAAATGGAAAAATTTGGACACAGTTTACAATCATGTACTAAAAATGGTCTCGAAATACAAAACTGTACTAAAGCACTTACAGAGTGAGCATAAATGAATTTGGATCAAGTTACTCGTAACTCAAAAATAAAATTTGCCGCTTCCTCTATATCATAGTCATTTTGACAATTCGCAGCTGTTAATTTAAAATTTAATAATTTGTGGGAGGTGGCAAATTAATATATTCTCAAATTTCATAGCACACTTAACACACTATGTATATTAAAAAACCACAATATTTACCTATTCAATTTGCTAAGCTAACAACATTTCAAAATTTCTAATTAAGAAAATATAAGAAAGAAGGTACATGCTATAACACAGAGTTTTCACTGAAATAGTTTTGTGTGGTAGAAAATATTTAGGAGGTCAAATAATTGCAAAATCTAATAGGTTCAGGGAGCGTATTGAAGTAGATGAATGCAATTTAAATTACGTAAAACACGTCAATCGAATTCAATATTCTTAATAAAACATCATGAGGTAGAGGGTTTTCTATCCAAAATAATATTTAACATCGCCGTCGAGCTGATATCGCCGAATTGACTCTCACCGAGTTGTCCGTCGCCAAGTTCGCCACCACCGAGTTGACTCGTACCGAGAAAAGCTATGTCTTCAGTATTAAGCATTTTGTAAAACTTATAATTTTGTCAAAGATTATTAACCACCCTTTTACTCATCACTGCCAACATAAATAGAAAAAGCAATTTTGATAGCCTCATAATGTGTAGTTCATTTACTGAAAAGATATAGCAATATAATGACGTGATGTTAGCATGCAACTTGCATTTAAATTTCTATTGGTTGAAAGAATTTGGGCAGCTCCGGGCAATTTCCGCCAGAAGTCCCTTTTACATAGACACAAGCGTCAAATCTGCATATTTTCAAACATAGAGCAAAATTTAGCAATAGAATGTTTTTTATTATTCTTTTGGTGGGTATATTTATATTTTTACTAATTCGGTTTGTAAAAGTTGAGCGTTTTGATATTTATATGAATTAGGAAAAGTAATAATTTTTCGGCACAACAAAGACTACTAATAATTTCTGTAGCAACCAAATTAATGAAGTTGGTTATTTGTTTGTAGGTAAACCGATTTGAATTAATTTTCCGCATAAAACCGATTTCTACCCTAAGCAGTGTAAATCGGGTTACTACCAGAAATATAATAAATGGTCACGTGAACACTAGGTGCTGAACACGTGATTGCTATATCTTTTTGATAAATAGAGAATTGAATAGTTCTATGCTAGAGCTTTTTTTTTATCATGTTGTATCATATTTAAATATAAAACATACTAGTAACTATTATTATTTTAATAATTTTGCACTTTAGTCATTTTTTAGAAAATACGTCGTCTGAAACATTGGGGCTTGGACAATTGTTAAGGTCTGAACTTAAAATTAGAAAAAACTAAATAATGACCATAAGACAAAATTGTTACAATTAGTATTTGCAACATAATTAATAATATGAAAACGTTGCGTTAAAAAATCATTTTATAAGCTATCAAAAGTAATAAATTAAAGCGACTTAATTGCAAAAATTTACAAATTTTTTTATGACTCATTTAGGACTTTCATCCCCAGAGAAAGTTAATAGGATTATGATATTTAAAACATGCACGCTATTCATTACCTCAGGCCACATAAACAAACACAATACGGATGATTCATAACAAATTTGAAAGGGTGCCCAGATGATTGTTTCATTCTGATAATGAAAAGAATACTAATACAAACTAGTCACGATATAAATTGTAGCCAATTTGCACGTAATAATTGCTTTGTTCTACGGCAATTCAATACCTAATTGTAGAAATTGAAACATCAACCATTTGCATGATATATTATCCCAACGGTAAAAAAATTCGTATAATTAAAATATTTTTTTCCCGACAAAGCACGCAATTACACGCCAAGGACCTTGGCGGATTCTATTCAGCAGTAATTTGAATGCGAAATTAGGCGTGAAAAATATTCGAAATGAATTTCTTAAATATTTCCACTCACAACAATTAGATTCAAGAAAATAGGGCTCCGGAGATTTATAGCGCTCGCCGGTCGTGTACTAATAAACCCCTGACAAGTCCGACTGCAAATACACGTGTGTCTGATCAGAGCGAGTTATTTAGAATGCATATCGTGTTATTACCGGACCTCACACACTTGAAACGAATGCTAGAATTAACGTTCACGTTTTACGATGCAATTTACACTACGGTTATAATTTGTTCAATGCGATCTGACTCACACGAAATTCGAGATGTACAGAAACTTATTTACAAAATGAGAAAATGCGGTTGTGTCTGAACTTTCTGAATGACATCGTGGCCGAGTGGGCTATAAAAGAAGCATCGCGGTGTTGAATGATCTTCGCGAATGGCTTTTGCGGCGACGTGGAACACGGTTCGGCTGGTTTACATGCCTGTTCACTGCTTGAACTCCCGTTCCATAAGTCTAAACAAGTGTCTAGTATGTTACATGCAATTTAGTAATTTCGGTGTCTCAGTTGATAGGAAAAGTTTATTTTGTAATTACAGTCTACACCGGCTGTTGCGATCTTGCTTATAACGATCCTCAAATCCCACCGCGCTTAATAGGGAAATACATGGTGTTAATTTTACCGTCTATAAAGACTTTAAAAATAATCAATTTACATTCTTTAAATATTGTATAAAGTCCAACAGTTCGTACACTCTGCCGCACTTTAAATGCGACACGATGTTCGGCGCTTGCAGGCCTTTTTACAAGGATGTTTAGATGGTTGTATACAAATTATCAGGTCCGTATGCAAGATTTGATATTGAGGATCAGTGTTATGAAGTCAAAAATCAAAATAAGTAAGTGAAACGACAGATACAACGAATAAAATACGTTCGTGTAATAGTCGAACAGTTTCAAGAAAACAAGCTCAAATTTGTTACTAAACAGTATTTATTATTAACAAAAGTAACAAATCATTAATTTGTTGTTATTAAATGGATAAGAAATATACACGCATTTAATAAAATGTTATTGTAACGCATCAAAAACCTTAATTGACATTCTTAGTGCTTCGTTTACGAGAATATGGAAGATTTTGCCAATTTTTTTTTTTAACGGCGTTAATCGATACTTAAATGTTTAATCTGATACGAAACAAATGCAATTAATTAATTTACTGGAATAATTAGTAGATATCAAATGAGGCGTGATCATTCAAAACGAAACGTCTGTTTTCTTTTGAAATTTAGATTTTATGCGTTTTAGATTCTTTTCCAAAGTTTACATCGGTTTTCGTGTCTAGATTTAAACAAAACAAAATATAGACATATCCATTGTAATAGATTTAAAATTCATTTTAATTCAAAAATGAATATTTACGAAAAACATTTATTGTTCTATTATTATTATTACTACTACTATTATTATTATTATTATTATTATTATAATTATTATTATTATTATTATCATTATAATTATTATTATTATTATTACAAACAAGACATCCAAAATGTTTTATTTTTTTACCGTAAGTTTTCTTATTTTTTTCCCTGCAATTCTTTGAAGTGAAATAATGGTTTCACTTTCAATAAGTAACGCTCGGCAGGTATAATTCTCAGTTTAAACATTTTGCAGCTGACCGTAAATAAACTGCTGAAGTGAGATTGATATAACTGAAGGGTCAAAGCTTTTGTTAAGCTTGTAAAATCGGAATAGTTAAATGTTTAAACTGATACAAATAATGAATTAATTCAGTTGAATAATTAGTATATCAAATATGCACCTATTATTGAGATTCTAAATAACTGTCACTTTACGAAATAATAATAAATAAAAGTAATTTTATTAAGTGATTTATTTTTTTAATTTATTTCAATGTATTGAAATGTGCTCTAAAAGTTAAAATGTATAAATTTCATATAACATATTAACAGTATAATGTGTAACTACAGTAGTTATAAACATAAAATAATTTACTTAAGCAAATCTATTTACAAAAGATGGAAATATCGCTGTTGGTGCCATAAACCAGTAAAGATGCATTTTAGAATTTGTTTCGGTCATAAACAAAACAGGTGCATCGCTTTGTTGTCATTTACCCCGATCTAAGAGGGCTTCACCATCTTCGCAATGCTTTTAGGTCTGCTCATTTTTAAAGTTGACCATCTTCGAATTTAAGCCATGGAAAATATTAACAGTATAATGTTTAACTACAATAGTTACAAAAATAAAATAATTTACATAATCAAAACTACTTTACTTCAAAATGGAATTTATTAATCAAATAATTCAACTTCACAGAAACATAAAACTTAAAACTATTTAGGTCATCGAACCTGTTTATTTTTCGAGCATATAATGGATGGTGCAATTTACATTTACACTTGACCATCTTCGAATTTAAGCTATGGAAAATATTAACAGTATAATGTTTAACTACAATAGTTACAAAAATAAAATAATTTACATAATCAAAACTACTTTAAAAAAGTGTCACCATTGGCATCGGTAATTGATGGATCCAATGCAAGAAGTTACTGAGTGCATTTTTCATGTTTTCAGGAAATCCAGTTTTAAATATTCAAAATGGAATTTAAATATGATCAATTATCATAATGTTAGAATTTTATCGAATTTCTCAAAAAAAAAGGGTGTGACACACAATGGTCACTAATTTCACACTTTAGACCACTAAATTTATTAATCAAATAATTCAACTTCACAGAAACATAAAATTACGTTAATTCAACATTAAACATGTTCGTTTTTTATAACTGATTGATCAACATTCAAAAACAATCAAAATAAGCTCCATTTAAGGGCATTAACAGCAGTTTACATAACCAAATCCCTGTTGTAAAAGGACCCCTCGGTCGGTGATTATTACTTGAATAGTCCTGCCATAAACCAGTGGCCTTGTAGGACTTGCATCGGTCCTAAAGAATATTTATATTTATCTAGAAGAAATTTTGAATGATGTCTGACTAAACAAATGTTACTGACCCGAGCGAAATACTATACCATAAGAATTAATAGATCCTATTGTAAATAGATTTGGTTATGTAAACTGATGTTAATGCCCTTAAATGAAGCTTATTTTGATTGTTTTTGAATGTTGATCAATCAGTTATAAAAAGGAACATGTTTAATGTTGAATTAACGTAATTTTATGTTTCTGTAACTATTGTAGTTAAACATTATACTGTTAATATTTTCCATAAAATTTATACATTTTAACTTTTTGTAGGTTAATTACTGTGCATATTTTGATCTTTTTAGGAAAGTTTTAGAGGCGGCAACCTTTGCGAAAATTTAGTAGCATACATGCTCAGACGAAGAAGCAATTGAAAATAACGTGACGTAACATTTACGACTTTCCGAAAATATCGAAGCTCAAAAACAGCACGTCTTGTAATTCAATTTTTAGGGCGATCCTGAGCTGGTAAAACGATTAAGTCTGAGGGCTATACCATCTTCGAATTTAAACTGAGACAGGTTTCGCAATGCTTTTTCCCGTCTCTTACACTTAAGTTTCAGAAGTACCGACATTTATGACACCCCTCATTCGTTAAATGTTTCTAATTTGCGCTATTTCTGACAAGAATGGATGAACTTTCGATCGCACGTACTGATTTCCGTTTAAAAGACCCCTAACCATGTTACTTAGTACAAAAATATCAATCAAAATCGAAATAATATAATTTCCAAATCAAATTGAAACAAAATTTAAATATCTCAAAATACGAAAAAGTGGCTTAAGAGACTTCTTGCATAGAGCCCTTCGTTTGGATTAAATTTTATGGCAACTGCTCGAAATGTCTCCCTTCAACTTCAATGCACAGTATTGCTCTTCGAATTAAGTTTTCCTTTACTCTTTGAAGCATAGGGGCATTTATTGTACCAACCGCTGCGTTTATCCTTAGTCTTAACTCTTCTATGTTGCTTATCGGAGTGGCATATACAAAATGTTTGAGGTGACCCCAGAGAAAGAAATCGCAAGGATTAAGATCAGGTGATCGGGGAGGCCATGCAATTGCACCACCTCTACCAATCCATCTATTTGGATAAGCCTCATCACACCAGTCCCGTACTATCCTACCGAAATGAGGAGGTGCGCCATACATTTGTAACCACATTTGTCTGAAAATAGCAAGGGGCAAATCCTCAAGCAAAATTTGAAAATCATTTTGCAAAAATTGTAGAAAATTTTCTGCATTCAATCTTTGTTCCACTCTTCTAATTACTTTAGCATCTGGATGTCGTCGATATGGATACAATCTAGCATATTCCCTAGCAGCTTCTCAATTTCAAAAGAAAACGGACGTTTCGTTTTGAATGATCACTCCTCATTTGATATCTACTAATTATTCCAGTAAATTAATTAATTGCATTTGTTTCGTATCAGATTAAACATTTAAGTATCGATTAACGCCGTTAAAAAAAAATTGGCAAAATCTTCCATATTTTCGTAAACGAAGCACTAAGAATGTCAATTAAGGTTTTTGATGCGTTACAATAACATTTTATTAAATGCGTGTATATTTCTTATCCATTTAATAACAACAAATTAATGATTTGTTACTTTTGTTAATAATAAATACTGTTTAGTAACAAATTTGAGCTTGTTTTCTTGAAACTGTTCGACTATTACACGAACGTATTTTATTCGTTGTATCTGTCGTTTCACTTACTTATTTGGATTTTTGACTTCATAACACTGATCCTCAATAACAAATCTTGTATACGGACCTGATAATTTGTATACAACCATCCAAACATCCTTGTAAAGTGGCCTGCAAGCGCCGAACATCGTGTCGCATTTAAAGTGCGGCAGAGTGTACATTCCGATTTAGTGAAGACCAAGATTTCGCCCTGTGAAAATGTAATTTAAGCTGGTTTCAGGAATAGCAATGCAAGGTGGTGTAAAATGGTTTAAAATTTCTTTGTAGAGTTGTTTACCCCGGATGCATAGTTTTCTAATGACAAACAACTTCAGTTCCTCAGTGCTCAATTGACAATGACCGAAAATAAGCTCTAATTATTCTTTTTTCTTAAAAACATAGTTTTGCAGCGATTTAAAATTTTTAATTGTTATTAATGTTATCCAATTTAGTTTAAAAAAATTTGTGTAGAAATATTAGAATAATTAAAAAGCATTTTTGTTTACTACAAACTTCCTATACCTATAACGAACTCATTTATATGGTTCGTTAATGTTCATTATACCCGACGTAGACTGTATTGATAAAAACTTGAAGAGAAAGAAAATGAGGAAAGGCAATGGTTATTTTTTTGTTTGCTGTAAGGCGAAGAAAAGTTTTTCGGAACCTCAAAAATTGTTTCAAATTTGAAGTACCTGATCCTAACAGAAATTTAGCTTTTCATGCTTTGGGATAGTCAAGTAATTATATGTTTCACAATTTTAGGTCGTGTTTGGGTTAAAGCTGCGGTTTTTAACTTTTTTGTTATATTGTCGATCTTTTAATACTAGGACACATTGATAAATATAATACCTATTGTAGAAGAAACAACAAATGGAAAGTAAAACTTTTTCTTTTCAAAGTTTTATATTTCATAAATACAATAGTCTTGTAATATCTGCAAATCATTAAACTGTTGTTCTTCTTGCCTAGTGAATTACTGCTCTATGGCAACTGTCGTATCCTGATTGAGTGGACATTCGATCTTTTACATTTTGTCAGTTGAGGAGATGGAAAATGGATCGAGGGGTCAGGCCTAGCCAATAGAGATAGATGGTGGTCGAACGATACAAAACCTAATTCATGAATTTTGCATAACCGTATTTGGTTTGTGTTCAGAGGCACAGCTGACATAACTTTCTAAAAAAATTCTCGAAGTTTATTGCGTTACGTTGTCGGTTCAGAATAAAATTTCATACGATAGACTTTGGATATAACTATGTTAGAAAAGATTATTATTGTTTGCCACAAATGTGGTCAAGGTTAACTTTGTCCTTCGTACAGTATGTATCAACTATGTATCAAGGGTTAATGGTCCTTACTGGTTCATGTTTATTTTTAAATGCATTATAATAATTCAGATCAGATAAGTAAATTACAAATATTGGGTAGTTGGGAAGGACCCTACCCAACGCACTATTCATTAAGTTTGAAGAACAAGTGAGATTGGAGCGCAGGCTGTTCAATTTAAAAATCAATACCATGTAGAGTTAGAATAGACAAAGCATATTTCATTTCCAACAACTTTAATAGTGACTTCATGTATTTTATAATAAGTTATCACTTAATATTTTTTAAAATCAATTACACTTGTTAATCTTTGGAATGCAAGTTGTGTTGCCTTTTCTGAAACAGTCGGGTTGCTTTTTAAATATGACAAACTATTGCATGCGAATAGATCAAAATATACGCCCCTCTCAAAAGTCAGAATTAGCCAAAATTAGGTTTAGTGCCCACACTTCTACATTAGTATAGCACTGACACTGCACTTTGTAGTGTCTTTATAAACCAGTTGTTACACATTTGAAATTTGTTCAGAGACACGGTCCATGTTTAGACCACATTTGGATCTTCGCTTTTGTTAATAATTTAGAAACCTGCAAAAAGAAAAATAAAAGATTATTTTGCAGAGTAAAATATTCTAGTAAATTAAAAGATTAAAATAATAGTTATTTGTATCACTAGGCCAGAAACTGATTTTTTGCGAGTGCGAGTAAGGTTTGAGGGGTGAGGCCGAAGGCCGAAGCCCTCAACTGCGAGTACTCGCAAAACAGTTTCTGGACGTATGATACACAATATTTTTTAGGTCGACAAAAATATTTAAATAAAGAAATATAAATTTGTAGTTCAAATATCTCGGCTAGAGAATTTATTTTTTCTTCTGTTGGCAATATTTACCCGGAAAGATTAATTTGAACTTAAAAATCAAGTACCCAGTATGTAATGCCTTTTGACGTTTATGGCAAAACAACCTGCAATTATGACATGGATTGAGATTCTTGCAATATTGTTAAATTAAAAACATCCTTTATTTTTATAACTAATATTAATAAAGTTCTTATCGATGTTAACAAACGGTGTAATTGACATTTAATTTTCGATTTGGTTAGCAGATTCGGTGCTACCAACCTACAAAATTAAAATTACACTAGTTTACATTTTCAGGCCTAGTCCTGAAAATCGGATTTTCGGGCCTATTTAGAGGACTTCAAAACCAGTCATTTAGGACGGAGGCCAAAAAAATAATTTTATATAAACATATCTGAAAATCTGAAATGTTTTTAATCAAATTAATTTGATTAATACAGCATTCAGGCTCAACTGTCTGGCATCGCGGAGGGTTCCGCCACAATTAAGTATTTTGTTCAAAACATGAAAGTAGCGACGGATTATAAATTAATATAAATCCGTTGGGGAAGTAAGTAATAACAACACATGTTTTCACAACTTCGTTCCGCTTTACGGACGCCTAGTATATCGTAAAATGCTTTTTATTAGTCACATCTTAACGTCAGTCAAGCTGCGGTGACAGATTTTATGGGCACTTCGGTGAACAGGCCCATATGTAAGTATTTAGGGTGCGCGTTTTAAAATATGAAAATTAAACCCCGACACCACTAAAAATACCGGGATGCTCGCCGTTTTCCAGACGCTATCGATAACTTTGCATTCCGTTACTTACATTGTCCAAACGTGACATTTAAAACTCCCAAGTTAATCCATTACTTACATGACTCACTTGTCCCCATGTATTTATAGCGAGTTGTCTTTCCAAATAAGTAAACTGGGATAGTCTATCAAAGCATTGTCTTAATGCTTTATTTGCTCTCGCGTTCTAATTATACTGTCAGCATCAAAAGAGATCGGTTGCCATAAGTCAAAGATAACGTTTTAGACCTAAAGCGTGCAAAACAGAGTTACGATCGCAATTACAGGTTGAAATATGGCGTGGCCTTTTTTCGTACAAATTTTAGCATATTTCTAACGTCAGGATAAATCTGCGCCGGTTTCAGAATGTACAAACATGACAAAGAGAACATGAAAGGGTACTGAATCACATTTCTTGGCGCACGAATACATTTCAACGAATGTTTATAGAAGCAACTACCTCGCAATGTATCCGACCTGCCGGCATAAATAGCCACTGCCATTAAGAACGGCGCGTCTTGCCTCGCGCGTTGCAATAACAATTGTCAAGAGATACTTCTTCGCGACAAACTTGATTGATACTTGATACTGAAGCTGCATCCAGTTATCTGACGTGCGCGGATTTATTACGATTTACAACATGCTAATCCTGTACTTTATTGCCGTTAACCCTCCTGTAATAGCAGCATTTATTTGCGCTTTGAAGTGGATGAGCTTTTCATTACAGAAAATACTTGCGCTGTTAACTTTACATTTAGGTGGAATTTTAATATTTCTGAACTTGTAATTTTCCTTCTTGTAAATTTAGAAAAGAAAAATATTAAATCCTTCAATTCCCTTTAGTTTTGTTATTTCAGTTATGTTACAGAAGTTTATACAGTAAAACCTTTCTTAACGGGAACTTCTCAATAACGGACACCCCTACACAACGGACAGTTCTAGTGCCTCCAACCTAAAACATTTTATTAAACAGAGACGACGTTTTACTGTAGTAATATTTAATCTGTTAACAGTAAGCTGCCAAATGAAGGGATTAATAGGTACTTTTTTGGAATTGTAATTTTGCAATTGCAAACTTTATGACTGCCTCGATAATCCCGATTAATTAAAACAATGCCAATCCTTAGCACCACAACATCCGGATTAACAAATCTTGAGAAAAGAACAAAAAATAGAAAAATATTTCAAGAACAAATTGAACAATTGAAAAAGCACATTAACACATTAAAAGTAACTTGGAAATAAATATTTAATAATTTCGTTTCCTTCAATTTTGTTGATAGTGTTTCTTTATTTTACTTTGTACACGACTGCCTAAGAGCCATATTCAGAGTTGTTGCATATATTTAAGTGTTTGCTCAAAAAGCAGGTAGGTAGATTTATTTTTGAACGACCCACAATGGAACCTTACCGAAAATCGCATACCTGCTTTTTAAACAAGCACTTAAATTCAACAAACAACTCTGAATATGGCTCTAAGGACATGTTGTTCAGATACCGTTTAAGTCTCGGAATATAATACAAACTTCAGGGAAAAAAATAACCAATGCAATTGTCTTGGCAATGCCGAAAATTTGAACCCCACTTCTTCATGTGTTAATTTAAAACATAAAAACAATAGATACATACTTTGGCAATATTTCAAATTTTCGGCATTGCCAACACAACTAAATTGCATTGGTTATTTTTTCCCCTAAGTTTATGGTATATTACATTCGGAGACTTAAACGGTATCCGAACAACAGGTCCTACGAGTGACATAATTATGTATTACTTTATTCAGTTCACTGCAAGCATTCACTGAAACTCCTTAAGACGTCTTCATATTTCGTTTGCAACTGATTAGTGTCTTCTTTCTCATTGTCTCCATCAGTAGCAATCCATATCTTCTGAATTTAATACATTTATCTCTATTAAGACAGTCACTTCTGCCTCAGTTAATGCAATACTGCCAATTCGCTCCTAAATATTGTTTCCAAGGCTTTTTCAAAGTGTTGAGTGGTAGCATTTTTAAATTGACACTTTTTAAAGATACACTAGAGAATGCGACGAGAATTTCAAGTACCTAATAAACTTTTTTCATAATATAACTTTATCAAACGAATTACTTTTTGATCTAAAGGTTGCATAAACGGAGTACAGTGAGATGGAAGCCCCATTACTGTTACCATTATCGGTTATTAAGTTCTTTTCAGCGCCATTACTTGTTTCATTATCGACGAGTAAAAATACTTTCTTCGGTAAATTTTGACTCAATAATATTTTTACTTTTTTAACCAATAATAGTTATATGTGTTAGAACACAAAATAAAGATCCGGGTTACCAGAATCATAAACGTACATAATGCAGAAATAGTTCAGTCCAGATTACGGACATGTAAGGAGAACAGAAGAGGTGGATAAAGAACATAAAGGTTTTGGAGCTCAGTTGGAGGAAGGAAAAAAAATCTAGAATTTCGTTTAGAGGTAAGATCGTTGAATCTATGGACAGGAGAGGACTAATCGAAGGTCAGTGGAAAAATCGGCAGGAATGGAGGAGCTGGTTGAAGGAGGGAACAACTATATCAAATTCCTCGTAATTATATATTATACTGAACTTTGGATCACCAATAAGTAGGATTATCGAGGCAGCACTGTATTCAAAACAGTATTTCTTGCCCTGATTAAATCCAAACTTTTTCAAACGCAAAAATCAAATGAAACAAGATCACCTGAAAAATTAAAAATACCTTTTTTCTATTCACAAAAAAGTTGTATAAAAAAGTAGAGGCCATATAAATTATCATTAATTTAAACTTAAAACGGAGCAGTTACATATCACAATGATAAATGAAGACGATTAAAATTTTTTTACACCCGAGTGGAATTTTTAAGTAAATGAGTCGTTTCCATCCAAGTTTAATTTACCTTCTTCCACAAAATCGACAACCACTAAAGATCACGCCCGTTCAAATATGACATCTCTCCGGTCACTGTCCCAGCGAGAAACGCGTCTCATTAATAACGCAAGACTCCCGCCCAGAGTTTGCTTATTGCCAAGGATTTACTTGTCATGTCCGATCGGATTATCCGCCTTATAAACATACAGCACTGCAAACTACAATTTTAACGATCTTATTAAGCCGATAAAAAAAATTGCTGGCACAATCCCCGAATAAATTACCGCGGAATAATAAATTTCGCTGCACCCCGTCTGATTATGTGTAAAGTAGGCACCTTAAAACGCGATAAAATACGCTGAACCGACGACATTTTTTTAATAAAATCACGGACGTGTAATACTGAAACATTGCAATACATCCGGGCGTTAACGGCGTTTATAAATCAGAATTATGTATTCTTTGTATATAAGCTTGACGATTATAGCATCTGAAAATGTTTGTTTATTTTCAGGTAAGTCAACATTGGCGTCGTCGACGTCGCGTGTGGCACCTCCGCCAGCGTGCTCGGGACCAGCATAAATCAACCACTATCGCAAGTTTATCTTTATACAAATAATAAACAGCAATTCAGGTTACCAACCGTGAATTCTCTGCAAAATGGAAAAAGAATAATAACACATTTATATCGTGTTGTAAATTGTATAATTCTATTAAACATGCCTAGTTTAGATATGAATTCCGTGACTGTTAATAGAGGAATTATGATAACTTTATTATAAGCTCTTGTTCGAGCATAATTCGCAGATAAACGCAAATTAAAACGTATTTTTCTGATAGCGCGCGATTTTACAACCCGCCTTTTAAATTGCAAATTTAGGACGAATTTTAATCGCGATTCCTTTTTTATAAGCGCACTCAAAATACTATTCTTCGAGATATCAAATTTATATTCAATAATTCGCGCTATCTTAGGGGAATATCTATTTTTAGCGAGCGATCGCTTGAAAATTGAATTGGAAGCAATTCTTGCGAAGATGCTTCTACATTACACACGTTCTCGCTGTATTTTTTTGCAACTGAAATAATCTCGAAGAATCGGAAAAGAAGTGGAACGCGCATTGTACGGGTCTTATCGTATTTAACAAAAACATTAGGGTGCCATAATCAGCAACCATTATTCTAACCAAAAGCAGCACGCTTGTTTTTCGGCAGTGAAGGGTTCACCCCTTCGCAGATTTTTGTGATCGAGAAAAAAGGAATAATGAATACCAGACTTGACAGGAAAAGAACCCCTCTTAAGATTAGACGAATAGATCATGTGTTAACCCTCTTGTATACACGTTTTTTGGTCAGAGCGTTATTTAGATTATGATTTGAAAAGTTGTAGTTTGTTGTTGTTTGTAGTTTGTGGATTAGAAAAGTTGCACGAATAATATCTCTTTTTTATTAAAATATTGTGTATCTACCATTTACCACGTTTATGCTAAATTTCAATGTGCATTCAAGGATGTGAATTGACATAATCCTATAGTAGCCCAGTCAATTTATACACAAAATTAACATTACAATCTTTTGCAAGGTTGAGCCCTTTTTTATATACAGGGTGAATTAAGTTTTACCGCCCGTGGCAAAATAGGCCTTTAAAATAATTTGTCAATTCTCATAAATTGCATGAATAATTTTATATTATTAAGGTACATAGAAACCAAGAAAAAATCTTTTTTTTTTAAGCAGGTAAAATTTTGGCTTTCTTTCAATTACTAACTGCTCAATTTATTAGTTTTTTTTATGTACGAACAGTAAAATATTTTCACACAATTTAGTGTAATTGAAATAATTTTACGAATTTGCGTTCATTAAATAAAGCAATTTCCGTATTGGAGGGTATTTTTTAAATGATTTACGACATAAGCTGACCAATTCACCTAACAATGGTATTGGTTTTGGGTACTTGACTGACTATTTATGACAGTCATAAAGTTAAGTTAAAAAGTACAACGTTACATTTTACAGAACCGGAATAAGGGTCTTCGCTATTTCTTTAAAAGTTTACAACATCGTAACTAACAGCTTCACGGTAATTATAATCATAATAAAAAATAATTTTTGCAATATTAGATTTTAAACTTGATAAGAAAATCGCTTACTAGCTTCTAATTATCGTTAGTATATCTGTCTACAATTTTATGTTTTAATTTTGCCGTCTGCAAAGTCAATATACCTATCGGTTATTGAATCTTCCCATAAAATAAATTGCTTAACTCACCCAAAGTTTAAAAACCCTGGTCACAACCCTAGGTCACGTTGTGAATAAAGAAACATTCACATTCGCAACAAATCTTCCAACATTTAAACATCGTTGGTAAAAAGTGAAAATTAAAACTTTGTTTTGTGGAATAGTGAACTATTGTGTTTAGTTCAGGTATAATCATGCCATTTCAATACTCAGTCGAGGAGAAGCTTGAAATGCTTTTAATTTATGGGTAATGGGGCATCACTTTGAGCATCTTTTATAAAATAAACTTAATATTTACCTATTAAAAACTTATTTTATTTTTCTCAAAAATTCCAGAATACGGGTCTGGCAACAACTAAAACGCCGTTCCCTTCAGTTTTATGGGTCGATCATCAGATATTGTTACGTGGTAGATCCATTGTTGGAAAGTCATAAATAAAATTATTTTTCGTACTTTATGTTAAATTTGATTTAACTCAAAAGGTAATAATTTTTTAACGAATCAAATTTCAATTAACAATGCTACGAATAATTTGACAAATTTTAAAATAAAAAACCAAACATGGAAATTTTACCCGAAACTCTTTGTTTTACTTTTTTGGCTTCAAATAAAAATGATTTGGAAAACTTGTAGCACTAATCGAAAGTGTAAACTTCAATTGATTTAACATGTGAATTGCATACTTTCCCCTCAATCTTTAATAGGTATTATGGTCGGGGCGGTAAAACTTAACTCACCCTGTATAAATTGACTGTGTATTACTTTAGTCAGTACTTTTGGATAAAGCACTATTGTATTATTAAAAAATTAAAAGATAATGTAATTTTTATGGTAAGAAGTGAATCAACTAAAAACAAATTTTCAATTATTACCTCTCTATACTGCAAAAGAAAATCCCAAAACTTGCACTTTTTGAAGCTTTTATGAACAGGAAATTTTGCAACACATTTCTTTGATGGTTTTCGGTTACACGTAATCTTGCGAGCAACAGTTGCACCCTTTTTGTGCTCGTCGGGTGTATAAACATCAAACGCAGTCGACACTTCATGGTCACAAAATTTTGATATTCAGACATTTTCGCTGACTTAATATCCCAAATAAAAAATCGTGGGTGCTCTAATTCCTAACGCGGTAATGCAGTACTAATGGATTGTCAATCAAATATGCCAAAAAACAGTAATTATATTTTGTATTAATTTGGAGAGGTTAAAAACCGTCTCTGATGTTTCCTAAAATATTTTCCGAGTGAGTGCTGCAATTAAGTTTGATCAGTTGTATTTGAAAATTACACGTATTTATGTTTCAATATGTGTTATCCTATTATTACGAATGTGTTTCGTTGTGCCCGACCCGTATCTCTATTAGTTTCACCGCATTCTACTGTCCATTAGTGGAAATATAAAGTAATTTTACAATTCCCCAAGTCTGTAATTATCTCAGTTGGAGACTATGACTAAACATAATAATTATGATAGAACTGTCAGCCTATATATTGCACGGCTACAACTCTTTCACCGACCGAGACCGCTGAGAAAAACCAGCCCAGAAAGAGAGATGCGGTTTATAAATATTCATATCCCCGATTAGATATATTGGGAATTTTATCGAGGCTTGTAAGATGAGCCCAATTAATTAATTCCAAGTTACGAAGAGCGAATGGAAAAGAAATGATGTACATGTTTGTAAAATTCCGCCAGACTGAAAGCACACAATAAATTTTTCCTTTGTCGCCGTTACTTCCGGAGCATTTCACAAAAGCATATTTTCGCATTTATTATGCTTTTCGCTGTCGTAAAATACCGTCCTAATATATCAAGAAAATCCCAGGATACTCCATTTCAGCAGGTTTCTTTGAATTCCCTTGACCACAAAAGCTTTGTTAAATATATTTTTTTATTGTGGAAACATGATGCAAAATCAAATGCTTAACCGTTTGAAAAATGTTGAACAGGTTTTCTGAGCTTGTCACGATCAGACCTTAAAGTTTCATCAGGGACAGAATGTTCCCCGTTTAATCGAAAATGAGGGCACGTATCAAGTTAAATGGCTCATATATAGGATGTTGAAGAAAATTAAATTCCCTGCAGATTTTCAAATTTAACAACGAAAACAAAAGAATTCTAATGTTTCTAAAATAATACGCCTTACAAATTCTTAAAAATCAAATAGATTTCCATTGAGAAATGAAAAAACAAAATTTTTAAGTAATTAAATCACCACAATTTCACTACATTGAATTTAAGAACTGTGGTAAATGACAAAAATAAAGCACCACTTAAAAACACTTAAACAAAATTTTACACCAGAAATACTTGCCCGTGGATCCGCTTTAAATTGACTGGCAGTGTACATTACATAACGTTCCTTCAATTAAAATTTTAATTAGGTTATACTGTGATTGCAAAATGAAGTTTGTAACATCCATTAAACACATTCAAAATTCAAAAACGTTGTAACTACTGCTATTACAATTTGCATGTTGCCAACTTAACATTAAAATCACAACTTGCCCTAATTAAGTTTTTTATTGAAGGCACGGTATATTTGTTAATGTAAAAATGTAAAAACTTGGTAGTGTTTTGGTTTCATAAACTCAATATTAATTTTTTAAAGAAATGTAAAACCTTTGGAATACAGAAGATTGTATTTGTTTATTGTTGAGATATTCTATACCTAAAGAACAGGCACAAAAGTGATATAAAATTAATTTTGGATTGTTTTAAACATCCATTGTTGGGAATAAGAAAATGATAGATTTTTATTGGAATCCGAGGGATTTTTGATGAAATCTGGGTTGAATAACTCATGTCGTTATACAATAGTTATTTACCAACCGTAAAAAATATGTTTAGAAATCTAATTTAATTACTATTTCATATTATATGTCAAAAAATCCAGAGATTAATTTTTGAGTAATTACTGAGATTTATTTTTAAACTTCATAATCTTTGAAATTAAGATCTGGCGTGCAACAAATTCAACATCAAACGCTACATTTCCGGCTTTTCAATTTCATCACTGTAAGCTTCAGAGCCGTAAACAAATTTATTCACATTGAGATTTATTCGTTCAGAAACACCTTATTGAAAAAAAAAACAACATAACTGCTTGTCGTTGGACAAAAGCCAAAGCAATCACATTTAGAACCAAATTTTCCGATTGCACAATCGAACATTTCCAATGCGGCATAAATTTAATATTTTGATATAATGCCTCTGCACAATCGTCCTTAACGTTTTGAGCGTCCGATTTCGAGGCATTCCTGATGTTTTATGGTGAAACAAGAAAGTCATTCAAAACAACAATGAAGACATTCACAGGTAATACCCTCTTTATACATTCACATATCCGAGCATCAACATGATTTATGACGCCATCCCGTGTTATTTTTGCTTCCTTTGTTATTCAAAACCCAAATAATAATAATTTCATACGCGTGTCACAAATCACATCACACATAAAATTTTACGCGCAGCTTGAAGCCTAAATTTTTCGGAACGATGACTAACGTCTAATTTGGCGGATGTTAATAACGGCAAATGACATTTCTGGAGGGATTCCAGTCTGCATTTCGGGATTTTAATATTTCAAATAGAGGGCTTAATTTAGCATCATCGAGTCGCCGTTTTTACTCATTAACGCAAATTGAAAAGTTTTTCAGTTCGTATTAATCTGGAAGCCAAATTACTTCTCCGTCATTAGTGCTCCAAGTATCAGTCAGCGTTTCAACTCGGGTCTTCGTTAATTGTAATTACTTTATCTCGACGGGGAGGACTAACACAACCCTCTTCGTGTTTCACTTATCTCGGTTATGTGTGACTCGAAGCTCTTTTTTATAAAAAGCGACACCTTAATCCTTCGATGAAGAGGAGACTGCCCGTTGTAAAAAGGTTACGAAAATGTGTCTTTAAAGTGGCGTTAGTGAGAGCTTCTTTCAGTTGCTACAGTCTGGATTGAGCTGTCTTCCTACTATTCGAATCGACAATCCCATCGGTGGGAAATGCTTTCGGTTTAAACGTGTGTTTTTAATTGAAGCGTGTCACAAAAATTGGCGTGCGTGGAAAAAATAAAGCCGAAGGGAAAAAATCGAGCAAATAATAAAAGTGCACAATTAAAAGATATAATTAATTGAGACATTTATATTCCGTAGGCAAATAAATTTGCACAAATAAATTAATTATGCAGGAAGAGAGAGAAATGGGAAATGCATAAGATATATAAGATTACAAAGCTAGGGAGGAATAATTAAACTGGGTGGGTTCTGCGCGCAGTGTAGACACCTTGACTAATTTTCACGGAGGGACCCCATTGTTTTCATGGTACCCGCCTTCGACGATAATTCTTGAACGTACCACATGTGTATATCTGCTTCAAGAGACGATAAATAACAAAAATCCTTTTGTGCGATACGATTAATTTAATTTGGAAAAAATGCATTCTCATAAAACATGGTAATCGAGAGGTGTGTGGAACACAATCGAATGTTTAATAAATTAAGGATCGGCCATGTGACATGCAAAATGTTAACAATGTGACCTTTCAGATGGATTGAATCTTTAATTTCAACTTTTGTAACAGATGTAAATATCCGTAAGCAAAAAATAGCCCCAAAAGCACAATATCGAACAAGTCTATCAATATATTTTTTTAAATATTTTTAAATTTTAAATTGCCAACTAGAGCTGTACAAATTGTTGACTGCGATTTTCTATTAGTTTGAATAAAAAATTAAATTTTAGACTTAGTCTAAGAAGATAATGGGGAAAGTGGGGGAATGGTGTGCACTTAAGTCAAAAACGTTAGAGCTAGTACTGATTAATCTACTTTGAATATGTAATGCAATATTTGACAAAAATTCAAGTGTGGAACCACAATATTGTAAAATGTTTAAAAAGCATTTGCTTACGATTCCCTATTCCTGCGGGTAATCATGCGCAAATGGTTCTCGAAGTTAAGGTTACAGAATCAATATTTACTTTCTCTTAAGGTATAACTATTGTTTCTTGATATCTGAAGAAAAAATGAAAATAATAGTACAGCGCAACTGTCTCTACAGGAGATAACAAAAGTAATTAGCTAGAAGAATAAATGCGCCGAAATATTAAGAACACAATATGTTATTAGAAAATAATCATTTAAATGCAATTAGCACTTACCTTTCTATTTTCGGACATCGAAAAATAGTAAAATTGTCACAAATTTCTCGAAATCACCTGCCATTATCTTCACGTGCATGCGAGTGACACGAATTGTAATGTAAACAGTTTATAATGCAATTAAGCAAGACCGGCACTATTTTGAATTGAAAATTAGCCCTGTATAATAATGCATACAACGTTGCGCACGATTACCCACCGCACACGTTCTTTCACTCCCCCCTGTAACAATTTTTCTGTTCTCTGTTTTTCTGCAAACTTTTGTTTTCTCATCAAAAAATATTTTTAAAAAACATATCATCTCCCTTGCATCAATTCAAGTTCAGCACAAATTGTTTGTTTTAATAAAAGATTTGTAAAAATGTATTTTTCAGAAAATGTTATTTCTTAGTTTTAATATAGTATTTTTCTTAGTCTTCATTTTTGTACGCAGTTTCTCTGTTCCTTTTCTTGATCGACCAATGCTTCTATTGCTTACTTTGCTAACCTTCCTTCTTACATCTTTGATTTATGTTCATTCCGTCCAATCGTTCTATTGGAATGATACTGCATGTTTTTGTTTTTGATTCAGTCCCTTATTTTTGTTCAAAATTTTCTTAACATTTTCCTGAATTGGCTTGAATGCTATTATCAAAAATAAATTACAAATCATTTGGTATTATATTTTTATTGAATAAATAGCAATGTATTCAAGCTGTGAGTGGCGATGTACTCATTGGTTGCGTGTGAGAATTTCTCTCACACAGTAGGTTTCAATTAAATAAATGCTTTTATTTATAGTAAGTCCTGTTACTGATAATATTAGTAACAATAAATAATAATTGCAAGAAATAATCGCATCAAAATACTCTGAACAAGAATTATTTAATTTTTGAATTAGTTACGCTGAATCATAAAAACATCAAGTGTCTGTGTTTTTTGATATAGTACAACAATTAATACAAATGGCAAATGCGCAAATGGCTTTTTGGCGGAAATTGTTCTTGTCACTTTTTGATTTTTTTTCTTGAACAAAGGAAACAGTACTGAGTTTCTTCATTGAGCATTGTTTATCTTTACTGTTATGCATAAATCAAGAACTCACCATCGAAGTAAAACGTTTTTACAAGAATTAACGCTATTATTTTGTCGGCTGCTTACCAGGGAGGTACGATAAATCATCTAGTGTGAATTGGTCATTTAAACAAACTTATTAGAAATTTTATTGGTAATGTGAGATCATGCCGCGACCATTCCCGGGTTAAATCACTAAATTAATTTTCTTAATATTAACACCAATTAAAATACCAGTGCTTAATTTAAAATTCTGAAATTAACCTTTTCGACTTTCACCAACACACCACAATATCAAATTTCAAATGTGTTGCAAAGTTCAAACGTTACTTCCCTTTCGAAAAACAACGCAGACATTTTCCCCAGCTGGGCAATTTTTTTTAAATCGATGTTGTATTTATACCGACGAGCGAGTAATGCCATCGATCAATCGATAAAAGTGCAATTCCTTTTTTTCCGGTAATAAAGTTCGGAAAGCTCCGGTTGTAAAATCCGGCAAGTTTGGTCTGAATACACCTACACATCGATTTTCCACGAAAGCATTTTAACGTGGGTAATAAAGGAACAATCAGAGAAAGCACACAACTGACTCGACATTTTCCTGATCTTCAGAGCTAACGTTATTTATGCACCCCAGCATTATCTCGGCCATTTCAAATTTTTATAATAATGCAAATGGTATTTATTAGGCGCGAAACTGGTCTCGGAAGAGGTTAAAAACCGGGCAAATTATGAAAGGAAGAAAGGTGCTTTTTTCGTTCTCACCACTTTTAAACACGTACAAGGTAGATTAGCGCGCCGGCTATTACTTTTCTTGCTAATGCCCAGAGAACAGCATTCCTGCCACGTTTTTTCCCCTCATCGAGGCAAATTCTGACTATGTAGGTGAAATATTCTTTAATTTCCTCCTGAAAATTACTAAAGATTAGTCGGGTGCCCGTTTCAATGAAAAATGGAACCCGCTTTTTATAATTCAAGAAAACAGGAAACGTACGTAAAATAGGGTTCTTTAAATAGCCTTTTTTTTCGCTCCCCCGTTTCTAAAACATGTGTACAAAACGTTTATTTTGGTAAACGACGAAATTTGTAATTAACGAAAATTTTTGATGCCGCTTTGACCAGCTGAGCACACTTCCTTAGGTCAATAGAAAACCTACCGTTAGTGCGTGTCAACACGAGCGCAGCTGAAATACGTCCCATAGATCACTCTGACTAAATATTTTAAAACAAAATTACCCTCGATTGTGATAATAAGGTTGAGAAGGCTCATATGTTTGTTCTGTCTGGATTTATCATCCGATCGTTTCGATAATGGTCGCAGTATGAAGGTATGTTAATATGTTAACATGTGTTAACTCGTAGCCTAAACAAACGGCGACACGCTCAAAAATGCATTATACACATCTGGGAAACGTGTCGATTTAGCCCCAAACTAGCTGGATATGTGTGTGCTTTTAAATTTTCTTGCGACTTCAAAGACCACACAAGTTTGTTAAAGTAAACGATAGTTATCACGTCGTACTAAACTTACCCCTATTTTGGGGTTGATTTTGCCGAAATCGTTTATTTTGTCTACGAGGGCGATCTAAATTTCTTTAAACTTGGAAAAACAGTTTTGGAAATAACTCTACATTATTGTTTACGTTGTATAGTTGCTGAAATGTAAATAATTTGACTGTTGGTTGTCGTTGGTTGTCGAATATTTTGTTCTTACTTTTTTATATATAGTGATACCTCGACTTACATGAACTCGAAGTTTTTCTTCTTCCAAAACCGTTTACAAAAGTTGTCTTATGAATTTAAGTCGCATCTAATAGTCCGCGAAGTACGGTATACTACTTCAAACCTCCCGAAGACATTTGATCTCTCCTGGGTCGTAATCACAATCACAATGTGGCTATTTCCATCCACTGCTGCATCCTTCATTTTTCATACAATTTACCTACATCTATTAGTTTTTGTATGTCAGTCTGTCGACCTTGTGCTTGGACGTTCCAAACTTCTTTTGTTACTATTAGATCTCCCTTTTGTTTTAGTTTCATCTATTGGTAGTCTTAAAATATGCAACATGTTGTAACCATTGTCACTTGTGATGTGTATTAATTCCAAATCCAAATTTGTTGTGTTTAGAAATGAGCTCTTCTGGTCTTAGCTTCGAGTTTTTTCTGACAAATTTGCCCACATTTCTTTCTGTTTTTGGCTTCCTCTATCCAGTTCATGGTATCAAGTGATACCCCCACCCCTCCTATACTGCTTCCAGCCACTTCTTTTTGGCTTGCTTCTCCCTCCTCGTATCTTCTCTTCCCATTAGTACTCTGTTTCCAAATTTGAACGAGTAAGATATAAAATAATCGAATTGTGTGGATGAAAAAAGTATACAGAATCCTTAGATAGATACTAAATAACAAAGGAACGTCAATAACGTTAGTAGCTTCATTTAAAAGGTGCTTGATCGAAAACCCATTTGTGTTATTCCACTTTGCGTTTAAATTTGACATAATTTAAAGTTATAAAAAATGGTATACTTATTCAGAGAAACCAGAAACCAGGAGATGTGGCCCCCTCAAAAGCAATCGCTGTGAGCGGTTGTGCGGTGGTGCTGAAACGAGTGCCCAAGTTTTCTCAGTCTCATATCCCAAAAACCATTGGATCTACATTCATTTTGTATAGAACATTTTTTGTGCAGATTTTGATAATAAACAAATTTTGTAATAACCAAAATTCTACTTTCTTCTACCTACAACAATTTCTTTGGTGGACACGATTTTTCAAGGGACTTTTTACAGTGTTTCTTATAATAGTGATACGAAGAAAATCCCGAAGGAAAATCTTTACTTGGCATTTTTTAGAAGATGAATGGTAAAATGGCTGGACTATAAGATTAATGAAATGAAACACAAAATTGAGGTTGAATTAAATTTTAGAGTAGACGAGTCAGTGAAGGTGCTAAAAGTAAAATACCTAGTATAATCTGTCAAGTTGCTGCCTTAATCTCGACAATTTCTCAAATATTTAATGAGACAATTTTTGTTTTCAAACAAATATTTTCAGAAAATTAGAAATAACTTTTTTCCTATCAATTAACTGAACGTTAACATTATTTTCACACAATGTTAATAACAATGATTGCTGAAAGTTGCAAAAATTTCTATTCGTATAATTTTGCAAGATTCTTTTCAGAATTTAAAGATAAAGTTGTAGGTATATCAAGAATAATCTTCAACATTCTCTTGTGCAGTTTTCACCGAGTCGCCGTAAAAATGAAATTAACCGCAAGAAATATTACATTCAGGGTCGTATTTAAACCGAACCGCGCTTTAAACCACCGTAAAATAAGACGAGAACTTCTTTTAGGGGTAACTTTTAATTTATTTTTACCGGCGGTATTTATTCAGCAACTCGAGACACTCCACCGAATTTGGGGAAGTTTATATTTGCGCTTTAAATTTTAAACTCGCGCCGCCTAGTTAACACATTAACCGCACAGAATGCAACAAAATATATGTGAGCGCGGCTTCAAAGAAACGCTGTTAAAGACCTATTTCCGAAACATGCTTCCGGCGACGTAAAAAACCCGACGCGGTTGTGCGGGTGTCAGAAATGTCACAACGAAGAACCGTTTTAAAGGAATGCACCGCTCAACGACACTCGTGGCTTTTTGTTAAGGTTGCACACTTTTTGTGAGTCCCATGAATTGATAGGTCTATTTTGGGCTCGGATGGGGTGCAAAGTGGATTATAACGCGACACAAAAACGTTTCCTGTTTGTAATGAGCAATTTATTAAATTTCGGAAAATCGATCTGTTTTTGTAGCGCGCGTCAAAGAAAAACGATAAATATGAATAATTATACCTTGACGTGCAGTAACATGCAATCCCAAGCATCGTTTAATGTGTTTCGTGTCAATCATCCTAATGATATTTCGTAGAACCCTTTTCATTTCACAGCTCGCCTGAGACAAACGCGAATGGCAAGCGGCGCCGGCTGTTCTCGTTCATATTTCAAAATCCTCCCCATTTTTTGTTCCGGAAAAAATCCCCGACTTTCACCTTATACGAAATAGATTTTATTACGGAAAGATATTGCGAATTAGCACGAAAGTAAGCCTTTCAAATTTGAGGTTCGCTTGACGAGGTAACTTGACGGTGTGTAATTCACCACAAATTAAATGACTAAAGTTTGTTCGCTGGCTTCATGTTCATCCTGCAAATGCGAAGCAGCGCGTCGCTAACAAGGAAGTCTTTTATGTACATTTTGTATATTTTATTTCTTGTTAGTGCAGCCGACTAAATTGCCAATTTAAAGCAGATATGCATGTAACGTCAAGTGATTTTTTTTAAGTTTGTTTATCCATAAACTCCCCCCTTGAGACTGGATGTATAATTCTTGCATTGAGTCCAATAAATTAAGTTTTCCACGCCAAATTAATTTTGGAATCTAAAAAACATTTAATGACGAAATTTTCTTTACCAATAAAATACTCTTAATTGCATTGGTCATTTTTTTGAACCTTTAGTAGATATGACAGCATTGACATACCTACAATTAAAAAAACATTATTTCAAATAAAGTAATTTACAATTAAACAATATCAAATAACATGTAGTTCGCAAAAGTAGATATTCTTCGATAGAACATATTTAATAGCTGTTAAATGCATCGTAAAACAATTTTCATCTCTGGCCAAACACAATGGCATTTGAACTTTATACACAATACTTGATTTTATTTCAATGTACTGCTTACACCATTTTTGATTTTCTGTATTGTTTGGTAAATGCACTATTTCATAATATCATTAATCAGTTTTTCAATAAGAAGAAGGAAAGACTTAAATTTTGCTGCAAAAACAACGCACAAAGTCAATAACATAAGATGTCATAATTGTGGGTTTAAAATAGCACAACGAACATTTTTATACTTAGGTATGTACTTACTAGTGCACATAAACACACCTTTTAACCACAGAGTTATGTAAAATCATAAAGCTACGAACTAAGAATATCTGAACTTTTTCCAATCAGGTGATTTTGTGAACATTGACATGTATCATAAATTAATTTGAGAAATAACACAAAATTTTTTGTCAATTATAAAACATCAGATACATAAATTAGAACTTATTACTTGCACACAGTTGCTTTTAACAAAAAATAACAACAGTGAAAATAGAGGCAAACTAGTTTCTTATTAATATAAAAACTCTAGCGACAACTTTTTTGGGTTTAATGTGTAAAACCATATTCTACGAACACAGTACAACCTTGCTGATCCGAACATGGGTTAATGCAAACATCCATGAATCTTAACAATTTCGACAAGCTTTAAGAGTTAATTTTCCGGAATCGGCTACATTGTTTTCACGATTTGCGTTAGTTATTTTATTATTTGAATAATCCGCCCAAATCGTTAATCCGAACACAACCTGCTCCCAATTATGTCAGATTGGCGAAGTTGTACTGTGCTAAGATATTAGCCAAGTTAAGTAGAGTCTTGTTTTTATTTTATCATAAATCAATCATTGAAATGCAATGTTTTGTGTAAAAGATGAACTTTATCGCTTGATCTATCGGGGTCAATTAATGCAAAACTTTGAATACTATTGGAAAGAAAACCTCAAATATACAGAAGTGACATAAACTACCGGAAAGTTGCAGCAATCAGTCGCGCAACATCGGGGAAATTAGTTAGTACATTTTTTATAAAATGAAACTCACCTAATAAATGCCAAATTTCAAGTAGGTGGAATCATCATTACTTTATTTCCAAAAACATTAATATTCATATAGTGAGGATGGAAAGAATCAACCTTCTCATTACTTTTGTTTAAGGTGATCATTCTGCTCGTAGTTTCCCTACGTTAGGTAATTTCGCCAACAAATTTTCATTCCGAATTCTGGCAGGAAGAGCTAGAGCGGGTTGAGGTTTGTAAGAACCTCAATCACACCACGTCTTTGAAGCAGTAATTTTAATTGTATTTACAAAACTTTCAGCAATATTGTTGTGCAAATGGAACCCATCAATCGTCAAGCTATAAACAAAACGAATTCCTAAGGTCATATCAGCCATAATTGGTACACAATCCAGAGAAAGTCGCATTATGCAAGTCGCTCCACTTTTGTGCTAAGAACATTGCAATAGTTTATTTCTCGAGTAATTTGCGCATATTATTCAAACACGACAAATAAAAACAAATAAAATTTGATGTTTCAGTTGTGCAATTTATTAATTTACGACAAATTGTAAATCACTGAATAAAGAAATGCGGTATCACATAAAACACGCCGAGATTGCAATGTTTGCGGTTTAGGTGTTAAAACGTTAGACAGGCGCAACAGACAATTTACAAGTTGAAATTAATTAGCGTCGGTACGTTTCAGGTTTAGAGGTGTTTTAGTAAAACAATTTTTACTGATTATTTTTTAATGATTTCATTCACCAATCGTTTAGCAGTATTTGGGCACACGTGTTTAATTCTGTCCAATCACAACATTATTATAGTGAGAATTTTCTACTGTAGAAAATTCCCGCGAGCATAATTTCTAGTATTTTGTTTACATATGTAACTTGACAGCACATTTTCTAGTTTTGACATTGCCTGCAATTTGTATCAAGACTTCAATAAAAAGTGGATGATAACCCTGACCGTGAATGCATTTGCGAATTCGATCAGAATTCCTTGGGAGACTATTAATTTTAATACTTAAATAATGGATACAATAAACATTAAATTACTGAGAGGTGTTAAAAAATTAATGACTTTAATTTGTCTTTTTATTAGGCTCTCAAAACACTAGCAGCTATGTTATTCAATTAAATAACGAATTTCTTAAATTAATGTTTCGGCGGCTCCCTGTGGCTTAAAATATCATTTCATTGCCTCAATAAGTTACACTTCGTTAATGTTCTTAAATATTATTGCTTATGTAATAACAATTTAAAATATTATTATCGACCCTTTCATAAATATCTTAAATTAGATTATCGTAATTGTATATAATCACCAATTTACAGTTACATTAAAATTAAATATACAGTTATGACTTAGTTTCTGTTTGTCTCATTCTTTCGGGAATTTTTTCTTTCCATTTTAGTTCTTCTCCTTGTTCTTGTTGGCGTCCATTCATATACCCGTTGGGGACATCTAGCTGTTGCATGCATACCATTGGTTTTTACTTTCCAATCTCGTTACTCCTAATTCCTTATAATCTTGACACTTTGCAGCTCTCTCCAAACAAGTTCATTTTTTCTTGGTGTTGTTTATCTAACAACCATGCATCAGCTTCATAAGTAATGACACTTTTCGTTATAGCACAGAAGACGATATTTTTATTCCTTTTCGTATTTGCCACTTAAGGCGGGTTTCGTAGGTCTAGAAGTGAGGTTAGAATTATTGAATTTACAATCCAAGTCAATTTAAAATGTACAGTGCAGATAAGCTTCAAAATGTAGAAATCGCAAACCAATGGCATGAAGGTATGATGGCATATACTTTTCATAATTTATTATGTTATATTAAAATATTTTCAAGCGATTTTGCTCATTACCAAAAAATTTCTCAAGGCATACTTGAGAAATTTTGCACTGTACATTTTAAATTAATTTGGATTTAAAATTCAATAATTCTAACCTCACTTCTAGACCTACGAAACCTGCCTTAATAACGCCCTTTTTCAATTTTGTTTTTTTTTCTTGTTTCTGATCCCTGCCTTTGATAATACCATACTCATGTACTTAATTTCAAGCAGCTCTTGACTATTCCTACTTAGACATTCGAATTCTTCTGCACATTCTTTTTCTGTCTCTTTTTCTGGCTATCATCACCTTGCTAGTTGCGGTTCTAAATAATTGTGCGAAGATTTTTGAGGCAGGAAATTCTTTTGGATCTATTGCCAAGTATTTGGTTTTGTTCATATTAACGCCCAATCTTCAATCCACATACCCTTCTACTCCTAGTAATTTCATGTGAATGTAGTCTGTATTATCGTGGTCACCTGGCATAACCACATAATCCACAAATAAGAGGGTTTATCGAATATTTATTTGAATGGGCACTTATCCCAATACCATGACATTTTCTTTTCCACTATTTTTGAAATAAGATGGAAAAGAAGGATATTCCTATCTCAATCCTTTTAGTGCATTTAAACTCTTGTGATATACAGTTAACTTTTATTCTACTGACAGTGTTGCTATATATATACAGGGTGTTCACGAAAAAACGCCCCAGCTCCTAGCGCTATTATTAGGAGTCCAATTGTAACAAACGATACGTCAAATTAAATGGTTCAAAAAGTACTACAATGTGTAGCTCAAACATAATTTTTACCTGTTTCTCCATTCAAAGGTCAAAGGTCAACTTCATTTTTTCAAATTACAACCTTATATTTTTCTTTGACAATTTGATAGAGATTTTTTTTCTGAATTCAACGATGTATCACAATCAATATTTCTGATTTATTTTAGGGTAATAAAGAAATTAAAATAATAATTAATATTATTAGCAGTAGGCTTTGAAAAATAACTGAGACGTAGCGGTGGCTATGGAAACGATGTGTCAGTACGGAAACAACGTATTTTAAAGAATTAATTTATGAACAACAACAGATAACATTTAATAACTAAACAATTAAATAAAGAAATGGCAAATTAACAAAAATGTTCAAATTGGGCATCGTTTCTTTCCAGACATTTTCGTCGACATCTAGATCCTACACTTTGTGTAGCATTAATTAAAATTTCTGCTGGTGTTTCCCGACAAGCGTTGACTATTCTCTCTCTCAAAATTTCCTCCGTTTCCGGGCGCGTAGCATAAACAATATCTTGGATGTATCCCCAAAAGAAAAACTCTAGAGGTCACAAGACCGGGCGGGCCATGGTATAGGTACATATGCTCCAATCCATTTGTCTTCATTATTCTATATTTAAATAGTCCCTAATCATAAGAGCGTTTTGTGTGGTGCAGCGCCATCTTGTTGAAATACTAGTTCATTCCATTCAATGGCAACGGCAAGTCATCTAAAATTTCTTCTAAGTCTTCAGGCAAAATTTGAAGATATTTTTCTTGGTTGAGATTTCCATCAATGAAAATTGGTCCTATTAGGTATCCTGGCGCCTAATATTCCGCACCAAACGTTCACCGAAAATTTTATCTGAGGATTTTGTTCGATGGTAATATGTGGGTTTTCTACACTCCAATAGCGGTGATTGAAACGATTAAAATGTCTGTTGTTTGTAAATTGACACTCATCAGACCACAAATTTTTTGTATAAAATGATTGATCTCGCCTTAACTCGCTTAAAAAGAAATTACACAAATTTATTCTACGCCAGTGGATCGTTTAGTTCACTATTTCACTAGTTCACTATTATTCATTTTTATTACAAAAAATAGGTAAACAAACTAATAGCCAGTTTCTGACGGCGATGTTAACGTATTTCTCCAGTTAAATGTCCCGGTTACCATGGTTATTACCATTGTTGCAACAATAGTAATAGTAATTTTTATTTGTGAGACGTCGTTTCCATAGCCACCGCTACGTCTCAGTTATTTTTCAAAGCCTACTGCTAATAATATTAGTTATTATTCTAATTTCTTTATTACCCTAAAATAAATCAGAAATATTGATTGTGATACATCGTTGAATTCAGAAAAAAAATCTCTATCAAATTGTCAAAGAAAAATATAAGGTTGTAATTTGAAAAAATGAAGTTGACCTTTGACCTTTGAATGGAGAAACAGGTAAAAATTATGTTTGAGCTACACATTGTAGTACTTTTTGAACCATTTAATTTGACGTATCGTTTGTTACAATTGGACTCCTAATAATAGCGCTAGGAGCTGGGGCGTTTTTTCGTGAACACCCTGTATATATATATTTGTTTTATTGCGTTTATGTAAATTTCAGTGATATGACTGTTCTTCAGGACTTTGCAAAGTTTCTTTATAGGGATACAATCGTAAACTGTTTTTATGCCTACAATTCTTGGTGCAAATCAACAATAAACTGCAAAAAAGTTTAACACCAACTTAAGAATTACATTAATGTAAAGAAAGGAGGTAAATTTATAATACGTTTAAGCTGAAAAATGTTATGCAATATTTTAAATACAGTTATTAACACTGCACATAGTCTTTTAGATGTCACCATTGGGAATGTTATAGTGTGTGTTTACTTACCTGCACACTTTCATATTTGTTTTAAAACGTTGTCGAACAGGTTCTAAAATTTTCTAATTTCCACACTAAAGTTTTACAAAGTGTGCATAACGCATTACAACTTAAAACACGCAATAGGTCTTGAGATAAAAATACGTAAATCATTATTTAACACAGACGCATTTAGGTACTAATTTATATTCGACGAGACCGCTTCTCAAACAAAAATTGTAAGTAAATATTTTCTCGCCAAATTTTATTGCTACCCACGAAATTCGATGTGAAATGCATGAGAAATTTCTTAAACTGTATGCTACGCCCATGGTAAATAAAGAACATTTTATGGCATCTGCTACTTCAGCTTGCAAATTATTTTTTCCCCTCATGAATATGCATTTACTTCAGACAACTCGGCAAACATTTGCACATACACGGCAATTCACATCCATTAATATTTTTTGAAAAGGTACATAACTGCAGCGTCGGGCGACGCATCTTGCGTGCAAATCCGGCGTTATATATTAGGCGAAACGGTGGTTTACGACTTATATAAATTACAACTCCCACCGACTTATACCTTCACCTTTAATACCGGTCTTATTGCTTCAGCAGTAACAGCACTGCCGCCACCGGCCAAATCCGACTATTAAATTGACCAACTGTGTCTGTGCGTTCGCATGATATGGCGTTGTTAACGCAATATTAACATCTCGTAACATTATCGGCGGTTGCTGGCTTCATCCACGTCCAAGGCTAATGAAGTCATGATATCGTATATTAATTACTGAACATGCGACGGCATCCATAAAGCAGCGTTTATTGTGGCGTAAATTTCAACAATTCGATTCGAAATTTATTTTATATTGTCTCGCAGAATGGGCGTTTTCAGACGCGGGATGTGTGTTTATAAAAAGCACGGTAACGTCTGGCTTCTGTCGTAGACTGATGCCTGTAATTCGATGAATAGTTTATCTTCACGAATCGTATAAATGTTTCAGAGAGGACTTATCTTTACGAGCTAACTAAGTGCAAAAGGATCTTAAAGTGGTTATCTAAGTAATATTTTAACCGAGGATTTTGTTTGCGCCTGAAAAGTAATGCAACTTTAAAGAGTGACTTCAATTTAACTAGAACGATTAGGCGAAAAAGTAATAAAGTTATGATAAAAAAAATTATCTAACCAGAACTTTTATGCAATTTCTGTACAATTTTTATATTCTTTAGATTTAGATTGGCCAATTTTTTCCTGAACGATGAGGTTTCAAGTGGACTTAAAATTAACTTGAAATACCGCTGTTTTTAAGTTGATACGTTTACTTCTATAATGTAACTTCGACAAACGAATTGCATATTGATCTAAGGGTTGTATCAGCGTTAATGTACTCAGGTGGAAAAACCATTGCCGTAAACTGCCCATCGATAGTTATTAGGCCTTTTGGTATGCATGATCAACGAGAAAAGTTCTTTCTGCTGCAAATTTTGACTTCTCAAAAATGCTGTTATTTCATTAGCACGTCCTGGGACAAACTGAAGATCCGGATCACCAATAATTCAAACTATTGGCAATTTCTTAAAACTGGTGAATTAAAAGAAAAATACTTCTAGAAAAACGTTTTAATAAACAGAACCCCCTGAAAAATAAATAAAAAGTTTTATTATATACAGTGAGCGCCAGCCAACTGGAATAAATTCATTATCTCAATTACTGTGCATATTGAGAAATAATACAAAAACACGTAATTTTTAGTCTATCACATGTAAAGTGAAAATTTCATCTCTAACCTCAACCCCTTTCGAGTGACAGTTGCAACCCCCAAATTTTTACATGGGAAAGGGGGGCTTGTGATACCTCATTTGAAAGGCCTCTTCATGCTCTATTCAAAAATTCTATGGTATAAAAATTTATTGCAAAAATGAATAGAAAAAAATAAAATAATCCGTTTAACGAAATTCGCTACAACGCATTAAAAAATCAAAAATTAATAGCGCTTCGTTCTTAGTAATGTAATAGGTACAATAAAAAATATATCAATCAGCACTATAAACTAAACTAACACTGTCAACTAACGAAAAATATTGATAAGTTTTTGCTTGCCTTCTCAGTATCAAGAACCAAACGCTATTAATTTTTGATTTTTTTAGTGTGTCGTAATGAATATCGTTAAACAGATTAATTGTTTTTTACTCTTCATTTTTGCAATAAAATTTTAAACCATATCATTTTTGTATAGAGCATGAAGAGACCTTTCAAATGAGGTATCACAAGCCCCTTCTTCCTATTTCAAAATATGGGGGTTGCCACTGTCACTCCAAGGGGGTTGAGGTTAGGCATGAAATTTTCACTTTACAAGATATCACGTGATAGACTAAAAATGACGTGTTTCGGGATTTTTTTTTCAATATGTACAATAATTGAGATAATGAATTTATTCCAGTTGGCTGGCGCTCCCTGTATATATTTTTTTGTAATCGAAGATACTTTGTTATTCTTTTACATATTGTTACATTATCTCATAATTTTACTGGTATTCTTTACAGCTACCAAAAAACAACAACAAACGCTATTAACAACTCAATTTTTACACAGCTGCTAATTTTTTTTGCTCTACTAACATCCACATCAAATTGATTTGACAAGCTCCTTTTAATTTTCGTTTCTGTAAAGTTTTCTTGCATCAAGTTTTTTTCACTTGTCTCTATCTTGAAAACAATCCAATTTAATTTGGCGCCGTTCACATTCATATTTCGATGAAATTCCTAAATTATTCATGATTCCGGCACCTTCTTACAGTGATCGCATAAGAAAGTCAAAATGGTATCATAAAACACGAACTTTACTCCGTGACCGCGTCCTCCCTCCTTCCGGACTAATCCCATTACGTATAAATCAATTTCGTTAAGTTACGCTTTAATTCTGAAATACGACCGCATCTTTTCAAAATTAAATCGAAAAATTTTCCCGTACAGAATCGATTCAGTAACCCTGTAATTTAGAGTTAAAGAAATAATTCATCTCGTGAAATGTACCGAAAAAAGCGGTCGTATCCGTGATAAATGCAGAGCTGGATGTCAGGAATGACGCCATAAATTACATATAATTATGTTATTATCGAATTTAAAAACAAGCGGTTCCTTCTCGCTCTTAATATTTAATTGAATCGTCGGGCGGGAATGAAATGTCGCATGCTATATAAATCCGATAACGATGAGGAATTTGGATCATTTCGGAATTGAATTACACACCAACAGATTTATATTTATGATACATAAATATGAAGGAAGGGATAAATCAGATTTTAAAAGTTGGGTTTATCTCACGCGCGTAATTAATAAAAATGCTTTAGAAATTGAATAGAAAAGACACAGGAAACCTGGCGCCGATGAAGTGTAAACCTACTTAGACGATTTTAAAACTTAACTGATTTTACTGACGGAAGTTAGATCATAGACAGGATAAACCGTTTTTAACACCGTTGCAATAAACTTAAAACCACGTAAACACAATACTCACTTCCTGCTCACAATAGCTTGGAAATCATCACAATGTTATTGACGAGAAAAGAAGCTATTATTTTGAAAGACTCTAAAGGGACTGTATTTATCTCGACGATTTAGTTATATGTGGCGGTAGCTGTTATGAAAACATGTAAAAACATTAGTGCGTTTTGATAACATTGCGTCTCGTGGGAATCACGGTGCGTTTCAGCGTCAAACTTCATTCCGCTGTAAAAGACCTTCGAAATAATGTGACAAACGGATGCTTATACCATCAGTTTGCGCTCACGTAAAAAATTTGCATATGCAAAAATGCAAATTTCATTTGACTGTAATTTGATTAAAGATACCTTTAAATGAAACTGTTTGAACAAAATCTTTCATTTTGGTAAACAAAAAACTGTACTTTAAGTATACTAAAATCAAGAAATCTCCAGCCATTAGAAGCAAATAGCAAGAAAAATTTGATCCGACAAATAGAAAAAAATAAATGTTCACCAAACGATTCAACTGTCGGAAAGCGGAAAGCAATTTATTTTTAAATCATTTCCTTTAAAAAGTAATTATAGTGTTAGTTTCCTGTATAATTGTCATCGATATTAATACTCAGGTAATGTCTATTAGTATTCGCTTAATATCAAATTTTAATCTTCTCCTTTTAAAAAGCCAGAAAGCTGCAAATCGCTGAAAATTGAAATTCATTTTCAGCTGTCAAGTAGAATGGAGCGGAAACCTTTTATTTTTTGACCATTCTGATTTATTGAACATGTTTTTATGTACTTATTGTTAATTCTTCGATGGTTTACGATTATCTGCACAAGTTGAACTTAGGAAGGAAGTCTTTGTTCATTGGCCTTCTCAAATGATGGCGATCGGAACGGTCTAAATTATTTCATCCGATTTTTGACATTTACAAATATCTTGCATTTTGATAATAAATACTGAATATCTCGCTGGTGGTCCTATTTGAATTGTCACACTGACGAAATTCTCAGAATCTATAACGTTAATTAGTAATTAGTTTTGTTCGCATCTGAAAATATATTTCTTCAACTTCTGGTCCTCTTAAACTCTCTGTAAAGAACATTCATTTTTTAAGTTGTAATAAAAGGGACATTACTTTGCTTTGTCCGAGTGAATCTCAAAACAAAATCGTTTCAAATCAAAAATTAAATAATGCAAAAGAAATTTAATTCAATGGAATTTTTTCCAACAAAGAGAAGAAAGGACCTTTTAAATAAAACTACTCAACTAGATCTACCATTCAATTAAATACAAAAACGTGTACCTCTTTTTGATTAAAGCATAACTTAAGTAGATCGAGGTGCCAACGCGCTTCGAAAAAACAACAAATTATATTTTTTGTTGCATAGATTTTTCTCTTCCAATAGAAAGCTAATAATTTTAACCTTGTTCAGCTTCAGAAATTCAAGTAATGTAACCTGATTAAGAGTATGTTAATCAGATCAAACTTGACCTTAGTTAAATACAAAGCTCGTTTCCTTGCTCTTAATATTTGACAGGTTATGGATAATTTTTGATAAATAGCTAACAATAAATCATTTTATTGCAATTACAAGAATAATAAGCACAATTCTTCCAGAACGCTGCTTAATCGTGTTTGTACATAAACATGTCATTCATTGATTTTCTTTGTTAATTAATAATTTCATAGTGCATTCTTTAATCAACATAACTGTGAGTGTGTATCTTGGTATTCAAACGACTGGCAATAGAAAAATTTTAATCAAATTAATGCACAAAGATGTATTTAATGATGATAATGATTTATCGATTAAGATATAAATAACCATTGTTCTGGAGGTTGCAACGTGTTTTATTAAGTGTTATGTAAGTACTCCTCCCGAATGTGGCCTTACATTGTGTCTTTAATTGCGCATTATGGAATTATTATTATATTGCCACAACACCTGCTTCTTTTTAGCACAATTTTCCAAAAAAGGAAATTTAACATTAAACTTGTAGTAAAAAAGATACATTTACAAGTTATTTAATAATTACATAAAAGCAATCATTTAAAAAACTATAATAATTTTAATACCAATGATACGTTCGTTAATCAAAAATTATGTAATTAAGAAAATTATCATTGAAAAATTACTAACTTCACTGAAATTCAATCGTTTTCAAACACTCTTTGGATGAATATTTCATTACTTAAATTTCACTACCAATTAAAAGTTCCATAATTATTTCAAGTTTACTGAAACAATAAGTTATAATAGGGTCGTTGAACAAACAAATCATCTCACCCAAAAAATAACTGTTGATTGTAATCTTGATTTGGCCCATACATCAAACTGCCTCGCAGGGTTAAACACTAATTTAACCCCGAAAACCACAAAAAACTTCAATTATTTATTTATTTCTTTTTTCCCGTTATTTAAGTAAACTTACTTTTTTACATATTCCTTAGTTTCCACAACATTTTATTTAATTTACTCTTATTGCTTAATACAATAAACGTTACATATTAAAAGAATGTTAAAATACACTTGTCACCAACTATACTTGATTATTTTATAAAAATTACATTTCACGTTTCGTTAAACATCTTCAGTAAACATTTTACGAATTTATGGAATCCATCCCATCTCAATTTTATCATTTTAAGGAAAATATAAAAAAAATAAGTTTACTTATAGTAATACACAAAAAACTTCGTATCCGATTAAGAAAAATTGCCTTTTTTCGGTCCCGTTGAATAACACAAAGGAACGGCCGAGTGAAAAAATCTATTTGAACTTTAACCCGTTTTAAATTTACAATCCTTTTCGATCACATTGGTCAATTCCATTTCCGTTGTGGGGTTCTGTTCCACCATTAGCCGGCGGCTTTGTATTTAAATTTAAACGTACGGAAAAAGTTTTGTTGGTTTAGTTGGCTTTCGACCCACTCGTTTTGCTTTTATTGCCGATGCTGGTGTTAATTTATAGTTCTTTCGACGTCTGATGGGGATTTAAATGCCGATAGGTGTAAACTCGATTTTTAGATTTCAACGAGACAATAATACATACCATGCAATTGCAGTGGTGTGGGTATTTTCAATTACAAGAAATGTAACGAGGCGTTGATTGTAGGTAGAACACGATTGTACAAATGGCCCCTTGTAAGGACGAGTTTCATTAAACGATTTTAAATTATACACATATCTCCAATAAGTAATTTATTTTTTTCTGCGAATTCCTCTCCGAAACAAAAAAGTTCATTAACAACGGCAAATTAGATTTTAAATTGCTCGCTCAAAACTTAATTGATTAGGTTATTAAAGAAGCAAGATAAGACTTTTGCATTTTAAATCTTGTGTCAACATTCTTGAGATGTTAGATACACATGAAACGTGTTTAAATTTAACAACCCCTTCGCATGCCGACCACAAAAGTTTGGGATCGTTTCATCTGTTACATTTACATATTTGTAATTAATTACTTCAGAAATAGGCCATTAACCTAAATAGGAGCGAATTAAATGCCATTTATATTTAATGGACTAATCCCGTGTTGCTTTTTCCTCAATTTTCATTAAAAAAATAAGCAAATCGCACGTGAAAACTGGCGAAAGCAATAAATCGTCGTAATCCGAGTGTAAGGCGAATCTAATGACTCTCGTGGGGTTGTAAGCTATGATAACGGACGGGCCGCTAATTGCGTCCAGCTTCTTCTTCCGTAATTTTTCAGCGCGTTTTATTGCCCCGTTCGTAAATTGGTCGATTGTAAATATTCATTGGATCGTGGGTATTTGAACACATGCGACAGGGGTTCATGTGTTATCATTAACGAACCGCGTTGGCATAGCCCCGTAATCACTGCCCTGATGTATTGCCAGTTACCGTCCGCTTTGTTATTGATGACGGTAATCAGTTTGCTCTTTAAAGAGACACTCCTTGCTTTTTTTTAACTTTACAATGGGGTCTGTAATCTGAAACTGGAAAAGATTAACGGTGGGATGGTTTTGTGTATCTTCTTTCAAAAGAGGTATAATGATATTGTCGAAAGCTATTTTTCAATATTTTATAATTTTTTTTTCATGTAGAATTAATCGTTTAAGGGCATAATTACCATCAATTGATGGAATCGTTTTGAAACGCGTTAAGTTTATAAATTGGATCTATTATGTATTTACAACCCAGATATCAATCTCGATAACGACGCGGTCGCCAATTAGCACTGAATAATTGGCAGTGTGCATGCATTTGACAACAGTTTCAGTATTCGTCAGCCAATGACTGACAGCTTTTATGTCCAGGAACTCGATTACGGCCTTTACTGTCGCCCAAAAACTTAATCTAATTATGATTTTTAAATAGCATTCAACCATCTGTGTTAGTTTCTTTGAAATTCCTTTCAAACCTTTACACTTTTACAAATATTAACAAGAACAGATTTTTAAAAATAACGAGCCTAAAATAATTATTTGGAAGGTATTCAGGAAATGAATAGAATAATAATGAAATAAAAGAAACATTATTATTCGAACTGGTCAAGCAAGTTAAAAATTGCTCATAAAATAATCGGATCTAATCATCAATTGATTAAACTGAGATGATGATAGGTAGCAATTACTTGAACCACGCGCTATTTTTTTATTTATGAAATTACATAAAAAGTAAAAATAGAATGGAAGGATAGTTTGTATTGAAAAGCCATTGAACTCAATTCATAATCAAATTAATTTCATTTATGTGACTCGTATATCTTTCATAAATTGGTTTTTATTTCATTAAATCTTTATTATCCAATTGAAGAAATAATTCAAATAACTGCATAAAAATGTAAAAAGGCACTGCGTCCTTTGCAAACTATAAAAAGATGGATTGTTATAAAAAATAGTTTACATAATTATACGGATATAAAATTTTTTCAATTTTTTGAAAAGTTTTTATGCGAGTGATTGAAGATTTCGAATTTTATTTAAGACAATTGGTAGGTTTTGTTAACTCTAAAAAGTACTAGTCACGCGACGTCCATTGAAAATACATTTTTCTGACACTAATTGAGAAACTTCCGCTTAGATTTTTTATTTGCTAATTGTATTTAATACTTGTAATTTGTTCCACCTACAAAAATTATAGTACACCAATCGTGCATGGTGTGGTCACATGATATTAATTTGATTTAAAAAACGTAGTCTCATTAATATCTATGATGAAATCTTTCTTAAAGGGGCACAATACACAAAAAATAAGTTCGTTTAATTTAAAAGTACGTTTAATTCTAAGAAAAATGGCATATGTATTTTGTTTCTACTCAGATTATTTAATGAGTTATAATTAATTCAAAATCGGCCCGTGACGTCACTGAGCCGAGCTGCCCGTAGCAGCCTATCTTATACAGGCAAAAATTGCTCGCTTCACACGATCATTTACCTACCTTTAAACAATGTTTTCGAAATTTTGTTACGAGTATTTAGACTGTTTTTTTGTACTGAAGACGATAATGCAACCAAAATTTTAATATAGTGTCTAGTTTTAAAAAAAATATATTAAATGCGATGACACGGCGCGGTCATTCGTACCATTTTTACGCGCTTCTAAAGGTTATTTCTACCGCCCAGACAGAGGTCATAAAACAATTATTTTCAAGACGCCTGACCGTCGTGGAGTTTTGAATGTTTTGAATGTTTAGTTAACAATAGTATTCTAGTATTTACTGCTAAATTGGTTGGTTGCACTTATAAATTTAATTTTTAATTATGACAACTCCTTATTTATTTGAACCTGAATACATAGATGACGATGAAGTTGATACTTTTTTTGAACCTAGTAGTGTAAACATAAATTACGAAAATCGAAGTGGAATTTGTAATTAGTGTAAATGTGAAAAAAGTGTGTCTATGCCAACAGATGAAGAGTCTGTCAAGAATATGATTATATAAAACATTTAATTGGTAATAATACATGCATTACACAAAATAATTTGTTTGAAAAATTGGTTATTGACAAAGATGTTTTAAATATATCACGTCATAAACCCAACTTCCTGTAGCTTTCGAAAAATGTGACCCAATTCATATGTTTTTTTATTGAGCCAATTTGTACCTTCTTTTTTTTAAACAAGGTTCTTTTGAAAATTTTTTCTTGGAACACACGATTAGTCTAAATCACTTTCTAAAAAATGTTTATTGCAAATTCTTGCATTTTGTCCTGGTTGAAATGATTGCCTTTTACAAAATTCTGACCAAAATGCAAATCGTTTCGGCGATTTTTCTCTATTAGGAAAACGACATCCCGTTGGTTCGCTGCCATCCAAAAACTGGTCGGCGATGTTCTGGTGGCTACTGTTGCAAATAACTCGGAGTTATTCTGCATTTACGACTTTAAATCACAATCAACTTTTACTGATGATAATGAGGGTTCACTGCAGCGTGCAACAAACCTTGTTGCTTTTATGGACGGATCACTTATAGTATTGTAAAAGGCACAGTCATAAACTTAGCCGAACTTTACGCACAATTAGATAAAATAGGAACGGAACGCACAGTCGGGGCGCTGTTCTTATTTAATATTTAAAAAAATAACTAAACACCGTATTGAAATTCTGATTCTTTTATCGTCTTTGGCAAAACCATTCACACAGTCTCATATAAATTAAGCATTAAAAATATAATTTTTAGATAGATGAATCGTTGTGCGAAGCGAGTAACTTTTGCACGTGAGAGATACGGAGTTTCGGTGAGGTCGGCTCAGTGACGTCACAAGCAATTCTAAAAAGTCTTAATATCTTCTAAAACAATTTTTTTTTTTTACATTTGAGTTTTATCAAATAGTTTTTAATAGTTCTGACCACAATAATTTAACATTAAATAATAATTTTAAAAAAAAAGTTTTTTGTGTAATGTGCTCCTTTAATTAGAAAATTTAAAGAAAAAGCTAAGGAGCCGGTTAAGCTTATCTTATCATAATTTCCTTCTTCCAGCGTGTCCTTTTTCTGGAATAATTTTTTTTGTAGTAATATTGCAACATTTGTGCAGGGTTGAAATGAACGATGGTGCCTATCGAGAACCGACTGTAAAGCTTACCGTATAAGGAAAATCCGACAAGTCATCAATTTCACCTGGGGTACACGCAAAGCATTGCACGCACCCCAACATCCATCACATACATCATAGTACGGCATGCAAACTGCCGACATGATACTGCCTGGTACAGTTTTAATAGTATTTTGATATACACAACGCACGGTTGCTTTAATAACAACGGCAATGGCTAATTCCCCAGAACCAAATTAATTTCAATTTATGTATGATAGCAACAATGGACTTTCATTGTGCCTAATTAAAAACGCTCACTTAATTGTTTCGGGATAGCCCGCGGTTTGAACTTCATTAAGTGCAAAGTTTTAACAAACTTCAGCTAGACAACGAAGATTAACTTCCTTCCAACTTTATCCTAACAGTCGACAAATTGTTATTGTTATTAAAACTTCCTCATTGGTGATGAGAAGCAACGGATTGGAGTGCTCATTAAAACTATCAGCTGTTGGAGAAGCGAGAGCGTGGGCCGAGTTCATGTAAATTATGACCGTGTAAGAAGTCTGTAATGTTTTCAAATCTTTACCGACATCTTCATCTCGCATCCTTGTAATTGTGACGTTTATTAACTGATCCGCTTGATAATTCGCGTCATTAAGCGCAAAGAAAAATTAACGGCATTAAAGGCAATAAATGTCGGAGCTAATTCAATCTATTTGTGCAGTTTACACGGCTTTCATAATGCAACTATATTAATTAATGGCCCCACTAATTAGAAGCAGGTGCTGGAGATGAAGGCGCTGTTTGTATTAATTCGCGAACTCACAAATAACGAACATACAGTGCCTGACTTTGTAATGGAAGGGTTCAAAGCTGGGGCCGGTGGCGGTTTAACTCGTGCAAATAGTGTTTGATTGATGAGTTATACGCTGCATCTCATGTGCTTATGCATGCAGCAATTTCACGTTATATATAGAATGGCCCGCACAGAAAAAATGTGTGTCTAAAATATCGTTTTATCGTTCTAAAAATGATAATACTCATATGGTATTTACGCATCCCATTCATTTTTCCATTTTCTTCATTTTTTCTCATGATATCATAACGTAAATACTACTTGATAATGCATCAGAACTCATATACACTTTTTCATTGTGGAGGAAGTTGTAATAATAAACTGTTTGCTTACAAATGAATATGATTGTCCCGATTAGGGTTTGCTTTCTTTATTAAACACTTCTACAGGTAATCCTCGACTTAGAGTCATTTCGAATAATGAATTGGAATGAAACCAATCCTTAAGTCGAAGACTACAAAAAGGAACAATTCTAATTCGTTGGTCTTATCACAATAAGATTGTAAATCCGTAAAATTATTCAAAATTAAAACCATTTGTTCGATATTGACGTAGATTAAAAAAATGAATGACTCTATTGAAATAATACAATTCCAATTTTTTACTTCTTACTTCATCTCATTCTTCTTAATTAAAAAATTGATCTCAAATATCAAACTATAATCTTAAAATTTTGTTTATTTCACAAACTGGTGGTATTATGTAGTATTCTTTTATAATAAGCCAAACGTCGTAAAATAGCAAGAAGGTATAAATTTACCATCAGCGTTTAGTTTCATCTTAGAAGTCACGAAAATAATTTTGCTTAATTTTTTTATTAGCCTAAAACAACAAAGATTTATTTAGAGTGGTAAATTTACCTGACCGTAAACGATGACCGAATGATATAGATATGGAGAGATGTAAATCTGACACCACTATAACCTGAGGTTATCAGGTCCGAACTAAAAGTAAACGCTTTCTACCCATAATGACTTCTTAGTATTTCTTAATAATAGTTCGGTTAAATGTTATATTTGTTCCTTCACATTACGCTGTTTTCACATTAATTGTGACCAGTTAACCTATTTGAAACCAACGTTTTAGTGGCTTTTTGTAAATTTGAAATTTCGAAGTCTAAATGCGCCCCTGATACTGAACGCGTGCTGCTACTACCTGGCATCTCCGGGGCAGCCTGTTTCTTTTAAGAAAAGCTTTGTAATTTTGCAACCCATGCCTGATTTATTGGGTATGATTTGAAAGTTATAAATAACATTTTTCTTGGTGACATCGCAGGATTTTTAATTGAAATAATGGCGAACTTCAATAAAAAGCTGCCAGGGTTATTATATTTTTTAATTAACAAAATTATAAATAAAAGATTTATGAATAGAAAAACTTTAAAAATCCATGACAAATAAATGAGCGTCGCGACGTCAGGATGATAAAAGCTGAAAATGGAATTAACATCAGATCGTAGCTTATTAATAACTGAACTCACAGTAATATCTTCAAATTGACTTTTTTTAGGGGGTGACCATTAACGATGGAGCACCCTGCACAGAAATCGCTTTCCTTTTTATTAGATTGCATTTTGTCATATGCTTTAGAATGATTTATAATCAAATAAAATTACTTACATAACTTTCTGAGTTAAAAATAGACATTTTATTGCAAAAATAAACTTTTAAAAATTGGCTTTTCAGAAATGGCTGGATAAAAGTTTTATTTCTTCAGATGCCATTACTCGGAGTAAATTGAAATTTCTGCGGATTACCATTCAATCAAACCGAAGCCAGTAGCAGGTACGATGTACCATTTTAAAAGCTTCTAGCGCACTTCATAAATAATCAAAAAATTTATATTTAGACGTGGGTTGTCCGTATTTACCCTGGTTCGCACACACGGACGAAAACCAGAACCGACAAACAAACGGGACGAAATTCCAATTTATTACATTTTAATTAGAATGAACTCGTGTTTTTCTCTACGAGTTAATTGCCACTGATATTTATATTAGTTTCAATTAATTCGTCTTTCAAATAAGCAAACAAGCATAATGAAATGTTTAGTAGATTTCTCGCTGACGAAAATAAACTTGGCACATGTGGAAACAAAAAAATTAATTTCCAAGCAATGTGCTGAAACGTTCCCATTTGGTTATTATTTATTGCGCTACATTCCGCCACGTCTAGAAAAATTTCGCGTGAAATCCCCGATTTTTAATAAAGGAGAGATAAGATAAAATCGGTCCTGTTTATTTTCACCTAATCAACCCGGCGACTCATTAATCTTAATCTTTCTTAGCGGCCAGACGCAGGGCGAACTATAATTAAATAAGTTACAGAAACAATCGGTCTGAGAGAATTGCCGCAACGAACTTTTCCAGCGAAATTAAATCATCAACGAATATTGTCATTGTATCATAATTTTTAAGCACAGGTTGAAGCAAGCTTTCTAAAACGTCGCGATGCCAATTACAGATAACGAATACTGCACGGGAACATATCGAACTGGAAGATTAGGATCTCGACTCGTTGCTTATGTCAGTACCATCTTGTTAACTTTATTATTACATCAGGAGTTGTCATCGCCAGCCCTCGAATATGAGTTCGCTTATGATTGCTACGTTATCTGGAAAATGATCCTCGCCACGTCATTTTCGCTGATATTCAAAACAAAATTTATAGGCACGTCTTTTAGAACAATGAGTTTCCAGCGGGTCTATTTTTAATGAGCCCGTTTTGCATGATGACTGATTTGCAAAACTCGTTTTCGCCAACTCACACTGTCGTGCAACCACTCTCTTATTGTCTAATATTCTAGATCGGCCGTGATTGCACTGTTAGTGGGCACAGTTTGTCTGTGGCCCGCGGGCCATAATTTGGTAGAAAATTTTAATTAGATTAATGAACTAACTTGATTAGAAAATAAGGTTCCCAAAAGTTTTAATTGGCTATAATTTAAAACGGGAAGTGCTAATTGGATAATATTACAGCATGTATTTTATTGCACAATATGCACTATGTCCAGAAAGAAAATTAGTTTCAGTTTATATAAAAACTAACGTTTCTATTCGAAACAATGACAAAACTGAAATTGGTAAAAGAAATTCTTAATTTGAGTCAGAGTCTAAGACAGCAATTATTAACCGGGTGCTCACAACCATTTTAGGAGGGATGGGAAAATTTTATGTAACGGTTTTAGTAAGCTAATTTCTGTTATCCGATATTTTTCTTATTATTATAATCAATAAATAGAACCATTATTTTGAAATAAATCTTAACGATTATTAGGTTACTATAAACAAAGGTGATCCGCGAAAATATATTTTAATATTTAGGGGGCCGCAACCACTAATAAGTTAAGAACCGCTGCTCTAAGATTTAGCGGACTGCTAAAATTAATGTTCAATACTAAATACAATTTTTTACACCAAAACATTCTCTTTGTCAATTAATCTCATTATAATTTTCAAGGAATGTTTTAAGAAATTTTGTTGAAATGTAAATTATTTTGTCCTAATTAAAATTGAACTAAAAACCTTTTCTTACAATAAATAAAATTATTGCCTTATTTAATTTAATTTTGATAAGTTAAAGTTTCTTCTTAATTATAAAAAAATTGAAGTTCTCGAGTTTCTTTACCCGGATCTGGATATAATTAAAATATTTGGTGCAGTAGCTCTAAAATTAATTTCAGATGAATTATTTAGTTTGGCATGATACGCCAGACTTACTAACTGTCACTGTCTGCTATGAGTAATTGCTTAAAGCGTCGAAAAATATGAATTGCCTCACCGTACTCCAGTTATTTAATGAATTAATTTTCCTAAAAGCAGCGCGTTCCAAAGCTAATCTTGAACTCGCATCCTATTTTATCAAAAAGGAATGAAACCAGCTGATACAAAAATCCCCATTATATCCTATTTATACACTGAAGCACTTCACAGTTTTTTCACGACCATCGCAATAAATTATGCACTGTTTACACAAAACGAAACTGCAGGCTGAGGTTTTTTTCAGAAACCAGTTATTTTAGTCTGTTTGATGTTCAGAGTAAGTAATGTCGGACTGTTAATGATGTCCGCTAATGGAGCATTATACTGTTTGTACTCGTTTGTGTAGGATTTATTCTGAAAAATGATCTGTTTCGCCGATGACAGCTTGCAGTCGGATTCACTCTCTTTTTCTTTTTCAGGACAATATCGATCCCCGCGCATAACAGAACACCCTTCGGACATAATAGTGGCGAAGAATGAACCGGTAACCCTGAATTGTAAAGCTGAGGGACGGCCCGAGCCCACAATCGAATGGTTTAAGGATGGCGAACCTGTAAGGACATCTCCGGTCGACAACAAATCGCACAGGGTGTTGCTACCGTCGGGGTCCCTTTTTTTCCTTCGTACTGTTAACAGTAAGAAGGAACAAGACGGAGGAGTGTATTGGTGCGTGGCCAAGAATATCGCGGGGACTGCGAACAGCCGCAATGCTACATTGCAAGTCGCCGGTATGTATCTTTTAATATCGTATGTTTGTATGGAGACATGAAATTCGTTCTTTTAAAGCTCTTTTGCAAACTTTCCAGACGTGCAATTTTAATATTACAAAATAGATTACATGGCTTTCGTAAAATATTGACTTTCTTGTATCCAATCTAATCGCATATCTGAAAAATCTATGACGACAAAGAAATTGAATATGTAAATGGTTAACTTTTTAAAAACAATTTAAACTTGCAGAACATAGTTGCTTTTACTAACAGTCAGGAATTTTATGTAATTATAACAGAATGAGAGAAATTATGAAAAAAAACTAATTGAAAAGATGATTGACTGTTGCCACTAATTACATATAATTCTCTTTGTAATTGTGGAATAAGATAATTGCCTATTTTGAAAAATGTCGGGTCAAAGGAAATAAACTAATAAAACGGCCGATTTAATTAATTACCAAATAGTTTTCCATGCAACTGCACCTGCATACATTACACATTAAATAGATTCAAATTGTATTTTTCTATTTTGCGTTTAAAATAATTCCATTTAAGCACCCAAATGACGTCATTTGAGTGCTTTAATAAGTCGCTGGCGTGCTAGAATAGAGTAGGAAAATTTACTGTTTTGATGTTGGTAGCCTGGTAGCGTTGAACTGTCAACGTCAACTGACACGTCAAAAAACAAAGCAAATTAATAAATAACAATGAAAAAGAAGCTTAATCTAAATTATTACCGTGGAAAGTACAATTATTATACACACTAGCAGTTACATGTGATGTATCTTGGGAATTTATAGTGACACCATGTAAATTCTGATCGGACACAGTATTTTGATGAACATTGATGTTGCCTATAACGGTAGTAAATTTTCTAACGTCTTTTGTGCAATTTGCCTAATTTTCGGCGGCGTTAGTGATAAACTTTCTTCAGCATTTATTTTTAAACATTAAACGCGAAAATAAAAAAAAACTGACGTTTGAAATTAAATTTTTTCACAACCGCCTATAATTACGCCACAAAAATGTCAGCAATCACCACGAAATTCCCTAGATTTAAAATTTTTATTTTATAGTTTATAAAATGATATAAAGCTACAAAATAGAAAAAATAAAATAAAACACTCGTTGCAGAAGGTCCTTCAAGCACTCATTTGTTCCTCCACTCGCCTTGCGGCTCGTTTCGGAATATCAAATTCGTGCTTGAATAGATGCCTTCTGCTACTTGTATTTTAATATACTATTATTTTACAAAACGGTCAATTGAACGACACCGAATTTTATGGCTTCCTGTCAAACTGGAATGCCTGAATTTATTAGTCCTAATCAGAAACATTCGTTACGTGGGGCAACGAGCGAACTTTCTGGCCTATTAATTTTAAGGGTTATCCTATTGCCTTTTTGCAGACATTAAAATGGGTTCTTGTGATTAATCTTTGTGTTCACAAGTGTAGCAGACATTTGTTTAAATGTCATACGTTAAACCAAATTTTACTTTATATTCTTAGATTGTAAGTAACGTGATGTTAGAAAATGGGTTAAATGCATTAAAGCGTAGAATTGTTACGTGTTTATAAGTAGGTGTTGGACATATTCAGCATTTACTGTATTAAATAATTTTATGTCAGTTTAATTTATGTATTATCTTATGTCTTTCTGTCATTTACAAGTAGGGTTTATGTTCAACACTGTAACAGATGATCTACATTCTACATTTGAAATTTTTTCGTAGGTCACTTAGGCACAGATTTTATTAAACGCATGTTATTAACTAATAATGCAATTTTTTCCCAAAAAAAAAACTGTTTATTAACAGTCAACCTACATTATAGTGTAGTACATTGTAGTAATTAAATATTATGTACCTACTTATACCCACATATTAGAAATTATAAAAATAAAAGGTACTTAAGTAAAGGATAAACTTTTGTTTTGTAACTAGACTCGGATTTTAAGAAAACATTTTGGAAAACTAATAGTTTGCAAAGAAAATGTATTTCTACCCTAAGAGCACATTAAAGCTTAGAATCAAATGGGTTATTCAGTAATTTACAAAAAGTGCACATGATAATGTAACTGACAGTTTGTTCCAAAGTTGTCCACTTTTTCAAAATAGGTGGGGACTTTTGGAGCCCGCGGTATTACTGAAACTGTGAATGTAAATGTGTTTTTCCGGCTACAGCAAATTTCAATAAAAAATGTTTTGTTCTGAAATGTGTGTAATTTGTAGTAAATGTAGCGAAAGAGTATTCTAATTTGTGCAATAATAGCAATCTTTTTTATCGTATTGCAAACCTTTAACAAAATATTTTTTTTGTCGAATTAAAATAAAAGGTTCGTACGATCTTGCATCAGACGTTACGAATGCAAAATTACCCTAAATTTGTTTTTTTTGTCACCAACAAAGTATTCGCGAAAAGATTAAAGGAAATAGCGCGTTGAAGATTAAAATGTTTTCTGTGCGTTACCTAGAGGGCAAATTTAGTCTTGCAAACAGACCGTAAAGATCAAACGATAATTGTATTTTCGACATATGCTAATAATACTGAAAATTCGAACATAAAACACATCTGTTTAATGTTTTTAGAGCTGCCGAAATTCATAACCTTCTTTGTTTGACCCACCCATTTATGGCACACGTGTGTAGAGTCGCATGTGTTTTTGAGCTGTATTAAATAACGACCAGTAGCTCTTTTAGTTAAGGCGACTAATTGTCGATTAGTCATCCATATTCATAAAGAACCCCTCTCTGCTTCGATCGTCGTTCATGCAGAAAGCAGTTTTTTTAAAATTCCCAAGCGACAACCGGACTTCCTAATGAACATTTCGAATCTTTTGTGTTTTTCCTCACTCCCGTGATTCGTTTCCGATTGGGGGCGAAAAAACGTCCGACCATTTCGCACAAGTTAATTAGTTTTAAATTCAAATAAATTTCGAGTTTTTACGTTCGGCCATAAATTGAAATGTTCTGTGTAAAGCTTCAATTAATTTGAAGGTACAAGGAAAGTAAAAAAGCCATTCAAACTTTATTTTCAGCAATTCAAATGAGAGTCCGTGTGCTGCTAAAATATTATAATTCCGGAAAAAAGAATGACAAAATAGAGTGACATAAAATTTTATATGACTAACCCGCGCGCTTTTTCGCAAATTAAATTTGGCCTGCAGTTTCATAACGGCAGCCATAAAAATTTTCACCGGTCGGAATGACGTGTAGGTACACGTTAACCCTAATATCGTATTAAACAAAGCTGAGGGCAATTGATTTATGATATCGGGACGTCTGGCTTTGTCTCCGCGACTGGTCATGGCAGTAGCAGCAGTCGATATCATGTCGTCCACATTCATCAATGTCCTCTGACCGACGATTGTAAGAGATACCAAACAGTAAGCACGCTTTTATAGATGTTACCTTATTGATTGCTGGATGCCAAAACAAACGGAAGCTTCCGCTGTTCGCGATTCGTTTAATTGTAAAGTTGCTGCCTGCTAAAACCGTAAGTACTTATCGAAGCACTCCATTCATGAATTTTCTAGAAGCCATAAATAAAGATTACCTGCGCCCCTGGAAATTAAGACTTTAAATGTAATTTTTTTATTTTATTTTTTAAACACTTTATTCAATTGCGCGATCATTCGATGAGATCTATAAGGCATCTTTGTTATTACTATTTCAAGTAAAACACAACTGTACGAACTTTACCGAGTTATTTCCTTTAAATCAATTGAATGTTAGAAAAATAAAGATTTTAAAACATAAGTTGAGGATAGCTTCATATTCTCGTGCAAGTCCAACCTTAGAATTTATTGTAACTATACGTAATAATAACATACGTATCTAATTCACCTATCATGTGAACAAATACAAACTGAAGTATTTTATAAATTATGTAATATAGGTATGCCAATTTCTGAAGTTAATAGTCACCAAAAATCGAGCCAATTCCAACCTTAAAACAGAAAAAGATAGTTAATTACTTTACAAGGGGTTACCGGAATATTATTACATACTGGGGGAACCGTTTGCACAACAAGCTCGTCACGGCACGTAGTGTAGTTCCCTATGAGAGTAATATTTAGTTACATCTGTGTGATGTACAAGATTTTATCTTGCAACTTTATAATCGCCGGTTAATTGAAATTTAAATTTTGTTTTGGAAGTAGACTATTTTGTTTTTACGGCTGGCAATTGTTTCAACCGAGTATGAATTTCCAAAAAATTAGTTATGCAGGTAGTATTATCTGCTCAGAAAATTTTTCACAAGCCTATTCAACCAATCAGAAGCCTTTCTTTTGGACCGCTACCAAGGCAACGCAAGTATTTTTTCGGAAATTTTTTTCGATTGGGACCCTGGAGTGAATTTTAGTGGAAATTTTTTGTGACGTCATAATTACTGTCACTAATACTTACATTAAGTACACGTACCGGGAGGTTATCTTAAAAGTAAACATATCCTATGTATACTTTTAAAAAAAACGAGTCAACGCATTGCTTTATTGCGATCTGTAGGCAACCAAGTATACACCACAATTCTCAACATTTGAAAAGTTGGCTCTTTCAACAAAAGTCAATTAATTTGTCAGTGTCAGTTTAACATAAAATTGCAATTTCTGTAATAATCATGTACAGCAAAGACGAAAAAATTGAATTGTTAATGTGGTACCAGCAAGGTAATAGTTTGCGGACCGTGAGAGATTTATTTTCCATAAAATATCCTGAAAGACCAATTCCTTGCATCAGAACTCTGCACAATATCGTTAAAAAATTTAATTCACAAGGCTGCATAGTAAATGGTCATACAAAGAAGATTAAAACCAACCATGTGTTGACTGAAGAATTAAAATTAAATATTTTATGCTACATTGAGCAATATCCGATGGTATCCTTGCGAGAAGTAGCTGAATATTTCGTTGTATCAAAAACGTCAATATTTAAAACACTAAAAGAATTTAAGTACAAATCTTATAAATTTTCCAATCATCAAGAGTTATTTGAGGAGGATAAAAGAAAAAGAACAAATTTTTGTGAAACTTTATTTAATTTGTTAAACGAACATGATGAAATTTTAGCGAAGATAGTTTTCACCGATGAAGCAACGTTCACATTAAATGGAGAGGTCAATTCCCAAAATTTCCGGTGTGCATCATAATTTCTTATTTATCCAATTTATTCTGTTAACCTTGTTCCTTCGTTTTCCTTAGATATTGGTCCCGCACTAATCACCATATTCAAAATTTGACCCACACTCAGTACCAGCAGAAGGTGAATGTGTGGTTAGGGATAGTTAATGCTACACTTATCGGGCCTTTTTTTATTGATGGAAACCTTAATTCGGCCAAATTTTTAGATCTGTTGGTAAACAACATCATTCCGGCAATAGAAAATTTAAACATTAACGAACCATGGTTTCAAATGGATGGAGCCCCTCCGCATTCCACAAATGTTATAAGAAATTGTTTAAACGAAAGGTTTCCCGGACACTGGATAGGACGGTACGGCCCCATACCATGGGCACCACGATCTCCAGATTTATCACCCAATGACTATTTCCTTTGGGGTTACCTAAAATCAAAAATTTACCGCAATATCCAAATTTTAAATCTAGATGAATTAAAAGATCGTATACGAACTGAATGTAACGAACTGAATCCTGACATTCTCAGAAATGCCGTGCGTGCGTTCCAAGATCGGCTAGGATATTGTTTAGAAGTAGAAGGTGGACATTTTGAACACTTGCTATGACGCTATTTGTTTATTTTTTTCTGTTATGTACTTTCTGTTAATAACTTCTCAAATTTTGGGAAGTTATCCCATTTAATAGTTTTATTAAAATTGTTATTATTTTGATATTCAAATGATTTTAGATTCTATTCATAATACTATTCATGATACTTGAACATAACCTTTCACAATGAAAAATAATAACCTTGTGATTTGTGGTGTAATGTTGGTTGCCTATAGTTATCAATACGTTGACGCGTTTTTTTTAAAAGTAAACATAGGAGATATGTATACCTGTAAGATAATCTCCCGGTATAACCAGAATAAACGATGCCATTTGACATTAAATGCCATTCTACGCTTCCAATAAACTTGCAATCAAAATATCGTATTATTTATAGCGTTGAGTGACGTTTATAGATAATATGTCAATACATAAATTAAATTGCAAAAAGGTGAAAAATTTTCTTACCGAATACCACTCGACGTTAAATTAAAATCCGAAAATGTTTTCTCGGCTATGAATATTTTAAGAAAATTATTCATTCCTTCGAAAAAATTTCCGGAAATAATTTAACCTCTAGTGGTATTACATGTGATAATTTTTTACGTGTCGTGTGTTTCTACAAGGAGGTCTAGATCAAAATTCTTTTGACCAAAACTACATTTTGATACGGAGCTCCTCAAATGTAATCAATATTAACACTAATTTCCTATGAAAAATAACATGTTGCTATTTTCAATAAATTTATGAAAAATATTTGTCAAATTTTATAATGAATGTGCTCACAAGTTCTCTTCAGGTGCCTTACTTGAGCAATAGGCAAAATGTGTGTGAAAGTTTCTATAAACTAAAACTCACTAACGGTACCATGATAAATTAAAGCTCCCTAGTGGTATCATGGTAAACCAAAGCTCACTAATTAAAATCGACACTGTTATGAAGCAGTTTACGTGTAGGCACAATTTTACTCAAAATACCTCAAAGAATAAGGTCTGCTCGGAAATAAGGCCCACTTTTAATACCATTATCTACATACATTATTTAAAGTACTTCGTTACCGTATACTATCATAGAGATGTTGTTTAGGATAACCATTTTTATAGATTACAACAATAAAAACTTTGTATCGTATTGTTTGTGGCCATTTATACATAGTTTTCATATAGTCGTGTGGCGAAAAATCGCTAAACATAAATACAACTTTCTTTTAATATTGGAAAGAAATCCGTGCTCACATTTAGCACTGAAACGTTGCCATTTGTGGAGTATCGAAAATTGAAATGAAAATTTTCAGACTCAACAAGATATGAAAATATCGGTAAATCGTTCTTTAAAATGCACATATTAAATTTCACTGGTTTTGGATAAATTCAGATTACATTTCTCTTTAAATGGCTGCCTAAGAACTACTATTTAATTGTGGTATACCAATAATATTAGTCCTTCTAATTAGTTCTGATAAAAGTACTCTTGAACATTATTTATTTATATGAAATTAATTCCATAAATTCAATTAGATTTAAAACAACACAATTACATTAAATAAATATAGCATGTTTTATTACACGAGGAAATTATTTATTTTAATTAAGCTTGACAAATTTCACAAAAGTAATGGCCAACATACTTACAATTGGCGCTGACACTGGATGTATGCAGTGATTACTTTTGTTTGTCTTTGTCGCTCTCGAACACCGATGTTTATGTATTAACTATTCTTGCCTTACAATTAGCATACTACAGCTGTGAAAGTACTTACTTATCAAATTTTGAATAACACTTTGATAAGATGTTTATTTGTATGTGTAAAATTACCTACGAAGTAAGAATAAAATCCTAAAAAGAGTATTTTTTAATCCATGGTTATTTTTATTGTAATAAAACTAATCGAAGCAAACATCACATTCACCTTGCTTGGCAGATAACCAATTACGGAATCAGTACGCCGCTAAAACGCTAGAAAAATTGCCAAATTTCTGTAGGAAGGTAATAAAAAATAATGACTTAGTACAAACTTTTTCAGAATTGGCACCCTGATTTGTTTCTTATTAGGAACCCAATGTTTTTGATATATTCGTAATAATTTAAACATATTTCAAAAATTAGATGACATAATATTTATAATTTGGAAGTAAAATAATTGTATATTCTGCCAAATTGTAATACCTTGGATGAATCTTTTTCCTACGACGCTATCCGAAACTAATATATCGGGTCTTTTTTATGCGGTAGGCACGTTCAACAGAAAATCTCGTAAAAAATTCGCATAAAAAAAATTGCTTCTATGATAAAAATAGGGATAGGTTCCATACTTTCCTAAAACCGCATAAAACCAAAGCAACAAATTTAAAAATATACAAAAATCGCATTAAAAAATCAGAAAATAACAATTACTAAACAACATCAGGTAAATTGGTTATAAATCAGAAATCTACAATAACAATTAACAAAATTTAGATTTACAATAATAAAAAGATAAGCATCATACTTACATGGAAAATTATACTTCACGGACCACGGATTACGCTTATACTTTGTACGTAAAACACTTTGGATAAAAGAAAAAAAACATTACTTTTTTGAACGCTCGCACTGCTTATACTAAAGTTAAAATGCACTGTTCATATACAATTTAGTGGAACCATCATGATGACTGGCTTCAATACTAGGGGAAAATCCAGAATTTTCTTCGAATTTCAAATCGCACAACTACAAATCTGTAGAAAAAAATTCATATAAAAAAGGACCCGAGTGTATTTAGTAGTGTATTTAGTAGGCTCGAAAAATAACTCGGTCGAAATTAAGATATCGTGTTTCTCGTGTACTTACTTGAATCATTCGGCTACTCTTCGTTCGCCAAAGTTCACACTCGCCAATATCATTTACTTTCGAATGTCGTATACATTATTATATTTTTATATTTATATTTATAGTTTTTAGAATTAGACTTTTCAATATCCTTGAAACATTGGACTGCAGTTATTTTTGCGACCCCTCATTTTTTATCTAAAAAATGATGGTTTAATTTGAATTGGCAAGAAAATAAGAAAATATTACATCTGCAGAATTAAGGTAAAAAGCCCAGAAAAATTGTTCTGTATAAAAAATAAGTTTCACAGAATCTGATCTCGGTCTTAAGTGCAACATTTCTCCACATTTCTGTCCGCAGAACATTAGTTAGGTTGTTCGTTAATGTGACATAGTACGGCTTTTATTGTGGGAAATTCATGGTTTTGTGTTGCGACGTGCTTTTGCAAAAAAGGAGCATTTTACCGCGCTAAGATGAATGTCTTCACTTTCATGACCGCACTTATTTTTTTCATTTTCTCCATTTCTTTATCTGAAAAAGGAGATTATATTTGGTTTCTCTACATTTAGAAATTCAGAGCCTAAACATTTTTAACTAATTGTAAGTATAATTAATTTAAAAAATGACTGTGAGACACGAAGAAGCTTCCAACTACCAACCGTAAAAGAACATAATTTCAGGACATAACTTTTATGTCAAAAAGTAAAAGTTTTTCCTCATTTTTCTTAGATCTAATCTTTTTCTTGAAGTCTACCAAGTGATCTTGACAAATTTCCAGCAATTAAACGAGCCATGTTCGAAAAAGTCGCTAAAAGCAGTTCGAAGTAAGCAAACACCTTTTCGTTTAAACACCCCAATAAATTTTCTTTCTCCCGTTTGAAAATCCTCGTGTCCGCCAGCCAGCTCCTAATAAATACTACTACATATCCGGCCGCTCAACTTCTCTTCTTTTTTTAATCATCACAATTTTGGTCCGGTGTAACGAACACGAAGAGATAACTGCCGTTCCCAAAACAACTCTCGTAAAAACAGATTTGATAAAGAGGACCGCCATTTATCTAGACTTGACACAGGCTTTTATCTCTCTAAGGTTTTTTTCGTATCTACGAATGCATGGGTAAATAAAAGTCGAATTACCGCTCGTGCTAATTAATTGTTTACTTCAGTTTAATATAAATCTTTTCGAATTAAAAAGCAGCGATGAAAGGGGGACGTGAAAAATTAAGCCGTTTATTTGAAAATCGAAAATTTATGGGCGGCCCCGGATTTTTTTAAATAAACATGTGCTGGAAAGAGTGATGCGCGGATCATTTATAATAGCGACAAGAAGACATCTTGTTTAATTCGCTCCCTCTCAAGTCTGAGAGACAAAGGGTTAATCATTACAACATTAAAATAACAAATTACGCAATTATATCTGAGGAGGCCTTATCTGTTATATATTTCATTGTTTTCGTTAGAAGCGATGTCCGGATGTAAGCTCGTATTCTTGATTAATGTTCGTTATTCTTAAGCCACACGGTTCTGCAATTAGGCGTATTCAGTTCGCAACAGATGAACTTTTATTGAACTTTTACACAATGAACACGCACGTCGATAATGGATGTTAAACTTGTACGTGGCTTGCACAGTAGGGAAAGTGCGTGATTAATTGTCTTCTTTATGTTCTGGGTGGTCCCAATTACAAAAGTCTCCTTTTTGCGTTAATTGCATTTGCATCCGCAAACTTGTGGCGTCTAATGATGCCATTGCAAACCGCAAATGAAGTTCTCGCACCGGAGAGTTATTGCCAACCAATATGGGTCCTCGGTAATGGATAGAGGGGCAAAACAATGTGTTTCGTGTACACATGGGATTATTTTTCGCCCACGTATTCATAAATCTTTGTGATTTCTCGCCGATACTGGTCCAATATTCGTGACATAAACTGGTAATATGAATTGCCGGAATTGAGGGTGGTGCCGGTTCTAAATGAGTTGGCTGAACGTTATTCCGGTGCACGAAGGGGTTTCTCGGAGATGATATCCACACCAGCAATTATTCATGATGAGTTTCGTGCTTTGATTCCATCTTGATTACGATAATTAATTTTTACAATATCCTGTTATATTTCTGTTTTAAGGTTTTTTTCTCTACCGCGAGATTTCCTTGAATTATTTTTTTGAATTAATGAGCATTTTAAATCAGTGAGTACTCAGCAAAATAATATTTACAATAAAAATATGTAAAGTATAACTAAATACAATCAAACTCATTATAATAAACATCTCAGAAAATTATTTGAACTTTCTATAAAATTATACAAAATTCTAATAATTGCCAAAAATTGACAAAAGCGAAAATCGAACAATAAAATAGCATCTAACATTTTTTTTACCTACAAATTTATTTATATGACACAAATAAAATAAAGCATTAAACATGTAATTAGGCATAAATTAGCTATTTGAATAAAAGTAATCACGGATTCTATATTTATATATGTATTTCAATCTCGGCGTCTGTAATGATTATAATTTAATGTTTTGTAGGCTTGATCTGATCTATTATAGAGGTGTAAAAATTTCATTAATTAATTGCCAAAGTTTGTGTGTAAATTACATTCAAAGCTTACATCAAAGGGGTCCAATTTATCCTAAGATCCTAATAATTCCTAAAATCTTGATTATGTCTTAAAATGTTCTAAAATGCCCTAAAATGCTCTAAAAATTTCTTCGGTGTTCTAAAAGTTTTCTTTGAAACTTTGCCCAAATCTAGGAATTTCAAAGAAACTCTTTTAATGTAAAAGTATTGCAAAATTTTTCAAGGTTCCTGCCACGCTAGTTACATTAATTTTTGATATTTTCAAAACTGCGAATGTTGTAACCAAATTATTCATTGCAAATGGCAAAATCAATGAAGATTGAGTACAAATTATGACACAATGTATCGATGAAAGAATACTGGCGTCAAGTCAATAATGTCACTGATGATCTGGAGAAATTGAAGTATGAACAACTTTGCATTTTGGTAAAAAGGTTTTTATATCAATAAATATAATATTAACAGATAAACCAAGCATTAATGAATTATATCATTGAGGTTGAGAGAAGCAATAACTTCATGATAAGCACAGAGTTAATTAAATACACCAATTCTAATTTAAAATATAAAGCATCTTTATAAAATAAAAGAGTCGACGAGAAACAAGCAAACAAGTCAAGACGGGCAGGTGCAGAGAAAATAAACCTCGAATTGAAACGAAAATATTTAAAGATTGAATTAGAAGAAATCAAAACTGAGTTAAAAGCGAAAAGAAAAAGCTGAAGATTACAAATGATATTTTAAAGCAAGATAATGAGAAGCTAAAAGTCGTTTTTGCAAAAGTAAAGTAATACATTCAGACAAAATTAGTCAATCCCAAATTTTGTCAGAAGTGGCCATAGAAGAAATAAGTCTCATTACCAAAGAAGTTAAGGAATTAGAAGAAAAAACAACCAAAGTTTTTTTACAGAAAGAAGAATAAAGAATGCTATTTTAGAGAATTAATAATTTTATGTTTTTTGTTATTTTGTATTAAACTATATTGGATTATAAGTCGCCATGTGCTTCTTCCTGTTTTCTTTTTGTGAGCGGCAATGTGATGGTCTAATCACATGTCCTATTTTTTTTTCAAAAATTGTTCTAAAAAATTGGTTAATTATTATTGGGTGTTTGTGGATATTGAAGTTTTTTCTATGACAAGGTTAAGTATTCTTAATCAATTATTTCAATAACCAAAATAAGTGTATGAAAACGGTATTCTGAAAGTAGCAAATTAAGTTACTACGCAAATTTGAAAAATTAGAAAAGTTGTTATATACAATGACAGATGATTTGTCCGTTATATCCGTGAAACGTTGATATGAATTAAATAATAAGCGTTGTGGTTTTAGTGGTTGCATGTAATTTCGTTATTACCGTGTGGATAATTTGACTGCTTGCTCTTTTTAAAAGTTTTGCATTGGTGAAAAGAAAAAATAAATTATAATAAATATTAATTTTCCGTAGGTAATTTAAATAAGTAGAAATTTAAAATGTTTAATACTAAAACTAAAATGCAAGTTAAACAAAAAATAAATGAAACGTTTATAAATCCCAAGGTACAAAATATTTATGTAGCTTGGGGCAGTTTTTTCTGAAAATACCAGCATTTAGAATTGTATTATAGTTAAAATTACTTTATAAATGTATAAAATACATCCCAAAGCAATTTTTATACATATTTTTACTGAATGGCAAATTTTTATAATTTTGTTTATGAATGAAAATTGCTCCGCTGAATTTTTGTTTTGCAAGATTAATTTTCCGTTGCGAAAATCTCTGCCTAGTGGGTCAGCTTAAAGCAATACAAATTTTATGGTTTTTTATTCGATTAGATATAAATTTATGTTAATCCTTCCGCTCTTTCGAAACGTTTCGATATAGTTATCGGTAATAAAATTCGAAACCGGCAGTAATCTGAGAATTAAATGCTTTCTAAAAAAAAACACATTCATGATGAATAAAAAATTTAAAAATTTTGTCACAGCAAATGATAAACATAGTGTCAACTGAACATTGAAACGAAGCAATAAAACGCCGTTTAATGCACATGAGATCAAAGATATTCGACAGTGAATAACCAATTACGACCAGTAGGTGTCAAAATTTATTCTTCAATAGAAAGTTCAGTCACCGCGAGTAAAAATGTTACATCCACTCGAAGTCAATTTGTCAAACGGAATCATTAACATAATTGTAAACACACAACATATATGCTATCCAGAAGCTGAAGAGTTAATATTTTCAGGTAGCTTTGCAGAATTAACATGCGCCTATAAAATTCCACAATCATCGAAGTTATGACTGCTTTACATACTAAACAGTGCACTTTATTACTTCATTGAACATTGTTCGTTTACTGCTATTAACAGTTTGGTTGAAAACCATAACATCAAGTCGTAAATACGACCGAGCCGATTTATTTTATAATTTCCAATCTCAATTTTTTTTTTTTTGTGATGTGGAATAACTGCTTTTTCTGGATATTCCTGTTTTTATAGTCTATTGTTAGACTCTCTTTGAAAGTGTATTCTAAAGATGAATTTATTTAGGCTATAAAAAGTATTTAAATCGTATTGTAATATAGTTCCATGTACACATTTTAGTCATAAACAATGTTGAGCAACAAGGAGAATTTTCTCTGTTAAACTTTTATACCTAATAAAATCATGAGAAAACAACCGACCATTAAACTTTAAATAAAGTACAGTAAATAGTAAATAAAAACATTTATTGGTCCTGTAGCGTCGATTAAAAGAAAATAACTTGAAATTTATCTCATTGTCAGTTCAAAACGAAAAAATTGTCGTTGTTGATTTTATTTGAAAAAATATTTAATTGAAAGCAGACGTACTTTACAAGTTTTTTGTAAAACTTTTAAATTCTTTGTAGTTTTAATTAGCAATTAAAGAATTATATAAAAAATATTTAGCACAAATGAATAATTGCAAGAGCAACTTTTTTACTAAAGTTTAAAAATTGCTCAATTTAGAATTTTATAAATTCAAGACAACTTGTTAATATTATTTGCACTATGAAATTTAATTTTAATATCTTCCTTGTGTAGAAAGTTGTCATCTGGATGAATCTACACGAAGAAATAGACAGTGGTCATTAGTCACATTCATTTTTCAGATTTCATCTTATAAAAGTACATAATTTATTTCAACTTCTTGTTCCTTTAGCGTGCGCAAGTTTTTAATTTAAAACATAAGTATGAAACACATGTTGATGTTAAATAATTCATGTCTGAATACATATTTCTCAAATCACGGTCAAGGGCACTCTCAAATGAGTTCCTTTCCACTAATGAATTGCATGATCGAATTACACAAATTCTCCAAACAGCAATCGATCAGTTAATGAAGAAATAAGGAAACATCCCCTAGGTTTTCATGTTCGTTCCTCGGTAATCCATGACTAGTAACTGTTAATGGAAATAAAGAGCGGCGAAAGTGTATAAGTATTGTTAATAGGCGGGTGGTTTTCGATTGGCAACAGTCCTAATGGTCCATTACTGCTGCGTTTTCACCAAAGTATGCCGTTAGTTTTTATTCCACTATAATAACAGTACGTGAACGGAGCAGTAAACAACTCACTAATATAAAGGCGACTGTGTAATTGAAAATTGTACGTCACTTTATTGCGGTTGCACGCATAAAGTACACGATGTGAGACGCGTCAGAAGAAACAAGAAGGTGAGCGCAGGGCGAAATGCATTAATGTGATATCCAGATGTTGCCGACATAAATTCGGGCCTGAACGGTTTTTACAGAGGCCATTTACCCTTTAAGGCACAATACGTGTCGCACGGCCGTTAGCCATTTATTAAAGTGCGGCCTTATTGTTTTCTCTAAAAAGTGGTGTCCGCGATGGGATTTCGTCGACCGGCGATAGTGTCAAATATTTTTGATAAGGGTTGATATGTGTCCGCCACTATCATTAAGAGAAACACTGACGGGGCAAAAAGTCGGTTACTTGTTGATGAAACAAAAACGACCAAAAAAATTAATAATTGGATCGTGTGGGAGATGAGTTATTCGGCGGAACTTATATGTAAGTTATGCTAATTTCGGCGCATTTCACTCGGCATGACTTTTGACTTGGGCGTAATACCACAAAGGCGATACGGATCTACCGCCGTTGAGTAATTACCGACGTGAAATGTGAGATATTACGCCTAGAACAAAGATTGAATGAGGCAGAATTTCTTGGCAATGTCAAAGCACACGAAAATCAAATCCCATGAAACTAAGTTACAGGTTAAATAGTTAATAATGTCGGCATTCTGTTCGTAATGTGTGTAAGTAACTACATCCTTAATACCACATTAAAACCACCCAAACCGTTTACCCCGAGCATTTAAATGAGGAGCACGATTGCAAATGTAATAAACCGAACTTTGGGAAGTAAGTAATAATTACTATCAAAGACAATAATAATACCAGTGAATGAAGCTTACAATTAAGTAAAAAGGAATATGTTTTTTTATTTAAAATATTACCTCGGATGTTTTTCAGAAATTATAGCTAAATTTATATTTTTAAAATGTATTTATATAGTGGTTCCCTAGATGGCGTCAATGAACTCGAAAAGAACAAGAAATAATATAATTTTCTATAAAAGTTCGCTTGTTCCAAAATCAATAATTTTCCAAACAAAATCCAGCTAGGTATTGTCTTTCATAAAATAGAAAATAGAAATTATACAAAAATATTTTGTGGCATTCAACGTGGTACCCCTCAATTTCCATGCATTATTGAGCCCTGTACAAACTTTCTCTATTAATAACATTTTGCAACATAGAATTGAGTCCTTCTCTTATTTTCTATTTTAAAATTTCAACCTTGTTTTCCTCATTGTGAACAGGCTAGCGAGTTTACCGTTCCGAAACGATCAATCCATTTGTCTGTAAAAATTATACGTAAATAATTCCTTATCAGTATTGCAAAATGGGCAGGGTAGGCAGGGCGTACTTGTTCAAAACAATAATTTTCGATATTGGTTTCGTGTCTTGTTTATTATGCACAACACCACACCAAACATTAACTTTTTTTAATATTGATTCTACCCGTTATTTTAAAATTTGCATTTTTTTTAGCTAATATCTGCAATTTTGTGTTGAAATTGTTCCATTTGCTGTAAAATGTACTCATAAAAAAAATAATGTTCCTCTAGAATAAATTATCCAACGCATAGAAGTAAACGACCTTATAACAATGTCGATTTTAACAGTTGTACAGGCACTATTACACACTAGTGAGCCTTGGTTTACCATAACACCACTAGTGAGTTTTAGTTTATGAAAATTTTCACACAATTTTTTCCATTGTTCAGGTACGGTAGCAATTGTTCGATTGCCCCAAGAAAATTTGTAAGCATCCTCGCCCATTCATTATAAAATTAGATACACATTTTTGATAAATTTACTGAAAATAAGATCACATTATTTTCCAAAGGAAATTAATGTCAATATTGACTGTATTTGAGGAGCTCCGCAGTTTTCGACAAAGGATGCTTTGTTTAAAACTGTGTTTTGATTCGGATTCCTCATTTATGTCAAAATTAAAATTAATATCGATGTTATTCAGTTACTTCACGCCAAGAGCGACGATGTTTTCTGTTTCCATCTTTTTGGATATTTAATTATTACGTAATTTACTGATTATCTTGCTCTCGCAACAGTACTTGTTCTTCTCGAAACAAGTATGTACAAAAAAGAACATAAGGAAAATGTATCAGCATTCCTGAATAAAATGTTACTACCTGCAGTAACATTATTTATTATTTTTTCTTGTAATATCGTTCTTTCTAATTTTTTAATGTTACATAAAGCATTTATAGAGACATGAAGATTTGAACATTTTTTGTTAAATTCTGTATTGCCTAGATGTAAGACACTTCCCCAGTTCCGTAGCACTGAACAAGATCAATCCTAAATTCACCTCAATTCAATGTTATAATGATTTTAATTACTGGCCTTTTAGATTTGTGAGACTTCGGTTCAATTGATTTAATCTAGAAAGTTATTGGTTTTGGAACAAACAAACATTTTTTTAAAACAAATAACATTTTTCTGTATATATTTTGGTCTTTTTCAGCCCACCTAGAGACACACTGTATATCAAGTGTTTATTAAATGTAATTATATATCTCTAAGATTAAAAAATAGATCAATTTCCAGACCTGTAAAAATTCCTTTTAGAATTTCTTCCAAGGAAAGTGTATTACCATCCAAGTTTCAAGTATATTGTACTTCTATATTAAGCCCTATCACAATAGCATCTCATTTTCAAGTAACACAGAAAGACAGGTAAAATATAACGCTGCGACTAAAGTTTGAAATAAGCGAACTTCGCGAAGAAAGCTTTTTGACTTATTGAATGCACTGAAACCAATGACTCGCATAAAATGTGTATCCCTATAAATTGATAACGTCTCCCCAGTTTGTTATGGCTCACATGACGACCGGTCGATACCTGTGACTGCGAATGAGGGTGGTTTATAGTGCGTAGGGTGTTCCGGAATATCCGGACATTTATACATAACGTCCGAATAATTTCGGGGGGATCTCAAACTCATAATATACACACTTGGATGATAAAAGTTAATAGGTGGGTGTGTTAGCTCAACTATCAGACCGCTGCAATTTCGCTTTTCTGAATGGCAACAAATTATGAATAATACCTTTAATGGTTGCCCATATTTGGTATAACTTATTAGCGGCCAATTCGCACTCAAAACAATTACAAATAATCGAAAATTGCGTTGTAAATTATTTCGACGTTTGCTTATTAACTTCCTAATAGAATGCGTTTAAGAGGAACGCGTGCTGTCATCGTAAATATTAATTTTACGACTTTTTTTACAAATTTTTTTGGTGACCATATCATATTATAAAGGCCGTGTAATGTGAAACATCTGATTATAAAACGTCTGCGTTAATCGCGTACTCGTCCGTTTTTTGCTGGAGATGAGCGTCTTTTGCCATTGTCTGTTCAAGCAGGAAACTATAACTTTAAAGTTTACACAACAAATCCAATATCCTGAACGAGATTCGCTTTCCTGGGCGAGTTGACGCTGCGTGACATGGGTAAGCGTCTGAAAACCGTTTGACTACAAATTTATTGAGGATTTGAATAAGCAAAAGAGAACAATCCGCTGATGAAAAAACTTTGCATGGGCGCTTAGACCTCATAGTTGCAGTTTAAAATTCTATTTTTTTTTTATTATAGCAACACCAGCAACAACGGAGCATAATCGTGACGCCGGCAATAAAATGGAAATTTCAAGTGTGGGGGATCGTGACTTTATTGGGCTATAAACAATATGCATATCAAAAAGGAAGGATGCTTAAGCTGTTGTGTGGTGCTTATGCTTGAGAGATGTCGTTTGTTTTTTGTAAATCTTGACAGTGAAGCTGCATTGTTTTACATTTTGCAGAAATTGCAAAGTTATTATAAACGCTCCCAGATGAAGTTTTCTTTCGAAATATTTCAGTTCAGTGCTGTAAAATATTTTTATCAAAGCACATTTTATTTTTGTAAATAAATACTTAAATCAAATGCTAAATAATATCACTTAAACATTTCTTAACAATAAAGTTAAACTCATTTACTTTGAATTCGGTTATAGTAAACTAACGATTATAACGAGCGAATCACAATTTTTGATTTTATTAACTATTAAAGTGTATAAAATACAATTTGTAGGCAATTAATTTTATTTACATATCTGATTAATATATAATTTCATTCTGCGAAGTTCTGATGAGTTAAATATAAATATATCTATATATCTACACATAATCGCTTACTAATAATTACAGTCTTATTTTTCTTCACTATTAACTGACTTCACCAATATCATGAATGCGGGAATAATAAACGAAACTGCTTTGCACTGTGGGGTTCGTTATAACAGGGTTTAACTGTATTTAAGTATTTTTGAACATTTTAGGGCAACAATACATATATTTAAAACAAAATTGTTATTGACATAACATGGCAAAAGGATTTTACCATAATTATTTATCATTATCAGTTTTGATAAATTTTCACTTGTAATACCACTAGAGGTTAAATTATTTCCGGATTTTAATTTAACGTCGAGTGGTATTCGGTAAGAAAATTTTGCACCTTTTTGCAATTTAATTTATCTATTAACATATTATCTATAAACGTCACTCAACGCTATAAATAATACGATATTTTGATTGCAAGTTTATGGGAAGCGTTGAATGGCATTTAATGTCAAATGGCATCGTTTATTCTGGTTACATGTACTTAATGTAAGTATTAGTGACAGTAATTATGACGTCAAACAATTTCCACTAAAATTCACTCCAGGGTCCTATCCAATCGGAAAAAAATTCCGAAAAAATACTTGCGTTGCCTTGGTAGCGGTTCAAAAGAAAGGCTTCTGATTGGTTGAACAGGCTGGTGCAAAATTTTCTAAGAAATTTTTATCAAACACATTTCAAGAAACCATAGTTATTCACGTATCCATCTATCAGAATTACTAAAAATTTATATTATTTTATCAGGTTAGCCTTAATACTTGATTTTATTGAGTCATTATGTAGCTTATTTGCAACCATTTAACTCAGTGTGTGGATAACTAAAATTTTCCGATAAATAAGGGAGTTCTGGACTCGTTTTTTTTTTGGAGACGGTCGGTATAATATCATTATTTGTGACAGGAGTTCTAAATGACACCTTCATAAAGATTATGGTTAGACTTATGTAGGTGATAGCGTCTGCAATAAAAACATTTGCAGAATGACATCCATCACAAACTTGTTCTCATCGACAAACAAGAACACCCAGAGGCGTATGGCAAGCATTTTATGGAATTTAAAAGCATCTAGTACTTTTAATTTTTTGCGTTAGGCAAGGTTATGTTGGTCTGCGCACGTTCTGCTATTTATTTCCTCATTAAGGGTAATAAAAATATCAAAGGTTTTCATAGTGTTTACAAGAATCTAATTTACTATACCAAAATTTTTAAGTCCGAGTGTTAAGTGACAAATACCTACCTTCTAGGGCAGTGATAGCGAACCTTTTTGAGAAGCGGACCAAATTTTGTTAATTATTTTTTTCAATACTAGCCCGTAGGTCACCAAGTCAGTGGCGTCGTGGGTCAGTGTCTGATACGCGGGTCATAGGTTTGCCACCACTGTTCTAGGGTTGCCGTTTGTGGTTTAACCCATTAACCCCATCACGGCTGCCCCACGAATTGGACCACCGACTCTTTTTCTTTTATTTTTAGCTTTCTGTCAGTGGATGGCTTGTCATCCACCGCCTTATGCCTTATACCGTTTTAAAGCTAAATAAATTATATTTATCGTGGTGTGCAACACTATTTGAGTTATATCGATTTTTAAGTTTTAAATTGATACGAAAACCTCGTGATTATTCCAGTTTTAAAAAGAAAGAGTATGCCAATGGGTTAAATAACTAGCACTTAAACGACTATTGTTAACTAAGATTTACGATCTTTCAAGGAAAAAGTTTGAAACACTTAAAACGTTTCTGTGATATTTTCAAAAAAATAGAATTTGAAAAAGTAAAACGCTTATTTTGTAGTACGGTAATTGTAGATTATTGACCGAGGGTTTTAAATTTTTTGGGGGGATTAGAAAAATGTTTTTTCGCAAAAATGCTACATATATGATGGACCATCCTCTTAAGGATACTTAAAGGATTTGTTCTCATCAATGAAAATTATTAAAGTCGAGCAAAAGAGAAAAAAAACAAACAGTTCAAAAAAATTATAACAATTCTACTGAAGTAGTTGTAACAGATGTGTCATGCAATTTATTCAGGAAGCAGCATAACATGTATAATGTTGAGCCACGAGAAACAGAAAATGAGAGATTAATTGAGTTAACAGTACGCTCTAAATACCAGAATTGATTACAAAACAGAATAAGGTCAAAGAAGTCAAAATTATGATTAATAGTCACAAGGAAATAGTGTCGGTGAAGGTTCTGTAAACCTACAAAATTGATCCTGTCCTTGTTCGAACAATTTTAAAGTAATTCGTACCCCCAACAGCTCTGATGTGCTATAAAGCAATCATAAAAGTACATTTCAAACAATCACAATTTAAATAATTAAAAAAGATTCCCCGCCTTGTAATATTCTTTCATCGGGTAATCAACGCGTTGCTGCAAACCGTTCCGTATATTAAAATAATTATGGTTTAATAAAAAAGTCGGTAAAAACGCCACATAACTGCCATCTTGAAGTAATTTGCTATTGAGTAACATTATAATTCTCGCCACAACAAAGGAAACTGCAGTGGGCTGGAATATTAAATTTTATTCGCCATAAATTCACCGCGATACTGATCTGTTTTCAGCCCGTTATATGTAACGAGAACGGTTTTAAATTTTTTTATCAGCTAATTGCTTTGAATATTCTGCTTGGATGTATGCACGTGTCGGTCACGTGTCGCAAACTGCGAATTCCGCTGGGATTCGCTTCTGATATCGCTCTTGGATGCATGTAATGACTCCCTCAGCTACTATCTTGCGATGCATTAGTACTATTCAGCCGCACGCATCAATATATTATCATATGATAAATGTCTATTTGCGGTGGGTGGAATTAATTATGTATTATTTATTGATTTATAAGATCGACACAATTGAACGTCGGGGATTGTCAGACTGGAATTTAAAATTCGCTAGGAAGTCAGTAAATAAACTCAACTGTATTGAAAACAACTTTTAGACGAAACGGAATTTTGTAGTTTATTGTTCTAATGTGTATAAAATTCAGCATTTTCGGCAAGTTAATAAATTTTGGAATAAATTCTTTAGAATTCCACTCAATTCAGTACAATAATAATTATTTATGTTATGTTATGTAATTTTTTATTCAATTGAAAGAGATTAAACAAATTCGAATAAATAGTATTAAACTTTATTTATTTTAACGAACGAATTGCGCAAGTTAATTATTTGTTTAGTCATTTTCATGGCGGCGCGAACGAAAATTCACATTTTTCGTCCAGGTTTTATACATAATGTTAAGTAGAAAGGAAACTTCTATGACCACCCCCAAAAAAACTTAATTTTGAAGACGTTACTATGAAAATTTGGCTATGTATTCAGTTATTAATAAGCTACGATCTGATATTAATTAATTAATTTCGTTTTCAGTATTTATCATTGATTTGTTAACTTTTCTTTTCATAAATGTTTTATTTAGAATTTTGTAATATAAAATTAACAAAACCTTATCAGTTTTTTATTTCAATTATAAACTCTGTAATGTCAGTAAGAAATATGATTTACAACTTTCAAGACAACCAATAAAACATGTGTTGTAAAATTACAAAGCTTTTTGAAGAAACAAGATGTCCCGGAGATGTCAGGTAATAGGGCACGCGTTAAGTATTAAAGGTGTTTTTAGGCTTTGAAATTTCGAATTTATAAAAAGTCACTGAAACATTCGCTACTGTTAGCTTCAAATAGCACACTGCTGTTAGATGGTAGCCAATCATAGATCTAGTTAACGCTCTGTTAGCTGACACCGCTGTTAACTTCGTTTCTGAAACTGGCCCTAAGCTACTTAAAATTGCAAATCTTGGTTGGAAGTTTTTTAAAGAATTGGAAGATAAATATAGATAAATTCCACAAAAAAATGTATTTTTCATTTTTTAAGAAAAAACCAATAACACCAGTTTGTGGTCGTACATCAATCTATGAAATAAACCAAATTTGAAGATAATAATTTCATATTTGAGACCAATTGACGTTGGAGAACCCTGTGTATACAATTTTTTATTTCAAGTTATCAAACAAATTATGGTTTTTTTGTTTTCTTTTGTTTCACTGTGTAGGTTTTTTGAAGTCAATAGATATATTTATACCGCCAGAATTTCGAGAAATTGCATATTGTTTACTTAACAGTAAAGTAACGCTTTTTTGATTTTAACATTTAAGGGAACGTTTAACGAAGAATTACAAAAACACTTTTCATACAATTGACATTCAAATATACGTCAGTTTTTAAGTTTTTAAAATAAATTAATTTTATTAGACAACGATTTCTTTACGAATAGTATCTCGCCATTATGATAAGCCGTCCAGCAAGTATTGTCGCTCTAAAAGTATAATAGGGTCATAAGAAAAAATTACAAAGTCAATAAAGAAAATTTGTAAAATGTTAAATTAAATCAATTGAAGGGCTCGGGGGAAGAAGCCACATTTTGTTACTTTAGGGAAAAACAAATTTGTAGATTAAATATCTTCAGGGAACTTATGTAACTCAAGAAGTTCACTTTATTGCTGTGATTCCATCTTGCGTCAGAAAACCCCAATATTTGTTCAGTAGCTTGTTACCTTATTGAAGAAGAGTTTTTTATGATATTCCTTTTTTTTTTAAAGTGGCTTAGGTCCCTTCTTCCCCCGAGTCCTTCAATTCATAGTACCAAACATTTTTAAACTTTTTTTTTATACATTTTTTGATAAAACAAAAAGTTCAATCAAGTAATTTCGTAATTGAGCCGATCCCATATTGATTTCTTCATAATTCCCTAACAATCACTTTAATCTTGAAGCAATTAACTTCAATTTTGTGCTCGAAATTTATTAATAAAACCGTAAATATTCCACGCATTCACTACACTCGGATACACGACTTGTAGTTAAATTTGATGTTCAACAAATTCACCAGGAACCTACCTCCCTTCCTTCCCCGCCGTCGAAATCAACGAAGCTACGAAAAGATCATATCAACTAGTTTTTAAAAGTACCAAGACGCAATCGGTAATAAAGTAAGTATAAACAAGAATTATAAGCCCGCCTAATAACAGAAAACGCCTCGCTTCATATTCAAGCGTCGTCTCGGTCTCAACCGACATTCCAGCTTTGCTTGTCATCTCACCGCTCGTATCAAAGCACGAATTCTGACATCAGGCAGTCGTTTTGTTAAAAGCTTCCACAGTTTTTCCCCTCGCAAAAATTCGTCAAATTATGTGGTCTTAACATGCGCGTCTTGCCTTTTTCAGATCTGGATGTTTAAAACATCTGAGAATTATAAATAATGCATTTATGTGCGAACCGATGGGAAAATGCGAAGAACCTATTAAACATCAACGGAAACAAATTCAGCCGCGTGAGCCAAATTACATCTATATTGAAGGCGGTGAGGGCGTTTAATTAAATCCATTAAACAGGAATGTTGTGTGCACATTGTCAGGTGCGAGGGTCGCCGTGCGCCGGGACGCCCTGAGTCGAAAGGAAAAACTTTTCGGTTCAATCTCGCTTTTAATTAAATTACATAATAAATGTTATAAACGCTTTTATTCAGCAGTCGGTTAATATGAACATCAATGAGGCCGCTTAAATGATAATGAGGAAAACTGAAGGAGTGTAAGGCATCATTTACACAAGTAATTAAGTAACTAGTATGTAAATTAGGTTAACAAAGCTCCCACGGCGCGCAAGAAAACGCGCGCGACTGTTAATCTATCACCGGGTATCGTACATGTTACCATATCTCATTTACATTTACAACTCTGAACTGTAAACCTGAAATTGTTGGATATAATTCGTCGGCTGTTGTGTACATGAACGCATAATGATCCTGTATGTTTTTGGTGGTGATCTGGCAGTTTCACTAATTGGCGTGACTGTTTGATCTGATATCTGTAATAGCGCTAATGTGGGGGTGCTCCCCCATGGGCTCTCTTAGATTGTAAGCTTTATTTGGATTGGAAGGACTAACGTTATCCTATAGGATAAGGGACATTTTATCTAATATACCAGCACGTAATCCACTAATACCGACGTAATAAATTTTTCTAATGTGTTTTTGTCATAGGACGCACTATAAAAAAATTTCTAATAACAACAAGCGCGAAATCTGTATAAAGGCGATGGTCCGGGTGTTCGACCAATAATTAACTTTAATTGGCTTGGCACTAAATCGAATTCTCGCTTAGGTCAGGTCGCATTAAACGTTAAAAATAAATTGGGAAGAACAATGACCCAACAAATAGAAAAAGAAAAGAAAGTGTGTAACATCTAGGTTCTGTTTAAGTTTATTTACAGAATGTTTTACTGAAACGAGAAAAGTACCTTTAATTCGATAAATCAACAAAAAAGTAACCAACTAAAATTTTTCTTTGACATCGAGTTCTTTAATTTACTAAACTATTTTAACCAAGTTTAGAAGCAAAGTTTAAGTAGATTACAATGAACAATCTTTTGAATTTTGTCGGGCCTGATTAACTAGAATTTTTTGCTGAAGAATGTCTTCACAAAACGTTCATGAAAAAATGCTAGTTATTTTTCTAATTACTGTTGTTTTCAACAAGGATATAATGATAAAGTAAATGGTTTCTTTTTAAAATTTTTTACTTAAGCACAATATGTATTTATTTTTTATTGGCCAAAAACTTATAAAATCTTTTATTGTAATATTTCTGTACCAGAGAAGCAGAACGATGTATGTCCACTTTTTCCAATCATAAAATTTTGATGTATATTAATTAAAAAATGTCCCATCTTCACATTACAGGGGGAATTTTGTCCGAACTTAGAATTTGTGTTGCATTATGATATATCTCCAAGCATTACTTTAAGGTAACACCAAATATGTCAAGTCGTTAATTTTAATTTCCTGAACATTGTCACTTTTGGAGATACATCGTTCTGCTTCTCTGCTACAGATTTTTATATTGCATAATGAAGTAAAACCTCCATTAGCAGGATACCCCCCATACATAGGTGAGTTTTGGTTTCTTGAGAGTGCACGTTATGGAGAGGGTTCACTGTTATTTGGATTTCAATGGTGGGTTATTTAGGGGTGCTGACGAGAACAGCAAGTTCCCAATGCAACCAACAATGACATTTTGCAGAATATCTATGTACTAAAACTGAAAACTAATTATGAATGCTTGATAAGTTGGTTTTATGCCTGACAGAAACAAAATTGAAGATATTTAGGCTGAACACGTAGTTCATCTAAAGAATTTTATTAAACTACGATTTTCTCAGATTTCTAGTTTTTGTAGTTACTGCCTTCTTCCTAAGCAGGGCAGTATAGCAGCCCCTATTTCTTGATAATAAGTGTAATACACTGAAGGAATGTAAGGAATCAATTGTACCAGAGTTTCTAATTCTTTGGATTCAGTTATAGTAGAGATATGCAATATGACGATACATGCCACTTAAAAAGTTTAAATTATCTGTTCAGACTCATATGTTACATGTTCTTCTCTACTTTTGGATTGCACATAATCCTTGTCTAACACACAATCATCAGAGTCGAAATCACAATGCTCATAGCTGTTTTCAACATTAAAATCTAATTTTCTCTTGGCAGAAACTTGTGCGCACGATGCCGCTATGATGAATTTACTTGTAGCTTGTGCTGTTGATACACAAATATTTTTGCATATTTTGCAGTGGCTTAATTCTTAGGAAAATAGCTATCACAAAAATAAGAGACCTGTAGAGCATCATACAATAATGTGTAGTATAGATAACTCAAATTTGCTAAAAGTGTGGCATATAGCCCTGTTGCTCCAACTCCTTCAATTGAAACAATCAATGAATCATGAAACAATCAATTACAAATTTGTTTATAATGCAAAATTTTAAAAGTAAACCCTTCGAAACTAAAAAAATTGCAACACACGTCCATGCAAGCTCATCATTGTTAAAAACGCGGACGCTGACGCGGGATTGGGGGAATGGAGAAGGGGCGAGAAAACCATAAATCGCGCAATTCCCAGTTCTTGTAAGTTGGTGTAGTGTAAGTTGCGGTATCACTGTACATCAAACGAGAATTTTTATAATCCAATTTTTTTCTTGTTCTAAAGGCTGCCTACATGAACGGGTTAATTTAATTATTTGTGTCAGCATTTCACTTTTATAATCCAGCGCAAAAAGAGATTATTTTTCCCAAACAACTTTGCATATTTATCGTCCATCAAAATATACGGAAAAATAATTCGAACTGATATAGTGGGCGAAGTATTTTATTTTCCACAAATCGACGCTCCCGCAACATATTAACTTTTCGTTTCATTCTCATTTTTTAATTACAAAATGCCAATTAAAGTGCTTATAACCCCTCACCACTGCTTTCAACGAAGCTCCAGTATTATAATCCCCTTAACTTAATTAAAACACATCATATTATGCTTTATAAATAGATACGTAGAGCTCGCTTGATTTACTTATACGCACATACGCCACATTCGCTTATCCACAATAACCTCTAGTTTTACGACCCCGTAAGCACCCACCGTCTGCACAGAATGCACTTTGAAACCGAACAACACCTTATAAGTCGAACGCGCCGTGATTAATCGTTCAGTTGAATGATAACGCACAGATAATGGGTTATATTTAAAACGAGCCATGTGAAATATGTCAGGTCATTTTTCTTGAGATGCTTCCCAATAAAACTAAATATGCAGTAACGACTGACATGCCCGAAACATTAACAGATAATATATTACATGCATGTGCGATCGGAGACGACGTGTTTAACAATTTCGGATGAACGACTTCTCTTCAGCTACTCTTATTATTTGCGAAGAAAAATAGGTCTAGACGTTTTCGATTTTTTCCGTTTCATCTTTGCGTGATGGCGCATTTTCGTGATTGAACATTCCTACTGTCATTTTTAAAAATCACGACGTGTAAACAGATTGCGCCGATATTGGCTGAAATTACTACGATGGTAATTGAAGCCGCAAATTATAACGCAAACATTATCATAACATTAAATAAAAAAATTAGCGAATCGTTTTCGTTTTACTTTCGTTGGATAATTTTCTTTCAGGTTCTTTATGTTGTTGTAAGAATAAAATAAGCGGAAGAACGCCTGAAAAAATAAGAGCCGCCAGTTCCTCGTACAATAATCATTTTTGAGATGATCTCCTAACACATAAAGAAATTCAATATCGTACCCGCTCCATTTTATGGCCCTTAAATCATTTCAATTGATTCTTGGAAATTCTTGCAGTAGGCTTTAAATATTTTATGTCCGTTTGGATGAGATTTATGGCTTTTATAGAAGAATATTCTATAGATTACTAGTATTATGAGAGTGAAATAGCGCTCCAATCCAATTTACTTGCTGAAAGGCATAGTTGTCACCGTTTTTATAGGCAAAGCTTGAATGCAATAAATTAAATAAATGGGTCGTTTATCGAAAGCGGTTTTTTATTTAATTTTCTTGGAATAAGTAATATTATTTATAAATCTAATGGAAACAATTAAGAAAATGACATGTTTTAGTGACAATCAGTTGCTATCAAGTTTAACTTGTTTACCGGAGCATCCAACCGTCTATCTGTATCGGTATCTGTATATTTACGTACAATCGATAACTTTACAAATATACCTACAATTAGGGTCCAGACACTATTTCTAGCCTCTGTAAGCAAATTCGTAATTGAAGAAATTAACAAATGACTAAGAATAACCTTAAATCACATTACTCTATTTATACATCTTGAACTGTCTTTATACTTTTTAATTATGCTTCAGTTTTTAAACTAAAATGCTGTAAATCTTCTTAATTTAGTATTTAGGCGATAGGTGCAATTTCACCATTTTTGGCCACTTTGTTCCTCAAGTGGCATTTTATAACATCATTTGTAGCCAGCCGGTACTTCTAGCAGACTATGCCTCGATTTCTATGGTTTCGATCAGCGGAATCCTAAAAATAACACAAACCAATATAACCACATAACCTTATTTTACAAAAAGACGCGAGTCTGTTATTGATTCATAATAATAAGCTTGTCTCTTCTTGTAAGTATATAACAACTCGTTGTTTCATATTTTAAAAGAAAAATACGGCAAGTAATGTTTTTCGCCATTTGCTAGAGTTCATTTCATTGACTGAAAATAATTATTTGCCCAAAGGTAGGTAGGTAGGCACTTAACTTATATGAAGATGTAGGATTAAAAAACGATGTTTTCATTAGTCACAACTTGGTGACCAGAAATAAAATCAGTTGTTTCATTAGTGGTCAGTTACTGGTGAAAAATGGGGAAACTGAAACTGGAAGTGGCTAAAAATGGCATAGCGGCTAGAAAAGGTGACTCTGCCTTGCTGCAATATTTGACTGTAACTAACAGTTTCAATATAAAGTGCCGATATGTACAAAAATTATAGAATTTACCTGCACCAATATTTATTAGAACTTTCTTTGCATGAATTTTTATAAAACTCGACTTCTTCAAACTTTTATATGTTAGTATTATTGGCAAACCTTTAATTTGGTTGCAATGGACTTCAAAAAATTGTCAGTCTTGCTCAATATTTCCAAGATTCTGTAACCATCAAAACAACCTGCTTTATAGACTGATCGGTTGGTTATTTATTTTATGTTAATTTCAATCATGCGCTTCACCAGTGCTGCATATTGAAGCTTTCGCAGCACATTTTCAAAATATAAATGTTACTTTTATGAGGGAATTTAGATCCCGGAGATCGCACATCATAAACACATCGAATCAATTAGTATTTTGGCCAAGTTTGAAGTTGATTTATTAATAAAATGTGACTCCAAATTAAATACTGTCACAAATAAGAAAAAGTGGCTGTAAGTAAGCTATGAGTCTTCGGAGCAAAATTAACTCGATTATGACTAATTGAGTGCACAACTTTCTTCCTTTTTTACAAGCTAAACGAACTACTTATCTGAATTCATAAAACAAATTCTCTCAAAACAATTTTGATGTTTATGAAAGAAAAAATGATTTAATTCTATTTATGGTGACGTCACTTTATCAATTGAACAACACGAAAGATGAGCGTCCTCGGTTGATATCTCGCAGTAAAAAGCATAGCCTCATTAATGTGAAGTGAGGAATTCGCTGATAAATCCAACCCAGAGAGATTTATTGAATTCGTTATCGCCAACATTAGAATTAATTAAAACTATTTTCAAAGTTAAGATGTAACGATCAAATTAAACCGAGGAATTTGTTTCACATATGCAAACATCTTTTCATGGCCTAATAAATCACAGCTTACAACGCCATTCTCGGCCCATTTAACACATCGTTTCGAATATCGGAAATGCATGAAATTTTATACTCGCTTTGAAATATCTTTTTAGAAAAAAAAAGTAACAGCCGCAATGCTGACGTGCTCTCGTTATAATTCACCGGAGTGTGCAGCGACTCTAATTAAGGTAATATAGAGATCGTGAATCCATGAGTACTGACTGCAGCGAATTTGCATGGAATTATGAAATCGTGCGCTGGGGATCTTCCCGCATTTAATTTGGACGCTCCGACGGAAAGCCAAGTAATACACTAATGGCATCGGAATCGGCAAAGAGTAAAATAAAGCCTACTCCGCTCTTTATTTCCACTGGGCGTCTCTCAGATTAAAGAAAAAACAAAGGTCGGTAATAACGCGGGTAATAACCAGAAAATCGCTTCACTTGCGAAGGTCTCCTCTCCGGTAGCTCCTGGCTGTAAAAAAACGGGATATCAGATCCACGAATCACGAAATGGCGCTTGTAATCACGCATCAACATCGTCCAAAATAAAGGTGGGCGGACGCGGTCATCCTCTAACTGCCATGAGACACGAAAGCTTTTTTTTGTTTCCGTAAAGTTTGCTTTTTTGATGCAAAGCAGGTGAAAATGAGAGTTATAAATTAGACCTCGTTTCAGTAGGTGCCACGGTATCCTAAAAAAACAGATTTATCGCGGAGCTTAAAGGAAACCAGACGAAAGTAACATCTTTAATATTCTGGATATTACGCTTTCCGTAAATCTCTAAAATCCAGATGTGCATACAAACTTGAAGTTTGGTGAGAGTTAAAGAACTTAATAGATTTAAAGCGGCTCACGTTCTACGAATCCGTTACAACAAGCCTTTCTTATAGTGAATATCAGGCGCTGCACTTTCAAAAAGTGCATAAACGGATGATGAATGACAAGTATATGAGGTATTTGAATCATTTTGTTCTTGGCCATAAAAACGCGGTTCTGTGAATTTTGTTTTATGACTACAATTAAGACCAGTAATTATTTAGATCGCAGTCTACAAAGTGCCCATCTCAGTATGTAATGATAAACTATTAAAGTCTTAATAAAACTTTCTATAATTCTGCCTTTATATTTAGGAAGCACGAACATTAAATCGTTGCAGACGATGATTCAGATTAACATCTAGCTCAGAATCTAGTTCGTTGTCAATATTATCAGTTCAATAACATTTATTTTTACCTAACAACATTTACTAGTATAAACTTTTTGGCTGAAAAAACTTATGTTAACGTTTTTACTTTGCTAAAAAAGTTGTTAATTAAAGAAACACGAATAAAATCATAAAACAGGTGCAATCGAATTACCTATTTTGTTTAAAATAACTCGACTTTCTTCTTGAACATTATGTATAATTCATTACTATATTCCAGTAACTTTTCGTTTGGTTTCATTCTAACATTAAGAATTGTTTTTACATTCATAATATATGATGAATGTTCAAAAATGTGTTGTACTAATATAATGCATCATGGAGCTATTCAGAAATATTCATACAATTTCATAAGCTTCAGTCTGCAGACAAAGCAATTTGTGACTTGGTGCTTGCAAATGGATTGCGCAACGCAGCCAACGTATATGGGAACCGCAGTCGAGTGTTTATGGAAATCATTAATTAAACCTTTGAGCAGTGTCTATTTTAATTTATTTCGTAAAGAAATGTGCACATAATGCTGCCAGCAAGCAATTTGCTACAAACAAATAAATACAAAAATAATTTAAAAAATATGTCTGCAATAAAGAAAATACAGGTAACCTGCGAAATAAAATTATGAAAATAGAGTTTTATGTTGACATCTACTAATTTCTTTATTTAAACGCGAACTTAATACAATCGAACTTCCATATAACGAAGTGCCAATTTGATTTATGAGCCGTTGATTTTGAAAGTGGAGGAAGTCCATTTTACGATATTGCTAGATAGTTAAGGATTTGTATTTGAATGGGTTTAAAAATATTGGTAAGCAGTAATAGACTTATTTAGTATTTTTTCTGGTCTAATTTCATAAATCTAATAATCAGGTGACAAAATGATGATTATGGTATGCTCCAATGGAATTGCCTCAATTTCAAAAGCAATGATTTGTTGAAAACGTTGATTTTTTTTAATGACATATAATTATAATACCAAAAATTGAATATTTTATATATATGTATATATTAAGTTACACGCATATGAATAATTATATTTCTTAGGTTAAATGGTACAGGTTTTAAAGTATTCATGATGAATTAGTGGTACATAGGGTAATAAATCCATCACATTTTTAATTTTTTTTTAGTATTAGGCCTAGTCTTCGCATTTAATACTATTATTCCAAAACTACTTGGGCTACCCCGTTTTGGTGCCGCCCTCCCATGCTGTCTTTATTTAGAATATACTTGCCTCACTTTCAAAATCAACTCACAATAAGTATCGTCAAAACAAATTACTGTAGTAACAAATTTATACTAATATTAAAATATATTGTAAATTGATTAAAGACATAGATTTTATGTTAGCTTTAACTATTTTTTTCACAAAATGGACTTGTCCCACTTTCAACGACTGATATACAGAAATTTGTTATACGGAAGTTCGTTATAGAAAAGTTTAACTGTATCGATTAATCCACAATTTATTTATTCATTTTACAATGCGCTGATATGAACAGATGGTCGCTATTTAATATTAACGAATTCAAAAACTTTAAAATAGCATTGTTTCTACTAAACTCAACTTTCTGTTTTTGCCTAAGTTTGGTATGTTTTTTTTAGTTTGGTTAAAAAAGCCTGTGCCGAAAATCAATCAATGATTTTAAACAATGTATGATTAATAAGTTTATTTTAAATATGTTTTGAATAAATTTAAATTACACAATCATATTTAAATAAAATTGATAAATAGTGTTCCAAGAATTATAATACAAAATAAATTTTATTAAGCGTTCCAAATCAATATGTAACAAATAATATGAACTTTTGCTTTTAAAAAAATATACTCGAAACATTTAAGAACTCTTTAATCGAAGTAATTTGTCGGGTGAATAGAAATTTAAACCAATAAGTTTATTTATTGATAATATTTTCTTTTCTCCACTTCGAAATGAACCAAATAAACGTTGGCAAGGTTTAGAAAATAATTTTAGCAATATAATTGCGCACAGAGACAATGCCATCTTTGTGCCAGTAATTTATATTAATTTAATTGAACTCCCTACATTTATTTTTTTATTTGAGCGGACCACACCAGAAAAACGGGGGACATAAATAACTATTTAAACGTTTTTGAATGGGTTCAGTGTTCATTTCTAATATAAAAAAGGCTCGTGTGTACACGATTTTTATTTTCATTTCCTCCGAAGTTCAACTCTTATGACAGTGTCCGCTTTATGTGCTGCATGTGTTTTCAAATATTTTTAATTTGAAACATGCAGGTTTACAAGAGCTTACATCCGTGAATATAAATTCGATTTAATTAATAACGACGTCACCAAATGAATTCAATTAGATATTTTTTTCAATGTCCAATCTGGTTCCGTACAAGAATAAACATCAACCCACATCGACAGGAACAAAAAGTGTATTTACTTTTGCCAACTCTGGGAGGTCTTGTTGGGTGGTATTGTCTTCTGCCTTCTAATTTGAATTTTATATTCGTCTTAAAGCGACCATTATTGCTTTCAGTACTGACCGAATCGTAAAATAGAACTTTTGTAAGAGCGTCCATTTTATCTTAATCGTAAATTCACTTAAAACACGAGGTACATGCATGTTTATGCATCGCTTGTTTTTATTGCCGGGAATTGTCTGTCTGTGTGTCCGCTGACCTAGACGATAACTTCAAAAAATATTGATATTATTAAACGAACTGTAGAGATATGTTGTCGCATTTTGCTTTCAGGTTTAAAAAGATTTCTTATAATTTCGTACAACATGAAAATTATTTTTCGTCGCTAATACTGCCTAATAAATTAAATCGAATTGTACATCAATAATTGATTCGAAGATATTAAAATAATACGGTAGAAATACAAACCAAGAGAACAAAATAATTTGCATTGAATGTAACTTTTTTCTCAGTTACAATTTCATCTAAATACAATTTTAGTTTGAGGCAAAATATGTTTTACGATTTATATAACATGATTGCAATAAGCAATTTACTTTACAAGTAGCCCTGGAATGATTTTGTCATTAAATTATTAAGATAATAAATATGTAATCTTAAAAAACTTGAAAGGTCACATCTAATCTATGAGCCATGTAATTTATTTAATTCGGCCGTTTCTTCTATTCTGATTTAAAATTTAAATTTTCAGTTCTTCGAGATGACTTCAGAGTGATGCCCGCAGCCACCAGAGTCGCTGCTGGCGAGACTGCCCTCCTCCAATGCGGCGCTCCGAAAGGTCACCCTGAACCAACCTTATTCTGGAAAAAAGATAGCAAAGAACTCGAGCTAGACGGACGTAGAATTCGAATGGTCGACGGAGGCAACCTCATGATTTCCGACGTGCGCCAACATGACGAAGGACGCTACCAATGCGTCGCCCACAATTTAGTAGGCTCGAGAGAAACCCCCGCTGCAATGCTCACGGTTCACGGTAAGTTACACCTTAAATCGTAATTTCCCACTGCAATAAATTTTGTTACAGTGAAACCATCTTTCAATAAAGAACCCCAAGACGTGGTCGCACTGGCGGGGCAACGAGTCGTGTTTGAATGCGCCGTCGATGGGGACCCTACTCCCAATGTTCTTTGGCGACGCGAAGATGGAAAAATGCCTATCGGAAGAGCAAAAATTTTGGACGACAAATCGCTCTTGATCGACAACGTGCAAACCGTCGATGAGGGACTCTACATCTGCAACGCTGAAAACTTAATCGGGAGCGTCACGGCGAAAGCGTCACTCGTTGTTAATTGTAAGTCAAATTGTCGAAGCTCGTCACGTTTCCCTAATAGATACAGCTGATTATGAAATTTACATTTAAGCCACACAAAACAATGGGAACTTAAAAATCAGTCCTCTTGTTAGAAAATGAAGTTTTTTTAATTTTTTCGTCCAGTTTTTTATTAATGATAAATGGCCACGATTATGCTTGATCCGTCTGTCAACTTGATATCAAAACGTAATGTCTAGAAGACAAAAATAAATTTAATGAAAATATTAATTTTAAATTTTGCTGCAAAAAAGATCTCGACTTCAAATTAAATTCAATACTTGCGGTTTTAAATTCACTTATAGGCCAAGCAATAAAGCATTTTTTCATGCCATAAATACTACCCGGAAACCGACTGTGCGATTACATAAAGGACAGTTAGTAGATCAATTTGGCATAATTTTCGACTCGAGGACCATAATTTTTAATTTGTTATGAACAATTTAGAAGAAAAAATCGTTTTTTTTTAAGTTCTTTGCTTGTAAAATGGAAATTAATCAAGCAATCTTAATGTTGTCAATAGACGAATTGTAGAGAATTAAATTACGAAGAGAATGAGAGGTCGAATGTCCCAATCGAATAATTAAAACCGGAGAAAACCCGGAAAATTCGGAAATTTCCGTGTTTTTAAAAAAAAATCACAATTCCGACATTTTCTAATGTTAAGAACTGAAACTTTGCACGCAGATAGCTATTTATATGTATTTTATGTGTGCAAAACCCAGATTCTGTCGGACTAACGGTTATTGCACAATCACCATTTCAATTTCTTTCTGCGATATTTTCCAGGAGGGCTTCTTGCTCTTGTGGTTGTCCGATTTACATTTTAAAAACTGAATTGGAAACTAGACGTACACAGCAACAAAACGTTCATCTTAGATTTTCCATAAAATGCAGCGAAATAGGTGAAAAACGGTCGTGAATATGAGTAAAAACGGCCGACCCCGCGAAAGTGGTCGAGTAGTGGGGGAAGACCTGCTACTGAGGGGAAGTTTTTTATATAGGAATAGAACCGGGCTGCGCTTCCCCTCACGAGCTGTCACCGTTTTTACTCATATTCACGACCGTTTTGCAGCTATTTCGCTACATTTTATGGAAAATCGAAAATAAACGTTTTGCTGCTGTGTACGTGTAGTTTCCAATTCTGTTTTTAAAATTTAAATCGGACAACCACAGCAGCAAGAAGCCCTCCTGGAAAATATCGCAGAAAAAAATTGAAATGGTGATTCTGCAATAACCGTTAGTCCGACAGAATCTGGGTTTTGCACACATAAAATACATATAAATAGCTATCTGCGTGCAAAGTTTCAGTTCTTAAAATTAAAAAATGTCGGAATTGTGAATTTTAAAAAAAAACACTGAAATTTCCGGGTTTTTCGGGTTTTTTCCGGTTCTAATTAATCGATCGAGACATTCGACCTCTCATTCTCTTCGTAATTTAATTCTCTACAATTCGTCTATTGACAACATTAAGATTGCTTCATTAGTTTCTATTTTACAAGCAAAGAACTAAAAAAAAAAACGATTGTTTTCTTCTAAATATTGTTCATAACAAATTAAAAATTATGGTCCTCGAGTGGAAAATTATGCCAATTTGATCTACTAACTGTCCTTTATGTAATCGCACAGTCGGTTTCCGGGTAGTATTTATGGCAAATTATGACATTTTTTTGCCCTGTTGCTTGGCCTATTATCAATCATTTAAATCCAATATAATTATTTACATACTTAGGAGACACAAATTAATTATTTCTACTTTTTTACATCAAAATCATTAATAATTAATAATAAGATGTCCATTAAATTCTATTGTCGCGTATTTTTGAAATGAGCAATGCTTTAGAACAACGACAAATCCAAATACCCAACCTAAAAATCAAAAATAATATCAATAATGTTAATAAGTGAGAATACTATTATTATTGAAATCTAATCATAACCACCATTTATAGTAGCTCATTCCATGGCTATCGGGATAACAGATCTTTATGGCCACTTTGTATGAATCAAATAAACTTTTCATATTTATAAGTAGTAATGTATTCCATTTTTTCTAATTCAGCCCCACCTACTTTCATCGAGCGCCCACGCGATCAAAAAGTTGGGTTGAACGGCGTCGTCGAATTTCATTGCACCGCCACAGGAAATCCACCCCCGTCGGTTTTTTGGAGCAAAGAAGGATCGCAATTACTCATGTTTCCAGACACCTCCTACGGCCACATGCACGTAAATACACACGGGACGCTCAGAATTCAAGGCGTCCAACGCGAAGACGCCGGTTTTTTAGTCTGCTCCGCATTAAGTGTCGCCGGCTCCAGCAGCGTCAGGGCTTTCCTTCAAGTAATAAAAAATAAAAAGCAACTCTAACCAGAATTTAATCAAATTTTTTTTAGGTAACTTCGGTCGCGGATCTTCCACCTCCGATAATTCAAGTAGGACCAGCTAACCAAACTTTGCCTTTGCATAGTATGGTCACTCTACACTGCAAAGCATCAAGCCCAGAAGGCGAGCAACCGAAAATTCGATGGCTGAAAGAAGGCAGGATTCTCAGAGGCGACAACATGCCCAGTAGGTACGCAATAAGCTCTTCGGGGACGCTAGATATCGACGGTAAGTCTTAATTTTTCCGTTTTAAAAACCTTCCACAATTTTAATTTGTTTCCCAGATTTGCGCTTGGATGATTCAGCCCTTTACACCTGCTCTGCTACCTCCGAAAGTGGAGAAAGCTCCTGGTCCGCCACTCTTAGCGTAGTCGAAGGTTCAACGATCCCTCTGCACCGCAGTCCCGACCCATCAACTTTTCCACGCGCCCCCAACAAACCTCGAATTTTGAACGCGAGCGAATCCAGCATCAGTCTCTCGTGGGAGAGTGAAAATGAAGAAAGTGGTCTCGTGGGTTACACCGTTGAATACTGGAGTCCGGATCTGCAAACTGGTTGGGTGGTCGCAGCGCATCGCGTTCCCAACCCTTACATGGTCGTCAGGGAATTAAAACCGGACAGTTCTTACGTGTTCATTGTGCGTGCCGAAAACGCGCACGGACTCTCGGCCGCGAGTGCAGTGTCCGCGACGGCGAGAACGTTAACGAATTCACGGTCGGTGCCGCGCTCGGAACTCGACACCGCCAGGGCTATGCTCAGCACTAAAATAGTGGATTTGCACGACGCCCGTCCTTTAACTTCGAGCTCAGTTAAATTGACGTGGACTTTAAGTGCTCCCGATTACGTCGAAGGATTGTACATACGTTTCCGGGAACTCTCCGGCGGAAGTCAAAATTATAACATTCTGACAGTGCTCGATATCGATAGTAAAATTTATGCAGTGACTAATTTAAAAAAATATACGAAATATGAATTTTTTATTTCGCCGTTTTACAAATCTGTGGAAGGACAGCCGTCGAATTCGCGAGTCGCACAGACTTTGGAGGACGTCCCTTCAGCGCCGCCGGATGGTATTACAGCAGGAGTTTTCAATGATACCGCTGGATGGGTACGTTGGACGCCGCCTCCGCCCCAACATCACAACGGGATCATTATAGGGTACAAGCTACAAATTAAAGGAAGTTCCGTTCGATATATGACAATCAACGCCAGTACAACTTCCGTTCTAATTAGTAATCTCACTTCCGGTGGGTTGTATAATGCTAGAGTCGCGGCTCTCACTCAAGCGGGGATGGGACCGTTTTCAAACACGGTTCCGCTCTTAACTGCTCCGCGCACACAAAGCCCTCGGACGCTTGGACCGCTAGTGCCACTCGTACGCCAGACCTGGTTCGTCGTTCTTTTGGCAGTCTTGGCCCTTCTATTTCTTGCAGTAACTGGAGGACTGTTCTATCTAAAAAGGCGTCAATCCTTGAGTAAACAGTTGGGACACTTGAATGTTCCTGTTGTGAACGCGACGCAATTGAACGCAAAGGAAAGCCTTTGGATCGACAGAGGGTGGCGTGCGACTGATTGTGATAAAGATTCGTCTATCCCTTTAGCTCAACCGGCGGATTACGCGGAAGTTGATACAAAAAGTTTATCGACTTTTTACAACTGTAGGAAATCGCCCGACAATCCAACTCCTTATGCTACTACGATGCTTCTGCCCCCTCCGACATGGTCAGAATTGATTCCACCACCTCCCGATCATCCTCCGCCAGAATGCCCTCGCGAAACTGCGCCTCTGCCACCGCCGCGCGGTGGAAGCAGTTGCGGAAGTGGCGGGGGGTACGCGTGTTATGCCGTGCACATTCCTCAGCAGTGCAGGGCTCCAAGAACTGGTTCCTGTAGTAATTGCGACGCTCATTGTTCGCTGGCCAGCGGCAGTTCTGGCCGCCGTTCGACCCGCCATTATCATCCTACGCACAACTGTGATAATAGGGTTTGGGTTAACCACCACTGGGAGGACGGGGACGCCGACGTGGAAACGGACAGACATTCGTGTTCGAGCAGTCACGACACTACGTGTTCTTGCAGCGAGTCGTCTTGTCTATATGCGGAAGCGGGACCTTCGACCGCCAGACCTCCGATACAGTGCCAAATGAAACGTTGCGTGAAATAAAACCGCGCGCGTGACTGTGTTACATATCTGGTGCGGTGAGGTTCTTTCGGCATATCATTGAGTTGGGCCTATTAGTCTTTAAGAGAGTCCTGTTTTCTGCGTTCCCTAGTCGTTTAGATACTTAGTTACCAACTAAATGTGTCTTCCTACAGTTTTTTAACGGACAATAATATGGGTTTCGAATTTGAATTGCATATTTTCGCTTACCAAAGAACTGCCTGCCGACCGTCGAGGTCGTATCCGATTAACTCTATCAGACTGATTCCTATACTTCTGTAGCAATACTATTTCTATTAGAGACCTAGAAGATACATAAATTGTGATTTAGATTGTGGTTAAGTGACTTTGTATATATTAAAATCGTGCGCTTGTAAATACTTTGTTACATAAATACATATACAAGACTATTTGATATTTGTAATTTTTTGTAGAAACGAATATGTAAAATAGTATTATGGGCGATGTAGATATTTATTATTTTTGTTCTGTTATTTATAATAATTGAATCAAATAAATAAGTACTTATACATACATAATATCTTTTCATTTTATGTTAACGAACCGCTTCTTACTAAACAAAATTTTTTATCTACATAGTATAGTAATTCCCCGAAAATTACAAATCCAATTGGCTAACAAAACAAGTAACTTTATCAGATTTTGAACCCGTAACATTTTCAAGCGGGCGGTGAGTTATGGAGGGTGGGAAAACCGAAAATCCTGTAATTTCGAGTTCGCATAAGTCGGGTAATTACTGTACTTTCCTTCATACAATGAATAATAATTTTCTAACAATCTTTGAAACTTTCTTAAAGATTACGTTTAACTTATTCATATTAGATTGAATTATTTTAATTTATATTTTGAAAAGAAGCGGCTGGATAGGCAAGTGATAAGAAAATCAGGCTTTCGTGTGGAAACTCCACATTAGAACCTGGTTCAGTTACCATTCGTCATCGAGATAAAAGTAATGATGTAGAATGATGAAGAAAGAAACAAGTCTTTCACACAACATGTTACTATTGTTTATGTCACAAAGACATAAAGTGACGTAGTCGTGTGACTAGCACGTGCAACTTGGAACTTGAATTTCTATTGGTTACTATAAATTTAGGGCGTTAATCGCATTTACATGGGTGGAAAGAGGTGGAGGGTGAAATAAAGTATGGCGTTAGGGATGTGTCTGCATCGACTCTGTAATCTGTCCACCGGCAAATAAAACTTGATCGATGCAATAAAAATTACTAACACTGCTACATACTTCTATAATTTTTTTGAAACAATTTCAGGGTCAAGCTTGTTCTTTCTACGAATAAAAAAATTGAATCGAAAATAGTATTATGGATCTTAAATTATTGTCATAGAACACGGAGAATGCATTCGCACCATCAATATTTATTAATAAAAGAAAAAGCTACTATTTTAGGAATACTAATATTATTTACTCCATAAAATTTTATTTAATTTCATGGTAACATTAGTAAGAAGATGTGCTTACAGATACCCCATGATACGAGTTATTCAATTTGGCAGCTTCGCGCCTGCACATCTAATAATTTCGGTATTTTTTTTAACAGTGACAGGAAGGAAATGGCCGCACCTTACAAACGCCAATTTGGATTTCATAATTTTATTTGAAATTAAATTTCGTGCAAATATTTGCTACGTACACTTTTGCAACTATAAATTAAGCGTGTACATATTAGTTCAGAATGAATCATCGCCATCTGACAATACAACCTTCCCTAACATTAACTCATTTAAAACTCCACGGGGACACAATTACCCTCAAATATAAGAATACGTCGTTAGTTATATTCACTTTGGGGCTAATAGAATTGACTGCAATTGTTTGTAACTGCGCAATTTAATAGTGCCCTAATTTGACCCTAACATATCTGCGCAAAAAGTATGAAATAATTTTTATCGAGGAATAAAATAATATAATGCTAGTAGTAATAAACAAAAAATTTTATAGGCGATAAAGTTTTCCCTGAAATGATGGTTTTTTATTGCTTTGTCAATTTTTGCCCCATGAATTAATTAAAATAAGTGGCAATAAAATCATAGTACTTCATCTAATGATGACAGAACTAGAAACATTTAAACCAATTGTTGCCTTCAAATTCAAGGTCCTTCGCTAAGTTGACTTTTGGGTGATTATTTTTATTGATGGTAACGGTGTTTTATAAGTACAAGCTATAAAGTAGATAGTAATAAACCAACCAAAAATATTCGGAATGTAGAATAACCAAATAAGTTGTCACAGCATTTTTCTATGATCATAACAATCAATTGATACATACGTAGGTATAATAGTTATTGAAGCTGTTAATGAAAGCGATTAATACTTGAGGCATTGTAGAGATTATTAATCGTATTAGTACCGCGGCAACACATCAGATTTTAGTAAAATTTATCGTTTATTTTTAATGTTTTATGCAAAAAACTATTCAAACTGACCTGCAAGAAACCCGGACAACACCGCTAGGATAGGAACAAAACATTTATCAAAATGCAAGTTTTTATCAATATCAGCTGCCTAAAATCATAATCTAAAAAGTTCAACGCAATAACAGAATTATATTATTATTTAATAGTTCAGTTAAAAGGAAAATTTTACATTAAATAATATACAGTGAGCGGTAAAAGTAATGCAACAATTCGATCAATCTAAAACTGTTAAGTTTTGAAAAAAATTAAAAACAAGTGAAAAGTGTTAAATTCAATTTCACATTTTTGACAATATACATATATACATATTATTTTATTTTTTAAATAGTAACTAATAATTTTTCGAAATGATTTTGATAGATCTTTTACCTATCAAAACGATAAAAATGGCAGGTCCTCATTGTATAAATAAATAATTTTAGTTTTGGTTTGGGTTTGTCTCAAATACGCAGCTGATTCAATTAACCAGTGAATAATTAAGCGGCATCTACTGTATATTCGAAAACCAAAAGTTTTACAAACCCATGCCTCTCTAGCGACATTTTTATATTCACTTTAGTTGTCGTGGCAATTTTTAGTTGAAGCTCGATAATTGAGACTGCAAAATTCGATTGATTGAAATATGCTCGAAAATATGCAATCCACTGCCACACGCGCAAGTTCCTTGCGTGTTTTCAAGCACATTTAAATCTACTTCTGCTAACAGACTTAAGATAATGGCTCAAATAAACGACTGACAACGAGATACCATCTGGTGTTGTCTACTCCTGTCGGTGTTCCATTGTGATTGTTCTCCTGGTCGTACCATCACTAATTCAATATATTTTCCGTACTTTTGGAGTACTTAAATTGTACACACCTGTTAATTGACCAATGTTTTAATCTATTTTATTTTCATCCTAATATTATAAATAATAATAAATAATAAATAATTTGATTTAAATTAAATTTCCTTAGCACAGAACAAATTATTTATCTTATATTTTATTGGTATTAATTAAATGAATATTAGTGAGGGGCATTGAATTTTGTCTTAAGTATTAAAATTAAGTATTGCAAACGATATTATGAGCTCTGATACTCTTTACATCTTTTGAAGAACAACTACTAATTCTAAAATCTTATGGGGCCATCACGTGCTTCAACTAGGCATACTTTCTACGATGGTATTGATAGAGCCTTAAGGACTTCTACCCTATTCTTCCTGTACCGCTGCGGAAGCTCGTTAAGCGTTGTAGAAGAATGAATGTATCACATAGTGTGATAAGTAGGGCAGTGCAAATATTCCTAAGAACCATCAGTGTAAGTTTAGAATTATGACTAAGAAAACACTACAATTAAAACAATACCTTGTTCATTCTTCCAAACAAGTACATAATGCTTTTCGTATTTATACAGAAGTAGTAATTTTTAATAAAACTATTTTTAGTAGACTGTGCAAAGTTGACTTAAGTGCCCACCGACGAACCGTGTGACCATGACTGAAGAGGCAGCACATGATAAGCTGAAAATTATTTAAATTGGAAACTTGATGAAAAATAGATTTCTTTTGAGAAATGAATCACGATTCTCTTTGCAGCATTCTAATATTCAAATTTTAGTTAGGAGAAAACTGGAAAGCGGTATCTTGAACGTAATATGGAGCCATGCATTCCATTTGAAAATGGTTGCGTTATGGTTTGAGGAGACATAATATTCAATAGTCTCCCCAATCTGGTGATTTTAATTAACCTTCCAATGAATACAGAAATATATCCGAATATGTATCTTCTAACAATTGTTGTTGCGTTTTTTCAATAGTATCAAAGAAATTTAATTTGTGTACGTCTGCGTCGTATTAACGAATCACTTAAAACTAACAATTGTATTGAATATGTTTGGGAGAAACTGAATCGACAGTTACGATCTTACAGTCATCCTTCTACAACGTTTAACTAGCTTGCCGAAATGGTATAGAAAGAATACGAAAGAAATTTTACCAATGTGTTTCAAGCATATGTTGGCCCCACAAGATTTTAAAATCACTAGTTGTTATTCAAAAGAGTTATATTTGCTTTGAAATGTGAGAGCGTCAAAGCTCAAAATAACATTACGTTACAATATTTAATTTTAAGGGATGGGGTCTTTTTAGTTAAAGATTTTTCCCATATATGATCACCCATCCCCTTCCGGGTGTTACAATTTCCGTGTCACTGAGTCTAGTTTCGTTTTACTAAAACAATACTTTTCTATAAATAAAACGAAAAACTTTAAATAAAGGAAAAAATTGCATTCAAAATGAAAGTCGTTTATGCAAAACTAAAACATTTTTGCCTGTAATATTTCTACTTCTATAATATACGAGATGCCGTTTCGTTTTAAATTTCATTCCTGTTTGCTCCAAATATAGGCATTACACAGGTCGGTTTTTATTTCCGGTAATATTATAAGGTTACATAGTAGGCGGCATCCCACGTTAGCGAAACATTATTATCCAATTAAAACCGACTTATTAATCCTCTGCATTTTATTTTTGAAACTATACGCAAAAACAAGTTTTAATTAAGCTAAATACAAAATTAAATTCTTACACCGTTCGATGAGAAGCACCGTAATTAGGAAACTTTTAAAATTCAAACTTTTTCTTTTCTATTCTGCAATATCTAATGAGTTTGTGAAATTACGAATTAATAACGTAGCGGAATCGCCCCCCTATCGTTTGAAATTTACAGCGCCGATTAATATCCGCATGTATGCAGATAAGTTAATTACAATCTCGTTACGTTTATTAATAAATGTGTATTTTACGGTCTCGTGCGAGTAACAAAAAATCCTCTCGTTAACTGAAATTTATTTCGAATAAGGCTTTTTTCTTAATTGTCGCGGTTCGCTTTTCATTACTTGGACATCCTTTTAAGGCTGAACCGCTTGCATGTTGCCGCGTTCGCGTATGAGCGGATCCGTTTTCCGTACTTGTAATTTAATTAAGTTGAAGAGTTATACATTAAAGTGTCGCCGACGTAACGACGTTCTCAATGTATGCAAAGTGATCCTTATTATGTTCTTGTCTCGGCAAAAGGAAAAAAACCCGGAAATGCTAATTTTCCGATGTTTAATCGTTTTCGGTATTAAAATACGAAATTACAGAGTGCGACGTCGTAGTTTTTAATGGTTTATTAACATAATTAAAAGCTTGAAGGGATTCGTTGCGAGCAACTCCATATTAGGTGTCGAAGCTAATTTAAATGAAAAAGTTGCTCCATATATCAAAGCGACACGTCTGGAAAATCACTTTATTTGAAACATAATTCTGAAATGTATTTTCCTACGGAACGTGGATTTTATTACTTGTAACAAGTTTAATTGTGTTCCTTGTTTTAACGTATAATTATAATTGAAACTCTTATGCTGTAACGATTTTCTAGTTGATTTAACATTCAAGTTTGCATTGGCTTCCTATTTGCCTACTTTTAATGACTGGTGGAGTACAATTCAAATTGTACGGAACGGCATTTCCAGAACCAGTTAATATTATCACAATGTAATAACCAAGAAATTTGAATAAACACTAGTTACAGTAGATACAACATACTTGTTCAAAAATAAGAAAAAAAGAACAGGGTGAATGGTCGCCCATGGCCAAATACATTATATTGGTTTTGTTGTTTAACAAGTTTCTAATCAAAATTTATATTAATTGTGAAAACTGAAAGTCGCAAGAACGATGACCAAACAAATTTAATGCGTTTGGTGGCGCTTGCAAATATAGAAATATGTACAATATATGTAATTAAAATGTTACAGAGCTTCGAAGTTATGTAGATGTTATGATACTTGAAAATTAATGGGAAATAACAATTCAACCAAATTGATAAAAGAGGGAAGTAACATCAAATCAAAGGGTGGGAATATGCATACTTAATTTCTTAACTGTCTGTCTGTCCGAATGTGACTGTCAAGTGAACTTTAACAATAATTTTTGAATGAATTGACCTATTATACAAGGTGATCCAAATTGAATGAAGGTTCGTTATTCCGCTACGGTTGGATTGTTATCAATAAGATTATCAATAATGCTTATAAGCGTATGCTGTTTATTAAAACTTTCATCACGGTATTTTTTAACTGTCATTATTGACGTTGTTGTGTTCTCTCAACTATTTCTTATTATTATTTCTGTAATTTCCATAAAATCAGTTTGTTAAGTGTTTTTGTGTAAGCAAACATAATTATTTATATCATTTAAAACGTTGTAATATTTTTTTTGTATACAAGGTGATGAAAAAAGGCGCCCACGATTGATATTGGAACAATGCTTTCTGTCGAAACATCGTGGAAATCATCACAAAAGTGGTCTAAGTAGATTCTATTTAAAATTTAAACAGTTTATCTAAGAGCACAACGTGGCAATAATGCACATATTTCTTTTTCTAAAGTAATATTGCATTCAGGTACTTCTTGTATCTAAGCAACCAGTACTAACAGATACTGTCACTTGCATAAGATAAAAAACTGTCAAGTTGACATGACTTTTATTATTTCAAACGAATTTAATGTTAATACACAACAAGAAGATAATTGTTTGAATTACATTTTATAGTAACTGCTCTAATGTCTCCCTTCGACTTCAATGCACAATATTGCTCTTTGAATTAAGTTTTTCTGTACCAAAATACACCGGCCGACAACCGGTGAACCAGGCATTTATTATCAACAGTAATACATGATATGTCACTAAATATAACTGTTCCATCAGATCTCTAAATTCTGTTAAATGACCGACAACAGGTACGTTCACCCTATCAGACAAGTTTTTGTTTAAACCCAATAACACAGAAAAAGTGACGAACTACAAAAAATCCCAGGAAGTAAAAAGCATCAGTGTTCACGCCAATAGATGCAGGCATCAAAAAAAAGAGGGACTAACAAGATCGACTGGAGTTCGTAAACCGGAACTACAAAAAAGGTATCTTTTCTTTAGTCGCACAATAACACTCATTATGCAAGTCGTCTTAAAAGAACCACATTGTAAGCATATTTCGATAGTTATTCATGCATGTACTCACAAAAGCAGAAGCAGTGATAGTCTCGAATACTCTGTTATTTATGGTCTCATTTCTTGATATGTTATTTCTTACGACTACGATTAATGATATGGCAGAAGAATCATAAATAACAAAGCTGCATTACCCGTAGGCGGATTAACATTAAAGATTGCCACTGTTACCTCTTAGAAGCACGTATTAATCAGAGGTTGATAAACGCGCACTATTGTAATGAGATCCCGGAAAATGCACAAGCCATGGGCGGAATGCGAATCAATAAGTGCAGTAATAAGTACGAACGTGCGCTCGAATCACAAAAAAATTTAGAATAGCTGCTTTAGAAAGTTTCAATCCGCAACTGGATGCGCTGGAGTTTATTTATCGTCCATTAAACCGCATACATGATTACTCCATATTGAAAATGATATAGTGGAGATTAGTGTCCATTAGAGTGATTATAACAATTATGCGTTACAGCCATGAAATTTAGATGACATACACATTAGGGATACACATAATTATACTAGTAATAGATTAACGAGATTAATTATACGGATGTGCACTTATTGGTAATTAGTGTCGTTGAAAACGAAATTTTATGCTCAGCGACCATTTAGCATTCACTAAAAGGCTTAGAAGACGGGTTTGAAACGTTTCTCTTTGATGCTTAGAGGGTCTGAATTATTGTGGAATTTAAAATTGAATTAAAAAAGTTTCTTTTCTACATTTGGCATTACACTATCTATATAAGCTGTTTTAGGTTTCGGCAGAGCACAGCCCCAAAAATGCAACATTTATTTGTAACCATACTGAGAAAATAACTTGCACGCAGGGGCGTAGTATCTGTGCTATTTTTTCAACTAAGTAAAAACAAAACCTTTGGAAAAGAAATGTAATCAATATATTTTGTGTTTTGCTTAAAAAATGCAAAATGCTTTGAAAGGTGAACGTGTCGATTATGTTAAAGTATATTCCAACGCTTCTCAAATTATTCCTCGCCGCTTAGATTTAAGCATTAATTTTATTTATTATTTTTTCTACTTTGGTATCATAAGTGAATCTTTGTGAAACTAAAAGTAGTGTCGCAAAGGAACTTTTTGTGAAATTGTTTTGGTAGTTTTTGTGATACGTATTTAGTTGGTGTTGATGTAATAGCATGCTGGCCGGCGTCCGGCATCTCTACCGAGTTTCTATCAAGGTCAAGCCAAGTGTACAACTTAATTCTTCCATTACTGTTTCACAAAAATATTAAACTCGAGATTTTAAATTTTAAATTTTAGTTGACATATGACACATGACAAATATCAACACAACCAAGTACCTAATGCTAAAAATCCCTAGAATATTTAGAAAGCTGAATTTTCAAACTTTCATAAAACTAAGAGCACCAAAGTAGAAAAAATAGTACATTACACTCGTTTTATAAGACGTATTGTTTTACTCGTAACATTGGAGCACTCCTCGCTTCGCTCGCACTTACCCGTATCGTCTTATAAAACTTGTATAATAATATACTAATTTTCTACTTTGGTATCATAAGTGAGTTTTTGTGAAACTAAAAGTAGTGTCACAAAGGAACTTTTTGTGAAACGGCTTTTTTTTTTTTACTTATTACGTTGGTATTGCTGTAATAGCACGCTGACCGGCGTCGGGCATCTCTACCGAGCTCCTGTCAAGGTCAAGTCAAGTGTACAGCTTAATTCTTCCATGACTTATTTACAAAAATATCAAACTCGAGATTTTAAATTTGAAGTTTTAGTTGACATATGACACATGACAAATACCAACACAATATTTAGAAAGCACAATTTTCAAATTTTCATGAAACTAAGAGCACCAAAGTAGAAAAAATAGTATATTACACTCGTTTTATAAGACGTATTGTCGCACTCATGACATTGGAGCACTCCTCGTTTCGCTCGTCGTGCCCCAAACTTATTCGTGCGACAATAGATCGTCTTATAAAACTTGTATAATAATATACTATTAGAGGTTTGTTTTCCGAACTGGGAACACTTTGTCCAGTGACAGCCAATTTGACAGCTGACATTTGAACAACGGTTGCAAATTGTGCAAATTTATTGCGAAAACCATGATTCAGTTCGAGAAACTTACCATGCGCTACATCCATTTTACGGTCGACATAATCGTCCACCTAAACAAGTAATTCGAATAGCCATGGCTTGTTGTCGCACTAATCCATATATGATAATACATATCCGCAGAGACGTTGCGTCGTACAGTACGCACCTAAGAAGTTGTTGCTGCTATGGAGCGTAGCATTGAGGACAACCCGAATGAGTCGATTCGCCATCGTGCACAGCAATTGAAGCTGTGTCCATCCACATTATGGAAAATTTTGTGTAAAAATCTTGGTTTACGAGGTGACAAGATCCAGCTTGTGCAAATATTGGGGCAGCTTGACCATCGTGTTTTGTCATACGTTCGGTGAATGGGCTGAAAACAAGGTTGCTCTTCATCCTTATTTTCATCACAAAATTTTGTTCAGAGATGAGGCTCATTTTTTGTTGTCAACAAGCACAATTGCCGCATTTGGAGCGAAGAAAATCTACAAGCCATTATTGAGACGCCGGTACATCCATAAAAAGTCACTGTTTGGTGTGCATTATGGGCTTAAAAATGATGCCGGCTAGACTATTACAGTAAATGGAGCGCGCTACAGATCCATGGTTACTGACTTTTTGGTTCCCCAATTGAATAGCATTTATGTGGAAGAGCTGTGCTTTCAACAAGAGGTCGCAAAATGCTACACAGCACGTGCCACAATCAATTTATTGAAGGAAATATTCGATGAGTGTATAACTTCGCGTAATGGACCTTTGAATTGAGGAGCTAACATTCAATAACCGACATGTCCAAAATCAATTATTTTGGTAAATCGACAAAAACTATACACACAAAAGTAAGAGATACATTTTAATTTTGCAAAAGCAAAAATGTAGGTGATTGTTTTGTATATGATTATGGTCACTTTTGAAGTATATACTTTTTAAATTGTACAGCCTAGAGAGAAAAAAATAGACATGTGGGTTTTTGTTTGAACTTGTTATGGACATATCGGCTTTTGAACGAAACAAGGTTGAAACTAATGAGAAGAAAGGATTTGAACTCAGAAAAACTTTTATTAAACTTAATCATTGTTTTAACATAAGGAAGAAAATTTTGCACAATTTTTTTAAATATGAAGGCCACAGTCTTCGTCTAAGCAGTTGCATTCATCTTCATCATCTTCATCATCCTCTGCTTCTTCTTCGTCATTTTCATTGTTAATTTCTGGAATTTCTTCCAGTAGTTTTCTATAAAACTCCAGTTCTGGTAGATCTTGCCACTTCTTGTCGTGTATAATGTTTTTCTAGCAATTCTCTAACATCTTTTAATTTTGCAGGTTTTATTTTATTTTTGGTTTCCAATCTTCTTAAATTCAACGCGGTTTCTTTTTTCCCGTTTTTTACCAAAGGTGCCTGATTTTTGTTTTTCTCTTCAAAATGGTAAAATACGCTGGCAGTAAAATGAATAGTATTGTGTTGTCCTTTTCTAGTTTTTTCTATTTTCTTTAAGAAAATTCTTTTCTGGCTTTGCATGTCTTTGATTTTCCTGTAGATGTTCTGGAGATCTTTGATGTTGTACACTTGCCAATCTTCCCCTAATTTTCTCACAACACCTACTGTTTTGTAAATTTCGTCGTATTGGTCCGCTGTAATGATAAAAGTTTCTTTTTTTAACTTCATTTCCACTCTGCCAAAAGCTCTATCTGCCGGCAAATAGGTATGTCCACGTACAGGAAAAACCATTTCTACATTCTTGATATTTTTGGGAGATTCTCGTAACAGCCAGTACGCTAGAATGTGTACGATGTGGCAATTTTTATTTTGTCCCCCACATCCATCGCAAAATAATCTGATTGTTTGAATATTTTCGTCAAAATTAGAAGAACGAATATATATCAGAAGAGCTGAGCCGACTTCAACAGCACCCCAAGCTGTTTTGTGCTCGGTCCAAGTGAAAAATATAGGTTGCTTTGAATCCATACCAACGCAGCAAAAAGAATAGTAACTTATTTGCCTTGTATAAAAGGCTTCTCCAATAGGGGTTTTTGGCAGTGGATGTACCTGCTGAAGGTCAAAACAGGCGGTGTGTACAGTAGGTTCTTGTTTTTTTGCTAATTTGTAGAAAGCCCTTGCTCTTAAATTGTGAAGTCGGTGTTGGGCCATCAATGTACTTTTCTTTTGTTGATCATTTGTTTGCTCAATCGAGTGTTTTAAGTTGAGGCAAGTTGAGCAAGTATCACAAGCTGGAGACTTAAATCCAATATTAAAATCTTTAACAAACACTCTCCTAAACATGGAAGGAGATACTTGATATTGTTGTTTTCCCGTTTTGTGGCTCTTTTAACTTTTTTCCGCGAACCCATGTTTATGTCAGAAACTAGGGTATCCATGTTGCTAATTATGAAATAATGCACACTTTAATTACCACTATCTATTACTTTTCAACAACGGTGTTTACCAAATACTGGACATGTCGTACTTTGATTGCATTTCACCAAGTGGATATCTAGATACTAGTGGACATGTTGTTTTTTGATAAAATTTGCGTACAAAAACCCGTTTGGATGTGTAGGATTTTGAATGAAACTCTTACTTTTGCAATGCTGTAACTTTGGGCATTTGCGATTTTCACTGAATCTGAGTCAACCAATCGACGCAGATGGTGGTTTTTGTTTGAATTTCATGTATAACTCAATTTCGTTGAAAAGGGACATATCGGCTTTTGAATGTTAGCTCCTCAATTGGCCTCCAAGACCATGTGATTTAACATCTTTGGACGCCTTGGAAACCAACATTCACCGCGTTATTGCCGGTATGCGGCTTTACTTGCTCGAAAAGTTATGAGTTTTATGTGTTTAATTTAATTTTATTTTAAAAAAACACCTTTACTTTTACATACGCTACAAGTCTTCCATCGCAGAAAAAGTGTGAGAAACGATGATTTACTGTACAGGGTGTTGTAAGGTTTACCGCCGGTGGCAAAGTAGCCCTTGAACATAGTTTGTCAATTTTCATAAATTGCATGAGTAATTTTATATTACTAAGGGCCGGTTTGTCCAGCTAAGGCACGTATCTGCCAATTTAAAATGATCTGTCGGCTAAAGTGTTTATCAATGTAGTTTACTTTTCAGTCCTAGAACTACAAACTAAATTTTCCTGTTTATGTTACCGTGATTAAAACCAACACTTTCAATTACCGCATTTAGAAGATAAATGTTATTTAAAAAGTTCATTTTGACTGCAACTTTTAGTTTTCATTCTAATGTTACTGCAAATGGAATTTTTAACTCCAGCAAAATCATAATTTAAACTGATAGGTTCTAATTGAAATCAAAACATTTCCACTGTTCTAGTTTTTGGTATTAAAATCGATTCATTTTTTTGTTATTGATAATATTCTGATCCAACAGTCTGGTTTTATAAAAGAAAGTTTGATGGTAAATAGAAATGAACAAAATGCTTCCTTGATATAATCTGAGTTATTGTTGATGCGGAGCTCACGATAATCCAAAAAGTTCATATTTAAAGTTATTTATCATAACAAATTTGTCTTTACGGCTTCATTAGATCATTAAAGCCGGCCCACGTCAACACTCAAAAGGGATCAACTTAAGCAGTAGCCAGGATTTTAATAATACCACACTTATGAAACGAAATATAATCATCAATAAACTACTTAAGTGTAATACTCGAAACACGTGTCCAACGGCTCTTGAAAAAGTACTCGGAATTCGTAATCATTCACCTGCGGACAAATTAAAAATGCCATCGGTTCAAATGACTTTCCACATAAAATTGCGCAATAAACAAAGTCTCGCCGATCATAATTTTCTCGAAAACTAGCTTAACCGCATACCTGCAAATTTTTAAGATGACACAATCAGAAACGATGAAGTCTTGCATACTTTACCTTTCGCGGACACAACTTCTTATAAATAAATCCGAACCTCTCAATGGAGCTGTAAAAATTTAAAAAGCTCGGGAGGTGAAATTTACTGGTTTAAAGAACCGTAAATACACAAACAAGTCATTATTAATGAGGCTTGCAGGACAGTGACCGCTCGATTATGCATTTCTAACGACAGGGACAAATAAAAATGAATTTTTTATGGTAGAAGAGAAATAGTGCTAATGTTAAACTAGACGTCTGTAATTTTAAGTCATATAGGTAAAATTAACTAATCATAAATTAAATGACTGTGATTACAACATAACGATTATGAATTACATCAAACTCTATAATTTATTCCCAAGTTTAACGATAATATTTCAGTCATTTGTTGTTAGGCATTTCCTGACTGTAAATTATTATTCGCAAATTATAAATAGAATCGAAAAATTGCGGAGCGTTATTAAACGGTATTATTTATACTTAAACATAATACTAATACTTAGTTGTTCATTAAATTCTACTTAAATGAGGGTTCATTCTTCCATGTCTAGAAGATTACTTTCTGGTGAACATAGTCGGATTATACATCCCCACACTTATTTAAACCCTCATAAAATGCCACTTTAAAATAATTACATCGTTCTGCGGAAGTTATTAATAAGGAACAATAAACTTATTTTGGAAAATATACGACCGGTGCATTTTCGTCCGAGCTTTATGAAAGCGTAATCCCTGGGGAATCCGGCAAAATGAAAATTATTAGAGCAAAGATCAAATACTTCAGTGGCTGTATCTCCTCGCAAATCGCAAGTCTGGTTTTAAAATTATCTTGCATACAACTCATACATACTAGACATCTTTGAGGTAAACTGATATTGCTACAACGAGAGGTGCAATCTAAAGTCGTTTCTACCTTAATCCGGAGATTGTACGGGATAACATAAATATTTAAAAAACGAATTATACTCTAACACGTTATCATACAATGCAATTTTATGGGCTTATGAAGTGAAAACATAAGTCATAATTTTCTCACCCTACACATACACTCGACACCTTTCCATTAATAATGTGTTATTTTACAAACTTTCAGAAAACTTGTGTATTTTTCGGGTTTTTGTTGTAATATGTAGTTGAGGTTATTAATGGATGAATAAAAGTTGTCCGAAAGTCTAGAAAAGATTCGTTACTTTATTTCAAGCGTTCTTTTTGATACACGCGAAAAATTATTTTATTCAATTCTTCCAGTTAAAGTTGTATTTTATCTACTTCTCTCTTACCAATAACGATTTGTTTACAGCCCATGTTTGGTGATTAAAAACCACAAACCTTCGTAACAAATTTATATGTACTATTTATTTGTTCCAAATCTACGATTACTAAAGTTTTCAACTTATTGGTAACAAATTATAATCGTAATAATTAATTAAATAATAAGAATTCAATAAAGTTTTGTATAAATAACCATTTGACACTGCAAATTAGAACATAATTCTTTAAATATTAAATTTGTTTTTAATATAGAGTTGTATTATTCATATTCACGAAGATGCATTTTGGAGATATTTGATTCTTTCGGTGTTTCAAATGAAGTCTATTATATGTGTCAAGCACTACACATTGCCGTAACTATAAGTTCTTAATGGCAAAAAGTAAAAGTAAAGTGAAATTTTTGAAGTCAAAAATTGCATTTTGCAGTCACTCGTCATTTGTAGTTGCAGAAGAGTTCTGGTTATCCGAGTGAAGATTACCCGAAGTGCGTTTGAAAAAAATACTGGTTTGCATCAAAAGTTGTCCGAATTATCTGAGTATGAAACCTGGAATTCCACTATTTATACAGGGTGATCTTAGTTGTATGACAAATTTTAGCAGATGAAAGCTTACGCAATTTAAAAAAAAACGTAATATGACAATGGAGAAGAATCTTTTAAAACTTTTAATCACAAAAAGGTCACAAAACTAGCGTTGATCGTGACAAAACAACGGTTATTTGTGTCAAAAGGTTTAATATTCTGAATCAACTATGTATTCATTTACAACTGAGGAGTATGTAATATCGTTTTGCCATATTGAAATAAGCAATTTAAGAATTGATTAAATCATCACTTCCCAAACAAATAAGTTGGTTATCGTGGTTCAATACAGTGGTCGCCATAGTCCCCGGATTTAAATCCATTGGACTATTTTTTATGCAAATAGATCAACTATTCAGATCTAACATGCCGCTGCCAACATAAAAAATGACCCAAATATGACATGACGACTTACTTTATCTCTGGTTCGTCGATGCGAAGCTTGTAATCAAGCCGAAGGAGGACATATTAAACATTTGTTATAAATTTTGGCATGTTAAGCTTTTATTCAGGTTTGTTGTTGTTCGAGTTGTGGCTACACTGTAGGATTTTGTGAGTTTTCCGGACAGAGCACATTACAAACTTTGAAATTTCTCGAAGAATGCAAAAGCAGACAGAAATATTTAGTACAGCGGAAGCCCGGAAACTCGAATATCTGGGTCATATCGTGCGAAACGCCAATAGATATCAGCTTTTACAGAATATACCGTGCTTTATCTTAAATTTGATTTAACTCAAAAAGTAATAATTGCAAATATTAATGCTACGGACAATTTGACAAACTTTGAAATAAAAAACCACACATTGAAATTTTTCCCAAAATTCTTTATTTTACTTTTTTGGGTTCAAATAAAAATAATTTGAAAACTTTGTAGCACTAATCGAAAGAGTAAACTTCAACTGATGTAACATGTAAATTGCATACTTTCCCCTCAATTTTTAATTGGTATTATAGCCGCGGCGGTAAAACTTAACTCACTCTGTATAGGTGTCTTCTTTTCCATCTGCCACTAATGTCAGCTTTACTTACAATTAGTACCTAAACGTAAAGTGAAATTAAGTTTTCATTGATTTCATGTATTTAGGTATAATCATCTTAATTGAAATTTTTCACTCACTTAACTAAATACTTAGGTACAATTATCGATTTTATCGTTTTTACGTAGGTATGATTTTATGTCATTCTTAATTGAAGTAGCGCGCTCTGTAGCTACGCTACGATAAGACCACCTCGAAGTCTGGTTTAACGACTGAAATAACAGAAGAATTTTACATTTAGTAATATCCAAATGGATTTGATTATTAATGACTGACTGCAAAATAGCAAAACAGACTGGAATGCACATATTCGGCGCATGGCCGATACAGGAATTATGAAAGTAACACGAGACCAGCTATCGTCAGGAAAAAGAAACACCGGAATGTTTCGAAAACATTGTAGGATTTACTTTCAAAACAGACAAGAAACGCGATGAAGAACAGAAATTTTGCCTGTGTAAATAAAGAAAAAAGGAAGAAAAAAAATGTAGTACATTTTGATTTTGATTCAATTAACTACTAATCCAAATAAGCGATTTGTACTATATTACAGAAGATCAGTGTAGACCTTAATCATTTTTTATCGGTAAAGGAGCATTGTACCGAGCGTGTTTTGCTCATACATATTCTGTTTTATGTAAGTAGCTTTCAACTAAATTGTTTTGATGTATGTAACCAAATACAAATTAACAAAATTAGAAGCAGCTTTTCTAATTAGCTTTAATAATGAATTAGAAGAAAATTATTGTTATTAAAAAACTTGAAGTTTTCCCAAATGAAATCTTTGAATTATTTATTGCAGATATGTTGTATTTACATTAGACTTATTTGAGTAAATTTTTAGATTAAATCGCTGAACTCTTCGCTTTATTCAACAAATAATTAGCCCGAATTCCCAATAATTCTTCCAATAATTTTAAAGCTTATCTTATCTCAGCCATTTTCACATTTATTTTAAAAGAAACTCCTTTTTTATTTTTTCAGCAAAGAGAATTATGTTACACCACTTTCTCTATCGTGCTGCGTTTGAAACGATAAAGAACCCTTCCTCAAAATTTACATTTACGACGATCTCATCATCCGCATGTGTTGATTACACTTTGTTCTTGCTGTACATCAAAAAACAAATTTTTTTTCGCCTAATTTCATCATACAAAATACAGATTAGGGAAATTTAGCAAGTAACTTTCAAGAGAGACACCAGGGAAAAGATAATTGAAACGTGAGAGTGCTTTTTGCCTGTAAAAAGATATAAACCGTGAATAACAGATTTTTCCTTTTTTGAAAGCTAAAAAAATTCAAACAATAGCGGGCCACGATTAATAACTGGAAATAAACGCATTATACTTTTCATAATAACCGGAATACACTTTATATTGTCTGTGACTATCATGTGAACACGCTAATAGAATTTTTACAGCGAAATTTATACTTATGAATAAAGGGAGTCAATTGCTTACCACCGCCTCACAATTTATTTTAATCAATCGAAAATCACGGCTATTCAGCTTTTTATGGTCACTAATTTGAAATGCTGGTATCACAATAAACATGATCATGAGGTTTCTTGTTTAAGCCATTAATAACATAATTTTTGGTTCCTCTGAAAGACCTTGAAAAGTCCCAATTGACTATAATCTTAAGATATAGGAGTATTAGTTTTTGAAAATATATTAATCAAAGATAATTAACTTTCGACTTTTATTAGAATTCCTTTATTATTTTGAACCTCAACTTACATTCAAAATTTCTTAAAAGTAACAGATTGGCATAGAAGAAAATATACCGATTTTTTGTTGTTTGCAGATATGTTAAGTATTTTTAAATAAATAACTTCTTTATTCCCCGAAGGTTTTTAATTAATTCATTAAGTATCAGAACTTAATTTTCTAATCTGCAAAACTTACTTAAATAACAACTGAAAAAAAACAATAAGTTATAGTTCATCCTTCAAATCATTGTCATCTTCATCTTCGTAAGTAGGTATCAGCGCATCCATCTCATCCCACGGCTCAATTGTCAATATTTCAGGGAGCACCTGAACGTTCAACGCAATGGTCGGCGCTCGTCCGTACGTAATATCCCTCAGAAACTCTTTAATTCCATCATTCGAAAACGATCCCCTCAAAATAGAATACTTTATTTTCTTAATGTTCACCACCGCCATCGCTGGATAACCCGTTCCGTTGATCTCCAAACACTCTTCTAAATTCGGTTGCGACCTTGCTTCAAACCAGATCCATCCCCATAAATTCTTCTTGTAACTTATACTCACATTTTTCAGAATATCCAAATAATTGTTACGGCACTCGCTTTGGCAGTCCAAAATGTCGGGAAGAACCGAAACCACACAAACGGTTTGTTTCTCGCATGCTCCCTTTAGAGATTGCTCATCGATCACTTGCATTATTTTTGGGGTCGGTAGGTATTCCACGAATCTATCTATTGCCCAATTGACAATATCGCTAGACATTCTATCCCCGGTGTAATCCAAGGGCTTCTCAAGTACAGGGTTGAAAAGTTTAATGGTCGGGTATCCATCGATTCCGTAGTACAAAGCTTTGGAACTGTGAACCGTTCCGTCCAAAACACCAACTCGAACTTTGTCGGCAAGTTCAGCAGCGACCTTAATCCATTCTGGTGCCAATTTTTTGCAATGTCCGCACCAAGGCGAGTGAAACAATATCAGCCAAGTTTCTTTCGAATTGACAACCGATTCATTAAAGTTATTTTCGGTCAATTCGATAATATCTTTCGATTTTCTATAACTTGAAAACTCGCCTCCTAGTTGAGCATATGCCTTGCTCCTCAACGCCGTTAAAACTACATCTAACAAATCACTAGCCCTGCGTTGACCTTTGTACTCTTGATTCTTATTATCTTCGAATAACAGCACGGTGGGAAAGCCGCGAATGTGAAAGCGCTCCGCTAGAATTTTTTCTTTGTCTGCGTTCACAGCTCCAACTTTGGCAATACCTTTTAAAGCATCAGCCGATTTTTGGTATTCAGGGGCGAAATTCTGACAGTGGCCGCACCAAGGAGTGTAGAATTCGATCACCCAGATTTCGCTGCTGTCTTTTACCAGTTTGTCAAAATTATCGGCGTTCAACTCAATCACGTTGGAACTCGATTGGTAGAAAGCGAAACTTTTTATGAACAAAGATAATAAGATTATTACGACCTCAAACATTATTAAAACCTTTCGTTTGAAAAATAATTCGAGTTAAAGTCAAAAAAGTTGTTTATCCAGTTGTTATGGTGGCGCTTTTTAAAAAGTCGATTTTTTCGCTTAGGCTGCTCGACTCGAATGTACAACGAAAACATTTAATGCAATATTATCAAGTCTGACGTAAATTATATTCAGACAAGTTGAGTATGTTCATTTAAAATAAATTAACTTCACACGTTTGCGAAAAACGCACGGATGGATTAACATATTATGAACAGTTTACTTATTAGCTTAATTGAATGAGGCATTAATAATAGTATATTATACATTAAGGTGGAGAAGTGTATTTTCATAACCTGAGGGCTGCGTTTAGATCCTGAGGCGCGCAGCGCCGAAGGATGTAGCGCCCAAAGGTTATGATAATACTTCGCCGCTGTGATGTATATACAATTCTTTCTGCTAGTAGTAATACAGTCGAACTCCTCTATAGTGACCTCCCCTATAATGATTTTCTCAGTAGTGATGTTTTTATCAGGAACGTGCATTTTTGAACGTTTTCCATATAAAAATACCTCTATATTATGATGTTAAGTCTCTATATAGTGATTATTCTTTACGAAAGGTTTCGATAATAGAAAATACAATGGATGTATTCAACGTCTGGTTCTTTTCCCAAATTCCGACTACCTAAAAAATCCTTACAAGAATTTCTTACAAAATCCTTAAGTACTTATGGAAATTTCCATTTTTAAAAGTACATCAACTTTGGACAGATTTTTTCATCAATAAATACATGTTATGTAAGTATTCAATTACATATGATGAAAATCTGTATTGTACTGTGTGTATTTGTAAATAAACAAATATCTTTTTCAAACATAATTATTCTTAGTTTTTTGTTTTGAATATCGATTGGTTTTTAAAGTGATTACCAAAACTGTAAAATTATACTTGAATTCTATATAGTTAAGTTTCTCTATAGTGATGTTTTTTCATGGCTTTTCGAACATCACTATAGAGGAGTTCGACTGTATTTGAATTATTACAAATAATTATCAAAAAAAATATAATTTTTGTTTCCATGGCACGGCAATTATTTGCAAATATGTAATTTCTTGACATAAAACGCCCATTTTATGGTATGGTAATTATAGATTATAGACCGCGGGTTTTAAACTTTGTAAGGGGATTAAATACATTATTCTTCGCGAAAAATACAATGGACCACTCCGTATACCATCTTAGATACAATTCCTCTACTTAAAATATTCTTCAAACATGTGACAAGTAAATACAGTAAAACCCGAAAAAAGAACCACCTGGTTCCCAATAATGTTAATAGAGTATAACGTATAAACGAATATTTTTGTAACAGATGGTAGCTAGTTACGTTAAAAAGTACCAAGATTTTTCCTAAGTAAATTTTTTATGAGCAAAACATGTTTGAAAACGATAATTTATTTATCTGATGTCATTTCATGATTAAGTTTGTGATGCTTGTAGTGGTTGTTCCGTTTGAAATGGAAATGTTAATGTGAGCTGGCGAAATAAAAATGAAATCGATTCAGATACGGTTAGTTTTTGTCAATTAGTTACAGTTAGATGCTTGAATTTACTATAACGATTCAATCAGTTATGTTAATTATGCATTTTCTATTCAATCAAGAGTTCATGCAGAAATGTTCCACAAACAGATGTAGAACTACACAGGAATTTAATTAGCTCTGTTTACTAAGGTTTTGTCCGTTAATGTGGTTTGGAAATGTGCCTTCTGAACCGTTAAGAATCGTGAATACTTGCAAAATACACCCGAATCATATCCAATTATAAAAGCGAACAAAAATAAAGGAAGTGAAATCGAATAAATGAATATTCCGTTAAAAAGTTATTCTGAAACTCTTCATATTAAAAAGTTTAACTTTCGTCCGGAATTTTCTAAAGCTTTACGGTAATTTAAATTGAATTAATTTTTATTTTAACGCGATTCCTTTCTTGTTCCCTCTTAAAGACGTACTAAATTTTTAAGGATATGTAAATTAAGGATTGCTGAAATACGAGAACGACGTTTAAAATTGTAAATTTTTCATCATTTACAGTAAATTCGACGCGAAAAAAGGAAACACTCTGCTATTAATGGATCGTTTCTTATGGACGATCATAATTTATGGCAGTAAGAAATCAAGCAAAAGATTATCATTCCATACAATAGAAAATCTCATAAATATTTAATAAGTGTTATTTAGAGTGTGTTTGTTGTATTGATTTCTTAGAAAATCCATTCTTTCCAAGAATATCTGGCCCGACTTCAAATTGTTCTATCTAAAGATATATTTTACAAGTATTGAAGTTACCAAAATAATGTTTTTGTAATCAGAATTTATGAAAAAAATTGTAATTTTATTTTTTCCAAATATCAAATTTTACCAAACAAGGTAGGTAAAAATAAAATAGTGTAACCTTGATCTACCGATTTTAAGTACAAAAAACGATACATGCGGGAACATAAAATAAAATACAGTCGAACTCCTCTATAGTGACCTCCTTTATAAGAATTTTTCTCTATAGCGAGGTTTTTGTCAGAAACGTTCAATTTTCCATATTATGTTGCATATATAAATGATTCTATATTATGACGTGAAACCTATATGCCGCATCTTTCCGGATAATCGAGAGTCTACTGTATTTACAACATAGTATGGAGTGCATTCCAAATGTATTGTTCTTTATGTTGAGTAATACCGTTCTCCCAGGTAAAAGTATGGATTTCTATTTTATGAGTTTAGGGTTTTCTCGAAAAAAATTATCGATCGAATAATTTAGATTGAAAGTTTGAACGAATAATATACGAGAAAACGATAGCTACGGAAACAATGTTTTTGCTTAATTTATATGGAGTTTCTTCGAGACTGTATGATTTTGACGATACATACGGGAAAGCGATCATTTGAAGATGTTCTTGTGTATACCGAGTGTCTCTGAAATGAGTTCATTAATTTTAACCACCGATCGAACTTGTCAAGAAGAACAATATCTTTATATATGAATCTTTCAAACGTTGCATATTTTTTTATTTTCTCTTTATTATTGCCTATTTTATTTTTGTGCGATGATCTTAAATTCTTTCTTGCTTGCATCTTATACATATCACTAGATGATTTTGTGGTTTTTAATCGGATAACTTCAATTTTAGCATTGATTAACTTTAAAATTATTTTGTTGTTACACATTTTTTTCCCTATGAGATGAGATGAGATGGATTTTCTTGCGATGCATTTGTTGGGTAAATTGATTGCGACAGAACGTGTAAACTATTTTGAATTCATTTACATTAAAATACATACTCTGATTGAAGATTGTAACGTGTAAATTTATAGCAATTGATTAACCTGCTCGGCCATTTTTTTCGAAACGGCAGCTCCTTTCGGCGACAGAACGTGTAAACTATTTTGAATTCATTTACATTAAAATACATACTCTGATTGAAGATTGTAACGTGTAAATTTATAGCAATTGATTAACCTGCTCGGCCATTTTTTTCGAAACGGCAGCTCCTTTCGGTGTTGGAATTTGCATTCAAAATTAATTAACAGAAATAAAATTTTTGCCACTGAATTTATTATGACAGGAGAATTTGTAACCGTAACATTTTAATTGCATCCTTATATTTAAGAATAAAAAGTTTTTGTTTTGAAAAACATTTTCGATTTAATTATGGCTAGTTCTTATTTAATTTATTGCAAACAACTGTGCTTATAATTCTTATGGTGTGTTCACGTTGAACGGTAGTTTATTTGAGGATCGGGATTATGTTAATGTTGTCACTAAAACACTAATCACGGGGGGATTTAGCTCATTCAGAGGGTAAATCTTCCACCACAAAAATTTTATGATTTCACGGATTAAGCCGATCGTCATAAAACTTCAGATTATCGTGCGATAATCGGAACACAATCCATTATCACATCATAATGAAAAATAATAAATCACTGCATTATGAAACATAAATAATGACATGAGCACGCAAGGTAAGAAAACAAGATGCCTGATATGAAAATATGAAAGTATTTATTGCATTGATAGTGTTAAACAAATAAACGGTAACTGAAACTCGACAATTGAATATTAACGAATGCGATTTGAAATAAATTGGTCTGCATTGCTGAAATGTTTAATTTCATTGTGTCTATTTCCCATCGAAAAAAATTTTCAACGCTTGGACACATTAATCTTTGTCGAATGTCTTGAATATAAATAAACATTAATACCTTTCTTGAACGAATTGCGCAGCAGGTACCTAATTTACTTCTAATTTATAATGAAATATATTCACGGCAATTTTGGGTGTTCCGCAAATGAGGGAAATTTGTTAATCAAAAATTTCCTTGAAAAACAATTTAAACCTTAAATCTAAAATAGTATCTACAGTGAAATTGTACCATTTATATAAAATTATTATTTATGAAATAATTAATATGTTCTGAAAATGCAACGAAACTGTAGTCATCAATAAAAATCATAAAATAAATACAGCACAACCTTACTAATCCGATCATCTGAATCTTCATTAATTCATTAATACCTCTTAACAGTTCCGACGAGTCTTAATTTTGTAATTTTTGTTGAATCAGCTGCATTGTTCGCAAGATTAGTTTTTTTGTTTGAAATCAAACATACTTCCACATAGTCTTTATTGTGTAAGTGCACATGTACAGTTGCGGCCACCGAAATGTGCACGATACCTGAGACAATTTTCCCTATTTTTCCATAGATTAAATCTAGTTTTATCCAGTGACTTTCGTGATAGGGTGCAAATATTTTTTATTTGTATCTATATAATTATATAAATTAAACATTACAAATCAAAACAAATAAATTAGACACAATACTCAATTCAAATTACATAGTTAAAAAAACGTTTATTAAAAGAATTAGAAAACAAGCAATTTTTAAATAAAACTTTTAAATCAAAAAAACTAACAATTTTTTTTAATAACCGATAACAGCGACCGTTAGATGCAATCACAAGCTCTAGCCGTCTTCTCATAGTTAAACTTAGTGTCCTCATTTCACATTCCTCCAGAAGGTTCTCCGAAGAGTTTTCCATAGCGTCCTGAAGTTCTACCGCATTTCTAGGCCTAGAATCCGCAGAATATAATTTTTTTGTCATATTTCCCCAGATGTATTTCCCCAGAATTGGATGTAGATTCGAACTTTTGAAAGGCCAAGGTAGAAAATTCACCTGCTAACAGCAAAAGTCGTATAACTCAAAAATTGTCTATTTTGAGTTATTCCACTTTTCCAGTTCTTTAGGTTGAAAACTATTAACTGACCAAGTGATTTATGTGTAGTTCAGTTGAAATAGTTATTTGCTAAAAGAGAGCTCGCCGGGGCGGAGTCAAATCCTACATAATTTATGAGAAACTGAAACGCAAAACTCAACTTTTCTCAAAACTTGCAAAACATGACATATATCACTTTTGCACTCAACGGCTCAGTTAATTTCATTTTCATCCAGACCCACTGTCTTATAATTCTTGTAATGTGAATGGAGCAATTGTCCTGCGAGAGAAAATAGTGTTTTGTAAATGTAAAGCTCAAAATTAAATTATTTTTCTTGGCTGTTGAAAAACGAAATTGTTGGGAAAAGTAGTTCTTACAGATAGTAACATAACATTTTCCAATATTTTTCTATAGTGTTCCCCTGTTAAATATTCATCTATTTTTCAACATACTCCAGATCCATGAACACTTATCCATCCGCAAAAAATTAACCAAAAAGCGACCACAATTTGTGATCAAATGTGTGCAATTTTCATCAAATATAGAATTTCTTGGTCTATAAACGCTTCATTTTCCATTATTGCAAAATTGAAAACATTTTTCATCTAAAAAAACTGCAGAACTCCAAAACTCTTCATTTGCATTTAAAAACTGATTTGCAAATTGTAGTGGGTTTGCTTTATTTTCATCAGTCAAATATGGTTTTTCGCAGCTGCACAATTCTTTAAACCGCTCTGTTTAATTCGACGCCTTGGCGTTCTAACGGAACCCGAATAATGAGTTTCCTGGCGAGTTTTTACTACTGTAGAAAATGGATTCTATCTGATAAAATGTACCAAATCTTCATCTTCATGAGGTTCAGAAACTATTCCAATTGCTATCGTAACTAGTCGCTGCAGTCTATTTTCCTGTCAACGTTTTTTCAATTGAAAAATTCAACTTTTGCTTACGTTTAAATCGGCAGTTACAGCTGCTAACAACCAGTTATCTTCTAATTTCACAAATTGTTTGCTACTTGTTTGCTCTCGCGAAAGGTGTCTTGGCATTTTTTACAAAATGCAGTTTCTTTTTCAAATAATTTTTGTCATAATAAACAAATAATATGACGCCTATGATTTAAAGCAAAAATCACATTGTTAAAAAAAATTGTGCACATTTCGGTGGCCGCAAGTGTACATAGGTACCTACAAATAATTTCCAGTAATCCGAACAAAACGCTATTCCGAATTGAACCCGCTTTTAATTAGTACGGATTAGCGAGATTGTACATAAGTCGTCATTTACTTAAAATTTGATAATATAGTTTGAAATTATTATTTAGTATACCATACATAATTTAAAGCAAAAAACAGTTAATCGTTTACGTAATTGGATGTAAATGAGTCCTGATAGTAGGAGTTTTCGCCCACTTAGATTCATTTGCATATATTTAATTCAATATAAGTAAATAACTCTAATTGTAATTTTATTTAGAGAATTTGAAATATGTGGCAGTTACAGTTATTTACAAATACGTATTTGTACCAAATTTTCCCTTCAATCCTACCGTGTGTTACAAACGAACACACTATTATAAGAATAAAACACAGTTTATGTGGAACGATGTTTATTCCGTCCGCCTTTTTCGTTTAAAGGTGACGGATTAATAATAAATTAAAATGTTTTTCATCGCCTTGACTCCTTAAACAACCGTCGTGCGGCGATAGTCGTCTGTCGTGATCGAGTGGGTAATATTCGCCCCCTTTTTCGAGACGACGGTCGCCGACGGGTCTTTGACAAAGAAATTAAATGCTTGTGGTTCGGTGATCTTCTCTTCGATCGAGTAGGGTTCCAGCCAGGTTGGTCCAAAGCGCTGTCGGCCAGGGGCTTTTCTGGTGAGGACGAGGTCACCGATGTCAAAGGTTCTTGCGCGGGGCTGTACGGGGTGGCGACGGTCCAGGTAGGCTCGTTGGTTGTCACGCGCCTTCTGGCGAATGTCCTCGAGCTCCGGGGTGGGTGGACGTTCGACGTCCGAGTCCCAGGCACCTGGAAGGCGAGGATTGTAACCAAGGAGTGCTTTCCCTGGAATCTTCTCTGCGATTTCTTCGTCTGTTCTTGCGCCTGCTGTTCCTTCACTTTCGAACCGGCAAGGTCGTTCTGCAGCTTGTCGACGGCCTCCTTCAGGCGGGCGATCTGGACCTCCAAACTGGACCTGGTCGTCTGCTCAAGTTCCAGCTTCGATTCCAATTCTTTGGTTTTCAGTTCCATTCGCTTGGCCAGCAGATTCGAGGAAGCGTCTCCCAAGCTTTCGGCGCTTTCCAGCTTCGTGGTGAGCTCGACCAACTGGTCCTTGAATGAATTTCGTTCCCCTTCCAGTTCGGACACCAGCGATGCTTGTACCTGCAAGATCAGTTGATCCGAGGACATCTGCTGAATGACAGCCTTATACTTCTTGACAACTTCCGCCAGTTCTTCTTCGTTTTCTTCCAGCTGCGCTTGCAAGTCTGAGCGCTCCCGGCTCAAGCCGTTTGCCTTGTCCTCGACCTCGCGTCGCGTTTTGTGAGCCTCTTCGAGCGAAGCTTGTGTTTCTGCGAGTTCGATGTCGATGCTCTGTTTCGCTTTGTTGGCGACGGCTCGAGAGCATTCCAGGTCTTCGATCTGGTTCCTCAACTGTCGTATAAGTATCTTGCTAGGATTGTCGACCTTCTGTCTTTCGAGCTGAACCTGTGCGTCCCGGAGTAACACTTTAGTCCTTTCCAGGTCTCGCTTGAGCCTCTGGACCAAAGCTTCGTCACCGGCCCGTTCATTTCGATTGGATTCTGCAAACACCGCCAACCGTCTCTCCAACTCGTGATTCTCCCGCAAGAGTAGCGTCCGTTCTTCATGCTCATTTTCCAATTGAACCTCGAGAGCTTTGACTTTTTCCTGGGAGTTGCGTCGAACTTCCTCCAGTTCTTCGTCTTGCTGCTGCGTTTCCCTCTTGGACTCTTTGCGCTGCGACTCCAGAGTCATTTCCAGCCTCAACTTGGCCTGCTCCAACAGTTGCACCTGCCCAACGAGCTCGTCCAATTTACATCTCAGCATTAGCAATTTTTCGTCCTTCAGTTCGGATTCCAATCTCGCGTCGGCCAGAGCGCTTTCCGTGACGTATTTTTCCGTCGTGACGGCTTCCTTCTCTCGCAGGAGTCGTTCCTTTGCCAGTTTCTCTTGACGCAGTTCGTCGTGCAGAAGTTGCGTTTCCGCGAGTTTAGCCCGAGCGACCGGGGAGCAGTATTGCTCGCGGAACCTCTTACTGAAGTCAAGAAATGTGTACCCCATGTTTGTGTACACCCGGTACCACTTCTTCGCCTCTTCTTGCAGCTGTTCGGCAGCGATCTCCTCCTGGTCGTCAGGATGTACTCCACACGCATTGAAGTAACGCTCCAGACGACTCATGAAGATTTCTGGATCCTCTTTTGCACGTCCGGCGAACTTGGGTAGCTTGGGGGCTACCGGTGGAGGAAGTGACCTCGGACCTGGTAACGCTGAAGGACTCGTTCGGGACGGTACGGGAAGTGGCGATCTTAGAGTCGACGTTCGACGCTGGAGCGTCTCTAATGCCTCCAGTTGAAGACGGAGATTCTGGATGGTCTTGTCATGATGTTGTATCAGCTGTTGTTGATCTGGGCGCCACTGAGAGGTTTGGGCCTCTCTCAGCAGGTCTTGTTGCCCATCGGCGACGTTAATGTTCGGGTACGCCCTCGTACCGCGCCTTGGGGCTGTCATCTCGCAGGATGAAAGGGGGTGGATTCGTGGACTCACCTCGAGTCCTAGCCTCACGTTGTACGCCAAATGTTACAAACGAACACACTATTATAAGAATAAAACACAGTTTATGTGGAACGATGTTTATTCCGTCCGCCTTTTTCGTTTAAAGGTGACGGATTAATAATAAATTAAAATGTTTTTCATCGCCTTGACTCCTTAAACAACCGTCGTGCGGCGATAGTCGTCTGTCGTGATCGAGTGGGTAATACGTGTTAAAAATGATGACGAGATCGATTAATATTGTTAACCCCTCATGCGGTTTTTTTAAATGGTACACACAAAAACTGCAGGTTAATCTATATCAGCTGGATTTATATCTCCATTTTAACGATCTACTTTATTAGAAATGGTACGAGTTCAATTGCAAAGCCAAGAAGTATGAAATAGGAAATACAATCAATATCCAGTTCTCCGCAACGAAAGAAACTGCCAAGCATCAACAAAGGCATTTATATTGCGCTACGCCTACAAAACAACATGATTGCTACGTATGTAAATTGAGTGCCCTCATTTTTATTTACATCAAAAATAATTGCATGATGTGGTTGTTCCCACTAATACGGTTTCATCGATCATCCCGTTTAAAAAGTTTCACAACTCGAAATCATTAATCAGAATTAAGTGCGTTGACAAATTTATCCGGCGAAGTTTTACTCGAGAGAAACGATTTAAGTCCGACTTTTCTTTTTCAGCGCCTTTAAGTTTACATAAATTGCAATAAATATATTAGTATAATAAATCGTCGCATATTTACGAGAGCATAATCGTGCAGGTAACAGGTAGTATTTAAGTGGGTGTATAAAACAGAGGGAACAACTACTTGGCCACTTTTTAACTCGCTGGTAAGTAGTATTCAACTTTACGATGTCAAGTGCGATCGTAACGATACAGTAGGGGGTCCAACCGAACATGTTGAGCACTCCACCCTAACCGCACCTATACACCAACTTGGTCCGAACTAGATCGTAACTTGTCAATACGGTACGTCCACGCTTCAAGTGTACCTCAAAAATAAACATGTGTTACAAGAACAATACTTTGTTTACATTGTCACAATATTGTTTTAATTGCGGGGTGTGCAACTTTATAAACCATTATAGTGAATTTCCATAGTGCTATCAAATGTCATGGGCCAGTTATAAAGAAACTGTTTTGTTCACAATCGGTTTGTAATATGTCAATTCCGGATTTTAAAAAAGTTAGGACGTCAGTAATTACTAACTTGCTACAAGTTTTGAAATACTTTCCTAGCTGACATAGACACTGAATGATGTCAAATTTGACGATCGAAATTTGAAAATGATATAAACGTAAACGTTAACCGTTCAACTTTATACTAACGACATAACAGTAAATTATTTAACAAGCACATAATGTAAGCTATGATTAACGAAGATGAAATTTTGTAAATACGAGTCGAAGGCGAGTATTTTGCAAACATCTGAGTTCATAATAGAGTTCATAAAATACAACGGTTTATCTACAATCAACATTTTAATTCTTAATCCTTAAGAATTTAAAACGCTCGTTGGGTGTGCAACCAACATAACGTGACAATTAGGTAGTTTGTCTCTAACCTTCAAAAAATTGACATCGAATTTGAACCGACTGACAAATACAAATACCTTTACACTACTACAACTGGAGATGGATTTCATTTATTGAAGATTTTTTCTCTATTTGCATTTTGTTAGCTAAAATCTCATTCGATGTTTGTATTGCTCGGTGATAGGTATTTATAGGTGTTATGGATAACAAAGAAACAATAAATGCAAGTTAAGTTATCTCGGTATGTGGCGTATCTTATTTGTATTGTAATTGTAAGTTGTCTAAATGATACCATTTGGTAAAATAAATACCTGGATATAAAAAACAAAGTCAAGAATTTATAAAGGCACAATACGACCGATTATGAGCGAAATGGCTGAAACCAGATCCGACACCTCTAAAGTAAAACGATCAATAGAAACAGCAGAAAAGACACAGCCCTACGTAGAATTGCCTTAAATACTTTATTTCATAAAGAAAGAAGTGAAAATATAAGTAGATCGTGCGAGGTAGAAAACATAGGAAGATGGAGGCATGAAAGGAAAAAGGAATGGAACGCGCATGTTAAAAAAATTGAACGGAATAGAATTGTAGAAATCGCAAGAAATGAATTACCTTTGGGCAAGAGAAATATAGGAGAAAACGATGGAGGGATAATTTAGAACCGGTTTGAAGCTTTCCTCTTTCAGCATTGTCGAATAGGAACAGGGTTTAAGACTAGCTAGAACAAGGAAGAAGAAGATACTAGGGAGAATATCGCGGTGTTTTGCCATTGTCTTGCGAAGAGAGACCGTTATGATTTTACTACGATATTGCTGTCGCCCGGCACTAAACCCGGGACAAGTTTATAAGCTACTCGCTAGCATGTACAGTAGCCAGCGAGTGACCTAGTTGCTACTAGCGCTCGAACCAATAATCACACATATCATGTAAACTCGCTAGTCAGTCAGCTGCACACTAATACCCCGGTTTACGTTGCCCCGGTTTATGTTGATTCGCTATAACGCTTTTTTTTAAATCAGTTTATGAAAATGCAAAACTTCGTATACTTTTGAATCTACCGCTGATCTACGCTGCTTACATTACAGTGCACTTGCACAGTAATTTCCTTCAGTCGCTCTTGGAGATACATATACAATAAAATTATTACAATTTAATTTTTTTTTAATACATAGTAGTACCTACATAATACAAAAAATTTGATGCTCCATACTTCTCTCTTCTTTCTATCCAGAATTTCACTTACAGCTTTCGAGATTTTCTCTAGGTACTTTTCTCTATTAATTCATTTTTAAGTGCCATGGGAACTACAATAACTCCTGTTCTAACTGCTTCAGACAAACAATGACAACTAGCAGCTCACTGGGCGAGTTTACGTATTACACACGCGAATTTACAAGCCGAATAGTAAAAAAGCCGGCGAGTAGCGAGTGAAAGTAAACCACCAGCTTTCAACTGTACTCGCTCAAGCAAAGCAAGTGGATAGTTTACTAACCAACTTTATTACACGGAGCGAGATCACAAGCAGATTGTAAACTTGCCAGCGAGTAGCTTGTAAACTCGTCCCGTGTAATCTACACTTTAGGGAGCCCCGCACAACTGTAACTGCAACTGCGTCTAATTAGACGGATCCTCCAATTTCTTTAAATTAAATTACAGTACAACCTGGCTAATCTGAACTAATTTTTTAATCTTTATTTGTGATTTATTTCACTCAAACTGCGTTTGCATTAAAAGCATGGTTCTTAAACAAAAAATGAAGTCGTTGAAACAATTCAGCCGTTTCATCAAAAATTACAATTAAAACTTACAGGGGGAACTGTTCGAATTTACTTTGCTCGGATTAACTTTGTTCGGATTATAGAGCCGCTGTTCTCAGATTAGATACTGTTGGTTTGAATTACCGCATGTTCAGATTGACGAGGTTTTACTGAAATAGGTTATTTTTTTATTACATAGATAATTCATTGTCGTTTATAAAAATTTTTGCAAATAGGCCATGTATTACAAAAACACCGTAATAATTATTTCTATTGGAGTTTTTATGATAGATTCAGGGTGTAGACTTTAATCTATAACAATGCAATTATTTTTTAACAAACGATGCTTGTAATGTACGCTATTGCATTTTTACAATCAACCTGTGTTGTTAAAATATTTGCACTTCATCAATTCTTATACAATTATCAGAAAAATGTTGTATCTCCAGGGGTTGAAAATGTTATGATACAGTCAGGGTATATACCAACTATTAAACCCACATTTTAAAGGAATTTTTATTAAAAGTTGAAGTATTATTACAGGTATGTTTCATCCAACTTACTTTTTTTTGTGTTTTTTTATTTAAAATTAGAATTTTATTAACAGGTGACTACTTTATTGTACCTAAGACGGACTTTTGGCAACTCGCACAGATCCTCGCAACTTTTGGTATGGGTTATCGAGAGTTCACTGAACTTCAAAATGAACTTTTGTCATTTTTATATTAATTCCACGATTAGTTGACATATTTTCCGGGGCTTTTGTATTCATGGTAGCACTACAATCGCAACTGGCAATTAAATAAAAATACCAATGATCACTTAAGAAAATATGCAAAACAACCACAAGCATGGTAACATACTGAAAGATAAAAAACAAACAAAATTTTATTGTAATTTTATTAAGATGTCTGGGTCTGCATCAAACTTGTTACAATGTGAAAAGCGGGTTAACAGAACAAAAAATTTATTTTTTGTTTATTGACAATTTGAAATTAATATTAAGCAAAGTATTGATAAATGCATACAAAATAAAGTGTTATTAAAATAAAAGTAATTTTAAGGTTGTATATTTTTATCGATCCATTCCAAATAAGATGTTATTTTGGTGTAGCCGCCGATATTTTTCGGTTTTTTATTTGAATAGCAACCAGTACCAAAAGAAATTATACCCTGCTGATACCAACGACCATCGACTAAATACATAGCGGGTCCACCGCCATCTCCAGAGCAGGGACTGTCGTTGTTGTTTTCTACGGCACAAAAAACTTCTTCGGTAACATTAACTTTCCCCTGAAGTTCATCTTGACATTGTTCATTCGATATTATTTTATTGGAACTATGCTTTTTTCGTTTATTTGTTTCATCATCTCTTATTAATCCCGTGGTAATTATTTCATTTCCAATTTCAGCTAACGCAGTTTCTTGAGTTGGCAAACAAATCGGTTTAATGTTTTCTGCAAATATCGTTATTAATATTTGAGACTGAAGCACAAACCTTACCGTTAAAAACAACGTCTTTTTCTAATCGGATAAGACTAATTACATTCTGAAATTTTCTCGAGTTGTACGGTTTGTAAATTATCGTTGCTTCAATCCCTAGATCTTGAAAAGAATTGTTGCAATTGGCGCCATTAGCATCGCAATCGAAACCTTTTAGCACGTTTCCCAGACGCACTCCAACTCTAGAAATATGGAAATTTAAAAACCATTAATTAATTAAAAAGAATTTTAACTTACAGCTTCCCCGAAATGGGTTTTACGCAATAGGTTGTGGTAAGTAAATATCTTTTATTAATTAATGAGGCAGCACATAAAAAGGCCGTCTCATTTTTTACCGTTTCGTATTTCAATAAGGCGAACCATGGGAATTCGTTCACTTCTTTATTTTGCTTTCCACATATTTCCCAATCTCTTTCATTAGCCCCAATTAAGGCCGCTAAGGTAAACAGGACCACCTTAAGCAACATACTTTAAACAACTGGATAAAAATTTATCTTCAGTGACAAGACTTGGGAGGTTTTACAAAATAAATTAAGTAAACAAGTTTTAATTTTTTCGTGTATCATCTTCTGGTTAACCTTGGATTATTACAGTTTCAAAACAACTTCTGGGAAACAAATTGAGAAAAATGCGAAAATTATACATGTTGATGAAGATATTTTTTAACGCTTTTATGACTTTTCGATTATTAATGCGAACCTAAATTAATTGAATTGTGTCGTCCAACTGAATTATTTTTTTAATGCAATTTTATTCGCCCGAAAAATGACAAAAAAAAATAGAACAAGGGATTCACATTACAACCCCAGTTTGACTGATTAGTAAATTGCAGCGCCGTTGCGTTACAACCGGACAAAGTAGGGTAAGCTCTCCACGTTCAATATTTTTTTGTCCATAAAATTAGCCATCTGCTTCGCACAAGCTAAATCAACGTCGCCCCGAAAATTGTGCATTCAAAATAAATTTAAAGTTAACTAAGATACTATCGCGAATTATCGCTGGCACCGATCAGCACATTAGTAAAGTTGCAAAAACGAGCAAAATTTTTATTAATGTGTTGACACTATTGGATTCGCAGAAACATTCGTATTACTGGAGGGAATTTAATGTGAATTTGTGTGGTATTGGAAAGATGCCAAAAATATAATCAAAAGTTAAGAGCTTCAGTCGCATTAGTTCGTGAACTTCTTTTTTACTGCTTGTCACAATTGAATGAACTTTGAAACGAAGTTAAAAGTACAACGGGGTTCGCACAACACAACTTTTTACTTTTCTTCGAACCTACTCATCGATCGATCTATTGTATTTTAGCGCAAAAAAGACCAGGAACGTTAACCCTTCAATTAACGCTGTATTCCTCTTTTAAATCCTACGTGACTTACACAAAATACAACTTTTTGAATTTCTCAAACCACTCCAATCGTCACGTTTTAATAAAAAAGTTTGCAAGGAAGGAAACTTCAGCAACCCTCTAAAAATTTAAAAATTGTCATGACTTCTGAGACGTGCCAATTGTTTGAATTATTTTTTCAACAAGTCTTTACTCGCATTTGGTAGTAGCTTATGTACATGAAAACACGCTTCGGATATTCAGAGGAACACTTCTTTATTAAAAAAGTACTTTCACTACAAGTGCTTTTTAAAGAAAGAGTAATATATGTTCCTCGAAATATTCGCAGACAAAAAAAAAAAGTCAAATATTCTTGTTAATTAATTTGGCTATTTTTCTTTGTTTTGTGAATCATTCCGTAGCTTTTTCAAAATTGAATTTTATCTGCCGCGAGATTATTTATTTATGTTGAGTTAATGCGTTTGCTGAAAGTTCTTTTAACGTGAACGTATAACTACATTTCGTTATTACGAGTTAAAACATTTCTTTTGTTTTTAAAGAGCAAAAAACCTTTCAAGTGGGAGCCTTTATAAAATTGAATAAACTTACGTGATTTGTGTATTCAGGTCTCGTTTTCTTCAAAGCTAGGGGTATATAAATATTTTACCTCTATGATTTCCCTCAAGGTGGAAACGTGCGTCTCCAGCTGCGTTTGTTATTCTGAACCTCCAATAGAACCTCTTTTATATTAGAATATATGTTATGTACAAAGAAAAATAGACTTCTACACTAAACCCTCAATACAGGTTAGACTAACAAGACAGAGGTAAATGGGAGGACTGGGGTTTTATTGTGTGATAAAATAGACCCTTTTGGACAATCCTAAATTTTCCCTAACTTCTCGTAATGAAAGATTAAACGAATTCTGAACGCTTTAATTATTATCCACGAAATTAATGAGCTGAAATAATGAGCGAAAGTTTAATCGATGTTCAGACACTCAAAGATTTATTGCACAACGCGTTTCTTGCATTCATGTATGAGCAGTGCCTCTTACCTTCTGATAAGAATTATGAACTTGTTTGTTTGATACTCCTATAATATTAATACTCGAATGGGCAGGGATTACATAAAGATAAAATATTATGTAGCCCACACTGATTGTTTGTTTTGATTTATTTTACAAATACATTTAATTCTAAGAAATATGCTGTTTGTGTGAGTTAAATTAATCAGATTGATTTTTATGGTTGTTCTTTCTTATACAGTGAGGACGCGTGGGTTGGAATAAATTCATTTAAAATTCATGGGTTTGGTTTTTGGAAAAACGCTCGGACACGTCGATTTTTGTTTTTAAAACTGCATCTTTTTTAATATTTATAATTTTAAGATCGTCTTTTGTTTTCGCACTATGACGTTATCAATAATTTTTTTAAACTGTACTCTATATTTTTATTCACTAATTTGGATGCAGCGCATTTTTCTGAGTATAGAAATGTCAAATTTGTATGACCTTGGAGAGGAAAGTTTTCGAAATAATCAGTCCTAAAGTTTCTAAAATTTATGATAAAATTATTAGAGTAGACCACTAATAATAGCATCAAGGAAGCGCTGGAAATCGAGCAAAACATTCAATTGCGTGTTTATTTTTCCGGTTTATTGAAGTAGACTTTAGATTTCAGATAACCCCATAGATAAAAATCTAATGGGGTTAAATCTGAAGACCTAGCTGGCCATTCGATAAAACTTCTCCTTCCGATCCATCTATTTGGGAAAATATTATGAAGGTATTCTCGTACTGTTCTCGAATAGTGTGGGGGGCGCTCCATCCTGTTGGAACCATATTGAATTTGCCGGTATATTTGGGTTGTCATTATTCAGGTACAGTGCACTTACACTGGGTATTATGTCATTTTGTAGTAAGTCTAAATATGTTTCAGAATTAAGTGTTCCCTCAATAAAAAAGGACCCACAATTGAGGTACCCACAATTCCGGTTCAAACGTTTACTTTCTGAGGAAATTGTGTATGACTTTCCATTCCCCAATGTGGGTTTTCTGGTGCCCAATATCGAAAATTTTGCCTGTATACCGAACCATTCAAACAAAATGTTGCCTCGTCGGAAAAAACTATCTTACGTAAAAATTCCGGGTTGGCATTGCATCTATCCATCATTATTTCGCAAAATTCTGCAGTCGAGATCGTCTTCAATAAGTTCCTCAACAAAATGTACTTTGTATGAGTGCCATTTGTTCTCGTGTAAATATTTTAGAACAGAAGATTTACTTAGTGACTGTTCTGCAGCTACTTGTCGACTTGAATTGATAGGATTTTCTTGTAAATCGAGCAAAACATTCAATTGTGTGCTTTCTGGAAATGTAACATGGTTGGTTTTGTAATTATCTCTTACGTGGCCAAAGTCTCTAAACTTTTTCTCCATCTTACTAACTACTGATTGTGTAATAGGCTTCTCCGGGTACTTATCATTGAACAATTCGCAAACTTCAGCTTGTGTTCGAGTATTATCGTCATATCCTACCATCATCAACATTTCTATTCGTTGTTTCTCAGTTAAACGCGCCATTCTTCAAGCTTTGAAACTGTACTTGACAAGTGGCAACAATCAAAAAAACAAAATAAACACACAATTGAATGTTTTGCTCGATTTCCAGCGCTTCCTTGATGCTATTATTAGTGGTCTACTCTAACAATTTTATCATAAAGTTTTGAAACTTTAGGACTGATTATTTCGAAAACTTTCCTCTTCAAGGTCATACGAATTTGACATTTCTGTACTCAGAAAAATGCGCTGCATCCAAATTCGTGAACAAAAATATAGAGTACAATTTTAAAAAATTATTGATGACGTCATAGTGCGAAAACAAAAGACGATCGTAAAATTACAAAAATAAAAAAGGATGCAGTTTTAAAAACAAAAATCGACGTGTCCGAGCGTTTTTCCAAAAACCAAACCCATGAGTTTTAAATGAATTTATTCCAACCCACGCGTCCTCACTGTATACATAAAGACATATTTTGAATTTGGTGCAAAAAAGGGTAAGCATTCAAATGGAAACTTTCAAATAGGGATACAACAAGACACAAACAAGCAAAATACCTACAGAAACCTTGGATTTAAGCTAGGTACTTAGGTATGCGTATTATACGCTGAATATATGAAGAAAGGTAAGAAAATCGTTCAAAATTTCTACTGCGTGTTATACGCGGGGGCGTGTTATACGTTAGGATATACGGTAATATATTTTTTTCTTTTTTAACTTAGACCACATATAACCATCCACATACGAAAGTTAAAATTCAACACTAGTAGAAAATAGTTAGCCTTATACAGTAAAACCCCTCCATAGTGGACACTCAAGGGACTGGACAAAACTGTCCACTATAGAGGGGTGTCCGTATTCGAGGGGGTCCTAATTATTATTCTCGAAAATTTACAAAACTACTACAAATTTTAAGTAGTTTATTAAACATTATACGTAAACATGTATTATGTTTATACATATTAGAACATTTTTCTCCTCAAAATGTATTTCCAAATTTGATAATTAATACAGAGCAGGTTTATTTAAAATAAACGTTTTTAATGTGTGTCTAATTCACCACAAGTTACAACAGTATTTTTTTGAAAACATGAGATAAATTCTCCAAAATGTTTATCAAGTGTCCACAATAGAGGGGGAAATTCCAAGTTCGGGAAGACAAATAGTGTCCAATGTCCCTAATAGAGGGGTGTCCACATTAGAGGGGTGTTTGAATAATGCAATCTTATGGAGGAATGCCAGGACTGATAAAAAAGTGTCCATTAAGAGAGGTGTCCGTATTAGGGGGGTGTCCACTATGAGGGGTTTTACTGTATGTGTATTAGATATTATTATAGGTATGTAACAAAATCATTATAAATAAAATGTATCTGGTAAAGATTTGGAAGCCCAGCGATTAAATAATACTTCATCTACCTCGAAACACAAAACGCTAAACAACAGACACATATACAAGTGCTTTTATGGTGGCGTGACATCTATCCGTTAGTGGGATAACCTCTTGAAAAGAAAAGTGTTACATTTGAACTTAAGTATATAAAAACTCAATGTCCCGAAATAGAAGCTACCCGGGATCTTCCCTAAAGGTTACACCTTTCTGTATTGCCACCTGTCCGGACATTCCTTCGTCCACCTTAACTTATACGATTTGGTGCCAGCAGAGTTCGTTGATAATGTGCAGGTTATCTGTGACTCTTAAAACTTCCGTGAGACATCAGACTTATCATCCCGTAATCTTCATAATTTGTAGCTTGATTTTCTTAGGCAGATTACCAAAGATGTAGCCAGTCTGAGCCAGTTTGACGGTACGTTGCCCACCATATAAATGGTGTTAAACAGCGTTGTTAAAAGCTTAAATCCTGTACTTTATCTCTCACTCTCTCTCTACTATCAGTTTAGATCTGCATGAATCCCGTCTGAGCCAATTGCCTGAGCTCTGCAGCTTGTGGAATCAGATCTGGTCGATCATCACCAAATAGCTCTTCTATATGTTCCTTCCGTCGCTTTAACTTGTCCTTGTTGGTTCCTCTCAGGATCCCGCTTTGAATTCTGTGCTGTCGCCCTAGGATCTTTCTGTGCACATTGAATAAACTATCTAATTTATGTAATTATGTATTCCGTAAGCTGTATCTAGTAGTGATATTTTCAACTTTCAGTTTCATAACGAAAGTTGATGTTTTTGAAGAAAGCTTGTTATTGTGCAACAGATTCAGATGTGCAAGAAAAACATGAAACTTTTGTACCAAACATTCCTTTTAAAAATGCCAACTCTAACAGTCGAACAAAGATGAGAAAGAAAAAAAAAGAAAAATATCATGTTCTTGTTGAAAACGACAATTTCCGCCATAAATGATTGATTTCTAATCAGAACAAAAAGTTCAAATATTACCATTTAAGCAAGTGTACCCGATGTATAAGATAAATATTTTTATCTTCTCAAAATAATCAATTGTCTAGTTTTTAAATGTATGCCAAGAGTGGTCGAAGTAAGATTATATTTAAAGGTCAGTGTTACGTAAAAAATGTTGGTACAAATGTTTCGAGTTTGTTCATATAAAATCCGAATCTCTTAATTCATGTTCCATTAAAAATATTTACCCTTAATCGCCCATTTTCTGTCATAACCGGAAGTTGAAAATATCATCATTAATCATCAAAATTAGTATTATCTCAATACCAATGTGTATGTACATCGTTATTTAATTTAATCCTTTGTATCGTAAATTTCTATTATTATATTAATTAATAATTTGATATAACGTAATCTCCTAATTGAATGACACAGTGAAGTTATCGCATTATAAACCGACTCCATATTACCGGAATTAAAACAAACAACGTTTCGATCATTGCAGCAGTAAATAGAACTCATCTGCATGATGATAGGCAACCTTCGTAAGAAAACGAATTGAAAATAAAAATAAAAGCAAGTAATTCTGTAATTTTACGGAACGTATCTAACTTGAACGATTTCTTAGGCGCCCCTAAAGCACAGAATTAATAATGTCTGGAAAGATAAATTAAGTGCATACGAAAAAAAATTGGTGTCGTTGACGATTCCATTTCGTAAAACTTTTTCTACAACTTAATGTTTTTACGCCTGTATTTGTATTTGCCCTTATATCTGCTACTTCTTGTAACATCCATCTTTCAACATTAGACACTCAGGATTCGCGAAATACGTCGCATTACAAAAGAAAATAAGAAGAACGTGATTAATGGCCATTTCTTGCGCTTGCAAACAAGGCCAAGCGACGATTAAAACCGGGATCAATAAAAAAATTTCGACGATTATATTTCTTTTTCCAAATTTTGTTCGTTTCAAATAAATTTGCCGGCTGCAGGGTGCACTACGAAAATCTCCGGAGGTTAAAGAGATGAGGAAGGATGTCATTACCATGGTAACACCCTGTTCCATGCCATTGTAGATTTAAATGCTCCATCGACAGACAGACAGGTCTAGTTGCTCTCTAGTTCCGCACTTGCACAACTCACGCAAACTTTTTCCCTGCAATAAGAAATTGGAAAGAAAAACGTTCCGTGCAATATCGAATATTAAAAAAGTTCCATTAAAATATAAAATAGATTTACCGACGATGCTATACGTCATTTTATATTCTGGAGGTGTGCAATTGTGTAAAGTGGCATGAAATACGGGGTCGTCACATAGAAGACGTAGATCGTAAAGCGTGATGTATATGATCGTCAGCGGAACATTCCTGCTGGGTGTCTGTCAGAATGACACAATTTTTTTTCTGGGGTAGCAAATTGAGACTCATTCTTTATGCCGACGAATTTTCGTTCTCATTTCCATTGAATTTGGTTGATGGAAAAAATAAGGTATTTGATCGTTCGATGACAACTCGGCCTGCGTGCATTTCCAACGACTGAAAGTTTGGGGAAAGATCTGCTTTAACTTTATTAAAATTTCTTGCAAAGTGCAATTTTATTATGAAATCATTTTAACGCTGAGGGGAGAACGTTGCAACACTGAAAAGGGACCTTTCAATGAGTAGGATAATTGGGATGTGGTAAAATTCGATTTTTCTATTACTCTTAGGGTCTCTCGAGACTTCGATTTGTTTGGGGATTTCTTCTCAACTGCACTATTTTATTGCAAGTTTAGGTACTTTTTAAAACAATAAATTCGAAAGGGGATTCAAACATCTTACAGCTTAATCTGATAATCCGAGTTATTAATAATTCGGACCTCATGATCATCCGAACTGAAAATGTTTTACATTACCTTTCTACATTGTAGTTCGGATTTTTTATGATTTTGGTAATCTGAACCTTCCTATAAGTGTTATTATTCGTTAAAGAAGTAAAAGCATTTTTAAGAGGTCAAAATTTACTGGAAAAAGCATTTTTACTCGTCGATAATACATTAGCACGGAAAAGGGCATGATGATACCGAGTTTATGGTATTTTTCCGATCTGTTGCGTTTTTACAACCTTTAAATAAAAATGCATGGAAAAAACTAGCATCCAAGACTTTCAAATAGTGTCGGTATTAAAAATTTGCTGTCAATTTTTCAAACTGATTCTGGATTATTGAACAAAATGAGAAGTGACCATAAAGTATCAATTCAGACGAAAATAATTAAAGATATTGAATTTATTTGATTTGCTTACTTTTCCATATGTTGCAGGATTGGTAATGTTTCGTGGTGCCTTGGTTGATGTAATGAAGTTGGCTCAACTTGAACGAAATGATAAAGAAAGACTTGACACGGAGGAACGCATGGTCCGAAAATATCAAGGTTGATAAACTGATTTTCTATAGTAAAAACAGATAAATATTAATGACTTTTTGATTCCATAATTTTATACGTTTATTACATGTAATAATTTTGTAACAGCATGAAAATTGCTATTGGTATGAATTAGATGTGCGTGCACTTATAACAAAGAATTAAGTTACGAACAAAGCATTATTTGTAAAATTTTCATAAGTAATATCACAAGAGAGTGAGAATAAATTGAAAATAATTCGACAGATTTTCGAAAACTTGTTGCCAGGGAATAGACACGAGAGCCCGTAGGGCTCGAGTGGCTATTCCCAAATGGCAACAAGTTTGAAAAAATAACTGGAGAATTATTTTCTAATTAATTCGCACTCTCGAGTGGTATTCGGAAGATTATTTTTTAACGTTTAAATAAAAAATACAGCATAAAAATACAGTTTAATTCATTATAAACTAAAATCAAACTGGCGACAGATGTCAAAACTAGAAAATGTGCTGTCAAGTTATATATGTAAACAAAATACTAGAAATTATGCTCGCGGGAATTTTCTACAGTAGAAAATTCTCACTATAATAATGTTATGATTGGACAGAATTAAACACGTGTGCCCAAATACTGCTAAGCGATTGGTGAATGAAATCATTAAAAAATAATCAGTAACATTAATTTAGAAAGCCACTAATTTTTGTTTTGTCTTACAAAGTAAAGCATTCACTCAAATTATTTTCTCACGCTTTTCCTCTCGATCAGAGAGAGTATTTGAGGCAAACCAGTAAAATTTTTGTAAGCTTTCGTAAATTTTACATTGTAGTAGTGTTGTTTTTTGAATAGTGAACATTTATAAACAGAGTAAAAAAGGTGCTACATTTAAATGAAATTTAAATTCAAAATTACATTTTTAATTTATATTTTGTTTGGTCCGTATTGTTACTGAAAGCAAAAAAATCATTCTCAGATACACCGTGAATCAATTATGGTCTACTTCTGAATTTTTCTTAGACGCAAACAAGCACTAGATCTCTAATTTTTCAAAAATTAAAAAATACATCTAGCATTCCATTGTTCTGAGTGTATGGCCATACATAACACCAAAAACATTACAACCGCGTTTAAAGGTCGTTTTTAAACCGGGTCGAAGTTTGTTTGCTCCACAATGGAATGCATTTTGAACAATTTTTGCGTTAGTTTTTAAGTCCTTTTACGTAATTTTGCTGATTAAATTTCTTACATTGTCATTTTGACGTTTGAAGCCAATAAAGCAATTTTGATTCCATTTATAATTTAAATCAAAGGCAGTATCAAGTGGTAAGTGGAATTACTATGTTTGGTTGCAACTAAGAAAATTTCAGAAGTAGACCATAATTGATTCACGGTGTATTGTCTTGTAAAAAAAGTTTATCAAAACGTATTTTTTTAGCATTGTTCAGCATTTTCAATAAGTCACCATAAAGTCGTTCTTTTATGATGTACACACTATAAAATTGCGATTTTTTTTTCTTTTTTTAACACTCTGTATAGACGGACTTTCTGGTATACAACAGATAACCCTCTCGCGGAGGAAAAATCGTGTTTGCGCTTCTATCAAGCAATCAAAGCCATTATCAGAACCCGAACTGTCAGCCACGTCGGTAAAAAAAAATTCGGTTGGTAACAAATTTCTAACCTTATTTTCTATTATATATGAAAATGACGTGTAGAATTAACTTGAGTTTAAAGAATTAAAAATTACACGTAATCATGGCTGGATCAGCATTAAGACGTCTCATGGCAGAATACAAACGTAATAATAATAACCACCAAAAATAAACGTATTATAGATTTAAATGTTCTTTTCAGAACTAACATTAAACCCACCAGAAGGAGTTTTAGCCGGGCCAATAAACGAAGAAAATTTTTTCGAATGGGAAGCCTTCATCTCGTAAGTACCTACAAAGTCGTCACTGTTTTGTTACAAAACATTCTTTAGAGGTCCGGAAGGTACATGTTTTGAAGGAGGAGTATTTCCAGCAAAACTTGTATTTCCATCTGATTACCCATTAAGTCCCCCAAAAATGCAGTTTACATGTGAAATGTTTCATCCAAATAGTAAGTATCTGCATGAATAAAGGTCTAAAGTCCATAATGATTTGAATTTTTAGTTTATGCAGATGGGAGGGTATGTATATCAATTTTACATGCTCCTGGAGATGATCCAATGGGTTACGAATCTAGTTCAGAAAGGTGGTCACCCGTACAGAGTGTGGAAAAAATATTATTGTCAGTTATTAGCATGTTAGCGGGTAAGTTTACTAAATGGTTATGCACATCTTTTATTTATTGTTTTAGAACCTAATGATGAAAGTGGCGCGAATGTGGATGCTGCAAAGATGTGGAGAGAAAACAGGGAAGAATTCAATAAAATAGCTCAAAAATTAGTGAAAAGAACATTAGGACTAGAACATAAGTAAATTACTGATCTGAAAGCACTAAAATAGTTTAATAACTTTATTCAATATATTAAATTTGAAATAATTTATTTAACAAAGGATCAACAGAGAAAATTGTAAATTATTACATATTAATAAATTTCATTACAAACCTAATCCTAATTTTTTAAAAATGAAAATTTTATTTTCTAGAAAAAAGTACATTTCAAGTAGCCATGAGAAAAATCTATCCTACGCTAAAAATATGTGCGCTTACTGTTGCATGAAAAAAGGAAATTTGTACACTAGCTTATTAAGCGTTATTACTGACTCGCGAAGCCTTACAATACAGAATGTCTAAACTATAAATCACATTACAACTTTGGTCTGAAAAATTCAATCCCCTCGCCTACTGTGGTAGAAAATTAGTTAAAACAGCTGCGTTACAAAATTCGTTAAAAATTAATACTGAAAGGTGTAGACATGTGTACAATTTTAAAACTATTCTAATATATTTTTTTTAATAAATAAAAAATAAAGCTTAAAGGTATCCAAATGATTTTTGTGATTGGATTTCATGATATGCATTTTCACAATGTACACAATACTACCTTTCTAATTAAAATTTCTAGCACAAAAAATTTAAGTAAAATACAGCAAATAGTAGTTTTTAGATCTTAATAACGTATCTCAGGATTGTCTCAAGTCATTAACAAATGCTGATGGTGTACGTCGAAAAATATTGACAGGTACATTGTGAAAGAAACTATAATTATCACCTGTGTTAATAATGTTTTGGTTATCTTCGACTGACTGATTAACTGAATTATCACCCAAATTTTCCTGTTCTAAATTCTCCATAATTTCCATCACATTATTACCACTTACAAGGTTTTCATCAAATTCTTCTACTTCAACTAACTGCTCAGAATAGTAGTGCGCAGTACTTAAATAATCGATTAATCTTCTTGGTAATTGTAATTTTGGTATTAAGTCTCTCCTCACTACTTTAAGTATCACAAATCTGCAAAACATTTATTATTAATAAAATTTTAATTTGTTAGCAAAAAATTAGCAAAGTACCTGCACATATGTTGCAAACTCTGTATTTGTTTAAACCTTGAGACTGGATGAAGTAATTGCACTCTGATCGGCCCAATAAGTGGTCGTCTGTGTAAAAAAAATAAATATCTTCCACTACGCGAATGTTCAACTGCATTTTCTATAAATTCCACAATTGTTTGCGATTTAAATTTCGTTCGACTTCCAAAACTGAAGTTACCTAACAAAAAGGATTTTTAAATTTGATATTACAAGAATGAAATTCTTACCCTGATCATGATCTATCCTAACATGCCGTACGCTATTATTCAGTTTAAAAGTCAACGAAAAAATGTAATGATCATCGCTACTATCTCTAACAATAAAAGAGCCATCTGGCTCATTTGAAAGAATTTTTTCTGCTGCCTCACTGGATAAAGGACCCCAATACCATCCATACTAGAAAAAATCAAAACATTTCATTACAGTCCATACATACCTACCAAAAAAAAAAATTAATTGCACATTTACATTACATTTTAAAGTGCAACTGTTCAAAATCATAATTTTATAGTTTAGATTTGCAATGATAATTTAAAAAGAATGTATACAAGTATTACTTTTTATGTAATTTCTGTTATTTATTTTGCTATAATAAAATATTGAAATGTTAACCACTTTTTACCCAAATTTATGATTACTTACATCTTTAACTTTCTGAATGCTCGTAGCAAAATCTAAAGGATGCCCTTCAAGACTCTTTCCTGGAGGCAAGGGAGGCAATGCACGAGTTGTAATTGACTTATGTTCCTCTCTATCCATCATCAAAATCTTATCTTCAACTGTATCTTTTTTCTTATCATTCCTAACATGTTCTGGGGACATAAACCTTCCAAATCGAAATATGTTGCACAAAGTCCTCTTCAGAGAAAAAATTCTAGTCGACTGTTTCCTGCGCTTTTCTTGCTTGTGTGGCTCTTTCTTTATCACTTCGCAGGGATCTTTAACTTTCTTATTTTTAATATTAATAAAAAATGTATTTCTTTTGTACTTTGGTGATAAATTTGTGTTTATGTTATTATTAGCTGTGATAATTAAATTTGAATTGAATCGATTAGTACTTCCTCTTCTCATATGATCCCTGTCTTTATAATCAGAAGAATCTGATGAACTTGAGTACAAAGTTTGTAAATACTGCCTCACTTCTTGAAGGGTCATGTGAATCGGTTCAGCATCTTTACAAGAAGAAGTCCCAGCCACACTATGACGCTTCCCTGAATCACTCTCAATTTTAACAACTTGTTTCGATTGGTTGTGTCTCTCTAATTCCCTAAACCCTGAAGCAGTGTTTCTTCTCTTTCTTTTATGCAACTGAGTATATTTTGGCTTCAATGGTGGTTTAACAACATCAACGGGCACAGCATAAACATCACTATCAAATGGTACATTATATAAATCACTAATTTGATTGGACGTTAGCGTATCATGTGATACAGCTTGCATTATAAAACTCGAATCATCTGCTTTGTGGGCTGTAGGGACGGAAAGAGAATTGTGTGAACTAGATAGTCGTGAGGAACCAAGAGAATTCTGCGAGCCTGGTCTTACTAAATGGCACGGACTAAATGACAGAAAATCTGATGTCCAAAAAGTTCTACCAACGACGTGATGCACAGGACGTGGTATCAACTTGATGTGCTTAACTTGATAAAACACACTTAAAGCATCATTCAAAATTTTCAATGCAACTTTATCAGCAAAAATTTTGAAGAGGGTTACATTTGGCTTATCTTGAAACTCAGGTGGTGGGTCAATTGGGAATGAATTTTTGCAGTCGTCTGTCCAATGAGGGCCTTTTTTTAGGGTGTTGAAATTTTCCCCGCAAATGATGTCAGACATACCATCCAAAGAATCAGCTTGCGAAAATGATTTATCATCACAATCACTGTCCTGAAGCTATAAATATTACAAATATTAATATTAAAATACTACTGGAATTAAGTGGTTGGAAAAAACCTCTGATACAATGTGCCCATGTCCACTTCTACTATCACCACTCATACTACCACTAGACACTGAACCACTAGTTAACAATAAACCACTGTCATCACTTAAAATGAATGCCTCTGACCATGTTATACTGGACGGAGGAGACTCCATGGTTTACCTTATCATTACATTAAGATCAAGAAAATCTGAAATGATTTAAAAAACATTTTAAAATCTGTTCATCAACTGTGAAGAAGGAAAAATAATTAATAAAGAACATTAAAAACAACAACACAAAAGGATGAGTAACTCATTTGAAAAGGTAATTGATTGCAAAAATCTATATTTACATTTTATTACGTATTTGCACTTCTCAGTCTGAATTTTTAATTCGTGAATCATGCTCATAACACCATGACATTATGCAAAAGCAACTAGTGACTTTTGAATTAAACAGTTGACAAGCATTTTCGCAATATAAAAGGCGCCAAGTTGAAAATAGTGTCATTTTCAATTAATTTCTTTTTTCCGCTATATATTAATTATTTTATATTAGTATTAGATTTCTTGGGAAAGTACCTAGTCAAAATATTTTTAAAATAAATTAATATTGCATAATAATTGAATTAATAATACAGGTCACAAGACAATTTTTTTAATAAATAACCGTTTCGAAAATTAAACTATTTGTAGTTAACGCTTAATTTATATTAATATGTATTACAATGCACAAGATTTACAATTGCGTTCAAGGAATAGTTAACAGCCACGTTTGTTTAGCAATCATGTTTCTGAATTTTTACATGTAAAAAGTTGAAAAGACGAATAAATATAGGTAAGTCGAAAGTACTAGGTCGTATTCGATTCGCCCATAGTGCTCATCTTCACCTCATATTAATAAATTTTTATCTACATTATGTGTGCATTAAATAATATACGATTATCAAAGTGTAGATAGTTTTCTGATATTTTATTCTTCTAGACCGGCAGTAAGAATGGGCTTCGTTTTTTAGAATTCGTTACTGGTTATATGCCAAACGAACCTAAAATATGTGAAAAAAATATTAAACTGCAACATTAGAACAAGGTTTTTTTCATATGTGTCTAAAATATTTCGAGTTATAGAAAAATAAAAATAATTATACCAAATTGCCTTCTAAATAACCATGAAACTTCGACTTGCAAAGAGATTCAGCATATTATAGAAGTTTGACTGTACTTTGAAGTTAAAGAAATCAGCTCTCCACTATTTTTAACATGAAAAAATCAATAGATTTGATTAAATATATTCATATGTAGCTTTTATACCATTCAAAAACTAGTTTCACTTGCATTTTAACTTTTATTATATTTTATTTATCATATTTTTGTAGCAAAAATAAAAGAAACCATAATTGAGTAATAGTAGTCAAACTAACTTGTAATGATATGAATTTCCCCTTCCCCATGCAGAATTAATAAAAAAATATTAAATAAATTACTTACTGTTGTATAGTCAAATGAAAGAGACATAACACTTACCAACCATTTATTGCTGATGAATTACAATATTTAAATTTTCCATTCTAGTCCTTTTCAGATATACAGAAACCTTTTCCTTTCAATTTAGAACTCTTCAATGTAAATGCTGCATTCATTAGAAATATTCACTTTTCTGATGAGGTAACATTTTACTTAAACGGTACTGTAAATAAGTAAAATTGCCGTTATTGAGCGGTTGAATATCTGCAATGGACGATGGAAGCAAATACACAATATGTTCCCGTGTGGGCTGAGATAGTGGTAAAAAACAGATACATAAAATTTATGTATCTATTCTTTGATAGTGGGTAATCAAATTATTATACCGTACTTTTTTGTCGGAACGCTGAGTGGTGTACAGTACCTCAACTTCGTTCAATTTGAATTAATTTCGGTCTTAACGGTACTTACCGGTTCGAGAATTGTGTTACAGCAAGCAAGCTGTAACACAATTCTCCTCATTATGCACGTCCAGTATGAGAATACCTCGACTAATGTCCCTGAAGTCCCTTAAGAAAATATGGGTGCAAGAATTCCCAATATGTCAGAATACACAATGATGCATGAATAAGTTACCCCCTGTACTTATTCATGCATCGATGTGTATCCTGGCGTGAGGGTGCCCAAATTTTACATACTTAACTGAATATTATTATTACGAAATTTTATTTATTTTTAATAATTTTTAGAGTCTACGGGCATTTTTCGCTTCATAGGAGCAGTTAATACTTTTATATACTTATTCTTGGCTACAATATTCATTATCCAATTTCGCACCACACATTAAATTTAAATTCAAAAATATATTTTAATTTCTGAAAAAAAATCCAGTTTAATCTTTCAACACTGAATATTTGATGAATTTATGACAATTTCTCGACAATGGAAGCGGTTAGCTGTGGTCTTTCCTGTTATTTTTGATGTTCTATAGAACGAATCCACCGCAAATGCAGGCAAGTTTCAGAGGACCAGATTAGTGTTTTCTTCACATCTTATTAACTATCGTACCATAACTATTCAAATTATTTATAGTGGTAAAATTTGTAATACTAATTTACCGGATAGTAAAACGGTTACTTATGATTAATGTAATTGTTTGAAGTTAAGCAGAAAATCCACTTGGATAATATTTAATTAGTTCAGTTCTACAAATCCTCAAATTCAATGAAAGCAAAGATACTAACGACCTCAGGAATTTGTTTAAATTCAGGGAAGTTGTTGTGAAAGCTTAATTGACATTTTTGCTGTCGCTGCAGTTCAATTAAAATTAAACACACTTGTATCGTTACGATTTTCTTACTGAACCTTTTTCTACTAACATGTCCTAAAAATGTCATAAATTTTCTTAAAAATGTTAAAAAAATAAATATTAGAAATCGCAATCTACATCGCTCTATCTAATCAATCTAAATCGCTCCGTCTACTACTGCAGTAGTAGATGCTCCGATTGCGAGGTCAGTAATAAAAACCTCAATTTTCGCTGTTCGCAGCTTATTGTCAGTATAAGAATACCAGACACCATACCATAAAACGATAAACTCATAATGTAATAGATTTTGCATTTTCGTTATACTTAACTGCTCCAAATTATTAGCAGTTGTTCATTAAAACTTTGATTAATTATTTCTTTATATTAATTTTGTTTGTAAGGGGCCGTTCAAGTATTACGTAAGCAGAATTTTAGCTATTTGTAACCACCCACCCCCCCTTGTCAGCAAAAATAAGCAAAGCTTTAACCTCCCCTCATGCGCTTACGTAAGCATTGATATAATTTCCTATAGTTATTTTTTCAAATACTAGTGATAATTCATAAACAAGTGTCATTGACATTAATTTGAGTCTCCTTCGATGAAACAGACATTTTACTAGTAAATTAAGTTTTTTATTTTTAATAGATTGCAAAATATGTACAGTAGGCGCTCGGTTGTATGAACATCTATTATATGAACTATTAATTACAGTAAACAGCATACTACGTTCCAAAGAATGAAAAAGATCAATTTCGATTATGTGAATAGCCTGTTTTAATCCCAAAATTTCGTCCTCCGTGAATGCACTATTGCGGCCACCAAAATGTGCACGATGCCTGGCTTTATCCAGTGACCTTCGTGAAATAATATTCGTCATAAACAAAATAATATTGACATTTCGCTAATTTTTTTAGGACGCCTATGATATGAAGCAAAAATCAAGTTACTAAAAAAAATCGTGTACATTTCGGTGGCCGTAATAATACATATGTATATACAGAATAGAATAGTGTTTACATTATCAGAAGAAAACTTGGAACAAAAGAAATATGTATTTTTAATTCTTAACGAATTACTGGTATTCTAAAAATGCAGAAAAAAAGCATTCTCGAAACGTTTCTCTGCAAAGGGAGTATAAACACAAATAACACAATATTTTAATACACTTTAATCGTGGAAAGCACGAATAAAAAGGACTGTGAACAATTTGATTTTATCAACATCTCTGGTTTCTATTAGTTCATATAACCGAGCGGCTACTGTATGTTTGAAATTATTTAACTGCCCTCAGTCCAAAACACTTCTTTGCTGACGTAATCACCATTCGAACCCCCCCGGCCCCATTGTCATAAAAAATAAGCAAAGACGTAACCCCCTCCCCCCCTATTGATGCTTACGTAATACTTGAACGACCCCTAAAACCCTGTAGTACTACAATCTTATTTTTTGGGCAGATTATTAAAAATATTTTTAAACTAGTATTTATATTATATTTACAATAATTTAATTAATAATACATGTTACAAAGTAATTATTAATAAAAACTCATTGCAAAAATTAAACTATTTGTACTTAACACTTAATTTATATACATATGTGACATTGTAACATGTATCTTTACGACGTTAAATACACAAGATTTATAATTTATACCTATATATACAGACAAAAAACAAACAATTTAAAATGTTTCTATACAACTGTAGATATAATCACAGACAAACATCTTAAAACTAAAATTAACAAAGTTACCACAATTCATGAATTACCACACAAAACAATCTAATTTTGTAAGAAATATAAAAATAATGAAAAGTTCACTTTGGTTAATAATTTTAGTTTCCCAATATTATTTTCTCCTGGGCCGACCTGGACCTCTTTTCCTAGTAGTATTCGTTACTGGCAATGTCACATATTGACCTAAACAAAATGTAAAAAAGTTATTAGTTTCTTTAAAGTGGCTGTAACCCTGCATCATTAGCTAAAGTGACCAATTATTTTTGATCAAAAAGAAGTGCATTTTAATACAGGGATCTTACGATTTTCGTTGTTTTAAAGTAATGAAACAATACAATTTTGTTTAGCGCATTAATAAAGAATGCATTTTGTATTAGTGGGTAGCAGAATTATCAATTTTATAATAATACGGGATAAATTAGTTGTCATTAATACTGCCAGACTTTAATATGCAAACTATCAAAATAAAATCGAATGCATCTTATATCTCTCACATCTTATGTTCCACTTTTTCATACAAAAAAAAAACCCACTGCAGGATTAATAAAAATAAGGTAAAACAAATAAATCACTTACCATTAATTGTTGGTGTATCTTTTTCATTCCAGCTTTTATCAGATAAACGTGAACCTTAAAAAGTAAAAACTTTTACATTTAAATTTAAGAAATTGCAAGAAATTGTTTCAATTAAGTAATCGTTTATACAACATGATCAAAAAACGTTTAAATACCATGCGAATTTATAAATGAAAACTAGTATTGCGGTAAGTCTTCTTCAGTCTTCCAGTCTTCAGAAAAAAACAATAAAGAAAAACTCCTTAATAAGTTTAAAACATTTTCAAGTCTTCTGTCTTCATAAAACGGATTTATAAACAAAATATATTAAAGATATAAATAAATAATAACGGAACAAAGAGAATACCACAGCCTGTAAATGTATAAAAAATAGATATATGTAATAAGTTAAGCTATGCTATTTTGGAATTTAATTTTCCGGGGTTATAATAATTTTCAGGATACTTCTTCTTAGGTTTTCGTTCTGCTTCTTTTTTAACTTTAACGCTTGCCTGATGTGCCGGGTTATTATTGCAGTATGCATTTATGTGTTTATTTGAATTGAATGTGTGTAAATTATTAAAAGGTAAGAGAATAGGCGGTAACGAATAATAAGGTGCACAAGTATAAAAAGGTATATTGTTCATGTGATAATTGATGGTAGGATTATTGTAAGTGTGATTATTAATATTGAAGTGATCAGTTATAATAGGGCTCGGTTGCGCAGTCACATCATACTGTACAGGAAGTGGCGGCATTTCCTTACGTTCAGCAGGAGTCTTAAATGCACGTTGGCAATTTTTATAATTTTGCCGCAAAGCTTCTACTTCTGCAATACTTATCATTGGGGTTGCAGGATAACTAATTTCTTCCTTCTCAGGAATGTAAACTGTAGGTTTGACTTTTTCCTTCACATTTTCTAGAGCCATCCTTCGTTTCTTCAATGGCAAACGAATTTCTTGATTAGTTTTAAAAGATTTCGTGTCTTCTAACTTATGATCAGCTAACTTTGTGTCAGTATTGTCCAATTTGTAGAAGTTGGAATTGTTTGACAAAAATGTGGCATCATCAATTTTGGAAATTGCATTTTCATTGACTTCAGATGTATTTTCGACTTGTTTGAGGATTTGCTCTGAATCTTGTAGGAATTTTGGCGAATTGGAAAATTCTGGTTCGGTACATAAAAGATCATTTCGTTTTGAAGAAATACTTAAATTTAGAGCCTCAGAACATACACTGTTAGAACTAATTTTTAAAGCAGATAAATTGAGGTCAATAATACTATTAGATTCAGAAAGGGGACAATCATTTAAATCATAACTTGAACAAGTATCAGAGTTTTCACTGATTTCAGTACTCGATTCTTCAGAAATCAAATAAAAGAGATTAATAGCAAATACATTTCACAACTAAGGTTGTGCCAAACAATTTTAACTTTTATAAAAAAAATTATCAACTTCCAATAAAAAATTTAATTTTGTAATGAATGAAAGTTTTTTTTAAAACCCTTCACCCCTGAATTCTTTTTACTACATGGCAAAATCCACAATACAAAAATAATGCAGTATAGTCCCAGGGGACTTTAACAAAAAGGTTAAACAAAAAACTTTATTACTTGAAAAAAAGTTAAAATTGTTCTAAAACCCTACCTTTTTAAACAACCAAAATTTTAACATACCTGATAGGTTCGGTGAATACATTGAGGCTGAATATCCCTTCACTGAGCCTAAGCGTGAAACATCATAGTACGTAGGGTATGTGGTCACAAGATCTTTATCGTCAGGTTCTTTCCCATAAACTACCTTAATTTTAATGCAGCTCCTCTCTTCTTTTTGTTTCCCACAACAATCTCTTATTATTTTTTGCTTCCGCTTCATTTCAGCTCTATATTTAGAAAATAGTTCATCTTTACTATACAATGTTAATTTTACTTGAGGTACTTGAGAAATTAATTTTTTATCATTCAGCTTTATGCCATATCTTCTCATTGATTGTTTTGCACTGTTAATTACAGTACGCACTAATCTCAATCGAACCAAATTTGACCTATTTTCACCACCACTCCTCCTCTGCCTTTTTACATCAACGATATTTAAAAGTTCAACATTTTTTCTCTTCAACGCTGATTTTAAAGGCGTACTGTGACTGAATACATAATCATCTGTGTGAGAATTGTATTTCCTTATCGTCCTGTGATGATCGTCAACAAACGAATTTGAATTTAATTCACTTGTATCATTTTCAACATCAGAGTACTCGTCAACGTTAGTACTGTGATTATAAAAAATTGTTGGTTGAATTTTTCTTTTATCACGATTTTTGTGATGATTTTGGATAAAAGACTTAGTATTTACTTCACTGGTGTCGTTTCTAATTTCGGAGAATGTACCATCATTAGTTTGACTGTCATAAAATATCCTCCTATCAAACTGGACTTTTCTTTTGTCATAATTTTTGTGATAATCTTCAAGGTAAGAATTTGTATCTAATTCACTAGCACCATTTTCAATTTCAGGTTCATAAGTTATCCTAGTTATAATCGGATCGAACTGAACTTCCTTTTTCTCAGGATTTTTGTGAAGATTCTTTTGAACTTTTTTCTGTCCTTCTCGTTTCCCATTTAAAAAATTTATTTTGAAATCATCTACATCAATTTCCTCATATGGTGGAGATGGACTTAACTCAGAAATGATAGGACCTGACAAAGCTGCCAATACATCTACACCATTTTCTTGAAGTAAGTTCATATGGTGTTCAAATTTTGAGAAATCTGCAAGAGATGCTTCTTTTCGAAATGAAATTAAACTGTTTGATTTTCCAGAATAATTTCTTTCTGGAAGTGTTATATTACTGTTCTTTTGAGATGATCTGGAAACTGATTTTTTTGTTACATCATCTAATTCACATAATCCTAATAATTTTTCATCAACTAAAACTGCCTCTACTTTTTCTCCATAAGGTTGTTCCAATATTATTCTCTTTACATTTCCATTTAAAGCTATTTCTTCTTGAACCTCTGCAACTTGAACATCATTATCATTCCAAAGCATTGTTACAGTGGGGCTCTCAGGATTTTGTTCGTTTATATCTGCTGTACTATTAATCATAGGTGACACAGCGATGACATTTATTGACTCGCTAATATCCTCCGACTGAAATGATTCTACAATCTCTTCTCTAAAACTTTCACTCTGATTGAAATAGTGTTTAATTTCAGGCGTTTCAATATATTCAACTGTTACTTTTAGGGTTTCATTTTTCTTAAGCTCCTCAGAAATCTCAGAATTTTCTCCACAATTTTCATCTACAATTGTTTCATTAATAAGTTGTTGATATTTTCGATTTATTGAATCATTTTCTGTGGTTATTTCAGGAGTAGCAAAAGTGGACGAATCAATAGGCTCAATTTCGTTCCTTCCTTGCATTAACTCCTCAGTTTCTTCAATCAATAAGTTATTTTCTCGATCTTCAATCGGGCTTAATTCCATTAAATTATCTGTAGATTTTGAATCCATCTGCACTATACTTAAAGATTTTTGAGAGATGATTTGTTCCCCTGCACTAGTGCCATCTTCTTCACTTAAATCATTCATTTCATTCTGGCCTGTATCAATGGGATCATCAGAATTATGCGGCCCAATTATTTCATTGTTAGTAAGATCAGGTTTAGATATATGCGTGAAATTATACAGATCTGAGTAAACACATTCACGTTCGATTGTAGGACTACTTGAGTCATTTATTTGATCTGAAGGTGGTGTATCAAGTACACAAAAATAATTACACCTAGGTTCTGCATTAATTTCAGTATTTACAGTGGCACTTTTATTACACACAACACTATCATCAATTTTTTGAGTGCAATGACAACTCTTACAAACATATTCGACCACAATTTTTGTTACATCACCATCATTATTACAGTCTGCCACATTGCACAGATTATCATGGGATGTACTTATTTTCAAACTTTCATCATTAAACAACTCATTTTTAGAAAAAGTTCTTTCTGTGTTTGCCATTTTTGAAGCACACTCATGAATTGAATTATTGCACTCAGCAGGGCACATTGGTTCAATTGGCTCTAACGATTCGTGCATTAATATATTATTTTCAACAGGTATTATTTCAGGGGTTACATAGTCCATCAAAATTTCTTTTGTACATGTAGTATCTTCTGTTTGTGCTGAAGAAGTTGATTGAATTGTTAAAGCATCACTTACTGAAGTAATTACTGTTGAGGTAGATGGCACAGAAGTAGAATTTGTTAATGGAGCTTGTAACGTATATTCTGAAGAAACTGGTTGAGTCATTAAAGCATCATTTATATCAGATAATGTAGTTAATGTAGTTGGAGCAAAGCTACAACTATAAAGTGATGTAAGCGTTGAAACTGTTGATGTAATAGCTGATACAGTTGAAGAATGTGATTGTATTGTTAAAACGTCATTTGTGGGAGATGAAACAGTAACCGCCGTAGTAAATGGAACAATGCTACTACTGGAAACTAATGTTGATGGTAAAACAGTTGATGTAGTAACTGGTTGAGCTATTGACCCACACTCTGATGAAACTGTTAATACATCACTCATGGGAGTTGTAGCACTTGTTATTGTAAATGGAAATGGAACAAAACTACATCTGGAAACTGCTCTAGATGATGAAATCATTGAAGTAACAGGAGAATGTGCTGACAATGTATAGTTTAAAGAAAGTGATTGCGGTGTTAATACATCACTTGTGTGAAATGAAGCAGTTACTGTTGAGAGTGGAACTGAGCTACTAGAAATTGCTGTCAACGGTAAATCTGTTGAAGTAGTAGAATTTGTAAGCATTAATTCTGGGCCAGATGAATGTGATACTTCTTCAGATCCATTTGGTTCTCCGACACTAAAAGGTGCTGTTGTAGTTGATGTGGTGTCAACTGCATTTGAAGAAAGTGCTGCTGTTGAAACCACTTCTTCTGACAGGGAAATTGATGACAACAAAGAATGTAATGGTGGTGTTGATCCAATTTTTGTCACTTCTCTTGCTGAGCTTGTTGGATTTATGTCAGGTATCGAATTTAAAAATGATGTAACTGGTAATGGTGGGGTCTTGGCTCTCACTTTTCTTTTTCGTATTGGTCTTTTATTCTGAAAATAAACATAATTAAAATTAATTAAAGTAACCAATTTTTGAAAAACAAATAATTAAATTTTTCTTAATTGTAGAAACTTTATTGCAATTAATATTTTGAATTGTATTCAATCGCGGGAAGTCTTAAAAATATTTTACAAAACTAAGGGCTGATTATAAAAAGTATGCTTAAATGCAGTTCACATTAAGCTGAAGTTTAGTGTGTTATACAATCATTGTAATTATTGTGATTTAGTTTCATTTCAGCGGCCAATGTTGGTGGTTTAAGATCAGTTTAACAAATATCGTGCTAACACACTAATTTTATGATCGGTGAATTGCGACTCTATAAAGGATCTAAATATCTTTCCTGAAAGATTATTAAATTCTAATTCCCAATTTTCTAAGCATTCCCTTTTTTCTCTTCAAAGTGCCTAATGAAATTTGTAATGTAATAAAATGCACATTAAAGCTTACTTAAATTTCAGCTTAATGAATCTTCAATTTAAATTGAAGATGCATTAAGCTGAAATCAAAGTACAGTAGAATCCGGTTATAGCGAACCTTAAGGGATCGTCAAAATCGGTTCGTTATATCCGAAGTTCGTTATAAGCGTTAATGAAATAACAAATGCAAAAGTGTTTTATGAGACCGTTATTGTCTAATATAAATATGCATATGTATAAAACCATTATAAATATAAGGAGTAAACTTAAGTGAAACAAAGCAAAATGCAATAAGTAATTTTAGTTGAAAAAAAATGTTATTTTCGACTGAACTGTTTCATTTTTAAATCCACACATTTTCAATAATCGACACACCATAATTCTGTAAAACATTACGAATGTTGTTAATACTTCTCACAGCTTCCTGTGTACATAAAATCTGTAATGCTAGTGGTTCCGGCTCATTCTTATTGGCTTCTTCGTGGTCACTTTTGTCTACCACAAATACCCAAGTATTCTAGTTGTAAGTTTTCGAAAAAAATTGAATTTTCCAATTGCTGAAATTCACGTTCCCTTTGTTTCTCTTTTTGTAACCACTCATTTAATAACAAGTCATCATCAGATTGAAAGGTTATTACGTGTTATATACAATGCAAAGTTCGTTATAGCCGATTAAAATTTTATTAATTTCGGCTTTTCAGGTTCGCTATATCCGATAGTTCGTTATATCCGAGTTCGTTATAACCGATTGTTTTTTACATTGTTACATAGGGGGAAATTTCGGGACTTGAAATAAAGTTCGTTATAACCGGTGGTTCGCTATAACCGGAGCCGTTATAACCGGATTCTACTGTATACCGATCATTGTAGCATGCACATTTTTGACAAATTATTATTTTGGATTTAGAAGATCACAAAACATGTATTTGCATGAAAATATTATAAAGTAAAGTTTGTCAACTTCTTTTCTCTTTTCCTATAATGAATAATTAATACTCACTCTGCTCTCCTTATAAACAATTTCTGTAATATCGCTATCACTATCAGAATTATTGAGAATATAAATAATCTGAGTGCCTGGATCATTATTTGAAATAACTTCAATATCACCATCCACTGTAACTGCATCAACTGACAGCAATCTGTTTGTATTAATTCCAGACATGCGACTGCTCAAATCGTTATCCATATCATCCACCTGAAAATATATTCATTACAACCCACCTTCATTATACCTTGCAAAACTGACCGATTTTTTTCTTTTATCTTCCTCTTCCTCCTCTGAATCCAAATCAATTGTAATATTACTCAAATTTGGCTCTTCTTCTGCATTTTTCCTGATCAAGTCAAAATAGGTCTTACTGGCAATACGTTTGGATTTTAATAACCAAGTAACAGAATCACAAACAAGTTCATGACGACTAGGTACTAAAATTGCTTTTAAAAGTTCATTATTTCTTGCAGATTCAGGACTTTGTTTAAATCTCTGGTAGACAGTTTTATCCATTGCAGAATGTTCCTCTTTCTTTCGAATTTCTTTCCATTTTTGAAAAGCCAAATAGTTACAACAAAAAGCTTCATCGGAGTAACTTTTTACTGGCATATTAGTTAAAAAATGTCTAAGATAATTGTATTAAAATCAAAATCAATAAATAATTCAATTACTCACGAATAAATGCAATCCATTACATCTTTCCAAGGTGGTGATGCATTAAAAGAAGTAATTTTCAGTAACACATGTAAAATATTACTCTGGTTTTCAAGTAAATTTGTAATGAGCATGCTACTTAATTTTGAGGATATTACTTTGATACGTTTAATATAGGCTCTTTTATTATGAGCAATATTTTTCAGCTGCCGCACATCTTCCAGTAGCAAATTGCAATAAAAAGTTAAAATGTCCTCCATCACTTCCAAATATTTACTGTCTTGAATACAATTGCATCGCACCTCCGAATAGTACAAATAGAAAAACTTTATATGTGTCGACATGCCCTTTTCCAAAAGGCTTTTATCCTTAAACTGCGTAGTTTGTTCCATTAGAGTTCTAAAAAACATTATGTTGATAAGAATTTAAACTCAAAATTAAACATACTTATAATATTCGCTCATCAAACCAACAAGTACACTATCACTTTCTGACACAGCATATTTGGTAATCTTTGTTCGTATTTCTTTATTCCATCGATTAACCACTTCTTCAGATGTTTCGATAGTTTCACAATCTAGAATTTAATCAGTTGAAATTTGGTCACACAATGTTAAAACATACCTAAGTTAATCACTATATTACAATCGCCATCTTCAGTTTTAATCGTAGATAGCGGTATGGGCATCAGAGACTCCATAACAATTCTTCGATTTGTTCAATGCAAAATTATGTAAAAAAAATTGGGTTTAACCTCGTGACCTGCAAAGTAATGTATTAAAAAACATCAAATGTCTTCTCAATGCAGTTAAGGGGTTAAACACATCGGTAATAGGTTAAAAACAAGTATTTACTTCCAAATTGTTCTATACATACACAACAAATATGGCGATTACGAGGGTCACAGTTTTCAATGTCTTCCAACAATGATTACAACGCACACAGATCTTAACACGTGATTATTCCTAACGAGCAAATACTAATTTCTTCAACAAACAATAAGTTTATATCAGAGAATTTTGCTGTTCTGTTATTTTCTTACAATTAACCATCATATTTACTCCAACGACTGTCAAATGACGCACCTCCGTTACAAAAATGAAATTTACAGTTGCAACCCTGCTGCGACCTAAAATTTTAATAGGTTGTCAAGGCCAGGTAGGCAAGCGAAAATAAGCGTTGCCCGACCGGCACACTCAATAGATGACGCTGGTGATATGTATTCTCAAATATCAGAATTTTGGAAACGTTTTGGGGCATTCAATCTGTAAATTGCTATTTGTAACGACGTGGTGTACAACATGGCGGCGAACTACACAACACGTGTTTAGAAAATTGTATTAAAATAATTGTGAGTGATAATTATATATGAACGATTTTATGCAAAGTAATGCCAAATCTGCCAAATTCACGTTTGGAACGACGCGACGCCATGTTTTTCATTAATTAAATGATGTGGCATCCAATCCGCCATTACATTTAGCTTTAGTTATAAATTAATATAAGGACCGATTTTTACAAACTTCAATTAAACGAAACGGATAGTTAGAACAATCGTTGATATAACTACAACAATTTGTTGATATGGATTTAATTTAATTTTAATTTTCAATTTTAACGTCGCAAATTTCTTTATAATCAAACTATTATTTTAATTTATTTGATTTATTAATATTTAGTTGATTATCCATTTTTATTATGGCTGTTTCATTATAATCATAAATAATACATTTTTTATTTACTTTTTGTTTATCATTTCTACGATTTATATTCTACACTTGAACGTTATAAGATAATGGTGATTCGAAACATTTTTAAAACCGGAAAGAGGATAGATATAAATAATTAAAATTAAAATTCCCGCAAAAACCGAGCCGAGCCGAATAAATAATTTTAGTTCAGCGGCAGACTCACTACAAAAAAGGCGCCAATATTTTGACTACGGTTTTTTACACTGGCCTTAAGGGAGTTGTACCTACCTACCTGGTCAAGGCAACAAATTTATAAAAAACAATCAATTTATATTTACAACGTAGAGAGCGGAATTTTCAAAACTACATAATGAAATACAATGTTTAAGATTACAAACAAATTTAGATAAATTTATGTCATTATTCCAAACACAGATGTCCACGGATGCTTCAAATATGCTCTTCGGAAGCACCTTTGGTAGGTATGTCACACAATATAATTCAGGCTATAAATAAAAACTTTGAATTAAAAGCAAAAAGAAAATAAATACTAACAATAACAGACTTAAAAAAAACTTTGTAAAATAGTTCAATAAACAATATCATTATTTGAACCAAAATTAGAATTGTATTTAAAATAATCATAATGTGAACATACCCTGATGAATAGGTTGTAAACATGAGATTCTATGGTGTGTTGGGTTGTAACCACAACATCTATGTCCTCAGATGTGCCGATTGTTATTGCAGTATACTTTTCCATGTTTACTTGGATTGAATGTGTGTAAATTATTAAAAGGCCAGAGAGGTGGTAACGGATAATAAGGTGTACAAGTAATAAAAGGTACATTATTCACATGGTAATTGATAGTGGGATTATTGTAAGTGTGATTATTATTACTGAAGTGATCGGTTATAATAGGGCTCGGTTCCAAAGTCACATCATGCAGTACAGGAAGCGGCGGCATTTCCTTGCGTTCAGCAGGAGTCTTAAATGCACGTTGGCAATTCTTATAATTTTGTCGTAAAGCTTCTACTTCTGCAATACTTATCATTGGAGTTGCAGGATAACTGATTTGTTCCTTCTCAGGAATGTAAACTGTGAGTTTGACTTTTTCCTTCACATTTTCAAAAGCCTTCCTTCGTTTCTTCAATGGCAAATAAATTTCTTCGGTGGTTTTAAAAGTCTTCTTGTTTTCTAAGATATGTTCAGGCGACTTGGTGTTAGTATTGTTCAGTTTGTAGAAGTTGTAGACGTTTGACAAAAATGTAGTGTCATCAATTTTGGCAATTTCATTTTCATTGACTTCAGAAGTATTTTCGACTTGTTTGAGGACTTGCTCTGAATCTTGTAGAAATTTTGGTGAATTGGAAAATTCTGGTTCGTTACATAAAAGATCATTTCGTTTTGAAAAATACTTAAGTAATACTTAAGTAATACTATTAGAATCAGAAAGGGGATAATCATTAAATCATAACTTGAACAAGTATCAGAGTTTTCATTGACTTCAATACTAGAGTCTTCAGAAATCAAATAAAAGAGATTAATAACAAGTACATTTTACAATAAGATTGTGCCAATTTTAACTTATATAAAATTTTATCAACCTTCTAATCTATTAAACTCTTCAGCAAAAGATTGTAATGAACAAAAGTTTTGTTCAACCCTTTAGTTTCTGATATTTTTTTTACTACACGGCAAAACACACAATACAGACATGATGCAGCACAGTCCTAGCAGGACTGATGATCTCAAAAGGGTTAAACAAAAACCTCATTACTTGCAAGAAAGTTAAAATTGTTCTAAAACTCTAACTTTTCAAACAACCAAAAGATTTTAACGTACCTGATAGGTTTGATGAATCCATTGAGGCCATCACAGGACAATCATTTAAATTATAACTTGAAGAAGTAACAGAGTTTTCATTGACTTCTTCAGTACTCGATTCTTCAGAAATCAAATAAGAGATTAATAACAAGTACATTTTACAATAAGATTGTGCCAAACAATTTCAACTTATATAAAATTTTATCTATTGAACTCTTCAGCAAAAGATTGTAATGAACAAAAGTTTTGTTCAACCCTTTGGTTTCTGATTTTTTTTTTACTACACGGCAAAACACACAATACAGTCATGATGCAGCACAGTTCCAGCAGGACATATATTTATGCATTGATGATCTCAAAAGGGTTAAACAAAAAACCTCATTACTTGGAAGAAAGTTAAAATTGTTCTAAAACTCTAACTTTTCAAACCAAAAGATTTTAACGTACCTGATAGGTTTGATGAATCCATTGAGGCCATCACAGGACAATCATTTAAATTATAACTTGAAGAAGTAACAGAGTTTTCATTGACTTTTTCAGTACTCGATTCTTCAGAAATCAAATAAGAGATTAATAACAAATACATTTTACAATAAGATTGTACCAAACAATTTTAACTTTTATAAAAAAATTTATCAACTTCCTTATATATTGAACTCTTCAGCAAAAGATTGCAATGAACGAAAGTTTTGTTCAACCCTTTAGTTTCTAAATTGTTTTTTTACTACATGGCAAAACACACATATAGACGTGATGCAGCACAGTCCCAGCAGGACATATATGTATGCATTGATGATCTCAAAATGGTTAAACAAAAAACTTTATTACTTGGAAGAAAGTTAAAATTGTTCTAAAACCCTAACTTTTCAAAAAACCAAAAGATTTTAACATACCTGATAGGTTTGATGAAGTCATCACGGGACAATTATTTAAATTATAACTTAAACAAGTACCGGCGTTTCCATTAACTTCTTCAGTACTCGATTCTTCAGAAATCAAATAAAAGTGATTAATAACAAATACAATCAAACCCCTCTATAGTGATGCTCGAAAAGACAAGAAAAAACTTCACTATATACAGAGTTATTCTGTGGTTTTGCGAAATATTGCAGGAGTACATTTGTTTGACAGCAATATTTCGCAATATTAAAGAATAACCCTGTATAGAAACTTCACTATAAAGAATTCATGCTTAATTTTACAGTTTTGACATTTGCTTTAAAAACCAATCGATATTCAAAATGAAATAAAAAATTAAAATTTAGTGTATGAAAAAATATCTGGGAGAAAGCCGCGATTTTGAACACATCTATTGCATTTTGTGTTACCAGAGAATTCTGTTCCCTGAAAATTTTGGTAAACCTTTGTTAAAGTAGCATCACTATTTAGAGGTTTCACATCATGAGGTATTTTTATATGAAAAATTTAACGGTCCTGGCAAAAAGATCACTATAGACAAAATATCATTATAGAGGCAGTTGCTATAGAGAAGTTTAACTGCACATTTCACAACTAAAGGGCTCTATGCAAGAAGTCTGTAAGTTACTTTTTCATATTCTGAGATATTTGAGATTTTATGCTTCACTTTGATCTGAAAATCGTATTGTTTTGATTTTGAATGATCTTTTTTTACTAACGAAGACTTACTTTAGTAAAAAAAGATCATTCAAAATCAAAACAATGTGATTTCCAGATCAAATTGAAACATAAAATATCAAATATGTCAGAATCTGAAAGTGACTTTGGGTCTTCTTGCATAGATCCCTTCAATTAAGATTGGGCCAAACAATTTTAACTTTTCTAAAAAAAATTATCAACTTCCTAATCTATTGAACTCGAAACAATTTAAAAGTGCAATTCAGCAAAATATAGCATGAAATTAAATATTTCCAATAAAACATTTAATTTTGTAATGAATGAAAGTTTTGCCCCTGAATATTTTTTTAAATTTTACTACACAGCAAAACACACAACACAAAACCATACATATAGCACAGTAATAGGGGACTTTAACAAAGAAGTTCCAAGCGGGACATATATTTATGCCCTAACGATCTCAAAAGGATTAAACAAAAAACCTTGTTACTTCAAAAAACTTTAAAATTATTCTAAAACCTTAAATTTTTAAACAACCAATGTACCTGATAAGTTCGATGAATACATTGAGGCTAAATATCCCGTGACTGACTCTAAGTGTGAAACATCTTGGTGCGTAGGATATGTGACCACAAGTTCTTTATCGTCAGGTTCTATCCCATAAAGTACCTTAATTTTTGCTTCAATTCAGTTCTATATTATATTCATTATATCTTACATAACTTACGGATTTGTTTATTTTATCTTCCTTTTCCTCCTCCGAATCTAAATTAATCGCAATATTACTCAAATTTGGCTCTTCTTCTGCATTTTTCCTGGTGGTTTTACTGGCAATATGTTTCGATTTCAACAACCAGGTAACAGAATCACAAACAAGTTCACGATGACTAGGTACTAAAATTGCTTTTAAAAGTTCATTATTTCTTACAGATTGAGGACTTCGTTTAAATCTGCGGTAGACAATTTCATCCATTACAGAATGTTCCTTTTTCCTTCGAATTTCTTTCCATTTTTGAAAAACCATATAGTTGCAACAAAAAACTTCATCGGAGTAAGTTTTTGGTGGCACATTTATTAAAAAATGCCTAAAATAATTGTATTAAAATCAAAATAAATAACTATTTCAAATACTCACAAATAAATGCAATGCATAACATCTTTCCAAGATTGTGATGCGTTATAAGAATTAATTTTCAGTAACACATGTAAAATATTCGTCTCGCTTCCTAGCAAATATGTAGTGAGTATGTTACTTAATTTTAAGGATATTACTTTGATACGTTTAACATAGACTCTTTTATAATGAGCAATATTTTTCAGCCGCCGCACATCTTTCAATAGCAGATTGCAATAAAAAGTTAAAATGTCTTCCATCACTTCCAAATATTTACTGGATTGAATACACTTGTATTGCACATCCGAATAGTACGAATAGAAAAACTTTATATGTTTTGACATGCGCTTTTCCAAAAGGTTTTTATCCTTAAACTGTGTAGCTTGTTCCATTAGAGTTCTAAAAAACATTATGTTGGTAAGAATTTAAACTCAAAACTAAACATACTTATAATATTCGCTCATCAAATCATCAAGTACTCTGTCACTTTCGGGCACAGCATATTTGCATATTTTGCATATTTTTTCATTCCACTGATTAACCACTTCTTCAGGTGGTACAATAATCGCACAATCTACTATTTAATCAGTTGAAATTTAATCGCACAATGTTAAAACATACCTAAATCAGTCACTACTTTACAATCGTCATCTTCAGTTGCAATCGTAGATATTGGTATGGACATCACAGACTCCATGACAATTTTTTGTTTTGCTTAATGCAAAGTTATGTAAAAATAATTGGGTTTCAATTCGTGACCTGCAAAGTGATACATATATTAAAATGATATCAAACGCGTTCTCATTGTAGTTAAGGGGTTAGACCAAGTCTGGACAAAGTTTTTAGCTGACGGGCCATACTATATCACGTTTTGTAATTCCAGAAATGGTTAGAAGATGGTGAAAAAATATTTTTTTAAACTTTATATTGATAGTAATGGTATTTTACTTCTGTCATTTTGAAGTTATATTAGTAATGTAGCTTTAAAATTAAAAAAATATAGAACAAAACGGTTCTGTTGAAGGAATCAATGACTATTTTCAAAAAAAACTTTTAATGAGGAACATTTAAGTATCATTTAAGTGATTCTGTCAAAATTGCATAGGGTATGGTATTAAGTACTGACATAAGTACAAACATAAGGTAAAAGAAAATATTTTTTCACAGCCTTCTAACCGTTTCTGGAATTAAAAAACACACTATAGGCATTTTAAAACTAATGCGGGCCGCCGTAAATAAAAATAACTGTATTTATACTATTAGGTTTCATTTTATTTAAAGAGGAGCCAAAAGGCAAAAGAAAGTAAAAATTTTAGAAATAAGATTATAGCTTTGCGGGCCGCGCAAAAACTCTCGGCAGGCCGCATCGGTAATACGAAATACGCGGGCGGTTGATCAAAATACACCCCTGGCTGAGAACCGGTAAACCATGTATTTACTGGCAAATATATATTTTTTGAACTAAGGCATTTCTGATGTATTTTATATTAAAAGACTTTTATCTTATTTCATTAAATACAACTATAATCTCAAAATTCTGTTAAAATGCTGCCAACAGGTGCGTTCACCCTATGAATGTTTGTTTAGTTTACACACAGCTGTTGTTTTGGTTTTCGTTGTCGTGCAAACGAGGTTCTGTGAATTGCGGTAAAACTACAGCAAGTTTCTTGGGTTGTCGCGCGCGACACTGCACCGTTTTTTAAAGCCTCTTTCAAGAAAAATATTTGCTGATTATTCAATACATACACAACAAATATGGCGATTACGAGGGCTACAGTTTTCAACCTCTTTTAACACACACAGATCTTAACACGTGATTATTTCAAACGAGCAACTACTAATCTATTCAACAAGCAATAACTTTACAATAGAAAATTGGTTTTATTTTCTTTAAATTAACCATACATTTATTCTGTGGCGACCTAGAGAAACGCGTCAAGGTTGGCAACAAATGCGCGCAACGATTCGATTCTCACTACTTGGTGCGGTGTCGTCACGACAACCGGCTTCAAGGTATTATTTTCTGAACTTTTTCCCTGGATTAAAATACTTCCTTCTCTGACAAAATAACAAATTTTATTCTTTTCTTTGCATAAAATTAAAAAACGACAACGTTAAAGTTCTAGATTTTTCAACGACAAAATATTTAAATAATTCTAAACAATTGGAAAAGTTAATTCTTTGTCAAAATCTTAAAAATTGTAATTAATAAAATAATAACGTTTATGAAAAAAATGTAATATCAGAAAAAAACATTTTCAACAACAGTATCTACAGCGAGCAACTTTGCATATGGACGTTAAATGCTCTAAACACATATGATTAGATCGTCTATAACAACTGTATCTGGTTTTCCTGTTTTTCTTGTTGGAACAATAGGTATGTCGCAGCCATATTGTAGAAGCCGCCGCAATACAAAGCGACTAGCCGCTTTACAAAGTAGCTCTGTTTTGTAAAACGGCTGATTAACATTTAGACAGATTGTTATAACAACACGTTCAACAATACGGCGGCCCACGTTTAGCCGGAATGTTGACTATATGTAATGTAAATGTCGGCGGCGAGTTGTAAATTAAGTCGTTTTATAAAACACCTAATCCTTTTCTAAATGACTGGGCAGATTGTAAAATACATATGAATATTTTAAGAAAATTATCCTTCGCCTGTATAGAATGAACGGAGAATTTTTACAATTTCACTGAAAATTTTAGATGCTTTACGAATCGCTGAATAACTTTCAGTCCGTTTGGTAAAGGACCGAAGAATTGTTAGACATGTTATAAAAAAAACCTTTTATATTGAGTTAAACCTTTTCCTTATAGTTATGAGTTTCATATTTGTTATAACTATAAGGTTTCTTTTTTATAAAATGTCTAACAATTTTTCAGTCCCTTTTCGCCGTTATACACTTGAGCTTGAGCTTGTACTTTTACGCCAACTTTTCTTAGATTTTATGCGTCCATAAATTTTTTATTTTTGTAAGGGCGCCTCACAATTAATGTATTGAGTACTGGGTACAAATATGTAGACAATCCTGGAAACACTCATGCAAAATCGCTTGCGAGCGCTCGAACGTCGTGTTTCAATGTTGACATTTTTCAAAAATGTTTAAGAGGAGCACTGAAAGAGAGAGGATAGACAAATTATCGTACATGTTCACCACAGTAACGATACAAGTCGCAAATATGTTGATTTATTATTATTAGGGTTATTGGTGGTAAAACCTGCTAAAAATATGTTCGGACGCAGTCAATTTGTGTGTAACGCATCTGATCGCTAGATGGTTAAATTATTTGTGTAAACTCGGAAGGCATTCGTGTCATTCGTATCTTTACCAAAGAATATCTTAATCGTAACATAAGCCAAAATTCAAGCGGAAGCCGGTCTATGACGTCACGAAAGTGGGCAAAATATCGATAAATCAATTTTGTTACCTAAACAGCGCCGTCTGTGTCATAATAACCACACTGGTTTATGGTCTATGTTCAGAAAGCACTTGTCTTGGGATGTTTTGAAAATATAAAATCTCCGTAAATACTCCTCGATCAGTTGCAATATTTTGCATTTTTAATCTACTATAAATAACGCATATATGGATACAGTTTCACTGCTTTCTGTACAATTTTTTTTCATTAAATGTCCAAGGTGTTCTTGGTTATATCTCGGAAAATATATAAGAAATACGCTTTAAAATGTGTCATTTAATAGAGCAAAGATTGATTAATAGTGAGGTATTTCGTTAAAATGCCTGTTTCACTTTCGTTGAGAGATTTTTTACTCTAAAGGTCGAATAATTTGAGTACGTACCGCCATCTCTTTCGTGACTGAAATTCAGTCCCCCTTTTAATTTAAATATGTTGATAAATGTCTTTCTATTCGGTATGTAACTACATATTATCAAAATTCGATAACTTTGATTAGAAAAAGTAATGGAATTAAAAAAGCGTGAAGTTTCATTTAACCAAGTATGTTGGGTTGCATCACAAAATCATCTGTGTGTATTGGGAATTCAAGCTAAACGAGACGCCTCTAGTGGTGAGTAGATAAAACACTAGACGATAGATCATGGAAAGGATACAATTTGTTTACACGCATGCTCTGTGCATGCATGTGCGATAGTTTTGTGATTTATTTTGTATTATCTGTGGTTAATTAACATTAAACTACAACGACGATGACACCTCCGGGTCTAACAAGCAACGTAAATTGTTCTGTTCCTGGATGGATCTGTGAGAATAAAGTTTTCCAAAAAGTGGAATTAAAGTGCATATGAAGATGAAAAACTTTCTGCCCTTCTTTAAAATTTCTGCATGAAGGGGTGGCTTCCAATGCATCTAATACAACCTCAATATCTAAAAAAATCTCTTCGCTCATTATAAAATATCAATAACACTAATCACTCAATAGCACTAAATTTAAAATCATCAAAATGTATATATAAATGTCTGTTATCACCGTTAACACCACGTTATAACGAAGCACGCGTGAATTCTATCCTTAGGGTGACTCATCTGGCATATGTAGTTGCATAAACGTAAGGCGATATTTAAATTCCATTGAATTCCCAGTACCCTCCCAGACCTCTTGTACAGCGAAATTCACACATAAAGGAATGAAAGCTGTAAAAAAGGTCAGATAATAGGAGAAAACTGGTCTGTATTATCGCAAAACGAGTTATTTTAGAGAAGGAGAAATGCAAGTAATAATTAGAGGGTCATTATAAATAATTAAAAAAGATACCACTTTACCGCTTTTTGAAAATAATTTTTCCACACACTAAAGATTAAAGTGGTACAAATTCCTTATGTTTAAAATTTGCAATGGCCTCTCAATGTTACAACCATTTATAATAACCCTGTATAACCTCCTAAACATGAGCAATACCAATTTTCTTTCAACTAACCATATTTAAGCAAGCTAAAAAATAGAATTTTATAGGTCAATCGGCTAAATGCAATGAACTAAAAGAAATAACGTAAGTGGGGTATATTTAAAAATCTTGCTAAAACTATACAATTTATAATAAAAAGTATAAAATAAAATGTTTAAAATTACAAACGAAATTATGTCATTGTTCCGAATACTGGGTTGTGTCTGCAGATGCTTGGACCATGCTCTTCATAAGCAGCTTTAGTATGACACACTTGATAAAATTCAGGCTAGAAATGCAAATTTTTTAATGAAAAGAATAAAAATTAAAAAGGAGATACTAACTGTAGAGGCAAGCATACTTCCACCGAACCAAACGGCATATCTTTGCATGTGATGTGAAATCACTTGAACGTCAATAGGTTTAGGTTTAATCCTACCACCCCCTAAACTTTCACTAAGTTTTAGTCTTGCATCTACAGTTCGCTTAATGTCTCGTTGCAATCTCCTGCCAAAATCTCTGAACATAGTTGAACCACCAGACAACACTATATTATTATAAAGTGGCCTGCGTACATCAATTGGACAATTTTGAATCACATCATCAACTATTTCTGAAAGGGGTACGTTGAAATCAGCATTTGCAAATTCAGGATGAAAGAAAATTTCTGGCCCAAGAAATCTTTCATAGCCAACATCAACAGTGAAAGGCTGTTTGGTGACAGAATTCATTCCTTCATATTTCTTAATCCACTTTGAAGGGTCTGAATCATATTTTGCAAATTCTTTGGCAATGTCAGGGCAGATATAACAATATCTTTCTTTTATTGCTTTGGCAGTTTCGAGCGATTGTTCTGGTGGAATTCCCACTTCTCTTTCGCGAAGTAATGATTGAATGAAATAAGTAATATCTCGACCTGCGATTGGAATGTGCTTAATGCAACTCCCGATAACATATCCTTCAGCCTAAAATTATTTTGTTGAAATAAAAATTATTTCATTAAATGAGGCACTTACCACTGGAATAACATGAGTGACACCATCTCCGCTGTCGACCACAATTCCTGTCAGGGTTCGATCTTCGATCGATCGAGATGCCCAACTGGCTGCTAAAGCAAGCACAGCTTGAACTGCAATGTACAGGCCAGGAACATTAAATGATTCAAACATTATTTCAGCGGTGTATTCCCTATTTTCGGGAGTATTTAATGGTGGTTCTGTCAGTAGAAAATAGTGATCTTCTGGCTCAGCTCTTAAATACTTGAATATACATTGCTCCATAAATTTTTCCATCAAATCCCAATCTTCAACCAACCCATGCCTCACTGGGTACTAAAATTTTTCGATTATTTTGAACTCTGTAAGGTTATTTCTTACCTTGACAGCGTAACCAGTCGCATCAAACGCTTCATCGCCAATAAAGAAATCCAAATCATCGACACCTTTTGTTAACCTACGACTAGAATGGTCGCCAACTTTCGCAGATTCCTTAATTGCTATTGCAGAGGGAATGATGAATTGGGGCTCCTTGTTTGCAGCAAAACCAAGTTTTGTGTATCTAGAACGATCTGATGCTTAAAAACGAAATTTAATCAATTAAAACTTACCCTGTTCCCACGTCTACGACACAAGCTGGTAATCTTCCGGACATTTTTTCCAATTAGATTCTATTTGATTAAAATGATTTTTAATACTAAACCGGCACTGATTTATAAACCGCACCTAAAAATTCAACTATATCCTTATTGGCGATGACAGTTATCTTGTGTACCACACCTCGAGGGGGGTTTAGTACTGAGCGTAGGTCTTAGCGCGAAATTCAAATTTGAGCTGTGCGTAACGAGTAATTTAGATTATTATTTTTGTATGAAATAACAAGAATGTAATTGTTACAAAAAAATATTTTCGGTAAATATGGAAATGAAGTTACAGTTTTTTTGAGAAATTTTAACTTTTTCATTGCAGTGGGAAAAAGCAATATTTTAATAATTATACAGATGCCCTTTTTATTGGTTCACCCTCAGGATTCAAAAATAGGCACCACAATAGTCGCACAATACACAAAAAATAAGTTTATTTAATTCTAAGAAAAATGGTATACGTATTTTGTTTCTATTCAGATTATTTGATGAGTTATAATAAATTTAAGATAGGCGCGTGACGCCATTGGCCCCTGCTCCTCGCAACGGCCTATCTTACACGTGTAGAAGATGCTCCCTTCACACGATAATTTACCTACCTTTAAACAATATTTTCGAAATTTTGTTACGAGTATTTAGACTGTTTTTTTGTACGAAGACGATAGTGAAACCAAAATTTTAATATAGTGTCTAATTTTTTTTTTAAAATTATTAAATTCTGTGAGCTACGACCGTTTAAACGCACAAAGGATGGAACGCTCAGTCGGCGCTGTTCTTTTTTAATATTTAAAAAAATAACTAAACATATAAACATATAAATTAAGCATTAACAATATAATTTTAGGTAGATAAATCATTGTGCGAAGCGAGTAGCTTTTACACGTAAAAGATATGCCGGTGACTTACGTCGGGGCCAGTGACGTCACACGACAATTCTAAATGTCTTAATATCTTCTAAAACAATTTTTTTTACATTGGATTTTTACCAAATAGTTTTTAATAGTTCTGACTACAATAATTTAACATTAAATAATAATTTTAAAAGATTTTTAAACATTTTAGTTTTTTTTAAAACGACTTTATGTCTATGAAATGTAGATTTTCTATATGTGACGGCGTGAACAGATAAAATAAGCTGCCTGATGGGGAAGTGGTTATTTTGAAATAAAAAAGTAACTAATTCGTACAAAAAAAGAATGTTCATAATTTCTAAATGGCTAGCAAAGGTGGTCTAACAATAAGTAAAGTAATTTGAAGGTTATCATTAACTTGTTTGGAAAAAATGTTTGTTACAAAAGTGTCGAGCTTATTCGCAAAATATCCGAATTTGCAATTCAAAATACCACGTTCAATTTAAAAAAAAAAAACAATTTCGATTTTAACCGCCCAACTGGGCGCTTTGAATTCGAAAAGAATACCTACCTAAATTTCACGTTTGATCATTATATCATGCTTTATTATAGAGTTGGGGCATTAACGAATTACCATACTATATTAGTATAATTACTATATTTTCTTTTTTGGAAAAAGTCAAAAAAATTAAAAAACGTGGTTTTATAATTTTCAAACTTTAACAATATTAATAAGAGGTCACAAATTAAAGTGCTCAAATTTCATGGCTCACTTGACCCGTATTAATTTATGTGCATTCTGTATTATTATAGTAAAACTAGCTGTTCCCGCGGCTTCGCCCGCCCGCGTCTTGCCCCTCGTCACCCGCTGAAATATATCTTTTAGTCATATTTTATCAATTTGTGAATTAACCGTTAAGGAAGCGTTCGTAAGAAACGCATTCACTCGACCGTTTTTTCGTCGACTTGCGTTGCAAAATTGGTCTCTACGAAAAGCCCTTTTATTTCAACGGAATAATATACAGCCTATGTCCACCCTGAAGGTCCATTCTAAAAACTGTTGAAAGAATTTTTGAAATCGGATGTGTAGTTTCGGAGATTACCTCCTACATCCAAACTTACAAACTTTACCTCTTTATAATATTAGTATAGATAAACCCCTGTGCGCATTGATTTACGCACTGTTTGGTAATATACTTAGCTAAATTATAAACGAAACTTAATTTCAATCTATAATAAATCCAAAATTTCAAGAATAGAAAAAAAAACTAAGAAAGGATTTCAAACTTTAATTAGTGTTGTAATACTTCATAAAGACATAAATTAATATATTTATTATTAATATGTGAATATGAATTCCAATAAAAAATTGAATTTTAATTTGATTTTACAAAAATTCCTAAACTGATAATGTAATTGAACGGAGGTATGTACACATTTCTAAATTGTTCAGACTTGCTGTGTAATGCAAATATCAAAACTAAATACATCTCCTGACTAACTGCTTTTTTAAATTTAAGCTTGGGACCCATGTCCCATGATAGTACTCAATTTTTGCTACAAAATGGCATGGATATCTCATTTTTGAACGGGAGTGGACATACCTCCTTCTTTCCCTGTGCCTTTCGATTATTAATAACTATATATTTTTAATGCAACCTGATAAATAGAACACAATTTTAAATTTCAACATGCTTTTAAAAAATCGAAGTACAGTAGAATCCGCTTTTAACGAATACCGGATGTAACGAGACACCGCTTATAACGAGCAATACACATGGAGAAATTTGGTTTACTATGCAAGCGTGGTTAAAAATGTCCGCATATTACGAGATCGATTATAACGAGACTCCGTTTATAACGTCGGTCGGTTGTATTGAAGTTTTATATAAAAAAATCCTGATATAGCGAGATCTAAATATATACCTTTGACTAATATTAATAATGGTTTACTGCTGATTCCAACTAATCAGGCTTCAGGCCGTAAAGAATCAGTTTCACTTAGGTCACCGAAGAATAATCATGTCAACCTCCGGTAAAATAAACGTAAAAAAATACCTCCCAACGCGACTTCAATACTGCAGCCTATGGACCAAGAAATTATAAACTCCCTTAAATTTCATTTTCGAAAAATGCTTGTGTTGCATTTGATAGATGGCATTGAAATGGAAAAAGAGGATCGGGTAACACTTCTAAACGCCATTCGATTTGTAGACCGAGTTTAAAAAGTATTACGCAAACATAGGAGAAGTTGGCCCAGCTGAGAATTGGCAATGCGATGACAAAGTGCCTTTAAGTGAACTTTGTATCGCATTAAAGGCTGAAAAAGTCAACTTTCAGGAGTATGTGACGATTGACAATTTTGTATGCACTAGTGAAATCCCATGGCATCATTGAGAATGCATACCAAAAATACAATCAATCTGAACCTGAAACTGCTAAATCTGACGATGATAAACCGGCCCTTTTACCAGAAAAAAATTCGCGTACAGAAGCTAGAAAGTGCCTGGCAAAATTGCAGAGTTTTTTTTGAAGCTAAAACTACTCTAAATGGTGCAAAACAACTTTTTCATTTTTTGGCAAATTTGGAAAATTTAATTGAAGAAAGATTATTACAGACTATTTCGGCTAATGAGTACGCCTAAATTTATATATGTAACAACTGTAACGTACACTATTGGACAAATTAAATGAGACACGGCGTTCGAGCGCTCGCAGGCGGTTTTGCAAGAGTGTTTGGATGGTTGTCTACAAATTTGAAGGCAGTACTCAGTAAAATTGTCAGGGCCCCATCAAAAATAAAAAAATTAAGGAAACAATTCAAACGGTGGGCGCGTTCAGGAAAGTTGACGTATATTGGAGAAAATCGTTCGTCTCCGAAATAAAAGTTTGGAAATTTGTTAAAATGTTTACGGAAACGACTTTATATAATTAGTTCTTATGCATAGTTTATGAATAAAAATGTTTTAAACAAATTTTCATCAACTTTAAAAAATAATTTTTAATTTCGTAAATTTTTGTTGGTGAGATAAAAAAATTGTAATCACGTGTTTGTTTACTAGAAACATTGTATTTATATTCTAAGCATTTTTTTCTAATTTTGTAAAGTTTAATGAAAAGATGTGCCTCTGTTTTTATTAGTATAGCAAACACACTGTTTTAAACAGATATCGCTGGCGTTAATAATGTTTTCATTTGTTGTGAGAATATCTTGGAACTGGTCCGAATTTGAATACGAAATATGTTGAATTCAAATTTATTAAATTCGAAAATGAATTCGCCGTTCAACAAAATCATTTAATCTTACGTTAGTAAAATGCAATTAAAAAATTCATTGAAATTTAATTGCCACACAAACCTAAATTTTACTTTCCCTGAAAATAAAAATCAAACGACTAATTTTCAATAGTAGCCACTTTTGAAAAATCCGGCGATACAAATAAATAATAAAAAATATACATAAATAACTTTATTAAAAAACCCACGTTAAGTTAATATCTCTTAATAAATAATATCTTAATATCTCTTATAAAGACAAATATTTGTTCGCTATCGAAATGCATTAAGTACTGAAAAACTAAACATTTATTAGTAAATAACATATGTCTTAAAAACAAACGACTTTGAAACGAACAAAAATTGAACATTTACTTCAACTTAAATAACTGAATTAAAAAAGAGACATCACTATCTTAAACACTTTCAGAAAGCACGTTATCAAACTGAAAATATTTGAGGCCAATATTTGCTAAAAATTAATATCGAGTTCAACACCATCGATAATATAAAATAAAGTTCAACACCTGTTCGCAGGTATAACTCCGAGAAACCCCTAAAGCTACGTCGAAATCCATCCATCTGCTTCATAAGCAGTGAAAAAATCGTTGAAACCGAAAATTATTGTTGAGTTTTAAAAAAAATCCAAAAACAGGTTGATTTTTAAATTTTATTTCACATCTTTATTTTGTAGACAATTTGTAAGTATGGAGATAAATGCACACCGCAAGATTTCTTATTATTTAGTAAAAGGTTTTTTTAGATTTCGTAAAAAAAATTCTTTCGTTTTGTTTATAAATTTTATTTTTGAAGATATATTTACGTAAAGGTTAATAACAAAAGAAACAGTCAAGTTGTAAATATTTCTTAAACTGAAAGGAAACCGTTATTTCGTTTTTGGGGCAATTTTTAATGAAGTAAATAATACTGGATTTAGGATTGTTTTTTACTTTCCCTTCTCAACGATGAAATTTTATTTTGCACTCAAACATTTATCGTTATTATTGTATGCAATTGTAAATAATAGGCACTTTACGGAACTTAAATTTTTCAAATAATTTTAAATCAATAATAACATAAAAGCATTAAGTTTTAATAATAAAAAATAAGCTTATTTTTAAGTCCATCTGGATTATAACTGTAACTTTTAAAAAAGTTAAACTTATTTACAAAATGGACACAAATTGTATACCTTTTTTCTGGGTATGTTCGAAGAAGGTTAAAAAAGGCCGGTTCGTACCCATGCCATAAATAGTTTGCGGTTTCACTTTTATGATCTGTTGTAAATCACCAGCGAAATATTTCTGGAAGTCTATCGCAATTTTAATAATCGTATAGTCAAAATATCTTCATTATTATCATACATTCATCATTATCATTATACATTCATTATTATCATACATTAGAACCCCCATAAGAGAATAAATTTGAAGCTGGCCTTAAGCGGTTCCGTTAAGAAATCATTTCCACCCTCATCAGTATCGGCATGTCATCTATCAATGACAGACAACCCGACAACATTTGTTGGTGCTGACCGAGAATTAACCAAAGTAGCAAACTTACTCGGCAACACCAAACAGCCAAATAAATTTCAGGCATTTTTAAATTCAAACAATACATTGGCATTTCATACCCGCAAGATCACCCCACTTTGGGGGATTATGGGAAGGCGGAATAAAGTCGGCCAAGGGCCACACAAAAAGAATAGCACGCGAAAGCGCGTTAACATTTGAGGAAATGGTCACCCTGCTTGCGCAAATCGAAGCTTGCATGAACTCATGAACTCAGAGAAAGTAAAATTTAGGTTTGTGTGACAATTAAATTTCAATGAATTTTTTAATTGCATTTTACTAACGTAAGATTAAATGATTTTGTTTGAACGGCGAATTAATTTTCGAATTTAATAAATTTGAATTCAACATATTTCGTATTCAAATTCGGACCAGTTTCAAGATATTCTAACAAATGAAAACATTATTAACGCCAGCGATATCTGTTTAAAACAGTGTGTTTTCTATACTAATAAAACAGAGGCACATCTTTTCATTAAACTTTACAAAATTAGAAAAAAATGCTTAGAATATAAATACAATGTTTCTAGTAAACAAACACGTGATTACAATTTTTTTATCTCACCAACAAAAATTTACGAAATTAAAAATTATTTTTTAAAGTTGATGAAAATTTGTTTAAAACATTTTTATTCATAAACTATGCATAAGAACTAATTATATAAAGTCGTTTCCGTAAACATTTTAACAAATTTCCAAACTTTTATTTCGGAGACGAACGATTTTCTCCAATATACGTCAACTTTCCTGAACGCGCCCACCGTTTGAATTGTTTCCTTAATTTTTTTATTTTTGATGGGGCCCTGACAATTTTACTGAGTACTGCCTTCAAATTTGTAGACAACCATCCAAACACCCTTGCAAAACCGCCTGCGAGCGCTCGAACGCCGTGTCTCATTTAATTTGTCCAATAGTGTTCACGCATTTCACTAATTTATGTTAACAAATAACATTTCCAATAAAAATGTCTTTACATAATAATCTGCTTTTAATGAAATCCTCTCATAACGAGCTAATTTCAAACTCCCGTGCGTCCTCGCTATAAGCGGATTCTACTGTATATGTATAAATGTTAAAGTTCTTGGTGTAATTTAAAAAAATTAAATAAATTTAATTTTAAAAAATCAGCTCGATTAAGTTTTTTATATTGATTGCTTAAACTCATTATACAATTGTGCATCTGAAATGTATTTTTATGCTTCAAAAATAAGTAGTATAAATTAGAATGTTATAATTATTTCAACACCGAACAAATCCTAATTATAAATTCTCTTTAAATACAATTTTATTTTATTAAACTAGACTTGGCACGAACATTATAAACATTATACAATGATTGAAGTTGCCAATTTTGAAATTGTACAGTAAATTAATAACAATATGCATCTCACAAACTGTAACGTAATATACACAATAATGCAATTTGACGTTTTTTCAAGTCCTCCATCAATGAAAGATTTTAAAAGTGAAAAGATTTTAAAACTGCAATCTTATGAAATTACTATTTTTTAAGCAAAAATGATTTAACATAAGACATTGTATATACTATTTACAACGACGTTTCTAGCACTGGAGAAGAAAAATATATAAAAATCTATATTTAGGTACAAGGCTGTATGGACCCATTCTTTTTTAATAGAACATTAAGAACATTAACTATTACATTAAGATAAATTTAAATTATAACTATAGCACCCTATATCTTGCACAAAGAGATAATGAATTTAATTTAATGTGCAAATTCTAAAATTAGAAGTATTGTTTGGCATAAAATAGGGTATGGTATCACTATGGTCCACAAACTTCCTTTTTCTGAAACATAAATCATTTCTGAACAAAAATAGTTCATAAAAATAAACTTTACTGTACAGTTTAAAATAACGAAAATACAACTTTCAACAGCATTATATATAAAAGAAAAAATAGTTTGGCCAGTTGGTATTATTCCTTTTATGTTCTACTAACAAACAGGCACTTTCACGAAAATTAGACAGTGACCTAGGCATCTAAAACTCGTTCAAAGCAAAGACGAATGCAATATTTGAAACTGTTATTTTTACTAAATTGAACAAAATACGTCTTTTTATATTTAGTTCAACCTGAACGAGTTTTACTGAATGCAATTAATTTTTAGATAACTTATTAAGTACATTTTAAAGTACTTGGCATCTCACAGTCTTAATCTTTATATATTTTTGTAACATTTCAATTTAACTAATCTATCACTTGTCCTAATTAGGCTTATTGAATGTCTTTAAGTTTTAATAATTCATCTCCCCTAATAAAGTCCCACAATAAATAGACATCATCTACAGGTATATCTGGCTGTCCAAACAAAAAAAATTTTGTACCGTTATAAAAAATACGACTTAAAGCTATTCTCATAAGTCCATCAGAAATTACATAGTTTTTGTTATCAATATGAACAAAGGGGGTGTTCAGGACTAGAACACCGGTAATAAGGACATCATCAATCCAAAAATAATCGACTTTTTGGGCCTTTTGATACAGGGTAAAAACAACATTAGGGGAATACATTACAGACCATCCGGAGCAGTATGGAGGATACATGCTGTATGGATATTCTTTAAATGACACCCTCCATTTCGAGCGGTATGATCTTTTTGGTGTAGATTCTTTATAAAGTTTGCATAAAATTAAATTACTAGTACCATGTGGTGATAATTCTACATTTAAAAAATCAATCAGAGTGGGCATGTTAATAAATATATCATCATCAGTCTTTAATACATATTTGGCTTTTGGACAGTGATAAACAGCATACTTAAATGCCATTACATGTTTATAAGTCATGTTTACATAAGCATCTACGAAATTCCCCTGTACAAAATCCCCATGCAAACGATTCTCTTCTTCCACTTTATTCTGCAATTCGTAATCAAGTATTTTTCCCAACAAAAATACAATTTTAACCGTGTTTTTTACATGTCCCCAAGTTTCCCTGATGCTTTTTCTTCTTTTAAAATTACTAGGAGCGGTGTGAATAAGTACTAATATTAAAGGGTTATTGTTGACACAACCATCATCCCTGAGTTGGAACTTAAAATCTTTCATGTTGATAAGTTGATTGTAATCATCTGATCTCAAAGTATCTAATGGATAGATATATTCCGAGGTGTTGGCCGTATGAAGGACGTATACTGTGTCAGTAGCTACAGGAGGAGGGCCAGGACCGCCTTTCATCTGCCACAGGGCCAGACACATCAAGGAAAGAAAGAGAGTGACAAGCCAAATCCTTTTTTCTAGCATGATGTTACTACTGGTGAATCATTGTCAGCTATGGTTGTGATACATCTAAACAAAAAACAATTCAATAAGATCACATATTTCGAAGTTAATTTATTAGTAAAATATAAATATATATATATATATATATATATATATATACACTGTGCCACGACGAAACGATTTGTCCACATGCTTTATGCGCGATACGTGGAACGGTTGATGTTAAAAATCGGATTTACACTGCTCAATTGACTACCACAAAACTAAACGGGGCGCAACTGTGCCGGCAGTTTGTGTACATTTATTGTTAGTATAAAAGACGATTGTTGCGAAGAAGGTGACTAACGTTGCAAATTTAAAATAACCAACAGAAATTCAAATGATTATCACCATTTGTTAATCATACGTTGGCCTTACTTCGTAGGTTCGAAAAACGCAGATTAAGTAACTTGTAAAGGTCGTCACCTCTTTAAACATAATTATTTATGGCGCTGTAATGACAACCATTAATATATTACCTGATGATCGGTTACAGTAGATACGTGTAAACAATTTAATGACCAAAATTAAATATTTTCTCCACGAAATCAACATTGACTTTTGTAATTGTGAAACTCATCATAGCTATTCCGTTCAATACCTTTATCTATTGACAATTTGCACAAAAAAGATTAAGCATGTCTTACTTACGAATTATAGATTTCAATGATAAAAGTGATTCACCACCGTTTGTGAAGTATCGATTAAAACAAATTTTAAATGTTTTGGAAATAGGAAATAACACAAAACTCCCTTTCTGCCAACGATTTCGAAAAGAAACGACCCCGTGCAAAAAATTGAATTGAACCAATACGCACCTTTATCAGTAATATTGCGGACTCCATAAATAATACTAATGAGGTATATTTATGTAGCCCACAGTCGTTAACATGATAACCACACCTAAAATTCGATTTTAGCCTGCAACATATCAAAGCCTTAAAATAAATTTTGATATACACACAATAGGTATTTATTACAGGTGAAGCAACAACGACCTTTCTATCAGTAATGATGCAAGATCAATGTTTTAGATATCAATTTTTTTCCTTCAAGTGAATCACTATTTAATTTGATCAAATTGGATTTTAAAAATTGAAATTTCCGTGTGAATTGTCATATGAAAACCACGTATGGTCTGGATGATTCTTGTCAGGGAACTACTTGGTAACTCTATAAATAATAAACGGCTTCGTCCAACTAATAGATAATTAATTAAATATAATAGCATACTATTTTCGTAAATGAAAATTTGTCGCAATTGAAAATAATCTCCAATTAGAAGAAAAAAATAGTAATTGGGCAAAATTAATTTTCAACGACAATATAGTATTAACGGTAACATCAAATATCAATGTCAAATAGAAGTTGTTTTTGTGTAATTTAATGGAAACACGATATTTTAATTGATATCGACCTATTCTAGATAGATAAAAAGTAAACAACGAAATTGAAATGAGTAAAACAAACTACGAAAGACCCAAAATAACTCCTTGCGTTGAGAAGTTTTCCACTAAACGATTAAATATTTAACTTTTCAAACTAGGGTAATTTTTAGTGACGATGGGAAATAGACATAACGTGCCCTTATTAACAATAAAATATTTCAAGTATTAAAGGATTGGTTTTCATTACATTAAAATTCTCAACTTTTTACAAAAAAAATTCTTAGGCATAAAGAAAAATTGTGGATACCTAAGTCTGTTTTAGAAAAACGTAGAATTTTCGAAAACTAAAAATAATGATAGAAAAACGAGTTGTAATTGTGTTCCAGCCAATTTGAAAACCTGCATTTTATTTGCATGTTCAAGGCAGACAACAACGACCAATCCTATAATTAACAGCACAAAAAATCATAATGTTTGTCCCAGCCGGAAGAAGCCTTGCTGCAATCATTTTATTAACGAAACCTTTTTCAGCACCAAAAGTAATTTCCAAATTAAAAATGTTATTCTTTATAACTTACAAAGAAAAAATTCGGCTGCGTTCCAAGGTAAAATTATAAATAGAATCATTTTTTCAGATATTAAATAGCCGAAGCATTTATTGACGGCGGATTTGTTAATAAATTGAGAGAGTTATTGGTATCAGTTTTATGTAACAAGAAAAAAAATTATCTACATCATATCAAGAATTTTCCCGGAATTTTACTAAAAATACTTACTTACCAAACTTTGAACGCGGTGAGATTTTTAAACTTTCGCAGTGAACGTTGCTGCTATTACTAAACACATTCGAATGGGAATCAAGTATTTCAAACAGGCGATATTATAACTCAAACTAATAATCAATATCAACGCAAGAAGTTAACTATGTATAAGTAATACGAAAAAACCAAGCGTTCGCCATTCAATCATGAGCTTTTTTTTCCTTTATTGCCTCTGTAACCAGAAAGATTGTGTTCAAGAGCGACCTTTACATTGCGTAATTGCATTTTTTTGCATAGATAATTTCATGCATTAAAACATTAAAATCGAATTAGGTTTATTATTAATTGTAATTTTACACATTAATGAGACTTTCTACAAGCGACCAAATATTGATTTCATGAAAATAATCAAAAACATTAAAAGTAAATGGCACTTGTCAAAGAGCTTTTAATAAACTTTTGTTTACCTCAAACAGAGAATCCTGGAAAAAGTATGTCGTTGCAATCCTCTCCGATGAGAGTGATAAACCTTCCAACTATCCGTAAAAAATTGCATATGAAAGAACTTCCACAGAAATGAAATATGCGTTAAGTAATTTATGAAATTATCGTTATCCAAAACGAATCAATATATCCGATTTAAAAAAGTAATGCTTATTTTAAAATGAAGAAACTAATAACAAAAAAAAAGGAATCGATTAAAGGTTAACGATTTTATTAAAATAAATTGAATCGTTACAGAAAACTTAGGTTGATCTGCAAATTTATTACTGGACGCGTCTGTGTGCGTCGATCTTCACAGGTCTACTAAATTTATTTTTAATCAGTGATAACGTATCAAATTTTAAAGATAAGAAAAAATGTAACAAAGCATTTTCAACTTCGATACAATTTGAGACAATTATTTGAATTTATCATAGTGACTCATGTGGAAGAATATTTTTTAGATTAAATGATTACTAAATAATTATTGTCAAACATAAGTGTACGTTAGCCAATTAGTTGTGTGAGCCTCTACCGACGACTTCAAATGTTTACGGTTTACATTGTTTTAAATCAAAATTTTAAAAATAAATGTAGTAATTTTAGAGCTAACTAACTATTATGCGACAATTTTTTAATAACAAAGCTATTGCATGACTAAAACACGGTTAAGTTCTTAAAAAAATATTTGAATACAATTTCTAGAACACGATAATTATATTACATATGTTTCAAATTTATCTACTTTTTCGTAACTTACAAAACAATACAAACAATTTATTGGAACGGTGCTAAGCTTGTGAACACACCATCTACTAACCAAAAGCTTAACAGTGAAGTTTCTTTCAAATTAGTTTATTTACAGTTTTCTTTGCCGAACATTATTTTCTTTACTATCAATATTCAAAGCTATTATAATATAAAATATCATTCGCAAGAAGTTGAATATATCTATAAGCCACGTCATATTTGATCGAAAGATTGAATTAAATTTAACGGCTTTTATATTTAGTTTTTCTTTCATCTTTAGTACCTAATCGTAAGATTAAGATTAAGATACATTTATTAATACCCATTGATAAGAACTTTTTGGAGTTGTTGCTTAGTTCTTGGTATATCATATCTTAATTACAGTTATTTGCGTACAAATCCTAAATCTACAATCTAAATATTCATGTGTTCTACCTAATCAAAGTTCTGAGAAATATAATGACGTATTCAATATCTTTTAATTTATCTTCAAAGATTATTAGAATTATTAGGATTCTGTCTAAGGGCTTCCTGTTTTTCAGTTGTAGAATTACTTTCTGATATGTGAATCACCTGTAAAAAAAAATTTACACTTCTGATGGGATAAAAATACCATTGCACGGGGGAGAGCTGCAATAATGAACACGGCAGAAGTGGGATTGCAGCTTTTATAATCAGCATAAGTTCAATAACTCAAAGAGTTGAACACCGCAAATTTGTTAAAAGTCAAAATATTTAAGTGACATTTTTCACTATGGTAAGTAGATGTAGTTATGACAAATCTGAAATTCTAGCCTGGAAAACTTTGTATACGGAGCCCACCATAATCCGGACTGAAATTCAAATAAAGCAGTTTGACAAGGTTAAAAAAACAGTAGGTCTATTCCAAGCTTTAGAATTTGCAAAACAATATTATGATAACAACAAGTGATGGCAAGTTTTTTTGAACTCCCAATATTATAGAAAACGTTTGTGACTCGGAAGTTGTGACCACGGTTGCAGAAGATCCAATCAAAATTTTTAAAGTCTAAATAATACTTTAGAATATTTAGAAACGAAAAAAAGGAACATGATTCCGGTGAGGCTAAGGACCATTGAGTTCACAATAATTTAAAAACATAAATTCAATGCCAGACGACATTGGTAGAGTCGCATTAACTGATTGGCTTAATGGGGACTCAAATTTGTTAAATGAAAGCAGTAATATAAAAATTGGCACTAATGATGAAGAAACTAATCAGTTTGTAACAAAACATAAAATCATCTTGAGAAGTTTCGTTCTTTCTTATGTTATGTTGCAATACTACGGATTGGTTGATTAATCCGGATTATCGAGGCAGTACTATTTATATTATTAATATTGTTTGAACTACTTTTGAAGTTCATGTGGATTTGAAGATATGTCCGTCCACTGAGCTCAGAATTGTCGATTCAAACGTAAGCTATCCTTAGCCGATAATACAGGGATGGATTCATTTATGACGTCATAAGAGGGACTCGCTAGTTTTCGTGAACCGTTACCGGGTTTTCGTGTTGTTTATGAACTTTTCAATATATTATACATATTTTATTTTTTTAAACACCAAAAGAATTTAACTTCAACGTGTTGAACAGTCACAGTAAGTATAATATTTTTCGACGTTAGAAGTGTTAGTTAACTAAATGTGTTTTTCTACTTCGGTTATTTAATGGTCATTGTGCAACGTATTATTTGCCAGTATGACAGACCAGCAGGAATTATTTTTGAGCCTGGAGGTGGTGTGCAAAACTCTAGACGCTAAAGAAGGAGAACGGCTAGTTAATAGCCACCACATTATTTCATGTGATACTACAAAAAAAATCTTAACAGAAATGAATTTTCATGCAGCATGTTTGCAAAGTTCTGGTGTAGCTTTTTTGCCTGATACCATAACTGGAACGTTAAAAATACATCACAGTTTGGTGAACGTGGAAAAAATGATTTGCACTTGTAAAGGTGCCCCCAATGGGAAATGCAAGCACATTGCTGGGGTGCTAATTTATTGTACAAGGTTATGTATAAATGTTTTTTTACTTTCTAATTTTTTAATATTAATTCTTGATTAATATTTTGTGTTTTAGAAACAACATTTGCAACTTGTACTATCACAAACAGACATTAAGTGTAAGTGGAGTTTGAAAAAAGGTCCTGCTCTAGAACAATACCAACCAACACCATTGGTGGAAACTCAGTGTCTTAAGCAGGTACCACAATACCAAGTTAGCAACGACCTTAGTCAGTATTTTCAAAAAATGTTAATAGCAGCGAGTCCAAATTCTGCATTGGCTAAGCACAGGTGATGACATATTTATGATCCAAATTCAATGTATGTTTTTTTAATATTATAGACAGGGTCGTATAACTGGAGAGAGCAGTGGTATTTCATCGGCTACTGTCGCCTCAGTTACTACGAGTGACATTTATGACCAAGTTCATGATTCACATTTAAAAAGGGTTTTAATAAAGAAAGTGATGTGATGAACTATGTTGCTTCGGTCGACATTCATCCGTTTCATCCCTGCTGCCAACAGTTTTATGAAGCCAATGTAGTATGTCACAATACTTTAAAAATTGCAGTGGAGACACACCACATTACTACGACCTGGAACAAGGAGCGACAATTCCGCATTACTGGCTCACGGTGCTATGCCATATTTACATATGGTAAACGGGGAAAAGTTGATTGGGGGAAAAATCTAAATGTTTCTTAAAATTGTAATATTTAAATTAACTTGGATTGAAAATTCAATAATTCTAACCTCACTTCTAGACCTGCGAAACCCACCTTAAACAGAATTCAGGTTTTTCCAGATTTGACTGAATTTATTCAGAAATATTGTGGTCAATTCGGCTCGAAAAATAAAATGTTTATTGGTTGAATCAAGAAATAGTTCCTTGAACAAAGATAAAAAAACCTTTCATATATATATATTATTTGTACAACTCATTGAACGGAGGATGCCAAAAATAATTATAAACAAATTAATTGATTTTTAATTTTGAGATTAATATCTGCAATAATATACAATATACGGCTAACTTAACAGATATAAGTAATCTTAAATGTATTTATTTAATAATGTTTTTATATGTAATATTATCCACTGTTCGTCTGGTTAATTAATATCCACAATAAATTTCAGTGCATTATTATTTTAATGATACTGTTACACTAACATCACAGTAATTAACATTCATTATGTCTCTCGCTCTGAAAATAAATTTCATTATCTGACAATTAAAAAAGATTTAGTTTATTTACAAAATAATATAAAAAAAATAAGCAGAATATTTAAAAAATATATATCAAGCATTACTGGCCGCCGACGCTTATATGACACTTGTGTCAAAAACGTTTTTTACGACTCGCTGGCAAATTTCTAAAATATAAAGGAACACAAAATTCAGTTTTAAAAATAGTTTTTTGATATAATTAAACACATTAAATTATCTCTATTGATCGTAAAACGTAATGCTAAGCTAATTTCCAACTTTTCTGTCAATAAAGGCTTTTGTATAATTTTATTGAAACATTAGATACTACCATTTTCTAGGGGTAAAAATGATTTAAAACTATTATTATTTTTCGCTTACATTATTTCAAGGAAACATTTTATCAAGTAGCTATTTATAACATTTCAAATAAGTACAATGTTCTTGTCGATATCGAAGTACGTGCTAATACAAAAGACCGTTCTACATCCAAAATATATTCCAACAATCGTTTTTATACCACTCACCCTGACAAAAATCACCTGAAACCGGAATGCATAACGGGAATTATACATTACCAGTTTTCATCAATTCGGATTTGAGCGATTTTGACTATTTTAAAAGGATCTTGATTATTACGCCAGTTAAAGGCCCTTAACCAGCGTTCATGAATTCGGACATAGACATTCTACTTATAATGAACAGTTTACTTATTGTTAGGTGCAAGTACAAAAATGCATCCAAAACATGTTCAGGGTTCTGCAAAAAATTTGATATAGGGGAGTTCGACTGTAATTGCAAAATTTAAATCATAAATCAAAAATATTTAACGATGCAGGCAAAAAAACATCACACTTCATACTGGAATGTATAAATATTTGTAGTTTATTAACGTAACATGAAAACCGTATATCAATGACGAACCATTCACACATACCCGCCGACGTAAACAGCGTGTGAACGTAATACAAAAACGAAAATGCGATCTCATTGAATAACCGAAATAGAACAAACAAAAAATTAACGCAAACCTGTCTACAAAACTGCCACATAGGAAATTGAAACCATCATCCGCATTAAACTACAACCTCATAAAAGGAATTGCGCAAATAGGTGTTGTACTATGGTGAAAGCAAGAGATAAGATAATAAAACGGGTGTTTAAACCGACAAAAGTTTTACCAATGAAACTATTACATAATTGAATTCATTTTTAATTAATACTTCGACTAAAAACCACTTAAAGTTACTTTTATAAAAATGAAAGACTTAAACTAAATTTTACAATTTATCTGATTAAATATCTACGAGATTCAAGTGGAAAGGTTCGTCATTGCCGCGATTAAGATCAATAATGATAATGGCAGCTCGTCATATCCGGGATACTGCAGCTACATTTATTTCATTATAATAAAAAAAACATTATGTTTGAATTTCAACGCTTTAAAAAGTTGTTAACATAATTTTTAATGCAAACAGGGAAACTTCCATATAACCAGTGTCACGGTGACATTTACAAAATTTCTTATATAAAAAAATTCGTTATAAAATAGATACTACATTAACGGGTCCTTTTCTTTTCACTTGAAATCTGTTCGTAACAAGCAACCAATTTTTTATGCCTTGCGTTTATAACAACACATGTGAAACGTAGAACGTTTCTGAACAATACAAAATGCACAAGTTATACTAACAAGGAAACCCTACGGCTAGTGGGTCACCGATTTTTTTTTATACTCATAGAATTTGAAGGTGAGTATCTGGACATCAATTTCCTAAAGCAGTACGATGAGCTTCTCAAAAACACTTGAGAAAATCGACTTTGAAGATTTCCTAGTTCTATAAGTACAGATAATTTTGACATGTTCTCAGACTTGCTTGTAGCCGAGCGCATAGCGCTCTAGTCTCGTAAGCGCGGAGTCGCTGGTTCGATTCTTGTTGGCCGCATCTAGATATGTTAGCCCTCATATTAACATTTACAAAATTGAAGTGCTAATTAATAAATATTACGATTAAATATTTGTTAATTAGCATTTCAATTTTATAAATGTTAAGTAATATGCGAGATAAAACGCCGCCCCAGCTCCTAGCGCTATTATTACGAGTCCAATTGTAACAAACGATACGTAAAATGAAATGGTTTAAAAAGTACTACAAAGTGTAGCTCAAACATATTTTTTACCTGTTTCTCCATTAAAAGGCCAAAGATCAACTTCATTTTTTCAAATTACAACCTTATATTTTTCTTTGACAATTTGATAGAGATTTTTTTCTGAATTCAACGATGTATCATAATCAATATTTCTGATTTATTTTAGGGTAATAAAAAAATTAAAATAATAACTGATATTATTAGCAGTAGGCTTTGAAAATTAACTGAGACGTAGTGGTGACTATGGAAACGACGTGTGACAAATAAAAATTACTACTACTATTACTATTGTTACAACAATGGTAACCATGGTAACCGGGACATTTAACTGGAGAAATACCTTGTTTGTTTACCTATTTTTTGCAATAAAAAGGAATAATAGTAAGCTTGTCGACATGCTGCAAGTTTATTTTGAGTGTAATAAAAACAGTGGACAAGCATTGCGTCGTTATCAAGAACGCTTTCCTAATAGACAAGTCCCAAATCGTCGCAAGTTTGTTCGTTTGGAATCCAATTTACGACAACATGGAAGTTTCCAAAGACCAAAAAAGCCAAATCATACCCATCAAGATGAAAATTTCGAGATGAATGTTCTACTAAGTGTTGAAGGAAACCGATGGACGTCTGTGAGACAAATTTTTTAGAATTTGGATGTTTCAATCGGCAGCGTTCACAGAATTTTGAAAAAAAATAAATACAAGCCATTTGTACCGCGAAAAATTCATACAATCCAACAAAACGATCCAGAGCGTAGAATAAATTTGTGTACAGTAAAACCTCGATAGAACGGACCTCTATTTAACGGACTTTGAATATAACGGACAAAAAATCCGGTCAAATGTAAAAAAATTAAAAACGTCCTGTTAATATTATACATGCTTAAATTCAAGTGTCGCCGCATGTAAACAATTTTTAGCGGCCATGATAATCACGTCATACGTCTAGCACTAGAATTTGAGACATAATGCTCGTAGACTGCAGCAACGCCACTTCACGACGAGTGTCCGAAGACAAGTAAATAGAATTTTGTTTGTGTTTTATATTTTTTATTTATATCTAAATACAGTTTATTTGAAAAAAAATAAATTTTTGATTTATTTTAAACCTATTTTTATATAACGGACTTTTGGCTTTAACGGACACCCTCTCCCCCCAATTAGTCCGTTATATCGAGGTTTTACTGTAATTTCTTTTTAAGCGAGTTAAGGCGAGATCCATTATTTTATACAAAAATTTTGCGGTCTGATGAGTGTCAATTTACAAACAACAGACATTTTAATCGTTTCAATCAGTGGCGGCTCGTCAGGGGAGGCAAGGGAGGCTAAGCCTCCTCATGATAAAATTGAAATAAATAAATAATTACATAATCAAATTTGATTTTCAATAAATTTCAGTATGAAATCATCAATTATTAGGTACTCAATTAAATAAATGGTAATATTTATTTGGTAGATAATATTCTTTTGCCATACCAGAACGGCCTTATTAAAGGGGATCTTCTATTTACAATATGGGACTTGAAGGTTGAATGTAAGCGCCAGAAATATGGTCGAGACCGGCCCGGAGACAATTTGCTACATTTGACACCAACCATCTGCTTTAAGATATAGAATGAACAGATTTTGACCTTGAACGTTAAAAATAAGTGAGGTGCAATACTTGAGTTAGAAAGCGTGAAAGCATTTCACTGGAGGCTACAGCTCCGGCTCACTCATACCCTAACACTCGTTCTTCTCGGTGCGTTTTGCGGGCCAAAACTCCCATTTATCCCTTGATTACTGAGTGCGACACGTCTACTGCAACTTGAATTAAGGTATAAAATTTTGAATTTGCGACTTTCATTCTTTCAACATCAATGACGACGATATTGAAGTAGAACTACCAAATGTATTTTTCTAGCTGTATTCACCATTCATGAAAATAGAGTAAAATTATTAGAAGTTTTTAATTTCATTATAGATAGCGACGAGTTTAAGCATGATTTAGTGTCAATAAGAGAGGCAAATAGCTTTTCTATTTTACAAAGTAAAGCTACAGATATTGCATTTGCAAAGAATCGTTTAATTTCATTAATATCTACTTTAGAAACTTATAGAATAATAATATATTTTCAAATTTAGAGGTAAACGTTATCAGAATCTAAAAGACGAAAAACCACATTTGATTTACCCGATATGAAACAAAATTACAGGCGTATTTTTATAGAAATTTTAGAAACAATAACAATTGGTCAAATTAAAATTAGATTTTCAGATTTAAGTCACCCTAACTTTTTTCGACCTACTGACACTTGATAAATTTTCCTCCTACTCAAAAGAAATTCCAGCAAATTTGCTTAAGAATCTGTTCGAGCAGTATCCTTTTTTTGATAATGTTCAATTAACAAACGAACTCGCAGTTATATATAATGACAGTACATTATTAAATCAATCCAAAACACCGACGGTAAATTGTGATACAAAAATAAAACATCATAATTTGTTGACTTCGTAAGTAGAGTACCTATTCTTTATACAGTAAAACCGCTCCATAGTGGACACTCAAGGGACTGGACAAAACTGTCCACTATGGAGGGGTGTCCGTATTAGAGGGGGTCCTAATTTTTTTTTGTCAAAAGTTTGCTATACATATTACTACAAATTTTAAACAGTTTATTAAATATTATACGTAAATATGTATTGTGTTTATACATATTACATGAATGAATTTTTACAAATTAAAGAAATTTGTGATTAGAGATTGTCGCTTATTTAGTGCAATCTGAATATTTTACTCGTCAAAATGTATTCCTAAATTTGATAAATAATACAGAGCAGGTTCGTCGCCTTTATTTAAAATAAACTTTTTTTATGTGTGTATGGTTTTTAAAGCTTCCGTATAACTTTAACTTTTGAATCATCGCCGCCGCTTATAGCCGCCCCCCGATAAACAAACGGCAAATGGTTTAATTCCCCACAAGTTACGATGGTATTCCTTGGAAAACATTATATTAATTTCACTAAAATACTTAGAAAGTGTCCACAATAGAGGGGGAAATTGGAAGTTTTGGGAAGACAAGTAGTGTCCAATGTCCGTAATAGAGGGGTGTCCACATTGGAGGGGTGGTTGTATAATGTATTCTTATGGAGGAATGCCGGGACTGTTAAAAAAGTGTCCATAAAGAGGGGTGTCCGCATTAGAGGGGTGTCCACTATGAGGGGTTTTACTGTAAATATTAGCCTCCTCACTCGTCACTACCACGAGCCGCCACTGGTTTCAATCACCGCTATTGGAGTGTAGAAAACCCACATATTGCCATCGAATAAAATCCTCAGATAAGATTTTCAGTGAACGTTTGGTGCGGGATATTAGGCGCCAGGATAATAGGACCAATTTTCATTGATGGAAATCTCAACCAAGAAAAATATCTTCAAATTTTGAATGAAGACTTAGAAGAAATGTTAGATGACTTGCCGTTAATTGAAAGGAATGAACTAGTATTTCAACAAGATGGCGCTGCACCACATAACGCTCTAATGATTAGGGACCATTTAAATATAGAATTTGAAGACAAATGGATTGGAACATATGGACCTATACCATGGCTCGCCGGGTCTTGTGACCTAACACCTCTAGATTTTTTCTTTTGGGGATACATCCAAGATATTGTTTATGCTACGTGGCCGGAAACAGAAGAAATTTTGAGAGAGAGAATAGTCAACGCTTGTCGGGAAATACCAGCAGAAAGTTTAATTAATGCTACACAAAGTGTAGGATCTAGATGTCGACAATGTCTGGAAAGAAACGGTGCCCAATTTGCACATTTTCGTTAATTTGCCATTTCTTTATTTAATTGTTTAGTTATTAAATGTTATCTTTTGTTGTTCGTAAATTAATCATTTAAAATACGTTGTTTCCGTACTGACACATCGTTCCATAGCCACCGCTACGTTTAAGTTATTTTTCAAAGCCTACTGCTAATAATATCAGTTATTATTTTAATTTTTTTATCGCTAGTAATACCATAAAAGCTTTGAATTTAACGATCAATTTACGATAACTTGTAGCGTAGCAACTTAAAAGAGTGTAAATTTGATGAGTATTAAAAACGCGACAGCGAAGCTAGAGCGTTTTTATCATCAAATTTACACGATTTAAAAGTTGCTACGCAGGAAGTTTGAGTTAATTAATCGAAGAAATTCAAAGCTTGAATGGTATTTAATTAGATTATTTTATGAATGTATAAAATTTGACACAAATAAAATTGCTTGAAAATTTTTTGTTCGTGGAAACTAGGCAACGTCAATATAAAGGAACTCGAAGTTTTATCAGAATATTATCGCTGTAAAACCGTGTTCCTTCCTCAAATAACGAACTGTGATTGGCTATATTAGCCATGAATAAAATAATCACCCTAAAATAAATCAGAAATATTGATTGTGATACATCGTTGAATTCAGAAAAAAATCTCTATCAAATTGTCAAAGAAAAATATAAGGTTGTAATTTGAAAAAATTAAGTTGACCTTTAGCCTTTGAATGGAGAAACAGGTAAAAATTATGTTTGAGCTACACTTTATAGTACTTTTTAAACCATTTAATTTGACGTATCGTTTTGTTACGATTGGACTCCTAATAATAGCGCTAGGAACTGGATCGTTTTTTTCGTGAACACAAGTTAACACGGGGTACAATTTTTACCATTGAATTCCCTATGGCAACAGTTAAAAAAACGCACTGTATATATAGATATAGGATTGAAATAAAAAAAAAGATGCGACCAACAAGAATTGAACCAACGACTCAGTGCTTACAAGACTAGAGTGCTAAGCGCTCGGCTACCAGCGGCTCTGAAAATGTGTCAAAATTATCTGAACTTATAGAACTCGGAAATCTTCAAAGTCGATTTTCTCGAGTATTTTTGAGAAGCACATCGTACTGCTTTAGAAAATTGATGTCCAGATACTCACTGTTGTATTCTGAGATATATGAACAGCTTTATTTTGGAAACTGTACAGATGTCATTTGACATGTCCGTCCCATCGATAAATTTGTCATCGGTACCGAAATTCGATACTTTCGAGAAATGTGACATTTGTCTTATAATTGATGTTACACATTTCCGCCCGACCGGACGCCACTTGGCCACACATGTAAAAATCAAAGACCCCCTAATTTTAAGTACAGTCTCAAACAAGTAGTCTTTATGAGTCGTTCGACGAACCTCGAACTAAAATCTTTGTACCTATGTAAATAAATCTATCGTAATAAAGCTCCGAATTTCATTTAATAACGCCTCATTATTACGGGTAGTTATTCACCTAATCGGGATCACATCACCTTCAAATCATATGAGGATTAAAAAATCGGTGACCCACTAACCGTAGGGTTCCCTTGTAAGACAATACGGAAATATGATTTTAAGGAGCCTACAATTAAAACAATCAATAAATAATGAAACAATCAATTACAAATTTGTTTATGATGCTAAATTTTAAAAACAAATCCTTTGAAATTAAAAGTTTATATTGAGACTCACATCCGCGCAAGCTCGTGATTGATCGAAATGCAAGTGGAGACTCTTACAGCAGGGGTTTGGAGTGGTGGAGGAGAAAATACCACAAATCGCGTAACTTAAAGTTTGTGTAAGTTGTGGTAGCGCTGTACAGAAGAATTCATTATTAATCCAATCCCTTCACGAACACACCGTTTCCTTTGCTGGAAAATTCTTCCAGCGAGCCACTGTCCACCCGAATCCCTTGATTCGGGCGTCAGTGGACTACGAGCCAAATACACGCGATCGCGCTTGCCGTCCAAGGTTCATCCTCCAATAATTACTGTCCCCGCGACTATTTTTATCCGTTAAATTCCGCTTTATTTCAATATTCTATTAGGCAAAAGAAAAGAGTAATAAACTCAACACTTTCTGTTCCAGGCCAGACAACACCGTGGCAACGGGGCGATTTTTTTAGTCAGCGAATTTGACAATCCGTGTGAGGTATTATGATATCCTTTCAACTAACACTGCCACAATTATAAATGTTAATATCAATAAAATTTTCAAATTTTAATACATTTTAAAAATAAACAATTTATAAAAAAGATGCGACAGTTACATCAACAAATAAAAACCACAAAAATAGATATTCAAACAATCCAATTTTCACTTTACAATTGTAACATTTATTTTAAAACTTTTAATGAATCAGTTCAACATAATTTGCAGGAAATAGGCCATAAGATCCATCAGGAGCAAGACCTTGCCACCATCCTTCATCTACTTGATCAATGTTGGTAATCATATCACCAGGATCAAATGTAATCTCAGTTTCATCGGCTAGAATAAAAAGGTGACTAGGTATTATTAAGTCACTATTTGCAAATTTTAATTACAACAAGCTTTTAACATTTATTAATTTTAAAACACAGAACATTGTTAGGGTAAAACCATTGAATACATAAATTACTTCAAATCATTATTGAGATATCTGTTTAGAAACTCAAGCGAATTTATAAGTGTTTCAACGTGATTGTTACCTATAATAAATAGGGATACATAATAATTTGGTTTTAAAATCAAATTTGCTAAATGACCATGGCAACAAAATATTGTTAGGTCTTTTTTTTTTGTTATGTTGCTTTGGTAACGAAATTAGTAAACAACTCATTCTAATTTGTTTTTAATAAATGGTCAGTATTTATCATTAAGTGAAATACTTAAAGAAGAGTTTATTTAGTGTTGTGAATTTAATTTTGGGAACTAAGTTTGTAACAATTTATCGCCCGCAGCGTGGGTCCTGAAGTCATTGAAAATTTCCCGAAATCACTACGACCGAGCGAGCTAGTATGGATACGCGGAACACAGCATGTTCGAACACCGTCGTCACGGACTTATTGCAAACGGAGCAGATGCAGAGGACGAGGTCGAAATCAACATTGAACAATTGCGGTACAGCAGTCTGCAGTTCTCATACGCAACGCTGAAGGATAGCCTGCAACAGAAATTCTGCTTCGAGGCAATGCGCTTCGAACTGACTGACCGCCTTTACAACGAAGCACACAACGGCAGGAAGCTGAGTTATCGGAACCGTCTGGGCATCTACGTGCCGGAGCCCCGGATAGTAGAGATGTTGTGGAAGCAGGCATGCAGTATCAGCTGCCCGAGACATTGGACTACCTAATTAAAATGGCAAACCGAGTTGAAGAGTTTACCATTTTAGATGCTGAAATATAAGGATATTCACACATGGAGGATGATTTGTGGTAAGTTTTTAAATTCTTTATGTAATAATCTTAATTGTATATTTATACATTTACCAGGACAAGAACGAGGAACCCGAATTGGAACAAAGACCACTTTGAAAGGCGTTATTCGAATTGAAGACTGAAAAATCAGTTAAAACGACGAGCCAGGAAGAAGAACCCCCTTTCAAAATGACACAATCGAATTGAGAGGTTTCGAGGATTGGGAGATTGAAGAATTCAGCAAGACGCCAAAGAAAGATGGAAAGAAAACGCCTACGAAGTTCAACAACAGGAATCATCCAAACAGTTTTAATTTCTGGCAATGGACAAGAAGACAATGCGAGATTTCATTAAGTCATCAGAGAAGCAAGCAACAACAACCAGATTTTGTGCACCCCTTTACATGAAGTGGCCATTGACGTTTAAATTGAAACTATTTGGATAAGGACACGATTGAATTGAGGGACTTTGAGAATAGGATTGAAAAATCTAGTCCAAATCGACTCAACTTTTCACCGGGAGACCTCACATTCTAGAATTATGCCGTAAGTAAAAATCTCCCTTGTAATCAATCAATTTTTTAATTTTCCTCATTTTTTGGTCTTGCATAATTTAAAATAAAAAATAACTGTCCCTTCATTTACATGGCAACGTAATTTATTAAATTTTAATCATTCTAGATACATCGGACATATTGGGTCTGGAAATGGGTTTAATTAATGTGGAACTTTTTGGATATGGAAGTTCAATCTTCTTGATTAAAAACAGAACAAACTGGACAAATATGAGAATAGGAAATAGGATTGGAAAATCTAGTTCAAATTGACTCAACTTTTCACCGGGAGACCTCACATTTATGGATTATGCAGTAAGTTCTGGAAAATTCAAACTGGCTGGTTGTATTAGATTTGGATTGGCTAATGGAAAGAATAGTTGGGCATTTGAAGGATACAATGTAAGTGAATTTAATTATTATTTTGCGTGTAATTGTAAATTGTTAATGTAAAAAATTAGACTGAAAATTGCAAAAGAGTGAAGACAAACGAGAATTGGATTGCCGGCCTTATAAATTATCAATCAATTTATATAATTTTCCGCATACTTTGAAATTAAAAATAACTTTCCCTTCATTTACATGGCAACGTAATTTACATCGTAGTTACATCGGACATATTGGGTCTGGAAATGGGTTTAATTAAACTGGAAGTTATTGATAATTAAAAATGACTACTTGATCATTTGGTTGTTGGTCAGTATTTAGAATAAAATGTTCAATTATAAAATTAATAGATATAATAATTAACTAGGTGGTGTAAACTGGTCCAATCAATCGTTTACTAAGGACAACAAATGCCATATTTTTTAGGTTGCATGCATGCAAATTACCAAAACAATTAACAACATGAATACTGTTTTAAAAATGATGTAATTTTTGATGCCCCTAGCATGATAGATTGTTGAAAACTAAATTTTAAAGCAATATTTAAAATTTTTGGAACTGGTGGTGGTGTTTGAAATCGCAATATCGGCGGTTTTAAAAAATAACTTTCATTTACCATGACAACGAAATTTATTTCTTTTTCTAATTTTTAAAATTGTAGTTACATCTGACATATTCTATCTGGATAGTAATGGTTGGACTGGACTTAAATTAAAAATTACCATTAGATACTGTTGTAAAAATGGAGTAGTTTTTGATGTCAATATGGTGTTGAACTGGTGGTTTGCCAAACATCGTTAAATCCAATTTAATGTAATTAATTTATTATGTTAGTTTTAAAATGTTCAAATTTTAGTTTCAAGAACCAGTAAGAAATATGGATTATGGAATGGAATGGATCAATAAGTTAAGAAAACCACACACTCACTTATACACTTTCACAAACACTATTTTACGTAAGGCTGCGCCACCCAAAAGATTGTTGACAAATTCAATTTGCTTTAATTACTTTATCGTACCACTAAATATAGGCAAGACACATACTTTTTTATAACTTAGACATCACCATAAGTAGGTTTTAAGTTAATTTTCATAAACATGTTGCGACTTAAGGGGTTCGAACTTTTATTGTACATTAGTACTTTGGTTAATAGTTATTGTACAGTCGTTTTACTACGGCTGTAGCTCTGCTTTATCAATTCTCTGCCTATGAGGCGATCATATCGATGATGAGCTCTAAGGGTGTGTTGTATGATAAAGGTTACTACAATTCTAAGGATTGTATAGTTATAAACTGCACCATGTCATACAATGCATAATTGAACATTGAACTTTTGTACATGTATCCATGTATCGCTATTGCATTTGCCAAAATGACCTTAGGTAGTGGAATGCCCCTTATTTTATACTAAATAGGTACGTTTACGTTTTTGATAAACTGTATTATTAAGCGTAATGTAAGTTTTACTTGCATTGAACTTAATTGCATCGTGTACCCGACTATGGCTTAACGATTGGCCATATGTTGTAATTCGGCTATGGATTGCACAGTTGTTATAGCTGTGTCTTTTCATAGTTATAGAACTCATAGGCGTGTGCTTGCGGTTTTTTATATTTTTGCTGGAATATAATTTTGAAATAATGAAACGTTTGTAAAAGCATTAAAAGAACTTAGTATAGGAAACCAAACCGTGTAACTAATTACACTAGAAAAAATACAGTTACACCAAAATCACTCGGTCGAAATCGACGCCTTATTTATAAATCTAAACATAAATCTAAAACGCCACTGTCAATTGGTAATAAACAGATTACCTCGTAAGCAAATAGACTATAATCACTTTGATGGAACTAAGCAATTTGTTTTAGATTTAGCCGATATTGAACACTCTAATGAAAAGTAATAATTTTAAAATGTTCCTTTATATTTTTCTGTTAAGTGTGTTTTCAAATTTTGCACAAACTCCACTCTTTTACAGAAATAATAAATAAATAAATGTATCCAGAATTTGTAACCTTATTTTTCATGATAATAGCTCTTTAATAGCTCTTAATGCAAATGAGTATTTCAATGTTTTCAATCGATTATCGTAATTTCAACGGAAACATAGCATCGCAGTGTGAAGGTTATTTAATTGTATCAGAAAATCTTCATTTTTTAGATTGTATACAATTATCCATAAAAAACGAAAATTCATTTTATTTCAAAACACCTAGTACAGTATTGATTTTTTCTAACAGTGTTGAAAATGTTATCGAATTTTTTGAACTACACCCGGACTTCATCATGGGTGCTAAAATAATCATTGGAAAAAAAATAACGAAAAATTCGAGTTAATACCAATCATGAGTAATGAAACCATCAGTTGTGTACGGAAATTTTGAACAAAAAGATTGGATACTAACCAGTGGCGGCTCGTGGTAGTGACGAGTGAGGAGGCTAATATTTATGAAGAATAGGTACTCTACTTAGTCAACAAATTATGTTGTTTTATTTTTGTATAACAAATTACCGTCCAGCAAGAACCATCAAGGAGGTGTAAAGTTATTTCTTGCCAGGACTGGATTAGGAGTTGAAGGAAATGCATAGGGTGGGATGATGAGATACGGGCTTACAAATTGTATTTTCTCTTACTTAATAATGAAAATAAGTAACTTTGATATTATCTCGCGAGTTCGAGCAGTATCCAAAATCCTCGATATATTTTGATTTCCTTTACCAAATAACGTAAATTTACATGTTGATGAATTTAGGGGTACCAATCCCGCATCAAAACTTCAGTCCCGCAAGCTTGGGGGATTGGCATCATCAATCCCGCGGATCCGCAGGATTTGAGGGAATACAAACTATCACAATGTTTTTTTTTAGTTGCTAACAAAATTAAGTACCAGAATTTAGTTATGCAATAAAAGTTAACTAAATTCAAAATAAAAGTAGCATTTATTAGTAAAAAAAAAATTAAGAAAAATTATTGAGATTTCTTTTGGAAATACTTTCAGAGAAATGATAAAGTATTCAAAGTTTGATCTTGTAAATTTGACCTGATTTTATTGCTGGGCGACAGAAAACGCGCGCTCGGCATACATATTTTTTCAAATTCGGATACAGTAAACCCTCTATTTTCGGCCACCTCTGAATAACGGTCGCCTCTAAAAACGGCCACTTTTCAAAATTCAACATGTTTTATTTAGATATATTCATCACTCTCAATAACGGTCACCTCCCTATAACGGTCATTTTTACAACAAATTTTTGTGGCCGCTATTGGGAGGTTTTACTGTATTTTTATTCAGTCCCGGAAGTCCCGCGGATCCCGCATATGTAGTCCCGCATAAGTGATCTCGTTAAAATCATGCGCGATCCCGCATTTGCGGGATTTGTATCCCTATAAATGATGATATGTGACCTTTCAATGGAACGCGGTAAATTTTTCAAATCGAGATATCCCGTTGTTTCCACTGACAATGAGTATATTCGGTTTGTGACACCGATGAAAAAAGTAAGCATGGCCAACAAAATACATTTTTTAGTTCTACTTTTATATCGTCAGTCATGTTGAAACAATAAAACCCGCAAATTCAAAATATTATACCTGAATTCAATGATTTCAGTAGACCTGTCGCACCCAGTGCTAAGGAATAAATGGGATCTTTGTCCGGCAAAACGCACTGGCCAGGGCGCCTGTTTGGGTGGGGGATGGAGTCGTAGCCTCTACTGCAATAGTTTTATTCTTTCTAACTCAAGTATTGCATCTCATTTCTTTTTAACGTTCAAGGTCAAAATCGCTTCATTATATAGTGTTAAAGCAGATGCTTGGAGTCAAATGTAGCAAATTGCCTCCGACCCGGTCTCGACAATATTTCTGGCGCTTACATGCAACCTTGTCCCATATTGTAAACAGAAGATCCCCTTTAATAAGGCAGTTCTGGTATGGTGAAAGAAAATTATCTACCAAATAACTATTACTATTTATTTAATTGAGTACCTAATAATTGATGATTTCATACTGAAATTTTAATGAAAATCAAATTTGATTATGTAATTATTTATTTATTTTAATTTTATCATGAGGAGGCTTAGCCTCCCTTGCCTCCTTTGACGAGCCGCCACTGATACCAACTATAACTTCAAAAAAAGTAGTAAAACACTTTGTATTGTTCTATTTGATAGTCTACCTTTTGTTAAATGTAAAAATAAAAGGACAGTTCATTAGGAAATAAGTAATTTGTGTTCATGACAAGGCTAATATGTAGTTAACCTGTTGAACATCTAGAATACAATTACTGGCACATATGTTTTCCGTAAATAACTACCAAACTTGCCGTTAATCATATAGTTAGAATCATTATTAACAACAAAAAACCAAAACGATAAGACGTAAATAATATGAACGTCCGTCACTTCTATCGATGAAACATCAACAGTTTTGTCCCGTTGACATACAAATTGACTTACAGCTACGTTTTACGTATCGCAACCATTTAGTTCAAATTATAGTCAAGAAGCGTTAAAGAGCTATCTTTTTCTTTAAATTTATGTTGGTAGTGATTAGTTAAGGTACTTAATAATATAACTCAATAATATAAACTTTTGCAGAATGTTTAATAGTGGATTCAAAATTTTCCTTATGGAAAATTACTTTTTAAATTATATAAAATTGGAGAATAGAAAATGGTCATATTCTACCTTAAACCGTCAAATATAAATCATGCAATGTAGGTACCGATGAAACTGTCACTACCAATATATTTTTTTTTTAGAAAAAAATAAAGTTTGATAGTTCTTGAGAATGCTCCTCCTGGTTAAAAAATGAACTACAGTAGAATCCGGTTATAACGTCTTCGGTTATAACGAACTACCGGCTATAACGAACTGTATTCCAAATCCCGACATTTTCCCCTATGTATCAATGTAAAAATTAATTGGTTATAACGAACTCGGATATAACGAACTATCGGATATAACGAACCTGAAAAAGCCGACTATAACGAACTTTGCATTGTATATAACGCGTAATAACCTTTGAATCTGATGATGACTTATCATTAAATGAGTAGTAGTTACAAAAATAGAAACAAAGGGAACGTGAATTTCAGCAATAATTGAAGGGCTCCATGCAAGAAGTACCTAAGTCACTTTTCATATTTCATATTTCATATTTTAGATTTGATGTTTCAATGTGACCTGTAAATCACATTGTTTTGACTTTGAATGATCTTTTTTTACCAAAGTAAGTCTTCTTTAGTAAAAAGGATCAGTCAAAATCAAAACAATATGATTTCCAGATCAAACAGAAATATAAATCTCAAATATCACAGAATATGAAAAGTGACTTAGGTACTTCTTGCATATAGCCCTTCAATTAAAAAATTCAAATTTTTTCGAAAACTTAAATATGAATGACTATTAATGTAAACAATTTATTAGTTACAACAGAATATTTGGGTATTTGTGGTAGACAAAAGTGGCCAAGAAGAAGCTAATGAGGAATGAGGATGAGCCGGAAGCACCAGCATTACAGATTTTATCTAGTAATAACAACATTCGTAATTTTTTACAGTTTTACGGTGCGCCGAATTCAATTATTGAAAATCTTAGTGACTTTGAAACGTGTGTAGACAATTTATACTTTAAAAATGCGACAGTTCAGTCGAAAATAACAAATTTTTTCAAATAAAATTACTTGTTGCATTTTGCATTGTTTCACTTTAGTTTAGTCTTTATATTCTTAATGGTTTTATACAGATGCAGATTTAGATTAGACAATAAAGATCTCATAAAACACTCTTGCATTTATTCTTTCAATAACGCATATAACGAACTTCGGATATAACGGACCGATTTTTAAGGTCCCTTGAAGTTCGTTATAACCGGATTCTACTGTAGGTATTAATTAAAAACCACATAACATATTTGTTTGAAAATACAATACATTTTATAATAAAATCCACAGATCGTTGTTTTTAAAGTTTATAAAATAAAATGGGAAAGTCTACTGGATTTATGTTAAATAACCTCCCTCACAAGATCACGATAAGTTCACATTGACCTTATGCAACACCAATATAAATATATCTAAAAATAACCATTATCGAGTGGGATAAGGTGTTTGGTTGGGTTTAATTCCAAGATCCAACAAATACACGAACAGTTGTGATTGCTCTACTTTCACGATATATTTATTCCGAATTCGTTTAGATAGAACTAGCTATTTGCCTGCTGCTATTTATAAACTTGGAATATTTACATAAAAGAATACGTCGAATTTTATCACCAGAAGCAAAGTGCTTTCAAGTGGTGCAATTAATAATATACTGGTTTCAAATAGATTTTTTATAGTTATTTAACCAACAAGTGCGTTAATGAGAGCGATTAATAATCGAGACAGTTTAACGTGTGAGCGTAGCGAGCACGTTAATTGTTGTCGAGATTATTAATCGCCGATTAACGCAAAAGTTGGTTACACTATTTTTCCGGTGATCGAAAGTTATGAAATTGAAGAGAATGTAATTTTTTCCGTGTAAAAAATTTCAATAGAGATTGAAATCAAGCATGCCACGCAGTTTAAGTTAACAAATCAAATTAATCAAATCAACGGTGCCATGACTTACAAATGTCAAAGCTGTAACATTCCAACTGAACTTTTTATAAAGTTTACTTATTTTATTGTTGTTAACTTTTATATAAATAGTATTACCAAACATAAAGTAAGTAATTAATTCAATTTGTAGTGCTTATTGGTATATTTTATTTTCATTTTGTCATAAATTGCAATTTTAAATTAATATTCAAATGCCAATTCTGAATGTCAACTGAAAAAAATAAAATTAACAATTCAAAAGATATAAACATTTAATGCCTATCACATAGAACTTGAAAGTTCTCAACAGATCAACTCACTAACTAAACCAACTAAATGAAATACAAAATCTGACCGTTTCAGAAACAAGCGGCGCCTTAGTTACAAAACTCCTTCCGCATCCACGAAGATAGTTGCTTTAAATTTCCTAATTGAAAATTGAATTTTGCATTTTATTTGTGAAGGCAAACTCTTTACGTTGATACTTGTTAGAATAAAGGTTTGTTTTCACTTAACAGTAAAAGTCAAGACTTTTATTGCTGCAACAGTGTGACTTTTTTTTGGACGTTAATTTGAAATATAAATATTTAACAATATGGAATTGACTCCCCCCGAAATAGTAGAGACGGCGAAGACTGCAAGTCTGAGTTTGCTTCCCGCAAAAAGCAGAACAATTTACGAGAAAACCTATGATGAATTTGTTTCATGGTGTAAAGAAAAGCGGGCAGTGCACTATTCAGAAACGGTTCTGTTGGCATATTTCTGCAGTATAGTAGAAAGAGGCTTAATAGGCAGCTTATGGCCAAAATTTTCAATGCTGAAAGCCACATTAAACGTCAAAGAAAACATCGACATTGGCAAATATACTAAACTAATCCTGTATATCAAACGGCAAAAAGAAGGTTATGTGCCGAAAAAGTCACGGGTAATTGAAAAAGAACAATTACAAAAATTTATTTCCGATGCACCTAACAGCCTCTTTTTAATGATCAAGGTAGGTAAATCTACAAGTTAAAACTATTAAACATAATTATATTTGTATTCCCAAGGTTGCTCTAATTTTTGGAGTGGCTGGTGCACTAAGAAAGAATGAATTATTAAAATTAGAAATTAACGATGTACAAGATTTAAATTCAAAATTTTTAATCACAATTAGGGCATCAAAAACAAAAACTAATCGAATATTCACGATAGTGGATAATGAAGAAAATACGCTTTTAAAATTGATTAGAGCCTACATCTCATTGAGACCATCACATACACCACACAAACGATTTTTTGTTTTTTTCAAAAATAATAAGTGTTCAACACAGCCTGTTGGAGTTAATACATTTTCCAAATTACCATCGCAAATAGCAGTCTTTCTAAAACTAGAACAACCGCATCTCTACACTGGGCATTGCTTTCGACGTTCTTCAGCTTCAATACTTTCCGATGCTGGTGCAGACTTTGCAGCCATTAAACGACATGGTGGTTGGAAATCCACTGCTGTGGCAGAAGGATACATAGAAAATTCAATCCAAAATAAGGTTAATATAGCTGAAAAAATCCTTTCAAACAACTTCATACAAACTCCCCAATCCTCAACCAATTCAGATGCACACGATTTAATATCTAATGATGTAAATTTAAATTTAAATTCAGAATATCATCGAACTGATAATCAATCTGCACCTACGATCAATTTTACTAGCTGCACTATCACGAACTTAAACATAAATAATATTACTAAGCACAATGCAAATAATTAGTTATTAATTAAATGTGTTGTATTTTTATGTTGTTTTCAGCTATATTAACCTTATTTTGGACATTACATCTTGTTTAATGGAAGTTACATTAATTTGACCTTGTGAATATATAACTTGTTCTGTTTTTTTGTTAAATTTTTTATAAAATGTATCAAATATTTTGTTCCGATCTTCTAATAAAAGTTTCTCGTAATAGTTCATATTGCACCTACAAGTAAATGAAAGCAATGTCTACCTCATATTTACGAAGGAAAATGTTTACTTACCTGCAAACCGGTCCTATTGTTTTTGCAACAACTTTTTTGGATTATCAATATAAAAAAGTGAGGTTAAGAACCAGCAAATGCAATCACAATTTTATTGTTGCAAGGCGTCATATCAGTGACTTATCCGCTTTCAACACTAAATAGTATGTAACAGTTGATTAAAAATCATCAGGAGCTAATCGGAGAAGATCCCTTTTTTGACATCAAGCTTCGTGTTTACATTGAAATATTATAAATACCTTATATATTTTTGGTTGCCTAGTTACCGGAATCGTGCATTAATGAAAAATCATTCATTAATGAGGGTCATTAATGCACGATTTCCTATTCACTAAACCGGTCCGTAAATCAACGATCATCGGAAAAATTATTTTCTGAATCTACAAAAAATCATCTTTGCTTCATAAAAAAATTATAAATTCACCTTCTAAAAGCAATATTACAAAGGTTATGGTTTCAATATTTTCATTTTTTGTTTTTGACTTATTTGACTCAATGATGTTTTTAAAATACTTAATTAGTTTGTAATTATTAATTATTGTATATAAAATTACACGCGCACGTATTCGCGGTATCAGTATTAACGGTTTCATTTATCTGCGGTTGCGTTTTTTATTTCAAAGTTCGTTATAAGCAAATTGTATTCCCAAATTATAGTTAAAACACAAAATGTAAGTTTGTAGCTTTTGCTACTATCCATGGTTTTCAGTATCCGCGGAAAGGTTTGAAACCAACCGCCCGTGGTTACGGGGCTAACTGTATATACGAAAAAAATATACAATTTTATTAATGGCAAACAGTAATTGTAATTCAATTTTAAAAAGTTCGCATTTAAGTGAAATTAACAACAGCAACGGCAGCTGGCGATTCAAGCCATAATGAATTAGTGTTGCTAAAAGTTATAATAATATGCAATGCCTAAAACATACGACAGTAGCTATATTTATTACCAAATGCAAGAATAAATACAATTGTTGATTTCAAATTCGTGGTCACTACAGGTAACTCTTTTGAGTAGGTAGTGAATAGTTGATCCGATGTGTTCCGAATACCAAGTATGAACACCACAACTCGGCTTTACTTGAAACATGTATTGATTCAGAACTTTAGCGCGTCATTTATACAATAAAGTAATAATTATAACAAAAATATTTGAAAAAAAAACAAGCTTACAATATTTCATTCTCACAAACCAACGCCCAAGTGAAGTTAAATAGAAGCTTGTAATAAAAGCATACCCACAAAAACATAGAAAAAAGTATGTCGATATACAAATTGTAAAAGCCTACCCTAGTTGGTTGTGCGGAACTCTTTTGTAAAACATTTCGGCCGTGTATTTCATCGCGTGATACAAAATCGCCCGTGTTAATCAACCATTAAACTTTTAATGTTAAACCCATAAATGCCATAAATGGCATAAATAATCCAACTAACACAGTAAAAGCTTCTATTCACTAATAATTAATTTCAAATACATACGTGTATTTAGCAATGTTTATAGATGCTATTTTGTATTTGTGTATTATACATGGGTGCGTATTATATTCGAGATTTTACCGTACTACATACAGTAAATCCCCGTTTAACGTCGGGCTTAGGGACCTAAAAATCGGGCCGTTAAATGAAACTTGATTTTTATTGAAACGAAACAAGATTTTTCTCAACAAATTTTCAAAGAATCTGTTGCTTATAGTGAATTCGACAATTATCTCCAAGAATTTTGATGTAATAACGAAACACCTACGACGCTAAACGATGAATTCGTCTCTAACAAGTCGCGGGACGATATTAAAAGAGGACTTACTGTACAGGGTGTTATAAGTTTTATCGCCGGGCATATAATACCTATTAAAAATTGAGAGGAAGGTGTGCCATTTACATGTTACATCAGTTGAAATGTAAACTTACGATGAGTGCAAAAAAAATTCCAAAATATTTTTATTTAAAGCCGCGAAGTTAAAGTTTTGGGAAAAATTTCGTTGGCTAGTTTCTTAATTCAGAATGTGGCAAATTATTTATAGCATTAATATTTGCAACTTGATTCGCAAAGGAAATATTACTTTTTGAGTTAGAAAGTTATTTGCCACTTGACAGTACGGTTAACCGGCAGCATAATATTTTATGGTCCTCATCAAACTGGAGCGGGACGGCATTTCGTTTTTCACCAGAACTGTATTCTTAAATTACTTCTAAACGAAAAAATAAAAGAAGTTTTTAATATAACGTTTATTATTTTACAAAAGATGCTCAAGTGGCGTGAACCCTACTTGTTAAATTTGTGAAGAAATATTAACGATCCTTACTTCGTACCTGCAAAATGTATTTTGTGCTCTTCAATTTCTATAGTCTACGACAACTGCAATAAATAATAACTGATCCCACTGTTGGATTAATTGGTCACCTTCCCTCACAAATCATATAAAAAATATCTTCTAACACAAAAAACGTAAGTTGGTAAAATTAATTCAATTAAACTAAATTGTGTGAAAATATCCTTATATTCATGTAAAAAAAATTAATAAATTGAATAAATCGTAATTGAAAGAAAGCCAAAATTTGACCTGTTTTTTTTAAAAAAAATTTTTCTTCTATATTTCTTTAAAATTACTTACGCAATTTATGAGAATTGACGAACTATTTTGAAGGGCTATTTTGCTACCGACGATAAAACTTATAACATAAGTAAAGAATTTCTAATAAACTCGTGTAAAAATATAACTTAACTCTTTTACAAGATTTATAAATGTACTCATTGTCAGCTAATTCTTCACTGCAGACAAAACTAATTTTTGAATGAGAGAAAGTATATACTCAATGACATTGGCATTACAACACGAAAAACAGTAAGGGATTCAATGTATTTATTTAATACTGCATTGTATGTACCACCTATGTTATACACTTATTGACTTGCCGTGGCATTGATTTCACCGGGTGGCTTATGCCTTCTTGAGGTATTGTACTAGAGATCTTCCAGAGCCTCTGCATCAATCTCCTCCGCAATATGCCCCACGCATGATCGACTTATAACAAGTCGGAAGATCTAGATGGCCTAGTAGATAGTGATTTAGGTAGCCTCATATTAACACGGTTTTTTTAAATGAAAATGAAAGAGGGTCGTAGGGGCGGGCAATTGTTTGTTGGAAAAGAGGGTTTTTCAGTTGCAGCAAGGTGAGAAGGACATACAATAACCTCCACAGTTCGATGCACAGATCTTTCGACAAAACAAAATTGAGGATGGTACCTTTCTCAACGTCGTCTTCGAATTCGTATTCAGCCGCCATGCATCTTTAAACGGAATCGAAATTCAACACTGAATACCATTCTGCGTCACTCAAGGTGGCAAGATTTGGTCTACAACACTCCAAAAGTTTCTGTCGATGGTGAGGAGTTAATGGTATGTACCATAAGTTGTGGTTTATAATACGATGCGACCAAACCAACCAAACCAAAAAAACCGTCAGAAGAACTTTATTATAAAACCATTCATCAACAATTGATTGTACTGGATTGTGCGGTTCGTTAGTACCATTATCCGAAGATGGTGGTCCTGCAGTTAAATTTTTACGTTGTTGTTGGTCTTCTCTACTCCATTGATATTATTATTATTATTATTAGCGGTATGGTTTTGCAATGTCTCTAAAAGGAAACTCTTCTTTCGCAAGCTAATCATTCGAGTTGTAGACGTACTCAGACAAAATCACATTTAAAGTAGGGTGAACGCACCCATTGCGCAACCTCAATCTGTGGACATCCTTTTCAACTAGTATTTGATTTATTAAAAATATTTTGCACTTAACTAAAGGTATCAATGTATTAAATCGCCCTGTGATGTTCTTTATCACTCAATAACAAATTTGCAATCTTTCGTCTGAAATAATAAGTATTTTATTTAATTTTCTTTAAATGCACGTTCAAGTATATACATCAGTATGGAGATTATACAATGAATGCTATATTTAATTGTTGAAGTATCGAAAAACCATCTTCTTGCAAAAAATGTGCAGAGACTGGTAACAGGTACATTTACGGCCACCGAAATGTGCACGATACCTGACACAAATTTCTTTATTTTTCCATAGATTAAAGCTGCCTTTATCCAGTGACTTTCGTGAAATAATATTTGTCAGAAACAAAATAATATTGACATTTGGCTGACGTTTTTTAGGACGCATATGGTATGAAGTAAAAATTAAGTTGCTAAAACAAATCGTGCACATTTCGATGATCGTAAATGTACACTAAAACTCTCATAAACTTTTTCGCAGCCAGGACGTAAAAATTGTTAGAGCTGCCGGAAAAATTGATCGATTTGTAAATGAAAAAACAGGTACCTATCAGATGGTATAAAAATTTTCTGAAACGTCATCCCGAAATCTCCGTTCGAGAAGCTGGGGGAATTATATCTATTATTTAAACGTTAGAATGTAAATGCTATTTTTTCATTCTCTTAATTAAACCATTATTTCTGGTTGTTTTTGTTATAATTATTCAGCTGCTTATGAAAAGCGATCTGCTAAAAAGAATTCCATACATATTCAAGTTTACCAAGCAAGGCCGTCCAATAACCTGTCAGAAACGGGGCCGAGACCGATGACAAATATTTTCTTAAATTTTATACATGAAAATACGGTATTTATGATAAATTCTTATATTAAAAGACTATTTTTGCCTGATAAGATTGCTGTAATTTCGAAATTGTGTTAAAAGACTGCCCTATGCGAAACAGAAGAATAATAATCGAACCTATGTTAAGTGACAATCAAGTCACAAGAAATTCAAAGAAAATTATCGACTAAGAAAGAAGTCTCAAATGTGGCATTGTGATTTTATTCCGAGATTAATAATTTATTATTTATTGGTAGACCAATATTTTGGTTAAAAAATTTTCATCTCGTCTTTATGCTGCAATTGTCATGTCACCGAGTATACGTATTGTTAAGTTTATTCAGTAATTTATTGCAATTTTCAAGGCTTAAATTCGAAATTCGACGGTGCAAAATTCGATAACTGGTATCACTGCGGAAATCCCCGTTTTACGACTTTGAGATTTTATATAAAGATTTAGCCAGACAATGGTGTGTTTATATTTTTAAATACTAAGTAGTAGTTTGGCAAGTTTTCGGCTACTTGCCAGTTGCATTCTCAGACATCGATCCACTTAAATTTGTTTACAAAAAATGACTGTATTCAATCGCAAAATTAATCTCGTGATCGTTCTGATAATTTTCAGCAGCGTGAACGCGGACAAAAAAATTCACGGTTTACAAAATCGAACAGGAAACAATCTACGGTCAACCACCCCATATTTCGACAATATTTCTTTAGCTGTTGCATGATAACTGGCGTATTATCGCCGGGTCGCATCGAAAAGGGTAGAAATTATAAGATCAATATACAACCTGACCAAAAAAAAAACCACAAATAACAGCCTTACCGTCAAGTGAATTTAATCCAGGAAAACATCAAAAAAAATAAAATTCCGTTATCTTGCATTCCAGTTTGACCCAATGGGCGTAGCAACCCAAATGGAAGCTGGAAAATATTGATTTCAGACGCCTCTCTTCTAACTGAATCGAATCGGTTTTTCAGCAAGTCGTCGCCAAAAATCACTCGCCTCTTACAAGTAACGTTTAAAACTAACCATAAAACACGTGAACTCACATCACAGCAGCCAGTAACTATGCACACGTTGTAATAAAAGTGTCCCCCTCCTAAATTGAATTTCGCTCCTCCTATTATATTTTTTATGGCGTTTTTGAATTGCAGCGATTTTTCGCAATGCTTGCTTTTGAATGCAGTTTTTGAAACTAAAAAATTCAACGAAATACAAATTTCAATTCACCGAATTTAAAAACTAATTTTACACAAATGCAACTACAAAAATTGTTCCTTCGGCTTTGTTTACCGCTGAATTATTAATTTTCATTCATATTATTACACAAAATGCGGCTAACCTGACACCCTGTGACACTGCATGACACATCCTCAACATAACCTCTTTCTGTCAGGTTAAAAATGGAAATAGAAAATATAAATCCCAACGTCTTTAATAAGACTGCAGATCGTGTTGTAACTTCCGATGAAGAAAATGAAGACATCGTTGATGAATTTGATTCAAGAGAAATATTTGGTAATTGAGTGAAATATTTTTACAGTTGATTAACTGTACTTTTAGATTTAATTAGAGGAATTAACGACCCGGAACATCCCCTAACTCTAGAGCAGCTTCATGTTGTGGAAAATGATCTCATCTATGTGAACAATGAAAGTAATACTGTGAAAGTTTTGTATACCCCAACTATTCCTCACTGTAGTATGGCTACATTAATTGGGCTGTCAATTCGAGTTAAACTACTGCGAACATTGCCTCCACGTTTTAAAGTAAATGTTGAAATTAATCCTGGAACACATGCTTCAGAAAATTCCGTTAATAAACAGCTAGCTGATAAAGAAAGGGTAGCAGCCGCTTTAGAAAATGCTCACTTAATAAAGGTAATCAATCAGTGTATAGCAACATGAAGTGATGATTATTTACTATTTAATGTATAAAGGAAAGATTTAGAAAAGTAGCAATTTTATCTGGCGAATATAGCTTGTATTTCAAACAAAAGTTGTAATACTATTTTTTTATTATAAATAAGACAACAAATCATTATGATAAACTAAACAACAAATAAGTTACTTATTGTTTTGGTTTGGCTTGGATTTGTTTTGTGGGATCATATTTGTACGTTTTAACTAACGGCCCTTTACCGGCGCGTTGAAATTGCATTTCGTCAAACCTCCGTCGTTCTTCCAATTCTCTCGTTAGCTTCAAATTACTCCAAGCTGTACAAATTAAATTTTAATGCAAATAATGAAAACGATATCAAATTTTTCACTCACACTCTTTTATTCCTCCAACAAATCCCTTATTTTTCATAGGTAAAGTTTCATGCTTCATGGCAGCTTCTATGTTAAAATAAGTACGAACTTTTGGAATTTTCAAAAAACCAACTTGCACTAAAGATATGAAATTACTCGATACCCAATAACACAAAATAACACCCGGAAAATTTATTGTGAAGGGTAAAATAATGACTGGCATTGCTCTTAAAACATATTTCATTATCTGCATATTTTGTGATGAGAGTTTAGCTGAATCAGCTCCAAGCTAAAATGCAAAAATTAAATATTAAGTTAATACAATGATTTGTAATTGCATACTTCAATTGTTGCCCATAACGTGAAACTGGTAATAACAGGAAGCAAAAAAAACTGATCTGGAACAGTCAAATCAACAAACCACAATATTCCACCATCTTTTAAACTTTCAACGGGAAGATTTGCCATTTGCCTTAATCCCATAAAAAATGAAACAAACACTGGCATCTGAAAAATAGCAAATAAGTTTCCATCATCTAGGACAATTCAAATTACCTGTGCTAATGGCACTATCATATTTTTCAAAGGATTTAAGCCTTTCTCTTTCATGAAGCCCATCATTTCTTGTGAGTATCTGGCGAGGTCCAGCTGATTACCCGTTTGCCTTGCTTCTGTCATTTTTAATTGAAGTACTTGCAACTGTGGTAAGTAATTGTTCATTCTTGCTGCATTTCTTTGTGCAGTTATCACCAGTGGAAACATGCATATACGGATTACAATTGTTCCTATTACGATGGCTTGCCACCAAGGGATTCCCAAAGTGACATGAACATATTCTAAACAACTTTGCACCCAACCAATTGGAGTGCTTCCTCCCAAACCCAACGACACAAAAGTTGGTTCACCAAGGGCATTGAAAACATTTACAGCCTCTTCTTTAATTGCCTCAGGAATTGGAGGTGGGTCAGGTATTTCGAAAGATGCTGAGGCTAAATGTATAGGTTCATTTTTAATAGGATCAGTAGTACTTATTAAAGCTGCGGTACTAAATAGTGCAGTTTTATTTTTAAACAAACGATCTGTCCTAAATAAATTTGAAAATTTTCTTTTTAAAATGGGTTTATCACTCTAAAAAAATAATGTTACTGAAACAGATACTAACATAAAAAGAAATTACTTCTTGCCGTTTTGATGATAAGTGTTTCATAAAAGCCAGTTGAATTAATGATAATGCCTCCTGCAATTTTTTTATTACTTCTGTATTTGATTCCTAAAATTAAAATGTTTTACACATATTGTTTTTCCATTAACTAAACAACATACATTACTAAAGGTGGATGGTTTTATACTCCTTAACTGAACAATCTGGGAGGCATTTTTACATTGTAAATTATTGTTTTTTATTAATAATTGTTCCAAATTTTCCAAATGCTTTATACTATCCTAAAATAATAGGTTAATTTTCTCCCTTTTCCGATGAAAAGTGCTTACATTGCTTGCATATTTAAAGTTTGAATTCTTTAGAGCATCCCGAAATTCTTGAAAATTAACGTTTGTTTTCTTTAATAATAGTTTCTCCTACAAAGTAACAGGTATAACCTCAAAATAATCACTTCCTGCTTTTATGAAATGAATGATTTACCTTTAGCGAACGTAAAATATCTAAGCTCTTTTTATATTTAACAGATAAACCACACCTGGAAAACATACTGTGTTTAAATAAGTATTTTCAGAAATTATTCGAATAAATGATTCCACAGTCGATTCTAACATAGCACACAACCACACATTTTTAGCTGTCAAATTTTCTTTAGGAAATTTGAATAAACTAAACGAGGCACCAATTCAAATTTACATTTTTAAATATAAATATTTCATCAATTTTAAAGACAACAACGATTTCAATGTGCAAAAATGTAATTCTGAAAAATACTGCAATGATGAATTTCTTGCTTTTTCATTGCTTGAATCCGCTCTACCCAAGACTCATATTGTTTTAATAGAAAATTATGTCGTCTTGGGGACCATGAAAATAAACATCAGTTTTTTGATTTTTAATTGATTTTTTAAACATAAAAATTTCAAATAAATTGTGAGTAATGAAGTAAATTTTAAAGTGTTTCTGTCTAAAATGGCTTTGAGTTGTGTTAGAAATCGTTGTGCCCATTCAATATGTAAACGTTTTTTTGCTTGTGGTCAAAAAAAAACCGAAGATCCCTGCAAAGATGCCAATTTGAAAGGATTGGTCTTAGGTCTGTACACAGACCCTGACGATAAAGATCATCCCGGCAAATTAACACCGACTGCGGAAAGGTACAACTGTCTAGTATGCAACCGATTGTTTGATCTCTTAAAAATTTCCGGCCCTCCTCCAAAAAAAGGCGAAGTCAGGATTTTCTACAATTTGGAACAAGAATTTGCTTCAGTAGCTCTGGTCGGATTAGGAAGAGAATGCCAGGGCTACGATGTTTTCGAACAGATGGACGAGGGCAAGGAGGCTATTCGAATCGCCTCCGCGACCGGCTGCAAGGCACTACAAGAGCTCGAATTACAAAAGCTTTTTGTTGAGAGCTTTGGCCATGCCGAATCGTCTGCAGAAGGCGCCGCCTTATCTGTGTGGCTCTACCAAGAAAAGAAGCGAAGGGAACACCAGATCTTCATTCCTCAATTGGAACTTCACGATGATTGCGATTGGACCGGCTGGCAGATAGGCCTGCAGAAGGCCGCCGCGCAAAATTTAGCGCGGCAGTTGATGGACACCCCAGCGAACTTGATGACCCCGACGTCGTTTGCACAAAACGCCGTTGAAGTTCTGTGTAAATCCGGTGTCAATGTCGAAGTTAAGGTAAGAGGATGGGCGGAAACACAAAAGATGCACGCATTTCTGGCTGCGGCCCAAGGATCCTGCGAGCCACCTATTTTCCTCGAGTTAAGTTATTACGGTGCGTCGCGCGACGAAAGACCCGTCGTGCTAGTCGGTAAAGGGATCACTTACAACAGCGGGGGCCTGTGCTTGAAAAAATGCATAGATCAAGAGAGGATGCGTGGGGACATGTCCGGAGCTGCCTGCGTCGTCGCTGCGAGCAGGGCCGTGGCCGGTCTTCAGCTTCCAATTAACATTCGAGGGTTGATCCCGCTCTGTGAAAACATGCCAGGGTGCGCCGCTATGAGGCCTGGAGACATAGTCAAAGCCATGAACGGAAAAAGTATAAAAATACAATCGACTGATGCGGCCGGTCGTTTGGCTTTGGCCGACGCTCTCGTTTACGCCCAAAATTTCTGGCCCAGGTTTATCGTAGATGTAGGAACGATGACCCACGACATGCGTTCGGCCTTGGGAGGAGGTGCGAGTGGCGTTTTCAGCAATTCCGAAGCGCTGTGGGAATATATGTTGGCAGCATCGATGCACACAGGCGATCGCGTGTGGCGATTCCCTCTGTGGGAGCACTTTACCAAATTGGTTACCGATCATCGCGTCGTTGATGTGAAGACTACAGGAAGGGGTGGATTACGCGTTGGAGGTGCTTGCAGGGTAGCTGCGTTTTTGAACGAGTTTGTCCCATGCGGAGATTGGTTACATATGGACACTTTTGGTGTGATGTATTCGAATGGTCTGGATTATCCGTACCTAAGAAAGGGAATGTCCGGAAGACCGACCCGTACTTTAGTCGAATTTTTGTCACAGTTAGTCTGTCACAGAGAATAAATTTTTGTGTAATTAGTTATAGTCAAAATTATTGTTTTCGAAGCGCAATAAGCAGCACTGTTTATATCACCTCATGTAACCGATCAAGGACATAAATCAAAATCTTTGCAACTCTAAAATTGTATCTTTATTACTTTTATGAGCTTTTGTCAACGTACTTATTTTTGGCATAATTTAGTATTTTAATTACATGTAACTGATTTAATGATCAAACATTTTTGTTCATTTCTAATAAACATTGTATTTTTTAATTTTGGATATGTTTGACATTGTAATATGATAAATCTTCCTCCTCATTTTTTGATTTAAGGCAAGTTGCCTGTTTTATCGTCATCGCCTTACCTCACTTGATAGTTTTTACCCCATCTTATTCAAGAGCGTTCGAGGTTCCTGCGTAACAATTCGTTCGCCGGTCATTTTGCCAATATAGTCATTCCGATTCTTTTTTTCTGCTAATTCGGCGGTCATTGACATTATCGATGTTGCAAGTTCTTCTATTATCTTCCAGCAATCCTGCGTCCCATTTTCAATTCAGTTGTTTCCAATAATCGTTTTGTAAGTATTTGATGTTTCAGACCGAATATTATCTTCAAGCTTTTCAAAGCTGTTTCTTGGGTTACCACCTCTAATCTCGTTAGAAAGCAGAATGTAAAACGCAAATTACATAGCCTTGGCTGTAAAGCACATTTGAATAGCCTGGTCCGGAAAATACTTGTTAATTATCCTTAACAAGGTGTTTTCACTTAAATAATAAACTAGGACAAACCATCACGTAAGGATATACTTTAACAATGGCATTAAAGCGCCAAAGTAAAGCGACGAGCACGGAGCAACTCTTCTTATTTGGTCTTCAGCTATAACGTCTGTTATCGTGAGACAATCTTTTCAAATCCATTATGTTCCATTATCTGGGGCACATGCTGCAGTCTCGACCGTGCTAATAGACTTTTGAATTATCGTCTCATACCACAATATTTGCTCAACAAGCGTGTCTGTTCTTTTCGTAATTTTTCCACGGTGTTCTTCGTTAGTTGATTTTTTCCAGCACTGTTTAATTAGTCATCCTGTCTAGTCAACTAATTTTTAACATCCGCCTATAGCAACATAGTTCAAATGTTCCTAATTTTTTCCTTTTGTTTTGAGATACTTTGGTTTGTCCTATTATTCTCTAATTTCTCTACTACTTCAATTTTTAGGAATTAAGCTTCTTAACTAACAGAAAGTTTAAACTTCTTGAAGCTCTTCTAGCTGTTATTCCGTTTTGTCTCATACCATTTCTTTTATTTTCGATTTATTTATCTTTGTATTATACTCCTTTAGATTCATATTCGTTTCATTATCTGTTAGCACTACCAGGCTCGTTTCTTGTATTTTGACATTATATCAAACAGAAATAAATGACAGCCTTCGAAAACCGCTTCAAGAATGTTTGCTATTTCTTCATTATAGATTATGGCAAATTGTTCCTTGCAAAAGGCATACTATATTTTTATATCTTTCTAATTAAGAAGAGATCGAAAGCCTTTTCCATATCTATAAATCCAATATGCAAAACTTGAAACAATTAATGGATCAAGTAATAGAAAGTACCCTAGTAGCCACAAATATTTTCTTCATATTTTAAAAATATTAAGAAAATATTGAATCTTTTTTGAATATTTGAATATTTTAGTAATATGAATAAAATATATTCTAAAAAATATTTTAAGTAAAATATTTTATTAATATGAATAAAATATATTGAAAAAAATATTTTAAGGAAAATATTTTTTTAATATGAAGAAAATATATTGAAGAAAATATTTTAAGGAAAATATTTTGATAATATAAATGAAATATACTATAGAAAATATATTAAGGAATATATTTAGTAATATGTATGTTATATAGGATTACTTATATTTTATTGGGAACAGTTTTACTTAATTTTTTTTCTGTGATAGCAATGTGTATTTGTAAATATCGATTTGATATAACAAAAACAATACAGTTTTTTGTAAATTTGATGATACGTATAACCGGTAAGTACGAAAAAATATATCGGATGGGACTTTTGCATAAAATGATAAAGTTATTATTTAAGTTTTATAGGAGGTAGCGGTGAGCAACATTGCTTGATATCCAAAATTTTCATTTTTTTAAGTAATAATGTTGAGCGCTATTAGCTGTATCTTAATTATTGCGCTTTAATTTTTTCTCCATGGTAACAACTGTTCTCTATTGTATCGGTTATTTGCAGAAAAGTTAATATTATGATTTTACGAAAATTAGCTATTTAATCGGTCCATCAACCTTGCTGGAGCAGGTAGATTGTACACTTTAAAAGCGGATCCATTGTGTTCGTATTCCAGTTGTACCTTCGGCTGCATTGAGCAGCTATTATACAACCAGGCCATTGCTTAGCACTAACGCTCTGTGAGTTAGAAACGTTAAACTTTTCTGATCATATTTTCTTTTGTATCAAAAACATCTCTAATTTCATTATTAGTTTGTTGTGTGGAAAAGTTGCTGTTAATTACGACGTAAGTAACGGTTTTTACTCATGTATTTGTAAACGCTAGACGTCATCTTTGCAAGCCATGTGTTAATCTATTCAGCGAACCTGTTTCTGCTTAGTAATAGTTAATGAAATTTGTTACTGCGTATACAGTGGATGCATTGGAAGATATTAATACCAGGATTTTTAATGAACCCGAACGTTTCAATGAATTGGTAAGATACCTGAGTAGTCAGTTATTTTTTTGTATTATTACTTTTTCTATTACTTTTAGCTAATTTTCTATACTTGCTGGAAGGCGAGAACTTTCAGAAAACGATTTATTTAATTATGGGGGTATTATTCCATAAGGAATTAGCCGTTTTGTATTCTGGGCAAGGCCGTAAACAAAAATTGAACTTTTCTCGGATGAAGCTGTATGAAGTGGTCATGGGTAAGAAAAAATATTTTTTATTCATGGTATGGCATAGCATTAGCATAATTAGAATTGATTTAGAGGCAACAAGAAAACTCCATAGCGGTGCCACCACTGACGAAATGAAAATAATCATCGGGTTCTACCTGGCATCAGCCAAATCAAGACTGAAAAATTAAAATTACAGTACATTCCACCGAAGCAGAACGATGTGTGTTCAAAAGTTACAATGTTTAGGTAATTAATAACTTGATATCTTTAGTATTGCCTTAAAGTAATTGGAGATACATTATAATGCAACACAAACTCCAAATTTGGTAATAATTCACTCTGTAATGTGATATACTTTAATCAATAGACATCAAAATTTCGTTGTTGGAAAAAATGGGCATACATCGTTCTGTTTCTGTAGTACCTACATATATTAGTTTATAAACTATGTATGTAGTTATATTTTAAACGAATCTTTATTTTACAAACATTCACTCAACTCAAAATTTGGAGTTGCTTTCTTTATCCGATTAATCGTAATCTGTAGAAGAATCCTCATTATTTAAATGTATTATTATCGGACGTATTTTATATCTAGGTATGAGTTCAATATATTATAGATACAAATTTTTGTTCAAATAAATTGACATTATAAATAAATGTTTATTTAGCTGGAGCACTTTAATTATAAATATTTTTTATTCATTTGATAAACTTTGAGTATGTCTCAAAAGTTGTCAAAAGTATTAATTCGTTATTAAAATTATGTGCTGTGTACAGAAGAAACAAGTTTTTCTGTTTTACACAACTAGAGGTAAGTTTTTATTTTATTTTTTATATTCTAAAATACTGGGTAAATATTTTATTTGAATATTTCCTCAATATTTGGAAAAATATAAATAAAACATTTCATTTGAATATTTTCTCAACATTTGGAAAAAATATTAATAAAATATTTCATTTAAATATTTTCTCAATATTGGGAAAAAATATAAATAAAATATTTCATTTGAATATTTTCTCAATATTTAGAAAAAATATTAATAAAATATTCAAAAACCTCTCACGAAAAATATGTATAAAATATGTTTTTATAAATATTTTAAAAATATTTGTGGTTACTAGGGTACCCACAGATATGGATTGGATATGAACATCGAAAAAACGAAATATACGATCATAAGTAAAAACAAGGTTTCTACCTGACAACTTAAATTAGATAGTGGAGCAATTAACCCTTTATTTATGGAATTTATTTTGATGTATTTAGGCGGGTGTCGCGTATGTGCGATATTTGGCCAAACCGCTACTTTTTTTATTGTGACGCGTATGGACGACATACGTCCTTAAAGGATTAAAAGGGTCGACAAATGCACGTATCTCGTCATTACTATTAATGATTGATAGGGCCACGCTGGAAGTTACATGTCGAATAGAAAAAAGCAGTATATAAAGGTCAAGAAAAGACCATGAATACAAAACTTAGGATGTTACATTGCCATGTGCTCTCAGTACTACTGCATGGAACGAAGGCATGGGCACTGACGGAGGCAACAACGAAAAAGATATAAGCATTTGAGATGGGGTTGAATAGAAAGATGCTAAGGGTATCACGGACAAAACATGTAACAAACAATGAAATACTTAGAAGAATGTCAAAGGAAAAAATATAGGTAACATCATGCGAAACGAGAATAGATACAATCTCTTACAATGCAGACTACAAGGGAAAGTAAAAGAAAAACGAAGTGCTGGAAGAAGAAATTTAAGAACCTGGTTCACATTTACAATCATAGAACTATTCCAAGCAACCGTAAACAAAATTATACTAGACAACATATGGAACAGATAGACACCCAAAGAAGAAGATAAATGCAAGATGTCTCCTTTCATTTTCTTATTCTGCTTTCTGTAAGTAGCCGTAGTGTATTCGGACAGAGCGTTTGTGCTACGGTCGATATTAAACTTATTGGAACAGCGTAGTACTACAATAGTACAATAATTTTTTGGTAATCGCCTTGTAGGGTGTATCTGCAGTCAGTGTGGTTCTAAAGCTCTTGTCCTCGTTCACTGAAGTGCTGTTTAAACGAACAGCATCCACACCTACTTCATTCATATAACTGAGTTATAACATAGATTGGGTACCATTCGTTCCATTTAATCGCACTAGCTCACAGTTCTGAGCGGAGTAATCCCACCCAAACTTCGAAAACAGCATTCGCTCCACCGAGTATATAAAACAATCCTCCATCAACCGGAAGTCCCAAAAGATTGAGGTTTCCTGCAATTAAGAGTTACCATGCAGAGCCTGATTTGCCCTGACTCAGAACAAGCTGTATAGTTTATGCTAATTCTTTGCATAAATGGAAGAAAGTCTCGCCACAATACGACCAGATTATTCGGTACATGGCCAGTGATTCTGTTTGAGAGCACACCAAATCGTCTGTACTGGTGCAATGTAGTAAAGCAATTGGGATATGTAATGGAGTTTTGCGTGGGCGAAAATCTGCGCGAACGCAATGCAATATAATATTCAAGACATGAACTGAATCAATTCAAATCAGTCTGTGCGCATACGCATGCAAAACTACAACACATTCCCCGCTGTCTTTAACTTACAATTTGTCCGTTTACAATGCCGCTATTTTTATCGCGTTAACATTCTTATCGCCGGACATTTCTCTACCGAAATATTTGAAGTTCATTCGTAGAATGTTTTTTAAATCGTTTTTCTGGCGGTATTTTGTCTCTATTTTAGTCCAATTCGAAAATTATAATAGTTTCTTCTTGCCCATCGAATTCTGAATTATTGATTGCACATAATACGATCTTTGGCGGAGACTAGTTCCTTGCATACTTTCTGTGTATATCTAGACATCTCTGATTCTAAAGAAGGAATTCACAAACCCAAGTAGAAAATTGTTTGTGATTGAACTGTAATCAATTCTGAATGACCTTTTTTCATGGATATAAAAATAAAAACACCACCTCTGCAACTCTCAAATTGTATCTTTATTATTGTTTTTTGGTTAACATAAGTATATTTAAGGTAATTCAATTTCTTAATTACAGATAATTTAAGTGATTTAAGTAATTCAACATTTTCTTTGATTTCTAATAAAAATATTTTCTTTTTTCTATTTTGGATATGTTTGATATTACTATACATAACGTTTTCTATAGACCCGCTAATGCACTTCCAAAATTGATCGCATCAGAAATGCTCAAATGCATTGAAACCTATCACATACACACAATTTTTTTAATACGTCCCGATGCATCCTATTAAATTTATTAATACTGCGCGTAACTTCACAATACGATTTGAACACCGTGTAACAGTTTAATTAATTCTAAAATTATCTACGATAACTCTCAATGCAATTTTTTCTTTACTACCTACTGTTTTTTCTGCCAATTGCTGGTTACATATTTTAACTCTTACCAATTAGGTAAGAATTTTTTTACAACAAGAATACATTTTCAGAACATCAAAATGAAAATTTCAAACATAATTTTTCTTCATCATTTAATCCTTCATTTCAAAAGGTTAAATAGATTTTGTTGATACTTTTAATTTATTTATTTCCTAATTAAATTTAATAACTCAAAGTTCCGAAAAGTTTTTACAAGGACGATATTTTTAATGATATTTTTTTAACACTACCTGTTACCTAACAATAGGTGAACCCCGAAAGAAAATAAATCGTAGATTAATACACTGATCGCCGAAAACAAGCAGCTCATCGAGAAGAACTTAACAAACAAACGAACTTAAGTTATAGATAGTACAATCAAATATTAATTATTAATTGATTGTAATGAGATTAATGAACTGTGAAAATTCCATATCTGTATAGTGCTTCCTTCTGGTCGCGCTGATTTTTCTTTGTTGAGCAGTGAGATAAATTCACTGGTTGATGAAGTGTAAAAATTTCCTGTTTTATTGTTAGAATTTTTAACTCTCAACTATAAATAAGAAATTATTTATAGTTACCACTAAATTTTTACACTTTTTACAAATTTTTATTCAACGCAGACACGTCAAATGAAATATTTACATTTGAACTTGCCCCAAATTAAATAGTCGAAAACAACAATATGAATGTCTCAATTACCCCAATTAATTAATTCTTGCCTTAGATTTTAAATTCCATTTTATCAATTCCTTTATTACCCATTTTCCTACATCATACGTCTGTAGCATAACTTTTTTTACTCCGAGATTGGCTGGAATCTTGACTACCAGCTTTTATTATCAGCTATGACGGTGACTGTGATAAATTGTTCGTTTCGGAAACCTTTATCTTCACATCCTTAACTTCTAACGAATCATAGAGGGGATATTCACAGCAAATAATGAATTTTAAAAATTGTGGTACTTCGACATAAATTGACGGGGGAATTGGAATTAACGGAGACGTTGACGATTTATAATATCGATATTCTGAAACGCTAGAAAAAGAAATATATTTTTTAAAAATCAGTTCTCCCAAAAACTTACTCTCGATATTTGTCATCTGAGGATTTTTCCAATAACGGCATTCCAGACAAAAATAGAATAATAAAAGTGGTGAAAAGTGGTGAAATTATGGCAATCCATTCGATTCCCTCTAGAACGTTCAGAGATATTACAAAAATTCCCCACCACAAAAGAATCTCTCCGAAATAATTTGGATGCCGCGACATACGCCACAGACCTGCAAACGTTCTTGAATCAAAAGAACAAAGTTGAAAAATAAATAAATTTACCGTCATTGCACCATTTGCCCTGATTTACTGGATCCTGCCGGAAAGAAAATTTCTGCAGATCAGCATAAGTTTCCGTCAATAAACCAATCACAAAGAAGGAAGCACCAGTGGAATCTAAAGTAGTCATTGTACGCGGGGCCGAAGGAATCGCATGTCTTGGAGAATTTATTACGATCACAGGAAGACTCACAGCGTATACCCATATGGCCTTAAATTTATTAAATTGTAATAGATTGTTTTATGAAACAGTAGAAAATAATTTTTGAAAGAAATATGGTGACAAAGTGAATTCATTGGCTCGTTGGAACGTTTTATGCGAATTTTTCTAGCTGGTGAATGTGGTTGGTAAATTCACATTTAAGCGGTTTGTCACAATAATATTCAATAAGTAATTCAAGAATTTTATTTTCTGAAATATTGCCGGAACTTCTTCAAAGTCTGCTAATAAAGACAAAATACCGTTTCGCCATGTTGTAGAAGAGCGAATAGAGTCAAGACTATCTTTTTCTTTTTCTAGCTTCGACTAGCAGTAATCCCTGTTTGTCTTCTGTCTTATTCTGAGGGTGAAGAAAACCAGCTATGAGGTCTGAGCCCATTGGTGGCTTTCCTGGTGGTCTTTTCCCTCTAACAATAAGTCATTAATTCATACAAATGTGAGCTAGGTTTTCCTCATCCATCTTTTCCACATGTTCTTTCCATTTTTTTCTTCTTCTTTTCGATTATATAACTATATGTTCAATATTACATCTATTGCGACCCAAAAAATTCTCGAATTATCCCAAGATCCAAAACCTGACGATGGTTAGGCGTCTTGGGCCCAATTGCTTTATGAGCTCCCGGCTACCCAAAAAGATGATTTCAATATATGCTGTTTTGCAGTTTCGATATCCCGGGAAGATCATAAATATTACGTTCGCACGTTAAGTGAACATTCCTTCCGAACCTACGGTGAACAATGGATCCCACCCAAGTCAACGCGGAGGAAATTTCATGGCAGATCTCACCAGAATCTCGTCGATGACGGTCACTTTTAGAGATATTTACAACCTTTTTACGAAGTGCATAAATGCCGCTTCATTTTCAAACCTCTTTTTTATGTCTGTTAATTTACATTCGGTGACTTAATAAACGTGTAGATAAGTGTCGTTCATTTTCGTAACTCAAAAAACTATCTAACGCGGTGAAAATACCCTTTTAGAAGCGTAAACGGCGCAACAACACGTTTCTCGAATAGATTTGTTTGTTTGTACATACACATGTTACAATAAAACAATGTATCATAAGGTGCGCTACATATGACTCATCTGTATACAGTAACGTATATGTCCTTAAGTCAGTCAGATTAGAAGGTACTTTATCAATTGCTGCGTTTATGCTAAACTCAAAACTGTATTCTGCAAGGTTGAGCCCTTCTTTGTATATAAATTGACTGGGCTACTACAAAACTAGGACTAATATTGTAAGCCAAATAACCGAATTCGTATGGGAAATGTAGAAACGCAGCAAATAAAATGCCAATATTTGAAACAAGGTGTAGGAATAAAATGTGTGAAGTTTTGAATTATGGAAATTTCTAGGTTTTCAAACCATTTATTGTAATTCAACGTACGATAATTACCATATCGTAGTGCATAATACTTACTTTTATCTGCACGGTATATCGACTGATCAAAGGCACTTCATTCATCACAATTCATATTTTGATGAATGAGTGGACAAAAATCAATAATATTCTTAATTAGCCTTAGCTTGAAGGGGGAATGAAAGTCCTCAAAAACGAATAAAAACATTTACTTCTTAAAATGAAGCAAAATTATAAGTAGTAGATAATTAAACAGCATGCTATCACCTCACTAGCAATCAATAGAAAGCTATAAAAAAAACCTGTAGAATGTGCGCCAGAAGCCAAATAAATAAAAAAGTGTTGATGTTTTCTGGGTGTTCTAAACGGCTGTAAATAATGTAACAGTAATTACCTGAAACGTCCAAAATATTGCGAACCTGATGACGTTACTCCTTTTGTCATCAAAACGCTTATCTCTCCCAATTTTTAATATTCTGTACAACAAATATCCAGAAAGCCTGGCACCCCATAAGCAAATAAAAATCGTAACCATGAGCTGCCGACTGTCGTAATTTTTCTAGAACATTCACAACTAAAAACCGAAAAAGTATTAAATTGATACTCACTTTTCCTCCCTGCCCCAGAAAAAAGGTAAGTAAGGAAATTATGATAAAATTTATTCCGCCTGCGAAATCGGTTAATTTGTCCATTTGGAACGTCGCAGCTATCGTAAAAAATATTAACTGCATAGACACGGTCACTATTGCACTGATTGCGAAATGAGCTTCGTCAAATATTTCTACAGCCATTTTAATTTTTGAAATCGACGTCCTGGAGAAAAGTGCACGTTAGAGGTGCTGTTGTGACAAGAGCAAGGTTACAGCATCTCAAAATCAATATACAGATCCCCACATTGCAACATGCCCTTCACTCGCGATTGAATAATAATAATAATAGCAGACCTTTAACGGCAATGCACACGCTTCCAATTAGAAAATTGAAAAAATCGAACCATTCAGTTCATTTCCCTGTTCTATTTTTAAAAAGTCTGGAAATAAATCACAAAGAAAATTAAAATTTCATTTAATCAATTGTGTGAACTACATTTACGAAATAATTAGATGTTATAAATTAAAAACACATGCTTTTATTTACATTTTTTTCAAACAGGCAGGAAATAGGCTATATTGTTTAGAAAAATTGATTTCATTGATGTAACGTTCTAAAAGAATAATATTTTGATAACAGTATAACAACTTACACATCATTTTTGTTAACGGAGCGGCGTCGCGACGACCATAGTCGACTATAGGGTATTGATGTCAACTGACTGAGATTTAACAGGAAAACGTTTACACGGTGCATATTTACATAATTAAACTGACGCAAGTCGTTTAGTTTTAGAAATTATTTTCTATCCAAAAATAAACTGCTAAATTAATTAATAATCATGTGATGAAAATGTATCCTGTCTTATTTGATATTTGAAAAAAAGTGAAAAATGAATTACTTACATTTTGCGATGGCATTAAATGAAAAACTAAAAAAAAAGTTATATTTTCCAGTTTCATTTTCAAATTGCCGTATACACACAAATGTACCTACTGTCAAAACAAACTTAACCTACAAATACAGATTTTATGTCCCTATTTTTATATGAGACCATTTAAATATGTTAACACTATTAAGTGAATTTTTAAATTAAACATATTCTTTTGAAAATGGTGGTGCTGTTATTTAACAGTGTTTCGAGAATGGCTTTTACAAGATGTGCCTCTAAGTAACTTTAAAATGGTGAAAATAGAATTTGCACTAATTAATAATTAGTTTTAGAATGATACATTCGACAACAAGGCTGTGTAACAAATCTATATACAAAACTGAAGAAGTTAAAAAAATTAGAATTTACGTGTTAAATCGGTTTATGCAGTACATGAAAAAGTATGAGAAGCTCCTAGAAACAAAATTTCCTAAAGCCTTTTTAACATACCGATCTTTCATGGATGGAATAAAATTTTTTTATAATGATTTTAAAGATTTTTTTAAAATATTCCGCATGCTGAATATTGAGGGCAAAAGTTTTAAGGAACTATCACTTAAAGAAATCGAATTGTATCACCAAATGCCTCGAGATTTACTCAGAGTAGGGCCAGTTATATTACTATCTACATTACCATTTACAAATTATGTTATTTTACCACTCGCTTATTATTTCCCACGACATTTGCTCACACATCATTTCTGGAACATACAACAAAAATCTGAATTTAACATTATCATTTTACACAATCGTTTAGTGCACCACAAACCTGTATTTCGACACTTGCAAGGTCAGCTTGATTATCTCAAAAACAATAAACTTCATGCAAGCTGGGCTAGAGTTCTTGGACTATTAGGAAGTGGACTCCATCCAACTCCGCAACAAATAATTGAATGTAAAGAATTATTTTACGGCGTACCCTACAATTTATCCTACCTCAGTGGAAATCACATTGTAACTCCAACCTTACATAATTTATTATAATGACCACAATTTAAATTTTAGAAACATCTTATTCGAATGCACGGGATTCATGCAGGTTGGTTCAAACGTACCAGATTAGGAGATCGTGCACTAATGTTGAGAGCAATGGACAGAGCTATTGTAAGAGAAGGTGGTGTAAAGAGTTTGTCACTTGACAATCTTAGAAATGTCTGTCTTATTCGAGGACTAAATCCAACAAATATGAAAGCAGAGGATATGATATACTGGTTAAATTCGTGGATTGTAATATCTGAACAAACAGATTCTGAAACTTTATCAATGCTGCTTCATTGTCCAGTTTTGCTAGGTTACAATGAACCAAGCAATTGGTTACTTATTTACCCGCAAAGAAAGAACTGTCGCATTAAAAAGTGATATTAATAAAAAACATTGCTGTAGTATTGTTGAAATTTAGATGTTTTACAAAAACAGCATAAATGTCCAAAAATGAATATTTTTAGGGTTTTGAACACATTGATTTTGATTTTATGAATAACTACACATCTTATTTCCTTACTGGATGACCACACTAACTCATTTTCGATCATTGTGGACTTCTGCTGTTTTTGTAAAACACTATTCAATTTTACAGATTGAGTAAGATTTTGTTTATCCAACCGAAATAATTTGTTTTAAATTCAGTTGTTTTTGTAAGTTTTGTTTTTAATAATGTAGTCATATACATGATCTAGTCTTTTGTTAAAGCAGGTGCAATTTACCTCACTGGTAATAATCTAGCAACTGAAGTTGTTCAAAGAAAAACTTTATTTAACAATAAACTGTTTTAAAGCTAATTGTAAATTCTGCTACTTATTTTGTTATACTTTCAGAACATTTATTGGTAAAGTGACTGCTAAAGGGATTTTTTTTAAATTTCTTGTCTTGGGGCCAATGTGACTTGAATACGACTAACTTCATCAACTTCTTTAAATTTGACATATAATTTCCTCTAATGGAATTTAGTGTTGGTTTCATTGCTGTCAATTTTTGTGAAGCTGTAAAACATTTTTTGCTTTGGCACTGTTTAAATGATAAAGTGTAAATTATAAACAACACAAAATGTATTAACTTTCTTTATTTAAATACTTATACGTACATAATTTTTTTCTTTTTTCCCATCACATTAACTACATTATCAAAATTGCAAAAGAATATTAATTGGTATCATTCAAAAGTGGTATAAAAGAAGGTAAAACTCCCAATTTTGGCCTTTGAACAACATTCGAATCGCTCTGACCGAGATTATCAAATTCTTCTAACACAAGACCATCATAATATCTAATATTTTCTGCCACATCTTTTTTAGGTTTTTGATTGCTTGTGCTTTGCAATTTTGATACAACTTTTCTAGATAACTTGCATTCTCTTACCTTATTCCCATGTTGATAGGAACATTTCTTCTTCAAACATTTTCCAAATTTCTCAAAATCAGGACAGAGATACTCATGTCGTTTATTGCACTGCAAATATGTCCATCAAATCTTTACATTTTGATTATCAATTTTTGTACCTCCTTGACGTTTTTACAAAACCCTTCAATGAAATCCTTGCAGATCTCGGCTTTTTTATTAACTTTTACATGTAAATATTGACAATCTTCTTTACAACACAATCCTTCCAAAAAGAATTTGCAAGTTGGCATTTTCTCCAATGAAACTTTGTGAGACAACGGACATTTTTCATCGACACAAGCCCCCTGTAAAAATCTAAGCAAAAATGTTAACACAATTTTGTAAGAACTGAAATTAAAAACACATTTTACTTAGGGCAAAGAGCAATTTGATTAGGATTGTGGACTCGAATGCAAGTTCCATTATCTTTTCCTTTGCACCTTCCAAACTTTCGGTAAAATGGACAGGGCATGTTGCACTTCTTCAGTCGATTTGATAAAGTATTGATACTTTTCTGCCTCGCCTGACTAAAAATGTATTAAATGTAATCGGTAATATAACAACAATTACAATTATATACCTTAGAATCAACCTTTTTTTATTAGTTTCAGTTTTAACAAAAACATTCAATGATTTTCTTTTGAAAGATACTCCCCCAATATAAATTCGACTTAAATTCAATTTATTGCCTGTGGCTGGTAGTAATTTAAGAGTCCTATGATTACAATCCATTTCATATTTCTGACCTCGAATTGTTATTATTTTTTCCTTTTTCCTGATAATTTTATCAGATTTGTTAACAGCACTTGTAGTTTTCTTGAGAAAATTTGGCGACTTTTTATATAAAATCCCATTAATGCTCACAAATTGTGCACTACTGTGATTCGATTTAATAGAAACATTTTTTGCTCTTAAACTTGAACTTATTAAACTACGATTAAAAATTGTACTTTTCCACTGATTTTTCCTTAAAGGTGACAGTTTTAAGCTTCTATTATTATTCAATTGCTTATTCCTTAAATAATATAGTTTTCTAACTGAATCTGGTGTTTTCACATTGTCATTGCTATCCGAAGATCTAATTATTTTATATTTAGTATGAATTGAAATTCGTCTTTTCTTCAATGGAGTTTTTATAATTTTTGTACTTTCAGGTACTCTAATCAATTTTGTGCGTGTTGCAACAACTGTTCTGTTTACTTTGGGAATTAGTTCAATTTCCTTTGGCTTTAGAATACTGGGATTTACGTGAATAGTGGAATTTTTAATAGCAGGAACGGAATTGTGAAAGTGAGGATTTATATGTACATTTTTTCTAAAATTTGGATTTATTAATATGGTCCTTCCTGTGTTGCAACTATTTTGATTTATGTAAACGAACTTATTTGGCATTTGTGATGTAATATTATGGTTTGATGGAAGGTGTGGCAATGGAAAGTATGTTTTCTGAGAGGAGAGAAATCTGGGATCACTTGAACCTTAAATAATGCATTTTATGAATAAATGAAAGAATGTATTTTCGAAAGAAACTTACTTGCAGTATTATTCATTTTTATTTATTTCTTCCTAAAATTAAATATACCAAATCACAACTAACAGCACAATATTCGATGGCACAATCAATGTGAAGGTTAAGTTTGACATAATCAAATGACTGTTAAAAGATCTTACATTCCTTAATTAGTACTATATATTAAACATGCAATTATATTTATAACAATTTTTTAATTAAAACTCTATATTGTCAATGCACCTAATTTTGATTTGTAAATTAAATAATGTATTTTAATTAAAATTTGACACCAGTTGTTGGCTGCCATTGTTATTTGGATTTCTTTCAGTTTCCGTCTGTGAATAATGGTAAGTGTGATTGGGAACTTTTAAAGTATTTTTGATTTTTAACTGAGATTATTTATATTTGTATGTACTTTTAACACTTCGATAAAACTACTATTCTCTCAAAAGAAAACTAATTTATGATATTTCTCTGCAACTAACTGTTAATGCTCTAACCTCTAAGAGTACATCCACATGGCTCTAAATGCATGTTTGTTCTTTTTAGCCGTTCAAGAGGTTCATTGAGACTGGCCGAGTGGCCCTTGTCTCAGATGGTCCGAATAAAGGGAAATTAGTGTCCATTATTGACGTTATCGATCAAACGAGAGTAAGTACCTTCAATTAATTTTTACAATAAAGCTTCCGTTACTGTGGTGCGGATTTATATGCTGGAGGCCAACGCCACAGTTGCAAAAAGTTAACATCAACATGATGAACCTTCAACGATAGGAATTGCCGTCTGATACATACATGAAGCCATTCGTTTAAACTGAACTTTAATGATAAAAATTAATTTTACTTATTATACAGCCATGCCCTTAAATTTTTTTTTATCTTTAGGTTTTAGTTGATGGTCCTAACACTGGTGTACCTCGTGGCCCAATCCGGCTAAATCAGCTTCACTTGACCAAGCTTCGTTTAAAGTTTCCATTCACTGCGTCAACTCGTGTTGTTCGTAAATCATGGACAGCTTCTGATGTGGATAAAAAATGGTCAGAAAGTCCTTGGGCACAGAAATTAGAGAATAAGAAGAAGAGGGCTGCTTTGACCGATTACGATCGGTTCAAACTGAGGAGGGCAAGAAGCACGAGAAATAAAATTCGCAGTCAAGCTTATTTCGGCTTAAAATCTGTCGCTTCGAGGAATGGTTCTTTATATGGTAAGAAGTCAATTCCTAAAAAGCCACGTAAAGTAAAAGCTAAAAAGGAAAAAATTCCTGCGAAGAAATAAATGTACCATTATTATTATTGAATAAAACAATTTGTCTAATCTTTCGTGATTTATTTTTTAAAAACAAAATTTAACAAGTCACTGAAGCAATTCTGCTCCCTGACTGGAATTTCTTTATTAGTTTTTCTAAAAGAAATTTTTAAAAAAATGTTTTTTCTGCATGTTACTACTTATATGAAAACAACCATATTTACCAAGACCTAGTTTCTGCAATGGCAAAAATATTTTCGGCATTAAGAGATGACGGTGATCATGAAAACATGGTAGAGGGCATCCTACACAATCAGTAATATTGTCAGTATTCTAAAATACTGACAGTATTATTGATCACATAAGGGCAATACTGGTGGAATGGTGAGAATACTAAAGAATATCCAGATATTTTGATATTGTAGCATCAGTATTATACCACGCCTCCAAAGTGGTGAGGATTGAGGAGATACTGAGATTGTTGCGTCCCTTTCTTTATATTTTAAAACAGATGGACATATCCCACTGTTATTTCCCTGTTCTTTGAATTCAAAAACACATGCGCATGTAAGTAAAAATTAAACACTTGTTAAATAGTCGGACCTCAATAAATCTGTCATGTGTCAGTAGCGATATTCGACATGTCTTGATAAGTGTTTTTGTAGAATTAATGGCACACATGTGTACGAGACTGACTTCAGGGTTTCAACCAACAGATTTTCAGATTATTGTTTTCAGTTCAAAAATCAGTGCCTCTGTAGCCTCCATACTGAACGGTTCACTCTTTGTACCTTTGCGACAGTATGAAATAATATTATAATCATCGAATAAGCAACCAGTACGGTTCATTCATTTATAAACATCAAATCGTTATAATACAACAGTGCTATTATAACCCTACACTGAAAGGTTCAATTATTGCCCCTTTACGACAGTATAGAAATAACTTGTACAGCGACGAACATTTATAATAAATTAGTCAGTTATATTAACATCCGTAGTTTTATTTCCATCAAATCAAAATATCAGTTCCTCGCGTTTAAGTACTCGTGGAACGTGGGCATTTCCGAAAGATCAACTTTCAACAAAAAAGTTTAAATTATTGCTCACGCGTAAACATGGTCCTTCGAGCCGGATATAATAACTAGTGATTAATATTTTTAAAACAACAGTGAAACAATCTAATAAAATCAAGTGAAGTGTCGCAAAACTCATTCATCGATCACGGACAAAAGCAGCCGAGGATCGACAAGCAATATCTGGGTGGACAAAGGCAGCCGAACGGACACAAGCAGCCGCCGGCCAAGGCATCCACCTACTCAAGTACCGGGATACATCTAATCCCAAATCTTCATAAAGGCAAGTACGCTATTATAATCTCCAGTTTACTCCAAGTTTCAATCCTATCCTATTCAAGGTTGATTCTATTTACTAAAACAAAGTAAAAAAAATGGCGCTTATAAATAAAGAAGTCAATACGTTAGTACTCTCGCGCGGTATTATCAAAGGACACGTAACGCGAAGCACAAATTTTCTCAAAACTAACGACTTTGATACAATATCAGAGTTAGACGCACGAAGGGTGAAACTCGAGTATTTTCAAAATTTTCAAAACGTTCAACTTCAATTAGAACTCGCGATTCAACAAGCAAATGATACGGCCATGGCGGAGTTGCAAGAAGCTGAGAAGGCTCAATTTGACAACAGCTACTACGAATGCCTTAAATTAATTTCGAAACAAATCGAACGATTGCGGCCAGCTCAACCTGTAGGTACGTCTAATATCGCGAGCGTCCCTCAAACAATCACAATCAGACACGCCAATTCCTTACAAAAACTTGAACTTCGTCCTTATGACGGCAATCCCCGAGAGTGGCACAGTTTTCAAGACTCCTTTCTTAAATTAGTTCATAACGATAAGCAAATTTCGCCTGTAGAAAAATTCCATCACCTTAAACAAGCGCTTCGCGGTGAATTGATTCATTTAATTGACGATCTTGATGCATCGGCAGAAAATTATGAGGTAGCTTGGGAGTTAATAAAGCAGCGGTGCCACAAACCTCGAAAAATAATTCAATCTCATTTAAAGGAATTGCTTGCACTACCTGAAATTACAAAGCTGTCTGTCGGTAAAATAAGAACTCTAAAAGAAAAGGCGCAAATGCATGTCAACGCGTTAAAGGCATTAAAGGAACCCGTAGACAAATGGGATTCATTCCTCATTTATGTAATTAGTCGAAAACTAGATAAAATCACGCGCAAGGCATGGGAAGAAACTTTAGAAGATGAGTGTAAGCCAAAATTTGCCGAATTAATTGCCTTTTTGAATACAAAGGAACGGGGCGACTTAGAAGAGTCGTGTCCCGAGACAGAGTCACATTTCAGGAATAAGTCGCAAAATCACAATCATTATAAGTCCGATATAGTCCGGGAGGCAGCGTTACATATGACATGGTCATTTCATCCCTCACAATTTCTATTAGAAATGTTTGTTCTCAGGCAAGTATTTAAGGATCCAAGCGTCAGCTGCTCCAGTTGGGGTGGAGGCGGCTATGGCAAAATTGGAAACATGTCGAAAAATAAAAATAAAATAGTATATTCTGTAACAAGTTTGGAATGAGGCATATTCCACACGAATGGAAGTTTGACACCCGAGCCGAAGGCGAGGGTGGCGGTCCACGAGTGTGGAATAGCCATTCCAAACGTGTTACAGACTATACTTTCTCTACGACTGTATGTGAAAATAAAAAGTAATAATAATAATAATAGTAATAAAATAATAACAATACAATAATACAATAGGTACAATACAATAATTCTCTATTTATATATTTTCGTTTTTACTTACTAAATTAATAGTAATATTTTGGCAACGGTTAAATGGGATATTTGGTAAGTTACAAACATTTGATGTGTGGTATTTGCCACATAAGAATGTGATGGCAACATTGTTAAATTCTGTATGGAACATCCTGGTGTAGGTTCGATATCTAAATATTCTAATATTTCATTGGCAACATTTAAGCGATTTTCAATGGAATTGTCGGTATAGCCTTCGGTCACTTCAAAAGATTTCCATCCACCATGTCTTTAAAGTTTCTATATTGGCCCCAGCATCTATCAACATGGTGGCATATGTCCGTATAAAGCAGTGGCTGGTGTAAGACTCTGAATTTAGTAGTTGCAACAAGATAACCACTTGTTTAGCCATGTTACCTAGTTTATTTATACCCATGACTTGTTTGGTGCAGCGACCTTTTTGAAAATTTACAAAAAAATTGTCTGTTGTAATGTTTGGGGGCCTTAAATCTGCATATTTTTTAAATGTTATAAAATTCTGCATTGCTGGTGAATTTTCTAGAAACCTTTATTTTGGCATCAGGTACACTAATTAATACTGAATTTTCTAAGTATTTTATATCTTGAAAAAACAATTAATAGCAACTCTTCATTTTCTGTATTTATTTAGTTAACTTTGTTGAAAGATATTGTTTTTAAACTTAAATCATTAATTTATTAAATTATATTACACTTACACTGCACAAAAAGTATATTTAAACAGAGATAATCACCAAAAAGGCACAGGACAGTTCAAATTGCTTAAATCGTGTGACGCGATTTTTTAAATCTAGTTTTGACAAATTGAAAAAAAAACATCTCATAATAATAATTTTTTTTCACCTCCTTCGATTAAAAAAAAAATAGTTCCAATCGAGGGCGCTGGTGGTAGTCATTCCATAACAAGTAATGGTATGAATATTCCGTAACAGGTGTAAAGAATAGCCCTATTCAATGTTCAAAAATGATAGCAGAATGCATGTATTCTAAAACAGTCGTAGAGAATAGTATATTAAAATACAAGTAGCAGAAGGCATCTATTCAAGCACGAATTTGATATTCCGAAACGAGCCGCAAGGCGAGTGGAGGAACAAATGAGTGCTTGAAGGACCTTCTGCAACGAGTGTTTTATATTATTTTTTCTATTTTGTAGCTTTATATCATTTTATAAACTATAAAATAAAAATTTTAAATCTAGGGAATTTCGTGGTGATTGCTGACATTTTTGTGGCGTAATTATAGGCGGTTGTGAAAAACTTTAATTTCAAACGTCAGTTTTTTTTTATTTTCGCGTTTAATGTTTAAAAATAAATGCTGAAGAAAGTTTATCACTAACGCCGCCGAAAATTAGGCAAATTGCACAAAAGACGTTAGAAAATTTACTACCGTTATAGGCAACATCAATGTTCATCAAAATACTGTGTCCGATCAGAATTTACATGGTGTCACTATAAATTCCCAAGATACATCACATGTAACTGCTAGTGTGTATAATAATTGTACTTTCCACGGTAATAATTTAGATTAAGCTTCTTTTTCATTGTTATTTATTAATTTGCTTTGTTTTTTGACGTGTCAGTTGACGTTGACAGTTCAACGCTACCAGGCTACCAACATCAAAACAGTAAATTTTCCTACTCTATTCTAGCACGCCAGCGACTTATTAAAGCACTCAAATGACGTCATTTGGGTGCTTAAATGGAATTATTTTAAACGCAAAATAGAAAATAGTATATTAAAATACAAGTTGCAGAAGGCATCTATTCAAGCACGAATTTGAAATTCCGAAACGAGCCGCAAGGCGAGTGGAGGAACAAATGAGTGATTGAAGGACCTTCTGCAACGAGTGTTTTATACTATTTTTTCTATTTTGTAGCTTTATATATCATTTTATAAACTATAAAATAAAAATTTTAAATCTAGGGAATTTTGTGGTGATTGCTGACATTTTTGTGGTTTAATTATAGGCGGTTGTGAAAAAATGTAATTTCAAACGTCAGTTTTTTTATTTTCGCGTTTAATGTTTGAAAATGAATGCTGAAGAAGGTTTATCACTAACGCCGCCGAAAATTAGGCAAATTGCACAAAAGACCTTAGAAAATTTACTGCCGGACAAATCCAAATCCCAGTATGAAAAAGAATTTCAAAGATTTAATGAGTGGCGCCAGCAAAATAACATACAAGGAATTACCGAAAATATTTTACTTGCTTATTTTGATCTCCAACGCCAAAAGTATAAATCATCAACTTTGTGGAGAATCTATTCGATGCTGAGATCATGCTTAAGCATATATATGAATGTGGATATATCGAAGTATAGTAAATTACAGGCACTTTTGAAACAATCATCTCAAGGTTACATACCAAAAAAATCTCAAATTTTAGAAGAAGATGATATTCATAAATTTATTCAAGAAGCAAATGATAAAATATACCTGGGAATAAAAGTAAAACTAAATTTTATATATTTATATTGTAACTTTATATCTGATACACTTTTAGGTTATCTTGATAATGGGCTATAATGGAGCCTGTCGGCGAGAGGAACTAACGAATTTGTCTATTGACGATATTGAATATAAATCAGATTCCATCATGGTGTCGATACCTAAAACCAAAAACAATGTACCCAGACAATTTCTAATAACAGATCAACATTGGATTGATTTAATTAAAAAATATGCTAACTTAAGACCTAAAAAAGTTACACATAAGCGATTTTTTTTAACTTATCGTAGCGGGTTTTGTGTTAATTCTCCAATTGGTATCAATTCTATGGGGAAAGTGCCAAAAGAGATTGCAGTTTTTCTGAATTTGCCAAACCCAGAACGTTTTACAGGACATTGTTTCCGAAGAACAAGTGCGACACATTTGGCTAATCACGGTGGTGATTTGTTGACCATTAAACGCCATGGAGGATGGAAATCATCAGCTGTTGCCGAAGGTTATGTTGAGGCTTCCATAAAGAAAAAAATTGAAGTGTCACAAATGCTTGCGTCTAAGCAAGCTGATTCAACCTTACCTGGATGTTCCAACATTTCACAACAACGGTCTGATTATGGCACAAATAGAAGCATTTCTGTTATAGGCAACAGTAATGTTCATCAAAATACTGTGTCCGATCAGAATTTACATGGTGTCACTATAAATTCCCAAGATACATCCCATGTAACTGTTAATGTGTATAATAATTGTACTTTCCACGGTAATAATTTAGATTAAACTTTTTTTCATTGTTATTTAATAATTTGCTTTGTTTTTTGATGTATGTCAGTTGACGTTGACAGTTCAACGCTACCAGGCTACCAACATCAAAACAGTAAATTTTCCAACTCTATTCTAGCACGCCAGCGACTTATTAAAGCACTCAAATGACGTCATTTGGGTGCTTAAATGGACTTATTTTAAACGCAAAATAGAAAAAAGTCATTTCAATACTTTTGAAAATTTGTCAGTCTTTAGTTTAAATAATATGAAAAATAAATATAACCGTCAGCTGCACTGAAAATGGGGGATTATACGTCAGCTACCCCTATAAACCGGAAATAAAAATGGGGATGTAAAGTCATTTCATCCCTTACCAAATTTTTACAGCGTATTTATTATGTTATTGAAATGATAAAAACAATAATCAGCTGAGCTTCCAATAGGGAAAAGACCGTCAGCTAGGGCATTATAGCTGCTTAGCGCGCATACAATTTCAACGTAAAATAATTCAAAGAACGGTCTGACTGACGATCTGACCCCTATTATATCATCAGCTGACTATTATTTTCAGTAAGTATAGTCTCTAAACTATTAAACATCAAAATTTAAAATAGAATGAAATTAATTTAACCCAGATATAGCGGTTTCCGGTGTCCCAGTAATAGACACCCAAGAGATAATCTTAAATTCGAAAATTCTCAAAAACTATGGCATTTTATTGAGACAAATATGGAATACATCAAAGTGTAGTAAATTTTATGTGCTTTCTTTTAGTATACTTTATAGTTTATTACTTTATACATATATATAAATTTTTTAAATAATTTCTTAAATGTTGTCAAATGTTCCAGTGGTGGACATACTATCGCCAGTAATAGCTGATACAAAAATGATATTTCATGTTTGTCAAATAGATTTCGATGCCAATGTAACTATAAGATGCTCAGATACGGATGTCCTCATCATATTATTAGGTAATATGCATCATATTAAAAATGATCTAAAAATAAGCATTCTACTTGGTACTGGCAATAACAAACGATATATCGATGTTAACAAATTATGTCAAACTCTTGGACGAAACTTGTGTTCCTCATTGCCTGGATTCCATGCTTTCACAGGGTGCGACTTCAATCCTGCATTTTACAGGCGAGGCAAAAAAAATACCATATAAAATATTAAAAAATTCTGAAACCTTCATAAAAGCCTTCACAGAAATTTCAAAGATCGATGATTGTGATAAACATGAATTTAAAAAAACTATAGAAAAATTCGTCTGCAGAATGTATGGGTTTAAAGGTATTGATGACGTTAATGTAGCACGAGTGGCTACATTTATGAAAGACAAATTAAATGTAAAGACAGATGTACTGACATTAAAAAATAAAATTGATGGATCAATATTTCCTCCATGCAAATCAGAACTATTTCAGCACATTTTGCGTTCCTCATATGTAGCTCACCTCCTCTGGAGCCACGCTCATCTGTCGGTTCCAACTGAATTTTCACCGACAGATTTTGGATGGGAAGAAAAAGAGGATAAATATACCTTTAAATGGTTCGATGGTGATCAACTTCCGCCAAATATCACCAGCATAACAGGTGTTGTAAACACTACATAGGAATAATTACAATGAACAAATTCATTTTTGTCTACAGATAACACCGAGCAAGGAGAAGAAATTGAAGAAGCGGAAAAAGAAGCAGATAAAGATCAGTCTGAGGAAGAAGAACAGGAAGAAGAAATTTTTCACGATAGCTCTGACGATAGTTCTAGAGAAAGCGATTATGAAAATGACTCCAGAAACGCATCAAGTGATGAAAATGAATTAATGTGATTTGTAATATTATTTTTACATTATTGTTTCTTTTATTATTGATAAACCTTTATTTACTATATATTTTTCATTTGATTAAAAAATTATATTCACACTCAAAAAATAGTCGTGTCGTAATATTATGAAATTAAAAAAAAAATTGAAACCGCTATATCTAGGTTAAATTAATTTCATTCTGTTTAAAATTTTGCTGTTTAATAGTTTAGAGACTATATTTACTGAAAATAATAGTCAGCTGATGATATAGTAGGGGTAAGATCGTCAGTCAGACCGTTCTTTGAATTATGTAACGTTGAAATTGTATGCGCGCTAAGCAGCTATAATGCCCTAGCTGACGATCTTTTCCCTATTGGAAGCTCAGCTGATTATTGTTTTTATCATTTCAATAACATAATAAATACGCTGTAAAAATTTGGTAAGGGATGAAATGACTTTACATCCCCATTTTTATTTTATGAAAATGACTCCAGAAACGCATCAAGTGATGAAAATGAATTAATGTGATTTGTAATATTATTTTTACATTATTGTTTCTTTTATTATTGATAAACCTTTATTTACTATATATTTTTCATTTGATTAAAAAGTTATATTCACACTCAAAAAATAATGTCGTGTCGTAATATTATGAAATTTAAAAAAATTGAAACCGCTATATCTGGGTTAAATTAATTTCATTCTGTTTGAAATTTTGATGTTTAATAGTTTAGAGACTATATTTACTGAAAATAATAGTCAGCTGATGATATAATAGGGGTAAGATCGTCAGTCAGACCGTTCTTTGAATTATTTTACGTTGAAATTGTATGCGCGCTAAGCAGCTATAATGCCCTAGCTGACGGTTTTTTCCCTATTGGAAGCTCAGCTGATTATTGTTTTTATCATTTCAATAACATAATAAATACGCTGTAAAAATTTGATAAGGGATGAAATGACTTTACATCTCCATTTTTATTTCCGGTTTATAGGGGTAGCTGACGTATAATCCCCCATTTTCAGTGCAGCTGACGGTTATATTTATTTTTAATATTATTTAAACTAAAGATTGACAAATTTTCAAAAGTATTGAAATGACTTTTTTATTTTTATTTTTCGACATGTTTCCAATTTTGTCATAGCCAGATCCACCCAGATGCAAACAGCTGACGCTTGTTTTGCTTAGTAGATATATTCAAACTATCATTTAAGACAAAAATTGTGAGGGATGAAAACACTAACAAAAATGCAACGCTGCCTCCCGGACTAATAGGTCTAACCAGGTAGGTAGGCGCAACTTTCATAAGAACCTATGTTAAAAAACCGTATGCAAGAAATTGGCGCTGTTTTCGTAGTACATCGTCGCTGAACTAAAATTCATTCATTCGGGTTTTGCGGGAAATTTAAATGTAATTATAGATACCTATCCTTGTTCTTCCGGTTTTAAAAATTTCATTCAAATCAATTAATTAACTAGTAATAAATCCGAAACAAAATGAAAAATACTGTATAGGATAAAAAATAAGAATTATTCAATATTTACAATATATTATAAACACATAGTTTTAGAAACATGAAATAATTTTAAGTGAAACATTGGATATTTATTCAATTAATACAAGTTTAAGAATAAAGCAAAATATTTAGATTCCTACAGTTACAATGTAAAATTTACAGTAAGAGATTTAAAATAAAATCTAGGTTGGAATATGAATAAAAACATTTTATAAGTATAATTACAAATGAAGTCTAAATTTAATGTTAAATCTGATATGTTAACATCTTGTTTTCGAATACACAAATTGTTTCTTCTTTCTTCGAAATCGAGCTTCCCAATGACATCGTATTCTAATAAACATTTGTATAAATTCATCTCTGTGATGAATATTATACAAATGAATGGGAGCCTGCAACAAAAATATATTATGTAGTACCTTTGTGATACCACGTGGGCCCTAAAGTACCGCACCAAACTCGTGTGCGCTAACACGTTTTATATGAAGTATAATACTACTTACCTTCCAGGATCACTAGGCAACTTAAAAAATAAACAATTTCTTGTATACAAACTGTTCACACAGTTTTTAACAATGCAGGAAGACATGTTTAGAGAAAAATTTCACAACTCAAAATTTACAAAATTCGCCGTTGCCGGTTCATAGAGAAATGGCATGGGTAGGTTATGTTAGAAAAAAATTGAAATCCGATTATTTACGAATATGTACGAACGTTATCAGCGCCTCTAGTAGCTGGTCGCCCTTTTAGTTCCGCAATACGCCGAGTTGCGGATGGTATGGTTGGGTCTAACCATGCGCGTGCTCAAACTCTTGTTAGTACTGCACAACTTTCGTGTACGTTTTGCGATAAAGACCACTTAATCTATGCTTGCGTGGAATTCCTAAAGCTCAACGCACACGGGAAGCTAGCCGCCGCGCACGAAAAACGCTTATGCGTCAATTGTCTACGCAACAATCACCATACTCTGAAATGTTTTGCACCAGGATGCAAACATTGCAAGCGTAAGCATCATTCCTTATTACATTTCTTTTCAAATTCAAACCAAGATCAATCTGAAAAGTCGAGCGAGTCGAATCAAACCAAAGTGGCGCACGCCGCCACTTATAATGAAGACGTACTGTTAGGTACAGCGCGAATTCAAATTCAAGACAAATTTGGGAGAATGCATGAATGCCGAGCCCTTTTGGAAGGCTGTTCGCAACTCAATTTTATATCGGACAAGCTTGCAGATAAACTCAAGTTGTCCAAAGAGCATATAAATCTGCCAATTTCAGGCATAGGCAAGCGAACAACTAGCGCAAACTATCGCGTAGAAACCAAAATTCGTTCGCGAATTAACAATTTCGAACGAGAATTGTCTTTCGTGGCCTTACCAGCCCTCACACAGTCGTTGCCAGCTTTCTTTATAAACAAAGCACTACTTCAAATTCCGAAAAATATTCCTCTCGCGGACCCGGAATTCAATAAGCCAGCGGAAATTGATTTATTAATAGGCGCGTCACTTTTTTACAAACTCTTAGACAATGGACAGATTGCATTACATAATGACTCTAAATTGACGCTACAAAAAACTCTATTAGGCTGGATTATCGCGGGTGAATTACCTACAGGCATATGCAATACGCAGCCTAAGGTATGCAACCTGACTACTTTAGATAATAGACAATTAGAAAGCAACCTAAATCATTTTTTTGAGATAGAAGACCTTCCGCGTAAAAGACATTTGTCAGCGCAAGAGCAACCATGCGAAAACTTTTACATTGAAAATACACGACGTGACACAACCGGACGTTACTATACTAGATTACCATTTAATGAAAATGTTGTTAAGCTAGGTAACTCGTATAGCATGGCACGCAAACGGTACGAAGCTGTCGAAAGAAAACACGGTAAAGACAAAAACTTACAACAACAGTACAACAGTTATTTACGCGAGTATCGCGATCTTGGCCACATGCGAGAAATCACAGAATTCGACAATCGCAATGAGGGTTACTACTAACGTGACCAGATTTTTTAAACGCGAAAGCAGTACATTGGGCGAAACCGAAAAATTATTGAGATTTCTTTTGGAAATACTTTCAGAGAAATGATAAAATATTCAAAGTTTGATCTTGTAAATTTGACCTGATTTTATTGCAGAAGTACCCAGCGACAGAAAACGCGCGCTCGGCATACATATTTTTTCAAATTCGGATATTTTTATTCAGTCCCGCAAGTCTCGCGGATCCCGCATGTGTAGTCCCGCATTACTGATCCCAAAAAGTAGTACAAGCAGTACATCTTATAAGAAATGCAGTACAAATGCAGTGCCTAAAAATTGGGCAGTACAGACTATCTCAAAGAAGTACTGTACTGCCGAAAGCAGTACGTCTAGTCACCTTATTACTACATCCCGCATCATGCGGTTATGACAAACAAAATTCGAGTAGTATATGACGCGTCCGCACTAGATTCAGCTGCAATGTCCCTAAATAAGATACTACTAGTCGGACCAACAATTCAGGATGAATTAATTTTCATCATCATGCGTTTTCGCCTTCACAATATTGTACTCACTGCCGATATAAAGCAAATGTACCGGCAAATTAGAATCGATGATAGGGTTACTAAATATCAAAAAATCTTATGGAGAGACGATCCAAGCGAAAAACTGCGCGTTTTCGAGCTAACAACCGTTACGCAAGGCACCGCGGTCGCGCCCTTCTTAGCTACCAGGACTCTTCATCAGCTGCAAGCTGATGAAGGGGGCAGGTTTCCCGTAGCAGCTGATTGCTTAAAAAATGATTTCTACGTTGACGACTTTTTATCAGGCACCCACACAATTTCTCAAGCGAGAGAATTAAAAAATCAACTCACAAATCTTTTGAAATTAGGAGGTTTTGAGCTCCATAAGTGGGCGTCAAACAAGCCGGAATTAGTAAACCATCAAGAAAATAATATAAGTTTAGATAATCAATCCAAAAAATTATTGGGCATTCACTGGGAATCAAATACAGATAAGATCAAGTACAGGGTTTTCCAATAAGAGGTGTTATTTTGAATAGCCCGTTATTTCGGTAGATGTCACTTTTGGAGCTGTAATTTTTTGACATTTGACAAGTAGAAACTACGCCATTAATAAAAATGGAACGATACACGCTTCAACAACTCATTGAAATTATTAAAATTCACTATAAAAATGGTGAAAATTTGGCAGAGACGGTTCGTAAAACTCGAACATTTTTGGGTCGTCGTGAAGCACCTTGTCGGACCGCAATACAGAAATTGGTGGAAAAATTCGAGCTGTTGGGACAAGTTAGTGATGTGAAGAATAAAACCCGTGCACGTCGCTCAAGAACAGCCGAGAATATTGCTGCTGTAGCCGAAAGTGTTGAAGAAAACCCAGGTTTGTCCATTCCTCGTCGTTCTTTGGAATTAGACATTCCAAAAACGTCATTACACCGTATTTTGCATAAAGATTTGGGTCTTAAGGCTTATAAAGTTCAGTTAACACAAGAACTCAAGCCGGCCGATCATCAACAACGTCGTATCTTTGCCGATTGGGTCCTTGAAATGCATGAAAATGATCCGGAATTCCATCAAAAAATCATCTTGAGTGATGAGGCCCATTTCCACCTGGATGGCTTCGTCAACAAGCAAAATTGTCGCATCTGGGGCTCAGAAAACCCAAGAGTTATTGTTGAAAAGCCTCTCTATCCTCAACGTGTGACTGTTTGGTGCGGTTTATGGTCCGGCGGGGTCATTGGACCTTACTTTTTCGAAAATGAGGCTGGAGCACCAGTTACGGTTAATGGATTGCGCTATCGAGAGATGATTAATGATTTTTTATGGCCGGAATTGGATGGTATTGATCTGGACAACGTTTATTTTCAACAAGACGGCGCTACGTGCCACACAAGCAACGAAACCATTGATCTTTTACGGGAAAAGTTTCCGGACCATGTTATCTCTCGAAGAGGTGATCACAATTGGCCACCGAGATCTTGTGACTTAACACCTTGCGACTTCTTCCTTTGGGGCTACGTGAAAGAGAAGGTTTACGCCAACAGCCCAGCGTCGATTCAAGACCTGAAAGATGGAATTCGTGAGGCTATCGAGGACATAGGGCAGCCACTTTGCGATTTGGTTATGGAAAATTTCATGAAAAGGATATGGTCCTGTAGGCGTGGTCGTGGTTGTCATTTGGCTGATGTTATTTTCCATTATTAACGGCATACCTTCCTCTTTATAATGAAATAAACATCCGATCATTTATCTCAAAAAATTAGCTTTTTCCTTTGAATATCAAAATAACACCTCTTATTGGAATAATAATAATAATAATTTCAATGCGTTGTTGAAGCGTGTATCGTTCCATTTTCATTAATGGCGTAGTTTCTACTTGTCAAATGTCAAAAAATTACAGCTCCAAAAGTGACATCTACCGAAATAACGGGCTATTCAAAATAACACCTTTTATTGGAAAACCCTGTATATAGTAAAACCGTTTGCCGACGAAAAGCGCGTAACAAAGCGCACAATTTTGTCCCAAGTTGCCCAACTATTTGATCCATTAGGGTTATTAGGCCCAGTAATCATAACGGCAAAATTAATTATGCAAGATCTGTGGAAGTTAAAAATAGATTGGGATGAAACAATTCCCCAAGAATTACATACAAAATGGGTCAATTTTATAAAAAATTTAGAAGCAATCAATAAATTTCGCGTTGCAAGACAATTAATTGTATCATCGGCCACAAATGTGCAATTGCATGGCTTTTCTGATGCAAGCGAACAGGCCTATGGGGCTTGTGTCTACTTGCGATCAACCGATTCAAAAGGGCATAGCATGGTTCAATTAATTTGCGCAAAATCTCGGGTAGCACCTTTAAAGACAACATCAATTCCAAGGTTAGAATTATGCGCAGCACTGTTATTAGCGGAATTAACTCAAAAAGTAAAAGAGGCACTCAAAATTTCTTATGAGAACGTTACATTGTGGTCAGACTCAACGATTACGTTACATTGGATAAACACGTCACCGCATTTACTCAAAACCTTTGTAGCAAACCGAGTAGCAGAAATTCAATCACTGACCAAAAATTATAAATGGTTACACGTAGCAACGGAAGAAAATCCTGCAGATTTCCTCTCCCGTGGCCAAACTCCTTCTGAGTTTATAAGCAATAAGCTTTGGCTACACGGGCCTTGTTGGCTGGCAAACGAGGAAAGTAACTGGAACGTAATGAAATTATCTCATACAGAAATTCCCGAGCAACGTGTAACAACTGCTTTAGTGTGTGCAAATAATTCAAATGATTCAATCAAAAACGACACACTAGAACGGTTTTCATCTATCATCTCGTTAAATCGTTTTGTCGCCTTTTGTCACAGAGCAGTAGTCAATCGAAAAAATGTCCATAAAATAACGAACAACTATTCAGTCGAGGAATTAACAAATGCGCAAATCATTACATTAATTCAACGTAATCATTTTCAAGGCGAATTAAAATCTCTCAAGGAGGGTAAAAACCTTAAGGGTGTAATGCTGGATAATTTTTGTAGACCATTCGGAGGATAAATATATCTGCTTTATTATTAAAGATATCGCAAATCTAAAAACACAATTTTGAAGAATAAGCATTGTGTGAAGCGGGGACAGGAAGAATTTTTACTTGATAGTGAAAAAAAGTATGTTCAAAAGTACATCAAATATGGTCAAGTATTTTATTTTATACTGAATCAATCTTGAATATTAATAAATGTTTCGGCCTGTCCCCCGATAGACACAGCTCTTATAAAGCTAAATTTGTAAAAAACTGTGTAATTGACTTAGAAATGAATCAGTGGCAGCGATCCCCGTTACCGTTGTTTTAAGAAATAGTATGATACAATTGCCTATCTATCAGGCGCAAAATAAATGCGAATAGGCAGGAACACATAAATTATTTTGATGAAGGCAGAGTACACTGCAAAATGCAGATACATAAGGGGCCGTTCATTTATTACGTCTCGTGAGCAAATGTTGCAAACGATAATCCTCATCCGGCAATGATACAGTTTCGGTGAAATTACCAAGATCGGTCAAAATATCAGAATTTTCAAACATTGTAGTAATAACTTATTACACTTAACTTACACAATGCACTTACACGAGGAGATGCATTTCAAATATTTCTTTTTTGTAACAAAGGCGCCTTTCTTGTTAATTTTAAATTTGTCGTATGTTTATACTGCTTGACGAATCTATTATGTTAGCTGTAAAATACCCTTTAATTGTAAAAAAAAACCCTGTAACTGTAACTGTAAAAAAATGTCAAGGCTTTGCTCCTTTGGGAAACGTTTTGCATTTAACATCTTCGTTAGAACTTTAAGCGCTTTCTCTACGAAAAATTTTGTTGGCCGTGCATTACACTCTTAACGCAAAAAGCAAAATTCTTTCCTTAAATCCTTTTCTCGACAAGGATGGCATTATTCGAGTCGGCGGTCGACTTACTCATGCAAAAATCAGTTGGTCAAAGCGACATCCCATCTTGCTACCGCGAAATGATCATGTGACCAAATTAATTATTCAAAATGAACATGCAAGGCTCTGGCATGCCGGAGTACAAGCTACGTTAAATTCAATTAGACAGCGATATTGGCCAATTGACGGAAAAAACACTACACGTTGTATAATAAACAAATGTATACGCTGCCGTAAATTAAATCCTAAAATACCCAATTATACAATGGGGCAGCTACCGACGAATCGTATTACTCAAGCTAGGCCATTTGAAAACGTCGGTATAGACTATTGTGGCCCATTCTATACTTATAAAGGAAAAGAAATTCAGAAATAAACAAAGGCTTAAGGCATATGTGGCAGTATTTGTGTGCTTCGCAGTCAAAGCCGTTCATCTTGAGCTTGTCACCGACTTAACGACAGAAAATTGCTTGGCAGCAATAAAACGATTCGTTGCGCGCAGAGGGAAACCAAAAAACGTTTATTCTGATAATGCAACAACCTTTGTAGACGCCAAAAGTGAATTGTTACAAATTCACGCGTTTTTTGTGGCAAATATGGCCAAGTTTGAGCATTTCGGTCAAAACGAGGGAATACAATGGCACTTCTCACCGCCACGATTACCACATTTTGGTGGGTTGTGGGAAGCAGCTGTAAAATCCTTTAAGCGCCATTTATATCGCACAGTCGGCGATGCATTGTTCACCTATGAACAGTTCAATACTTATATCATAACCATAGAATCAATTCTTAATTCTCGCCCGCTCACTTCAATCTCCTCTGATCCTAATGACCTCACAGCGTTAACACCCTTGCATTTCCTAATTGGAGATTATGTAGCCAATATGCCTGAAAGGGATTATCGCGAGGTACCCACCAACCGTCTCTCAACGTGGGAGCACATCCAGAAAGTCAAGCAGCATTTCTGGCAGCGTTGGTACAAGGAGTATCTCAACGAGTTACGAACGCGCAGTAAATGGTATCAGGGAGATGGGCAACAAATTAAAATCGGCACACTTGTCACGATCAAAGAAGACAACGTACCACCGATGCATTGGAGCCTAGGGCGCATTGTAGCGGTCCATCCTGGCGCCGATAATGTCATCCGTGTAGCGACAATAAAGACACAAAGTGGTATTTACAAGCGGTGCATTAAAAGACTTGCACCTCTACTGTTACAGTGACTTGAACTTGTATATAATATATTGTATATAATATGTTAGGTTAAATTTTGTACTTAAGTGTAATATTTTTAATTTCTTTTGAACTTGGTCAGTTCAAGGCCGGGAGTATGTTGCGTCCCTTTCTTTATATTTTAAAACAGATGGACATATCCCACTGTTATTTCCCTGTTCTTTGAATTCAAAAACACATGCGCATGTAAGTAAAAATTAAACACTTGTTAAATAGTCGGACCTCAATAAATCTGTCATGTGTCAGTAGCGATATTCGACATGTCTTGATAAGTGTTTTTGTAGAATTAATGGCACACATGTGTACGAGACTGACTTCAGGGTTTCAACCAACAGATTTTCAGATTATTGTTTTCAGTTCAAAAATCAGTGCCTCTGTAGCCTCCATACTGAACGGTTCACTCTTTGTACCTTTGCGACAGTATGAAATAATATTATAATCATCGAATAAGCAACCAGTACGGTTCATTCATTTATAAACATCAAATCGTTATAATACAACAGTGCTATTATAACCCTACACTGAAAGGTTCAATTATTGTCCCTTTACGACAGTATAGAAATAACTTGTACAGCGACGAACATTTATAATAAATTAGTCAGTTATATTAACATCCGTAGTTTTATTTCCATCAAATCAAAATATCAGTTCCTCGCGTTTAAATACTCGTGGAACGTGGGCATTTCCGAAAGATCAACTTTCAACAAAAAAGTTTAAATTATTGCTCACGCGTAAACAGAGATACTGCTTTGTAATATGATTTTTAGTTTAAAAACCTGTACAGTCAGTCACGAAAGTTTTCGTACACCCTACTAATTATGCATAGTTCAAAACGTAGACATTTAATTGGGATACAAAATAGTTAATATATCTGTAAAATGATGAAAAACAAAATATAATATAAAATAATAGTTATTACTTACAATTATAAACATATATGAATATCACAAAATCGAATGTCACGAAAGTTTTCGTACACTACATTTAACTAAGTATTTCCCCGTTTTATGTGTGTGCAAACATACACAATTTGGTAAATCCCCTTCATAGCTTCACGTATTGACGAAATATGTAAATCATTTTGCAGTTGCAAAGATGAAAGTCAAAACGAAACATGTCTTTGGACATCCGCGAATTAATTATAAAATTGAACAAAGAAAACAAATCGTCACGTGAAATAGCCAAAATTACAAACCAAACGCATTCTACAGTGCAATATGTAATAAAAAAATGCAAAACATCCGGAACAATCAATACTGCACCACGTACTGGACGACCAAAAATTCTAAGTGACCGTGATTCTAGAACCATTGTACGCACTGTTAAGAATAATCCACGGATTAGTGCACCTACACTTGCCTCACATGTGGAACTTGATATTGGCAGAAAAGTACATCCGGAAAATATAAGAAGAATTTTAAGAAAAGCCGGATATAACGGAAGGGTGCCGCGTAAAAAACCTTTTATTAGTGATGCAAATCGCAAGAAACGATTAAACTTTGTTAAAACACATGAAAATAAGGACATGGACTTCTGGAGAAAAGTATTGTTCACAGACGAAAGTAAATTCAACATTTTTGGATGTGATGGAAGAGGGAAAATATGGAGAAAACGGAATACTGCCTTAGTTGTAAAAAATTTATTACCAACTGTAAAACATGGAGGTGGGTCCGTAATGGTTTGGGGATCTATGGTGGCGAGTGGTGTGGGAAGTTTAGTGTTTATTGAGCAGATAATGGATCGATGGATTTATTTAAACATTATCCGACAACATTTATGCAGTGATGCAGAGATGCAGAGAAATTATTGCTAGGAGACAGATTGATCTTCCAACAAGATCAAGATCCGAAGCATACTGCTAACGTTGTTCGAGAATGGTTATTATACAACGTTCCCAAACAACTACATTCACCACCCTAGTCGCCGGATTTAAATCCTATTGAACATATATGGGAGTATCTGGAACGAAAAATTAGAAAACATCGGATAACGAATAAAGAAACATTGAAATTAGCATTAGAAGTAGAATGGAATAAAATTCCTGCAAACATTACAGGAAATTTAGTTAGCTCCATTCCTAGATGATTAGAGGCCGTAAGAAAATCTAATAGAGGTCCGACTAAGTACAGTGGAATCCGCTTAATCGGACCACCGGTTAATGGGACCAGCCGCTTAAATGGACCAAATCTTAAAGAATAGAAACCAATCGAGAAAATAACACGAATTTACTTCGCTTATTTGGACCAACATGCCGCTTAATCGGACCAGTGAATGAAAGATAGACATATAAAAATTGTGCTCACACAGTATAAATTTTTAGAATCCCGGTTGTTGTGTCCCTTTTCTGTATTCTAAAACATATGCACATTGTTCAAACTATACACATGTTAAGTAGTGTTGTATTTTGAGATTTATGAACAGCTTTATTTTGGAAACTGTCCATCCCTTCGATAAATATGTCAGAGATCGGTACCAAAATTCTATTCTTTCGAGAATTCTGACATTTGTCTTATAATTAATGTTAACACATGTCCCGTTTGACCGACGCCAGGCAAAACGGCACATATGTATGTAAAAACCCTTAATTTCAAAAACAGTTCTTCTGTAACATTCATACTGAAAACTTCATTTCTGTACCGAATCCTTTTCTAAGTGTTACGTTAGATTTATTACTCTTTTCAAAATGCCCAGAAATGATTTATCATTAGCAAATAAAATTGCTTTATTAGATCAAATTAAAAGCCATCCAATTAATACAAGTCAACGTCGACTCGCGGAGATAACTGGAGTACCAAAAACGACAATTGTACGTTTGTTACATCAGCAACATCAACTGCGTGAGGAATGGACATTGCACAAAGGAAAATCAGGAACATCCCAGAAAAGGAAAAAAATTAGTGCGAAAATATATATATACAGGGTGTTCACGAAAAAACGCCCCAGCTCATAGCGCTATTATTAGAAGTCCAATTGTAACAAACGATACGTCAAATTAAATGGTTCAAAAAGTACTACAATGTGTAGCTCTAACATAATTTTTACCTGTTTCTCCATTCAAAGGTCAAAGGTCAACTTCATTTTTTCAAATTACAACCTTATATTTTTCTTTTACAATTTGATAGAGATTTTTTTTCTGAATTCAGCGATGTATCACAATCAATATTTCTGATTTATTTTAGGGTAATAAAGAAATTAAAATAATAACTAATATTATTAGCAGTAGGCTTTGAAAAATAACTGAGACATAGCGGTGGCTATGGAAACGACGTCTCACAAATAAAAATTACTATTACTATTGTTGCAACAATGGTAATAACCATGGTAACCGGGACATTTAACTGGAGAAATACGTTAACATCGCCGTCAGAAACTGGCTATTAGTTTGTTTATCTATTTTTTGTAATAAAAATGAATAATAGTGAACTAGTGAAATAGTGAACTAAACGATCCACTGGCGTAGAATAAATTTGTGTAATTTCTTTTTAAGCGAGTTAAGGCGAAATCCATCATTTTATACAAAAAATTTGTGGTCTGATGAGTGTCAATTTACAAACAACAGACATTTTAATCGTTTCAATCACCGCTATTGGAGTGTAGAAAACCCACATATTACCATCGAACAAAATCCTCAGATAAAATTTTCGGTGAACGTTTGGTGCGGAATATTAGGCGCCAGGATACCTAATAGGACCAATTTTCATTGATGGAAATCTCAACCAAAAAAAATATCTTCAAATTTTGCCTGAAGACTTAGAAGAAATTTTAGAAGACTTGCCGTTGCCATTGAATGGAATGAACTAGTATTTCAACAAGATGGCGCTGCACCACACAAAAGGCTCTTATGATTAGGAACTATTTAAATATAGAATAATGAAGACAAATGGATTGGAACATATGGACCTATACCATGGCCCGCCCGGTCTTGTGACCTCTAGAGTTTTTCTTTTGGGGATACATCCAAGATATTGTTTATGCTACGTGCCCGGAAACAGAGGAAATTTTGAGAGAGAGAATAGTCAACGCTTGTCGGGAGACACCAGCAGAAATTTTAATTAATGCTACACAAAGTGTAGGATCTAGATGTCGACGAAAATGTCTGGAAAGAAACGATGACCAATTTGAACATTTTTGTTAATTTGCCATTTCTTTATTTAATTGTTTAGTTATTAAATGTTATCTGTTGTTGTTCATAAATTAATTCTTTAAAATACGTTGTTTCCGTACTGACACATCGTTTCCATAGCCACCGCTACGTCTCAGTTATTTTTCAAAGCCTACTGCTAATAATATTAATTATTATTTTAATTTCTTTATTACCCTAAAATAAATCAGAAATATTGATTGTGATACATCGTTGAATTCAGAAAAAAAATCTCTATCAAATTGTCAAAGAAAAATATAAGGTTGTAATTTGAAAAAATGAAGTTGACCTTTGACCTTTGAATGGAGAAACAGGTAAAAATTATGTTTGAGCTACACATTGTAGTACTTTTTGAACCATTTAATTTGACGTATCGTTTGTTACAATTGGACTCGTAATAATAGCGCTAGGAGCTGGGGCGTTTTTTCGTGAACACCCTGTATATAATTGTATTATTATATATATATATATATATGTTATATATATAGTGCAGTTCAATTTGTGGCTGATAGTTGGCGAGCCATAAGCACCAAAACAATTAAGAATTGTTTTGTTGCTGGAGGCTTTAAACCTTGGGGCTTAGAGATGTCACCAGACAGCGAAAACTACGAAATTTTACAAGTGCCCGTTATTAACTATGCAGAATATTTATCAATAGACAATAACATTGAATGTTTTGATGAAAATGAAGATTGCGAAGACTCAATCGTTGAACAATGAAGATCCACCTGAGCAAATGGTGACTAACCAGGAAGCAAGAAAATCTATAAACAGTCTCAGACATTATTTTTTACAAATCGGTAATGAAGGCAGTCCGACATCTGCATTGGATATTTGTGCCGATTTTGTACAGATGCAAGCACAGAAAGGAATGCGGCAAAATACTCTAGATTCATTCTTGCGTCGCAAATAATGCTGCTACGTGAAATACATTGTTTATTGTCAATAAAATAATTTGTTGTACTTGAATGTATTATGTTTTATTATATTAATTAATTGTTTATTAAAATATACTACAATTTTTTATATTTTTGTATTTTTAACAAAAATAAATAGAAATTAATATTGTACTTTTAGTTACTTAAAAAATTTTGTCTTAGCCCTCAAACGCTCTATTTTATTTGAACTTCGGATAATTGGACCAGCCGCTTCATCAGACCAAAATGTGCTGCTCCCGATGTGGTCCGATTAAGCGGAATCTACTGTATTGAAAATATCTTATTTCAAGTTTAGTAGTAGTAGTTTTTGCTCATATACGAAAACTTTTGTGACATTTGATTTTATGATATTCATATAATAATATGTATATAATTGTAAGTAATAACTATTATTATTATTATTATTTTATATTATATTTTATGTTTTTTACATTTTAAAGATATATTAACTATTCTTTATCCCAATTGAATGATTCCGTTTTGAACTATGCATAATTAGTAGAGTGTACGAAAACTTTCGTGACTGACGGTATATACTTTAGAACTCCTTGGGTTATTTAAAAAAGACACACCCCGTTGGAAAATTATGAAAATGAGGGATAAATGGATAAAGTTTCAAGTAAAACTAGAAGTTTGATAGGATGTTTTTATTCATTTTTTATAAGCAACTTTAATTTTTGTAAAGGTGCATTTTTTATGAAACGGTTAGTAACATCTTCAACAGCATGTATGGTTTTTTCTTTGGGCATCACTGCACTAGATACAATAAACTAAATTTTAAAGTTACAAGTACTTACCCTTATCCAATCTTGTAAGACAAATATAAGTGCTTCGCAGTATTCAACAAGGAAAATTTCAGGTTCTCAAAATATCTCTCGGTAGCAAGGTATCTTGACCCTCTCGGTCACTGTGTCCTCAATTGAGGACAACCTATACTGATATTTTTTCCTACGAAGCTCTGCTTATTTTAACCTTCCTATCACATTGTGTTCGGTTCTGAACATCCTATTCTTTATACAGTTCTTTCGTAAAGTAACGGATAAATTCGATGAAACATTTTAGAAGAGTTTTTGAAATAATCAGTCCTAAAGTTTCACAAATGTATGATAAAATTATTGGAGTAGACCAATAATATCATCAAGGAGGCCCTGGAAACAAAAGAGGGATCGCCAGATTTGACACCCTTACTTACTTTTTGTGGGGATATTTAAAAAGTAAAGTGTATGTTAGTAGGTTGCGTTTCACAGTACGTTTTGTACGACAAGCCAAAACTATTGCCAAACATGCTTTCCAAATATCCATAGTACTCATAGTGCACTCGTCAACTGCTGGGATGATACTGAAGAAAATACTGGCGATTTGGAATGACCATGTAAGGTTGATAAATACTGTTACAGAAGTAAGAAAATACTGACAGTATTACTGATTGTGTAGGGTGCTATCGAAACGAGTGGGCAAACAATGAACAATAAGCATTTGATACATTTATTCGTAAGAATAAATAAAATTTTATACTTACTAATACTATGGAAATAAAATACATTTTTTTGTCACTGCGTATTGACCAATTCTCATCTCAAAAAATACACAATATTTAAGACCATTTCAGAGCTGTAACTTTGTAAGGATATGTTTTTATTTTGTTTGATCTTTAGAAAAATTTATCAATTATATTTTGAGCTTTAATGTGTTACTTTATTCACAAAACTAAGTTGGGCATCACTCAAACACCGCATCTTTAGGAGTGCCTTGTTCTTAATGAGCGTTGGCTATCATATTGGCCCATTTAATTTTGTTTGTTGCTGATCTGAACACTTCGATTGATGTTTTGCCAGTCTACTGTCTCAGATTACGTAACCACCATTATGCAACGTCTACCAGGACCACTCTCCATTAATGTACACAGGGGTGTCAAACTCGCGTCCCGCGGGCCGCATGCGGCCCGGCCAATATATCGGCACACAATAATATATAATAAAATAACAAACCGACGCAGAATAAAAATAAGATAGGTAGAATTCGCTAAACGTTTTTTTTTTTATTATACTCTACGTTTCTATGGATATTGATTTTTTTGCGGCCCACCTAAAGTTAAACCTTGTTTGTTTGGCCCAAGTTAGCCTTTGAGTTTGACACCCTTGATGTACACCACATACTAATCAACTGGTATCAACTGGAACTTCGAAAATAGTTGATAAAAGCAGGAAAAATGCCACCTGGTGGACAAAAAGGGTGAAAGTAGCTATCAAAAATAAAAGGGAAAAAATATTTAGCTACAATGAGTATAAAAGAAGTAATGTTAAAGAATAATAAAAAAGTAAAAGCCAAAATTGTGGATAGAGTTTGGAGAAAAGATGAAAACTTCTGATAATCAGAATCAGAAGATATTTTTTGGAGTACTTATAAACCTGAACCAGAAGAAGTTAAATACAATAATAAATATTAAGGATAAGGAAAGAACTACTAACTGAAAAAACGAAATTATGAAACGCTGGAGAGAATATTACAAAGAACTTCTAGAAGGTAAAGGTATTCAAATGGATGACAATGGGAGAATACTGGAAAGAAGAGAAATACAAATTAAAGACAAAATGACTACAGAAGAGGAAACGAGGAAAAGCCCCAAGAGAAGTCAAAATAACAGTCGACATGATTAAGACTGCTCGGCACCTCGAGACTAAATTCAGTGGTTTTGTACGTTGTCCGTACAGTCGCATTTTCAAATTTGAAAAGAAGGTCGCTATCTTATACGACGAGTACACGCTAGCCAGACGACTTCCACTTAATTACAGTTTGATATTATGTCAATTAAGCTTGTTATTAATTAAAATGTCCAAATTCACCTAGTCTTACAACTTCCTGTACGGCTCCAATTTTCAACATTTTGCTTTAAAATTGTAATGGTCTTGTAGCTTACTCATTTACCGGCGGCCCTCACTATATCGTTTTTCTTCATATACTACCGTTTTTTAATTATTTCAATGTTTGTAAATTCATGTAAAAAAAATTGCCGAGAAATGGTCAAGAAAAAGATCGCCTGAAGTCATCCGTCAGTTTGATTTATTGGGGGCACTCAAGATACTAATGTCTTGTGGTCTAGTCGGATCCAGCAAGAGAATTCTAATTTTGGTATATGAAACATTGAATGGTAACGCTGCACATTTTGGGTCTATTTTAACTACCTGTTTCCGACCTTCTTTTATATGTAAAAGAAATATCTTGGCGAAGAATGAAAGTTTATTTTAAACGTCAATATTCTCACGTTTTTTAACAGTGAACGTCTTAAATTCGGATAAAATTGTAGGTAACGACATCCAAATAAGCGATTCGCGCAAATAAGTCGCTTTGCAATTTTGTTGACTTATGTTCTTTTTGATGTTTTGATGTTTTAAATATCATTACAACTCACAGTCGCAGTCATTTGCGATTTAAGCTGGTTAGATATAAAGCAATAAGGGTTATTGCAAGATTTTAAAACACAAATATGCATACATAAGACTTTATTTCAATAATTTTTCACTTCCCTTCACACTTCTTTCCAGGCTTAGGACTGGCACAATAATTATATGTAATCGACACATCAACCAACTTTGTTAGTTACGATAGAAAAATATTGCGGCGTGTTTAAAAATGTGTATCTACATACCATGTTTTACATACCTATCAATTCTGTAACGTACTACTAAAAATAATTATCACTGCCATACTGCAATTGATTTTTCATATTTGCAACATCTGCACTATTATCTATATTTATTATTACCTCAGAGGATACTAAAATCATGATGCCGGATAAATAGATAAAAATGCAGATATTTGAAAATACGAAAAACCCGTTATTCACGTAATAAATTAATACTATGTAATACCTATTATATTAATTGTAAAATTGTATGCATCATAAATTATATTACTTTAGTTCAACTAAAATATTGTTCACAGAAGTGTGCATACTGTATCTAGATAAATACAACAGTAGCCACAAGAATTACTTACTTAGATTATATTACTTAAAATTATCATTTTTGACACGGTTTATAAAGGTTTCAAACTTGAATTGATGGGTTAAAACATTGCGATATTTAATCTAAAAATACAATTAATAATTTTAAAATTTAAATTGAATTAAGGTGAACTACTTACAATTAATAACAAACACATGTTTAAATAATAAATAACCATTTACTATATGTACCCATAGACAGCCAATAAGCGGATTTATAAGTTGATGCGGTTTAAATTCTAAAAAGAGGAAATATAAGTTTATACAAAATGATTACGTTAGGGTTGCAACAAGTCCTTGACAAGAATGTTTCGAATTTGTTGGTTTCTCGCAATTCGTGAATCAACTATTTCCGGTAATAGCGCATTTGTAAAAAAAATTTGTAAATTATTAATCATTTTTGTTTTCCAAAAATTGTCGTTGCGTTTGATTATTTGACAAGCTATATCTTTTTTTGTAAAAATTACGAAGTAGCAGATGTCTCTATTGGTAACGTGCAATTGTCCTTGTACTTGGTACATATAGTTGTGATTATCCTTCAAACTAATCGTACCGTCATCGTGCAAAGTACACGATGTAATTAATTTTCTCTCGATAGCTTCTTTTACGGTATAATCCCTTGCGGAGTAAGGACATTTCACTTCAATAGTGGCACTATCTCCTATAACGCCATCAGGAGAGGCTGCTAGAAATTTTTTTTCATTGTCTATAAATAAACCGCATTTTTCGACTTTCAAGCCATATTGCTTTTCAAATGCCAATATTGCCCATTTTTCATTTTCAATACCGTATTGCATAGATGATGATTTTCCCCCTACCTGAAAATTGCAGTACAGCAGTGATTTTACGGTATTACCTGTGTTGGTATTGGCCCTCAACTTACAAATTTTTCCAAAATTACTTCCCGTTAATCTGGTTCGTCTGTGCATGTGCCACATCGGATCTGAACTTTGATTCCTTGTATTTTTTTCAATTTCAATCGGATCAATTTTAGATAAAGTTTGAAGAAACTCGTTTTTTTTAATTTCATATTCATCCGGTCTCATATCCGGAATATCGTCTTCACTAAAACCGTAATCAGCATCTTTGCTATGATATTTTCTTTTTTTTTTTATTAGGAACACTCTTTTTCTTTTTCTTATCGAATTTGGTGCAGTATGCGTTCGTAAATGTACCTACCCTACCTTCATTTATTTTGTTAATAAGAATTTTAATATATGCTGGCCCATTATTATAGGCCATTACTGCCGCGTTACATCGTCCTTCATACGACCCTTTTAAACAAAAATTTATCCTTTTCCCCCCCACTAATTTGTTGACCAGACTGTTATAATTTTCCGCGGCATTAGTGTCGACATCTATTAATAAACTAGAAGCTAAACCGGCAACCCTATTTAAACTTTTCGCGAAATTTAAATATAACGAGCTATTTAAAAATTGATTATATGCTATTGCTGATGAACTTTCCTCACTACGTTTATTACAAAAATAATCGCAACAATTAGAATGATCGCCAAAAATATGGTTAGGCCCGTTTAAAATATCCCGTTTCAAATTATTTATTTTTAATTGCAAGGTAGAGTTTTCTTGTTTACGATATTTTACAGCGCTAACCACTGCTGTCCGAAATTTCAAAATATTTGCTCTCAAAAATGAACGCAATTCTATATTACCCCCACTAAATTTTGACAATTCCCTGAGTTTCGTGCAATAATTACGTAATATATGATTTCTACATTCAATTTTTTGAATAAAAAAATTTATTCCGTATGGGTTCGCCTCTAATATTTTTTTATAAACGCTACTGTCACCGTCTCCTATACACTCAAAAAAATCCGTTCATAATATTAATAAACGCCGTTGATTGACCCCAAATACATTGGCACAATGAACTTTTCATTGATATTATGAATAATCTTAAATGTCTTATTCATTGGTTGATTACTATTTTTATTAATATTATGAATCTCGTTTATTAAAAATTGTTGCAGTTAGTAATTGTAACAATGAAAAATTTGATTGAGCTGATGTACTTTTTCATAATATTGATCAAATTATGTATTAATCCTATAAACAGAATCAATAACTAATATTCATAATATCAATGTTAAAGTTTATAAGTCAATGTATAGAAACATTGTGCCAATGTACCAAATACGTGCGTTCGTTGAGTCATGCGAATTTTGCTGTCGAAGCAGACCCGAAATTTTCGCTATCACAAGCATTCCGAATATATCGCATCGGTCTGTGCGATCCTTTACTCTAAATTTTAACGGCATTCGACTCGAGACGGTTGAAGGTAAAAATTTAGAGTACTTTTTGAAAACGGTTACCTATTTTCTATGTCAGTGACTCAGTGAATTTGGTATTTAGTGGATTACTGCTTATGAATTAAATGGATATGTACAGTAGTAGTTCTACTTAATTGGTAAGTAACCTTTACACTTTTTATAATAATTTATGCTTAACAAGATATTACATGCCTTAAGTTTTGAAGTTTCTCTTTGGACGTCAAGATTAAACTTCAGCATTATTTTTTTCCATTTACAGGATTTTTAAGAACGGATTGTAAAACGCGTTAAAAAGTTTGAGTGGTAATAATTCTATTTGTTTCTTTCTGGCATATGATTTCTATTTTAATATGATATGTTTTTTGTGTAAAAAATCTAAAGCTCTTGGTACATTTTCAATAATTTCATCGAGTGAAATCATCGGACCTCCTTTAACTTTAATAAACACTGCTAGGGGTAGAATGATGTTAAGATTGAAAGAGTATTTCAAAATAATTCAATAAATTTAGATCAAAACTAATGCTCGTCAACAAAATCAAGGAAATCTAATTTTAAGCATCATTGTCAAACAGCTGTAGTTATAAAACATAATCGACGGATTTCTATGAGATTCTTGTAACAAAAAGTAAACAAAACGGCCTTTTAGAATCTGAAAAATTTCTCAAAATTAATTAATGATTCGTAGACATCACCGTAACAACATTTTGTTTATACGTGTTTATAATGGCATATAATAATATTAGGAAATAAAAATGAAAATAATAAATTTAATTTTGAAATAAAAAAATTTAGATATTTTTTAAAATTCATTAGTTTAAATTATTTATGTTTTGGACTTTCATAATCAGTTCAAATTCATAAAAAACTATATTCCTAGATACGTTGTATATGCTATAATTATATCCAGATAAAATGGAAAGCTCATGCAGTGGACATAATTCAAATAGACAAGACCATACTCAGAATTATTTAAGCTCATCAATACATAAAATTGCAAATGGCCAAAGTCAAGATGATTCAACAAACAACGTCATAAGCGCATCAAACAGTAATTATATGGATTTTCAACCTCAACAAAGCTCAGACAATGTGGATATGTACAACGTCGTTGTACCCAACAATAATAACCAGAATAATCAGGTACTTTATTCAGATTCCCAAAACATCAGCACCGGGTTTTCTAATATTGGACCTTTATCCATTAATACCAATGAAGGATCTATTCCCCAAATGATTTATGCCATAGATTCTTCATTTCAAGATAATGTGACTAGTTTGAACTCTTTGCCTAATAAAACCATTGAGTCTGATAAGCAGGAATTACTGACTTTACTTAAAAGTTGGAATCTGGAGTCAATATTTGAACACTTAGTTGGTAAGTTTGAATACATACATTTATTTTATATTGCTTTTTGCTTAAGTGACAATTATCTAGCTGTCTATCATATGTCAAAACATTGAAAAAAAAAGTTTTACTTAGCTATAAAAAATACTTTACACTAGAGCACTTTTGCTACTGCAAAGAACGCTATAAGTTTGAAATCAAAAACTAAACATAAACAATGCAAAATATCTAAACTATGATTAAAATAAAAGTGCAGTCGGCAACTCAAAATGTATTTATTTTTCTAGTTGAAAATGTATATCTTAATATACTAAAAATAATAAAACGTCATCACATTGAGAAGCTGTTAAGAAAATTTGACATGGGTACTCAAATACTATTTGAGCATACTTTAGAGAATTGGAGATATTCAAATGGTATACCTCTAGAGTGCCCATATCCTGCTCCTTATCAAAATGTAAAAAATCCCAATGACATACTCAATCATGATAATCTTCCATCTCCACATTCACCAATAAGTACAAGCTCCACATCGTCACTTCTAAGATATACTCCGTACCAATCACGGGCTTCTACTTCTGATAAGAGCAATACGATTGAACTGGCAAATATTTTAAATGAAAGCTCAAGGGGAGTAATGCTGACAGAGTATTATAATAAATTTTCAAAATTCACTGATGAACAAAGATATTTACTAATTAATGCTGTTGCTCAGGCATTTGAAGAAAAGAATGTTCAAATGACTTTAGCCACCAGCTATCGCATAGAAAAAGAAATTTTGGAAAGATTCCCAACTGAAAAACTGGTAAGCTTATTATCCACGTTTACCGAACACTATAGTATATGCGGTCTCAGTACCCGTCAAATTTGACGAAAATCTAATTCTATAATTATATATATCTCAAAATGGCCGTAGTGTTCGCTAAACGTAGCCTTTGTTTTACTTTTAATATTCATATTTTTATATATACAACAGGGTGGGCCAAAAAAGTAAGCACATTCTTCCTTTTTGAAAAACTTTATTGTTTAAAATAAGTTTTAAAGCAAATTTGCAAGAAATATTTAAACAATACGTTTTCAGAAAATTAGAAATAATTAAATTTAATAAGATATTATACAGGGTAGGCCAAAAGAGCATATAATTTTTAACTGATTAGTTGTCTAAATAGGAGAATGTTCCTACTTTTTTGGAAAACTGGATATAAAATTAATCTTTCATAGTAGTTATACCTAATTATCAGGTAAAAATATACAAATTATTTGTATTTACAGGAATTTTATAGAACATGCAAAAGGGGGAAAATTTACAACAAATGCTGTAATTTGAAATCTTCATTCAAAACAGCAGTGTCAAAACATTTGTTATCGAAGACCGATCAAAAATCTGACCAACAAAGAAAATCCAGGCAAGACAAAATTCCAGGTAAACGTTTTTTTATTTAGGGTATTTCTTTGAGTAACGGTACTTTGAACACGATTTGATCCTCGGTTACGCTTCTTGAATCTTTGAATGTGAAATAGACAACAGAAATACATTTTGAGATATAAGTAAATTCAAAATGTTTAAATGGTTTACTTTTAGTGCCAGAAAACGATGCAGAAGACATGTATAGATCTTTGCAATTTGACAATCTTTCTTCAGAAGTATTTGACAGCATATGGAAAGGATGTAAGCAATATCGTTTCAGGGACCTTCAAACGTTAGGCTCTACTACAGCTATCCTAGAAAAATGGCCATTTTACAAGTACCCATCAGGTTTTCGTCTGGTATGTTTCTTATAAGTTATAAGTAGGTATAATAAATATTTTATTTAACCGCGAGTGCAAATTTACCTACGTATGCTAATCATTTTTTTTTAGATTGAGATGGACTTCAATGCTTATTATGACAAAGCTGACAGTCTATTGAAGAATTGGCAATCATATCATGAAATGATTGTTTCGTTTTTGTGTGTAGAAGGCCACGTTAAAGACAAAAATATACGAAGTATTTTAGAAAGAATGAAACGCGATAATGACCTCGGTGAAAGTAAGTGTCACAATTTTACTGTACTGTAACAAATAATTAGTTAATAATAATAAAAATATTGAGTATTTCATGGAGATTCAAATAAATTAATAAAATAAAATAAATTTTAGGCAATCGTGATGCGGCAATACTATGGTCTCTCCATGGATATTTTGTACCAACGAACAAAATTGTCAAAAAAGATGAAGCACTGGGCAAGAAAGTCACCACGAGGTTCACGATTAAAGATTCACAGGAATCATTCGTGTACATAGGTAAATGTGCACAAGAAGTAGAGGATCATCTAGAGTTTTTGGGTAAACAAAAACAGGCGATTCAACCTTTTATATTAGCTGTAGGTGAAGATGTTCTATCCCTAAAAGAAATATTCGTCTATTTCGATGGAATCCGCTTTAGTTTTAATCATTTCCTGCGAGCTGTAGATATTTGCGTTAAAATATTTTATATTTTTAATTTAGATTTCCCGAAAAAGTCCCAAATGTTTTGGAATTTTATTGAAACATTTTTTTATAAATTAAAATCACAAAATTCATATTCTAAAGTTTACATTTTCTCTGAATATTTGTTAAAATCTAATTCACTTCAGAAAGAAAGTGATTTAGGATAAACTTTCTTTAGTAATTTGTATTACACAAATAAAATTTATAATAATATTTTAAATATGTTACGTAGATACAACTAATAAAGCAATAATTTAGTATCAATATATTGTTTCATTGCATACGTAGGTACCTATTTTCCAATTCTCTTCTTTACAATTTTTATATTCAAGCTTGTATTTTCAAGCAAAATATTCGTAGATTATGTTATATTATAATAAAAATTAGAAAAAAAGTTTACTATGCAAAACTTTGCTAATTTTTAAATTTATTATCATATTTAAACCGAATATGTTCGCTATTGAAGATGTCCATACAGTAAACAGAAGACATCTCTAACTTTTATACCCAAAAATATTAAAAATGATATGTTTATATGAAATAAATACATACATAATATTTCCCCTTATTAATCTACAAAAGTTGAAAAGTTTATGCATCAATATGAAAAAAATCGAAATATTATCAACCAGTCTAAAAAATAATTTAATATCCAATCCAAGTACGAAAGTACGAACCCTAATAAATAATAGTACCTACTTACAGTGCATTTTTTTAAGACGCACCATAAGGATTTCCATCTTTAATTTTCAACCCCGTTTTAGGCCCTGTTCCAATAGAAGTATATAGCTAAAACTTGACGTAGGTACATTTTGGAATCTCAAACATACCTTAATTTGTCAGTTATGCCAAAAAGCTATTTTTTCTTTGAAAACAAGTAATTTTTAAATCCCTCGTAATTATCACTTTTTACCTTTGTGAAAAAAAATATTTTTAAGTCCTTTTTTTATTTTTTTTTCATAACTGACAAATTAAGGTATGTTTGAGATTCCAAAATTTACCTAAAAAATGCACTGTATATGTACCTATCCTACTATTGGCGATCTATTCATTAAGACAATGTATGATATTCATATCATCAATGTACACGATACATTGATAGTACGAATTAATTACATTGTGTCAGTTAACGTTGTACATTACCACAATGTATAGCCTACACTGATTTAATGTATAATGTACATTAAGATAATGTATGAATCATAAAACCAATGTTAGCCTTACATAATTTCAATGTACGTAGTACATTGAGTCAATGTACGTGGTACATTGAGTCAATCAACGGTTTACATTACCACAATGTATGGCATTATTAACCGGAGAAAGAAAATCAATTAACTAAATTCATAAATCCAATGTAACTTACATTGGTCAATCAACGCATGTATTAACCTATAAAGAATATTCATTGTGACAATGAATTTATACGTTGGACCGATTTTAACGAATTTATTGTTTGAGACAATAAACTTTTTAATTGTATTTACGCCACTTTTTGGTTGAGTGTAATTTTATTATATTTTAAATTATGCATTTGCATTGATTGTTGAAAACCTTCCAAAATTATACTGGCTTCCATTGAAGTTGAAGTCCCATTCCAGTTTTTAAAACACTGGTGTTGCACTTTGATGTCTTGATTTTGATTTTTAATGCATAATCTGCAATATTTATTTTTTACACCGATATAAAGAACTTTTTTAGTTCGTGCTCCAATAATGCAGCCTACTCCCGATAAAGCGTTATAATTAGTTTTGTACGAGCGACGGGCCCAAGCCCCATCTACGATTACAGTAATTACTGGGGTACCATCTAGGATATCACCAGCTTCTAAAGCAAGCCGGTACTCCTCTTTTCCTGCTGTAATCATATCATCTAGAGCCAAGTCCTTTATATAACCGAATACAATATATTTATATTTTTGAAAAGTTTTTTCCGAAATTTGAGGTATATCTATAGTTCCGCAAAATTCTGACAGTTGTGCGTAACCTGTTCCTATGGCAATTGTACCGCTTATTACAGCTTTATTTATTTCCGCTGTATTTTCATCTGTTGAAAACGACCCTACCAATCCGCACATTTCACATTTATATTTAAACACACTATAAAAGCCAAACCTTTGCTCCCCTACAATATTAATATCGTAAAAACTACAGCTGAAACCGTCGTGTTTGATAGCTTTGAGAGAATTAAAAAGATATTTAACATTTACAATACGACGCCCACATAATTCGAACATTTGCAGTAGTGAGAATATGGGACTTTCGGGACAGCCGCGAATTAAATTGATTCGCGGATTTGATTCTCGGATTAATTGATCGACGCCATCTTTAATCCTTTAATCGAAGATGTAATTACACCCCTTTAATCACAGATGTAATTACCCTAATTACCACATAATTGATCTGATTACAGTGTAATTGATCTGATTGCACTAATTATAACCCTTTAATCGCAAATGTAATTGTCCTAATTACCGCGCAATTGATCTGATTATAACCCTTTAATCACAAATGTAATTGTCCTAATTACCGCGCAATTGATCTGATTATAACCCTTTAATCAAAGGATTATCCTAATTACGATGTCAGGCGTCTGCACTCCTGCGCATCATCCATCTCGCTCTTACACACATGGTTGAACACACCATCTCTCTCGCACACATTGCATAAACCTAACAGACAAGAATTTTCATGTTTGGCGCCGCACAGCCGAGGCGTCTTCACACCTGCGCATCATCTATCTCCCTCTTACACATGGTTGAACACTCCATCTCCCCCGCACACATTGCATAATCGTACGGATAGGAATTTCCCCGCCAGACATGTCTGACGTCACACCATCGAACTTCCCGCCCAAGTTGTGAAATTTTTAAGTGAAAAAAAATGTTTTCGCCATGAGTTTCGAACTCATGTCCACAAGTTGAAAACCGGCCTCGTACCACTGTATCAGCTGGAGGCACGAGTAATGACACAACCAGATGTTATATAAGGGGGCGAGAACACTTTGTAAAAGTAGAAATCTTTAAAACGGATAGATGGATGGTATTACAGAGTGCGTTTGTAAAAGCAACATGCTTGTGAATTCGGCCGACGGGTGTCAGATTGAACGCCCATGCGCAAAGCCGACGTGTATGTGCGTTACTATAAGTCGAATCCTTTTCGTTCTAAACCAGCGCGTGATATTGACGTACTGCTGCCGCAGCTCTTCAAAACGTGTTACAACCTGCAATCAACTATTTTACCAAACACATTCAAACTATGGATTTAACTAAGTTAAATAATGTTGGCTTGTTGGTGAGTTATTTTCAATCCTCGTTATGCATATTTTACAATTTTATTTCTGAATGTGTAGCATCAATTACCACTGCGAAAGTTGAGCCAACTCGAGGCCGGTGCAACATATCCGGTAATCAAATTCCGCAAAGTGCAGACGAGATATGGGGCTAGAATAATGGTGGATTTAATCGATTGTGCGATATTCTTGCCGCCGCGGATGACTGAAATAATTGGAGGCGACGAAGCAATCCTAAATTCAACCAATGGTATACTCAGCATGCGATATCTCGGCGGGGAATATAATCAAATTGAATTTTTTCCCAAGCCATAGACAGTGCTATGATTTAAATGTAATATTGTTTAATGTCTAAATAAAAAATGTAAAATGATTTAAATAAAAAATGTATTGTGTAACTGTGTTGTTTATGCGTAATTTTTACAAACTCAAACGCACCTAGAATTGCAAGCGGCTCCAAAACTCGGTCGAATTCTAATAAACGTGGTGTAATTTTTTCAACTATACATGCATGATGAAACTTTAAAATTAATTTTGCAACACCACGCCTAGTCTAATGAATAAAAATTTTTGAACGCATAAGCGCGGCGCCCACATCAAGACACCCATAGTGAGCCCTCGGTCAGAGGGTGAGATTATTAGAATTCGCCGGCTAAGTCTGGAGGTTATGTAAAAACAAACTTTAATGCGTCTGCGATTTACAAGTTAAATAGAATGTACAACAGAGTTCTTTATGCGTAATTTTACAAGCTCAGACACGCTTAGAATTGCATGCGATGAAACTTTAAAAATTAATTTTGGAACGCCCGACCAGTCTAATGAATTAAAAAATTTTGAATGCATATTGGAATCACACATCACCAATTTAATTAGAAGCGGGGGCTTAAATCAGCCAAGCTTCTAATTAAAACAGCCGAATTTCTGTATAGCAAATTTATATATTATATTCTCCAATTATTGAACTATGTCATATTAAAATTTCAACTATATTAAATCATCTAGAAAAACTTTTAAACACATTCTAGCGACTTCAACGCACAATTGCAATTCGATGTGGTTGTAAAACTTTAAGACGCCTGTGATTTACAAGTTAAATGAATTTATGGCTTCATATAACACAGCATGGCGCCGGAAACCATCCAACATAAATGCGAAAAGCCTTTTAAACGCAATTTAGCGAATCCAATACACAATTGCAGTCAAGAGTTTGCAACAATTCACAGCAGATATTAATTTTAATGTGTTGACAGTTTACAAGTTAGAATGAATTTATTGGTGCTTGTTACACAGTTTTAGTACTTGAAAACTCCTGTTTGTTTAAACATATCTATCTAAAACGCATGTAAAATCATGTTCGGGCGAATTCAACACCATAACATCTCCCATGTTAAAATTGCAAGACCCAACACATAGCTTAAAACCTGCTATGCGATTTTACAGAGCGTGCACCCTTGTAAAAGCGGCTTCCACTCCCAACGCCCCGCTCAGTAAAGCCAACATCGCACGCATTCCTCGGCCACTTTGTCGCCATTGATCTCACAATATTGACGTATTATCGAGTGATTTTTCCAAAAACGTGATATAAAATCGCTGCGTGTGTGTGTACATCGATTGTTTTTTTACATTCAAACGTGGTGCATTAGTGTTTGTTAACTATTTTTTGCTTCAACTGTGTGCGTGTTTTTGCTTCCAAAACGTGTCAGCTGTAAACCCACGTGTTGCAACACCAGTCGGCCATTTTTGCATCCAATTTACAGACGCTTTCGGTAAGGAAACTTTGCATTTGCAATTCAATTTTTAATCTGTTTGGGTATACATGTAGATAAAATGAATCCGAATCGCACGATGGCAGCCATTTTGCGAGAGGTTATAAATGTAATCACTCCTGATGATACAACCAGAATCAAGTTCTTTTTGTCCGAGGCCCAAAAACATGTTCGAACTCTGAACACACTTATGCGAAATAGCCATGGTACCGTTGGTGAGAAGAACAGCCTCATAGGCGAAATTGCGATGATCAAGGGTGAAATGGCGCGCTTGAAAATTTTGCAACGACGCGTGGGTGGCGGCCACGTGCGCAATACGAAACGGTCGGAACGTGTTCGATGGGCGGATATAAACGGAGCGTTTCAGAATCGAATTCGGACTGGCGCGGTAGCAAATTTAACCCACACGGATATCAACGCATTCCTGTTAGACGCCATGATGCTGACAAAGGCTCGTGTTAAAAACGCAATCACAAAACATGGGAACATTAAAGTTAACACTGTATTAGCGTCGGAATACAGTGTTAACACCAACGAAGGGGAAATGCTGGAAGTTAAAACATTCGCAACCAAGAATGTAGCGATCTGTGCAACAACCGATTTAACAGTCTGGTTTGAAGACAGTGTTGCAAACCCCACACGACGAAAAATGGAGGAGTTTCAAGGACGCGGATCAGGATGGACTTTGCGCCGAATCATCAATCTGGGTGTTAACATCAACAAATACAATCCAATGCGTGCGGGATCATACCTTGATCTACCAGGACCGATCAAACGAAAGCGGGCGTGTGTAAATGTTCAAAATGCAGACAACGAGTGTTTCAAATGGGCGTTGCTCTCGGCATTACACCCAGTAGCCCACGGTAATGCACCTCACCGCGTTGCCAAATACTTGCGGTTTGCAGATGAGCTCAATTTTGCTGGAATCGAGTTTCCCGTAACACCACGAGCGATACCAAAATTTGAACGTCAGAATGATGTGTCAATAAACGTATACATTCTGCGTAAGAAGAAGGCAACGTTTTCAGTCTCGCCCACACACATCACTATGAATAAGAAGGATGTTCATATCAATTTACTCCTCATCCAAAGTAGTTACATTGATGATGATGATGAACAAATTGAATGTGCCGATGATGATGATGAACCACTAACATTCCATTATGTGTGGATCAAAGACTTGTCAAGACTCGTTAGTAATCAGCTGTCAAAGCACCATGGCAAAATGCACATCTGTGAGCGCTGTTTGCATTACTTTCACACGCTTGCAAAACTGGACAGCCACCTCCTCGATTGCGGACAGATTAATAAGTGCCGAGTTAATCTGCCTTCGAGCACAAACAACATTATCAAATTCAAAAACCAGAGCGACAAGGAACGGGTGCCATTCATCGTATACGCCGATTTCGAGTGTATCTTGAAACGTGTGACCCCCGATCTGGTAAGTTTACATAAACGAATTGTAAATTGATTTTAATTATTTTTTTATTTTCTAGAATCAGGCTAATAAAACCAATGTGGTTCAAGTACACGAACCATTTAGCATTGGTTACTACATATCCTGCAGCTATGACGACTCAAGATCATACTATCGCAGTTATCGTGGTGTGGAGCCGGCTAAATGGTTTGCCACCGAACTAAGGCGGTTAGCCCAGGACTTGGAGGCTGCATACGAAACACCCGTTCCTATGACTCAACTCACGCCTGACCAACAACGTCAATTCATCGAAGCCGCCGCATGTCACATCTGTGAAAAGCCCCTCGGCGTCGAACGAGTACGAGACCACTGCCACTTCACCGGTAATTATCGAGGTGCTGCGCATAACGCCTGCAACCTAAATTATCAAGATTCGCGTGCAATCCCCGTTGTATTTCATAATCTGTGCGGGTACGACTCACATTTCCTCATCAAGGATGTTGCTATGTGTTTCCCCGGACGCATTAACCTGTTACCTCAGAATAAAGAACGGTACATTTCATTTACTAAAAATATTGATGGGAGCGATATTTCCTTCAGATTTATCGACTCTTTTAAATTCATGTCCTCTTCTTTAGACAAGCTGGCATCTTATATGCCAGCTCTCAAAATTTTACCACAACAATTTCAAAATTTAACTGATACCGATTTATCTTTGCTGAGGCGGAAGGGTGTGTTCCCCTACGAGTTCTTAGATTGCTGGGAAAAGCTTGAGGCCCCCGAATTGCCTGAGAAGGCACAATTTTTCAGCAATCTAACAGGGAGCAATATAACCGACGCAGATTATGAACATGCCAAATCAGTATAGGTGCAATTCGGCATTACATCTTTGGGTGATTATTCGGATTTGTATCTGAAAACAGACGTGCTCTTGCTTGCAGATGTTTTCGAAAACTTTCGAAACAGCTGCTTGCAGTCATACCAACTTGACCCTGCACACTATTACACACTTCCGGGCTTCACCTGGAGTGCAATGTTAAAGTATACAGAGATCGAGTTGGAACTGCTTACAGATATCGATATGCTAATGTTTGTTGAACGTGGAATCAGAGGCGGCCTGAGTCAGTGCAGCAACCGTTATGCTCTCGCGAACAACAAACACATGCAAACGTTCAATCAGAATAATCCCTCAACGTACATAATGTATTTTGATGTCAATAACTTATACGGTTGGGCCATGTCGCAACATCTCCCAACAGGTGGCTTCAAGTGGGCCGATCCTGCCGTCAGCTGGGATGTCCCTGATGACTCACCAATCGGCTACATTCTTGAAGTGGATTTGGCATATCCGGAGGAACTTCATGACGCGCACCAAGATCTGCCCCTGTGCCCGGAACAGGCAGCACCACCTGGATCGAAGGAGCACAAACTTCTCGCCACCCTGTCACCAAAATTGCGGTATGTGATTCACTATCGTAATTTACAACAGGCTGTGAAATGTGGCCTGCGCATCACGCAAATTCACCGCATCCTCAGTTTTAACCAGTCGCCATGGTTAAAGGGTTATATCGACCTTAACAGCAGCAAGCGTAAAGAAGCCCGCAATGAGTTTGAAAAGAATCTTTTCAAACTCATGAATAACGCGGTGTTTGGAAAGACTATGGAAAATGTACGCAAGCGAATTGATGTAAAATTGGTGACAAAGTGGAGCGGTCGGTATGGCGCTGAAGCTCTAATATCCCGACCAAACTTCCACAGCCGCTCAATTTTCGCCGAGGATCTTGTTGCGATTCAGTTGACACAAACTGAGGTAATGATGAATAAGCCGACATACGTTGGGTTTTGTGTTCTGGATATATCCAAGACATGCGTATACGCCTTCCACTATGATTACATAGTGCGGGAGTTTTCCGGACGATGCAAACTGTTATACACTGATACTGACAGCCTTATCTATGAGCTGCGCACCCCAGATGTTTACGAGGTGATGCGGCGAGACATCCACCTATTCGACACATCCGACTATCCTGTTGAAAATCAATTCAACATGCCCCAGGTCAACAAAAAGGTGGTTGGATTGATGAAGGATGAATGCAACGGGCAGATTGTAACCGAGTTTGTGGGACTGCGCAGTAAAATGTATTCCATGCGCGTGGAAGGTGTGGATCATGTGAAGAAAGCCAAGGGGGTGAGTGGTGCGGTGGTTAGGAACACAATAACATTCGATGATTATGTCGAGTGTCTGCGTGAAAGTTCAACCGCCTGCCGAACGCAGCACCGCTTTAGATCTGTATGTCATGTTGTGCAAACGGTGCGAGAACTTAAATTGGCCCTTAGTCCCTATGACAATAAGCGCTGTCTGCAACAGAACACAACCGATACATTGCCCTGGGGTCATTACAAACTGGCGCGAAATGACACTATGGATGTGGACTGAAGTGTGTGTTGTACATAATTTAAGTTTATTTTAATTATTTTAAGCACTAAATAATAAGTATGTATTTTATAAACTACTGATAATAAGTATTTTAAGATTGTACATATTATTTTAAGCTGTAAATATTATTTCTTTATTCTATAAGTGTTGTCAATATTGCCATCATTTGTTTAAAACATGTAATTTACCGGCATGATTTTCTTATATGTAATTTTGATTGTGAAAACATAATTTCTTTTAATTTGTATATTTTGTAAAATATAAAAATAATTGAATTTATTTAAATACATGCTTTTTCCATACAAGTGTTTTATAATACATCAGGCCCATCAATCCAACAATTGTCAATATCGCTGAAACCACCTTATAGTAATCTTGTAAAAATCTGAACGTAAACTAAATAAATTAATGATTTTAATAGCAAAATGAAGTTAAACATGTGAATGACAGCCCAACTTTGAAGCCCGCATTTGAACTTTGAAAAGTTCCCAATTTTGAATTCAACTTGAGAAGTTTGAATTCAAACTTCTCAAGTTGAATTCAAAATTGGGAACTTTTCAAAGTTCAAATATATGTTTCAAGTTGACACCGACAAAACGCGTTCTGTAATACCGCCCGCCTATCAGTTTGCAGATTTCTACTTTTACAAAGAAGCCTGCCTATTATATGGCAATTAAATACATGTTTAAGTAAGGGTGCTTACCGGCTCAGAGGCGCTGGAACCGCCTGCTGACGTTCAAGATTTGGGTTCGAAACTCTCGGCGAGCATTTTTTTCACTTAAAAATTTCACAACTTGGGCGGGAAGTTCGATGGTGTGACGTCAGACATGTCTGGCGGGGAAATTCCTATCCGTACGATTATGCAATGTGTGCGGGGGAGATGGAGTGTTCAACCATGTGTAAGAGGGAGATAGATGATGCGCAGGTGTGAAGACGCCTCGGCTGTGCGGCGCCAAACATGAAAATTCTTGTCTGTTAGGTTTATGCAATGTGTGCGAGAGAGATGGTGTGTTCAACCATGTGTGTAAGAGCGAGATGGATGATGCGCAGGAGTGCAGACGCCTGACATCGTAATTAGGATAATCCTTTGATTAAAGGGTTATAATCAGATCAATTGCGCGGTAATTAGGACAATTACATTTGTGATTAAAGGGTTATAATCAGATCAATTGCGCGGTAATTAGGACAATTACATTTGCGATTAAAGGGTTATAATTAGTGCAATCAGATCAATTACACTGTAATCAGATCAATTATGCGGTAATTAGGGTAATTACATCTGTGATTAAAGGGGTGTAATTACATCTTCGATTAAAGGATTAAAGATGGCGTCGATCAATTAATCCGAGAATCAAATCCGCGAATCAATTTAATTCGCGGCTGTCCCGAAAGTCCCATAGTCTCACTACTATTTGCCTATCAGTACAGTGAATATTATCGTTATTATCATTATTACCCGATTCAACATGTAATTGTTTCTTTTGTTGTGATCGCTTTCCTAAATTTTTTTTGCTTTTCCGTTTCGCAGAACATCGTAATTTTGTAACACGGGCCATTATTTTTACGTAATATTAATGCATACAAATAAAATACTACTTATATAATTATGTAACTTACAATTTAAATATTCTTAATATTTAAGTACAAACACCAATCACTATAAAACTCTACAAATATAAATATGGATAATTTAGTAATATACAAATGTTTTAAAACAGTTTTGAGAAATAAACAGTTTTATGACAATTTAGGATATTTTCTCGCAACGACAAGCGAATTGAGAATGATGGATTTTTGTATAGATAGTTTGGTGCACATCTGGAAACCACACTGGCGGGAAACTTGTTGCCGTTAGTGAATAAAAAAATATCCTGTACCGTTAGTCAATTACTATTTCATGTACGTACAGTGAATGGAAGTGAAAAATTGTTTGTTATTAGTTTGTATCAATTAAACGATATAGGATGCACATTCGAAAATTGACGGGAAATATAAATAATATTTTTCAAGTAACAAAAACTCGTTACGATGTTAAAGACGAACTTTTCCTAAGATACCTGGCGTTTGCAGAGAATAAAGGAGCGACCCAAACACGTGTCGGGCGTTGTAAATATCTGGAAATGGTGAGATATAAGTCGTTTCAAGAGAGTGATCTATAGCTACTTGACGGCGCTCTATTGTTGCAATTATTTATGACCAAGGTGGTACCCTTGGTTGCCTATCATTTAGTTGAAGAACGATCTCGTAAAATTGTAGTATTGCAGTAAACAAGTTTCTCTGCCGAGAGCCGTTAAAGCACACCCTGAAAGTCTTTCAGAAAAGAGGGCTTGGAAGAGAAACAATACCATGCCTGGCTAACCTTTTGGAAGTGGTACAGCAAGGGTATCAAACTCAAAGGCTAACTTGGGCCAAACAAACAAGGTTTAACTTTAGGTGGGCCCAAAAAAAATCAATATTCATTGAAACGTAGAGTATAATTAAAAAAACGTTTAGCGAATTGTACCTATTTTATTTTTATTCTGCGTCGGTTTGTTATTTTATTATACAGTACTTTCATAAAGTAAGGAATAAATTCGATAAAACATTTTAGAAGAATTTTCACAAAAAATCCTCGGACCCGTCAACTTTAGTTTTTAAAACTGCATCCCATTTTTTTTTTTCACGAATTTGGATTCAGCACATTTTTCTGAGTACGGCAATGTCAAATTCGTATGACCTTGAAGAGGAGAGTTTTCGAAATAATCAGTTCTAAAGTTTCAAAAATGTATGGTAAAATTATGAGAGTAAACCATTAATAATTATCAAGGAAGCGGTGGAAACAAAAGACGGTTTAGACAGCTGCTTGGAATTATTTCTTGAAAGCGTTTGTGGTCATTTCATAAAATATGATTAAATTAACTGAACGAGAAATAATTTAAATTCTTTGCATGATCGGAGTTGGAAACTTGATGCGCACCTATTTATAGGGCAATCACATTAACAACAAAGCTAGCTAAAGTCTATGAAACATACCGGAAAAGAGGCTAAGGGCTAAACTAAAAAATACCCTGGAGGGTACCCAATTTGGATTTAGACCAAATAAAGGAGTTAATGATGCAGTCTTCATGTTGAAGCAAATTGGAGAACAGCTATAACAGAAGGAAGGAATGTACATTTATGTTTTATAAATCTAGAAAAGGCTTTCAACTAACTGAGAAGAGAAATTTATGGAATATTTTAATACAATGGGAAATTACTGGAACAATAATAAATAGAATACAATACAAGAGACATCAAATAAATTTGAAACAACCTTGGAAATCAGTCTTCTATTCAGCACAACATTAGATAAAGCAGTAAAGAAGCAAAGAAAACAGTCAAACTATGCGGGATTAGTTACTGGAAGATAAAAAAAATCGAAGTAACAGAATTTTGCTAAACAGCTGATATAGAACCCTATCAGGAAGCTTAGAAATCTACAAAACAGCGCTTATATGCATATAAGTATGAAAAAGGCAGTAGGTACACAGTATATATAGGAGGAAAAGCAATCGACCAATTGGATAAATTTGAATACATATTTGGGTTCAGTGATATCAGAGGATGAAAAATGTAAGTAGAAATAAAGGAAAGAATAACAAAAGGAGAGAGTATATTATGTTCTGATCACAGAACGATTAAAAATATAAGCCATTAAATAAAAAATAGAAGGACTATTGCGTTACTATGTACTAACATGTGAAAAAGATGCTAGAGGACAAAATTGTCAAACAGGTCTTCGAAGCAACTATAAAAACGGATGGAGGAAGTAAGAGAAACAACGCTAAAAATAAATGTAAGTACAATGGCAAACTGCAAATAAGAATGAATTCACGCAAGATAAAAAAAAAATTGAGAGAAATTTGAAGAAGGAATCAAATTCAACTCACACCCTACCTTACACCTTCCCAAGTAGATAAGGTCATGGATTAAGTAAGTAAATAAAGTTATCGTCTGAATGGACAGACAGACAACATACCAGTAAAGCTAGTAAATACTAAAAGTTGATAGAACTCTTTTCTTGATGATGCATAGGATGGAGTGCAGAGACACGACTTAGACATAACAACTGCTAAGCGCTCGGGGAAAGCCAGGTAGAAAAATTTTCGTTTGAGTTCGGATAGTTTTTTACATGTATTTCGAAGTCAAACGAAAGTTACCTGCTTTTCCCCGAACGCTTAGCAATTGCTATGTCTAAGCGATGTTCCTGCATATTACCCATAGTTGTTAAGACCATAATAGAAATTTGTGAAAGTAACCCATTTATAAAAAACTACTTTGGCACTAACAAGTTTAGCGCTCAAATATTTTTTAATTTGAGGTTAACGTTGAAATGATTGCTACAATTTTACCAGTTATCGCCGATGACAGTTTTCCTACCAATCAAAACATTCATTCGTTTTTGAATACTTCATCGCCATATTTCGTATCGGACATTTAATCAACGGTTTTTTTTTGAAATTCTTGTTTTTTCGGCCACATGAAGTCCTTACAAAAGAAATGTGCAACTATAAACAGCTAAATAAGATTTGTAAAGACTGTTTCGCGGAATTGATCAGAATGGATGAAGAGCAACATAAAATTTTTCTCATCTTTGTGTACTTCATACACGTGCTTCCACGCTTGTCCCAACTGTATTTGAGCTGGAGCAACTTAACCAATCACCAAAGGTACATGTTTAATGTGCAAGTCAAACGAAGTCTAGAAGAAACCCAAAGATATGTTTACGCACCAATAATTCGTTCACTTGACTACTGGGAGTTCTTGCAAAACATATACGGTACTTATGGTACATATTTCACTTTTAATGAACTCTTATCTAGTTATTTCACAGGAGCTCCAGGTTACGAAAGTAATCCTTTGGAACACGAAGTTAGCCCTGAAACAGATACTCATATCTTAAATGCCCTTGTCGTGATGGAAACAGTGATGCAACAAATGCAGTTGAAAAGGAAATTAAACGAAGATATAAAATCAATCGAGGACCCCATGGAGATGTTCAGATGTTTGCGCAACTTGAGGGCTCTGAGAAATTTCACTCGAACTCGCAGCCACATGACTATAATGAATCAAATAACGGAAGAGCCTGGAACTTCAATGACTGATCTTAACGGATGTGGTGATAACTCATTTTATGAAATAGATTAAATTTTATTTTTTCATTAACAAATGTTACAAAAAAATTAAAGTTTAAAAATTAAATTGTTTTCGCTTCACTTTTGTGGTCACTTCAATTTTGACTGGTATAATTTCTGGCACAATTTCATTGTCACTTTCTGATAATTCTTCAGATTCTAACGCATTATTTTCATTGCATACAACAGTTTTAAAGGCTGATCGAGGTATTATTCTTGTTTGTAAATGAAGTGGCATGACCTAAAAAGAAAAATTAAAAAAACATAATTGCATGGACGGCACCCGTACCTTTTTAAAAGTTTTAAAATTTTTTACATTTGAATTTTCAAAAGTTATTGTTGTAGGTTTTCTAATAACTGGACGCATCACCTCCACAACCACTGAATCTCTAAATGAATCAATAAAATCTCGCATTTTTTGATCTAATCCTTCATGGTTTACATCCTCATAAATCTTAAATGGAGTGCCAATTTCAGCAGGAGATCGTTTAAAGCACCATCCGGATGATTTTTGCATTTTATCATCAACAGGAGTAATTTCAGAGAAATCGAGCTGGGGTGGTTTCTTATCATCTTCTTCTATTCTTGTGCTGGTTAATATATCACTCGCTGGAAGTTTTGAGGTGCACTCAAAAGGATTACTTCTTGAAGAAGTTTCACTTTTTTTCTGCGTAAATTTTGTAAATGATTCAAAGGGGTTGACGGTTTCAGATTTGTTTGTTTTTTTTGCTGGAATGTTGAAATCTTCAGCTTTTCGTTTATTTTTCTGAAATTTAATATTTTTGTATTGTATAATTAAAAATGAATAAATCGTTTTAGAATGTTTCTTTTTGTGATATTGTTACTAGATATTATGAACTTGTAAAACTTTTTTAGAAAATAGAACGTGTTTTGTATTTTAAAAATTTTTAATGATAGATTACTTACCCCAATTGAGATACTTTCTTTGGGTTCGTCAGGTTCAGACTTGGTGCTTTCCATAGTTGCTACAAAACAGCTGTAATTTTAAAAATTAAATTTAAATTTAAAATAGAGCTTTTCTCCTTACCCTGTTGATGCATCTTGTTCTTTACAAGTTTTCATAACTTTAACAATTTCCTTTTCAACTTTTTCACCTTTTCTTTTCAAAATATGGTCCTCCTCTGTAAACTGTGTCTGTGAAATTTTACTGCAGCTTGGTGAATCATTATCAAAATTTTCCTCAACATTAGCTAAAACTTCTTGTTTTACCTGTGTTTGAGTTACAGGTGCTAAAAGTTTCGGAGTAAATTTTGGTTCTTGCGTCTGCAGCATCAAACGTTTAGTCCGATCAAAATTAGGATTGCAGTCGTTTTCACAAGAACAGCTAATGATAGCCATAGCAACTTCACGGGTAGGAATTAATCTTTTTCCTATACGTCGCAAATATGTAACCATTTGTGTAAATTCAGGCATACTTTCAGAATCATTACTATTTTGAATGAATAAATACTCAATACTTGAATTTTTAATTTCTTCTTTCGATGGTGTTACTCGATCCCAGACCATTGATGTTCCTCCAGCTGCTTGAATCAATTGTGACATATTCGCCTCCAATTCAGACGAAAGAAATATAAAGGTTTTATTCTGAAACAACTGTCTTCGCAGAGGGTTGTATTCCATTGAAATGTTTTTATTAAGAACGTCTTCTGAAAGGGGAGGCTTATAACTTTTAATATCCGGCACTGGCAAGTTTCTTTTAACATTTTCAACAAAATCGTTCCAATAATTTACATTAACAATAACTTGACCTTCTATCACAGCACATAAAACTTTACAAGTTAAGGTGATTTTTGAAACAGTTACATGAGTACAATCACTGGTCCAGTTTGATGTAAATGTCCCATTCAAAAAATTTATATCTTCTAAGAGAACTTTTCTTTGTGATGTACTTATGTTAGATGTGGCTACAACCAATTTCATCCCTTCAAAACTATAATAAATTTAAAGACTGAAAAAATAACACATTCATAACTTACGTGTATTTGCTTTGTAATATGCCAAATTGAATAAGGTCCCCATGTTTCAACTTCTTTTCAATATTTGGCTCTAGCTTAACATCATTAAGGTATGTGTTATATTTGGCTCCAGTATCAATTAATGAAACTCCATCAGCCTGCAAAACAGGAGAAAATATAACCTGTACAAAAAATGTATTGATCTATTTACTTTAACAAGCAAAATTGCATGCTTACGGCTCACAGATTGATCATTAGCAATTAATAAATCACAATCCTTTCTTCCAACAATGTACTCCTTCGTCTCTGTTAGGTAGAATACCGAACCTGTTCAAAAATAAATCTATTAAAAATATGAATGATATAATTATTACAACATTCTTACCGTTACTACTTCGTAACAAAAATAACATCTTATAAACAATTTGAGTCAAAAACTACAAATAATACAAATTCAACAAACCACCTTCAAATACATTACAGTGACCAATACGCCAAGATAATATAACATAACCAATACGCGCAACTCTAAAGTTTATCACGTGTTTGTAAGGATGCGAGGTCATCTACGCCATCTACCGCACTGCGATGTTATAGCGGTTCTCTCATAATGAACGTTTAAGAAATTTAAAAATACCGATTGCGAGAAGTCTTTAAATTTTTTTATTTTTGCCTTTTAGCATTCATTTTTCATTACATTCATTCATTTTTTGTACATAGGCTCTTATAAAAACACTAAAAAAATTAAAAATAAATTTAGTTTTCCATTAAGCGAATTCCACGTTTTAAATTAAATGGATTAAAAATTACAGGGAAGGGGGTTTATTTCGGAAAAGATAGAAAACAACAAAATTTTGATTCTATGAAAGGAATGTTTAGGAAAAATAATAAAATAATCAAAATGCGCTTTTATATTTTTATCATATAAGAGATGCTATGTGTTTTCTACCAAAAGTAAAATAAAAATGAAAAAATTTCGAATAGTTTTATTAAATTGGATGAATTTTTTTCAAAGAACTGTAAACCAAAAACATTACAGTTTTCCCTTTAGTGGATTTTGAGATGTACAAACATTCGTAACAGCTACTTTCGGTGACAGTTGACAAGCTGTATATAACTATTCTGGAAGAGAAAATTTACTTCTTTTATGACTCCCAACATTTGCTGAAATGTTTACGTAACAATTTAAAAAGATATGATATTCAGTAAAATAATGAAATTTACTCTTGGACTCATATTCAAGAATTTTATGATCTAGATTCTCAGCAAATTCCAAGAATGGCACCTAAGTTGACAAAAAAGTGCATTACTCTTCCTCCTTTTAGCCCAATGAGGGTATGTTTTGCAGCTCGTGTTTGCAGTCATTCCGTTTATGTTGGCACGCTATGCCATGTTACCTTAAATAATCTACCAGCTAACGCAGTACATACTGCTAATTTTTTAAAGAACGTAGACACTCTTCGATACATTTAATTCTGCAAAATTTAAAGATAAAAAATATAGAAGACCAATTTCTGTCAAATCCGATCATTTTGTTGAATTGGAAAAATTAAAACAATTTCTCAGCAATCTAATAATTTTAAATAAAAGTTCATTTAATCCACAATGGTTGGATAGCTAATATAAATGCATTAAAATTATTATTTGAAGATGTAACACATAATTTCAATTTTCAATTTTTATTTTCTCGAAGATTGAGCCAAGACTGTGCCGAAAACATATTTTCAATAATTAGAGCAAAAAATGACAACAATATTACACCTGTGTAATGACCCAAACTTGCCGCCGAAATAATTTAAATATTCGAAATATCCCGAACGCTCGAAAAATAAACCGCGAAATTCAAATTGGCCAACAAAATTGTGATCGTCTAGAATGTCGGTAGGACTCCTCGTTGCGTTTACACAATGCGGCAAGCGTTCTGGATGCAACGGTGAGACTTTTAGGGGAAGAGGTGTCTTCAATAAAACAATATCATAGTGGAGGATGCCTTTTTAATTAAATCAAAATAGTAAGAGCGGAGAGCTCATGCAATAAACTGGAATCGGTGAAACCTCCCCAAACCGATTCCTCAGGCATGTAAAAAAAAACAAAAGCATACACAAACAAAGAAAGCAATTAATACCACCGACATACACAACATAAGAAATCGTCCCTTTTTATAAATAAACAACATACAAAATAAAAACATAAACGAGATGTGGTATGTGATAAAAAAACACATGTTAAATAATTAGGTTGTAATGTCGAATCATCTGAAACATATCGGAGATCACACCGAAGACCTGGATAAATTTTGATTGGCAAGGCAGTACGAATGATGGACATGATTTCATCATTATTATCACTTGAAGCATGAAATAACAAGAACTATTTGTTATGATAAATTAACCGGGCTACGAACTGTTGCCTTTCCAGGCCCACGATCCAGCACTACAGTGCGCCGTAGAGGGCGGTCCGTAACTCTGCCTTAATGCCTTTTTCGAACGGTGGAGAGAACGGCACAGCAATTAGACACACATAAAAACAACAATCTCGGCCTATAAATGATGTCCCGCCTGTTATTGGCTAGGTTCCCCACCACCGAGTACAAAACAACAACAATTATAAATAGCACAATACACAGCATAATAACATACAAAAACCTTTAGGGTTATACTCACAACCGCGGAAATGGAAACACAAAATCTTGCTCTCCGCCACTGGTAAGAGCTGCAACCAGTTCCCGGGGGTGATAACTAAATGACCACATTACGCGCAGGTGGTAATTTAAATTAATCAAGGGACGATTTCTCATGTTTACAATTAGAACATACAATATCTAACCAAGGAACACGCATGCGACGAACCGGCCTATAATTACGTTCGACCGGTCGTTCCCATCGAGGTCTTCGTGTAGAATTGGGCGCCTCCGCATAACCCTTTAAACCTTGCGTCGGTCCAAATCTGGTTTAAGCGCTCCCGAGTGCGCGCTTAAGTAACGGGCCCTCCCGATACTCCGGCACTGGAAGGCACGCCCTAACGGAGCGGCTACATGACGCCACGCGGAGATTTTGACCCTTAACGACACGTAACCCGCGTCCCCTTTACAAACAACGGAAAAACCCCGCGTTTCTTCGCCCCCGCGATAAAAAACGCATGCTAACCCTTGCCGTTCCCGTACTTAACCAAAACTAACGCGCGATTAGGCCGATTCGTTATCTAACTACAGTTTCATACTACTAAATCTAACATGCTAACTAACCTACCCCACGCGCTGTAACCGTCAACAAAAACTACCAGATACGATACCCGGATTAAGAGATCCTGCACAAATTGCTCCACTAATTAAAAACCCACCCCCAAAACAACAAGACACTTTAAAATAAAATTAAAACAACCACTTTTTCTCGAAGCGTCTTCTTCGGTTCAGGGCCCGCTAGCTTCTTCCCCCACAATCCCTTCGCGGCTCCTAAACCGGTCCCGCCCTCTACTCTACTCAACTTGGCTTAAGACTCTGGCTACTTAACCCGGTGCGTGTGTCGGGTTGCCGACGGTGCAGGCGTAAATTAGAATTTTTAAATTCAGTTCACTACAGACGCCCCCAAGTGTCTTCGTCGTGGCGAGCATCATAGCGACGGACGGCACTTCTTGGTTGGTAGGTGAATTTAAACTTCTCCTCGAGCCGTATGCACCCCTTGCTTACAACCGTCGGCCGAGTTCTGACTGCTGTGTCCCGAATTGCGTCGCGGTCGATATCCGCCAATGGAAGGCCCCGGATCCACAACTCTGGGACTATCTCCTGGGACTGGATCAGGAGGGTTCACTCAACCGGCATGGTCCCACTGCCCCGACTCTGGTTCTCGGGTTTGCTCCAGTCTGGCCACCTCTGCAATTGGTTTTGCTCCCTCACGTCCGCTCACAAGGTGGGCGAGTAACTCCTCGCTCCGCTATTCTCTTCCTTCCTGCCTCTACCTATGGCAATGGTGCGCTAGAGTTACCGTTGGCAGTCCTGCGTCCTCGTCCACGTCCTTCCAGGCTACCTGCTACAAAACGGCAACCAGTATACGCACATAAAGCCAAGGAAGACGGAAGGAATTAGCTAAACCTACTAAACTACGCCCCCGTAGACACCCCTTACAAAAAGCTCACTCAATTGCATCCTGGTCACGGCACCAAATCTGTAATGACCCAAACTTGCCGCCGAAATAATTTAAATATTCGAAATATCCCGAACGCTCGAAAAATAAACCGCGAAATTCAAATTGGCCAACAAAATTGTGATCGTCTAGAATGTCGGTAGGACTCCTCGTTGCGTTTACACAATGCGGCAAGCGTTCTGGATGCAACGGTGAGACTTTTAGGGGAAGAGGTGTCTTCAATAAAACAATATCATAGTGGAGGATGCCTTTTTAATTAAATCAAAATAGTAAGAGCGGAGAGCTCATGCAATAAACTGGAATCGGTGAAACCTCCCCAAACCGATTCCTCAGGCATGTAAAAAAAAAACAAAAGCATACACAAACAAAGAAAGCAATTAATACCACCGACATACACAACATAAGAAATCGTCCCTTTTTATAAATAAACAACATACAAAATAAAAACATAAACGAGATGTGGTATGTGATAAAAAAACACATGTTAAATAATTAGGTTGTAATGTCGAATCATCTGAAACATATCGGAGATCACACCGAAGACCTGGATAAATTTTGATTGGCAAGGCAGTACGAATGATGGACATGATTTCATCATTATTATCACTTGAAGCATGAAATAACAAGAACTATTTGTTATGATAAATTAACCGGGCTACGAACTGTTGCCTTTCCAGGCCCACGATCCAGCACTACAGTGCGCCGTAGAGGGCGGTCCGTAACTCTGCCTTAATGCCTTTTTCGAACGGTGGAGAGAACGGCACAGCAATTAGACACACATAAAAACAACAATCTCGGCCTATAAATGATGTCCCGCCTGTTATTGGCTAGGTTCCCCACCACCGAGTACAAAACAACAACAATTATAAATAGCACAATACACAGCATAATAACATACAAAAACCTTTAGGGTTATACTCACAACCGCGGAAATGGAAACACAAAATCTTGCTCTCCGCCACTGGTAAGAGCTGCAACCAGTTCCCGGGGGTGATAACTAAATGACCACATTACGCGCAGGTGGTAATTTAAATTAATCAAGGGACGATTTCTCATGTTTACAATTAGAACATACAATATCTAACCAAGGAACACGCATGCGACGAACCGGCCTATAATTACGTTCGACCGGTCGTTCCCATCGAGGTCTTCGTGTAGAATTGGGCGCCTCCGCATAACCCTTTAAACCTTGCGTCGGTCCAAATCTGGTTTAAGCGCTCCCGAGTGCGCGCTTAAGTAACGGGCCCTCCCGATACTCCGGCACTGGAAGGCACGCCCTAACGGAGCGGCTACATGACGCCACGCGGAGATTTTGACCCTTAACGACACGTAACCCGCGTCCCCTTTACAAACAACGGAAAAACCCCGCGTTTCTTCGCCCCCGCGATAAAAAACGCATGCTAACCCTTGCCGTTCCCGTACTTAACCAAAACTAACGCGCGATTAGGCCGATTCGTTATCTAACTACAGTTTCATACTACTAAATCTAACATGCTAACTAACCTACCCCACGCGCTGTAACCGTCAACAAAAACTACCAGATACGATACCCGGATTAAGAGATCCTGCACAAATTGCTCCACTAATTAAAAACCCACCCCAAAACAACAAGACACTTTAAAATAAAATTAAAACAACCACTTTTTCTCGAAGCGTCTTCTTCGGTTCAGGGCCCGCTAGCTTCTTCCCCCACAATCCCTTCGCGGCTCCTAAACCGGTCCCGCCCTCTACTCTACTCAACTTGGCTTAAGACTCTGGCTACTTAACCCGGTGCGTGTGTCGGGTTGCCGACGGTGCAGGCGTAAATTAGAATTTTTAAATTCAGTTCACTACACCTGATTGTGTGAAATTTCGATGCAGTCTGCGCTCAATTATGGCTAATCAATTGCTGCAGCCGTCTGCAGATAGCAATAGTGAAATTGATGCTTCAACATTTCTCCTTCAAAAACAACATATGTTGCGGAATTGTGTTACAATCGAAATTCCACCTAAATCTGCAAATAATCGATTTGATAATAACGTCGTTGAAGATCTAGCATATGATTTGGTCGAAAAAAACTCTGAAGTTTATGTTTTGAGTTGGGTTTGTGGTAAATTACCACGTGAGAGCTGCAGAAATAGTTTATGTGGTCCTTGCAACAATTGAACCCCCTTATGCAGAAAGGGACCATTCTTATTTCGTTCACAAGGAATATTGCATGCATAAGTTCACTATCCATAGTGAACGAAATAAGGTTGGTTCATTTTTGCATAAGGGCGTTCAATTACGCTCTAGAAAATACACAAATTGAATTAAAAGAATATACGGATAGCTCAAGGCTTTTCTTTCCGAATACTTTGGCAAAACTAGCTTCAGAAATTTTAAACAATTATTTCAAAAGTTTTATTAATACATACTTGAATAATGTCAAATTTAAATTAATTCATAACTGCAAAATTAGTGTTAAAGAAAAACTTGAGAATGTTTGTGGCAATTGCATTGACTTATTTTTAAACAAGTATTTCAATGTATTTATAAAAGCGTATGTACAAAACGTGAATGAAAGCAGTGAAAAATTATTGTAAAAAGCAAAACCAAAAAAAATGAAAAAAAATTGCTCACAATTGAAACGGCATTTTGAATTTTCCCAAAAATCTTCTCCATAGCATCTCTTATATGAAGAAAATATAAAAGCGCGTTTCTATTATTTTATTAATTTTCCTAAACATTCCTTTCCATAGCATTAAAATTTTTTGTTTTCTATCTTTTCCGAAATAAATCCCCCTTCCCCGTAATTTTTTACCCTTAAGGATGTATCACCTACAGAGTCATAGCCAAAAGGGATGCAAAAGTGCAAAATATTGAATATCTATTTGTTTCTTTAGTTTAAGTATGCATATGCTCATGTACATTATAGATGAAACCGAAATATATCATAGAAACATGTTCTTCAGCGTCTATAAGTTGTAATTTATTATAATTGATAAAAAATCGTCTCTGCGAAAGACAACTTTTGGATGTGAAGTTTACCTGAATTCAACTTCTAAATGTGAAAAATACGAGAATTGCTATAACGTTGCCAAACTTCGGGTGTCCAACTCGCCATTCTCACGTGATAGGTACATTTTCCAATAATTTTTTATTAACATCTTTAAAATTAGTTACAAAAGCGTAATGAAACTTTAGCTTAGCTTTTGTTGCAACTTCGCCTATTTGTTCAGAAAATTTCAAACCTATATCATCATTTATTCTTAACTAATTAACTGAATATTTGCCTAGCAGAGACACATCTCCATAAGAACCCATTTAAATTTAATTGCTCTTTAATAAAACTCCCAAAAATTCTGAAATTTAGTAAGTGCGTTCAGAAGGGGTTTAACTTTAACTGGTATAAATTTCATATTTTTAATATCATTTTACACATATAGGTGATACATCCTTAAGAACTTCGATGAACCTAATTAATTTAACTTAAAACATACAATTCGCTATTGGCAAACTAAATTTATTTTTTTATTTCTTTTAGTGTTTTTATAAGAGCCTATGTACAAAAAGTGAATGAATATAATGAAAAATGAATGCTAAAAGGCAAAAATAAAAAAATTTAAAGACTTTTCTCACAATTAATGCGGCAATTTTAAATTTCTTAAACGTTCTTTTCGATAGCATCTTATATGACAAAACCGCTACTGCATCGCCAAGCGCTAGAAGCGCTGCTTACACGGAATCCCGTCGAGAGTGGACGTTGCGAGTATTATTAATCCAATGTATTTGCCACCATCAACTTAAAATAAACTTTCTACAACCAATAGATGTCACCATACGTTGCACTACTACCTCCTCCACTTTTAGTCGCCAACTTACAAAACTGAAATAAGAAATTTTTGGAAATGGGAAAAGGTAAGAAAACTTGTTAATTAGTTACACACAACTCAGAGATTATTATTCACACCACCTTGTAACAAACATAACATTTTATAACTAATTCACTTCAAGAAATCACTATTGTACTTCAATAGTGTTGTCAATCTTCCTGTCAGTTTTACTTAAAAATTATAACTACTTTTAAAGAAAGGTAGGAAAAACCTTTCAAGTATTTACACATATAATAAAATAACTCAGTACAGAAAACGCTTACATTACATGACTACTAAATTAGTTGTTAAAAGCGAGAATCCAAAAATGACTTAAAATTCCATCTAAATTTAAACGATTATCAGGATTACAAACAAGTAATTTACTAATTAAATCTCTAGATCCTCCAGAAACAAATTCAGGAAATGCAAAATTTGCTTTCATAATTTTTCTGTAGGTGTCATCATAAGTTTTTGATTCAAAAGGAGGATGGCCGACCAAAAATTCATAACACAATACACCAAGACTCCACAAATCGACCTTCTCGTCATGAGTGATTCCTTGCACCATTTCAGGTGGTAAATAATCAAGAGTACCGCACAAGGTTGTTCTGCGGGATGAAGGAGCATGCACCGACCATCCAAAATCGGCAATTTTAATTTCTCCTCTCGCACCTATTAAGAGATTCTCTGGTTTTATATCACGGTGAATCACTTTCTTCAAATGGCAATATTTTAATGCATCTGCAATTTGGGCAATATATTCTGCAGCACGTTTCTCCGGAAATCTTTTATTCTCAGAGCTCATCAATTCACCATAACATGTGCCTCTCGGTGCATATTCTAAAATGATGTAAACGCGAGCATCGTCATGAAAATAACCATACATTCGCAAAATATTTGGATGACGCAGATGAGTCTGAATTTCAATTTCCCTCCGAACTTGATGTTCATTGTTTGAGTTTTTTATTACATTTTTAAAAAGTACTTTAAGAGCTACAATAAATTTAGATTGCTTTTCCCTTGCTAAATATACGTTGCCAAACTTTCCCTTTCCAAGAGGTCTTCCAATATCGAAATCCTGCAAACACCAGGTTCGTTGCATTTCTTCAGAATTTTGTTCTAATTTGGCGGCTCCTTGAATTAATGTTGTAGCTTTACCTTTTTCAATATCTTTCTTTTGATGAACACTGTTAATTACCGCAGTTTTCATTAGAACTGCTTTGGTGCAATGAGCAGCAACAACTGCTGCATTACTTAATTTACTTTGAAATTTTTTGCTATCAGTCTTCTGGCATTCAGTGTTTGGAGCATTGCTGAGACACACTTTGTTTTTTTCACTATCAATCTTCTGACGACAACTTTTGCTGTCATACTTAATTCCCACACTTTTAGGTTTTTCGATTTCCTTATTTATATTAATCGGTATTCTTGAGGTTTTTTGATGAAGTGCCAATTTATTAGGAATTGTTGCTTGATTTTGTGACATTTTACTAAAGTTAGACCACTCTCTGCACTGATAATCTAGTAAGTAACCTCACTAGTATTTTTAAAATTTAAAGAATCTAACCGTTTTTCGTTCAAAAAAAACAACGGACATCGGTGGGGGAAACGAATGTTGACCCGTCAGTGTCAATGACTGTAAAAGTGTAAATTGCAACCAAAACGTGTTAAACATGAGTGTATACTGTAAATTACAAACATTTTGTAAATACAACTCTTTCCTTAATATAAATCAAAGATTTTTAAATTTAATACCTCGTTTCCGTTCTCATTATGTAAGGTTAAGTGAGCGGCAAATTTCAAATATCAACAAAGTGCACCAAAGACAATTATTTACTTTTAAGCGACCAAGTGTGGAGGATTTAAAAGTTAGCGATAATATTCCTCCCCATTATCAGTTAATTTATCGCTCCAACATGGAAACACCTTTACTTGTAGGGCAGATACTTACTATCGCTTGTGCGACAATTATATGCATCTTTACAATCATAACAGAAGATTATGACAACATGAAACTTACATTTGAAGATTGGCACAAGAAGCCAGAAGCTCCAGATGATGGTTTCTTGATTTATATCACTGCATTTTTATTTTGTGTCGTCATTATCTTAAACTTAATTTCCAAATTGCCATTTAGAATTTACAGTTCACCAGATTATCGGCATTATGCATTTATATTACATGGAAATCTTCCATTGACAAGAAAAATCCTGCAGTGCAAATTAAACGATGTTAGGAAAGTCAAGCAAACTGGAGTATCGCCTTGGAAACAATGTACGTATCAAATTAAAGATCAACAGAAGGTAATTTTGCTAGATCAACATTTTCGAAGACCTGCAGACTTAAATATTATGATTGGGGATCAGAAACCATCTGCAGAAGATTGAAGTATTATTGTTTAAAATGTATATATTATTAAGAAATAAAATAATTTTTGATTGTGAAATTTTGCACTTTATTCCCATATATTTTTTACATTCCCATCTTTTAAAATGCTTCAATACACATAAACTCTTTGAAATTTGAATGTCAATGATATGTAATGAAGGGATTAAAAAGTTTTCAGAATTCAAATCAGTCTTTGTTTAAATGTGAAAAATAAATTTCTCTTTAAATGAAGTACGTACATTCAATTTCAAAAAGTTTTTAGTAATAAATATAGAATTTTATTAATAAATATAAATCTCTAATGGTTCAATGATTTGATTTTGGAAATGATATGTGTAAATTAGATGATATGTTAAAAATAGAATTTTTGTTTCATAGGAAAAATGGCTATCGGTAATTTTAAATAATTTTAATACTTGATAAAATTTGATTTTTCAGGAAGACACTAGGAAGTCATTTTAAAATTACCTTGCCATTCAAAATAATTACAAACAGTTTTAAGGGCAGCTACTTTCAAATAAAACAAAATTCACATCGATGTAAGATAAAAGTATAGATAAATTTTTAGCTGACATGAAATGTCTATAATTTTAGCATCTTTTTAAGATATGACTCGTTTTGAAAATAGTAAAATACAACTCTGAAATTACCATTTGTCACATTTTTATTCTACTTTGTAAAGCTTAATAGGAAACTTTATAAACGATGAAATTCAATTTTATTGTCTAATGCCGATGAATTGCATGTATTCCATTTGTTGACTCCTAAAATTACATTTCGTTTTTAATTTTTAACAGAATATGTTAAGCAGAACTCACTAGTGGATTCCTAGTTTTTATATGAATGAGTAACGATCCTAACTCTAAATCTTCACTAAAACCATTTTTTAAACAAACACTTCGATAACCAGTTCTCAGACAAGTAATCTGTAATGATAAAAAATTAACAAAAATAAACCATTGAAGTTTGGTGTTTACTGGATAGGTAGCTTGGCCTATGAAATTTGCTTCACTGAACATATCTTCATCTTGAACTAGAAACCTTAGCAGGGTAAATTGTGGATTAGCAACGTCAAATTCACATATTTCATTCCAGATTGGATTAAATCCATTATCAGCTGTAAAACAATAATTGTACATTAGACAATACTTATAATTCTGAAATTACACAGGCCAACATAATTCTAGGGTTTCAATTAATTTATATTTAGTGAAGGGACCATCACATCAGGGTGTGAGTATATTTTGACCATCACAAGAATTTTAAAAATTATTGTTTATAGATTTTTTTTCTTCTATTTGCTCTTTTCTACCTAATTTATTTGAACTATAATTTATGCAATACAAATAAACTTCTGGAGATGATTTTACTTCATTCTAAGAAAAAAATTATGTTTTGCATACGTGTTTAAGATTTTTATGTGATAGATTACATTTTGAGCGCTTATGAAGGTTTATCTAACTAAAACACACAATTTTTTTAAAACTGCAGCCAAAAAAAACAAATTTTCGTAGCCTTTTGTGATATTAAGGTTTTTTATTTTGTAGAAAAATGTACTTACTAATAGTTTTAGTAGTTAACTTAACACCAGAATCAAATTCTGCTCCTATGACTTCAACTTGAACAAATGGTGTCGATGTACCTTTCTTCAATTTACTCATATGCCTTGCTCCAATTACCCTTATAAATACAGTCAATGGTTCAACACCAACCAAAGTATTTTTATCGCAAGGGTCAAATTCATCACGAAACATAAATTGGGGTTTGAGAAGGTAGCCACAATTTGCATTATCACGAAATTTTGCTTGGTTTAATTGCATCGGCTTATCTCCAGTTTGATAATTTAGTGCTACCATTTGAGATCCAGAATTCCACATGTTGATAGGATTATAATTTGATGAATCGATGCGTTGACCTTTTGGATAAACACGTGAAAATTGAATCTGCAAAATAACTAATTACGGATTTTGTTGAAAAGGTAGAGGTAACTTACTTGATGATATTTTAGGAAAAACTTATTTTCATTTTGACACATGATTTTTTCAGCTTTATTTTCTGGGAATGAAGACATTTCATAAAAAACAAAGCCCTGTTTTGCATGGTCAATGTTAAAAGTGATTGATCGGCAGTATATAATTAAATTTGACATCTCTTTAGCAATTCTACATGCTCGTTCTATTTCTTTATTTTGATTTTCTAAAACACTAGCCTTTTGTGCAGTTTCTCTCAAACTGGTGAGCCATTCAATAGCTACATCTCTAGACTGAATTGCAACTTCAAATGGTGTGCAAGCAGTCGACGTAACAATTCTTAAGACCCACTCTAATCCAGGCCTGTCTGAATTGTGAACTAAATCGACAACAGCACCATTCATATCTAAATTGCCCAGTGACATTGATTCTCCAGACTAAAAATGGGCAAATTACTTAAGAAATTTTACAATTTTTAATAATGAATTACCCCATCATCCCCAGGATCTTGCGGGTCTATTCTGTCTATTTCCATTACATAATTCGATGGAAAATAATGTTGTTTTTTTCCTCCGTAATCACCTCTCCACCAGCCCTCATCAGGTGCTTTAAATACATTTGTGATAATTGCATGTTTGCAGAATGATAATTCATCAGGTTGTTGGGCTTTATAATCATACAACGCTTTTACAGTCACCTGAAATTTTTTCCATTAAAAAAATTTAATTTTTGTAACTGTAAATTCATTACTTTTGGCGGTGAAAATGAACTTGGATCCATATATGACGGCGTTCCATTATATCCGTGTGCGTCCTCGTGCTCCTAAAGAAATATGAACTTTTTAAATTATTTTAAATTTATGTACCCATTTGGAAAGTAACTCATTATCCATGACGCATAGAAAAAAACGGGGGTTAGCGACCGATGAATTACATTTTGTTTCCTAGTTGATCTTATCTTAATTCCGTTCTAGGTGTGTTAGGGGATTTAAAAAGAATGAAAAAAGAAAATAAAGAATTCTTTAATCCTTTTAATGCATGCTTTTACTGAATAATGGGTAGTCGTGAAATGGAAGTAAAAATGTTGAAAAATCGAACAGAGAATGAACATCAAATCAAATTTTTCTATTTCATTAATTTTTATTTTTAACAAAGATAAAGGTAAAATAAATATGTAAAAATAATTTTCTTAAATGTAAAAAATTTATGCTTCATTTATACTTCGTTTTATGTTACAAGATGTAATCAGAATATAAAAATTAGCACAATACAACAAATTTTTGATTAATTTTTTTATCAAAATTGGCATTGTAAAAAAGTCAAATATTTCTTTGCCAAAAGATTAAAAATAAAAATAAACCATAAATTGAAAATTGAAATTTAAAAAAAGCTATTTGTATTATTGTACTCAATTCATTTTGTTCATTGAAACGAGAGGTAAAAAATACAAGATAAAATCATTGCGACTGGTATCTATATGTATAATGTAGCTTAACTCTCAAACAGGTTTTTTCACTAAAAAACATCTATTATAAACCCTTTAGGTACTGAAGTAGAGAGAGGGAATTAAGTTAACTTTGTAGGCGCGGAGGGGGTCAATAGGAAACATTCCAAGCAAGGGTTAAAAAACTATAAAGGGAGTTACAGACACTGATTATTGTATCCATTTTAAGAATGATTGTTTCAACGAAACAGCTTCTGTTGTGAGACGTGCTTAAAATCAATAAAATTGTGCGCAATGGATACTGTATTATTATATTTGGTAAGTTTCAAATTTTGCGTATTAATTAATTAACATCGCAATTTTTTAAGTTAACTCTGTTAATACCGCAAGCAATTACGTCCGTTAAAACAGAAACAACAGAAAAGTTCCAAATAGTAGTTACTGAAAAACTGGCGCAAAACGATACGATTGCGAAATTGGTGGATCAACAAACGGAAGTGATTAAAAAATTGTTAGATCAAAAGCAATCATACGAATATCCGGTCGTCACCAAAAAGGAAGCGGAAGTGAAGGATGATTTAAAAATTGAAAAGGAACGCGAATCGATTGAGGAATTAAAGCGCCGGTGCCAGCATTTTTTTAAATTGAACAATGAACAGAAAACGCAGGAACGAGTAGATAATTTTGGTCAGGTTGAAACGACGCAAGAATCTTTTGGACCGTTACAACGACCGCAATTTTTGCAAGTGAAGACTCAAGCACAACAACCAAGACTTCCTTTTCCGCCCGTTCGCCCTCAATTGAATAGTAATAAATTGCTTAATAACGAACAGATTCAGGGAGTAATAGAAAAGAATGTGCAAAAAATACAAAATGCCAGCGTTCAGGAAAAATCTGAACAGGTGATTTACCAAAAAATCGACGCTCAAAACCCTATCGCCTCACAAAATATTAAATACATAAAGTTGGAACCGATTTTTTGGCAGAAAACAATTTTAGGTGATGGAAGAATAGTGTATTATTGGCATAAAAGCTTGCCGAATGTTCCGCTCTATTCACTACCTCAAAATTATGAACAAATTCCCAAGGATTTGGATGTTACCCGAAACGCGGAAAATAACTTCAAGCAAAATTACGAGGGGGAATCGTCGGAGGTGAACGAAAAAACACCGGACTATGACATTAAATACCCGGATACTAAAGAATCTCTGTACGCGCATCGCTTAAAATTTGTTTTGCCAATGCCGTACACGAATTTTGACGCTCCTACGATTTTTCCGGGCCAATTTGACGCTTTTGCTTATTATCCCAGAAATTTGCAACCGTCATTTGTAAACGTGCGGGTTCCGTATCAACCGAATTTTCATATGTTGCGAACCCTGACGGTGCCAAACGACTTGAAAAATCAAAAAAAATAAAATTTATTTTTAAAATGATAAAAGAGTATTTTGATAACTTTATGTAGCCATGTTTTGAAGCCAATACTTGAACATTTTTTAAATAGAATAATCACTTAAAAATGTTGTTGCACACCGTGAAACACATTGGAGGTAAAAGAGACTACAATCTGACTATGCATTCTAAAACCAATTCTTCTTGTTAAATTCAATACCAGAAAAAAAAATAGTTTCACAAAGGCGAAAAAATTTAAAAATTATTTTTATCCCTATTTTATTAAGCAAAATGTGTGTCGTAAAATTCGCGAAATTCATGCAACAAGATTTTTATTTTGTTTTCATTTTTAAGGTATTTCATAAATAAATACAGAGGGTGTCTCCTCACTAATAGTCACTCCCAAAATTAAGTTTTAATTGAAAGTTATTTATTTGAAATTTAGTGCACATATGACTGGTGGAAGTTAGTGTGATTAAGCGAATGGTAAGAAATGTATGAAAAAAATTAATAGCTGTAATTGACCTGAAATTCACTTACAATTGAATATAAAATTATAAGGAACGTCATTATGAGCTAGCCGCAGTCTAGTACGGTTTAAAATAGCATTGTAAAAATTTGTCATTCTATTCGACGGTCCTATTATATTCAAAGCAACCACCAACAGAGGAACAAATTTTTACAATGCCATAAATTTAAACCCAACTGAACTTTGCGGTTAGCTCGTAATGACTGTCTACGGTGATCTATGGACATGAGTTTTTTCCTTTAATTTTAGAATAAAATGCAATTAAATTTCAGGTTAATTACAGCTGCATTTTTTCTATATCTGTTACCTTTTGCTCAATCATACTAACCCCCTGAAAAGTAAAATTTGACAAAATTCGGAGATATTTCTTTTCCAAAAATTCAGATTTTATATTTTCCCCCGAAAACTAACTCTAACAACAAACAATTAAGACCAGAAATTAATGGCCTTCGACTTTATACAAAATTTCAAATAAACAATATTGAATTAAAACTTCATGTTGGATGATGAGATACCCTGTGCAGCACCTATATTTATCACATCCTTGAATAGCATTAATTTTTTTCCATTAATATAATTTAATAAATACATTCGTATATTTAAGTATTATACCGTTAAATCTACAGCGTGCTATTTTCTTTCAAAACAACGTTTCCTTATATATAATTTTTAAAGAATTTTCCAATACGTTATTTATTAGCATATGATTTTGTAATAAAATAATGGCTACTCTATTTGAAATGTTATTTTCATAAACTACATACAACAAAAATTGATATTCTATATAAAAATATCAGTGGATTAAAAAGTATGATCAATAATTATTTTCATCTAGAATGACATGAAAGAGATTGGCAAGATACCAAGAATTCAACAAAAAAATAGATAAGGCTTGACCATGAAAAATAAAATATTGTCTTTTTCAGATTTAGAATTTATTAACTGCCATCACCTTGTAGCTGTCACAGTGGTCTAAAGGTGACATGATTTTATTTTTACATGACCAAGCTTTATCTATGTTTTTTTTTTAACTCACTGTATATAATTCTAGATAATAATTTTTGATCATACTACAGTCTAGCACTAGCACCATTCATGTCAAAAGTTTTTTGTTCTTTTTACTGATGAGCAAAATATCAAATTTAATAAAAAATGGCAAATTTCCAATTCAAACCTTGAAATTATGAAAATTTTTTCATCAATATTTAATTTAAAAATGAGCTGAAGAATGTGTAGTGATTATGTTTTTTTTAAATCAATTCTAGTGTTGGCTGAAATTATATATTTTTTTACTTAGATTTAAAAGGTATTACTATTATTAACAATTAATAGAAAACTGGTCGGATTAGTGCAATTATGTGTAAAAAATTACAATTTGAATAAATTGCATTATTTTATGTCAAAATTAGTTAACTCACCATTCCCATCCTCCTTACAGAATCTTCACTAACAGGATAAGCTAGTTTGACCTTGTGGTATAAAGGATGGTGTTCATAGTAACTGATTAATTCCACCAAACTTTCAAACTCGACACTTCCAATTGTATAGAGCCTTCCTTCCAGCTTAATCCGACAATGTTTAATTTTTTTATCAGCTCTGTAAAAGCTTTTCTCATTAAGTATATCATCAACAAAGAATACGAGCAATACCTAAAACTAATTGTATACGAATTAACATCATTCTCACTAGGTCGCACCAAAAATGCACCTTCACTGCGAATTCTTTTTAAAATTTCTTCAGCTTGAACTCTGGTTGTTTGCTTGTGATACCACTCTTTTCCTTCATGTTTGTTCGGCTGGGGCACCGGTTCTTGTAAAGTTATCGAAAAATCTGCAGTGATAAGGGGATGGCTTCGATAATGAGTTATTAAACTGTATAAACTATCGAAATACTTTGTGTCTGTTAAATAGTACTTGGTTTGCTGTTTATCTTGTTTTGATTTAATTCTACAGTGATTTACAGATCCATTTCTCCAAAACGACAAACAATATTCTCCAACAAACGTCACACTTGCCCGTACTAAAAATGTTCCATCACCTAAATGGCTATAAGTTCTTAAAAGTAGTTCAGCTTCTTCTCGTCCTTTTGGAAGCCGTCCATGAAACCATTTCTCACTAAAATGAAGTTCTTCATTTGGAACGTCATTTTTGGGACGGTGAAACACCATTCCATCTTCTTCTTCTTCGCCTCTTTCAGATTCCTGATCCGGTTTATAGCTGTCTGTGTAAAATAATTTGTTTTGGGTCAATAAAAAAAAATGAGGATTCCATTCCTTATCAACAGGATCTTCGAGATACATAATTCCATTTTTAACTGAATTTCTAAGATCCATTTCATTTGCTTCATTTTTAATGAGAAATGAGGCTTCATCCTGACCGTCCGGTAATTTTTTATGTTTTAAAATGATTTTTCTTCTTAACTGATAAGGAGAAGGAAGTTGCTTTTCATTTTTTTCTACTGGGGTTGTCAATAACATTTCCCCGAAAACTTCTTGCATTGCAGTTGCCATTTTTCTTTGTTGAGGTAAAGAACAATTATCTTCAATGGAAAGGATCACAGGATATTCAGAGGTGGCAAAAGCATGTTCTTTAATTGTTCGTATAACATCCATAAATTTAATTTTTGTGGTTAAAGTGTGACCATGGTAGATAAAAGGCATGCCATCAGGGCCATCCCAACAGTCCAATTCGATACATCTGCAACCCATTCTTAAACATCTAACGTAAGCTTCTACTGAAGATTCACTCGAGAACTGATCACCAGTCAAATAGCTAAAAATGTAATAATTATGGTCGGAAGTACAGCAGGTTTTTTAAGAATTACGTGTTATGTGAAGATGAAATCCAGTAATGACTGAGAGGTTTTGTCATATCTTGGTAAACTATGTCTTTTGATGGATCCCATAGGTCATTTTGTTTGGAAAATAAAAAATCTAAAAATTCTAAAGTGGTAAAATAAGGTTCTTGAACATCTCTTGACGGATCCTATTAAAATATAATATAAATTTAATGAGCAGAATTGTTTCTTGGGACAAATACCTTTAGGAAATCACAGATGTATTGGGAAACTTTTCTTTCATCATTCCCCAATTCGTCTCGTTGTTCTTGTACTAAAAAACTTTGCAACTCCTGCAATGTAACAGTTTTACCATTCTCACAATAAGAAGGAAACCTTTCAAATATGTCAGTAATACCCTAAAAAATTTAATGATATAAAAATACTAAATAACATTAAGTGCTCACATTTTCATCAAAAATTAATTTGTGATAAAGACTAGTGAAATCATCAAATCCAATTTCTAGGCGTTTTCTTGTGTCAACTTCATTAAATAATTCCCTCAATTTATTTGTAGGAATTTTACAACTTAATCTGGGCAAAAAAGCTTTCAAATCCTTTAATGAAACTCTAAAAATCACAACACAATTAACAAGAAATGGTAAATATATTTGGTAATCATACAATTCTCGAGGATTTTCCATTGCATAAAATTCACGCCTTAACCATCCTTGAACTTGAAGAGGATATGGGGCGTTAACAGTGTCTTTTACGAGATACCTAAGTCCTTTCACCCACAATTCGCATTCTTTTTCGGAAAGAGCTACAATTAAATCATTGTTAATAAATTTATTCATATCATAGTTCACGGTGCAAGGATTGCCAATATACAGGGCGTTTCAAGATTATGATGCCAAAAACATACTAGAGATAGAACAAGTATGTATATAGGTAATCAAAGAATATGAACATAATTACGAGATTAAAGCAAAATAGAAGTAACAAACTAGAGTACAGTGCAGTACAGTGGTCGCATGCAGTTCTTTCTCCGTTTGGAAAATGTAATTAGTTTACTATCTTCAAAAACATATTATGGGTCTTTTGATCTTAAAAATACGAATTGATCAAAAGAAAATTACCTCTGTCTGTGATGTATTTTTGACATTATAAGTTTGAAACATCCTGTATAATTGTGTACCAAATTCTGACTGAGCGCTTTCGAATCAATTGTTTTTAAAAAAACCTTCGAATTCTAATTTAAAAATCAAACCGAAAAATTTTTTACTTTAACAATGTCCAGTAATTATTTTACTTATCACCACATCAAACACAGTTGCAAATAAATAAGATTACTACAGTAAAACCCCTCCATAGTGGACACTCAAGGGACTGGACAAAACTGTCCACTATAGAGGGGTGTCCACTATGAGGGGTTTTACTGTACTAGCTAATTGAATTTTGACTAAAATTGTATTCAAAATTCTCTTACATATAAATTTTATAATCGATTTTTAATTTAAACTTACAGTAACAATCATCACAAAGGGCCAAAACATATAGCTTTGCAAAACTTATTTTTTTTAATGACAATCTAAAAATTAATTTATATTGATGGCAGTGGCGGCTCGTCAGAGGAGGCAAGGGAGGCTAAGCCTCCTCATGATAAAATTGAAATAAATAAATAATTACATAATCAAATTTGATTTTCATTAAAATTTCAGTATGAAATCATCAATTATTAGGTACTCAATTAAATAAATAGTAATAGTTATTTGGTAGATAATTTTCTTTCACCATACCAGAACGGCCTTATTAAAGGGGATCTTCTGTTTACAATATGGGACAAGGTTGCATGTAAGCGCCAGAAATATTGTCGAGACCGGGTCGGAGGCAATTTGCTACATTTGACTCCAAGCATCTGCTTTAACACTATATAATGAAGCGATTTTGACCTTGAACGTTAAAAAGAAATGAGATGCAATACTTGAGTTAGAAAGAATAAAACTATTGCAGTAGAGGCTACGACTCCATCCCCCACCCAAACAGGCGCCCTGGCCAGTGCGTTTTGCCGGACAAAGATCCCATTTATTCCTTAGCACTGGGTGCGACAGGTCTACTGAAATCATTGAATTCAGGTATAATATTTTGAATTTGCGGGTTTTATTGTTTCAACATGACTGACGATATAAAAGTAGAACTAAAAAATGTATTTTGTTGGCCATGCTTACTTTTTTCATCGGTGTCACAAACCGAATATACTCATTGTCAGTGGAAAACAACGGGATATCACGATTTGAAAAATTTACCGCGTTCCATTGAAAGGTCACATATCATCATTTATAGGGATACCAATCCCGCAAACGCTGGATCCCGCAAATGCGGGATCGCGCATGATTTTAACGAGATCACTTATGCGGGACTACATATGCGGGATCCGCGGGACTTCCGGGACTGAATAAAAATACAGTAAAACCTCCCAATAGCGGCCACAAAAATTTGTTGTAAAAATGACCGTTATAGGGAGGTGACCGTTATTGAGAGTGATGAATATATCTAAATAAAACATGTTGAATTTTGAAAAGAGGCCGTTTTTAGAGACGACCGTTATTCAGAGGTGGCCAAAAATAGAGGGTTTACTGTATCCGAATTTGAAAAAATATGTATGCCGAGCGCGCGTTTTCTGTCGCCCAGCAATAAAATCAGGTCAAATTTACAAGATCAAACTTTGAATACTTTATCATTTCTCTGAAAGTATTTCCAAAAGAAATCTCAATAATTTTTCTTATTTTTTTTTTTTACTAATAAATGCTACTTTTATTTTGAATTTAGTTAACTTTTATTGCATAACTAACTTCTGGTACTTAATTTTCTTAGCAACTAAAAAAAACATTGTGATAGTTTGTATTCCTTCAAATCCTGCGGATCCGCGGGATTGATGATGCCAATCCCCCAAGCTTGCGGGACTGAAGTTTTGATGCGGGATTGGTACCCCTAAATTCATCAACATGTAAATTTACGTTATTTGGTAAAGGAAATCAAAATATATCGAGGATTTTGGATACTGCTCGAACTCGCGAGATGGAGGAATTTAATATCAAAGTTACTTATTTTCATTATTAAGTAAGAGAAAATACAATTTGTAAGCCCGTATCTCATCATCCCACCCTATGCATTTCCTTCAACTCCTAATCCAGTCCTGGCAAGAAATAACTTTACACCTCCTTGATGGTTCTTGCTGGACGGTAATTTGTGATACAAAAATAAAACATCATAATTTGTTGACTAAGTAGAGTACCTATTCTTCATAAATATTAGCCTCCTCACTCGTCACTACCACGAGCCGCCACTGATTGATGGAATAACAATGGAAGTAGCTATGCAAATGTTCTCTCCATTCTTAAATTTAACCCGAAACTTAAATTTTCTTCACTTTTCTATGTAGTCATAATTTACCTCAAATTTGGACCACCATGTGCATTATTTAAACTTTAAAAAAAATAATGGAAAAGTTCTTACCTGCAACACTTAAAACCCTTAATTTAAATTCAGATCCATAAAACACTACAAAACAAGTCATGATCTCATTCTTTTTGGAATCCTCCGGCCACTTTTCAAAATCTTTCGAATTTTTGCCCAGACGGATTTCTTTGATTTCCCTTAAAAGTATAGCACCATCGTAAATAGGCTTAGAACCGACCGTTGGTCGCGACCAGACAATTTCTCTCGTTTCCCTTCTTATTGACAACGTTTTCCTTTCTGCCTTTTTCCTCCAAGAAAATTTAGTTATCAGCGTGCCCCGTTCCAACTGGCTAATTATCTGTTCCATTTCCGGAATGTATCCAGAACCGGAGGAGGAAAAGGCTCCGTTAAAAAGCCCGAACATGTTCCAATACTTAGCGCTAGAATCAATACATGTGGGTTTATTATTGTTTCAACAAAATTGATTTTAGGCGAATTTCCATGAAAGTATCTTTTTATAGCTTCGTAATTTGTTAGTCTTATCTAATAATCTATTATAAGATTTTGAGGATTTCCTGTTGCAGATACTTCAAATGGATTTGTTATCTTATCAGTTTCGTGCGTAACGAAGAAATTCCTAGAATTATGGCTTTAAGCGAGATTGAGGTATAATTGATTGATAAATAAACAGCTCTAATTTTATGGATCCAACGTATCCACTTAGGTATTCGATGCAAGGTTGAAGAAAGCGTGTAGTGTTAAAATTTTCTAGCGTCATTTAAACAGATTCTCTCTGATTTTCAAATTAGCATTCATATGTTTCCAATCTATTTAATTGCAACTTTTTTAGTGATAAAAATGCACCTGCTACTCTCAAACAATTACAGTATGGTCGCATTACTGCGAACACTGCTTATACGAATAATTCAATATTGCGACATCAAAATATGTATTATGCATTTACTATTCTGTAGTGCGAATGAATGGTACCTTTTATAATGCGAACAGCAGTGATTTCACTTGTGCTTAGACATGCAAATACTGTTTATGGAGGAAGAGCCTTGTTATGTGCAATATATTTATTGAGAAAATTCAATTAATTTTACTTCTTATTTGAAGTATACGCCGTTGTGTATAAACGTCAATACATTCGAACTTGAGTTTAAATGCTTAATTCTTGTCAATATTATATTTTAAATACAACAATAATAAGTGAATGAAAACACTTCAGGCTTGTGCATCTCAAAATTCTGTAAAATATCGAGATTATTGTTTATACTCCCTACAGTGCAAACGTTTTGCCGAACCGATCAGGTTAAAATTTATTGTGTTTGCACTAACACATAACTTGAATTTGTTTGGTACTGATAATTTTGGAAAATTTGTACTATTTACAATAAAATATTATTGTTACATTGACCCCATTTTCATTAAAAATTAAAGGATCTTTAACTTATTAAATGGCCTCGTGTCTTTGGCAAAAAGTAACACTACCGGATTCCTCAAGCATTGTTTCCTTTATTTGCTTAATCATTTAAATTCAGTGCACAACATTGGACCAATTTGAACGTAATGTACTTAATTAGCAAAACTATGTACCTATACACATTTCATCAAATCATCAAATTAATTTTAATTTTTTCTCATTCCTGAAAAGTGTTTTTTTTTAAAACTTTTTATGCTATCATTTCACAGATAATATGACCTTAACCACAAAACCCAAACGGTAAGTGGTCAGATATAATTTGCAAGGTCAGATTACATATAAGTTGAAATCGGTCAAATCATTTTACATCTTTTATCATTAGTTTTTTTAACGCTTTATCTGATAATTCGTTAAGAAAAGAAAACTTCTTATCGTATCAGTAAAGCGTGTTCAAACAAACGCATAAAAATAGTATCTCTAAGATGCTTCTTTATAGCTATTTATGTAACGAATATATAATATACACATAGATAATACATATGTATATGGTTTATAGCCGAGCAAAAGTAGAGAGCGAAACTGACAAATAAGGCGAGTCTATAAAGATCCAATTCTTCCATAATGCAAAAGATCTTTTTTACCTACAAAAATATTTACGTTTGACACATCAGAAATTCTACCTTTATTAACATTGACAGGTAGCCGTTTTACTTTGTTTATTAAACTAGTCCATAAAGAGTCGCTAAACGATATCATAAAGAGTGAATTATAATACAACCGCACATAATCATGTAGCTATTTATGCAACGAGTACGTAATATAGTACTTTACGGACGAGTTAGTTTAAGGCCGAACGAGCGTAAAGAGCGAGGTTGATAAATAGGGCGAGCCCATGAAGTCCAATTATGTGCGAGTTACAATACCAAGCTTTATGTTTTGTAATGCAAAAAAATTTGCTTTACCTACAAAAAAAAAATTTGCACATTAGAAAGATCACTTTGATATTAGTTTCGAACTTTGTTTTTCTATTATTACTATGGTTACCATTATTAACATTAACAGGCACCCATTTTTCTTTAATATTATCGGACCAGGAACCCTAACTCAGATCATAAATCGTGAATTACAATAAGTACTGATAATCGAAGATATATATATTTTTATTTTTATCATTAATTTGTACATCTTTACAATTGAAATTTGGAAAAATTACACTGTTTATAGAAACTGGACAAATTATTTTTTTCAAAAAAGAAGTAATTTTCCTTGTTATGTGCAATTCAATACAACTTCAACATTTTTAAAGTAACGGATTGCATTGTAACTGCATATCGGAGGAATAGACGATTAAATTTATGGCCCCAAGAAGGTTATTATTTTATATTTCTTTATTATGGTTACGATTAATACATTTTACACTATTTAACAGACCCTTTATTGTAGGACCATACTAATAGACGTTTACTATTTAATACCTTGCACGCCCCATTGTACATACATTCTACGCGTCACTTTTACTACCAACCTCTTTTTCTATACATTCATACAAACTTAACACTCCTCCTCAATTAATTAAATTTGAAACAGATTTAACTAATTGCTATTATTCAATTCTTAACTTAATACAAAAATATAAATGTTTTGAACAATCCAAGGGTTTTGTAAAGATATCTGAAATATTTTCATTTGTTTCTACATATTGTATTTCAATTATTTTCTTAAATACTAGATCTTTTATGAAATGGCTCCTTATGTCGATGTGCTTGCTTCTCTTGCTGTTTTCATATGATTCAATCATCGATATGGCACTTTGATTGTCTATATACAGAACACCTTTTAAATTTACTTGAAAGTCTGTGAGCAGTCCTTTTAAATAAATTAGTTCTGCAGCAGCGTTGGCAGCAGCCAAATATTCTGCTTCTGCTGTCGATATAGCTACGGAGCTTTGTTTTCGCGAGTACCACGAGATAGCACAACCACGGTAAAATATTACACAACCACTTACACTTTTGCGGTCTGTGCGATCACGAGCCCAATCCGCGTCAGAAAATCCTTCCAATGTATCATCCTTCTTTAAATTAAATTCCAGGCACTTATCCCTTGTTCCTTTTAAATACCTTAACACCCTCTTTGCTTGAGTCCATAAGCTTTGAGTTGGTTTGTCCAGGAATTGACTTAGATACGACACTGCAAAAGTAATGTCTGGTCTAGATGTTGTGGCGACAAACATGAGACCACCGATAAGTTGTCTATAAGGAATATTGATTACATTTTCATTTTCTTCATTTTGGAAATTTTTCTCCATTGGAGTTTTGGCTACTTTGCAATCGATTAATTTAAATTTCTGTAGCATTTTTGTAATATGCTTGGTTTGTCGGATTTCCAATTTATCTTTCTTTCGCTCAACTTCCATTCCTAGGAAGGTTTTAATCTCTCCGAGATCCTTTGCTTTAAACTCTTCCTTTAAGGCTATTATTGCTTTTTCGATCATATCGTCATTTCCGGTTATTAAGATGTCATCTACAAATATAAGTATCCAAATGTCGTGTCCAACATATAGACAGAAGTCATGATTTGATCTTATAAAATTGTTGGTACTCATAAATTTATCAAACCTTTCATTCCAGCATCTCGGACTTTCTTTCAATCCATATAGTCCTCTATTCAATCTCAATACTTTGTTTTTATTAACTTCTAGTCCTTCCGGTGACTTGATATACACTTCCGAATTCAGGTGTCCATTCAAAAAGGCGGTTGGAATATCTAGTTGTCGAATTTGATAACATTTTTGTATTGCGAATGTTAAAAATAATCTAACTGTAGAAATTCTTGCCACAGGTGCATAATTCGTGAAGTTCTCCTCCTTAATTTGAAAGCCCTTTGCTACAAGCCTTGCCTTTTTTATTCCATCTTCTTTTGTCTTAAAAACCCATTTAACGTCTATGGCACGTTTTCCGTATGGTAGTATAGTTTCTGTCCAGGTTTTCATCTGAGAATGTGCGTCTAGTTCTCTTCTAATGGCAACCCTCCATTCTTTATCTCTTGATACCGCTTCGCTGTATTCTTGCGGATCATCTACATCGGTTGAAAAACAGTACGCCGTATACAGCTCGTAATCATTCATACGTGATGGTTGATGAATTATTCTTCCAGACTTTGTTATTGTTTCATTCTGGTTTTCTTCGTTATTTCCATTTCTAATCGTTCCTTCTTCTTCTCCTTCAGTATCACTCGTTTCTTCTCTATTTCTATCTTCATTATTTATTACATCACTTTCTTCTCTCTCTTCTTCACAACCGTATTTATTTCCTTCGTTATTTTCATTACTTTGCTTAATGTATTTACTGTCATTTTCATCGAATCTTACATCCCTCGATATTATAATTTGGTCAGTTTCCGGGTCCCATAGTCTATAGCTTGCGCTCCCATAGCCAACCATTCTTGTGCTAATAGCACGTTTTTCCATTTTCGAAGGTGTGGGCAGTATTTTTGCCCATGCTTTACATCCAAATACTCGCAGCCTTGACAAGTCTAATTTTCCAAAATATTTTCTTGCCGGTACATTTCCAAATAGTGCTTTTGTCGGGGATCTATTTAACAAATAAGCTGCACACTGTATGGCTTCGCCCCATAAATGTTTTGGTAGATTTGATTCGATCATCATTGTCCTTGCTTTATCCTGAATTGATCTATTGTACCTCTCTGCGACCCCATTCGACTGTGGTGAATATGGTAGAGTATATTCTAGTTTTATTCCTTTGTTTCTACAAAAACTTTGTAAATCATTAGATGTATACTCACCCCCATTGTCACATCTTATTCTTTGTATTCTTATTCCTTTTTGGTTTTCTACATTCTTAATATAATGCATCAAGTTTTCTCCGGCTTCTCCTTTATGTTTCAATAAGTATATGACACAAAAATGACTGTGGTCATCAATGACGGTTTGATAGTACCTTTCATCATTCTTTGTTGATGGTTTTACCGGACCAGCAATATCGCTGTGAATTAATTCCCCAATTCTTCTTGTCCTTGGTAACTGTTGTTTTCCAAATGGTAGTCTGGTTGATTTTCCTTCCATACATTCATTACATACTTCTTTATTGACCGGTAGATTTAATTTCGTCAAACCCCATCTGTTCAAGTGTCCTAAACGTCGATGCCATAAATTTTCCTCTATGCTACTGTTTACTCTTTCATAATTTTCTGGTTCAATTCTTAATGTGTATAAACTTCCACTTAAATTTGCATAGATATTCAATCCATCTTTATATATCCTTGCACCTTCTTTGTTAAAATTCAATTTTAGATTTGCATCCATTAATTTTCTAACAGAGATTAAATTATGTGTTAATCCAGAGACGATCAATGCTGCTATATTAACATATTGATTTCCACATTTGCCTCTTAATACTCCCCTTTTGTTTGCTGTCAGGGTCTCACCATTTGCTACTTTAATTTTAATGGCATTTTCCATTTTTTCGACTGATGTCATATATTTTTCCAATTTGTCTTTGACTAAATTTTCTGTTGCGCCAGAATCAATAATAAAGTAATGATCATCTGTTAAACATTCTGTGCTTAATGCTACAAATGATAATTCCGTTGTGTTTGCTCGTTCGGTTTTATTGTCCCTTTGACCTAGATAATTTGTATAATTTCCTCTTCCTCGTCCTCGAAACTCTCGACCTCTTCCTGGTCCAGTTTCACTCCTATTTTGTTTTCCAGTATTTCTCCTGCATTGCTTAGCTTTATGCCCTTTCAAACCACAGGTATAACAGGTAAATGGAAAGGCTGTAAAAGATTTTTCTGTCTCAGTCTGTTTAACTTCCTTACCTTGTAGTTTCATCTCTTCATCAAGCAGTCTGGATTTCACAAAGTCCATTGTCAAGTTAACGCTTACAGTTTCTATTGCTGTAATAACATTTTCGTATTCTTCATTCAATGATAGAAGTAAGTGGCATATTTTATCTTCTTCTTCCATTTTACTTCCCAAATTCTCCAATTCCCTTATTAATGAGTCAAATGTTAAGAAGTGATCTTCTAATCTTTGCCCTTTATTGTGCTTCACTAGCAATAATTTTCGCTTTAATGTAAGTTTTGTGAACACACTGTTACGTTGAAAAATGTCCCGTAGCGCTTTCACCATTTCGCTTGCATATTTTGCATCCTTGATGATATCCAAGTGCTTATCTGTAACGCACTGTATGATAAGCGATTTTGCTTTTGCATCTTTACGTCGATAATCTTCTCGTTCTTTATCGGATTCCAAATCTCCATAATTTATGTCTAAAATTTCCACTACACCTTTTTCTTCTAAAATTGCTTTTATTCTGAAGATCCAATTATTAAAGTTTCCAGTACTTAATTGTGGATATTGAATAATTTGTGTTTTGGCGGTTTCCATGCTTCCAATTTTTAGGTTATCGTTTACCTTTTGTCTGCCCTAACTTTTATGTTATTTTCTTTTCTGGGCCCATAACCTTTTATATTTCTTTATTATGGTTACGATTAATACATTTTACACTATTTAACAGACCCTTTATTGTAGGACCATACTAATAGACGTTTACTATTTAATACCTTGCACGCCCCATTGTACATACATTCTACGCGTCACTTTTACTACCAACCTCTTTTTCTATACATTCATACAAACTTAACATATTATATTAAAAACAGCGTTGACAGTCGCACAAAATAAATTTACGTATTACAAAACTTTCAAATGGAAAGAAATACATCCTGTAAAAAAGGGGGAAAGCAGAGGATAAAATACAGCTGTTTGAATGAAACAAATGGTCTGGCTCAAACTATTTACTTATCTCTTTCTAAAAGAAATAAACTTTTTTCTTAAATCTATTTTTAGTGATTTCGAAGGGATGGGATTTTTAATCCGATTTGTGCATTAACAGAATTCATTAGTTTAATGGATAATCTTGATTCTACAGTGTTGATACACAGATTTATGTGTCAAATAGGTATCTACTGTGCAAATGTAACGCAAAAATAAAGTTAGATTATTATTACGGAAATAACCAATTAGATAATTGCAAAAATAAATATGTATTATGTTTCGTTACAATTAAAAAAGAAATACGTTACCTACTTCACTGTAATAATAAAAACATAACCGCAGATAAAATATATATTCACAACAATATCACATGTTAAAAAAATTAAAATTCTTGGTTTAATTTATTTAATTACGTTTATAACGTATCGTTGTGATCATTCAGGAAAATTGAGCACTAAAACGATAGCAACAGCACACACATAATTATTCACTCATGAAAATGACAGTTTCCCATGCTCACAACCAAAATTGACAGTTTCCAACCTAACTCTTCCGAGGGTCGCATGTGGCAGATTAAATAGTGGCTGATGCAATATTTGCGTTGAGGTTTTTGATAAATATTTCCAGAATAGCAAATTAGTAGCCAGTGATTTAAAAATAATCTTTAGTGCACTTAAACATGACTGAAGAAGACGCAGTAAGTAGAGTTTGCACAGGGTGTTACCATGTGGTAGATTATTTAGGTTATGCCATTTTAACAACCAATATTTTGCTAATTTATACACTTGCAATATGTATTGGTTATTTTCATACTATACGATTTTTTCTCTAAGTGAAATCACTTTATTCTGCACTTTTTCGATTCACAAAAGTAAATTTGGCAGAATGCCCTACCCATAGTTAATGCCAATTTTTTTAATTCAACAGATTTTCGATCCTTCTTTAAAGAAGAAAAAGAAAAAAAAGAAGACTGCCTTTGATATAGATGCAGCACTTTCGACTGAAACTGGCGATGGTGTGGAATCAACTGCTCTTAGCACAAATGGTGCAGAAGTCGAGAATAGAGATGATGATCTACAAGATGACAGTAACGTTGATATAGATTTAGACTTTAGTAAAAAGAAAAAGAAGAAAAAGAAACCATTCAACATGGAAGAACTCGATGGCGCATTGCCTGATACGAATAAGGAAGAGGTTGTTAATGAGACTGGTATGACTATGGATGAAGCTGCAGTCGATGACAACTTTGACTTAGAATTAGACTTCAGCAAAACAAAAAAGAAAAAGAAGAAGAAGAAGGATCTAGATGAACTTATGGCTGAAGTTGATGAAAAACAAGAGGATAAGGAAAATGGTAACTGTCTTATAAACACATTTTTCTTTATTAATAAAAAAAATATTATGATTTCAATTATTTTCGTGTAATTGAAAATACTCAAAATTATATTTGTACTAACATGCTGCCCAGCAGTTGAAAAGGTACCTGAAACTGGTAAGAATTGATTAGAACTGAAAGATTTCAAAATATACCATCTAATGAATTTTCACTTTATTTAATTTAGTTGAGGATACATCAGTGACATGGTCCGGTTCTGATCGAGATTACACATATGAGGAATTACTTACACGAGTGTTTGAAATCATGAGAGACAAAAATCCGGATATGGTTGCTGGAAAGAAACAGAAGTTCGTGATGAGACCTCCACAAGTTGTAAGAATTGGCACTAAAAAAACATCATTTGCCAACTTCACTGAAATCTGCAAAACCCTCCATCGTCAATCCAAACATCTTTTAGACTTTCTACTTGCTGAATTGGGTACAAGTGGTTCTGTAGATGGTAACAGTCAACTGATCATCAAAGGAAGATTTCAGCAGAAACAAATCGAAAATGTCTTAAGAAGGTACATTGATTTAGAAAGAAATATAAATATAAGAAACTTTTCTTCTTAGATATATCAAGGAATATGTTACATGTCACACATGTCGTTCACCTGACACCATTCTGCAAAAGGACACGAGATTGTTCTTTTTGCAATGTGAAACTTGTGGTTCTAGATGTTCCGTAGCTAGCATTAAGTCTGGTTTTCAAGTAAGATTTTTTTCATTGTTTATGGTTAGTATTGATTGCTTTTTTTATTTCAGGCTGTTACATCAAAACGTGCTGCAATTCGTGCAAAAACAGCCTAACCAATGGTCTATTAGGTTACCGCAATATTTATATGATAATTGTTATACATATAAATTTTTCATACTCTAGATAATTTTTAAAAATCAAAATGTGTAATTGTACACTTTAAACGTTGATTTTTGTTTATCCATATGTGGTGTATATAAAAAAATAGTTTTATATGTTATGTTCACTTGTACTACTAGACCAACGGTTTAATATAATCCTTTAGTTAATTTTGGGGCTTCTTACTGTCATCACCCCCAAAATAAACTTTTAATAAAAACATGGAGAAAACATTTACATAATAAATTTATTTAATAACAAAGTTAATAAACACCCTGTATATTCCTAAGGTTACTTTCCATATTTTCTTTATATTTAGTAATGTCTGGTATTATTCTAAAGAAGCTCAGCCACTTTAAAACATTCATCATGATCCAGTTATTAATTTTACTTGTACTGAAATTAATTCAATTTATTAAATGTTTCACTTTTTGAAATACTTACATTAATTTAATTTCAAAGTAACACTTGCTGGGAAGTAGACCAATTCTTCCCAACAAACTGCTGTGGTCATCAAAAGTAACTTTTGTTGCACTTCTTGCTAGGACGGTAAAACGATTTATTAAATTTCCGTGATCGTGTACAATAGCTCGAATAGTATTTAAATTTCTAAAAACATTAAGTAAAGTCTCAATTTGAAAAATGTTTTATGTTACCTTATGACCAATAATAAAGAGGATGGCATATCTCTTAATGTCTTCATAATTCGTTCAGAATGATTTTGAAGATTGTCTGTCATATGTGCCATATCCTCTTCTGATAATGCCATCATTAATTGAAAAGCATTTTTTCTCAGAGGAGATTGTGTCAATATTTCCGCAAATGTTTCATAATCTAGAATATACAGTTCAAAATGAAGCATAATAATTCTTATATTTTACCTGACACACCCAATTCTAATGAATATTTCTGCATATTTTCGTGATCTTTGTACACAATAGCTTTCCACAAGTAACTGAGAGCTATACGGTCTTTTTCAGTAATTGTTTGGTATAACCCATGATCCAGAATAACAAGTTGAGTTTTATCATTTCTTCTTTGTATTAATACTGCAAATGTTTTTGCTTTAACTGTAATTATCTTTTTTTAATTACCATTTCCTGGATGAGGATCAGCATGAATGAATCCTGACTGAAAAATCTGGTCACCGAATGCTCGAAATAATTTATAATCAATATCAACCAAAGAAAATTTATCTTTAGTCAATTCTTTAACATCGCTTATTTTGTAGCCATCAATATATTCCATCGCAAGAACTCTCTACAAAGTAGTTTTATGAAGTTGTTAATATTACCTCAATTAGCATCTTACTGAACAGGAATAATCCCAAAAGATTTTAGGTACATAAACAAAATCTAAATGTTTCAAATTTTGAGCACATTTTTCAGCATTTTTTCCTTCATTTATAAAATCTAACTCTTCTTTTAACGTATCAGATAATTCATCCATGACCCACCCTAAATTAAATTTTGGATGGACTGTACCAGCTATTTTTAAGAGAAGATTTATTGTTGCTATATCACCTGCGAAACGCTGCTGCAAATCAATATATTGAACTTTTACAGCAACCTTTTCATCATCAAACGTTGTCGCGCTAAAAACCTACAATTTAGGTCGGTAAAGTGGCAAAAGCAATTTTGACCAAACCTGAGCTAAACTAGCCGCCGCGATCGGAGTTTTATCAAAACTTTTGTACATTTCTTCCGGTTTTTTTCCAAAATCTTGCATGAATAATATATCAACCTCATCTTCTTTCCTGGTTAAACATTTATCTTGCAACTGTCTCATTGTTTTTATGTATTCAACTGGCAAAACATGATTCATACAAGCTAAACCTTGCCCAAGTTTTATGTAACAACCCCCATTTTTTAAGCATCCCTCAAAAATACGATTTGCAGATCTCTGGTGAATCCTGTTCATCATCACTGAATAATTTGGCAAGCATTCATTTAGACCAATTTGCGAAATCTGATAATCTAAAGTGATCATTAACCCAATTCTTAAGGAACTAAAATAAAATTTGTAGAGCTGTGAAATTAATGAATGCTTTTTTACCGCAAAAAACGGACGATTCCATCTATTCTTCCAACTATCGCCTCTTTTTCTGATATTAATGGAATTGTTGCTATGTAAGTACTACCACCTATGGTTCCAGCTGTAATCCATGTTCCAATTTTCCAGTATTTTCTGTAGCGATTTGAAATTTTGAGACTACTCGGACTGTAGAATTTTCTGATGATTTGATAAGTACCTTTATACATTGCTGTTTAAATTATACTGAAAAAAGATTTGTAATCAGCCCTATATATTTTTTTTTTGTTTCAATTCCTGAATTTCAAATTTAATTTTATCCTTTAAAGACGTTTGTAATAAAAGTCAAGAACTTTCAGTTAACCATAATTTAAAAACCGCTTAAGAGCAAAGAAAAAATAATGGGGACAATGGAATTTGTTTTTAACTAATTCTTCCATAATTTAAAAAACTCCTCGGGCTCCAATTCTTTCAAGGAAACACTATTTTTCCAGTTTTTTTTAATCCAGTTTTTTAATTTTAACTGATAATCGAAAATTGACGTCAATGAGACGACTGTGGAAATAAAAATGATTTAATAAGCGGCAAAAAATAAATTTTGTTTGATTGGCTAGAGCGAAGGCCAGGAAGACAAGTCCACTTTCTAATGGTCAACGACAACAAGCAATCCGAACTTGAAAGTCGAAAAAAAGTTAAGAACAAGGTTAATTATTATGAACAAACTTGGAAATGAATCGAGCTATTACAGTCTAAGCTCATAACAAACAATGAGAATGGAAATGATGGAAAAAGTTTGATAATATAAAATTAGGTCATGTAAACATTGAGTGGAACATACTTTGCTTGTTGGGTTGCTTGTTTCTGCAACATAAAACCATCAAAGATAACCTAGTAATTTACTGAATATTTTATCTAATGGTATATTTATCTGCTTATTATTGTTTGACCTACCATTAAAATAGTCAGGAAAATATTGAAACTAGTTCAGGCACTTTAATAAAATAGTTACGTATCTAACTAACACCTGCCAATGGAAGACTGTTGATTTTTACGAACAAACTTAAATTTAAAAAATAATTTATATTGGCCTTTAAATTGGCCTTGAAATAACCAGTATCGTCATTACGATCAGTTTATTTTTCTAAATTAATCAACAAATTACAGATTAATTATTGTTACTGTTGGAAGATAACAGAGGGCGTTTGAATTGATTCATGTATTCAAGAAAAAAAAAACTTATTTGCTTCTTTAAATTTTCGCTCTAAAAATTAGATGATCTGAAAGAACAAAGACCGGACGCATTTTTCAACTTAAAAAAGTTTGTTTACAGCTAGTAAAATCTACCTTTACACGTTAGTATTTCCGGTTATCAATCGTTTTTTTTTCCGAGCTTTGGTTGCGTTCACGGGTAGGGTTGCGAGGGTTGGAGGGAGGGCAACAACAAGGAACCACCGAGGACGAGCTGCCGCCGTTTAGTAGTCAGCTGGGCTGAATGTTACGTTGGCCCGGACCAAGAGTGTTATTTTTTTCGACCCGAGCACCGCCCGCCTACACAGCACAAAAATAAAATAAAAACAAGGTAAGTTCCATTTTTACATTTCTTCAAAATCAAAAATCAGCTGATTTATAAAAAAAATTCGAAATTAGCTCGCGCGAAAGTCGCGATTTGGACTACTTACTCGACGAGGTTTTTATTTAATTTTTGCTTCTTTATTCGGGACATTTTCTTTGTTCTTGATTCGAAACCGATTCAAAACAAGCGCTTGGATCGATGATGCAACCCATTGCAGGTCAAAAAAGGACGGAGAACGTCTCCCTGCGCAACTCTGGAACTGGTCGACTTTTTAAATTTTAAGATGACCAGACAGTTTGGCAGGTAAACAACAATAACACGAGTCTTGAGAGAGAGTTATGGTCATCACGATAAAAAAGAGCCTCACTAGTCATCGTGGTCGTGACCGTAACATTTTCCAAGCGAACAATAAAATTCAGATCGAGATAATTCGGGTTTTACATTTTGTACCTAATTCACCCGGAAACGATTTTTCCGTCCCGGAGCGAGTTAAAATAAATACATAATATGAGAAAAGTTCGAAGCAAAATCGATCGAGCTCTTGTGCAGCAATAGTTCTAAAATTAGTTGCAATTTCTGGGACACCGAATGCATTCACGTAGGTGCAAAAGTTGTGCATAACATGATTCATTTAATTGCTCGAATTATAATTTGCCCCCTTGATGATTGCGCAATTTTCTTGATGATTCTGTTTGCAGTGAGGAGAGCTTCCTATCCGCCAATTTGTGCAATTAGTGTAAAAATAACAGTGATTTCGAAAACATAAAGTGTGGTCGTCGCGCTAAAAGTTTTTTGATGTTGAGATATTATGCAAACTTGCAAGGCAAAGTTGCAATTTGCTGTTTGAAGGAGACATTTCGTGTCTACGTTTTATTGCAGCTGATTTTGTTGACTGCAAGTTGATCAATATTTCGATTTTTTTTATGTTGTCTATTTTATTACCTTTATCTACGATCATGATATAATATAACCATTATTGATGTGAAACCTCTACTCTAAATTGTCATTTTATCCATCGATAAATTAAAGAGAGCTTCTTATTGGTTCCCAGCCATGGGTAAAATTGACAGAAATTTTATCCATCGGTACTTCGACCAATGAAAATTAAAAATATTGGGTTTTTTATTTTACAACATTGCCACGTTGGTAACGGTTTGCATTAATTGCAACAACATAACCAAACAAACCTAAAGTAATTGACAACAAATCGTACCAAAGGGTATTAGTAGTGAAATTCGTGATTTGTGAAGCAATTTTTCGTAACCGAAAATTTTTAAATGTTGGAAGAAGAAAATGAAATGTCCTGTACGCAATAGAAAATCTTCTACCACAAAAATCACGGCACAAATATGAATGTGTTTATGAAACATTATTTAAAATGGCGAGCAGAGAAAAATACTACGTAGGGGAAACCGTACAATTATTGGACATCGCTAAGTTATTGGACAAGCTACTTTTTTATTACAGAAATAAAATTTCTGTAAAGGTTAAACTTTTTTGCTACCCTTCAAAGCGACATCTATGCTATACCTGTTCAATATTTTAATACTCGGCGAATATTTTACAGGTTTACTGGTGTGTCCAATAACTGTCCTTTTGTGTAATAATTGTTTAAAAACATTATAATATTGAACATAAATAAATCCTATAAAAATTAATCATACCATTCTTTGGCTAATACTTTAAGGATTACATCTTGTTAATTTAATTCTCTGGAATGACCTATTATGTCAAATAAAATAATATCAAAGATAGTTATTTTCTTAAGTGTCCAATAACTATCGGGTTTACCCTATTTCCTTTTCTGAAAATATTGTATTAAGTTAATTTGTGATGCTTGCAGAAAAGTATTCATGTTTTTCTTTCTGGACAATGTAAACTAACTGTCGTAGTGTCATGTTCAAAAATTAAAAATATTGAACTTAGAATTTGTTTTATTATTTTGTATGGATGATCGTAGATAAAGTATAGTATTATACTCGCAAGTAAAGGTTTTTATCCACTCAAATGATTACATGCACTCGCCTTCGGCTCGTGCAGCAAACTTCATTTTCATGGATAAAAACCTTCTTTACTTGCTCATGTAATAATATACTATTATTAAGGATGCATTTAAAATTGATTTTCTTTTTGTAAATATACAAAAGAAAATTTCATCAGGAAACAATTTTAAGCAACCATATAAGGCATATAGAAAAGTTTGCTTTAAATTAGGGTTGGCAAACCCTGCGCCCGAGGGCGCATGTGTGTGCGTAATTGGTTTTCCAAGCGCCAGTGACCTAAATTTTAGAAAAATACGAAAAATTGTCATGCCATCGTGTATTTTGATAACATAACACGTTTCTATTCTCCTCCGCCCGCAACGTCTATTAAAATTTTTCATTGCATACATGCTTTCAAAATGGTTGGCCACCCCTGCTTTAAATAGTACTTACATAAATGTAAAGCAAGTTTAGTGACTATTGCACAAAACTAGGCAACTTAAAAACGTTCTTCTCACTTACTTTACGTCACTACTGTCACTTGTTTCTCGAACACTGTCAATCGTTTTAGGTCTCACTACGATTTTTCCGCTTAGTTTTGACAAAATGAAACTTCTACAAAACCTAAGTGACTGGTAATACAACTATTGGAAAATTTTCTTGTTTCTTTCTAATGATAATATAAGTACATTTTATAAATGACTTACGTGTCAATTTTGTTCCTTTGTATATAAGTACATGTTTAAATTGATTACTAAACATGCTTGTGTCAACAAACTTCTGGTCCTTGTAAAATATTATAGTTTCACTTACAATTAGATGTTCATCAAACATTTGAAATTAAATTGGAAATTCAACATCACAAATATTATTGTTGGTTCTGTGATTGAGCCCTTTGGTAACTATATATATATATATATATATATATATATATAATATATCCCCGCGGCTCCCAAGTCCACCAAAATTTTCTTTAGTTCTTTAGAATAAACGTAGCTGTTTTGAAGAGTAACAGTTCAATTCGCTTGGGTGAAACGTAGACATATCTTTGTAAACGATTCAAAACTCTTTTATTTGAAATAAAAGGTGCAGCGGACATTATCTCTTTAAAATAGCCACAACCATCTAAATTGAATTGAATTGAATTGAATTGAGAATTTTCAAAAATAACACCAATAAGGTTCTGATTGAACGATAATTATTCGTTTTCCTACGGCAATTATATATCTTTTTGCGATAATCATACTCTTCCTGTAATAATTACATCTGGTGCAATAATCTTACCGAATATATTGCGTACAATTATTTATTATTGACCAATTTGACACGTTGTCTCAACTCCAACCTTGTTGGATATGAGTAATTTATTGTCCTTGTGCCAGTGACAATTGAATTTTAAATTGTCACTATCACTGTGACAGTTACCGAATAATAAGGTTTTCGTATTCAAATTGTAATAACGTGCGTCCAAAAAGACTGTGGTCAAGTGACCTACGGAAAAATTTCGAACGTGAACATAACCCATCTTATAAATGCCTGAACGAATTAATTAATGACACCTGCATAAGCGGAAAGGAATTATTTATTACAGTAAAATGTTGAATATTTCCACCACCTTCTTCAGAACACTATATTTTTTAATGCATTTAACACATTTGCCACAGTCGAGAATTATTTATTTCTTGAATCTAAAAAATATGACGTTTGAAACTAGACAAGTTATAACAAACGTCAATATAACCACAGACTTTTGGCGGCACGTTAGATCCTCGTAAATGCTGTTAAATAAGTGTATTGCTGAGCAAACCTCGAAATTGACCATAATTAATGAATTATACCATGTTTTTAATTGATGTTTATAATTGAAACAAATTTATGTATATGCATATTCAAAAATTATTGGCACATGGGAACTCTTTGGTCTGTTAGAGTTAAATCTAAACGAGTAAACACAAAGTGGACGTAAATAAACGTAGGGCAAGTGAGCTATAAAATTTAAGGACTTTACCAACTTAAAATTAACAGCTGATAATTATCAAATGGATGCTTTTCAAATTTTCTTTCATGATGTAGAGAAAGGGGCAAATTTCATAGCTCACATGACCCATATTCATTTATGTTTACTCTGTATAATTTTTGAAAATAATGTTTAACCTTTCAAAAAATTTTTTTATAATAATAATAATAATAATACATATGTCAATATCAAATAAACATTAATAGTTATCAGTGAAGTCATAGTGACCCCAACTGAATTTGATAATAAATATATTTAATACATATAACAATCAAATTCGTCTGATATGATTATCCTGAAGTCAAATATTTGAAATAAGATTAGCTAAACCCCACTGTGCACTCGAAAGGTGGTTACAAAATTCTAGTCATACACAGACATTGAAGACATTGTCAAAATTTGTCCAAGTTTCTGCAGATGATCTCATTGTCAGATGATGTTATTTTTTTTAAATTTAACGAAGTAACTTTATGTTTTAAATGTTCATTCCGGTAGCTTTATTTAATATAAGAATAATTTATCTATTTACTGAAATTCTGATAGTTTATTTAAGATTCAATATATATGAGGAGCCAAACTTAATTTTTTTCTTGTTATTTAAAGAATGACGCAAACATCAGCACCAACATTAAATCAAATATTAAAAAAAAAAAATCAGCGTTAGTTACTTAATATTTACTGTATTGTTTTTTATTTTTAATGGCAACAATCAGTTAATTCAGGTCAACACCTTTTCGGAAACGATTTTACGATTCTGTTATTGTTGCCGTTTAGTCTGGTAGTCATATTTTCATAATTACTATTTTTAGTTTTATCGTTCATCGCTTATCGCTCGATTTGAAAATAACATAATTTGTTTTTAGATAACAACGCAGGTCCCATTGTGATAAATAAATGATTTAAATCAATATCTCAAATACTAATTTCACATAAAGTATCAATTGTTTACAGCTATAATATTTTTTTTTATGTATTTACATCGTGATGTCACTTTTCACAGTTTAATCCTTTACTGGTATTTCGCATTGTTATTAGTGAGTAAGTTGATATTCCAACAAAGCGCTGTAAATTTTTATCAATAAAAAAATATATTTGTTGCGCAAAATAAAAACATTTAAAATTAATTGTGAATAAAAATAATTGGTATTGTGCCAAGTTGTGAAATATTTATTAAATCGCATTCCTGCTAAAAATGTAAATGGGAAGGTTAAAATCGGGCACTACCGTTACCCTTTACCCTTGCGTCGCCGTGACAACTCGACTTCCTTACCATAACGACTTCCGCAAAATTTTCAGGAAGCATCGGGAAAAGTTGTAAATTTCCATGCACTTCAATTTTTTGTTTTTAGTTGTACAGCACGCGGAGCAAAAATAACCATGAAGGGTGATGACATAATCGCCAGATATTGACATTCAATTGCATTTTTATTTTTGTTTTGTTTTTTTTTAATTTAAAGTTTGTGTAGAATATGAAAATTTGGTGCAGCAGCTGGCAACAGAAATTAATATTCCTCCTACTCGAAACAGAAGGTCACATATATTGCCAAATTATCTGCGGCACTGTTATTTATAAATTTTTACGAATTGTGTGCACAATTCGGAAAATTATCAGTTTTAATGCTCATTTGACTTTCATGATGAATACACCAGCCACATAAAATTTAATCATTGTTTGTCTGCTCGTCGCTGTAATTGAGACGACCTACAGTTTTTAGCATTTATTTAAAAATATATTTTTCGAATGAAATCTTATTGATGTTTAATTGCGAGCTCGTTGCGTTCAAATCGAGATTGTTGTGCGGTGTACCGTCGATATGCGATAATGACTGCTCGTGTAATGTCAGTGGCAAGGACGTTTTGTAAAAAACGTGCCAACTGATGCATTCTATTTTACTTTGGAATCGAATTTGTACCTTTCTGTTCGATTCAAGAAAAATTACAAAAACATAGTTAAAAGTTATTAGAACTTTATTTTTAAAGCTTCATTATTTTCCTGAACAGTTCATTTTTTCACAAACGCCTGCTTCAGTGACCACCTTTTTATACCCCCACAGAAAATATTTTTAACTGAATAATACACAGTTCAATAAATTTCTGGCCTTAATACAATTGATCATAATGATAGTATCTCACTGCTTATTTGACACTGGTTCTCTTGAAATGTATTTTTGTCTAAATATTGATGATAGATATTTCCATCCTATAAAATGAAGGGTGGCTTCGACTACAGTAAAAAAATATTCTTTAGTGATTGCCACAACTTTTCCGAATGCAGTTATTGTAACGAGTTTAAACAGAGGTATACTAGTTCTACTACAGTGCGACTAGATAATCCGGATTTGATAGTACTCGGTAACCCGGACTTGCGTTTTTAACGTCTCCGTCATTTAAAGTCTCAATTTTCCTGAACGAACCCTGTTAATCGTCGATAACGCCTCGAGCCGTGGAACTGACTAGTGAGGATGGACAATTTAAAACATTATTTCTTCTTCCAAATTCTACAGCACTTTTGCAACCTATGAATCAAAATGCCACAGACTGATGAAATTATTTTATCGGAAATATATATTTTTTCTAATAACGAAGATAACGTTGTTAAGTTATTAAAAACCATGAACTTGAAGGGTGCTGTATGTCTACGATACAATCCTTGGGAACATGTCTGCCCCGAAGTCTTGCAGAAGTGCTGACACAAGATTATGGCTCGTGTGGCAAATAACGACCCTGACGCTGAAGATGATGCTGAATATCTCGGATTATTGAGGTCGCACTGTATCATCGCTCGAAAAATAAGGCCCTAATAGTTTTATTGTGCCATACAATTATAAGGATTGCTTCAGGTATGGAAAAAGTGATAACAAAAGTTGTAACTTTTCTCAAAGATATTTTTTAAAACTTAAACAATAATGTCCCATTAACTGTCTCTTTAAATTTGCCATCATCTAAAATTATCTAAGGTCTGTGCCACCACCAGCTAGAGTACTACAGCCGCGTGTTGTTCACGTGCACTTTGAAACTTGAATTTCTATTGGTTACTATTAATTTGGGGCGTTACTCTTTCTCGCTTGCTCGCATGGGTGGGGCGAGAAGTCAAGAGTGTGTATGTGCAGCACGTGAACACTACATACCAGGGATGGCCAACAAGTCGATCGCGAAGCCAACGCGTGAACGTAACGTGCAAACGCAACAGTATGTATGCAGTTATGGCTCGACTCGTAGAACGCCTATGACAACAAGTCGATCCCGACACATTTTTAAGATAAAAAGTAGAACTTATGTACACAAAAGTTAGCCACCCCTGCTACATAAGATGGTGGAATAAGGATTAGTAAAATTTTCATTACCCCAGTGAAATTATCTTTTCCCATGATACCTTCCAATAATTTAATATCAGTCCGCTACTGATCTCATCTATAAAAAAATCAAAAGAACGCTTGCCTTTACAAGAAAAACCACTATCTTATTTTCACGTTTTTAAGCATTTTTAATAATTTTAGTGGCACAAGAAACTTGTTCCAGTACCCTGAAAGATAGAAGACGGAGGCAGATAATGATAAAAAAAACTCGTTTAAATTGGTGAGGGATCATTTGCTCTTTTTATTCATTGTGGTTCTGCGAATTTAACTAAGCCAACTTGTTGCTCAACTTTTTTGGCTATCCGCAAACAATACGTAAAGTCTATTATTAATACAGCACAATCTCAAAATTTTAATTTAAAAAAATTATGTACTAAAAAAGACTAATACTCAATACCTTTTGTTACCGGAATAGAATGTATCTATGCATGCATCACGACTGCTAATGTATACTTATTTAATTAAAATAAACCTCTCACTTACAGCATGTTGCAAGCACGACATGGATGCGTGCACTTTATGGTAGTCGTTATTTTTCTCAATTTTTTATTCAATTGAAAAAGTGAAATGATACAAATTCTGAACTTTAACTGTAGCAAAAATATGCACAAAGAAAAAATTATTAGTAATACTTGCCAATTGTTGCGCAATTATGAGAAAATACACTTTTATAAAAGTGACGCTTCCAAAAATTCGTTTCTTATGTGGCTGGTTAACATTTTCTGACTAAAGGCTAAATTTAAAACAATGTGTAAGATTATAATATTAAGTGCTGATTATTGTTCTCGACTTTGCATTTCATAATAAACAAAATGTAGTACAAGGTGTAATTTATGATGAAAATTGTTATAACTTGGATACGTATAGGTAGTGGGTGAACAAAATGTTTGCATTTTTTTTAGTTTAACATTTTTTCATTACCCAATTTACGAGTTTGTTTGTTTAAAAATGTTGTGCTTGTACTTTCGTAATAATACATCAAAGAAAGTAAATGTAAATTTATGGATTAAAACCACTATGTACTTAATACTTTTAAATTCAATATATTTTAAATAAACATTAAAACTGTTTTCGGAATGTATACTACACTACCTATGTAGGGGAAAGTTTACTAAGATGACTTTAATTAGGTGTTCATAATATTTTTCTGCTCGTGATTTTAACCCAATGCCTTCAATCACCATTAAATCCTTATAGTTTTCCCTCTAACTGCCAAGTACTTTTTTTATAAATTCAAAAGTTACCATTATATTTTCACTAAGAAAAAGGTAAGATATTGATATTAGTCTTTTGGTCAATTTTCTTGTAAAAAATTTATAAATAAATAACATTGAGAAGTTTGACAAATTTACTCTGTCGCTCTTTTTATGCAATAATATCGTTATTGATTCGTTCCAATTGTTCGGTATCCGTTTTTCTTTTACAATATTACAATAATATTGAAATGGTTCTTACTTATTAACGAGTGAAAATCGAACACATATCCATCAACATAAATTTTTTACAAAAACTCATTTTCTTCCACTCGCTTCAGTTTTGCACAGTTTAAGAAAAACATTAAATTATGATATGAAAGCTTCCCCACATTCACTTACGGCGTTATTTTACAACATGGACAGTTTGCAACAAACGCCTGACAAAACATTTTGTAATCACAGAAACGGCGATCACTTCCGTTTTTACTTTATCACGCCAGAGCGGAAAGAAAGTGATCCGATACGTATTAAAAAATATTCGTCTTCCCCTAGTACAAGTTATTTTGGTTGTTATTATCGAATTATAACGTTGCCCCATAAAGTTAAATGCTTCATTGTTTAACTTTTACTGTTTTTATTTTTGTGCATTTATGTTTTATTTAGCTTTTTGGAAAATAAATGTTATATACTTACAATAAAATAAAAAAATCTGATTGTTTTACATCAAGAATTTTTCAATTTCAAATTTTTCTTTGCAAGCACACGAAGACATTAATGTGTCAGCTTGTAATCGGTGTAACTTTTTTTCGAAAAAATGATAATCGCAAGCTCTAACTTGATTGACCAAGTGGTTTTTATGACAGGACAGAGAAACACATTAAAGTTTTGGATATTTTTTTATTATTGATTGTGGCGCGACAATGAAACTCTTTATGAAAACAGAACCAATCATTGCTACAACGCCTGGTTTGCCCTTAGAATTAAAAGGATGTCATCCAGTTAGTGGCATCAAACTACGGCTACCGATGTGGCATTTCAATTAAAAATTTAATTAACAAAATATAGTCGATTTTTTTTTGTTCTTATGATAGGATCGCATTTTGTGCAAGAATAATCTACGAAAAAACGAGTCATTCCGTAGATACATCCATTTACGGCCGGTTTTCGTAGATAGGTACTATTAATCCAGTAAATTCTAAAATTTGTGCTTTTTACAAACAAAATCGGTGAAGATGTGTGATAATGATAATGAAATTGAGAAACAGGCCCATAAGAGTCGAAAACAAGATATTGTCCGTAAAATCAGCAAAAACGTACGAAAAATTTTACTCTCAATTTATGAATTGCAGGGACAGAAATTAGGTTCAAAGCTTTTCAGAAAATCTATTAATTGTTTTCCGTTTTCTTTTTAATAATGTTTTCATAATATTTAATATTTAATAGATTTTGAAAATGAAGTGATTGGTTTTTAATATTATGACTGACCGTAGAAAAAATAGTGTATGAAACTCGTTCATTAAATGCTCGTTGCATAATATACTATTTAAACACTTAATAATTTCAGAACGTAAATTCGATTATAATATTTTATCAAAAAGTTAATAGTTTTTGTGTGACAACTAAATGTAAAGTAAGCCAAATTTTAGGAAGTCACAAAAGTATTGAAACTGAAAGTGAAATGCTTTGCACTATTGACTGGCATAAGTGGAGGTTTTGCTTCTGATATTATAGGTGACTATGTTTATCCCGTGAGATTGAAGGAAACAGAATTAACTTAAGTGTAGCTTAACTAAGTCAATGCAGCTAACAGCTGATGCTGAATGTTAGTATTCGAGGGAATCCTTGAATAGTGCTTGAATAGTGCTTAACCCTTTCTTCCCCAGTGATGCCAAATGGAGTCACAGCTATTTAACAAGACCCTGTTTGTTTGAAATTTTAAACTAGGTAGGTTTGTGTACATTACAATGCTGAATGAGGATAACACATGGCGTATAGTGATTAGAGTCGACTTTTCGATTGTGTTTATATAAAAAAACATTAGTTGAATGCTTTGCATGCAAGAACTTGTGAAACGTGCATTAATTAATTTGGGCACGAAAGGGTTAATGCTATGAGACTGTCAGAAACAATTAATAAATTCTACTAATGTAAAGGTATGTCAGAATAACTATTATTATTAGGTTTTGTTCAACTAACCTTGCAGATAAATAGGTATCCGGGTTTATCAGCACGGAATATGCATAAATTATTGCCCTAAATATTAAAAAAAATCATTCAGCCGCTAGCTCGTAGCGTTAACTCCACGCTAACTCAGCACATGCATTCACGATATTCGCAAATATCTTTGACTAATTTGTTCCCATGGCAATTACACTAATACCCAGGTTTACGTTGCCGCGATTTACGTTGATTCGCCATAACGCGCAGGCGCACTGTATCGTGCGCCTGCGCGGTAATTTTCTTCAGTCGCTCTTGCGCTCTAATTGCAACTTAATTTATTTTATTTTTTTAAATATTTTTACATAATACAAAATTAAAACAGTATTTTACTATTAAATACTGTTTTTAACCTTATAGCATTTGTATTCTTTTTTATTTAAAATACCTCATAAGACAATTTAAAAAACGTAGTTGACCCCGTTTTACGTTTGATTCGCTTAACGTTTTTTTTTACCACGCATTAATCGCGTAAACCGGGGTATTACTGTATATAATTTTGCTAGGACTGACACTATACCGGGTCTTTTTTAATTTAAAGAAAATATATCAATCAATCAATGTATGCAACCAATCGTACTTTCACATCAATTTATTTTAGGTTACGTATTTAAAAATTGTAATGGCAAGACGTTAGAACAGCAGAACGATTTATTTAGAAGAAAAATTACAATATATTTTCTAAACAATACGCTAAACAATTGTAAACTCAATGCTCAGCATTTCTTAAATAAATGAGATTTAATTCATTATTGTTACAACACAGGCAAATGGTATCGATCTGCCGGGATAGTCAATAGAAAATAAATTTTTGACTATTGTTATTTTTATACCAATTCACAATATTAATTTTTTCTTCTTTTGAATACATATTAATAACTAAATTGAAAACTTAGACTTCAACAACCAATTTTTTTAATTTCTAAATTGGCATAAATGGCAAATTATTTGCAATAGATTGCTAGAATATACACTACTTTTTTTTGAACATAGGGATATTTACATTGTATGTTCCATATTACAAAAAAGAGGCGGTAGCCTATATTAATAAGTGACCACTTCTTCTTTGTCGAATAGCGCGTGTGCCGGCGTTATGACCGTATCTTATGCTACTTTCATGGGACAAGATACATCGCAATAAAGATTCCTCTCCCTTCTGCATAAGAAACCCATTTTTTGAGAAGAATGTGTTTGGATACTTGGTGTGGTCAACACATCCCAGCGAAAACAACGATACTACTTTCGAACGACGGTAGACTAATGGAAAAATTTCTGCAAGAGTCGGGGACGAACTTGTAAAATAAACTTTAAATATTGCCTGACAGGGTTAATTTTAAATTAATTTTATAATAATCTACTTCAAGATCGTATTAATACTCGCGTGGCTCGTAGTTCCTTCAATAACGGCAAAACATTATTATGTAAGCAAAAAGAGTTCATGGTTTAATAAATTAAATAAATCCAATCTGACTACCTACAAACAAATTAACTCATAAATAAATTGCAACTGTTCGGCATCATTTCTCATAGTTTTATTGCGATACGGCAAAGTGCAGTTTCTTTGCTGCAAAAAATTTACAGAAATACATCCGTTCGACGATAAAAATAACGGACTCGATCTGCAGCCAGCGATTTGTACAGGCAACGAGTTGTGAATTTTCGGACATCACGGTGAATGAACGTGACCGTTGACGCAAAACTCATCCGACTTCAAACATACGTCCCAATTCTCCCAATTTCTTTCGGTAATCTCCAAGATGGGAGAATTGGGACCAAAATAGAGAAAACAGGCTCCCACGTTTAAAAACAGTAGGCACTTAATAATTGCGTCGCATTAAGTAATTATCGGAGACGGTAAGTCTGCAATTTTTCATTGTTTGCAATATCAACAGGTGATTGTGTTTACTAGCGCACGCGCGCGCGGATAAAAAAAAAATTCGCATACATATATGACTAATGTTTTTAAAGGCGAGTGGGATTTTAGTTCGGCCAATACGCGTGCAGAATAAAGTCGCAATTTGAACTACACGTGCCAAACATTTAGTGTATCTCACATAATTTAATTCAAACGCAAATACTTGTGTACTTAGGAATTCTTGTACAACTCTGGTGTAAAAGGTAGGATTTTTTTTTGGGCGTTGTAAATTTCATGCTCGGACATGATAATCCATTTAAAGCGCATCTTTTCAAAAATTGTTTACTCAAACTGGAATTAATTTTGTTTTGAAGACATCGTTGATAAGAAGATGTTTAATAATAACCTGCAGTTAAAAAAAGAACCAAACCTACGCGCTTCGGAACGTTATCAATATTTTGAACAATTTTTCTATTAGTTGCGGCTATTGTTGGAAATTTTACGATGCCAATTTTCAAACCCACACTTTGATAATATCTCAAACAGTTTTTGTAACGCAATTGAGCCAATACGTTGACGTTATTGCAACAGCTTATCTTGTTTATATTTTAAATGTACATAAAACTTTTACGTAATGTAAAGTTTAGAGCTTTTTAAGTGGACAAGTTCGTTCTTGTACGCGAAATGGGGTGCTTTATACACTCCAAAGTACGGGGTGTCCCATCATTTGTGGGCACCCCCAAAATTCTGCTATAATTGAAAGTTATTTATTTGAGATTTGGTGCACGACTCTGGTACATATAAGGTTAGAAATTTCCAGTTTTAAATGTTAATTCTCGGTGTTAGTTTTCAGGAAAAAATATCTCCTAATTTCGTCAAATTTCACTTTTGAGGCAAAGGTATCGAAGATTGTCAAAAAAATTCAAAAAGCTGTAATTAGTCTCAAATTCTCTTATATTGGAATCTTATGAGTAAAAGTAATGTAAACAGAGTTGTTGCTACCTAGCCGCAAAGGTAAGTACGATTTAAATTTATGGCATTGTAAAAACTGGTTCTTCTGTCGCTGCTTGCTTTGGATAATAGGGCCGTCGAACAGGGTAACGAGATTCTACAATACCATAAATTTAAATCGTACTTACCTTTGCGGCTAGGTAGTAACGACTGTTTAGTCATATATCATTACTTGTGCTTTTAAAATTCTAATATAAGGGAATTTTAGACTAATTACAGATATTTCTTACTTTGGTTACCTTTGTCTCAATCATGCTGATGCTGAAAAGTGAAATTCGGCGAAATTGTGAGATATTATTTTTATAAAAAATCAGTTTTTATTTTTTTCTCGAAAACTAACTCCGACAATTAACATTTAAAAATGGAAATTTCTAGCCTTATACCAGAGTCATACGTGCACCAAATTTCAAATAAATAACTTTCAATTAAAGCTTAATTTTGACGGTGCTTACAAGTGATGGGACACCTTTACAAATGGCTACCTTGACTTACGCGAACTCGTAGTTACGCGCGACCCAACTTAAACCCAACCCAAGCTCTCATCACCCGCTTGTGGCTGATTCGGCTAAAACCTGATTGATTTGTCAATTTTGCTAGGCTTTATCGCCTATCAAGGTATGACTATAATTGCATTTAGAATGAATCACGTCTTGTCGGAATGTGAAGCATAATTTAGCTTTTACTAAGAAATGCACATTACTTAAAAGCAATTAGGTGTTAAATCTTGCTATGAGGCACACAATTATTAATTCTTGTTTTGAAATTGTAGCAAATTTTCAGTATCTATTAATTCTTGAGGAAAATCCTTGAAATGGACTAGAAACATCAAATTAATAAAACGGCATGCATAATTCATACTAAAATATAAAATTGAAATGAGTTCTACTATGAACCACATGAATAAAATGTAATTACAGTAGAATTCGCTTATAACGGTTTCAGTTATAGCGAATCACCGGTTATAACGAACTTCATTCCAAGTCCCGACATTTTCCCTATGCCTATAATAATGTAAAAATTCATCGGTTATAACGAACTTCGCATATAAAGAACCGATTTTGACGGCCCCTTGAGGTCCGTTATAACCGAAGTCGACTGTATTTTAAATTACCAGCCTTTGGAAATAATTATGACCCGTTTACCTTCCTTAATTTTTCATGAAGATTTTCAATTAATATTTAACGAAAAATTGTATTAGTAGTCGATAATATAATTTACCTTTTTCTTGGTATAAATGAATATTTAATAAAAGCCATTGAACTTAATCCGATTTACGAATGCGTGACTCATAGTTCTCTTACCGCTCTAATGTGCTTATAAATGAAAAATGATATCCATTTCGATACAGATGTTCATTATAACATCACTAAATTGACCAATGGCAGCACAATATTTTATTTGGTAACCATGTCAACATGAATAATTGTTTGTTGATAGCTGAGATCGCAACCAATGTTTGATTAATATGTTTTTTAAATTAAATGATAACCTACAGAAAAAATAGTGCATTCAACTCGTACATAATGACTATTTATTCGCTGGAATGAATGTAGTAGGTACATCATTATCATCATTGGACAAATTAAATGAGACATGGCGTTCGAGCGCTCGCAGGCGGTTTTGCAAGGGTGTTTGTAGAGTTGTCTACAAATTCGAAGCCAGTACTAAACATAATTGTAAGGGGCCCTGCAAAAATTAAAAAAATTAACGAAACAATTCAAACGGTAGGCGCGTTAAATACCTTCAGGAAACTTAGCGTAAAAGTAGAAATTTCCCAACAGGACAAAGACAAGCTCAAGTTTATTATTAAATAGGATTTAAAATAATAGTAAACGATTGTTGCAATCTATTGCTTAAAAAATTATTAAATCAATAAAAATTCAACATCACTTTCTTTTTTTAGTCACCTTTAAGTAAATATGTATGTTAACAAAATTTTTAATTCAATAATAAATTTTATTAACAAAACGAAGGATTTTTTTTACGAAATGATGTGAAATTAAATTTAAAAATTACCGTTTTTGGATTTTTTTCAAAACGCTTACTTTCTTTGCCTAACTTAAATTTCTGGATTTCAACAATATTTCAGATCGGTCGTGAAAACATCTGGGAGCCCTACTTTACCTGGCTACCCGAATTGAAGACCTGAGAATGAAAAGTGAACAAAGACCATAAATCCTAACTTGACAGGAGAGACAGAATTTAGTCGCTTGTCACCCTTACCCGTTATCTCTGTACAGTTTGGATTTAACAAATACCTCTCTGTTAGTCAATAGAATAAGCGAATTTGTATACAGTTTTCATTTTAAACGATGCAGCTCCTTTTGATACGTTGAAAACTGGTCAAAACCTAAAATCGGAAAAAATGGATTTATTCACTTTTCATTCTCATACTAAGTTTATATTGTTTCTGCATTGTTTTGTTTGTAGTGTAATGAGTAAAAATTTAATTAATTAACCGACGAGCGACGAGCGTTTTGTTTTTTATTGCAATTTATATTTAAAATGTTCCTTTGAACAGTTTCGTGTTAATATCTTATAATTTAATTGGATTAATAGGAGTAAGTATGGTTGATTTTCTAAGGGGAAGAACTAAAAAAGATACTAATCTAGTTGCAGTAATCTAATTAATTGAAACTTAATTATCAGTACCGTTATTGCCTGAATGAACTGATACATAGGTAGAACTTAAGATTAACGTAGTAAAAATGGCAATAAAAATGGGGGCAATTTGAAATAAGGTTATCGCAATGATACTTTGAATTGTCTCTCCTTCTAAACATTATACCGTTAGAATTAATATCTAGTATAGGAAAACCTCGCTTAACGCTGTTTCAGTAATACGCGGTAGTATTGGGATTCTCCGAAATCGCACACGATTTTGTTGCTTTGATACTCGTTCGAAGTCTTACGACCGTTTTGATATCATTATCATTATCATATTTTCTGTGTCACACTTGATTTACGATCGGAGATGACCTCATTTAACGCTGTTTCGTTTAGCGCTGGAACTTATTGTAACGTATCCTCCGCGCTAAGCGGGGTCGTACTGTACCTTTGTTGGGAAAAATAAAGTCAGATATAATATAAAACAATAATTCCTTTCACAATATAAATAAAATAAATCGAATTACCTAACACAAATTTTTAATGATAAAAGTAGTTTTTAGGTTTAAATTTTTTTACAATTAAAAAACTGACCCAAAATTTTAATAAGAACTAAATTTTAAGTAATTTTTTGATACAACTGTACTCATTTTGTGTGCTTCATTTCACTGTTAATTTTTAAATTGTCGCGATATTTACTAAACTTTCTTACCATTTTTAACATTTGCGAGTAGATTGGCACAACTCAAAAATTGTCAATTTTGAAATTATTGCATCAATATACTCAGGAAGATACATTCCTTTTACACAAAGAATGGCGTTTCCGTAGTTATAGTGGTTTTCAAGATATAGCGCCACTGCCATTGACTTATACCATATTTCTCATGGTAGCATTTATTTTAAAACCCAATTATCTCAAATTGAAATTTTAAGTTGTGCCAGTCTTCTCGCAAATGAGCGAAATGTAGAGTTGAAATAAATAATGTGCTAAGTGCCTTTTACATAGTTTGGAGATAAAGCGCAATCTTTTTTTAAATCTACGACAAAAGCACGACAGTGACTTTTAAAAATTTAATTTTCCATGTTCTAATCCCAGTGCCTGTAACTGCATTATATGGCGATAGCACACTGCACATTTATAGTGCACTAATTCAAATTTAGATTTTTTATGCGGTAGATAAGTAAATTACACAGAAAACCGCATAAAAAAATTTGCATAAAATAAGACATTGGTAAAATAGTGATAGGTAAGTACCATACTTCCCTAAAACCGCATAAAGCCAAAGCAACGAATCAAAAAATAAACGAGAATCGCATAAAAACTGTATTTATTTCAACTCTACAAATATGTCTTTGCGAAGCTTGTTCACTTACTAGTCGAGCACGTCTTTTTTCTTATACAGTGCTTTCGTAAAGTAGGTAACGGATAAATTCGATAAAACATTTTAGAAGTGTTTTCACAGAAAATCCTCGGATCCGTCAAACCTTAGTTTTTAAAATTGTATCTTTCTTGATATTTATAATTTTACGATCGTTTTTTGTTCACGAATTTGGATGCAGCACATTTTTCTGAGTCAAATTTGTATGACCTTGAAGAGGAAAGTTTTAGAAATAATCGGTCCTAAAATTTCATAAATGTCTGGTAAAATTATTAGAGTAGACCTATAATATCACCAAGGAAACAAAAGACGGTTTTGACATCAACAAAATTTATTGCAAAAAACGCTCGAATCTGTCAAATTCTATTTTTAGTGGCGCATTTTTTAAAATATGGTTGGTACAAACAGAGTAATTTCAAGAAAAACAAAGAAAACGTTTTAACTATTTCAAAATACTAAATTTAAAGTTATGATTAAATTTAAAAAACAACTAAATTGAAATAATGTTCAAATTGTTCAGTGTTGATTTTCTGACAGTACGATGAATAAATTCTTTTTGAACATTATTAATAACTTTAGCAGGTATACATCATATCTAGTGGCGAATTCTTGCCTTAAATTTTCTAAATTCTCCGACCTACTAATGTACACTTAAGTATCCCCACAAAAAGTAACTGAGGGTGTCAAATTTGGCGATTCCTCTTTTGTTTCCAGCGTTTCCTTGATGATATTATTATTGGTCTACTCTAATAATTTTACCATACATTTTTAAAACTTTAGGGCTGATTATTTTGAAAACTTTCTTCTTCGATGTCATACGAATTTGCCGTACTCAGAAAAATATTCTGTACCCAAATTCGTGAAAAAAATATGGGGTGCCATTTAAAAAAATTGTTGATGACGTCATACTGCGAAAACAAAAGACTATCGTAAAATTATAAATATGAAAAAGAAGCAATTTGAAAAATTAAGGTTGACGGGTCCGAGGATTTTCTGTGAAAATTATTCTAAAATGTTTTATCGAATTTATCCGTTACCTACTTTACGAAAGCACTGTATATATCTCGTGCTGACTTGACTTGTTTTCTGAACAAACATGCAGCAAGAGAGCTGATGCAATATTGTAGGCAACGTTCTGTCTGTAGGTTCGAACTAATTTGAATCTGTTCGACGTAAATGTCGTTATCAATCATAATTTCTACGTCGTTTGTGACGAATTTTTTTCGTGCACTTTCCGGTCGACTCGAGCGATAGAAGCAAACTTTGTACCCATTTTGTGCAATTACAAGCAAATAAATTACGACCAGGAAATGAAAACAAAAAGAATCAATCTAAGTCGCGCTTTTTTGTTGCATTGTAATTGATACCGCAACAAACGGTTGTTTCAAGAATTGCAGTAATAAATTTTAATTTTTCGAGGTTTCGAGGAATGGAAAAGAGTTGAGAACTATATCAGCTTAACTTCCACTATTATGCATAAATTACCAAGTGACATGTAGCCAACTTTATAGAAGAGCCAAATTTAAGTTTATAATATGTTATAAAATAATTTTGTAAGATCGGGAAAAATATTTTAAATCAAAACATGACAAATTTACAAAGTACAAAAAACAGTTTAAAAAAAGGCCAGATCCCAAGTGATCAATTTTTTTATCGTTTGGTCGCCGCAACCAAATACAAAATATCTAAGCGACAAAAAAATTATCAGAAGAGTAGGGACTAATCGACGCTGATTTTCTTTTGGATTGCAATGATGTATATGACTCAATATCGGCCAAATTGTCGCTTGGTAATTTTTTCCTTTCCACTGTCGATATGCAAGTGTTCACGATTTTAAAGATAATTAGTATGAAAAAGAATAAAACCAAAACAATTATTTGTAATTGAAACAATTGGTTGTGATTTTATAAATAGTACTACAATTATCGGATACGAATAGTACATACATCAAAATATCAAATTTTTGCTTCGTAACAAAACTTGCGACCATTTCTTGATATCTATGGGGAAGTATCGGTTCATATCTCTCTAAGTATTATTCCGCTAGATTTAGATTATTGTCTGCCTTGGCCTGTAGAACGTATTAAGATATCATACAGTTTCAAACATGACTCACGAGGAAACTAATTGTTTTGACATCAAGTGTCAACGTCAAGTTGCAATTGAATCGTTCGTTTCAAAAACAACATAAGTCAATAAAATTGCAAAATGACTTCGTTGCGAGAATCGTTTATTTGGAGGTCGTTACACGTTCGGTGGTTAAGGTGGGTTTCGCAGGTCTAGAAGTGAGGTTAGAATTATTGAATTTTCAATCCAAGTTAATTTAAAATGTACAGTGCAGATAAGCTTCAAAAGGTAGAAATCGCAAACCACTGGCATGAAGGTATGATGACATATACTTTTCAGAATTTATTATGTTATATTAAAATATTTTCAAGCGATTTTGCTCATTACCAAAAAAATTCTCAAGGCATTGGTTTGCGATTTCTACCTTTTGAAGCTTATCTGCACTGTACATTTTAAATTAACTTGGATTGAAAATTCAATAATTCTAACCTCACTTCTAGACCTGCGAAACCCACCTTAAAACCACAGATTTCACCCGATTCCCTAAGTAAAATGCAGGCGCAGATTTAGGACATTCACTGTTGAAATAAAGTAGGTAGTTCATTTTATTTAGTTTTTTCGCCGCCTGAAAATTTTTGTTTTCTTGACTTAAGTTGTTTTTGAAACGAATGATTCAATTATAGTCAACACCAACTACATTTATATCTGAACCCCATCATAAAATAAACCGATTACCCTTCACTAGTCCTCACAATGCTTTACGAGCTTGTGGTGATTGTGTCATAAATCTTACTTGCAATAGGCGCGCTTTAAACTTGTGGAGTTTGATGGTCCCTTCTCAAAATTTTATAATGAATTTTACCTGCGTATAGAACTTACATTATAGTCGTTATAAAAAAACATTTGATGTTGAAGGAAATGTTAACGACTTTAGAATAGTGCTATAAAACAATGGAGGCAGTTAACTGCATGGATGAAGAGATTTTCAGTAAACACAGTAGTTTGCGATCCATATAAACAAACATGTCGAGTGCAATACACCTGTGACGTTGTTCATTTATAACCACGTTTCCCAAATGGTGAGTCGGTCTTATCCACAGCAGAAGACGTATTGATCAAATGGACCGAGTGAAAAAAAGAGACTTTCATAACACTTACACAATATTTTTCATATCGAAATGTAAGAAATTTGGTTAGCGATTTCAGAAATTAAAATATTGTTAACTGTTTATTTTGACAATTCACAATCTATTTGGTTTTCAGTAAAATAGATAAAAAAGTGTTACTTTCTTTACGATTTGTTTTATAAGAAATTGTGTTCCTTTCATGGCGATTTTTCGAATGAGAATAATGCGTTTGAACTTGTCGAAACTAGTTTAGGACAATTTACCTGCATTCCTGAATACCCATGCTCCCTACATTCTTGGAAATTCATACTCGGTTGAAACATTTGTCAACCATAAAAATAAAATAATCTAAGTACTTTTAAAAAATATTTTTGATTTCAATTAATCGGCGATTATAAAGATGTGAGATAAAATGCTGTACATCTAGCATGATGTTACTAAATATTACACACACGAGAAACTACTACATGCGCACTGACGGGCTTGTGTTACAAAAGGTTTCTTTAGTGTTCAATACTTGTAATGTAAATAAATTAACCACTGAATAGTCGAATTTTGGCGAGAAAGTGTATCCAAAATTTGTCGAAACAAGACTGCCCTACTGATCGGGTTAGTCAATAAAAACAAATGCATTCATATATTTAACTCGGACAAATCACCACCGACAGGTCAGAATACGATTTGCCCGAGCGCTGATAGGGCTCGTCAATGCAATACAGTAGAGCCTCGATTCAGTTAACCGTCCAGAAACAATCTTTATGAGGTGTTTTTGTTCAGTAAACCGTGCGGCATGGGCAAAATAATTCCCAGAATTCACATAATCATTTAAAAACATTGCAATTTGCTTCTTTATTTTGACAAAAAGCCTACGCGCGTATAGCTCAACTTTTCCCTCTGTTCGGTCGTAACAGTGTGTTGTCCATTGACAACAAACTGTTGCTATACAAAACGATTATCCGCCCTACTCTTACATACGCGATTCCTGTCTGGGGATACGCGCCGCGTTCTTACATGGCGTCGGTTTACGCCGTCCAAAACAAAGCCCTTCGTTTGGTTGCGAGCGCACCCTGGTTCGTTCGTAACACAACCATCCTCCGCGACCTAAAAATCGAATCTCTTCGCGAACGGTGTGTCTCCCTCGCCGAAAAATTCTTCCAGCGAGTCACTGTCCACCCGAATCCCTTGATTCGGGCGTCAGTGGACTACGAACCAAATCCACGCAATCGCGCTCGCCGTCCAAGGTCCATCCTCCAATAATTACTGTCCCCGCGGCTCTCTCTATCCGTTATTTCCGCTCTATATTTAATATTCTTTCAGTCAAAAGTAAAGGGTAATTACTACTCAACACTTTTTGTTCCAGTCCAAACAACATCCGGGCTAGAGACGATTTTTTAGTCAGCGAATCTGACTCTACCTGTTCGGTGGACCGACAGGTGCTTTGTTTAAAGTTTTTTACGTCTCCCGAATAAATTAAAAAAAAAAAAGCTTCTTTATTTTATTTGTAGTTCCTCACTAACTTTCATCATGTCAGGAGCTGAAAGTATAACATTAACGCTCGAAAAAAAACGCTGGATTAATAACGCGGAAAGTGGTGCTACATGATTAAAAACAAAAAAACAGACTTACAGACTACTTCAAGTACTTAGTAAATAAAAATGTATAAGTTAAATAAATGTCTGTCTATATGATAATAAATTTATTTAAATAAAACATGTTATTTCAGTAAACCGTGCTCAGTTAACCGACGCTACATCAGCCAGTCATTGGCACATTTTACCGAGGTTCTACTGTACAAACAAACTGGTTAAACTCGGTTTACGCGTTGCGTAACGTAATCTTTTAATAAGAAATAGATGCAATAAAGAATTCATATAAATATATACATCACTATTTCAATATTTTTTTGCTCGAATAAATCATCTTTAATTTGGTACATATTGATATTCATTTATTAAGTTTAATTAATAATTTTGTACCGTTCAAGTTCGTTCATTTAGTTTTCTGTGTAGCAGATGATAAAAGCGCTTTCAGCTAAAAACCAGAAGTTAATGCATTTTCGAAGAAATGAGGAAGCACTGTTACAATTTTTATTTTAAATTGCGACCCAACATTTACAATTAATACCTCGCGAAATTTCTTGAAATTCTCATTGCGATTGAAATCGTAAATAAAATAATTTAAACGGAAGACGGACGTTATTTACCATGATATTACTTACAGCGAAACTATACAATACTGTTAATGACAAATCTTTTGTCTGAGAACAAACAGCAAATTATAACGGTATCATTATGGTTAAAAAACAATATAAACTGCAAATTGCAATATATATGTATGCATTAATGCGTTCTTTGTTACGAATGTTTTGTGCGGCTCCTGATGTTGAACTACATTTTATTTTACGGACTCTGAAGCGGAGTTGAAATATTGGGATCATCTCTATCGAGCAATGTGTTTTCGGCCGAGACGCCGAAACTTGTCTTTGTTGTGCTGACACGATTTTCTTTGTTCGGACAGGTTATTACTGGAAAATATGCTCGCACCAACTAATTCCAACAAAACAATTTTTAAGTATTTTCAGAATGCTTGCGATATTGTGCGCTCGTTGTAATTGCATTTTTTCGAGACGCAACGAACTTGAAATTTGATGTTACAATTAAGTCAAAGGTTATCGCTTACATTTTTCAGCTATTCGTGTTTTATAGACTCGAATGTTTATAAACATTATTTATTTATCGACAGAATTATTCAAGCATTTCTTTATCTGTCCAGACATCTGGTTATTGATAAAAATTGACCCAAACCATGATTTTATTTCTTATTAAGCAAATAAGTAATTTTAATCTCGTCAGAGGCCTCAACAAATTTCAAATGGGTGACGTACAAAAATTATTGATTTCATGCTGTAAATTATTTCTTCGTTAAGAATAAGCAAATTTTTATTTTTAGTAACAATGACAATTGGTTATAATTTGGAACCACAATTTTTGTTGCAAAGACTTCTTCATGTTTTCAACAAAGATGCACCTTTGACTTTCTAACCTGATTTTATTTCAAAAATGGTTTCAGATGAAACGTTGGATTTGCAACTTAAAAGAAATTGAAAATAAACGGCTATGATTTGTAACTACACAAAATTCCCCTTTTAACTGAATTGTGTTATTGAATTAATTTTTAAAAGTGTAACATAATGATTATTCTGTTTCAGAAACAACAACACAAGAAATAAAATCATTTGGAAGCAACAAAATTACAAAGCAGGCGGATAAACCTAAAAGAGAAGTGAGTATTATAACAGTTAATTTCAGCTTAGCCATAACGTCCTATGTAATTTGTATAAAACACAATTGGGACCAACTTTTTGCGACGATTAAAAAAGTCATTGCCCTGTCCCATATTTCCCTCTCGAAATGTAATTTTTTTAAATTGCAATTAAAGTTTTTATAGTCCCCAACGTGCGCGACAAGTAATAAGTTTAATCACTGTTTATTATTTTTATAATAAGCGACCGGGCTAAAAATGCTGAAGAGCTTACGAACCCGCACACACAAATTATAATGTTTACTATATCCCGATGGTTTAATGACTCCCCGTAAAGTCAAACAGACAAAAAAAAATTTGACTAAAGTAGAGCACGGATGATAACCAGAGCAATGGTGCCAGCTGAACCGTGAAGAAAATTACACACAGAAAAAATTCAAATGTTACACGTGCCCGTTTTGCGCACACGTGAAACGTTCACTAGTTGTTCATGGTCGATACTCGGCGTGAAATTAATTTACCTACTTTTCATTTCGCGCCTGTGTGTTATTACAAGGAACTATTTTCAGTTTTGCTTACATTTCAAGCGGTATTATGTCGGAATTTGAACTGACGCTTGGCCGGATTAAACAATGTTTAACAAAAATCAGTCGGTGTGCTGGCCTTTGTGCGTTTGTATGTTTTTGGAGAAAATATTAGAATTCAGTTTTCATTGAACATTACAGTTGCAGACTGGAATAGTTATCATTAGACGCTTTGTTTATTAATGACGTTAAGGTCGCACAGGTCACTGACACATTAATCAAAAGTTGAAACGGTTTTCACCTATTAGGCTGGAAAGATAACACCGTTGTTTGTATGATTTACGCACACTGAATTTAATTTACCTGTCCTTGATTTTTTTTTGTTTTAATCAAATGCACGCGAGTGTGTCTTGATGGCAGGTACTGATAAAATGTATTTTGTACCGTAAATTGAAAATGTAGCTTTCCATTTCACTGCGATAATAAAGGGCTCGGAGCGTTTGCCAGAGAAACCCAAGCACACATCTGCATTTTGCGGTAATTATTATGTGCACACATTTATGTAACGTGCATTGAAGTCGTACGATTTGACGTAATTGTGAATCAATTAACATTAATTGATTGTGTTGGGAAATGACCTAAAAAAATAGCTTCAAAATAGGTTTGAGAATGCTTAATCAAACTTGAGTTGCCGTTGAGATTCTTTTACTTTCTAGAACGTTTTTTTTTTTCAATAAAAGCTTTGGAAAATTTGCAATTTGTGGAACGTTTTCTTTTCTTTTATTTAAATTAAAGTTTTAAAAACTATTAATTTATTTATATCGGATAAGTTATTCGATATGACAAATTTTCCAGACTGGAAAATGGAACGTTGCCAACAATTTATATTCAAGTCTGAAATGTTTCATACTCCTTAATTAAGAACTAAAGTTTCGAATGTTTTTTTTTAATGTTTCAGCAAAAATAACTTAATTAGGTGAATTAAAGTATTGTTACAACAATAAGTTGTCGTAGTAATTAGCGGGCTTTAACTAAAAAATGTCACTTTCAATTTAAAAGTGACTTTAAAGTTTTACTGTGCCACCTTTAGTTGAAGGGCCATTAGGTGACCTTTTTCACTTCAAAAAATTAAAACCAAGACAAATTTTTCTAGAAATGCATTCTTCATCAAACGAGTCAAAAATTTTAAAGAAAAACAATTCAAACAAGAATTCTTTTGCCCTATTATTTGAAATAATTTATAACGGTTGACCAACAAGACAACAAAATTTTTGTCTTTTGTCTAAAACGTATTGTATGGAAAGTTCAAAAGTCTTAAACAGATGTTTCTGTAAATTGACTTTGCAGGTAGAAATATTTCAAAATATGCACATTTCTTTAAAACATAACTACGGAAAGTTCAACAATTACTGTGTCCTTGTTTTGGATGTCTGTAGAGTAATAAAAATTGACAACCGTGAAATTGTGCCGAATGTTCATAAATGAGCGGACATGAAATGTCCATTATAAATCGAAAAATTTTAAGAGAATTTTTAAAAAAATGCTGCTTATAGATAATAGATACTGCCCTTTCAATCGCCAATATTACTCGTTGAGGAAGGACCTATAGACGTGCACTTGGGGGTTTTCTATATTTTTGTTGGAATGTAATTTTGAAATAATCAAACTTTTGTAAAAGCATTAAAATAACTTAGTATGGGAGCCCGAACCATGCAACTAATTACACTAGAAAAAGTACAGTAACACCGAAATCACTCGATCGAAATCGACGCCTTATTTATAAATCTAAACAAAAATCTAAAACGCCATTACCAATTGGTAATAAACAGATTATCTTTTGAAATATTGCTCTACACCATAAGGAAATAGATTTATAAACAAATGTTTGTCAAAAGCGACTTTTCAAGTTAAAATATTTTAAAATTAGTTCGTCTTTTCTGAGAAACGTAATCGTAATAACCGGGAAAATAAACTTTCATTATATACAGAATCTCGCTATATCTGTGCCTTCTTCAGTGAGTGACTTCGACTGTATGTTATGAAAATTAAAAACTCAATAGAGAATAAAATCTCACAAAATCTCACATTTTAGTGCAAGTTTGGAGAGGTGTAACTTCGTAAGGTTATACTTTCGAACAACTTATTTTGCATAATCCCCTAATTTTTTACTCAAGACTGCGCGAATGAATTTACTTCACTACTATCGGAATCGGTCATCCTGTATATTTTACTTTCAAGTTTGAAGGTGTAATTCAAGTTTTTCAATATTTCATTAGTTAAGTTTATAAATTCAATATTTTGGTGTTTAAAAATGAAAGGAGCTAAACACATTATTAACTATTTACAATTTTTTTAATTTATGTTTCTTTAATGTTGGATGTGGTCAAGTTCATTTGATTGCATCATGCCCATTTCTCTTTATGTTCGTCCGCTGAACTCGTCAAACCTAACGGCGATTCGTCCGTGTTCCACAAAAACAGCGGGTAAACTTCCACATTTTTACTAAATTATCCGATCGCAATAAACACGATGAGTAACCGCGTAGATCTTCCAAATACCGCATTTCTAACAAACAAGCTTTTAGCAGTAAATTAATAAAAATGTCGTAAATATTATCTGATGATTCAATTACGACTTTATCACATTTTCTCAGTAATCACAAAAAATGTTGAACCTTTCCCTTAAGAAACTTGAGTGTTGCTTGTGTACCATTTTATCTAATTAATACATTTTCTATTTTTTTTTATAACTTTCGCAACTTTTGAAATCAACTATGAGTAAATACAGTTCAGTCCGGCTATACTGAACGAGCTTATAGTGCAAAAGATTGAGAGAAAATCGGCTCATTAAGAGGTTGATAAAGGATTTTTACAGTAGTTTACGCAAAAAAGACAGCAGTTTACTACTGCTTCGACTGACCTTCATTGGAACTATGACAGGAAAGACATTTTTAACGCGGATGAGACCGGACTGTTTTTACAAACTGGCCCTGGATAAAACATTGAAATTCATAGGAGAAAGCTGTTTGTGGAAAAATGTAGAAAATAAGAATAACGGTTTTAGTAGTTGTAAACATGTCGTGTCATTTATAGTGAACCTCAGATATAGTGAACCAATTTTGATGCATTTTCCAAGTTAACTATATTCGGACTTCACTGCAAATCTATTTAAAAAATAACTCTCTACATAATCAGCTTATACACGTATTTCAAAGATTTTTTAGCTGCTGCTTTCCTTTGGGCAAAAATTTGTTTTGGCACTTTTCAGTTCATTATCCCAAGGAAACCTTCTTCCTGTAAAGTACGTTTTTAATTTGTAACTAACAGCAAATTTCAGGGTGCTGAATCCGGACTGAACGGTGGATGTCACAGATCAGTGAAATGAAAAATCAAATTTTTTTGTCGCCAATAATAAGGTCATTTTTCTTCTAACGCTTGCTGCAAATTCTGAATTTTTTTACTTCAGATTTCGGTATGAATTGCAGCCGCTTTTGCAAGTATTCAACCAGCAAAAATTGATTGATTGATAGTGAGGAATCCGTGTGGACCCACTCCATTATATTATATGAATCGAATTTGGTAGAGATTTCTGCAGATGTCACAGCAACTTCACAATTAAATTTTGTGATTTCGTTCTATCGTTTTTTTAGTTAGGGAATTACACACAATTTGCCCTCATAAATGAGCTGAAATGACACTTATGCATCACTTTGCCATCTATTTAAATAGCACAGATAATAAAACATATGTTTAATTGGTTCCGTTTCGACGTGTCACAAAACAATTAAGCACGCTAACTATTCAACAAAATAAAATTTTTAGAAGTGTTAATTTGTCAATTAAATTAGACACACCTCATTTTTCAGGTTTGTGTGGTTATAAGTAAATGAAATTCTCTAATATTACAAAAATGATTCCCAAAGTACAGCTCGTCAAATCTTGCATGGCAGGTAGGATGCGCAGAAGGGAGCTGGAAAGGGAGCGCAATGTCAAAAATTCATTATTTTATTTAAATTTAGGAATTTGGTTTTGTTCACTTATCAACAGGGGATTTACTGACAATGAGAGGAGAGGGAGCTAGATCCGACTCGCAATATGGAGAATTGATCGAAAGTTGCATCCGTGATATAACATGTAATCTGTTAGAGAAAGCAATTTTGGAATCAAAATCTGAAAAGTTTTTAATTGATGGTTTTCCGAAAAATGAAGATACCGTAGATAAAACTGATAAAACTCAGCTAATGTTTCTCTTATTTTTTCATTGCCCTCTAGAAGTAAGTTCGAAAGTCGAAGGTCTGAAAATCATTTAATATTTCTGTCAGATTTATTCAGAGGTTGCGGTCGTTCTGATGATAATGTAGTTTGAAAAAAAGAATTAATACGTATATTAGGAAGAGATTATGTAGAATAATGAAAGTAATTTTTAATCTGTTCGCAATATGCAGGCCTCAAATATTTCAGATGTCTCTTGTATCGGGTGTTCAAAAGCACATGACGTCATGGGCGGCTATGAATTATAAAATGCGTGTCCTTACTTGAATACAATTAATATGATAAGTCAAATTTAACTAAAATATGAAGAAAGAACAGGCATACTACGTTCCACAATCCATAGCGTCTCAGGACTTCACGGCAACTTGAACACCCGATAATACCCGATAATGACATACCTACCATGTTTTCAAATGTGATGGCTAGATTTTAACTTTATTTCAATAAGGAGCCATTTTGATTTTATTTATGACTGTCATGGTCTTAAGTGACCATGAGACTATCGAAATAGAGACGCTACATCTCCAAATAGAAGCAGGACGCAAGTTCTTGATGAGTGCACCTGATTTGATTGAAACCGACTCAACGCACGTAGCGAAGTGAATATCAGCTGACACAACCGACGATCAGTAACTTATTTATTATATGTATGACCAGAAATTCCAGGAACTGCCCTGGTCCGTTTATATTTGATCTGACATTATTATAGCCAATTTTTTGTGGATAACTTTTGACCTATTTATTGTCCACGGTGTCCACTTTTTTTTGTAAAAAACTTTACCATACTCATCACTCCATTTGAATACAAAAAACTTGTATAACATTTTTATATTTTTGACATGTACTATTCCGGCCACCGAAATGTAAACGATTTTTTTTAGCAACTTGATTTTTGCTTCATATCGTAGGTGTCCTAAAAAAATCAGCCAAATGTCAATATTATTTTGTTTATGACAAATATTATTTCACTGGATAAAGCCAGCTTTAATCTATGGAAAAATAGGGTAATTTGTGTCAGGTATCGTGCACATTTCGGTGGCCGGAATGGTACAAATAGCACAGCAACTGGAAAGTAAACTGTTGTGATCAACTTGATAATTTTCATAGCTCGATTACTTAAGAATTTATCTTCGCATAAAAAATTACAAATATCTACTACAAAATTCATATAGTGTAAAAGAATTTGTATTTTGTGTAATTTCACTTGGATCATCCCCTTGTTGAAATTATTTTTGTTAGGTTTCCGATAGATATAATTTTACTTATTGATAGTAATAAGTCAAGTTAACGAAAGGTCATTATTTGTTACGGGCCTGTCCGCAGAAGCTACTTCTCCCGAGGTCACCAAGGAAATCTTTGAATATGGTTCGAATATTATGGACTTCTAGTGAATTTTTAGTCCGTTATAGGCAAAAGCGAGTCCATAATTATATTTACATGGTTTTAAATGGCTGTTTAGTCAGGGCTTTGGCGGCTTCCATGAATGATGTCACAGGTTTTTCGTCAAATTTGTCACACTGTGCCAAACACTCACTCACCAACGTGCATCACGTCACAGTACCACAATTATTTTCATTTATAAAGGAAAATACAATTAATGAAAGGTTCGCTATATCAGTTGAATTTATATTGGTCATTTACCAATAGTTGCTAAAATTTTAATTTTTCAAAAATACCCTGTGATGTTTTTTTTTAAAAAATACCCCCTAACTCCCCGTCCCGGGCTGTCACAATTCCGCTGACCCGCTCCCCCACCTAAACCTGTGACATCATTTATGGAAGGGGCCTTTGATAAATGGTTCATAATAAACTCTAGTCCATTATAAATGAGTTCTATTGTAAGAAGTTTTCCACACAACACCACTAATATTAATACCGACTCTGTAATAACGTGCAGGCCAAGCTTTGCAATTATAAACCAAGATTGGCGCCTCGACATCTAACGGTTTAAAAGTACGAAGACAAAGATTTGTTTAGCTGTCAGTAAATTAAAAATAAACAGTAAACTTTTAAAACTTACATATGAATAATTTTGTTGTTGAAAATAATCAAATTAAATTTGTAAAAATCATCAAATTCGATTTGTTAAATTAAGTTATTGACGTGACCTTAAACAAGCGAGCATTAAATTTCAAATACATTTTTCTAAAACGACAAAAATAGACCAAAGTTAAGAATCAATCTCAAGAATGCAAATTATGTCACAACGAAATCTTTGGCAAGAATAATTGCCAATACATGAACTTGCACCCCGATGCCAGGTAGAAATTTTCCGAGTACAAATATCTCATACTATGAGCGAATTTTATCAGCTGGCACGTTGGCACACTTAACAAATTTTTTTACGTCAACGAGTTTAAAAACCTGGCACTTCTCAACACATAACCATCGACCTATAAATATAAATTCTAAACCGAGAATCAAAATAAACAAAGCAAACAAAATATTACGATAAATAACCTTAAGTCTGAAAGAAAATAACGACACTCGTACAGTTATTTTATTACAGTTTATTTTTTGGGTCTTTAACATCCCCAGGGGTTCACGAGCAATGCCCGAAAACGCCACAGTTCATAAATTTAGGAGCAAGTCGATATAACAAAGAATAGGTAAATGCGCTTGCGTCGTAACCAGCTGGCCGCACAGCTGACAGTCCCCTTGTCTCTCCGCCTGCGATCAGCTGGTAGGGACTGTATGTGTTTAGTTGTGCTGTGATCTTTGTTGTTGCACCAGTTGAGAGCTAAAACGTAAGAATCGTTTTATTTTTGAAACATACGTATTCTGACATTGAACTTGTCAAGGGTGGCCTTAAATGGGTTAAGAAATTTCATCGCTGACGTAGGTGCAATTACAAAAAAGTAATAGATGTGATTGAACGCATGTTTATTGAAAAATAATGGAAACAAAGACCTTTTGAAGTTATCGCTAAAACAATAGGAGTTCACGATAAAAGAAAATTATCCTTATCTAATGTCTGGTTAATTGCTGCGGAAACAATTGTTAACAGTAACTATGGCAACTAACATTTGACGGGCGTCAAAAGCTCTCTGCCGCAATTATGTAATATTAAGTAATTAAAGTATCGTAAAAAGTTGCACTTTGAAAGTCGATGGGTACAGCCGTGACCTTTTTGATTAATCAATTTTCTGCATTGACTTGGTGCTCATTCATACAACGATGACCCGTGAGGTTTTATTAAGTAATTAGAAACTTTCAAGCAATTTTCTAAATTAAACTTTGACTTTTGCCCCATCTTGAAAAATTAATTTTGCTACTGTTGCACATTGTTTTGGCAGATGAATAAAATATTATTTCGGGATAAACTTTTGATTTCGGGTCGTTTCGACCCTTCTGGAAAACCTGGCAAATTAAATTATGTAATGTCGCGCACATTAATATTCATACGAGTAAAGATGGAACGTAATAGAGTTGCAAGTTTGTACAAGTTTCCTTATAAGGAGCGCTTGTAATTTTCAAAAAGCAACCTTCAAAATTCATTTTTGTATAAACAGTGAGCGACGCGCCTTTTTTTTTTCGATTGACGACTTCCATTTGACCGTAACGATATCATAAGATCCACTTTAAAATCAGAGATGCAAAAATGTGATGAAAATAAATTTTCCGTTAATCTAAAATAAAATTAAATTAACGGAAAATTGTTTAGTTTTTCGTCAAAAAAAAAAAAAATTGTTTGCTGTTAAGTGTTTAGGTGCATATAAAGTACCTCATTTGAACAGTTTAACTTTCAGTAAAATTGTAATTTTAACCGATTCTTATCTTTTAAAGTCAATTTACTAGGTTTATTATTTCTGCTTTTTTGGGAGAAAGAAAGTTTATGTTTTTATGATTTTCATGATCCGTTTTATAAGTAGCTCATAAAGGTTGGTTTTAAAATAGACACAATTTTGAGGTCATCAAATTACCATCTACTTATGGATTTTCTTACTAACGTTAGTGCTAGGTACCAAAAAATTTTCTATTAAAAAAAAAAACGGAATATTTACTACTCGTTAAAATAATACGAATAATAGGTAATACAAATGACAATTATTAGAACTTAAAGGATTTTTAATTTTATTTTTCTTCATTTCTTATCCATTTTTTTAAAATCTGATCTTGATTTGTCTGAGTTGACAACAAAATTGTTTTTAATAAGTGCTCTCTTTTTACAAATGTGTACCCCCTTTTTCTTCCTTCTCTCTATGAAGTAGAACGTTTGTAAACAGACAGACATCCACACCAACAAAAAAATCTGAACCCGAATATTTCATCGTGGTGGGTCAAAGAGTTGAACGTCAATTTTAAGGTTTAACACGCTATTGGGAGGTTGAAAAGTTATTATTTGTTTTTAAACTTTCCAAAAACTTTGCCATGTAAAAGGGTTGTATGCTTATTAATTTATTATATTTGTTCAATAGTTATTAGTAATTTTTTTAAAGTTTGCATATTCATGGAAATTAAACCATTCACTTAAAATATTTTAAAACTATTAAAAATTGCGTCATCGTAATTGAACTGCGCCTACATACATACGGTATCATTACACAACGTCGAGCAGGTTGTAGCGGGAGACGTTTTAAGATGACCAGACACCCCTCTTCCAATCGAGTTTTTACAAACAAACGGATCCCCTTACACCAACAATTCATACCCCCCTCATCAAACCAGTTCTATACGCATACAATTCACATTTTTATTAGAAACCTCGTTAAATAAAAATATCGGATCATTAAAAATGAATTTGATCTGAATCGAATCGAATCGAATAGCAATTGCATGTGCACGTTACTTATATTTAGTGGTGAATTTAAACGGTAATAGGCAGCCAACAGTACCTACTGCAGTTATATCATATCCAGGAATAGAAAGCACCGTTCGTGTCAATTGTCGATTAAAACTTTTCATATCGAGAAACGTATCCATACACGAGAAAGAAAAATAAAGAAAATTAAATTCGTCGACATTGAAAACAAATCAAAAATCTTTGTTCTCGACGTGTTTACATAACAATTCTTTTAGAATAACGGTTCGTCTAACCCCGGAAAATTTTTGTAATGATGTCAGTTAACAAAAATTAATTTCAACTATGAATTTTGTTGGACCCTGAATGATTTCAGAAAGGGGATTCGCAATAGCAAATATTATGTCGAGAGGGGTTGGCAAGTCAAAAAGGTCGGATGCTTTCAATAGGTTAACGAGATACGAGAAAAATCGGACGAACAACCCAAATAAATTCGCCATCAATATTTAAACAATCAGAATATTAAAGTACAAACAATATCGAAATAATACTTATAAAAACTGGCCCCTCGACGTTTCGCTTTTGCATAAAAACTGGTAGTTTAACAAACTATTTCAACATTATTCATAGTCGAAGGTAATCTACAATGATTTGGTATGAGATCATGGCCATTGCTGTTATTGTTGAGCAAACCGATCTGGAGAACGCTAAAAAAATCGGTGAAACGCTCGCGAACTCTTCTTTATTAAACTGTGTCGGTTTAGAAATTTTCCCCGTTTGAAATAAATCTAACACAATGACCGGTTTAATTACAATCAATTAGATAAATCAGGCTGAGATTACAACAGACCGCAAAACGGTGAAAAAAATCGTTTTGTCAAGTTCAGATTGATTTCGCGTGTCACAGAGGTGTTCAAAACTTGTAAAAACTATTTATAAACACATTCGAACACTGAATTACGCGGGATATTATTAATTAACTAACATTGACGTCCGCGTTCCTTTTAATTTAAACGTGCCACGGAACAAGTTTTTTCTACCTCGGTGTGTTCCGTTCGGAATTCGAAATAAAATGAGGGATGAGGAACCCCTTTCGTCCTTAGATTGCGATCAATGACGCTTCGCTCATCAATAGAAAAAAACAATATTTGTTGAACCGATATTAAAGGTCAAATAATAATAATAAAACAAGCGAACACCCACATTTAAATTATTTTCGTTTAAGATTTACAACTCTTGCAAATCTAATTAACAAAGTCCAGAGAGTAGATAACGAAATCAATAAACTATTACATTAATTATTTGTATTTTTCATTATTAAATGCTTGTTTAATCATCTATTGATTTAAATTATTGATTGTAAATGGAGAAGTATGTAAGTCTATTTTGAGAGTCCTGGTAAACAAAATTTGATTTATTTTTTTTTATCTTACAGACAATGTTTACCGCATTAGCCAGCTACCTGTTGGGTTCATCAAACCAAGAAACGGCGGGCGGGGTCGAAGAAAACAATGTAAGACTGACTTCAATAATATCTGATGATGATTGGGTACTGGTGGATAGAGACAGCGAAGGCAACTCGGAAGACGAAAGTTCCAGCAGCGTTGGCGAATGTGAAACTTTTGAAAATCCATCCCAGTTCATTACTTTACATACGAGAAGCAGTTCGACAGCATCCCTGCCTTGCATGACAATGGAAGAATCGTGGTTCCTCACGCCTCCTCCTTGTTTTACATCGGCAGGCCCCATTCACATGGAAACATCACCGCTTGAAAACCTTCTGATCGAGCATCCAAGCATGAGCGTGTACCAACACACCCAAACACCGCATTTAGCCAGACGATATAATTCTGCATCTGTTCAACCATTGCCCAACGACGAAGAGGATACAATTGTTAGGGTACATAGGGTGGAAGAAGTGCAAATTGAAATACGCAGGCAAGCGCAAACACCAAAAAGAAATTGCGTCGATGTTCTCAGACAACAAGAGAGACAACAGCTCAAGACTAAACAAGCGCAAAAGGTAATTTGACATTCTATAACTTTGAATTTGTTTAATTTTCAAGTTTGTTTAGGTACAGATACAAAAGGCGTATCAAACATTAAGACGTGGGTACCTTCAGCGCACGAATAAGGCTCGTGAAGTAAATTGTCACAATCGGCGTTTAAGACGAAATGAACGCTCACAAGGTGCCACTCGTTCTTGCGCCAACAATAATCGCAAGTGCTGAGCACAGTATAATATAGATCTCAGCCTGGCACTTGGGACATCACGGTACTTTAAATTTATGATTTTTAAAATTTTATATTCGACATGGCTTTTTTCTGTGCACCAAATTGAGGATACAATTTTTTTTGCAAAGAAAAAACTCAGGCGTTTAATTTTAAGTCGAGGGATAATATTATTGAAGAAATTCCCTCATGAAAATGTTGTTAGATTTTATTTGCATTTTTGAATATAAAATTTTAAGAATGTCTTTTAGCGAATACTTAATTTAGACTGGCTTATGATACGTAGCAGGTTAAAATTAGAACAGATTGATTTTTTCTCTTAACATGCACAAAAACATTAAATCTCAATCACTGGCAAGAGAATCAGTTCACAACATATTTTTGTATTGTAAATAACTAGTGATCAATCTGTTCTAATAAATAAATGGCAGTTTAAATAATAAAATCAAAGCACATGTGATTTAGTGGCTAAATTACTAATTACCAAAGCACCGAGTTGTGTTCAAAAAAATACAAAACAAGAAAAAAAGTTATATGAACACTGTTAGTTCCCGATGTGCTGCGGCATACAAGTATTTTAGTTTTTAAGCATCGTCTTTCATAAAAATATTTTTATCTCAGTAATTTGTTTTCACTCGTAGATGTATTTAAGTGATAGCTTCAGTAAGTTATTTGTAAATTGGGCATTATGTATTTTTTTTTATTTAGATATGACCAATTTTTATTTTGCAAACATCTACGGGACCTAGCATAAACTTGTAAATATATTATGTACATAAATTTACATTTTAATTAAGTGCAGGTGCAGTTTAAAAATTCGTAAAGAAAAATGATGACTATGCAAGTTCAAATCTATTAATGGTTTGTGTTTTAAATTTTTGAGGTGGCAATTTTAAAAGAAAATGGCAAATACTAGATGAAACTTTATTTAAAAAAAATAATTATAAAATGCTATTAACTTGGCTTAGTTGTTTTCACAAAGATGTATATATTTTCTAACAAGCAATTTTACCATGTAATTGAAAAAAAATTAAAAATAGATGCTTGTTAATTAAGTAAATGTAATGAAAGAGGTTTTGTGACTTATGACAAGTCTCAAATATTAAGAATTAATAATTTATAGATGTGTTTTATGTAAAGATTAATTAATTGTTTGTTAGAGTTGATCGGATTGAAATGGCCATAAAATTTTTATTTGAAATTCATTTCGTAGGAACTTTTAAAACTGCCCTTGCATATAAAACCTGTAATAGTATAATTTACAAAAAAGCCCTTAAATTATTTTTTGTTGATTGTTTTATAGTTTTTATTTTTATTAGACAAAACAATATATTTAACTTAGTTTGATGTAATACAAAAGCATCTCGCCCACCAAAACATCCAAGTTAATACGTTGCCACTTGTTACTGAGCATGGTTTTTTGGGCTTTGCTGGATAAGATGCTTTTGAAAGATTAATGTTTATCCTTATATGATGAAACGATTAATATTCTCGTTATTGTCCAATATTGCTAGGTTTATTTCATGCAAAATTATTTGGAAAGAAAATTTTGAACGTCCATGACAGATATAAAGACTGAAATGAGTATTAAGAAACTGTGTGTATAAATAGGCAATTCTTAAACTTTTTACTCATTTCAGCCTCTGAATTACTGAATTTATAAAGGGAGATTGTATATAGTACTTAGATATTGTATGAGTAATACTAATATTTGTTTCTTGAAAATTTGATGAAACTTTATTGAATTCAGTGAAAGAGAATTGACCATCGGCGTAAAATAAAAATAATTGTACATTGTTTCACATATTTTTTACACAAAAACCCATTATTCATTCTTGGAATAATATTAATTATTCTTATAGAATATACAGTCAATTGATTGAATTTGTATGTAGGTATGCAAGTTAATTTTATGATGTATGTTATTTAATCAATACCTACTTGTCAACGAAGTTTACTTTTCAAGTTTGGATGCTTACATTTTTCCTTTAATGGAACCGATTTCAACTTTCCTGCACGATAGAATTTAGTATAAAAAAAAGTAAACTTGTATGGAGTATATGTAGTGTGTGTTTTATTCATAATGTTTATGCTATGAATGTGTGTAGTAGGTTTATATTGCAATTTACTTTTATTGTGAAAAAATGCAAATAATTTTTGGATTCTTCTTGTGGTATAATTATGAAAAGTGATAGAAATAAAAACAAAAAAATCGATAAAATATTAAAAATGTTACAAAAAGTTAAAAGAATAAAACACTTTCGATGAATCAGTTTTTTTTTTACCCACTCCAACAATATATTTAATTTTCTTTGTATAGCCGTTCCAAATCCCATGAATTTTAAGGGAGAAACCAAAACTTACAGCAGTTGCTCTGTGCAATCGGAAAATGACAAAAAATAAATTCTAGGACTATCTGTTCTAATGAAGAGGCATAATTTAGTAGCATCTTACAGCTGAACTAAATGAGATATTTGAATTTTGATTAGGACACTAAAGACATTGGTTGTGCATATACAGGGTGTTAACAAATGTATGTTGGAAACTTATAGGATAGATAAGGGATACAAAAAGAATCCATTTTTAATAATATACACCGTTTTCAAGCTACAGGTTCTTATAATAATGGTTACTACATAATTGTAGTAACCGTTATTATACTGCATATACTAGTATATCATTAAGTTTCAATAAAATCTACTTTTTTAAGCAGTTGAAAGTTTGTACAGTAATTAGTTATATCGAAATATATATCTCTTAATGTGATACTTGAAAATTAAATTATTATTTAACGCTGCTTAAGAAAGTCAAATTTAAGTTTTACTTTAAATTTGTGCCCTGGATTTACGACTTCATCATTATATAGACGTTTTACTTCTTCATAACGGACGCCCATGAATAATCTAAAACTGCTTGTTGTAGGGAGGGTGTTTGTAAAATGTTTTAGTTTTGTACTTTAAAAATTGTCTGTTATAGAGGTGGCTGCTATTGAAGGGTGTTCGTTTAGAGAAGTTCTACTGTTTATTGAATTAAGTAGATTATGATTTTGATTGAAGTTTTGGAAAAAATCAACTCGAAAAATATTACCTATTTTCTCATTTATCTCCTAATTTATTTGTCTCAAAACGTTACCTGTCCATTCCGCCACAATTCATTTTCCCGACCGTCACAGTTTTCCAAGTCATATGTACGAACTTGAAGTAGATAGGTCATTTGGTGACCCGATCGTTACGCTCATACAAATGGCAATTTCACATAGTTAAGAGCATAAACATGTTTTTTTTTTCTTGTAAGCGTAAGAAGCATTTATCTGGTCAACATGAATCTTGAAAAATTTGAGTTTTTTATTAGAGATATACTCAAAACATTGTCAAAAAATGTGTTTCAATACTGTAAAGATTCAAGAATTGCAATCATATTCTCAATAACCCTACAAACGTCATTACCCTGATAAGAAACATCCTGTATATTAAAATGTTATGTAGGAATATGGGAAATTGATTTTAACAAATAACTCGCCCTTTTTTTAAAAAACTCAATACTTAGTTTAAGATTTATAGAATAGTTGCTTTCTCTACTAGAAATTTCAAGGATACTTTAGTATTAACTCCTTTTAAACTGACGGATGTAAAATGGCATTACTATCAACATAAAGTTTAAAAAAAATTTTTTTCAAGGCATTTTAACCATTTCTGAAATTAAAAAACGTGGTATAGGAGATTTGATTTTTTTTTAAATCGTAAGTAATTGGATTATGAATTTAAAAAATTGTAGATAAAGTTTTGTATTTGAGTCGCATATAATGGCTACATTACCCTCGGATAACGTTATTCCTTTTAACTTTAAGTTAAATTAGGACAGGTTTCTCCGGATAAGGGGTAGATTCAATAGGATTATAAATATTTCCATACAATAATAGCACTACCTATAAAAAGTAGAAATATCATTGAATTTAGGCGGAAAATTTTCTGCAACTGTCAACTGTCGAACTTCCAGCTTTGTTTTTTTTCTTTTAAGCTATTGCGAAAAAATTGCAAAAAGTAGGTCAGCATGATCTTTTAATTTAAAAAAATTATAGATTATTTCAGTTGTACAATTCGCCTCCAAGAGAGTTCGTACCAGTGCCCTTGGGGTTTGTAGACTTGCGCATGGCGCAGTTTTTCATATCGCTCGGAGTCGGTGTGTTAAGTGTATCGTCAGTTTGTTGTCGGTTTTTGTGTATTTCGCAGTACAGTTTGTGTTTTTTCTGATCGGTTGTGTACTATCTATTCTCGAATGGGTTAAAACTCGACAGATATGCAAGTATTTCGTAATTTGATAAGGAGATAGCATTTATTTGCTGAACACAATACGGTAGGTGGTGTGACAACGCGGGGTTTCAATCTCACTGCACGTGTAAATTTTCTTGTAGCAATGCCGGCATCCACTTTAGATCCCGTTAACGCGGCGCTCCGCACTGCATTATCAAAAACACCAGATAACTTAGATTTACAATTAGCAGGGGCAGCCAAAAAGGCTCTCTTGTCGAACATTGAATTTGAATCAATTGGAAGTTATGAAACAGTAGTTTTGGGCAAACTGAAGTCGAAATACATCGTACTAAAGTCAGCTGAAGTTCCTAACGAAATAAGGTATGACCGCTTTAATCGTCACTTAGGGCTACATAATCTCTGTTTCCAGTAAAACTGAAAGCATGGGTGGAGATGAGACCTTATCTATAGCTAAACATGAGTTATATCCAATTAAAGCCGTTCAGTTAGGTTGGAACAGTTCTGGAGATTGGACGGTAGGAGCAGGAATGGTTAACATGGGTAACACTTGTTACCTGAACTCGACTTTACAAGCGTTGTTTCATGTGCCTGCCTTAGTCAATTGGCTAATTTCAGATAAACAACACTTGGTTGAGTGTGAAGATTCAGGTAAATTGTTTACGGTGAGGTTATGTTTATCTTATCTATTTTTCCTTCAGGTGGTTTATGTATAATATGCGCAATGAGAAAAACACTGCAAGATTCACAGCAACGTAATATAAGTTCAATCCGTCCGTTCCTTATTTATAATAAATTGCGACTGGTATGCAGAAACTTGATTCCTGGCCGGCAAGAGGATGCACACGAATTTCTTCGATATTTAGTTGAAGCAATGGAAAAAGCATATCTGAGCCGGTTCAGAAACAACTCTGATTTTGATGCTAGAACTAAAGAAACCACCCCACTTAATCAAATTTTAGGTGGTTATTTGAGGTCGACTGTCAGATGTTTAGATTGTGGTCATGTGAGCACCACTTTTCAACATTTTCAAGATTTTCTGTTAGATATTAGGAAAACACAAACAATTGATGAAGCAATGGAATCTTATTTTTCACAAGAAAAATTGGATGATGAATCTTATCATTGTGAATCTTGTCAAAAAAAAGTAACAATATTAAATTTCTTTTGATTTTTTTTGTTAATAATAATTCATTATTATAGGTTCCTGCTACAAAACAGTTTTGGTTAGAGAAGAATCCAATGGTGCTTTGTATACAATTGAAGAGGTTTTCAGTTAGTAATAATAAAATTACCAAACATGTACAGTTTCGTCAAAGATTAGAATTAACAAAGTACATGAGAAGAAAACCCAGTGTACCACTTGTATACAAGTTAGTAGCACTTGTAACTCATATGGGACCTACTGTAGGTTGTGGGCATTACACCGCTGTTGCACAAGCACCGTCTGGAAACTTTTATCAATTTGATGATAGTATGGTAAGATTTTTGTTAAATTTAATTTTTACCTCCATTTCTTTTATGTAATTGCAATAATGTAATTGAAAATATACCTACTGTTAAAATTTTTCCAAAATATACAGTATGGAGATAAATGAATGTGGGTCAAGTGATCTAGGAAATTTGCAGCGTTCTCTACATAATGTGACAAAGTTTAAGAAACGCCATTTTGACAAATCTTAGCTACATTTTCCTCACTCTCCTGTGACAAATTTTGGTGAAAGAATGAGGAGAATGGCAACATTGTTAACTTTTAACTATCAAATTATATGTCACAAGTTATTGTTCAAAGGAGTGTAACACATTATTCCTACCTACTTTAAAACCAAATGGTTAAGATAAATGTTCATGGTTATATTTTCTTATACTTTTTAATAAAAAATACTTTAAACCTCAAATGAATTATACACTGGTGCGTGTCAACATAACACAATATAACCTCAAATAATCCAGGTGCCACTTTAATGCAGTTAGGAAATTTCAACTTCACCACGAAAGAAAAGTTAAAAAAATCACAACAGAGGGGAATTGTTTCGACTTTTTGATTTCGTTGGCCCAGCTTGAGAGGTGGGAAATTAACTAGTCATTAAATTTCATTGCTCACTTGATTCACATTAATTTAAGTTCACTCTATATAATGGTCTCAACAGGACTATGAAATACTTTAAAATTTAAAAAAGCACAATTAATTAGTTACCAATAATAAGGGTGTCCTATTTTTGTAACAGCAGATAAATAATGGATATTTTGTAGATAAAAACTGAAGTGAATAATAGTATATTATTATATGAGCGATTATGGCAGTCATTATTCACGAGGATGACGTTTGACCCCACGAGCCGTAAGCGAGTGGCGTAAATCATCAGAGTGAATAATGGTCATAATCGCGAATGTGATACTATGCTTTTTCTACACTTATTAAGCAGATAAGTTAGGCTCAAATTTGATAACTTTAATGGAACTGTATAATACACTTAATTAATTTTTATTTTTCATTAAGTGAACTACTAGGATGATAATATATATTAAAATTTGTGCAGTTAGTAATATTTAAAGATGGAGTGGTAATGTCCATTGTTAAATTTTGATTGGCAGTTTTAGTGGTTGAATTATTAGTTTGGACAGATTGTAAAATTTTTTGACATGTGTCCATTTTATTCTTCATCGAATCGTCAATGTAGCCTTCTGCCACTGCAGTCGACTTCCAACCCCCGTGTCTTTTTAGGGCTGTGATATCACCTCCTGCATTCACTAACAAGGTCGCCGAAGATCTACGGAAAGAGTGTCCTGTGTACAGTTCTGGGTTAGAAAGATTTAAGAAGGTGGCAATTTGCTTCCCCATCGCTGAAAATTTATTAATACCAACTCTCTGACTAGTGCATTTTCCCTTTTGATAATTTAAAAAGAAGGAGGAATCCTGAAAATCTGGCGGACGCAGAGAGAGTATTTTTTCACAATTTTATAGAAATTCCCTGTTATTGTAAAGCTGCGAACGACTTTGGTTTTTGTGTTGGGCACATTCACCAATATTGTTGATGTAAGATCTTGAAGATTCCCAATATTCATTTCTTTTAATTCGTTACATCTACACGCTCCCATAATACCCATAATTAGTGCCACCTTAAATAAAAGAAAATGTGGAGCTATCAGTAACATAACGAATAATTTAAGATCTTCCTACCTTGGTTCCAAGATATTTCTGGTCATCGGCATTTTTAATGAAATCATTTATTTGTTCCGGAGTGAAAGTTTTTGCTTTTTTTGCTCGGTAGCCTTCAGATTTACGTTTGAGAAATGCTCTTAACTTCCCATACGTATCTAGTTTGATGTTGTGATGAATTTCAACCGTACTTCTTAGCATTGAATACTGCGTCCATAGTGAAGACGCTTTATATTTTTCCGATACTTCACCAAAGTAAGCTAATATTACATTCTCAGAGAAAGAACTAGCTTTCTTGTGATCACGCCATTCCATAAATGATTTGTATACACACTCATAGGCTTTCCTGGATTTTGCAGGCACAAGATTCTCGGCTGTTGTTTGAGCCATTCTTAGTATTTCTGGCGGAGTACAATTTTCTTCATCACTGCTAATATCCATTTCAATGTTAATTTATCGATTGTTAACAGAAAATAGAGGCACACACTTAGCTGTCACGCTAGTCGATTGTCAGCCGTATAGAAAGAGTTGATCGCGAACGATGTAAAATATCATTGGATCAGCGAAGTAGCAATTTTTTAATTAGTATTTGTGATTGGCTGGATACAGTTAATTATGACTTCATAATTCACTACAGTGAATTATAGGTACCATTTTTCACGAAAAGAATGCTAATAATTGCAATATAATGCAATAGGTGTAGAAAAAAATAATTTAAATTATCAACTTGAATTTTGTAGACAATGTTAATTTTAATAACTTGACTTTAGTATTTTATGATAGATTCAAAATGCTGTTTTTTGCAGGTAAGACCAATTTCCCACCAAGCAATGTTCAGTACAAATGCTTATATATTGTTGTATGAATTGGAACAATTAAATTCAAATAACAAATTGAAAACTCAAACTTCCTGCAGCACATCCACATATTTAAATAGTGAAGAATTATCGACAAACAGTATTCATTTAAATGGTAATAAAGTTTATGGACCTGAACTGCCACCCACAAAGCCTTTAATAAAAACCACAAATGGAAATACAGTTCATGTACTAAATGGCAATAGTGAACCACCTCGTACTCCGATAAAAGAAAATAAAGCCGAAACACCTGTTGTAAAATCTTCTCAAAAAGAAAGTAAAACAGCACCTCCTAGTACAAATTCTTCTGTCGCAGCTGAAATAAAACCAGCAGTAGAAACAACAAAACCACTTACCACATTAACTCGTTCTGCATCTTCATCAAGTATATCTAGTTTGTCTGACGGAAGCCCAAAACAGGGTGTAATAAGGCCTAAATTAGTACCGTATGACATGGATGATTCAAGTTCATGTTCAGAAGAATCAAATGCAGTTAAGGGATCGCTTATAACTACAAAAGCAACTGCAAATGAATGGAAGGTTACATCAACAGAGAATCCTGAAATCCTGGATAAGAAAAAATCAAAAACAGTGACTGAATTACTAAAGATGTCTCATGGTGGATACGGTACTTCAGTTAATACTTGGAACGGCACAAGATCTCATTTAGAAAAGGAAGTGTCGAATGAAAGGCGAGAGGACCGAAAGCGTCCTATGAGTGATAATTTGGATCAAGGGAGATTAAAACATCCCAAAATACATTCAAACGGTTCGTACAAGCCAAATGGTGGCTATAATCCGATTCAAGTAAGTGGGATGGTATAATTATTATATTTCTGTAGTGTGAGTCAGAGTTAGTTAAATGAAAACAGCTGATGTTTGGGGTTGATACTGTCAAGTGGTGCTAAAAGAGGACCAGGTTTTGTACAATTCCTCAATGATGACGCTATTTATTTATGTAAACCTTGAGAATAAATGGTTCATTTTAATTATTTTTTGTCTAGACGAACAGAGAAACAGAAGGTGAAGCAAGGTTTCCGCACAAATCTTGTGAAATTTTATAATTTGGTTGTGTGGTATAGAACTTCCTGTTAATAAATATCACTGAATCTTAAGTTATCTATTTTAAGGAATCAAAATTATTATTTATGAAACCTGTGATTTTTATTCTCGTTTAGTCAGCCACAATAATGAAATAAATCACTACTAAAGCAAATGAATGTTTTTTGTTCATAATACTTAATGTGATTATATAAAAGTAAAGTGTGTTGGTTTCAAACTGATACAGAATAATAAGTTTGGAGATAATCTTTTGAAAATTTAGGATCAAAAAGAAATGGAAAATGCTTTAAAATTACACAAGTAACATATAACTATTAAAAGGATTCTCTTTCACTTTTTCTAATCATTTTTAGTGCAAAACCATAAAAAATCATCATTTTGGAACTTGTCACTTCCCAAGGAGTACAAAGGACATGAATTAAACTTTAAATAAATCAAAGTTGGTCAGAAATAAAAAAATCTTCTAATCATACTTCGATGTCGTTTGCCTTGTGGTTCTTCAATCAAAACAGTTATTTATTTACAGGAATATCACAATTCAAAAAATTGGAGTCAGTATAATGGATCATCCTCTAAACATTATCGACAGTTTTACGGTAGCGGTGATAGACATCGAAACAACAGACGCAATTTTCACCATAATAAAAATTATCATAAGAATTACCATTTTAGACAGTAAAATCTAAAATAAAAACAATCTATTATTAAGTGAAATGAACTAATGTTGTGTGTTTTTTTACCATTTCATCATGTTTTCTTTTAATTATCGTTTTATATCAAAAACTTATTTTTAATTATTGTGACCATGTCTGTGTATATGTTATTCTTTATGGGAATGTAAATAAATATTTATTAGGTCAAACAAATTAGTATTCTACACTAAATAAATTAATGAAGTTTATACAGAATGATTCATAATGCTATTGCGTTTTAACTTAAGTATAATTCATTTAACTTTTTCTTTTTGCTAATTGAAGACCTTGCATTTCTTTAAGTTTAGCAAGGAGAAAAAACTTAATAACCTTCTTTCTATAAGATCTAATTTTTGAAACTTTTGTGAGATTATTGAGAAAATACAATGAAGTATTTCTGGAAAATATAAAATTTAAAAAAGTTCTGACTTGCAGAAACACCGCTGTTGCATCAACCGAAAAATACAAGTGCCTCGTTGTTACAAGGTCTTTGATTGTCAAAATACTAATCTCTGAATTATACCCAATAAAAAATAGGCCAATTCTAAAATAAATCGCTCAGCAAGATTATGTATTAGTTAAGTCATTCTGTACAACCATTATTAACAAGCGTAAACTTTTTTGGAATGAATCTTTATGTTAAATTGAGATCTCCATTCAAATTTGCACTAAAATACCTGCAATATTACACCTGTAAAGTTGACCCTTTTGTTGTTCAATTTTTTTAGCGAATTTTATTTTTATTTAAATTAAATGTTCTTCAATTCCTCGTCACAGTAAAAAGAGAATAAAATATTTTTTCAACATGATTGCACTAATGTTATTAATTTTTTTGCATTTATGTATCCTCTATTACATAATTATAATGTTTTATATTTTTAAAATACTGGTGTAAAGATACAAAATAAAATAAAAAACAGAACAATTATAAGTTCTTACACAATACATGCAAAGATATTTGTATTAAAATTTGTTTTAACATAAAATTGTTGACCAAATACTTTTCTTTATTTTAACTTAAGATAAGTTACTAACTACACAGATTTTAATCTTTTTGGTAATTTACAGTCGATGATTAATAAATTTGAAGTTTTGTGTCAACAGGCCATAAAATAATATTCTATTTGTGTGATTCCAAATTCTTAGATAAATATTACAATTTCTCTGATTAATAAAGATAATATGATAAAAGATAATTTCAAGCTACCGACAATAGCTTAAAACATCATTGTGAGATAATACTTGTTACAATTTGTGCAGGTGAGTAAATTGAATTGTAGAATTTATTTTTGAAGAAAATGTTTAATTCAACAGTTTCTATTTTTATATATTTTGTTAATAGTTTGATGATAAATGTTACCCCTTATTCAAATCTCTTAATTAGTACATAAAGTAGTTTTTTCTAAATAGGTGATTATAAAAAGTGAAAGATTGTTCTAAGCCATAAAATGTTTGCATAAACGTAAATTATTGTATCATAATTTAGTTGTATGTATTTCTTAACGTCATAAAAACATTCTTGTTTGGTATATAAAACATGAAATAAATATACTGACCTTAAATAAATTTAAATATCTATTGAAATATGCAAAAACAAAGTAGGTATATGTACAGGGTGTCCCATCACTTGTGGCCACCCCCAAAATTGAGCTTTAATTGAAAGCTATGTATTTGAAATTTGATGCACGTATGACTCTGGTATAAGGTTAGAAATTTCTGGTTTTAAATGTTAATTGTCGGCGTTAGTTTTCGAGAGAAAAAAATAAAAGCTGATTTTTTATAAAAATACTATCTCTCAATTTCGTCAAATTTCACTTTTGAGGATCAGTATTATTATTATTGAGACAAAGATGCCCAAAGTAAAAAAAAAAATCCAAAAACTAATTAGCCTAAAATTCCCTTATATTCGAATCTTAACAGTAAATGTAATGATTTATGACTCTAAAGATCGCCAAGCTGTCCGCAAAGTTAAGTACGATTTAAATTTATGGTATTAGAAAAATTTGTCACTGCCGAGTGGAATCCAGTCCAAATGAACATCAGAAGCGTACCTAAATCGAACCTTTTTACATTCTTGTAGATTTCTAAAATTTTTGTAAGTTCTCTAATAAATTACGATTATGAAAACGAACATGATTTAAAGTATGGATGTTAAATTATTTTTTTAAGGCGAAGAGGACTTATTACATTTTGAATTAATGTTTAAGTTCAAAGATGAATGCGAAAGATTTTGAATAACGGGCTGATAATAAGTATCGAACTGAATGATTTCGGAACTCGTTCGAGACTAAAATTTACGCCGCTTTCGAAATCTCGATCATGCAATTGCTGATGTAACTCTATGTGGTAGGGATGATATTTGTGCTTTTTTAATATCCTCCCTACTCAAGATCGACTAATTCCCGTGTCTTGACTGATTTCCCTAATGCTCAATTGGAGATTATTATCGGCGAGATTTAAAACTGCAGCTTGATTGACTTCATGCGTTACCGTGGGATTCACTGTCGTTTTTTCTTTGCCCTTTAAATTTCCGTTTTGTTTCAAGGAATCAACAAGTCTTTGAAATATTTTTCTTTCTGACGGAATTCTTCGCGGAAAACGTTGGGCGTAAATTTGAGCAGCTTGAACAGAATTTTACCATGGTTCTCCATAAATTAATATCATATCAGTTTTTTCTTTGAAGGTAAAGGTAACCGGCATTATAAACGAAAACTAATTAAATCACACACAGATAAAAACTTTTTGAACGAAGTTATTCTTCAAAAACTGAAGATGAACTGATAACAAAAGTAATACACCTACCTTACGTTTATAACTGACAGTCGATTTTTACAATACGTTTACTATTGAAAAATGTAATTCCGAAGCGACTTTCGCAATAAAGTCATTAAATATTTATGGATGAGACGGCGCTTTTGAACAGATTCTCACGAAAACTCGACCAGCACCCTACGACAACAATAATCCGTGAAACTAATTAAGTTAAGTTAGTCTCGAACGAATTCTGAAATCATTCAGTTCGATACTTATTATCAGTTCGTTATTCAAAATCTTTCGCATTCTTCTTTGAACTTAAACATTAATTCAAAATGTAATAAGTCCTCTTCGCCTTAAAAAAATAATTTAACATCCATACTTTAAATTATGTTCGTTTTCATAATCGTAATTTATTAGAGAACTTACAAAAATTTTAGAAATCTACAAGAATGTAAAAAGGTTCGATTTAGATACGCTCCTGATGTTCACTTGGACTGGATTCCACTCGGCAGTGACAAATTTTTACAATACCATAAATTTAAATCGTACTTAACTTTTCGGAGAGCCTCTTGGCGATCTTTAGAGTCATAAATCATTACATTTACTGTTAAGATTCGAATATAAGGGAATTTTAGGCTAATTACAGTTTTTGGATTTTTTTTTTTTACTGATCCTCAAAAGTGAAATTTGACGAAATTGGGAGATAGTCTATATATATAAAATTGGATGTATGTATGTATGTATGTAGCTTATAGACTCGGAAACCGCTGAACCGATTTTGATGAAATTTTCAGGAATACTCTAACATAACCTGGAGAGTGTTCCTGTGATGTTACTGTACCGATCGGGGGGGGGGAAGTATCATAAAGTCACCAAATTTTGTACACAAGTGCATCTTAGTAGGGGGACTTAATTTAATGCCGATCGGGGGGGTCCAAACAAAAATCGCACGGGGGATCACTGAAACATATTTTCGCATAGAAAGACGTGTCCTGCAGCTACCAAATTTTGTACACAAGTGCATTTTAGTGGGGGGGGGGGCTTATCACCCAAGCATATTTTCGCATAGAAAAAATTTCCTACAGCTATCAAATTTTGAACACAAGTGAATTTTATGAGGGGGGGGAATCGACCAAACAGATTTTCGCGTAGAAAGAAGTGTTCTACAGCCACCAAATTTTGTACACAAGTGCATCTTAGTATTGGGAGGGGGCTATCGTCCAAACAGATTTTCGCATAGAAAGAAGTGTCCCACAGCCACCAAATTTTGTACACAAGTGCATTTTAGTGGGGGGGGCTTATCACCCAAGCATATTTTCGCATAGAAAAAATTTCCTACAGCTATCAAATTTTGAACACAAGTGAATTTTATGAGGGGGGGGGGGAATCGACCAAACAGATTTTCGCGTAGAAAGAAGTGTTCTACAGCCACCAAATTTTGTACACAAGTGCATCTTAGTATGGGGAGGGGGCTATCGTCCAAACAGATTTTCGCATAGAAAGAAGTGTCCCACAGCCACCAAATTTTGTACACCGAGCGAAGCCGGGTATTTCAGCTAGTATTTTTATAAAAAATCTGTTTTTATTTTTTCTCTCGAAAACTAACGCCGACAATTAACATTTAAAACCGGAAATTTCTAGCCTTATACCAGAGTCATACGTGTAGCAAATTTCAAATACATAGCTTTCAATTAAAGCTCAATTTTGGGGGTGGCCACAAGTGATGGCACACCCTGTATAAGATACTTTTATGTTCAAATTAAAAAAAAACTAGGTATAAATGCCTTGCCTAGTTTATAAATTTCAAAATTTGTTAACTGCATTATATACATGTACCGTTTATGTACCGTTTAATAGGTAAGTGAGTTTTTGTATTCTACTGTTTTCTACCATTGCCTATGTTCTTTCAGCTCAGACTCTGAGAAGAAAAGTTGTCATTATTATTTTGCTATTTGCACTTTTGTATAGTCCTAAGCAAGGTAAATACTGAAATCATTTTGAGATTTAAACAATGGGAACATGTAATCATCTAATTAATACAAGATAAATAACTTTGTATACTATAAAATAAGGACACTTGAAAATTGAATGGCTACTTTATTTGATCAAATGATTGAAATAAAATTAATCGAATTTACGAAGTTTAAATTTAAAAAAAAATCTAAATTTAGATTAATCTTTCAGATCAATAAACAATGACTATAATTAATGGGTTACTGGCAATTTTAACAATTTTTGTATTAATTATTCCATCATCTAAAGCACAAAGTTATCGATTGCCCAACAATGTAATTCCGACACATTATGACATCACATTAGATGTTGACTTGGTTTCATTCACATTCACGGGGAATGTTGAAATATCAATTGATGTGCTTGAAACAAGTAACACCATTACACTACACATCAATGATATTCAACTTGGAACGGTTGAATTGATTAATTTCTTAAATGCCACCACCACTCCGTCAAATATTGTAATTGATACCAGTGATAAACAATTTTTACATCTCACATTTGCCAATCAACTTGTGCAAAATGAAACGTATACCTTAAAAATAGCATACATTGGAAATTTAAATGACCAAAATGTTGGATTTTATCGAGCATTTTATTTTGATGACTTAAATCAAGCTAGACCTTTAGCTGTAACTCAATTTCAATCAACCGATGCAAGAAGGGCATTTCCATGTTTTGATGAACCAGGCATTAGAACTACTTACAGAATTAAGCTCATAAAAGATGAGCAATACTCATCGGCTTCCAATATGAATCAAGAACAGTCTAAGTAATGATTTCGATTTGTCATTTCACTTTTAAAATATTCCATTTACAGCGTACCAATACTGGGCACTAATAAAACTTGTGATGTTTATGCAATAAGTTATCCTATGGCATCATACTTGGTAGCATTTTTAATATCTGATTTTACGAGGGCAGTTGATGGTTTGGTTGGAGTTTACGGAAGATCTCAAGGTATTCAGCAAGGTCAGGCAAATTATGCTTTACAAATTGGAAATGGAGCAGTTGAGCATATGCAAAGTTTTACTGGTGTGCTATATACACTTCCAAAATTGGACCAAGTAGCCCTTCCTAACGAGTATTTTCTTTTGGGTGGTATGGAAAATTGGGGTCTTGTTTGTTACAAGTAAAAAAATCACTTTATAAATTCATACCTGCGTCAATTAATGATTTCTAGGGAACGAGTTTTATTTTACAATAATGCAACATCAACAACAGCTGAAGAACAACAAATAACAACAATAATTTCTCACGAACTTAGTCATCAATGGACTGGTGATCTTGTTACGCCGACTTGGTGGATGTACATATGGTTAAATGAAGGTTTTGCTACTTATTTTGAATATTATGTTGCAAATCAATTACAGCCAACTTTTGGAATAAGTGATCAATTTGTGATAGATAATATTCATACATCTTTTGCATCTGATGCTTTAACTACAACAAGACCGATTTCATTTGATGCCCAAAGTCCCGATGAAATAGCAGCTTTATATGATTTAATAGCTTATGAAAAGTGTAAGTAAATATAATACAGGTGCGCATCTGAATTGCTTGGCCAAACTTTACCAACATTATGTATGGAACAAAATTGATATAAGTAAATAACGAAGTTGTTATTTCAACCGCTTATTTGAGTTTTTCAAGTCGAATTAAATATTACCTTTTTGTTTCCTAGTAATTAAGTGACAAACAAACAAAGTTTCATATTTTCAAAGTTAAGGGGCGTTTACATCCAATTAAATTAAATTAACGTGCGGAAATTAACAAGTTTGGAAAAAGTAATTGGTGCAATTTTTCCAAACAAAAGTAACATGACCAATCGCGTTTGTCAAACTTGTTAATTTCTGTACGTTAATTTAATTGGATGTAAACGCCCTTTAAGTTATGAATTTTACTAACAGAGAAATGGCAGACATGCATTTTATGATGGGCGAGCAAACGGCAACTGTAATTTGACTCGACAGCTTTATACTGAAAAATTTTTGAATCGAAGCTAAAGGAATTTTTGCGGCAATCTACAGAGTCTTCGTAAAAGAGCAACTTTTAAACGAAATACTGTTGATAGTGAGGTTCATAAAATGCCAGAACGCCGAACTTTGATGAAGATGTACTCGGTAGAATTGCGGAGATTTCTAAAAACAGCACGAGGAAATTATCCTTAGATGTAGCTGCTTTGCATAGTACGGTACGGAGAATTCTGCACATACAGCGAGTGCAGGGTCTTACAAAGTGAAACTGATTTGCGACCACGAATTCTATTTTGTAACTGGCTTCTATAACATTGTATCAATCCGAAGTTCCAATCTGTCTTGCTTTCTATGGGCGAAGCAAATTTTCTCAGGATGCAATTTTTAATCTTCATAAAGACCATCAATGGGCAGAAGAAAATCTTCACGCGATTAGACAATCACACACCAACAAACTTTTTCATGCAACATTTGGGCTGTCATTGTTGGCAATTAGTTATCAGGACTGGTGTTTTTACCAGACAGATTAAGTGGGCCAAATTATAGGAATTTTTTGGAAAATAATCTATCTTGCAGATGTTTCGTTGGAAACACGCTGTGACGTATGGTTCATGCTCCACCACATTTTAGCCTTGTTGCTGGAGAGTACTTAAATAATAATCTTCCGAATCATTGGATTGGCAGAGGTGGGTCAGTTGGGTGGTCACCGCGCTCTTCACACTGCAATCCATTAGATTTGTTTTTATGGGGCCATCTAAAAAATCTCGTTTACTCTACATAGTTTTTGTGTAGTCTGGAATAGCCCTGGAATTTTTGAGCAAGTTCGACGATGCAAAGTTTGTATTGCTGCTGCAGGAGGACATTTCGAGCAGTTTCTCTAACGTTTCATCATAGTACATTTAATAAACAACAAATCTATTCGATATGACATTTGTTCTCGCTATTTTAATAAAAACTGGAAAGAGCATATAATCAAAAAGCGAAAACAGCTGGATCTGAAAATAAGACATGTATTGGTTGTTTGGAAGGAAATCAAAATAAAATATTACTGAATAAGACTCTCATCAAACCTATATGAATGTATGGAGCCGAGCTTTGGGGATGTGCGAGTAAATCGAATATAGCAATAATCCAAAGATGCCAATCAAAAATATTACGGATGATCACAAATGTACCATGGTACATCTCGAACCAAATCTTACACAATGACCTGAAAGTGCCGTTTGTTAAGAACGTGATCAAGGAACGAAGAGTTAACTACCACGAAAAACTGGAAAGTCATGACAACATCCTCCTACATCCACTACTAGAAGAACACAATAACCGATGTTTAAAGAGATCAGTGCAGGATTTACACATAAGCTACGCAAGCTATAGCTTAGGGCCCGCACTTCATATTTGGCACTGACATATATCTGGACTTATAAAGGGCCCCATATCTCAAATAGCTTAGGGCCTTATCAAGTCTAAATCCGGCCCTGAAAGAGATACTGGCCAGCTGACCTAATAAATGGTTGAAGAGGACACCGTTGTTAGAAGGGAGCTCATCATGCCATAGTTAGATAGTACTGCAATTAGTACTTAAATTAGCAAATTAGCTCATTCTGATTGGTAATAAACTGATAATTTAAAAAAAATCTTTTTAAGGAAGCATTTTTGGACACAATGTTTATAGAAACTTTTGTTACACTTTTGTTTCATACATGGTAAAGGTTGTCCAAACAATTTCTGATACAGGTTGTATAATGTAAATACATAGTTAATTTGATTATTTGTAGGTGGATCTGTGATACGTATGATTGAACATTTAATAACAACTCCAGTGTTTAGGGCTGGCTTGGGAGCATATTTGAACAAAATGTAATAGTAGCATATGATTTAATTTTTTACATATTTCTTACTTTACAAAAAAAATAATTTTTCCCTTAGGTCATTTTTAAATTCAGTGCCTTCTGATGTATATGTAGAGTGGCAGAAAGCTTTTGATGCCCAGCAACCAAATTCTACAGTAATTGTTGAACCCATAAGTAATATCATTAGTACTTGGGAATTACAAAGTGGATATCCAGTGGTACGCATAAGTAGAATTAATAATACTGGATCTTTTCTACTAGAGCAGGTATAACCATTCATCTATGATTATGTAACATAAATGTCCAAAGGCATTTATAAAATTTTCCATAGGAACAATTCTTTCTGTTGAAAAATTCAACATCAAGCACACAATGGAAAATTCCGATCAATTATGCAAGTGCTGCAAATCCTAACTTTGATGACACAACAGTAACACTTTTACTGGAGCAACCATTTACCTGGGATTTGAACATACCTGTAACAGATTGGATTATTTTCAATAAACAATTGATGGGTACGGGTACAAAAAAAATTTTCTGTATTAAAAGTGCTATATTTTATTGTAAATTTTATTTAGGATATTATCGTGTCAATTATGATGATGCCAATTGGCAGTTACTAGTTAATTATCTCAATGGTCCAAATTTCACGACAATCCACATATCCAACCGAGCTCAATTAGTTGATGATAGTCTTAATTTGGCACGTGCTGAGCAATTACAATATTCAGTTGCTTTTGACATAGCCAAATATTTAAAAAATGAAATCACTTATGTTCCAGCAGCAGCTTTTGTTAATGCTTTGCGATTCTTAAATGACATGCTTCTTGGAACCACTATTTACAATAACTTCCAGGTATTCCATAAGTATTACTCCAAATCGTAAATTTAATTTTAAATTATAGCTGTATGTTCTGGATATTCTGAATGGCATTTATAATCGTATTGGTTTTGAAATTGATGTAAATGACGATCATTTAACAAAATTAACAAGAATGAAGATTTTACCATGGCTGTGCCAATATGGGCATGCAGAATGTCAAAATAAAAGCAGTGGTTTATTCAACAGCTGGGCGAGTGATTTCATTAATGAAATTCCACCTGACTTGCAAGCTGCAGTATATTGTGATGGACTTCGTCAAAGTACTATAAATTCAGATGCTACTCTTTGGAATCCAGTTCAGGCATCACTTCAAGGTATTTTCAATGAAGATACGAAACGTATTCGCATTGCAACCGCACTAGGATGTTCTAATGACCAAACTATTTTGAATCAGTAAGAAAATGTTTTATTTTGTTTTCACAATTTTTATATCATTTTCAAAACAATTTTAATAATTTTTTGTTTAAGGTACATATTACTTATATTATCAAATTCACCCTCCAATGGTCTCAGACCATCTGAAAAGGTTTTAGGTTTCACTTCTGTGTACATGAATAATGGGCAATTGGGCTTACAAGTTGCTTTGGACACTCTCAGCATAAATTTGGCAATTGTTAAACAAACGTAAATATACAGAAAAATTTGAAAAATGTCTATTCTCTAATTTAATTTGCAGTTTTTCATCAGGACGAATCGCAAGATTTATCAGAGATATTGGAACAAAAGTTACCACCAGTCAGCAGTTAACTAAGGTAAAATTTAAATATAGTAATAAAGTAATAGCTTTTAAAATGCAATTTTCAGCTCCAACAAATTGTTACTTTAAATGAAGCAATAGTTGATGTTACAATAGTAAGTGCAGTTGATACAGCGGTTAAATCAGCTCAATACAATATAGACTGGTTAGCACGAAATATGCCCCAATTGCAACTTTACTTTGGCATGCACAGCAGTGCCTCTTCATATTTTCAAATTAAAAAGCTTGTTTGGTTATTCATTGGTTATTTTATATTGTACTTACTTTAAAATGTGCCTTACATGTTAATATTTGAAAAAATAAGAAAGCATTTCACTGTTACTTCTTCTTTGATGGAGTTTTATTTATTTTATATGCAAATTTTCGATAAAAAAATTAAAAACCACTAATTTCAACAACAATAATCATAGACAACCAAATACAATACAATACAAGTTCTTATAAATCTATAACTATGAAAAGACACAGCCATAACAACTGTGCAATCCATAGCCGAATTACAACATATGGCAAATCGTTAGGCCATAGTCCGATACGCGATACAATTAAGTTCAATGCAAGTAAAACTTACAGTACGTTTAATAATATAGTTTATCAAAAACGTAAACGTACCTATTTAGTATAAAATAAGGGGCATGCCACTCCTAATGTCATTTGGGCAAATGCAATAGCGATTGTGGGTACCTGTACAAAAGTTCAATGTTCAGTAATTATGCATGTATGACTATTTGGTATAAGTTACGACCGCAATCCTTATGATTGAAGTCCACCTAATCATACACACACCCTAAGAAATTATCATAGATATGATGGCTCATAGGCAGTGAATTCATAAAAGCAGAGCTACAGCCGAATTACAAGATTATTCATCAAAACGACTGTACAATTACTTTTAACCAAAGTTACTAATGTACAAGAAAAGTTCGAACCCCTTAAGTTTGTGAAAATGAAAACCTACTTATGGTGATGTCTAGGTTATAAAAAAGTATGTGTCTTGCCTATATTTAGTGGTACGATAAAGTAATTAAAGCAAATCGAATTTGTCAACAATTTTTTGGGTGGCGCAGCCTTAAGTAAAATTGTGTTTGTGAAAGTGTATAAGTGAGTGTGTGGTTTTCTTAACTTATTGATCCATTCCATTCCATAATCCATATTTCTTACTGGTTCTTGAAACTAAAATTTGAACATTTTAAAACTAACATAATAAATTAATTACATTAAATTGGATTTAACGATGTTTGACAAACCACCAGTTCAACACCATATTCACATCAAAAACTACTCCATTTTTACAACAGTATCTAATGGTAATTTTTAATTTAAGTCCAGTCCAACCATTACTATCCAGATAGAATATGTAAGATGTAACTACAATTTTAAAAATTAGAAAAAGAAATAAATTTCGTTGTCATGGTAAATGAAAGTTATTTTTTAAAACCGCCGATATTGCGATTTCAAACACCACCACCAGTTCCAAAATGTTGCTTGAAAATTTAGGGACATCAAAAACTACATCATTTTTAAAACAGTATTCATGTTGTTAATTGTTTTGGTAATTTGCATGCATGCAACCTAAAAAACTTTGGTATTTGTTGTCATTAGTAAACGATTGGACCAGTTTACACCACCTAGTTAATTATTAAATCTATTAATTTTATAATCAAACATTTTATTCTAAATACTGACCAACAACCAAATGATCAAGTAGTCATTTTTAATTATCAATAACTTCCAGTTTAATTAAACCCATTTCCAGACTCAATATGTCCGATTTAACTAGAATGATAAAAATTTAACAAATTACGTTGCCATTTAAATGAAGGGAAATTTATTTTTAATTTCAAATTAGGAAAATTAAAAAATTGATTGATAATTTGTGAGGCCGACAATCCAATTCTCTGTTGCCTTCACTCTTTTGCAATTTTCAACTTGTATCGAAGTCCAATTTTTACATTAAAAATTTCCAATTACACGCAAAATAAAAATTAAATTCACTTACATTGTATCCTTCAAATACCCAACTATTCCTGCCGTTCGCCAATCCAAATCAAATACGACCAGCAGTTTGAATTTTCAAGAACTTACTGCTTAATCCATAAATGTGAGGTCTCCCGGTGAAAAGTTGAGTCGATTTGAACTAGATTTTCCAATCCTATTCTCAAAGTCCCTCAATTCAATCGTGTCCTTATCCAAATAGTTCCAATTTAAACGTCAATGGCCACTTCATGTAAAGGGGTGTGCAAAATCTTGTTGTTGCTTGCTTCTCTGATGACTTAATGAAATCTCGCATTGTCTTCTTGTCCATTGCCAGAAATTAAAGACTGTTTGGATGATTCCTGTTGGGGAACTTCTGAGGCGTTTTCTTTCCATCTTTCTTTGGCGTCTTGATGAATTCTTCAATCTCCCAATCCTCAAAACTTCTCAAATCGATTGTGTCATTTTGAGAGGGGGGTCGTCTTCTTAACTCGTCTATTTCACTGATTTTTCAGTCTTCAATTTAAATAACACCTTTCAAAGTGGTCTTCGTTCCAATTCGAGTTCCTCGTTCTTATCCTGTTAAATCTATAAACATACTATTAAGATTATTACATAAAGAATTTAAAAACTTACCACAACTCCTCCTCCATTATAGCCTGCAGCCATTTGCAGTTTCTAAAATGCCATCGTTAAATCAGGTCACCCTCCTCAATTACAGCGTACAACCAGGTTTTAAGGGTGTCGATCTCCTTGCATTCAGCTTCTAATGGTAATCTCCAGTTAAAACAGGTCCTGTCGCTGCATCCAATGTAATCATTTGAAGTTTTAATCGTCACATCACATCACTTTTTTTTAGGGCCATCTTGTCATCTATTCGTACCTAACTTCTATCGTGCCATTTACATTAGAAATGTAGAACATCCAAATCACCAAACCATTGTTGAACGATTGTTTCGAATGGCTGGTTCAAAAAAACCTGCAATGATTATTAATTTTAGCCACATTTCAGATTCGTTTAACATTATTCTTTTTTTGATTGCCTAATGTACCAATTATGCGTTGAATAGTCACTGTAATTTCATATTCAAATGGCGAATAAAACTAAATTATACAAGTTGAAATAAGGTTAGAATAATTAATGCTCACCACGCCATCTCGCTAATAACTTCAAAAACTGAATTTAAAAAGAATTATATTTACGACTCGATAAAAAATAGCCCGAACGAACGATAATTCTGTAGGGATTGCATTTCGGAAACATTTAGATGTGAACCCAACTTTTTATTTAAATTATCAATAGAAATGGTTTAATGCAAAATTCGTCATGACGCCATTTTTTATTAACAAATCGGATTCAAAATGGCGTCCGAGTTTTATTATAAATAAGCCAAAAATATCGCAAAAACAACAAATTACACACTTTTAACTTTAAAAACGATAACACAACATGTATTTATTATGTTATGAATAAGTTAAAACATTAAAAATTAAAAATAAAACGAAATAATTAAAAAAATAGCTTACACGTGTGTACGGTTCGGCTGCTGCGACCAAAAGGACGCCACCACAGACAGAAGACAAGCTTGAAACGGGAAGTTAATTTGAAAATTCTTCGCTACCAACCCAAATATTTAACACAAAAACGAAAAAAGTTAAAAAACTAGATCTTGATACTAATAAATTTAGTTCAAATGCTAATTTGTATTAGTTTAAAAGCAACAAGCTTAATATAATTTGTAATAGATCAAAATGGATTTATAAAACGAAAAAAATACCATTAAATACAAGGCCTCCGAAAGAAATTTTAAACTACTATCAATTATTGTAATATCGATACCCATTTTTGCCAAATTATTGTAACCATCAGTTTATTCTTTATGGTGATAAGACGCAATTAACCTATCGTAAGTATCAAAATAATATGTAACATGCAGTGATCTTGAGACAATAAAGTTGTCTCCTGTAAAATTTGCTAGATGTGCCTTATGATAATTTGGCAAAAATGTATCGATATTAAAATCGACTTTTTCAATTTTTAATATACATAAAATTATTTATATTTTATTTTCAACAGATAAGCCTTATCCAGAAGATTTATTACAAACGTTTCAAGAAACAACAAAGTATTGATATTTCAATTCAACTAATTATATCACTATGAAAAGAAACAGCCATAACTGTGCAATCCATAGCCGAAAATAAGTACATCTGGCATATTTACAACAGTACACAAAGAAAATTAAGGTTCTAAAAATTAATCTAATTAGCTAATTAAGCACAGTAGATGCCGCTTAATTGAATCAATATCAAGCGTTTCATTGACTGTTATAACCACCGTGCCGTTTAATTAATTCAGAAACGGCTTGTAATACTGTCAAGGTGTGTCCAGTAGCCCTAGAAATCAGAAATAATTCCTGGACCTTTAAAAACAACCAAATAGTGTTGTACATCAAGAAGACCCTGAAAAAAAACTACCGTTTAGTGGCATATTATATTATATTATATTAGTTCTTATAAAATACAAGGGCCACTTTCCCCCTTGAAATTTGATCCAGAAATTGTTTTGGCTGTGACATTTTCCGGTCATCATGGTGTAAAATTTACAATTATCTACAATAAGTACAGTTGATACAACAGTTCAATCAACTCGACTGATAATCACGAAGTTTGCCCTGCAAAAATGTGTCTTAAATTGTAACAATAATTGAAACAATAAAATCGTTTATTAGTTTATTTCACCTTCATTATTTTCTGGGGCTACATCTGTTGTAGTGTTATCAGCAAACATATGTAAATTATATTTTTTATATTTAAAAAAATTAGGAACCACTCCAAGAAGTGCAATACCGCGAATAACTTCAACAATAATTGCAAGTTCGGCTTCTTTCAAATTTACTGTGTGATCTGATCGCTTTGCGCTCACTGCTTCAGCAATTGCCTTAATTACTGCATCTTTTGACAACTGATTGTTATTACGATGATTAAAAACTACTGAAAATGATTTCGATGAATCAGCAAAATATTTATCAAGTAATGGTTCGAAAGATTTTAAAATATCATTAATATTTGCCTTACAAGTAATCTCAATTGGAATTAACCTTAATAAAAATCGAGTTTTCTGTTCTTTACTTTCATAAATGTCTTTAAGAATTGTTGCAGCTAAATTAACTGGTTCGCTGATAGTTGTGCGGATGAAAAGAAAATTCTTCGCTCCTGATTCCACCACTTGGAACCTCTTCTGGTTCTTATTTTCTGATTGAATGCAACGAATTTCATTGGACAATTGCTCTTCAATTTCAGTTTCATCTGAAATTGGTAAATCAGGTTTGGAATCTGATTTATCTAAATCACAGTAAGCATTTAAAAGGTTGTAAGTCTCTCGTATACAATCTTTTTCGCGAAAATTGCAGCTGCACAAAAATCCCTTCAAACCTGGTTCGAGAGTAAAAGATATTTTTTTATTAGATTCTCCGTAAAAGTTTCTTTTACGCTTATTAACAGGTCTACAAAAAAAAAGATTCAATTGAAAAATTTCCATTTTTTTGAAACTTACTGATCCATTTCTTTGCAATTAAAGGATTAATAATTTTAATTTAACTCTTATTACTGTCAGTGACTGTCAGACGTGGATATTTAATTTTTAGGTTACAAAATAGGGATTTTTAATTTCACTTACCTTTAAAAATGTTACTAAATTTTTGTTGAAAGTAGTGGCCGACATTTTGTGACATGTAATGAAAATTTTAATATTCTTGTAGTTATCGTTTCATGACTGGTTAAATGACATAACTTTAACTAATTGTGCATTACAATGGGATTCGAGTTAAATCGCTTTCAAGGTGATGTTGATGAAGAATTAATTTGTCCCATTTGTTCAGGTGTTTTGGAAGATCCTCTGCAAGTAAGTATTTTTTGCTCTTTTACACACAATCAATTAGGATTGCACACAGGCACCTGTTTGTGAACACGCATTTTGTCGATTATGCATCCATGAGTGGGTTTCTCGACAACCAACATGTCCTGTAGACAGACAACACATTACCTCGGCACAACTGCGACAGGTTCCCAGAATATTAAGAAACTTGCTTTCAAGGTAATTTTTGTCGAACATCCATTTTAATTTTAAAAGGGCACTATTTTAGGCTTTGTATAAATTGTGATAATGCACAGTATGGCTGTACGCAAGTGTTAAAGTTAGATACATTAGCTGCTCATTTAGAAGAATGTGAGCATAATCCCAAACGGCCATTGCCGTGTGAACAGGGCTGTGGATTGATAATTCCAAAAGATGAATTTAAAGACCATAACTGCGTCAAAGAATTACGAGCACTTATTGCAACCCAGCAGCAAAAATTAAATGATTTTCAACAAGATTTGACTGAACAACGCTTTACAATAAATGAACAAAAAAGAGAATTGCAATTGCTTAAGGTTTGTCCTTTTCGTTAATTGCTTGTTTGAAATTAGATAATTTAATGTATTTAGGATTTTATGAAGGCGATGCGCATTTCGAATCCCGCAATGAGAGCGATAGCAGATCAAATGGAGAGGGATGAGGTCGTCCGATGGAGCAACACACTTCCTAGAGCTCGGGTTACACGTTGGGGAGGCATGATATCAACTCCAGATGAAGTTTTGCAGGTACTATTGGTAATAATGCTTTATTATTTTTAAATTTTCATTTTTTGAATGCTGAAAATTTTTAGGAACTTTGGTAAGTTTTAGAAGAATGTAGAAAACTTTTGCTTCATTTTCATTTCTTATTTCTTTTAGTTAAGCAAAGTTACTGTATTTTTTTTTTTCAGCGCATGATTAAAAGAACTTTAAGTGAAACAGGATGTCCTTCTCATATTATTGATGAGCTGATGGAAAATTGCCATGAACGTCGATGGCCTCCCGGATTATGTTCATTAGAAACTCGTCAAAATAACCGTCGTCAATATGAAAATTATGTATGTAAGAGGATTCCTGGGAAGCAAGCAGTGCTGGTGTTACATTGCGACAACCATCACATGGGGGAAGATATGATGGTTGAGCCTGGATTGGTGATGATATTTGCACATGGAATTGAATGATTTTAAGCCATAACAAAATGTAACACATTCCGTTCAATCACTGAATAACTTCATTTTCAGTGTTGACTCTCTGTATTTGTCGTCCATTTATAATAGGATTTGTTTCTTGTTTATTTATGTAGTTTTCGTTTAATCATAATTTCTTTTTTGTGAAAAATTAAGAATTTTGTGCAGAAACTTTTGAGCTTAAAACATTTCTACCAATACATATTTAACTTTTATGTTATGTTAGACGATTTTAATTTCTTTTAAATGAAAGCAAATTCTAGTGGGAAATTTGATCTCGAATTAAGTGAGTTTTGGCACATCAATTTAATTTTTGGCTACTAGTCAGAATGTGTCAACAGACGTGTGATCCAAATTTAATTATGACTGAAGTAAGAGAATATATTTGCAGCACCATTTTAATGTAATATAAATAGTTCCTGTGAATCACAAACTGTTAATTGCATGCAACTGCAATTTTTTATTTAAAAAATTCCATTATTTATGTTATTTCATAAACCACATTAATTGTCAAGAAGTACAGCCAGGAGTTAATTGTACATAGTACATTGTTTTTATACGTTCATTAATATATAAGTTTGATTTGAACCAACTCCAGTTGCCTTAACATGCATATAGCCTATTGTAAAAGGAACTTATAATAAAGGTTAATTATCAAGTCGCCAATAAAATTGCTTCAGTTACGGTGTAAGAATGATTGTAAATGAAATGTTTGCAGGTTGAACACATTTACACATTTTATTTGTAATGTATCTCAACATTACAATAAATTGATGTGAATCAAAAAATAATTTTTGGGCTCTATTATACAGGGCTTGATTATTATTTTTGTCTGAAATTTTGTGATTTAATTTTGTTAGCTTTGCTGCTCCTGGGTAATTGTATAGCAGTCGTGAGCAAACAGCGGGTCATATGCAGCCTGCCGAGAGTTTTTGTAAAACTATAATCACATGTCTAAAATTTTGTCTCTTTAAATAAAATAAAATGAAATGTAACAATGGCCGCATTTAGCAGACTCATCGCTGATAAACCGGTTGATTGATTTAAATTTTAAGTACTGTCACTGTCAACCCTGAAGCGTGTTATAACTTCATTGTTGAGTAAACAAACCGTATGTAAAATTCGGTACGCAAAAAGATCATCGTTGTCTCGCACCGGTCAGGTACCATGTGCATTCAGGCAGGTTTTCCTCACCGGTCTGCTGAATGTGGCCAATGCATATAAATTTATTTTTATTTGAGGCCCGCTGCAGTTGTAAAATGCTAAGTATGACCCGTCAGCTAAAAAGTTTGCCCAGGCCTGTTGTATAGGGATAAATGTGTTGATGGGAAACATTATATAGTGTTCTCTCTGATGGCATGTTTTTTGTTTTAAGAATTGGGCATTTGCTGTTAAATACTGCCATTTTAATGTAATTACAGATTTACATGATTGTTAATGATTGTTTAGCCTTTTTGAATGAAATTTTTTGTGCTCTTTTTTGTTTGTAAAATGCAAATATGAGTTCGATGAGAAAAAATACAATTGCTCCCAAAATTCCTGATAGCATTATTATTATGGCTGATCCAATGTGTTCAAATCCTACGCTAGAGTAACCGGAAACAATATAGGAATTAGGAATTCGCTCCCGAGTCTTCTGTAGAAGATTGCTATCCAAACCAGTTTCTTTAATTTTTGTTAACCTGTAAAATTAATTACAAAATGAAAAAGATAAAACAAATAAAAAATTGCAAATTAAAACTAAAAAGATTGAAGTGATTTCCACTGACCAGTAATTTAGTTGGTCTTTCAGTGAATTATTTTTTAAAATGACAAGTCCTTCAGTATAAGTATGTGGTAAAATGGATACAGTATATTGACTGACTTCCCTGTAATTAAAGTATTTTGCAAAATATTTTTCAATTAATATTTTTGGGGCAACTCCAACGGTACTCTGATTGTTAAGATGCAGAAACAAGACATCCAAATTGTTTACTTCAACTGAATGCGACTAAAAATTAAAGGAAAATTAATATGTATGCTCATAATTAGCTTTTAAAGGTACCAAATCATCAAAAATGCATTTGAACTTTATAATTTGTAATTTCATGTTGCTAATATCATCAATTGTAAGATCAAATTTCCTATCATGCTGAAGTAATATTGATGTAATACCGGCTGCAAATCCAGTATATAACAGATATGCAGTTACATATCCTAACAAAAAAATACACCGACTTGGAAATCCATTAGGGGTGTAACTCAGACCTGAAATTAGTTTTTTGTTATAAAAAAATATTAAAGAGATTTTGTACCTTGTTGACATGCTGCTGCAATAGTCCACAGAGTTATTTCAACCCAATTCCACATTTTGTATTTCGGTTTGATCACTGAATAATATGCTGTCGAAATTCGTAGACAAATCGCCAAAATTACGAGAATGATGAGAAATACAAACCACAAATAACCCGCAAATGTTAAAATAAAAATATCTTTTGTGAATTTTAATTCACTGGGTTTATATATCAGCACATACCTGAAACGGTATTCATTATTTTTTATACTTTCTGTAAATTGCCATATTTATAAGATTATTTATGATAATACTAATTTGTTTCAAAGTGCCACCGAATTTTATATTTTCATACAAATGACGAGCTCAATGGTATCTTTGCAATGGATACAAATTTAACAGCGTACTTCTTGCTAATAATTATATTACTTTTACCTCTTCTGAAATCTATTATTCAATCATTAACAATTGAATAATTAGAAAACCTATATGAAGTTTATTTATAAATTACAAGCGACAATCGTGCATAAAGCTGAATAAAAAATTTGTTTAATACAATTCAATATTTATCTATTTATGTATTTATTATTCCGCTATGAATGTCAAAGTTGGATACCTCAGTAACAACAAACACAATGTAGTATTTTTTTTTCCAAATACAGGTAAAGAATAGTGGGGAAGTAGGAACTGAGTATAAATTCAAATTCAAAGCGCCGGAGGCGATTACAACCAAAAATAACATTTTGGCCAAACACCATTATATTACATTAATAGTAACACTCCATCGTCCCTCGTATGGAGTTTGAAGACCAGAGTAATTGCATGAAAATCCGACATATACGAACAGCAGTTAGGTACTTTACTTAACATCATATCAACTATGCTAGATTTCGAAACACCGTAGAACGTGGTTATTGATAACCGGATAACAGTGCAAAGCACAATAAAACAGTTGAGCAAACATTGTTCCATTTGATATTTGATTGAAAAACGATCAATTAGACTGGCAGGACTCTACGAATCCTAACATAAAGCGAAACTGCGACCCTGGACAACGTAATAACATTAATACGTAAATTAAAACATTTGGTATAACGTTATTGTGTAAGAAACTATCAACACCTCAAAGGAGCAGTAACATAACTTAGCAACTAGGCAGCAATTAAAACTCCAAAAGGCTGCAGCCTTAATCAACTGTCGCGAGGTGTTATTCTAATAGAAACACGCTCAAGTGGGTCCAGGGCCCTATTTCACCAACAACTTTGCACACTTTGCAATTTGCATTTTGCAAGCAGTTTTCTGTTCCATCAAAATAACTGAAATCTGCAAGTTATAGTCGAATTGAGAAATTAAAAGTGCAGAACTATTTATGCAAAGTGTAAAGTTTAATTATGCAGTTTGCAAAATATTGCATTGCCACTTTCTTAATCAATTTGTTCCTAAATCTGAAAATTGATAAGAAGATTAATTTAATACATTCTAGTGATTATTCTAGTGAAGACAATGTTCAGGAATATAAAAAAAGGAAAAGAATTCAAAAGTAAGGAATTAACTTTGAAATCAATTACATTTTGAATTTAAAGAGTACTTTCGTTTGTATTGACGGCAAGTTGAATATATGTTGTAAACAATCGGAGCTATGTTAGAAAGAAAATATTTAAAAAACTGCCCCATTTACTTCGTCATATTTTTTATTTTTCCAACTCTCAGCCATCGCCACCGTAAATGAAGGTGGCGTTGTCTCAGCCCTTGTTTTCCTTGCATTAGCTCTTTTTGACAAAGAACACGATTTCCAAATTCCACATAAAGAGTTTCGAGCAAAAGGCCAATAGTCCAGTCATTTTAGACAAAAAAACACCCAATCTCCTAAAAAACACTACAACTATATTACATACTAAATAAATGCGTCATATTGTCTGCATAATACACCATCAAACTTTCTTAGCTTCATATCTCGGAAATTATTGGTCCGACGTAAATTGCGTAGCACTTTTTTGTGCAGATTTTGATAGTAAACAAATTTTGTAAGTACCAAAATTCAAATAAAACCAATACTTCATGAGATATTTGAGAAAAACTGATTTTCACGACCTTCGACCTTCAATAATTTCTTTGGCGGACACGATTTTTCAACGGACTTTTACACAGTATTTCTTATAGCGATACAAAGAAAATCCTGAAGGAAAATCTTCACTTGGAATTTTTTAGAAGGTGAATACTAAAATGACTGAACTATACAATGTCTGTCTGCCCAAGTTAACTATAAAGAGTTTGCTTTATTTAAAACACAGTCCATCCCTCTTCTTTCTTTCAGTTTATTCCTCGAAAAACTTTCAATTTTAATAATTTGCAAAACTGCAAATTTCTTCTCCAATCCTTGTTTTTCTCGTTTTAAACCAAACCAATTTTTTTCACTATTGGTCAAATGCTTTTCGCATTTGTCGAAACGGACAAAATCTTGGACTAAATATTAGATAATTGTAGTAGGTGTCGGCATATATTTGTTAAATGTAGTAAGTAGGTGTCGTCGATAATGTTAACGAACGTTTAATACAAATCGTGTATTTTTATGTGAAATAAATAGAACTTATACTTTAAACCCCGGCTCTTTACTACTACATAATGTCAATTGTTTTTTTTTTTTTAGTTTTCTACGATCACTTAGATATGTCTCCATAATAGTATGTTGCACCGGAATGCACTGCTATTAGTATTATTATGCCACTAATTTCATTCGATATTTTGCTATTACCTTTTTTCACCATGTTCAGCCGTCATTATGAAAGTGAATTCGCAACTGACAAATGGTGAAATTGTTTTGACATAAAGGGAAACGACATGATGTAAAGGAAAAGCTATTTGATAAAAGATAATAATATTTGAGATAAAGTGAAACACAACTGCTAGGTACTAGTACATGGTGAAAAGTTATCGGAAAATCTTGTATTTGGTTATTATGTTTCACAGACTCTTAAAAAATGTGCCGATCTGGTTGGAATTACAGTGATAAGTAATTGCACTGGAAGCAGCGTTTGTTGAAACATCGTTAACATTTTCTTTTTTGGATTTTCCTTGTGGCGGTACTGATCGACTCCTGGTGGTCCGGCGACCCTTTTCGACCACCAACGTTTTTAACTGATCTAGAACAAATCACGACGCCAAACTACATCCGGCCCAGAACGGACACTTATATATGTTGGATGATATATGCAAGTGTACCGCCCGCGCTTTGCCTTCGAGGAAACTGCCCTTGCAGATCGACCTCCCTAAAGCTGCTATAAAGACGCATTTTAAATGGGCTTCGAGGAGTACGTCTCCATCTTTTAACCGAGTGAGTCGATATCCCATACTTGTTAATTTGTGCTGTACATTGTAAATACTTTCCTTCAATCAATTAAATAAAAAAGTCTAGTCAAAATCAATGTGTTATAATATCAACCCCACTAAAGCGGGCTACTCACACTACGGTATATCTCTCCGGTTTACCCTTAAGGTCTGTCGAATACGGTCTACCGGATACAGAAACGCATCCACACGATTACGGTTTTTTTTGTCAGTTCTGTGCAAAAGCGATGCTTTAGCGGTAGTAGCATTATTATTGTCTATGAAAAAGCGCCCTACAAGCAAAGTAAAGCGTAAACAGTGGTATAAAAATTGGTTAAAAGATAGAGAACGGTATTCGCATGTAAATTTGATACAGCGATTAACATTTGCGCCGAAAGATTGACACGATCAATGAATTCTTCGATACATTCACAGTTACTTTTGCGATTTTCCATCGGACTTTCTGAAATCTCGGTGAACACGGCATTATACCGATAATTCTGATATAACTTTGTGTTGGTCGAAATAGTTCAATTACTTACTATTTAGCCAAGAACTTATTTACATAGGTACCTATTTTAATTTTTCTTTTTGTTAGTTCTTCATTCGTAAAATAATCTAATCAATTAATTAATTACATTACATTCAATCGTACAAATTTAACAATAAAAGCACTTCAGCTGCATGTCGAATTTTTAATACATACAACTAGTTATTATAATTTAACCAATAAATTCAATTCAGTGAAGATACGGCAGAGTATTGTTTATGTAGATTATTTAACTTTACGGATTTGCGTTGTTGAGACCTATTCAGGATTTTTTGTCTGTGTTGTAAAAATGTCGCTTTTGAAAAAACGAAATTTCGGTGACAATGATAAACGAGCAATTTAAGGTTTACTGGAGAAAGTGACTTCGGTCCCTCATAAAATGTTAAAACGAAAGAATTAAAGATCATTCACCATGTCGTGTTTTTAAAGGATAATTTATTGCAGGGTGACTTTCGAAAAACTAAATTTCGATGACACAACGTCAATTGTCAATGATAAACAACTCTTTTAGAGGAAACTCGAGAAAGCGTCTTTCAATTTCTGTGAAGGGCTCATTTATTGTGACTTGAAAAACAAAATCTCAATGATAATAGTGTTGTTAAAATACACAAACAATTTAAACAGAAAGTGGCTTTGACCCTTCATAAAATGTTGAAGAAAAGTCTGTTTTTCAGTTTTGGGAACATGCAACCAATTTATGAAAGAACCGAGACGTGCGGTGGGAGAGACCTTGTCTCTGCGTCAAATTTAAAAAAACTGATTGCTTTCCTATACACGGTTCGATATGCCTGTACGGTTTTATTTATCGAATGAAAATATTTATTTGCTCAGGCGGCCTGTGCAGGCGGCCGGAGCGTCACCGTTTTATCGTCCACACGTTCCGGTATACCTGCACAGGCGCACCGGAGTGACAGACCGGAGAGATATACCGTAGCGTGAGTAGCCCGCTTAACACGCCAAACTAATATCTGTCGGTATTATTTACGACCAGATGGTAACCAAGGTGCTACTTGAAGTTACCTATGGGATCAATCAGTAGACAGAAAAGTTGCCCGGTCGTCTACTTCACTTACCACTGTCCTGTAACAAGTTTACTAGCGAATTTATTTTAACAGTACAACTAGAGTTTAAGTTCATTATCGATAGCGCTAGCGGTCTGAGAACTAGTCTCGTGGAAAAAGCTTTATATTTACATTGCTCTTTATCTTCTGGATACGAAAAATGCAGTTAAAATTGATTTAAATTTATCACAGCTAAAATATATATTTTTTTTTAATTGCTGACTTTTACATGCATAAAGAACATAGTCTTGATTGGCCTGGTTATGTAAAAAAGTTATTCAAGGAATGTTCACTCGTTGCTCGAGGATATTACACGAACCTTTTTGTAAAAAAATTTTAATCAAGAATTTTTTCTTTTTTCAGTCTTTGGTGATTTATGTTTTCTTTACAAATTAAACCAACTTACTTATCAAATATCACCGGATACAGCTGAATAATATCAGATAAATTTCCAATTACGTTCGTATCTTTGTTGTATAATATTCCGTCCACTTTACGACTCAAAAGCAACGAAGCAATAGACTCCGAACTGTTAATAACAATAAACTCACTCCTGAAAGTATCATAAAATTGTTACGTACCTATTTCATAACATAAAATCGATGTTAGTACTCACCGAAAATGCCGAATATCTCGCAAAATTTTAATAATTTCCACGCTATATCCTTCATATGAAATGTTATCACTTTTATTGTAGACATATTGACAGTCGAATGAAATATCAGGATGGCAATATATTCCAATATTAAACACCTGTGGCTCAACTAATTTATTTTTTGATTCCAAATTTAGGAAATAATATTTATATTCGTACCAAACTGTATTCGATTTGTTGTATAGTACCGTTACGGACAGTTTATTAATTTTGCGTCGCTCAAGAAAATGTGCTAAACCGTCCTTTGCGAGACTTTGTGATATACAATAGTTGAAAATCGCAACCAGAAAAATACACTTCATCGCTAGCTAAATGATTACTGAAGGAAATTCGCAATTTTGCTATTAATTATTAAAATTAATTTAACTAAAAGCGAAATGTTTACTTTAGCACTCAAGGGAATGGTTTCTACCTGCGCCGTTCGTTATTTAATAACAACGTTCAAAGATTAAAAGAAAGTTATTTGCCAATACTTTTGTTAATATTTTCTTTATGGGAATTTTATACTTGCAAAAGGCAGGAAGAATCCTATAGAGATACAAATGACGTGCTTGAAGATAATAAACACGTACCACAAAAGAATGAAATTGAAATTTAATGGACTATTTTCAGTTCAACTTCCCGTATATTACACAGATTTATTGCGTCTGCTGGTTACCACGTAATGATATAACTACACGAGAATCGCCCACTTATAAAACAAAAGCTTAGGGAAGTCTCATGAAAAAATTTAATCGGGTAACAAGAATCTCTTAAGTTTTCTGTAATTAATTTTTTGCCCTTAATAAAAGCCTACGAGTAGGTGGTTTTAATTAATAACGCGTGTTCCGGCGTTTTTTTTTTTTTTTTGGTGGTAAAAAAGGTGAGAAAAAAATGTACAAAGTACTTACGGAATGCAGGGGATAATTTTTGGTAAAAAAGCATTCATTTTTTATTCCCGCTTGATGTTTTGTGATGAAAAGACACCGTGTCGCCAGAAAAGCGACTTTCGACCGGACATAATTAAGTTAGTTGAGGGATTATGAAATTTTCAAACATGTTCCTGCTGTCGCATTTAGAGAATGCCCTAGTTACAAAAAGTTGCGATTTAAAACTGTGAAATTTTCTTCGACGATTTCTTTTCGATGCGTTTCGTTAAAAAGAAAAAATAATGTTTCAAAGCACAATTTAAAGAGCTTAATTAGAGTCGCAATAAATTAATTTTTTATTAAAAAGCTTTGGAATGTTACAAAATTGTTAATTATTTTTTTAATAATTTGGAGTCAAATTATAAAATTAGGACAAAGCACTTTCAGTAAGTTTTCTGTCGTGTAATCAATGTTTTAAGAAATATTTGCTGTTCATTTACTTACAATTGTAATCGATAAGTAATTAATATAGTTGAAAGTAGTTCGGATCTAAAGAATTCCGATAGTTTATGTTTGACATCACCAATGTTTCTGAAACTTTTACTACTTGGACACTTATGAAAGTTTACGTTAAATATAAATAGAAATGGTAACTCGGTCATCGAGAAATAGGGGTTGTGACGTCAAGTCTAAAGAACCTGATGTACGGTAAAAACAAAAATGAGCCAAATTATACTTGTAGTGGAATGAACCCAGTTTTGAATTTCAACCGGTCAAAAAACACGAAGAGAGTAAAGAGAAGAATGATAAAGTTGGGAATCTGGAATATCCACGGGTGGAAAACTAAATATCAAGAAGCAACCGAAGAATTTAAGAGGCTAAACTTAGACATATTTCTGCTAATTGTAAGTGAAACAAAGAAAACGGGAAATGGTACCGAAATGGTAAACGATATTACCCATTCATAGCGAGTGGTGTAAAAAAAGAAGAAAGGGCACAAGCGGGTATTCAATACATCTACATATAATACAGTGGCGGTAGTGACGAGTGAGGAGGCTAATATTTATGAAGAATAGGTCAATAGTCAACAAATTATGATGTTTTATTTTTGTATCACAATTTACCGTCCAGCAAGAACCATCAAGGAGGTGTAAAGTTATTTCTTGCCAGGACTGGATTAGGAGTTGAAGGAAATGCATAGGGTGGAATGATGAGATATGAGCTTACAAAATGTATTTTCTCTTATTTAATAATGAAAATAATATAATGTGTGATTCAATAAATTACCATTTTAGATTAATTGTAGCAAAAAATCGTGCCTTAATTTGCACAATATTATTGATAATGACTGTTAAAAATCGGCAAATAAATTAGTAAATATCAGAATGGGATTAAGCTTGTAACAAGTGCAAACGGAAATTTATTCAATCGCATATTATAAGCCTAGGAACAAAAACAAAAATTCTAAAAAATAAACTAAAGTAAGAACAGAGAAGCTCTCAGAAAAAAAGTAACAAAACGAAAATTCTTTAAAAGAAAACAATATCCCCACAAGTTTTAGAAAATACATTTTGTAGTTCTACTTCTATATCGCCATTCATGTTAAAACAATGAAACCGCAAATTAAAAATTTTACACCTGAATTCAATAATTGGAGTAGACCTGTCGCAGCCAGTACTAAGGAATAATTGGGATCTTTGTCCGGCAAAACGCACTGATCAGGGCACGTGTTCGGGTGGGGGTTGAGTCGTAGCATGGCCGTCTTTATTTAACAGGCCGGAAGGTACGATGTGGCAACGCTGCAACTTAAAGTCGATTCAGTCCTACATCTTTCGCGCGAACTGCAAGCACCTTGGAAATAAAAATTACAGGGATGATTTACGGGAAAGATACTACTCGAATAGTATAAACATGTTTTATTTACATTAAAGATTATAACAATAGGAAAGAAACCACAACTAATTGGCTAATGTTTTCAATTTTCTTTTCTTTGATCCAGTTTTATTTAGAGCAATCTTATCATTTTGTAATTTTGAATAATTATTTAAGCAAATATTTACAAAAATTGATAAAAACAAGTCAAAAATTTTAATAAATTCATTTCCGCATAAACAAATGTCTTCCATCAATAATTTTATATAGTTGACGTTCAAAATGCTTATTCTAGTTAAGGTAAGAAGTAATTGTTTTTGCGTACCATTTTGCAAAAATTTACTTTCAAATTTATTAGAAATTAATTGTTCCATAATGCAAAATGTATGTCTACCTATTTCCAGAACAAGATTTGATGGAACTGTTAATCCCCCTCTATTTAATTCAATAAAGTAAGTATCACTTGTAATTATTGATATGCAAGTTGAACAAGAAACTTTTGATGCTGTTTTATATGCAGCATATCCTGAAACATAAATCAAGGAAGATTCGTTGATGTTAATTTTTAGATAATTATCTTCAAATACATCAGAAAACCTTCCAATATCAATCAGTACTGTATCTTCAGTTACAACCTCAACTGTGTCATTGCAATTTATCGAAAAGGGTACAGAACCATATCGAGCAGATTTCAAACCAAGAATACTTTTCAATCTCATCTTTTTTTCGGCTTCGAAAACTTGTGTCACAGAAATATTATAATTACCACCAGATAATTGTCTGTAAGAACTAAAGCGCCTTTCTAAGTTGTCGGTTTGTAACTTACCCGGCAAAACATACTGAACTTTTAAGGTCTTTAAACTATATTTTATAAACTGAATTAAAACATAGGTACTCTGATATAAAGCAGACCAAGTATCATTAGTTAGACCTCCAACGTCATAGGTCTTCCACTTTTCTAGCCATATTAAAAATCTTTGTAAAAAGTCTAAGCGATTATCTGCGGTACTAGAGAAAGGTTCTGCATTCGCATTTCTCGTAAATAACCCCTTAAATTTAGATTTTACATTCACAATTGTCCACCATTCTAATATGATTCCAATAAATAAGTGAGTACCTCGACTTGATGCATTTTTTTTAGTTTCAAATTCTGTTTTTAAAGCAGAATATGTTGTTTCATGAAAAATGTTACAAACCAATGTTACTTTTTGTTTTTCCAAACTATTTGGATAGAGTGTGGTATAATTCAATTTATTTGCAGATTTTAACAGTTTAGACCCTTCCTGTTTATAGAAGTTTCGTAAATCTGAAAATTTTGCCTTTAAGAGTGCACCATTTACATCATCGAATGGAGGAAACAAAATAGTTTTGTCATAGTCTTTTTTATTAATCCACACATTTCTTATGCATTTAAAGATGTGGACAAAGTCAAATGTAAAAAATGTAAGTACTGGAGAATTCGAAATATTTGTGCAATAATCTGTAAGATTGAAATTGTTGAACATATTTCTATTTATCCTATTATTGTCTGAAATAACAGCTACAACGAAAAAACCACAGCTCTGAACTAAACTTATTACGTCATTAGTTAACTTATACAATTCTTGTCCACAAATATTTTTCACCGCAGTTAGATTAACTACTTCTTTGAATTTACCAAAAGCGGAAGATATGAGAAAAGCTTGAATTGTTCTGGCAGCACAAATAGTTTTATTTTCTGCATAACCAATCAATTTACCGCCCTTAAAGTCAATTCTTGGATTTACATATATTTCATCAACTTGTAGAATCACATACCGCTCTATTGCTTGCAACCGTTTGCTACAAATATTTAAAAAGTGTTTGTTTTCATTTGCCTTTGAAGCCGAAACAGAATATGAACTGGAAAGTTGTTGCAAATATTTAGGATGTGGCATAACAAGGAACATACTTTCTCGGATTATAGCATAACAACTCGAAGATTGAATAAAAATCATGAATGACCATAAAATCAAATCACTAGAGTATTTCTTACGTTTTGCAAATATTAAATTAAACTGTTCTTTAATAAAAGATAACTGCTTAATAGTTTCGTTTTCATTGTCAGCAAAATACTTAAGTAAATCTTCCAGCTTTTCTTGAATTTCACATACTCTTTCGTTTATTTTTTTTTGTTCTGCTGCAAAATGAGATTCTTCATTAAAATTTTTATATCTCACTAAGATGTTCTCTAATTGGGACCAACGTTGGACTTTTTTATTTGGAATGATCCAAAACAAATCTTGTTCTGTCACAATACTTTGATTTGTACATATCTGACAAGACATTTCACATGATATCTGAACACTACATGCGATTGTAGGTATGTTAGTAAATTCACATCTATAAAATACAACTTGTTCATCGTTAGACCAAAGACACCAGTCACTGAACGTCTTAGTTTTGTTAATTAAAGCGGAACTAAATGTAGAAAAATTTTCAATTAAATCGGCACGGAACCATTCCTCAAGTTTATTTTGATTACAAACTATTTGCTCCGTTCTTCTTTGGTCCGGAGTTCGTCGACATGATTCCTTCACTTTACTCAAATAGTGTGGCAAATTTGGAAAAATATGAGGTACAGCTTCCGACGTCAAAATAAATTTACTTCGAGCAATTTCTTTACACACTCCAGATGCATCTTTAACTTTCTCTGTTTTTAAAACATCACCATCACTAAAATGTTTAATACACACTACAGACCACTTTGAAGGTTTCCAGTTTTTCCGAGGTATACTTTTCTGCCACTGTTCTTTCAATACTGGATCTGCAGGGAATCGAAAGACAGGAACATAATTTCCACCTTGTGATGCATAATTGCTATTGCACCCTGGTGCACAACATTTGTCCGGCATTTCACTGGTTAACACAGATAATAATAAAATACACAATGAATACAGAACTCCCAAAATAAACTTACCGTGGTTTTAATCAGGTCAATTATGTAGGATAGAGTATAAACAAAGGATTAAATACTGTAATCTGGTATAAATACACGACGTGAACACACAAACACAATTAATCCATAAACAAAGTATGTAACGACATGGCCGTCTCAATGGCTAATAGGACTGATGGGCGGTGTTGCCAAATTTCTAGCCTTCCGGCCTGTTAAATAAAGACGGCCATGGTCGTAGCCTCCGCTGCAATAGTTTTATGCTTTCTAACTCAAGTATTGCATCTCATTTCTTTTTAACGTTCAAGGTCAAAATCGTCTCATTCTATAGAATTAAAGCAGATGTTTGGAGTCTAATGTAACAAATTTTGCCTCCGACCCGGTCTCGACAATATTTCTGGCGCTTACATGCAACCTTCAAGTTCCATAATGTAAATAGAAGATCCCCTTTAATAAGGCCGTTCTGGTATGGTGAAAGAAAATTATCTACCAAATAACTATTAACATTTATTTAATTGAGTACCTAATAATTGATGATTTCATACTGAAACTTTAATGAAAATCAAATTTGATTATGTAATTATTTATTTATTTCAATTTTATCATGAGGAGGTTCAGCCTCCCTTGCCTCCTCTAACAAGCCGCCACTGGTATAATATACCTTACGTTCAATGCCTGTGATGACCGTCGAAATTCAAAAATCACTAAAACTTTGGATTTATAAACAACGCGTTTTTTTGACAACAAAAAAACAGACATGTTTTTTGTGTGCGTAAAAAATTAAAATTGTGACGACTTACTGAACTACAAAAATAACTTTTTCGATGTAGGTAGGATATCATTTTAAATTTAGAGATAAATTTGTGAGATATCGAATTGGAGTTGCAGTTTGACTTCTAACAATTTCTCAAAAAATTCTCTTTCATGATTTATAGCTTGCTACGACATGCATACATATAAAAACTGACACAAACAAATATGTTTACATTTCAGTCAAAAGAGCTGTTTTTTTTTTTAATAAATTATTTTAACAAGTCGCGAAAAGGAATTTTATTGGTCTGGTAACATTTCAGTCATTAAACATAAAAAGAAGCGGCGATAAATTGATATAATTTATTGCACCCATGGGCAATATATATTTTATCTATATAAACCTATAAATGATAGAAAACCAAAGGTTTTTACAGCCCACCTGCAAAAAACTAAATTGAAAATTTCGTATTTTCTCGACGCTTTACTGATTGCGCCCCGAAAAAGCAAACATTAGATTAATCATCCAGAATAAACATTCGCACGAAATACAAAACTTATAAATTAAACAGAAAAAAGGACGCGCCCGAAAATAAGAAGCACTCGAATAAGTGTGATCGCTTCTCGGGAGATATGTAGCAATTGCTCGAAAAGTGATATTCAGTATTATGGAGTTTTGATGTCCAACTGAACACACGAAGAAATAAAATTGTGATGGATATAAAATTTCATTCTTATTTTCCGTGCCTCTAAAATTGGAGGAGAAAGTTGTTAAATCTATTTATAATAGATGAATATTAAATTTTTATATCTTTGGTAATAAAAGTCACTTATCAAACAAAAAATTGTCACTAACGCAAAGAAAATCAACTTCGCTTGTGATAGAATTTTTATATTTAACCGTTGTTAATTGAAAATGCATTGCTTATTTATTTAACAAGGTATACATTTTTTTTTTACTTCCACCTAAGTAAACTGTGTATTACAAACAGTTCGTATACTTTGTAAATTTCAAATTGCCAACTGCTACGTAAGTCGGTAGTGACAGACTATAACGATACCCTCCACTGAAAATCAGAGGGACGTACAACTTTTGGAAGTGTTAACACGAAATGTGTACAATTAAATTTAGCACTTTTCTACGTTTTTACAATTTCAGTGACACACTTCTGACAGTAGAGAAAAGGTTTTTATTAAATTGAGGAGGGTAGCAGTGGGAGGATTTCAACCAATTTTAATGGGTGTTATCCTTGCACTCTTCAACTCTCTCGAACTTTTAGTTTCAGAGCTGATGTGTGCACGGATGGACGAACGGACAGACAAATTAACGGACAGACGAACGAACAGACGGATAGACACGGCTTAATGAACTTAGGTTTTAATTCTGAGGGATAACTATAACATAATAGATATTATGATGCGTTCGTCATTATGTGTCATTATACACCCGTGGTGGACAATCTACAATTTCCGTACTATAAAATAGGCATTTTATTTTTTTGAATTTAATTATTCAAACAGCGCCCAGAGCGCTATAAAACCAAATAAGTGAAAACATTTTTTTGTTTGTTTTCAGGTCCTTACGTTCAAAATGTCACAGAGAACATGATTGTTACCGAAATTTAAAATTTTGTTACAAGGAAATTTAGATCTGTTTTCTTCTCCCCGCTCCCCATGTCCTCACGTTTGTTTTTTTCGAAACTAACCTAACATTTAAAAAAAAATAAAAACCTAGTTAGGTTCGAAAAATTTAAACCATATATGGACAATTCTATTCTAACCTGCTAACCTACTGATCGTAGGGTAGATTAGCGGCGACACGGTTGGAGCGAAACCATGAGACAAAATTTTCGAATAATGGAGCTGTTAACCGCCACAACTGCCAATATTATGTCTTGGAAAATCCACACTGGATACGACAAATGCATTTTCTAAACGTCGTTCCAATCAATGTGTGGTGCGGCATAGTAGACAATTACGTTATTGGTTCCAATTTTTTTTTAAATACAGTAGAGTCCGGTTATAACGAACCTCAAGGGACCGTCAAAATCGGTTCGTTATACCCGTTAATGAGAGAATAAATGCAAGAGTGTTTTATGAGACCTTTATTGTCTAATATACTTATGCATATGTATAAAAAAATTATAAATATAAGGACTAAAGTTAAGTAAAACAAAGCAAAATGCAGTAAGTAATTTTATTTGAAAAAATTTGTTATTTTCGACTGAACTGTCGCATTTTTAAAGAATAAATTGTCCACATAGGTTTCAACGTCAGTAAAATTTTTAATACCAAAATTACGATTGTTGTTAATACTTCTCACAGCTTTCTGTGTAGATAAAATCTGTAATAATTTTAAAATTGAAGTGAAACTCTGTTTTTTTTTGTAATAATTCACATGTGCTCAAGAGGTTTATGTGTGTCCGATACGGCACTTTTTAGAAGGTCTTGGCGATAATTTGAAAACCGTAACATCCGGTCAACTGTGCTTTTCTGTTGAAATATGTTCTATTTAAAGGGCATAGTAATAAATTTGTCAGAATCGCAAACTGACACAGTGGCGATGCTCTCACAAGTAACGCAATACGAAACACAAAACGTACAACGGGGAATTACCGACCAAGATTATTGCGCGTTATATACAATGCAAAGTTCGTTATAGCCGATTGAAATTTGATTAATTTTGGTTTTTTCAGGTTCGCTATATCCGACAGTTCGTTATATCCAAGTTTGTTATAACCGATTAATTTTTATATTATTATATAGGGAAAAATGTCGGCTAAAAATCAATTTTTCAAAACGATTTACGATATAAATATAAATTACGTTGAAAAAAATACCCGGGATCAACATACTAACCCGTTTTGGCGTAAATTAAGCCATTGCAGAGTAACAGGCAGTAATAATAAATAAATAAAATTGTTATATTTAACAAATTCTTCTTGCATATTATTATTTTACTTTTAATTATATCGTTCTAAATTTATTGAAGATACAAAAATTTTCGAATCTGTTGAACAGGTACAGGGTGTCCCATCACTTGTGGCCACCCCCAAAATTGAGCTTTAATTGAAAGCTATGAATTTGAAATTTGGTGCACGTATGACTCTGATATAAGGCTAGAAATGTCCGGTTTTAAATGTTAATTGTCGGCGTTAGTTTTCGAGAAAAAAAATAAAAACTGATTTTTTATAAAAATATTATCTCCCAATGTCGTCAAATTTCACTTTTCAGGATCAGTATTATTGAGATAAAGATGTCCAAAGTAAAAAAAAAAAATCCAAAAGCTGTAATTAGCCTAAAATTCCCTTATATTCGAATCTTAACAGTAAATGTAATGATTTATGGCCCTAATAATCCTCAAAATTCTGTCCGCAAAGTCGAGTACAATTTAAATTTATGGCATTGTAAAAATTTGTCAGTGTCTAGTGGAAACCAGGGCAAGAGAACGTCAGTAGCGTACCTAAATCGAACCTTTTTACATTCTTGTAAATTTCTAAAATTTTTGTAAGTCCTCTAATAAATTATGATTATGGGAACGAACATGATTTAAAGTATGGATGTTGAATTATATTTTTTAAGTCGAAGAGGACTTATTACATTTTGAATTAATATTTGAGTGCAAAGATGAATACGAAAGATTTTGAACTGAATGATTTCGGAACTCGTTCGAGACTAACTTTGTCGTCCCCGTAAATTTGGAAATTAGTTTCCAAATTTACGGGGACGACAAAATGAGTCTCGAACGAGTTCCGAAATCATTCAGTTCAAAATCTTTCGTATTCATCTTTGCACTCAAACATTAATTCAAAATGTAATAAGTCCTCTTCGACTTAAAAAATATAATTCAACATCCAGACATTAAATCATGTTCTTTCTCATAATCATAATTTATTAGAGGACTTACAAAAATTTTAGAAATTTACAAGAATGTAAAAAGGTTCGATTTAGGTACGCTACTGACGTTCTCTTGCCCTGGTTTCCACTAGACACTGACAAATTTTTACAATGCCATAAATTTAAATTGTACTCGACTTTGCGGACAGCATTTTGAGGATTATTAGGGCCATAAATCATTACATTTACTGTTAAGATTCGAATATAAGGGAATTTTAGGCTAATTACAGCTTTTGGATTTTTTTTTTTACTTTGGACATCTTTGTCTCAATAATACTGATCTTGAAAAGTGAAATTTGATGAAATTGGGAGATAGTATTTTTATAAAAAATCAGTTTTTATTTTTTTTCTCGAAAACTAACGCCGACAATTAACATTTAAAACCGGAAATTTCTAGCCTTATACCAGAGTCATACGTGCACCAAATTTCAAATTCATAGCTTTCAATTAAAGCTCAATTTTGGGGGTGGCCACAAGTGATGGGACACCCTGTATATTGGAATGCAACCGCTCGAAAGCCGTTTTCATTGTTACACATAGACCTATTATCCACTGAACTTTACGGTAATTATGGTGATGTCTGGATTATAAAAAAGTCTGAGGTGTTGTCTTTATTTAGGGGTACGCTAAAGCACTTAAAGCAAATTGCATTTGTCAACAATCTTTAGGGTGGAGCGGACTTAAGAAATGCATGCGAAAAATATGAAGCCCTTACAATTACTTCCATAAAACGTTTAAAAAATGAATAGGTAATCGGCAATGGGGTATAAATCAGATTCATGTCAGAAAAAATAGGTCTAATTTCGCAGGAAAAATATTTCAGCTAAATTGTGTAAATTTATTAATTTAAAATTCAAAGCGAAAATGTAAAATTATTACTCGGGACAATTGCTTCTAGTTTTATTATCACTTCGTTAAATTTCTTTTCAGTCTTTCTGTTATTGTTTCTTGGCGCGATGAGAAATCATTTTAATAAAGTAACTTTGAATTACATTGTTGAATTTCTTAAAAAATGCGAAACTCAAATGAAATGAAGTTTTTTCTCAAAGAGGAATCGTTCGAGTGATCAGATAGTTGCAAATTTAATGGTCCCTGAACGTCCGGCAGTAGTTTCACTCAGCCTCTAATTGCTCAGTAAATATTGTGCGAGTGAAGGCAACATGAAGGCAGCTGTCTAAAGTGCAATCACGGTGCATTACTTTAAAATAGTGGAGCTAACAAAATTATCAGCAGAACATAATTTTTTGTTTTAAATTTAAATTAAATAAAAACCCCACCCAAGTTGACCTTAAGAACGACACGAAAAGATTACAACACACCTAAAACAGACAAAAATAAATTTTTGACTTGTCGGTATTACTTCCAAAAATTAAAATTTGTGACAGTACCAACACGGAAATGCGACCTCAATTCAGATAGAGTTAACAATCCTAACTTCAAGCATTTATCTCCCTTTAATCCGGCGCGGCGTTTCGTCTTGAATTTTCGCAGTCAATAGATCTTATAATTTTTTTGTAAAGTGAAAATTTATCGCAGTTTATTTTTGTTCGGTTCGACATTAATTTAATATGAAAAATTTGACCTCTTTCTCGATTGATTTCAACACAAAGAAAAATCGTTCTTATTTACATGAGAATAACTAGAGAATTGATGCGCTTTATCGGATTTAAATTTAGCGACTATTCGCGTTGTTAGACAAACTTGCGAGCATAGTCGATATAATGTTGTAAATAATTCAATTACACTAGAATTTCTGAACAAGTAACAGAACAAACATTAATTAATGGGTGTCGTGTATAATACAAAAGGGTCGACTTGTTCTATTTAAGTTCGAAATCCCACTCTAATTCTAACTGCAAAATTTTTAACGAGTCCCCCTTTGTTTCCATTATTCTATACTGTTATTAAATGTTATCAATATGTGCCGTGTATTTATTTCTGCATCTAAAGTGGCTCTTTGTAGAACTTGTTAGTAATGAGAACCGCGAATAATAGTTCAGTATGAATGGTTATTGAAATGGTAATTCGTTAGTGTACGTGAAATTGGTAAATTGAATAAATGTATTGCACTAATCAGAATCAAAATTGATTTTCACTGGCAATTTGTAAAAAGGAAAATAAGCAAAGGAATAACATTGTTTCGATAATGAATTTTAAAATTGTCGGAATAGCATTTCTTATTGTTATGTCACTTTTATGAAAGATGTGAATAAAAAATATTTGATACATTCAATGTCACATGTTTGATGTTTGTGTGAGCTTTTTAAGATATGATCCATAAGTGAGTCATTGGACAGTGCAAGTGTATAAATGTAATGATAATTTTTGGAAATTATAAGTTTTAGGATACATATACTAAGAAAGCGCTAGAATTGTTTCTACTTTCTTTTTTCTCATACTTATCCATTAATGGATGTTTGCGACTACATTTTCGGAGTCGGGCTCATTGTCTTACATTACGGAACCATGACATCTTTTTCCTTCCCATTTTTCTTCTTTCTTTAATCTTTCCTTCAATAATTAGTTGTAGTAACTGCCATTTCATGTTACGCATTATGTGCCCTAGTTATACAATTTTTCTTCTTTTAATTGAAATTAGTAGTTATCGGTTTATTTCATACTTCTGAGGACATTCTCGTTCGACAACACAGCTACTGTTTGAGCACATCGAGTAGATTCGAGTGAATTTAAAACGTTCAAAGGCAATAGACAGGAGTGCGCATTGTCACCTTCATTATACAATATACATATACTCTGATTATATCATGAGGAGAATGCTAAATGGATGGAATGGTGGGATCACATTGGGCGGAGAGAAAATAAAAAACTTGCGATATGCAGATGACACCCTCATCATAACTGCAACTGAAAACGATTTGGAGACTTATAGAAAAACTTATTATAATAAGTACTGTCCTCGGTGGTCATTTCCGTGATTTTGTACGGCGCCCCTGCCTGGATAAAGGCCCTAAGATTCGAGCGTTATAAAAACATGCTCGATAGGGTCAACAGGAGGTTAGCCATTAGAATAACATCCGCATATAGAACAATATCCACGAAGGCAGTGCAGGTGCTTGCCAGAATGCCTTCTTTGTGGATGAAAGCGAACTTAAGATCGGAAATTTATTTAAGGGGCAAAGATCATACCTCTTTGGCAAACAGATCCTTAATGATAGCTTGGCAAGAATAATGGGACGATTATTTAGGTTGGGCAAAAATTTTCGTTAAAGATATTAGAAAATGGTTCAATTGTAAGTGGGTAGAAATGGATTATTTTTTAACACAATCCATGTCCGGACACGGAACTTTCGGAAAAAAAAGGCGGATGTCGATACTTGCTGGTTTTGCCAGCAGGTAGACACGCCAGAACATACTTTATTCATTTGTGATGAATGGGAAAGCATCCGAAGAGATGCTAGGATTAAAATGGGTTGTAGTATAGACCAGAATAATATTTCTGAGTTATTATTGGATTCCGAGGAATCTTGGAAAACAGTAACCAACATGATGCGGGACATTATGCGTGGAAAACAGCAAGAGGAATTTCGTAGGGAGGAACTCGTCAGAGATGATGTGATATCAGATTCCGACGAAGATTGAAGGTTAAAGGTTGTGTGATTGAGAGAATGAATGTATATGAGGTATTTTGAATAATTTTTTCTTTTTTCTTTTTTCGATCCGTTTGAAATTTTTTAGAAACGTCAAAATTTACCAATCGAAGATTTTTGTAATTTTTTGCTCGTGAAGCATTTATAGTAATTATTAGGAGCAAATAAGTTTTATTTAATTTTGTAAAGTCGCGAGACGGATTCCATCAGTTTATTTGTAAAGTTACGGCGAAAAATGTAAAAATTTTAGAAACGTCAAAAAATTATTCAATATACTACTTTGATTTAAATAGTAAAAATTCTAAGCCTCCTGGGTTTTAAATTTTTAAATATTTATTTATTTCTTTTAATTATTTTTGAATCATATTTAACCAAGCTTATTGAGTCATTTAGGTTGTAACGAACATCACAATTAAAGATGCAAGTTCATGTGAAGCCTTGACAGCCAGAGGGTCCATTACCAAGGGGAGTCAAGGGATGCCTTCTTCACAATTCAATCTAAGATGATCAAAGAGGGAGAGAGTGATAGAGAGTGTGAATGATAGGTAAAGGAGGAAGAAGATGAAATGAGTAAAAGTGTGTGTGAAAGCAAACTAATAAGAGGCAATTTTGATGATAGAGGGAGAGAGTGATAGAGAGTGAGAATGATAGGTAAAAGGGAAAGAAAACGAAATGTGAAAAAGTGTGAGTGAAAGCTTATCAAAAGATGTGATCTAATGATAAGATGTAAATGGAATTAAACAGAGTCACTCACCTCGAAGTAATACTTGATGTAATGTTAACGTGGTTCCCGGGGTGAGAAAGACGTTAAGGGGAGCGATGTGTATGGGCTTTCAATTAACATCTCTAAAACAAAAATGATGATCGTTAACAGAAGCAAAAACAATCTCCCATATGTCAGAGAAGTGACTGGATCTTAAGTAGTGGACATATTTGTCTATCTGGGTTCTACAATCATTAACACAGCCGAATCAGTGAAGATTGGCAATTGCATGAATGGCAACAAGCAAATTGAGCAAGATATGGAAAGACAGTAACATAACTAAAAACACTAAGTTCACACTAGTAGTTGCATTCATATTTCCAATCGCAACATACGCGTTCGAAGCTTGGATGCTTAAACAAAAATAGAGAAAAACGATCCAGGCGTTTAAAATGTGAATGTCTTATCTCATGGCATGCAAGAACTAAATATCCAGTGTGAACTGTTAAGGACAATAAATTATTTGTACCATAGTTACTTTGGTCGCAATGTTAGGAGAATCGGGGCGATGGAAAACTATCTGTTACAAGGAGAAGTGGAAGGCCAGAGATCCTGAGGAAGATGGCCGACCAGATGGGGAGACCAAATGAAAATCTCAATAGGAAAATCCCTTCCTGACTCTGTACATCTAACTTGGAGGGAACAATCTAATAACATGTAAGTGTCACCACGTCCTGACAAGGGCAAAGGGAATGACGATGAAGACAATACATTAATTTCAGAGTCAATTGTAGTGATTTTCAAAGTTCACAGTAATTCGGATATAGTTTTAATTAGTTCAGGTTAATGAGAATGTACTGTGTACATATACAGGAAGTCCTCACTTAATAACCGCCCTGTTTAACGAGCAGCTCTCCAGAGCGAGAAATCCCCTATTTGCAGTCTAAATCTCGCAATTTATGAATTAACTTTAATTGTTTTGGTACTACAACAGTAAGAGAGTGCGATTAATTTCTTCGTTTATCGACCAATTCGCTTAGTAGCCCAGTTGCGGGAACGAAACTCGGTAGTTAAGAGAGGACTACCTGTGTGTAATTCTCTTTTAACAGTTAGTTCATATTTAAGTGAAACATAAATTTTAGTTATTTGCAAATGCAACCATTACGAAAGCAGCAAAATATCTGAAGTTGTAGATATTAATAAGCTTTATTTTCTTCCGGTTGCGCTCCTTATGACGAAAGTCTAATCGTACGGAAAATATCCTGCAGACAAGAAAAGCACAATTACACATTTCTGACTGTTGAATGCCGTTACTGCTCTCCCGAGCCAACCAAGTAGAAGTTTTTAATTACATGTTTAAACTACAGAAGTAAGTTTATGCTTTTTTAGCGCTAATTAGACGTTCCGTTCGATTGGCGTCCATTTCTCTCGAATAACTCGTCCCGTCATTTGACCCAAGATTGATTGTGCTATAAGAAAATGAATGAATCCGAAGCTTGCGAAATAGTTTAAATGGTTTCGATAAAAACAAAAATCGATACTTGATTGCGGGTTCGTGAAGTTTTTGTCATTTTGTCGAAATAAATCGTGGCGTGATCCAGTTACGCATAAACGAGTATCATTTTGCATAATGCAGTGTTTAAACACTGTACAATATGCCATTAATCTTGGTTTGTGATAGCGTTTTGTATTCGTCATGAAAAGTTTGTGTAACGTGAAATATGCAATAAAACTTTTCGTAATTCGCCTCGTTTGCTTTCTAAACAAAAAAATGACTTTTCGAACTTACATCAATCATAATCATTCATCTGGGCCATACGAGATAAACTTTATACTACCTATGGTACGTGAATTAAAGGGAGTAATTTATTTCCTTTTTTGAATGTAATACATCACATTACAAAAAATAACATTTTTTTTTGGTCAGCAAATTGTAATTTGTCAAGTGCGAATTTACATTTAACTCTCGTGTAAAAAGCTGTGCGTTCATGGACGCCATGCATAATTCAGTCCGCCCATTTTCTTTGTACCATCTGATCTACGTTTGAAAATTATTCATCATAATAAATCGTTGTATTGAGTTTAAATCCCTAGACAAGTTGAGTTACCATGACAACAACGATCTCCCGTTCATGAATTATCCGAAGGATATGACACACACAGCAGTCAAGCGAACTTTTGCCTTTCTACATTGCGCTAATTTAATTACCAGATACACATGCGAATATTAATGTCGTAGGCTCAAGTTGGCACTTTGTTTTTAAATTTTTATCACGAAATTGGTGGCAGAATAGGACGCCAACGCAATGCCAAGTTGTGCTAGTTCCACTAACGATGTTGATGGAATTAACCTGGGTTGAGAGCTTTTGCTTTCATTCAAGTAGTTTCTGTGTATAATTTGACGTGAATGCTTTCAGAGATGGGTTTCTATTTTCTTAATTTTGTTGCAGAATGTTTACAAACTGAATGTGGCATTCTCGTATAGAAATAATTCTTCAAACATATCAGGTGACTTATATAATCCAACAATAGTGCGGTTAGTAAACTTACACAATTTAAATCGAATGACTTCAACTAGAATCGACTAAATATTTACCTACAAAATCACTCAAGCAAATTAACTGATTTGCTAGATAGCGAAAAAGTAATGTTAACTTACTCAAAACGGGTCTGGCGTCAAAATAACTTTGTAACACTAGGGTTAATTGAGTGTGTTACAGGGAATTACAAAGGATTACATATTAAAATAAATTTGTAATAGTTCCAATTGAATAATGGAACAGAGGATTAATTTGCAGAATATCAATAGAAAGGTATGTTATAAACCGAGTTGTAAATTCTATACTAAATTAATTACTGCCTCTCCAGGAAAAGGTTTTCAAAACAATTAATTCTTTCTTATTCAAATTTACCTTTGTATTACTTTTTTACTTTGACTGTTTTTTCATTTCATGTTTTATTGGCTTTTATTTAAAAAGAATGTTATATAAAAATTTAATTTCTAAACCGACGATGAAAGGATAAAATAATAACAATCCAGTAATTAATAATTTGTATAATCTATACAACGTGTCCCGGAAATAATGTCATTAATTTTAACCCCTAGTAGAACTCCTTAATACAAACATTTTTTTAATGTACCATTTTTTCGAAATCGCAATTTTGTTTTGGCATTTTACCCTCCCTGAAATTGACGAGCCGCCTTGATTTGATAAATCACTGACGGTGATCGTGAATATTAGTTTTTGCTGACTGCATAAAAAATTATTGGATATTCAAGGTATGTGCGTTTTATAATAAATAATTTTTTTACTCACTTATTTAAACCACCCGCCGCACATCTAGTCTTTGTTATTGTGACTTGTAAATGCTTGTAACAATTATTTTGAACATACCATTTTTGCTAGTAAAAGTTTCACAAGGACTCAAATTATTTCATTTATGTATTACCATAGCATTTTTCAATTTGCATTCGAGAACTTTACAATAACAGCAACGGTCAAATTAATGAGTTGCTGCGTCGACAGAACAAAAAAGAAGCGAATGTTTTCTTGCATTGGTTTTTTGTTCTACGCTTACCGGTGTTTAACATTCAGCATTATTATCCATAGGCGGGTAACGAAATAAGAGTCAAATCTGTCAACAATTTTTACTTGTTAATCAAAACGTTTACACCAAAAAGTTATTTAAAAAAGTTCTTGGATTTGACGAGTTCTATCACTGATTAAAATTAATGACATTCTTTCTGGGACACGTTGTATATATATATATCTTTGAAAAAAAAACCTAATACAGTTTTAATTCTTATCATACATTTTCTACATACCTTTGGATTTGATGTCAATCAGTAGTGATAGTTAAAAAATGGATCGCTGGCCCTTGCAAGCAAGAATGTTTGCGGTCGAGAAATTTGCAATTATGTAGTCAATTACTGTAATGCAACCTGCGTTTCGTATGAAATTTGGAGACATATGCAGAGTGGCTGCACCATCTTGACTGACAATTCGCAGATGGATCAGGAAATGGCAAGATGGTCGTAGAAGATCTGTCAGAAAAGCAGAGAATATTGAAAGAGTGGGAAATGCATTTGAGCATAGTCTTAAACGTTCCGCATAACAACACTCCTTAACTCTTAACATTTCTGAAAGAAGTCTGAAAAATTTTACACTTGGACCTAAAATTCCGTCTCTACAAGATGAAAGTTGTTCAAGAACTGGGTGAACGTCACATAGAAAATCAGATTATCCTCAACGCCATTCAAATTAGCTTCTGATGTCTGGCGAAGCCAATTTTTATTTATCGGGATTTGGTGATAAGCAATAAGCGATATTAAAAACCACTGCACAGTCCAAAGGTGATTGTTAATGGTCGAGCAGTAAAGGTAAATTCAGAGCGTTATGTAGATATGTTGATAAATTTTTTGCAACCAGAGTTACATCGGCGAGGCATCGAAAAAGTTTACATCCAGCAAGACGGAGCACTGCTCATACCGCCCGCCGATCGTTAGAAACTCTACGTAACTTGTTACTTGAACGATTGATTTCGCGTTTCGGCGATATTTCTTGACCATCGTGCAGTCCAGACTTGACAGCCGGAGTTGTTTAGCCGTCAATTTTCCTAGTTGCAGCTCGTTCCTTTCAATATCAGCAAGACCCCCTCCTCCTCGTTAGGTAGATTAAACGAACACTAAATTAATGGAAGTACGTAAACTCTGTGCAAAGACAGAACTATTGATGAATTATTGACAAACTCACCTCTGAAATAGATAATGTTAATTTATTATGCTTGGACAGAATAATACAAAATAGCAAATTAATTGTGAAATTTACAGTTTGACACGGTCGTTGATCCTGTATATCACAAGTCCAATTTACAAATCTCTGGGATATTAACCAATTTCTAGTTACAGCACGCTCGGTAATGTACTTAATAGTCGTGAATTAGTGGAAATGGGCGCATTAAACTTGGGTGATGCGCTTCAATTTGCCAACTGCTGAAAAATGCATTAGCAATAAAAAATAGAGTTTTTTTCCCAAATATTTTTATTCACAAAAAGGGATTGACTTTTGACGACAAGAAAATATTTTGAACAAATACAAAATAAAGTTTTTAAATTTTATATTTTTATTGCAATTTAAAACATTGTTTTAAAAATCTTGTAGATTTATGAAAGAAGACGAATATAAATTATCTTATGTTTTGGTGAATACAAAGTTTTCATTATATCTCGCTACACAAGTTTTAATGACCTTCGCCCATGTTCTACAAGGCAACATGACCGAAACATCAATTTTCCAAGAAATGTAAATGAGGTCACATAGAAATTATTGCCAGTTCCTAGTTTTCATTTATTTATTTATGATAAACAAAAATCATTTTTCGAGAATTCCTCTTCATCAAAGGGAACGTAACAAAAATGAGCGAACCCAATTAGTTCAGTACAGTACACTTTGTCCAACATCAGTTGGTGTAATGTATGAAACTGATATAAACTGATAATGGAAAAAGTTTACCCAAGCACCTAGAGCGGGCTCTTAACTAGATCTATGATTGGCTGCACACTGCACACTGCACTGCACACTGCAGTTTGCTGGCAGCCAATCATAGATCTAATCAACGCTCTGTTAGCTGACACCGCTGTTAACTTCGTTTCTGCAATTGACCCTTAGAATCTTAGATCATGCTTATAATTATTGTAAGACATGAATTTAATTTATAAATAAATACATATTATACAATCAGTCAATCCTTGAAGTTTTGCTTTAAGGGTGGGGGAAGAGCTCTCAAAATATCGTTGAGCTGAAGCTTCTAGAATGCTTGATCCATCACTGCCTTATGTGACTAACATTCTTGATATGGCAATTGCAACTTCTACATGTAGTTAAGTATCGGATGGGAAACTAAGAATTGTAAAGTGTGTGTCTTAACTTTACTATATTTATATGTCAAAAGCCAAATTTAACTGGGACATGAAAAATGATGTAGGATGAATACATCTGTTCGCAGCCCTTTAACAGAATTTCAACATTACAGCAATCAAATCTGGCAAACAGTTATATTTAATGAAAAGGTTTAATACTTCTTAATATTCTTGTCCGTGACACTTAATTGAAATAAAAATCCTCAGGTAATCGGACGAACAATCTAACTTCTTTATTGACTTAAGACGTTATATCGCAGGTTTTCTTTACTTTCGTTTACTTGCGTGACGAAGACGTGTACACGTTACTCGCGTCGCTGTACAACATTCACGTAAAACTATACTTGCCGGTTAAATTCGCGTTATCTGGTTAAGTTCGCATCAATTACATTTTATATTAATACTTTTTACTGGTCACATTCACGCCAATTAAATTCAAAATTACACCCCGCACCCTCTAAACCTACAATAATGTCTTCTAATGGTGGATTACCACTGGGGATGACGACATCTTGACGAGAAGACAATGTCTATTTTTCGGGGTGCCTGTTACTTAAAACTTTCGAAGAATATCACCAAGAAGAATGATCCAAACGGTGCAAAAGACCTTATACCTACTGTCAAGGGTTTAAAACGAAAAGATTGCATTTACAAAGGTAATAAGGTGGTAATATTAGATACTGAGGATTATTTCAACAGAGTTAACCTACTAATAGAAGAAGGCCCCTATAAGACTATCAAGAAAAATCCTTTGCCTAGTATGATTGCATCTGTCAAAGAAACCATCAAACGATGCAAAACAATCATAACCCCGCAGGTCAAGTTTCGAATCAGTATCTCCAATCCATCCATTCCCAGAATGTACTGTCTTCCCAAAATCCACAAACCCGGTAAATCAATGAGACCCATTGTATCCAGCATAGGGGCACCGACTTCTGGAATTTCTAAATGGCTTGTGAATGAATTTAGCAGTCTCACCATCCAACCTGCCAGTTTCTCGATTAAGAATTCATTGGAATTTATTCACAAAATTAACAACATCTCATTGGAAGATGGTGAGTTGCTGGTTTCATTTGATGTGTCATCTTTATTTCCCAGTATTCCAATTCAACAAACACTTTCTTATCTTGAAGACTTACTGATCGCCAACGATCTGGAGAAAACGGTGGTCAAAGAATACATGTCATTAACGGCGTTGTGTATGCTGCAGAGTCAGTTTAAAATTGGGGGCAAATTCTATGAACAGACAAGCGGTACTTCCATGGGTAACTCGTTATCACCATTCTTCGCGAAAATTTTCATGGGCCGATTCGAAACTGATTTTAAATCCAACTCGGTTTATTTCCCAAGAATTTGTTTTAGGTACGTGGACGACATCTTCGCTATTTTCGATTGCCAAAACCATAATCTAATCGATTTCATTGCCGACCTCAACAGCCAATATCCAACTATTAAATTTACACATGAAATAGAAAAAGATGGGAAGTTACCGTTTTTAGATGCATTGGTGAGCAGGAAGAACAATAAAATAGAAATAGATGTATACGGGAAGGAAACCAGTACATGTCGCTATATAACCAAAGATTCGAGCCATTGCCAACAACATAAAATGGCTAGTTTTCAATTTATGGTTCATAGACTGCTATCTTTTCCTTTAACGAAGCAAAGGTACTGGAAAGAACTTACAACCATTAGGAATATTGCGACAAGTAATGGTTTCAATTGTAACATAGTAGATAACATTATACGTAGGAAACAATTCAAATTGTCCATTCAAAATTGTACCACTTTTAGCAGCGATACCGATCCTAAGGTCAGATTTGTTAAAGTTCCTTACGACCCAAGAGTTACAAATGGCCTTGGTGGAATCTTTAACAAATTTGACCTTAAAATAGTTCACAGTAATAACAATAGATCATTAAGTAGTTTGTTGGGTAATCCGAAGGACAAAAACAGTGATAGGGATAAGTCAGGTATTTACCAGATTAGTTGTAGTGATTGTGATTTGGTATATGTTGGGCAAACTAGACGTTCTATCATTACCAGATTCAAAGAGCATATGGCTCATATCAAATACAGTAGACCAGAGAAATCTAGTGTTGCCCTGCATGTACTAGAATGCAACCATACAATAGGTATAGACAATTTAAAATTAGTTAGGGCAGAATCAGATTGTAGGAATTTAAATAGTAGGAAAAGTTTGATTATATATAAGAATAGGAAAAAAATATTAAATAGTGATATGGGCCCCATTCCCAATACTCCACTGTATAGATTACTAGATTTGACTAACCATCCGTGAAACTCATTAAAGTGTTAAATTCACGGATGCGTAAATAATAGTATATAAGGCTTAGTTTGTAAAATTAGATTTAGTAGATGTACTGAAGATGGTGGCATAGCCACCGAAACGCGTCTATGTGAGTAATTTTTATTGTATATAATTTTTTTTTGTGATTATAAGGTTCTTGTTTTTATTTTCATTATCGACATAACAGGGTGACTATATATATTTTATATATTTTAACGCTAACGTTACATTACACTCTCACGGGATACTATTCTGTTCTTATTTGATCGCTCTGTACAATCGATAAGAAAGTAAATGTGTTTTTAAAGTTATGTCTTAATACTTTTGAGTTTGTATATAAAGTTAGTGGTGCAAAAATAAGTTTTAAGTATAAACTTCAGAGTTGTGCAAAGCTTCTATAAATTTCGTGATTAAATGTTGGGTTAATATTATGTCAAACTTTAGTATTGATTTTAGTTCAAGAATATTTACCACGTTTCAATATTGGTCAGATAAGCTCAAAATCCAATTAAAATACTCCTGTGGGATTATTTAGCGCAAGAAACTGAAAATTAAAAAAAATGGGAACAGTACACTCGAGGGAACGCAGATTTATTGTTATACACATATTTCAAAATTTAATGAGGCTATAAGGTGTCTGAAAAATTAGGTTTCGGAAACTTCCGCGTTGATATAAATTACAGAAAAAATCGGATGTGCCGAAATTTGACTATACAAGACGTGTATGAATATCGTAGCAAACACACATCAAAGAAAAATGATATATGAAATGATAAAATGCCTTGTGATATTCAAAGCCACGCTTAGTAGAGATTTGCCCTGGAAATTGTGGAAGTGGTATTTTTTCGGTAAATAAAATCTCTGTAATTTCCATAAAGTGATTAACGTTTGTTAAAGATTTTCTGAGTGCATTGTGAGGGAAAATGGGTGTTCCTGAAATGCAGATAGATTAATGTTTGTTTTGTACTTGTAGTCATCCATCATTTAAATTCCTTTGCAACTCTCGCCGATTGTAAACAGAAAACTTCGGTTATTAACATTTTATATTAAATCTCCGGTTCTTCAACATTCAATCGGAAAAAACACCGATCGGTTTGTAGGAACGTAAACATTTTTTTAATATCAAATTTCTTGTTTTGATGTCGCTCGAACATTCGAAACAGATGCACGCAGATATTGCCAGTGTAAACACCATCGCTTTCTAACAAACTAAAATTCAGACGTATTTGCAAAAACACTTTTGTAGTTCGCTTCATAAAAATATGAGGTAGATTACAATTATTTTATTAATCCACAATTTAATTATGTGTTTAGTGTCGTCGAATTCAGCAGGATACATTTAATCAATAATCATTTTTTAATATGAAACGACGATTGATTTACCTTCTTGTTACTGTTACAGTTTTAGCTCCTGCTTATGTTCCAGATCAATTGTGCAGTCATATTTAGGGGTAAAGTGATCAAAGCATTACAGGTCCTAAAAGTTTCCGCCCAATTCGATTGTGTAAAATCTGGTTTTAAAAAGCTGGCATAGTAAATATATTACCTATAGTTATGATTATGAACTAATTTGACCAACTATCTCTGTCTCATTGTGATCGTGACAGTAAGAATAAAAAAGTAGTGAATAAAATCATAATAAAAACACCCTACTAATTTATTAAATTCATTGAGTTATTAAAGGTTACAGTTTGGTTTGCCACAAATTTGTTTTTATAATATTTTGGATTTTTCTGGTGTTTCTAATTTCGCTGGTGCAAAAAATAATATGTAAACTTCGGGAAAGACCGTAATTTTTTCCTCGATGTCATTATCTTTGGACAAATCTCCACAGTCTTAAAATTTCACATAATTTTTCAACTTGATTTTCGAGTACTTACTGGAATTCTAATCAGGACCTACAACGAAAATGCATCTGATTTTTCTCTTCCAACGTTTTGCTGTAATTGTGGCCAAGCAAAATTGAGTCATGAAGAGATCCCTCACTCTTTGAAACTTGAAACGCGTTTCTTTGGAGGACACCAGTTAACGATTTTGAGAAAGAATCTCACACTTCGATTTATTTACAAAATTTTGAGTCCTTGAAAAATTCGTAAATTGTCCACAATTTCCAAAAGTAATTTCGTGTCTTGATTGCACAAATTCTTGGCGTAATTTTAGTACAGCAGTAAATTTAAAAGTATGAATTTGCCTCACCTGGTTTGTTCAATTGTTAATTGGGGGACACTGAGAACTGCAAATGAATGTATTTCATGGTTTATTGTAGTTTGAAGGTAACATTAAATGGATTTATATATCTTTCGTTGGTGAAATCAAAGTACATTCATTTGAATCGGTTAATAAATAAACTCTTTCAACCGTTAATTAATGGTCAAATTTATTGCCCCTATATAAAGTAGGCTCAATCGAAAAGGAGATTGCTTTGAAACATAAAATTTGGGTTTCTTAAACAAAAGTGTTGGATAAACCATCATACAAAACACAAGAATTACAAAATATTACTTGTTTAGTAAATAACTATTAATAGTTTGGTTATAATTTAAATTATCTAAAAACAATTATTTCGTGCCACATGACGTTTTTCATTCGAATGAGAAAAAGTTACTCGAAATTTTTTTTGTCGTGTGGATTGATCTATGTGCGACCCAAACCTATAAATTGTGCAAATCTGGCGGAATTGACTTGCTTTCCGTTTGTGTATCCTACTGTCCCTGTAAAACACACTTTAAGAAAATATGAATATATGAAGCTAATCGAAAAAGAGGTTGTTAGCCGACAGAAAGGAACATTTTCTCATAATAAAAACTATTGCATTTAATTAAATCGGCATTGGAACTGCACCAATTCAATTTCGTAATTAAAAGGCGAATGAAAAACGAGCGCATGCAATTTAATTTAATTAATTTTTTTAATTAGGGTAATGTTATAAATGCATTCTCATAAATTTTCTCCTTTTATTACTTGTCTGAAATTTCAAAATAATTGCTCACACTGCGGCGAAGAACGGATGACATTAAAGAAACAAAGTGATTGACCTAGGCTCGCCCAAACGAAAGATAAAAGTTTCAGGATTTATTAACGAGGTAACATGTCGAAAATTCGTCTCTTCCGTAAAAACAAAAGCCAAGATTTCCAGTTACCTTTGTTGTACAGTAAAAAAATTTGAATTGAATTTAAATGCAAACCAAATTTTTTATTCATTTTATTCGTTCATTGCGTTTTTTAATTTCGGCCTTAAAATGGGAAAAAAATTGGTTCGTGTCAGCGGCAGTTGCGACTTATAACGAAATTTTTCATTCTTTCGTCCATTCCGGTTTTGCCACTTTCTTATTAGGAATCTATTTATCACCGGCAAGCAAAAAGACCTAAAGATCGTATCTGTTTTTACGCCACGTTTCGATTGCAATTTTCATTACATCATTTCCGCAAAGGCACAAATTTATGAAAAATTGTATATAAATAAGTGCCGATGGAAAAGCAATTCGTGTGTTTGTATTCATGAATAATTCATGGGACCTGAAGTGGGCGATACTTAAAGAATTCTTTGATTTAAAAAGAGAACGCTTCTAAAACTGTCACTGTGTAAACTATCTTCCCGAGAAAAATTCAGTCGTTTGTGAAATTAATTAAAAGACGAATTAATTTTTAGCTTTAGATTATCCCCTCTAATGACGCTCTGGGTACACGCATTTACATACAAATGTTTCAGGCGTCCTTTAAGCCGCCGAGTATTTATACTGCAAACCGTAACAATAAAGAAATTGGCGTAGCGTCCGGAAATCCGCATAATTGCTTGTTAGAAAAAGATCTTGTTCCGGTCGAAATTAATTTGAACTTTTCATCTTTTTAATACGAGCTTGAGGTTGTGGTTCAGGGGTTCCGTATACGTGTGTCGGCTTTTCAATACTGAGGCTGGACACGGACTATTCACAGCCCTTCTTTAACATTCTAGTCCTGTTGAGTGAGTAACACACTACGTGCTTCAAATTAATAGATGCCCTACTTTGATTTTTTTACAGCCATAATTTAAAAAAAATCTCAATATTGAATAACGTTACTTTACCGTCGTTATGTTTATGCAGTGAACCAACTGAAGTTTTGCTTTGTGCAATCACAAATACTGCAAAGTATTCTTTCGATTTTGTGTGTGGGCCAGAAGTGAACTGTTGGCAAGGAGTTGAATGCAGAGATTATTTACACCCTTTATTGATACTTTTTATACAAAGAGTTTGTAAAAATCACGAAGTTTTATGACCAGAGCTTTTAACTTAAAATTGACTGAGGTAAAAATATGAAGTATGGATTTTTGTTCCCGGCCGTTAAAGTTTTAACTTGATTATAAAAAATGTTTGAAATAAAGTTGCTTAATCTTTCGTTACTGCTGTGAAATGTTAGGACACTGTAAGTAACTGTGTGCGGACGTGGCCTCCGCACCGCTCATTTTCGGTAAAAATTCACTTCAAATGATTTATTTTAGTTGTTTTGTAATAAATGTAAGTATTTGTTTGTATCAATAAAGGAATCAGTTAAAAAAGAATACTTTCATAAAGATATTTTTTGACATATTGAAATGCAAGATTTAGTTAAAAGGAAATTTCAGACTTGAAAATTGTTAACCGGCAATATACGGTTTTGTTGGTTTTCAGTAAAGTAGTTAAAAATGTTTTGCTTTCTTATTAGTTGCTACTTTAATAAGAACCAATGTATAGAAAAAGCTTTAGGTATTGAGATGTTATTTCGTCAAATAGATAACAAACTCACACGAGATTAACCAATGTTGGAAAATAAAGTTTTAAATAAAAAATAAAGTCCAACTTTTCAATCAACCTCATTTTATAATTGAATCTGTTTGCACATCAGAAACAGTTCCGTTTGTAATTAATCGACTGAAATAATTTATCGATTGCGGAGTGCAACTGATTTGTTAATTTCGCGGTTATTTAAAAAAGCGATTCTTCAAATTTTATTTAAATGGTTTGACACTTGTTAATGCTTTGGACGTAATCTTGCAAAGTTCGAAAATGTTACCGCCTCCGGCATATTTACCTTGGCTAAACGAAATTGAATTTGGGCTTCCTTAATTTCGCAACTCCGAATAGAAACATTAAATGGAAAATTAAGGATGACGTGTTTAATGTAGATAAAACCGATCGGGTGTAAAATACCACTACTTACAACTCACAATTCGACTTGATTTCATGGAAAGTAAAATGATGGATTTCCGGTCACCAAGTTCAGACTGCCATTAAAAGCTTTACGTTTTCCTCGTAAAATTTTTAATGCAATTTCGGGAAATGTTTCACGTTAAAGTTTCGTAATAAATTTTGAGGGTTTTATCGATGTTTACGCAATTGGGTGCTTCATCGTTGTCAATCCGGACATAGTTCGAAGCCTCAGTAAGTGTCATAAGTTAAAAAGCCGCACTTTAATTAGAATACCTGGAAAATCAGCTAAGTAAGTAAATTTATTATCATTTGAAACGCAATAATTTCCCACAAACGTAACATTTATTAATGTTGAAATTAATGTTGTTGTACATTTCAATTGTTTCAGCATTGCTATAATGTACTAATTGATTATGATGCACAGTTGGGGCTAAATTTAGTAATAATATTCTTAAAAGACGACTGACTTGTTTCTTTTACATTTGAGAAAGTACAACATATTTTTGTGGGGTGTTTACCACCATTTTTGGCACACCTAAGATAAATAATATTGTTAGCGCCACTGATAGCACCCCGGCGGAGCCCGTCCTTCGTCCTTAAGTAGCGTCGTTGCCTTAAGTGTGCTGCGCAGGGCGGATCCTGTTCGACTATCGAAGCGAGGGTGTAACCGCACTTCGCCATAGACGACCTGGAAATTCACCCGCTTTGTGGAGCTTCTTTTTAAATTGTTTTTGAGTTTTGATTAATCAGTTATAAAAAGAAAGATGTTTATCGTTGAATTAACGTAATTTTATTTTTCTGTGAAGTTAACTTATTTGATTAATAAATTTAGTGTTGTAAAGTGTGAAATTAGTGACTATTGTGTGCCACACCCTTTTTTGGAGTCGTCTCCTTTATTGTTTTTCGAGAAATTCGATAAAACTCCAACAATATAGTATTTATGTTTATAATCTAAGACCGTCCAAAAAGTACCGGGAATTGTTGATGTTTTTGCAGATTTAATTAATAGTGATAGTGATAGTGTTCACTGTACTCTTGTACAGAAAGGAGTTATGGACCTTCAGAACAAAGGAAAAACAAAAGATCGACAGATAAAATGCGGTGCTACAGGCGCATGCTGACAATATCGTGAAAGGGAAAAAAACGAAACAGTCGATTTTAAATCTGTCCTCAATCTGTTTGAAACGCAACCTTGAATACCTTGGACACATACTTCGTAGACCTGCTGATAATATGGAAAAGTTGGAAGAGTCGAGGGACAACGAAGTGCGGAACGACCCCCATCAAGATGAATCGACCAAATAAAGAACACGTTTACAGCTACAACTTGCTCTTCACCGCGCAGAGGATGCAATGGCCTGAGAAGTCCTAATTAAAGAAACAATACACGACTCTCAAAACTGAGAAAGCGATTAAAGGGAGATAAAGACATTAGGAGATTAATGACCCGATTTCAGGTCAGAGTTGCGACGGTGCAAATTGGTTACCATGGAAATGTTGCATACCAATTTGCAACCAGTCACATATATCCTAATTGCAAATGGAATTACTGACTAATGCAATTTTGAGATTAGAAAGTGGCTCGTTGGAAATTGTTATGCGCCATTCCCGTGAGTTAGCCACCCTTAAAACTTGCCTCGAGAACGTTCTAGAAGATTGGAGAGGTGACTTCATCGAACACCTTTCTTTCTCAAGTTGGGACCTGTCGGAACCGACCCTGTAAATATACCCCACTCGCTGTTGCCAGGCATTCATTGTGGATCTTCCAGGTTGATACGTTCAGCCTGTTGTTGCAATAATTACTTATTGTTAGTTATAGTTAAATTGTAATTGTTTAAACAAAATAAATTGTTTTAAAAACACCATTCGCTAATCGACGAACTTAATTCGTGGTAACCGATTTGCACCTTCGCAACTCTGACTTGAAATCAGGCTCTATTTTTTTTTTTTTGTGGGAGAGAGGTAAAATCTTCAAAAAGATATCTGTCGGTCCATGTTTAACAGGCGAGTCAGGTTTTCCACAAAGGACACGATATGCCAGTCCATCAACGGCCAACCACCAGTAGCGTGCACTGCCAGCAATGGGACATCAATAAACCAGCAGACCATACCCGGCGGGAAGACTGACTAAAAACCCCTCTGGGCCATTGGTATGGTTTGGCCTGGAACAGATCCAGGGAGTCTTGGACACCGCTGCTCTGAATAGACGTATAAAGGAGCAGTTGTAGCAGTCTCTTAAGTTCCTGAGCCTTCTTCGATTTCTCTTTCCTGATATTGTTTTCTTGTTTCTATAGTTCTGGCTTAAGACATCTTCATTTGTTTTTCTCTCTTTCCATGTCATTCACAACTTGCGGTAGTTTCACCCAAAGTTTAAAAGATTGGATTTTGTCCGTATTCGTGACGTGAACGACCATGCAATACAATACAATATTGTGAAAAAATAGAATCTCACGTCTGACGACATTCAAAAGTCTTTAATAAAAACTGTTACGTACAGGTGGTTTATTGATTCAACAAAAAATATTTAAAAAGTTCTTCTTACTTTTTTAAAGGTATACCCGTTAAAAATTAACACCTTCTGCTTCTCTTAGCATGAAAATTTAAACTTTCCTTAGGTTTTAAAACAATTTTGTTAAATAACATTTTTTACAAAAATTAAGCATTGATTTGCTTTGCTAAATTTTTAGGATAGTCTGCATAGTTCATCAGAAATTTGACTGTTATTTCTGACTTTTCAACACTCAAGCAAAAGTTTTTATTAAGATGGCTTTTCATCCTCAAATCAAACATAAGAACGGTTACAAGAAAATGAAACCCCATCTTGGAACACACTGTATACAACACAAATATTGTTTCACAATTTTTTAGTATTTGGTAAACGCATTTGTACAACGTAGACGTATAACGAAAATCCTCTGTTTTAACTAAACTATTTGATGCACCTTTATCCCATCTGGGATCTGTTAAAATGTTTACCAAATTCGAAGTATTTACGGATTGTGTGCAAAACAAATTGAATTTCAAAGGTGTTCGCAAGTTTTGTTCCTGGAAAGAAATATTTGAAATCTTGTTTTGATGACCCAGTTTCTGGAACAATATTTTATTGGCGGTTCCATATATAAAACTTTTGTATTAATATACATATATTAGTAATTTTTTTCCGCTCTGTAACGTCTGCCGGCGCCTTCTAACTCTTAATCGCCGCGATATTTATTACTCGATTCGTCTTGGTGTTGATCTTATCTCATTCTTTCATCATATCACATTTCGGTGGGTCGTCATCAGATTATTTATCATCCTAGCGGCACAAATTCCCTGTTTTCCTTTATATTCACGAAATTATTTTACGAGTTGTGAGAAATTGTTTTTTTATATTCAAATTGTCTCAACGTTGCTTTTTTTGCTTAAGAATACTTTCACTGTGTTTCGTTGAAATATAGGGTTGTTAACTTTGTAATTTTATGTCAGGTAATAATTCTATACTACAGAATGATTATCATTACTACAATTAATCGTTTTATAATAAGAAAATTAAGTTAATTAAAGATTTAATAGTGAAATAAATTTGATTGCGTTAATTATCTTGATAATTTAACTTCAATAATTTTGAAGACTCTTGAGGAATATAATTATGGTTAATAGGATTGTAAAATATATTTTTCACGTTGAATGATGTCACTTTTTTGTCAGAAAAAGTTTTTTGGAAATTTAAATATTTTCTTGCTACTAAATATGCACTAACCTAGCAAACATTCCAGGTAGGATCTCCTACCTTGAGCCTAATCTGAGACATGGACGATTCAAAAACTTAGACGGGCGCTGGAGCGGGTCTTTATGTGGGTAGATTTGGTTTTATAAACAAAAATGTACTGGATGTTAATGCTATGAGGTATCACAAGCCCCTACTTCCTATTTAAAAATTTGGGGGTTGCAACTGTCACTCGAAGGGGGTTAAATTTAGGGATGAAAGTTTCACTTTGCAGGATATCATTTCATAATCTAAAAATTACGTGTTTCGGGAATTTTTATATCCACAATAATTGAGATGCTAAATTTATTCCATTTGACTGTTCCTCACTGTATGTGATTACCCAGCGGTCGACTCACCAATCTTAGAATTGCTGAAAGTAATGTATTGTACTTATCTTCACAATAACTGTGCAAGAAAAGCAGAAATAATAATTTTTATGGGCATGGTTATTATCAATCGCAACAATAAAAACTAATGATGCAAATAAAATAAAGATTTCAACAATTCTAAACATTCAAGTGAAATATATTATTGGAAAACACTTATCATCTTTCAAGCCATGCAAATATTTGCTGTGATATAATGTGAATATCAAATGTTATCTTGTACTGTTTTAAAAGCTAAATTTTTGTTTGTAGCATCAAGATTCGTGTTGATAATTTATTATGTGTAATATGAAAAATTAAAACTTAATATTCGCCTCTAATTGTGTTATTTACAACGACTTCATTAATGGATGTTTGATGAAGTAGTTAAACGCCAAAAGCAGTTTGTAGATACATTAAATAATAGCTACTTCATAAATATACACTTGAAAAGATTATTAAGTGAATAGGACCATATAATTCTTACGTGGGCTGTAATATGAGGAAGACACGTGTAATAATTACATTTAAACATCCGTATAAGATATAGAAGTTCATATATCGGGGATAATGCTTACCTATTACATTTAATCATAAGTAACAAGAAAATTAATTTGTTTACTTTAATCTAACTACCTAAAAAGTTTTTCTCATTGAAATCATTTTTTATCTACATAATAAACCAACAACTGCTGAACATTTAACAAGCTTAAAATAAAATACATACATTTTTAAAATTTCTAAAAGCAAACTTATTTTTAATCTATTATAATAAATTTTAAGTAGTTGTATGTAACTATATCTATATTATTTTTGAATTTTCTCGATTACTTATGCAATTTCCGCTGCTGTTTTCATTTCAACAAAACTCAATTTCAGTACCGTATAATTAACCCAAAGAGCAATTCATGTTTTTGTTTTTTCCCGGGGCGACAGTTTTTCACAGTTCCATGACAGCATAAATATTAATGGTATTGCGTTCTTCTTACCTAGCCAAATGACGTCACTCAAAGTTTTAAGCATCCATTCCGCTCAATAAATCCCGAACAGAAAAAAACACTGCAACATGTACCTAATACGTTTCAAACGCGACAGCTCTTTGCGAATAATGTCCATCAACCGAATTTCAAATTACATGCAAACACACACGAAATCCCCTTCACATTTTAATGAAAAAAAGATTCCTACAAAAAAGGTACGTTTCAAAAATTAAAGGTCATTTTTTTGAGGCGCCCACATATTTTTCTGGGTTCATTGTCATTTTTGGATTGATTCGATTAGGGGACGCAACCGGAAGCAAAACAAGTTTTTTAGTTTTCGTGTACATCTGAAGTGTCTCGTGGGCGAATTATTCTTTTGGACCCTTGAAATGTTTTTCTCCATATTTTACCGTTTCCAAGTAAAATTGTCATCATTAGACGACTTTTTGTCGTCGAGGGCCAATCAATATGTCATTACTGACATGAGAAATTCATATTCATAGATTGTCGTTTCCAGAACCGTCGTTAATACGATCTCGCAGACGTTCCCTACTATTGGCATATTTCTAATTGACCTTTGAGTTTCATCTCTGAGCTTACATACGTTATTGGGTTTACTCCCATTTTTTTTTATAACTACTGATGGATTTACTACTCCATTCCAAGCTTTTAGTTTCTATGGAAACACTTTGGTCGCGGGGCTCTAGTACTGTTTTTTATATAGAGGGCGAAAAATGTTTGAATTTCAGTTGTTGAATTGTGCTGAAAGTTGAGTATTGACTGATCTCAAATTACAAGTTTGTGTTTGCAAAGTTGTTTAGTAAGTCATGGGGGAAATTTGTGCGATTAAAAGCACAATTTGTCTCGCGGCTGTTTTGCAGCGGTGAAATTTCTTCAGGAAAGTTTTGTTATTAAACTGCGAGGAAAGTATTTTTTATGGTCCGAAAATCTTGTTTTTTTGCACTACCATTTGATTTGACATATTTTAAAGTTCTTAAGCGTTGCTTTGATTACTTTAGTAATTTTCAATTTGTATGAAAATTTATTAATAGGAATGAATATAGAAACTTGCTTCAAGATTTAGTAGATATGATTACACTATTATTTTATTGATTATGTTTGTTGATGCTACTTATTGTTAGGTATTGAACAAGTAATGTTTTGACGTAAAGCTTTATGTTAGAGTAAGGTCGGGGCGGTTATGAAATATCACTTTTATTTTTGGAATTATTTTGAAACGCATTGAGTGAAAGATAAATAAAAATATACTAATGACCCCGTCAAAGGATTTATTACAACGGATTATGGCCACAAAATTAAAAAATATATACATAAAAAATATTTTACATAATGAAAAAATGCTTTTTAGCCTTCTAAAAAAACATAGTCGGGTAATATGGAATACTTTATTTCAACAACAAAAATCACAAAAATATAGAGATTCTGATCGGAATCGACGCACAGTTCGTGTGTCCAAAGCTTGCATCTTAGCCGTAAAACATCCTGAACAGAAAAGGCATTCTGCATCATATTTTGGATTGCTATACGAAATCAGTTCAACGATCTGAACCGCCACATGGTTAATGCTCTTAGGTTAGCCATTCTTGGGGAAGAATCTTGAACTTATTCAAATGTTATTATAGCAAAGAAGTGTAGCTGGGGCTAGTAGTTTTACAAAAAACATGATAGTTCATATTACCGGGTATATTCCATAATCCCCGCCATTATTCTATATTTATTATAATATTCCGCAGTACCTTAATTCATAAAATCAATCCTGCGAATTCAAGTAAGACGGAGTTTTATAAACCTCAAAAATTGATTAGAAGTTTTTTATGTAACGTCGTTTATTAGGTAATTTCTTAAAGTTCAAAATGCAGAATTTGCATTTATGAAGTCGTTTTAAAGTGTATCTGTTAGATCCGGTACGCGAAAACGGCCATTGGTCGAAATAATGGTCAATTCCAGGATTGAGCGTTTCAATTTGCTCAAACCCGAAATGGTTATTCTAATGAATAAAATGAAAATGTGTTGGCACACCTGCCTGCTTCGGGTTTTGAGCACTTTAAGCAGCCAATGCCCGAAAAGTTGACCTACGGTTAAGGTGGAGCAGGAATAGGAATCATAATAAAAACTATCATTTTATAATTATATTTTTCATATTATTATAGTTCGTTTAATATTTACATTTATTTTTGTTTTCTAATATAAAAAACACATAATATAAGAAAAAATAAAAATTAGTTACTACTTGCTAAATAAAGTAAATATAAAAACGAGTATAATTACGTTTGTATAGGCCGAATTGCCTGGCTGTTTCTCTTTTTGCTTAGATTCTCCAAATGAGACACCTTTTCTGATTGTATGATTTATTAATACTATATACACAATAAAGCTAAATTATGCACTAGTGTTTTTATGATGTTGAAACTTTGAGCTATTGTAAGTAACTGACTTAAATGTTTTCTATGGACCTTAAGGGTATTTTTGGGAGAGGGACACTTCAGGTACTTTTAGAACCCGAAGCCCATGTGCGCGTCCAACGTTCTTTAAAATTGTATTTTTGAGAAGTTATTTGTAAAGTTATTTGTTTTTGCAAGTGTTTGAATGGTGACACTGTTGAATTACACTTAACTTGTGTCTTTACACACTGACATCTTTTAATGGAGCAGCGCAGCCCGGTTCTATTCCTATATAAAGTGCTTCCCCTCAGCGGCAGGTCTTCCCCCACTACTCGACCACTTTCTTGTGCTCGGCCGTTTTTACTCATATTCACGACCGTTTTCACCTATTTCGCTGGATTTTATGGAAAAACGAAAATGAACGTTTTGTTGCTGTGCACATCTAGTTTTCAATTCAATTTTTAAAATTTAAATCGGACAACTACCGGAGCATCCAGCCCTCCGCGAAAATATCGCAGAAAAAAATTGAAATGGTGATTGTGCAATAACCGTTAGTCCGACAGAATCGGGGTTTTGCATACATAAAGTACATATAAATAGCTATCTGTGTGCAACGTGTCAGTTCTTAAAATTTAAAAATGTCGGAATTGTGAATTTTTTAAGAAAACACTGAATTTTTCAGGTTTTCCGGGTTTTCTCCGGTTCTAATTATTCAATCGGGATATTCGACCTCTCATTCTCTTCGTAATTGAAAACTCAGATAAACGGTTGAAATAACAACTTATTTGCTTGTATCGATTTTGAAATTCACGCGTTGTTAAAGTTTGACCAAGCAATGCAATATATCTTTATTTGGTGATAGTCAAGATGGTTTCGAGAAATTAAATTTTATTAAAAATATAATTATTTCTAATGCATCAAAATCACTGTAGATAGATTTTTTCGAAAGCTGATAACAAATGTTGACATTTACATGACATAAATCGCTTGTCAAAGTGACTGTTTTTTGTTTACTGGATGTAAAAGTCTTTTGCAATCTAGAACAAAAAAGACTTTTACGTTCAGCAATTTTTGATTAAAGAAGAAGTCACAATTTGGGGGAATCTTTATTATTTATTGAGCAATATTTAACTGCAAAGTTGTAATAGTACAATTATTGAAAGTGATACCGCTTGAAGACGCTAGCTGGTTTAATGAAATACTTTGGTCTTGAAGACCCATTTCCATAAAAGACGTTGGCTGATTTACTGCAAGACTCTTGTCTTGATAAAAACCGTCAGTCCCTGTTGTGGAAGAAGTTTCAGATTCCGGAACAGCTAAGATGTTTTTTGAAACTTTAATTTTCCTTTCAATTGATTCTTCAATATATCCCTCCGCAACTGTTGACGAGCGCCAGCCTCCATGTCTCTTCACACTGACAAAATCAGCTCCAGAATCTGCAAGCAAAGTTGCGGAAGATCGTCGGAAACAATGGCCTGTGTAGCGCTCCGTCTCCGGTAATTTTAAGTATGTGGCTATTTCCTTTGGAGTGTTTCTGATTTTATTTATACCAATAACTTGGTTTGCACATTTCCCATTGGCGTATTTAATAAAAAATCTTGGATTAGTACTGTACGCTGGACGTAAGTCATTATATTTTCGATATAATTCAATATGAGATGGATTTGAAATGACGAATGTTCTTTGACTGTGTCTTTTCGAATCTTCAATTTTTACAATAACAATTGAACCCTTATCTTCAATATCATTAATTGTTAAATTCAACAGCTCGATTCTTCTACATGCACCATATATTCCCATTATTAAAATAGTCTGAAACAATATTTTATTATATAAATGCCAAAAATTTAAATTAATGTAGAACGTACCTTCAGTAATAAAAAGCTTTGGTCTGGGGCCTCTTCTATAAAATTTTCAATTTCTGTTTTGGTCAAGACTTTTGATTTTTTTGGTCGATAGCCTACATTTTTATTTTTCAAATATGGTATTAATTTTGAAAATTTTGCTATATATTTTGTTTGACGTTCAATGTTTTCTTCAACATCGAATAAATGGACCATAGGGCTGGTGGCCGCAATTTCTTAGCTTTATATTCCAAATAAGCCAGTATCACACTTTCAGACACGTTTTTCAATTTCTTAGAACCACACCACTTCATGAAATCGTTATAAGCTGATTCATATTGTCTAGAGGACTTTTCCGGGATAAGACTAGAAATTGCGCTTTGTGCCGCTTCTAATACATCAAAAGGCAGATCATCGTCATCGCTTTCGGAACTCATTTTTGATTATTATTACTTTCCGCTTCAAATACAGGAGTTATTCTCACCAAATCACCATAAACGGTACAAAATTATAAATTATAATGATTGTTTGACGGTTGCTATAATAAATTAGTTAGTCAAAGCATACTAGATTTAGCACCAAAGTAATTGTAGACATTGATCTGGATTAAATGTCAGTAGTTTTTCTTTGAGTTTCCATTGATATGGAGCTGCAGTTTTCGAAAAAATGTTGTTTGATACTCGAATTGTGAAATTCTTTTGCAATCTAGAATCAAAAATAACTATTTATGTTAAATAAATTGTCAATAATAAATAATTCAATAAAAGATTCGTACTTTAAAAAAAATTTCTGCTTAAGACATTTTCTCGGTGAATACGTTACATAATCGTATTAAGCAAGTTCTACTGTACAAGAGAAACCAGAAAAACGTGCAATAACACCGGAATTTAAAAACTTCATCTTTATATTTGCTTCGCAACTCAATTTTAAACTACTCTGTTATACCCTACTTCTTAATTGAAAAATTACGTATTATCGATAAAATTGTTTATAATGTAAATGTGTTAACCATTGTTTCAAAATGACAACTTTCAGAGATTATTATGACGAAGACAAATAATTATATTTACGGTGACATTATGTAATTATTACGTTGCAAGACCTTATTTAACTTTCTAGGGTAAGTGTTATTGCAGTTACACATTATTAAACCCAAATCCGGTTCTGGTTTTCATAAATTGTCCGCATTAATTTTGCAAGGAAACATCCATTAAGGAAGAGGGTTATTTAAGCGGGTACGCAATTTGTATGTTGCATGCACATATTATAAGAAGCAACTTTCATTCCGGTTTCACGAGATCTCCCTACATCGTTGTTTAAATGGAAATTTTTGAACATTTAAAATATGTAGTCTTGTAGCATACAATGCGCTATTATTGTCTCTTTATACATCGTATTCCATTTAACGAAATTACAAATAAAATGAGCAAGAAACAACTTGAATGCAATTTCGTCTTTTGTTGCATTAACGTAAAGGAGCAATATAGACATTTTATCGCCATTTTTCTGTTCGTTTTGAACAACGAATCTTTTATTCTCTAACAAAATCAGGTCTTTCCAATAAACGGATAAAGTGAGCTATTTTTGAAAATAAAACTTTAGAGCCAACTTCTCACAGTAAATTGGACGCAATTAGGTTTCGCTTTTATCTCCTTTATTTATTTCATGCGAATGTACAACTTTCGATTAATTTTTGTAATCAAATTAATTAATCAATGTGGCTCATAACAAACATCGTTACCGAAAAAACTGGAATAATCGTTTGTTTAAATGGGAAAGGGTTCAACTAGCAATGTCAAATGGTAATAATCCCGTGTTAAATTTGCATTAGGGTGTACGTTCATTGTGGGTCGCTTTTTGTAACCGTCTCCAATTTATTCGTCGAATTTCAAAATGTAGGTCGCTATAGCAACTAAAAAGCTCTCCCAGTCGAGGTACGGGCTGATCCTTTTTCTGCCGAAGGATTTGCAGTAAGGTTAACGTAAACATGTAAACTCAATAATGTGCACACGTTCCAACATAACTTCCGCCGTTCTAACTTTAAAGTCAACAATGAAGCCATCGAAAAGTGCTAGTGTCTTTTTGTGAGATTAAATTTTGGCGAAGCAAATTTTCTGTGTTACATTCGATACTATTGAAGTGGTGTTACCTTCTACACTAAGCTAAGGTGATTATCGTTTACCGAATTATGGGTTTCACTAATCCCAAAGGGTCGGTCAGTTCGATAGCGTTTACAAATTTAATTTAAACCAAGGATGACGTTCTTAATCGACTTAAAGCGGTGTCTTTTTTTCTGAAATTTTACAATTAAATTTAACCTACGACGCAATCTTTCACGTTTCAGATATCATCGTAAGACATTCGGAAATGCGTAAGAAAAAAAAACGTTGACTTGTGATATGGGTGGTCATGACAGACTGTCACAGAGCAGAATGCGGAGGTGATGTGAATAACGCTTAGTTTCAAATTGTGTTAGATTTCGGATTCCGTTATCTTTGACAGTTCATTCTGAAAGAGTTCGTTGAATTCCGAATTGCTAATGTTAATTCCGAGTTAACTGCGACTCATTAAATCCCGGGTCGTTTTGAAGGAGGTAAACAAGGTTGAAGTGCTGTGCGTTTAAAAAATTAAACGAATTCATGAATTTTTACTTCAGAAATGCTTCAGGTTGGTTCTTCACACGTCGCTTCCGGTGACTTAATTTAGTGCGAAATATGGCCCTATTGTATGCGCGCACAAGAATTTCAACCATTTATAATTGTGTCAGTTTAGTCATTGTAATGATTAATGGCAACATATCCGTTCGTGTTAATTTATTGAGCCAAATCATTATGTGGAACATACAGGGTCTTTCAACATTAATTTTTCACGTTAATTATAATATTATTATTTTTGAATTTTGTGCATTTCATGGAGTGATTTATGACGACAAACTGGTAGTACATATTAGTGTTTTTTTATGATAAACCAAACGTCGTAAAAAACAAAAAGGTTCACATTACGCTGTATTTTTGTTTCAGCGACTTTTGGTAAATCTGAAATTTCAAAGCTTAAATACGATCCCCTGATACTAAACGCGTGTCGCTGACTACCTGGCATCTACAGAACATCTTGCTTCTTCAAAAAGTTTTATAATTTTACATTTGCCTGTTTTATTAGTAATGACTTGAAAGTTGTAAATAACAGATTTTTTAATGGAAATATAAATAAATAAAAAATATAAATATAAGATTTATGAAAATTACATAAATGAATGTCGCGATGCTACATGATAAAATCTGAAAACGGAATTAACGTCGTGATAACTGAGTAAATAATAAAATTGAGGTTTTTTAGGTGTACAAAAAAATAAATATAACCGAAATAAGCATATAAGCGGAAATAGCCGTGGAAATGTACAGGATATGGAAAGTAACAAAAAATGGGTTAAATTAAATTTCATTGGGCCAGAAATGTATAAGACCGCAAAGATTTTTAAAAAAGAGAATATAATAGTAATAGTTTTGAAACTAATAATAAAGTAGGAAAAGTTCGGAATAATATCGTAGAACAAAAAGTATATAATTTAAATCGTATCTACTCGCTGAGATGTAATACATGCGACAGAAGTTTTTATACAAGATATAAAGAACATATTAATTGGAACAACGAAACTTCAAACTATACAAAACACGTAATTACCGAAAAACATCAACATGGTACTTTACAAAGCACAATGAAGGTTGAAAAAATTGTACAGGAAGGATAAAAAATAAATATTGAAAAGAAATGCTATGTATTTACAAAAATAAAGAGAACGAGAAAATATTGAACGAACAGATTTACACGAGCAAAGATACAATTTATAAATTAATAAACAAGGTCAAATAACTAAAAAGGGATAAAAAAGGATGCAATAAAAAGGAAAATGTATAAAGGATAAAATTTTTGATATTATGAGTTAGTATGCGGAGATTGCTGAGGATGTCAAAACGAAAATGAGGCGTGAATAAAATAAATCTTATTCCAATCATTGCAATGACAAATAAATATGTATTATAATTTATTTGTGTGACAACAAGTATGAATAACACAAGTGCTCGGTTTTTTAAAAGAAGAATGGAGATATAAAGGAAAAAGAAAATACATGTAAGTAATAAGAGTTACCATAACGGTTAAAATATAAAAATAAAATTAAAAAGAAAAATATTATCTTTTAGTACAATGAAACCCAGTTTTTACGTTTTTGAGGGGACCCTAAAAAAAAATGTAAATAGCAGGAAAACGAGAATTGAGGGTAATGAAAAATTTTCTTTAAAGAAATGATTTTTAATTAAAAAAATCATACAAATTAGTTTGGTGTAAATTTATTTCTTGTGTATATGTATATGCTCCTTTCGATACTATAAACATCATATTGTACGTTACCAATACTCATAAAGTACCAATTTAGCCCCTCAATGTATTGCATGGCGTTTTGTTTTGTTGGAACTAGATTAAAGTTTGTCTCTTCTTCATCGGAAAGGTCATCATCGGACAAGTTTTCTTCGATATGGTTGTCTACCATGTCATCAATTTCCACTACGTCGGACGTCATCACGGTGGAGTCAACGTCCACCTAATTCTTCAAGCGCTCTTGAGAAATTCGTTCCCAACCGGCAATAATATCATGTTCTGTCGTCTATTTCATTTCCTACCTGTTCCTTACTGATTCCGGCTTTTCGGAAACAACTTTTTATTGTCTGTTCTGTTATTTCATCCCAGGCCTTAACAATATAATGTAGTGAATCGAGAACAGAAACCTTGAAATTTTTGGGGTCTTCAGCTTGCTCCAATTTACATAATATTTTCTGTACTAGAATTTTTCGATAATAGTGCTTGAAAGCACGGATTATTCTTAAGTCCAGTTGTTGCAGTTTGCTAGTGCAGTTTGAAGGGAAGAACGCTAATGATATGTTTCTTAGTGTTAAGTTTGTTGGGTGAGCAGGGCATCTATCTAGGAATAGCAAAATTTTTCTGTTTTTAGTTCCCATCGAAGCATCTAATTTAATGATCTGTTCCTCAAACAACGTTGAAATCATCTACGCTTTTTTATTTGCGGCATATTTTGCCGGCAATGACTTGACATTTTTGAAACATTGAGGCTTTTGTGCTTTTCCAATTACCAATGGCGGTAACTTCTCACTACCACCTGCATTTGTAATTAGAAAAACAGTAAGTCTGGTTTTACTTAATTTTCCACCATAACAGGCTTCAAACTAAATGTTTTCCATGGCAGTACACTGAAGAACAACCGTTTCATCTGTATTAAAAATGTCTTTGGGTGCACAGTTTGCGATTAAAGTAGGAACATTTGTTTGCTTCCAATCTTCAGCAATTTCCAAATCAACACTTCGTGATTCCCCGCAAACTGACCTGTACACAACAGAATGTCTCTTTTTGAAACGATCTATCCAGCCATTTGATGCCGTAAACCCTTCAATATTCAGTCGATTCGCGATGTGAAGGGCTTTTTCACGAATCATTGGACCACTAACTGGGAGATTACTGGACAGTGTGTTGACGAGCCATTCTTTAAGAATTTTCTCCAGTTCCTCGTACTTTGAAGTTCTTATGTACAAGCGTTTTTTTTTTGCCATGGGAGCACATTGTATCGCACTTTTTTGAATTGATTCGCGATTTTTTATTATTGCAGCCAAAGTAGTAATGGGTATACCTAAAGTACGCGGTTCTTTTACTTTTTCGAGAATGTTCCTTCTTTCTTGAACTGTAAATGTTTTTCTTTGCCGATGTATTATTTGAACGGGTGTAAATAAAATTAAAAAATTTTAACAATCAACGTTAAAAATATGGGCGCAAACAATAACAAGAAATATCAACAGCGAACGACCGTAACATTCGAGTCGAAACGTAGAATGACAATCAATACCGGATGAAATAAAAAATCGTCACCTAATCACGATTACGAAACTTTGCAAAGTGCAGATGTGTCTAAATTAACTGCTGCTAACATATTAATTTCAACGAATGCCGTGCATATAATCGAATGTGCTAAGATAAATGGAATTTTTAATTTTAATAAATTTAATAATTGCATGTTGAATATTTCGAACGTAAATTACGGGGGAAAAACGTAAAACGGGTATTACCTACATTAAAATGAAACGAGACTCCACAAATTAGACGCAAATAACGGGAAAACGTGAAATGCGGAGACGTAAAAACGGGGTTTCACTGTATTAAGTATTAAGTAAATTATGAAAAATTGTTTTTTTTTCGTTTTGAAAATTTAACTCAATATTTCTTAAATAATTTATACAAATCCTAATATCCCATTGTTTACAGTTTATCCAAATATTATGAAAGATCTGGGAGACCTTCCTTAAGACCCTTTCGTTTACGTGTTCCTTGAACAATACCGTAAGGTCTGGTGCTTGTTTCCAGCGAATCACCAGGTAAGATCTGCCAGTGATCAAACACGGACTGTGGGAAAGCTTTTCCGCCAGTATTTGGGCGAAGATCAGGAGTGAAACCAAATGATTCATTCACAGGAAGATATACCTTCACAACAAACATCACAGTACCAACTACTTGAAATTCACCATAAATACCACCAACAGCAACTTCAGGACACTGAATTTCACATAGATAAACGGGTTCCATTAGTCGTGATGCCGATGTTAAAAGAGACGCATACAAACAACGACGAGTTGTTGGAATGATTTGATCGCCTCCACGATGAATTGCATCGGCGTGAAGTGTAACATCATAAATATTAAAGCGAACTCCACCTCTGCAAGTACACCCTCTTTAGCTGCCCATTGGAAGCCAGCAACTACAGAATCCTTAATTTCATTAAAGTATTGCACATCCTTAGTATAGTCAAGCAAGATGTTAGTTTAATGTAACTTCTAAATTAAAATTAAAATTTAGTAATTATGAAAAATAGAGCTAATGCAACTGCGTCTAAAATTCCCCCACTGCATTAAAATTTAAAGATGAATAAGTAAGCAATTGAAATACCTTTTAAATTACAGAATTTTAAGTTGATAGTGCTTATAGCGCCATCTTTTAATTTTGAATACAGTGGTATCTCGGTTTAGGAGCAATTCGGTTTACGAACACAATTTCCTAACAAATTTTCACTCGATCTACGAACAATGTCTCGGTTTTCAAACGCACAAACGTTATGTTGAACTATTGATTATTCATTTTTGATAGGATGCGTGCATTAGACTGCCATAAAATCACAAATCGGTGAGATACTGAATTTTTAGAATCTTTAAATGTCACACATAAATCCATAAAAAGTCAAAAATGAACATGTTTCTGGGAAAAATTGTCAAAGAACGAATTAAGTTTGTTATCCGAGGTACCACTGTACTTTTAATACTTTTTCAATATTAACCAAGCGTTCAAAAATAAGTTTGTGCATAATAAGTCAATTTATAGACGGAAAAAAAAATAGTTTGTACGGAAGAGAATTTCAGACGGACACTATACACTACAGGATTAATCAGTACACCGACAACGTGCTGTCAAAATAAGGAAAAAAGTTTATGTGATTCATTGTCCGAGTTATCAACTGTTAAAGATGGGAAGAGGTATCATTAATTTTATTGATAAGAAGTCAACGAGATAAGGTACTGTTCTGGCTTTTAGGGGAAGTGTTCCTATAGTTAGGAGACACGTTTTACTTAATGTCCAAAATTTTAAAAATGTCTAGAAGTTGGTAGATCATTTGGTTTTTTTAAGTCATATCTATTCTGTTTTTCAACTTCTAGTAAATTTGATAATGAATTGCAGACTGCCATGTTGATTAAAAAGAAAAAATACTCCTGTTGCATATTCAAAATGTGCACCGTTGTTGAGATATTGCCTGGTTGCCGATATCTTAACAATAAGGTATTTTCAGACCATGAATTACAAACTGTTTTATTACTTTGACAAGAAGAACCACCTGCAATGCGTTGTCGGTGTGCGTTGAATCATTCTGTATAATATATAATTTAATTTTACTGCAGAATGTGAGTTTGAAATACAAGTAAAAATTAAATATAAAATTGTAAGCTAAAAAGCGACTACAAAAAAATTTTGCAATGCAAATGTGCTATCGATTACCATTATTAAATTTTATGTTTTATCAAGATTTATACGAGTCTGTTTATTTTATTTTAATGTTCATTTTGTTTGCGATTACCTTTTGCTAACAAAACACCACAAAACAAAAACCAAACTTAAATTAATGGAACTACTCACCCCTTTTTTATTAATGAAATAAATATTTTATTGTTTGCTTTTCACATAAACATGTTTGTTTATTGCGGTAGTTTGCTTTACACAATATTTTTTAATACAAACATTTGGGTTTATATAGTAGTTTTGAAAAGATGTAAAAAGGATTTGTTGCTATAATTTACAGTAATATTGCATATATCAAATATATTACTTTTAACTTAATTCCATCAAGTAAAAATAAGAACAGTAAACAATTTATAGTTGTGTTTAAAATTTTGAGATTTTACTCTTTCGAATAAGTAAAGTGCTCATTACAGATAAATTAAATATGGCAAATAATATAAAAATAGCTAATGTTTCATTGAATACAAATTTTATATATTCCAAAGTTAATTTCCTGTCGAAACAAATTTAATACAAAATTGGAATGAAACGTTTATTTTTTCAAGGTATCAGTAATAGCAGTTTCAATAACAATTTAAAAAGTAAATTGCAATTTAGTTTCAAATTTTATTTCCAAAAAATTCCACGCTCCAGCAATGCACATCAGTCCTAAAATTGCAATGAAATCAATGGTTTCCGAAAGACGTTCGTCTCATACAATCAATTTAAATGCAAAGAAAATGCAAAAAAAGTGGATAGTGACAGCTGATGCCGCTTTTAGATCAAAAGATGCTGCATTGCGTTCGAAAATGTAGCTGGTAACGTTTATGTTTATCGTTTCATCATACGAAGACGAACACATTCACCACATATTTGTAATCGGAAATCTAAAACTGCACTTTCCAGTCGGTATCGTAAACTCTCACATCAAATTCTTTTATTGTTACTTCAATCCGTTTTATTGGAAATATTGTAACTAAATACACTTTTCAAAAACGAACTGCAAAAAATAACTCTTGCACAACGTAACATTATTCACACGTTCCTTAAGAACATCGCGCTGTCTACTCATTCAAGAACGGGCTTTTAGAGAACCTAATAGCTTCTGAAAATATTGCACTTCAAAAATAAAATTTTTAGCTTTCAGTTTTCTTTTGTGTTCAGAATAAACGTGATTAGCACAATTTAGCAGGTAAACGACCCGTAATTTTCTGCGTAGGATTGAGATTTCCATTCAATAATTCAAACGTGGGAGAATCAGTTTCAGAGTTCAGGTAAAATAATAGAAAAAATGTTATTTCGCGCAACGGTCATTAACGCTAATGTAAGTTCGCACGAGATTGCTGAAAACTTTCAGCAGAACTCGAAGTGCGCGATTAGTTAAGAAGGAAAAAACCTCTCTTGTACCGGTAAAAAAACGACATGTGATTTTTTGTTAATGAAATTTTGATGAACTGAAACGTCAGCGCATTCGGATTTAGCCCGTTTACGTGTTCGGGCGACGGTACCGCGGAAAACTCATTAAATTAAATTTATGACGGAAAATAAACCCCGAAATTAAATATTTAGATGAATATCATTATGAATGAAATTCGAAACGTAAATAAAGATATGGAGGTATAATTTAGACATTTTATTAAAGTTTAATATTTTCATTAAAAATAATGGTGGTTCTGAGAAATAATGGCTTTTTTATTACAACCTAAATCTGGATATTAAATACCTTGGAAAAATTACATGACTGTATTTTCAAATGACTTGATGCTTCTTGTCAATATCAACTTTTCTTACAAATATTGGAAGTGAAATAACTGAAAATATTCACAACTATTATTTTAATAAGATAACGAAGTTAATCGTTATCATTGTTTACTTTACAATGATACCGTTAGACAAAAAATGGAGTTATATCCAATACTCAATCAACATGACTCCTTCTAGCTATCATTTATTGAGGTCTCTGGATCATTCATTGAAAGCATACATACCTATTATAGGTTAAACGTTACTTAATAGGACACTAGTGCTGCCAGGGAATTTTATTGCCAACAAAAGGCTAACGACTAACTCAGTTAAGGTGGTTTAAGGCGCCACCTACAGCAAAATCTCAGGGAAGGTCCAGTCCACTCTGCAGGTCGCAGGTTAAACGGCTGCCAAATACTCTTACTTACAAAAAAGTTATAAGTGGGGCGAATCGTTGAATTTGGTTAGGAACAATTAAATGAAAATCAATAAATAACTTGTAAACCTTTATAAAAAAAATACTGAACGGAAGGTTGTTACGGTACTGATTCATTAATTAATTTCAAATTCGCGCGGAAGTCAATTTCTCTCTCTCTCGACAAGCAGGGAATCTTAAGGTCGTTGAGGTCAGTGCGCGAAGTTCGACAAAAATTAAAAGTGAGCGACAGAACCTGACTGGGTGTGTTGAATGATGGTCACGCGTGGATTCAGCGTCGACAAGTTGAGGATTCCAAAAGGGAATTCGCAGTGCAAGTAGTGAAAATACGGTGCCGTAAATATCTGCCGGTCCACCGGGATACCAACAGTCCAGGCGATCTGCACGGATGACTTCTCCAGGGCGGGATGATTGAGGAAAAGCCGCCAGCGCATGGAGCCGTGTCGATGTTGTAGTTAAGTTGACCGTATTGATACTTGTCGAATTTGTTGCTTCGTGTAATTCAAACATTTCTTGTATTTAATGTTATTCGAGCATTTGTGTTGCATTGTTGCAAATTGATGGCTTTCAGCCTTTTGGGTACCCTAACTTTTAATCTAACTTTATCAGTAATTGTAAATTGTTTTAGCACTTAACTAGTCAATACACTTGTTATCTTGTTCGTGATTGTTTCTGTAACCCCATTGTCGAGAGAGAATTCTGCTTTGTCTACTCTCGAGATATTTCGACCACCCCAAAGCAGTGGCGCCCTATCAACCTCCGGAGAAGAATGAGAGAACGCTTCCCACATAACCTCGAGGATTAAATTTCAACCTACCCCCTCGCCGACTTGAGCTTAGCCAAGCAAACATTTCTACGCGGCCGGGAAACCCGTAGCAATATTTTGTCGCCCAACGTGGGACCCTTAGTATTTTGTAGCTCGGGGTTGCGTTCGAAGTTGTTCTCTCTCTTTCACATTGTATCAGGTGGTCGAATTTTTGGGTCACGATTTTGTCTAGTTAAGCCACGGAAACCGGTCCGTTATCGTTATCGGACCAGTTTGTTATCGGGTGTTAAAAATTTGTGTTTAAAAATTTGCGACAGTGCCGTAGGAAATCAATTTTAGCTTAGGATTTTTATTAGCACAGTAAAGGGGCAGGTTCTTTTTGTTGGTTGTTAAGTGTACTACTAGGTACTTGCTATAGGGGAACACTTTTGGTGTATTATAGCGGTTAGGTTTTTTTTTAAGGGTACTAGTAGGTACTTGTTATAGTGGAGTATAGTGTAGCGTAGTGTAGTGGAGAATATTGGTTGTTGAATTAGATCGTATTCGGTTGTTGACGGTAGAATCCGTTGATCTACTTGTAAGAATGGGGCACGTAGGCACACGTGGTAGAACGCAATGCTTTATAGGTCATATCATCTTGACATGGATTTATATCCGGCTTTCCCCAAACCGTTCGGTTGTTGACGGTAGAATCCGTTGATCTACTTGTAAGAATGGGGCACGTAGGCACACGTGGTAGAACGCAATGCTTTATAGGTCATATCATCTTGACATGGATTTATATCCGGCTTTCCCCAAACCGTTCGGTTGTTGACGGTAGAATCCGTTAATCTACTTGTAAGAATGGGGCACGTAGGCACACGTGGTAGAACGCAATGCTTTATAGGTCATATCATCTTGACATGGATTTATATCCGGCTTTCCCCAAACCGTTCGGTTGTTGACGGTAGAATCCGTTGATCTACTTGTAAGAATGGGGCACGTAGGCACACGTGGTAGAACGCAATGCTTTATAGGTCATATCATCTTGACATGGATTTATATCCGGCTTTCCCCAAACCGTTCGGTTGTTGACGGTAGAATCCGTTGATCTACTTGTAAGAATGGGGCACGTAGGCACACGTGGTAGAACGCAATGCTTTATAGGTCATATCATCTTGACATGGATTTATACCCGGCTTTCCCCAAACCGTTCGGTTGTTGACGGTAGAATCCGTTGATCTACTTGTAAGAATGGGGCACGTAGGCACACGTGGTAGAACGCAATGCTTTATAGGTCATATCATCTTGACATGGATTTATATCCGGCTTTCCCCAAACCGTTCGGTTGTTGACGGTAGAATCCGTTAATCTACTTGTAAGAATGGGGCATGTAGGCACACGTGGTAGAACGCAATGCTTTATAGGTCATATCATCTTGACATGGATTTATATCCGGCTTTCCCCAAACCGTTCGGTTGTTGACGGTAGAATCCGTTAATCTACTTGTAAGAATGGGGCACGTAGGCACACGTGGTAGAACGCAATGCTTTATAGGTCATATCATCTTGACATGGATTTATATCCGGCTTTCCCCAAACCGTTCGGTTGTTGACGGTAGAATCCGTTCATCTACTTGTAAGAATGGGGCACGTAGGCACACGTGGTAGAACGCAATGCTTTATAGGTCATATCATCTTGACATGGATTTATATTCGGCTTTCCCAATCCGTTCGGTTGTTATCAAAGGTCGATGTGATAAGCTACTTGTAAGAATGGGGCACGTAGACGTACGTGGTAGAACACATTGTTTTAGGTCTTAACATCCGGACATGGTTTTATGAATCATTCGTACCCCGAGGTGTCGTGACTCTTCTTGTGGGAAACTTGCAAAGAGCTGATCTCGTGACGCTCGGCGCACCCCCTCGAAGATACGCGCCTCATCGAGTGTTGCACTTAGAGTGTTCAGACTTTGGATAGAACTAGTGAGTATGTGTGAGTGTGAATGCGAAGTAAGCAGGGTAGTCCTCGGGTGAATCAGCTCAACGGGAGCGACGGTATTTGGATTTACTCACCCAGGACGATGTAGGTTGTAAATTTTGGTTCGTGGAACAGATTTCAACTATCGGCTTGCCGGATTTGTAGCCCTGACTTATTACTTCGAATAGTATGAATGTGATCTCGGATGTAACAGTAACACAAAAAGGATTTGACGGGTTTATGATAGTAGGTAGGTAGTGGTTACTGCTAAGGACCAATAGGGTCGCTAGGTTCAGGATTTCAGTAGTAGTATCCGCAGGTGCCAGAGTTGTGGGTAGTGGAATTTACCTCTAGCACCATACCGACGTTGTCGGATTTTAGCCTACACATTTAACCATAACATGATTTGACTTTTGAAAAAAAAAAGGTCGAGGACAAATATTTAGTTGGTAGGCAGGAGAGGCCTAGTTGTTGTTCTTTCACCCATGGTAGGTGGAAAGTAAATTGATTTATTGATTTGGTTGAGATTTCTTTTGAGGGCGATCCCTTCGAGGGACGATTTTAAGTTTTAGGCTTTGAGCCGAGTTATTCTGGACGTGACGATTTTTGCTCTTCAAGCTAATTAGGGAAAAAGGAATTGTTTTCTCGTATAATATGAGTCGTCGTTGGTGTCTATAAACTAACAGGGGTTGGGAGTCATCCTTGGTCATGATGACCGGGGAAGGCTTGTTTTTTTTTTGGGGTTGGTTGTAAATAGGGTTGTTAATGATAGTAGTTAGGTCTAGGTTATGGGTAGTTTAGGACTAGCGATAATAGGGTTATCACTGTATAGTAGATTTAGGATATGGATAGTTTAGGTCTAGCGATGGTAGGATTGTCGAGGAATCCTGACTTCATCAGAATTCCTCGTAGGGAGAAAAGGGGGAATTTGTTACGGTACTGATTCATTAATTAATTTCAAATTCGCGCGGAAGTCAATTTCTCTCTCTCTCGACAAGCAGGGAATCTTAAGGTCGTTGAGGTCAGTGCGCGAAGTTCGACAAAAATTAAAAGTGAGCGACAGAACCTGACTGGGTGTGTTGAATGATGGTCACGCGTGGATTCAGCGTCGACAAGTTGAGGATTCCAAAAGGGAATTCGCAGTGCAAGTAGTGAAAATACGGTGCCGTAAATATCTGCCGGTCCACCGGGATACCAACAGTCCAGGCGATCTGCACGGATGACTTCTCCAGGGCTGGATGATTGAGGAAAAGCCGCCAGCGCATGGAGCCGTGTCGATGTTGTAGTTAAGTTGACCGTATTGATACTTGTCGAATTTGTTGCTTCGTGTAATTCAAACATTTCTTGTATTTAATGTTATTCGAGCATTTGTGTTGCATTGTTGCAAATTGATGGCTTTCAGCCTTTTGGGTACCCTAACTTTTAATCTAACTTTATCAGTAATTGTAAATTGTTTTAGCACTTAACTAGTCAATACACTTGTTATCTTGTTCGTGATTGTTTCTGTAACCCCATTGTCGAGAGAGAATTCTGCTTTGTCTACTCTCGAGATATTTCGACCACCCCAAAGCAGTGGCGCCCTATCAACCTCCGGAGAAGAATGAGAGAACGCTTCCCACATAACCTCGAGGATTAAATTTCAACCTACCCCCTCGCCGACTTGAGCTTAGCCAAGCAAACATTTCTACGCGGCCGGGAAACCCGTAGCAAGGTGAAATGTGAGGTTAAGACCACGTGGTTGTGGCAATTATCAATGTTACGTTAATCTTCTACGATGAAGAAATTTGGAGGCTAAAACTGCCGGTACGACTGTGTCGTTCAACGAACGGACCGAAAAGATAGCGCTAAATTTCCCACTCATACTTTGGCGTTCCGGAATACACATAGCTGCTGGAATTAATGTCACGGCAGGACAGTGGGTATAAATAATAGAGGTAGACTAACGCAAAAAATTCAATTAATCTTTTGCTGTTTTGCTTTTAAAATTTAATCAATTATTTACCTTTGGTAGACAAATATATTCGCCAAGTTTGACTGAAGAATTTTCATCCCTTCTTGGTGTTTCAGTTTGAATGTTACTAGAGCATAGTACTGATTGATTAAGCAATAAATGGTTTCGGAAAACCAAGGCGTCACTTTTCTCTGTATTCATTACTAACCCCCATCATTTAATTAATTCAATTTTAATTACATTGTGACAAAGCAACAATGTTTTTTGATATTGTAATTGATAGTTCCAGTAATTAACAGTACAGGTAATTTGCATACATGTCTTGTTACCAATATGTCAAATTCATTATTGATGCTGAAACAGGTTTCCGAACGAGTGGTTTCGTATCTCGTACAAAGTACCCCTATTGTGCTGTGACACAATGTTCCGAATAATCCCTTATGCAATGTCAACCGTGACATTCCAACATTGACGATTCCTGGGAAATAAGTCTGCTGATTTTAATATATTGATTCGATTCGGTTGCTAATTTAATATTAAAGCATGCAAACTTCATTACGACAAAAAATTGGAAAACATTTCCGAATAGAATTGTTTGCGGAGTATAATTAAAGTTTGTTTTTGGTTGGCGATAATTAATTTCCATTATAGGGATCGTGTTTCATGTGATTAAAAATATGTATCTAACCATTAAATTTAAATTAGAATAAGATTATAAATACTTTAGAAGCTTTAACAACGCAAAAACTTTTTTTAATAGTGGTTTTTAAGATTTTCTAGGTTTATATTTTCAACGAAAATGGAACTCAGACATGGCAGGTTTAATGTTAAATTTAACAACGATATTGATGCGTCGAAGAAGTAGCGATAGGAAATGAATTTCTAAGATTTACAGCTCGAAGCCTGGGAGTATGGAGGAATTGAAAAACATAACTGTTTGGTGAGTGTCGTCAGTAAGCAATCCGGAAATAATGAACAAATCGAAAATCTGACAATTTCAAAATGAATTGGGTAAAAACAAAATAAAGAAACCGTTGCTGATAAACGTGCAAAGACAAACAGGCAGGTTAAAACAAATTACATATGAGAAAGTGCTTTGTAATCAGCTTATTCTGGCAATTTTAGTGAAACATTTTATTTGTACATTTGTGTAAATCTGGAATATAGGCGACGATATTTTAAAATAAAATATGTATCTCGCTTTCAATTTATAGTTTTTTTACATTTTAAAATTGCAAATTTGAAACAAAGAAGTGTTGTAAATAAAATTTTATCATTTCGCGTGAAGAATATTGTCTATAGGATTACTTCTCATGGAAAACGTTCTTTGATATTCTTATGCTGTGGTCGATGGAAGAAAAATTGTATTATGAGTTCATTGCACGTACTTAGATAGTCGTGAAAATTTGAGTTAATTAAAATAAATACCAACGCAAGGCTGTAATAAAAGAATTTAAATTAGTACGTACCTTAGTTGTTTATCCCGCAAATTGGCCCATATTTTGCCAACTCTTTTGATAAATGTTGGCGCACACATTGCAAATCTTCTTCTAAAGTATACAAAAATTAAGAAAGTAGGTCGAGTATTTCAAGTATTTTGCCTATAGACTGATCGGTTAACGGCTTGTAGAAACCATTATGGAAAATAAATGTCCACTTAAAACGTCTAAGTTGAATTAATATTCTTTTTGCATATTATGATCATTAATTGTTTCAAAGATTAGAAAAACTTTATCTATTAATAAAATAGTCTAATAATAATTCTAATGAATTTAATTTCTAATGGTAAAATAGTAATTTTAAGAGCAAAATCGCAGCACTTTTTTAAGTGAATTATTTTATGAATCAATTGAAATTATGTTCAAAATAAGACTATGTAGCATTTAGTTTCATATGAAACGGTTTAAAGCTCCGGTTGACCTATACTTCAACATAAATCCATCAAAATCTATTTAAAAGGGAGCGATTCACGGCTTTCCAGAATTAAACGGTCTATCTGTATTTGAAATAACTACTTGACTTTCTGATATTATTAAATATTGAATGGTGCGTTGGGATACACTGCAGAGTATTCCTCGTTTATTGTAATATAAATGTATTTGCTATACAAACCTCAACAACTAACAGTATTAAGTGAACAAGATTGTGTGTGTCAGTGAGAGAAAGAGAGAGAGAGAGAGAAAAAAAAGAAAGAGAGAGAATCAAACTGATTTCAAAACTATCACATTGCTAGCTCAGCTTAAAGGAAGCTAATTAAAACTCTACCTAACTACCTAAGTTACAGCAGGCTTAGAATAAATAGTTAAGGTGGAGAAGTGTATTTTTATTACATGAGAGCTGCGTTTAGATCCTGAGGGGCGCAGCACCGAAGGATGTAGCGCCCGAAGGGCATGATAACCCTTCTCCACCGTGTTGTATATACAATTTCTTCTGCTACTAGTATTATTTAAATATAAATATTTTTTATTGCAAATTATTATCAGTAATATCACAAAAGAGTGAGAATAAATTGAAAATAATTCGACAGATTTTCGAAAACTTGTTGCCAGGGAATAGACACGAGAGTCAAATGGCAACAAGTTTGAGAAAATAACTGGAGAATTATTTTCTAATCAATTCACACTCTCGAGTGGTATTCGAAAGATTATTTTTTAATATTTAAATAAAAAATACAGCATAAAAAATAAAATTTAACTCATTATAAACTAAAATAAAACTGGTGACAGATTGTTTTCCAAGGCATGCTAAATTTTTTTATTGGAAGCCTGACTTATTTTTATAAAAAAAAAATTTTTCTCCTAAATATTACTTCAATGTCAAGTTATTAGATATCTTTGGATTTAGAAAAAATCTTCTACCATAATAAATAAAAAAATGTAGACATTGCCATTTGAAGAAAAAAAAACGTCGCTTCACATTGAGGTTAATATGGGAGAAAATCCAAATTAATACGTTCTTGTAGTACTTACTCGACTTATCATTCATATTTTTTTTTTTCTGAAATCGGACAATAAATAAACGAGTTAAATCGTGGGACGTTGTTTAGGAATCACCCTGTATATATTTATAAATGAAAGTAAAACCATGATTGTATCGTTAGGGTAATTTCAGAATAACTTGTGTTTAAATAAATTTTTTATTGCGACCTTCATTCTTCATATTTTATACAATTTGTACGTAACAGGTTTACTTACCTTTTATATTTTTTTAGATTCTATAATATTCCATTTAACCACAATGAAAAGAAACTATTCTGTTTTTAATGGGTAATAAAAGGCCTAAAGAGTATTCTATTATATCGACAGTTTTATTGAAATAAATCGGATAATTACAATATTTTACTAAATAAAGAATGTACATAAGGCACTCAGTAAAATAAAAAAAACCTGAAAAGGAATTCAGTGGTGCGACGATATAGGAGCTACAACTGGACCCTGAATCCGAGGGGCCCTTCTAACAGGGCCCAGTTATATGAGATAATTCTCAAATTTCAGTCAGTAACTCCGAAATTTCGTCACACCACTGAGCAGTTTGTATAATTACCTAAGACATTTATATTTACATGTCACGGCTTATCACATTATGCTCCGTTTATTAACTGCGTTCACTTAATCATTTATACACTAAAATTACTTACATTACATACGGGAAGGGTAAATTTAGTGGTAGCAGTCAATTTGTTAGAAAGATGGAACAAACACATCTGTTATTAGTTTTTCCGTTTATCTTCGTAACACAGAATCATTAACGAGATAGCAAGTTTATACTAATGCTGGCTTTTTCTGTTCAGTATAAAGAATACGTTCCATTTCTCATGTTTCTCCTCTTTTTGTAGCATCAAAGAATCTGTAATTAATTATCGGGAGTAAATGCACTGGAAGAAATAAATAACACAACGGAACGCATTTCCATTTAGAGTGACTTAATTCGAATTTAAAATTTACATTTCGTAATTGTGTACTTTATGAATGCGATTGGTTTGGCATGAGTTTCTGGTCGTATCTTTGAAATTTGAATTTGTCGTTATCGATTGCTCTTACTTGAAATAAGGTAATGTGGGGTTGGCGTCCCATTTTTTACAATAAGGTAAAATGAGTGTTTCTTTTTTGTTCGTCGCAGTTGAGATAACACAATTTTGAAAAATATATAAAACATATTATATAATAATCAAATTTAAATACACATTGCCTAACTTAGACATGAGCATATAAATGTAGCTGAACCTACCTGTTTGTAAATATGAGTAAGCTAAAGCTAATTGAAGTTAAAACAGTAACTTTTTATGAAAATGAATTATCGTCTTAAAATGAACGGACCTTAGCTACAACGCTCTAGTCCCTTCCGTTCGCATATACTACCCGACCCAAAAATACCCATCCATTCTGCCGCACCCTCTATAAGTGCCCCATAAGATGAATTTTGAATCTCTCGCCATTTTATTTGCGAGACAGTGACGGAAATATGATATAAAATAATGAAGCTTCTTATTTGCAGTTTCTCATGTCATGGATATAGATTACGATTTCTTACCATCACAGAACATCTTGAAATTGATTAAAAAGAACGGCCTATAACAGAACAGAAAAGAACAGACTATAACAATATTTTTCGGTTTATTTTACATTTGCATTGACATATTGGCTAGTTAAACTTATTTACCGCTTTTATGTTTAATTAATAAACAATTTTCCTAACACAATTTATATTATTATTTGCACACATTCAGGACCATTAGGCCACATGATAACTTTACGGAGTTGGTCTCTGAAACCACAGATTTAATTTTTCCATATCGTCGGTGCGGAGTCAAAACCTTGTATCAGCCTTTTCAACGATTTTGAGTTAAAAGGTTCTTGCAGTAGAAAATTCTATTCCTGATAAGTTAAAATACCTCATATAACGTGAATACGAATGCGCAAACTTCCAAAAACCGATTCTTACTGTCTGAGCGTCAGCGAAGGTACACAGTTTATTTGCATTAGAGCTATACTGTGTACCAGATGATACTCAGTTTCTCTACAATTGCTTTCAAGTGAGTACCTGATGTGGTCCTCAAATGATTATTTGGCAATACATAAGAAGAAAAATAGATTTTGCAGTTTAAGTTTAACCCTCTCATGCGCCGTTTACATGATCGTGCATACTTTCAATTTTTCACGTAATTTCAAGATGCTGTATATTATGTACTTAAAGAGTATTGTATTTTTTGTTGTAATTTGCACATTTTTGTCCACATGCGTGTACATTTTGTTTTTTTATTAAAAATAAATATTGTTTTCTCGAATTACAATTGAACTTTATGTTATTTCGCTTCATTTACATACAATTCTTGATAATATATTTATTTAATTAAAAAAACATAAATTTGAAAAGTTGCACATGAAAGGGTTAAGCCTTATCTAATCTTGTAATCGTAAGTTATTTCAAGGCGTATTATCTGAACATTCCGAAATATAACTGACTGTTTCCTGAAACAACGCTACTGCTGAAGTGAGAGAAATATATATGCAGGAACTGATTTACTACAGCCCGTTATTTTGTCTCGGGGCTCAATATAAATTTAATGTATTCATCGACATGAGGCCACCTAACTGATGTTTTAAAAAATGAAACTTTGGTAATAAATTGCAAGCATCGTTTCCGTCATGGCTTCCTGTCTTCACAAATGGCGGGATATTCAAAATTAATCATATCATAAGCACTTTGTAGTACACATTTGTGCAGATGAGGGTTGTCATAAACCTTTTAGAGATTGTACAAAAAATATTATATTATTAAAGCAACTATTATTTATGAATTGGTCGGCAATGGTTTTTCAGCGCTGTTCCTTGAGTAGCGGCGAAAATTAAAGTCTGGGGCCTTCAATTTAGCAGTATCTGTAAATTTATTAGAATTCCACAAAATAGTTCCGCAATTTTTTAAGGTAATCTGAACTTGGATTTTACTTAAAATTTGTAAATAGTAGTAGTATAAGGATAAATAAAAAATTGTATTCATCAATAAGATCAATAAGCGTATAAATTAAAAAAAATTGCATATTCTTGTTGGTAAAACGTACTGTTGAAATATTTTTATAGCAATAAAAACGTATCATTGTTTTTTCAATTTCTGATAATAAAGTATACATTTAAATTCAATACAATAGCAGATACATCTTTTCAATTCAATATCCATTGAAATGTGATTTATATCTGGAAAAAAATTAAGTAAATGTTCAAATATACACAATAAACTTCCTGGAATTCAAAGGTTTTACCCATAAGCAAATAATTAGTCAATAATCAATCGCACGACCAAAAAAACTGTAAATTTTCATAAAATATTCAAAGCGTTATAGTTCTCTATTTGTACACATCAGTTTATTAATTTTATAAAAGGCTGCTTTTCATTTCCATACAATAGTTTATTACCGCAACCACAATGTAGATAATGCCTGTAAGAAAAAAATATGTTGAAACGGGAAAAAACGTTTCACACAAACCCTGCACGTTTTAATTAAACATGCCATCCTGTTAATTAAAAAAATATTTGCATCGTTCGAAAATCCTCAAAACAAAATTAGTTCAAAAAGTGTTCCGCCGCGAAAAGATTAAAAAATCATTTCGTATCTATTGCACAATATAAATAATTCATACGCACTTTAACAAACACATAACTTACATTGGCAATCGAAAACGACTGATCCACAAACTCCTTCTTCACCTTCCGCTCCGCTGCATCCACAACGACGACAAATTCCTTATTTTTCTTTTTGACATGGGAAACTGAAACAAATTTCACAAAAACGAATTTTACGATTTTTTAACTCACCGATTATTACACTCTACACTCTACTAAGTACATCAAAAAGAAGCGTAAAATTATTTGTTATTCTCAGTTGTCAGTTTTGAACTTTCGATGAGCGGTGCCGTATCGGTTCCTTTGATAATTGGTGACTTTACGTCAATTGTCCACGGTTCCAGCAGCTGCATGTCGTTATGTACCGGACTGGCGTCCGGAAATTTGACTGATTTTCTTCGGCCCTTTGCGTTCACGTTTGGCGAGGTGTCATCCGTTCCTGGTGATGTGTGCGGACAAGTACCTGTTGGACTTTGGGTGGGCGTAGGTCGCGTTTCGTGGTACGTTACGGGTCTGCGAGTGCTCGGATATGTGGTCGCTGTCGGCTGGGTGCTGTACTGCACGTTGGGGACCTACAAGCATATTAAATGAAGTTCTGGAATTAAAATAAATAGGTTTTACCCCGAAATTTTCGTCGCAGGCACGTCCACGACCGGCTCTTAATTCCTGGTATTGGGATATGACGCAAAGAATGGCATAAACCTGGAAAAATCGCATAAAAAAATGTATTTAGTTGTCTTTCTGCTTACGTTTAGTGTCCCCAAGAAAAAATCGAACGTGAACAGGATAGCATTTAGTGGGTTTACCTGTAACTGTTTTAAAATTTATTTGAGGCGATGAAAACATTTAGATTAATTAACTTACTGTATGTTGAGATAAGTATATACAGTGACCGACGTCAATTCCAATGGCTATTCCAACCGTAATAACCCAAGGGATTAAAAAGGCGCTTCTGTTCTGAAATTATAGATTACTTTATATATGCAATATGCAATATAAATATGCAAATCACATTTTAAAATTTGATTTTACTTGTACTGAATAAACAATTTTCTCTAAATATTACCTAATCTAGTGTTTCTGGAAATCTCGAAATAAATTCTCAGATATTTGAACTTGGGATAAAGTAACCGAGAGAAAAAGTTTTGAAAATGTACAGCTCTTATAAAGTTATAATCATGCAAAGTTACTTCTCAATTATCTAACATCGTTAACTGTTCTAATTGAAATTTGTACTTTTTTCTGTAATATTTGATCTACATCTATTTTGACCTTTTAGATTTAGAAAATTATTAATTATTATTTCTAAATGATCACTCTAATTAACAAAGTTTGAAACTCCATTTCGACCAAAATTGAGAATTATTCAATTTACTTCCTATCACATGCGCTAATAAATGAAATGTATAAAAGAGGAACCGTGTCGAAAAACGACATAATTATAGCGATACAAGTGCCAGGACTACAGGAAAATAAGTTTAATATCGCAAGCAACAAAAATACTCAGTAAAATAATACATAGAAAAAGAATAGAGAGAAAGGTACAAGATTTCATATCAGAAGATCAATTTGGGTTTCGAAAACAATCAGGTTCCCGAGAGGCAATAACTTCGTCTAATAGTAGAAAAAAGAATAAGGAAAGGAAAGGAGACATATCTTACGTTTGTAGACATGAAAAAGGCCTTCGAAAATGTGAGATGTGCCATCCAAAATCGGAGTTGGTGAGAAAGTTATGAAAATAATCTCTGTACCAGAGAAGCAGAACCATAAAATTTTGATGTATATTGATTAAAATATGTCCCATCTACACATTACAAGGGGAATTATGTTCAAACCTAGAATTTGTGTTGCATTATGATGCATCTCCAAGCATTACTTTAAGCCAACACTAAAGATATCAAGTCATTAATTTGAATTTCCTGAACATTGTCACATTTGGACATACATCATTCTGCTTCTCTGGTACAGATATGCTTTTTATAAAGAACAATCTGTCATAATCTATACCGGGGATATAAAGGGTTTTTCAATAAGGACGCTCGATTTTAAAATGTAAATAAAAGAAGTTGTGTGTGAGATATCCACTCAACTTTTTTTTCATTTGAAAGTATATTTTTAAATGTTCGTTGCGGCTTTGCTTGGTATTTGCACGTATTTGGAAGGTCTAACTTTCAATGACTTTGTCGCATAAATCTGGCTGAATGTGCTGGATGGCGTTTGTTATGTTGACTTTGAGAGCGTCAACTGTTTGCGATTGATTCGCATAGACCTGCGATTTAAGATAGCCCCAAAGAAAAAGGCTAAAGGCTTTAAATCGCACGAGATGACCATGCCCTCAAATCGCTCGTCCAGAATGTCCATCGTGGATGTGCTCTGTGGCACGTAGCATCGTCCTGTTGGAACCACGTGTTATCGGTATTCATATCGTCCAGTTTAGGCCACAAGAAGTTGCTTATCATCGATCTGTAGCGCTCGCGTTATGGCAATGTCAGTTTCGTTTTGGGAGAAATACCGACCGATGATTCAGCCAGACCAAAATCCGAACCAAACAGTGATTTTCTCGGGATGCATTTGGTGCTGGTGTATCTCGTGTGGGTTGGTATCACCCCAAATCCGACAATTTTGCTTGTTGACATATCAATTCATCCAAAAAATGGGCCTCGTCGCTAAAGATGATTTTATTGGCAAAATTTGATTCAACTTCCAACTGCTCCAGAGCCCAATCAGCGAACACACGGTGTTGTCTATGGCCGTTTAGGTTAATTTCCTGGGTTATTTGGATTTTATACGTGTGCAGATCCAAATCCCGACGCTACATTTGTCAAGTTGAAATCACAGAAAAACCAAGTTCTTGTGAACGACGAAAAATTGACGGCCTTGGGTTTTCCCGTACACTCTCACGCACAGCAGCGATGTTTTCAGTAGATCTTGCATTTCGGTGATGTACTGGTGTTGGCTGATTGTTTATCAAACCGGTAGATTCGATTTTGGCCACCAAACGTCGAATACTCGATTCGGCAAGACGATTGTGGCGAGAATAAAAATGCGACAAAGTCGTTGAAAATTAGACCTCCTGAATACGTGCCACCAAGCAAAACCGCGTCGGACATTTGAACGACGTTATATTCCACACTTAATGCTATAAAATACACTTTCAAATGAAAAAAAATTGAGTGGATATGTCACACACAACTTGTTTTATTTACACTTTAAAATCGAGCGTCCCTATTGAAAAACCCTTTACAAAATAAAGCAAAGATTCTTAAAAGAGTTAGACAAGGTTGTGGCTTATTGCCATCGTTATTTGGGTGCTATTTAGCAATAATGGTTCAAGCTACATCATTATAGTTTCGTGATAATGGCTGCTGAATTCATTGGGTCTCAGAAAATCGATTTTTTTTTTGTTTTTGCTTTTGCGATCAGGTATTCACGTAGGTGTCTTACAACTTCAGTAGCCTGTGATAGTTTTGAAGGTTTTATTTATTTTATAAAGGAAATTAAAGAAAGTTGACTCATTTTTGGTTATTGCACTCTTATACTTTATTGGAAATAACAAAAATGATGTAACAACAAGTGACACTAAGTTATTATAAAACAATACAATATTTTTTGTAATATGCAGTTTAAATTTATTATGTAGAATAATTTTCTGAAGTTGTTAACATGTATGTGGACGTATAGTATAATTCCTTAATTGTTTATGAGATTTTTATTGGCAATGTTTCGAAGACATTTAGGCCTGCACATTTATTACAAAAGCACACAAGATTAAAATATTAGATGATTTTGCAGACAATAAATTTACAAAAATGAATTAACCAATACATGCAGAGGTTAACTCATTATTGCTAAACTCTTTCAACCTTAGAGTTTACGTTTGTGGGTTGACATCATTTCGATTAAAGGGCAGTAAACAGGTTAAGAATGATTCATAATGTTTACATAGAGAACGGGATTAATAAATTCTGAACTAAGCTAAACACAGGAATAAAAATACAAAGAACTACAAAAGACATGCTAAGATACTGATATTTGCATGGAGTGCAAAAGAATTAGAATATGCGATTAATGAAGTAGTGATATGCGATTCGTCGATTTTTTGAGCTTTTCTTTTCTTAAATCTTTTATTTACAATTTTTGAATGTAAAAATATTAACTATTATTATGTTTGTCGCTGTTCGACGCCTATGCCTTTTTGGTTTTGACCAATTCTTCCTTAATAGATTTTCAAGCTATTTAAATGTTTTGTCGGTTGGATGTCCACGCTCAGGTCAACGATACCTGTATAATTTGGCTGCAACAACTGCATTTTTGTGACACTCGCCATAGATTATCATATCCACTCGTCCATCGTTTGAATACATTTTGAAATCTAACTTATCAGTTCGACAGTTATTTCTGTCAGGGGTTTCCAAACATACGAAACGTAAATATATGTTTTTTGTATCATAGCATGGTGTGATTTTTGAATATTGCGTTGCGTGCATTGGGCGTATGCCTCGGAATGTTACGTGTATATATCATTCGGATATCATTGCGGTAGGGTAAATTTACCACTCTAAGCTATTTAAAAATAGTAAATCTTTGTTGGAAGTTTATTTTTGCGACTAACAAAATACAATTAAACGGTGCAGATAAATTCCACTAAAAATTTTAGTCGTGATTTTTCAAAAATTATACCTTTTTTACGATGTTTGGTTTATTGTTAGGAAAAAAAAACTAGTACCACCAATTTATGATCGTACATCACTCCATGAATTAAGCAAAATTAGAAGATAATGATTTATATTTGAGATCAATTTTGGAAATGACCATTAACGTTGGAGAACCCTGTTCATTTCGGATATTCTATTCCATGTTAGTGGCAGAATTTTAAATAAGCAGCCTCTGATAAGCATTTTCAGGTCGTCAACATTTTAAACTAAGTTGAGAAATGTTGTCTTTGAGTATACCCTAGATAATCGATTTTTTAACAATCTCCTTATTAAAAAATACTGTTTAAAATAATTAACTATCAAAAATAAGGCACAAGAAATAAAACAAAATATACCTTAAAATAACTAAAATAGGATTGATTATCTTTCCTGTGACTTAAGATCAATAAACTATTATGTTTTCGAATTAATTTGCAAATTTTAATTAACGACAACACGCAATCAGATATTTTCGACTTTTCAACAGCAACTAATCGCAGTCTGTCAATGTTTGCGACGTTAAAAAGAAGTGAATCAGATGCTAGTGTCAATACCCCGCGTTATTTTCATATATTTAAATATTTTAAATATTTATGTGCATTGCCAAGTTATTACCAATTCACTTAAACATTTTTACTAAAATAAGATTCTGCTGTAAACATTTAGTTTCCGGTAAAAATAATTTTAATAGAAATAATTTATTTTATCGGTTATCTCATTGATATCCTGCCGAATGTTAATTAAAACGTTTTATCTAAACCGAAAGAGTTTACCCTTTACTCATTTTTTTATGATTTGTTACAATGCTTGTAAATTTTTGATTAATTTAGGGATTGAAGATATTTGAAAACACACACTTTATTGTTACAAATTCTATAGCTTGTCCGAATCTGAAAACTTATTGATCTCACGATGTTATATACTATCTAACTTTAATTAATTCATTTTGGGTAAAGTCTTATCTATGTTTCATATTTTGCTCTTATTGAAATAAATTACAGATTTATGCAACTAAATGTAGATTTTCAGTTGTAACAAAGGATTAGCCTAATACGACAAACTGTTTCCACAAAACAATAATATAATCTAATGAATTTTGCAGCTGAACAATATGAAATAATTTCTCGATCGTTTTGTCAAGTTTTATTAAAAATATGCAGCATTTTTGTATTCTATAGAATTTTATGTAAAACTATTACTTTACCACGCAATGCATTGCCATTTCGTACGTTATGGAAATGTTCCTTGCTGATAATTAAAAGTGATGTTATATTTAAATCCACCCTTCACTCGATACGATTAAAAGTGGAAATAAACAAATCGCAAAATAAGCCTTGTTTAACGTGAATGTGTATACCAGAGAAGAAATAAAAAATAAAAAGTCGGTAATTTAGTTTTGTAGAAGCTTCTAATAATGTCTCTGTCCTGAAATAGCACTTAATTCAATTATCTGTAGCAAACAACACACTCCAACTTTTTAGGGAAACATTGCGTAGCAGAGAAAACACAACAATAGTAAATATTTATAACTGACAAATTAATAAATTACTTTTTATTTATGGTCTCTTCTAAGGCACAGTCACAAATGTTCTAAAACAATTCGAATAATAATTGTTTTCTTGCTCGTTTCAAGAAAATAGTGTAATCTGTTTTTTCAACTTCAGATAGCGGTATTTTTAAAAGTTACTTAAAAAGTTCCGTTAAACTTCTTTTAATCGCCTAGCCAACTATTTCACTGCATTGCGTACATTTAAAGACCATATATCGTTTCAAAGTGTCTTAAAACATTATGAATTTGCTAACAAAAGTTGGATCCAATTTTTTTAAATAAACTAAATTTTAAACACTGTTGCCAATTTTCTTTAATTTACAAGATATTCACAAAAAATGTTTTTTATATCCAAACTCATTGTACTCACCGTGAAAACGCCGTATAGCAACATCATAGCAGTCATAATTCCACAAGAAGAAGTACTCAGAGTCAACACCGTGAACAAAATCGATGCTTGAAAATAACTTTAATTAAAAAAAACATGGAACGTCCTTTGGCATTTACACTTACTTGTCGATGTAGTATCGGGTTCCAAAATACTGTGCTGAGGCACAACAGTGTAATTAGTATGGTAGTATTTCAGTTCGTCTCGAAGCAACACCGCCATTGCAAAAGTCGTGAGTAAAAAATAAATCTGAAAATTTGCAAATTACAAGTTGACCTTTTAACGTTTGACTGATTACATGTCCAAAGGACAAGTACAAAGCGTCGCAGCATTGAAAAGAAACTCGAAAACGTTATTTTGATCGATGGCTAACATTTATCGCAAACAACACATCATCCCCTGTTTACAAAATAAAATTTGTAAATTTATAATTGCTCATTAGCCTTGAAAAGACGAAATGCGTTCAAAAAGAATTATTGATTTGTATGTGTAACGCTGCTTCATAAGAAAACTTTTTTAATAAAACTCTGTAACGTTTTTAAGTTCGGTAACGAAATTTTCGAGAGCAAATTGGGGAAAACAACCTTAGGTAATACATCTAGCTGCAGCATCATCGGATCGTTTGGTTATTGACCTTAGATTTTTTTTTGCAATTCTTTCTATCTATAAAAGTAAAATGAATAGATACAAAATTGTACATTTTGTTTGCTTACTAACTTCAACAATAAGTAAATTATGAATCATTGCGTAAGTTCTTCCTAATTGAACTATTAACATAAATTTTAAATATTGGAAATAACTAAACTTATTTTAAAAACTGTAAATTATTATGAAAGATTTTTTTATGCTTGACAATATTTGTGTGCACAACTTAATTAATTACTTGAATAGGATTTCTAATAATCAACTTAAATTAATGATGTATAGGTAAATAATTTTCCAAAAATTAATTTTTCAAGATGTTTTTTGATATTTTGATAATATTTTTGAACAAAAATGTATCTAACTAGACTTTTGATCTTTATTCGTTTTTAATAAATTGAAGTCAACTATAAAGGATTTGATTGTTGGGTGTCATTTTCAAACATCATTTTATTGTATAAGGGTTACTTTACAAAAAGGCTTAAATGTTGTTAGCAAACAAAAGTCAGATCTAATGGCTATTTTACTGAAGAGCTTATAGTTTGAGGAGACAATTTCAATGTTAATGCACCAAAATACCCTCGAATTCATTGTTTGTATGTACTTCTTTACAGTTTACTGAATCAAGATAAAAGACTCGAAGCCTGCAGGTACAGCAATTAATTCAAACATGTTCAATCTACACTTACTTATTACCTACCTAGATACTTAATTGCGACTGGTTGCAATTAGCTATGATCTAGATTCCTTTAGAATTTTGATACATCAATGATACTCTTTTTATTTAATTTTTTATTTCCCAAGAAAACATCACGTTGATGTGAATTGTTTTTAACCAATACTTCATGAAAACAGCGCACAACTCAAATTCGGACTGTTTGAATAAATATTTATTTTCCTGTATTGATTCGGCTTTTCAATGAACCGAAACAATATTGCGCCCGAAAATCATTTTTTTAATGGAGTTCGCACGAGCACACAATTTCTACATAAATTACATCCCGTTCATTTCCCCCCTCCGCTTGAAATTTTCCGCAGATTACCTTTAAAATTCACTGTCAATGTTTATCCGGAACACAACACATCCTAATGTTATAATAACTGTTTTACAGCGTTTACCTAAAAATAGATTTTTTCGTCTTTATTGATGTTGACGAAGCGTTGTTGCGTCCCCTCTGCAAATTTAATGGACTGTAATGAATAAAAAACAGCGTGTACAGTAATTTTGTATCGGTGCCATTTGATGAAACGCGAAAAAAGAACACAAACTTGGTGGCGGAACGATGATGTATGTTCAGTTTGCCAACATCTTGATGGGTTGTTTATTTATAGTATAAATCGCCTTCACTAAATTGGTGGTGTAACGCGGGGAAAGGTCAGAGACTCCGATATGTGAAATCTTGTAGGAATCACCTTTGTCACCTACTGGTCGAATCGTCAGGTTATAAAAATGTTACAGCAGCATTTCGAATTTATTGCTTAGGCTTGATGGGGAAAATCGAATTTGCATAGATGTAAAATAAAATTGAAGGAAAAATTGGTTTAAGTGGGTCAGCGCACTTGTATGAGATCAATATAGCCCAATAAGTGTTTCCAATAATAAATTTATTGTTAAATATTATTATGTCAACATATTTCGCATGCATGAAATATGCTTGTCTTTTTAAATAGACAATCACTCCTTTAGCGAACAAAATAAAAAGCTTTCTAGTCACTTGATATTGTTACCTAATTGATTAATAGACCACAATTTCTAAGAAACACCAGAATAAGTGCAAAAAATAAAAGTAATCAAAAAATTACTTGAAGGGTAATTCTAAAAACCTCAATCCGATTACAGAAACTTATAATTCAAATTAACGGTTCCAATAAAAATTTGAGCATTTTCATTTCGCTGACTTTATATTGAATTTTCATGCGTGCTTCTTGCTAATTTTGTTCTATCAACTGTGTAAATTTTAATAGTGAAATAAACCACTTACAACCAAATTACCCTAAAAATTGAAATGAATAGAATTGAATAAAATTCAAAACCATTCTTTAATTCTTGGAAAATTGTACCACCAAATTTTTTTGACTGAAAGAAATACAAGAAAAGAGCTGATTAATTTCAAACTTTAAACTTGGGACAAAAGCGGTTCAAAGATGTTGCTAAATAAAATCATTTTGATTTTTTCATGAGCGGGACAGTTAAAAAGCTATGAAACAATATTCTTTTTAACTTTATGTTGGTAGTAATGAGTGCCTAATAGCATAAAAACCTATAACCTATACAATTTTGACAGAATTCCTTAAATGTTACAGAATATTGAAGATACAGTTGTCCTCATCGAAAGTTTCACAGAAACGTTTTGTGCTATATTTTCTAATTTTGAAGCAACATTACTAATATCACCTTAAACTGTCAGATGTAAAATCCCTAGTAGCACACTCGACGCTGAAACGACTCAGTTTCGACTCGGAAAAGCCGTTACATGGCAATCTAGGTCCGAGGTCGGGATTCTACCTAGATTCTATGCCGTTCCTACGTCATTCTGACTTTTGTGCTACTGGGGATGTTAATATCAGAGCGTTATTGCAACATAAAATAAAAACTAAAAATTTCATAGCTTTCTCTAGCTTATGTAAAAATCAACTATAATAACTATAATAAGTCCAGCTCGTTGTTAAAACGAAAAATGTGTAAGAGAAAAACAATATTTACAGCTCGTTGTAGGTAAGACATTACAAACAAGTTAAAGTGGTATGAATGTACTTAACTTAATGAATATTCTTTCTGCGGGATTTCACTCTAACAAAACTGAAAAGAAGTAATAAATTTGATTGGCAGATACAAAATTTCTTTTTGAGTCTCTACAGCTTTGTTATAAAATAATTAAAAATGGAACCGTAAAAAGACCTAAAAATAAAATTTTTGAATTCTCGAACCTTTATAATTACAATGCTAGACAAATAAGAAAAACGAAGATTCTACTGCTTCTATAAGGAGAAGGAAAAATTTTGTTATGAAATAAGGACCTTAACAATATTGAAACCTCACTTAACAATAAAGAAGAAATAAAAGTACAAAAGGAAAATTAACGTAAAAATGAGTGAAGAAAATTGGCAAATTGTGGAACGCATCAGATATATTTTACAAGGACCTTACTTTTATGCAATTTATTTATAATAATATCGATTTACTAATAACTCTTCGTAAAACAAAAGATGAATGGAATGGAATGGAAAGGAAGTTTTTGTTGTTGTTACACAAAATGAAATTTTCCAAATAAATATGAAATATTTCTGGTCACGTTTCCAAAACAGGCTTTACAAATGCTTCACATATTTGGTTCATAAGCGTAAATTTTTACTTAATTTTTCACATTCTCTAAATTTACCAAGTTTACAAATATTTTATCTATATTCACAAATTGTAATATCCTCTAAAGTTCCAGGAAACCATATGTACATATGAAATATTCCTAATAATTGAATATTAAAGCTTCAGCATAATCACCGAAAATATAATATATAAGTAGATATAATTCCATTTAATTGCGCTTCATTGTGGAAGGCTTACACAAATGATTATCAAAGAACTTCATGTGCAAAATCAATCTCCGTAATGCTTCTTTGACGTCTTCTAGGGATGTACGTATTTTACGGTCACGACACAGAAATTCAGATAATTTGCGAATAGTTTAACAGATCCCTTCGGGGAGCTAAATTCTAATTCTCAAGCATTTTCTGTAAAGACGAAGGAGGACTAAATATGTCAACGTAAATACAATAAATTCAAATGGAAAGTTAATAAAAGTGTCAGATGTATCGATCACTATCTATCAAGAAATTAAATAAGTTCCCAAAAGTGGGTGAAATAACCTTGCCAATACACGGGATTCCTTTTAACTTATTATTACTTGTCAGACAAAAAGGGGGAATACAAAAACTTTTTCTGATTAATCATTTTCCTTTGTGAACATTTTTCATGGGGCAGAAATTGCATTTTTCTGATCCATTTGTAGAGAAAAAACACAACTGCCTCCGTAATAAATTCTCGAAAGTTGTGTAAAAGCTTCCAATTTATTCTAACATGTAACATCCCATTAGAACTCAACAGCTCGTGCTTTTTTAAAGATTGAAGAACATTTTCCAGATCCTGTTGTATAGTAGGTATGTCAATAATTACTGCCGAGATTTCAATTTATTTTACAACGTAACAACGAGTTTGATCAAAAGATCTTATAAATAGAAATTTTTTGTGTGAAAACCGCTTTGGTGGAGGAAACTCTCGAGGGAATGATCTTATCTGTAACTATAATTTTGTGGTACAATGAACAAATAAACGTTTTAGATAATCAATCGGTTTAGCAGTGTGGGTAGTTACATTGATCTACACGAGAAAAGTTATGAACCCACATAGTGACATGTTTACACATACACGGGCATAAATCCATATTTCTTTGAAAAACGCCTTGTTAGACCAGAATCTGGATATATTGGAAAACTTCCCTCGATTATTTATTATATTCTTGACGCATATAAAATCCTTTGTAATATATCAGTTTAATGTCTGAGTTTGCTTCGGAGAGATACACTTATATGTATATTTATTAACCAAGGGAAAAATTTGATCTTATCGATATTTTTATCAAAGCATAAAACAATTTTCACGATTCTTCTTTCCTAATATCTTTCTTTTATCCTAACATCTTACAATTTATAAATTTGAGCTTTTTCAAATGAAAAATGTACACTATTTATTTTAGATAATTATTGCCCAATAGAGTTTTGGTTTCAAAAGGTAACATAACAATTTAATTTAATTTAATGAACTATGGTAATTTAAAACAGTTTAATATTTAACATTTTAAAATATTAATATCTGTAAATTAGAATTTTACCTTGGCATTATTAGGATAAAGGAACGTATTTAAGCTCTTCACTTCTGTCAAAGTCAATTTCAAATATGCAAAACCCGATTCGTTCAGTAATTGCGTTGTTTACAGAAAATTGATTTTCTGTAAACTTTGCACCCTACAATTGGTATATTTTTTCAAATTTCTGTGGTAATAATATAAATTAAAAGTTTTAGCAAAACTGGTATTAACTACCCGAAACTTTTGCGCTACAATAACAATAACTTTTAACGAGCATATTGAACGGCTGTTCATAAATTTCGAGTTTCCTGATCCTTATCACATGTAAACTGCAACTGAATTCCGTAATTGCTTATATAATGATAAATCTAACATGTGAGCAAATAAAATGACAGAAAAATATATTCATGAAATTAAGAAAGGTTAGAAAATTGTCTTACTGTCCTGCTGTGCATTTATTGGGTAGAATTTAGAGAATGATATCTGAATGCCATTAACATAATGTGAATGAATACTTAATATACAGGTGTATCTGCATTGCTACGCCAAACTTTACCAAAAGTGTAATAAAAGTATTATTGAACGTGTTGCTACAACAATCTGTATTGCGCCGAATTCTACAATATGGCTGCGACACATATCTACAATGAAAGAAATTAATTTACTAGATATTAGCAATATTGTTAAAAGTAAATTTATATTGTTAATTGTTAATTTTATTTCCATTATATTAAAAATAACTGCAAACACATTTTGGTGTGCAGATGGCTATTTATCTTTGATTTTATGTACAATTAATTAGCTTTCATAAATTTTAATAATTATAAAAGATTCCCTCGGAAAATAATAGTAAGTTCTTTCACGTAGGTACATACAAAGTATAATTTTTTCGTTTAACATACAGGATGTTTGGAGAATGTCATACCAAAAGCTAGGAGCCTTTAAGGTGTTTAAAATGATCGTAAAACTTGTATTAGATTTAATCTCACACCTTCAATTTACAAGATACATCATCATAGTGTACAAAATCAAGAACTATTTGATAGTAGTAAGCAATGCCTTAAATTTTAAACACTTTGCTTTTGGTAAAATTAATAGAGCAACATGGGATTCATAGCAATTAATATTACTACATCATCGATTATAAATTATTGTTGCCACCCATAAATAATTATTGTGTTTCAACGTCTACAACAATATCTAATGCCTAAATGAAATGTTTTGGTGCCAAATTGGGACAACTTTGAAGTAGTGAATAGTTGGTAAATTATTTTCCGAACAGCCTGTATATTTTAACTACGACTACTAATAAGACACATATTTAGTGTGTAACTGTTAATTAAATCACCTGTACATTATTAGAGGAGCAATAATAGTAGGTGGAGAATCGTATTTTATAGTTTGAGGGCTGCGTTTATATCGTGAGGCGCGAAGCGTCGAAGGGTGCAACACCTATGGTGTATATACAATTTTTCTGATACTAGAAATGTTTAAATTTAAAACATTAGTTATTTAAAATTATCGGAAAATTTATATTTTTTCCTTTCTTAGTTTTTTGTTCTTTGAAGGTGCTTTGCAAAAATTATGAGTGTAGGTAGAAATTGTATTTAAAGCGCCAGAAATTCGAGTTTTTGAAGGTTATTGCCTAAAAGTAAAGTTACGGTTAAATTATAAAGCAGAAATCGGGTTGTTCTGATCTGGCAGTGAACAGACAAAAAATCATAATTAAAGAAATCGTAGATAAACTATTGTTTTAGCTTTGCATGTAATGGCTATATTACCCTCGGATAACTTTTACAACGCTCGTCTTTGATCGTGATCTAAAAGCTACAGTCGGGTAATACTCATTAAATAAAATACTATTTATTTATGAAAATCATAAAATCCGGTTCATTACTTTTTAATTAAAACTTGCAGGGGTTTATTCTTTCATAAATGTTTATGATTTTGACATTATAGAAAACATCTCCCAAGGAAACTACGTACAAAATTAAAATATACTTTCATAACAAAAATGGTTCAATACATCCCTTGAATAAAATTTTCCTGACGTGGATTAAAAGTTTTCTCGAGCATAAAAAAAATAATTAGACCGTAGCGAAACTGGAAAAATTCAAATGAAGCAAAGGCATTAAATCGAGCCCCAATCATACAAATTAATGCTACTCCCTCATGACGCAATTTTTTAGGCAAAACGTTTCCGACACCGACGTTTCCGACTTCATGTAGGTATCGCTAAATGTTCTATTTTTAATCCTTCTACGCAGAGGACTTACTCAACTTTCATAAAAGATGTCAATCAGTTTTAAAATTGGAACGAAGCGGATTTGTGAGTGATTTACTCCACGTCAATTTAAAAAGAAAAACAAATTGTTTTCATAATCAGTTTTTTAGTTTGCGTCAAGTAACCTTCTGTATCGATCCGGTTTTGACCTTAACGAGAACACGGATATTTTCATTTTTTGAGCCTAGGAGTGAATTATGAATGAAAAAGGTATCTCTTCGGACATGATATTAATCGAGCTTATCGATTCCTGAGATTTCTTCTGCCCGATCGCACAAATGTACGTATCGCCGGTTCCGTTGGTTTTAACGGGTTACCACGCGTTTATTTTTAATCGAGGGGTGGTTCGAAAACGTTGAATATGTAAAACAAGACTCAAGCTTTATTGACTATCAATAATTAATTTAATTTTTGCCTGACGCGTCTCTCACGATTAATAACCATTTTAATTCACTCGTTTCGCTTTTTACGTTTAAGTGCTGTAAAAACGATTTTTAAAAACGTTTTCTATTGAAAAGATAATTTTCCAGCAGTTTCGTAGGAAATTGAAATCGTTTTATTTTTCATTAAAAAAATTTCATCGCTAATAAATTCATTTTTTTATGAAAAAAAATACAGTAGATTCGTGTTAGTGCGAACATCTCTTATATAAACTATTCAATAATTCGAACATCACAATGCATGCAGTGACTATTCCGTCTATATGTCGCATATGAATTACAGAATATGTCGCAATACAAAGCCACTAGCCGCTTCGCAAAGCAGATCTGTTCTATAAAACCGCTGATTAACGTTTAGGCAGATTGTGGCACTAACAAGTTCTATAATACAGCGGCTCACGTTTAGTAGGAACGTTGACTATAATATGTGCTTTTAGTAATTTTGTGGCGTAAGTTGGCACTAAATAAGCACATAATCTGGTTGCAACAGCTGTGTATTTACGTATTTATCAAACAACCGAGAATTTATGAATTTTAACTGATCAACTGGTACTTCAATTACAGTTCAGGATTTGGTTCATCGGGTGACTGAATTGGCATATGAGTGGAATCGATAGCTCCAATAACTCCGGGAAACTGTGATGTTATAAAATGCCAATTTTTTGCAGCTCTTCCATCATTTAAATGCACCAGTGTCATAAAATCTTACAGTAGCAGTTGATTGAAGGCATTAATTGATTGATTTCTTTTTGTAGGAGGTTCAATAAAATGTCTGAACATGTGGATCATTTCCATAACTAAAGATGAAGGGGCTTCTGTCAAGTTAATCGAAGTAGATCTTGTGATTAATTCTGAATTTTGAATTAACGTCATGTGCGATTAATTAATGCAGCGTGAGCTAACATATTGTCGGTTAAAAACCTTTCAGAAACTGAAATTGACATTTAGTAGTGCATCAAATACTTGATGCTACGTTACAACTGACAAGCTTTTCTGCAACCGCCCTTAAGATCAGTCACTAGATTGTTGCGTATTTTCTCAACAATAATAATTTAAATTAGACAATTGGAATGAAAGAAAGTTAAATAATTAACTTAAATAATAATTATGTACTATTTGGTTTAATCCTACATGACACGTCACTTTGTAACTAGGAATAATAATTACTATTAAATATTTTTAACTTATTTTATTCAAAAATTATTATCTAAAATTGTCCACACAAGTGCGGAGCATATTTTATACATCCTGATTATTTCACTCCACGTAACCTTGAGTCAGCAGGTGTCAAGGGCTTCCGTGTAAAATCTTGCATGCCGGCCAGATTCTCATAATTTCCTCTGGAATTTTTGCAGTAAACTCGTGGCCATTGTCAATCTGCAAAATCAGTGGTACACCAAATGTCATAAAATTTTGCAATAACTCGAAAGCAACCTCAGATACCAGCTTTGTTCGGAGTGGTCGAAGCTGAGAAATTTGGTGGCGTGGGCTTGATAACTTAACAAACATTTGCGCTGACTGAAAATCCATCAAGTCAAACCTTTTTAAATAATTGGCTTCGTAACGATACGTTTCTTCATGATGTTCCGTTTCGTTTCACAAGTTGGACATAAGGAAACAATATTTCCATTGCTTTTTTTGAATGCAGTCTGTTTTTATGAATTTCCAATGATAAGAAGTACTGCTCCGTAGAGTAGGATCGTTAGGAGATTTTTTCTTCACAATCAAATAATCCGCGACTTTTTTACCTTTCCGCTATAAGAATCATAGAAATCTTTTAATTGCTGTTCAAATTTGTCTTTAAAATTTCTATTCTCACTTATGTTTTGGTAATTTATATTCGAAACACACTTATAATTTTCACTTCGCAATGATACTGCTGGAGTATCCAACGCCATTGGTGTTGTTATGCTAGGGCAGAGCCACTAGTGGTAAAATTAGGAACTAATTGTGCAAAGCGTTGTTCAACGTTTTATGAAACAACGACGTGTTATTTAGTGGCATCGTAGAACGCGAAATGTCCATTACAATATGGCTGACCAACGTTTAGCGGTATTGCAATCCGCCTAAACGTTAACCAGCGACTTTACAGAACAGATCTGCTTTGCGAAGCAGCTACTGCCCTAGTAGCACAAAAGTCGGAACGACGTAGGAACTGCATAGAATCTAGCTAGAATCCCGACCTCGGACTTAGGTTGCCATGTAACGGCTTTTCCGAGTCGAAACTGAGTCGTTTCGGCAAAACGACTCAGTTTGGACTCGGAAAAGCCGTTACATGGCAACCTAAGTCCGAGGTCGGGATCCTACGTCGAGTGTGCTACTAGGGTGGCTTTGTATTGCGACGGATTCTGTAATCCATCTGCGACATATGGGAGCCTAAGTAGTCATTTGACTTGAATTATCCTGACAAATTCTAATCCATATTTTCAGTGTACCCCACAAATTTTCAATACAATTAAGATCCAGCGAACAGACAGACCAGGCCAGAACAGTGACACATTTTGTCGAAAGTAACTCTCTAGCAGTTCTGCTAGTATGAGGAGATGCGTTATGTGGCATCGATATTGAATAATCTTTAATTGCCTAACTAATCGTTCTAGCACTAAATCAACGCCTCTGAACTATTTAAACTTTGCTGAACGGGAGGGAACCACACAGTTTTTTATTCGAGTATAATGCTTTGTTCCACCTAAGACTTATATTCCAGTCTGATCTAAAAAAAGGACATTTTGTCAATCTTCATCCGCCCAGTTCTGGTGTTTGAGACACCAATTTAGCCGGTTAATTTTATTTTATCTGAAAAACTGGGAAACCTGCAACCATCTTCTGCTATGCAAAGCGCGTAGTCGTTTTTGTATAGTATCCAGTAAAAAAAAACAGCTCCAACTTTTGATAGTTGGGCTTGGATTTTTGGATGAGAAACAGTTGGATTTCTTGTAACAATTTGGTTAAAAAAATTGGCCAGAAGTCGCTATTCAACGACTATGTCTAGAATTGTTCCTGAGTGGTTATAATTCCAGGTTGCGTGCATAGATCTATGAAACAACATCCTGTGTAATGCCTATTGTAATTGCTATTTGTATTGGTGGCATTCCTACCTCAAGAAGTGCAATCATTTTTGCCATTGCACATATCTAGTCCAGGTGGTAAATTAGACAACAAGAAATGTAATTAAAAAAAAATTATATACTTTTAATGCTTTGCAAATTACAAACAAACAAGTTTAACGGAGCATCTTTTTTGGACTGACCAGTTACAACGACAATTATACCTCTTCTTGCGACACTTTGATCTCATTCTGTAGATAATTTCCCTGTTGCAGTTATCTTACTGAATATATTTATTATCTAATTTAACTCAAACTTGTGCCTGCATACAACTTCAATAATGACCACATTGTCTTTTAGACATTTGTGTCACGTTTCCGATGTAAATCCTAAACAGCAATGATATTTTCTCAGAGACGCTTATGTCACGACCAGATATAAGTATGCTAAAATATGTAGTGTGAACAATAACTATGTATGTATTAAGGAAAAAAAAAGTTTATCCGCAATCATGGCATACTATATATTCAGCAAGGCTCCTAATCCATAGGTCATGTTTTTATAAGTTCTTGACTTTGTTTTTATATCCAGATATTTATTTCTCCAAATGGTATATTTTAGATAACTTGTAATTCTATTAGCTTTCATCAGCTGTTGGAAACTTTATTTTCAATATCGCCATAACTCGATAGTTCGATTCCGAAATACCTAAATGACATTACCTGTTCGATAATATGATTTATTTAAAGTTTACAACGAAAAGGATGCTTCGATGTCATCATACATTTAGTTTTTGTTTTGCTGGTGAGTTGAAAATCTATAAATTTCTCTTCATTTTCAGCCTATACTACGGACACAGGAGAGAAGCGGATACGCCTTGACCATAACCATAACCATAACCAGTAAATAAATACGTGTCACCGAGCAATACAAATATCGAATGAGATTTTAGCTAACAAAATGCAAATAATCCATCTCCAGTTGTAATGGGGTATTTGTCAATCGGTTTAATTTCGGTGTCAATTTCTTGAAGGTTACAGACAAACTAATTGTCACATGATGTTGGTTGCATACCCAACGGGCGTTTTACATTTTAAAGAATTAAGGATTAAAATGCTGATTGTAGATAAACAGCTGTATTTTGCACGCACATAATAGCTATTATGTGCTCGTTAAAATAATATACTATTTGGTTATTTGTATAAAACAATAGAAGATCGGACATTAACAGCAATAGTGATAGCAACTTGGCGGGTAGTACGGTAAACATGTATGGTAAAGTGTCAGAAAAAAAGTAAATGCACAACATATTTCTGTCAAATATGAACACATTCACGATTTCTTCTGTCGACATGAGTTATTTATTTATTGCATGTGATTTATGTCTTAATGTGAACGCAGGCACCATCCTCTTTTAAAACTTATGACACAAGTGGCACGGCACAAATGTCAAGTTAAAAATGTCGTTAATATTAATTACCAATTTGATAATAAAACTTATATTAATACGGAACAATCGAAAGGCATTTACTTACAGCGTGCCATTTTCGACGAATAAATGCTTCAATATTTATTTTTTATTATTTTGTACAGTACCTTTTCTACACATGCTTCGAACAAGGAAAAAATCTCGAAATACTTGACAAAACTTAATGTAAAAAAAACACAAATGTAACCACGGATAACATATAACCACGAAATGAGAAACAAAAATTTAGTATTGGAATGCAGGAAAAGAAAATGACAATAAAAGGGGTTCGCGTTTCGTACAATTTACAATTTGTGTTTGAATCCTGCGGTTATAACCGTTACCACTGGTTATAACCAATGTTTTGTAATTTAATTATACTTTACGATGCAATTAACCCAGCTTAACAGTACTTTCCGGAACCTTTTTTTACGGCTAAAATGTTTTTTCTGCCTTGCCATAAAGTATCATCAGAATTTAGTTCAACGCAGCTGCGCCCAGTTCCGACCAATTTCCACCAAATATCATTAATCGAATTTTCAATCAGCAAAAGAAAATCAAACACAAAAAATATATTAACGACGGTCCATTATAGCCAAAATACGAAGAAAAAATTTCGGAGATGCGCAATTTTTTCCGGTGGTCAGATAATGGCGTTTCCCTGTTTTTAATTATCCATAACTTTCGGATGAAAAACTTTTATTTCGGTTCATTATCGATACGTAGTTATTTATGAGGAAACTTTTTCTTCTAGTTTCCTTCTTCTCCCAAGGAAAACTTTCTATTCAATTCATTAATTGCTTACAAACTCTGAAAGTGGCTGATCACAACCACATAATCGAGTTAATAAAGAACATCCAAAAAGTCATTTATATTTTCAGTTATAAAAAGTAGCTCAATAACAGTTGTAAAATTCAATAGCTTCTATAATTTTTGTTGCGATCAATTTTACGACATGGTGACTCATATCTGAAATACGAATAGCCCAAAAAATTATATTCTTTTATAAAACATTTTTTCCCTAAGGAGAGTCAACAGTTTTCTGGATAAGTTCCTACGGAGAAACCGTAAACATGTAAATTAATAACAGGTACTTATCTTAAAATGTTTTATTCATAAATTTAATCAGAAAGTTTTCACCTGCTATTGGCACTGGGTCTACGATTTCATTTTCCCAGAACATAATTTCAAATTGCGGCAAAAATACGAACCGGATGGAAGTAAAGCCGTTTTGTATTCATAAAAACCTTGTTGGCCAAGATAAAACAAGTATTTTATTCTTGTGAACTTGATGAGATACTTGTCTACCTTTATTATTGCTGCCTTTTATTCGCAATTCCCCAAGTTTCACTTTTTTTATTATCCGCCTAAAAAAAATTCGGCCGTAAAAGCGATCATTTCACGCTCGACAAAAAACAAGTTATTTCACCGATCATCTAACCGATATCTGTAATATTTCCAAATCCACATCGAACATGCGCTTCTTTATTGTGTAATATTCCGTAAATGAAACACGTATTGCCTTAAGAAATATGATTTTTTTGTCTTTACCATTGTGTAAATTCCGCAGGCGATGCTTCCTTTTCGGACGGACCTCCAACAACAACATGAGTGCAAAATTGCCATCTTACCAATTCTTAAATTTGAAACAATTGACACATTTTCACAAACTATCAGAAAATTAAAATGAAGAAAAATTGACCACGTGTCGAAAATAAAGTTTGGTGATGACCAGGACCTCCACAAACGACGCACCGAGGTGCACTAACGACGTCGCGCGTCGTCCAGCATCTATACACTCTTCAATTTTCGGTACTTACAGTAATGGCGCATGCGTTCAAGCCGCAGGTGGTTGCTTCCAGACGAGAATTGAGACGCACAACTTGTAGTTATCTGAAATCTTAACTAATCCCCACTGACCCTGATTTCGGGAGGATATCCGAACGGGATCCGATGGATGATACTTTATGGTGCTTACATTAATTGCGACCTATCTGTTTCTTTTTATTGCCTAAATTTCAGTGGGCGAAATTGTATCTTATAAGTCCGCTCAGGTGTGATTTGAGGGAAATAAATTGGTCGAGCTTCACAAAGACTCGTTTCTTGTTTATTAAGTAGCTCGCTTTTGTCAATTCTCCGGGGCACTGGAAGATATAATAATTTAACTTGTCGTCAAAGAGAAAAAACATTATCTGTTCTATTGCGGTGTGTATTCGGATTGACGTCAAGAAAGTTACAAATTGGATTAGTTTGAGTGTTCAATTAATTTCAGTGAAATACAATAATTTCCGCACTTTTGGACTGATGTAAAAACGTAATACCATTTGGCTAATGCGTTTTGTAGCTCCATCACTCTTTTGCGTTAAAGTAAAGCCATAAAAATAAACGGGATAGGTCTAATTTATAATGAAAGTTTTCGACAATACACATCGTTTTTTTGTAAACCTATATGTATAAGAAATTCTTTAATATTCTTTTTTCTTTTATCTTTGTTCTGGAATTCATTTGAGAATTTTCTAGAGCGTCTTTCTTATACATACTGCGAAGCACAAAATCATATCAAATAACCCCTTGTGATGCCCTGGCGTGTATGATAATACTAAATACCAATTTATATTCTTTTGATTTGTCAAATTTGGTCATTTCGTTATAACTTTAATTTTTATCTAAATTTCGTTTTGATTTTCTTATTTACATTTTGTAATATACTCATCAACACAAATATTTTCAGTGTTTGAAATTTGAACTCGGAAAGTGTTTTACTAATTGTAAGTTATTACTTTGGAACAGGGCAATGAACTAAAAGTTACACAGTGTAACCTTACAAAGTTATAACTTTCATGAGACGCAACTAACTTTTATTACTTGATAAGTTTTTGTTCCATAATAAATTACCAGAAATATAAATTTTAAATGTGGAATTAATATTAAAAATATATGGTAAGTGTACGTTGTGAAATTGGAATGCAAAATTATATTTTTAATTTTCTCATGTTTTAATTTCAATGGGATTCTATTGTTCATAGTACATGGAAAAAATGATAGCATCCTTTGTCCCCCCCTTTTGCAAATCTCGATTTTCTAGCAACATAAACTTAGATCTCATCAGTGGCGGCTCGTGGTAGTGACGAGTGAGGAGGCGAATATTTATAAAGAATAGGTACTCCATTTAGTCAACAAATTATGACGTTTTATTTTTGTATCACAATTTACCGTCCAGCAAGAACCATCGAGAAGGTGTAGAGTTATTACCTGCCAGGACTGGATTAGGAGTTGAAGGAAATGCATAGGGTGGGATGATGAGATATGGACTTACAAAATGTATTTTCTCTTACTTAATAATGAAAATAATATAATATGTGATTCGATAAATGTTTCATTTTAGGTTGATGGGAGCAAAAAGTCGTGCCTTAATTTGCACAATATTATTGATGACTGTTAAAAATCGGATTAAGCTTGTAACAAGTGCAAACGGAAATTCATTCAATCGCATATTATAACCCTAGGAACAAAAACGAAAGTTCTAAAAAATAAACTAAAATGAGAACAGAAAAGCTCTCAGAAAAAAAGTAACAAAACGAAAATTCTTTAAAAGTTTTAAAGTTTAAAGTTTTAAAAGTTTTTCGGTAACAAAATATAAACTCTAAATATATATAATATATAGATACATATGTACAATCTATAGATAAAACGGCCGATAGATTCAACTAAACATTTTTCTGAAATGCAAAGTGATCAATCACATTTTCATAAAATTTTGGCTCTTTTGTAAAATTTGAAATACAATCTTTTTCATCTGAAATTAAAGCTATATCACAAAGTCTATTTTGGCTGATTGCATTGCGAAGGTAAGTTTTTATTCGTTTCAAAGTAGAGAAACTTCTCTCGACGGATGATGAAGTTATAGGAATGGTAACAACAACGCTTAAGAACTTAAATAATTCAGGCATAAATATAAGTCATTGGTAAACATGAACGTTAACATTTTTGTCGGTGTCTTGGATTGATTTAATAATGAACTGTCATTATATATAACCGCGAGTTCGTTTGTTAATTGAACATTATCAAAAAAAGGATACTGCTCGAACAGATTCTTAAGCAAATTTGCTGGAATTTCTTTTGAGTAGGAGGAAAATTTATCAAGTGTCAGTGGGTCGTCGAAAAAATTCAGGTGATTTAAATCTGAAAATCTAATTTTAATTTGACCAATTATTGTTATTGTTTCTAAAATTTTTATAAAAATACGCCTGTAATGTTGTTTCATATCGGGTAAATCAAATGTGGTTTTTCGTCTTTTAGATTCTGGTTCAACGTTTACCTCTAAATTTGAAAATATATTATTAAAATATGTTTCATCATTTCTAAAAGTTTCTAAAGTAGATATTAATGAAATTAAACGATTCTTTGCAAATGCAATATCTGTAGCTTTACTTTGTAAAATAGAAAATACAACCTCAGTTTGCTGAAAAATCTGTTGGTAAGTCTTCAATAAGAAACAACATTTTGAATCTAAGAGATTTTTTTTCAAGCTATTTGCCTCTCTTATTGACACTAAATCATGCTTAAACTCGTCGCTATCTATAATGAAATTAAAAACTTCTAATAATTTTACTCTATTTTCATGAATGGTGAATACGGCTCGAAAAATACATTTGGTAGTTCTACTTCAATATCGTCGTCATTGATGTTGAAACAATGAAAGTCGCAAATTCAAAATTTTATACCTTAATTCAAGTTGCAGTAGACGTGTCGCACTCAGTAATCAAGGAATAAATGGGAGTTTTGCCCCGCAAAACGCACCGAGAAGAACAAGTGTTAGGGTAGGGGTGGGCCGGAGCTGGAGCCTCCAGTGAAATGCTTTCACGCTTTCTAACTCAAGTATTGCATCTCATTTCTTTTTAACGTTCAAGGTCAAAATCGGTACATTCTATATACTTAAAGCAGATGGTTGGAGTCTAATGTAGCAAATTGCCTCCGACTCGGTCTCTACCATATTTCTAGCGCTTACATTCAACATTCAAGTCCCATATTGCAAATAGAAGATCCCCTTTAATAAGGCCGTTCTGGTACGGTGAAAGAAAATTATCTACCAAATAACTATTACCATTTATTTAATTGAGTACCTAATAATTGATGATTTCATACTGAAATTTAATGAAAATCAAATTTGATTATGTAATTATTTATTTATTTCAATTTTATCATGAGGAGGCTTAGCCTCCCTTGCCTCCCCTGACGAGCCGCAACTGGATCTCATCTCCTGATCTCAAACCTTTGAATTTTTATTTGCGGGTACACTTAAAATCCTTGGTTTTTAAGGTTCCAATCGATAATGAAAAGATGCTACTTCAACGCTTATGAATCCATTAGAGACTACCTGGGAATATTTGAACGGGTTAGACATTCTATGATTCGACGTGTACTACATGGATACATTGAGTCACATCTAATCTAGACTTTAGTTTGTTAAAATAATGTGATTGATTAAATATCTTTTATTACATTATCTACGTTTATAGGCAACATGAAACATCTGATCAAGGTTTTTTAAATGTATTTAAATTCAAAACTTTAAAGCTTAATCTTGGAAGGGATGCATTTCCGGAAACGTGTTTATTGGAAGTTTTTGATTTATTTATAAACATAGATACTGCCTTTTAGTTTGTCCTCTTATTTTAGTTACACCTTGTATAATTATCAGAAATTTTTGAGGAAATAAATGTAAAGTAGAATTTCAAACTGTAGTTAAACCAATTTACACGGAGTCCTAATTTCAACAATTCCCCAGACAGTGAATGTACTTAGTGTAATAACGTTACGCGTTAATACACTTAAAACCTTGTCCGATAAATTTAAAAATAACCAGTTTTCAAAGAAAATTGTTTATTGTGGAGAAGGTCCGAATATGGGATATTGCGACTGTAGAGGAGTTGCCAAATTATTAGACAATTGCCGTAAGTGTGTGAAAGAGTAATTAAGGTTTCTACTAGAAATATGTGCAAACAAGATAGATGAACATTCTGAACATCTACTCTGATTGTGTTACCTAAACATAACCTAATTAACACATAATTGTCATCAATATTATATTAACAAGGTTTAATTTTGTTTAACTTGGTTTGATATTTTTAATACAAAAACCGTTAGTAACTTCAAAACGGACACATGTTTATACAGACTTTTTTTAATTATCTTAAGTTTGACGAAACATTTTACAGACACCCTGTATCAATTAGCTAGTTTTCTTATTTTAAAATAACCACTTCCTTAGATTGTAAAAGAGGTCATGCGGGTGGTCTGGGATACTTTGTGTATAAAACAACCTGAAAATTTTAAACTTTTGCTATGTACTCAAAAACTAGCCTCTTTAAGGTCTACAGTGTTCGCAAATTAATCGAGCATCTCTACATCACATTTATATGTAGGCCATATTAGACACAAATGCGTTAAAAGGTTTTAAATGAGCTTATTAGTATTATAGGTAAAAATTAAATTTTGATGACACTATTACATATGAAAATAATCAAAATAAGTATATGCCCCTTTCAAAAATGAAAATTTGCCAAAATGAAGTTTAGTGCTCATACTTCAACATTAGTATGGCGACTGACACCGCACTTCGTACAGTGCCTTTGTAAACCAGTATGTACATTTGAGGCCACCCAAATGTGCACGATACCTAACACAAATTTCCCTATTTTTCCATTGATTAAATCTGGTTTTATCCAGTGACTTTCGTGAAATAATATTTGTCATAAGCAAAATAATATTGACATTTGGCTGATGTTTTTAGGATGCCTGTGATATAATGCAAAAATCAAGTTGCTAAAAAAATCGTGCACATTTGGGAGGCCAGAAATGTACATACATTTATCGCTAATCTGTAACACACGCTCTGTTAGCTGACATCGCTGTTAACTTTGTTTTTTGTAAATGGCTCTAAAAGTGTATCACAGACTCTGCCAAAATTTAGGCCCATATTTTCACCTTGTCTTTTTAACTTCTATTTAATAAATTAATAATTTTAATAGTAAACAAAGTCAACAAGACGAACTAAAGCAATCATATTAAATCAAGCTATAGTTTTTAATATGTTCATCAAGAAATGTTTACTTCAGCGATAATTATTTGCTGCAATTAATTTAATTAGTACAAGAAGTAGTCTCAATCAATACTAAACAGCTCTAAATCAACTAAAATATGATTTGAAACGTAAACACTACTCACCGCAGGGGTATCAAATTATCTCCGATTTAAATTTGCCTCTAATTGTATCAAATTTTCAGCATAGTTTGAATGGAATGTTTACATGAGAACATATAATCAAATAATCGGAATTAATTCGCTTAATCTTCTGGATTATCAATATGGCACAAATTCGTTAACACTCGACGGATGAATGAGCATTCAATTAAAGAAGCTTTTTACCTGAAAGATGCGGGAAAGGAAGCATAAATCTTTATAAAATCTACACCCCATTTTTCTATCGAAATGTTGTTCGAAGATCGATTGGATTCACGCTTCAATAAACCATGTATTCGGTCAAGAAATGGTTACAACGATAAAGGTGATATCAAACAGAAGCTCTTTATTAAGGCTATAAATCGTGACCTCTTATTCGGAAATTGGTTTGTTCTCATTTTTGAAAAATATCGCCTCAAGAAACTAAAAATTAAAAACAAAATTGCGTTGAAACGTTTAGAAGCGACGGTTCGTAACGAAGTGGGCCGTAAGTAAATAAACTTACCTCATAATGGAATATTGGTTTTCTTTGTACTCACTGTTGTCCACCGATATTCCAATAAAAGGGTTTTGAGGTCGGAAGTGCTGAAGAGATGTTCCAGATTAATTATATAGATGGATATGCGTATAAAACTTTTCTGTTTAAATTCAATCCCGACAGTTACCGAATAATAATGAACAGTACTCGATTAATCGGTCTTGTCAATTATTAAAAAGCGTCATTTTTTTACGGTGAAACTTCTTCGGCTCCCTGACTATTGACCGGAATGAATGAAAAATACAATATTGTATTAATACTAGCGAGAAAATCTCCACTTTTTATTGTTATTTGTGATATCCTGTTTTTCTGCGTTTAATAAAAAAGTTTACACATAAATAGACCGAGATTTTGACCTAAATTGCGTCTCACACTGTTTAACCTTTTGGCGACCAAGGGACAGATGTGTCTCCGCATGAAATCTTGCAGATATACCAAAATAATTTTTTAAAAATTCAGTGAATTTGTAAATCCGGCATTTATATTAGTGGCCGGTTGTTCAGTGAAGGTTTAAATCGAGTTTTAATAAACTCGGAGAAAAAAATACAAACTAAAAAATTGTGTTGGCAATATTGAAAATTTGCTCACTGGATACTTCACTACATAATTCCAGGTGGTTATGTATCAAAGTATGTATTGTGTTTTTACATTTTAAATTGGCAAATAAACACGTGGAATTATTTAGTGAAATATAGTTAATCAATTTTTCTTTAGTTTTTTATTTTTTTCCCGGGTTTACTAAAGTTCCGAACTTGAGCCTTCACTGAACAACCAGTCATCAGTATTACAAGTAGTATTACCTGTCAAAAGAAATTTTCGAGGTAAATTGTACATTCATTCAGAACCCAGCGTATTCAGTTTTTTTAAATAAGTGTTTTTTTCTACGCCCATACGTTAATTGATTTATTAGACATTTACTGCTCGTACCTTAATGATATCCATTAAGATACAAATTTACAATCAATGGAAATGCAACATTACTAATATTCGGTTAATATCAAGTGTTGCCATGAGGATGAGCGGATCTAAAATTTATCAATTTTGACAGTTCATAGTTACTAATAATCTAGTATATTCCTAAAATTTGTGCTTTTTACAAATAAAATCGGTGAAAATGTGCGATGGTGATATTAAAATTGTAAATTTAACTCCACCAGAAATTGTGGAACGGCTTACAAGAGTCCAAAACAATTTATTGTCCGTAAAATCAGCAATGACATACGAAAAATTTTACTCTCAGTTTATGAATTGGAAAGACAAAAATAAGGCTCAAAACTTTTCAGAAAATGTCTTATTCGTTTTCTGTGTTTTCTTTGTAATAAAATTTTCATAATATTTCTTTAGTTATAACTTATAATTTCATTACAAGTTTAATACATTTTGAAGATAAAGTGCTCGATTTTTAATATTATGACTGGTCGGGAAAAATAGTGTATGCAACTCACATAATGGCCGTTAAGATATGAGTATGAGAATTACGACACGAGCCGTAGGTGAGTGTCGTAATTCTCATACTCATATCTTAATAGCTATTATTAACTGCTCATTACATAATATACTGTTTTTTAGAATATTGTTTATTATACAAGGTGTCAGCGAAATAAGTACATTAATTTTAACCAGTAGTAGAACTCGTCGAGATAAGCCCTTTTTTATGTGCCATTTTTTCGAAATCGCATTTTTTAAAATCATTTCCCCCCCTACAAATTGACGAGCCTTCTATGAAATGCTCCAACAATAGTTATTTGTATTATTAGGCCAGAAACTGTATTTTTGCGAGTGCGAGTAAGGTTTGAGGGGAGAGGCCGAAGGCCGAGACCCTCAACTGCGAGTACTCGAAAAACAGTTTCTGGACGTATGATACACAACATTTTTTAGGCCGATAATAATATTTAAATAAGAAAATATAAATTTGTTGTTCAAATATCTCGGCTAGAGAATTTATTTTTTCTTCTGTTGGCAATATTTACCCGGAAAAATTAATTTGAACTTAAAAATCAAGTACCCAGTATGTATTGCCTTTTGACGTTTATGACAAAACAACCTGCAATTATGACACGGATTGAGATACTTGCAATATTGTTAAATTAAAAGCATCCTTTATTTTTATAACTAATATTAATAAAGTTCTTGTCGATGTTAACAATCGGTGTAATTGACATTTAATTTTCGAATTGGTTCGCAGATTCGGTGCTACCAACCTACAAAATTAAAATTACACTAGTTTTCATTTTCAGGCCTAGTCCTGAAAATCGGATTTTCGGGCCTATTTAGAGGACTTCAAAATCAGTCATTTAGGACGGAGGCCAAAAAAGAAAAATAATGACTTTTTATTATTAAAAATTAATTTGTCACTTCTGTCAAGTGAAATCTGAAAAAATATCTAGATTTACCAATAACGAATTTACTGATATTGTGTTAACCTATGGTGAGAGCCAAGGGAATGCAGCCTTAGCTCGAAGAATTTACATGGACCGATTTCCGAACCGTCGTCTTCCGAATGTTCGCACATTTGTAAATGTGGTGCAGCATCTTCGAGATCACGGATCTTTTCAGCCTGCGGCTTACGATCGTGGTCGGCAGCGTCCAGCTCAAGTTGCAAACATTGAGGAGGTCATTCTGAACAGTGTCGAGGTTCGACCTGGGCTCAGCACAAGAAGGCTAGCACTGCAACATGGAGTATCGCATGCTACAATTTGGAAAATACTAAAAGAACAGCAATTGTATCCTTATCATGTTCGAAAAGTGCAGTTCTTACAACTACAAGATTTACCTCGCAGACTACATTTTTGCGAATGGCTCCTAAGAAAAATAAACATTCAGCAAAATTGCTGCTGCAATGATTCGTAACAACAGAGCCATGTTACAAAGGGTAGAAGAATCACTTCGTCGGCGTCTTCAAGCATGTGTACAAACAACGGTGGACACTTTGAACAATTTTTATGATCGTTTTTCTTTATTCTCGTTAGCGCAATTCTCGCGTCAATGTTTAAATATATATTTAAAATAAACCTTTTTTTAGTGTTTATTGGTTTATTGCTTAAAATCGACAATAATAGTCGCAACTAATGGTAACCGTTTCATAAGGTAATCTTGTTGATTAGGTAACTTTGCTTCCAGTGGCGGGTAAGAAAATTGTGTAAGATTTTAAAATAATTTTAACTCAAAAACAAAAACGTTTTCAAAAAAAAGTTATTAGGAAAAGTTGTTGCTCTTGAAGAGTTCTATTACCAGTTAAAATTAATGTATTTATTTCGCTTACATATAGTATATTTATCGTCTAAGATTTTCATTCGATAATAAGTAAATAATAGCTTTACGCTTTGGATTGTAATTTTCAAATATTCCATACAAACTAACAAAAATTCACACATCGGAAAAATCTAAGGATATTTTTACAAAATCTTAAAAATAAATTGTAGCTATATAATCTGAGAACCCTAGAAGCCAAGGGGTATAAGTGCCACAACTCTACTTTTGAGATAATTGAGCTCAAAGTTGTGGATTCATGATAATTTAAAGGAAAGTGGCTAAGTAACTTGTCAACAGATAACAGCACTGGGTGCGAAATCAGTTACACCCTTTGGCCACAACACAGAATGCATATTTTGCTGACATCATAATGCATTTAACTCATTATATTGGATTTGTCACTTATACCCCTTGGCTTCTAGGGTCCTCATTTGTATTATACAATTAACGTTTGTATCAGTTGAAATGCTCAAGTCCGAATAGTGTGTTGTGAAAAATACGTGAAGACGAGAACAAAAACGTGATAAACACGATAAATGTAAAGAATTGAATTGCTATGCTTCGTTCAATTGTTAGACTTTATTCGTTCAACAGTAAGTTTTGCCTAATAACTACATTGAAAATATTGTGTTGTACAATGGAACGACAACATTTAACTTTAGAAGAGATTAATCCAGCTGTAGGCCTTCTTCAAGCTTGTATAAAGCAAGTCGATGCAGCTAAGGAGACAGGTGTTTCCCAAAGTGTCATCAGCCGATTATGGAGGCATTTTAGGGAAACTGAAAGTCTGGCCGAACAACATACAGGACGTGGTCGCTCTACAACAGCAGCACAAGACAGATTTTTAGTCTTAATAGCTAAACAAATTGAAATTGAAAGTAGGCTTTCTAATTTCTACATAAATTCCTGGTGCGGAAACAATTATTAATCAATTAACTTACAGTTTCTTTTGTTCCTTTTCTCCGCATCCACTTTTTTTATTTTTACACATATAAATTTAAATTTAAACAGTATAACATACACAACATTTTAAAAATTAATGTATTTAACACTTCGTCCCACACATTTTAAATTTTCATTGTATCTCTACACTTCGTTAATTGCTTTTTATGCATGTTTATTCGTCTATTCCTCTAAATACATTAATACATTAAATACATTAATTTTTAAAATGTTGTGTATGTTATACTGTTTAAATTTAAATTTATATGTGTAAAAATAAAAAAGTGGATGCGGAGAAAAGGAACAAAAGAAACTGTAAGTTAATTGATTCTTAATAGCTAGAAAGCAACCTACAATTACAGCACCTGAGTTGGTTATGGAGTTACAGCGAGCGCATAACTTCACCATTAGGCGAGATACTATCAGAAATCGTCTCCACGAAGTCAATCTCTATTCTTGACGATCGCCCAGATCTCCACCTCTCTCTGTGGAGGCAATCGCGGAGCAAGATTAGACTAGTGCCAAAATATGCAGAATTGGGAAGAAAATGATTGGGCCGTGGTGCACCTCCTGGAAGTGCATCAAACGTTGCACATTTCCGGATCGTCTCCACACTCTTGTCTGACGAGAATCTGGGTGAAATCCAAATCTGTACTCATGAGTGAACAAAACTACAGCCCAATGATTTTTGTCCCAGTTCTGAAAATTTCGACACCAGTCTAATCTTGCACCGCAATTGCCTCTAGAGAGAGGTGGATATCTGAGTGGCTTCGTGGAGATGATTTCTGGCAGTATCTCGACTAACGATGAAGCTATCCGTCCGATGGATCTCCATAACGAACTCTGGTGCTGTACTTGTCGGTTGTCTTCAAACTGCTACAATCAAAAATTAGTCCTGAGCTGTTGTTGTAGAGCGATCACATCCTGGATGTTGTTCGGCCGGCCTTCCAGTTTCCTTAAAACGCCTCCACAATCGGCTGGTGACACTTTGGGAAACACCTGTCTTCTCAACTGCCCCGACTTGAAGAAAGCCTACAACTCGATTCATCGCTTCTAAAGTTAAATATTGTCGTTCCATTGTACAACACAATATTTTCAATGTAGTTACGAAACAAAAATTACCGTCGAACAATTGAACAGAGCATAGGAATTCAAATTTTTACATTTATTGTGTTTATCACGTTTTTATTCTTGAGCATTTCAACTGATACGCTCGTTAAATGTACAATATAAGCGACATACCTACAATTTATTTTTATAATTTTATAAAAATATCCTTAGACGTTTCCGATGTGTGTATAAAGGGATACCGTTTGTCCTGGTAGACGTAAAGCGACGCATTTTCAAATATTCCGAAAGACAGAATCGGCTAAAAAGGTTGATCTCAGGTACCCTGAAATTGTCATACCCTGGATGATGTCGACCTTATGGATCAACATAAAGTTTAAGCGATTTACAAATAAAACTCTAAGCAATTTATAATGTTTTTCACATAATGATGTTATTTTATGATTGCTAGTCATTTCAAATCCTCAAAACTTTGTATTACTTCTTGAAAACTTGTGGTGCTGAAAGGGTTAAACAAATTCCGATAACAATCAAGAGACTTTAATAATGGTGACCTTGCAAATTTAATATTTCAACTTACAAAAATTGGAGTATTGTTCGAAAAACATCATCTTGTATTAATACCACAAATTCGAACAACCAATATTATATTAGATATATTATTATTAGCTGTATTAGCTGTAATAGTATATTGTTATTTTTAACAAATTTTTCGAAAACAATAAAGGAGAATCAATACAAAAAGGTGTGGCACACAATAGTCACTAATTTCACACTTTACACCACTAAATTTATTAATCAAATAATTCAAATTCACAGAGAAATAAAACACGGACCTCCTGACGGATGCAGAAATCCAGCAAGTTGATAATAATTTTCATTTTACTAGGGTTTGAACATAAAGAATAAACGATCTGTAAATTAGTTTTTGAGCTGACAAATCTTCAAATTTATTTTATTTTATCATTGATCTGATGCCATATATTAAACATTTTTGCACATCGAAAAACAGAGAAACATATATTTTGTAAGTGATTAAAAAATCGACAGAAGAATATAATTTCTAAAAATTATAAATTTATGCAAAACGGTTCCAATTTTTGAAGCGAGAGGTAAAATTTACATAAAATTACATAGAATTGATAACGTTAATCGTCTTGTAAATTAGTTTATCAAAAACAAGCACCCTGTATACTTAATACTGACCTCTTTAATTATTCAATTTTCATCAATCTAAAACACGCGCTTACAATATAATAGACCTATCCAAAATTGAACGTCTCTCTCCCACGCGTGACGTCGCTATACTCACTATGTCCAGTGTCACTGCGCATGCTGTCCATCTCTTACAATTTGGATAGGTCTATTATATGAAGTTCTTAAAAGTTCATTACGATTTATATATACAAGCCCCAGAATTGGGTGCAGTAATGAAAAGTAATGCATCGAACTGGTCGTACACATCTAACGCGTTATAAAAATTTTCTTTTAAATGTTTTACATATTTGTCAACATTGTCCGGTGGAACTAGTGCCACAGCGCAACCTCCCCATCCGGCCCCGGTCAAGCGAGCTCCTAATGTTAAGTCCTTCGACAATTCCACAAGTCTATCCAGTTGCGGATGGCTGCATTCATACTGATCTTTCAGACTTTCGTGGCTTTCGGTCATAAGTCTTCCTAACGTCTGAAGGCAACCCTCATCCCCTTGGGAATTTGTACATTCTTCATGAAATAATTGCACGCGAAGTGCTTCTGTAAACATACAATGGTGCAATATTTAATTATTTATGCATTTACATTAAAAAATATTTTTATTTTAAATTATTTTATAATTTTGTTATTTTGATAAAAATTAATCTCAACTTCCATTATGTAAATTCGGTGCTTCTGATGCCGAGAGCAAAATTAAGCGCATACATTTTCACTCTTAATTTGCGGTATGAAGTTAGTTTACATAAAGAATGTAACAGAAGAGGAAATTCACTCTTTGTGACTGCCTTTCCTTTTTGAACTGTTTTCTTTCTGTTTATAACACAAAGAAAATGCGAGAAACCCTAATTTTGTTTAATTGCGCCTCGTGCAGTTATAAGATCGATACAAATCAGAGTGTTTACGCTTTCAAAAATGTTTTGATCTGTGAGTTTTTAATTACTTTCAAATTTGTTTGGCAGCAATTAAAAAGTAGAGGTGTTCTGTTGTGTGCGCTTCGTTATAAAATTAAAGAACGAGAATAAATTGCTGAAAGGACTTAATTTTTTGTTCAGGCATTCAGCGAAGCGAAAACTGCAAAATAAACAACGATCCATAAAGTTCCTCCCATTTTTATAGGTGTAAAGCATATTGGCAAATATGTTGACGTTGGGAGAGAATGTGTGCTTAATACCCTTGCAAAGATGTGTTTTTGTGTTATGTGAATTCGATAATGATCTAGTGTCACGCTTTGAAGTTTTTTTCACATTTCGTCTGTGCCATTTGAACTTACTTTGTAATTTATAAATTTCCGCACATAAAATACCGATGCGATGTAAAGAAAAAGACCTGGATTTGGATGAAGTATAAGTTAAAATGACGACAGCTTATATATATATATATATATATATTATATGTATTTAGGAAGTATCTTGACAAGTGACGACACAGACGAGAAAGACATTTTGTGTAAAATGGGAAGAGGGCGTGTAATTACTTTCAAAATAACTTCGTTACTCTGATATAATAGTCTTAAAAAATTCATATGTTCAATTCTCTTATGGAAAGCACTACCACTTATGTCTCAGAAATTTGAACTATGAGCAAATCAATTACAGAATCGTGTAAGAACCGAAGTGGTTGAAGAAAAAAATGGAAGTTGAAAACACCATAGTCGTGGCAAAGAAAACAACTGCCTTCGTACGGATACATGAACAGAATGAATGCAGAACGAATACCTAAACAAATATACGAATGGCGTCAACGCGGAGAAAAAAGGGCAGACCCCGGACACGCAGGAAAGAGGAAACAAGAACAGCCATGGAAAGAGCAGACCTTGAGGAAGGCTCCTGGCAAAGCAATGAAAAATGGCGTTTAGGATGCGACAAACGGCCACACACGCTGTAGACAGTCGCTATATACAGGAAGTAACTAAAATAAGAAGAGCAACTTTAGGCAAGTATTCTACGATGAAAAATAAATGAAAAAGTTGTAATAAACCCATATCAGGAAATGTATTTCTAAGCTATAAAGCTTTAAAGTTTTAAATCTATGTCACATCTAAAGATCACTAATGTTATTGATCAAGTAATTGTGTTACTGAAATTTGAGCAAAATAAGTAAAATGATAATTTTTTCTTTTTGCGAAAAAGCAGTAATGATTTTTTGTAAGGTCGTGCTAATGGCAATGACTAGGAGATTGCAAATCGATTCAAATCGACGGCAACCACATCTTAAAACGGTTGTTTCTTTATACCAGCGACTTACACATTCAAGCACCGAAACATGTAACACTCTAGTTAAACACATGCTACGTTTATGCTAAACTCAATGCGTATTCTGGAATTCGGTTTAGCCTAGTTTTATAGTAACCTAGTCAATTTATACACAAAAGGGCTCAACCTTGCAGAAGATTGGCGTATAAATTGACTGGGCTACTATAAAACCAGTTCTATAATGCGCATTGAATTTAGCATAAACGTAACGAAGGACCACAATCTCTTCGTAAGCCCCAATTGCATAAGGCCATTTTGAATACAGCTGGTGAGAATCCAAGTATCAACTGTCGACAATCAGTCATACTTGGAGGGTAATACGCGAACAGTTTTATCCATACCACTTTATGTTTTATCAAAAGAATTGTAGAAACTTTCTATTACATAACTTTCCCGAGCTATTAGACGATCTTCCTTTAGATTTAAGATATAACAAGTTTATGCACGACGAAGCTCCTGCTCATTTTTTCCGTCAAGTTCGTGTTTTACTTATTCAAATGTATCCCGAAAAATAAATAGGTCTATCAGGACCAGTCGTATGACCTCCAAGATCTGATCTCACTCCTTTGGATTTATGAGGTTAGTGAAAACATGCTACGCCAACTTGTCATTGATGCTTGTGAATCCATTAGAAGTCGTCCGGGAATCTTTAAAAGTATTAGACAGGCGACCTGTACAGGGTGGGTTAAGTTTTACCGCCCGTGGCAAAATAGGCCTTTAAAATAATTTGTCAATTCTCATAAATTGCATGAGTAATTTTATATTATTAAGGTACATAGAAATCAAGAAAAAATCTTTTTTTTTTAATCAAGTAAAATTTTGGCTTTTTTTGAATTACTAATTGTTCAATTTATTAGTTTTTTTTGATGTACGAACAGTAAAATATTTTTTTTTTTTAGTAATTTGCGTTTATTAAATAAAGCTATTTCCGTATTTGAAGGTATTTTTTAAATAATTTACGACATAAGTAGACTAATTTACCAGACAATGGTATTGATGTAGGGGTGCTTGAAAGATTATTTATGGCGGTCACTAAACTAAACTTAAGAATGCAGGTCTATCGGCAACTGAAAAGCTGTCTCGTCCAGTTTGATGGGTCGATAATAAACTATTGTTAGAATGGTAAACCCCATTATCTATTGTTAGAAAGTTCAACTTTTTCATTTTTATTTCCTTTATGTGGACACATAAATATATATAAAGTTAAGTAAACTTACTTTTTTATTGGGTCCTTAGATTTCCACATAATTTTTATTTTAAACACCTGAACTAATCAGGATATGTCCAGTTTTTCCAGTTTTTACACTTTCAAAACGCACTTCACCTACATTTAACATTTTTAAAAAATTTCTTGAAAACTTTTTAAAACGTACGTCACAAATTCTTACATAACACAAATAAAATTAACATTTAATTATCGATCCTAAAACTGTTCATACTACTAACAGTTTTCGCGATTTCGCATCATCAGTATTCGATATTATAAGCGTTCCTTCAAGTTTTTTGTTCAAGAAATTTTTAAAAATGTTAAATGTAGGTGAAGTGCGTTTTTAAAGTGTAAAAACTGGAAAAACTGGACATATCCTGATTAGTTCAGGTGTTTAAAATAAAAATTATGTGGAAATCTAAGGACCCAATAAAAAAGTAAGTTTACTTAACTTTATATATATGTTAGAAAGTCATAAGTAGAAGCATTTTCTGTGCTATATCTTAAATTTGATTTAACTCAAAAAGTAATCATTTTTTTACGAATCAAATTGCAGATATTAATACTACGAATAATTTGACAAATTTTGAAATAAAAAACCAAACATAGAAATTTTACCCAAAACTCTTCGTTTTACTTTTTTGGCTTCAAATAAAAATATTTTGGAAAATGTGTAGCACTAATCGAAAGCGTAAACTTCAACTGATGTAACATGTAAATTGCATACTTTCCCCTTAATCTTTAGTAGGTATTATGGCCTGAGCGGTAAAACTTAACTCACCCTGTACATTGCAAGGACGCCACTTTGAACATCTAATCTAGATTTTGTTAACAAAATGTTTATAAGTGATTCTTTTTTTGTTAACTAAATTATTTTAAAATTTCATTAGTTTATTAAATTAAGCAATTTTAATTATATTATCCACGTTTCTGAGCAACATAAAACATTTAATCAAACTTTTGGAGATTTCACACACTGACTTTAAATGTGACTCAGATTTAAAATTTTAAAGCTTCATTAATATCTTGGAAGGGATGCATTTCCGGACATCAGTTTATTACAAATTTTCTATTTACTTTTGCTCATAGAATACTCCCTAAAGTTTCTCCCTTACACCCTGCATAAAAATACCAGTTTACTAATACTATAATAATTTCAAATGAAATTATTGTTATATCCAATCTTGTGCCTAGAAACAGAAACGAAAAATTTCTAAAACTGATAGATTACCATACGTTTAAATTTTTTTATTAAACAGGTGCTCGAAAAGTTTGAAATCGTGAACATTTCATTAATTCTGGTGAAATTCCGTTGCGTGGATTTCGTTTGTTTGAATGAACATTTTCTGATTGACTCAAAGTGTATTAACGAAAGTAATTTGTGTGTTGGTTATAATCGCCGCTTAATTCACTCAAAAATGACTTCTACAAACGTAATTAGATTAAGCGGCATCTACTGTATTATCAAATGTAATGCAATTTTTGGAAAATAAAAATATTATTAAAATATTGCAAATTTTGAGACACATTATTTTGTTCATCACAAACCTTTGTTAGATTATATCAGATGTTGTTTTCTGAACAGAAAACATCCGCACAAACAATCTCGCAAACGAATTATTTACAGAATCCATTTAAACTTCACAAGCAACAAATATCCAGAATCGAAAACAGACACAGCATAGAGCTCAAATACCTTGAAACACATGTAACGCTCTTTGTTTCAGCTTAAAACTTCGTATGTGCTTCGTGTTCGATGTCAGAGACACTTCATCTAAAGTTTCTTGAGTTGTATCCAGTTCCCGCAGGATTTCATCTTTACTGTACTCTCCCGTGTGCAAATTTTTTTCAACTAATCTAATCATCGAAGGAAGGTCGACCTGCAGTTCCTTCTGTAAATCGCCTAATTTCATTATCTTCATCCAATCTAACCCTTGTTTTTTCGCGATCAACTAAAAAAGCACATTTGAAAAAGAGTAATACAAAAAGGAAACTCTTCACCTGGGTCGCCAATCGACACTCGATAACCCTGCAATTGAAATCAGCTGTAGCCGCTTTGTTTAGACGTGTCAAACTGTGAGCGATAACGAACACCGCTCCAGGTGGCAGAGCTACATCCTTCGATCTGAGCGGCGAAAATTCGATGAGCTTAGCACATCCTAAAAAGAGAATATCAGCTTTCTTAATTTAAAAAACAAAAGGCGCGTTTGTTGGGAAAGGGATTCAAAATTTGTGCTCTAGTTGTTCTGCAAATATTTGTCGTTCTGAAAGATCCACCTTTAATTAAAACGATAGCGCAAAATAACGAGCAGTAAAAAAATCCAATAAAAAACCTTACTGTAATCTCGGTTGTCCATTTATACCGCTTTTATGCTTCCACTTTAAGATCTCGAGAATAAGATTTTGCTTAAAAGAGGATTATATGTTATTTCTTATTATAAAATATTTACTCTGAAGTTATTTTTCACTATTCACGCCAAGATATGTACAATCAAACAGTAACACGTACGGTTGACGTGAGTGTGTTTGAATTATGTTGAACACATCTGTTAGACTAGTAGAAATGCCAATTTTAATTAAACTAAGGATAATCTTAATTTTCTCAGCCATGGAATTTTTTTTACTTTATTCAGTGGTAAAGTACGCTTTCAAGTAGAAACGTCTTGCTCTTTTAAAATAAGTTAATTAGCGTGGTTCTTTGCCGTCTTTAAAGTAAAAAAAAAAAATCATAACTTAACGTCACAACAAAAACAAAATTAATGTTTTGGGCAAAATTGATACATATGGACATATTGATATTGTATCTAATAAAACATGAAAACCCTGTTATACAAGAACAAATTACATCAACAATTTGTTAGCATTAATCTCCCTGGTGGGTAGTTCAAATATATTCGCATTCAATGTCGCATTGTATTTTGGAAAGTAAGGGTTATGTTTGTATAGCGTTAATTTCCATACCGCGTGTATCGCAGAATTTTACACGAGCGGCAAAACTTAAACGCAACTGACTTGGGAAGTTTAAAAATTCAATATATAGTATAGTGGGGCCCCCCTTTCTACGGGTGATTAATCCCAAGCCTGTCCGCGGATAGTTATATTTACATCCCGTACATTTTCTGCAACTAATCACTAAAGACAATTGTCGTGCATTACAATAATTTTTCTAAGACATGCTTAGAATTTATTCAATAACTTAAATATACGGTTTTCCTATGCTGAAAATATTACCTTAAAATATGTATTGTTATTATTAAATTAACTTCCAAGATTATGCTATTGTCTGATGAAAAGTCCAATGGCAAGAAAAAACAAAATATCTATACACATTTTTGCCTGAAAATGTAATAATAAGTTGTTACAACACACAGATTTTGTAATATACTAATTACCTGCATTGTTTACAGACAGATTAGTGAAACAAATTAGCGCTAACACGAGGTGGACAACTATCTATAAACTTGGCAACTTAACTATATGCTTATAGAAGTTTGAATTTTTGGATTTATTTACGTTCTGTCACAGAGCTGTTTCCGATTATGACTCACGAGAGATAATCAAAGTTTTACTATAGATAGGTACACCCGGCTTCAGTGAAAATGTCACCCCAATAAAAAAAGAGAGGTTCCTTTACTAACCACAGTTTGAAGGCTGTCGTAAATTACCGACATTAGCCGGTCCGAATTTCTACCTACTTTCTCAACATCGTTTGTAAAGCGTTTGAACAATTTATTAGTTCTTCAATAGATTGGCTATCTCGTCGAAGATTAATTTATTAACGAAATATTTGCATTATTTTAATTTATTGTAAAAGACCGACGTCGTTGCCCTAAAAAACGCTAAATAAACACTTTGTAACCCATCAGTTCAAAATCAAATATCGTTATTGTTTTAGCTTGATTTAGGGCCGGTATTTGATTCTCCGAAAAGTCTTCGATAGCTATCTTTGAAATTAGTGAGTCAGCAATAATTGTTGCAGTTACAGCAACGATTGTTATTAACCATTGGGTAAATCTAGCGACACATTGAAATATCGGCACTTAATGGCATTTGAATAATATTGTGAATACTTCCATGGTAATTTGATATGGATGACATGATAAATTGATTGAAGAAAGGATGAACTGAAATTTTTATAAATACATTTGTGATTATTTCATCTGATTAAAGAAAGGAAATATTTCTTGTATTATTATTCTGTGAAGTAGCACAAATTATTGGACTTTGCGTGCTTAAGCAATAAAACCACACGTGATTCTATACCATTCAGTACTGTTTTTGTTTTGGCCGGTTCCATAATCAATTTAAAGTAACTTTTAAGTTAAAGTCATCTAATTAATATGCTAACTGATTGTAGTAACAATACTTTAAAGCCACCTTTAGTTAAAGGGCCATTAGAAACTCGATTATGGAACCAGGTGTTATTGTTGTAACAATACTTAAAGCCTCCATTAGTTAAAGGACCATTTGGCGTTCGCTTACGAAACCGGCCCTAATAACGGTCAATCCTCTTTGTTAAATACGGATCCCCAGAAAAATTTCGCATTCTACAATGGACTAATATTAAATTTAAAAAAGTACTTTGGTCAACTTGAAGGCTAATAGCAAAATAGTACTACTAACTCATATAATAAATATGTGATAGGAGGTGCTTCCTAAAATGACGTCGCAAACTCTGACTTTGTTATGTATTGTCCGAGAAGTGTTAATTTTGATTTCTCTTATTATCAAATTAAGTTGGGTATCCACTAAAAGCAATTCAGAACACATTGGGTTATTTTCATTTATTTATCATTCAAATTTCTTTCTGAGGCTTTCCTGCTTTAAAGGCAATAAAACCATTACTTTTTCGGTCAATGGTCTTTGTCGGTCATAAATGAAGATTGTAATATATACCCAGAAAAAAGGTATTCGATTTTGCACGAATGTTTAACACAAATCCGTAGTTAAAACCAACCAGTGTGTCTTATGGTAGTCACAGAAATCACATCAAATATCAGCATCGCAGTTTCTTTCACTTACTTTATCATCTAAATTTATATTTTCATAACACAAATAACACAAATCCTGCGACTATACCTGTTAAGCAATAAATATTTGTTTTTTTTTAATCTCTACTGGACTGCAATTTAATAAAAATAGGAGATCCACTACGTGACTGATTAAATAAATGAATTAGCTAAATTAATAAGTAAATATAAATAATTTAAAATAAGTCATATTCTCATTCATGATTTATGATAATATTAAGCAGTAGGTAATTTATTTTACATGTTACTTTTACTTTATGTTGGTAGTAATCAGTGCTTATTATCATAACTAATACAATTTTGACACAATTACTTAAATGTTAGAGAATATTGAAAATAAAACTTTCTTCATCGGAAGTTTTTCGAAATGGTCTTATTGTTTCCTTCTACAAAACCATTTTGTGCCATATTTTCTAATTTTGAAGCTACATTACTAATATAACCTTCAACTGACAGGTGTAAGTGACATTACTATCAACATAAAGTTAAAACAAGAACATATTTACATTTTTACAAATGTATTTATAAAAATATCAGTTCATCCTTTCTTCAATCGATTTATCATGTCATCCATATCAAATTACCATGGAAGTATTCACAATATTATTCAAATGCCATTAAGTGCCGATATTTCAATGTGTCGCTAGATTTACCCGATGGTTAATAACAATCGTTGCTGTAACTGCAACAATTATTGCTGACTCACTAATTTCAAAGATAGCTATCGAAGACTTTTCGGAGAATCAAATACCGGCCCTAAATCAAGCTAAAACAATAACGATAGTTGATTTTGAACTGATGGGTTACAAAGTGTTTATTTAGCGTTTTTTAGGGCAACGACGTCGGTCCTTTACAATAAATTAAAATAATGCAAATATTTCGTTAATAAATTAATCTTCGACGAGATAGCCAATCTATTGAAGAACTAATAATTGAGGAGCTTAAATTCAAAAGGAATAATATCCATTTTTAATTTATTGAAAAAAACAAAGGTTTTTCAATCATAATAACTAAAGCAGAATAACTATTGTACTTCTAACAAAAATTGAAAATTACTACTGCGGGACTGCTCTAGCACACAAGTGAAATTTTTGGATAATATTCTTTTTGAATTTAAGCTCCTCATTTGTTCAAACGCTTTACAAACGATGTTGTGAAAGTAGGTAGAAATTCGAACCGGCTAGTCTCGGTAATTTACGACAGCCTTCAAACTGTGGTTAGTAAAGGAACCTCTCTTTTTTTATTGGGGTGACATTTTCACTGAAGCCGGGTGTACCTATATGTTGTGTTCATAAAAAAAAGCCTGAATGATAAAATAGAGGTCAAACATTACGAAATATTAAATTTTTTGTTCCTATTTATAAGAACCACAATTATTATCCCTGGATTAGGTACCTATCACACTCTAGTATAAGTACTTTTTTCTCTTTGATTTCGCGAAAAATGTTATTCTTAATAATAAACATTGATAAAACTTCTAACAAAGTATACAGGGCGTTCTGGAAATAACAAAATGTAACATAGACCTTAAGCAAAGTACCCCTTTTTATTAGCTTACATTGGTCCTTCTTTGTACTCATAATATTTCTTGTAAACCGTTAAAAAAATTTACACACATAAAAATTACATTTTTGTGTGGACGGTTTTTTAAATTGTTTACAAGAATTACCATGAGAATAAAAAAGGACTAATGGTAGTAAATTAATAATCTCATTATTAAAAAGTTAAATAGATCAAAGTATATGTTTGATCTTCAAACAGATTTTTTTAACTTTAAATTTAATTAGCAATAAATTGCACCATATGTAGGTTAGCGTTCCAGTGTTTGGCCCTTAAACAGGTGAATAGCAGAGTCTCAAAGTCATAAATTAAGATACTGCTAAACAATGTATCTAGTCATCAATAAATAAGGAATGTAATGCTAGAATTATGATTATTACTATTAGTAATAGTGGTAATCAGACTTCAGTAAATCATGTAGAGAAGAATAAAATAAAATTTTATTTCTTAGAAGTTTTAATTGTTCATCACATCAACGATCAAAGCAACAAGTCAGTTCACTGATCACCGCTGAACATTTGGTCTTTCGAGCTACAACATTACAAGATGCAGCCGACCACATTGAACATTTGGTCCTTTGAGCTACAACATTACAAGATCCAGTCGGCCACACTGCACATTTGGCCATTCGAGCTGCAACATTACAATGCAAGTCATCTTGGAATATTCTTGTGTATTTGTTTTCCCAAATCTTCTTGTTCTGATCCCCATTTTTTTTCCTTTTTTGTCTACTGGATCTTGTTCCTTGTAGCTCCAAGGACCAAATGTTCAGAGCGGCCGACTGGATCTTGTAATGTTGTAGCTCGAAGAACCAAATGCTCAGTATGGCCGATTGGATCTTGTAATGTTGTAACTCGAAGGACCAAATGGTCAGCGGTGACTAGTGAACTGACTTGTTGCTTGGATCGTCGAGGTGATGAACAATTAAAACCTATAAGAAATAAAAATGTATTTCTTTTTATTCTTCCCTATATGACCTACTGAAATCTGATTACCACTTCTATTAATATTAGTAATCATAATTCTAATATTGCATTCCTTATTTATACTTAAATTATTAATGAATTATTTTGCAGTATGTTAATTTAGGACTTTGAACTTGGCAATTCAGCTGTTGAAAGGTCAAACGCTAACCTAATTATGGTGCAATTTATTGCTAATTAAATTTAAAGTTAAAACATCTGTTTGAAGATCAAATAGTATCTTTATTGTTTAATTTCCTAAAAAATTTATTTAACAAAATTGTTTCAATACTAAAGAAAAGCTTAAATTCACGACTAAAGAGGTATAGTTTTTTTGCAAAATTGTGAGCTTAGGAAAATTCTAATTTTCGAATTACCACCAAGATTCAATAATTTATTAAAAGTGACTGTGTATATTGTCGGTAGGGGCCAATAGGTGGGCCTGTACGATTAGCTGAGCTGATCTAGTTAATACAGAGCTAGTTATAACAAAAAATCTACGTCAAAAAGTTATAAGACGACATTGATTTATTGAAACAAAAAATGAAGAGTTGAAAAGGAATACAAAAATGTGTAATAAGTAGTGAGAGGTCTACCGAATTAAATGAAACGTTATCTTGACTGATAATCTATTTGTGTTGTTTACTAACCAAATTTAGTATTTAAGCTTTCATTTTTCACAAAAATAAGGGTAATTTGTTTAAGGTTCATATTTTCTAATTTTTGAAAAGCGCTGTATACTTCGTTAGAAGTTGGACCTTTATTATTTGTCATTACTTCCTATCACTAACAAAACTTCTTATTTAAGATGATGTTTCCCTCCAAATCAAAATCAAATTACAAGAATACGATACCGTATCCAAGAACACACTGTATATTGGATATTTCACCGACCATTAACTTTGTTATTGTGTTGTTCAATGAATGTACGATAAGATTAAAAATAATAATAATAACAATTAGTAGAATCTACAGTTAAGGTAATGTATATCCAATATCAAAATATTCCAAGAGACAATAGCATTTAAGATTCAAGGATTATCTGAACAATTATAGCGAACTGATAAAACAGGAAAAAATAGTTTTTTCCTATTCGATAAATTAATGAGTGTTGAGTTTGAAAAAAAAAATCAAAAGCAAGTCCATTTTTAAATTCAATTTGAACTTTTTTAACATAACATTTTTATATACAAGATGTTTCTTGTCAAAATAATGACGCTATCCTGTTTTTTTTTTTTTTAATGGCGACCTAAATTTTGCTGTCATGATTTTAATAAGTCTCTTAACACATCACGGTATAAAAATAAGAGATCCTTACATAAGAAAACAAATGAGAAAAAAATTGCTGCAATGTGAGGGGTAAAGAATTCGATAAATATAAAACTTTTTAATAAGGAGAAAAATCCGAAAACAAGTCAACTAGTAGATTTAATTTCACATCTTTGAACATAAATTTTTTATATACAGGATGTTGCTTATCAAAGTAATGACGTCATCGTAGATTTCTTGAAACTTATCAAGTCCCTTACTTGCAATAGCTTTTTTCTCAATATTGAGAAAAGACGTGTTGTATGTAAGAAGGTAAAATTATTGCACCGTCATTATAACAGTTAAAAAATATATTAAGATCATGACAAAAAAATGTAGGTTATTGATTAAAGCTTTGATGATAACGTCATTTCCTTGACAAGAGATAGCCTGTATATCAAAATGTTATGTTAAGAAATGTGAAATTAAATTTAAAAATTAATTTGTTTTTGTATTTTTTTTCAAAAGGTGACAATTTATCGAATTGTTGCGTCACGTTAGCCTCTCACTGTATACATATAATATAGAAAATATCAAAGATGAGCATACATGATGTTAAATTAGAAAAGAATACCTACTTTTAAGTATAGGGTTTTCCAATAAGAGGTGTTATTTTGAATAGCCCGTTATTTCGGTAGATGTCACTTTTGGAGCTGTAATTTTTTGACATTTGACAAGTAGAAACTACGCCATTAATAAAAATGGAACGATACACGCTTCAACAACGCATTGAAATTATTAAAAAATAGCGCAATCCATTAACCGTAACTGGTGCTCCAGCCTCATTTTCGAAAAAGTAAGGTCCAATGACCCCGCCGGACCATAAACCGCACCAAACAGTCACACGTTGAGGATAGAGAGGCTTTTCAACAATAACTCTTGGGTTTTCTGAGCCCCAGATGCGACAATTTTGCTTGTTGACGAAGCCATCCAGGTGGAAATGGGCCTCATCACTCAAGATGATTTTTCGATGGAATTCCGGATCATTTTCATGCATTTCAAGGACCCAATCGGCAAAGATACGACGTTGTTGATGATCGGCCGGCTTGAGTTCTTGTGTTAACTGAACTTTATAAGCCTTAAGACCCAAATCTTTATGCAAAATACGGTGTAATGACGTTTTTGGAATGTCTAATTCCAAAGAACGACGAGGAATGGACAAACCTGGGTTTTCTTCAACACTTTCGGCTACAGCAGCAATATTCTCGGCTGTTCTTGAGCGACGTGCACGGGTTTTATTCTTCACATCACTAACTTGTCCCAACAACTCGAATTTTTCCACCAATTTCTGTATTGCGGTCCGACAAGGTGCTTCACGACGATCCAAAAATGTTCGAGTTTTACGAACCGTCTCTGCCAAATTTTCACCATTTTTATAGTGAATTTTAATAATTTCAATGCGTTGTTGAAGCGTGTATCGTTCCATTTTTATTAATGGCGTAGTTTCTACTTGTCAAATGTCAAAAAATTACAGCTCCAAAAGTGACATCTACCGAAATAACGGGCTATTCAAAATAACACCTCTTATTGGAAAACCCTATATTAGCCAAAATTTTTTATTGTTAGTAGGTAATTAATATGTTGTATAAAATAATTATTTATGATACAAAATAAAAGTGAGATTTTATTTTGTGAGTAAGGAAAATTGCCCAACGAACGCGACGAGTAAAGCAACCCTATGAATAAAATAAAAACACTTTTAACACAATACCATACTATTTTTTCTACAAACACCATTAACAGTACTTTAAAGCCTCTTATTAAAAATTCCAAAAATTACCTAAAGAATCTATAAAACAATTAAATCAAGTTTACTTTGTTGGATATCTATGCTTGTTGAAAGAAAAAAAGAGTTGAGATGAGTGAACAAATTCCGATACAAATAGAAGAAGCAGCTAGTAGGGCAACATTAAGTTTGCTGCCCACACAAAATCCAAGCAACAATATGAACTAGAGTTTAAGCGGTTTGAAAAATGGTGCATCCGCAAAAATGTTGCAGGCAAATTCAACAAAACTGTCATGTTGGCATATTTCGAAGAGCATTCCAAAATATGGAAGTCTTCTACGCTTTGGGCACATTTTGCAACGAGAAAAGCAATGTTAAATGTCAAGACCAATAAAGAAATAAGTAAATTTTTTAAACTCATTGCATTTTTAAAGCGTAAAGGAGATGGATACCGTCCGAAAAAATCAAAATTTTTTGCACGACAATCATTGATAAGTTTATTGCAGAATCACCAGACGACAAGTATTTAATGATGTAATGGGTATTTATATTAGGTGCGGTGCGTGTCGCCGCGAAGAACTCTGCCAAATAAGCGATATTCAGGATTTAGGAAATACACTAGTGGTAAACATTCCAGACGGTAAAACTAGAGTCCCAAGAACCTTTACTGTTATTACTGAGGCTTACCTAAAGTTATATCGTTAGTACTTAGCATTGCGTCCAGATCATATCAACCAGCAACATCTTTTATTAAATACACTGATAATAAATGTACAATTCAGCCAGTGGGAATTAACACATTCGGAAAGATGCCTGCAGATATAGCAAAATTTCTCGAGTTACCAAACAGGGAACTTTAAACTGGCCACTGTTTCCGTCGGACATCCGCTAGCTTATTAGCAGACTATGGAGGCTGGAAAAGTTCCAGCGTCGCCGAAGGATACTTGGAGGACTCTTTAGAAAACAAAAAGAGAATTGTCAAATTCTTCCGAGTAATTGTCCTTCTTCTTTCAAGAATTCTGACGTACAGTGTAATGACGAAATTTTGTCCACTGCTGGCCATCTTCCAAATAATCATCCTTCTAACAGTTCTGACCTACGGTTTAATCTTAATAACTATATTTTATCCACTGCTGTCCATCTTTCCAATAATCGCTCTTCCAACAGTTCTGACTTGCAGCTCAAGAATATTTCTTCTACTGGGCTCACTGTTACCAACTGCTACAACTGTACTTATCTTTCTAAATCATTTGTAACTTTTCGTTAGTAATATCTGAATCTGATTTGCCAAATAAAAAGTGTTCTGTCTTGCGTCCGTAGGCAATGTGCATGGTAGAGGGATATGTAGGTATAGAACAACCATAGATATAGTATTTTTACAACTACACGCTTTAAATAGTTTACAACGGGCTCTTAGTACACAATGTAAATTCAAGGAGCGGCGCGTGCCTGTAAATCGTAAATTTGCTTACCTGCAGATCTTTATGTAAACCTACACAGGGTTGGTATTAGGGAAATTTTCACATTTAAACAATTATTTTACCAAAATTTGAAGCAGTTAAGAGCTTTCTACGTTCTTCAACTTTGGCTACTCATATTTTAAATTACAAATTGTATCGAAAACTTTAGACCACTTGTTATATTATGTACGAAAAATATTGTAATACGCCCCTTAACGGAGTTGTCTAGCCTCGGCACGTGCATTTACCTAATCCATTTAGGTCCGGTTGTAAAATATTTAAAGCGTGTCGTTGTAAAAATACTATATCTATGGTTGTTCTATAGCAGGTAACTTAGTAAGGTAACTTAAATCATTCTTTGATTAATATTTTGATTGCTTTGTTGTCGTATTTTTAAAGAAATGTGTGACAAACGAACTGTCATTAACCACATTTAACACTAGCGTTATAATATTACATTTTTAATTGAAGTATGGGGTGTTAAAAGTTTAACTTTTAACGGTGTTTGTAGAAAAATATTTTTTAGTTTTGAAACATGTAAAATTTCAAAAATTAACTACAAAGCTTTTAAAACCATACTCCAAAGCTTTGAGCGTTCAACAGATGACTTCGCTTTCACACATACACGACTCGGAAAAACAAAACAAAAACCAAAAATGCGACGAAAATGTGCGACTCTAAAATGAAATTCGCCTAAAAAGGGTAAAAATTCTGCATTTAAATATTTGTCGTGTATTAAGACGAGGAAAAAATACTATCTGTTTGCGATCTTATAAATAATTCATAAACTGTTACGAGAATAGATAAGTTGTGTGTTGTATAACTTACCCTCGGTTGCTAAAAAAGCAATAGCTTGGTCCATTCCACCTCCCTGCGTTCCAATATACCGCTCGCACTCGGCGCACAAATTTGCAATTTTCTCTTTAGATAAGGGAAACTAAAACAAACAGTGCCAGTTATTAATTGCGGTTAAATTTAAATCCGGTAGTTTTATCGACAGCTATTAATCCCCGGTCGCAGGGAATATCCTAAATCCATACATTAAAGATAACGCGATGGGAGATTAAACGATTTTTAACAAAAATTTTATCTGAAGTTTCGCTAATTTTAAAGCAAATATTTACGTTTAGACAAAAAAATAATGTGGTTTTTAAAACATGTTGCTTTCACTAAAGACCTTCATTAAATAAAATCGAAGCACACTCAAATGGAACGACGATAATTTAATTTTCTTATCAAAACTTCGATTGATGTCCACAGGGCGTTGCTTAAAATTAATGGGAGCTTTTTAAAACCCCATGCCTTCGTAACGACAATAATTACTAAACATTTTAATTTTCTTTGATTCGATCAATGTTGGAATAGAAATTTTAAATCGTTGGAAATAATCGGTGTACAAAATAATTTGCCATTCTTTTGTCTTATTCAAACTTTTTACTTCAAACGATTAGAATCTTTGAAATGGTAGTAACACAATTTGCCAAGACAAGCCAAATTAAATTTCACAGCTCAAAAATTGTTCATTATTGAAGATGAATTCGTTTTTAAATCGATCCATTTTAAGTAACGCTGGCATCTTTTTACTGTGTCGAAAACACAATAGCAATATAATAAAATGATATTGCAATCCGGTATAATTAGATATGTCTTATCTTTTCTACGAATTTCATTTTTTTAATTAACTGTACTCGCAATTTATATTATTTGTAAAACAATTTTAAAATTAAAATTGATTTAAAAAGTGTTTTCAGAAATGAATGTAAAGAAATGTAATAAAGCAACGATATTTGCAATTTCACCTGCTTCTCTATTGAACTAACGAAAAACTTTTAGATTGAATTTTTTATACGATTCCAGAATTTAAGATCTTGAAATTATTTTAATAGTAAGGGAACATGTTCAACAGTGACACACCAGAAACATTGGTACAGTCGCAATATCTTACGAATGTTAATGAATAAGCACGATAGGAGTGCATTGATGTTATCAGTTTATCTCCAACGCTCAATTATTAAAAAGCAGATGTGTGAAAGACGTTCGCGTGTCTTTTTGAGTGTGAAGTAATTTCTTTAGTGGTTTTCCGAACGCACTACCATTCTTGCAAAAATTCAAGAATAATACATTTATACAGGGTCAAACTTTAGCGGCGTATTCTACTCATAAAATGAATGATAAAATTCTTATAAATGCTCTCTTAATATTATTTTTTGAAATGTTGGATTGGTAGGGAAACGCTGATTGCATGGCTTCCACACTCACCTGTTTACTGTTAAACATATGCAATATGGAACGGCAAAACATTTAGTGCGTTTATGACTTCACGCTTTCAATATTTTACAACCGGACCTAAATGGAGGGACATGTGCCGAGGCTAGACAACTCCGTTCAGGAGTGTATTAAAATATATTATATTTTTCGTACATAATATAGCACGTGGGTATAAACAGGACAATCTTTAAGGTAATTGCATAGTTTTCTCATGTCTGGACAATTTTAAATAATATAATTACATTTAAACAACAAACAATTAAATAATTGTTTAAATGTGAAAATTTCCCTAATACCACCCTGTGTAGGTTTACATAAAGATCTGCAGGTAAGCAAGTTTATAATTTACAGGCACACGCCGCTCCTTGAATTTTCATTGTGTGCTAAGGGCCTGTTGTAAGCTACTTAAAGCGTAAAGTCACAACCGCACTAAATGTTTTGCCGTACAATACTAGAAACAATTTAAATACAATAAAATTGAACATCTGACATAGATATCGGAATTTGAAAGAACGTTTTCCTTATGTAAAAGTTCCTTTCATTATTTTCATTTTTAAGTTTGTTAAATGCTTTTAGTTGTTTCCATTATTGTTTATTCGGATTTAATAAAATTCCTATTATTTTCAATAAAAATAATGTGTTTTAATAATAGACATAAAGGGTGACACAGTACAACAGGCTCTGTGTCACCCTGTAACGTGTTATTAAACAGTAGCACAGTTGGTACTACGTGATCATTTATACCAATATTGAAAGTGAATTTAAGTAAAATCTAAGTAAGCAATATCTCCTAAGTATTATTACACTACAATTATTTATAAAAAAATTACAACAGTTTTAAAAAGTGTGCATTATTAAAAGTGCTTCCCTATTCACTAATTATTTTTGATAAATTTAAGCAACTTATTCTATTTTATCTAACAATTGTGGGGTTAACTGTAAGAACCGGTCAATTCCCTTTAACAATATAGGGGAGGATTAAAAAATGCTGATTTAGTTGGTTATTGTTCGGTGACAACAGTTTTAATCTGATATGTTGTTTATGAACAGCTAGATTTAGATATTGAAAAGTGGACAAGAATAGACACGTAAATCGGTTTTCCCCCTAAAGTACAACTTTACTATTCCAAATCTCTTGTAATCCAAATAGCACCAACTGCTTAAAAATAAATACCTCTATAATCCGAACAAAATTATTTCAACCTTTATAATCCGAACAGTTCCACCAAGTCTTAATCGTTAGTTTTATTGAACTGACTGTACACAGCGGAATCCCAATTAGTTTGGATCGGCGAGATTGTACTATATTTTATTATTAATTTGAAAAAGTTCAATTTATTTTGGAAAAAATACTATTCATAAAAAAAAATTTAAATGTCGGAGAAAGGTATGCTCGTTCGAAAAGTAAGATACGCAATTGATAACATTATTGTTGAAATATAAGAAGTTACACGAACTACCGAAAGCAACTACAGAGTATTAAATTTCACTATCATTAATTTGTCTCACCTCGTGTATATGTGAAGTTGCAAGTGCTGCAGCACTCACGAGGGCACTGCTACTTGATAACCCTGCACTTTGCGGAATAGTTCCACTCACAACGACACAAAACCCCTTTTTCACCTTATCCTTCGGAAAAATTTCCAAAATTCCTTTAACGCCGCATAAAAAATACTGATACCAATTCGGCGCACCTTCGCCGATAACAATTCTAAAAAAAAAAACATTTTCTATAAAAAAAAGTATTAGGTATAAATTGCTCAACTAATTAAGAAATCAATGCCTTTTTCATGAGCGGATTTGATCCATAGGCGAAACCGAATGGATCAAAGGAACGAATGACAAAAGATGCTTCATAACAAGTTGTACACGATATTCTGTTACCTATTGAAACGTAAGAAATTTGATTAAACTAAGATTTCAGAATTTAAAATTAGTAGGTAACTATCAATTTGATAATGTGCAATTTAATTATACTTTATTTCACGACTATATATAGTGACGTAGCAGCGTGATCATCACATGTAACTTGGAACTTGAATTTCTATTGGTTACTATAAATTTGGAGCATTACGCACATTCGCTTACTGGCATGGAAGGTGGAGAGTGAGTATTCAGCAAGTGATCATTATATCGTCGTGAAGCAAAGTATACTTTTAAGTAAAATTGTTAAAAAAAGCTTTGTTTTCTTTGTGAGTTTTTTGTACAAAAATATGTTACTTTCATTACGATTTTTCAATAAAAAATGTACTATGCAAAAAAGGTACTCACTCAAAATTCTCAATGTCACATACAAAATCTTCATAACTCGACTCAACGTTTGCCAATTTCAACTTTTTTTCCGAATTTTCCGCAACCGCCAAAAACATATCCTGTTCGAGAGCCATAGGGCACACTCCATATCCGCAATAATCGATATGCTCTCCAATCAAATTAACTCTTGAAAAACAAAATTAAAAACCTCCAAGAATCGGTTTTTCAAATACCTTCCGGGCATCCTGACATAAAAATCCGGTTCCTGTTCGAATCGAGCGGAAAACAAATCGCGCACACGTTGGCAACGCTCGGAAGTGGGAAGAACTTCCGTTGGGACGGCACTGTTTTCGTTATTATCCATTTTCGCAAACTGTTGTGATCAATCGTTCTCGACAACAAACCGTCAGGAATGACATAAGGGAACTGCTATTTCACGTTTTAAGAAATTACCGCTTATTACACGTCAACATAACCTACTTATCGTGCACTTATCGTTAAATCCATTTCAATTCGCTTCGTGCCATCTACCGTTGGTAAGCAATTTTAAAAGCGAGAGCGCGCCAGATCGCTTTTAATAATTTAAATAGTGAAGGTGTGCGTAACTTAGATGGCGGAAGTAGTTGAGTTAAGGAAGTGCGGCATCTGGTGGCGGTTAAAAGGGCGCGAATATTGAGCGCATCGTGCGTATGCGACCCCCTGTTTTTGAAGCTAAATCCTTACATCTTCCGCATGAATGATGACAAACGAATGTCCAAAATGTGTGCGACAGAGCAAGTAAATTAGCGGGAATTCGCGCGGAAAATATAGCGACCCATACGCTTTTGTAACCGTCGTGTACCTATTTCGATTCCTGCCTGGCTTTATCCAAATCCCCGGCTGCATTTTATCTGTGTAAAGAGGGTTAAAACTGCTGTAGAAGCAACATTTTATAACCCATTATTTTTCATTCTTTTTTGATTTCATAACCGCCCCCTTTTCAAACATAAAAATTATTTCGGGGTTAATTCGCGGTTGGCTCTCCGAGCCCGGATTCGGAGCACTTAACGATTAACATTAAAAATTACATAATTCAAAATTGCGGTTCCGGTCCGTGACACTTGTCTGGATTCCGCTGTAAATGGCCAGTTCCGATTTAAAATGTGCACTCTGAGGGGAGAACGCTTTTCGGAGAGTGATTTACAACGCCTTTGCAGAAAGGAAATGGGGTAATGGCATAAGGATGAAAACAATGGACATCTTTCTTATTTACCACCGCTGGATCTGATGATCCGTATCATCCGGTCATTTTCCCTTTCGAAATTAAACGCAAAACGAGGAAAAATTCGATCGATGATTTATGGGGCGCTGATTTGCTCCTTTTGTGTGATGTACGGGCGTGCGATTTAAATCGCTTCGTTTACTTTTATCACCGACCGAATGCTTTTAATTAAACAGAGACATTGATGAAAAGCCTGTTTTAAACTCGAATCTTTAATTTAATCTTATTAACAAGATGAATTCAAATGGATCTAGCATCGAAGGCGACTTTTCTAATCAGTTGATTCCGGAGATGACTTCCTGTGATAAGAATTGATGTTGATGGAATTAGTATTGATGTTTTTCTTTCTTTCTATTAGAGAACGGGTGGTCTGGAGATAATTATTTTTTTGACTTTTTTTGTTAACCACCACTCAATATTCAATTTATAGCTACCTATTGGTTTGTCAATTAAGACAATTTGAAATGTAAGAAACAGTTTTATAATTTTTTCTAACACAAGATATACTTATTTATATTTGTTTAAGCAACAATTATCACTTTGGTAAATAAAATTTTCATTCACAACAATATTTCATTAATTAATTTGAATTATCTTTGTAGCTAGTTGAATCAAAAAGAAAATGCATAATGAGTTAAAGCAAACATTTAGCTCTTTGTCTAATATTTTATTAATCAATTAATGCAAAATACTTATTTATACAGTGACGGATTTGAAAATGTTTGGACCCCTTTTCTGTTCTATCAAAAAAGTATAATATTTTTGTGCATATGATAAGTTTTCTTTTCTTTTTCTCTTAGACTTCTGTTTCACTGTCGTTTTGCGCTTGAAACCATGTTACCCTTTTTTCATTTTTTATTCATCATTATTTTTGCTTCAGATTTAACTTAAGGTGATCCGCTCAGTTCCGTCAAATTCATATTTCAAGTGGGCGTTTTCGGTATAAAAATTTAAGCTACGACAAACGCACCTATGCTAAATTCGCCAATATTAAAAGAAGATCGACGATTTTAGGCTTGTCTGGAGGTAACCAGAATATCTAGATTTTGAATGTCGTGACCTTATTTCTAGAAATTTTTCAAAAACAAATCTGTTGTTGTTTAGTGTTACAAAATTTCTAGTAAATCCGTGTTTTTTACATTTTTTAAATTTATTTTTTTATTGAAGACCCTTCAGACAATTTAAAAAGAAGCCATGTACCTATTGAAAGGTACCATTTTTAGGAATTTTCGTACAAGTTTGGTAAGATTATTATAAAAAATAAGACTAGAAAATTAAAAAAAAACGATTTCGAATCCGAGCGTCAAGCCTTAACAGTATAAACTAAAATGATTTTCTGAAGGTGTAGGGCACCTTTATCGTTCACATTTATGCTGATCAGTCCCATTGATGAACTGAATAAGCTCTATCTAATAGTTGTTCTATGTTGACTGGCAGTGTGATCAAATAAACAGCGAATTCGATCAAATTAGTGCAATTAATTAATATTTTTTCTATTGCGTGAATTTAAATTTTTTTAAAGATTTGTTTAATTGAAAACAGTTTAAAGTACCAACACAGCAATGGTATTGGCATTCAATTTAGGAAAAACGTTGTTCAAAAAATAAATAGTTGCGTGATGTTTAGAAAATTTAATGTTGATTGTACAACTAAAACAGTAGCTTGGCCCACTACTCGACCCCGCGAAAGTGGTTGAGTAGTGGGGGGTGACAGCCCGTGAGGGGAAGCGCAGCGCGGTTCTATTCGTATATAAAAAACTTCCCCTCAGCGGCCGGTCTTCCCCCACTACTCGACCACTTTCGCGGGGTCGGCCGTTTTTACTCATATTCACGACCGTTTTCAGCTATTTCGCTACACTTGATGGAAAATCGAAGATGAACGTTTTGTTGCCCTGTACGTCTAGTTTCCAATTCTGTTTTTAAAACTTACATCGGACAACCACAGGAGCAAGAAGCCCTCCTGGAAAATATCGCAGAAAAAAATTGAAATGGTGATGGTGCAATAACCGTTAGTCTGACAGAATTTGAGTTTTGCACACATAAAATACATATAAATAGCTATCTGCGTGCAAAGTTTCAGTTCTTAAAATTAAAAAATGTCGGAATTGTGAATTTTTTTAAAAAACACTGAAATTTCCGGGTTTTCCGGGTTTTCTCCGGTTCTAATTATTCGATCGGGACATTCGATCTCTCGTTCTCTTCGTAATTTAATTCTCTACAATTCGACTATGGACAACATTAAGATTGCTTCATTAGTTTCCATTTTACAAGCAAAAAACTAAAAAAATAAACGATTTTTTCTTCTAAATTGTTCATAACAAATTAAAAATTATGGTCCTCGAGTCTAAAATTATGCCAAATTGATCTACTAACGGTCCTTTATGTAATCGCACAGTCGGTTTCCGGGTAGTATTTATGGCAAATTATGACATTTTTTTTGCTCTGTTGCTTGGCCTAATTATAAATATGTATTAATTAATAATTGCAATAGACACATAGATTCGATACAAAAATATAGGTACTCAATCTCAACTTTTGATGCACCACTTTGACTACGCGGCGGTAAAGCATCGTATTTTTGTTAATTTTAACTTCAACCGTAGTTATTACTATAGTCTGTTCAGAATGTATCAGGAATTTTAGATTCTCTTTATTCATTTTGGTGACAGCTAACTCTACAGAAGGTACTGTTGACATTGTACATACTGTTTTAAATGCCTGTTGCTCAAATAGATCACGCTTTATATTTTGAGGTAAGACGATTTCAGCAAGAAGGCGCAAGATTGAAGGAGAATAAATATCACCAATAAATAAAAATGTTTTATTTTAATAAATTCATTTTTAAGATACCATTAATACTCAGTATGTACTTGATTTGTTTTCATGCGTACCCGAATCACTGGTGAAATGTTTTCAATTAAAAGTATATTGTATAAGCACATAGGTAATATAACTTTGATTTTTATTAATTTCATCATTTTAATTAATTCAAAAATACAGTCGAATTCCTCTATAGTGACCTCCTCTATAATGATTTTTTTTCTACAGTGATTTTTTTGCCAGAAACGTGCATTTTTGCACATTTCGCATATAAAATTACCCCTCTATTATGATGTTAAGCCTCTATATAGTGATTATTTTTTTAGAAAAGTTTACCAAAATTCTCGGGGAACGGAGTTTTCGGCAATAGAAAATATAATGATGTATTGAACATCTGGTTTTTCCCCAAATTCCGACTACCTGAAAAATCCTTAGAAGAATTTCTTGCAAATTCCTTACTTATGAGAATTTTCATTTTTAAAAGTACTGCGCGCAATAAACTTTGAACAGATTTTTTCATCAATAAGTACATATCGTAATGTAAGCATTCAATTACATTATGGTGAAAAACTGTATTTTTTATTAATAACTGTGTGTATTTCTAAATAAACAAATATTTTTTCAAACATAATAAGTTTTAATTTTTTGTTTCATTTTGAATATCGATTGGTTTTAAAGTGACTGCCAAAACTGTAAATATACGTGAATTCTATATAGTGAAGTTTCTCTATAACGATTTGTTTTATGGCTTTTTGACCATCACTGTAGAGGAGTTCGACTGTATATCGAATGTTACAACTGTGTTTTTACTTTTCACGGTATTTGCTGGATGGACTATAAATTTTTACACTTCGTTATTTTTGGCAATATTCGTAATTTTGGGTAGCGTTGATGGCGCTACTGGAAATCAGCTGCAAGTCATACTGTTGTGTATTTAGTTCGTGGGCTTCTGTGTTGTAATTTGGTTTTTGTGATGTCTTTTTTAAAGTTACATAAAATTTTGGCGTATTTGGAAGCTACATCAGACAGTAGGTGTATTGTAAAATTGACGCTAAAAAATCAATTCATAACCTAACATAACTTGATATTTCAAAACATGTAACTTACAAATGTAATCTTCCTTCTTAAAATATTCTCCACAGACCCTCATTTTCCCATGCTTTTCTTCTCTCTACCTTGTCTTTAGATACAAAAACATTTTTAATAAGAACATATTTCACTTTTGCACTACAACGCGGAAATCAGTGAAAAGATGCTTGCGGTTCGTGTTTTCGATATGTGTGACAACCAGAGTCACAACAATTTGCCTTGTCAACCTTCACTTTAGATATATTTTTGAATAAATTTCAAATAACTATCGTTTTAAACGCATACAATTTTAAAGCAAGTTGAACACCGAAATGACTTCTGAACGTACAAAAAATTACCACCAGATGTCTCATCGTTATATGGATTCGCGAATAATGTTGCACGCACAGAACAACTAAAACTGATCTTACACGTACTGACGTATCACCCTGCTTATCCGTTTATAAGGGTTCGCTTTATGGTTGTTTGACTACATGTTGGATAACGATAAAAGCAACAATTCTAGTAAAGTAACGAGAAACAGTGAATCGAGTAATTGTTTCAGCATTGTTTTGAAATTTTTTTCAGTCAATTCCATTCATTAACAAGTTTGAATTATTACAACTGCAAGGTAGTTTATTTGAAAAAGCTGTCGTCTGAACAAGCACATACAAAAAATAAAATGCAGTAACAATTTCATACACCCTGCGAATTAAGGGTGTAAAACGACAAGTGCATAGCATAATGCATTTTAGTGCTCGAAGTGAAATTTTCACACTTGCACACATTAAAGGGGGGAATGCGAAATGTCGCATCTGTAATATCACTGTGAAGAGTCCCATTCAACGTGGGAATCGTTTTCAAAAAATTCTATGGCAATATTGCTATTCGAAGGGGAGGAGCGAAAAATTTAATTTCTTAACGAAATTGAGAGAAACAGCGGTATACCTTGGAAAACACATGTAGGTAAAACATAATGTTAGGGCGTTTACTGATACTATATCAGTTACCGGAACATGGCGGCGCTCCGCCCCGGAAGTTAAGTGCGTGACAAATTTCATTATGGCTAGGTTTGTTTGGCGTAAATGGGAAAAAAATTGATTCCCGTTGTACAAATTATCCAGGAACAAAATGAGCCACTCAATCCCGGGCGCGGAGTTTTATTTTGGTCGCAGGTGGTCCCTTCGCAAAACGGGAATTTATAAAAAAGAGGATCGTGCTAATAAGTGATTTTCAGGCAAATTCGCCGACTTGTTCGAAAAGGTGTACGATTTTTTGGTATGTGTGTGTTTGCGCGAAGAACAACATATTTACAACATCTGGTTATTGTAATTTACATTGTGGTGTCGTTGATACGTTATCAGCGCGGAATAAATCAGACTCGAATGCGGTCGGTATTTGCGACTATCAGTTTAAGATCTGCGTTGTAGGAGGAAGGGTACATCTTACTCGCCGCGGACTTTCTGGAATGTATGTGTGCGAGAAATATCCGAATGTAATGTTATCTGATAACAATAATTCCCACCGGAGCTTCTTTTGTCTGGAGAGATTTTTCCTAGTTTTTGTTATTTCCAGAAATAAAAAATACTAATCGCAAAAATTGGATATTTTCCCAAAAAATGGTACTTCTTGAAATATAATTTTAATAACAATGGCTACGAAAACATTAAAATATAATTTATAAAATATTCTTTCTAAAAATGGCTTTGTTCACTGTTTTAAAAGTAACCCCAAAAGTCAAAATCAATTGAAGTTAAGTTTAATCGTTTGGAGCAGAAGCACTATGAGCGTAGGAGTCGATGTCATTTTTTCGTTATGATTGTTTGAAATTTTGATGAAAATGTGAAATTTTGATAGATAATAATGGTATCTGCAATTTTAATTAATCATATCACTGTTCTAAATGATTTAAATGACAAATTGGAAAATGTCAAATTTGGTTTAACGAATCTTTAACACTGCTATAAACAAGTATACTTACGTTCTAAGAATAAACCGACTATATTACATTACGTACTGTGACCATCATCATTATGATTTTGTGAAACTTTTAAAGCCGGAAGCCGGTGCGAGAAATTGCAACTCGTTTTTAATATCCACTAGAACCAATAATTATTCGAAACATTAGCATATCACTAGATAGTGCTGTAAGTTTAAGTGAAAATAGTAATAAATGTAAATTGGTTTAGAAGAGTACCATAATCGATAATCGTTTGATGAATGAAATGAAAGACAACTCGGTCGTTAGTAGAAGATGTGTAGGAAGGGTCCAAAAAAATTGAGTGACAATGTGCCGTAAAAATACAGTAGTAATTAGAAAGTCAAAAGACAGAAGAATGAAGGCAGAAGAACAAAAACAAGAAAAGAATAAGAAAAAGAAGAAGACTAAAAATTACGTGGCTATTGCAAAAGTAACTACTTTGAAGTACATATCACTTCTCCGGAAGAACAATGACGCAAGTGCAGATTGATGATTTTTGCAGAAATCGCAAATTAAAAAAATTGTAATATGAAACTTACAACTAAGACGTTAAGGATCATTTTGGAAATAATCTATGGGGAAGGCAATTTTCTTTGTAATTATGCCATAATTAACTCAAAAAGTCAAAATTTGGACTTACGTCATTGTTCTTCCGAAGAAGCGATATTATGTACTTAAACGGATTAATCAGGAAATTGTAAAAACTGTAAAAAAGAAAAATTTAATATATTATGAGAGAACTAAAATATAATGCTATACAACTCGTAACCGAAGGATAAATGCATGGTAAAGTAATGTTACACTTCAAAGGAGTTCGTGGCTCCAAAATCTTGGTAAATGTATTTAAAGTAGTTCTAAACAAAATAAGTATCGTTTCGATGATTTATTAGGATTCAACAACAACGTCCAAAGCTCCAATCGATGATAGTAACTATTTATCGACATACTTAAGGGGCGACAACTATTCGTAGGTAGTGAAATGATACACTTTGGGGTTACAATGATTTTTCCATCTAAACGTTTGTTAAAATTTTCTCTAATAAAGTATTTCATAACAATTTTGAACATTAGTTTGGTACAGTACCAGTAAGAATATTTATTTGTGATAGTCATTGGCGCTTTTAATGCCACATAAGAATGTGATCTGCTTTAAAAATTTCTTTTCTCTCTGATAAAATTCTCCTACTTCCTACATATTTGCTAATTTCCAAAAGCGATAATAATGTCTTTGGCATTTACTCAACGCACTCAAACAAGTAAAATCTAAAATGTTTGATAAGGTTCAGATACTGTTTAAGTCTCCGAATATAATATAAACTTAGGGGAGAAATAACCAATACAAGATTGCCAACTTCATTTCATAACCCCATTTGTTCATGTGCCAATTTAAAGCATAAAAAACAATACATACTTTGGCGCATGAACACGTGGAATTATGAACTGAAGTTGGCAGTATTTCAAATTTTCGGCATTGTCAACACAATTACATTGGTGATTTTTCCCCTACGTTTATATTGTATTCGGAGACTTAATCGGTATCTGAACGAAACGCCCAAAGTTAAGTTGTTTTCCCAGTTACATTGACATTCTAAAGCACCACCCCATGGTGCTATCTAATATATTGGGTTGCAGATGATAACATAACTGTCAATTTTGTACGAATTGTAATACTTATATGAATTTTAAAATATAGTCCTTTGTTGAAAGTCTGAGCACACTACTGAATTTTCAGAGTTTTTCAAATTAAAGACACTGTATACACGACAAACTTCCTTTATTGAACTTGTATACAAAAGAAATAAACTTCTTTTAAACATAAGGAAACGAAAATACATGTTTGTCTTCAATTTGTAATAAATTTATTTCGGAAGTTTGCTTTCATCGAAGTGCCGACCCTAAGCCTTGATAATGGTTTTGCAAATTCTTTTGCCAATGTATTTGACTCCAGCAGCCTTAAAGTGCTTTCCAAAGATTTTCGGCATCTGTTTACGGACTATTCTGTCCATCAGTTCATCCCACAAGAGCATCGATTGGTAATCAATTTGGGGACTGTGATGGCCATTTCAGTTCTGTCAAAACAACGGTTTCTTCTTTCCTCTTCAGGTAGACCGTGCATAACTTCAAAGTTTGTTTGGAATCGTTATCCTACTGGTAAACGAAGTTAGGTCCCAAAATTCGCATCCCCCAAGAAATAGCATGTTGCAATAAAATGTTATGGTAAACATTTTTGTCCATTGTTCCGTTAATTTTAACGAAAACACCAACTTGGGTGCCTCCAAAGCAACCCCACACCATCACACTACCTCCTGCGTGCTTAACTATAGTCTGGTAATGGGAACCGAAAAGTTCCAATTTCAAAGTAATTTCTTCCAAATATTGCAAAAGATACGTCTGGGTAAAAGAGCATCCTCGGTCCAGTCTTGACCTTCTTTTGCCGAGGTGTACCTTATTGCAATATTTGCAACAGAAGAAGGTACTTTGGACCGACGAATCAAAATTTGAACTTCGATGAAAGCAACCTTCCAAAATAAATTGATTAGAAATTAAACACAAACGTGTATTTTCGTTTCTTTATATTTAAGAAGTTTATTTCTTTTGTAAACAAGTTTAATAAAGGAAGTTTTTCATGTATACAATGTCTTTAATTTGGAAAACTATGAAAATTCAGTAGTGTACTCAGACTTTTGACAAGTACTGTAGTTTTTTGAGCAACAGTACCAAAACTTTAATTACCATGTCAATTGTTAAAAAGGCAATGACTTAAGTTTATTGAAGTTAAAAATATCTTGACCTTTCTTATTATTGGCGAGAAGTAAAAGGCATTGATTTCAATCTTGATTGGAAGGAAAAATGGAAAAGATAGCTAGTGTTTCCTGGGAATAACAAGTAAAAAAATAATAATAATGTATGCAAGTAGGTGCTTTTATTTTATCCTATTAGATAGAAATTGCTGGTCTCGTTATAGCTATCTCCACAAATGATCTACCTATTGCTATTAAATTATTAATTAAATGGTAGTAATAACTGTATTTTTTTTTTTATTAATTTTTTCTAAGAAAGTTTTTTAATAACTACCTAATAAAGAGTAATATAAATTGCGATTTCTGAATGACATGTAAATAAATTGTTTAACGTAATCTTCACTGCTTAACATGTCCATGACGTTGCACTTTCTATTCATTTGTGGCATTGTAGGAATTTTTAATATTACAATAAATTCCAGGAGAAAATGAGAAGGCGATATTTTGTATTCCGTTATGAGCCCCGTTAATTACAGTTTCATATAAATTTTCCTAAAGCGTCCGCATCGTCGAAATGTCCCTTTTAAAAGCTCTTTCCGACACCCCTGAATTAAAAATCGTGCAGTCGTCAAAATAGGCGTGTGTCAACTTCGAACGCATGAATATTGAAACGAGCTATCGGGTCACGTGACTGAAACTAGCCCGTAATTTAAAGGGATTGACTGGATCGCATTTATGTAATGGATAGATCGTGACGATACAACATACGTATAAGATTCGAATATATACACATTCGGAATTAATGGACGTATGATTAAATAAAACTGCTCGTGCGAAACGGTTTTCGCCGGGAAAAACCGTCAGAGGGACGTTGCATATTTAAAGTGTACAGTTTCATAAAAGTATTAAAAGAATTTATGAAAGATTTGTTTGAGATGTAAAAGTTAGGGGCTGTATTAAGAGGGGATGATGATGATGGGTAATGTAAAATATCCATTAAATTCTCGCGAATTAACCAAATCCAATTAAAAATTGAGTGCTTTTTCATTTCGCGTTAAACTCGATGGAACTCAAAATGAAATAAAAGTTGAATGATATTACTAATTAACTAGTCTCTCTGTCAGTTTAATCCTCCGATGGTAGAAGCGCGCTTTTTTTGTTAACTTTTTAAATATATATCCAGCTACTGTATTTTGCAAATCTAATTTGCTCGAAAATGATTCGATAAACAAACATTTAACGCGTCTTTATTGACTTGCTGAGATTACGGATAACAAAACTTTAGTTTTTGTATCGTAGGTTTTTACTTACTTACTTACTTACACGTTTTATTCGTCTGTCAGAAGATTATTTAATTAAATTAACTGACGTGGCCTATAGCAGTAATGGATATGATTTATAAATTGGACTGAAATTGTTTCTTTAAACTTTAATTACAATGACTTGAAGCAAAATAAAACTGTCTTGAATTTTTTTTTAGAGCAAGAAAAAAAGCTTTTCTTAAATTTAATTAAATTCGTTATAACATTATGTATTTAGTTTAAAATTTGAAATTCTTTTAAGTATCCATTGTACTAAAAATCAACAAATTGGTAAATTGTCACATTGACAATAAACAGTTTTAAATTTTGAAATCTCTTTATAATTACATATCTTACGTTTCAATATGCCGAAGAATGTCTTGTACAACATGTTATAAAAGCATATTTTTGCGCTAATTCTTTTGATCCATTCGGTTTCGACTCTGAATTAAAGCAATTCATGAAAAAAACAATGCTTTCATAATTAATTATACAATATCTCATTTTGTAGTAAACATTTTCCAGAAGTCTTTAGCTCTGAATGCCGTTAAACTTACCTACTTCCAATTATATTTGCGTGGGTTAGCCTTTTTATTGAGCCAAAATTCAATTCAAATTGTATAGCATTGAATCTTGAACCCACCGAATCAACCCACGACTGAATTAACAAGGTTGCACCGTCCAGTAGTTCATTTTCGTCTGTTCTCGCGCATGACGTCATAGTGGAGAAAGAATCTCGCATAGAGTAGTAGAAGCATTGTAAATAATCGTTGCTATCGCCTTATTTTTGATGTTATAATACTTACTGCAGGTGGGCAAAGTTTATCAGATTAACGACTCGAGAAAGGTTTGTCTAATAATTGTTTGGTGAAACAATCGGTAAAATACAGTTGAAAAGTTGCTCGGTAAAATAATATTTCTGGGGTACTAATACGCACTTTACTGTTAGTAGGTACAATTCAGGAAATTAGTAGTAATAACAGAAATTAAAACATCATAATTTATATTACTATTTACACTACTGTACACATAATAATGGATTTTGAATGTAATACATTTATACTACATGTTTAAAAATATCGCAGATGGGATGCTTTTGGAGGCAAATTTATTGTTTGAATTCCTAAATTAGAGCATGTTGCAATAGAGCACTTATTTTTAACCCTACTAAGATTTCATTACCAAAAAATCAAAACCATACTATAAAGTCTCCTAAAATATAATTTGCACGTTAATTCCACGAGTTCTACGGGAATCAGCTTTGTTTGTTTTTATGCAAAATTTTCTGTAGAATATTTTAGTTCTACCTATACAATTTTTTAGTCTGAATAATGGTTTACAAAATAAATGATGAAAACTCCAAATCTTTTCGCTTTTGGAGACAGTTTTGGTTCATCTGTGATAAGATTGAGAATTTTTTTGCTTCTTATTCTTAACTCTGCTGGGAATTAATTTCCAAAAAATAAAAACTATTGAATTACTACTTCTATTTATTTTCGTTTCTTTAATTTGCCTAGACTCTAAGGTTCTTCTCCACAACTACGTCATAAAGGGGTGGAGCTATAGAGCCGGATGCGCGTGGACAAACCTTGTTAATTCAGCCATGATTTGGCCAATCTATAGTATCTACAGTTTTTCGTAAACAACTTGATAGCCAACATGATCGCCAACGATCCATAAACGTCAAGGCACAACAATAAGAAAAAGAAGAAGAAAAAGAAAAAAATCATTGCAAATTCTAGTTTTTATTATTAATTATACACGAAGTGGACTATAAAACGTGTATCTTTACTTTACTATAATTTATAAGACAAAAGTCAAATTTAACTAAAATAAGACAATCCGTGACCGCTCAGGACATCAAAACTTTTCGTTCACCCCATAGTAACATTTCAATATTTTTTAATTCATCGTTGTATGTGCTATTATTTCTCCCAGTTTCTGTATCCTAAGATCTATATTATGATTTTCATTCTAATTATGTAAAAAATTAAATTTAGTTTCTATGAAGCTTGAAATAAGTATTAAATTTACAATTTCACATGCCGCTATGAGCGTCGTAATTATTAATTCGATCGATCGGAGTTCAACGGCTGAGCGCGACAATATTGTCTATTCAAAAATGTATTTAGAATCGTTACTGACGGCGAAACAAGAAACCTCGCATGGGTCTAAAAGTTCATAAATGATTTATGGCCTGAATCACAGACATTTAATTATTTATTAAATACATTGTGTTTATTTTTATTTGCGACTGGGTGGTAAAGTCACTGTAGAACGTTGTCCTTCGTCTGTGAGGAGAATATTCGAGCAGCTAATTAAAAGTAATAATTTGTAGCGCTTTATATAAATAAACACAGAACCACGCCTTGGTTTAATAATTTTATTTATCGGTCTTGCATCTGCGAAACCTAATTTTACTAATCCGCGCGTTTATTTAAATTCGTGTATATCTCACCCCTAATCCTGTTATCTCGCAATCATCGATAAATATTTTAAACCAACGCTACCGGTATTAAACTCACCTTTCGCTTCTACTTACTAACGTTATTAGCTCGGCATGTTATGGAATTAACATGTAGTTAGAAAACTTTTTAATACCTCGACTTTTATAACGCATAGTATATTTTTTCTCGCTAAATAAGCTTCATGCGCTCTTTTTAAAAGTAAACATCGTATAAACTTAAATACAGCTACTTTCTTTATACAACTAATTTTTCTTATGCTCCCCCTCTTTTCCAGAGACTAATGGAAATTCTTCGAGAATCGACGTCGCAAGGAGAAAAAATCACCGAGCACCCGTGAAATTACAAAGTTTTTCCTGATTATATTGCTGAATAAAAGTGTCAACTGGTTTTTTCAAGGAGTCGAACTTGGTCGTTTAATAATCCGGAGAACTTTCTCGACCAGAATCGAAAGAGAATTGTGCATTAATAGCGAAAAAATACTTTGTCAGCTATGATTCAATGCAAGTGTTTTTGTACCGATTTATTATCCAAAAGTTTGTGATTTATTTCGGCTACTTTCACATGCACATCTTATGTATACGGTTTGATTTTATTTTTTGTTGTTTTTCTTGTGTTTTCCTAATATTGTATTTAATAACAAAGCTTTCATTTTCACAATTTTGACATATAGTTTAATTGAATGTTCCTTTGTGTTAAACAATTTACTAATTAATTATTACATTTATTTGATTTGATTTGCGATTTATTAGATACAATAGGTATTTAGCTTTCTGTCTAAACATTCGTGATTTAATTTAAAGTTTTTCTTTCACTCATAATCTTAAGGTTATATTTTTTTAGAGACACCTTTCACACGCATCAATTTTTTATAAATTACTTTTTTCAACTTCTAATATTATTTTCCGTTCTATTTATTGTTTTATTAATTACTTATTACTTTTCAAATTAATGTTTCGTCGATAGACTCTTCTTGAATATTTGGGGAGTTCTTCGATTCTGTGTTGATTCTAGCGTAGCTCGCAAAATACATTATCTGGTGATTGAATCACTTCACTCAGGAAAATTTTCTATACAAGGTGTATTTAATGATTGCGAACCTTATCGCCGAAAGCTAAATTCGTTTGCCCTTTTTAGCGCAACTAATGGCTTGACGTAGCATTTTGTTTTGTTGCAGCCCGGCATCATAACTCTTAAAAATATCGAACAAGTGTACGGGATTACAGCCAGCCAACGTAAGCAAGAACCGTGGTATAACAAACAATAACAATGTCAGCCGACACGTGACAATAATGAATAGCACCGTCGGCGATCATAAGGAGGGAGGCTCGTTTACTTTCCGCCGCGTGGCGATTCCATTTGACTCACCCCTAAAGCTTAGAAACGTGTTAATGTATCCAAATCTAAAAGGGCAATTATAATCCGAACCTCTTCCAGTCACAGAGGACGCGATATTACGTCAACACGACGTTGTGCGAGATGACAAGAAGTTATTTCCAGCTTCCTTCATAACTTATTTAATCTGTTAGAGTACATTTTTTAATTTTCCATGCGAGCGAATCCGAACTCGCCCTCTCACATTTTCGCGAAAAAGTGAGTCTTGTAATACTTCGCGGTTGGCTGAAGTGAAATCCCACATGAGAACTCGTGATAGTACAAGGCAATACATCGATAATACACACCACATCGGGGGTGTGGGTCGGACACGTGTTGAGGTGCAGAGGCGACATGGAAAGCACATTAGGAACAGCGGGAGCCCGGGGCGAACCTCCCGGATATCTGCATCTCCTCGTGTAAGAAGCAGCACTCAATTCACATGCTCAAGTGTTATACCTCCGCAATTGACCCACTCCATCCCCCCGAAGATATGCTGATTTAATTATATACCACTTTGAGCTACGCGTATCAACTAAGGAAATATTTATAGTTTTGCACCTGTCTCAGATATATAAAATAACTTAAACAGGTAGCCGAACTGTATGTTGTTTAAATTAGTAAATTATTTAAATTAAGCTAACTAATTGGCTCGAAATCGTCATATGTTTTGATGTTTTGCACTCGTTCGGGCATTTTTTCTTAGTAATTTATCGACTTCTAAAAGCCATTCACAGAAGTTTTGTTCATTAAGTACTGATAAAATATTTTTTTAATCCAAGATACCGTTTGCTTATGGGAACACTGTGTACCTATATGTGTGTGTTACTAATTGGATGGCAAAGGAAGCGTAAAAGACCTCGCTATATAGGAAACGTTACCGGTTTTTATCAAAATATAAACACATGTTCCGTTGGAGGCTTTCATCTGATATAATTAAAACACTTTTTTATGTTGACCATTAGGATACTCGAATTATAACATTTTGCTCGCTATCTTAAAACATATTTATTGGCCGTAAAAAGTGAAAAAGTAATTGCGGAAATTAGAAAAATGTTCTCTTTAAGCAAAATTACCCCAGTCTCTTTTTCTCTTGTTATGAACACTTTAATAAGATTTTGTTTCATTTTATATTCACAATAAAAGAACACTTTTTACAAGCTTCAATCGATGTATTCAAAGACATATTTAACGCAAATTATCTTAACAAGTTTTAAAAATTCTGTTTGATGGTGCAATATAATTTCGGATGGGCTTGCTTATAACCAGACTATAACAGTTAATTGTGGGTTCACTTTAGATGCCCATTCCTATTTATTAAATGAATCATAAAAGCGTCTCTTATTACCTCAGGCCTTATAAAACTCAGGGTATTTCTCGTGCACTAAACCCAGAAGTACGTAATTGTGATGTAAACAGAAATATTTACATTTATACTTGCGGGTAGTGGAGCTTTTGTTGTCTTTACGAACGCACTTGAAAGTGGTTTAATTAATGATAACGAATAAGATTATTTTAAAGTAAATAAATTCTATGCTCAATTCAATGTTGCAAATTAGAATGGTAAAGTGATTTATGATATTTTTTGATAGAATTTTTTATGGCTATAAATAAATTTAATTTTGCATCAAAATTTTGAATATAATTTACAACCAAACCTAAATATAGTAATTTTATTAAAATTTTGATTTTATAGCACTTTTAGATATTCTATCAAATTTCTATCATTAGCTTAATTTTCTAATGATGTTAATGTAATTCGTTATTAACAGAAAAAGATTGACATTAAAACTTATGTGTATTAAATTGTTAACATGAATTTTAATATTTTTTAAAGGAATAACTTTTGTAACTTGAAAACCCAATCAAGAGAGAGAAAATACATACTAAACGTGAAACTATATGCTGTACAAGTTTCTCCTAAGCTAAACAAATTACCACGACGTATAATTTCAGATTTAATATTATTAAGTAAATCGTTTTATGAAGTGCATAACTGTAATACTTTTTACAGACAGTAATAACTACTTAAACAACATTTCATTCTACAAAACAAGGGATTAATTTCCATCATAAGATATACACTTAATTATATTCCTACGTGATTTCTGTTGGACGTTCTTTTACGAGCAAGCAGTAGGCAAGTGAATACCTGGGTGGCACGTTTGTGAGAGACACGCATTTATAGACGCTTATGATTAATGTAAGACAGCATGAGATGACAACTTTCGAATTAATTATTAATTTAAACCGACTCGTTTCACATTTAATCGAACACTAATTAAGAAGCGTCGAAACAAATTATTAGACGATTTTCTTCCGAGTAAAAACAGAAATATTTCAGCAACAAATGTGTCTAATTGCTGCCTCAAGAATTCCTCGCATTAATGGTCTCCAGCGGAAATACACTTTTTCATAGATGCCATAATGAAAGGGAGAAAATAAGCGCGATTTTGAATCTGCGGAAACGTTGCATTTCTAAAATTGTGTCCAAAAAATTCGGTTCGTTATCGTGCGTGTGCACTTCCTATCCTCGAAGACAGTAATTAGTGCGCGCAATATTTAAAAAAGGAATTTTTTCGATGTACAAAAGGTTAAGTGGATAATTAAGTTTCGGAAAATAGGTGCTTGTATTGAGAGTGCAACGTCGGCAGCCCTCGAGCTGTGTAATAATGAGATTCTCTTTCCCGGCAAGAGAGAGGCCCTTCTGTGTGCTGTTACACACAGTACGGTTTGTTCGGTAGACATAAGATGTTTCTTATTGTATCTACATTGTGTTGAAACGTTCAGGGTTGTACGACGTTTTTGTGTAGACGCATCGAACAAGGCGCACATTTAATTTGGCCGCAGGAGCAGTTTGTTTATCAATACTTTGGGTACACGCTGGATCGTTAGTCATGTTGCCTTCAGGCCACCTTGTGCAGTTTTAATTTGGGACGTATCTTCCAAATTTTACTACCCTTCGATTGTAATCACAAATGTTTACAAACCGCCCAAGAATCATTAATTTATCAAGAAAATCTGAAAATTTATTTATTTATTTCAATTTTTCCTATGTGCTTTTTATAAATTATAAACCTAATAAATTATAAAAATAATGGGAGTAATTGATAACTAAATTGGCCACTAAGTGATTAGATTCTGTTCCAATCTACTGATTGTAATCTAAAATTTCGTATATTCCCTTATGGCTAAGCAAATAAAAAATTAATAGGTACACCCATTTTAAAGCTACTTATAAAATGATTGTATAATTTCTTTAATTTCACTACATTTTCTGGCAGTAATAAATTGTTATATGAAACAGATTTTCTACAACTTTTAAACTTCAAAGAAACTTTTTTATAAAAAATAATAGATACTTTAGTACGCTGATGTCACTGAAACTAAATAGGATTTAGGTATCAAAATATCTGTAGAAAGTAATGATATTTTATAAATTACAACACTCAATCAGCCAATAAAATCTCATTCAAAACAATTTTTTAATAAATAAATTAGTAGGTAAATAATTTATGAGATATCATTAAACGGCATGAGTTTTAATTTAAAATTTTATAAATTAAACCATTTAACCATAGAATAAATGTTTGCAGAACTGTTTGATAAAACTACAATAAATTTAAATTAAATAATCAAAGCGATTCAGCAAACAATTGCAATTGAAAATGATTGCAGCATTTTAAAAAGTAGGTAATACCGGATACATTTTAGTACACCATTTACGTTTCCTCGCCACTGCCTAAAATTCTAAAACGCCCATTTAAAATAGTATGTTAATTAATAACACATCTAAGTATCTAATTACTTCTATTTAAAACCGCGAATGCAGCCACACGAAGCTGATTAGCATTATTTTCGTATTCTAAACATCCTAAAATTTACACATTAAGAAGCCACACGTATCGCATGCAATAAAACCATTTCATACAATATTCTCTGCGCCATAAAATCAAGTTTTTACATACAATTTGATTGTAAAGCCAATTTACGCTAACAGCGCAAATATTCCTAAAGGGATTATTAATTTAATTAAGTAAATTAGCCGACTCCTTGCGTGTCTTTGTATTTTTTAAACTCGGTTCGTATTAAAAATGCAAGTGTTACATGTATGACATGTGTATACGTCGGTACAGGTGTAAAGAACGCACCTGTCTCTTCTGATCTCCTACGTAGTGCTCTCATTAGTCGGACCGGTTACCGGCGATTTCGGACTGTTAAATTGCCGATACCCGAATTCATCACCCCAAAACTAAAATTTCGCTGGCTCAACGTCCCTGCAAATTGTAACACCTTGATGCAATTATTTACATATCAAAGTTGACCGAGGGGAGTTCCAACGTGTAAATCATTTACACTTTTGTAATTTTATTTTATAAATACCCACGGGCGTTTGAGGAGATTTCCTTCATCACAAATGATACATGGCTTCAGTGGCGTACCCAAAATTTTCAAACAATTTCAAAAATTTGTCTTTACAAATCCCACGGACTTAATCCTTTCGAGAATGATTCTGACAAGTGTAATACAAAACCGGTCAGGTGTGAGGATATGCAGCATTAAATGGTTTTTGGAAGAGAGAATTTTTTGTCATTGTATGATTGGTGACACTTGTAATCTTTGACAGTCTATAAGCTTCATCCGGGCGCAAAGAGCGTGCACCGGTGCGTACGTCAAGGTGGTTCCGGTCGTCGACGGTTGATTGACATAAAACCCTCTAACCCAAAAAAACCGGTCATCATCAAAAAAACATAAATATTCATTATTTAACCAGTAGCCCGACTTTAATCCCGTAAAGAGGTCCATATGCCAGAAACAGCACATTTCAATCGTGGGCAACAGACGCGACTTAGTTCCACCATTAAATACGGCAAACAGGACCTTGTTTTCCTAGCAATTAACAAAATGTATAAATAAACGTATATTATTCAGATATGACAGTATCTTATCCAATTCCCAAACATCTGTTGCTTTCAACAATTACATTCAATTTCGTTTTAAAATATTCAGGTTAATAAGAGGACAGAACGTACCTACTTGATCCATTACGAGGATTTACATATCTAATTGGGCGGCCAGTTTTTTTTTTTGGCCGGTTTGTTAATTTCGTGTACAAGGAAAGTTGATAAAAATTTCTTCGAAGAATGTCCAACTGCGTAAAAAGCCGGGAGATGATTGCTGACATTTATCCGGATATGTGAGTTCGTTAAATAAATCAAACTGCTCGAACGTGATTTTAATATTTATAACCATACTGAAATTGTATATTGAAAAAGCGGTCCCGATAATATCTGACCAACTCTATAACAACTTTTCAATAGGCGGGTTAACAACTTGCAAAAATATTGCAGTTTTACCGACATATAAGTACAAAAGCAAAATTTTGTTTTACAACATTTAATGTTACTGGCAGTTAATGTGGAATTTTTTCTTAAAGCTTTCTCTTATAAAAGCTGTTTTTACAGCATCTTTTTTGATCATTTTGCAGTAACAACGCTATTTACCACACAGATACACGCATCTAAATTAAACAATTCTCCCTATTAACAACATTTTTTTTGCTACTTGAACGCGTTACAATTTCTGTGTGAATCCAGACATTAATTATGTTTTTATTTGTTAGTAAAATTAATTAAGCGTTTTTATTGCAGATCATAAAAATGTCATAAAAAAGCTATTTTCTAGGTTTGTTCGAAAATATGTTCTGTGTGAGTTACTACAAGGAATTTTTAGTTATTAAGTTGTACAATTCTAAAAGTTTTTAATTGTGTATTTTTATTTAATATTACGGAACTGTAACTTTATTTTTTTAATCACAACCCTAAATGAATGAAGATAATGTAATTTAGAACCTAACTAGATATAATAAAATGAAAATTTGTCTAAAAAATTACATATTTTAACAAGTAAAAATACCATAAATATTATTATTACTATTATTATTATTACTAAAGTTGGTTACAATATTTTTCCGTTGATCGAATCTTACGAAATTTAAAAAAATGTATTTTTTTCCTTGACAAAAATTCAAATAGATATTCGAATCAAGCAGGCCATGCCATGAATTACGAGTAATGTCAAAAGTTTGACAATCCATCTGCACTTTTTAACAATTTTACTGGCTGTATTGTTGCTAACTTCTAAATAAATAGTATTACTATATGCATAACGTAAGTAATTAATAGATTTGTGCAATTGGAATACATGGCAGTCGATATGTAACAACACATAGATTAGCAATAAACTGCAATACCGATTTGAAGTGGTATGAACATATTATAGTTCCTTGCGGTATTGAAGTTATAAGAGTTACCAGTTTATCGAATGAGTTAGGAAAATCTGTGTTTATTGATGATATTGTTCCTGTATTTTTAAATAGATTTAGAGAGATGTTTCAATGTTGTTACACCAATTTCCCACTAGATGACCAAGAAAAGATTACAAATAATATTTGAAGTTAGCTTATTTCTTTTCTTTTTACATCTTTCATAGTTAACAATTTTTGTAGAACAATAATGGCGAAATTGAATTCATTTCAACAGAACATCTGCGCAGCCTTTGTCTTAACATCCTTCACAATTAACCATTTTTTTCGCACAATAATAGGGAAATTGAACTCCTTTTAGCAAGACGTCGTTCAAATCCTAAAGAAATCCATAAATAGTAAAACATTATCATTTTATGTTAATAACTTACAACACAACAACTATCTCCTATGCATGCCACAAAAGGATAACTAAATATGTAAATAGAAGCACAAAAACCTGCTATAAAAAATCCAACAAACCACATACACAAAAACCACAACAGGCCATTACAACAGTTCCCTATCTTTACGGAAAAATTAATTTGATGTAAGCAAAAATAAGTGATTTGTTTACATACAAATCTTAGATTGTTTTTAAACCTGCTATGTAACTTGATACATACTATAATTTAATGTTTTGCGAACGTGCAAATGTTATCGTATGTATGTTATTAGTATATTTTGTATTCATTTTGTCAGATTACATTTAAATAACGTGATACACTGAAAAAAAAAGTAGTAAATAAAACTACAATTGTACAAATTTTTACCACAAATTGTATTAAAAATACGACTAGTTACAAATTGTATCATTTTTTTCTAAACAATTGTAGTAACTTGGTTGTAGCTACATTTACAATAATTTGTGGCATATAGTACTAACGTGTATAGCGAGATTTTCGACAAATATAATAGTAAAGTGTACTACACAGTCATTGCAAAATTTACTAAAATAAAGACTAATGTGTTCCAAATCTTTACAGTAAAAAGTATAAGATTTTATACTAAAAATTACTATTTTAGAGATTAAATTTTGCGACAAAAAAGAGAAACAGTTACCATATACACATATCTTTTTCTATTATTATTGCCGTTATTTTTACTACAGGTTTTGCAGCATATTTTGCAACAATTAACAGACTTCTGCGCCTAATTAATGTAGTAAAAAGTAATATGTATATTCGTTGCAAAATACTACATTTTTTATGAATCACAATTTACTACTTTTTTTTGGAATGGAATTAGTGGTAAAATGAACCAGGTAAAATGAAACGCAAGAATTAATTATAACAGGATTGTTTCTTATATATTTTAAACAACATCTACAGTAATAATACAAGTAAATACAAAAAGAGCTTTTACTTACAAATTATGTTCCTTGTTCATAACAATTTTTAAAATTTTTTAACACTTATTACAAATCACAAACATTTTAAAAAACACATTCTTTAAAACATTGTCAAATACACAAATTACATTTTAAAAACATATTTTTTAAAAACATAAGGGAAAAATTTAATAAATTAAAATTTAGTTTTTTGATACAATCTTGTTTAGATCAGCTATTAAGCTATTTACCGAAACGTATTGTCTATCGTGTGTGGTTTTTAGTTTGTATACATAAAGCTGAAGAAACATCCACACACTATCAGCTTCTGTGGGGTACGTAGCATTCAATACATGATAGATTTTAAAACACAAATCCACCGCACTTAGAGGTGTTTCCACGTTATATCTAATGTTGTTTACACAAACATAACAAGAGTGTATTTCGGACAATTCGCCTACAATTACGGGAATGGGTTGTGCGGTTAAATTGTAGTTTCTGTATTTCTGTTCCCTTAATGATAACTGAGTTTCTAAATCCGTTATATCCTAAATGAAATAAAAACAATTGGTGTTGGCAAAAATAAAACATATTTTGAAAAATTTTACCTTAACGTGGAGAATGAAACCATTCTGGATTTCAACTTTTGAAGGGCGCCAATGATTGCTCCCTGACTTGCGTTTTAAATTCACGCAGCTAAACAGTAGTGGCAGAATAACCAAAGCAAATACTTCCTCTAAAACAAGAAAAGTGTTTAGTATGACTAGTGAGTAATCGGTATGTACCCATATAATTTTATTGTTATATTATGCATACCGTATTGAGTTCCTTTTTCATTATAATCAGTAATTATTTTATTCAAATATCCATCTTTCTTTGTCTTAGCTATTTCCAAAATGTGAGAATGCAATGATGGCCATTCGTTTATTAATAGGTCCTCTTTATCTTTGAAAAGATTATTAAAATCAATTTGTAGAAGAGTGTATCCAAATTTGTGTTTTAGGCACGGGTAGGTACTAAAATATTTAACAATGGTTTCAGGAAAGTGATTTATTCTGTAATTCGTGGTAGCTCGCCACTTTTCAGTAACTTTGGCAAAATCATTTGTATTATGTTTTAACCATTCTGTTTCATCAGGTTCGTCAATATCATCTATTAAAAAGAGTACTTACATTAATCTCCTGCAAGCAAAACAAACTTTCATAAATTTTACCGTATTCAAGGATATCGGTGCTTGTGTTACGGCCTGATGGCAGCAACCCTAATTTTTTATAATTTTTTCGCAAATACGTATAAGTGGACCACAATTTTCCACGAGCCGCTTTAGGTTTTCCATGAAAGTTTCTTGCATATGGCACATAATACAACTCATGTTCCTCGTGAATAAAAACGTCATTTATTTCCTTGGCTAGTTGAACAAACCTTGCTGACGAAATTCTGAAAGAACAAAATAAACAAATGCTAATCAGTCTTTTAATTTGGTACGTTTTAGGAGTTGCTTAGGGTTTGATTTGCCGCGAATGCAATAGTTTCGTTATTCTATATTATAATAGGCAACGGAAGTAAAAAGTGGTTACTCGTGCACTTACCTTTGACTGAAATTGTTTTTAAGCTCGTTTTTTATTATTAGTTCGCATAACTTCGATCGAAGAAATTGTTTATTTGATCCGTAGCTTGCAATTATGACGTTTCCCTCGGGAGTTGAATCTAACAGTTGTCTGACACTCTAAAATATCATTTATTTTTTTGAAATTGTACATAATAATAATGAACTCTTACGTTTATATAAGATGTATGTGGTGTATATGGTACAACACCAAGTGCGTTTTTTTGGGAATCTTCTGTTAACGGTAGTGAATTATCTGAAAAATAAAATGTATTGAAATTATTATGGAGGATACTTACAAATTTGGTTCCTTTGTTTATAACAATACAAAGGAACCAAATTTGTAAGTAAACATACATTTTACATAACAAGGGCAAAAATGTAAATAAATTAAATAAATTATTATGGAGGAAATATTTCAAAAAGTGTTTACCAAAGGACGGTGCCTCTCCCCATATTGATAAATCCAAGGAAGAACTGGTGCTGGCCTCACTTACGGATCTGGTACAATCCAGTGGAGAAGGAATCTAAAAGATAACAATTTTTATAAATATCTAACTAATTGGGTTAAAAATTTTCACTATTGAATTTTAACAAAAAATAATTAATTGATAATTTCTGTACCAGAGAAGCAGAACGATGTATGTCCAAAAGTGACGATGTTCAGGAAATTTAAATTAATGGCTTGATATCTTTTGTGTTGCCTTAAAGTAATGCTTGGAGAGACATCATAATGCAACACAAATTCTAAGTTCGAACATATTTCCCGCTGTAATGTGTAGATGGGACATATTTTAATCAATATACATCAAATTTTCATGATTGGAAAAAGTGGACATACATCATTCTGCTTCTCTGGTACAGATTTTATAAATTAATTCTGAACAAAACTATTTTTACTTGATGCTCAATTTTTAATTTCTCTAATTTTTGGCCAAACAGTTTCCGCGTGCTCAAAATTGGAATTAATTCCTTGAGATCTTCTCGATCAAGATTGAGTAAGGTCTGTTTATCGACTTCGTTTACTGTAAAACAAATTTCATAATTAATAGTTACTGTCAAATAAAACGCGGTAAAACAATAGAGGTATGTTGCAACGATGGACTTTATGAATACTTTATTAATGAATAGTAAAAACTGTTTCGATAGTACTTACCGTCAAAGCTCACCCTCAACCGGTCTAACAAGCCCCAGCTTTCTAAGGTTGTCTTAACGAAGTCATCCATACCTAACTCACACAAAATCACAACGCAAAACTAATAATTATTAATAAACTTATCGCACTTATAGTCAGTAAGTTAAGACTTTATTAATTTCACTTTACTAACTAATTATAATTAAAAAGATTGATACAAAATTATGCGTATTAAAAAGAAGTTGTTCGTAAGCTCTCGAAAGAATGAATGACCGTTTTTAATCAGTTTGTTTATATTGCGAGGTTGTTTATCACCGGCTCCACCGACCAGCCACAACATCCTCCTTCACGCATATCGACTACACACTGTTTCGGATGTATAATATAAATAAATAAATGCAAAATCAGCAGAAATTCACAACTCTTATCTGTAAACCGCAATATGATCAATATTGATTAAAGCCCAATTTTCCGTGGCATTAACCTATTAACTCCAATGACGGTAGCGTTCTAGTGTTAAAGGCGTATTTTGTGTGACTTAATACTGTTTGGGTCAGAAGTCCAAATATACGTTATACACGGCTTGTAAAACAGACAATGAGAGCAAAATCTCAAAAAATAATTTTGTTACGATATTTTTCCCTGGTATCCTATTTCCTAGCGGGGTGCGATCAGTGTAAATTATTTTATTGTCGGCAATTTTTCGGCAACGGGCCGCGTCCGCAAATCTGTTCCTTCCCTCTCGATCACTTTCAATAAAATACATTCGGCAAGCACGTGCCAACAATTATGAATTTGTATTGGCCAGAAATTTTCGAAAAATATGCAACAATTGTAGTGACGTTAATCCATTTATTTTATAGTAAAACTCACTCAAAATATAATGTAAGTTGCAACAATCTTATAGCAAATATTAAAACAAAAGTAATACCATAATTGTTTTGAAAAAGTAATACACTTTGTAGATAAGATTGCTACAAAGTTTTCACTACAAATGCTTTAAAAATTGTATTACAATTTTAAGTAACAAATGCTCTCTTTGTAGCAAAAATTGTTACAAAATATGTGCTACATTATTGTAGTAATTTGTAACATACGATTTTTTTCAGTGTATTTCAATTTAATGGTATATTTATAAGAAATCATTCATTTATAGGGGTCATAAATGCACGATTTCCTATTCATTAAATCGACCCGTAAATCAACGATCACCGGAAAAGTAATTAAAAGTATTATAAAATAATGTAAGGGTTTTAGTGTAATAGGTGTGTTCCTTAGTCTAACAAATTTGGGTGAGACGGCACAGTAAGGCTTAGGTGTTACAGTGAAAAATTGCCGTTTACCATAAAATTAACGTACGAATGGATTTGAGCTTGTTGTAAGTCTTACAATTTTTGAATTTATACAATGTGAGTACATAATTTAATGAAAATTAAAAAACTTATAAATATGCCATCTCACAATCAAACATTATTTCTGAATACCTAATCCATGATAAGTAAAATGTTACTTTTCTTCATCCAAAATATTGTATCTTGTTATACATATCTATTAATATTTTTACTAAACTTATTCTTATAAATAAAACTTTTGAAAAGAACTGGTAAAATAATTCAATAAGCAATAGATTTACCTACATTTCGTAATAAACAAAGCACATGCAAGAAGTTCATATCAAAGAATACAGTTAAGGATCTACTGTAATATATTATTCACTTTCATCACCTTAAATTCTTTTAAATCTTCAGAAGCAGTTGTTTACTCTACACGCAGATCATAATTAATGGTATTTTTCAACAAGATCATGCAACACCATATAACACATTAATCACACAAAAGCCTCATTAATAATGCAGAAGTGCCACCGTTAGTTTGGTCTGTCAGACTATCAGATTTATCCTTCATTGCAGCTCATCAACTACATTTTTACACCACATTGGCATACAATTTTAAATGTTTTCTTTCATGATTGCTACATTTTTAAAAACTTAAAAATAAGTCCCACCGGTCACTAACGCCACGGCGATGGTCATTATTAAGTTGCCACGTTGGTAAAAATACGTTTTAAAAAAAGTAGTTATTCAAAGGCCTTAGGTGTTACATGCGGTTATTTAACGTATAATTTGTGGTAAGGAAGACAGCTTTTTAAAATGTAATATTTTATATCCTTTTAATTATATGGTTTTGTGAGTGTTAAAAATTCTCTCGGACATAAATCATTCTTACACTAATTGATAACAAGTAGGACGGGAATGGGTTTCGTTAATCGGTACGTATTAAGTTCATTTATTTAAAGAATTTTTTGTTAGCTGTTTTTACCTCTTGGTAATTAATAACCTTTTCCTTATTGGGTATTAAACCCATCATGTTTTTAAACGTGTCTTGCAGAATAAATATAATTAAAATGATTAGTTGAAACTATGTGCGGTGCATATGTGCGCTTGTTAGAAAATTTCATTCTATTTTTTCCTGCTCGTTTATCGGAATTAAATGAAAAGTTCTTCGGAGAGTTTTATATTTCGCTTTTGTTTGCAATTAGTTTAGGATTTTTTAAATTCTTTGCTTTATTAGATAAACGATGGAACAATTATTGTTTATTATTTGTATAGGTAAGGCAACAGAACTGTCGCCTATTAGGAAGCTAATTAACGGTAACAATAATTACTATAAAGCAATTATTGAAGGTTTTAGTTATGTCTTTAAAACAAATTATTATAATCTTAGTTTATATGCTGTACAATAGACTTTTTCAAATATAAAAATAAGTACAAATAAGTAAAAAATAAGTACACACTACATATTTATGTTTTACAGGCAAACCTGTGTAAAACAGAACTGCTTGAGACCGGCTTTTACGACGATGCGCAAATAGGTACAGAGACAAATTCCGTCATAGACAACATTCCGACTTATCCAGTTTCTGCCTTATTTGGGTATTATAAAAAAGTCAATTTTGGTAGAAGCTGGCTTCCAGAAAAAGAATGACGTATTTATTTTTTGAATAATCGCTTTCAATAATGTTTTATAAATATTTCAATATAATATCTTTCAGTTAATTTCTTTAAAATTAATTTTTATTTGTAAAATTTAACTATTTTCAAAGAACAATTAATGAATACTTACTAGGTTTTTTAAAATTTGATTAAAAAGATTAACCTTTTGTTTATAGAGGGTTCTCCAACGTTAATTGTGACCCCTCAAAGAAACCTCAATTTTGAAAACTAATTATTTTAAGTTTTTATCATATGGCGTTGCGACGTTCGTTTATATAATTATTCAAGGACTTCTTGAGCTTTTCTTTTCGTAAATCTTTTAATTATAATTATTTAATGTGAAAATATCAAAACCTTATCAGATAGGCAGGCTTTGAAATTTCAGATTTACAAAAAATTACCGAAATACCGGCTACTGTTTGCTTTAAATAACTAAACACAACTAATATGAACACCGCGTAATGTGAAAGTACTGGTAGAATGTTTAACCTAACCCCCTTATTCAGAAATACTGAAAAATCATTATGGGTAGGAAGCGTTTATTTTTAGTCCAGACTTGATAACCCCAGGTTACAGTGGGTTCTGATTTACAACCTCCCATATACATCATTCTGTCAGTATTTGTAGCCGTATAAATTTAACAATCTGAGCTATTTAAAATTGTAAATCTTTGTTAGAAGTTTTGATGATTTTATTCTTAATCGATTTTTAGGCTAAAGCGCGTTTAGAAATTTTATACAAAAACATATTTGTAACTTGCATGATGAAATTAAACGCTATAGGTAAATTCCACAAATAAATTCAGACTTGATTTTTAATTATATTTTTTTGTTTTTTATGGCGTTTGGTTTATCATTAAAAAAAACTAATACCATGAAATAGACAAAATTTGAAGATAATAATTTAATATTTGAGACCAATTTTGCAGATGAACATTAACTTTTGAGGACCCTGTTATGTTGTATCTACTTACAATGTTCTTTAGTTTAAAATTTTAAAATTTGAAATCAAATATATGTAGTTTAGGTGATTCTTGCTAGTGCAACCAATGTATTAATTTAAGAATTTAAATGAATTACATGTTGAGACATTCCAATGTCGTTTCTTCTATAATTTATTACGAAACAAAACTATATTTCAAAACTTTGAAATTTCTTGTTTCTTATTATAAGTTTTGACCGCCTAAAAGCTCTTATCTACTTAATTATTAATAGAATTATATTTCTAATTATTTAGAGAGAATCACCATCAAAGTTATATATGAATTATTTTTACCCATTTAAGAAATTATTATCGTACCCATATTATGCATTGTAAATATTCAAAAATGTGCAACGGTACCAATTTATCGCATGAAAAATCAGTAGAGAAAGAAATATTTCACAAGCTCAGGCCTACAAAACAATTCATGAATTGTTGTTTGCAAGTGAGATGCGCAATATAACTGAATGACATGGGAACTGCAAAGTTATTGAAGGAATGTATGTGAAAATCGTGAATTAATATTTATGTTTTTATTTTGCACAATTAATAGTTTTTTCTTAAACAAATACATTTTTCAATAGCACGATATGTCATTTTGTTTGGGAAAACTATTGCATTCTCTTTTAACGTTCTTTGTATCTTTTATGTTTTATGTTGAAAACCAATTTGGCTTTTTTCACGATTTTTTACTTTGTAATTGGAATATTTTACTGTTACGTTTTCAATCTCGTTTTTAATCAAATCTAAATAATGATGTTTTTATAAACATAGGTAATAAACGTTAATAAAATGCCTGGCTGATTTCACTTAACAAATAGGATCGTAATTTATCAGCTGGTTAATTCCTTGGAGAGGAGAGGACGTTAATAAGTGGTCTCAATCAATTTTGAGCGCAAATTTAATTTAATTTAAAAAAACAAAAGGAATCTTTAGTGAAATTAAATATAATTAAATACTACATATGTCTCGTTATACGAGAAAAGGCACCTGCGTAAAACCATCATTACTGTCAAACTACCACTAATTGGCATGTGTCAGACGCCTCTTTTCCGACAGTGTCCTCGAAAAATCAAATTTACAAACGACCCGATTTACATAAACGGAAAATTAATCGAAACAGCCAAATTAGCTTGTTCTGAAATAGAAATGATCCTATTCAACAAGAGATATTTAGTTAAGATTACGTTTTCTCGGAATTTGGTGTGACACAAGAAATCCTCTAAACGCGAACGACCAGTTTTTTTGCGGAATTAATTTCTTGAGGTCATAAAAGTGATTTATGGAATCACTTGTATGTTAAACGTAACTATAATGCTAATTATTGTTTCGATTTTTTTTTGGGGACTGTTTGACATGTGTATACATAGCACCGCCCTATGAAAACCGGACGTGTTCGTAGCCATTACAGTACACGCACTTAGTTCCAGTACGTTAGTACTTGTTACATGCGATGTTGATAATATCTGATTGTAAGAATGACAATTGGGTCGGGCGAAAAAAATGGGGTGGCCCTTGTACGATGATGGTCGTCGCCTTCAGGGTTGAGTGTGTTGGTGGTCCTTTTGTGCAATTTATTAAAAGAAGAAGGATACGACCTATCTATAAAATTTTATGTTCTGGTATTTTACTTTCGTTAAAATAACTTTAGTTCCATTTTGGTTAAAATAGCGAAAGGTTGACTTAGACGTTTATACGGTTATAATGAGTGTCCTAAAATATTTGTGGCACAATAAAGTTTAATTTATTATTTATTTTGGTTGCTTTCAGAAAACGTTTCATGGAACTTGTTTTATTAAAAGTTATTAATTTTAGACAATTTGGCAATTGAACAGTGGTTTTATATCTTATCAAATTAATGTTTATTTTAGTAGATGTCCTTAAATTAGTCAATTTTTTATTTTAAAAAACAAACTTATTTATTATCTGCTTTAATTAACTCATTACAATTAATTACTGACTTATTTTAATGTTAAGTTTGGTGTACCTACCTGTGCATAAGATAGATGAAATAAAATGGTTCACTAAAAAATGATTTTTTATTTTAAAATATGACACAAATCTAATTTTGAGACGATCATACTAGCAAAATATTCATATTCTAACGCTGCACTAGTTCAGAAAGTTCATAATATCGTCCGCTTAGTTTCATACCAGACCGCCCATGTTTGGAATTATCTCGAGTAACCCATACATTTTCAAAACCCTTTACTACATTATGTGCCACAAATTGTTGATGTTTGAAGGGAGGGCTTATGATAAAGAGATATTTTTAAAAATTAATAAATTTGAAAATCGTGTAAAGTTTGCATACTCATCTGCGTTTTGTCCGACTCGTTTCCACCAGATTCACCCCTCGCAGGATAAGTATCACTTTTGGAACTTGTAACTTGTATTATATGTGCTATAATCATTTAGATAACAGGTAAATAAATAATATAATTAGTAGTCTTTCCCTGAAAATATTAACATGTTGAGCATTTAATACATAGATAATACTTATGTTCAGTTGCTTGTCCTTATTCAGAATTGGTAAAAGTAGTCGAATTTTCAAAGTACCAGGTTGCAAAGTTGTTGACATTTTAATTTTTTGATAGTAATTAAATTTTCTGTGGTGCTTTGTGTAATAGAGCAATATGATCGATCCCTAATTATTTTAGTCTTATCGCTCAAGAAAAAAAAAATTATTCAATATTTATACAGTAATACCCCGGTTTACGAGATTAATGCGTGGCAAAAAAACTACTTTAAGCGAATCAAACGTAAAACGGGGTCAATTATGTTTTTAAATTTTCATTTAAAGTATTTTAAATAAAAAAGAATGCAAATACCATAAGGTTAAAAACAGTATTTAACAGTGGAAATACTGTTTTAATTTTGTATTATGAAGAAAATTACCGCGTAGTGCACTGCATGGTGCGCCTGCGCGGTAATTGATTTTAAAAAAGCGTTATAGCGAATCAACGTAAACCGGGGTATTAGTGTAGGTGCAAAGAACTTTCCTTTATAAAGTAGCTTTCTTGGTAAACTTATTTATCAGAAATATTTATCAATAAATTGTTCATCATCTTATTACACGTTTCAAGCCCGTACGATACCTAAATCTAAGCCAGATAGATTTACAGGAATCCTTCGGAATCGTTAAATACTTGCAATAACGTTTTGTGTAAAAATTTAACTTGATCGAACAGTGTTAGAATAAAAATAGTGACTAAACATTTCCGTTACTTACAATTACTCTATTGAAAATAGATTCTGTGATAAAAAATTAGCATTCAATTAAATCCCGAACTAAGTTAAGCAACAACGCCACGTAAAACCAGATTAAAACAGTTCAGACAAATCAAACCAGAATCGTTGAGACCACCAAAACAAGTGTTACAATTAGGTAACTTTTTGCGACGAATGAAAAATGAAACACATCAAATCAACATTTAAAATTATAATTAACGAACAAATAAAACTTAACACAGCTTAACAGCCATACACGATTTCTTTTCGATTTTTATAAATTTAAAAGAAATCGTGGCTTGAGGGATACAAGCCTCATTTTCCAGTATCTTCAAACTTTTAGATCCAGATAAGATTCCTGTCTTTGATACAATGTAACCATCATTAACGTTAATTTATGATCAGAAAATAACATACCTAATTGAGTGTGAAACAGTTCTAGTTATACCGGTAAATCAATAATTAAGGCATCCGTTTTCTTTAATTTTCGAATTCGATTAAAATCTTGCTCATGCCAGCAACATATGCTTCCGGCATGAACGCCATTCAACAATTTCCCCGCATTAAGCATTAAAAGTGTTTGTTAGAATCCCTTCTCGAAGTGTAAGTTAAAATGTGACCGAAAACATGTCTGATGATGATATACATATCAAAACGCGTTTTCTCTATGATTAACGACGACACAGACAGTTCGTTAGTACGCAATTACCCCTATTCAAACAGATAATCAAAGACTAAACGTGTTGAAGCTGTCTTAACCTGTCCACCCGTGATTATCATCTTTACCTGGTTCATTGGGTCTATTCAGTAGTCGTGACGGTGCGTTTTTTGTGTGAGCGTATTAGAGAAAATTTTCTCATAAAATTCCTGAATTAACCGTTGTAATTTTTTACGCATTAAATATTTTTTCTTATTGTTAATTTTGCGCGATTTAGATTAAATACCGGGACACATTAGCGCGCTCGCAACTAAAATTAAGTGAAATGTACGATGACTCAGAAAGATTTCTTTATGTTACATGAGTTCTAATGATAAAAACTAGTTGTGAAGGATCATTAGTTCTTTATATTAAGTATTGCTGGTCGCGTCAAAGTGATTAATTACTTACAACTTAATTAATAAAACTGTCAGTGTGGGGCTACAAAGTGTACATTGTTCAGAATTATTTCGCTATATTTTATTCGGATTGCTTTTTTGTGGAAATATAACATGCAAACGCATATAAGGACGCATTGTAACTCTAATTGAATAACGTGCATTAATACTTTCTTCATTAGCGCTTGTAGTTGATGTGAGTGCTTAATTAGTCAATTTTTTAATTGCTAGGATGATTGAAAGTGCGTTGAAAGTTGATTGCAGTTGGATTTGCAACGGAGCGTTATTATGTAAAGCATTGAGCATCCATTTTATCAGTTTAGTTTATCTACAATCAAAGGCTTATCTACATAAAAAAATATTCCGATTCTAAAATGTTTATTATTATTAAATATTAACAATAATTGTTCAAAAATTGTTGTTTAAAAATTTAAGTTATTGAAATTTTTAAAATTTTCTAACAACAAAAAAGCAAACTTTCTCCAACATATCGCCAAATTGAATTAATAAATTCTAACGTTGCATTAAAAATATCTGTGACTATTCAATTCACAAAATCATTTTTCAAATATTATCCAATAAAATAGCAGATATTTACTTTCGTATCCTAACAACAGAAAATTCCAGCGAATATTTCATTAGTGAAAATATAACTGGATATTCCACTAGTGGTTGCAGTGAATATTTTAAAGTAACTTGATTATTATTTTTATTTAAGAAAATTATTACTTTGTTACAAAATTAACTGAACAATTTGAAAAATGAACATTGTTGCAATTCTGAAAAATTCTTCCTTTGAACGAATGTTCAACATCACAAATTTTACCCTCCCTGCTGTTGGGCAATTCAGTCGCCACCGTTGTCGACGTAGTAGTTCTCATTTTTTCAACAATTGTCCTGTGATGTTCGTTGTCCATTTGTAAATATGACTTGATTGAATTAATATTATTGTGACCTGTGATTTTTATTAACTGATGCTCGCCAACACCTGCTTTGGCCAATGACGATACGCTAGTGGATCTAATTGAATGATTGGATATTTTTCTTTTTTTAGTTTCCAATCCTATTTTTTCTGCTGATGTTTTCACCCATTTTCCAATTTCGTTTACACCCACAGGGGAATTCTTGTACCAATAATTTTTTCCATTAGAATTCCAAAATGGGTTAGGCGTTAAAAACATCCTCTCGGTCTTGACATTGCTGCCTCTCTTCGACAACAGCTTATGGTACAGTCTATAATTATCCGACATTTATAAATCAATTAAAAAAGGAAGAAACCATGGACTTACCTTATAGGATAAATTTCCGCATTTTCATTGGTTATCAACCATTTACTTTCAGTTAAACGTTTTGCACCGCCTTGAGCAATTTTGGAAAAAATAGAATTATATTCTACACGCCCTGTAGGAAGACCCTCATTGTTAATTTCTTCCTTAAAGAAGTAAGTTTGACATTGAGCCCCTTCTCCACCTCGCCAAGCTAATTCATAGGAGACAATGAAAAAAAATTTCTTTTGAAGTCCATCGGGGCTATCTTCGTCGAAAACTTCAACAATTTTTTGATATTCTTTTTCAGACAGAGCTACTGCGCTGCTGGTTCTTTTTTCTGGAAGCGCCTGTAATTTTCGTCTAGTAGCATCTCTAGCCTCTCTCGATGTTTTGAATACAGCTTCACTAAATGGGTTAATCTCAATATTCCACTTATTGAAATACATTTCTTGGACCATTTTCGCAGTACTGTTCCATAAATGCTTGACCACACCTTCCTTATATTCCGACCCATCTCTCTTCCTCATATTAACGGCCCAACTCTTCAGAATAATATTTAATTCTGCAGATGTGACAGATGGTGTCAAAGAGTAGTCTTTTTCTTCCAAAAACTGAGAGAACTGACGCCATACCGACTCTCGTGACTTCCGTGTATTTTCCGGCACGTTTCTTCCAATATCTACATTAATTTCTGCATCAGATCTCTCTCCAAATCTTTTGCACACACTTTCCATTACTGTCAGAAAATATTCAAATAACAACTTTTTTTTACCGGTTGCTATGGAAATGAAATCATGTGTAACTCAAATTTTCGAACTAGATTTTGAAATATTTCATTTTAATCATTGATTTGGTGAATTGAATAGTCTGTTGAATACAATTCGTTGTCAAAGATTGTACAATATTTTTATTCATGGTCATTATACGCTTCCGAACACCATTCGTGCTGCGCACTCATGGTGTTCATAAAGCGAATGACCATTCATAAAAATATTCGACAATCTTTGACTACTCGTTGTATTATAACTGATTATTTTTTAATGATTTCATTCACCAATCTTTTAGCAGTATTTGGGCACACGTGTTTAATTCTGTCCAATCACAACATTATTATAGTGAGAATTTTCTACTGTACATTATTCCCGCGAGCATAATTTCTAGTATTTTGTTTACATATGTTACTTGACAGCACATTTTCTAGTTTTGACATCTGTCGCCAGTTTGATTTTAGTTTATAATGAATTAAACTGTATTTTTATGCTGTATTTTTTATTTAAACGTTAAAAAATAATCTTCCGAATACCACTCGAGAGTGCGAATTAATTAGAAAATAATTCTCCAGTTATTTTTTCAAACTTGTTGCCATTTGGGAATAGCCACTCGAGCCCTACGGGCTCTCGTGTCTATTCCCTGGCAACAAGTTTTCGAAAATCTGTCGAATTATTTTCAATTTATTCCCACTCTCTTGTGATATTACTTATGATATAATTATGATGCACCCTGATAAGACCTCTCGATGATACAACTGTAGTTCAACATTAATATACAAGGTGTAAACGAAATAAGTACATTAATTTTTACCAGTAGTAGAACTCGTCGAGATAAGCCCTTTTTTATGTACCATTTTTTCGAAATCGCATTTTTTAAAATCATTTTTCCCCCCCACAAATTAACGAGCCTTCTATGAAATGCTCCAACAAAGAAAAATAATGACTTTTTATTATTGAAAATTAATTTGTCACTTCTGTCAAGTGAAATCTGAAAAAATGTCTAGATTTACCAATAACGAATTTACTGATATTGTGTTAACCTATGGTGAGAGCCAAGGGAATGCAGCCTTCGCTCGTAGAATTTACATGGACCGATTTCCGAACCGTCGTCTTCCGAATGTTCGCATATTTGTAAATGTGGTGTAGCATCTTCGAGATCACGGATCTTTTCAGCCTGCAGCTTACGATCGTGGTCGGCAGCGTCCAGCTCAAGTTGCAAACATTGAGGAGGCCATTCTGAACAGTGTCGAGGTTCGACCTGGGCTCAGCACAAGAAGGCTAGCACTGCCACATGGAGTATCGCATGCTACAATTTGGAAAATACTAAAAGAACAGCAATTGTATCCTTATCATGTTCAAAAAGTGCTCGTTGAATAGGACGAAGCGGTCCTGTAGCCTGGCCTGTCCGATCGCCGGACTTGAACCCTTGCGACTTCTTTTTGTGGGGGTACATGAAGGATTTAGTATACCCTGTATCAATTGATAACATCGAAATGTTGCAAGAACGGGTGGAACTTGCTGCTGCAATTATTCGTAACAACAGTACCATGTTACAAAGGATAGAAGAATCACTTCGTCGGCGTCTTCAAGCATGTGTACAAAACAACGGTGGACACTTTGAACAATTTTTATTATCGTTTTTCTTTATTTTCGTTAGCGCAATTCTCGCGTCAATGTTTAAAAATAAATTTGAAATAAAACTTTTTTTGGTGTTTATTGGTTTATTGTTTAAAATCGACAATAATAGTCGCAACTAATGGTAACCGTTTCATAAGGTAATCTTGTTGATTAGGTAACTTTGCTTCCAGTGGCGTGTAAGAAAATTGTGTAAGATTTTAAAATAATTTTAACTCAAAAACAAAAACGTTTTCAAAAAAAAGTTGTTAGGAAAAGTTGTTGGTCTTGAAGAGTTCTATTACCAGTTAAAATTAATGTACTTATTTCGTTTACACCTTGTATAATAACTATTAGAAAACCTCAGCCCTAGAACGGGCTGATAGTATTTATTGTGTATTTATGCATTTTATTTATCTATTTTATTTATTATTTATCTACCATTTTATTTATATACATTTGCATTGCAATATAAGTAATGTATTTTGCTTTACTTACCTTTAAGCTCCGTAAATTGACGATATAAAAGATATAATTAGTCAACTCAGCTTCGTCGCCTACTCTGATACGTTCAAAAAAATTTGCGAAATAAACCACCATCGGGAATTATATTTAGAGATATCTACATTACTTTAAAAACAAATTATAAATCCATGATAGCCTTTAATAATCTTCGTTAAATAATAAAAAACTTGCATATGTGGAAAGAAATTACATATTTATTACAATAAATGCCCACCATCTACGTCACAACGCTCAACAATTCTACAAAACATTATTTCTCAAGTTGAAAAGTCAACCCTAGACTACATCAAGTAATTACAACATACGTTAACGTTGACATATCGAAACACTGCTCTTCTTAACCACAAGTTTTTTTGAACACATGTAGTAACAAATATTAGTACCTACTACAGTCGAACTTCCCTATAACGGAGTGCCACGGTGATCTTAAGAAAATTCGTTACATATAAAATTCATTATGTAGAAGTTTGTGTTGGTATTAAAATAATTACAAAATTTCTGACAGCATTATGTATTCTCTGAATTTAACAGGCTGCTTCATTAATGTTAGAACTTTAACGAAAAATTGTTTTTTTGAAGATACCCTACCTCCTTTTATGTTTATCCAACCAGCTTGTATCTACTTTTGGTGTATTTTCACATTTAAAAGTTTTTCATACTTACATTCTATTCTTAGAAATTATAACACTTACTTATAAACTTACAAGATATAGTTGATTCGCCACTAAAATACAAAAATAACCTGTTGTTATAAGAATGTCTTATAAAAATGTTAAACACAAAGGTAAAAAACGTTTACTTTGCTCTAAGAGGTATAAAATGCATAAGAATCATGTTAAAGGGAAGACTCTTCAAGAAAATTTATTATAGGGAAGTTTGACTGTATTTCTGATTAATTATTTGATGAGAAAAAAATTAACAATTCTGTAAAACAAGATAATTATAGAGAAATGTTACTAAGGTTACTAATAAGCAGTTTGTGAATAAATACAACCTTCCCGAAAATAATTCTTGCAGATAAAGTGAATTATCTCGCAATATTATAGATATCAAGGGGCCTTTATATCCAATTAAATTAAAATAACATACGAAAATTAACAAGTTTGGCAAAAGTGATTGGTTATATTACTTTTGTTGAGAAAAATTGCACCAATCACTTTTGCCAAGCTTATTAATTTCTTTACGTTAATTTAATTTAATTGGATGTAAACGCCCCTTTATCCGTGCGGCTGATGTATCCTATAAAGTCCGATGTTGCCTGTTTATATTAAAGTATCTTAATCAACTTCCTCAAGAAATACAAAAGCAAGGCAACCTTATCAGGTTGCTTCTAATAATTATTATTATAAAAGTACTATAATTAATAAAGTCCGATAACAAATCGGCATCGAAAGAGAACGTTAACATTTGCCCAATATTTTGTATACCAAAAAGAAGAATTTCCACAATAATTATTATATTATATTATTAATTGTTTTTAAAAATCGATACATTTAAATTTACGAATTATTCTAAAATCGGTGGTTCACAAAATATGTTTAGGTGATTTACAGGCATTTTTAGACTAATTGAAACAATCAGATTTCCAGATGTTGACTAAGAAGCAATCCACTCAGCACGCAAATTACTTATTTAATGCACCATATGTATTGTTACAGTTGTAATTTGGATATCAATTCAGGATACATAACTTACTCCTTTTTTGCTCAATGCCATATTTCTTCACATTTCTATTATAAACCTTGTACTAAAATCATTCATCACATCTTTTGAATACTAAAATGCGCTAATTTTCTTAAGGTGAATTAACTTTGAGAAAAAGCCGACAACTATTTTAATATTAGAACGATGACAACCTTTGCATTTTTTCGGTGTTGGGAGAAATGAAACCAATTTGAGTTCATTTTTATCCTGATGATTGATACTCGTGAACTGCCAAAGGACGCACACACCCTATATGGATATCATTTATTAATTAGCAATCAAATAAGAAGATGAGGAAAATTAATTAAACTAATATGACATCTTTAGCCAAATAAGTACTTTATTTTAAAAGTTACAATGTGGTTTTTCATTTACTACATTTTATTTCCAAACTGAATTTTTTCACAAAAAGGACTTACCCATTTCGAGTCGTACATAAAGATGTAATTCACACTTCACAAGTCAACACCCAAATACCTACCACAACAAAAATAATTTCACACCCTGACAGGTATCGGTTACATATGTAGGAATAAAAAGAAAACATTACAAAACCTACAAAAAAATAATCTTTTGTAACATAATCCCAGTTGTTGCAATTATGTACAAAAGAAAACTTATCCGACCCATTCTGTCATCTGGGCTCGTCCGACTGGAAACATCCGAGGGTGACTAATGTATTAAATTCGGCCGATTCTATTTGCAAAAACACTCAGAAAGAAGAAAAATTGAGCGCACTTGAAAACTGTGACCCTGCCGAGCCGATTGAACTAAACGGATAGCCTATAGACCGCTGTCCGGTTACCGGTCGCTTCCAACTTCGAGAATGTTAATCACACCTAAAAACGTTTTAAATCACTCGACATCTATCCAGAGGCCGCTTTTGGAATGCCCCGTCGTCACGGCGAGCGTTCTACCCAATTAACCAAATTTTTCGAACACCTAATAATTGCAGCGGTGCATAGATCATAGCTCCAAATGACGTTGTCGGAACAGAGAGGTATATCGGTGTGTAAATACATCCCATTATCCACCAATTTCAGCCATTAAATCATTCGGAATAATTGCTTTACGTGTCGGTTCACTATCGAAATGCACTGATAGTGCATTAGATTTGTCCGATGCAGAATGCAACCGAACGGCGCTCGGCTATGATTGTGGGCTTGTGTTTGAATTGAACCTGTCTACTAGTGATTCATCATTGCATACTAATTCTAGGTTCTTCATTTGACAGCTACAATGTTAATTTATAGGGGAAATTATGTGTTACATGTAAAAAACGAACACCGTTTGGCGCTTTTTGCTCTTGGGTGTGGATCAGGCAAAACAACTTTTTATATCGAACTTTTTAGATGATTAGTTTGTAGATGAGGGAATATTATTTATCCCTTGGGTTCGTAAAATAGGTACCTATTTATATTTAGAAAAAAATGATTTAAATCATAATTAAAAGATTTCATTCAAACACCATTATGAAACATTATATTAAAAGGAATTAATTTTAAAGGCAAATTTTTCACATCTTTCCTCAAATCACTTTTAATTAAATTTTGTAACTATAGAGTAATCTGTTTAGCAAAAGCTGTTAAATTTGTAGCAAATCTTAAATATATTGTAACCATAATTTTGATATCCTGGCTATATAAACCGTTTTCTTATTTACTCCGATCTTTCAGGGGTCGGTACTCAAGTGAGACGCCTCGTATATTAACTTGAATGAAAGATGTGCAAGTGACGTTCGACACCACACTGCAACTAAATCAACTGTTGTGGTTTACGGTAATTAAAGCACACCAATAAGCACATCAATCTTCACTCTCCTGTACCAGCTGCTACTTAATCATTGTTATTAACTCCCTCAAATGTGTTGACCACAAAAATTTATGTAAAACGAACTAACCACCAGTTATTACATACTGTTTGCTTTCTGTAATGAAACTTACCCCCGCAGAAAAAAGAGAAGGAATATAAACGCGCGGCATAATTAATGGACACTTGAGAAAAGAAAATATTTTATAATTTCTACCATATCTAGAAAATTTATGTGTATAACGTTTACAAATTATACTGATAACGCATTAATTTAAATTGGCAATTAAAACGAGAACTGTACATTCCGCTGAATTTTTAAATTCAAACGAGAAAAAATATTCCAGGCATTCTTTATTTTTGATAAAATCCAATTAGGAAATGAATTTCTTACAATTAAAATTATGAGAAATCTCATAATTACAATTCCTTTTTAAGGTCGCGTTAATTTAATGCTCGGAGCTGTTTACACTCGAACTAACACATCAAAAAATTGACATGCAAGTCAAAAAGGCACCGCCTGGCATCATCATGCTCAAAGTAACACTCTGATTGCGACTATGATTGACAGATGCACACAAGCCAACGCAATACTCTGAATACGGGGGTAGTGACATTATAAGGGTAAAAACGATGACAGTGTGGCCTTTGGGAAAATATGTCAATCACTTTATTTTGCGTACTACTGCTTATTTATAAGCATCTGTCGACCTTTCCGATGCATGAGATACATCTTTTCATTACGATTGATGGTCATTTTCTACCGATTTATCAACCATACCCTTACATTTCGTTAATTAAAAACTTAACACAAACAAAATTTGATAGAAATAAGTTGTAATAATTATATTACTTGTACAGGGTGTCCCATCACTTGTGGCCTCGCCCAAAATTGAGGTTTAATTGAAAGTTATTTATTTGAAATTTGGTGCACGCATGACTCTGGTATAAGGCTAGAAATTTCCAGTTTCAAATGTTAATTGCCGGCGTTAGTTACGAGAAGAAAAATAAAAACTGATATTTTATAAAAATAATATCCCCCAATTTCGTCAAATTTCACTTTTCTTGATTAGTATGTTTGAGACAAAGATATCGAAAGTAAAAAAATGCAAAAGCTGTCTAAAATTTCCTTATATTGGAATCTTAAGAGTAAAAGCAATGATTTATAACTCTAAACAGTCGTTAGTATCTACCCGCAATTTTACAAGTAATTTTGATCCACTTAGTACAAAATTTCTCTTACAATATTAGTTACACAGATCTTCATCACGTGAGTTAACTCAAGTAAGACCCACTAATTAAATTATAGTAAGGGTTTTTTTGTGTTCGCTGTGATCAGGGTTCGATTTAACAATTAAATAAAACATACCAAAGAAATGGACACCACATTCGGTACCTTTTGAGAACTCATATCTTATCAGTTGGTTGCATAATGGAAGGGCTGTGCTAATGGCTTTAATTGAGCTTAATACGACCCTGGATTTGATGCAATATTTGTTTGTGACTGATGGTATGCGGAATTTAGAACGATTTTAATGCACCAAACTAAAGCATCTTATTATATATTTTTAAGATATTCTTAAACTTCCAGGTCGTATTCCTCGAAGTCATAAGGATGAGAATAGTTTTAAAAGCTTGCAACCGTACATTGCAACTTTTTCTTCCTTAGTACCTACTACTCCTATAATATCAATTTTTTCGGATGGGTTTTATGACATGAACACATTGTGTCTACGAAGAATAGTGTCATTACGCAGGGGTTGCCATTTCTGTAGTGACCGGCCCTTCAGAATAATCTCAATGGTCTAATCCGGGCTGTATTGGCCCAAATGTTTTTCCCAATCCCACAATTTGCATTTATTCTGCATACTGTAAAATTCACAAATTTCGAAATTATGACATTAGAAAATTTGATATATTTAAAGATAATCTGATCTGAGGTTACAACAACATTCTATTTCACCTTTTATGTTGAAGAAATGAGATAGTCTTGCATGTTTGACTATTAATGCAAACGGATATTAATAAAAGAAAATATTTCAACCTTGAACTGTAATAAATTTTATTAGTCACAGATGCAAAGATAACAAATGTATTATACCATGAGTTCGATAATCGCTAAGTCACTTTAATTTTCTTAACCGATGCCTTTAACCATCAAGTTCTCACAAACCATAAAGTTTAATTTAGACCAAAAAGACAGTCAATGGAACTGAATCACTCGAATCAGTTGAACTTTATACAAAGGCAGTTAAAGTTTAATAGTAAAAGTTAAAGTTAATAATAATGAAGTGAAGACCTTAAAAAAAAATTTAAAATGTTTTGCCCGTGAGAATAAATTTGATAAATAAACTCATCTCCAATAGTGATAACTATACTAAGTATGCGCCTTCTCAACAACGGACTACTTTCTACAACGAACAGTTTCAGGATCCCCGCGGATGTCCGTTAGATCATATTCAAATTAACATTATCAACTGCATTTCAAAACTGACACAATCCTTTTTGAGACGCTTATTTCACAATTAAAAATTAAAATTAAATTTAAAAAATTGTAACGATTACTTTAATTGCTCAATTCAAGCTTAAGAAGACACGGACTGCACATAAACTTCACCAACTTGTAATTCAGCTGTAATTTTTTTTATAAACAAGTCTATTAAAATCATAATCAACATATTTAACCAGCGAGTTATAGTCGAATGAAATTCATTTTAAAATACCCGTCATTAAAACGTTTGAAATAAACTTAAACTAATTAGTACTTTGCGATCGCCTCGCTTATATTTATGATAATAATTCCCTTTCTTATTCCCAACCCCACGCGGTGGGTTCCTTACATTCGCATATCCTAATAAAACCAGATATGTACGCAATAAACGCGTGGAAGTTGACCACAATATTACGAGTCGGAATGGCGCCACTTGCTAAGGAAATTTCCTCTTCCGTTCTAACGATTATTGGAAATATTATTTATGGAGAATCTTTGTTCCAAAGTGTGGAACGCAGAGATGGCTAAATCAGGTTGAAACTCTGCATTGTCTCTTGTGCACTAGAAAAACAATCCCTCGCTGTCGCTAGAACGATTACATTTGAAAATATGAAATTTCTTTTATATGGAGATAGGTAAATACATTTTTCAGCATTTTAAAAACTGTAATCGAAGGGTCCAATGCAAGAAATTACTAAGTACTTTTTTCATGTTTTCAGATAAATTACTTTTCAATATTCAAAATCGAATTTAAATATGATCAATTATCATAAGTTCCTCATCTAGATATGCGACCTTCACGTTATAACTGACAGCGTACCTATCTTTTCTGTTAGCTCAACTTTTACGCAAATAAAATATATCATTATAAAACATGTATTTCATTGAAGTCAGAATATTTGAATTGGGTATTGAGTATTTACCTGCATATTATTTGCGCGACGTGGTACCTACATGATCATGATAATTGGCACCTTTTTGTTAATAGAAATATAGAAAAGTGAGGAACTACTGATCGTACTTGGTTTCCCCAGGTTATAACTCCGGTTTTCGTTTGGAATTCTCACATTCCCACTTACTCAAACAGAAAAATCAAATTCCTTATTCTGAATTCTCCTAGAAGTCATAGATAATTTATTTCCATGCAAAAGCAGAAATGGTATCTCATATCGGTACTTTCTCGTCCAATTATGAAGAAACTTGAAATATTAAAAAATAGAACAAAAGCAATTTGCCTTTAAAATTATTTTGCTGTAGTTTGCACTTAATTAAATAACAAATTTAACAACATTCGAAATGAAAGTTGGAAAAGTAGTTACTTCGGTATTGGGGTATTTGGTCTTCCATTTAAATCCGAAACATGTACATACATAAAGAGGGCAGATTAATTACTTTTTTATCATTTCCGTGCAAATTTCGACGGATTCATTTTTAAATAAAATTCATCCCTCAAACGGATATCAGTTCATACAAGAGAACTGCGCGACTACAGTAATCTATTCGCAGACATCTTCCCTAACTTAATTAACAAGACATTAAAACTTTAAAACAATCTTGCAGATGCGATTTCAGATTTAACAGCTCAGCATAGTTATCCAATTATGATTAAAAGGTTAGTAAGAACATATTAATTAGCAGAGAGGGGTTGCTTAATGCACAGCCCTCCCGATATCTCAGTAATAAATCACATTAGTCAGCTAATCCTCCGCACTGCCATGCCCTCCAGGGAAACTAAATTATAATTATCACGTATTACGCTCAACAGTTTTTGCTCCATTTTGAATTTCTTGATCATTTAAGAGTTTGCCTGTCGATATTCAATCCTTAAAACACTACACAACAAATCCTTTCACAAAGGAGGGTGAAATCTCTGCGGAATTTTGTGAGTGTTAGAGGCGATAGAGTATCCCAGGGGCACCACTGTCTATAGGGCTAATCCATTTTTCCAATATACGCGTCATTTATATGTACTACCAAGAGATTACTTGGCTTAAACAGAAGATATAAATGTAAATGAATAGTGGAATATACCCTCCATTAATAAGGGGCCTTTCAAATGGAAAATTTTTGGCACATGGAAATTGATAAAAGCAACTTAATCATATTCACCGACGAGAAGACTTAAATCTTCGTTCACATAGTTTGCCAACAAGTTTCCTGAAAACAAGCACTTTTAATTTTTTTGTAACACTGAAAATTATTTCCGCACTGTTGAAATATGATCACCTGCTAAATTCATACAGAATCGCGGGCAAGTTTTGCAACTTAAAAATAATCTCGAGTTTCGAGAGATCTCTAAAACATGACTGGGAAGCCAGCCGGGAATTGCAAAACTTCATGTGTATTTATGCAACGCGAGGAAGTTTCTTCCCCTGTTGTTTTCCTGGAACTGAAATTAACAAATTGGCGCACGGTGCGAGTCACAAAGACAAAAACTGAATAAGTTCGGTTAATAAAGCAGATCGAACGAGGCGTTTCCATTTAGGGGGTACATAACTGTTGTGGGTGCTGCGATATATAGCGCTAGTTTACGGTTCTAGCACTCGTGTAGGGCTGATCCCTCCTCAATGAGGGAGTTTGTAAAATATTTATAAATTAACTAAATTGGATTCGTATGAGGTGGAGTGTGTTGTACGGCTGATTGATTTTATTGTGATTAGATTAGTACTTTTGTTGGAAATGATCAGCCCGTTTAAACAGTGGTTGTGGCTGGGTGAGCGAAATGAATTTGCAGAAAATTACTGCATCAATAAGAGATTGCTTTTAAACTGTTATTTTTGGGGTTGTTGAAGATATATTGTGAATGTATCAACGCTAATTTTAATTCCTACATATCACGTTGATATTGCAACAGAAATTAATTAATTATTTTAAGAATAAAATTTGTGGACACCTTAGATATTGTGTTTTATTAATAAAACATTGATTTGCGGTATCGTATGACAAACATTTTGCAACATCTTCAGAGAATAAGAAGTAGAGACGGAACCATCATCTGTAGTCACTACATCAGCTTTAACCACTTTACTTGTAAATAATTATTTATAAGGTTAATGGTAAGTGAATAACTACGAATGTGTTTTTTAGCGTTTTTAAATAGGTCATCAAAACATTGCTTCGATCCACGCATCTGTCTGTGTTTCTCATTGAAAATAACAATGATTTTATTTAACGCTGAACTATAAGTGATACTGTGCTTAGCAATTTCTTTAAGAAACAAGGCAAAACTAATTAGGGTTTAATTAATAAAATACACTTGATAATGTTTGAATATAAGTTAATTGTTTCCCCATAAATTTATTTTTTAAGTGGAATGGCCAAAGATGGAACAAAAATTATTCAATTTTCCCATCTCTGGCCACAAACTGGCCACTAATTGAACAACAGGTTCCATTTCTGGTCACCAAGTGGCGACCAGAAATCCTTACAGTTAAAAGGCAGTTCGGGCAGCAAACACTTTCACGGAAAATTATGATATTCGGAGAACGAACGCAGGTTTGGATAACCAACACCTTGCAGTACATTTGTAGAATTGTATTTTACTGCCATCTATGAACGGTTTCTGAAACGGGACTTTAAGAGTTGTATACATAGCTTTTTTGTGTGCTGATTGATTTCTGTTCTTGTTGTTATTGTAGCTGCTTCTTGCACTTTTTATATAAAACGAAGTGATAATGTTTCAATTACTTAATTATTTAATAGATACATATCAGGATTTTTCCTTAAAATTTTTAAAAACAATTAAATAAAGTTTCACCGGCAGTTTCTGAGGGCCTGTAAAGAATGTACTACCACTATAGAAACCAAGCAAGAGATAATAGACAACATAAAGAGTGGACAGAAGATGTCTGATATTGCTAAGCAATATGGCTTCAACAAGTCTACAGTATGTACAATCTTAGAAACTGACGATATAATCAAGAAGACTCAAGTAGCTAAAGGAGTAACAAAAATCACAACTGAGAATCCATGAAAAAATGGAGAAATAGCTTTTACTTTGAATAAGAGAAAGAGAAATTAAGAGAGATGTAACTACATAGTATGAATATCATTCAAGAGAAAGCGAAAAAAATGTTTGAAGAACAGAAGAAACAAACTCTACATCTGTCTCATGAGGAGATAGAATTCAATGCTACCACTGGATAGTTTGCTAGGTTCAAAAGGAGATCTGTCATTAAACATGTGGTAATGCAAGGTGAGTCTACTGGTGCGGATAAAGAAGAAGTGGAAAAGTTTTGTCTCAAATTTCAAGAATTCATTATAAAAGAATGATAATGTTTACAGCAAATTTTTAACTGTGATGAAACTGGCTTATTTTGGGAGCTCATGCCGAACCGTATCTACATCAGGAAAGACGAGAAAAATATTCCTGGACATAAACTCATCGACGAACAATTACCGTTCCTTTTGGGAGCTAACGCTAGTGGTGCCATGAAACTTAAATCGCTTCTCATTTATCATTCTGAGAAACCTAGAGCATTAAAAAAATTCATAATTAACTAACGAATCAAATAAAACGGATTTTCAAAAAACGGATGTTTAAAGTTTGCGCTCCAAGCATCAAAGATTAACTTCAGACTAATGAATTGCTATTGAAAGTACTGTTCTATTGGACAATGCACCGGATCACCCAAAAGATCTTGTCAGTTCTCCTCAGTGATGGCATTAAAACCGGTTTTGATATTCTTGAAGTTATTCGCCTCATTCAAAAGGCGTGGTCAGAAGCAAGTCAACGACAATTGAATTCTGCTTGGCGAAAATTATTTTCATTCTCCATTCAGGGAGACGAAGATAATGTCCCTGATATTATGGATAAAATTGTAACGGCTGCTAGAGATCTGTAATTGGAGGTGAATGCAGAAACTCAGCGAGATGTGCTTTCTGAAAAAAAAAGACAACGAAAAAGAACAAATGCCGACATCTGCTCTTACAGAATTTTTGAAGAGAAGGATGCCAGAACAACGGTCTTGGAATGGCACCCAAATCATGTTGAAGTCAATAGGCTTGGGGATCTCTACCTCGACTATGCTATTAGTCACTTTCGAAGAATCCTGAAAAACAGAGAAAAGCAACCAACATTGGATAGATTCTTTAACACTCCACAAACGATCAAAAACAAGAGAAATAAACGTAACAAACATTGTGACTAAAGACACCACAAACTGGAGGATTTGAAAATATGCCAACATAATATTTTCAGAGATTGTTGAGATCTTGTTTTCCTTACGACAATTTTTAAATTCGCTGTATTTGTTTATTCCGTAAATATGGCTTGATTTTGTGGGTAACAAATTACCAATTGTATTTTTTGCCAAAACTCATATTTCTGGGGGCGTACACTCTAAAACATCTTCAGCGAATTTCATTTTCAGAATTTATTGAAATAATGGCATTTCAAATTCATTTCTTTCCATATCCGCCTTTAATATATTTGCCAAATGCCGCGAAATTTCCCAGATTTTGAAATTTCATGTTCATTTGCTTAAGAATTGTGGCAAAGTAGAAAAAATAGTGTATGATACTTCGTCTATAAGGCATTTTGTCGCACTTACTCTTGCGTGCGCCAAAATGCTTCTTATTAAACTCATAGCATAATATACTATTAAATGTTTTTTAGAAATATTTCTAAAATGTTAACAAACGTCATAAAAATATTTTTTAAATATTCAAATAAAATATTTAAAATATTTTTCCAAATATGGAGAAAATGTTGAAACGGGTATTTTATTTATATTTTTTCCAGATATTGAGAAAATATTGAAATAAAATATACCCTACAAAGAAATATTTAAAAAAAAAATATTTAAAAAATATTTGTGGTCACTAGGGAGAAGTCATCAAGCAATATCACAAAAACATAGAAATAATAAATAATAAATATAGAAATACCGGTTGGTTGAAGATGGTGTTAAAAGTGGCCACTGTATGAACAAAGTGGCCGAAGATGGTAAAATTGCACATATCGCATAAATAATTAAATAAGAAAAATTTATAGCTTTCTAGTTTAAAAACTGTATCATAGCTAAAAAATATAAAGTCTGTTCAAAACATAAATAGAGTAAGTGGTTTACAGAGTTATTCATACTCATGTGTTAATTGTTTCAATTACAAATTTACTTAAAGTGGCTAGAAATTATGTCCCGGCCCTGTTTTTTAACACAAATAGTCTTTTTTTAATTTTTTTATTAAAAAATAAAAGTTCTCTTGAACGCTCTTTCAATCTTTTCTATCAGCGCCTGTCTTATAATGTTATTGTAAAGTTCATCAACACTAACAGTTTTTGACCTGACAAAAATTCGTTCCGTGACAAGTCGAAGTAAAAATTTGTCAGTAAGTTTATGATTAATTAAAATATTCCCATCTCCCGATCAGAGAATTTTAATATCACGCTTTCATAACAAATACCAAAGAAGATTCATTCTCTCTCATATCAACGACTTGTAAAAAACGTCCAGTTTCATTAAAAGCTGCCTTCACGTCCCACGACCAAAAAAGAACCGAAACGGAAAATTCGAACGCAAACACATAAAAGAAGAAGAGCCTGCAGTGAATCGTAGTAGCTGTATGAATATTAGGTGTCCGACAGCTTAGGGTTCCTTTATGATTGATGGTTCGTGTCGACACCGTGTAAGATGTGGAAGCTTCGTGCCTCCTAGCGGGTGGTAATATATAAAAAAGAATTAAAAAAAGGAGACGATTTAATAATAATCTTCCTGCTCTCATTATTAGCATTCGAAAATGCGGTACCAGCTGGTCTTAGCGTTAAAATAATCGCAAGAGAGGAACGGGAGAAACTTGAGAAACACAAAGTTTAGAGAACTTTATTCTGTATTTATGAAGTCAAAAGTTGTTTGAACGAGGGTTGTCGGAAAATACACTAAAACTGCGGTTTGATATTACTTGCGTTTCGTGTCTTAACTCTCAAGAATCGGAGCGAGAGAGAGCGGCGACCAAATTTCAATTGTGTTCAATTCAATTTAAATTGCGGCACAACTGTTACCAATTGCCTCCGTAAGATGTGATATATCGGGCTAATTTAATTCGTTACATTTTTAATGCCTACATTAAATTACGAGTGCATTTCAAAAAGTATGTAAACAACGTAACAAAATATAATAATGACTCTATTGTGTTGTGAATGAAGCAAATCGATTATTTTGGCGTTTGAAAATAATTTGTGCTTAAGTCGTTTACGCCTGAATGCACATGTAAAAGGTAAAGAAAGAAACCAGCAGCTGCTGGCATAAATTTTATGATCACAAATTGCTTTTTAATTAAAAAACACTTTTGTATAAGTCGGTGTTTATAAATTGAAAGACACCTCCGAAGAAAAAAGTCCATCCCAAACGCATCAATCATATCATTATATTTAACAATCCGATTTCCCTTTTTTAAAATCACACATTATTATTCTCTTAGGACCATTATTAACACATTAATATAATATTTTTACAACTGGGCGTGCCTATCGGGACCTTCTGTCAGTTACACTCTGAAAGAAAGAAGTTTTGATTTTTATGATATAAAAAATATTAAAAACGTTCTCTATTGTGATAATTCGATATTTTAGTCCGTTCGGAATGAGAGTAAAAAAAAATGAGGTTGCCGCTATTCACAGCTAATCGCGTATATGATATTAATGTACCCAGAAACGTCCGGGACAGATTTTAAAACGAGTTAATGCGACAGTGTAGCGACCTCAAACATCTCATTTATCATATTTATAATAATGCTATGTGTATTCAAACAACAATGGATGATGTTAACGACCACGATTAATTATAAAAATTATGGCTATTTTTAGAAGGCACGATGCTTTCTTTCTTCCACAAAAAGTCTCGTAAAAAATTTGCTATTCAAAACATAAAATTAAATATTAACCGTAAATCACTTAATTTTAGAAAAATTCCATTAGGTTGTTTTTTTTTTAATCCTGCTTTTTATATTTCGAATTATATATATGTTGGTTGGTTTTACAATACTTATAGAACATTTTTTACGAGAAATAAACGTCCATTTTAATAATTATTCGACAATTCTTGAATTTAGAATATTATACAGTCGAACTCCTCTATAATGATTTTTTCTCTATAGTCAGGAACATGCATTTTTGCACGTTGTGTATATAAAAATACCTCTATATTATTATGTTAAGTCTCTATACACCGTGATTCACGTAAGTTTCAGAGGCACACACCCAATGCACGCGACCCAATATTCAAAAATCACACCATGCTATGATACAAGAAACATATATTTAAATTTTGTATGTTTGGAAATAACTATCAAACTGGCAATTTAAATCAAAAGTTAAGTCAAAATGTATTCAAACGATGAACGACTGAATATGATAATAATCTACGGCGAGTGTTACAAAAATGCAGTTGTTGCAGCCAGATTATACAGGTATCGTTGCCCTGAGCGTAGAAACCTAACCAACAAAACATTTAAACAGCTTGAAAATTAATTAAGGGAGAATTGGCCAAAACCAAAATCCATGATGTGATTATTCTTTAAAAAAGTTTACCAAAATTCTCGGGGAATGCAATTTTCGGTAGTAGAAAATAAAATGGATGTATTGAACAACTGGTTTTCTTCCCAAATTTCGACTACCTGAAAATCCTTAGAAGAATTTCGTACAAATTCCTTACTTATGGGAATTTCCATTTTTAAAAGTACTGCTGTGCAATCAACTTTGGATAAATTGTTTCATCAATAAGTACATGTTATGTAAGTATTCAATTAAATATGATGAAAATCTGTGATTATTAGTAATTATGTGTATTTCTAAATAAACAAATATTTTTTGAAACATAATAAACTTTAATTGTTTGTTTCATTTTAAATATGGATTGCTTTTAAAGGGACTGCCAAAACTGTAAAATTATAAGTAAATTACAGTGAAGTATCTCTACAGGACTGTTTTTTCATGGCTTTTCGAACATCATTATAGAGGAGTTCGACTGTACGTAGCAAATAACGAAATCGCCCAAAATATCAGTTTCGTTGAAAGTTATTTCTGCTTTAAAATTAAATATGAATTAAATATGAACTTGTTTTTGAATGTGGGTGTTAATTAGATGACAGGATTGCGCTTGAATTGTGCCTGGAAAATGTGAAAACTAAATGAACCTAATTTTGAATTTATCACAATCGTACCAAATAGGTATTTGGATATTTTTAAAACTTTTTAAAGTATATTTTTATGAAAGACAGAATGTTACGAAAAACATTTACTTATAAAAACATCTAGTCATTACATCGTAACGAGCCACAGGGGTATGTACAGGGTGTGCTTTACGTACTTAATTGAATATAAATGAGGCGTCTTATTTGGAAATTTTATTTATTTTTAATAATTTTTAGGGTCATTGCGAGTTTTTTTCGCTTTATAGGAGTAGATAATACTTTTATATATTGTTAGCGCCACTGATAGAGCCGCGGTGGAACCCGTCCTTCGTTCTTAAGTAGCGTCGCCCTTAAGTATGCTGCGCATGGCGGTTCCTGTTCGGCTATGGAAGCGAGGGGTAACCCGAACTTCACTATAGACGACCTGGAGAACCACCAGCCGAATTTGTGCAGTTCTTTTGATTGTTTTTGAATGTTGAATGTTACGTAAGCAGAACTGTAGCCATTTGTAACAATTTTTCGACAGCAGAACAGTTAACTGCGGTCGGAACCTTTTCCTGTCAGTTATTTATGATGTTCCATAGAGTGAACACATTGCAAATGCAAGCAAGTTTCACAGTGTTTTCTTCACATCTTATTAAACATCGTACCATAACTATTCAAATTATTTATAGTGGTAAAATTTGTAATACTTATTTACCGGATAGTAAAACGGTTAATTATGATTAATGTAATTGTTTGACGTTAACCAGAGGATATTTCACTATTCGAATTGTAAAAATAACGTTCCGGTCCTAGAAACCTTTACCTACTGCAGCACTAGATGCTCCAATTGAGAGAAGGTCAGTCATAAAAATCTCGGTTTGCGCTATCCACAGTCTATTGTCCGCATTTATGATTGTCGAGCCAAGAGGCTGTAAATAAAACGATATTTGATACTCGTTATGTAAAACTACGATTTACTTGAAATCTAATTAATATTTTTCAATTCTGATTTGAGCCTTCAGTTCTAGAAGTTGAAATGGACATCATAGCGTGGTGAATAAAATTTGCAAATCTAATGTAAATTAGTTTTTTTTTTAATTGTAGGGCCTTCTATAAACAATCTTAAAAAACTAATATGTGATCTCTAAAGGCTAATATCTAATACGTATGTTGTATAAGTTTCGTTTTTTTCTATAATATTTAAGGCTAAAAAGTGGGGTGGAAGCAAAACTCAGCGCACCCTGTATATGTATATAAGTATTCAATTATTTTTTTAGTTACAATTAGATTTACATTTTTTTTTTAATTTATAGTTCATTTTAATTTTTCTAACTTTTCATCTCAAAAAATGTATTTTTACTGTTACCTACTAACGATTTTTTTTTAAAGTGTTGAAAGCATAACTATTTGAATTCTGTTATGGCAAAAGTTGTAGATATTATCATTTTTCTTGTATCTTGACATTTTTAAGTTGTAACCAACCTTTTAGGGACTTTTTTAAAACTTGTTTTTTCTAAATGTATAGGACCATTAAAATAAAATAAAAATTCAATGGCCGCTATGTTAACAATTCAATTTGATTCAAAACTGAATTAATATTTATGTTTTATTGTGGGTTGACATACAAAAAAATTATCTTCTTCACAAAGAACACCCAAAATAAAATCTTCTACGTTTCAAGGAACATTTCAGAAGACACCTGTGTAATTAATCGCATTAAACGTTTAAATATTTGCATACGTAATTTTACAGGGCCAGTAAATCATCACCTTAACAAGTTGATGATAGTTTTCCTTTTTATAAATTGACCAAGTCCACGAAAGCGACACGCATTAATTCGTTAAGAGAAAAAATTTTCACCAACAAAAATAAATTAAAAATCCATTCCGGAACAACACATTTTACGTTCGTTTAGTGTTAAGAGCGTGTGTGTATATTTTTCTTGTAGAATCGCGTGATTTGTTGTATGCGCGACCTAAGTAGCGATTCATAAATGCAAATCAGTTTGTAATCAGATGCCATAACTTACTAAACAACAAAACTTCAAACTGTACCTTTATCACGATCCAAATATGCATGCAATATAATTATAACTAATAACTTGTTTCGGTCTATTTTAACAATAAACGCGCTTGTAACAAATCACGAAAAAATAATTTCAGTATTTTATGAGACAGATGCGGAAAATGGTGTAGCGAATCCATTTTCTTAAAAAAGTCATTATTTCAGGAGGAGTGCCGTATTAATTAAGCTAAATCTAAAATGTAAATACTCCTAAACAGCTGAAGCGTGACCGAAATGCAGAAATAAGAATTTCCATTTACTGCCATATAAATTTAATTTGCGTGGTTATATTTTGCAATTAAAATAAATGGGAAAGGAGGACGGATAAAAGCATACATTTGTTCCAATCAAATATGATATACGCACACTTAGTTGCGGGCGCTTAAAAATCGGCTGCAGAGTCGAATCGAGGGGGCCTACCGAAAATTATCTCGTTAGATGGTATCGACGCCGAATGGACGCCGAGTCAAGCTGCCGTAGAGAGATTAGCAAAGAGTTAATCACGTTAACACGGCCGATGCGCACTCATAATAGCCAACAGATGGCAGATGCGGTTGCTTATAATTGAATCAACTTTATCTGTGAGTATAATAGCTTAGGGTCGTCGCGGGTGGTTGCATCCCCGGGTTTTACTAACGGGCTACATCCGACTGTCACTGGTGTGTGTGTGTACCATTTCCAACATGTTTTGCTCCCGCACCCACACATACATCAAACTTGCTCTTGTCACTGAACACGACTGAACATCTTTGGTAACGAATTGGTCTGGTTATCTGTCTGCGAAAAAATGAACCTTGGTGATAAAAGATCCAAACATATGCAGCTGCAATTCTAATTTTAATTCATGAATTATCAACTGTGATTGGTAATAATGCAAAAAACGCCTGCAATATTTAAGGTAACATTTTTCATTTTTAATGGACAATCTTTAAATTAATATTCTTCCTTAGATAATCCGATTATCATTTTCCTTTGTATTTTCAAAATAATAACCAATTCAAAATACCCAGTTGAACTAAATTTGGTTTTTACAACTTTACTAATTTTAAAATATTAACGCAGTACTTACTCTAGATTTACCTATATAATATTGCATACCATCCGTATTCTTCCTATAGAAATGCGTTTTCTCTTGCTCAATCGTTAAATTCATCAATTGTTCGATTGTTGAAGAAATTACACAAATCTAGAACTTTCTAATGATTCAATTAGATTAATTAAAATACATTGAGTAGTGAAACTACTTTTACTAATACTGTAATGTTTAACATTTCCTTGAGAGTAGTGACTGAAACGGATTTTCGTAGGGAGATGAACCACCAATCTATTTTTCCAGCAGGACTGATTACTTAAGATGACGAGCTTGTCCAGATAGAAATCAGCCCAAAATACATTTTGCGAAGCTTATTTTCATCTTTTCCACAATAAGGAGTGTCATCATAGAAAGCTCTCAAGTAAAAACTAAGGTTTAACAACAACAAAATAGAATGCTAGTTGATGTTTGGGCCCGTATTAGACGTGTTAATGTCTAGCAATATAGCCCCACCAGTCACACAAAAATTTAATTGCTCCATGAAAACATTTTCTGGTGATTTTATGCAATAGAGATATCAATTGGCAGCATAGATTGGGCGATTTGACACCGCTAGACCTTTTCCATTATAAGCTCTAGTAATATTACATTTTTACACCTTTTGAATAACAACTACTGATTCTAAACTCTTGTGGAGTCAACCCAGCTAGATATCATCTCGGCATACTTTCTATGACGATATTGGTAAAATCTTGAGAAAGGTTACTCCATTGTTCCTGTGTCTCTTCGGAAATTCATTAAATGTTGTAGAAGAATGAATGTGTCACATAGCGTGATAAATAGAGCGGTACAAATATTTCTAAGAACCAACAGAGTTTAGGGCATGGTGATCATCGTTAAAGAAGTACTATTCATGATCAAGACCGGTATAATACGACTTCAATTAAGACGAAACACTATTCACTCTCGGATTCGGATTCGCACGAAAGTGGTAATTTTTAATAAAACTGTTATAAAAAGACTGTACTTACAAGGTAAATATCGTGTGGGTCATAAAAAACGCATTCTGTTTGCCGGTTGGCAACTTGTCGATATGAATACAGTAAACCCTCGTTAACACGAACTCGAAGGGACCGGAAAATTCCGAGTTCGTGTTATATTTGTTCGCGTTAAGGGGGTATGATACCCTCAGAACGTTGATATGTTTAAATCTAAAATTTGGTTTTTTAGCAATAAATGAAAGAAAGAGATGCATGGAATATGTTATAAGGATCTATTTCGCTTAATTGTAGATAAAAAAAATAAAATTTATACTAATAGTTTAGAAGTTAGATTTATTTATTTTCTCGCATAAGTTACCCCTTTATTCTTAAAAAAAAAATTGTTTTCACCATTCCGTAACTGACTACGAACGGGATTACAAAATAATTCATATCTCTTAATTGATAAAAAAATACGCATTAATTTTGGGGGAATTCCTAGAGAACATGTTTCCTAATAGAATGGTGAAAACTAATTTTTTTTTTTTAAAGAATAAAAGGGGTAACTTATGCGAGAAAATAAATAAATCTAACTTCTAAACTATTAGTAATAATTTTATTTTTTTATCTACAATTAAGCGAAATAGATTCTTATAACATATTCCATGCATCTCTTTCTTTCATTTATTGCTAAAAAGCCAAATTTTAGATTTAAACATATCAACGTTCTGAGGGTACCATACGCCCTTAACCGAGCTATAGGTTTTTAAGTTACTTACATTTTTTTGCTTTGTCTCATGTTTACATGGGAAAATAAATCAACAAGGTGACCCTCTCGGTTCTGCAATTTTTAGTTTATCTATTCATCAAATTATTAAGAATTTGAATTCAGAATTAAATGTTTGGTACTTAGATGATGGTTCTTTAGGTGGTTGATGTTTTACAAGACTTAGAAACGATAATTTCCGAATTTAAGAAAATATTGTTATTTCTTCTTTGGAAAAAATAAGGTGTTCGTCTTAACCGAGTTCGTGTTAACGAGGGTTTATTGTAGTTGCAACCTCACAAATTTGCTTAGGTATAGTCAAAATATCAAAGATACTAAAATTTTAACCAAAAATAATTTCTCGATAGAAATAAATTAACTGTAGCATTAAAAAAAAATTAAAAACAAACTTTTGGTTTTCCGACATTAAATTTTGGAAATCTTGTAGTGCCGACTTACAACGCTTGATATTCCATGATGAAAAATATTTTACTCTTCAAATTTATCACAACAGGCAAAACAACAGCCTTATTGAAGAGCTAATAAATGGAAAATTTCATCCAATCGTCTGTGGCAGCTTCGATAAATGATGTCACAGGTTTTTCGTCAATTTGACCCTCACCCCACCCCCATGTCACAAGTTGTCACACTGTGCCAAACACCCCCTCCTCCACGTGGGTCACGTCACAGAAGCAAAATTATTTTCAAATATGAAGGAAAATACAATTAATCAAAGGTTTGCTATATCCGTTAACGACATATTGATCATTTACCAATAGTTGCTAAAATTTTTCTTTTTTGAAAATACTCTTTGTGATGTCACAAATTAATTGTTATTATTATTTTATTTATTTTATTTACCCCAAAAAAAAAGAAAAAGATTTTAAAATTTTTTGGCGACCTACTGGACTGACTGGCTCGTGGCTCAGTCGTGAATAGTCCCCTATTTTGGACTGACTCTGAATGGACTCCGGCCAAATGAACTTGGGCCATATGGATCGCTCGTGAATGGCCACCTTTATAAAGTTATATTCATTTAGCCCGAATGTTCGAGCTATACTCCCCTTTTATCGGGTTTTTCGTTAAAACGAGAAAACCTCTGGCGCAAAAGTTATTTGAGTCTCGTTATCTTATGTGACGAACCCTGTATAAGATGCTAATGAAGCAACACCAACTACCAATTTGATGGGTACTGTTGCAGGTTAGTAATTATTTGGAGAACCCATTAAAAAGTAAATAATTTCTGATTTTCGTTTAAATTAAGTGGAAAAATGTTACGCTGCGATTGTAGTTTGCAGTTTTGTAATTTGACTGTATTTGTTACTTCTTGTGGTGCGAAAATAAGAAACTGATACAGAATAAATAATATATTAGCCTTACATCCAGTTCCGCCTTCTACACCACAGGAAATAAGCAACCTATTTGGCGTGGTAGAAACAAAAAAAAACTTGATTATTATTATATTTTATACGTTTAAGATTCTAACAAAATATAATAGGAGTGTGGAAAACTATAGTAGCGGTCAGTGAAAATATTATAATAAACGGTCAGAAAATTCAAATTCCAAAAGAAAATATGACTACAAATAAAAGTGCGGAGCTTTTACTAAAAGGATCCTCAGAACGTCATCAACATTAAGAGTTGAAAAGAAACTGAAATTGGTATTAACCCTAGACAGCTATCGTACGTCACCTTGACGCCTTGCTTGCATACACTAAGCGACTTTAGTTAATATATTTTGAATCGTATTGAGTTGCAGATAAGTAGCTGATAATTCGCTATAAATCAGTGCCTATCAAATAGGGCGCTAGCCGCAAATAAAATTTATATCGTGTCAGCTCTGGCGGGTTAAATGCGGGGTTTAAAATTTTTGCTACTACTGTATCGGATGTATAACATAAATAAATAAATGCAAAGTGAGCAGGAACTCTTATCTGTAAAAAGTAATATCAACAGTATTGACTACAGCCGAATGTTGCTTGACACTTAACTATCGATAGCTTTCTAGGGTTAAATATGAATTTACTATTAATTAAGTTGATACCTAAATTAGGTAATAAAAGTAAACTATGTTCTAAAATTTGTTACTCTTATTAATTTATATTAAATGCCCAATTCACGAAATGGGCAAAAATTTGTCCGGTTCATGTAATAAACAGTTTCACTAATTGGGTATAGCAGGTACGGCCAACAGATCCGGTCGACTGGCAACCAATTTTTGGTAGACCTCAGCCGTACTTGTAATTTTATTATTAATGAGATTTAATGTTGTTTTATACTTTGTTTCTAACTCCCCCTCCCCTCATCGGTCAGTCCAGGGACCTTAATTATGTAAAATGATCCTCGCATTGTCCACCAGTGGGAAATAATGTTAACTCACTTCAATGCAATAAAATTATTATTTTTACATTTCCGAAACGTTTTTACTTTTTAATTTAAAAAATATAATCAGAATAAAATGTAAATTTCTGATATTCAAATAAGCACCAATAAAACTTTACTAACTTACAAAATTCAACTTCCGGTTAAACTTTTTTTTTCTGAATAAACCGTAGTTTGCTTTCTTTCTTCATCCTTTTCTATTAAACCATGGTTGTTTTGATAGTCTTGTTCGTGGTGTGTCTTTTTTGCAAAAATATTCTTGGTGTTCGTGTTGCATTTTGTTCTAATAATTGCTTTAAGCACCCCTCTTCACCGATTTTATTTAAATGACCCTTCCATCAAAATTCCTTTTTAGTATTCGATCTACTGAGCGTCCATTTAATTTCGTATTTACCTACTCACTTCGGAGCCTATCCTATCTAGATTTTCCCATGCTTCCTCTAACAAAAAGTACGTCCATTTCCACGGCGATGACTTCAGATTGCATTTTGTTGTTAAGCGTCCATACTTCCGCTCCATGCAACTATTTACTTGTAGATCATGTATATTGTTTGAATTATATATATTTATCCCTCCATCTCCCACTTAGCATTCTATTTTGATTCATTCAAAGATTTTTTAAACTATTTAAATTAATTTTTCTTGCTTGTGACGTCTTGTGTGGTTCCGTTTATTAATCAACATTTATGTTGTCTCATTTAACATGATAGCAAAAATCAATTAATGATGTTAATAAATATTAATCAAATTGTTTGGAATGAACCGATTTAATTAAAATAAAATGATTCATAACCGTCATTAAATCTTATCTGAAATCGCTATTAAATTTTAAATATTTATGAAAGCACATTTAATTGTAAAAGATATTTTATTAGAGCCGCCTTTAATAAATGACAAATTAACGACATCATTAATTCCCTGTGCGTATCAATAATTTCCAAGTAATTGCGACTGAGTTAAAAATTGTTTACGACGGTAAGCACAACCAAGTTACGTCCTGTAATACTGATGTAATTATATGAATTAAAAGTTTTAAAATTACAAACAAGCAGTGAACATGGTCACACATACTAAACACATACAGACGCACGCATATCCCAAGAAGTGATTTTTAAAAGAATAAGCAGATAGTCTCGCTATTATGAAAATGACTTTAATCATACTGTTATTACGGCACATATTTTATCGAAGATTGTTTGTAAAAGCGATAGTGATCTTTGTACATCCTCGAAGGCTACCGATATATCTTGCATGCCTAAACTGAACCCTACAAGTTTGTATTTTGATGCGGTCGTTAAATTATTTTAACGTTGTTTAAAATATTGCTACTTGATGATCGTTAAACTAGTCTTTTATATGCATTTTAAGCTTGTAATTGTGTGATTATAGGCAAAAATCAGATGTTCGCTGGTTTTATGTACGCCTGTCTGGTTAATTATTAATTTTACATATTTATCTTGTACTTACTCGTAAGAAAAATGTTATTATAATTAAGTATAATTTAAAAATACTACATCTCTTCAAATTAAATTTATTGTATTAAAACATAATTCCATTCTACTTAAATTAGTCATTATTAATAAATACCCCTATTATCCCTATAATTTTCTATACCATAACATTGTAATATTTACAGAACAAATTATTTGCTATAAGAAAAAATATTTTTATGTATGAAATTAAAAATATCACAAATAAAACTCGATTTAAAAATTATCGTTTCAATTTAACGATTACCCCAAAAATTATTGTACAATTGTTTAGCGTTATCAATAAATTGCTCTTGATTTTTAATATTTTTAACGCAGGAATTTATTTTTAATTTAATTTAATTTTCTTTTTATTGTAAATAATATTTTTTTTCTACTATGGTTTGGAAAAGTGCTAGATTTTAATAATAATTTGAATTAAGAAAAGTTCGACTTTTCTTAACAAGTGAGGAAATATTTTTTCCGCGCTGAAAGTTATAAATCAATATTAAGTAGAATAAGATGACTGTTAATACTGAACTTGAATTTATTAATTTTTATCGTGATTATAATTCTTAACAATAACAATTGGTGAATGAAATCCCAGAACATTTCCAGGAAGTAAAAGCAGAGCTAGTATTTGTGTTAATCTCTTTCTTTCTGCCACATTTGATGCCTTCTAAGAGTGATGATGTTTGCTCCTGCATCAGCCATTACCGTAGCAGATGTCTGGTATAGTTAGAACGATTTGGCAACTTTAAAAATTTTGCAATCTTTCCAGGTATGCTTCCAATGCTATTTATACCAACAGCGTGTGTCGAATCTTTAATTTTCAATTGGTTATGGACAAAGAGCAATATTTTTGAAACTGGATATTGTAAATTCTCTTCCCACGTTTGTCTTTGCGTTGGAAATCTCAATCAGTATAAATGAAGAAAAGTTAGTTCTTCTCACCGATATGCTCCACTAATACCAACTATCTAGAAAAATGAACATACGTGGAAGAATGGAAAGATTTATAAATTTTAAATTTTTCCTTGATCATCACGTAGGTTGTATCTTCTACTTCCTTTAAGAATTTTTCTATTTCCGGCTTTGTTACTTCACTGAATTTCTTACAACATTAGCTCATTGACTTTCGTTTAATAAAAACTGTCAAACTTACGAACTTTCTTCATTGATAGTATCATCTTTAGCATTGAATAAATGCTCCACAATGTAGAGCTCTTGTAGAATCTGAATTTTTGTTCTAAATATGCTAGTAAAACTCCTTCATTGATCAATTTTACTCACTTTGCTTTACACCAATTTTCTAACTGCAGTAAGTATTTACATACTTTTCTTTTGACTTCACTGGTAATAAAGATTGAACCAGTAACACAGCAGATTCTACAGCATCAGGTGAGTCACTTAAATTGGCCATTTTCCCAATATTTTTCATAATTTTTCTTCAGTAAAACATTGAAGGAACAGATGGTTGAAGGGATTAAGTGACTTTGTATGAAGATATGTACATTAAAATAAAAATTTTGGTCAACAAATCGTTGGCGATCAGTAAGTCTTCAAGATAGGAAAATGTTTGTTGAATTGGAATACTGGGAAATAAAGATGACACATCAAATGAAACCAGCAACTCACCATCTTCCAATGAGATGTTGTTAATTTTCTGAATAAATTCCAATGAATTCTTAATCGAGAAACTGGCAGGTTGGATGGTGAGATTGCTAAATTCATTCACAAGCCAGATGAAATCATACTAGGCAAAGGATTTTTCTTGATAGTTTTATAGGGGCCTTCTTCTATTAGTAGGTCAACTCTGTTGAAATAATCCTTAGTATCTAATATTACCACTTTATTGCCTTTGTCAACCTTGATGTAAATGCAATCTTTTTGTTTTAAACCCTTGACAGTAGTTATAAGGTCTTTTGCACCGTTTGGATCATTCTTCTTGGTGATACTTTTCGAAAGCTTTAAGTAACAGGCACCCCGAAAAATAGACACTGGAAACTGGAAAGAACTTACAACCATTAGGAATATTGCGACAAGTAATGGTTTCAATTGTAACATAGTAGATAACATTATACGTAGGAAACAATTCAAATTGTCCATTCAAAATTGTACCACTTTTAGCAGCGATACCGATCCTAAGGTCAGATTTGTTAAAGTTCCTTACGACCCAAGAGTTACAAATGGCCTTGGTAGAATCTTTAACAAATTTGACCTTAAAATAGTTCACAGTAATAACAATAGATCATTAAGTAGTTTGTTGGGTAATCCGAAGGACAAAAATAGTGATAGGGATATGTCAGGTATTTACCAGATTAGTTGTAGTGATTGTGATTTGGTATATGTTGGGCAAACTAGACGTTCTATCATTACCAGATTCAAAGAGTATATGGCTCATATCAAATACAATAGACCAGAGAAATCTAGTGTTGCCCTGCATGTACTAGAATGCAACCATACAATAGGTATAGACAATTTAAAATTGGTTAGGGCAGAATCAGATTATATGAATTTAAATAGTAGGGAAAGTTTGATTATATATAAGAATAGGAAAAAATTCTTAAATAGTGATAAGGGCCCCATTCCCAATACCCCATTGTATAGATTACTAGATTTGACTAACCATCCGTGAAACTCACTCAAGTGTTAAATTCACGGATGCGTAAATAATAGTATATAAGGCTTAGTTTGTAAAATTAGATTTAGTAGATGTACTGAAGATGGTGGCATAGCCACCGAAACGCGTCTATGTGAGTAATTTTATATTATTTTATATAAAATTTTTTTGTGATTAAAGGTTCTTGTTTTTATTTTCATTATCGACACCACAGGGTCCACTATATATATATTTTATTTTTTTTTAATTTATAGCTGACAAATAAAAATATCGAAAATAGTATTCTATCGTTTACAAACATCAGTGGAATACATTTTAATAGGGGCCAAATTAAAATTGCAAAAAAAAAGATTTCAAATTAAAAGTAAGTGGTAATAAAACCGTTTTGAGACTCTCTAAACTGAATTTTGTGTTTCGCAAAAACTATAGGACCCGTAATAGCGATACCTTGCGGTATGATTTATGCTTACCAAGTTTATGCAGTTTTAATTAAACTGTTAAACACTCAGTCTGGAGCATTTCAGAGTGAACGTAGAAATTAATGCCCCGTACGTTCATCAAAACTTAAATGGGCAATCACAAAACGTGTATTTCTGCTGAATATTACAACTAATTAAGGATTGAAAATATTTGGATTTTCAAAATATTTTCTCAATTTCATAGTCATTGCTGTTATTAGAAGTGTTTGAAACCTTGTCTGTTCTTCCAATTCATTTACGATAACAGTTTCAACTGTGTATTCCCCTTTTTTACTCTTTCTTTCTTTTCTTGTATATTATAATAACAACTGTGCACACAAGTGATGGTGCATGAAGGATACTTTTTCTGGAAAATATAAAGTACAAACCAATATCAAAGATTTAATTAAAATCCGAAAAAGAAAAGTAACATGTGAAAAGTAAAGTGTGACTCTTAACGCAAGAAATTTGCGTTCAAGAAATTAAATTGATAGTTTTTCCTGAAATAGAGACAATTGTTGCTTTCGCTGAAAATTTATAAAATGATATCGTGGAAATCCGACGTTAAACTGTTTTCAAAATATACTTCCATTTCCTGCGTTTTCCGACTATAACAAATAATATGTATCATGAAATATAAGGTCGTTGTAATCGAATTAATACGTTTTAAATCGCTTCACCACTTTAAAACTTGAAATTCAACGTAAATATGACGTACTTATTTGACGTTAATTAGTAAAATTTGCATCAAATAAGATGTTTAAAAATGTCTACAAAAAGCATATAATTAACACGCAAATTATTAATAATTGCATCAACAACTGTTTTACTTAACTTTTTTCAGAATTCATTAACGGTTCATAAATTTTTCTGCTCATTATAATTTACTAATAATTGTAGCTTTACGCGCGTTACATTTCTTTTAGTGCACGTACTGCATCTTCGCAGTTAATATATGGCCGTAACAAATTACGTTTGGACATTTAATGGGCGGTGCAATCGAATAATACAGATAAATATAGGCTATTACGAGTCGTAATTAGATAGCAATACACTTTAATTAAAATATGAAATTTGCATGAAACGGATGTTAAGGACGAAAATAAAGGAAATTTCGGTTTTCGGCACCGTTTTGGTTTGATCTAATCTGCGCTTAGAAACACTTTGAAATTTAATGTACCGAAGGAAATTGCTTTCAATCCGAGGTCAAAATGCAACGAAAATATATAATATATGTATTTGACATCAAACGGATGTTAAAAAAATACTATTTTCTGTTTTCTTATCGTAAATACTTGTATTTTTGATCTCATTTCTTTGATGTTAATTTATTTAAAATAGAACGTGTCCGCAACTTTTTAACATAAAAGACGTAGTTAAAAGTTTTACGATGAGAACTTCTCGTATGCATAAACCTTTTGATAAATATATCTAAATTTAAAATCTTTAAGCTTCCAGCGTTTCTGTGATCACATAATTTCTTTTGACTTGACATATTTTGATTTGAAAAACAAATCTAAATAACAACAAATACTTTAACAATGAACTAGTAATGTCCCTAGATAATTTGTAATATCATTTGATGGCAATTAAAATAAAAATATAAGAGATCTAGAAAATTTTAGAAAAATTTGATTTTGCTTAAAATGTGTTCCACCACTATGAAGAAAGATCGAGTTATTCGAAATTCAGAAAATGCAACTTATTTCTGTATTTGTTGTATAATATTGAGACTACAATAGTGTCGATGTAGAACATGAAAAAAGTAAATAATGAAAAAATTATAAAGTAATCTGTAAGCTTTTTTTTGTGTTGTGGAATACCCCTTTTATTGCTTTACAAAATTTTACACTTTGTTGAAGGACATGAAGATGTCGTCGGGTACCATTTTCCAAGTATTTATAATCGAAACATTGAAATATCGGTTCGAGTTTTAAAAATATTTGACTTGTGGCAATTCGAAAATTCGCTGTAAGGAGAAATTCTGACTTGGTGAATGCATTGCATGCAAGTTCGAGGAAGGAAAATTAGATTATATTTTAAGTGACAAAAAATTAATTCGGCAAGTTGGTAATAGGTAATACTGGCGCTTGAAGAAACTTTTGTTTGGTGATAAGATAGAAAATGTAATTTTTTGTAGCAAATTATTTTTATATTTATTTTAACTTCAAATATTTTAAGGCTACACGGGAAGAACGATACAAGTCCATTTTTCTTGAAATTCAACTTTTAATGCTATTTCTAAACTGCAACTCCATCAAAACAACAAGTAAAGTTTCAAACCTTACCGAAATATAGGTAGAGTATTTCAAACATTAAAAGTCAAATATCTCGAAATGACTAATGTGTGATTTATATCGTTATTCCCGTGTACCCTTCATTTATTTTGTAGTGCAGATAATTAAAATTGTTTTTAAAATGAAACCTGTTCTATTAAGTTAATTAGGAATAAACTTATTGGTACAAAAAAAATATAAAATATATTCGCAGGTTCCTATTAAAAATCAATAATTTGTATTTTTAATACTAGTAGCTGGTGCACCGGAAATGGCGCAACTTCCGCTTTTTAAATAGATTGGTAAAAACCTCGTATTTTTACTTTATTTATTTTTTATTTTTTTGTCAAAAAATAAGCCGTCGCGATTTTACTTATCCGCCGTTGATTTTTTTCTTCGAAAGTTCGTCGATAAGTAAATGTTATCGCCATTGTTGTATACATACTACCGTTATTAGGTATATTCCCAAATTAAACTTAGAACACAAAATATATTATTGGTCGCTACTATCCAGTATCCTTGAAAACGATTGGAATCAATCATCCACGAATTCGGCGTCGCTACTGTATCTTAAAAAATGAATTATAAAATATAGCTCTTTGATTTAAGTTTGTAATAACTTATTACCGACCATTATCGCAATATAATTTTTACGCCAATGAGACAAATGACAAAGTACAAAAAATGGTCACGTGAACACTTCGTACTGAACACGTGATTACTATATCTTTTCGATAAACCGAGAATAGTAATACAGCATTAGAAATTGCTTAATTTTTGAGAACTAAACGAAATTGGACCAACATTTTTTTTCCATTTTATTCAAGATTTGTTCATTAATATATGGTTTAATTTTCCCCCGTTTTGGTAAATCACATTGTATACTCTTCCGACAATATTACGTAATAAGTGTAATACATGACAATGGGCAAGAGTGTAAAAAAATTACCACTTCCATTTGTAAACGTTATACATGAGAGGTTATTTTAGTGGTAATGTTGCTTGTATGTAGTAGATATTTTACAATTGCAAATTTTTCGTTCAAAAATGTTAACCTTGATTATATGCATGTTACGATTTAAATGAAGATACGCTACTGTTTCAATCAACGGAACGTAACACACTCGACTGTATGTGATTTCTCACCCTCGGCCTAACCAGGCAACAAAAATCAGTTAAGTCTCATCCTCTCGTTGTAAAAAATTTTAACTCCCATGTTATTAAACAGGAGTAACTTTAGTCCAGAGTGACAGTCAAACAAAGCCAATTTCATACTGCAAAAGTCAGGCATTTGTGAACATCATAAATAATAATCACTCGCACAGCTTATATTTGCGATTCCCACGTTCCGCCTTTCTGTATAAAGTAAAGCCGCACGCGCATGCCGCAAACATTAAACGTCTAATAAATCCGATTCATATGTTAATCCACATTTTATATCGATATGTCACATTATATATTGTGTATGCTCACCACATTTATTACTCTCTTATGTAAACAATGACGAAGTACTGATCTATAGGGTCAGTATAAACATCCTACTTACATTGTGTTTCCAACTACCACATGATGGATTTTATTATTCTGATTATGATTTATTAATGCGAGATAAAAAAGGGGGAGAGGCGGGGGATTAAGCTCCCCATCGACGTGACTAAAGTGAAAAATAAGATTTTGAATTTCGATCTTTTTGATTTATGGAGACTTATTAATATATTCCTATTCTTTTTATTTGACATCATAAAAACATCACACACACTTGCAGGTTATATTTCATACGGTAGTTATCACCCTACTACTTGTGCGTGCGGCCAGTTGACGATATTCTCTTCCACACCCGCTACTGAAGCTAAAATACACACTGGGTTTATTGCACGGGGCTACTTGCGTTACTCTCTTATCGTGTTTGTTCAATAAATACGATGAAAAAATTCGTTTATTTATTTTAATAATATTGCCTGGGAAATTTCACACGTAAACGAGATTTTGACGGTAGATGCTTAATAATGAAACGTTCCTTACAAAACATTAAATGGTTGGAATAGGTGACGTTTATTTAATTTTATATACCTAGTATCCATCCATCCATCCATCCAAATATAGACGGGACTTTGATGAACACTTCAGTACAGTATCAATTATGCAATTACTATTACTGGGGTTTAGTTTAATTTAAGATGTTTTTCAGCATAATGACTCACATGGATGGGCTTATTTGAAGGTATGTCATTTTATCAACTATGCGTGTGCAAAATGACACACTACAACGCTGTGGCGAATTCACTTTTCTGCTAAAACTTTGAAATTGTTTTGAAATTAAAATCCGATATTGGGAAAGAAAAAGGTGTACGTTGTTATTTAATACCAATACCAGTAAGGACTGAATCGAAATCACAGAAATTTATTTTGAACATTGTCGTGCAATAATTTCAGTCCAATGAGTTTATGGCCGTTATTTTAATGCATGAAATGCACCCGGATCGTTTTCGGCAGCAAGGTGCTGGTCAGACCTCTCGCTGTCTGCCCGAAAGAAAGTAAATATTCAGTACGTTTACACACATTTATTTTTCCACTCTGGAATCGCAAGTAAGAAGTCATTCCAATCACCCCGATAAGCACTTAATACACAATCACTTACAACATGTAAAATTCTTGGTTACATTTATGTAGGGAAGCAGCACAATCTCCATAGCCTGTTCTGAATCTGTTAAGAGCAAACCAGATTCTCTGTGGTACCTCTAAACCAGGAGAATGTTTGAGGCTAGAAAACAAGGCATGCAGATGAGGTTATATTGTGTTTTCCATCCTGGTCTCATTCAGAGGTACATTCAGGAGAACCCCACAATAGCAACCCAAATGCTCTATACCTGAAACATGTGATTAGCATAACAACATTTGATTTACACTGTTCGCTTTCATGAATTAATTTCAGAACAAAATGATTATCATCTGATAATTTTAACTTGTTTTTGCAAACTAGCAGAGCTACAGAATATGCGATACCGAAAATGCAAGGCTAGTCCACCAGCAAGAATTACACTCACCTAAGCGTACGATGATGTAACGACAATACTGAAAATAAGGCTCTGTCATTTCGACTCGTTGTATACGAGTGTAACATTCCATATTAAATCTCTACTTTAGAAGGTGTGAAAAGAAAAATTAAAACGACAGTGAATTAAAAACAGTTATTACATCTTCCCACCGCGTCGCTGCTTTTGCGCTACCTTGTACTTAAATGTGTACAGGGTGTTATGGCTATTTCCATGGTCCGTTACTTTCTGCTGAAATCATTCGCTCAGTAGAATATCCGCTCTCAACTTGCTCTCAATGCAATTAGTCACAGCTCGTTCTGTTGAACGTGTCAAATGTGACTATTTAGCTACCCAACATCTATCGGTTCTGCTCATAGGTCACAAGTATTATCTATAGACACTACTAAGTTTCTATAAATAAGCTGTTGATTTTGAAAGTGTGGCAAGTTCATTTTATGCTATTATTGCTAGATATTTAATGGTTTGCATTTGCATGGGTTTATATTATTATATTATATTACATTATTTATTTTATAATTTGTGTGGTCTTATTTTATATAAATTTAATGTGCGATAATGTTTATCTGTGTTAGGTGAAAAAAATCATAGTTTCAAAAGTAATGAAAACGTTGATTTTCATTAAATAAAAAATAATTTTAATAACAAAAAACTGAATAGTGAGAAGTGAATCAAATAAGAAAAAATCACGCTCCCACACTGTCGTTATTTAGAGTGAACTTGCCTTACTTAGCTCACAATGAATATCGTTGTCGAAATAAATAATTTTACGTTAGTATGTAAGAAGAATTAGCTTTCACTATTTTTTTCACAAAATGGATTTGGCCCACTTTCAAAATCAATGGCTCATATAATGATACCCTGCCTGCGTTTCGAGCAATGATGAGACTGCACGAACATGTGTCGCAACATAAACTTTCAGCTTTTGGATCGGCAGAGATTTTCTGAAACAATCCACTACTTTTGTCTGACATTGTTTTGATACTTAATTTTTATATGTATGATACTAAAACAAATTCTGCTATTGAAGAATCAATTACCTCGTCTTAGTATAGGTTTATACATAAATTTGTACCCGCCGCGTAACTTTGGAGAATTTCCATTTTTTCTTATTTACCACCCCCTGCCTTAAAAATATCCACTTACAAGCGAGTGAGTCGCAAAAATTACCTTTTTTAAGTTGGTCTCGCCCAAAAAAAAAAATTGAAAAGCCGTACTCCACTGCATTGATAAAAATAAAATTATGTTACTTTTTAAGACTAACATTTTGGTTTTCTTCAGTAAAAAACTAGGAAAAAATTTTTTACTTCTACAATTTTCTAAAAAAAAAATGTTAAAAATATTAAAATAGTGTTAATTGAACTGAGTCAGCTGCAGTAATCAATTATATTGTTTGCGTGATCTTATGCAAGTAGTCTGGGATTTATCTAGCATTTTCCACCATAATTTTGAAACTAAACCATAAATTACATTGTAAACAATTTATTACAATCAACCCGTTTGTGTTGATGAATGTTATGACACACGAATAATATTCCTGAAACTGGCCTTTGTTGGTTTGAATAAGGTGCAAGCATAAAATAAGTAAATTAGTTTGTAAACGTTGCAATAACACACAAAATGCAGATGCACGTGTTATTACGTGAACCACACGCCAACAAACCGAATATACAAGGCACAACACGCAGCTTGATAATTACCACTTTGATAATTACAAGTCTGGCATTGATTAGAGCCTGTTCGTTTCGTTAAAACTCTGCAAAAAGCCTTATACCCGAACAACATAACACATACAATTGCACAACCATCAACATGACAACAACTTTGCCTTTGAAAAGTGTAATTGAGTTCTCAGTTTCGTGCCATTTCTTTTTTATTGTTAAGTTCGCACTAATTTAACAGGAACTTAATTATTTTTTCGGTTCGTCTTTTCGAGAGCACATAAAAAATACGGGCCGCAATAAAAGCCATCAAATTCAGTTTTATTATGAAACAGTATATAAAACGCATTTTTGATGAATAATGTTATCGCGCGGACGTCGACTTAGGTTCCCAGTCACGTTCAGCGGTCCCGGATAATCGACAGTCTCGCCAACCCTGTAACGGCGCTCCCGCGAATCTGAATGCGCACAATCGCGTTTTCCTTATTTTCCCAACCGAATTTGGTCGGGAGCGAGCGAGACGCGGTCCGAAGCGTAGAAATGATTTCCGTCAAGGATAACTTGTACATTGTACGCGAGTTTGTATAGGAGATTCTCGTTCAGGGAATTCAGACCGTTATTGTCAGAATTTCACTTGTCTTGTTCCTTTTTTTCGCCAAGTTTTTTCTGTTAATAAAAAGTCGGAATTTCTAAAAAGGCCCGAAATATACGAAACGGCTCGTGTTTATGATTCTGAACCGCACACGCTCACAGGTTGGGAATTAGTGTGCGATCGTTTAACCCCTGTGCTCCCCCCGATTTCACCGTCGGCTATATCAGATCCATTGTAACATATCGTAGCATTTTTGGATGACCACGAATGGCGATCGGGTTATGTCCACACGGTGCGGTCGGGTTTTGTGTGTTTTTGCGAGCGGCATTATAACCCGCTGTGAGGCACTTTGCGGTATAAAATTGAATTTTATACATGCAGTATTTTATATTGTTATTGTACATGCAAGTACACATTTATGGGTTTATTACTAGAGAGTAGCTATTGTGTTTCTGTTTCATAATAGATTGGAGCTGCTGTTTTCGTTATGGAAGGATGTTTTCCATTATTTTATTATGATGGATTTTTTGTGAGCCCTTTTTAAATGGATTCACCGCGCTTGTGTTATTTGCATGTGACGTTCAATTATTGTTTACTCAAAATTAGATGAATCCTGCTTTAGAATGCAGTTTATTAAAACTATTATATTAAAAAGAATCTGTAAATTTTATTATTTATAAATTTATTTTTTAACATGAACAAAATTTTTATGCAAGGGACATAACATACCTATAAGATATAAGAAAATACAAATAAAACAATAAACAAATCTAAATGTTGTAGTGTTTTAATAGCAATGTTATTAATATCTATTGTGTAATCTGTGTTGTTCAGAACTAATAACTTAAATACAAACTGTTTATCTGTTTCAGTTTTGTAGCTACAAACATAACGTTCGCTTCCACATCCTACGGTTAGTCATCGATTTTTTGTTTAATCGTAACTGATTCCGATTTTGTAAACATCTAATATATCTGACAATAGCTACATATTTTTATTATTAACAATAATATAGTAAACTCACGTTATTGCGAACACGAAAAATTTTAACCTGCAATTTAAGCACTAAAGAGAGTATACGTAATAATCTCAATATTGTATAGCGTATTGTAGCATATTCATCCATTTATTATTGCTGTCACATTGTGTGTGTTTATTTCAAATATGTATCATGTTAAAAATATATTAAGCATCTAAATTCAAATTCGGTTGCACTGACGTTTGTAAACAACTATACCTGAACTGCAAGCAATACCTAAGAAGTAATACCTACCGAGAATTGTAAGAGACTTATTACGCATGAGACAAAAAAGTTTTTTTACAACTAGAGTTGTGTACGATACTTTTTCTTTCGATCACATTAATTACCGGGAATTAAAAAAAAATGTAATGTTGTATTACTTTAGCAACGCTATGTAGAGATGATGAATCGAAATTAAACGTGTTATTAGTTTAGCAACCTAATAAATCAAAATGTCTTTGATTCTATAATTATTAAAATTATTAATGATAATTGCACATAGAAAGTAAGAAAACAAGTAATATTAATCTATAAGAAATTTTATTTAATTCTTGATCGGGGTCCCAGAGTTAACCCGAAGTATCATTGTCTCTGGCAATACGCTACCAACACAATGTTAGTAAAAGTTCCTAACTGTGCGATTTTACTTTATAACACACGGCGTCCGTAAGGATACGCTTACTTAGTTTATTGTTTGTACAATATTCATCATTTTCAGTAGTAGCCGTAAAAAAAAATTAAATTTCCTCTATAAAAACATTGCAAGTTTCACACGTCAAATTACTACTGTTCGCATTATGTGTGTATGTTTGTATTATTGAATAGTTCGCATAAGCGATATTTCCACTAACGCGAGTTTACTGTACGCAATTAGATAATTAATTAACAAACATTTTGATTTTATTTAAAGGAATCCAATTACTTAAAAAATGTGTAATCTTTCAATTTTCTTAACACTTATTTATTTACCATTTTATTACAGGAAATAAATTAAAATAGAACAATATAAATCTAATACTAATAATCTAATAAGTAGGTAAAAGAGATTTATTTTTGGTCCTAATTATCACTTATTGATTTCAATATGAATTTTGAAAAATGTTTAATATACTACATTATTTAATGTACAAAATTACGCCACATCGAACCGAGCCGTTATGCTATAAGCAGCAGCTGATGGCCTTTAATTTGTACTCCCTCCGTATCGTTGTTTGTATATTGTTTTAATTTATGTGTATCGAAATTATTGTCCGATTTCAAAAAATAACAATTACCCATATTCTATCATTTTCCTTGAATTATTTAAAGCTTCTTTAGCTATAGGTACTAATTGCTTTTTTTGCTGCAAATAATAGATTCTGGAAAATTGTCTGTTTTAGTAAATTCTTGTCACCTCTCATAGTAACTTTTTAGTAGTCTACGATTTATATTTTTCAGCAGAGGTTTCTGTAACACCGAGATGGGGCCAAAATTAAACGTTAAATTCGTACAAATAATATAACCCAGGTTGAAGAAAATATGCTGTGAGCTGTGAAATGCGAACGTTTGTAGGTTGTGAAGTTCAATGTTTTTTATAAAAAACCTCATAGAAAAATGATCTATCAAAATGGCCGAAATGAAGGCAACGTGCCTTTACACGAGTTATGTTAAGAGAATACGCTGCTATGTTTTCAAGGTGCCGACAATTAAAATAATTAAGAAATAATGAAACAATTTAAAAGTTTATGTGGCGATGCACATCCGTGCAAGCTTATCATTGCTCGAAAAGTGGGCGAAACGCCTACAGTGAGGGTGCCAGATAGAGGGGAAAGGAAAACCACAAATAGTGTAACTTCGAGTTCGTGTAAGTTGGAATAATGTTAATCGGGGTACCACTGTACTGCAAACTACCTAACTAGCAATTAATATGAAACTCACAATATGAATTAGGAAAACTTCTTTGTTTTTTTGTTTTCTATTTCAAAGCAAGTTTAAAAATCAGACAATCATTTGGAGCGAATATGTTTTTTATTGGTGAGTGTTTTATACGTTAATGACATTGTTTATTACAATTATTTTAAAAATTTATGTGGAGGTATAAATTGATCTTTTCAACTACTAGTCATACAGCGTATCATTTTGATATACATTAGAATGCTGTGAAGTTCAATTTCACGACCGTTGTTCAATGACAAGTAAATAATTCCTGTTTTATTAGCCACTGGTCAATAATGAACAAATTTACATTTTTTGGTGTCCTATTACAACGATTTCCTATAATGGGCAGGTACAATTTAATGGCAGTTTATGCACTAAAATCGTTGTTTACTAAATTAATTAATTTTACAAACTGACCTATATTTGAATGTCAATTCAGTCAAAAGTATTTTAGCAGTTCTTCGGTAAATGTTTCCTTAGATGCTAAAAGTACAATAGGTGGGATTTTACATGTAGTATAATCACACGATACACCATATGCAGGTATTTCATATTCGCGGCAAATCTTATTTTAGTTAACGTCTCTTTACTTTTAAGTAAATGGTCTACAGTTTTTCGAATCTTTGACGGTGTAAATACAATTTATACCTTCACTCATCATTTTTGCAAAGTACCTTCAAGAGATTTGTGCAAAGGGTGAAAAGATTAGATTTCACAAAAAATTATAGTATCTACTTAGTATTTTTTTTGATAATTTGTAATAAAAAATATTTTAAATTGAAATATTACTAGTAGCAGAAAAAAATGTATATAAGTACACCCCGGTGGAGAAGTATTATCATAACCTTCGGGCGCTACATCTTAATGCAGCCATCAGGTTATAAAAATGCACTTCTCCTCCTTAATGTATTTAATATACCTACTATTTAAAAACATATTTTTTTGCCCATTAAAATTGCCATAATAATATTATGAATAGTCAATAATTTTAATTATAAGTATATACATGGTTAACCGAATTTTTTTAACAACCATTCTAATTGTCGTATGAGTGTACCTAAATACCTAATGATATCAGTGAAAAGTGCAATACCAATCCCAATCCCAATCTTCAGTTAGTCTTTATAAATAATTTGTAAATTCATAAAATAGAGTCAATAAACGCAAAGTAAAATGTGAATCCGAATTCAAATCCATCAATAACAAGAACGCCTCACACATAATATGTCTACTCATAAAATGTCGAGTAATTAAGTCTGTATTTAATGTGGTTTCAATAAAATTTACATAATATCTCCATAATTAATGTGCCTTCCATATAATTTCAGTTTAGGTCAAAGAACAGGTTCGCCCCGAAAACATCAAGCACTATTTTATTAAAAATTATAAATCTCGCTGGAAATTTAATTTAAACCCCCTCATTTGTCGTTCTGGAAAAAAGAGCCTCGTCATATTAAAAAGTGTGAACATGAATCGACAATATGTATGCTAAATAGAGGTTTAAAACGATTCAAATGTCAATGGTATTGCAATTATAAAACCCTTCCGACAGAATTGACGTCCAGCGCGTCAGCATCACGTGTGACACAGACAACGCATGCGACGGTTTAAATTTATACTTTTTATTAAGGGTCCACATTTCAAAACTGTAAAATCGAGGGAGGGAACGGTTTTTTTTTAATATCAAAACGGAACATTTTTCTTTCGCATAACGGTTCCTACCCCAAATGATCGAATGGGCCGACATTTAATTCAAAAAGTGGTGTTGACCGAGAGACTAACAATGTTTAAAACCTCACGATCCGTGTATAAATATTGTAGTACCAAAACCTAACACTGAGTAAGGGGGATGTAGACAACAGATTATCAACACACCGGGTTCTCTCCGGTATTGTTTGCCCATTTACCGCCAGCTAAGCTGTGTCTGTTTGCCAACACTCTCGGTCCTTGTATATTTAGTTCTATTTATCGGATCCGGAGAAACATTAAGGTCTAATATTGCACATTGGATCGCTATAACGGCCTGTCAATGAATGATTTAGGTTCGTCCAGGTGTGTTTGCATAGGTTTTGCTTATGGAAATGCCGTCTCCATAAACAAGACGGCGAACCTTTGATCGGACTTACAATCTTGCCGTCCTCACTTCATGTTTAACAAGTGCGAAAAATAATATTTAATAACATCGATCCAAAAGATGAATGGAACACGACCGAGAAAATAAAGTGCTGTTAAGCTGAAAAAAAATTAAACAAAAAATGAAATTAGTACTAAATATTAAAAAAGGAGGAAAATAAGAAGTAGGTAGCAACGTTTATTGTAAAAAAATTGGCTACCAATACTAACATCAAAGAGGATAAAATAATATTTGTGAGGGGACAATAAAAATCAATGTATTCCAGGCAAATCATTTTTGTTACAAACATATGTATTTTCTGATTAGAAAGTGATCGAAGTGTTTTGCTGTATTAGTGATAATTTCAATATTCGTAATAAATCTTTAAAACATTAATAAATAAAAAACTTGGAGAAAAGGAAAGAGAACGAAAAAGAACATTACTTCAAAACAAGAAGAAACAAAAATACATTAAAATAATATTGATCCTAAAAAGAAAAAATAGAAAATTACCATTGATTCAGAAGAAGAATGGAAGAAGAAGAGAAAAAAAACAGTATTAATTTAAAAAAAGACTGGAACGAAGGAAAGAAGTAAAAAAATAATCATCAGGCTTTATCTGAACTCCATTCGCTATCCAATCTTATCTACAACTCGTGGAAATAATGAAACAGCTTATACAGCAATAAAACAACACAAACACAATGTTTCCTTTCAATACCAACAGATCGCTCTGTCGTGCTCACAGTGTTTCAGAATAGGAGGGCTCGAAGGAGGAGCGACGGTCTCCGCCTTCCGGAGCAGCTACCTCCATGTTAGAGATCATTTTCGAACTACTGCTCCATGGACATGTAAGAACATTGTCAATGCTGTGTCCGTGTGTCCTTTTTTTCTCCTGCTGAAAGCGTGAATTTTTGGCGACGCGACGTTTCGAAATTGTGGATCACAATGACAAGCGAGGCATTAAACTAAACGTATATGTTGTTGCGCTGGGGAATTGGCATCATTGTGCCGCGTCGTCGAGCGTCGAGGGGCGCGATAATGGGGCTGCTCCCCTGAGACGCTGCATTAGGGGCCCTTTATTCACTTCACAGAAGGAAACGATGATGCTGTTTGTTAATGTATAATTTAACTTTGCTCTTTTTTATACCCTGAAATCTAAAATTGTCACGATGCACCGATATTGTTGTATTGTTGTATTTGAGTTTCATGGTACCTTATTATGGATGACTTGCAAGAGCTAATGCGAGTCTTTATTCAAAATCGTTTTGCATTGTAAATCGCATCTTGTTTATTATTTTATAAAAACCTTAGATAATATTTTTTGAAAATTGTTATATGCATTGTAAACAGATATCTTTCTACCTAATATGTATAAAGTAATAACAATTCAAGTTCTTCTAACTGTCACTATAATTTATAAGTAAGTAATGAAATGTTTCATTAGTTTGTAGGTACAAAATTTTGCATTTATTTTTTTTGTTTTTCATACCTACCTAAAGCAAGTGTCGTTAGCTGTATCAACTATAAACACAAGGAAGTACAGCCAAGTTTTTTTTATTTATTTCTCATTATTTTACATTATTTTATCCCTGTACGTAAAGAGCAATTTTTTTAGATGTCTGATTATATTCATGCTGATGTCAGTTAATACAGTTTAATAAATTGAATCAAATTCAACATTGGCAAGCAACTTCTCATAGTAGTAGGTATCAAAAGAGAAACAGTTATAATAAATCTTTGTATATGTTTTACATTTTTTTAAACTTTTATAAAATACCAGCTCCTACACTAATTCAGCTTTTTGTGTAGTTTTGAATTACAGTAGAGCGTCGATTATCCGAACGTCAATTATCCGAAACGTCAATCATCCGAATGACGATTTGATTTATCCGAACGTCAATCATCCGAATCGTCATTAACTTTGCCATTACATTACATTATAATGTGATTGAAATATTATTTGTTGTTCAATATATGTTTATATTCTATCATTTTGAGCGTTTTAGTGCTCATAAACTATGACTGTTCGGTCATCCGAATTTTTGATTATACGAACGGTAGTTGGTCCCAATTAGTTCGGATAATCGACGCTCTACTGTATATTAATAATTGCACCCTTTTCATATTCCTGGCCTCTTCGAGTATTATTAGAAATAAAAACTTAATTTTACCTAAATATAATAAAATAATTGGGGACAAGAACTCTTATAAAAAAGCCATGTTGTCGTTTAACTTGCTACCACGCGATTTAAACATTTTAAATATTTTATTAATTGTTACTTGCAATTTTTGTTCCTTTTTTCCATAACAATTTTTTTTTTTAAACTTTTCACATTTTATATTCTAAAAGTGCGTCACTGATATATATATATATATATATATATTACAATTTTACAATAACAAAATACATCTTGAAACACATTTTAAAACATGTCAATTTACCCAATGATTAAGTTGGAATTGACAAAATATTTGCTGCCATGTTTTGTCTATTAATGTCTATTTATATGATTTATAATATAATTTCTAATATAATTTTGAGTTGTAGTTTTAGTTTAGATTTTAAGTGTTCTATGAAATGATCTCTTATATAATTTGTGATTTATAATATAATTTTGAGTTGTAGTTTTAGTTTAGATTTTGTCATTCCCTATGTACATACAGGCAATTGCACTTGCCTCTGTAGGATGCCTTTTTGAGGCATTGTGATGGTTTAATTAATAAATAAATAAATATGAAAATTTATAAAAAAATTTGAGAAATGAGTTGCCTAGACGGTATAAATACATACAAATGCAAAATAATTTGGGGTACAAAAACATTCACTACTACAGTACAATCTGGCTAATCCGAACATGCGCTAATTCGAACCGTTTTGATAAGTTTTAATCGTTAATTGTACTGAATCGGTTGCACTGTTCACACGATTTGTTTTCGTTTAAAGACCAGGCTTATAAAACTCACATTATTCGACCGAAACAAATTCCAATTAAAGGTGTTTTCCCGTTTAAATTACATTATATTATATTCACACAACTCGATCCCAATTAGTTCAGATTATTTATACCTACCTATAAAACAAACTTTTTTGAAACCTTCATGATTCAACAACACAGCAAAATCCATTACAAGTGAGTCATCCATCGGAACAGTGGGTAGGTACACCAAGAGTTAACTATTCAGTAGGTATCATATTTTTTCAATAATAATAGTGCTACCTACCCTAATTTGAGTTTTCCAGTTTCATTTTATAAGCGCAGTCAAATCTGGTCCCAAGCAGTTCCATATTACACCATTTTGACTGTTCATACATATCCACATATTCCTTTTGATCAGTAAGTATGCAATCACATTTACCAATGAAATATTAGTTACTTACAGATAAAGATCTGAAATAATATTTATAATGCACTTGCGAAAATTAACGTTTATTCTGAATAAATAATTACAGTCAAGCGTCATTATAACGAAGTCCAATATAACGAATTTTATACCCATCATAACGAATTTTTTTGATGTCATTGTAACACTCCGTTATACAAAAGTTTCACTGTACTCTAAGCTAGTGTACTTGTTGAAAGCAACACTTGTACAGTAGAATCCGGTTAAAGCGAACCTCAAGGGACCGTCAAAGTCGGTTCGTTATATCTGAAGTTCGTTATAAGCGTTAATGAGAGAATAAATGCAAGAGTGTTTTATGAGACCTTTATTGTTTAATATACACATGAATTATAAAAAGTCCTCAACTTTTGTTTCTAAAACACTACCACTGATCGTTACATTATTTAATCCTTGTTGCGTAAACCACGTTTTAAGAGATTGATCGACGTCATCGTTCTTAGATTTTCGTAGTTTTTTAGCGTTTACATTTTTACTTTCAAATGCCGCACATAATTCTTTCTTCTTCTTCCAAATTGTTTCGTGTTGTGCTTTTCCATCTTCTATCTCACGTATTATTTCAAATTTTTCTTTTAACAAAAAAGATTTTCTTGAAAATTTAACCATTTGTACGATGTTGTTTAAACGCTGGCTCGTATTAAACTGATTTTAAAATTGAAGTGAAACTCTGTTTTTTTGTAATAATTCACATGTACTCAAGGGGTTTATGTGTGTCCGATACGGTCACTTCTTATAAGATTTTAGCAATAATTTGAAAACTGTAACATCCGGTCAACTGTGCTTCTCTGTTGAAATATGTTATATTTAAAGGGCATAGTAATATTGTCGGAGTCATAACCTAACGCACAACGGGGAATTACCAACCAAGGTTATTGCAAAGCAAAGTTCGTTATAGCCGATTGAAATTTTATTAATTTCGGCTTTCTCAGGTTCGCTATATCCGATAGTTTGTTATATCCGAATTCGTTATAACCGACTAATTTTTACATTGTTATATAGGGAAAAATGTCGGGACTTGGAATAAAGTTCGTTATAACCGGTGATTCGCTATAACCGAAGCCGTTATAACCGGATTGTACTGTATTAGAAATTCTCAAAATGGAAAAACTGAAATTTAGTTCTTTTCCTGACTTGTTGATTATCTACGGACATCCCGTACTCACAAGAAAAAGTTTGACTTATTCTTATCAAATTTTATTGATTACTTAATTAACATTAAAATTATACACAAATTCATGAATTACATTTAAGGAAAACAATATTCAGTTTTATAGAACATAAAAATTGTGATAAATTTGAATGGTTGGGAGTAAATAAAAAATAATTTTGCATTACACGAGTACAAAACAGAACCATAATTTTTTCACCTTGCAAAAGTACTCGTCATTAATCATTTGTAGGCATCGTTTCAGATACGAGTCTCGATCAATCACAACCGATTTCATAGATGTATAACCGTTCCAATTTTTCGGTCATAAATCTTCGGGCGATTTCATCTCGCACCGGACACACAAGTGTCTACATAAAGACAGTAATACTCCTGGCTAGAATTACACCTAATATTGACTTGCAAAATCACTGTCGGTCGGAAAGGAGCACGTCCCTGGGCGTGCTGGTGCCAGTCGATCCCAGACTTACCGTGATTGATTGGCCGGGTTGATACCTAGGCCTTAATTGCATTCCAAATGTGTTTACATATACTTCATATCCCACATCACCAGCTCTGTTGATACTGAAGGGACGATTTTCCCTTCTGTTTGTTCTAAGGGTCCGAATCCCGTTCAGACACTTTTAATTATTACATTTTAGTTGTATCTTTAAGTGTGTTTTCAGGAAGAAATTATTAAAGCGACCGTCAGACAACGGCAAACAGCATCGGTACTTCTCACCCTGGTCGCTCGGACCGCGGTCAGCTGTCAACCATCACTCACACTCGCCAGGCCGCTACATGCTTTTGTACTTAGCCCCACGTTGGTCCTAATTGTGTCGGAAAGCCGTCACTCAGTCTACACTAACGCAAAGCGGCACACGTGTCCCATCGCCTCGTTTTGGTGGAGGCGCCCGCGAACGTTTCGTTCCTACGGTGTATTCATGTTCCACAGTTTTGTAAACTTTTCCTGAAAGGATCACTGAAGAGTTGTTTTTTTAACAAAAAAATTGTTGCATTATCCGAACGGTCCGATTTCACTATTAATGTGATTTAATTTGAACGACAGGGTCTCTCTCTAAAGATACCTTTAAATACCTTTCAAACCTGTTTCAATTGAATGTAGTGGGTTTACTTTAACATGTGTCAGTATACTGCTTACTGATAATTTACCTTGCAATATTAATAGTACATTCGTATTCCGCTGATATAATGAACGCGCTTTGATTACTTGACTAACATATTTTATTCATGAATGCCTCCTTTTATTGGCGTTCATTAAATTTAACGATGGGAGTTTGATATTTTTTTTCGGGCAACGAGCCACCACTGATGTCGTTACTAAGCCCGCGGGGTCAGGCTCGAACGAGGGATACATTTGTCAGCCCCGGGCGGGGTGGTGACACGTTGTCGTCGATTCGATGGCTTCTTGGCCGTCTTCTAACGCCGTTGAATAATGGATGGCGCTGAAGATTGCCGGACACCGCCGGACACGTATTCAGCAGAGGGTCGGCAAAGCGCGGATGCGCGAGAACCCTTGCCAAAAGAATTATTGATGCGACTGTCCGCACTCTTCTACATTCACTTGTATTTAAACCTGGAATAATAATATCCCTAAACCGCTTACAATTCAAGATGAAGTTGTTTTATATGAATCAAAAAAGTATATTTGAAATTCATTGAAACGCAGCATAAGATTGATTTTTAGTCACTTCTTTTATTTTTTCAGATTGAAATATTTTAAGCTTACATTCTTCACCGTTTACATCGACGGTTCTTTTGCGGCTAAAGTATCAAATTTCCTGTGCTAAGAAAATTTGTGATGTCAGTATTCATAACGTCCTTTGCAAATATTAATAGGAACTGTTTATGCTGACAAAATTCGAGAAATTTATCTAATACATATGCTTTCAAAGTATACAATTATTAGCAGGGTTTGAGTTGGCAAATGTAACATTATTTTTTTTAATCCAGTATGTTAATGCATAGGTAGGTAGAAGTATTTCTCGAAATATATTGTAATACCACAACACCCAATTACAGTGGAACCCCGTTTTTACGTCCCCGTATTTCGCGTTTTCCCGTTATTTAGGTCTAATTCTTACAGTCCCGTTTCATTTTAATGTAATTAATACCCGGTTTTACGTTTATTTTTCCCGCAATTTACGTTGGGAATATTTAAAATGCAGTTATTAAATTTATTAAAATTAATAATTCCATTGCTTTTAGCACATTCGATTAAATCTATGGAAATCATTGAAATGAATATGTTAGCAGTTTGTTAGACACGGCCGCACTTTGCAAAGTTTCGTGATCGTGATTATGTGGACAATTTTTTATTTCATTCGGTATTGATTCTCGAAACTGAAAGAACACGTGAGCTCACGCGTTTCGCTCGCGCGTAATTTTCATATACCACTTTGGTTACAATAATACAAAATCGTGAATCAATTAAAACAAGTGGCATACAATGTCGTCCAATGGCAAAAAAAATGCATGCACGAAAGAATTTCAAAGTACAAAGAAATTATAGTATTGTAAGAAACCTATAAATAAATTTACACCAAATTAATTTGTATTATTTTTTAAAGAAAATTTTTTATTGCTCTTCATTTACGTTTTCCCTCCATTTACGTTTTTTTTTTGTCGGCCCTTTCAAAAAAATAAACTGAGTCTCACTGTATTAATACGTTTTTTAAAATTTCATATTTAAAAGTTCAAAAATTTTAAAAAATACCGTCAGGGATGTTGTACCTACACCATAAAATATTATAGCTCTAAAAGAATTTTAAAATATACGATTGTAAAATATTACGAAGCAGAGTATCAAAAACAATTTAAGACAAGGCAAGTTCTCCAAGGTACTTAATTCCGTTAATTTAGTTTTATTATCACTTAGGAAACAGATGTAAGAGCGAGGCAGATTTAATAACATTCCCATGAAATATAAACAGCAGTAAAGAGCGTATATAACCGATCTGAAAGCATGTGTAACAGATTTACTTCATATTCTGAAAGTAACGCCTATCAACGATTTTATATACCTAACCAGTTATGTTAGTGCATAAAATTTTATTATCCGACGCAAATACAATGTTACGTTATTTTCCCCTGTTAAGGCTCACTTTTTACGAAATTGAACGTCTTCATCTCGAAAATTATATTTCCAGCAGCCCTTTATACCTGTTGGAGCTTATTGTGCTTGAGAGAACGGCTTTTAGTTAGAACAAGAACATCCGCATGCATTGTGCAACGAAAGTGCCTGCTAACAAACTGATATTGTTTATGAGCTTAAAGCGGGCGGGAGCTCAATTTCAATGGTTTTAAGATGATGGCTTATTTTATTTTTTTGCGCAAGAATTTGTAAATGCGCAGTGATTGACGAGCCGTCGAGTCGCTGATGACCGACGTTGGCGGACACAATGCTTGTTTACACGCTATAAGTAGCACAAAACTTGGATTGGTCTATCGCCACAAATATCTGTCTGAGCGATTTGTTACGCAAATTCTTAGTTAAGACATTTTTCAACGCTTTGTAGATTTTGGATAAAATTACAATGAGAATATAATTTTTGGAACAATTCTGTCTAAATTAATTTCTGTATATTATTCTAACATAACAACCGATCAACAAATTTTTAATAGTTAGTGATTATTTTTAATAATTTTTCTTGTCCCACAAACAAGAGAAATATAACCTACTTTTAAACCACTACAATAAAATACTTATTTCTATATTGTAATTGGTAGCAAATTGTTTTAAATTAATGGCAATCTAATTAATATTCTTGCAACTTTTGTTGGTAATTTAGCATAGTTTTTATGGCAATTAACTACATGTGTTTAACCATTTAAAGAAATTAGTAATAGTATAATTATAAATTGAGAATTATTTTTACAAGTACATACTTAGATTCATAGAACTATACATAATATTATGTTGTACATCACGCGGATTTTTGTTGAAAGCCATTCAAAAAATTCTGGTACCGTAAAATGGGGGCAAGCTGATCAGTGTAGTGAAGTTGCCCAAAAAGTTAAAACATATCTCAAGTTGAAATTGTATTTGTAGCTTGTATTATTGGCCGAGTATTAAAAGATTCTTAAAAAAGGGTTACCAAACTTTCACTTGCGTCAAAAATTCCATTACAAAAATTTTGCAGTATCAATGTTAAACTTTTGGTGATGGAGTTATTATTGGTGAAACTTTGTAATTGGTTTTGACTTTGCTTGCGAAATTTATTGAAATAGTATTAATAACAAATAACATAAGTAATCAATATAGACGTTTTGGATACAAAATTCTGGTATCCGTAATTTTGTAAACCATGGCAATACAGTTTGTTTCACCAGCGATAATGACCTTAAATATTTGGAGGATGCAACTCATAACACATTGCATAGGTAACGTGGTTTTTGTACAAACGCGCTTTGGGGGATTTTGCCTAATCGAAGGGGTTCAATTAATCCTTGGCCACCGACAAACCCAGATCTTACACTTTTAGATCTTTTCATGTGGGGGAATAAAAGACCAAGTGTATCAGACACCAATTGATAATTTGGAACGTTTAGAAAATAACATATGAAATGCATGCAGATCTATCACTACAGAAATATTAACACGTGTGAAAAGAACGTTTTGGGCACGGAATCAGGTGCCTGTTGTCCGTTTTTTTAACAATTTTATCGTGCAGTTAAATATGGGTCATGCTTTTTAAAATCAGAAACAAAAATCACGTTACCTATACAATGTATTATGGATTGCATCCTCCAAATATTTAGGATCCTTATCACTGGCTGTATAGCGTTATACTTAAGTTACACAGCGATGATAAATTAAAAAACCTTTAAATGCTAAAATGTAATTTAACAACTATTCGTCTAACTGTAAGACCAAATTTGAATTATTATTATTGTACCGTTTCTAAATAACACCTACATAAAGTTTTGTTTTACAAGCTTTTATTTAACTCCACCTGTGTGTTGGTTTGTGAGGATGAAATCTTGTAATCAAATTTTGACTTACTTTAAAAATGTTTTTTTCATAGGGACGGAACGCTCAGTCGGCGCTGTTCTTGGTTAATATTTAAAAAAATAATTAAACACCGCATTGAAATTCTGATTCTTTTATCGTCTTTGGCACAACCATTAACAGTCTCATATAAATTAGGCATTAAAAATATAATTTTTAGGTAGGTAGGTAGGTAGGTAGGTAATGTGCGAAGCGAGTAGCTTTTACACGTAAAAGATATGCTGGTCACTTACGTCAGGGCCAGTGACGTCACACGGCAATTCTAAATGTCTTAATATCTTCTACAACAATTTTTTTTACATTGGATTTTTACCAAATAGTTTTTAATAGTTCTGACTACAATAATTTAACGTTAAGTAATAATTTAAAAACGATTTTTTTGTGTATCGTGCTCCTTTAACTGTAAGTATTTAAATCTACTTGTACATTTACGGCCACTGAAATGTGCACGATACCTGACACAAATTTCCCTATTTTTCCATAGATTAAAGCTGGCTATATCCAGTGACTATTTGTCATAAACAAAAAAATTGGCTGATGTTTTTTTGGGACGTCTATAATATAAAGCAAAAATCAAGTTGCTAAAAAAAAATCGTGCACATTTCGGTGGCTGTAAATGTACTTACAATTTCTTGATGATGATGCGCCATTTACACTATATCCTGTATATATCCTGGGCGATTATTTTTGATAGACTTTGTCGCTTTCTAGTGCAAGTACAACGTAGTAACTATTTCCGCGTAAAAAGTAGTTATCGTACACTACAGTCACCGCTGACATAGTTATGGAATTATGTAGTATCTATCAAATATCATGTTTTACAAATTGTCATATTATTTGACGTTAGGAGAAATACTTTCTATGTAGTATATGTATATAGGATATAGAATATGTGTACAGGACGTAATAAAGAAATCAAACCTGACCTGATAACGAATTATAGAATCAGGGTTGCCACTGAAACGCTCGAAAAGTCAACATTTTTATTAAATCATATTATATAGTAGCAAAGTCAATAAAATATAATTATCCAGTGGGTATCTATTAATTTTACAATATAAAACTATTAGAATAAATAACAAAAGAAAGCACAATGAATTACCAAACAAAAACGTTTCTGAAAATGGCGAGATGCAAAAATCCTATCAACTCTTTTATTCTGTGATGGTATCAGCGACAGCTCAAAGCCTATAATATTGCAAAACATTCTTTCGTTAGTCATTCAAAACTTCTTTGGTTAAGTTGGGTTGTAATGGGGATAGTCAGCGGCCATTATGCGTGCAATTCTTATGCATTATGACCGCTGATTGTCGAATTTACTAATTTTTGGACCTATACCACAAAAGAGAAATAGCTAGACCAGAGGTACCTATCGAAGGGTTTAAGAATAAATCTACGAAACTTGTTTTTTAAAAATTTACATGCGTAGTCAGTGCCGAGGTCGTCCAACAATGGGATCTACAGTAGAATCCGGTTATAACGGCTCCGGTTATAGCGAACCACTGGTTATAACGAACTTTATTTCAAGTCCCGACATTTTCCCCTATATATGAAGAAAGTTAAATAAACTTACTTTTTATTGTGTCCTTATGTTCCACATAATTCTAGAATCGATAATCATGTTATGTAAAAATAGTGACGTACGTTTTAATATGTTTTAAAATGTTAAATATATGTGATGTGTGTGTTTTAAAGTGTAAAAACTTTAAATGTTAACATATCCTGATTAGTTCAGGTGTATAATAAAATTATGTGGAACATAAGGACACAATAAAAAGTAAGTTTATTTAACTTTCTTCATATATATTTATATATCCACATAAGGAAACAAAATGAAAAAATTGAATTTTCCCCTATGTAACAATGTAAAAAACAATCGGTTATAACGAACTCGGATATAACGAACTATCGGCTATAGCGAACCTGAAAAGCCGATATTAATAAAATTTTAATCGGCTATAACGAACTTTGCATTGTATATAACACGTAATAACCTTTGAATCTGATGACTTGTCATTAAATGAGTGGTTACAAAAAGAGAAACAAAGGAAACGTGAATTTCAACAATTGGAAAATTCAAATTTTTTCGAAAACTTACAACTAGAATATTTGGGTATTTATGGTAGACAAAAATGACCACGAAGAAGCCAATAAGGATGAGCCGGAACCACCAGCATTACAGATTTTATCTACACAGGAAGCTGTGAGAAGTATTAACAACATTCGTAATTTTTTACAGAATTATGATGCGCCGATTATTGAAAATGTGTGAACAATTTATAATTTAAAAATGCGACAATTCAGTCGAAAATAACAATTTTTTTCAAATAAAATTACTTACTGCATTTTGCTTTGTTTCACTTAAGTTTAGTCTTTATATTTATAATGGTTTTATACATTTGCATATTTGTATTAGACAATAACGGTCTCATAAAACACCTTGCATTTATTCTTTCATTAACGCTTATAACGAACTTCGGATATAACGAACCGATTTTGACGGTCCCTTAAGGTTCGCTATATCCGGATTCTATTGTAGTTATAATTACATAATACATGGAGACTGCTGTTGACTAATCACTGTTTCATGCGACGACTATCAAAATACATACGTACCAGAATTTCATGATGTAAATATTTAATTGTAACTATCTAAAGAAACGATTTGGCTAATTTATACCATCAGAAAATTTACAAACTACCATCTATCGGATTTGTTCCTCATTTCTAGCAATATTTTTTGAGGAAAATGTTTTGCCATAAACGTGTAATACACAAAAGAGCTACAATGTATTTTAAAAGTAAATTTAACAGGATCCAGAAACACTCAAGTAAGCATAAAGGCCTCGATGTTATTCCGCATAATCTAATTGCGCCATTAAATTGGAGAAAATTACGTGTCATGTTTAAAAGCATTTCGTCGAGGATATTAAAAAACTTGCGAAAGTAATCATAGCCGGGGAGCGTCGCGCGCGCACGGTTCCTATACTAAAACCGTTAACGAATTTTAAAAATCCCTTAAAAAGTGTGCCTAAAAGTTTATAAGGTCTTAAGATCGGAACGGGAGACTGAGCGGTCGCTATAAAAATTAAGCTTCACACCAGTACCAGCGGGCGACGTTCATTACCGTACCGCATAACCATAAAAAACGAAGCCACCCCTTAGTCGCGAGGGTGGCGCGTTTCCATTATACTTTCCTCGCGCTGTTAATCTTGGAAAGTAAAACTTATGCAAACGAGCCCGCCGCGTGGTTTTACAAGGCACGTAATTTCGAACCGCGAGGGAGGAGGAGGGGGAGGTTGTTTTTACATCGCATCATCTCAGACGCCTGTCAGACACACACGCGCACACAATACAAGATTTATACTTGGTTTACACAATGAAGTATCAGAAGCACTCTCGCATTCTTCCGAACTCGCGGGACACAATGGCAGCGCTAAGATTTGTCATTTTTTTATTATCGGATACGGTATCGTGCGTCAGACGTAAGTAAATTAAACCAACCCTTTTCTCTTGAGCGCGAACTTGTCATTGACCGCGTTCGTTCATCAATCACTAGGTGTGTTCTTTTGACACGCGAGACTCGAGATCCTTAATGAGGGTCCGCTGGCGCCACCGCCGGCTCGGACTGAGAGCCTTCTTTCAGATCTGATAATTTTCAAAACACGGAAAGCACATCCTCGAAAAGTTGTCAGCGCGCTTTATAAAATGCAAAAAAATAAATGAACCGTGGAATCACAAAAGGGGAGATTTACGAGTGGCCGCTTCTTCTAATGGGTGGCGCGCCTTACTTAATTACATCACCACCTCTCTCTGGTCGGAACATTCAAAGTCTCATATAAATAAAAGAAACACCAGCGGACGTTTTTGCCGCAGCAAAAACCCCATTGAATAGGACTCGAGCCGATATAACGAATTTCCTATGCTGATCGTGTTGTTTCATTCAAAATAAACTAAACAAGGTTTAAATTATTTGTCTGCACCCGCGACTGATTTAAATACCTTCTTCTCGTCCTCAAATTATCACTCCAATTATAAATTTTTTATCTTCATTCTTATTTATACACTCGTTTAGTTGAAAAAAGTTGCTTAATTATTTTAATTCATTGACTTATTTTTTAAATTCATTTTGTCTGTCTGTCGGTGTCAAAATTGTAAATCGAAAAAACTTCCGAAACAAAATTTATGCCAAGAAAAAATATAAAAGTTTTCAAGATTTCTAACTTTTTTGTTGGCAAGTGGAAAATTAAAAAAGAAACTGTTTTTATTTAAAATGCGTTACCGTGTACTCAATATGCCTGTTAAATTTTGTACATTAACAAAATAAGGTAAATGCAGAGATTTAACTAAATTCAACTTGATTTCATAAGGTTTTGACTGTTTTCTTTAACCCGAAAGTGGTCGCTATGTGAGATAAAATCTCACATTACTAAGACATTTCTAGAGTCGATACGCTTGTAAATACGTTTCAGTTCGTTTAAATGTTTTTGTGATAAGTCCCTGCTGAGTTGATTAAATTTTCTTTCACATAGTTTGTATTTGCTTTCGCATTTGTGTGAAATATTATTTTCGATCTGTGACTATTACTAAACAACACTTTTGGAGTTCTCACAACTGTAAAACGAAGAAGTTTAGTACGGCTTTTTCGACCAAGAAGAAAAAAAGGAAAAGTGAAAAAAATGCAATTCTTGCCTAAAATCCATTGACCCTGGATTCACATTTGCTTTAATTGTTTAACTAACCAGAACACACAGATGAATAAGTATTTTACTTTTTTATAATTTAGTGCACCTACCTACTTCAAAAATTCAATAGTTGATTCAGAATATTTTGTTGTGATTGTTTGTTACTAATATTATTAATTACTGAATAACAGTTATTTACTAATAAATAAAAGTATTTATTTCATTGAAAACTACTGTGTGAGAGAAACTCTTACACCCAATCAATCGCGTTATTTTCAATACAGCGACCGCTCCCGTTTAATCAGTTCCACACACTCACGCATATACTCTCTATACCGGATGAATATACTCATACTTCTGTATCCTCCTTGTAATTTTTATTCATTTTTTCTTTGTTGATTTAATCTTATCTATTGAAAGAATAAATTACACGGGAATATTTTTAGCAAGTAATTTTTGACGACAAATTTTGGTATTTTTAACGTTACAATGGGAAAACACGAGCTGATAAGAACTGTTTGTTATGGAATCAAAACAAGATGCGTTGTTGTGCACCATGCAAAAATAAAAATTGTGATAATAACTATTTTTATTACTTATATAAATGTAACACAGCGGAATAAAGCTGCTCAGACACAAATTGAATCACGGAGTTTCGATAAGAACTGTTCTTATCATTTATATAAATGCAATTTACGAATATTAGCTTCTTAGATTTGGAAATCTACTCGTCTGACGACAATATGGCGACTGGCTATTTTCCATAATGTAATCAGTTTAACACCGACCTGCTGATAGCCAATCATAGATCTACCATTTGGAACGATATTTTTGAATCACTTCTCTGAATTAAAAAATGTACACCCATCCCTCGATATACGTAGTAGTTCAGTTCCCAATAATTCCTACTATATCGAAACTACGTATAACGAATATATTTTAACATTATATTATATGGGTTTGGGGCGCTTGTGCTAAAACTTGTATACCTATAATAAAAAAACATGTTAGTTCATTTAAATTTATGTATTTATTTATTTCTACACAATTAATCATTTTTAAATAACACAACAAAACAATCAATGTTGTCTACTTACGTCTAAAAATATTTAAAAAAAAATATTTAAGTTAAATTTTTTACATCAGGGATAGTGCCATTAGCTAAATAGTCCAGTCAAATAAGGTGCAATAAGGGGTAAACTGCGGAATGAAATGGAGCTAGCTGTATTTTTGTATAAACCTTTGTATTGACGTTCTGAAGACTGGCTGAAACCCCTCATATAATCTCGTGTCAGCGTCATAAGATATTGAAGGTGACGAAAATAGGTTTTTGGCAATTATCTCATTTTCTATGCACCATATCTCATTTAAGGTGATAATATACCTTATAAACCATAAAATTATCTACAATTTTTATTTCATGCATTTTTCCGTATAATCAACCTTTTTCGAGATACAGCGCGGAGAGTGGTACGCTCGCAAATATATATATAGGATTACGCTGTGTAAATTGCGGATCCAGGCATGTAGCTCGCTATACAAAAATAATTATTGAATATACAGTGGCTGATCTTGGCAACATTTATAGCACTATATATACTGCGATCGTATTACTCGCAGGAAAGTTGGACAGATGTTCCATTGTTAAGATTCCTCTTGTTATCGTCATCATCTTTCTTTGGTCTCCCAAATTAAATTTCCGGATCATTATCATCATCCTCATTGTCCGGCATATTTGATTCTAAAACCTCAAGAGTTTTAGGGATAAAAGTAACTTTCTCCATCAAAATCATTTGGTATTAATGGAGCGTTCAGCCACTGTATATTCAATAATTAATTTTGTATAGCAAACTGTGTACCTGGCTGCGCAGTTTACATAGCGTAAACCTATATACGAATGCAAGCGTATCTGTATCTTGAGAACGGTTGATCATACGGAAAAATGCATGAAATACACGATATTATATGAGACTTTTCAGTCAGTCTTCAGAACGTCAATACAAGGGTTTATGCAAAAAATACAGCTAGCTCCCTTTCATTCCGCAGATTTTTACTGGACTGTCAGCTGTTTTATACGATTTTTTTGTTTATAGAGTTGTTTGTAGCAATTTATTTCATGGTTGACACCATGCGAAACTCTAGTATGTTACACCAGCGGAGAAAACGTGGCGATTTTGCAGGATGTTTAGGCTGTGGACTATTTTTTTGAATGCGATTCATTGTTTCCTTATCAAAAACGCAATGGTTAAACGCCCTAAAAACGAGGATGTATTTTACCACTTAAACTTTGTTCCTCCAGCAGATTTTTCTCTTGTAAAATTTGTGAGCCTTTTTCAAAATAAACAAAAGTTTCTGATAAATCTTTCGATTATCCTTCTGATTATTATTTATGGTTGTATATTCGCGTTCGAACATATTAAGTTTCAACGTCTCAATAAATTGTCCGATAGCAATGATAAAATAGTAGCTAGAACAAAATGCAAGCAAATTTCTTGTACTTATATCAAACCTGTTGAATATATTTGAGAAGCTACAAAAAGCGAAACTACGTAAACCGAGACTACGTATAACCAGGGATGGGTGTACTATAGAACTTTACATGAAAGTGTTGCAAAAGTATTTTGTAGTTATTATGTGAAAAACCACTTGTGCAGAACTTGGACATAATATGCAAAAAAAACTGTATTATGCTAAAAAAAACTATAAGACGTCGGTAGTCACAATATTGTGTAACTAGGCATAATGCAAAATTTAAAATAAATAAAGTATGAACATGTATATTACCGACATAAAAAGTACTTCTGTTTTTATAAAAATTGATCTTCGTCTTAATTACTGAAAAGTCTTGGCTAGGATGCAGTTAAGTAAAGAACCAATTAAATGCTTTTCTTTGTCGGTTTAATAATTTGATTACAACTCAATTTTTAACGTTGACAATTGTCTTCACAACGTATTTATACCTTCGGCAGTTAGGGTTTAATTTATAGCTAGTCGTGTAACGAGTATATTTCCAGCAAGTAAATATAATGAGAAACGAAATTTCTGTGATCTTTGTAAACATGAATTATGCGCACTTAACAGAAGGAATACTAATAATTGCTTACATATTTCAAGTTCTAAATGAAAGTTCAAAGTGATCGTAAACGCAAATCGACTAAAAAATTACAGTTAAACTGGCAGACGATTCTGAGATTTTCAGAATTATTACACCGCTCGTGTCATAATTATATCACGATTTTAACTTGGGATTATTAGATCACGTTTTGATAATAAATTTAACAAACGGAATTACGAAGCATAGCGGGTTCTGCCTACACATGCACGAACCTTAAATTTAGCGAGATTAGATTTATTCGTCTTCTTTCCAATTTTCAGGAAAGCTTAAAAATATTGTAAATCTGTTTAGGTTTAAAGTTGGTTTGAATTATGTTGTTCATTTTTGGAATCGCTTGTGAAGCACAAACGAAAACCTAATCCGATTTAAGAAATACATACCAAACTTTTAAATGTGAAATGCAGTGAACCACAAAGGCTTAAAAAGTTTCAATTGGTTTCAATTTTCACAGCATAGAAGCAAAATGATAAAAAACAAAATTTTATTGCTTATTTATACTTTCAACCTTTGCCATAAATATTTCGCTTCAAAGAAAATGCTTAAAAAAAAAAATTGTTTGCATGTTCGAATTAAAAAAAGAAATTTTGTTTGAGACAAATAACGTGCAAAAACTTAAAAATAAATTGGATTCGGCAGCTTCTTTTCAATTATTGCAAAAGAAGAACTATTTTTGTCGAAACCTTTTTTGTTGTTGAATTGTCGACAGCAGCCAATTTATAGGATCGCACAACAATTAATTTCACAATTTCTCTCAACAATCTTGTCAAATCTACTAATGACAGAAGCCAGGCAAAAAATTGCTTTAGATCTCACGATAATAAATTTGTAAATTTTTTATAATTTTATCAACGATCTTTACATCTACTGAAAAGGCAAGAATCTACTTAAGCAATTAATCAAGTTCCGAATTTAACGCTTACGATGGCATAATTTATTTTATTTTGCGCAATACGAGACGCATTGCCAAATTATTTTGTGGAACTTTAACAAATATCGTGCTTACAAAACTCGCAGACATTTAATGGTTGTCGCTAGTCACTAAAAACGTCGACATTAATAAAATGTACAAACGGAACATACAAAATACAAATTTTAGTTTAATCTACGAGCTGGTAGCCCGAACAACACATTTTGGCATACCAAATTCATAAATATTCGCTGGTTTTATTACACAGGTTCAATTGCAGCAAAATAAAAACCCGTTAATTTCATACATAGTTTTACACAAATACATTTTCATTTAATCCACCTCCGTTCGCCCCTTTTAAAATGGAAACATACAGCCTTGTTACCGTTGCCCTTTACAAACCGTAGCACATATACAACATTAACTTCAGACATAACAGGGTAGGTAACCAACAAGAACAGTGTAACATGCTTGCACATGATATACGAACAGAGGATTAAACCCCAAGGGGGGAGTTTAAAACGAACCCGTATTAGTTATTAGCGACTATGTTAGTTAGATGAGTATTACTTGCATACATGCATACATATTGCAGGTATTATGAGCTTCCCCGAAGAAACATCCCCTTTGATCACAACGATTACCCAACTCTGAATTAATTCGAGAAAAATTGATTTTGAACATTGAACTCGTCATAAGTTAAACAGAATAAGACCTATTTCGACCGCAACCGCAATTCTAAATATAGTGAGGATGTGGACCTTCGGCGACGTCGGTAGACAGGCGAATCGCCACCTAGGCGTACCACAAACCGCGTTGGGATACAGACTGGCGAACATTGTTTGCAACACTAATTATTATTCATAAAGGTCTGACCAAGCTGACCGATCTCGGAGCTTCGCCTGAAATTATTACCCGGTACACCCTTGGAACCGCGCCGCCATATAGAGCTATTTTTTGGCTTCTCGTGGATTGGTTCTTGATATCGCTGCAAATCTATTAAAAATATCATTTTGTCTTATCTGCTTTTAGGTCTATTTGTCTCGTAAATAAATAACTAATCCAACTGTTTTAAAAATTAAAGCAACAATAAAATTATAGGTATTAGTCGATCAAACTTTTAGATGTAGGGGATAGTAAGGGAATGGTACACGGCGGGTAATCGTGTGAACGGTTGTATTTAAAAATACATGGTGAATTCTGCAATGCAAAATAATGCCGACCTTGCTTATTTGCATTATAAATAGTTTACGTCACGTGTTTTCGAGAAACTTGTGACTACAGTGCGACTTCGATAATCCGAACTAATGAAAACCGCTGTGATTCGGATAAGTAAATAATTTGGATTACTGCAGCGGGACAGCTTTTATTGAAAATAGAAACAATGAATACAAAATAACTAGATCAAATAGTACATGAACAAAAATTATTTAGAACAGAAGCATACTTATTAAATTTTATATTATTTTATGAAGTACTTTGCAATTGTTGTTTGCTTGATGCTTTGCTGGTTCATTGTAGAAGTTGTTTCTTGTAATCATTGAAGTGCAAGAACATCTTGTAGTGGGATATTAGCTTATTCTATCCACTTTATGCGCACATTGACACTTTTAACTACCTCGTCATTCTTAACAGTCTGATTTCTATTATTTAACTCTGGACTTTCATTGTTACTATCATGATGTTCGTCTCTAGCATATTTGTCTTTCAGTGGTTACAAATCCTCATTGAGCATATCTGAAACATCTGTTAAATATTTATTGATTAACAAGAAAAACACTAAACGAAAAATTTCGCGCTCAACAAACGTTGTTTACCTATCATCTCTTCAATCAAAGGAAGCAGATTGTGCCGCAATTGACTCAGAGAAATTAGATCTTCAGCGTCATCTTCAGTATCTGGGTCGTTATTTGCCAAATAAGCCATAATTTTGTGCCAGCAGTTTTTAATAACTTAACAACGTTCTCTTCGTTATTACATAAAATATGGGCTAACAATTTTTTCCGTTGCAAAAGTGCTGTACAATTTGGTGGAAGAAACAATGTTGTAAATTGTCCACTCTCACTAATCATCTCTTCTATAGTTCCGGGATTCGAGGCGTTATCGACGATTAAAAGGCCCGTTCAGAAAAACTGAGAGTTCTTAAATGACGGAGACGTCTAAAAACACATACCCGGATTACCGAGTACTATCAAATTCGGATTATAAAGTAGTACACAATGCAATTGAAAGAATCTGGTATAATGAAGGTCCGGGTTATCGAAGTCGTACTGTAACATATTTGTCTTGTTCATTCTTCTTTAAAGTTGATATTTCAAATACAAAGGAGTAATGGTGCGCTACTAATATTTTGATTTTTTCTTCAGATGCCAAGAAATTACCTTCGAAAAATTGCTATATATACTTTCCTATACGTGTGAAGATCTGAAAATGCAGTTAGAAATGACGGCAAAAATCTAAGAAAAACAGGAAATTATAAATATGGCTTTTGTTTAAACCTTAACCCTAAACATTTGTTTCTACGGCCTGATGAGAAAGTAAATATTATTAGTAGCAGTATTAGTAGTATTCGCAATAAATAATGTTTGTTGAAAATTAAAAATTGATTCTTTTACCTTAACTTTATAGAGGATCTTTTTCGCATGATTACCAGCAGTGCTGTTTGTAGTTCCACACTTGAATTTTTTTCAAATAAACCATTACAGAGTCAAAGTAGAATAATTGATGCTACCTGTATTACAGTAGCTATTTTGGCTTAAGTGTTCACCATTCCGCAACTGTTCCCTAAATAATGTAAAAAAAAATAGAAATAAGAATTTGCAAGAAAAATTTGATTTTTGATATTTATTGATTGTTGGTTCATCTCGCAATTAGACATAATACCGTTGAATTTATGGGACCATCATGGTGCTAACTTGTTAAGAAAAACGAAAAAGGCCCATATTTTGGCCCAGTGCCTAACTTCCTCCCATGGTTTTTCAGCAGGTAAAAAAACACAAAAAATATCTAACCAAAAAATTCTTTTGATAAAAGTTGTTAACAATTTCTTGTACACTTGTAGGGAGCCGATAAATTAAAACTACTACAAGTTCAAGAAAAGAATACTAAACACTGGTTGTTTTATTAAACACTCTAACCTGAAATAGTATAAATTTAACGAACCATTAAAAACGTTATGATACCACTTCTTATCAAATCTATAAACCATGCTCGTTTTAATTTAAACCCCAACAAAAGATACAATAATGTAAACAGTTCATTTAACTTTAACTGTGTTGCATCCATATAGTTCGAATTTCTGTTGTTGTTTTAACCCACTGTAATATATCATTGACTTGATGGTGTAAAGATTAGCCAATTTAAACGAAATCAAGGTAAGACAAAAAACTTCAGAAATAATCTTGAACTTAAATTTCTTACATTTTTTTAAAATTATTTTAATAATTAATTTAACGACAATTTGAAACATTCTGAAGAGAAAATGAAAATTGATGAGAATTAACATTTGGACGGTTTCTACTTTACCTCAGTGTTGTTGAACATTTGCGGTGTAAAGATGAGCCGCGTGGGTGAATTGGTGTGTTATCTGTACAAGTGTGGGTCCTTGCTAAGGATTACAGAAAAGGCCCATACGCTAATGTTGAAAAAAAACTGAGATGTGATCAGCTGGCTTGACCGTCTGTCTGGCCTCGCTGACGCCAGGGACCATGTTTAGACCAATTATAACACCTTTAACAACTAAATGACTTCGATGGGCATCGTTGACAACGTCCACACAAAAAATATGAACAGGGTTGAGTAATAAAAGCTCCGTTCAGTTTCATTAATTAATGATAACGCTAGCTGAATGAAACACAATTTAAAAGCAATTTTTTTTCTAATAAAAGACTGATGTAAAATTCATGCGAAATGTAATTTCGCAAGAATTGCTCTCCGTTCTTCGCAACGCGCAGTCAACCGAGTTCATTTTACTGTTGGAACACATGTCACTACTAAACTGCCATAAGTTACAGTTTTCATGTTCGCAAATAAACCGAAACGCTTTGAATGCGTTTAAATTGCGGAAAAAAATTTTTACTTGCGTAGTGTAATGAAGCGTTCTTTAAAATTAGGATTGGAAAAACAAAAATTAAATTGCCAGTAGCTGCCAATCCTTCCCGGAATATTTGGCCGTTCTGTTCTGTTCATAAATCTCAAAACTATGTTAATCTGGTTATAAATCAGAAGCTTTTTTTGAATACCTATACGTTTTTCTTTTTGCTTGTTAAATGGCAAAATTATTGTGACAACGAATAAATTTCTGAACACAATAAAGTTACTTTTTTAATCTCACAAAATGTTAGCTTAGTCAAATAATTTCACATGCTGGAATTGAAAATTTAACTATTTCGTCAACAATCTGGTTAAAATTTATGAAGAAAACATTTTTTAAATCAATTCTTAAAATTATTGTACGGTATGATCAAAATATTTGGTGCTCTACATTCAATAGTAGCTATAAAATCATCTCTATCTCGCTCCTTCTCTCGGTTTTATGTATTTTGCTGTGATCTTCCACGGTCTTCTAATCTTCATACCATCATCGTATATAGTGTTTGTGTGCTGTACACGAACTTTCGATCTCTCTTCACCCATGCGAGCATGTGAGAAAGAGTAATTCCCCAAATTTATAGTTACCAATAGAAATTAAAATTTCTATGTGCACGGAAACAACACGCGAATGTGGCACTCTCTCTGGTAGTAACATAGACCTTAGAGCAGGAGGCATCAAATATTCCCATCATACTGTATAACCACCAGATATAAAATGAGGTTTGCACACCCACACATAGACATTTTTTAGATATATTTATTCTTGAATTAAGTGCCGCAAAAAGTGCCTTTACTCAACAACCACACTTTAGATATTCGATATACAGGATGTCTCGTAACCTACACGGGGGCTTGAAAGGATTGCTTGGAGCGACCAAAATAAACGTTTTTTTTTGTATATTAACCTTTTGCCAATAACAAAAACGTACCGAAATTTCAAGTTCTTATAAATTAATATCTACTTATTCTACTCGTTTCCAAAGAAACATATTTCTTATAACATCAGATAATTGTTTTCAAGTTGTTTCAGTGAATCTCAACTGAAAAAGTGAAATAGCCGTAATTTTTTCTGTTCATTTTTTAATTAAACATTGTTCAACTAACTCAAATATCGACAAATCCAACGTAAAAAGTAATTCACTGGTATAGTTAGTAACGACTGGTTATTAAATAATTTAAAATTAACTCGCTGTAATTTTCTGGTTATCGAGTTTTGCCAAAAATTAATTAAGAAAACCATTTCAATCTCCTCCGTAAGTTACAAGATGCCTTATGGAAGATAAAGAGTTTTGCTTTCAGCAGTGAAACGAGTGGAAGCCGGAACATCAAACTTCATCAGATATTTCCACGTTTCGCAGGTTTTTCGTCATTGATATTCGAGAATGATATCGCTGTAAAAACCAACTTGGTTTTAACTAATAAAGCACGAGTGCAATTTGTGCTATGAGTGCTACAGGCATTTATGTGCCTCCATTATTCCTTTTCCCTCGACAGAGACACTCTCCACAGCTGGAAAGTGATGGGCCACCAGGAGCTGTATATACTTGTTCAAAAAACGGGTGGACTAATGAGCAAATATTCTTAACATGGCTTCAACATTTCATTAAATTTTGCTTATTATGGACAATCATAATAGTCATGCTGCAATAGAAGCATATGAGATAGCCAAAAAGAATTATATAACTATGTTGGGTATCCCTCCACATTCGTCACATCGCTTACAACCTTTAGATGTGACCTTTTTCGGTCCACTTAAGACAGCTTACAGGGGGGAATCCGACATGTATGTACATAAAATCGAGAAACTCTCCATAACTGGACTATTTAATAAAACTTACTCAAAGATAGCATCTTTAAACCAACCGGAATATTTCCTATTGACCCATCTATTTTTCAGATGAGAATTTTATTGCTCTTGACCGGAATGAACATGATGACAGCACAACTAACGATGGTAACATTGTTGAACCTTCGGAACAATAGCTACAGTTACTACTTCACAATCAGTGACTTCCTCTCAAGGGCAACTGCAAATGTCCACTACCCCTCTACAACATACCAGCAACCAACCATCACAACAAGATGTGCAAAGAGATTCTCCACAACCTTCTACAAGTTTTGCTGATATTTTAAATGTTTTAAATTCTCACCCACAAATATTAACAAAATCAATAATGAACAGAAACAAGCAGCATTCAGAAGTTTTGACTAGCACCCTCATGAAGAAAATTTTCGAGGGGAAGATAGAGAAAAAGAATAAAAAAGACAATAAAGAAAATAGACCAGAGAAAATCCAAAAAAAGAAATCTAAGAATATTAAATTAAGGATTAAAAATAAATCATCTCAAAAAAACATAAAGAGAGCAACTAGAAATTTGTTCCAAGACAGTACAACTGAGGAATCATCTGTCGATGAAAATAATATGTGTGATGATGATTCTGAATACTCAGAGGAGGAAAATGAATGCATGATATGTAACGATATTGGCAAAAATGAAGAATTATGGTTCCGTTGCAGAGTTTGTGGCAAATGGGCCCATTCTGAGTGTTCAGGTTGCGATGACCCTAAAGATTATATCTGCAATTTTTGTTTAGATCCCTAAAAAATCTTATGATAGGTTATTTTTACTTTTAAAAATGCTTTATTTTTGTTGTATATTATATTTTGTTGATTACAATCTTGATTTGTTTAAATTCCTGTTATGTGGATAAAAATAAGTTTAATTTTGTTTAGTATTATGTGATGGCTCTCACTACACATATGGAGGTTTTTTGGCTCTCATTACTCGATGTGCGGGGTAATGAGAGCGAAAGTAAAATTTATAAAAAAAGTGATTTTAACTAGCAAAGGGTATATTTTTTGAATGTTTGTTAGTAATTACTCAAAGACAGATAACTAAAAGTCTAATTAGTGTACAAAAAAATAAATGATTGTAACCTAAACTGGTATTTTTTTTAACTTTTCCTTACATGGCTCCGGTTTCCCCACTTTCCCTTAAAACTTTGACAAGGACTCAAATTATTTCATTTATGTATTACCATAGCATTTTTCAATTTGCATTCCACAACTTTACAATAACAGCAACGGTCAAATTAATGAGTAGCTACGTCGACAGGGAATGTTTTCTTGCATTGGTTTTTTGTTCTACGCTTATCGTTGTTTAACATTCAGTATTATTATCCACAGGCGGGTAACGAAATAAGAGTCAAATCTGTCAACAATTTTAACTTGTTAATCAAAACGTTTACACCAAAAAGTTATTTAAAAAAATTCTTGGATTTGACGAGTTCTATCACTGGTTAAAATTAATGACATTATTTCTGGGACACGTTGAGCAATGAAGAGAATTCATATATTCTCAAAACCCAACTCAAAGTTTAAGGTATCTCTCTGTGATCGACACTAATATACAGGATGACTATGAATTGGCGAAAGAATTCTGCCTTTTACAGTTTCCATCGTTCATAAGTTTCACTGTAAATATTTACAGTTTGTCCAATATTAATTGACGTGACACAGTAAAAGCTCTCGTCTCTCGGTTTAAAGTTATAAAACTAGGTGTGAATAATTGTTAACTGGACGTATTAAGTTAAAAATTTGAGTCCTCAAGAATTTTGGCAAAATTATTTAAGATTTTATGTTTAGGGCTGGTTACTATCATTGCACTTTTCTGTCGTTTTCGTTAGATACAATAACCGATTAAACACGTTTCTAACAGAATGACGACTGATGCAAACTGGAAATTTACATGCACGGAGGCATTTCCAAATTGCTGCTCGTCGATTCTAAGTACGATCCTGCCCTGACCTGACTTACTTGCATTTCATTCTTTTGTTATGGTAAATAACGCAAAATGGTTGTATCTTTATCTCTTACACCTACACGCCAACTGAGTCTTCAAAAACTGTACCTACTATATCATTAAGGCGGTGCTAAAATTAAGCTGCATAAAAAAGACACAAAATACATTATTCGACTATCAAAAAGTCTACTTTGAAACTATATTGTGTCACCGATCTCCATATGAAAAATTCCACAACCAAACGTAACGATGCCACGTAGACATGTCTTCCGATTGTCAATTGTCGAAAATATCGAGAACAAAACAAATTGAATCTAAATTGTAACCTAAGCTACAGTATAACCTCGTTAATCCGAACTAACTGTATCGGGCTGTGTTCGGATTACTGGATTATATCGTAATACACTTAGACAAAAAAAATTTTTGAATGTGATTTATTACATACGACCGGCATGAGCTTTTAAGACCTGATCTCTAAGAAAACGATTCGTGTGAACAATACAACCGGTTCAGGAAAATTAAGGATTAATACTTGTCGCAACTGTTCAGATTATTGAGAACGAAATAATATAGTGAGGATTATACAGGTATTTGTTTTATAGATCTTGTTTTGGGTATATAAAAAGGTATAAGTATTGCCCCACTAAATAACATAGAAGAAAGTGAATTTAATGAAGTTATCAATTAATTAGTATAAGCACTATCAATTGAATAATAATATGATTTGCAAATTACTGTTCAAGTATTACGTAAGTAGAGTTTTAGCCATTTGTAACCTCCCCCTGCTCCTTGTCAGCAACAATAAGCAAAGCTCAAGTCATCCCCGCCGCCGCCCGCATACGATTACGTAAGCATTAATATAATTTTCTAAAGCTTTTTTCAAAAACTTGTGACAATTCATGAACAAGCATTTTACAAATAAGTTTTATTTATTTGTAATAGGCTGCAAAATATGTTATGTTCGAAACTATTACCTGTCCTCACTCCAAGATACTTGAATCCATGACTGTTTAGGTCGTCGATGGCATTGAATGTTTGATGTTTGATATTTGATGTTTGATGTTTGATGTTTGATGTTTGATGTTGAGTGTCTGCTGACTACTGCCTTCTCCCGAGATATAAACGTTTTCCTTCTTAAGCGATTCAACGTTTTGGTTTTGGTCTAAAGCCACTCTCACAGGTCTCAGCCTAATGGATTTCCTTACTGTAGCGATCTAGTGATAACTCGATTTCATCCTAGTTGCTGCTTGCAATTCTTCCTCGATTCTCTTGGATACAATATTTTGAAGTTCCTTAACGGACTTTGTTTGTTTCTTATAATCTCGCCAAACTTCATTAACTAATTATTGCAAATTTTGTAATTTTGTGTTTGTGTGAGATTTTTTAAAACTTTCAAGCATTTATGATATAATTTTAATATGGGTACATTAGATGACATCTTCGTAAATTTATGTCAGAATTTGTGACGTTTAGAACACGTTAGAGCAATCAGATGCATGTAGGGATACCAATTCCGCAAACGCTGGATCCCGCATGATTTTTGAGGGATCAGTAATGCGGGACTGCACATGCAGGATACGCGGGACTTGCGGGACTGAATAAAAATATCCGAATTTGAAAAAATATGTAGGTATGCATAGCGCGCGTTTTCTGTCGCTGGGTACTTCTGCAATAAAATCAGGTCAAATTTACAAGATCAAACTTTGAATACTTTATCATTTCTCCGAAAATATTTCCAAAAGAAATTTCAATAATTTTTCTTAATTTTTTTACTAATAAATGCTACTTTTATTTTGAATTTAGTTGTCTTTTATTGCATAACTAACTTCTGGTACTTAATTTTCTTAGCAACTGAAAAAAGCATTGTGATAGTTTGTAATCCCGCAAATCCTGCTGATCCGCGGGATTGATGACTTCAGTCCCGCAAGCTTGCGGGACTGAAGTTTTGATGCGGCATTGGTACCCCTAGATGCATGGCACAAAAGTAAGTAAGGGAGATCCTTGCACTTTGGGGCGGTTTTTTTATTATTCACGTAAAAAAATATTTATTCTTAATGTAACAATAATAAACATGATCACGTAACATAGGAGGTTTTCTGCATTGTAATATCATATAAAAACCGCGTAACATATCAAAATTAACGTTTTAACATATTTTTTCCAGAACTGCAGCAAGTGTCTCAAAGTACAAACCCAGCGTGTATTTTGGGACATCTTTAAAAAATTTTATTCGACATTGTATTTAAATAAATCCACTCTAAAAGTCATTTCTTTACAACGCCTTGCTGCACCGCCAACTATGTTCGGATATCCCAATTTGAAAAAAAATCTTCTAGTGGCAATTCATAAGCAACATCGTCACCAGGGACAAATTTGCAACCCATACATTAGTGCAACTTGTGATTTTCTTTTTTACATACTCCACTAATTTCCTGCTTTTTGTCGTTTCAATTTTAATTGTTTGCCCACATGTCACAAAGTACAAGCACGAGAGTGTACCAAAGTACAACCACAGCACTACTTATTATTATTAACATATCACCGTCCAAATACGAAAGTTAAAATTCAACACTAGTAGAAAATAGTTAGCGCTATATCTGGACCTCAGAGGCAAACACATTTTTAAAACTTTACAAGAAAGCAGTTTGAAGGTTTTGAACAATGGTATTTTTCAAACCGACTACTGTTGTAAATAGGAGCGCATGCTCTCAATGTCCCGAAGTACAAGCTGACCAAAAGTACAAGGATCTCCCCTACATAAAGAGCGAATAGGCAAAATAAACAAAACAAGAGTTGCTTATAAATAAGGACAGTCATATAGTTTTGCCTATATTTGATTCAGAATCTACCAAATTTTTCGGGGCAAACGTAAGTTGGCAAATATGTCAAAATCTATTGAGCATGTTTTTCTTATCAAGGACAAGTCAAAGTTAAATTGTAAAAGTTATCTCACTGGCAATCACTTATTTGCTGAGGTAATGACCATTCGAACCCCCCCCCCGCCCCCATTGTCATAAAAAATAAGCAAAGAAGTAAGTCCCTCCCCCCTTTCTGATGTTTAAGTAGGTATGTTTTCGTGGATATCAACTTCTTTCTCTTCTTCTTCTTCTTCTTTTCTTCTTCTTCTTCTTATTCTTCTTATTCTTATTCTTCTTCTTCTTCTCCTACTTCTTCTACTTCTTACTGTAGAACTTAGTTTTAGGTGTTAAGTCGAGAAATTAATATCTGTTTATTGAAAAAACGATGGTAACACGTTCTGCGCAATTAAAAACACACTGCTTTCCCGTGACGACTTATCTGTTGTGGCCGGAAACCTGATTTACACTGCTCAGCGTAGAAATACATTTTATGCGGGAAATTTAAATTCACAGAGGTTTACTCTACAAAGCCAACAAACACGTGTTATTATAGGAAAATTTTAATAATATTATAACTTACCTACTGAAAACGATAGACTGATTTTTATAATAAAAAAAGTCTAGAAATTACGGAACTAATAACAACCACTTTCGAACACCTGACAATCACGAGACGTTTATTACAGTGTTCACGCGAAAGAGGTTATTGAAGGTGCACGCCCCAAATTTAAAATAACCAATAAAATTAAAATCCTTATTGGCATTCGGTTCATCACGTTATAACCTTGCTTTGTATTTCTAATAAACGCAGAATAGTATGGCCAGATAATGCATAATGGTTCACTATTTTGGTTAGTCTGATCTCATCCAATCTGTTTAGCTGATCTCTGCAACGCCTTCGTCCTTCTCTTACCGATCATCCTGTATTATGGATCTTACGTGACTCTTTGATCTTATTACTCTTTATCCTGTTCCTCCAGCTATGGGGGTATCTTAATTTAGTGCGTCGTAGCAGTGGTATGTTGTGGAAATTGGAGTCCAGGGCTCTGCGACCTGATATATTGTATATTCGTGTTTTATTATTAACTGTTATAAATTCATCCCTCTACACAATATCCCACATACATCTCGACAATAACGATGTCTACATGGCTTCATCACGTACTCCTATTAAATGGCTCCACTACTGGATATATTTATGCCGAAACAAGAAATGAAAATTTATCACCTGTGTGATTAGTTGATAATCTATTGCTAGTTTCAGCACAGTGGATCTTTTGAAATTGTCATTGATTGCGGCTTGGTCGTAGATACATATTTTCACATTAAATATTTTCTAAATTTGCAAATATCCGAATGTCTGAAAACTACCCTGAATTTAGGAAATTCATTAGTATGACAAAGAAAAACAAACAAAACGAATAGCACAACAAATATAGAATATAATCATGGCTATTTTAGTTTTAAAATGTATGTACCTACCTAACAATGATTGCAGTCTATTTTTGTTGTGCTACTAACTGTGTCTTTCTCTATTACACTGCTGAATTTCCTATGTTCAGGTTAGTTTTCGGACAATCGGTATAAACACTAGGTACCAAAAAAATTTTACGAATTAATTGACTACACACTAAAAATTTCCTTGCTATTTGTTTTTGCAAAATTACAATCAATAACTTAATGATTCTTTTATTATTGCTAAAACGTTAACAAAATTTGCAAAGGCATTTAGAAAATCATTTCAGTAAAAATACCCTTCATAATATTTTTTAAATTTTATTTAACTAATAAAAACAGGAAGAAACTTTAATTAACTTGTTGATAAAGTATGTCGCTGTAAGTAGTCTTTCCAAACTGACTTTAATGCAGATTTGCATGTTTATCACCGATTATGCATGTTTACTAACGACCACGTTTCAGTTTAATTGAAACCAATATAAGTTGTTTACAGGACAAATCGAAATGGAATTTTTTGTGCACTTTTATTGAACCATTAGCAAACGACCATTAGAGATAGTGCTAAAGCATGGGTTAACCTCCTACATCAGGTGAATTTAATTAAAAGCACATACAAATTTAAAATGTGTTAGTAGCACCAAATTTCGCTTTGAAACCAGTCATGATTTATTAAACACTGTGTAACATTATAATTACAATTTTCCAAACAAAAATTGTGCTTTAAAATATAATTTTCAATTTCTAAAGTATTCTATAAATATTTCGTTGTAAGAGTAAGTATAATTTAGGTTTAGTGTTTAAAACGAAAGATTGTTAAGCACTTTTAAAATTTATTTTTAATGAAAAATAGGTTTATTTTTAAAAAAATGTTTATGATTCAACATTCATTTAGTTGCTATTTTTGAGTAAAGCACCCAAAAAAAATACAAACCCAAAAAATCAAACGAATTGCTTCAACTTATCTGAAAGCAGTGACCATCAAAAAATTCCATCCCACGAGACCCCAATTTTATTATCATAAAAAATGCATCCAACGAAATAAAAGTACCGCCTCAAATATTCTTATAAGACGTAAACACGAAATATTTGGAAAAACAAGGGAAAAAAATAATCTTCTGATTAAGGGAACCACATTTAGTTAATTCAACGATAAATGAAACAAGGCACGTATTCCTTCTGTATCTAAACGACTTCCCATCGTTGTAACACCAATTAAAAAAGAAAACGACGCAGACTACTTTGGCGTCAGCAGCCATCTTGAAAACCAAGGTCCAACCTTGTTAACATGATGAATTTTTTTTTAGAACAGGTTAACGATAGTGGTTGTGGGCGCGGTTTAACTTACTTTCAAACCCCGCCTTTGGTCAGGTAAACAAACTTGTCATCTCATCCACCAACTGCGACCTGCACTCCTATTCTTTTCTAATAAACCTTTAACATAGGCATTAAGGTAGTGGAAACTATCTGTTACACACGCCGCTGATATTCCGGCTTTGTCAACTTTGTAACTAGAACTGCTAGCACATGTAACTTTATCTCTTTACTTTGTACTAGACTTGAAAGCTTGTTCTAGCTTTGCACACACAACCGGTACTCGCTAATTATACTGTTTAATGATAGCAAAATTAGTTACTACTTAATACTGTTCTTTTTCTTGCTTCTTTCCGAACCCAATTTAAAAGTAACTGGGATGATGTTAAAAAAATTCTAAAGGGTTATCAAAATTGCGGTATCACTCCTTAACAAAAACAATAAAAAATTAACGTTTACGACTTTTCAGATTAATTTATTGCACATTGTAAACTGATTCACGAAACAAACATGTTATCTTATTTTTATGCAGCTTATTTTCGAATGAATTTTACACTTCTATAGCACCACAAAATAATGTATTTTCCATGATAGATAAAATTAATCAATACTTAATGAGTTATTTTAAAAGTACAGAATTATACCAACATACCTTCCTAATCGATAAATGTTAATAGGTAATTTTCCGATTAAGTCATGTATAAAATAAATTTTTTTGTTTAAAGCAACCAAACATTAATTTAAATTCCACTTTATAACCTGTAAACTGAAGATCATACATGAATTCTTGTTTTATTACTTGTTTTTACGATTAATTGCTGTTAATAAAATACGCACGTATCCGATCCTTTTTATGAGGTAAGATCCTACTAAAGATATCACTAAACATTTAAATCATCACATACCTACATAAGTATTCCAATAATAAAATTCAAAACAAACATTCACACATAAGCACTTCACGTTTTTATTTCTTACAATAAAATTTATTGTTTTACTCTGTATACATTAAATATACCGCAATGCTCATTATACTCACAAAGTATTTTATATTTTATTAAATAATATTATCGGAAAAGAAGTTGTTACAGTTACTTGAGTCGTTGAAATCATTTTTTATTTTATTTTACAACAAAAATTTATCCTGCAAGTTATAAATATAATTCAATTCAATTCAAATTTAAGGAATTTTATTTTGATTGATATAAAAGATGGCAATCTAGAAATACTAAGAAATTATTTTGCTATATAAGGTGATCCGTTTTGAATCATTTAAAATTAAATGTGCGCTAGAACTTTAAACTTTTAAAACAAAAAGTTCATATACCTACCACATATCGAAAAATGCTTCCTAAGGCCTTAGGTCCCTTTCAAGAAATCCTTCTAAAATCGGTTAAAATTGCCACTTTAATATGTAGCTACTTTAACAAATTTAAATTAGAATTAATTTAATAATGTAGGTGTTCTAAGTGTGTTTGTGTTTAGTGGTTTGGAGATTATCACGGAAAACCGATTTTAAGGGACATAACATTTTTCGTGATATGTTTTTATGAACTTTTTGCTTCAAAATTTAAAGTTCTATCGCACATTTAACTTTGAATGATTTAAAACGGAACACTGTGTACTTACATCAAAGAAGTAACTGTCAAATTTAATTAAATTTTGAACTTACTACAAAACCCCTCTGCTAAATTAAAACACCTCTTTCATTATATTATACACTCAAAAAGTCAAATATGTTTTTACGGTAGTTGTTTTATGAATACAGTGGAACCCCACTATTCGGACACAATTCGTTTCAGGAGAATTATTACTTTTTAGTGTATTTTTGTTTTCATTTATTTACTCGAAGATGAGAAATCATTTTATTAATATCATTTTTAGTCTTACTTTTTTACATTTTTATGGCTAAAATATGTATAATATCTTTTTAATTTTTCTTCAAAAACATGTTTTTAAACAGTAAATCATTTCTTAGCAACTAAAATGTTTATTTATTTTAATTTCCCTTATTTTTCACCCACCTATTTCTTTAAAAAAAACTATAAGGCGGAAAATGGGTCCATAACATACTTTCATAATTTCAATATTTTTCTTACAAAAATCAGTTGTTCATCAACTTTTTCAAGGAACTGTTTTTTTAAATATTGTTCCTCAAAACTTTCTTTGCTGTGTAGTTCAAACTATTTTTGGTAAATAACATATATGAGCAAACAAAACCTTTAAACTGGCTTTTCTCGAAAAATCATTTTTTGATATGAGCCCTTTTTCCAAATGGTCCCTCAATTATTGTTTCACGAAAGTCGCTGGATAAAGCCAGCTTTAATCTATGGAAAAATAGGGAAATTTGTGTCAGGTATCGTGCACATTTCGGTGGCCGTAAATGTACATGTAATCAGTAGTTAAGCTATACGGGTTCGGGAACACTTTTTGATATCAAATTGATATCAGTTTAATCGATCAGTAATTAATGTGTAATTAGGTTAATGAGGTCATTAGCTTAATGTACAATTATCTTAATAGGTTCCTAATGACCTCAATAATCTAATTATACATTAATTACTGATCGAGTAAACTGATATCAAATTGATATCAAAAGAGTCCCCAAACCCGTATACTACTACTGTAATCGATCAAAATTTAACTTCACTTTACCTACACTGAGAGTAAGTAAGGCCTGTTGGTGTTAACCCTGAAACGGTGGCACATAGTCTCTCAGACTCGAGCCTGGCCTTCATAATTTTTCGTACATTTGCACCGTAGTACTATTTTGAGGTGTTGTTATTGATGTTGAAATAATACGACAGATTTAAAAATCGATTTAATTATAGAAAACATACATGAGAATCCGAAAATTTTATCAATAGGACCATTTGAATAATAGTTAATGAAATAAAAAATTTCAAAGTTTGGAGTCAGACAGACTGAGCGCCACTGCTCATGTTGTGGTAAAAGGCGCCACTACTCGAGGGTTAATAATGGAAGGTGGAAAGATGAATGCGTAACGATGGAGTATTTGCAGTAGAACCTCTCTTAATGGACAACCCTATAAAACGGTCAATTTTTAAAACACGAAACTGAAACATTTTGTTACAAACATCCTCACTAGAACGGAAAGTTTGCCATGGGTATCCGTTATGGAGAGGTTTCATTGCAGTTCATTTTTATAGCTAACAGAAAAACAATTCTGTAAACAAACACAAATTGACTTGAGCATAAATATGTATCAATTAAAATATGTTTTTCCATTTATCGTTGTCACGTCAATTCTGCTAAAATTATATTATTAACATTGACCAAACTGTTTATTATTATCTTAGGGGCCGTTCAAGTATTACGTAAGCAGAATTTTAGCTATTTGTAACCACCCACCCCCCCCTTGTCAGCAAAAATAAGCAAAGCTCTAACCCCCCCCCTCATGCGCTTACGTAAGCATTGATATAATTTCCTATAGTTATTTTTTCAAATATCTACTAGTGATAATTCAAAAACAAGTGTCATTGACATTAATTTGAGTCTCTTTCTATAAAACAAACATTTTACTAGTAAATTAAGTTTTTTTTATTTTTAATAGATTGCAAAATATGTACAGCAGGCGCTCGGTTGTATGAACATCCATTATATGAACTATTCATTACAGTGAACAGCATACTACGTTCCAAAGAATGAACAAGATCAATTTCGATTATATGAATAGCTTGTTTTAATCCCAAAATTTCGTCTTCCGTGAATGTACTATTGCGGCCACCGAAATGTGCACGATACCTGACACAAATATCCCTATTTTTCCATAGATTAAAGCTGGCTTTATCCAGTGACTTTCGTGAAATAATATTTGTCATAAACAAAATAATATTGACATTTTGCTAATTTTTTTAGGACGCCTATGATATGAAGCAAAAATCAAGTTGCTAAAAAAAATCGTGTACGTTTCGGTGGCCGTAATAGTACATATATATATACAGAACAGAATAGGGTTCACATTATCAGAAGAAAACTTGGAACAAAAGAAATATGTATTTTTAATTCTTAACGAATTACTGGTATTCTAAAAATGCAGGAAAAAAGCATTCCCGAAACGTTTGTCTGCAAAGAGAGTATAAACACAAATAACACAATATTTTAATACACTTTAATCGTGGAAAGCACGAATAAAAAGAACTGTGAACAATTTGATTTTATCAACACCTCTGGTTTCTATTAGTTCATATAACCGAGCGGCTACTGTATGTTTGAAATTATTTAACTGTCCTCACTCCAAAACACTTCTTTGCTGACGTAAATCACCATTCGAACCCCCCCCCCCCCCGGCCCCATTGTTATCAAAAATAAGCAAAGACGTAACCCCCTCCACCCTTCTGTTGCTTACGAAATACTTCAACGGCCCCTTAATACCTTAAATTCTGTTCAATATCATTGACAGGAATTTAAATCAAAATAAGAAAAATTAACTTGTCAACCTCTCAACTTATCAGCAATTTGTAACACTTGAACATCTGCAGAGATCCTTAATTTATTTGACAACAAGCAAACCTTAAAATATTATCATACAGTCCTCCTTAGCGAAAAACAAAAAGTTCAGTAAAACCTTGACATTGATACTAACCGAAAGTTTATTTTCTCACCAACAAACTTACACCATCGAAAGGAAAACGAACTTTTCATTAGAAGTGCTTTCAACAATTTCATTTGTTAATAAAGAACACACCAACATGAAGATTCGTTGTCATCTACGTGCCACATCCACTAAATTGAGATGTAAATATCTTTAAGGCACCTTTTAAAGTCATTAAGTTTGTGGACCGTAAACAGAATAGTATTACTAACTGATATAAGGGAGCGAAGTCGGTTTCTAAAGCAACTAAATAAGCATCTCTTCCGTAAGCTCCCCTCATCATTGGTTTTCTCTTGGCCAAGGGATTACCATCGCATTTAAATAAATACATAAATATTACATCACCGAAATGTGTATAATTAAATTCCAGAGCTGCGGAAACCGCTTTTCAGAATGCTAATTTTCTTGCTGATTGTAATAGATGTTCATTTCACTCGAAAACAGGACAGCCTTTGTAAAAAATTAAATCGCGCAAAAATTTTAATTCCGTTCAAAATTAAGACGCTTTAATATTAATTCTGGAATGTTACACGTACTTAGTACGTGTCATAAGCACTTGACGTAATAACACACAGTTGGATGGTTTGTACTTGCAAGTGCCGGTCATGTAAATCGCTTCATTAAAGTAATACATTAACCGAGCTTTTTGATCTTGACTTGCACACATTAAGTTCTGTCGTAGGGTTCTTTATTAAATTTGCTCCCACTGTCCAATATCTTTAAGTTTACGATGTCACAGGAATGTCATATAGTGTTTTTTTTTTCAGTGAATTCTAAATGAGGCTTGTGAAACTCAATTTTTATAATTGAATTTAAAATTGCTTCTTTTATGGGTCTGTTTATGAGGTTGTTTGAATGGGTTTATGACAAGTTTTATGTCAATAACGTTTTAAGTTCACAAATCAAAATTCTTTTACTTGTCATTAATACAGATATCTGTGTAAAACTGAGAAATTATCTTGACAAAATTGTAATAAAATTGCGTTGGCAATTACTGAGAATTGTAAAATAAACTATAAAGTTTATTTCTAAAGCATGAAACACTTTCTTTAGGTAATAATAAATATTTCAAAACGTTCAGTGGAAACAGCAAACATTAAACGAAATGTAGTTTAGAAAACATAAATTTAAAATTGACAGCGTAGTATCTATTATGCATGACAAGCCTGCATCATATGTATTTTTTATATCAAAATCACCGATTACCTTGACCATCAGCAAATACCTACTGTAAAAATAATAATATCCCCCAAAAATTATTCTAAAATACATAGAGAAAAGAATAATTGAAGGGTCTGCTGCAAAAAGGAGGTAGCTCCAATTTTTCCAGTTGTTGGGAAACCAAAAAAAAAGTTTAATAAATCAAATTTTAAGTTAGGTATGTAAAAATATTGTTGTTGCTTACTTTCAATTATGGTGTTTACATATTAGAACAGTATTTCATTCAAAAAATATCATCCAGATGACGGTACGTGGATGATTCTTGGAGCTACCTCCCAACAGCGATAGAATGGAGCTACCTCCTTTTTGCAGCAGACCCTTCAATTAGCTTGACACTGTATCCGATGAACGTAGCATACCAGTAATAACCTCTATTGTTGAATGGTTAATTAAGCCTTTTTCCACAGATGAGAAATAATTAAATTATTAAATTATTTTATTGTAGAATTGTTTTTTTTTATTAAATCATCATTTGAATGAATAATTATTACCTAATTGCATAGTTAATAAATAGCCGAAATAACTGTATGAGAAAAACCAAATATTTTTCATAAACACGCTGTTACCCCCTCTTGAATTTGTAAAATCTTACGTAAGACAGGGGGTAGGGGTCCTGCAAAACTTACGGTCTCTTACGTGGGGGTATGGGGGGGTTAAATATTGGAGTAAATGCCCTTACGTAATTTGCACACGGCCCCTTACAATGAAAACTATCAGCCATTTTTTAGACAATATTCAGGAAAATAATAATATATGAATCTGATTCTTACGATCTTGGATTACAAATTACTCCATTAATGAGACTTACTCTACATTACAAAATTACCTACCGCATATTATGACAATGTTTCATGAAACCTTCGTCAATGTAGAAATAATATTTCGCATTCATAACATTGGTTTATTAAACTGCTTTTTTTATTACAACACTTAAAAGTTAAGGCAGTAACGTGCGTGCAAAAAAATATTTAGTGACTTATGGAGAAATTTCAGGCGACTACTCAAGGTGAGATGGCACAGTAGTTCGTTCTAAGTCTCTACAAGTTCTACAAACACTTTTAACACATCACTTTGCTGACTGTGACTTTTCTAGTATTTATGCTTATTCTGTCCAGTATTTAAAAAAAAAATCGTCAATTCTAACTTTTTATACAAAGCAAACGAGCATGCTGTAAAAAATTAGTTTTGGTGTGCTGTTAAGTAACCTTTAACGTATAACATGTATGCTTCAATGCAAAAAAAAACATTTTAGAATATGAGTTATACACCAACGTGGTCGACTATTCAAAATAGGTTAAGGCGGCTTTGTGACCTTTGGATAAGTAATGTTTTCCGAATTACTAAATATTTTATTCGTGATCTTTACAAATGATTATATAGTTAGAAACTGAATTAGTGTTGCTTTAATTTTATTAAATATTTGAAATTTATGTTATTATACAGACCATTCGGGTTATGCTTTTAAAATCTAGAGAAGTGGTTATTTTGAACAAAAACTAATATGTCAACCCAAGAAATCGAGCATACGTTAAAAATTGACATATCAGTTTTTGGCGTAGATAAAACTTGGGACTCTATTACAAAACTAGCAGACTGATTGAAAAAAATTGAAAAAAAAGGAAACTTATATCAGCTTTTGGCAAATCACCACAGATATATCTGATACCTTCTACCGGATGGTGATATTTGAAACTTCCGGTTCTAATTGTAAATGTGCGATTACGAAACGTAAATTTTTCTTAAATGTATGTACACAAACTTCCCTATTTTTCCATAGATTAAATCTGGCTTTATCCAGTGACTATTATGAAATAAAATTTGTCATAAACAAAATAATATTTACATTAGCTGATGTTTTTTAGGACGCCTATGATATGAAGCTAAAATCAAGTTGCTAAAAAAAATCGTGCACATTTCGGTGGCCGCAAATGTACAGTGGTAGCCAATTATTATAATCACGGAGAACGTTACGAATCCGCTATGGTTATTATAATGAATTGGTCTCAAAACACTTCATGTGTAATTTATTAAAATAATCACCTTATTATAATCAAATTTCGGTTATTGTTATCAACTGTGAATTCTTACAAATTACCACTAAATGTACCTTTTTTTCGTAACTTATTTTCAACCAAAGCATACATTGTATCTTTTACATAAGGGTATGAAAAGAAGTTTTCGAAAATTATGGCATTACGACTATGAGAATTATATTCACACCACAGACAATTCTTGAAAAATTTTACAGTCACGTCAAATGTTTGCAATAAATTTGAGTTCAATAATAAAAAGATTGTATCGTCTGTTTAATGTTATCAGCCGGTTATTATATTCAAAAAAATTATAACTTCCAAAGTAATCTCAATAAGCGGATTCTACTGTATTATAAAAATGTCAATGAAAGGAATTTTCTAAATTTCCTTCCCATTCTTATAATTTTAGAACAACTCATAAATTGTCAAAACTTGATGAAACTCGAAAGAGTTTACAAAATATTTAACTGTCGTCATCCAAATTTTCGTTACGGATCAACCAGCTTACAGTTTTTTTTTTTATCTCGCCCATTCTCTCATTGTCATGCCCATTATAGAAATAACAAACGCTCGAATATTTTTTCATAAAATCGACATGACATTTAAGGCTCAGATCCGGTTCTGAGATAATCTAATTTTCAGACTACATACAAATCGCCCAGCTTGACCTATTACAGTTATTGTTATTACGTCATTAAATCGGGCAAATTGGATCCCGCTTTTTCGAGAGCAACATCAGAATTTTCATTTTATTTGTTATTTTAAGAAAAATGTTTCGAGATTAAAATAAATGTGTTTGAAATTCCCCCAAGAGAAAATTTTTCAAAACATCCAGTCACGTAAATAGGTATGTACAGTTTTAGTAAGTAGGTATATCACCGTATCTTGGAACATGTCAGTAGCACCAGTTCGTACTTAAGGTTCTAGATTACTTATGTCGCTCTTTCAGCAGTCAACACTCAATAAAGTAACACTCAAGACTACCACGCCAGTGTTAACAAATATAACTAAGTAGTTTACATTAAAATCTTCAATTTATGTAACTTTAAGAATCATCACATTTGAGTGCCTCAGTGTAAACACTGGATAAACTTTACGATAATACGATGATAGCTGTTTATTTAAAGTGTCTGTGAGTGTTCTAATTGAGACCGCTTTAGGCCCGAATGTGTGACGCGTTGGCGTGCTACAACAATTTATTATAGCATCTTATCATCGGTGCAACTTTGATGATCCTTTTTCTGGCTTTATTAATTACAGAATTAACAGACGATTTATGGCCTCAATAAACTATAATTTGTGGCTTTCGATATGAATTTGATGTATTTATTGCGCGTTTTTGTCTCAGCATTGACGAACAGGGTGCACGTGACCTCCGGCCCCTGAAATTCCTAAAAGCGTCTCACGTATGTTTATCTATATCTGTGTGAAAAACACGTGTCTTATGCTGTTTTGACGTTTTAAAGTCAAACTGTGGGATTCCGAGTAACGAATGCTTTAATTTTAGATTCGAAGCGCACTGAACGCGCTAAAAATATTATTCGTCGAAAAGTGCCGGTGGGTTCGAACGTGAGACGTGCGTTTTGAGGTTTTTGGTTCACGTAACACGGTATCCGTAATTCCCTAAAGAGATTACATCTTTACGGAAAAAATGAAAAGGTTGGAGTCGTTTAAGATGGTTATCTTATTGTTTATAAGCCGACCGATGATCTTCAAATTGTGTCCTTTATATTAGATTTCACGTTTGCCAATGGCGTGACCTGAAAAAGATGACAGTTGTAACTGTAGAAGGGATTGATTTGATTCTTTGGGAAGGTTTTTTTCTTGTGAACATCCTAATCTGAATCGGTTGTTTGGTTTTCAATAGGTTAGGTGTAATTTTTTGTGATGCTAAAGAGGGCACCTGAAAGAATTTTTTTAAGCCTTTATTGTAGATTAAAGAAATAAATACATTTTACAGTTACAGTAATTTATTTTATAAGTACCTGCTTACCTATGTATTTATAATGAAAGATTCAAACTACAGTCGAATTACTCTATAGTTACCTCCTCTATAATGATTTTTTCTCTATAGTGATGATTTTGTCAGGAACGTGCATTTTTATACGTTTTGCATATAAAATACCTTTATATTATGATGTTAAGCCTCTCTATAAGTGATTATTCTTTAAGAAAGGTTTACCAAAATTCTTGGGGAACGGAATTTTTGGTAATAGAAAATACAATGGATGTATTGAACAACTGTTTTTTTCCAAATTTTGACTACTTGAAAAATCCTTAGAAGAATTTCTTGAAAATTCCTTACTTATGGAAATTTCCATTTTTAAAAGTATTGCTGTGCAATCAATTTTGGACAAATTTTTTTATTTACTGAAATATGCACGATTTTCTTTTTAGTTTCTTGATTTTTGCTTTATATTATAGGCGTCCTAAAAAACATCAGCCAAATGTCAATATTATTTTGTTTATGACAAATATTATTTCACGAACGTCACTGGATAAAGTCAGGTTTAAACTATGGAAAAATAAGGAAATTTGTGTCACGTATCGTGATGAATTCTATATAGTGAAGTTTCTCTATAGTGATTTTTTCATAGCTTATCGAACATCACTATAGAGGAGTTCGACTGTATTTTAAAATTTTTATTTATTATACACCTCAATACAAAACTCAAATTTGAAAATATTATTTGAAATGTTATTAATAAGCTACGATCTGTTATTAATTCCATTTTTAGTTTTTATCATCCGACGTCGTGACGCTCATTTATGTTATTTTTCATGGATTTCTGGAACGTTTTTTTTTTTATAAATCTTTTATTTATGATTTTTTAATATAATATAATATATATAATATAATATAATAGCTTTTTATATATTTCTATACGTTCAGTTATTACTACTGTTACTATTACTGCAGCAATTCTAACCATGATAACCGGGACATTTAACGGGAAACATAAGTTAACATCGCTTTCAGATATTTAAAATTCTAAATCTTTGTTAGAAGTTTTCGTATTTTATTATTAATCGATTTTTATGCTAAAAGGCATTTTAAAGTTTTAACAAAAACATTTTTGTGACTTGCAAGATGATTTTAAACACTGCAGGTAAATTTCACAAAAAAATCTATTCTTCATTTTTTAAAATTGATACGTTTTTGATTTTTTATGACGTCTCGTTTATAATAGAAAAACAAAAAACAAATTCCACCAGTTTATGGTGGAATTATGGTGGGTTTAAAGATGATAATTTAATACACTGACCTTATTTGAGATCAATTTTGGAGGTGCTCATTAACTTTGGAGGGTCCTGTACAGGCATACAAAATTTGTCAACAAAAACATTCAAAATTGCAGCTCATGAAAATATATTTTACAAAATTGTTTAAAAGTTAAATTAAAGAAAGAATAAAAATGTTACTCGTATCAATTAATTAAAATTGATAAATTCAACATTCTCTTCCAATAAGAATCCTATTCTACTCAACGTTTTAATTTATTGTTAATTTTTCAACAGATCTAACATGAAACCAAGAAATCACTACATTTGTCTGCAGTATGTTATAGAAATATTATTATAACATAACCGACTATAAATAATTATTTTCGTTTTAGAGTAGTATTTCTTCATTTTCTGAATCGTGTGTTGGGGGAAAAATTATTCTATTGAATTTGAAGTTCGATTTTGACAACATACTTTTAATTTAATTTAATAAATATGTTCCAACCTGCAGTGGCTAGTATGAATTTAGATAATTAAAAAAAATAATATTAGTTCGCATGACAGTAACTAACGGTGAACCCAGAAAAAGAAATATTAGAGTTTTTATCCGAAAGACTTTTAACGGTAAAGTCCCAAAAGAAGAAGAAAAGCAAAAGCGATTCATAAATTTAAATGATAAACTGGAGAACATATGTAAACGTCAAGATATCAACTCGAGATCAAGATTAGCTCGACTTATAATTGTATGATAATAGCACCACTAGAGATAAACCCTATTGTCTAGGTTGGCACCACTGAGCACTCAACAAAGGTTAGCAATCTGTTTCCTAAACAAATGAATACAACGCGTAAGACAAGCTTAATTAAACCATATATCACCATCACGAGACCGTTTCCTGTAAATTCTCTCTTCCATTTTATTTCGCAGTTACAAATTCGACTTTGACTCAGATTGAGTCGTAGCGTTTTAAGAAATTTCTCGTTTCGCATAAACAAGAGCGGGGTCTTTAGGTCAAGAAGAACTGCACATAGAAGACGTACAATCAGCGACCCAAGAGATATCATGGGCTGCCACCCACTGAGTTCCATAAACTAGTCGGCAATCACGCGTTCCTTGTTACTAGCAGAAAATACACGACTCTTGTAATACCGCTCTAGATTCACAAAACAGCTGCCTCGTAAATAAATAACTACATCTCGGAAACAAAACTGCAACATGGCTCTTCGTTAATGCGATATGAAAATGTTTATCTGCGATCGAGCGCTCCATGTTTCGAAAAATCGAAAAAAAAACTGCAAAACACACGGATCGGGATTAAAATATAAGTCACGTACCTACATAAATTTCAGTAAATCAACAAATGTGAACTGTATTTGAGTTGTGCAAACAGCCTCTGTAATGTTTTGTAAAAGTTACAAAATGTTTCAGGAGCGTTTTATTTGCTGATGGAAAGATTGATTAATTTTTTTTAATAAAGAACGTGCTTTCTACTTTATGCCAGGAAATTACATAACTTATCCATTTTGTTACTTATAAAAAAGGTTTTTTATATTCAGATGCGTCAATGATGAATTTTATTTTTGATCAACGTTTATCTATGTTTACAATGTTTATTCAATTTGCTACTGTTTAAACAAACAAGCAACAGAATGAAAATAACAGGTGATTGTAAAAAATTTATTGTTTTGTATGAAGTATAGTAGACTAGCGTTAGTGCGAACACAATAAATTCTAGCCTCTTCGCATAAGCGACATTTTTGCACTAGAGACCCTCTCTACGCAATAATATCAACATTTTACAGAAAACCCCTGATATGTTTTCGTTCATTTAAAGAAAAAAGTTTAAAATCTGATGTTAAGTACCTATTTAAATTCTAATTCGCACGCATTTTCGTTTTTACACAATTAAACACGAACTGCAAATAAGAGGTATTAAATATAAATTGGCATGTCTAAGCAAGTTTCACAAGGCAAATTACTACCGTTTGCATTGTAGACGCAGAGTAGTTAATGCATACATTTTGATGTTCTTATTATTGAATAGTACATTCAAGAGTTTGTAAACCGCATGTAAAATTAAAATAAGCACGTTTTTAGGTTGCATAGTTTGCGCAGATTAATGGAATTTTGAATTTGCTCTAACAACAATATTGTAAACATAGTTTAGCATTTATTGTTGTAAATGTTACGATCTACTCATAGTTGTTAATTTATAAATAGAAACTTATAAATTTATTGTCACAGACTGTTTCGAATAACTCTTCAAACAAAACTTTAACGAAATGCAGGAATAGGCAGGTAATTAAAAATAACTCTTAACGTTTCAGAGTGTAGTAAATTCGGCCCTGTTTTTAGGCTGCATCTGAGGTACTTTAATTTCAATCCGGCTGCGATAAGTACCCTGCGAAAATGGCCGCCGTGGTCTTATGAATGTACATTCTGACTATACCCTCTTCAATACTTGTACTGGGCTTGTAATAAATAAATAAATAAACATCGACATTATTTTTAGCTGATAAAATTTAAAAATAGTAAATTACAGCTGAACAGCGATTTTCCATATAAACTGTAGGAGATTTATGTTTTAGATATTTTAATTCAAATTATTATTTGTTACAGAAAAGTTAGACAAATGTTCATGCAGACAAATACATCGACCATTTGTTCAAAAAGCGGTTCAATAAACTTATACACGCATGTACAAACCCCCATTCATTTATTCAAATTTATTATAAAACATTACGATAAATCACTACTAAAGCAATGAGTGTGTATCAGAATGTGAAAACCCACACTGTCCCATAAATAAAGATGCACATCCTCCCACTTTAAACACTGAACTCGTAAACCATAACATACTTTATATTATATCTCAAAAAAACAACTAATAAATATGCCAAATTACTTGACAGCCCGACTGATAACTTTATTTTATCACCCATTTGCTCGGTTTTACTTAGCTCGAACACATTGTTCAAACAAATTTTTACATTTTTTTTTAAATTTCTGGAGACAACCGCAGCGAGAATGTAGCACGCGCTAACTTGATGGCATACTTCATTAAATGTTCTTCCCAAAAATTGTCTTCGAGAGGAGGGAAATTGAGCTTTTTGGACGCCTGCAACGTAATTACGTGAGGAGAAATTTTATTATTGCAATCCGGTTTCGTATCGCACTTTTATTTCTCCCCCTTTTAATTTTTCACGGACGATTAGTCACAAGAGCGCTAATCCATTCTGGAACCTAAAAAATAACCGCTAATTACCCCTTTAATTTCTTTTCAAATGATGTCAACCTCATTTGGAAAAAAGGAGGACAAAGGGAATCGTCGAGGCACTTTTCATTTTTAATTTGAAACGAACAATAATTAGGAATTCGTTGATTATTTTACGTAATTGTCCCGGCTTTGGAACTTCTTAAGAGTGTCATTAGCAATAATGGATGAAGCGCGGTTCACCAATCAAACGGTCAGAAAAGATTCGAACTCTCAAGTCGTTAGGCACCCTGAATAAATAATTGTTTCTCAATTAGATCCGTCGTTTTTCAGGCTCCAATTTTAAACTGTCTTTTTTTTCTCTGCTGAATTGAAAGCATGCGGTAAATGAGGTCAGCTGAGCGAGGATTAGGGGTCCTGTGTTTTTAACTGTAAAAATAAATGCTAAAAATTCATTAAACCCTTTTCAATGAACAGTTGGTGAATTAAGAGTTAACACTTTTTTGCCATTTAGCTGAATTAACTTTGTACCGTTTGACGCCTAAAAGGTTTATCATACATTATTAAACTCATTAGGTACCTAACATAATCAATATCGCAGGACGATAATGCTAAAAACACGACAATTAGGTACCTATGACCGAAATAGGTTATTAATTTTTAATAAAATTTATTCTCGTGAAAATCCCTGTGCTAGGGATACTTTTTTAAATTTAGAATTAAAAATATGTAAGTGCTTAAATACAGTTAATCACATATGCATATGCAAACTACCTACAATATTAAGTTCACAACAATCTACAGTTTTATTTAATCAGCATTTATTTTTGAAACATATTAAATGAGACCAAAAACTTCATATTTAGACAACCAATGTTTTACAAGATGTGATCGAAAAATAGGAAATGATTTAGTAATAAATGGTAACAATATATGAGCATTGTAGATAAGTTTACTTAGTGTACATATATACTAATCGTGTCCAAGTATGTTTCCCACTATATTTACCAGCAGGTAAATATAATTTTTAATTTCATATTCGTATTCTGAATAGTAGGTTTGGTGTTTTCCAAACAGCTTGTGTATCAACAAATCGAAGTGCGAATAACTCAATTTTTGAGCAAATTTAGTTTTAACAATTTTATGTAAAAAAAATTCTCTTTTGACAGTCAAAACAAACGGTTTTTTGTTTAAATAAAAATTTAGTATATTATAGAAAAAAACTATAACATCGTATGTTAAAAAATTATACAGAATTACAAAAGTGAACAACTTATTTTGTCTCTCCTCTAAAGTAGTGAATTTTGAAATGCAATGTTATTAGATTCGCACGTCGCAATGCTGTTGCATAAAATAGCGTGAATTTTGAAATAGGTATGACCATTTTTAATAAAATAACAGAAAAATTATTCAGTTACACTGGAGAACAGAATAATAGACACGAACAAAAATTGAAACAAGCAGAGGAGTTTTTAGAATACCTAATGAAAAATTTGCTAAGGAAATCTCAATTTAGACACTATAATGAGAATGGTTAGGTAGCTACTATTAATGTATACAATGGACGTGTGAACATTGAAAAAAGGACATTAAAAGCAGATAGGTACATAATTAAAAGATTGAAAGCAGCAGAGATGTGGATTTACGGAAGAATGTTGGAAATATCGTAGATGGAAAGAGTAACAATCGTTTATGTGTTTAAGAAAATAACCAAGGAACTGGAAGTAATGAAGATTGTAAAGATGAGAAAACTACGATCACCAGGGTACATTTTGATGGAATTCAACTCATAATCTAAAAAAGTACAAGAAAATAGGAGCATTAAACAAAGAAAAACTTCCTGGCTACGCAATCTCAGGGAATATCGCTGCAGCTCAATCAAACTATTTAGAGCAGCTATAAATAAGTAAGCAAGGTCTGCATCGTCATGATGATTGCCAATTTCCAATAAGGAGACAGTACTTTCAAGAAGATTGTTCTAGTTCGCATTAGGCACCGAATAAAATTCATTTCAAAACACATGCATTGGCAATTTACATTTCTAAAAAATGTTAATGTTGAGGATAAATAGCATACCTCCGTTTCGGGTAAAATGGCATCGCGATGACTGAAAGTTCCAAATGGAATGTTTTGAAGAGACAGTTTTAAAGCCAAATTGGAACGTGAAATTAATGCAACAAAAGCTGTAAAATTGGTGGGTGTGTAAGAAATGGACTTGATGTGATTGATTCGGCATCTTCTATCAAATTGAAACGTTTATTTGTTGAACATAACTGTACTTTCCGCCGGCTATTGCGTTCTCTCTTATAACGATTCTTCGGATATAACGAACCAAATTCAAAGTCATACCGCACTTAATAAGGAAATTAAATAAATTGAACCTTAAAAATAATCAATTCCGGCAGTTGTAAATTTCAAAAGTTAAAATCCAACAGTTCCTACGGGCTGAATTAGTAAAGACCCAGATTAAACCCTATCGCTGTAGATATTAAATGCAATTTAAGTTTGTTTATGGAATCAAAATTGCCGGGTGTTGGTTATAATGGTTTTAAAATTCCTGTATAATGTTGTTTATCCCAGATGCATATTTTTCACCAAGATAAACATTTGCAGTTACAAATTCCGCAGTTTCTACGCGTTTAATGGATTTAAAATAATAGTGCTTCAAAACCTTTATAACACTAAACTCATATCTTTAGTTCAGTCAAAATTTTGCAATGATCGAGTAACTGTTATTTTTTTCTTGAAAACGTAAATATTTTTGCATTCAAATTTACTTATTAATTGTTATTATTGGTATCCGATTTAGTTTAGATCTTTTATGTAGAAAAATGACAATAATTCTTCAATTAAAAGCAAGAAAGTATTTTTCTTTATTAGGAACCTTACCATTACTTCTTTTTATGATTCCTTGAGGTTCGTATACCTGGGATACAGTGTATATTGCTATATTGCACTTATTGCACTTATTGCACAAAAATAAATTTGGAAAAGCTTATCATAATGACAGTTCAACTTTTAACTAACATAAGTACAACTTAAAGCAAAGTTCACAACTGCAATAGTTACAAATATGCCCGATAGCAATGAAGTGTAAGTAATTCCCTTACACCCTAATGTGGAGCCTGAAAAATCTTTAAAAAAGGGTAGGTCAAAGGGCAGTGGAAACCAGGGAATACGAAGAACAATGAGGTTTATTGACGCTATATATCAATATGGATTTAAGGTAATCGTATTTCAAACCCTTTATATAACTCATATATAGGGTTTTCCAATAAGAGGTGTTATTTTGAATAGCCCGTTATTTCGGTAGATGTCACTTTTGGAGCTGTAATTTTTTGACATTTGACAAGTAGAAACTACGCCATTAATAAAAATGGAACGATACACGCTTCAACAACGCATTGAAATTATTAAAATTCACTATAAAAATGGTGAAAATTTGGCAGAGACGGTTCGTAAAACTCGAACATTTTTGGGTCGTCGTGAAGCACCTTGTCGGACCGCAATACAGAAATTGGTGGAAAAATTCGAGCTGTTGGGACAAGTTAGTGATGTGAAGAATAAAACCCGTGCACGTCGCTCAAGAACAGCCGAGAATATTGCTGCTGTAGCCGAAAGTGTTGAAGAAAACCCAGGTTTGTCCATTCCTCGTCGTTCTTTGGAATTAGACATTCCAAAAACGTCATTACACCGTATTTTGCATAAAGATTTGGGTCTTAAGGCTTATAAAGTTCAGTTAACACAAGAACTCAAGCCGGCCGATCATCAACAACGTCGTATCTTTGCCGATTGGGTCCTTGAAATGCATGAAAATGATCCGGAATTCCATCGAAAAATCATCTTGAGTGATGAGGCCCATTTCCACCTGGATGGCTTCGTTTTCCAATAAGAGGTGTTATTATTATTATTATTATTTTCACCATTTTTATAGTGAATTTTAATAATTTCAATGCGTTGTTGAAGCGTGTATCGTTCCATTTTTATTAATGGCGTAGTTTCTACTTGTCAAATGTCAAAAAATTACAGCTCCAAAAGTGACATCTACCGAAATAACGGGCTATTCAAAATAACACCTCTTATTGGAAAACCCTATATAATCATAGCCATATAGTCAAAATTTTGCAACCCAAGGAATTTATTAGAAATAAATACTTGTTATTATTAGCATATCGATGGCCTCATGCTAATACCCTGTATCTGAAAAATTGCAATTATTGCTCTCGAGATGGAAAAAACTAAGTTGCGATGGTAATTTCCCAATAATCGAACCCATTTTTGTATACTGTAACTAAAAAGACGTTTAAGAAATGTTAGGGATATCAATATTAAAATTTTCAGATACATATGTAGCAGTGTCCTCTCGTAATAATACTAGATATAACTTGTATGCATATGAGAGTAATTGCAAAGAATTTGTTCATTGTTTCGTGAAAGAAGTATTAGTTTATTCAGTTTGGCGGTATTCACCGTAATTACTATTTTCTGTGCATATTACTAAAGTTGAAAAAAAAAATGGATTGAAACTACAGACCCAAAATTAACAGTTTTTCATTTATAGCGAATTAAATCTTTCAGAACCCTCATTACTTACTCATTTTACTCATTGGTGAATTTTGATTGATTTTGGATTGGCAGGCAGATAGGGGATAGAACCTAATTGCAGTAATTTACCACTAATGTTAATTTAATAGCATTAAAAACCAACCTCTGCTCAATTTCACTTCACCGCCTGTTCCCAAATGGAATTTAACATAATGTTTTCGTAAATAAAATAATTGGAAAAATTGTGTAACGATACGTTAACATTTCACAAGATTCTATGCAAGAACAGGAAAAAAGTCAACGGTTAGAAATGAAAAATTGTTATAAAGGAACATGAAACTTAATATTAAGACATTATTTCGAAAGCGAACAATAAATTCGAAGAGTAAAGCACAATTGCGCGACAATTACCAGCCGTAAATTTTGCGAGCGTTCATAAATATCAGGATTTGTTCTAAGAATATTTAGTTAATCCGAGTAGCTCGGCGCGTTAATTATTTTTGTGTGTACCATTCTCTCTCTGTAAAATACACATGGACGTGGCAATAGATTACCGGTAAAATATTGTTGCCATTAATTAATCGAATACAACATTCCCCTTAAGCAGGATTACTTCGCTCCAACATCTACTTATATTCCGACAGAAATTTCCCGACCATCGAATTCACAATTAACACTATCTCGATCGAATTTATAACTACATCCGTTTTATTGTCTTAATGTGATCATTGACGTACGAACAATTAAACCCCTTATCTCACACATAAATATAATAAACGTCGCTCCTATCCTATGGCTCTTTGAAGGACTGATAAACGCTAGTTAATTAATAGTTTTGAAATTTTTCTTAAATGGAACACCAATCATGAAGTCGTCATTAGCCGGACGCTTGTATACTTACAATTTTTTTTGGTTCAATTTTTTATTTACTAATACGTCCAAATGTCATCGGAATGATAACACTTATTAAATTGCCAGATTCGAGTCGTTTAAGAAAATTACCCTTTTAACCCACGCTCGTCTTGGAGGAGCGATGAGACTGTTTCGCGTGACTCTCAGTTTTGTGAAAAATCTTGTCTCCATGAAGTGGACACGCGTGACAGTCACACATCAAACTGCAGGAGCTTCGCCCCGCCCAAGTCCAAGCATTGCACATTAGTGTAATGAGATAGGGCGGATCAAGAGGTGGAGCGTTTCGTTAATTGATTAGTAGATTTAATAACTTCTGTCACGGCATTACTATTATGTCGATGTGACCGGTTCGCAATTAAACTGCAGAATATGAGTATAGCTTCCAAAAATTAATGTAACATTTATATGCAATTACACGGCGAAATTGATGCACCGGTTTAATTTTGGATAAATGACGTATTTGACTACGTTTAATTTGTACTGTTTCTATACTGAACTGTAATTTGCTGTTGTTGATTAATGTCGATGTTGAACAGCTGCATTGCCGGCATTCTATGGAAAGTTGCGACAAACATTAAAAATTAGTTTAGAATTTTGATTTTTTTTTTATAACAAACAATTAAAAATTTACAAAATAATTCCATTTAAATGACATCATCACAGGGTTTTATTTATTTCAAACTGCTTGTTTGTTGTTAATGTACTACAGTATAATCCGGTTATAACGGCTCCTTTATAGCGAACCACCGGTTATAACGAACTTTATTCTAAGTCCCGACATTTTCCCCTATGTAACAATGTAAAAAACAATCGGTTATAACGAATTATCCGATATAGCGAACCTGAAAAGCCAAAATTAATAAAATTTTAATCGGCTATAACGAACTTTGCATTGTATACAGGGTGAGTTAAGTTTTACCGCCCGTGGAAAATAGGCCTTTAAAATAATTTGTCAATTCTCATAAATTGCATGAGTAATTTTATATTATTAAGGTACATAGAAACCAAGAAAAAATCTTTTTTTTTTAATCAAGTAAAATTTTGGCTTTTTTTCAATTACTAATTGTTCAATTCATTAGTTTTTTTGATGTACGAACAGTAAAATATTTTCACACAATTTAGTGTAATTGAAATAATTTTAGTAATTTGCGTTTATTAAATAAAGCTATTTTCTTATTGGAAGGTATTTTTTTAGATGATTTACGACATAAGTAGACTGATTTACCAGACAATGGTATTGATGTAGGGGTGCTTGAAAGATTATTTATGGCGATCACTAAACTGAACTTAAGAATTTAGGTCTATCGGCAACTGAAAAGCTGTCTCGTCCAGTTTGATGGGTCGATCATAAACTATTGTTAGGATGGTAAACCGCATTATCTATTGTTAGAAAGTCATAAATAGAAGCATTTTTTGTGCTATATCTTAAATTTGATTTAACTGAAAAAGTAATCATTTTTTTACGAATCAAATTGCAGATATTAATGCTACGAATAATTTGACAAATTTTGAAATAAAAAACCAAACATAGAAATTTTACCCAAAACTCTTTGTTTTACTTTTTTGGCTTCGAATAAAAATATTTTGGAAAATTTGTAGCACTAATCGAAAGTGTAAACTTCAACTGATGTAACATGTAAATTGCATACTTTCCCCTCAATCTTTAATAGGTATTATGGCCGGGGCGGTAAAACTTAACTCACCCTGTATAACACGTAATAACCTTTGAATCTGATGATGACTTGTCATTAAATGAGTGGTTACAAAAAGAGAAGCAAAGGAAACGTGAATTTCAACAATCGGAAAATTGAAATTTTTTCGAAAACTTAGAATATTTGGGTGTTTGTGGTAGACAAAAGTGACCACGAAGAAGCCAATAAGGATGAACCGGAACCACCAGCATTACAGATTTTATGTACACAGGAAGCTGTGAGAAGTATTAACAACATTCGTAATTTTTTACAGAATTATGGTGCGCCGATTATTGAAAATGTGTGGACAATTTATAATTTAAAAATGCGACAATTCAGTCGAAAATAACAATTTTTTTCAAATAAAATTACTTATTGCATTTTGCTTTGTTTCACTTAAGTTTAGTCCTTATATTTATAATGGTTTTATACATATGTAAGTATATTTATATTAGACAATAACGGTCTCATAAAACACTCTTGCATTTATTCTTTCATTAACGCTTATAACGAACTTCGGATATAACGAACCGATTTTGACGGTCCCTTAAGGTTTGCTATAACCTGATTCTACTGTATTTATGCAATAAAAAATTTTAATCGATCATTATTTATCTTTATTTTTCTTCTTTGGCATTTTATCTAGCTGAGTTTTGGTTTCCATAACGTCTCATTCTCGCAGTATCAAATCTCTTTCCAAGTTTCCCAGTTTAGAGCCTCTTTTTCTTTTTCCTTCTGGAGCCTACAGCGTCAATCTTTTTGGGCATCTGTTATCTAACATGTCAATTCCACTGTAGTGCTGGTTTTCTAAAATTCTTGTGATTGAACGGGTTACATTCATGCTTCTCCCGAATTCTTCCATCCGTATTCCACTTCTACGATTATCATTCTATTTCTGACTGATTTTATTAAAGACCACATTTCCTCTCCATACGGGGTAGTTCATCGTATAGCATTTTAGCGAAAAAAACATCTTTCTAATCCCCCTAAAAAATTGAAACCCCGCAATTAATATTTTACATTATTGCCTTACTATGAAATGGGCGTTTCATTTTTTTTAATTTAATTTTTCAACGGTATCACGACGCTATAAAGTCAAACAATTTTTTTTTTTTTTTTAGGTCAATACATCCAAAATATTACAGAGAAGATGTTGCCGAAATTTAAAATTTTGATAGAATCGTCGATTTCAAATTAATAAGTATTTAAAACTTTTCCCTTGATAGATCGTAAATTTTATTTGATAATAACCGCTTAAACGCTAGTTACCCACTATAATCACAAATAGAATACCTGTCATAAGGGTCTAGCTGTGGTTGCTTTGTTACTTTGAGTCAGATGTCCTTCTGAAAATGTTTTCATTGCAAACTTTTTAAAATCATCCTAAATAGGTTAACCGCAACTTCACGAGGGTATAATTTAATGGTTTTACCATAAATGCACTAGCTAATATTAGAATACGATTTATTCAGTTACTATTAAAATTTAAAAGCCAATTTGGCTATTATTAAAATGTACACTGTAACGTAGGCAAGATTGCGAAAATAAATTCTTAATAACTTTAATAGTTTAACAATATAATTCATATATCACGTGATCGCAAATGAGCCAATCAAAACGCCGCATAATGTCCTTAGTTGCGTTCTATCACACCGATGATAAATCTGCCAGTTTCAGAATTTAATTGTGTAAACATTTTTTTTTCAAAATAGCAGCTTTTTCAATAAAAATGGCTTCTAATCGTTGGGGGAAAATTGTGAAAAAGACCGTTCATTCATTCATGATATTGTCTCATCGAATATAACACGCAGTATGATAACGAGGATATTAAAATTGTGAAATTGAAGCTGGACATTCCACTCGTCCTTCGGACTCGTGGAATCTCCAACTCAATTTCTCTCAAAACAAGACCATTTTTTTGAGGTATTAGAAACCCAATCTGCTTACACGCTCTACCAAGTGCAACAATGCTCTTGAAGAAGGGTGGCTTCGTTAAGGAAAACGTACCTATAACGTAGTCCTTAATGAGCCGTAATGAGCATTTCAATCTACTCAGCTACAGTTAATACCAACTCGAATTTTTTGCTTCTTTGAATAAGCAAGAGTTTTGCACTACATACAATGATCTCAATATTGTACAGAATCTTGGAATAATACAACTTTGAAATGTTTTCATTCGTTTATTATTGCTATGCACAATGATACACTTTACATAATATGATGTTAAAAAAATATTATTACTTTAATTTCAAGTTTGCATGCAGACCTAAGGCCTTTTGCTTTAACATATTGCCTTTTTTTTTTTTTTTTTTTTTTTTTTTTTTTTTTTTTTTTTTTTTTTGTTAAGAGGAGGTAACCTGTGTGACTACTAACTTCCTCCCCCATACGTCTTCCTCACCACGGGAACCACATTAACATTACGTCAAGTATTACTTCGAGATGAGTGACTGTTTAGTTCCATTTACATCTTATCATTAGATCACATCTTTTGGTAAGCTTTCACTCACACTTTTTCACCTTTCGTTTTCTTTCCCTTTTACCTATCATTCTCTCTCTATCACTCTCTCCCTCTATCATCAAAAATTGCCTCTTATTAGTTTGCTTTCACACACACTTTTACTCATTTCATCTTCTTCCTCCTTTACCTATCATTCACACTCTCTATCACTCTCTCCCTCTTTGATCATCTTAGGTTGAATTGTGAAGAAGGCATCCCTTGATTCCCCTTATTGCCTATAACTGAAAAATTCGTTTCATGTTGGCGAATTAATCATTTCAGTAATGCATTTTCCATTCTAGGAATTTCTTAAAATAAATTTTTAAATTTTACTTCGAATTAAATTTTGGCTGAGCGCTGCTATAATTTTCTATTCTTTACAGGGAGAAGATTTAATTAAGTGATGTTTCCTCGGCAACGTGGTGACATTCATATCCTTATTATTATCTTGTATAGCTAGATTTTTCATATAAAGTCAAACATTGTTTTAATTTTTAACTATTCATAAACCATAGCACACACATCTGTACACAACTTTACCCAAACTGTGAAGAACTTCTATAAAATTACTGCACATAAGAAGATTCTTTGGTCAAAAACATTATTTATCAATGCATTTCATGTTGATGTTCGTATTACTGAATAGATCATATTATCGATGTTCGTACTAACGCGAGTTTACTGCGCATGAACGTATCCATTTTAATGCATTTGAATTTAATTTCACCCAACGTTATTGCCTTATTATTCAACGCCCCCAATTGCACTACATTTAATTGTAAATTTATTCTTCTCGTCATTGAACACAATCCGGACATTCCCTGCATTGAGTTAGAGATTATATCCCATATTAATGCACATTAAATAGAAAAGACGGTTTCTTTATCGTTTCGATCAAGTACAATTTTTTAAACTATTTCCATTATTTAGGTAAATACCTTCAAGTTTTGTGTTCTTTGATAGCAAAAAGGGATCTTATCCAAATAAGACAATAATAACTAAACAAAAAATTGAATGCAATATGTTTATTAGTTCATATAATCTATTTGTGTTTTTTTGTTGTCTAAAAAAGCTCAATTTATTTTGTTATCGAATAAAGTGACTGAAAACAGCAAATAATTTTCAATTTAAGTTAAGTGCTCTTGATGAACTCATAGATGAGTAATAAAAGATAGTGTGATCCCAGTTATCCCATAAAGTAATATCCCATACACACATCCAGCATTATCCGAAATGAAGTGGCAGCCAATGATGAACGGACGTGCGTGGCATTCAATTAATAAGTCCGCGCTCTGGAGTTAATCCCGGGCTCATGTCCCTACGGACACCCGGGATGTCATTATTATGTAGATCACACGTTGATCCGTTTGTTTGAACGGCTCAAATCAATATACAGACAACGAAATCGCACTTTTAATTTTCATTCGGAAGCACACGTCCCTTATATAATTATTTCTTTTTCCGATAATTCCTGGCGAATTTTTCCATTCCCTTCCGGTATTCAGAAGTTTCTGTAAAAGATTGTGTATAATACAAGACCCTACTTTACACGGATTGGTTGAACATTTCCAAATATATTTTTGATTGAAATACACTAGCTTGAATTGATCTTTTAGTTCCGCTTGTCATTACTTATGAGCGGATTCGCGAACGGTTGAATTCGGTTCTGCCAAAACTAGTGACTTTCGGCTCTCATGGGGAACAGAACCGTTTTACGTGAATATAACAATGGCAACAGCTCGCAGCGCATCAAAAAGGGAGCTTTAGATAGATATCGCGCAATATGATTCCAATGGCGCTCCGCACATCTTTCAGAGTAATCCACGAACAGAGGTTCCCTCAATTCGCACCGGGGGACCGTCTTCACGTCTATTCATAAGCCGTGACATCGTACATCTCATGTCTTATACGGCAAAAATGTGAGGAAAAATGAGAATGGAAGAGACACGGGTTTTTATGTAAATCTTAGTCGCTTGTTTTAATTATGCGAACAAAAAAAGGGGAGGGTGGGCGATTAAGAGAATTAGAATCACAGGTCACGAGTGTCGCGACAAGTGTTTTTTGCGTTATCTATGCTAACTAAATGGAAGGATCTCTCGAGAGTGCGAGTAAGTACTGCAGCCAAATATAAAACGGCCTGATGAATACAGGGAGGATTCCAGAACTTAGGTACATTTTTAACATATAACTGAGTCAAGATTGAACCCTTGTTACTTGCAAATATATCATTTTATAAACTAACTTGCTGCTTGGACGGTGGACATCGACTGTATATATCCATCTATTTGTCTGTATTGGATGGTTGTTCAAGCTTTCCGATATCCTATATTACCCGCAGTAAAGTTTGACTCCGACAGATCAAGAATTGGGAATTATTGGCGAACAAACGAATAGACAATTGGTTTTCTGCAATGTTTTCTTACTTTAACCCGGAAGTGGTCGCTTTATGAGATTTTGTCTCATATTAACCAATTCTAATAACTTTGTCTAAAGGATCGATACACAATAGACGAGTTAGATATCTTATCTCGTAGTGGCGTTAGTTCCTATAAATAAGTTTATTTCGTTAATAAAAATTTTCGCGATAAGTGTCTATTCAATGCGTGAGATTTTTTCTCATCTTTCTTTGTCCAAGAAGAAAAAATTGAAAGTTGAAAAAATGCCATTCTTGGCAAAAAACCATTTGTTATTTCTCACATACATTAATTATTTAACTATGGAAGTAAACACAGATGAATAATAGAGTTTTTTGGTGATTCAGCATTGATTCCATATTAACATTTTTCTTCTTCTGCCTGGTCCGTTCCGGACGTTGGCTATCATTATAGCAACATGTATTTTATTGATAGTACCTACAGTGGAAGAGTTCGATTGAAGTTGTTCCAATGTATTTACTTAAGTCTGCAAACCATGAGATCCCCGAATATCCGATGCCTTTCACTTAACCTGGAATGATATTTTGTAAGAGACCATATTTGTTTGGGCTAAATGTTACCACTGTATTAAATTTGTAACTTTCTGGATCTCCTGAAAATTCACAGAACATTAAAAAAATTACTTTTTTGCATAACTACTTTCTACACTATCCAACGCTTTCATACCCACTCCATTCCATTGGGTGCAGAAAAATTCTATCGGCAGGTTCTGAAAATAATTTTTCATCACTACATCGGAAAGTAGACTTGCACGTTGCAGCAAAGTGATACTTCCGTCCGAAAGTAACTTCGTAGTTCAGAACTGTCACCGATTGATGGAGCCTTAATCATTTACCATCTAAATCTAAGTTTGCTCTGTTTTGAAAACCATAGTCGTCGAAGAAATATTGTAACTCCACCGTCAAAACTCTACTTCGCTGGACGAGTCTGAAGATTGAGACAAGAGAGAGCGAAGCAAACGAGGCAAGCAAAGTTAATAGATAGAGATAGTTGTTTCTGTTCTTGGTCTGCACTTTAGTACAGTGAAATCCGCTACTATGATCATTTTGGGAATTGCAATGCAAATGCAAAAGATACAAAGTAGACTTCGGTTGAAACTAAATTAAAGAAAAAGATAGATTTAGTGCGAATTTCCATGGATAACAATAGCTGAAGATTAAGTTAGGTTTTTAAGTAAAACTAAAATCCAAGGGTGTTAAATCACTCACAGGGCTGTCTTAACAAATAACAAACAAAAATCACATTGAATTAAGCAACAATTAGTTAATTGCAAATTTTATTTATTTCAAACATTTTAAATGAACACAAAATTTATTCGTGGAATAGGTTATTTTTGCAAGTAGCAGTTTTGCTACGTTCGAATATTTCATTGACGTTATCTCAGTTTTCAAATGACGGTTCAGGAAAATTTATTGTAAAAGGGTCGTCGTCTTTGATGAAGGTTACATTTCTAAACGACGAAATCACAGGAATTTAATTTCAATTCATCATAAACTCGGTATTATGAAACTTTTTTCCATAATACTGTGTCTCGAAAAACGAAAAAGATAGCAAAACGATCTTACTTATTAGGGAAAAAGTGAATTTTATTGTAATTTATGTAATGCATCCATGGTAGATGGCGAACACCTCAGTATGCTTCATAATGATGGTTTAAAATTGGTTATAGCTTGCCTACAGATATGCTTGAGGATTTCCAACTCCTCCTGCGCTATTTTTTAAGAGCGTTCCTGCAATGTGTTTGATCTAAAATGATGGTGGTACTTTTTCGTTACGCAATATGTTACAACAAGAACAATGAACTGTCGAACCTGATGTCAGCGAATCGAGATAACAAACGATAGCAAAACCGAGAGAGGTAATCAGGACATAACGAAAAGTGATTTCATCTTACAGGGAAAGGGCGGGTTGCAGCAGCATGTAGAGCGAGCGTCAGGACGCGCAATATCAGAGCAACCACCGTAACAACCCGACATCAAGTTAGTGTTATATAAACCAGTCCATTGTCGTATCGAAATTGAGACAGCTGTAGCATTAAAAATGCACAACTATCCTGCCATTTTTTCGGGGGCACGCATGCATTGTTGTTACGCCGCAGGAAACCCAAAACGTAACTTTCGACAATAATAAAACGAGAAAAAAACGAATAAGTCTTTGCCAGTTGGAAAATAGAGAGAAGTCAACTGTGTGTGATTCTAAACCACAGTCGGGGGTAACATTAATCTAAATAATGGCTATTTTAATGAAAGAGATGTTTGGAGATGTCAGCTCTAATATGACAATGTGTGAATGCGATTTTCGGGCTTGTGAGAGTGTGCACGTTCAGAAAACGGTCGCACAAATGCGCCAACATTCAATCAGGACCACACGGATCCGAAGATCATTAGAACCTCGAACATTTATCACAAAGGGGGACCCTAAGAAATATTTATTTGCAGACTTGAAGTTATAATAAGGAAAAAATGCCGGAGCAATTTACATTTTTATACAGAAAGTAAAACTGAAATATCCTTCGCAGCAGCTATTGTTAGCAGCTGAGGACATTTGTATACAGACAATAAACATAAAAAAAAGCACAAAGAAGTGTCGACAATTAAGCTAAACAACAACCGAATACTGGGTGTAGCATTTCGCGCATAAAAGAAATTGCCTTGTATTTTCCCGAGTTGGAAATTTGCATGACGTGACGTCAGCCTGAATTTTAATGCCGAAACTATAAATTTAAAAAGACACAGTCGCGCTAATACTTCATTCAGATTGTAGATTGTACCACTCCACTGGTGTCCATCGGAAGTCATAAATTACAACCATTATAATTGATAATTTTTGTGAGAAAGATTGCAATGTGCGATTTTCTGCAGTGACACCAAAAGGGGTTCTTTTTATAAATGGTTATACACAAGATGGACCGTAATAAGCGATCTCAATTTTTTAAGTTTGCTCTTTATTACAAATAACGTTTCTATACTAATACATTGTTTTAGTTGCTTTTTTCTTCTTTTATGCTTCAGGACTTATGCAGATTTCAGATTTCAGACTTTCAATATTTCCCCACCTAAAGATATTTAAGATTTGTTATTCTTCTTTCATTCGTTCTTTCTCCAATTTATTACAATTTCTTTTTGAATTCATGTTTTGTTTTTATTATGGGTAGGTACGTTATTGTGTATTGTGTCGATAAAAATCACATAAAAATATGTGTTCAATAGGTAAAATCCTATTTCATAGTTGAAAACTGTAATGTTTTTACAAACAAAATAAATAGAACTTTCAACGATAGGTCAATTATTCGAATAGTTTGGCAAAAATGAATTAATTTCAACTTAATTTAATAGTAATTATTTTAGAATAAAATACTTCATAAATTGAAAATTTGCGAAAGGAACAATTAATTTCAATCGATCCTCTTGACGTCCATATAACTGAATTTAAGAGAAAATTCCGTTTGAAAACGCTTGTTTGGTATATTTTTTAAGGAAATAAAATAACGTGAAATTTCATCGAACGGAGCTTTCAAAAAGCTATAATCCTATCATTTTTGAATTAACAACGGTCGTAAAATGAATTTACCAACCGATACTCTCGTATAATTTTACACAAACAGGGTCTGATTGAATTCCTGCTCGTATGTTCCATCGATACACATTCGCAACCCCTTTAAGCCTAATGTCCTGTATGCAATCCTCATACCGAGAGCGAGAGGACCCTCCTAGTCTGTTCAATCTCGACGATCCGCCCACGACTGTGAGTAATGTCCCCAGTTTATTTAATGCATATATTTAGCCCATATGCCGGAATAAACGTTGTGTTAAGTGTGAAGTGCAATTTGTTAATGTTATATTGAGCACACGATATATCGGTTTGTTATTGCGGGGAGGATTCATTTAAATATAGTTCGCCCTCTTATCGAAATGAGCTTTTCACGGGGGCGCAGATGTGCGGATCCGTTTTATTGTTAACATATAAGGTGTCACGGATTGTCTAAAATAATTTAAATTTCTCCTCGTTAAACCCGTCGTAGTTAAGGGTTAACGTGAATACAGTTCGGGTGATGTTTTGAGGACAGCAAAAAGCAGACAGCCATGGACATGCTAATTACATGCTCTCTACATACAGTCTACAACATCGGCATTAATTCAACTAGCTAACTACACACCGCTCGGCCTCGCCCCGGGTGTATTAGAGCTAATGTACCCTTGCTTTACCCTGTGTGCTTGGCTTAGTCGACAAACAACTTGGTTTTGTTGTAATTGTACCCGCCGAACATTGTGTTCTGCTTAATAATGTAAGACATAAATTAATATAACTATTTAACATCAGGCACAAATGGGATTTACTTTACATGTTGTATAAATTTATCAAAGTAAGCCTTCCCTTTTGCATTCATTACCGTTACGCCGCTTAAAATACAAATTAAAACAAGAACGAAAACGAAAACGTCACTTATTCTGAATTAGATTTTCTAAGGTGGAGTCATTTAATTAAAAAATTCGGATTGGGCCACGGAACGTCAATCGACTAATTAATTTATGAATAATTGATTTCATTACGGGTTAATTTCACAGATAGAGCTTTGTGTTCGGCAGAAACAAATAGGATGGGGCGGTTCGAAAAATGGGATCGATCTGTTTTGACTGCATGTTCTCGAAAGAAACACCATCACAACATGATAAATGTAAAATGTATCCCTGTTTCCATTTCTTGAGTTGTTTATTTTATGTAACACTTCAGTTTACGATAACCACTATGGCAAGTTGAATTTTCACAAAAAAATCTTTTTGTAAAAAGGCGAGTAAGCTTAACCGCAAATATTTTCCCAAGTTCTCGATTTTCGCCGGAAATGATGTTTTGTAGATTAATTTTTCCTGGCTGTTGTGAAGAATGGTTTTTCTTATTACTTTAACTTTTTGTGCAGAGTTTGCAACGTATTTACCTATTGAAAGTTATAACTATATTTTTCAGTATATCTTTTTTGTGCTGAAGATAATATTTTTTGATTTTATTCTTTTAAGCTCACGAAAGTAAATTTTACACTAAAGATTTAAATTTGGGGAGTTAAAAAACAAATCTTCGAATTTACATTTTCAAGGATTTGCTTATGCAGCACTGAATTTGAATATTTGTATCACCTTCAGTTATGTATTAAAATTAATCTTTTCGTAGGGTGGAAATGAAATAAACGCCCTAAGAGGATAAACACCCTATCAATATTTTTACAAATTCTATTAGTAAAGTGGTGATAGGTGAATTATGTACTTGCTTTCAGTTACACTTTTTTTACATTGATTGGTATTATAATGTATTCCACGTAAAAGAACACATCTTATCTCTAAAATAAAATTCACACAAAGTAATTAATACTAAATGTGAGAATATTATCATTATTAATAATATTAATATTATTTATTAATGCGCCCGTAAAATTATTTTTTATCTATCCATTCCCAAGATATCAATTTTTTATAGTCGTGCCAAAAACGACATAATGATATAATTCAAAAAAATAATTTAAATGTTTAAAACTTCAAACACACTAAAAAATTTAAACCTATCCGACAAAAGTGGATTGCCAAATTTCTGCTTCATACGTTATTCATTTTTACACGAACAGAACAAGATTAATTTTTGTGAACAACTTTGGATGTTACTTATTACACTATTTGACTAACAATAGTTTTTTTATTGTTCAATATGATTGTTTAGCGTGTTTCCGTTTACGTTCTAGTGAACCGACAGGTGTCTTCCGAAGATTTTTCTCTCTCCACAAGGAATAACAATATCTACGTACTGGCTGATAGCTTCAGGATAGAGTGTCGGTGCAGAATCTTGATGACCAACGAAATCCATTCATCTCCATAAATTCAATGGCATCTTTTTCCATCATTTGTTATCAAGACATCAACAATATAAAATATATATCAACAATATAATATTCATTATTGACTTTAGTCTCTTTTGCAACTGAATAAATTTCCATCTGCTCCATTATGAAAGAACAAAGACTGGAACCTTTTGTAACATTTAACTTTTTTTCATTTAAAATTCCTATTAGTGGAAATAGCTTGCGCTATTATTGTAGTTTCTGTTTGTTTTTTGTTCAGAGATATTGTACATGGTCTTGCTCACATTTATTGTCGATTTCTTCAAGTTGAATAACTTAGATTTAAGACTACTTTTAGGTCTCTAAGCATTAAAATAACAGCTTTGGGTACTTCGGTTACCACACCTTTTGGCATGAAATTAACTCGACAAAATATTGCACACCGTCAATTAAACAATATTCATTTTATAGCAAATTCATATTTTTGTTAGCACTTAATTTCGAATACATTACAAAAAACTAATGCATTACCTTGCAGCATCTAAGGTTTTTCTGATGGTCATATTATTCAATAATCTCACAAGTTTAAGAACGTAGATCTTATAGGAAAGAAGTTATCAAGTTTTTACGATCTCCTTCCCAAATTTAAAAAAATTATAGGTAGCTCCTGTGGATAATCAGAAAATCAAGTTTTTGTAGCAAAATTTAAGTCTTCGAATTGGTTTCTAATGCCAAATGTGTGAAGAAACATTTTGATTTATAACATAGATACTTTCGAGTAATCTTCACTAAGAATATATAATAACATTTTGCTGTACATTATGATGCATTTTTTTTTGGAGGGGGGAGATAATTCTTCATGGACACTTATTCTAGGTAGTGTAGAACTCCTACTAACTAAAATCTTTTCCCTCTATTTTAAGCAGAACGCATTCGGTAACCGCTTTTGCATTACAACACCAGTAATGTCCAGATTAAGGATCCGCTATCTGCCCCAAATAGCACATACATCCACGAGACGTACATTGGACGTCCAGTGTCGTACATGCTATGGACGTCCACTGGATGTTCATTTTACGCCCACCAGTCCGTACGATGTCCAGTGCCGTAGGTACTATGAACATCCGTTAAAGAACGTCCTCTGGATGTTCATTTGAACGTTCACCAGACTTACGGTTATTGACGAACATCCTATAGAAGTACAGAGTTGTGCCAAATGCAAGTCGTTGGGACATTTTTAATTTCAGAAATGATGTCCGTGGGATGTCCATAGGAAGTTCGTGTGTTGTCTGGGGAATTTGCCAGAGCTCCTCCGCTTTTTTCAATTTCACGGCCGTTCTGACGTACATCATCCAGTTCTTTCGCATAGATTATCGAAGAGTTCCTGCATGTTTGACGTTGTCTGTCAGCTCCTCATAGTATTGACATGCTGCAGTTACTCTTCTCTTGAAATGATATAGATATTGGCCAACACATTCGTGACTTGCTAGCAACCGCGAGAGATGGTGTCAGAGTGCGCCGTGTTTTAACTCAATCCAGATCATTAGTTGGTACCAGCGTCTTCGTCTACGCTCCTTTCTCTATGACATCCCATCATTGCTGTCACTTCTCTACCGTTCTTCCCTTTACATCTCCTTTAATGACATTCTTTTGAGAAGCATTGAGAGCTTTTCCTGGCCTGTAGATATCCTGTTGCTCCAACGCTAGCAAATCGATTGTCGATGTGTGCTTGACACTCCTAGCTGTGCCAACCACTATGAAATTGCATGTTTATATCTCGTACTTGCTACTCGTAAGTTGGCACTCCGTACCGGAGACCCATATAGTATTACCGATGTTCCCAAGCTGCAGCAGACTACATTAGGCATACCATCGGTGAGGGATGTGATGGTCTCTTGGCACATACATTTTTGGCAAGTGACTAAATTTGTAGTGTTAGATAGATTTGTCTCTCTAAGTTCTAAAGCAACTAACACAGATAGATAGAAAAACATGGAAAGGTAGAACCTTAACTTAAAATAACAAGTTCAAACTAGTAGATATACTCATATTTCCAATCGCAACATATGCAACCGAACCTAAACAAATAGATAGAAAAAAGATCAAAGCTTTTGAAATGTGGTGTATAGAAGGCCAAACTGTTAAGAAAAACAAATCATACGCACCTTACTTACTTTGGTCAACTTGCCATAAGGACCATGACAATGGAATACTGCCTGTTAGAAGGGAAAGTGGAACCACAGATACCCAGAGAAAGATCACCGACCAGATGATCAGACCAAATGAAAAACTTACTATGAAAGTCCCTTCCTGAGGTTGTAAATATATACATTTAGTTCAAAATCGTGTAACCTGTAGGGAATAATCTAACATTCAGAGTATCACCAAGTCCTGAAAGAGCGGTAATGATGATTTTTTGAAAATTTGGCTACTATCTTCAGCAGAGATGCAGGGTTGATATTTGAATAATTTAAATGATTAATATTCGATAATGTTAAAAACTGTGTCCACCGGGAATTTGTTATTTTATGGATAATAAGTTTAATGACAAAATGAGAAAGAAAGAATAAGTATTCTTACAGACAAAAAACTAGAGTTAATTGCTGTTTTGTAATTTGAGCTTATAATATCAAACAATAATATTTCAATACATAAATCTTACAGGTTTTCTTATTATTTACTATTCAGTTTTTACTTGAAATGTTCATAATAATTAAAAATTCACGTAAGCAATGTTCACCCCGTTATTCATGATTTGTCAAACCATCAAACAATAATTTAAAAAAATATTTGCATATTTATTACCGAACTGAAGGTACGTTAGCTATAAAACCAACTTTAAACATAAATAGATATGTTATTCGTAACAAACGTTTATGAATGTAAGTAGGGTCTTGACTGTTATAAATAGAATAATTTTTATGTGGTTTAAAGTTTAAGTACGGTATAAATTTTAAATTACCCCAAATATGAAATGAGGTAGTGCAGATGGTATTTTTCTTAAATGAATCATAAAAATACAAAAAAAAAAACATTCTGAAGCAATTTTTCATTTTACATTACCAAATACGTTAAGGGGGCCACTTGAGAAGCAAGATTCACAAGATGGCGCCACCGTAGTAAAGTGTCAATTTTGTAAAAGCTCTTTTCATTAACAAGCTTTTTTATATAAAAACTAGTGGTGGATATAAAAGATAAAAAAATGATCTAGGAATAGACATAAATTTGCCATGAAAAAACTTGAAAAAAGTAGTTGTTCAAAAATGTCACACTTTCCGATGCTTTTTGACTTAAATACTGACAATTGTGATTAGATAATGTACGAGTATACTTATAATTAATGCTTCCAGGGTGTGATCAGCAAGATTTTCTTTACTTTTAACAAAAAATTCAAATATTATTGAAAGTTTGACATTTTTGAATAAATACTTTTCTCAACTTTTTCCTTGGCAAATTTATGTCTATACCTAGATCATTTTTTTATCTTTTATATCCGCCACTAGATTTTTATATAAAAAAGCTTGTTAATGAAAAAAGCATTTTACAAAATTGACACTTTACTACGGTGGCGCCATCTTGTGAATCTTGCTTCTCAAGTGGCCCCCTTAAGGAAGTAGTATTTGTAAATTATTAAAATACTACTGTCAGAAATCTGCTGTTACACATCAAACAGGATGTTTTGAAAAATTCCCCCACAACCCAAAACACAGATTCCTTCCGCCAAAAAAAAACTAACATCATCTTCCTAACATTTGTTACTCGCAAATTAATTTAGCTAAAATTAGATTCAAGAATGCACATTTGAACATTCACATATCATTAGAAAAACCTTGCAATAAAAAACAAAAAATTGTATCCTACCACAACACATAAACTTTAGAAAAGTTGAGAAACGTTTGTTACTTAGAAAGTCATAATTGGATATCCACTTTTTTGTTGGTGAGAAACGGTTTTGTTTTATTGATGGGGATGTTAAAGAAGACGTTATAACAGGAAAAAGAATCACGTGTGAACTATCGATATAGGGTAAAATCCCCCAGGAGAAAATAGCAGGAAATCCGCGGTCAGCGTCCCGGAGGTGTTGATGATGAACAGGCCTCATCACTCACTCCGAATTGGTATTAATGCAGCGGCAGTACTGTGGACAGCCCGGTCAGTTTGGTCGATGGAGTACAGGAATTGATATTAATGATTCTCAGAGCGAGAGAGGTGCCCCTGGACCTAAGATCCACACAATGGATGTGTTGCGTTATCGCTATTTTATTCATATGATAGCTTCTTTTATGTGCTCGTTGGATTTGGTTATAAATGGTTTCTAAATTGATTCCACTGATATATTCAACCGTCGACGTTTATTGCTCATGATTAATAAATTTAACCGCAAAATAATCCGCTTCTTTTTTATCGACGAAAACCCAATCTGGCGCTAAATCTAGTTGCTCGTGTAGACACAAGTTTTCGTTCGATGAACTAAACCGAGCTATGTAGCGTGTAATCTGAACAGAGGTCCGCGCTGTGGCTCTGTCGATAAGGAGGAGGCAACTCCCAAGGGACGCCGAAAACACCGACCGGCACACATGTACCACTTCCTCGAAGCATACCCTCCAAACGATAGATCTATTAACATAGGGGGTGAATTTTTTTAAGATAACTCTGTGATTAATAGTCACGATAAATAGTTTTTACGATTAATTTGCGATAAATAATTTTAAAATTTAAAAACAACCTAAATATGTCAACCTCCTCAACTTCCTTCCTACCAGATGTGAAACTCATTCCCGGTTCACACCCCGTTAAAATTAAAACCATGTTTCAAAATTACTTTAGTGGTGTTTTAAAAACCTTCAAGGATGTCGTAAATTTAAAAAGATGACTGCATAAACTTTGTATTCTTTAAAATTCTCTTCCACCTTCGTTCATATGCTAACAAGTGAAAAGGGGGGCCCCGTTCCGAAACCAGTGGTATACAATGTTTATCACCATTAGCGAAAGCTTGGATGCAAGAAATATACAAGTTGAGCATCTTGAGGATATAAAAGTGATATTAATGATGGGCGTTCTAAGCGAAAAGTAGATGAAGAAAAATGACGTAACTCTGTTGTACATTAAACAAATGCGTCTTAAAATAACGATTTAATAAATTAAAACCGTTCTCGAGCCGGTTTATTGATTGAGATACGTCACATTTAAATAAAGAGGAGGAAAAAAAATTCGGGGAAAAAATGTATGTCATAACGTTGCGCGCGCTAGGATTTTATCCAAAAGTACTTTGCATTCATGGCGTTGTGACGAAAGAGGGACGCGAGAGAAGATTAATTACTGTAGTGACAGCTCAACTGCTGATGACTTATTACCGCGACGCAAGAATGTTAACTTGGTAATAACATAAAGCCACAGACTAAACTCTATTCCTAACTGTAGCAATCTTCTAAGTAAACCATTGTTTTAAAATGTTTTGTATCCGCCCTTAAAATGAATCTGATGCTAATGCAATTGGTTTTTATATATTCTTTAAATCCCGATGTCATCATAGCTTCGACTTACTTTGCAGCGCGACGATCTAATTTGCTGAAACTCGTGCAGAGCCGTATCTGTATTCTCGAGATCTCCGTTCTTTATTATTCATTGCAGTTGCCACGATTCTAAAATGTTGAAAATCAAATATAAGAAAAAGAACAGTAATTAAAATAAAATTGCTATATCTAATAAAATTACTTATACTTACTTACTTATTTACTTACTTACTTACTTAATTACTTATACTTAATTTATGAATAATGTCATTTTATCATTATTTAAAAGTTGATTTTAATGATTAGTGAATTATGTATGGCAGTGGACTCAAGTTTATATCAGTTCATGTGATATTCATCGATTTTGGTGCTTATGTTTTTAATGAGGTACTAAAACAATTATTTTTGTAAACTACATACCTACTAACAATAAGTACCTATCTACTATTAAGTACATACATACATAGTGCTCCTTTACTTGTTTCTTATAACATTTTTATGCAAAATTTCCTTTCATAGACACAATTATAGTTTCCAACTATTCTTCCAATTGAATTTTAAAAACAATTTTATACAGAGTGCAACTACATATTAGAAATAGCGCGCAATATTTACATACTTACTTCCGAAACCAAATCCAAAATTGCAATTCGAATTCAATCTCAGACTAACAATATTCTTTAAATATTTAGCGATTCAAAGTTTTTCAATTTGACAAAGCTCTGAATGTTGAATCTTATCGGATGCTTGCATTTAGTTACCCTGTATACTGTAATTCTGCTTGTAATGCTATGTTGCAACATTTTCCAAAATTAGAAACATTGGGGGTTTTGCATTGTAAAGGACGAATTTATTACTAAAATAATTGCCGAAATGTTACCATTTCTATTCTATTTCTAATTATTTTACTTGTTCAACTTCGCGACCATATTCGAAACAGATGATAAAGTGTGATTATTAACACTAAATTGGAACTAGAGATTTTTTTAGGGCTTTTTGGAGATCTTATGTTTGTATTCGCGTCATTTTTAATACACCTGTGAATGAAACCGTTGCTGAAAGTTTTATTTAAAAAAAACAAAGCATTTGTTACATTTAGAAACACAAATTAAGACAAAATTAAAATAAATTGAAAACTGATTATTGTCTACAATCTAGACTGATGAATATTGTTAGGACACGAACTTTACCAATACAGTGCAACCCCGCTATTTAGAAATATTCGTCTGGAAATTCGGAAATTCGACTTAGAAAGAAAATTTTATATATAAAACTGCGTGAACTTCAAGATCTACGATAAGAATTCGAGATATGGAATAACTCGAGTTGTGAAAGTTTCAGTTAGAGAAGCTTCGCTATAAATACTTCATATTACATTAAACAGTTGAACGTTTAAGAGAGTGAATTTTATTCGATAATTCGGAGCCATTTATTTATTTCAGTATAATCACATTAAAAAAAATTATGCGGTTGTGTTGCTACAAATACGAAGATAAAAATTATCGACTAAAGTGTTCCAAGAATTAATTAAACATTATAATTTCAGTCATACAATTTTATTTAATTTTTTTATGCATATACATACATACACGTCATATATATCTGCAATTACTTTGATTAAGATAATAAACGGCAATAACTATTACAATTACAAAACGAATTAATTAGAACTACGTTATTTATTATTTAAAGAATATAAAAAATACTATTGGATAAAATATATAAACAACTTGTTTATAAAAGCATATTTTTTAATTCTGTAATTGACGTATGTTTTAATTGTTAAGAATTTTAATTTAATATAATTTAAGTTGTAAATTTGCTTTTTTTATTTGATTAATTTTACATATTGATAAACACGTACGAACAACTCGTTTATGAAATTTTTTAATTTGTTTGTGATCTTTTGAGTTTATACGGATATTGAAATAATAAACAATATAGAATAAAAGAGGATTACAAAATTTTTTATAGTATTGCATAATTACAGGAATACCTCGCATAGTCCGGGTAATCGGTTCCACCTATATCTCGGACTGTTTGAAACCGAACTACCTAATCGAGGAACTAAATAAATACAAAAATAATAATTGGTTTAAAAAAAACACAATTCTCTCAGTTTTTCAATAAATGCAACATTAATAAATTTTTTATTAAAAATTCATAAACAAATGCACGTTTGTCGTCATTTATTTTGAATTGCAACACAGTCGCCATTGTCTAAGTTATTCTCTGTACAATGCATAACTTTGAAATCGCAGAATGAGACTAGACTGTAAAGGGAAAAAGCTTAAATTAAGGGGGCCGTTCAAGTATTACGTAAGCAGAATTTTAGCTATTTGTAACCCCCCCCCCCTGCCAGCAAAAATAAGCAAAGTTCTAACCGACCCTCATGCGCTTACGTAAGCATTGATATAATTTCCTATAGTTATTTTTTCAAATACTAGTGATAATTCATAAACAAGTGTCATTGACATTAATTTGAGTCTCTTTCTATGAAACAAACATTTTACAAGTAAATTAAGTTTTTTTTATTTTTAATAGATTGCAAAATATGTACAGCAGGCGCTCGGTTGTATGAACATCCATTATATGAACTATTCATTACAGTGAACAGCATACTACGTCCCAAAGAATGAACAAGATCAATTTCGTTTAGTGAATAGCGTGTTTTGATCCCAAAATTTCGTCTTCCGTGAATGTACTATTGCGGCCACCGAAATGTGCACGATACCTGACACAAATATCCCTATTTTTCCATAGATTAAAGCTGGCTTTATCCAGTGACTTTCGTGAAATAATATTTGTCATAAACAAAATAATATTGACATTTCGCTAATTTTTTTAGGACGCCTATGATATGAAGCAAAAATCAAGTTGCTAAAAAAAAATCGTGTACATTTCAGTGGTCGTAATAGTAAATATATATATATACATACAGAACAGAAAAGTGTTCACATTATCAGAAGAAAACTTGGAAGAAAAGAAATAGTATGTATTTTTAATTCTTCACGAATTCCTGGCATTCTAAAAATGCGGGAAAAAAGCATTCCCAAAACGTTTGTCTGCAAAGAGAGTATAAACACAAATAACACAATATTTTAATACACTTTAATCGTGGAAAGCACGGATAAAAAGAACTGTGAACAATTTGATTTTATCAACACCTCTGGTTTTTATTAGTTCATATAACCGAGCGGCTACTGTATGTTTGAAATTACCGTAGAATCCGGTTATAACGGCTTCGGTTATAGCGAACCACCGGTTATAACGAACTTTATTCCAAGTCCCGACATTTTCCCCTATGCAACAATGTAAAAATTAGTCGGTTACAACGAACTCGGATATAACGAACTATCGGATATAGCGAACCTGAAAAAGCTGAAATTAATAAAATTTCAATCGTCTATAACGTATATAACTCGTAATAACCTTTGAATCTGATGATGACTTGTCATTAAATGAGTGGTTACAAAAATAGAAACAAAGGGAACGTGAATTTCAGCAATTGAAGGGCTCTATGCAAGAAGTACCTAAGTCACTTTCATATTCTGTGATATTTGAGATTTGATGTTTCAATGTGACCTGTAAATCACACTGTTTTGACATTGAATAATCGTTTTTTTACTAAAGTAAGTCTTCTTTAGTGAAAAAGGGTTAGTCACAATCAAAACAATGCGATTTCCAGATCAAACAGAAATATAAATCTCAAATATCACAGAATATGAAAAGTGACTTAGATACTTCTTACATAGACCCCTTCAATTAGAAAATTCAAATTTTTTCGAAAACTTAAACATGAATGACTATTAATGTAGACAATTTATTAGTTACAACAGAATATTTGGGTATTTGTGGTAGACAAAAGTGGCCAAAAAGAAGTCAATGAGGAATGATGATAAGCCGGAAGCACCAGCATTACAGATTTTATCTAGACAGGAAACTGTGAGAAGTATTAACAACATTCGTGATTTTTACAGTTTTACGGTGCGCAGAACTCAATTATTGAAAATCTTAGTGACGTTGAAACGTGTGTTGGCAATTTATACTTCAGTCGAAAATATAAAAAAGATTCAATTAAAATTACTTGTTGCATTTTGCTTTGTTTCACTTAAGTTTAGTCCTTATATTCTTAATGGTTTTATAAATGTGCATATTTATATTAGACAATGAAGGTCTTATAAAACATTCTTGCATTTATTCTTTCAATAACGCTTATAACGAACTTCGGATATAACGCACCGATTTTGAAGGTTCCTTGAGGTTCGTTATAACCGGATTCTACTGTATTTAATTGTCCTCACTCTAAAACACTTCTTTGCTGATGTATCACCATTCGAACCCCCCCGACCCCATTGTCATCAAAAATAAGCACAGACGTAACCCCCTCCTCCCCTACTGATGCTTACGTAATACTTGAACGGCCCCAAGTATAAAAAAATTATTTTACGTAATACCAACTTTTTAGGATTTAAAACCGGAATGTAATGAAACCGGACGTATTTCTATACTACAATACAATACTATAATTCAAACCAACTCAAACCCATGCAGATTAAATAAAAGAAAAATTTTAATTCAATAACTTCAAAAAGATTGTATTTATTGAAGTGCAATTACAACAACCAATTTATTTATTAAGAGTAATCACATCAATAACTACCAATCTGATAAAAAAATCTACATAAAAATCAATTAACAATTAAAATATAAAATAGACTTTGTAGCTTTACCTTTTTTAAAACACTATACTACCCACGCAATTACATAAAACAAAACCTGTAATTGAAAATAAAATTTCAAGCATAAAAAGCATTCAAAGTGGGGATTTTCGATTCGAATTAAAGGAGCTGTGTGTAAGAATCCGAGCCACCGACATAATTACAATACGCCCCTGCAAGAGTTCATCACAGTGTGGAGCCACCAACTTATTTCGGATTTTTAATATAGTTGAGAGTGTTAGGTGGCTGATGAATATTTCATGATACGCGTACCAGTATCAAGTGCGGCTTCTTACAGTCAAATGAGATGTCGGAGGAAGTAAGAACGCGACCCGCTGGATTTGCAATGAAACTTTTTTATTTTCATTTTACTCACTCGTTTATTTTCTCTCATTCCCAGTGCTTACGCATAAACGCCCATAAAATTTAATGTGTATATTTTTGTAAGATCCCGTTCGTTCTCGCTCTCTATCTATCCCAAATCCCCGAGAGACGACCCAATTGGTCTCTCGAAGATTGGAGGACTCGCGATCAACGTCCAAATCTTATATTACCGCAAAATTGTTCTTTTTTCCGGCTCCCACTCCGATATTACATTCACCTCTCGGGTATTTTTCAATGTTTACATTCACGAGTTTGTTGAAATGCAGATGAGAAACTCATTTTCAATATATCTTCGTTTCGTCTCATTTTTGAAGACCCTCTGAATATTTTATCGGAGAGTTCGCTCTGATGGAATTTTGCCTGTTCTTTATTACCGCTCAATTGACGTATGAACGAGTCATTCTTTATTTATGGGAGCAGCACGAGTATTGTCTAATAATAATTTTAGGCAGCAAAAATTGTACCTGTCTTGGGGTCGGGCGCCCCGGGTAGCCCCTGGCGAGGTACACAGCTCGCGTTACGAAGACTCCGCGGGATGTTTGTTTAGCACCGCCCCCTGGGGTATTTCAGCTAGTCATTTGTTTACCTGCCGTACATTCCGATACCATAAATAATAATATATTGATTCTTATGCTCTCGTGGTTGAAATTCCTCTTAATGTTACATGGTCATTTATTTGATTTGTATGCATGTACTAAAGACCATTGTGTCTGTATAAACATGGCAATAATATTATATTACTGCACATTATATTCAAACCGATACTTTCTTTCAATTTTAGAACTTATTGTGATCGGTTTACGGTTTCTCTGCCTTCGTGAGATTTTTATGACATTTACCAACCGTATCCTAAACATTCATTTTCTCTGGAAAAAATTTTGTCTTTCTTTTTACTACTGCGGCTATACACAATTGGTTTTAAATAATGATCACAATTAGCTTAATAATTGTACTTTAAGTTAAAATGAAAACATGTCTACTTATCTTATCGGTGAGTAAAAGCAGATAAACTAAATTGTTCAATTAATGTCATTAATTTTTTCGATAAATCGGTCCCATTAATATTCATGAGTAGATCACTTGCCTTTCTAAGTAAGTTTTATTCTAGTAGTATGTAATTACATAATTATTTTTTTCAATAAACTGAACTACCACAAGAGATAAAGATGATAGCGTTAACTGATGATGTAGCTAACACTTCAGCAGAAAGATATGAGAAGAGACAGCAGTTAATTCAGCAGTACACAGTACGCAGGGTTGGCTAAGCAATTGCGATTTAAGCCTCCAGATCAACAAAACGACGCTACGGCCCACCAGACAACACCCTACAAAAATTTCGTGTCCCGCTTGCAAAGACGGTGCGTTACCTCGAAATCACCATCGACCCAGGGTTGCGCTATACCAAGCATATACAAGAGGAAGAGGCGAGGGGAGTAGAAACTATCATCAGGTTTGGCAAACAACACCCAATGGAAGCCGTTACAAAAACTGCTAGAGAAAGAACAGTAGAGAAGGGTGAGCAACGATAGGATGTCACAGAGCATGGAGCGTAGACGAAGGCGCTGAAACTGACTATAAAGGTCTGGATTGAGCAAAAACATAGCGAGCTCTATTACCATCTTACCATGGATGTGTCGGCCAATATCTACAGCATTTGTATAACGGAAGCAATAAACAACAAACGCACTGGTGTCGAACATAAAGATTTGGGCAGGCTCTGCTACAATCTCATAGAGCACACATGTTTTGGTCTAAATCTCCACCGAGCGGCGTGTCAACACTGTATTGCGAGATCAAGTTGTTCACAACAGTAACGAAAGAGGAGGAATATCGGCGAAAGCTGATTGCTAATCTTTAATCAGGCAGGACAACATCGGTCAAAACAGCACATTATCCTCGTGTAATGCGAAAATGAACGAACAATTCGTTACTAACTACTGCAATGGGCTATACATCATACATGTAAGATAGATTTGAAGGGTACAGGACAATCAGAAGCTATGCCAATATTTCTAAATTGTTCAGGAAAGCACTTTTAGCGCGCGGACATACCATTCTTGCTGTGTAATGCAAATATAAAAACTAACTATATCTCTTAAACTAACTGTTTTCTTTAATTTAAGCTTGGGACATATGATAGTATTCAATTTTTGCTACAAAATAGCATAGTTATATATCTCATTTTCGACTAGGAATGGGCATACCTCCTTCTTTCCCTGTACCCTTCATTTCCTGTCTCTTCCGGAAAAACGAAAAGATAAATTTAGTTCCTTCTGTTCTAAGGCATTTAAAAATTGATGTGATTTTCACTTTGTAGTTCCGATCGTAAATGTTTTTCCAAATTTTTATATGTTGTGCATGTCTCATTTCTCTTAACACTAATTACAAAAATAAAATATGTGTTAATTCAATTTCACAATTAATTTCGGGAATGGATTTATAGATATTAATTTCTGATACCGTCAGATCATTTAGAAGCAGTCCAGAGTTGGTCAGATTAAAGGCTGTAATGAGTCATGTCAACTAATATTTGCGTTCGTTTCAACCAAATCAGGTGCATACCAAAGGCTTACGTTTGAAGATAATATTTTGGCCCGTGTTTAAATGATCTCACGGTATAATGCATATCTTATGTTTTGATGTATGTACTTACTTAGTTAGGGTTAATAAAAATAATAATAATTAATGAATACTTTATTGAATGAATTATTACAAAATTGATACATTTTTTCCGTTTTGTCGCTTAAATTACAAACTTAAGAAAAATAAATTTACAATTTATTTCAAATGGCATGAAACTCGTAAAACTCGTGAAACAAAAAGAGGACCGAAAGTAAGAGACCGAACAGCATTTCTTAACAAGCGAAGCGATCAAAAAATATTATTTAAAAGTAGCGTTACTAATCCGTGAATTAATAAATAGGCTTTTAAGTGTTTCACACTTGTGTGCGATGTAAATTGCAAAGCTACATTTGCGGGAGCGAGACAGGGGCTCAAAAAGGGCGATTTAATAATGAAGATAAGTAATAACTCATGATAATATCGAAAAAAATGTTATAAATTAATCATTTTATCATCGAAGCACTTAATTAACAAATTTGCAATTCCCAACTAAATTAACGAAATATATTATATAAACTATTCTTAGAAAAGTCGCTAATCATATTAACAATTTTTTACTTAAGTCGTAAATTTATTAAATTTATGGATTTACCGTCTGTTTCCTTCCGGTTGGACGGTGTGCAGCCGATAATTAGTAGGTAATTTTTGAATTTAATAGTGACTTGCGAAATTCGATTAAAATTGATCCATCGATTAACTGGTAATTAACAGATGCCAAAACTTTTGCAAGTGTCTCATTTAAGTCAGTCAGTGTCTTAATTAGTGCTTAGTTTAAAAAATTTAAATTTAAATTTTAACAAAGAAGTTAGTATTTTTCGTTTGGGGAGAGATGCAACTAAATAAATGGGAATTGGACAAACCGGAAAACTAGCCATTATACGGCGTGATCACCTTATTTAGTAGCTGATAGCACTAATGTTTCCGCCATTAGTCAGCTGGCGTTAACGAGGGTAACCGATCTGTCGATAATATGGATGATACTGTGTGAACGGCCCGCGGGCCACGGTAAATATTTTTCGGAATTTGTTCTACAAATAGTCGCCTTTAAAACCGTCCATTCTCAAGTCTTTAATAATCAAGTTACCGAGTGTTAAACGTTAATGCGATTAGGGGTGAAATGCGTCTTTTTCAGTCAAATAACAACAGGAAAGCAATTGTTCCGTTGACAGTAAGACACCCTTATAAGCAGAACAACGCGTATGCTGTCACATGTGTTATTTTCATCATTATATCCGTCGAAACTTGGACGAAAAGCGGATTATATTGGCCACTATACACTCGACCGCCCATTCCATCCACAATTTTTCTATATTCGCATGTCGATTATTTTCTCGTGGCGCTGGAAACGATATAGAAAAAGGATCAGAATTTCCTTTTTGACCCACCCACAAAGCGATTTGACAAATCGGATCAAAAAGTCGACAATATTGTATTGCGGTATACAAGTTCCGAACAGATTTTACACGTCAATATATTTTTTGGGGAAAAATAATTCGCTTTTTTTGTGTAATAAATAACGAAATTGTGAATGAAAATGCATGAATTGAAAGCGAGCACAGTGATTAAGTACGGCGATCTCCCGCGGAGTGGTCCAAACTAAGCACATTATCACAGCTGTCCTGTTCCCAATAAGCTTTAGGGGCCGGAAAGAGACTCGAGAGATGGGTTGTTATGCTAGGTGATGTATGGCCCAGGTGCGAAGCCGTGTTTACGGTAATGAAGTCAGCACGCCTAAACCTGACACTTTCTGACCACCCGCAAACCAAAACACGCATTCAGATCATGATTTATTGCACCGACACATTAGGCTGATTGAGCAGACACAATTTCCATGGTCATTCTTTCGCACAAAACACGGACATTCTAACTTGAAAAACGAAACCATTATTATTTACACGCTAAGTTAACATGTTTACACTGATATCTTAAGCTCGCTTACGAACAAAATGTTAACGAACCAAAAATCGAAGACTTAACAAGTATCAAATGAGGTAAAAACATGGTGATTTTACTTTTGGAATTGATTGGAGAAATAAAATTTAATTAGCAATTATGTGGCGTTTTCTATTGACTTTTTGATAAAGTAATTTACATTTGATTAAAAATTACAGGAAAATATAATACAGTGAAACTCCGCCAATTGTTCGTTCCTCTATCTGACAAATTGTTCACGGTTAGCACTGTTTTGTTCGCCCAGAAGTTCATTGTTAGTTGTTTTTTATTTGATATGGTGATAAGTGATTACAAGTTTTTATAATTTTGTTCTTTGAATTTTGCAAATTTAAAGGTGGATTTGCGTTTTTAATTAAATTACCACATAAAAAAGTCTAAACGGTGTGAAATTTGACAATCTTGAAGACCATGCGATTGGTGCATGAGTTCTTATCCATTGCTTGTTAATTTTGCTCTATCCTCTTGGAAGAATAAACTTTGTCGAAGTAGTGGTGGAAAATCTTCTATGATTTCTAGTAGCGCATTATTTAAAAACTCCAGATAGGTACCTCAAGGCGTTTATGTTACTATCAAAAAAATAGGACCGTAATGGTTTATTTTCAATTACACTGCACCAAACATTAGTTAGGTAGTCGTTTCCATTGCCTAATGTGGATTTTTTATCCAACCAGTAACGATTGTTTTGTTTATTAATAACTCCGTTATTAGTAAATTTTTATTCCTCCGTCGTTAATATTTATAGTGTTCCAAATGATGTATTGTCCAATAACCAATCAATAAAAGTTAATCTGCGATTGGGATCTTGTGGACGCAAGTGTTGCACTAAATCGACTTTGTTTCTTACGCGTTCATTATGTTTTTAATTTCCCCATTCGTTCGATGCCCCATTCTTGAAGTTCTCGCACTTCTTTGTAGGTAGTCCATTTATACTGCAACGATATTCGTTTTTAGTCTTGCTCTCAGGGTCCAAATTTCGAATCCACATCAGAAGATCGACTCGACCATAGTTTTCTCGATTCTTTTTTGCTTTTTCTCGATATGTTCCGCTCTCAACAGAAAGAAATTCGAGGCCCTATAATTTTTCGACTTTGATTAATTCGTTCATTAATTTCCGTCCCGACAAGGTCGTCCTTACTTATACTATATGACATGAAAATTGCAACACCAAGAACGGGTGTGAATTTTTTGTCCAAACTTGGGAGAAACGTACAACTATCCAAATTATTATAATTATCATTTCAAAAAAAAATAGCAAAAGAATAAGACAATCTAATTTAATTTTTATTAATAATGTGTTGTATTGCCCCTATTAGTTTTACACTCCCTCAATGTCCTCTTGGAGTATGATGTTCCAAGCAACCTGGAATTCAAGCCCCACGTCTTCGTCTGCCACTCATGCCGCCATCATGCATCCCCAGACAAACTCGAAATACATGACTGAACACTACCTTATGCCACTCTACGTTTTAGTGCATTCGCAACCTACACCACTCCAAACGTTGCTGTCGGTGAGCAATGTCCCAATATTCCATTTTCTGTTGAAAGAAGTGTGTACCGAGCCGCGGGAGTTATAGTATAGGGTGCAATAGCATATGGGTTGGTTTCATCCGAGGCACCATAAACGCCCAGCGTTATTTTGATGAGGTGGTAGAACCCCATATTCTTCCATATCTTCAGCAGATCGAAGACACACTTTCCAGCAGAATAATGCCCGTCCCCACGTAACGAGAACTTCTCTAAACCGGTTCGAAGATGCCCATGTTATTATCTTGCCAAGGCCAGCCAGATCTTCTGACCTCTCTCCAATTGAACAAGTGTGGTACATTATGGAAAGAAAACTGTGTCACGTCAACTTTTGTGTTGTAATAGATTTAAGTCAATTCGCAATTGGCGGGTTACATTCAAATTTTCTCCTTCGGTGTGCTCCATCTGTTGAGACCTCACGGAAGCGTTACGTCATCGAAAATGTCCGAAAGCGGAAACGCATGGTGAGTCGTTTTTCGCATCTTGAAGTTGTTGGTGTACGCGATTTCGTTGTACAAGTGGTATAGCGAATCCAGCCATTCCCAACCACTGGGCTGGCCGATCGGCTTGATTGTTCGGGGCGAGGGTCGTAGTGACGATTAAGGATGTTACAACTGATTAACTTAGCAAATCCCCCACAAATACTAGAAGATTTTCGGTATGAATTGAAAGTTGCTTGGAACACCATACTCCAAGAGGATGTCAACCACCTACTGGAATCAATGCCACGAAGAGAGAGAGAGTGTGAAACTAATAGGGGCCGCCCAACACATTATTAATATAAATTAAATGAAATTGTGTTAATTTTGTGCTCTTTTTCTTTGAATTTATAATCAATATTGCCGTTTCTGCCAAGTTTGGTCAAAAAATTCATACCCCTTCTTGGTGTTGCAATTTGCAAGTCATGGGCATCAAGATATATACATTTTTTTACTTGGTTTGTGTACTGTCGTCATTTACTAGAATTTCGAAGGTTGTTTCCGAATTCTCCAACAAATATTCCGTCTTACGCAGGCTAATCTGTAGACCCCATTGTATTGAATAGACGGTGTAGCATTAATTATAAGAGTCTTAGGCCAGGATGAACTGGTTGCCCTAAAAATTTAAGGTAAATAGTGTCTTCGCCGATGGGGATTCTCATTTCATTGCAATAGACTTTCCAGTTATACAAAGCTGCTTCTAAATAAATGTTAAATAATATCGGGAACATACTGCAACCTTACCTCAAACTTTTGGTTAACGATGTTGGTTGAAATACTTTTCAACCATCATTGTTTTTTATTGTATTTTCTTGATACATTACTTTCATCCTTTGTAAGAGGCGTTCGTGTCTTCCAAAATCTTCTAGTGCCCTCCACAACTTTGACTTAGGCACTGTGTCGTAAGCCTTTTCAAGGTGCACAAAAGCCAAATGTACTTCATTTTCATGTCTTACCTTTTCTCCATTATTTGTTGTAGTTTGAACAAGTTGGTCTTTCCCTATCTTGTGTTTTATATCTTTGGTGTTTTTCTCTTCAGTATACTTTCCAAAAGGCCCACTTAATGTACTTATAACCCTGTAACAGTTTGCGTCTTTTCTGTTCCCTTTTTTGAAAATTGTGGTCAAATACAAAATCTCCGATCTTCCAGTTTTTACTTGTTAATAGCAGACCTTAATAAGGTTTGTTAAACCCTGGACGAAGGTGGGGCTTCCAGCTTTCAGAAATGTTACGAGCCCTGGGCCCAGGTCTCGTCCTTTTTTTAATTAATGCCAATGCCAATGGCACTTGTAGTTTTACCGCTATTTTGTCCTCATTATTTGTTTCGTTTTAGTTTTCTCTAGTTTCACTCAATAAATTCTGATAATGATTTTCCCACGATTCTATAGAAATTAAATTCTTTATTGCCTTATCTGTATTATTTTGCATTAGGTTTATTACAGTTTTCCACACCTCACACATATGGTACTCTCGATTTGGCAACATTTCTGGTTCTAGAAATTATTTTTTTCTACCGTAATACTTCTTTTTAATTTTCTGTTACTTTCTTTATACACCTCACGATTTCCCAACGTTTTTTAGTTAAAATTTTCTTATATGCATTGTCTTTTTTTTCATTAACAATTTGATTTTATCTGTTAACCATGGTACACTCCGCAATCTTCTGGGCGAAATATTTATTTTTGTTTAATAATTATGGAATGTGTCCACGGATGGGGTTAACAAGAGGAAAAAGGTTTTATCTTCAACTTTACGACAAAAAGTTATTCTTTGCTTACCTTGGATAGTCTTAAACAATTGCCAAAGATATAAACTATTCGCTACAATTTGTTAAAAATAACAGTGAATTAATTAAGAAAAGTCTGTTAATTATAACAAATCTTTAAAAAATCTGAAGAATTCGTTATACGGAAACTTTGCCCTAAAAGGTGCAAAGTCCATAAAAAACGTGTTCTCCAAAAAAATTCGGTATGTAGAGAAATTCGTTATATGGAAGTTTGACTGTATTTAATTCATCATTGATCTATTATACAAAACTTTTGCAAATAATAAAAGTGAAAAGTAATGAAAATAAAAAGCAATAAGAAAATAGAGAAACTATTGCAAATGCATAAAGTAAAAGATTAATACTATAATTAATTCGGTTATCAGTCTAATGTTGGGAAAAATTGTATTGTCGAGATTATACCGACCCCTCCAGTAAACATTAAATCCCATTCAGAAAGGGTGAAAATTTGATGTTACAACACCCTGTAGTTTGAACTCGAACATTTCTACACAACACACATCAAAAGCATCAGAATCGACACCAGTAGCAGGCAATGATAAGAACCGAGCACGTTTGTGGTCGCACCCAGGTACATCTATACAACAGAAAAGAGCGGAGGTGGTTAAGATGCGATATCAAAAGAATGATAATCCCTGAATGGGCGAGACGTAACGAGCACTACCGGCCCCATCCGTCACAAGACCACCAGGTAGCCCGGCATAAAATTATACTAAATCGTGCGTCCGTCTGGCTTCCATTCATAAGGATATATGGGAATTCGTGTAGATATAAACCCATTGTTAACGGATTACCTCAGTGCTACCAGTCTTAAAGTCGTTTACACAATATTTTCATATCTGTTTATCAACAAGGCGACTGCACCTAAAAAAAGAAACGAGCATAAAAGAGAAAAGCAAAGGGGCGAACCGGTAGCTCATGTAAGTTTCATGTAGCGTATGTACACACAAGATGGCGCACATCAAAGATGTGTCCACACAACGGACAGACGTGAGGTAATTACACGGCCGTCTCTACGCCCTCTCGAACCGAGGGAAATATTGACACAATACGGCGAGTCGACTTAATTAAAGTCCGCGTGTCGAAGTGTTCATTTCCTGATAAGGCGACGATATCGATTGTGTAGACAGAATTATGACATCGGAGTAACCTATGAATACAAAGTAGCTGATAAAAATATTTATTCGGGCAACCCCTCGCGGCATCCAATCCGCCGGTTCACAACTTCATAAGCCGCCTTACAAGGGGGACGAATTTTAAACCCCCGAAATTAATAACGACTAAATTGGCGCTTGCGCCCTCTGGAACCGCGGGCATCATTGAAAAGTATTCTTTTCCTTGTGAAATGTGGCGTAAAGACGAGAGCGCGCCGCTCCCATGTGTAATCAAGATGGATTGCGACTCGAGATTAGCCTTTCTGCCACTCGACCCTCTTCTCTCCTTTAGAACCTTTTAGGCTCATTTTTAACCAAAAAACGAATAAATTTCGAATAAGATCAGCGCGCATATATATGAATCGTAAAAAGTCGACGGTTTCTTGTCTCTCCTGATATTCACAGCTTGCATATGTATGTAGCGGTGTAGTTGCTATAGAAACTTATATCGTTTGCTCGCTTTGATGCACTTTTGCGAGGGTAATCCTCAAAACTTGCCGTTATATAAAACCGGGATGCGGGGGTATGTGCTGCTTCCCCAGAAGACGGTGTTTAGCTAAATGTTTACATAAGCAACTATGTGTGAAATATTATTTATAAGCGGGTCATAAATAACATGATTTAATCGTTTATGTTGTGTTGGACAAGTTTCATTTTTGACGCAATATTTATTTACTCTACCTCTCAACAAACTATCAATATTACTACTGGGTATTTGCCTGTGAACTGTTTTTGATGATACTGGCGATTCAATTATTGAGATGATTAGATTTAACCCTTGGGAGGGCTAACGTTTAAGAATCCGACGAGCGGGTGTGCCGCATTTAGTTTTCCTGTTAATGATGACCAAACAGAAATTAAATAAACACAATTTTAAGTTTTTAAACGGATTTTATTCAGGGAATAAAATACTTGAAGATTTTGATTCAACAAAGTACAAAAATAAATAAAATCAATATGTTCATTATCCGGCCGCCACCTATTCGCCCCTCTATAATTGTGACTGTCATAATATAAAAAAACCTGTGTGAATTGGAACTTCCATATAAAAGTAGTACGAATTAAGTTGTAAATATTGTTTATTCCTCATGTCATCTGTCTAACGGGTGGGTGATTTTCCCCCACTTCTTTTGTCCGCACATAGTCTCCATTTCAGTGTTGTTATGCGTTTTTCTTTTCCGTATGTCTTAATTTCTTGCTTTGTCTTTCAGATCTATTCCCAGCATTGATTTCTCCATCTTTCTCTGTGCTACTCTTAGTTTTAAGAACATCATTTGAATAAGGGTTTTGGTTTCTGCCTCGTAAGTTAGTGCAGACAGGATACACTATTCCCATATTTGCATTTAAGTAAAATGTGAATATCGCTTCTAGATACTGCAGATAACTGGATGAAAGAAGCACAAAACAGAAGGAAATGGTAACTGGTAAGGGATGCCTACGTCCAGAAGTGAACAGAAAAAGCTGAACGATTTAATGATAATGAATGATGTTTATTATAAACTGTTTATTTATTGTGTTTTAACAAATAAAAACCCTACATCTAGTTAAAAAAACATATACATTACCATATTTATAAGTAAATTGGCCAGTCACACACCATACAAACCTGTTTTTGAATTTAGTTATTTTCAATAACACAAATTCATTTCCTTATGGTTTCTAGACAACCAGCCTTACATCAAGTTTACTTAAAATGAATACAGTCTAACTTGGTTAAATCAAAAACCTGGCTAAGGCGGATCTCTTTTTCCGCCTCAAGCTGTTCTTTCCTATACAGGTTTGACTGTATTACTACATTTACTGCAGAATATATAATATACAGGTTGTGTTCATCATTTTTAACTTTGTTATTATCGGAGGCGGTTAAATTAGGAAAGAATTGGAGAAAGGATAAGAGCAATCGAACTTCAAGTTTTTGAAATATTCAACAGTAATATCACAAGTGCATCAAAATAGCCGATTAAATTTTGACGTTTCTGTCAAAATGTTTTGCCTAGAAATTTGTCGAGCAAATTTGCCACGTAACAAAATCTCGAGTGCGCAGCACGAGGGATTTTGGGTGGAAAATTTACGAAAAATATTTCTTTATGGCAAAACGTTGCGACAAAAACGTAAAAATTTAATCAGGCTATTTTCATGCACGCGGGGTATTCGGCATGATTATTTCCTGATTATTAATTTGAATAAATAGATTTTACAACGAATTATTTATTTGTTTGTCGAAGAATCTTCGATAATGATTGCAAAAAAAAATTCAGAAGCTATTAAACGTCAAAATTTAATCGGGTAAATTTTGACACGTTTGAAACATCAAAATTTAATCACTGTAAAACTGAGGAAAACCATGGTGACTACGACTTTTTATGCGCGTAAAGGAAATAATCAACAAAAGAATTTTTATGTGATTATATTATTTTTGAGAATGAATCCCTCCTTTTTTTGGTACACAACAGTTTCTTTGGGTCAGCATGAACACAATGATGACAACCGTAGATAGGGGCCGTTCAAGTATTACGTAAGCAGAATTTTAGCTATTTGTAACCACCCACCCCTCCTTGTCAGCAAAAATAAGCAAAGCTCTAACCCCCCCTCATGCGCTTACGTAAGCATTGATATAATTTCCTATAGTTATTTTTTCAAATACTAGTAATAATTCATAAACAAGTGTCATTGACATTAATTTGAGTCTCTTTCTATGAAACAAACATTTTATTAGTAAATTAAGTTTTTTTTAATTTTTAATAGATTGCAATATAAGTACAGCAGGCGCTCGGTTGTATGAACATCCATTATATGAACTATTCATTACAGTGAACAGCATACTACGTTACAAAGAATGAACAAGATCAATTTCGATTATGTGAATAGCCTGTTTTAATCCCAAAATTTCGTCTTCCGTGAAAGTACTATTGCGGCCACCGAAATGTGCACGATATCTGACACAAATATCCCTATTTTTCCATAGATTAAAGCTGGCTTTATCCAGTGACTTTCGTGAAATGATATTTGTCATAAACAAAATAATATTGACATTTCGCTAATTTTTTTAGGACGCCTATTATATGAAGCAAAAATCAAGTTGCTAAAAAAAATCGTGTACATTTCGGTGGCCGCAATAGTACACATGTATATACAAAACAGAATAGTGTTCACATTATCAGAAGAAAACTTGGAACAAAAGAAATATGTATTTTTAATTCTTAACGAATTACTGGTATTCTAAAAATGCAGGAAAAAAGCATTCCCGAAACGTTTGTCTGCAAAGAGAGTATAAACACAAATAACACAATATTCTAATGCACTTTAATCGTGGAAAGCACGAATAAAAAGGACTGTGAACAATTTGATTTTATCAACACCTCTGGTTTCTATTAGTTCATATAACCGAGCGGCTACTGTATGTTTGAAATTAGTTAACTGTCCTCACTCCAAAACACTTCCTTGCTGACGTAATCACCATTCGAACCCCCCCGGCCCCATTGTCATCAAAAATAAGCAAAGACGTAACCCCCTCCCCCCTACTGATGCTTACGTAATACTTGAACGGCCCCATATAACATTTCAAAGAATTTACATTTTACGTGAAAACAGACAAATTTTACTTTCAAGTAACTGTGTAAATTATGTTTTGTCATATGTACCTTTTTTTTTGCTGCTGGCTTTTTCGATTATTTTATTTTTATTAGGTTCAGCATTATTTGCGAATACGTGTGAATAATAAAAGCATTATAGCTCACTGTCAAAGATATTTGAAATATCAAGTCACTTTAAAAAAAATACGACTCACACTGGAACAGTGAATGGAATTTGTCGGTATGCTACCTGGGTGTTTTCAAAAATTCCATTTAAATTGTAGAAGGGAATCGTTTTATATGTAATGTTATTTTTGGATGCAATTTTTTGGTTGCACATGATCGAGTGGGTGCATCTGTGCAGATAATCTTGCCAAATAATTAAAACTAAGCCACTTGTTTGTATCAGATTATTCGACGACATATGTTTTATCAAATGATATAGCAATATATTATTCTTGTTAATAATTTTGATATTCATTGTCATATAAAGTTAATTAAATTTATATACCCCACACACGTTCGGTTTGTTAATAAAGTTATAAAGGTGTCCCGTGCTGCACATCACCTGATAAGGGAGCATTGGTCAGGCACGCGTTACTGATTACTTGTCCTTTATCAGCTTTCCACACTCTATTCATTAAACGCGAGATCGAACGCCCAAGGTTTCAATTTTTTAAGGCTCGCCCGATTTTACTAATTACTGGTTCATGAATAATTCATACAGGGTGTTCCTCAATTTCACAGAAACGAAAAACATTTTGAAATGTGAAACGGTTTTCCTAAAATAATATCATAAAACTTTAAATGTGGTAAAAGTTAATAAAACGCTTTATGTAAATAATTATCGTTTAACTTTTATTTAAATGAAGAATTTTTCGCCATCAATTCAAAATGTTCTATTAAAACTGCTTTAATGTGAGTAACAATTTTTTTTATAATCTGGACCTAACAACAACAACAAGTTTTAACAACGGTTTAATTAATCCCCTAATAAAATTTTCACTTTAAAAACGTTTATTTTTTTCATGAAAAGTTGCCTATTTCGTTTCGTTATTTTAGGCCAAGCAACAGAGCAAAAAATGTCATAATTTAACATAAATACTACCCGGAAACCGACTGTGCGATTATATAAAGGACAGTTAGTAGATGAATTGTGCATAATTTCCAACCCGAGAATCATAATTTTTAATGTGTTATAAACAATTTACAAGAAAAAATCGCGTTTTTTTTTTAGTTCTTTGCTTGTAAAATGGAAACTAATGAAGCAATCTTAATGATCACAATATACGAATTGTAGAGAATTAAATTACGAAGAGAATAAGAGGTCGAATGTCCCGATCGGATAATTAAAATTAAAATTAAAATTGTGAGAAAAATAAACGTAAAACCGGGTATTATCTGCATTAAAATGAAACGGGACTGCCAAAATTAGACGCAAATAACGGGAAAACGTGAAATGCGGGGACGAAAAAAACGGGGTTCCACTGTACCTACATATTAAAAGCAAATGCTTACAAATCTGCCACATAAAGTGCACACCTTGTCTGTGTGTCCTTTCACATAAATTGTTCAAACATTTCCAGAACAGTTATATAGTTGAAAATGGTGCACTGTTGGTTAGTGAGAATTTTAATTTTAATTTAATTTTTAATTTTAATTTAATTTAATTTAATTTTAATTTTAAAGTTCCAAATTAATTATACGGATAATATATTTATATTAATTAAAGTAAGCATTTTTAATTGCGCTTTTTGTGTGAAAGTAAACAATTTATAATTTTTTTTGTGAATCTACGAAGATCAATGACTCAGGTATTGAGGAATTTGCAATACGATCGGATATTAGCGTAGGTAGTTGTAGGGACACGCACGGACACTAATCAATTTAATTCTTGAATATAAATTTCAATTAAATTGTTTCCTTTAAAATGGAACGATATAAATAAAACCTGAGCATCTCATCAGTACAACTTCACTAATCCGGACAGTTTTCTCTTAGTCCGGATTAGCGAACTTTCGGGGTTATAGAAGGTATTTTAAAAAAATAGAAATAATGCAAATAAAATTTGCTTTATCAGCAAAACAAATACAAGGTGGTCCGTCGTATAGCATTTTGGAGATAAAAGCTTTTTCTGCTAGTGGAAAAATTCTGAAAATTGGAACTAATATTCTTCAATTCTGCAGTCAAATTTTTTTTTCTGTAAATTAAATTAATGTGAAAATCGACTTAAGTAGCGATTTATTAACAACCCATTAAAGCTATCATAATTTCTTTTCCGATCTCACCTCCATTACAGTGTAGATTTTAACATTAGGTAGATTTGCATTTAGATTTGAATAGTAACTGAATACATCGTATTCTAATATTGTCTAGTGTATTTACACAAAAAAAAAAAAAAATATGTTGGTTGGCTTGATAACGTCCTAGCGCTATTGGAATAATTAAATTCAAAAAAATAAAACACCTATTTTATAGTATAGTAATTGTAGATTATTGACCGTAAGTTTTGAATTTCTTAGGGGAATTAGAAATATCCTTTTTCGCGAAAACGCTATACGATAAATCACCCTGTACATCATAACAAGGCTACAATAGAACCAGCCCGGTACTCCGTAACTTTCACAAGATAAAGTCGCTTATAACGACGTCGCTTATAACAACCAGTCCCTTATAACGACCGAAAACCTAGACACAATTGGTAGGATTTCCATATACACTAATGCTTTTAACATTCAGATATAACGACGTCCGGATATAGCGACAGAATTTTTCGGTCCCTTGGCCGTCGTTATAAGCGACTTCCACTGTAGTAATATTCGACTTAAGTAAAAATATTTAGCCTCTAAGATTGTAGGTTTAAAGTGTTTTTTTATTTTTTATTTTTAGCAATACCTACTTATAAAGTATTAAATCAATGTATTTATAATACAGTAAAACCTCTCATTGTGGACAACCCCTCTAATGCGGACATCCCTCTTAATGGACACTTTTTTATCAGTCCCGACATTCATCCATAAGATTACATTACACAAACATCCCTCTAACAATGGCTACAATTCGAAGTTCTTTAAATCCAAAAGAAAAAATCGTGCTCATTGAATTTTCGAACAAAAGCAAGTGCGGTATCCGCAAAAAAAGCGGCGCAACAATTTAAGATTTCTAAAAGTTCTGGGTTAAAAAGTTTCCACAAAATAACAAATTAGTGGTGGATAAAACAGTCTATTGCAAATTTTCAACAACAAAATTAACATCCCCTCGAATACAGACACCCCTCTATAGTAGTCTAGTCCCTTGAGTGTCCACTATGAAGGGGTTTTACTGTATATAATTGCACAAGCGAAACACGCACGATAAGCATAAGAAGATCTCATTCCTATCGGCTTACGGAGTGCCGGTGCTGGTTTTGTAAAATAATCGCTGATTTCTTGCTGCTTTGTATTGTCTAATAAATGTGAAATGGCTCTTTCCTTCAATCTTCGTATCTGCATGGCTATGTCATTTTGTTCTGCCATTGAATGTACTGACAAAATTACTGAGCAGCATCTTTTTGCTTCATTTTATTACAAGATTCTTCTACACAGTGGAATTGAAAATCGATAATATTCAAGGCATTATCGTCCGACTTTGAAGTTAAGTCTTCATCCGTAAAATTTGCAGTTCTCTCATTTTGCCCGTTATTTCCCGACGATCATTTACGGCGAAAGCAGGGGGTTTGCGTGATTTCGTATCTGTCTGAATTATAGAGGCAAGTGACACCAAACCGAATGATTGGACTTTTCGAATTACCACATGTCCGAAGTAGCAAAGTTGTACTATAATTCCTAAACCTCTTAGTCTAGCGGGATCAAATCTTGCAAAATTAATCAAAACTCCGACAACCACCACTCTCTATGTACTGACGGACAGATATACTGCCGCTTAATTCAAACTACATAATTCATTGTAATATTAGTTTAATTTTAAATTAAATAAGAAATAACCGAATTATCAAAATATAGTGTTTAAGAAATATCTAAAAGTTTAATTTAGTAAAAATATAATTCGTTACTAAAGCATTAAATTGTAGTTTTGTCAGTTTACAAACAAGACACAGCTAACTCGAATCAATTAGCAGTCCCCATTCACACACAAACAGGAACGGAAGAACGAGATACACCTGCTTAACACTATTAAATTCGATAGAGATTTTAAACTGGACACATTACAGCTGTGCATTCATTTTATATTTTACTTTCTATCGAGTACGAGCAGTCAGAAGATTAAACTGATACTTTGAAACAAATGGCACGCATTAAAATGTCGCTTTTACGACCGTACATCCAATTTTTTGCTTCACACGGAACATTTTAATTCGACCAACTTTTTTCAGTTATATCAAATTGTCCAAGCAACAAACGCCTTGTGTAAACATGCGCTCTATGTAGAATCGTCGTTGACTCGGGGCGAAAGCTTGTTCGATATGAAATCATAACGAGAGCTTTGTAAATACTAACTTCTAATTGAAAATCTGGACTCATATTGACCCTGCAAACACTTGTCTGAGATCAATCGTTCTACGATTGCTCCAGATGAAACAGACTACGTCGTTTCAAACCAATATTTCCAGTTTATTTTGCTGCATTTGATGAGTTTGTTTTTGATGTCAAAGCGATGATGAAGTTTTTTTATTATGTTTTGATTGACGCGTTCCCATAATAAAAATAGCTAATTCGAGCTGTGGAAATTTTCCTGAAACGTCGCTGTTGCGAACGAATTTTTGGTCGCCACGACGCGTGTCGTACACATGTAGAGCACGGCACAATTAATGTCGGATGTAATGCACGAGCAGCGGCTTTGTCTCCGGTTGTTTATGGGTTATTGCGACCGATATAAAAGCGTTCTCTATTGATTTGAAACGATTACACAGCCGGTCGTGCTTTCAAACATTACATGAAATTATTTGAGCAATATAAACGTCTCGCCGAAGAACAATGACCGTTTGACAGCTATTCCTCATCCATGGCAATCCAAAGATGCCGATCGTGTCTTGTCGCTCGAGAGAGGATATAACGCGAAAAATTCAATATCTGTGGATGGTATTGAAGTTAGTCAATAGCTGGCATTGTGCAATGCGGCCCTTTTACATTCCTGAGGGGACTACTTTCAGCAAGTGCAAACCCCACACACGCACTGTCAATTATTAGGTGCTTCAACTGCTGATATGCGCCCACTTTTCGGAAGGTTTAATAAATGATCCTATTATTTGGTTTGTCACATATGCAGGTGATAATATTTGAAACAATGATATCCGTGTGTCAACATGATGTTTCACTGTTTAGGCCAATTATCAATGCGCGGAAATGAAATTATAATAAACTGATAAGATTCAACATTTGTTGATTTTAGTAAACCAACAAGTAAAAATTTTAATATGTATTTTACCAACATAGCTTAAAACCTATTAAAATATGTATTCTTTTGTTCGATAAAGATTAAGGATTTTATCACTTTTTTATTTATTTTTTAGTTTTTGTACTTTTTTAAATTTATAATACAGTGGAAGTCGCTTATAACGAAGGTCAAGGGACCGAAAAATTTCGTTGCTATATCCGGACGTCATTATATCCGAATGTTGAAAGCATTGGTGTATATGGAAATCCTACCAATTTATCTAGGTTTTCGGTCGTTATAAGCGACTTTTACTGTATAGACAATTAAAACTGTCTTACAGTTTATAAACACATTTTGCTGACTAAATAAATTTACTGTATGTAGATTAACTGAGACAAATTGTCTCGATTGTTGAATTCACAAGTAGGTATTGAAATATTTGCAAACATTGCTTGTTCTGCAACAAAATTAAGAAGCAAAACATCTAAATTATTAACAATATAGAGCAGAGGTGACCAAACTTTTAGATGTTGGGGGCGATTTTTCTGATGAAAGTGTACCTGAGAGCGACTATGTTTTTTTAGAATGTACTTACGAAGTGGTGTTTTTTCGTGCTTCACTTCCAAAGGCTCGCGGTCGACGCTTTGGTCACCCCTGATATTGAGTATATTCATTGTCTACAATTAAACTTTGTAATTGACAAATACAAACAAGTAATAACTGTTAGTAGGTATCACTGTGACTAAATTCCTTATCTATTAGATATACGGTCAAACAACCTTATAACGAATTTCTCTATACAGAGTGTATCTGAATTGCTTAACCAAACTTTACCAACGAGATATATGGAACAAAAGTGTAATAAAACTTTCTATAAACATGTGCCCAAAATTACTTCCTGTAAAAGTTACGCGCAAATTTCAAAATTGACACAAGCAAATAACAAAGTTGTTATTTCAATCGTTTATTTGAGTTTTTCTTGCTTACTCACGTCGATTCTTACCTGCGTTATAAGGAAGTTTGACTGGATTTAGTGTATAACCCAAAGTATAAACGTTTTTATTGACTTTCGTTAGTTTCAAAGATACAGTGCTGTCTCAATAATCCGTGCTGACATCAGAAAATATTTAAACATTTAAAAAATTGAAGCAAAGTAAAATTTTTCACTAAATATTTCTGATTGTCTGTTTTTTCAATTAAGAAATTTTTGTTTTTTAATTATTTGTTTTTTCTGAAGACTATAATTAGAATGTTGTCATTCTGCGACTTGGCGGATTATCAAGGCACCACTGTATTTAAATATAATTTGGAATAAAACAATTTTTAAACAAAGGCATTTAATTAAAATTTCTGAAAAGTTAAAATAAAACTAGATACGTACCTATTTTCTGTGTAGATTTACTAAAAGCAAAATATATGTGTGAATACAATATTATTTTAAAGTAAGTAAAGCGATTTGTTCAGATTACTGGAATATAGTACAATACTTCTATAACTTAAAAGGAGAAAATGTCTTTAATTGTAGTTTTTTTCACTCGATTCGCGTGAGCTGTAAATGCCTAGTCATTGAAATAAAAAGGAATAGTTTAAACAATGCAACCAATTCAACAAAAAATAACGATTAACTGAACTGTTCGAGTTATAAACGACAGAATGATTTTGTTCGGTTTACAGATGTATTTCTTTTTCGAGACGCTGTTCGGATTACAGAGGTACATATTATTGCATGTTCTGATTAGCGAGGTTGTACTGTACATCATATTAGGCAAACATAATTTTAAAAAATTCGAACAAAATATTAATACAACATACATTTTTGTTAAGTACATAAAATAAAGCCTTCTTGTCTTGTAAAGAAGTTGTGCATAAACAAATTCCACTTGTTCTATTCACGATCATTGAAATTATCATATGTATGTAAAATGAAATGAACATTTGTCACTGTAAAATCAGACTAATGTGGGTGGCATGAATCACAATCAAGTGGCATTGCACTTAAATCGTTAATAATTCGGAATTTCCTACGTCTCGGCTATAACAGGTTTTGCATTACTTCATATCTTGATCGTTCATTCTAATGCGTTCCATTCAACAAAATAATTTCAGTCGATTAACAGTTAATTTTCATTTAAAGCATACAAAGTTGTCAATGCCATTCACCGAAATAATAGTTTCCACAATTAACATTGTTTTTTTTCTGTTTAATTATACGGTGATTGCCCGTACAGGAAAATAACGTTTTCATTGTATGAATCACTTGCGTTGCATAATTTGTTTCTTTAATCGCCTTAACTCAGAAATATTTCAGCTTATTAATCAATAGCAGGAAACGCGCCGTTTTTGCCCCATTAAGGACTAAAACTCATTTATATCTGTATTCTTATTTAAATGACTATAACTGTTTTTGGTGTTATAACCGTGAAAAGGTGTGTATATTTCTTTTGACACACATTTCCCATCCGATACTTTTACGAAATGTAATTTACGACTGCCGCTTAAGTTTCGAAACAGGGGTGCATTAAATTTTTTTGGAGAGGGCGTAATAAGATGTATCGAGAGAGCAGTTCGTCATCGTGAAAACACATGTCTATGATTTTATGGTGTATGCTTCTTAGTACCGTAACAAATCGAGCCCGACTCTGTGGCTGACAATCCCCGCATGAATAATTCACGGAGAGTTGAATCGTCGAACCAGGCGATCGCCGTTCATTGCAATTAGACAATAGTGGACAGATTTAATATTATGGATTGAACATTTGTATTCCGTTTGAATTGAATCCTATTGTGTTTTCAAACTTATGAGACGGACTTTGTCATATTAGCTTGTCATATTTTCTGAATAATTTCCACCCGAGTTTATTGCCACGTTTATTTTCTCCCTCAAAAAAGATTGATTACAAAGGGCTCCTCGGATAAATACATTGTGTAAACAGCATGGGAACTGTAAACAAGGTTTAAATTTTTGTTTGCTCAAACCCGAAATTTCGGAAGTCGTAAGGTCGCGTAGGCGTGTGTGCAAAATTAATTTTTGAAAAATGGTCATAAGCTGTTCGTGACAACAAGCTTGTAGTCTCGAAAGTGACCGCAGCATAAATGCAGTTATAAATTAATTGAGTTTAAGGGATTGTGTGTCTGAGGAGTTATTATCGTCCCTCTGTACGTCTGTGAATGGCTTTTCTAAAATATGGAGCGGAATAACATTAACCAATTCTGGAATAAACAAGAGCTCTTCGGGAATTTAATCTGGAACAGGACGTGCTAATGGGCATTTGCTTTTAACAACGATAAATCTCAAAATGCATTTTCTTTTTTCGAGCTCACTTATATTGCTTATTGAGTTATATTGCAGTTAGGTTGCCATTTCGGGGCGGAAAAGTGAATGTTTGCCAAGAAAAATTTTTAACTTATGGTTTCCTTTTTTTAATGAGTTCATTTACAGAACAAATCTGTTGAAAATTAAAAAAACCACTACCTATAGGTAGTTTTTGATAACATCTACATATACAGCGTGGCTCCAACCAAACTAAAAAGCGGAAAAACTGTTTAACTTTACTGAAAATTTTTATTCTTTATAGAAGTTTTTTTCTTAAAATAAAAAATTGAAAAATATTTTATTTTGTTCAACTTAGTACACCCAATTGAACAAATTTTTTAATCTTGTGCAAAAATTCTGTATAAACATTATTAATAACATCATTTTCTTGATAATAAACAAACTGTTTTACATATCTTCACAAAAAAAACTGACCGGGCCATAACGACTAATTTATTTAATTATACAATTTTTGCGGTATTGCAAAATGACCGGCATATCAATCTTGTCGGTCTCTTCTATATTTCATTTTTTAATTAAAAAGAGTGAAATTGAAAGAACAAATTACACTGGAATATTTCTAGCAAGTAGTTTTTGGCGGAAAATTTAAATTTTAGTATTTTTAAAGTTTGTACAATGGGAAAAACGTGAGTGATAAGAACTGTTTGTATGTAATAGAACAAAAAAAAAGCTGCGTTGGTGCACAATGCAAAACACAAAAATTGGGTTAAGAACTGTTTATACAACTTATATAAATGTAATATAACGGAATAAAACTCAGACACACGATTGAAATCACGGAGTTCAGATAAGAACTGTTTATACATTTTTTATAAATGTAATTTACCAAAATTGGTTACTATGACACGCAAATCTAATCAGCTGTTTCGGCAATACGGCGACTGCCTATTTTCCATGATTTAATCAATGTAAAACTGGGATGCTAGCAGCCACAATCATAGATCTAACTTTTGGCGCCATATTTTTGAATCATAGAAGACAATAAAAAATTTCAACTAAATAAGTAGAGTTAAATAAGAATATTAATGAATATTTTCATTATAAAAATAAAATCCAATAATTTCGTTATGCATAACACGATATCAAACATTAACTTTGTTGTAATAATCACTTCTTTCTGTAAGTTTCAAACTTGGATTTTTTTTTGACAACGATATATGCAAGTTTGTATCGACACAGTTCCATTTATGTATTGTATATGCTGCGTTTATACATTTCCAATAAGTATTCGGTAATTCGGTTTAACTCTGCTTTTATAGTAGTCCAGTCAATTTATATACAAAAAAGGGCTCAACCTCGCAGAAGTTCGGTGTATAAATTAACTGGGCTTCTATAAAAGCAGTTTTGTTAAAGCGCTTTAACTTTTGTATAAACGCAGCAATAGACTCATGAGAAAAGATTATGTTCTCAAATGAAATTTGAGTTTCTGATAGCTTTTCTCCAATTCATAGCCGAAAGTCCAAACTATTTCATATTTTCTTAGTTCATATGCATAAGTCGATTTATAAAGTTTAATGTTGTCTTCTTTGCCAACTGTGCCCATCTACGTACCCATCTCATTTTTGGAACATCAGTCACAGAACCTGCAATCAATATTGTAGCAGTATTCTGTTCTTCGTTATGACCCCTTTTGTATTTTTAATACCATGCACACTACCTGTTCTTTCAAACATTTGAATATGGACCATGTATGGAGACGTGAACAATTAAAAATTTTTTGTTAAATTTCTGTAATGCGTAGATGTAAGACACTTTTCGGGTCCGGTAATACTAAACAAGCTAAGTATTAAATTTCCCGTAATTCAATGACTTAACATTAATCACTTTAATTGCTGACATTAATTTGTGATATGTTGATTTAATTGAAGCTGTGAAAAACCGAAAATTTGTTAAGTTTTTCTTCTTTATTTTTCTTTAAAAAAAATATCCGGATTTTGTTTAGAAAATTATTAGGTAATGCTTTTAATTCTGAAACAAACAAAAAAAATTATAAAGAATAACATTGTTCTACAAAAGTGAAATAAATAAGTTTTTCTCTTTTTCAGTTTATCTGGAGACACATTGTATATGCCATACAGACATATAGGTATAAATATTTTCCGGGAAAAGAATTTATGGAAAGAACATCTACTAGAAATAGAAATAGAATATGACACATGAAGATTTATTCACAATGGTTTTTAATTCAATTTTCGAAATCGTTTTTTTTTAAATATGTGTTTTGAGTTGAAAAGTGAATTATGCATGTGGGTTGTAATTACCATAATTTTTGATCAAGTTTTTAAATCTTAATTACTCCGGCCGGAATGACGTATTACAGCGCCCATCTAATTAAATATTCACCGCTCAAAAAAAAAAAATATTATTCACATTATTATAGTAACAAATCGTTTGAAGCCTGTAACTAAATACAACTCCACATAAACTTGTATCATTGACCGGTATTCTGCTGCCTGACTTCATCCTATAAAAACCAGTTTTTGCTCTGTTAAAAAATGTATATTTCATGCGTCTCTTCAATTTCATTACCATAGTTAGGAATATCGGACACATTTAATGCATCTGTTTTCAAAGATACGGTACAACTCATTGTGCTCCGAGTAATTAGCAAACATACATTTTAATTATACGTTGTAATACAATCTCTTCCTCCATAATTCATCAAACCGTTAAATAATAATCGTAAAACCTTCGATGTATGTCAAATGTAAGAGGAACACAAAAAAGTTTCAACACCCACACGTTTATGTATATAAATTAACACATCAATATTTACATCTTGTTTTTAAAAGTCTGTATTTTTATTTACTCGACTGTAAAATATTTTCACGCTCGTTTGTTAAATACAATTGCACTATTAATCAAAAACACCGATCAATTTTCGAACCGAACCCGATTTTGTTTCGCACGAGAATCACCGTTAAATTAACCCGAAGACACCTCTGAGATTATCGAGTATTAATAACGACGTCTCAAAAAATCGGAAGAGGATTGATCAACCATTCCATTCAGAATTAGGTCCAGGTATAATGTGTTGTAGATGTTATCTGGGCCTCACAAAAAAAGATTTCCTCTGTGTAGATCAATTACTAATATTTTATTCAAATTATTTCTGATGTCTTAATTGAATTGAATTTTTTCTTGTGTAAATAGAAGAAATGTGTTGCGAAATTTTTAATTAAAAGATTTGTTAACTCGTCAACGATCAATAAGAATTAATTTTTCTTTATATCCGAGCCTTTTTTTTAAGTCGCCTATTTATTCGAACATCTGCGTGTATTTGAATGTAAATGCCGAAGTGATAACTAATTAATTTTCTTATCAAATTAGCGAAAGCATTCGAAAATAATTGTGCAACGCGAGATATACAGCCGCCGAGAAACGTGTCCGTAATTTAACAGTGGCGCACTGTAAAATAATACAAAAAACGACCCTGCCATTTGACACCCTCGCCAATCGTTAATTGGGACTTTCAAATCTAATCGAGGGACTGAAAAATGTTAGTGGTCATTGTACCTTTTCCATGTGAACTAGAAAAATCTCCAGCGAAAATCAGTTGTCATGTTCTTTTCAATCGCAGTTCTTTTTCCACGAGAATTACAGCGCAGATCTCTAATCAAAACATTTAAAAAAAGAAGCGAACACATTTATTTGTTACCGTTCCCATAACATATGGGACGGAATTAAATCTTGATAAGAACAGCAGTTAGAGTTTGTAAGGTGCTAGCGCGTGGGCAGCGTGTCACATCCGGTCCAAGAAGGTGTCCGGTATCCCACAGATAACGAATGCGTGTACTGAGAGAGACTGCAATCAGCACAAACAATGCACAAAGCTGCGCTTGCAGTTTCATTCAACGTGTACTTTGTTTATGTTACTAGAACGTGATGTGTGTCGTTGTACAGATATGATATGCAATCCTGGAACGGTAGTACACACTCCATCATAACCCGTCCTCGTTTTTCAACGTTACATTTGCACGAATTGTACGAAATGTGTTTACCACGTTGTGTGACGATTTTCGAATAAACGCAACTAAATGTACACTTTGTTGCATGGCGTTTTACTGGAAGTATGCACTCATTCATAATCGTACATACGTGCGTTCCTGTTACTGGTAAACAATGTTCAAACGCTCCTATTGTTTTGGCATTAAATATTTATGTTTGTCATTAATACCATTATCATTATTAACATAACAATCTCTTTGTTTGCGTACTTGTTTTTTACTTCTTCGTTTAGACGGAATACGCTCGTAATGTTGATGTGTGTCTACAAAGACGTTCTGGGAATCTCTTCAATTCTTATTTCCGTTCCATTTGTTTTAATTCTTAATCAAATCTCTACAATAAACATAGTTAAACACGTTCATAGTTAATTGTAATGGAGAGACAATCGCGTTTTGAAAAAACAAAAAATCAACAGCACAGCAGGTGTCGTGTTGTAACTTTTAACTTTTTTAAGGACAAATAGTCACCTGTACGTTCCTGTGTCTGCGCATCTGTTTATTTAAACCATAACCATTCGTTGTTGATAACCAATATAAATTTAGGAAATTCTTTACTTCAAAACTCAGTTATTACAGTCTTTCTCTAACGAAATTTATGTTAAAGAGTGTATGCAGTTTTTGGAAAGTAAAAAATGGTATAATTGCAATTTAATTTAAAACGCAGGTATTTACTTGTTCCAATCAAGCGGATCTAAACTTGTATTTATTAACGGACGATTTTCCATATGCATAAGTGAACAGGTTGTCGTTAACATAAATTAACAGTACCTTCAGAGATTCTGCATAGAAATGGTATCTACGTATTGGTATATTAACACATTAGTTTTGAAATTAAACGCAGTTAATTATTTATATTTACATATTATGGGCCGGTTATAAAAATGCAAGTTCAACTATAATAGGTTAGACGAACTTCAGTTCTAGCTGAGCCACGGTACAGTCTGCAATAATACCATTATTTAATTATTTATAAGACTTAATTGGAATCGTACTTCTGTGACTTTCACCACCATAGACAAAAATTACACTGTTGGTTCTTAGGAATATTTGCACTGCTCTGTTTATAACGAACTTGAAAGAATGAGGAAGAATTCCTCGAAACTGTTTCAAGCACGTGGTGGCCCCACAAGACTTTAGAATCAGTAGCTGTTATTCAAAAGATATGAAAATGTACGAGTATCAGAACTCATAAGGTCATGACGTTGCAATAGTTAATTTTAAAATGGTAAATACCAAATACTTAACACGAAATTCGATGCTAATATTAATTTAATCAATACTAAGAAAATAAATGGTAAATAATTTGTTTTGTGATAAGAATATTTAATTTAAATCAAATTTTAATAGTGGGTCACTTCAATTGGCCAGCAGTTTATTTAGATCAATTTCACAGCCGTAGTTAATACAAATTACAAAGTTCGACTAATAATAACTTCGTCATCAAAGGGTTTTGCTTGGTTTCCAAGGAGGATTTGCGTAATGTGCGAATACAACCTGTATATTGCTTTTATAATTTTGGACGGTCTCTAGTGTGAATTCTCGCAACTCCACAAAGTTGTTGGATTTAGAATTATTTATTTATTTGTTTTCATTTATACAGTGCGCCCCAGCCAAGTGGAATAAATTCAGTATTTCAAATTATTGTGCATATTGAGAAAAAATCCCGAAACACGGCATTTTCAGTCTATCACATCTTATCCTGTAAAGTAAAAATTTCATCGCTAACCCCTTCGAATGACAGTTGCAGCCAGCCGCCAAATTTTTAAATAGGAAGTGGGTGCTTGTGATACCTCATTTGAAAGGTCTCTTCATGCTCTATTCAAAATTGCTATAGTATAAAAATTTGTTGCAAAAATGAAGAGTAAATAAAAATTAATATGTTTGACGAAATTCGCTACACTACACTAAAATCAGAAATTAATAGCGTTTCGTTCTTAGTAATATAATACAATAAAAAAATATCTATCTGCGTTTTAAACAAAGCTAACACTGTCAACTAATGAAAAATGTTGATAAGTTTTTATGTCACTTTATGAACATTTCAATTGCTTTTACTTGCCTTCTCAGTATCAAGAACGAAACACTATTAGTTTTTGATTTTTTAGTTCGCTATGATATGGTTACTCTTTAAAGTTTTAGTCCAGTTAATCTGTACATCCGAAAAAGGTCGGGTAGTTCTGATTTTTTGGTATGTTGTATGTATAGCGGCACTATTAAAAAAAAACATGTTTTCGACCACGCCAGTGTGCCGGCGCCGGTGCTGGCGTCGAAAAACGGGGAAATTTCTGGCCTTGTTTTAGTTTTGTCGAATTTTTTGCATGAAGAAGTAATTGACAACAAAAAAAATCATATTCCCGAGAATAATACTTTTTGAGCTACAGCCATTCAAATTTCGAGCGAATCTTCAAAACAACATTGTACGGTTTCCCTCTTGATAAGTGGCTCCAGATATTGTTTGAAAATTGTGCACGCTATCTTTTAGCAGATACCCTGTGCTACAAAAATCCCCATAAAAATTGTATTCTAGGGCGGTTGGTTACAGTGGCGTAACACGCTAAAGGAGACCCCTTCTGTTGCCCTTTACAGCTAAACTAAATTAGATATTTCAATTTTCGTTACGGGATTAAGAAGGTCTTATCATTGCCTATAACTTGTGGTAAAATGAAGTTAATACCTTTAATATTTAATCAAGGAAGCCATGAAGAAGAAAAGTGAAAAATGAAAAAAAATTCATAATTTAAAATAAAAATCATTTTCCTACTTTATATTACATTCCCACCTTGTATTTTAGTTGGTTATACATATAAATGTAGTGTAATACCGTTTACTACAAATGTTTTATCCCATGAAATTCGCTCGAAATCGAGTAGCTGTAGCTCAAAAAGTATTGTTCTCAGGAAGATGATATTTATTTTAAATTGTGAAAAATTTATTGTGCTTTAAAAAAGGACTGAATGATTTTTTTATCAAACTACTTCTTCATGCAAAACATTAAAGAAAACTAGAACAAGGTCAGAAATTTCGCCGTTTCTCGACGCCGCCATCGGCGTCGGCGCTCTGACGAGGTTGAAAACCTGGCCTTAATAGTGCCCCTATACATACAACATACCAAAAAATCAGAACTACCCCTTTTGCATCTATGCTCCCCTTATAAATCGTATATTGAGTGGACTATATATGCCCAAATTGATCAATTTTTTAAATAAGCATAAATCGTTATTTTTATTGAAATAAAAGTTTTACGAGATATTTGATAGTAAATACAAATATAGATATCAAAATTTAATGAAGATTAGCCTTCAAAAAAATTAAATTAAAAAAAATGTGTACGTACCTTTGGCCATAAATGAGTTAAACGTGACTTAACTGGACATTGATAAACCGGCACTTATCGGACACCTGCGTAACCAGAGATAAAAAAATAAGGATTATACTGTCCCCATATGGGAGATTTCACTGTACTTTATTCTGAACCTTAGTGTAAAACGATATTAAAAAACAAATTAATAAAATGTGAAATATACTTTCATGAAATTTAAATACGATTGCCTCAAAGCATTGTTAAAATTTAATTCAACAGCTGATTTACACAGATGGATATTCTAATTGCATATTATTCACACTGAAGCTTACGTTTGCATAACACTTAAGACTAACTAACATAATAAAATAATTAATAAGAGCGGTACAACAAAATACAATAATTAGAACATTGTAAAAATCTTAAGAAACCAAAAGTGGCCGTTGCATTTATACCGTATTTTCTGAATGGTCTAGAAAATTAATTTTTTTCTTTGCTTTTATTTAGTTTAGAATTTATACTAAATACTCGCACATGTATGTGTATAAAGTAAAAAAGAACGTGATTTTAATCGCGTCCAATAAATAACCACGTTAATATGAATTATAGAGTACTTAAAATGAGAAATAGCATATACATTAAAAATACATCAAATAATCGTACTAATGGATTTTAGTGTACATTTTAAAAATACTTTTATTCAAATTAAGAGAAATTTAATCCAGATAAATGAACTCATCATAAACTTTTCATAAACCTGTCACTTCATTAATGCCGTTACAAAGAAGCGCTAACTAAACATTATTTGCAACTATTGAAAAAAAAAACGATGCTCGTTCTATTCATGTCTGACTTTCACATGCCTGTTCGGTAAACAATGAGCATTTAAATGTTAATCAGACGCTGCTTAGAAATTATTTTTTTTGATAAATGCGAATTGGTATGCAAAATTTGTTTGTGTGAGATGATGATACGCGTCATTATTAATTTGGAACTAAATCTTAGTTATGCCCCTTAATCCCCATTCTCAGTTACTAGATATGTATCCGAGTGCAGCAAAGCATGACTCAGTAATTATACACGTTATGTATAATTGTTTGTTATACACACATCATAATACAGCAGTCGTAATGTAAGAACATTGCATTGTTTTGTATTAGCATTGAATATAAGGAATTGCAATTTTTTTCTGACACGCAGGTCGCAAAGAATAAATAATATTTATAATGCAGAATTACGGAAATACAAATAATACCTGTGGGTCCGTGTAAAAGTGGAACGTTTCAGAATTATGTACATTATTTAAATATGAGAACCGATGTCGGTTTATTTCCTACTTCTTTAATGCTTATTTTATTTAATTGTTCGAACGTTATTATTAAATTTCTTTTTCCTAATTAGCTGAACGCCAATTTTATTATAACTTTTTTTGTGTGTCAGTTAGATGTGATAAAAATTAATAAGGCAAAATCTTACACAATTAAATGCAGCTGTAAATTTTTTGTGTTAGCATATTTTAAACTGCGGAAGCGTTGCTTAAAACTATTTATATGTAAAGCAATTTTTTACGGGTCGCATAATTTACTCAACGTACCTACGAACACCTCATACGCAAAACACGACAGCGAATGTGAAACTCCTGCTACATTTCGCAATTTTTATCTCTACAGATTTAAGAGAAAAAACATCCTTTCGTAACAATGCTTTACTACACCCGAATAAAAGATAGAAAAATGAATAATTAACCTTATTCTATTGCCATCAAAAATTAAACAAAAAGTATGAATAAGTAACTTAATTCGAAGAATTGCGTAGAAAATTATCTGCAGTTTCTCTTAGTTATTTGTCGTACAGTTGAGTTGAGATCGATAAAATCATAAAACACTTTCAAACTTATGATTTTTATTCCTTTGGGGCATGAATGATTTTTTAATAATGCAGGAATATCTACTTATATTTCTCACTTTTGAAATGTTTTATAGCTATCCTGGTCCTTAATACAAAACTTACTTGTAAGACTATGAATTAATCGTGATGAAAAAACCGATTTATTATCATATGTGGAATTTGTTTATACAAACTTTTTTGCAATTTCTTCAAATGTGGCAATTCTCTAATAACATGAAACCTCATAAATTGTTTTTCTTGATACAATCAAACTCGTTTGTTACGAAGACGGTTATAATGAAGTGATGGTTATGATAAACAATTACCACAATATCTAGCTTCTTTTTAATTCCACATAAAATTGCCAAGAACATAAAAATTAATATGATGCAGTAAATCCTCTGTATAATGAACACGCAATGTGACTGTTATATGAAGCGTCTGTTAGCAGTGTAAGTTAGTCAGTTCGGTGAAAAATGACTTGAACGTGCGCATTGTCTGACTTTAAATAACAGATATTTATTGTGGTTATTAGTGCAATAAAACTTCTCTACAATGAGCTAGGAGTTCAAAAGCCCGCTATGAAAATTCGCAAGCAAAAGTGGGAGAAGAAATAAACAAAGCAAACAACAAACAAAGCAATAACTGGATGTATTTGTAAAAGAGATCATAATTCTTTAAAGAGACATTAATATTAAAATACTGACAATAAGTGCTCCTAATAGGAAATTAATATCTAATTTTGTTTCGTTCAATTTCCGAAGATGATTAAACTTTTAAGTAATCGTTAGGTGCTATGATGTTCATCGTAACCGAGTTTGATTGTATTATTAAAATATTCTTTGATGATTTTTATTACAGTAGGTGCTCGGTTATGTGAACTAATAGAAACCGGGGTATTCATAAAATCGAATTGTTCATATAATCGGAACATATATATTACATATTTTTTCTGCGACAACATCGAAATATGTTATTTCAAGAGCGTAAATTCAATCAAAAACATCTACCTACGTTTTGTACAGAATTTTATTTCGCATCAGTTGCTAGGCAGGTTGCTAGACAACAAATGCGATATCAAATATTTCGCATTCGGTTCACTGTTTTTGATCACAAATTTTAAGGCGGCCTAGAGAATTCAATGTCATTAGTTTGTTTCTGTCAACATTTTTGTACATTAACTATCAAAAAAGAAAATGTACCCAGTGCAGAATTTACGTATAAGCTACACAAGCTATAGCTTAGCTTATCTCAAATAGCTTAGGGCCTTATCAATAGGCCCGAATAAGCTTGGAGCCATGAGCAAAAGCATTGCAAAGAATGTAAAATTGCCAAATCACGAATCGTATACCGGGAACTGCTTTCGCCGATCTTCCGCAACAATTCTTGTTGATGCTGGTGGTGACATAACCACATTAAAACGTCACGATGGCTGGAAGTCCACGGCAGTGGCTGAGGGATATATCGATGAATCGAAGAAAAATAAGCTTGACATAGCTAATAAAATTTCAAATGCAATACAGGACATTTCAAACTTACCATCGATTTGAAAGGCCGTCGACTTCAACGACAGAAAATTGCCAATATCACGAGAATATCAGTATCCAACATTCCACAAGTTCTCCAAAAATGAATTTCATAATTGTACAATTAACTTTAAATAAGATGCATATATAGGAAGTTATTTCATTGTTTATTCTTTTTCTTAACTGGTTGAGCACTTTTGTACAAGCACTCGAACTTATATGGTATGGTATGGTATGGTATATGGTATGGTATGGTTTGGTTTGGAATAGGTAATTAGGCAAGGTCAAGTTGTTAGATATCATTGGATTTAGAAAAAAATCTTCTACCACAATAAATAAAAAAATGTATACATTGCTATTTGAAAAAAGAAAGTTGACTGTCGCTTCACATTGAAGTTAATGTGGGAAAAAATCCAAATTAATACATTCTTGTAGTACTTACTCGACAAATCATTTATATATATTTTTTCTGAAATCGGGCAATAAATAATTGAGTTAGAGCGTGGGGCGTTTTTTAGGAATCGCCCTGTATAATGAGGTGTTCATATAAACGAGCGCCTACTGTATAAAGATGTTGTTCAAGAAATGAACTTCGATTTTGCTTGCACCTTTAATTCATGAATAAAACTTACAAGGTTAAAGGTAACATTTTGCTACATCATTCAGAGGATTTCTCGTCTCAAACAATACATTTTCCCCTCTATCTTCAAAACCCTTATCTTGGAACAATCTGCAAGATATGTAAGTAGTACATATTTGCAAGTCCTTTGGCCACTGTAACCGATAAGTACATATATATGAATGTAAGTAAAGAACTTATGAAGTTAGTAATAATTTTGACCTAACAATTTATAATAACTTATGCAATGTGACGAAGTTGCCTGATTTTACAATATTTTTTTTCAGATTTGAAATCATATCGGCAGCAATTAACTTAAGAAATATGATCTAGGTTTTGTTTTGAAAAAATGTAATGAATTGCTCTAAAATCAAATTCCTGAATTTCTAAAGGCAATTTTACCATTGGTAAAGTTTTTGAAACAATAATTTATAATTTACAAAGATTTAACATCTACTTATTCTCATTTATAAGCCGCAAAAAGATTGGGGTTCTTTAAAATTTCTTAACTAAAAAGATACTTGAAGAACTTCAATGCTGCAATGTAGATTGTCTTGTCAGACATTAAGTAATGAAAATTTTGAAACCTTACTATTAAATTGAAAAGTTTAATGTAATTACAAAAAATATTTACTTACAAGATTCGCCAGAAAGTGTTTAGTACTTTAAAATATAATCGTTAAGAGCAATCTGATTCAATTTATACTACAAATAACGAAATTTGTATATTTTGGTTAGAGTTGAAGAAACGTTTAACGTTTTAAGTGCCTTATTTAATGGCATCTTCTGAACCGGAATGACAAGCATATCAATTTAAGATACACTCTTTTCCTCTTACATGTTTATAGTAATTATACATGATTTTGGTTTTAATCAAACAGCTCCTTAGTGGTTGTAAACCAAGAGTTAGCAAGATACCTTATACGACCATTAACTTTTCTTTCTTTTCTTTGAATTATGCAAATCGTGCGTAACGGTAAACAGCAAGGCACTTTTCATGTGATAGAATCAGTAGCCGATCGCATTTCAGACGTTTTGACATATTTTTTCAAACTCTAATAAGTTAATAACTCGTTGATAAAGAATCTCGAATCAAATATTTTAAAGTGTTGTCATCGCCGTCGTACAAAAGGACCGCCGAGACCCCGGCGTGTCTAATCAGCCGAATCTCTTGACACTCGCTCAAAATCACGGGCCTATCTTATTTATGGTCTGGTGAGTTGATCTAACATTATAGGGACCTTTATCTGGTTGTCGGGCTATTTGGGAATGTTAAGTAGCTATTTATAATTGCTGCTAGGAGGTAGCGACGGCGCCGCCTCGATTCTCACGGTTTCTTGAATTCGAGATGGTTCGTTTTTTTTTCGATTTTGCATCATGTCCATCTGAGAAAGAAGTATTTCTTAAGACAGTAGCGGAATTTCGGTACATCACTTTTAACTTATCCGACTGCGGGAGTCTTTGTCATTATAAAAATCAGCCTTATTTTAACGGTTTTGATGTGTTACGTTTCGGAGGATTGGTACAATGTTGCTAGTGATAAAAATTATCTTTCGGGATATTAATTATTTTGTGAATCTTTAACATGTAAAAACTAACCGTTTAAAAAAACACGGTTTGAATACTTAATTTTTAAAATTCTGATGAGTAAAATATGTACTTCGCGAACTTCCCACTTTTTGAAGGCCCAATTAAATTATTCCGCTTTTTATAAGTTGTTTTCGATATCAAATGAATCGCGAGATCTTTAAAACATGAAATGTAAATAAAAAGTTGAGAAAGTAAATTCAAATTTTAAATGTCTTAAGTTTTTTTTGAACTGTTTATTAAAATTTATTAAGATGTAGAATAGGTTAGATGTATTGTGAACGTGTAAAGTTTTTGCGTAAATAGGTACGAATTTAATAGTTGAAATAATTTTAAAAAAACTCTGTTGTAACCGTTAAATAAAACAAAGATAATGAAAGAGTAATTGCGATTATTTATTATAAAACATAATACAGTAAAACTTGCTTATAACGAACTTGAGGACACCTTCAATATTAGTGCATTACAATCCAGTGTTACAATTTATCCAAATTTGATTTTTTTTAAATGAAAACAATTAAATTGTAAATTGCAAATAATACAATAAAGTAGAAATAGGTAAAGCAAAAAATATATAAACATAAAAGATTTCTTTTCCTTAATCTTGTTTCTTTAAAACATGTCCACTATCCGTAATGTCCGATTATAATTGCACACGTTTAAATGGTTGCATAATAAACGAGAGTCCATCGTAAACGGGTCCGTTATAAGCGAGTTCTATTGTGTCCACCTACATGCTGAGTACAAATTTTTTTTCATTGTTGATAATATTTGATCACCTTAACTAACTTTTCTAACACACATTAATAAGTAGCGGACACCGAATACTCAATCCTAATGAATACGGAATTAGTAAGGTGCCTGCAAGTAAATTATTTCAAATTATTAAATTATAATTTTTATGTTAATTGGTAAACAACACTTGCACGCACAATTTTTTTGAATTGCATTAAATTTAAACATAAAATATAATTTCAGCAAGGCTTCTGCTATAACATATAATTTTACATAATATAATTTACATAATAACAGCAATGTGACAGTTTTAATTACCTTTGAAACGACTTTACTAAATGGTATTGAATTTAAATATGTATCATCATTTCCGAACATCATGCAGGATAAAATTAATTTTCGTATTTTAAGAACTAACTTCGTAAACAATTATACCTGGTGATTTTTAAAATTTCCTGTCTAAATACAATGCTTTGTTTAGAAGGCAAATTCATGCAGAACGTCAGACAGAATGACGTTGATTTGCCTATTTATGGTTACAAAGTTAGGTTATGAAACAAATCTATCGTAATTTACGTTACCACAATGCATATAAACTTTATAATAATTGCTGGAAATATTTGCCTTCAATGGCTGTCCGTACACAAATTGACTCGGCGTTTCATATTGATATTCTAATGAAAGTTTCAGGTACAACACTCTTCTCTAATTCTCACTTTTCTGGTTGTCAAGGGTTATTACTGTTAAAGATGGAGAACAAGAAACAATCCGTTGCTGTCAAATCAGATGACCAAAATGGACAGATGCGGTGTGTGGGAGGTAATTGAAGATTGTCATAAAATTCCTTTAAGTAAATTAATATTGCTTCAGCTGTATGAGATCTTGCTACATCATGCTGGAAATATACATTACGTAACTCATCGGGGTGAAGTAGTTTAACGAGTTCTTCCAGCATGTTGCCGCACAGTTGTGACAGACCTTTTAAAGAAAATAAACTCAATTATATTTGATGTAATGGCGATTCATGACAAGTACGGGGATTTTCTGCACTCTATATCGGCATATTTTGTGAATTCATAAATCTAGAGAGATAATCGATGAAGATTAGATGATTATTCGATTGTACTAGTTACAATAGGCGATCCTTTTTTCATAATCTAGTGACTGAAGTTCTTTACAACGATACAGAATCAGATATTTCTTGAAAACTTTTTGGTATGTGCTGTATGATAAAAACAATACATACCGTGGACATAATAACAGGTGAAATTATGAAAAACAGTAGACAATAATCTAAATTTTCAGCATTGCCAACACAATTTTATGTTTTTTTTCTTCCCCGGGTACTGAGACCGCCACTAAACAATGACCCCATAATGATACTAATTCTGTATTCGTTTCAGTTGCAAAACATTCAAGCAAGTTTGATTCATTCACAAACGAAAACTGATTTTTATCAAGAAGAGAGGAAATAGTTAACGGAATAAAATTCATAAACACAAACGGCATCAGAAACAAGATGATGAAAAACGAATTCGTAATCTAAAATCTTGTTAAAATTAATATTTCGAGTGCGCAGTGGGTCTAACGTTTTTGCACTAAAATTTTAATAAACAGTGTCTAAATTTCGATTTAGTTAATCTTATTTCAAATAAGATGTTTTTTCTTTTGTTATTCGTATTAATAGTCATTCATAATATTGTTGAGATTATTGATCGCCGAATTTTACTGGCTGTACTGTTTCTAACCTCTATATAAGTAAATAGTATTACAGTAGAATCCGGTTATAACGGCGTCGGTTATAGCGAACTACCGGTTATAACGAACTTTATTCCAAGTCCCGACATTTTCCCCCTATGCAACAATGTAAAAATTAGTCGGTTATAACGAACTCGGATATAACAAACCTGAAAAAGCTGAAATTAATAAAATTTCACTCGTCTATAACGAACTTTCCATTGTATATAACGCGTAATAACCTTTGAATCTGATGATGACTTGTCATTAAATGAGTGGTTACAAAAATAGAAACAAAGGGAACGTAAATGGAAGGGCTCAATGCAAGAAGTGCCTAAGTCACTTTTCATATTCTGTGATATTTGAGATTTGATGCTTTAATGTGACCTGTAAATCACATTGTTTTGACCTTGAATAATCTTTTTTTACTAAAGTAAGTCTTCTTTAGTGAAAAAGGATCAGTCAAAATCAAAATCAAAAAATCAATGTGATTTCCAGATCAAACAGAAATATAAATCTCAAATATCGCAGAATATGAAAAGTGACTTAGATACTTCTTACATAGAGCCCTTCAATTAGAAAATTCTAATTTTTTCGAAAACTTAAACATGAATGACTATTAATGTAGCCAATTTATTAGTTACAACAGAATATTTGGGTATTTGTGGTAGACAAAAGTGGCCAAAAAGAAGCCAATGAGGAATGAGGATGAGCCGGAAGTACCAGCATTACAGATTTTATCTACACAGGAAGCAGTGAGAAGTATTAACAACATTAGTGATTTTTTACAGTTTTACGGTGCGCCGAACTCAATTATTGAAAATCTTAGTGACGTTGAAACGTATGTGGGCAATTTATACTTCAGGCGAAAATAAAAAAAAAATTCAAATAAAATTACTTGTTGCATTTTGCTTTGTTTCACTTAAGTTTAGTTCTTATATTCTTAATCGTTTTATAAATATGCATATTGAAGGACTCATAAAACACTCTTGCATTTATTCTTTCAATAACGCTTATAACGAACTTCGGATATAACGAACCGATTTTGACGGTTCCTTGAGGTTCGTTATAACCGGATTCTACTGTACTATAAACATAACGTAAGTAATTAATTAAATTTGTAGTTCTTACTGGTATATTTTGTATTCATTTTATCATATTACGTTTAAATAAAATGACATTTCAATTTAATGGTATATTTCGTTGTCTAGATACCGAAATCGTGCATTTATAAGAAATCATTCATTAATAGGGGTCATTAATGCTCGATTTCCTATTCATTAAATCGACCCGTATATCAACGATCACCGGAAAAGATATTTATTATCAAATTCACCTATAGGTCACTACGACAATGGTGCAATGGTTTCTTTTGGTTTATTCTCTAGCTAAATCTAGGTTGGAGCAACGGCGTTCGCAGAAATTTATCTGGGGGGGGGATTTAAAAATTATAATAAATGTCATATGCCATGTCATAGATGTGTGTGTATACGTACTTGCACTCGTTTGTGGGGTCGCGGGTGCGTGTAATAATTAAGTAAATTGAAATTAAATATTGAGAAAATGCAAATAAATCGAAATTTCGGGGGGGGGAAGCACCCTCCCTTGCTCCTCCCAGTGGACGCCGTTGGGTTAAAGGCAAGTAATTTTCAAAGAATTTTCAAGGTAGGTAAAAAGTTGAAAGCACCTATACTTCACTTGAAACTTGAAAATATATTGCAACTGAAGAAAATAACTGGTTGATATTGGTTTCAAGTTATTACATTTTTTAAGAACGAAGCATAAGAAGAAAACTTATCAAAATTTATCGACGAATTCGTTAGATAGGAAATTCCATCCTCATGGCTCGCTCAGCTCACCTTTTGTGGGGGATCGAATATTTAGGGTCGCCAGAAAAAGTACAAAAATCTTCGAGTTAGTTTGGTTATAAAATAAATTCAACAAAACGATCGCGATAGGCGCTCAGGTCTCATATGCTTGTATACAAGTATATTTGTTTCGAATCGACATAAACCTTTCGCAAACTCCAAAGATGTGTGCATTTATATGGCATTGTAGCACCGTCCACTGTACACAGATAGAGCATCTTGTTTACACGAATAGATATTAACTTGCGTATGTTAGCTCAGGCTGAATCGTATTTTCACTTAAAATAAAGGCGAAGATTTGAAATATCACGAGCCCCCGCAGCTAAGAGACAATTTAATGCACCTTCGAGCCCATAAAGTCTTCGTCTCACAAATGTATATCCTACGTACTATATTTATATATTTATGTTCTACAATATGGAAATATATAATACGACCCGGAGAAAATATTTTACATTCCGCAGTGATATAAGAGGAGTCGTTTTTTCGCGTTAATTAATAATTTTCGGGGAAAAAAAAGTGTTTCTGATTTGTATTCTAGTTGCACGGCTCGCTCCTAAAATAATTTGCGGATTGCTTTCAATTTCGTTTTCCTTTTGCGTCGGAATTTATTTTATTTCTGCGATGCGAGATTAAATTTTTGCGGTTATTTTTTCTTTTTCCCGCCGCCCCACGCGCGTTTTTAGATAAGGCGATTTTTGCAGCGCGGTACCATTAGCGAGGCAATTACATTTTATATTTGCAATAAATAACGGACGTATCTGTACGCGATCATTAAAGAATAGCCTTTGTCATTAATTACGCGCATCTGTGAGACCCTCAATATGTCTGTGCGTTAAATATAATTAAGCAAGTATTTGTCAAACGCTTCCTGCGCGCACCATTTCTCTCGATAACATTTTTAAGACGCGACGCATCGCCCCTTTGATGCCACTTTGCGATGATAAACGACTTTGCGTTTGTCAGTACCGTGCGACATCCGGTCCGGACTCTCTCTCGGGTTAATAAGGCCACAGGTACTAAACACTCGACCGGAATGCGTGTGTATTATTAGGCGCGAAGCGATGCTCAAAGAAGTACTATCAAAGTGTCCGCCTCCATACATCACTCATCTTAATACGCAAATTTAGGAATGGACCTATAAATGTTCGGTCGGGGTACATTTTCCATGATAAATGCAAGCGCTTGAAATATACATAACGCGAAACGATTTTATTTTGGGACCGCTTTGATTTACGAATACGTAATGCAATATGTAAAATTTAGCCATTTTGAGCGCATCTTTTTTGCCCGTGTTGTTTTTGGTGACGGCACGTGTTAAAATGTCTCTTTATTAACGGCGCAGATGAGCTCTTTTTTAGAATTATTTCGGCCTGAGCCTTTAACTGAACGTGCTTTTATTTATGCAGCGTTGAATTTATTGGTGTTTATGTTGTACTCTTCCAAAATATTTGTATACAGTCGACGTATTTATAATTGCTTGGGAATGCTTTGAAATAATACTTTCAACCTTAAATGCAAAAGAAACTGTTTGAACACGTTTTCAGCTCTTTTGATTTTGTATTGGCTCATTGCTGGAAATCTGGTCAAAAATAAATAATTACTTAATTTCGTTTTTCGTAAATGATTTAATTTTGATGTTGCGTATAAATTTAACTTCTTATTTGAACACGTAACACGCCAAAGTATTGTTTTCGTGCAAAACAACAATCGAAAATGAATATTTTTCAAAAAAATACTAGCAATTAATAAAATAACAAATTATTTAATTTATTTGCGATATAATGTAAAACAAAACCTTAATACAAATCTAATACAGTAAAACCCCTCCATATTAGACACTCAAGGGACTGCACAAAACTGTCCACTATAGAGGGGTGTCCGTATTCGAGGGGGTGCTAATTATTTTTGTCGAAAATTTACAACACTACTACAAATTTTAAGCAGTTTATTAAACATTATACGTAAACATGTATTATGTTTATACATATTAGAACATTTTTCTCCTCAAAATGTATTTCCAAATTTGATAATTAATACAGAGCAAGTTCATTGCCTTTATTTAAAATAAACGTTTTTAATGTGTGTCTAATTCAACACAAGTTACAATAGTATTTTTTTGAAAACATGATATAAATTCTCCAAAATGCTTATCAAGTGTCCACAATAGAGGGGGAAATTCCAAGTTCGGGAAGACAAGTAATGTCCAATGTCCGTAATAGAGAGGTGTCCATTAAGAGGGGTGTCCGTATTAGAGAGGTGTCCACTATGAGGGGTTTTACTGCACAAAATTTCGGTGATAGGTATGATACAATTTCCAACAAACGACAACCAAAACCTTACTAACCAAACCTAGGCACATCAGTACGTTTATTACTGATCTTTTTTTGGTGTTGTTGAAGAGGTCAATAAAAGCACTGATGATTGTAGATTGGATGATCAGGTATTAAAACAATTGTGGATGATCACTTGCATTTACATAAAGTTTTACTTACCTGCGTATAGATTCAAAATGATGAGGAAACTCCAACAATAACGAAAAAGCAGAGAGCTATCAAAAAACCGTGTATGCAGTATGTTTTAGATGTATGGATGGTACACTGAAAAATGTGTTTCTGAAATGGAAGAGATTTTAGCTAGAAAAAATATAAAACTTATAGAGCATGTACTCACCTTATTCAGGTCTATGCTACTTTTGACTACTTTCTGAAATAGGGAAGAATTTATGGAATTGATACCACAGTTAAAGATTATGTATTTGGAAAGAATATTGGTTGAAAGGTAGACTGGTTAACTTTGGGCAAGCAATTCAGATACACTCTGTATAGGTATTGTAATTTCGATTTAGTTAATCTTATTTCAAATTCGGTCAAACTTTCTTATATTTGGATTTTTTTGGAGAACTCTGGGGAAATTTTTAACACATTTTATACATTTTATAACGAATTTTTTAATATAACGAAATTCATGACATTTTGTTATATGGAACTTTGACTGAATTTGTTTTTAAAATAGTCACATTAGACGAATTGGAGTCACTTACGTTTTCTGCTAACAGGGAGGTTGAAAAATATTTGCTTATTTGTTTATTAGTACAAGTCTCGGTTAGTATTATAATAATCGCATTATGAAATAGAATTTTGCGTGTGAATTGATCAATTCAAATCAGTGCGTGCTCACCTTCACGCAAAACTCCATCTCGTTTTGCGATGTGTTTAAATCATAATTAGTTGGAAAGGTTCCAAAAAGACAACCTAAGCTGCTTTACCACCAGGGCCTGTTAGAGCCACTTGGAGGCCCACGTCAAGCAACATACGTGGCCCCCTATAATGAAAAAAAATAAAAAAAATTAGTCCAATGCATAAGAGCCGATTTTTTACATGATCCAAATAAACTTTTTAATCGTTTTGTGTAGTTTAGAGGCCCCCTGAATTAAGAGGCCCATGTTAAAAGACCCTCGTGACTCCCCCTCTTCCTGGGCCTGCTTACCACAATTGCTGTAATCTTTACGTGAAAATTTGCAACGTTGTGGTGTTGTCTTCATTCACAAAGCTACTACTCTTAAAAAACTATATTGGCCGTTGGGATGCAATTTTTAACTGTATATTTACAGCAAAACATTGATAACAGATCTTAAAACCGGTCTGGATGTATGGCAGATAGTTCTAGGGTAGTGCCAATACTGTCATACAAATGAAAGGTACACGGGAAGAACGATAGAAGTCCATTTTTCTTGAAATTTAACTTTTCGCGCTATTTGGTAGAGAAATTTCTAAGCTTTTGAAATATGCTCATGGATTTTATAAGATAACGCTGCAAGTCTATCAAAACAATAAGTAAAGCTTCGAACCTTTACAGAAAATAGAGCATTTCAAACATTAAAATCCAATTATCTTGCAAAGACGAAAATGTAACTTCGTTCTTCCCGTGTACCCTTCAAATGGTATAGTATGTATGTATGTACAGTGTGACCATCGATATAGTATTTTTACAACTACACGCTTTAAATAATTTACAACGGGCTCTTAATACACAATGAAAATTCAAGGAGCGGCGTGTGCCTGTAAATCACAAATTTGCTTACCTGCAGATCTTTATGTAAACCTACACAGGGTTGGTATTAGGGAAATTTTCACATTTAAACAATTATTTTACTAAAATTTGAAGCAGTTAAGAGCTTTCTACGTTCTACAACTTTAGCTACTCATATTTTAAATTACAAATTGTATCGGGAACTTTAGACCACTTGTTATATTATGTACGAAAAATATTGTAATACGCCCCTTAACGAAGTTGTCTAGCCTCGGCACGTGCAGTCCCTTACATTTACCTAATCCATTTAGGTCCGGTTGTAAAATATTTAAAGCGTGTCGTTGTAAAAATACTATATCGATGGTCACACTATACCAGTGCTCTTTTTGTAAAAAAAAGGTGGTTTAACGCTCAACAGGGCGATTTTATTTAGACCAACTGCTATTAAAAATAAAAAAAAACGTAGAAAACAGGTGGTGGAACGCCGCTCCCAAGCGTTTCATGACAAAAAGAGCACTGCATACTACTATTACTATTCTGCCCTGCTTAAGAAGAAGGCAGTATACAAAAACATGAAATCCGAGAAAATCGTAGTTTAATAAAATTATTTAAGGGGGTCGGGTACGCTACGTAGCTTCCATAAGGATCAATGTATTACATAAGTATACTTTTCTCGAGAACCGTTCAACGAATTTCAACCAGATTTTGCACACATTTAATTTTACGTCTTTCTAAGCTATTAAATAAAGGATTCTCAAATTTTTTTATACTCAAAAATCTTATTCAAAAAGAAAATATTACAATAAAGAATTTTTTTAAGCACGTTCTAGAAATAATTTTTGAAATTCCTCTATTAAATCGACACAAAAAAATTTCAAGGTTCCAGCTTTATCCGTTTTGTAGAAAAATGTATCTAAGTGGGAAAAAAGTCAACTTTTCAGGAGAAGCGAAAAACTAATTGACGCTGTGTAAATCGCACGACTTTGTTGTCGTTGTCCTCAAATTTGGAGCACTTTTAGTAATCATAGAACTCTCAGAATAGATAGTTTTGCTCAGAAACTAATACAGTTATTAAATGTAGAAAAATAAAAAAATTGCGTTTTTTCAATTTTTTCATATCCGCCCCTTTAAATACAGTTACTGCCATTCCACCATGTAAAGTATTTGGAAAAAAAACGCAGCAATAAAGCAGTATACACAAGTTGCTGCATTTCTGCCTTTTACCCGTGGAATAGGTAACCATCACAGGCAGTAATTGCACGAACTTATCGAGTACTACGAATCCAATGATACCTATATCTCAAATTTCATATTTTTGTAGTTACTGCCTTCTTCATAAGCAGGGCAGTATTGTTCCTGCATTCAAGAAATGCATCTTTTATTAGTACTATATTATCCTGTCATGTTGCAGTATTGTTAGTTGAATTTTAAAATTGGTCTATTTTAGCTATGTCCTAGTAATTTTGTTTAATGGGACGAAACGGATCTGTTCATTAGCTAGGAAAACAGGTAACCAATAACAAACTCAAATTCAGTAAGTAATTTGTAACAATGAAACATGTTTTTTTTAACCAAAACAGTTATATTAATAAAACAAATTCACGTGATATTACAAATTATTGAATTTGCATCTAGGAAATACTTGATAAAATTATCTACCTGCACGTTAAGCACCTCTCTTCACGGGTAATTTTCCAAATACTTCAAATTTTACTTAACTCTCCATGGGTTCTGTTGAAAAATACTCTATGAAGTTAGTTTTACGGGTCATAAAATATTTTACAAAATATTACTCATTCATTGTGTAAACGGAGTTTTCAAGTCAACGCTGTTTATTGTCGTTGTAATGGTTGTCAATTTCTTAGCAAATTACCTAGGTATACTTCATTCAATGAGTTCGGACGATGTTGCAAAAGCACTTATTCCGACTTAGTTATTAAATTGTCATTCAAGTGTGAATTGTTACACTGAAAAAAATGCCCCCTAAGAATGTTTTAAAAACCCACTTCTTACATTAAGAACTGATAAAAGTCTTGCATTTCTGCGCTTACTTTTAGAACGAACAATATAAATCAAGCAAACCACCGTTTTGAGTTAAGCACGGGGATTCTAAATTTTATGGTGATCTCACTGGAGGTGGCGGTAGGTCCAGCTGCGAGGATACAAATTGTACTGAATGTTGTAAATTGCTTTATAACTGACATTTTTACAGAGAAGGACCGTTTACTGACAAAAGATAAATTACTTTAGAATTTCTTACAAATTTAGTTAAAAAACATCATACTTAACTAGACCTGCACTAATAAAATACATATTACGGTGTGCATTTTCTGTATTTTTATTGTAAATTGAATTTTTAGTAACTTACATAATTAGAATGTTTAATTGTGTAGAAATGGGAAATATTACAAGTGGTTCAATGTGCCGATAAATGTCGATCAACAAAATGATTTCAATTCAAGCATTCCACTCTACAATTAATAAAAATTGTATTTACAAGTGCTTATTTAATATAATAAGAAGGCCATCTTCAATTCTTAAATAAAAAAACACATTATTAAGAACATTCTTAAGTAATTAAATAAAAGTTCCTGAAATCAACATGACCTATTCTTAAATGTAAAACTTATAAAAGTTCTTAAAATTAGAGCGACCCATTCTTGAATTTGTCAGGAAGAATCAACGTTCTTGAAATTAAGAATGTCCCGTTTTTAAATTTGACAAATAGAATAAACATTCTTGAAATCAAGCATGACCCACTCTTAAATTTGACAACTCAAGAATGACCAATTCTTGGGCCAAAATTAAGAACGCGCAATTTTAAATTTAAGCCCGAATTTTCTTACCTGAGTGTACTGGACGTATTCAGGTAAACATTTGGATACTTGAAAATTTGTACAAAATTATTTAAAATTTTACATCTGTGTACACCCGGCTTCGTTGAAAATGTCACCCCAATAAAAAAGAGAGGTTCCTTTACTAACCACAGTTTGAAGCCTGTCGTAAATTACCGATATTGGCTGGTCCGAATTTCTACCTACTTTCTTAACATCGTTTGTAAAGCGTTTGAACAATATTATTAGTTCTTCAATAGATTGGCTATCTCGTCGAAGATCAATTTATTAACGAAATATTTGCATTATTTTAATTTATTGCAAAAGACCGACGTCGTTGCCCTAAAAAACGCTAAATAAACACTTTGTAACCCATCAGTTCAAAATCAACTATCGTTATTGTTTTAGCTTGATTTAGGGCCGGTATTTGATTCTCCGAAAAGTCTTAGATAGCTATCTTTGGAATTAATGAGTCAGCAATAATTGTTGCAGTTACAGCAATCAATTTAAAGTAACTTTTAAGTTAAAGTCATCTAATTAATATGCTAACTGATTGTAGTAACAATACTTTAAAGTCACCTTTTCATTTATTTATCATTCAAATTTTCAAATTCGAATACCTTTTTTCTGGGTATATATTACAATCTTCATTTATGACCGACAAAGACCATTGACCGAAAAAGTAATGGTTTTATTGCCTTTAAAGCAGGAAAGTCTCAGAAAGAAATTTGAATGATAAATAAATGAAAATAACCCAATGTGTTCTGAATTGCTTTTAGTGGATACCCAACTTAATTTGATAATAAGAAAAATCAAAATTAACACTTCTCGGACAATACATAACAAAGTCAGAGTTTGCGACGTCTTTTTAGGAAGCACTTCCTATCACATATTTATTATATAAGTTAGTAGTACTATTTTGCTATTAGCCTTCAAGTTGACCAACGTACTTTTTTAAATTTAATATTAGTCCATTGTAGAATGCGAAATTTTTCTGGGGATCCGTATTTAACAAAGAGCATTGACCGTTATTAGGGCCGGTTTCGTAAGCGAACGCCAAATGGTCCTTTAACTAATGGAGGCTTTAAGTATTGTTACAACAATAACACCTGGTTCCATAATCGAATTTCTAATGGTAAGGTGACTTTAAAGTATTGTTACTACAATCAGTTAGCATATTAATTAGATGACTTTAACTTAAAAGTTACTTTAAATTGATTGCTGTAACTGCAACAATTATTGCTGGCTCATTAATTCCAAAGATAGCTATCTAAGACTTTTCGGAGAATCAAATACCGGCCCTAAATCAAGCTAAAACAATAACGATAGTTGATTTTGAACTGATGGGTTACAAAGTGTTTATTTAGCGTTTTTTAGGGCAACGACGTCGGTCTTTTGCAATAAATTAAAATAATGCAAATATTTCGTTAATAAATTGATCTTCGACGAGATAGCCAATCTATTGAAGAACTAATAATTGAGGACCTTAAATTCAAAAGGAATAATATCCATTTTTAATTTATTGAAAAAAACAAAGGTTTTTCAATGATAATAATACTAATACTACTAATAAGTCGTAAAAAATAAATACATGCAAGGAACTACTCGATTCAGTTTCAGAATACATATTGTACTTTTAACAAAAATTGAAAATTACTACTGCGGGACTGCTCTAGCACACAAGTGAAATTTTTGGATAATATTCCTTTTGAATTTAAGCTCCTCACAAACGCTTTACAAGCGATGTTGAGAAAGTAGGTAGAAATTCGGACCGAGTAGTGTTGGTAATTTACGACAGCCTTCAAACTGTGGTTAGTAAAGGAACCGCTCTTTTTTATTGGGGTGACATTTTCAACGAAGCCGGGTGTACTTGCACATTAGGATTAGTCACTATCACTATCAGTCCGATTCTAAGTACGGTAGTATTCTCGGTATTACCTGAGTAAGCTACATTTCAACCTTTTGTTACGATAACTAGCGTAAAATCGTTTATTCTTACCTCTTACAACATCGTCTCAACTCATATTTGATGAGGTATACTAAAGAAATCGTCAGTTCGGCGGTGAAATAGAAATAATTCTACATCTATAGCAGCAGTGTAGCCGAACATGAGTCAACATATTAATATTGAGGCAATCCAACTAAACAATGTAGACAACAAAAGAAGATGAAGAAAACTAAATCAGAGTGCACTAATATGAAAGTTAAAAGAAACACAAGGATGTCAATGGGCGTATCTGTACATTTAAGATTTAGTCTTAAGAATTCCGACACAAATTAATGGTTGGTTAGTTTGACAAGTTTTTATTAATTTTTTTATTTAAGAAAAGAAAAAAAAATTGTAACGTTTTGATTGTGATAAGATACTATTCAAATATTATACTCTACTTCCAATCTTAGTACGTACAATCATTTCATCAGTTTCAATTTTTTTTATCATTAACAAGAAATATTCTAATCAATGCGATTAATTTGACGTACAGTGCTCCCCTGTTATGGTGTACAGTTGCAGTTGATGGTTTTACCACGGGATCATAGGAAACATAGAAGACCTAGTGCACCATTCTTTCAAGTTACAAATCAAATACGAAGTTCTCTCTTTTCACTAACAATAAGAGGAAGGAAACAAAAATGAAATTTAACCAAGTTTGATGTTTAATTAGATAATTTTCCGATTTTCCCAGTAGTTTCATCAGGTGTTGTTAGAAATGAATGGATTGCTAGAATTCAAATGCTACCTAGTTATAACAATAGAAGTGCAGCTTCGTCATTTTGATGTAAACGCGATAATCGGTTTTAAGAGAACCGGGCGAGAGAGTTAAAACTTCAGAAGGTATGAATAACGAGAGTGGAAACTCGCGCGCAGGCTGTCGGCTACGATCCGTTGCCTTTGCGAAGTAATTAAAACCCATTCCGTCAATTCTCTTTTGATTAATTGTGAACACAGGGCGAGCTCTGAGGGGTCCGGTCTATCTCGACGAGCCCACTACTGTGTTTATCTCAGCAGACCAGCCCGGGAGTAATTTCCATCTCAATCGTCACTTTTAATGGCATACCGAATTGTTTCCTTGATTGCAGTGACACGTTCAATCACTTTTCATTTAGTAAGATGAGTCGTTAATTGAGTTTTAGGGAAATTCGTTTTCGACTCATTCAATCCGGGAAAGCTGCTTCGAAGAGATAAAAAAGTCGAATGTGTGTAACATATTCACATTTCCGCGAAACGTTAAGCTACACGTGAGAGAGTCATCTGTTCGTAATCGAGCGCATGCAAATTGCGCGAGTTAGGATGCCTAATAGACTTAATCTTGTCGTTTATGTTCAACACTCACGCGGGATAATTAGCAACGACGCAGATCTTAGCACAAAGAGCTCGGCTTCAGCTATTGAATCCTGGTGTTTGCTCGTTCTAATTACGGAGCCGCAAGCGACGCCAAATTAAACTTTCATCAGCTATTACCATATGAGAGAGTTCTAATTAAGGTGAAGTATCGCGGTATTGTTTCCAAGCCTGTACTTCTCCTACGAACTGCGCCAACTATTATGCTCGACTACAAATAACTTTAAGACTTGTGGTTTACAAGGAAATTGTCTTTCGAACTTGGAATTATCTTTCTTTATTCAAACCAACGCGTAACATCCTTTCATCCTTCCATCATTAAAATTATAATTTCTTTTGTCCAAACTAAAACTTAATGAAGATATTGTTTCGAGAATATTTAATTTGCAAGTTGGAAGGTTTATGCGGCAGATACAACTGTTCTGAAAGTGGCGAGGAAGATTGATTGCAGATTTATGAATACTATGCTTTTTCAAAATTTACGTTGTAAGTATTTACTATAAAATGAGGATTTTATACAATTCTTCGGTCGTAATAATTGAGAATTGCTTTTTTATTTCTAAAATTGAAGTTGTTAAAAACACAATTGTTTATTACATAATTCAGTTTCTTTGTATTCAGTTTGTTCTTTACCTGAATACAAAATATTCTAGGTATACAGGGCGAGTCACGAATAACTTCTGACCGACGTTCGGGTGTATCAGCAAAATTACTAGGTCATATGTTATTTGTGCCCCAACCTGTATAAATTTTTGTTTTTATGATTACTTTTAAAGTATTTTTAGTAATCTTAGGCTAAGTTTCCACACACTATCAGTTTTTTATTCAGATTTAATTGATATCTTTTGAAGGTTTTAAATTGAACAGATTACGAACTGAACTAATGTAAAAAAGACTGTTTGTGACGAGGACCATCACAATCACACAGTTTTTTAAAGGTTCAATAGCTTTTTACTACAATTTTTAATATCAAATATCAATCTGGTATGATCTGTCGAAACGAAAATAAAATAGCTTCTGAAGGGAACCAACATTCCTTCCAGTGCTAATTTCGCTTAAATATGTTTTCTACAAATCTTTTTTCTATAGAATGCCTAATACAGGATTATTTCTAAATACATCTTTCTTGTGCCTGTTAATTTTGAAAAAACGCTTATAGTTTTACCACGTTTTTCAAAATTTGACAACAACGCCTATGTAAATGAAAATAAAATTATCAATATGTATTTAAAATGTAGAAATTATAATAAAAAAAAAAATATAAAAAATAAAAAAATAAAATTCTATGCACAAACTGTACGTGATCCACTTGTGGTCTCCATGTTTTCGAAACAATCTTTGCAGAATGCTATTATGTGGTCCATGCACAACCAAGATTTACAAATTTTGCAAAGAAATCGAGTTTTTCGTCTTTTGCAATATTTGCAATTCCCTCTTTTACCTGGCTGTAGATCTGGTACAATCTCTTCTTCGATGCTTGAAAGCCTCAAGGCTGAAGTGCGTACACTTTTTGTCAAATGTTCGTTAACGGCTCTCGTTTGCATTTCCTACACTAATTTTATACCTAGATTTTTTTTAAACAGTCTACGTAACGGCGAATTCTGTATTTGCCTTTGTAGATAATAAATTGCTTTGGCCAACATTATATGACGTGATCATTCAATCAACAACATCTACTCCACTTTTGTGTTATTATAGAAAGTGATCATTTGGGTTTTTCTGATCACCAGTGCCTTCATCGATATGATCGTCTCGGTGTATTCTAGAGACGACTTAGCATGTAGCATAATATATCATACTGCAATCATATCGTCACTAAATGTGAACATTGAAGAATATACCTACCTATTTTTAATTTTCGTTATCTCCAGCGGTACTTTTCTTCTATTGACTCTAATTGCAGCAATCACAGTGAGTCGGTACTCTGTTAGCAGCTTCTTCACAATTGCATATCCTGTGAATCAACGGTCTAAAGTTACATTTCTTCCCGAACCCAATCCCATAATAAAAATAAAATAAGCTAGAATCAGAATATACTGGCATTGTCAAATGTAAAACAGTTGTTTATTAAAAAATGTAAAATTACTTTGAAAACTTGGAATTAACGAGCAGAAAACAAACAATTTGTTATTTTGAAAGACTCACATCTTTTTAATCTTTTAAATGAAACAGAAAATTCCTACTTGATCTCAATTTTTTTAGACTGTTCTCAAAACTCAGTTACCTTTCTACAGAACACAATTGAAACGTCGTCTCGTCCAGCAAAAAAAAAAAACGTCTGCTCTCCCATACAAATCAAATTAAATATTAGCAGTACCTATGCGCTTTATAACCAGCACAACTAGATAGCACACAAACAAAAACACGAATTAGTGTCTCTTTGTATTGACGTATGTGCCTAGTATTAATCCCCTGTCCACCGTAATAAATCAACCCGTAGTTCGCCGACCAAGAGAGAGACGAACAGGTCTCTCGAGGTCTCTTTGTACCGCCGTCCACTCCAGGCGCAATTACTTACCTATTTCAGCGTCTTTATAAACTTACGACTAATTACTGTCACATGTTTCGAGCACCAGAACACATGTTCGCGAGCAAGGGTATTATTTTTAGCCCCGCGCGCGGCAAATAACTAAAATAATTGTGTTTGGCAGTGAAAAACTTGTCATTCCGCGCGGTGCATTTTTTTCGAAGCGAGTTAAAATAGGGAACGCAAGATAAAATAAACTGGCGCGGCCGTTGTTTGACAGACGCGTCAACCGTGAAAACGTTCTCCAATTAGCCGGGTGAGATATGTGCTATGAAGCGTCTGGAATGTAAAACCTCGCCCGCCTCCGTCGTATGTCTGCACATGTACTAACTGCATTTATTACGGACGATTAATAACGGTGGCCGTGCATACATCAAAATGCGATCCGATGAATGTTTCATGCGGGAGTTCGCTGATGATGTTGTCATCGACCTGTCAGCTGAGACCAATTTAGCCTTCTGGAAACCCTATAAGGACAAGACGTACGGGAATAATGAAGATACCAAGTTTCTTATATCAATTTATAAGAGGCGATTTATGGAGTTAGTTTTTATCGGTGGTCTAGCGGGCACCCCCACTTCATTATCTAACCGCTTTGTCTCAAATTTTGCTTCGGCTTTCACTCCAACTCTATTGTAATTAAAAAAAAAGTTTCGCAGGTCTGTAATTAAATTCTTCGATGAAAAAAAATTGGATTTACATTCGCGAGGCGATTGTCCTCGGCGGGTGGTCTTTTCGGTCGAGATTTGTACCATAATAGAAAGCCTATTGTCAGAGATACTTGACGATCGGGACCGCACGGTATAAATGTGGACGAAAAAATGTAAAAGAAACAATCGATTCGATCTTACATTCGAATTTATTAACTGCCGTAACTCACAGTTGTATTTACAACTTTATCCAATTTAAACTATTGATTACCTTAAATTTAAAGTTTTTTTTAAATTAAGTTTCGAACATAATTTTACTTAAAATAGAACATTTACATAACGTTTCTTGGAATTTAAAGAATTTTATTGTTGTTTTACAGTTCAAACAACAAAAAAGAATAAAAAACGTTCAATTTTAGAAGAGACGAACATTTTTAAGATGAAGAAATAGTCATCGATGCAAACAAATTCTAAACATATATCTTTTTAATTTCAAGCCACTCTAATGAACGAAATTAGTTTATAATAATTTGGATAAACGTCATATGTTCCACTCCCTCTGCAACGATTAGATCCATAAAAGCATAAAACAACAATCTCTAAAAAGTGAAGTCTTTTAAGTCTTTCATGTAGACACCACCTCCCAGACCCTCCACAATTACAGTCGATTATAATTTCTAAACCGTCCACAATTTGAACAAAATGCGAAAAACTATTTTTTATTGTTTACCATTTCTTGTAATGCACATTTTTTTATAATTCAAAACTCTTTTCTGTTTTTTAAAAAACTCTTGTTCGGTCAAAGTGTTAATTATATGTATTGTGTTCGCTTTAATTAAAATTGTATTTGAGACACAATTAACTTTAAACAATTTATAGTTAATGTAATGTTTTTATTTTCATGAATATGAAATAAATTATGTTGATATTTTATATCAGTTACTAAAATAATTTTTTTACGGTTGCAACTGTTGTTACAAAATTAGCCATCATTAATTTAGTTCTTACTTTAAAGCGAAATGTTTTGCAGACACTTATTTACTCACTGATTTCCTGATTGATGAAACCATATCAATTGGCAGAGACTGCATATGAAACGGTGGTTACACTTTTGTTTAAATTATTTTTTAAAGTAGACACAAGTCGTAGGATAAATAAAATGATTGGGTTAAAATTGGTAAAAGCTGAAATAATGATTATTAGTTGGAAATGTAACTGAAACAATTTTTTTAATTTTGTGAGAACTTATTTTTGGTAGATACTACACAGACAATCAAGTAGATGGGTAAAATGTAACAGTGGCTATTGGCCACTAAAAAAACTATTTCAGTAATGAACTATTCGTTTTATTGCAGACACATGAAATAATTTATTAAAAGCGCCACTTGGCGTTTCCAGTGTGCGATATGTCGGGAAATGATCTCTTGACGTTCCACGTAACGTAATTTGTATATTGTTCTTAATTTTAGATACAATAATAATAATAATAATAACAAAGATTTGCTTATATTATTTTCTACACTAATTACATACATAGATACAAGTTTTATACTGCTGCGCGTGCGCAGTCACACGCTATTTACAAAAAATCAACTAGCGTCCCTTACAACGCTCCCGCTCGGGGAGTCAAAAGGCATATCACATACAGCACACTACATGAAAAGGCGTCTGCCGTTATTGTCACTGTTTATTTACACTTGCCGAGGTAGATCAAGGCTTTAACATTATTAGCGGTCAGGCTTTATTCAGCGCGATTGGTTTCAGCGGCGTTTCCGAACCGGACGACACTGAAGACGTCGATGACGGCGACATCCTCGCGGAACTGGTCGTCAGTCCGAACGGCAGACCGCTAATACTCGACGAAGCGGTTGCCGCGATTGTTTTCGATAATAACGCACTGTTCGCGGCTGCACTGGATTGCGCCAAACCGACCCCGAGGGTGCGTGTATACGTTTCGAGTAACGACACATCCGGCGGGCTGCCGCTCACGCCGGCTACCATGTGAGCGGCGTTCGAGGCGTAAAGGCTCCTATAGAGTTCGTGGGTTCTCACGTACGGTGTTGTCGGGATGCCTGGGGGAGGTAGTCGCCCCGCCAGCGGGGGAACTAATCGTCCTACTGCCGTAGAATAAAAAGCTGAGGATGCAGGTTGGGGTGATGAATCGCTCTCTTTGCTGGCCAGGTCGGCCAAGGACCAAATTCGCGGTTTTGCTGATGACGAGACGGACAGCTGTGGCGGTGAGCCTGAGGAGCGTGGAGGTAAAAAAGCGGGATTTGGTCGTTCGAATAGGCATTCGGGGCTGTCTGGGCCGCTATCCGGCCGAGATTCGCTCCATTCGCTTCCGTTGTCGGACGTGAGACGCGGATGGGGTGTCCTGTCGCCGTCTTCGCTCGAACCGGTGCCCGAATCTTTAGAATCTGTTAAAATAACACAACAATCGGTACACATAATTTTGTGTGCATGTTTAGCATGCATATTTGATATGATTGAAACTATGGATTTATATACAGGTAGCCCTAGGTTTACGCCGCAGTTCCGTTCTTAAAAAAGCCGGCGCAAATCTAATCGGCGTAAAGTGAACCCATATTTACAGTGATGTATAGGGTTAAGTTCTACATAAGTGTAGAAGAAGCAAATAATTTTGTTTATTAATACAATATAATGCAAAATACATATACAGTCGAACTTCCATATAACGAACCGTTAGGGTGACCTTAAAAAAATTTGTTGTAGAGAAACTTCGTTATATAGAAATTCATCTTGGGAAAAAAATTTCAGTTTAACCCTTTCAAGTTCACAAAAATTTGTGAAGCAATACGATTTTAGGCATTAAAATGACAGGGTATCTGTTTAACATAAAACAACGTACTTTCAAAATTTACGTTGGGACACATTATGTCGCAAGAGGATTCATATGCAGTTACGTAGTTATTTAATTAATTGAATAAATAAGACCACCCCAATATTATGAAACAATTTTTAAAAGACAAGGCAAAGTATGATAATAAAATAAAAAATTTTTGATGCAGTAAAACTTTGTCGATTCCATTTAATATTGTAAAATTTTTGCACGCTTAAATTAGTGCCACTTACTTCGTCGGCTAATTCCCCATAAAATGTTGAACCCTGTATACATCTAGGGATATTACTACAACCGAGTTTTTTCCGAAGTTACAGTGAAATAACAAAAAACAAAACAGTTTTAAATCTCGAAAATTTGTAAAGTTGGGGGGGAAATTTTGTTATACGGAAATTTTTACTTCGTTATAAGGGGTATAAAATGTATTAAAAACGTCTCCAAGGTTCACCAAAAAAATTCGCTATATAGAGAAATTCGTTAAATAGAAGTTCGTTATAAGGAAGTTTGACTGTATTATAAACTTAATTTTTAAAATGTGTTTTATGATAAAGTAAAGTGAAATGTTTTTATTAAAAAATATTAAGAAAAACAAATGAAATTTTAAAGTTTCGGATCTCTTGTATTTTTGGAAAAAAAATCTCCACCGTCGCGGTTTAGTAAATACTTCAACACTGAAACGAAAATCAGTCTAACGTAGGGAGAATCGGTGAATTACCCAATTATGTACACGGCGAAACTGTGAATTGCACAGCGGCGTTATTGTGAATCGGCGTAAATTGAGCCGGCGTAAACCGAGGGCTACCTGTAGTTTGGAACGTTTATAGTAAAAGATTTACTATTTATAATATTTTCAATTTGTTATTTTTGAATAGTTTCTTGCAATTTAATTTTATTTGTTCTTCAAACAATTTAACAATTTCTTTTTTGTTATTATTGACACCTTCCTACACATCTTAAAAAAATTAAGATATTCTACCATTCTGAATACAATGAAAGGGACTAAGAACTGAAATCACCCAAGTGACAAATAGTAACTTTTAAAATTTTTACTTTAGTTTTAAGAATTATTATGGGCTCTTAAGTTAAATTGAATAACATAATTTATTTCATCAAAATCGGAAAATCGCTAGTTGTTTATTAAACAAAATTAGGTTTCAAGTAGTATCCATTAATAAGCTTATGTCATTTTAATATAAAAATAATGCACTTGGACTATTTCACCCCCTCTCCCTTCTAGATATAGAAACATTAAATAATTGAATAATGCAATTACTCCCAAAACCTATACGTATCACTAAAATTTGTAAGTTATGCTTTTATATAAATTTATTTAATATTTGTTTTATTTTTTAATCATTAATTACAGTTATCCTTCCATTAATGCGGTTTAATTGGTTCCACAAAAATAATGCATAAAGAGACCAAAAAAAAACTAAAAAGGATAGTACTGCATTTATTTATTTTTTAAATAGAGATCATTTTCATAATTTTATCTTTCTCATACTGAAATCAATTCAAAACGATTTTTAAATTAGACAACCATTGGTCATAAGATGGGAATTTTCAGGTCATTTATGATATACTTTGTTGGTATTATTAGATTGTAAATGCAGTAAAACTTCATTACTTCGGACATGCGGTAATTTGGACAGTAGGGTGTTACTTGCGTCTATAATCCGCACACATACGAAAATCATGTACATCCCATGCTCCACCGTAAATGAAGTTGGGGAATAGCGGACAAATAGAGCCAACTACAAATTTCATCGATGAAGACTAAATTGCGGAAACTTCAAGTGGAACAATAATGCCTCAATATTACCGATTTTGAAGAATGCTAATGTGTAGAAGAATCTTGTAATAAAATGAAGTACAAAGATGCTGTTCAGTAATTTTCTCAGTGCATTCCACTGGTAGAACAAAATTACACAGCAATGCGGAACGTCTTATTACAAAGATTGAAGAAAAGAGCCACTTCACATTTATTCGACAACACAAAGCAGCAAAAAATCAGTGCTTATTTTACAAAACCTGATTCTGTTTAAACGTAGCCTTGTTATGATGTACAGGCTGAGCCATCGTATAGCATTTTTGCGAAAAAGAATATTTCTAATTCCCCTAAAATATTGAAAACTCACGGTCAGTGGTTGTTTTATTTTTTTGAATTTAATTATTCCAATGGCGCTAGGATGCTTATAGTCACATAAATGAACATCATATTTTGTTTTTCAGGTCATTACGTTCACCGAGAACACGTTGCCAAAATTTGAAATTTTGATAAAGTCGTCAATTTTAAATTAATAAATGCTTAAAACTGTTATCTTGGAAAATTGTAAATATTAAACGACAATAGTAGTTTAGGCACTAGTTACTTGCCATAACCACAAACAGAATACCTGTCATATGGATCTGGATATTGTTGCTTTGTTAGTTTGTGTCAGATGTCTTTCTGCAAATGTTTTTAGTGCAGACACTTTGAAATCAATTTGAATAGTTTTACCACAACTTTACGAAGGTGTAATTGGCCATAAGTATACTGGAATAAAATTTATTAAGTTACTATTAAAATCTAAACGTCAATTTTCCGCTATTATTAAAATCTACACTTAACGGAGGTGAAATTGCAAAAACAAATTCTTAATAGCTGTAATGGTTTTTTAATAAATCGCTGTCAAAGTCAATTTTCACACTAATTCATCTTAAATAATTTTTTTTTAAAATTCGACCGTGTTTGGCAATTGAAGAATATTGCTTCCAATTTTCAGAAATTTCGACCACTAGAAAAAGGTTTTATCTGAGAAATGAATACGATGGAACCCCCCCCCCCCATAGTTATGATGTATTAAAAGCACATTTTATTTGCGTTTGCTTTATTTAAATACCTTCTATAATCCGGAAAATTCGCTTATTTGGACTTGGAGAAAACTTTATCTGTCCGGATTAGTGAAGTTGTACAATAACATTAAAAATCGTCTTAGAAAAAACAGCAGACAAAATAAGTACTTCAGACTGCTTAATTTGAATTTATTATAAGATTTTTTCCACATTTGCATAAATGTATGTAACTATGTAGTTTCGGCAATATCAAATCTTTAATTGTTTTGATTGAAATCGCCTACTATTTTTCTTTAATTCATTATAGGTATGTAAGTATAGTTGAATCCGCTAATTATGATCACTTTTTGACTTACAATATTTGATAACAATAACCGGTTAATAATATTAAACAAACAGTAACAAGTTTTCATTATTGAACTCAATTTGTTACAAACTGTACCCCTAAAACAACATTTATTTGAAAAACTTCAAGTGTTGACATCTAAATATAATTTTCAGTCAAAACGTCATAATTTCTTCAAGATTATTATTATGCACTTGTGTAAAAAATTGAAGGTATGCTTCGGCTAAAATTAAGTTAAAAAAAGGTCCAATTAGTACGTATTTGCTAACAATTATTACAGTTTGATTATTTACAATAAGCAGATTATTTTTAATTATTTTTGATGGAGTGTTTTGGAAGCAACTGATTATGATAACATTATTCGTGATTATAACCTGATTCCATTGTAATTACTTATAATAATTATACTCTACAGTAGCGTTCTATTATGCTATTCATTGTTTTAATTATTCCAAATTTTTAAAAAATTTTATATTATGTATGTATCATTAACACTGCTTTCTTAATTTTATTTATATTTTCTTGTGGCAATTTATAATTTCTGCATTTACCTAGCTGTATTTTTGGAACACACTGTATGTATGTAAACGTTGATCTTTCTATTGCCTATTTAAATATGATCCTACTAAAGTGTTAATCTTTTAAGCAACGTACCTAAAATATCCTTTCCGTCGGTGCTCTTCCGGTCATCGTCCTCATTATTGTTATCTTCATCGTCGACCCGATTCCTCGGCTCCCATGTCATCTTATTCTCCTTTTTGAGCCTTCTTCTCGCGTTAGCAAACCAGGTTGAAACCTGAGTCAGCGTCATTTTGGTGATGATAGCCAACATGATTTTTTCGCCTTTGGTCGGATAAGGATTCTTCTTGTGCTCGTTCAACCACGCCTTCAGGGTACTCGTCGTCTCCCTAGTCGCGTTTTTCCTTCTCGCGCCGTTCAAATCCATCCCATAACTATAACACACACACACAGATTCGTAAGAAATTGCCTCTCCGCTATCTCGGGCGAAAAAAATTCTGTGACAATTCCATTTCCGAAACTCTTATCAGAGATTAAACTCCGAGCCAAACAGTTTAACTGCTGAATCGACGAGTTCGAAATTAAATTTTTTCCTAACAGGGATTTAAAAAGGGGGAGCGCCGGATGCATCTTACACCTTACGATTGAAATATAAACAAAACAATAGATTAATAAAAACGTCAATCTTTGAATGTGAGTGGCAGCGTGTCATATGCCTCCCCGCGTTAACTGATCGCATTATCAGCTTGTTTCCATAGCAATTGCTAATCGGTACACGCCATGCAGATCACTTCCGCTCTGAAGAGTGCCAATGGGAGTTAAGGGCGGGCGAGGCTGCGCGGTTAAAATTCGTTAATGAGTTATTTCTTTTTCGCGGATTAACAGTTTCGTCGTCGTTTCAAGAGACTATTCCATGATGGAATGTTTCTGCCATGGGGTTCATCGATTACCTGTCGCGGATTTCGTGTTCAGTTAATAATTCTTTATATGTAAAGTTTAGGGCAGATGCGAGTAAAAATGCGGCACCTGGTGCACGGTCCCGTTATCAATGCACCGATCTAATCGTAACCATCGTTAAAACACTTAATGTTACCTTATACTTAAAGTGTCACCGTTGATTGCCATTACTTCAATCCCTGACAACGAGCATTCGAAAAGTCATCAGTTTCAAACCCGACTGCATTTCCTGTTCGGGAAAACGGTTGTTTTGCAAAACCGTGACTTGACGATGTTAAAAATCACCTATGAGTCATATTAATAAGACATTCTGGACGGGTATCGCGTTGGTCTTGTAAGGAGAAAAATTGTCTTGTCCGGGGTCGTGGTGACACTATATTGTTGTAAAATTGGTGAGTCTTCTTCCGTCCACGTGCGGGGGCATCGGCTTTTAAACACGTCGACATAATACGCAATACAGTAAACGTGCGCGTCATGCTGATTGATCAGCTGCATTGAAGGAAATGACACACTTCCGAAATATTGACGTGCATAAGAAATGAACAATTTTCCAGACCGGACAGCGCCGTGATTCTCGCAAAGGCCTCTAAATTATCTTTAATTAGTTACTTCTTGGAGAAAAGATTTCAAATGTAAAAAAATTAAACAACATTTCTACGAAAATTGATAATGTTTCTCAAGGATGTAAACATCCCGATCGACTAGAAAAAATTACGATAGGAAAAAAATAAAACGTGTGATAAATTCAGCAAATGAAATGAACAACCTTTATTTCTATTGATTGTTAGCAATCATGTTTATTTAGAGCGAGTGCAATTCGCATTACAAATTTAGAACGTTGAAAATTATGATTTACTAATAGGAATTCGAGGTAGTTTACATAATTCATTTACATATAATCAATTTCAAAAATAACCACACAATGGTTATTGATTGATAAAATTAATTGAAACCAACAACAAAGTGCAGGATGTTTTAGGACTAGCCGTTGCTGTACACAAAAGGTTTAAATTTAGTGCATATTTATGAATTTTGTAGTATGTAATAACAAGTTGATAAAAATAATAGTAAATTTAATTTAAGCAAACTGTTTTTTTTACTGGAAGTGAGGAATAATATTTTTTAAAATTTTGTTTCATTAAAACTACCATTTTTTATGGAAGCTAATTTCTATAAAACTTTAAATTAGTTTCCCCACCTTTTTAGGTTTAAGCTATAATTTTTTGGTTTCAAGCAAATACTAGTTAAATTTTTATTAAGCGAAATGCACTAAACTAAGTTAACCAAAAGTATTATAAAATTAATTATAAAAACAAGAATCTATACAAAAAGTGAAGCACAAATTAATAACGTCTGTCCTGACGACTTTGCTCATGTATGTGCACGATACCTGACACAAATTTATTTTTCCATAGATTAATGCTGGCTTTATCCAGTGACCTTCGTGAAATAATATTTGTCATAAACAAAATAATATTGACATTTGGCTGATTTTTTTAGGACGCCTATGATATGAAGCAAAAATCAAGTTGCTAAAAAAAATCGTTTACATTTCGGTGGCCGGAATAGTACATGCGACTTCTGAGATTTATTAAATGAAAACAATTTTTTCTAATCAAAGTTTCATTTTATTATATAGATTAGTTGATATTACTGCGTTCTTTCTACATTCGCCAAAAATTAAAAACATATCGATTTTTACAGTTAGTAAACATTTTAATAACTTGCAACTAAACCTTACATATGTGGCTTTTATTAAAATTAGTTTACTGTGGTTAGAAAAAAAATGTTAAATTAAAAAATCGCAAAATCTCATACGCACAGAGAAATCATCAGGTCAGGACATTATTTGTGACTCACCCTGTATAAAAATGCTTTACGATACAAGTTATTCACATGGGCGTTTTTATGCCTTTAACAGTATATCGACGATATTACATGTAGATGGTATGATGTTACCCCACCCCCCTCCCTGAAAGTTTTACTGCACGCAAAAATGTAAGTAGTCCAAAATTACAAATTGTGGCTTAAGGCCGTTATACATACGTACAAAATAATATTAAAATTGTTGACCACTACTTTTGAAATTATTATACTGAAGAATTTGCAAGATATTATAAAACGATATTAATAAAGTGTTTCAGGTGATTTGAAACATGTTAAAACTTAATAAAATATTTATATCGCATGTTTACTGCAAAAAATACCACCAACAGAATATGTATATCGCTTACATAATGATGTACCTACTGTAGATAACAATTCTACAATATAAAATATGATTGTATGGTAGAAATATTTAATTTTGTAAAATAAAACATATGCAGCAGTCATTCTACTTAAAAATTAATGTAACTTCATTTTTTTACAATCGTCAACTTAATTTAACCCTTCGGAGAGCGCGGGTTTTAGAATCCCTAGAGCGGGCGCGCTGATGTATTCTCGTTATAATAATTATAAATTAAACGATAATATAAACACAACTTTAGTTTTTTAAACACATTTTATTCAGGGGATAAAATTAAATATTTCAAGATTTTGATAAGGTGAAGTGCAAAGAGGAGAAATCAGTCTTTTTCTATTTCTTGTTTACTGTCAAACTGAAACTCGCACGTGACGGGCAAAAACGAAAAAAAAATTTTGTTCATAAGAATTGATATTCTAAAATTATGGTTACATTACAGGGTGAGTCAAGTTTTACCGCCGGTGGCAAAATAGCAATTCAAAATAATTTATCAATTCTCATAAATTGCATGAGTAATTTTATATTATTAAGGAACATAGAAACAAGAGAAAAAATTTTTTTTAATCAGGTAACATTTTGGCTTTATCTCAATTACTAGTTGTTCAATTTATTAGTTTTTTTGATGTAAGAACAGTAAAATATTTTCAGACAATTTAGTGTAATTTAAATAATTTTACTAATTTGCGTTTATTAAATAAAGCCATTTCCGTATTAGAAGGTATTTTTTGAAATGATTTACAACATAAGTAGAGCAATTTACCAGACAATAGCATTGATGTAGGGTACTTGAAAATTATTTATGACAGTCACTAAACTGAACTTATTAATGCAGGTCTAATGAAAAGATGTCTCGTCTAGTTTGATGCGTCGATCATAAACTATTGTTAGGATGGTAAACCGCATTATCCATTGGAAGAAAGTCATAAATAAAAGCATTTTTTGTGCTTTATCTTAAATTTGATTTAACTCAAAAAAATAATTTTTTTATGAATCAAATTGCAGATATTAATGCTACGAATAATTTGACAAATTTTGAAATAAAAAACCAAACATAGAAATTTTACCCAAAACTTTGTTTTATTTTTTTAGCTTAAAATAAAAATATTTTGGAAAATTTGTAGCACTAATCGAAAGCGTAACTGAAGTAACATGTAGATTGCATATTTTTCCCTCAATTTTTTAGTGGGTATTATGGCCGCGACGGTAAAACTTGACTCACCCTGTACAGTGTGCGTCTACCGGCAAACCACCTCAAATACGGCCATCTTCTAAGGGGCTATTCATAAATTACGTCACACGTTAAGGGAGAGGAGTGTCAACAAAGTGTAACATCGTGTGACGGGGGGGGGGGGGGGCATAAGCTTCATGACGTATTAAAACTAACGAAAAACTTTAAAATATTACCAACCCTATCAATATTATTTTATAAGATTTAAATTTGTTTGCATTACTTTTTGGTACATGGCAAAATATGTAATGTCACACCAGGGGAGGAGGGTCACACAAATGTGACCATCTGCGACAAGAACGGGAGGGGCTCCAAAAATCATGAAATTAGTGTGACGTAATCAAGCGCCAATAACAACTAAATCACTTATGAACTTGATCGGTAAATGTAGTGCAATAGAATGCAGCTTAATGTGATTAAAGAATACTTAAAGGTTCAAGGCTTTACCATTAACTTAAATAAAAGGCCAAAAGTCCAAATTGCGGCTATTTGCAGGAGGGCGCGCTCTTCGCAGGTTGAAACATAATGCGTAGTCTTTGGAGAGCGCGCGGGCTTCAATCCGGTATAAATATATTGTTGAACACCAGGTGATTCAATAATTTGGTTTTGAAAATGAAGTCATCTAATGTTCATTCATTTGGGGCTTATGTACAGGGTGAGTTAAGTTTTACCGCCCGTGGCAAAATAGGCCTTTAAAATAATTTGTCAATTCTCATAAATTGCATGAGTAATTTTATATTATTAAGGTACATAAAAACCAAGAAAAAATCTTTTTTTTTAATCGAGTAAAATTTTGGCTTTTTTTCAATTACTAATTGTTCCATTTATTAGTTTTTTTGATGTACGAAAAGTAAAATATTTTCACACAATTTAGTGTAATTGAAATAATTTTAGTAATTTGCGTTTATTAAATAAAGCTATTTCCGTATTAGAAGGTATTTTTTTAAATGATTTACGACATAAGTAGACTAATTTACCAGACAATGGTATTGATGTAGGGGTGCTTGAAAGATTATTTATGGCGGTCACTAAACTGAACTTAAGAATTCAGATCTATCGGCAACTGAAAAGCTGTCTCGTCCAGTTTGATGGGTCGATCATAAACTATTGTTAGGATGGTAAACCGCATTATCTATTTTTAGAAAGTCATAAATAGAAGCATTTTTTGTGCTATATCTTAAATTTGATTTAACTCAAAAAGTAATCATTTTTTTACGAATCAAATTGCAGATATTAATGCTACGAATAATTTGTCAAATTTTGAAATAAAAAACCAACCAGAAATTTTACCCAAAACTTTGTTTTACTTTTTTAGCTTCAAATAAAAATATTTTGGAAAATTTGTAGCACTAATCGAAAGCGTAAACTTCAACTGATGTAACATGTAAATTGCATACTTTCCTCTCAATCTTTAATAGGTATTATGGCCGGGGCGGTAAAACTTAACTCACCCTGTAGAGCATCATTTATTTAAACTAAAGCTGATTTCAATCGTGTAATTAAAACACAACACAAATTCTTTCAAATAAAACGTGTCTCGATCTACGCAGGATAACAATAATATACTTGAATCAGTCACATATATCTTAATTAGTTTCTCATAAAAATTATAATTGTTGTGCCCGTGCAAGGAATAAAATTGACGCTGTTTTAAATTACCGTGCGTTTACCAATTTCTGCACAATAGACGGTCGATTGCTGTACACTTGTGTACTTACGCCTCGATGTAATGCATCAGAATAGAAGGTAACGAAAAAAACAAAAATATTTTTATGTTTGTTATATGATGTGAAATTGATTGGACCAAAACGAGATTGCGTGTTACAATTAAATTTGTCGGCCTGCATTAAGTTTGTTGATACTACATTTGTCTACATTAGTTCATATAAAAAAAAAGTAATTTTTATGAGGTTTGTATTTCCTGTGCCGGCGAGTACAGATCAAAAACAACGTCGACACCATTGCTGATAATACTTTTTGATCTCGCCGATTTTCTGTGGAACTGTTCCAAGGATGGTGGTGACCGAAACAAACGATAATGTGCCATTTTTTATAAATAAAAACAAAATCAGTCACGTAGTTTCATTTACAATTTGTACAAAACAAATTCCTTTTGCTACGATTGTATTATTTATTGCAATGTTAGAAAATTAAAAATTAAAATTAAAAATAAAATTACCATGATGTATTTATATAAATATTTACTATTTTATAAAATGAAATTTATTTCGTCATCGCAACGAAACATTGCAAGGAGTAAAAAAATGGAATACCTATAATTTGTATATGTAAAAGTACCTACTTCTTGTATCTACATCTTACGCATACAGTACATTAAACGCGTAACTGTACTTCTGAACATGACTGATATAATAAAAGCGAGATTTAATAAAAATTTTCTATTTTTAAAAGTATATATCCGGCGTTTTTCATTTTATTCTTTCAGGAAATGTGTTATATCACGCACTATTCGTGACGCAAGTTCAACTTATAAAAAATCAAATCCCGCCAGTTCAACATTTATTTGCTATGTACATCGTAATCCTTTGCTTTGATAACATTTGATGACACTAGTATGTGACCCGTGCTGAACACGATTTTAAAATACACATACTTCACAGAAACAAAATTTTTTCCTGGAAAAAGAATCATCTGTAAACAAAATTCTTCTCGAGCCCACTAGAAATGTTTTATTGACATTCAATAGAAAAAAGATTGTAATATAGCATAGCCGATAAACGAAGTACACATTAATTAAAAGAATAATAATGTTGCATGACGTGCACTCGTTTTTAAGTTCAATTTTAAATACTCTGTGTGTGGCATAATTCTCGGAAAATCAATATCGAAGTTGCCGCTAGTTTGATATCTTATCAATTTCTTGACATAATTATTGAAGAGAATTATGACTTACCCGATTCAATTAGCGAATAAAAACAAATGTACAATATTTAACTAATTGATTTAAAATTGTTTTATTTACATAACAGAACGCAGAGAAAAAGATTATTTTCTACGTTAAAACGTTAAAAAGGCGTCTTCAAGAGTTTGTTCGTTTGATCGTCAACGAGGTAATCCATCATCGCATTTGTTACGTTATGTTTAGCTTGCTTGGAATCAATCCAATTTGAGTTAATTCAAGGAAAAAACGTACAAGTCTATGCGAAGTGCATTTCAATTAAAAGACCTTTCAAGTGAATATTTTATTTAAGCTTATTGCGGGTCGACAGCAAAATTCCCGAGGGATCAAAGGGACCACCTCCCGATGACTTCGGATCGTTATCGATTTAAATAATAAATGACGTGCATACGATGGGACAAGACAAAAATCGTTTTACTTACCCGTTAAAAGGGTAACCGGCGAATGCGGTGTCGTAGGGATGGTATACCGAGGGGTAAGGCCATGCGGCCGCTCCGGCTAAATTTTCTTTCAGTTCCAGTCCGGCTGCCTGTAAAATAATTATAATTTATTTTTATTTTTATAGACAAATACAGTAGACTCGCGTTACACTGAAGATTTGATTCTTCGTATAAGCGAAATTTTTGCACGATAGAGAATAATATCTTAATATCATTAATTTATTATTGGTGTTGTACATATTATATGTATACATCACAGTATGTATTGAAAATATGGTGTTAACAATATATTAACCATTTAAATTCAAGTTCTCATGTATTGGCATTAGAACGCAATTCAACTGAACTGCAGATAAGAAGTACAGGAAATTGAATTTCCTGTACAGGTAGCCCTCGGTTTACGCGGATTCACAATAACGCCGCTGTGCAATTCACCGTTTCGCCGTGTACATAATTGGGTAATTCACCGATTTTAGACTGATTTTCGTTTCAGGGGATTTTTTTTCCAAAAAATGCAAGAGATCCGAAACTTTGAAATTTCATTTGTTTTTCTTAATATTTTTTAATAAAAACATTTCACTTTACTTTATCATAAAATACATTTTAAACATTAAGTTTATAATACAGTCAAACTTCCCTATAACGAACTTCTATTTAACGAATTTCTCTATATAGCGAATTTTTTTGGTGAACCTTCACCCTGGAGATGTTTTTAATGCATTTTATACCCCTTATAACGAAGAAAAAATTTCCGTATAACGAATTTTTTCCCCTAACTTTACAAATTTTCGAGATTTACAACTGTTTTTTTTTGTTGATTCACTGTAACTTCGGAAAAAACTCGTTTGTAGTAATATTCCTAGATGTATCTAGGGTTCAACATTTTATGAGGGATTAGCCGACGAAGTAAGTGGCACTAATTTAAGCGTGCAAAAATTTTACAATTAGAATCGATAAAGTTTTACTGCATCAATTTTTTTTAATTTTATTACCATACTTTTCCTAGTCTTTTAAAAAATGTTTCATAACATTGTGGTGGTCTTATTTATTCAATTAATTAAATAACTACATAACTGCATATGAATCTTTTTGCGACCTTGCGACATAATGTGTCCCAACGTAAATTTTAAAACTACGTTGTTTTATGTTAAATAGATACCCTGCCATTTTAATGCCTAAAATCGTATTACTTCAAAAATTCTTGTGAACCTGAAAGGGTTAAACTGAACATTTTTTCCCAACATGAATTTCTATATAGCGAAGTTTCCCTATAACAAATTTCTTTAAGGACACCGTAACGCTTCCTTATATGGAAGTTCGACTGTATACATATGTATTTTGCATCATAGTGTATATAAACAAAATTATTTGCATCTTTTTCACTTATGTAGAACCTAACCCTATACATCACTGTAAATATGGGTTCACTTTACGCAGATTCGATTTGCGCCGGCTTTTGTAAGAACGGAACTGCGGCGTAAACCGAGGGCTACCTGTATAAATATATTCCGCTTAAGAACATAAACATTATGTGTATGCCGAAGCAAGTTTCACGAGTCAAATTACTACTGTTCGCCTTAACACAGAAGTACTGTACATTTTTTCCTTTTCCCATCAAATTACTTCTGCTGTAACGATTTTAGTGGAACAAAACACTACTAACATGCATAGTGCCTTTTATCCTTTTTTATTATAAAATATAGTCGACTCTCCATTCGAACAGTCACTTCGTAACTATATTTGTTCGAGTTAAGGAGAGTTCCAGTAAACCATAGTTTAAATTTAAATTGATCGATTTAAGGAAAAGTTCGACTTAGGGAACGCTTGAGTTACGGAGAGTTGATCGTTTCATTTTTGAATTTGACTTTTTTCATCTTTTCCTATTTTAATGATTAAAATGGACCGTTTGAAGTAGTAACACCCCAACTTAAAGATTTAAATTATATTCCGTTCCTCAGAGGCCCATTACTTGAAATATCCAACGGCAGTAACAACTACACCAGACGATAAGTGAGTGGTTTGGGCACAATTAATGCAGTTCGTTGCATCAGCCTTGATATTCTCAGTTATTTTTAGTGACAGACCTATTTTCACCTTTTATCATTTTTATTTATTACTACATTATGTTAAAGTAAATGTTGGTTTCGTGTTTGTGATATACTCTTTATTAAATTACATGTGTTTAGGTTAAGGCTGAGTTGATGATGTAAAGTTCAGCTCGGTTTGGAAACCTGTTAGGGCCCGCTTACCTTCGAGTTAATTGTGCTTTATTTAAATGACTTGTTCGTGGACGGAGTTTGCAAAGAGATAATTTTAATTGTAACGTTTAAAAAAATCTATGCATAAAGCAATAAATTCAACTCAATTAAAAAGAAACATCGAGACGAAAATCAGAAACTCACAAAATAATTAATCAATTTTTGTAAATTTTTCTTTCTAAACTAAATCTTTAATAAAAATGTTTTTTAATAAACATTTTTAGTTTAGGCCAGCGATCTGGATAGTTTTTTTTTGTAACTGAATTGAATCGCCCTTCTTTCCTGAATAAAAATATATTAATAAATATAAGTGATCTATAAGCCATACCAATAAAATTATTTCATTACGACTTTGAATTTTTTCACAAAAAGCAATGTTTCCTGTATTCTTCTTTTCCTTTGTTCATTTTAAAATAAATAAATTTAAAAAAAATTAAAATTTAGATATTTCTTATAATTTTCACACAAAATTAGAATTTCCGGAATAACAATTTCTTTTTCATAATATCCATCACTAATCTATCCAACCGTTTGAACTTGCGATACGTTCAAACAAAAAAAATTAGGCCACAAAAAATACTTCACGCAACAAAAACTCAAGACCCACTCGAGATACACATCATTTTTAATTATCACGTTACAAGTTCACAAACGACAAAAATATATTAATTATTGTGCCAGTTAACCAATTTGATCGACCTTTGAATTTAAAATTAATTTATCGGTCAAGCTGTGTTTATTTGTACATCATTAATTCTAAACAACACAAAAAAATCTTCCGGATTTTTCAACTAGTTTAATTGAATTAGAACATTCATCTCTGATCGATCAGCTTGGAAATTTAAAAAAAATAGGTGTGATAAAAATATTCGTATTTTAAGATTCGTTCAAGGATGTCTGAAGGTTGTTCGACCAAACTTTTAATTAATTATTACAAGTATGAATAACGCATACATAATAAGAACTGTGGAAAAGTAGGTTGCTCCAACTCAAAATTACTACTTCTAAATTTTTTAAATCCGCAATGCGCATTCAATTTGTTTTCACACACACAACGGTGTTCTCCTCAACAGATCAGGAAATGTAGCGTTAATTAAATGAAGAATAGAAAACAAATCACAAAAAATATTTATTTTTATTTATTTATTTATTAAATTATTACAGGCACTTGAATTATTAATTGCTATATAAACGCGAAAGCAGTCCTTGAAACGACAATAAATCTAAATTTGGAGTAATTTCGATTGTGTTAGTTAAACTAGAAATGTTCAAACCACGTGTACGCAATAAAAAGCGCTGAACTAAATTTCTAAAATATTTGTGCAAATTTTCATGAATTCATTTTTTCCAAAAATGAAATTGGAATACAAACGATTTCTTATGCTGCTTTAAGTTTTTTCGTTGTTAAAGTTAATATTTAAAAATCAGATTTGTGATAAGAAAATATTCGGCTTTTTTATTACACATTGAAGCGAAGGGTAGCGAATATTACAAGCCACGACACACTACACTGTATGCTTTTACCATTTGCATGTTGACTAACATTTTTGGGTAAGAAATAATAAGAATCTTAATTAGCACATTTCACAGCTTTTACTTTTTTGTATCAGCATTCATAACGTTACTTTACCGTGCGATTATTAGTAATGATATCGAGCTTAAAACGTATACACTCGGGTCTTTTTTATGCGGGTTTGAAATGGTGCGGTCTGTAATTTCAAGAAAATTTGGGACTTCTCCGTTCCGTTATAGATAAGGAAATCGCCACGTTGCACTGAACAGTGCAGTTTAACTTTCATATACCCAGTGCGAGCGTCAAAAATTTAATGTTATGAATATATTAACCAATCCAACCCGTCTACTTCCGCTGCCCAGTCTAATAAAGCATTTTTGACTAGCAAAGGCTGGTTAACTGGTTTTTTAAAAAAAATGCTTCTCATAACGTCAAGATCCGAGGCGAGGTTGCATCAGCAGATGTAGAAGCGGCCAAAAATTTTCCGGAGCAGTTAGCCAGAATTATTGAAGAAGATTGATATTGTGAACATCAAGTCTTCAAAGCGGATGCAACGGGATTATTCTTGAAGAAAATGCCTAGTAGTCACACTTACATAGCAAAGTCTGAGAAAAGAGCAAGTGGATTTAAAGCAAGCAAAGATCGAGTAACATTGTTACTTTGTAGCAACGCATCTGGAGATGGAATGGTAAAATCTCTCCTAGTAAATCGATCTCTAAGACCACGAGCGCTGAAAGGCAAAGATCTAAAACAGCTGCCAGTGCATTGGATGGCTAATACAAAGACATGGGTAACAACAGCTGTATTCACTAAATGGTTTTATAATTTCTTTGCGCCAGAAGTGGAAAGCAGAAAGCTTTCGATTTCAAAGTTTTATTAATTGTTGATAATGGCACCAAGCCACCCGCATTTAGAACATCCAGATGTATAGTTAGTGTTTTTCCCACCCTATACAACAAGCACTATTCAGCCATTAGATCATATCAAGGCGTAATTGCTACTTTTAAAAAATATGTTAAGCACACTTTTCAATTGAAATTAGATAAACTAGAAAATGAACCATTAACCTTCCAGTAGTCGCATGCGGAGTCTCGCTCCGCACGATTATGTTTTATTTGATTTTCTAAGGAATTTCCCATTCTCTCAAACGGCCGTTTTCAGTACCTTCCTAATTTGTTGTCTAAATGTTAGTGGAGCAATATCAGAACAGCAGATAGATTATTTTTGCTTTTTTTGCATATTGCGGAGTCTCACTCCGCAGCGACTATTGACGTCAAGTTTATATTGGAGATATTGGGTAATAGATGTCGCAGACGGATTGTAGAAACCGCTACAATACAAACCGGCTAGCCGCATTATAAAACAGCTCGGTTTTGTAAATCGGCTGGTTAACATTTACGCGGGTTGTAATACGGCTAAAAGTTGGTCAGCCTTACTGTAAAGACGTTTCGCGTTCTCCAGTGCAACAAAATGACGGGTTGCCGTTTTATAAAAAAGGAACTTTATATACAGAAAACCTTTCCTTGTAGCTATGACAAATATAAAGTCATAATTATAAGAAAAAGGTTTAACTCAATATAAAAAGTTTTTTTTTATGAAATGTCTAACAATTCTTCCTTTATCAAACGGACTGAGTTATTCAGCGATTCATAAAACACCTACAATTTTCAGTCAAATTGTAAACATTCTCTGTTCATTCTATATTTTGCAATCTCTCCAATCATTTAGAAAACGACTGAATTTACAATTCGCCGCCTACATCTACAATGTAGTTGATTGTCTCCCTACGTTACACAGTCAACCTTCCGGCTAAACAATCTGCCTAAACGTTAATCAGCCGTTTTACAAAACAGAGCTGCTTTGTAAATTGGCTAGCCGCTTCATATTGCGGCGGATTCTACAATATGGCTGCGACATGTACACCAAAGTTTAAGTTAAAATTAACTTGTTCAATGATCCACAAGAGAATCGGTAAAATAAAAAGTTTTCAGTAGTTATTTTGTACAATATCTAGTCAAATTATTAAAATTTTCTGTTGTAGGCAATATTTATTAACGTTTTTTGAAAAATTTTCTGCTCAAAACTTTTTTTTTATGTTTATGGCATAACAACTTAATAATACACTTGGATAGGCTATAATTTATTACCAATTTTAACTAAAAATTTCAAAAATATATAGAATTTTCTTTTGCTCACTCCGCAGCGACTACTGGAAGGTTAACAGTAATAGACGTTTGGACGTTCTATTTTGGATTGTTTAAAAAAATGACTTTCTGGCCAATGATACAAATTCAGAAAGAGCCTTCAAATTCCAAAGGGAGCTTAAGAATTGCATTGCTGGATATCGCAAACTGCACAAACGATTAGTAAAGCCATTCCAAAGTTTAATCACTGTTTACAGGTGTCATATGGAAAAAATCCACCCAAAACGAACATGAAATTATCCCTAATTTAAGTGATAAAAGTGACTTTGAACCAGTTATTACTCTTGAAAACAATTAAAAATAAAATTTTGAAACAAACTTATTTCAAGTTTTATGGGCATAAACTTTCTGATTTTCGAACCAATTTTTTTTTTAGTCATTGTTATTTTCTGATTTTGTTTATGTGATTTTCGTTGATTTTTTAATTTGCTGATTTGGTTTTATACGGTTTTAGGAAATTATGGAATCCTATCCCTATTTTTACCTATAAGCAATGTCTTTCTTTATGCGATTTTTTTTATGCGGTATGTTGTGGAACGTATTTACCGCATAAAAAAAGACCCGAGTGTAGTCCGTTATAACACGAATCACTTCTAACATTTATGTAACAGCATCAAATCGCACGTGCAAAGTTCAAAATTGGCCACAAATCATTTAGGGGAACGGGAGGCTAATGAGGCACAACAAATCGGGCCATCAGAGAACATGTCTCCTGCTAATCGGCAACTCCGGGATGTTGGCCTGTCTGTATTCCGATCAAGGTTTAAGCACGGAACACCGTGTTAACATTGTAATCAGGACAGTCCTCATTATTAACTAAATGCGATTTTTTCCAAGTTGTAAAACAGTTATGAATTAGAATGTTTATTAATAAATTATTGTCGCGGATATCCTTTTGAGTGAGTCAGTTATATTACATTTGTGCCGTATAAAGAGGTAAACGGTTACTTAGGAAGTAGAAATTATGTTCACACATGGGTTCAAACGCCCCAGACATACTATTTGAATTTTAATTTACCCACTCGGAGTTTGATTTGTTTATTATTTTTCACAGTCGTTTATTTAAATTAAATATGCTTAAGTGCGGAATTTAAAATTCAATAAACAAACTGCACATAAAAATAGTCATAAAACTCAATCTGGAACTAAATAAATTGCTTCCCTTTAATAACTGTTCATTATTACTTTTTTTAATTGAATTATTGATGCTAGAAAAATGTTAATACAAAAATGTGCTTCTTAAAAATTGTTTGTAACCTGTAAAAAAATCATTGTTTTAGCTCAAATGAAAGATTTCATTTCTAAACGTACATTTTTAAATTACGCATCGGTCTTACAATTAGCAACTTTCACGAGTTAAAATACTATTGTTCGCATTGTAGATGTCGTTCGTTGGCACTACCGAATGGTCATAATCAATGGCGAACATTCTGATATTCGCATTATTGAGTAGTTTCGATAAGCAATACTCGCACTAATGCGATTCTACTGTACTTATAGAGGAAAAGAAAAAACATAATGTGTAAATATAAATTATAGGATTATTACTGATAAATAAAATATGTAATAAAAATATTTCTTTTGGTAAAAGTAACTACAAATTAATTTTGATTGACACATTTTTGTCATGACTTAATTATTAATCAAAATTAATTACTGCAGACGTCGAAAATAATCCTTTAAAATTGTTTACTAATTCACAAATACAGTGCGACCTTGATAATCCGGACTTCGTTATACCGGATTCTTCAATAATCCGGCAAAGTTTCAATCCGGATTTGATATTACTCGGTAATTCGCACCTGGTGTTTGACGTCTTCGTCGTTTAAGAAGTTTCAATTTGCCTGAACGAGCCCCACATGATGTTCTTGTAGATAAAGATTAAATGAAACGGCTTTTAAAATAAACCAGGAAAGGATCAAGCAAATAACAATTACAAAGTACTTCACAAAATAATATAAAATTTAATAAGTATAATCCTGTTTTAAATAATTTTTGTTAATGTACTATTTTCTAGTTATTTTGTATTAAATATTTCTCTATTGAACAAAAAAACTGTTTCGCTTCAGTAATCTGAATTATTTACTTATCCGGATCAACGTGGTTTTAATTAGTCCGGATTATCGAGGTCGAACTGTAAATCAAATAAATAATAAATTATTGGTAATCAGTAAAAGCTGAAGGAGAAATTAATTACCCACTTAGAAGAGTTCCAATTATTTTAATTGTATATTTTGCAAATAAAATAACTAAATCATAATTAATAAAACTTATTTCACGTCAAATCTGAATTGCAAGCCGGTTCTCTCATTTTCTTTGTAATATTCTTCAGTAACCAGATTTTATTTTACTTGTCAAGATTCATTTGAAAAATTAGAAATTAATTGCTAGATTCTAATTAACAACATTCCAGTGATCATTTTATTAATAATTACAATCAATCATGTCGATATTGACCAATGATACTATGTAAAACATTACTGTTTAATTACAAATTAAATGATTATAAAAAAGTGATAAATAAAACGATTTTTTAAACACTTTACTTTGTTGAAGGAAATTTTAAAACGAAAAGAGAGGAGCACTATACAAATCAAAATTTTCTTGAAACCCACCCAGTGGTAACAAATTTAGATTGCAAATTCAAGTAGGCAAAAAAAAAAATATTTAAAAAGATTATTAAATTCGTACTTGATTTAAATTTTAATATTTGAATTTCAACGACATTTCAAGAACAATTTAATTATTCAATTATTGATTAAGTAGACGAAGCCTCGAATAAGGTACCTATTCAAATTTACTATGGTGGAGGTTGCTGCAAGAACAGAACCTTACCAGTCACATTATACGGATATATAATTGCACAAAAGCGGCTACTTGTGACAATGTCCGGTTTTACAGCAAACACAGACAAAAAGGCAAGAATTCGTTGAAAAATTAAATTTTTCTTCGATAGTACGGCCAAGGTTGCGTGTACGTGTGTGAGCTCGAGCTAAACGGAATAATTTAGTTAACATGACAGTTAAAATTTAATTATGTGTCCGGCTCGCTTTATGAATATGAATGTGGTCATTGTGGAGATCTTTTGGGGCCTCCGGGGATTTACCACTAGAGAGATAGGAGTTCTTGTATACAAACACGCCTGAAGATTATACAAAATGAATTGTGTTTTGTCATAAATCAGGATTGGGACGTGTCTCTATAACTTCATTACGGATTATTATATTAATCATGAGATGCTTGTGGTTTAACAATAAGAGTATGACAGGCTCTCTTCTGTACGTATATGATGTATTGTATGTACGTTTGGTATTTAAATGTTTTTTAAATGCAAGTCTTGTTTTGTATGTCTATGTGGAGATTCACATTAAAAGTTATGTACCTTAGGACGTTATTGTTATAAGCCACAACATAATTCCTGTAGCGCATATTTTATGTACTTACCTTAATTTAAAGATGAAACAAAATTCCACTACTTATTCGTTAAGAAAAAAATCATGTTATTTGTTGCGTTGGTATTTATTATTTCCTGCTTTTTTCCTAATTAATTTCACGGTAAAAACGGCAAATTTAATTTCCAATTTGCAATTAAAGTTGGCGGTTCATAATTGTATGTGTCAAATTAAAATATGGTGGGGAATAACGTTTATTTCTTGCTGGATGCAAAAAACCGTGAGGCAATTCCTGGATTAGAACTTTCTGAAGATAACATCGAACTTGTCTCGAAATGCATTATGCTCAAGCGGAATAACAAATCTCCATTACCTACAGTCACTAAAAGTATCTACAATAAGGAAAGTACCGTGGTAGGTACATACATTATACAAGGTATTATGAAAACTGATTTAGGCAATAATACATTTCTGTCTGCTCCTTCAGAGTAAAGATACAAGCTGTTAAATTTGATTAAAGCACATAATCGAAACAGTTGACTGATTTCTGACAATTATGAATGTAATTTAACTAAAATCAAATTCTTTTTTGGAAGGCGAACAATGTATTTGTAAGTAATTAAATTAACCATAAAATAATGTTGCTCATATAAATACAATTAACTTTAGAAAATGTGCGATGTAAATACAGTAGACTTGCGTTAATGCGAAAAATAATTTTAGTCTGTTTGCATTAAGCGAGTATACACACTATTCTGAATATTCTACAGAATCTTGAAATACTATGTATTTATTATTGCTGTATGCACTTCACATTGTGTTTATTTATATAAAATGTATTAAAAATAATTAAAATATCAAGTTCAAATTCGCGTGCACTGACGTTTGTACAAACCTACTGCAAATAAGAAGTAAAATAAATTGAATTTCCTCTATCAACTATTAAAACGGTTATAACAATTTCCTTCTCGCATAAACGTAAAGTTCAAGCAAATTTCACAAATGAATGGTATCATTAATGAATTGTTTGTATCAGCGGTGTTCGCACTGGCGAGAATCCACTTAACATATATTTATTATAAAATTATTTCGATTTTGTAGCTAAAAACTTATCTACAAAGCAAATCATCACAATTTGGCTTAATTGAAAAACATTGACATGAATTAATGCTTATTGGTCAACATTTCAGCTTTAATTTTCAATTTTAATTTGACCAATAGTTTTATAACATAAATTTTATGAAGCATTGCAATTTTAAATTAATTATTATTATTATACTTAAATTAAAAAATTGTATCTATAGAAGACAACAATTAAAAGGTCATTCAATTGTACTAATTAAAAATATAAGAGATCAATGCTTGAATATGTGTATCAATAAAACTTCGCAATCCAGTTGACAAAAAGCTATAAAAGAATATTTTAAAACCACCTTTTTGAATGCGTTATTTTAAATACGATTAAATTTAATTAAATCGCTGCAATTTACAAGAAAAGGAAGTTAGTAAAGTTCCGTCAAACAGACGTCACCATTAGATGTACAAAACAATATTTTATTTAGCAACACTGCTTAGCATTTGATTTACTACTTCATTTGCGTCACAACGCCCTGTATAGCCAGCACATTTTGGCACAATTACAGCTCAACATTAACGTTATAATGCCAGAATTTCCATAGGATTTTCGCGAGAACTCGATCGGAAATGTCTTCAAAATAGCCCGGGCACACATTGTTAAAATTTATTGCCAGATAAACCAGGAATCTATTTCTGTAATTAATGAAGTGTGAAACACCTGCAGAACTAGACGCTGCCATAAATGTTGTTCAGGAAAAAAATTATTTATACGTTTTAAAACGCATAAATATGTAAATAAAATGGATTTTATATAAACCGAACGACCTAAGCAGCGGTCATGAAACCTGCTAAAAACATAATGTGTCGCATTCTAAAGCATTCTATTGACAACAGCGTTACATAAATTAATGCCACATTAGAACGAATACGGAATATATAAACTGGAACTATTTCCTTCATTATAAGTGAATCAGGAATGAATATAATTTCCGTTGCCCGTTAAGTACAAATATCTGTTTCCACAAATAATATAAGGCTAAACTTATTAATATAATATAAATCCATTTATTAAATTGCACATAACACGAAATTTATGTGGCACTTAGTTGTAAATGCAGTGCTAATGGTTCGATTTAAAACAGTTATGCGGAATTTCAAACACGCTCATAATATTCCCATTTTCCGATTCAATCTCGAATATTACTTACCGTTGACGTGTAGAAAGGCGCTTGGTCCGCTCCTAGGGCCGGAAAATAAGCTGCCATCCCTTCGGGATACGGCGCACTGTACATGGAAAGCGGGGGTAGTCCTGGTACTCCTCCGGTTAACCTCTGATAACCCAACAGTTCATATTGACACGAACACACACTTTGGCCAGTTATTGGATCGGTGAAGAGCGGCCGGCCGGTGTCGCAACATCGTTGTGTTGCCGGAGGGCTTCCAGGAGTCGGTGCCGAAGAGGTCACTGCCATTGGAGGAGGGGTTGATTGACTAGGACCAGAAGTTACTGCACTCTGCAAAAAAAAAGGCATTTGAAAAGGTGTCCGTTTCCCCTTCCAAATCGCATTATCTCAACCCCCGAAATCGTCTTTAACCAACGGAATGAGCGGTCGTAAAATTATCTAAAATTACATCGCGCCAAATTTTAACCTTATGTCGATGGAGATTAAGAATGAATTTATAATAATGCGAGACTCGTTCCATTTTAGCGAAACAGCGTGTAGAGAAGCGTACTCGTCGAGCTGTAATAAACGCATTATTTATTTACTCAGGGGGATGCTCACTCATGCGATCACGCATTCGTTCGCCATTATTAAAAATAAATCTGCTTTTCAGGTTCGCGTCGCTTTTACGTTTCCTCCCCTATAGTATATATCTACGTATTCAGATACACCTTTGTGCTAATGTATTTGCAAATTAACTTGGGAAGTGTCAAATGGAATATGACCGTGGACGCTGGCTGATGCGAAAACAATGACGTTGACTAAATTTCTGAATAAATCCGTGACAATAAATCTAGTCGAATTAACTGTTTAATGCAATTCATAATGTATCGTTCAATATTAATGTTTTCAATATTGACAATGAACAAAAATACCATATTTGGTTTGTTCCATTATGTAAACTTACTGGATTATAAATTGTTCGGTTTAAAAGGGACTTGTCAATAATAGTATGTATTGTTAGTTATTATGGTTTTACGAAATAAGGATTGCATTTCAATTTGTAACTACAGTGAAACTTCCCTATTCGAGCTTTCATAATGAGCTACCCTAACTCTAATTTCCATAACGAGTTATTCTCTAAGTCGAACTTTTATTGTGTGAAATTGTTAACGTGTTTTTATATGTAAAATATTCTCCCAAACATTTAGAACTCGAATATTTTTAAATCTGGGACCGACAATTTAATGTTAACTCGAATTCTTAGAAGGTAGAAATTTGATTAGCAATGCGAATTCCGATAAGAAACAAAAACAATACATCATACTGTGTGTATTATTAGACCTTACTTGCACATTTTATTTCTTGTTCTACATGTGCCTTTGTACTCTCAATATAATAAAATAATACAAATAATGTTTTGTTGTACCTAGTTTCTATATTTCGAAGTTTCCCTAACGTTTCTCTCTTCTTATATATTAGTATTACAGACTGTCAATAATATTTTATACTATACTGCAGTTACAGACTCTATGCAGTAATAAAAGAAAGCAATCAGCATGTGGATTTTGTATTTTTATATTTGTTTCTGCAACTATGCTTGTATTAAGTTCAAAAATATAGCTCCACCCGCAATGAGAAAAGGGTCACAAACGCACATACTTCACATAATCTAAGAGCTCTAAATTACAAGAAGTTCGGTTATTTAGTAAACTTAGAAAATTTTTAATTTGTTAACCATCACCATAAAAATGTAGACAGTCAGCGTGTTTATAATTGGAAAATAAATTTAGGCGAACCATTGTAATTTCTAAATAAAACTAAATTACCCAATAATATTACTTATTAACGCCCCCCGTACAACATTTTTTTTAAAGAAAGGTTAAGCATAAAAAATACTGCAAAATTAAATTATTAGATATTAATTGAATTTGTTTATTTCCGCTAGTCAGAATTTTATGTTATTCTACAAAAATTACGGTTTTTCAAAAAGAAAGTAAACTTGCAATCGTTTTGGAGAACTAATTTTGGAAACACATTTTGCGTTAAACCGTATTAACTCCTTAGCCTAATGACGAAACAATAAAAAGAAATTAAGCTTGGAATATCTAATATAAATATTTAATTTAAAAAACTAATATTATTCCTTTGCTCAATTTAATAGAAATACATATTTGTTTTAAACATATGCAGAGTTATTATTAGTGACAGTCCTGAATCTTTTGTGAACTTTTTGTCTACTTGGACGTTAGTAATGAATTTTAATTTTGTCTGCAAAAGTAGCATCCGGACGGAAGCACAATTAAGTTAGCTGTTTGCTAGTAAAAACTGACGGCGTTTTATTGTATGTAATACGTCGTTGATGTGATTAATTGATTAGGTTGGCACATAATTACACGGTAAGTAGAGCGTTTTTTGCAAAAGTTTTGTATACTATATCAAGATTAGGGAGTCATATGTAAATAAAATCAGTAATTAAAAAGAATGTGTCTTCGAAAAAGTTATTTATTACCTTGTTTAACTCGAAAATTGAATATTTAACCTGGTAGATAGCACCTGTAAATATAGTTTTTTGTTTTCTATTTAGGTATAAATAGGTATAAAATGGTTTATAATAAAGAATGCGTGTGAATTATTCATTATCAGCGCATTATCTATGCTGTCTTAACTAAGGAAGCTATAAATAATGCTAATAAGTATAAGCAACGATATTTTAATATAATGCACTTAGAACGCGTAAAAAGCGTTTTCTTGATAAATATTACACAATGCCATTTCCTACCCGATAAAGGGGGAAAAAATCATAACCGAAAAAAAATGATTTCGGTGGGACTCCGTGAGTTGCAGTGTTATTATAGGTTACGGGAATTGGAAGCCTCAGCCGTATAATCCGGCGATAAATCATGCTCCGTCACTGCTGCTACCGTTTGATCTGCAGTTTCAATCGCTATTCACGAGATTTCCATAACTACATTCAATTGCGATACTCGCTCAAGAAATATTTTATAACGTAATAATTCACATGTGAAATAATTAACATCGAAAAAGAAAGTATAAAACGTTTCTTGAAATATGCAGGTATCACGATTTTCATCAGACATATAAATTCGATAAAATTAATGGCCCTTCTACGTGTAACTGCACAACTTAATTTCAATAATAATCTCTTCAATGGTTTAAAGAAAGCTGGTTAAGAAAAAAGTTTTCCTGGTTCTTGCTCAACGCTTAAAATCAATTTGTCTTAAATAAATATTTTGTTGGGCATTCTTTTGGTTTTTAATATTATTTAACTGCTTTTTTTAAAATATTTATTGACATGTTTTTTTTTGTTTCTTTTGTAAATATTGAAATTATAAAGAGATATAAAATAAATTCAAAATAAAAACATCCAAGTATTCAATACAGTCGAACTCGGTTATATCGTACCCTCACGTGATCACATGATTCGTACGTTAAAACTTACTTACTTAGATAAGTGCGTTTTTGAAACCATCACAAATTTGATTAAAAAAATTAGTAATTTTATATTATTTGGCTTTAAGTTTTTCATTTACAACTACTTTCTAATACGGCATACAAAATTTGATCTGTTACATTTTTATATTGTACCAGAGGAGTAAGCAATATTTTAGCTGCTTTTATAACATCTTAATAACTTATTAGATTTTGAATAAACTTGTGAATTATATTTTAAAGTCAAGGCGCAACGACCTGATTCACACCATCCTATATTATTTGGATAATGTTTGCGTAATACATTTCTTAAAATTGTATAAACGGATGTACCTAAATAATAAAAAGCCCGTTATAACAGAACTAATAAGAATTATTTCGTATACAAATACGAGACCGTAAAAAATGTAGGTACGTAATAATCAATATTGTACAGTATTGTACAGGGTATATAATAACCGAGTTAGACTGTAGATGGATATATGTAGTTAAAATTATCTTCAAGTAACCAGTAATGTTTGCCACTTGCCCAAATATATCTCACATTTTTACATTTTTTGTTGAAAATTTAAATTTACCCAGTCATTTTAGATATAAAATTAATGTTTTAAAAATATTGATCAAAATCTGAAAACTAGTAGAGCCTTATTTATCTGGATTGTATAAGTTATTATCCCATTTTCGTTCAAAAAAAAATCTATTACCAAAGTGGTTATAATGTAAGGAAAACACACAAATTATTCTAGGTTGCAATTTCTATACAAAAATCATGGAATACTAATAAACAATGTTTCTTGGATTAAACAACGATTTTTCTTTTTGATTTTTTCATTCGTTTTTTTTTGTGCGGTATATAACACTATTAAATTTAAGTAATCGAGTTCTTTCTATACCTACCACTGGAAAAAAAAATTTTTCTTCCTAGTTAATTTCTAGTTTCACACACAATTTATTTTCGACAGCAATTAATATCATTAAGCCTTAGTATGTGTATATCATTTAAAAATCCATCCATTCGATTTAATTATCAAAAACTACTTATACAGATTCAACACATTAAAAACTTCTCAAACAAGGTTTCTTGTTCCTCAAATGCTATTTTCAACGTGCTATCCATGCATGTTGTAACACATTAAACCACCCGCAATTCCAGTAATGAATAACACTAAATTGAATTTATATCCGCAAAATAACCATTTTCTAAACAATCCATCACTTAGAAAATGTTTAGTTCCCCCAATAAAAAGCAGCCCATGCGAAACATTCTATATAAGTATGTGTGTGTGTGCCCTAGTGATTTATAACGATTTAATATTTATTTTGATGGGTGAAATTTGGCGTTACTAACACTCACTGGAGGGTGCGGCCAGCTGGCTGAGTTATATTTAATACCGAAATAATAAAAAAAAATCTCGGTCTTACGGATCCGTTTAAAGGGATCAAAATTGTTTGACGAAAAGATCAATTCGATGGTACTATCCAAGGTTGGGGGGGCTTTGTCATTTGAATTGGATTTTTACTGCTTTGCGTTACCGTCTATTTAAAGCGCTCACCATAAGGACACCTTTTTCGATTATTTATTTAGGTAAAAGTAAATCTTGCCAAATTGTATTCTAAGTGTGAATATTTTCTTGCGACATTAAGGATGACAAAAAGGATTTTAAAAAGTGAAATTCTGTTGACATTTGAATTTGTTTATTGTCGTACGATTAGGCTTAAAACCGCCGTTTATAACCTGTTTCATAACACCCGAGAGCGTCGATTAAACAATATAACGACTTTTTTAACGGGCCTAATAGGTTATGATTAGTTATAAAGTGTAAAAGTTATGGATTTCAAAAGCAGGTGTTTTCTTTATTGGAAACTGTAAGCAAGGTGTGCTTCTTTTATGGCTGTTTATTATTAAATATTACAAAAATGTTCGTGTGCATTTGCTTGTATACAGGCTGGACCATCGTATGGCATTTTGGAGATTTAACCTATTTCTTGTTTGTTAAAAAAATTCAAACTTGCAGGTAACAATCTTCAATTAAAGCACTACACCATGGTAATTTTATTTTTTTGAATTAAGTTTCTAAACAGCGTCGGGACGCTATAAAGTGAAAAAAATAGAAATCCAATTTTTTTTTTTTTAATAATTACATTGAAAATATTATGGAGAATGTATTCCCGAAATTTGCAATTTGATAGGAACCTTTGATTTTAAATTAATTGAGATTTTGTGATTTTTGTCGGGAAATTATAAGTGATTTATTGCTGTAACTTCTGTCCGCAAGAAATGTGCGTTCACAATGCCCGCTGTAAACCAACCATAAATCAAAGAAGGTATTTCTGACGAGCCGAGGCTGGTGTTTACTTCAGGACCGGACTTAAATTTTTTTCGTTAATCAGATTTAGATAAAAGAAACAAATAGTTGAATTTTAATTTATTTTATTTTACATTAGATATTCAAAATGATGACCTTCCTGTTCGATGCAAAGTCGCAAGCGTCTCTGAAAATTTGCGTGAACGGTAGCCGCAACATTCACATCATTAAATTCGCGGAAAGCGGCAATTAGTCTTTCCCTCATGTTATCTCTTGTTGTCGGTCTCTCCCGGAAAACACGTTCTTTGATGGCACCCCATAAGAAAAAATCTGGTGGTGTAAGATCAGGTGATCTCGCTGGCCAAGGTATGGGTCCGCCCCTACCAATCCAATTTTCTCCAAACTGGAGCGTTAATTCTTCCCGGGCTCTTCGACTAAAATGTGGAGGTGCTCCATCTTGTTGGAACCACAACCGAAACCTTTGATTTACTGGGACAATTGCGTCTAACAAATCATTTAGCTCGTCTTGCAAAAAGGTGGTGTATCTCTCACCATTCAATGGACCTTCAAAAAAAAACGGCCCCACAATTCTATTGTTCACAACACCTCCCCAGACATTAAGGGACCAGCGATTTTGGATGTCTTGTTCTCTCATCCAGTGCGAATTTTGTACTGCCCAATAGTGTAAATTGTGTTTATTTACCGCACCATTACCTTTCACACAACATTCGTCGGTAAACACAACTCTTTCAAAAAAAATGTTCATCATTCCGGATTTTTTCCTCTGCCCATTCGCAAAAAGCCACTCGATTTGCAAAATCTTCACCATGCAACTCTTGGTGAAGTTCCAGGTGGTACGGGTGATATGCGTGTTTTTTAAAAATTCGAAGCACACTACTTTTGCTGATCCCAGTTTGAGAGCTAATCTCTCTGCTAGCAATGTGGGGATTATTTTCAACTAAATTTAACACCCTGGCTTGGTTGACATCGTGAGTAACAATTGGATTGATAAACGACCTGGTATTTTGTTGAAAAGTTCCTCTTTCACGTAAAGAAGACACTAACGATTTAAAAATTTGATGATTTGGAGCGCGATTTTGCGGAAACCTCGCGGCGTAAGTGTCGGCGGCCAGAGTAGCGTCTCTGCCACATTCGCCAAAAATTAATAACATTTCAGTCTTTTCTTCAAATGAATATTGAAAAGGCATAATTACTGTTCAGAATAGCTTTCAGGTAAACTTAACAAAAACTACACAACTCAAAAGCACGATCAGACTGTTGGAAGTTCAAGACTAAATTAAACATTTGGTTACAATCAGGTGAATTCTTAAAAGAACAGCAGGCAAGCAAATTTTCAAGTAAATCCTATTTCCTAGCACTTAAGAGGGATACCTACCCCCCGGCCGCCGCTTCCATTCCGGCCCCCGAAATGTGCACGACACCTGACACAAATTTCCCTATTTTTCCATAGATTAAAGCTGCTTTATCCAGTGTCTTTGGTGAAATAATATTTGTCATAAACAAAATAATATTGACATTTGTCTGATTCTTTTAGGACGCCTATGCTATGAAGCAAAAATCAAGTTGCTAAAAAAAATCGTTTACATTTCGGTGGCCGGAATAGTACACAGTTCGAGTTTTCCTTAAAATTAAACGTAAATATTAACCAATTTTCAATTTTGTATGCCTAAATTAAAGAGAATTTCAATATTTTTTTAAATAATTATTAGCAGCAGAAGTAGGTCAATATTAGGCATTTTGACTTAGCAGTGACTGAGTAACCAAAGCTGTTTTAACAATGAGTCACTTTCAAAAATTAAAAATAGCGAGTTTTACATTCCATAGAAGATTTAAGTACGGGCCTGGATTTTACTACTCACAGCTCGTGTCGATTGTACCTCAGAACCACTTTTACTGAGGACAGTTGTAAATCAGTCTCACACCAGTTAACGAGGGTTGTCATTTAAGAATTCGGTCATAAATAAGAGTGTTTTGCTTTACATTATTTAATATTTCGATTTATTCAATCACTATAACTATCTAAATTCCGCTTTGCATATCATCATAATGTACGCATTACGTAGATGCAGTGAAAGAAAATACAAACTGATAGCTTTAGTAATTTGATAATAAATCACTATCAAAGTCAACTTTCACATCAATTTTGCTTTCTAAAAAATAATTATGCCATGTTGTAGTATCAAAATTGAAGATCATTTCCTCCAATTTTCATCTTTTTTTGACCATTATAAATAGGTTAAATTTTAAAAATGCCATACGATGGTCCACCCTGTATAACTGGTTTGTTTTCGTTGCATTTAGGAGAAAGCTGCATTACAAAAACGTACATTTTTCCCTCATAAATGTGCAAGTTTGTTCAATAATGTTCAATGCTACTCCCTACTACTCTATCAAAAAGAAAAATAGTTTCGAGTGATCGTGTCAATAAATAAATTTTTATTTCATGGGTTTCTTGAATACTCGTTTAAATCACCAAACAATCGTGCAAGAACTATAATAAAAAGTTAATGCTGAACTGTACATCCTTTATTACATCCCGCGTTAAGTTTATTTTAAACAGAGTAATACAAACTGTTGGCCCTAATGAGCTCTGAAAAATATTTTGAATTTAGATAATAATTCTTCGAAATCGATCGAGACTAACTGTACAAAAGTTTATTTATAGTTTGGTTACTCTATTTTACATTATTCTGTACATGTTTCCATTTCGTTAAATATGAGTAAATTACCTGACCTGCTGGACCAGAAGTTATTCAATGCGCTTTAAAAAATATTTTGAATTTAGAGAATAATTCTTCGAGATCAATGAAGCCTTTCGGTACAAAATTTTATTTACAGTTTAATGAAGCTCGTTTCGTATTATTTTGTAAATATGTTCCCATTTCGTTAAGTTTTTAAGTGAGTAAATTATAGCCTGCTGTGACATGTCTGGGTAAACCATTTAATAAATTAAATTACATGCTTTAGTTGAACCAATTTCATTGGAAACAGTTCCGATGACTGAGGGTTATTTATGGTCACAAACTGAAGTATTTAGTAACAAATAATTACAACTCGGCGTATTTTTAAATAATTTATAGACATCATAAACCCAGTTCAAATTTGAAATGCCCATTATAATAAATTTTCGGCTACTTTCATATTATAAAATTGAAATTTTAAGTTTCATTATTGCTTTGGCACCACTTCATAAGAACTTTTCATTTTTTAATGTTAACGAACTGTGTTTTACTTATGTGTATGTTTCATTCTGAATTTAACCCTAGAATCGTATCGTACCGCGATGTTCTGCTCATTTTGCATTTATTTATTTATATTATGCATCCGAAACAGTGACAGCAAAATTTCCAAACGCAACCTGCCAGAGTTGACGCAAAATAAATTTTATTCGAGGCTAGCGTCCTGTTTGATAGGCACTGGTTTATAGCACGTTATCAACTACTTATCGGTAACTCGATACGATTCAAAATATATCAACAAAAGTCGCCGCTTATGCAAGCAATGCGTAAACTTTACACATCGATACAATTCCAGTGTTAGACACTTTAAAAAAAGCAGTTAACCTAATATTCCTCTATTAATTTCGTTTCTTCAAGTATTAATTTTTTTATACACTTAGAATGAATAGCGTTAAAATATTTTAATAATTGAAAAAGAAGAAAGCCATTAAAGCCATTGGGTTAGTTGCATATTCTGTAAAATGTATAATACCATGGGGCATTATGGGTGGCAAACAACCATAGATAGTCGAAGCAGGGTTTGTTTTAATAAAATAAAGGTTAAAGGTTACAATGTAATTTTTGTGAGTTACTTCTAACCGAAAGTAAAGCTTTCCTGAATTTAAATTATGTAAATATCGACATTTCGAATATCGAAAATTGTTTGGTTTTGTTGAAGATAATGTTCACTTACAATTTAAATAATGGGGCAAAAATCTGCAACGTTACAAACGCACAAGACTTGGGAACGACTTGTACGATTTTTTTAGTCGTGTAAAATTACTTTATATTTGTTTCCATGGTTGGTTATAAAATTGGCTTTAATGAAAACAATTTTCAATTATCTGGTATTATTAAATTTAAAAGGCCCAATTTACACAAAGAAAAGTTTTCATTAAACAAAAGTGTTCTTTGAAAAAAATATTCCTATAAAATATAACAATGAAGTTATATGGCATTATAAAATGATTATAGAGATAAAAATGGACGAAAAGGCTATAACTTTTTATAAAACATTTTTATCATTTAATAAGTCCGTCGTTAGGATTTGTAAAAATATAAAAAATGTACAATAATAAATGATATTGCAGTTACAAATCGAATGAACTGTTAGCCCGAGTTCAACGGCTCTTCAAACACAAAATTCCACTTAAAATAAAAATACTTCAAATATTTCCATCGGTTATTAGCAGATTCTCGACCGGCCGTATGTTACAGGGACAATCACGCTCTACGGCTTGATTTATATTTATGCGTAGGTCTTTCCTAACACAACTACTAAATTACAACAAACCGCAACAAAGTTTATCCTGACCAAGAATCAATTATGTGTAAGTCTTATTTCAAGGCAAGACGTTCGAGCCACTTTTTAATGCGTCCTTGAATGAGCGCAAACACAAATTCGTGCAAAACAAAAAGCTGAGAATGTCACCTGCAGATTCAAAACGCAATTAGATATCAATACTGCGTATCTGAAGTGTAAAGTGACGATTCAGACGAGGCGAGACATAAACACAGACTTACACTTATCAGAACGATATTTTATAATCTTATAAAATTATTTCCTTGGAAAATGTTAAGTAGGGTGAATGCATCTGTTGTCAGATATTTAATTAAATTTTGAGATTAGAGTAATCATATCTGCATTAGAAATTGTGTATTCTATAGTTTAAAATTTAAAACATATTTATTTGCCAGTAAATACACGGTTTACCGGTTGTCGGCTTGTGCGGTATTTTGATAGTCCGTATTTCTTATCAAACAATATGCACAAACAAAAAAATATTATAACACGTTGTTCGTCTTGGTTACATACAAAATGCTATTAATATAATCACACACTCTTAGAAAAGGATTTGAGCAGGTAGCGGCCGGACAACCGGTACGTTCACCCTATAACATGAATAAATAAAATAAAATAAATTTTATGGTTAACTTTAAATGAATAATTTAGGGGTTGTTATAATATTTGTTTCGGTCTGATTACAAGCCGTCGAGTGTAGCTGTAAGTATTTAATCAGAAATTAAGATCGCAACATTTTTAAGTGCCTACTCATGTTGGGAAAACAGAATCGGCGAAAAAAGAATAACTCTGTGTTGTATCACACGCAAAATGCTAATTACAATGAGTGTGTGTGCAAATTATGGTAATAACACAAACAAGTACACATCGTAAGTTTACAACAATTTACTATGTATAATTTAGTTTCACACACACATACAAACGGACGCTCATAAATATAATAGAAAAGTATAAAACAGGCACGTCATGGGACATTATTAACATAAAATTTTAATGAATACCTATTGTACAAATACAGAAAATAAAAAAAGTTGAACTCTCCTTAAATGCGCATAATTAATTTAACATTATCGCTGCTTCGCTTCCACACAACACATGTGTTCTCGGTCGTTTCTTGAATCCCCAATTGCGGACGTGTCTGCACGACATTCACAATTAATATAATTCAGGCCATTGTAAAACATGCAACAACTTAAAACCACACTTTTTTTCAAACGCAGTAAAATTAATTTCCACGTCTTCTGACCAAGGACGCGAGTCAATGATTTTCTCAACTAATCGATCATTAAATGGGAGCAATTAATGAGGCGAAATTTAGTCGAAAAGAAATAATTTTTCCGGTTAATCGATCATACCTTCAATGGGTGACATTTTAAGTGACAGTTTTTATAATTGTGTCGACTCTTTTTGGTCTGATGCTATTATTAACGACAAAAATAGAGTCATTGAAAAATGTTACGGAAAGATACCACCAGAGATAAAATTAGTATGAGTTTATACTTTACTTAATGGTTTTCAATGATTTTCGTTTACGAATTAGAAATATAGTGCTTCTTTTGTGAAATTACATAATAAGAAATGCGGTTTATAAGAAAATGAAATCTCAGTACTTGGCTGAAATTCATATACCTAGTATTAAAGAAAGTACTAATGAGAAAAATATTATAGAAAATCCTAATTTAAAGTAGGTAGTATCTACCTTACAATAGATTAAAGACATGTCCTCAAGTTTTATTTCGCTTTATTCTGAAGTGAATTGAAATATGAAAAGAATTGAAGGGTACAGGGAAAGAAAGAGGTACATATGTCCATATTTCTAAATTGTTCAGGAGAGCGCTAAAAGCGCTTGAACTTTCATGCTTGCTGCGTAATGTAAATATAAAAAACTATATCTCCTGACTCTAACTGCTTTTTTTAATTTAAGCTTGGGACATGGGATAGTACTCAGTTTTTACTACAAAATGGCATATTTATCTCTTTTTTGATCTGGAGTGGACATATCTTCTTTCCCTGTACCCTTCAATTAAAAAGCTAATTTTGTATACCGGGACTTTTTTACTTCAAAACTGTGCATGGACAGTTCTACTTTTTTTTGCTGAAAACTGATCTTACAAGAAATATTTATCTTAACAAATCGCCTTTTTACACAGTATATATTCATAAATAAACTATTTTCTATAAATCGAGGAAACAAAGTGAGCTGTCGTCCACGGGTCTGTCTGGTACAAAATTCAACTGTGTTACCACAATTTATAGAAAAATATTATTTTACTTCTCACAAATTGTCTACCTTATTATGGCAAAACTTAACAAGACGCATGCATTATGCAAAAAAGGCGATTTGTTTAAGATGATAAATGCAGTATACTAGCGTTAGTGCGACCACAAAAACTTTTAGCCCGTGTTTCTCTCGTAAACGTTATTGTTAATGTCTAAGCAAATTTCACAGGTAAATTACAGTACTGCTCGCATTATAGAAAGGTGTCGTTCGTTCGCTCTACTGAATAGTCAATATATACAATTTGATGTTAGCATTAATGCATAGTTCGAATTAGTGGTGTTCGCACAACACAAGTCTCTGTATTCGTACTTCTATTATAAATTATTGTTGGGATTCTTTTCTCATAAATTATTATTGGGCGCAGTTTATCTGTAAAAAAAAAAGGTAGAATGGTGTAGCCGTTTTACCCATTTCATGCAAAAATGATTTAAAAAAAATATGCATTGTAAAATTTAAGGCAGTTTTTCTTAACGAATTGTGTTTCACTTTCATGCAAAATTTTGAGAAAACCAGATTGTAACATACCATACCAACCCTTCATCCAAGCGTTGAAAATCAAGTTATATCCCACCCAAAATACAAATTACTGCAGCGTTTAACTTCAACGCGTAAAAAATTAAATACTAAATGGTTTTATCTACTGCTTGGATTGTTGTTTTGAGAAATCATCTTAACGTTTTTAATCAAATTTCTTTGATTACTAAAATATCAGTAGGTTAGAATAAATTGTGTTTTGGTTTGCATATTGTCGCTTTTTCAATAACCCTAATGTGATTACCGCTGTATAGGTATCGGCTAAGTACAGTGGTACCTCGGATAACAAACGTAATTCGTTCTTTGACTTCGTTTGTTAACCGAATGTTCGTAAATTGAAACAATTTTTTCCATTAATTAATCCGTTCGCTCTGCCAGAAACATATTGTTCAACTTTTCATGAATTTATGTGTGGCAAAAATATGAAATAAAATAGGCTCATCAAGATTTAAAGATTCTAAAAATTCAGTATTTCACCGATTTTTGATTTTATGGAGACTTAATGCATGTATCCGATTAAAAATCTAAAAACTGTATCGCCACTAATAAAATATAATGATATGCAATAAAATCTAAAGTAAATAATATTAGCTTTTAAGACTGCATCTCAGCAAGGACAATGGCAAAATATTTTTAGAAGCATTATCTTTTTAATTTATAATTTTTGAGATCCTGGCCCTTTTAAAACAATTACATTCGACTACAACGGAGAAGTTTCAACCCAACATTTACAATACTATTTATAGTCTAATTACACCCATTATACGTTCGTTATCTGAGGTACCACTGTATATACTTTATAAAAATTCCCTATTTACATATTAAAAATATTTAAAGAAATCATTAACAAGTTAGCTTGTTTGGGTGTTGAAAAACAACTTTAATACCATGGTACTGTTCAAATAGAATCGATTCAATACTTATGACTCAAGAAAAACTCGATTCAAGGTAATTTTGCAATTTCAAAATAAATTACTGTATAATGATTTTAATTCTGTGGGCCGCTTCTGGCAGTTAATTCAATTGGTTCAATCCCACCCAACACCTTTCATACTTTTGTGGATGCAATTGACGTGCAATTCATAACAGATCTACTTCCCATGATGCCTTCAATAAACACATTATCATATTCTAGTTATGTAAATAACAGATTTTTTTCTGATTATTAAAATTAAATTAGTGCCAGCTGAAGCAAATTTCGGAAGATTTATACCCATACAGCTTATTACATTTACGACCTTCATAAAATTATATAATTCAAGCACAACTATAAAAAATTAAGTTGTATAACGTTAATTAGCAGATGACGGAAAAGTAAGCTAAATTAAATTACACAAAAGTATTCAAATCCAATTTTTACTATTAAGGGCAACCATATGGCAAATGGTGAATGTAGGCTAATTCCCATCGGCTGTGCGTTGAATTCGCTCTTGCTTTTTAGCGGCTCGCAATTTTTATTGCCCACGCGTTGTTTCAAAAATTAGTATTGCGTAAGTTTACCAAAACAATCGATAAAAACACGTCCGGCACAAACAATAGTTTTAATTTAAGCTCATCAAAATTTAATTGCCTTTTTAATATCATTTCGACAATAAATTTCAATATCGACTGAAAATTCGAACTAACGCGTCAGAGTTCACAAACATAATACAAGTTATCATCCGAAGTTTGATTGATTACATACGTTTATTTCTAATGCAACACGCGTTGTACAAATAATAAAATAATGATTGGATTACGAGACGTACGCTGTTTATCGCACCGATGCAAATTTTGAAATTAAATCGCCTTTATCTTTTATCGAAAGGAAATGCGTGCCTTTTTTAAAAAGGCAATAAATAAGACGTACCTGCAGCTGCAAGCTTTAATTATGCGCTGTGTTCGGCGGTTTGTCGAAAAACTGAGCTTCGAATGAGGGAATTAACTTTGTCTTTGCTTGCATTTAAACTTCAAACAACCAAACTGAATTAGTCTTTGCATAATTTTGACTTTTAAATACACCAAATGAGAATTGAAAATGAGTTTGTTCGATTTTTAAATTAATTTAATTCTAAGTGGGAAAATTACGTTTATGGCAGTTTACATTTGAATATAAATATTGTCGTTCTAATTTCTGAATTGAAAATTGATTGTTAACTTTTAGACTGAGAAACGAAAAGTAAATTTGATATGGAATTTTGTTGGGTAAAAATGGTGTTTTGAAAATTCGAATGCGGGACTGAAATTTTGAGTCGGGGGTGAGCCGCGTTGAACCGCGCAGGGCCGGTTAAGGTACCTGAGTATTCGGCGATGCTCGGAAGCCAAACTGGGACATGGTGTGCCCCAGTTGCTGCTGCACTCACTGAGTCGTCGCCAGGGGAAGCATGGCTTCCAGCACGCACTATCACTACACTCGCTTCATAACTCCGGGGCACGTGATCCGTCCGCGATACAATTCCCAATCGAAAAATTACGGTAGCCTAATCTTGAAGTAACAAGCGCACCAGGTGATAATTGCGGTCGGCCCGAACGTTTCTTTCTGCCGAGTACGATTTTTGCAAGGTCTGCCCAGTGGGTGGAGCGGAGTGGGGTCGAGCACGGGAGCGGGAGGGGGGTGAGTCTCTGATGCGGTCAGAGAGTCTCCAACAAACCCTGTTTTTGCCACCGACAGAACGCGACTACTGATGTCACGGAATTCTTTTAACGGCGACAAATTGTCGCGATCACACAACACAAGCGCAGTAGTCGCGGCGATCCGTAAAAAATCGTCGCGAGTGGCGGGGCGGCTTCTCTCCGGGGACGGTGCCGCTCTTTCTGAGATACATTTTTGTGGCCTCCCCTCGGCGGACCGATTGATCCACCACCACTAAAAATTGCGCCCTACTTCTTTTTCTGGTCCCCTCCTGCTCGGCACTTTTTCCCCTCTTCGGTCGGAGCCGCCGGCGGATTGAAGAGCATGCTGCCGGCACCGCCTCGTAACGCCTTTCCGTCTCGCCCAATCCCGGCCTCGTGATGGATCGACCGCGTGCAGACATCATCCCCGTGTCTAACCGCTGTTCGCACCTACAGACACACGCCGGACATTGACTGTTGTACATACACACATCCGATTCATTCCAACTAAAAAAATTTTTTAATCGCACGTGCAATTGCACCCCCAACTTACCGAACCCTTGAGTGGGGGTTTTTATTACGACGCGATTAAAACTGACTCCTCGGTGTATCTTGTGAACGTGTTCTTCATTGCTCGGAATGTTCAATTTGAAGATTGATTAACTACCTAACACGATCGATAATTGGGGCTTTTTTTATTAACCAACACATTTGACGTTTGATTATCTTTAAAATTATGCAGCGTTTTAAAATGGTAAATTTAACGGTTAATGGATGAAAATAGGTGATATGGTAGAGGTTATTGCTACAATATGCTCGTGATTTAACATTAATTATTACACCAAATTAACATACAAGTGTTTGCTATACATATAAATCATGTACTTGCATTTAAATGTGGAAGTACAGCTATGGAAGTTTATTGCCCTCGTGTAAACAATTTTAAAAGAATTATTTATTATGCTTATTGGTTATGTTTATGTTTACGGTATGTCAAATTTATAATTTTAATTTTTAATTTGCATAAAACTGAAAAATAGTCATGTTCGAGAAAATTAAAAAAGATGTGACAAGCGGTGTTAATCAAAGTTAAGATTGTTATGTTAATTTCATCATACAAAATTTATTTTGCTCTTTCATATCTAATTGTGAATCATTAAAACTTTATTTTCATCAAAAAAGCGATAAAATTGACAATTATTTTTTTTTTAACATTTTATTTAGTAACTTTTTGCAACGGGTAGCTATTTATCTTATATTATTTCAATGCGCATGTTTCAAACTTGTTTGATAGTTCTATTTGTTATAAGTGATTCACGAATTGTACTTTAAAGTTTTTTTAATTTGACTTTTTTAATTTACTTACCCGTTGAATAAAATCTCGAATTCTTGAGATACAGATCATACTTTTTTATGGCCCTTAACCGTATCATCAAATCTGACGCGATTGTTCAAAACCCGTCACGCATCAGAATGTAGGGTTCTATAGACTGTACAAACAATATCCATTTAACCTATTTTATAGGACTTCCTTTAACTATTCAAAAGAAATAAAGTGAATTTTGGTATGGGGCCGTTCAAGTATTACGTAAGCAGAATTTTAGCTATTTGTAACCCCCTTCCCCTTATCAGCAAAAATAAACAAATCTCTAACCCCCCCTCATACGCTTACGTAAGCATTGATATAATTTCGTATAGTTATTTTTTCAAATACCTATATACAGAACAAAAAAGTGTTCACATTAACAGAAAAAGACTTGGAACGAAAAAAATATGTATTCTTAATTTTTGATGAATTACTGGTATTCTAAAAATGCAGGAAAAAAGCATTCCCGAAACGTTTGTCTGCAAAGAAAGTATAAACACAAATAACACAATATTTTAGTAGGTACACTCTAATCGTAGAAAAGCATTAATAAAAAGGACTGTTATGTTACTTTCGATTATGTGAACAATTTGATTTTATGAACAGCTCTGATTTTTATTAGTTCATATAACCGAGCAGCTACTGTATGTTCGAAATTATTTAACTGTTCTCACTCCAAGACACTTCGTTGCTGACGTAATTACCATTCGAACCCCCCCGGCCCCATTGTCACCAAAAATAAGCAAGTTCGTAACCCGCTCCCCCTTCTGATGCTTCAAATTTCTTTATAACGAACTTCTATTTAACGAATTTCTCTATGCAGTGAGCGCCAGCCAAATGGAATAAATTAATTATCTCAATTATTGTGCATATTGAAAAAAAATCACGAAACACGTCATTTTTAGTCTATCCCATGATAACCTGTAAAGTGAAAATTTCATCCCTAACCTCAACCACCTTCGAGTGACATTTGCAACCATCAAATTTTTAAATGGGAAGGGGGGCTTGTGATACCTAATTTGAAAGGTCTCTTCATGCTCTATTCAAAAATGCTATGGTTTAAAAATTTATTGCAAAAATGAAGAGTAAAAAAAAAAAAATCTGTTTAACGAAATTCGCTACAACACATTAAAAAATCAAAAATTAATAGCGTTTCGTTCTTAGTAATGTAATACAATAAAAAATATATCACTCAGCCCTTTAAACTAAACTAACACTGTTAACTAACGAAAAATGTTGATAAGTTTTTATGTCACTTTCTGAACATTTCAATTGTTTTTGCTTGCCTTTTCAGTATCAAGAACCAAACGCTATTAGTTTTTGATTTTTTTAGTGTGTCACAGATCGATTTTTTTTACTCTTCATTTGTGCAATAAATTTTTAAACCATAGTATTTTTTAATAGAGCATGAAGAAACCTTTCAAATGAGGTATCACAAGTCCCCCCTTCGCATTTAAAAATTTGGGGGTTGAAACTGTCACTCGAAGAGGGTTGAGGATAAGGATGAAATTTTCACTTTACAGGATATCATGTGATAGACTAAAAATGACGTGTTTCGGGATTTCTTTTCAATATGCACAATAATTGAGATAATGAATTTATTCCAGTTGGCTGGTGCTCCCTCTATAGCAAATTTTTTTGGGAAACCTTCACCCTGGAGACGTTTTAAATGCATTTCATACCCTTTATAACGAAGTAAAAATTTCCGTATAACAAATTTTTTTCCCCCAAATTTGTAAATTTTCAAGATTTAAAACGATTTCTTTTTGTTGTTTCACTGTAAATTCGGAAAAACACGGTTGTAGTAATATAATATTCCTAGATGCATCCAGGGTTCAACATTATATGAGGGATTAGCCGACGAAGAAATTGGCACTAACTTAAGCGCGCAAAAATTTTACAATATTAAATGCAACCGACAAAGTTTTACTGCATCAAAAAAAATATGTTTTATTACCATACTTTTTCCTTGTCTTTTAAAAATTGTTTTATAACAGTGGGGTGGTCTTATTTATTCAATTAATTAAATGGCTACGTAACTGTATAATAATCCTTTTGCGACCTTGCGGTGTAATGTGTCCCCACGTAAATTTTGAAAGTACAGTAGAATCCGGTTATAACGGCTCCGATTATAGCGAACCACCGGTTATAACGAACTTTATTCCAAGTCCCAACATTTTCCCTATGTAACAATGTAAAAAGCAATCGGTTATAACGAACTCGGATATAACGAACTATCGGCTATAGTGAACCTGAAAAGCCGATATTAATAAAATTTTAATCGGCTATAACGAACTTTGCATTGTATATAACACGTAATAACCTTTGAATCTGATGACTTGTCATTAAATGAGTGGTTACAAAAAGAGAAACAAAGGAAACGTGAATTTCAACAATTGGAAAATTCAAATTTTTTCGAAAACTTACAACTAGAATATTTGGGTATTTATGGTAGACAAAAATGACCACGAAGAAGCCAATAAGGATGAGCCGGAACCACCAGCATTACAGATTTTATGTACACAGGAAGCTGTCAGAAGTATTAACAACATTCGTAATTTTTTACAGAATTATGATGCGCCGATTATTGAAAATGTGTGGACAATTTATAATTTTAAAATGCGACAGTTCAATCGAAAATAACCATTTTTTTCAAATAAAATTACTTATTGCATTTTGCTTTGTTTCACTTAAGTTTAGTCCTTATATTTATAATGGTTTTATACATTTGCATATTTGTATTAGACAATAACGGTCTCATAAAACACCTTGTATTTATTCTTTCATTAACGCTTATAATGAACTTCGGATATAACAAACCGATTTTGACGGTCCCTTAAGGTTCGCTATAACCGGATTCTACTGTACGTTGTTTTATGTTAAATAGATACTTAATAATTTTAATGCCTAAAATTGTATTACTTCAAAAGTTCTTGTGGACCTGAAGGGGTTAAACTGAGTTTCTTTTCCAACATAAATTTCTATATAACGAAAATTTTCTATAACGAATTTTTGTAAGGTCGCCGTAACGCTTCGTTATATGAAAGTTCGACTGTATTTCAAAATTTTATAGGTTTGCGTTCATTAGTTATTACAACGATACATTACTTATTTAAATTAATGCAAAATAACAAACCAGTCGTGTAATATAATTTACAATGCAACGTGTAAATTGTCTCATGAAGGCTTATCCTAAAGGCTGCTGTACATTTTCACCTTTTATTTTACCGCTAATATCAATGAATAGTAATAAAACACTTTATGCCTATTTTATTGCGTTTTATCAGTTTTTTATTTCAATTATTTAAACATAAAATGTTACTTTATTTTCATATACAGAGAGTTTCAATAATGTAGGTATGTGACTATTATAAAATATGAATGAATGTACACTATACCTCGGTTTACGTTGTCTCGGTTTACGTTTACGTTTACGTTTTTTTTTTATTGTTAAATACTGCTTTCAACCTTATTGGATTTGTATTCTTTTTTATTTAAAACAACTACTTTATATGTCAATGTAAGAAAAGTAATTAACGCCGTTTTACGTTTGATTCTCTCAACGTTCTTTTTTTTACGTATTAAGAGAGTAAATCGGGGTAATATTGTATGTAAATTTCTGACAGTAATATATGAATTCAACCTGTGTTATAAAATATAGAAAATTGAATCGGATGTATTAAAATAAAGGCTCAATTTTTTGCAGAAATTGAAGAAAAAGGTTCTACCGAACATAATATACTTAGTACTCCTAAATGCTTTTGAATGATCTTTTCGACAGTTAAGGACCCGTTTTATAGCTTCAATTCCTTTCCTGTTACACATCAAGACAACGTGTTATAAGTTTTGTGAATGACAATATTAAGCACAAGACTGGCTTTGCAGACATTACGAATGCAATACAACTGCAGAAGAAAAGAAAAAAAAATACAATAACATAATCAAGCAATTATATTTATTCAATTTGTCAATACCGTCTATATACGTCTATAAACTGTTGGAAATGAATAGGTGGGTACCCTACCTACATCGTAATGAAACGAACTAAACAATTTGGGAAACATAAACGACGTATTTTGTGTTATTTCAAACTTGAATAGCGTTTTCACACCTTAGGGTTAATAAAATACTTAAATTTTTATTACGCCACTTCACGCTATATTAAAGAACAGTTAGTAATTCATTGAAATAAATATTGTACTGTAAATATTGGGGTGTCTATTGACAAACGTAAGTATAAAACAATGGTAGAATGTGTAAATTCTATTAATTAATGTAATACAATCAAACTCCCCTACAATGAACTTCCGTATAACGAATTTCTCTATACCGACTGATCCATCGTATAGCACTTTTGGGATAACCCTTTGTTCACTAGTGGAGAAATTCTGAAAATGAAGCAATATTCTTCAATTGCTAAACTACAAAATGACCAAATTATTTCTTTTTTAAATTAAACCACTCTGATTTTGATGACGATTTATTATCAAACTCTTAAAGCTATTGCTTTTTATTCCAACACGAATTTCTGTATTGTATGCTTTATAACTCATTTTAATCGATATTCCACGATATGGAAATTTCAACATTGGGCAAGGTTAAATTTTGGTAGCAAAGCGACCACCAGAAGTGAAACCGGGAGTTAAAGCTTGGCAAATGAAATGTAGGTCTGTTGTTCTTTGGAATTCATTCTTCAGTATAAGATAAGTATTGCTGATGATTGGTTTGCCAGTGAAGGTAATCTTATGTAGGTACACATAGGTGAGTAAATAGGTCTAATTACTTTAAAGATATTGCAGAATTTGAAGAGATTTGATTTTTTTCATTCAAGTGAGTTATTTATTTATTATCTAAATTGCAATAAGGAATGTCAAAAAATTGTAAGGTTAGGGGGCTGAAGTGCAAAGACACCTGCTGCAAGTTCCTGACAATGCATTGAAAATGTTCATTCTTTTGTAGATCTTATTCGGATAATGAACTTAATTTGTTCTTTGACTTCGTTCGTTAACCGAGATGTTCGTAAACCGAAACAATGTTTCCTATTGAAACTAATGCAAATCCAATTAATCCGTTCGCTCACCCAGAAACATATTATTTTTTGACTTTTTATGGATTTATGTGTGTCAAAAAAAATAAAAAATAAATAAGGTTTATAAAAATTTAAAGATTCTAAAAATTTAGTATCTCACCAATTTGTGATTTTATGGAGGCCTACGCATCCGGCCAAAACTCCAAAAACTGCATCGCCACTAATAAAATATAATATAATGAAAATAATAATAATAATATAATAATAATATAATGAAAAGTAAATAATATACTATTTATATTCCATTTGAACCCATTATATTTGTGGAACGAAATTAAAAAAAGTTTTGAGTTCATTTTCAAACTTTTAAATTTTTTAAAGGAATAATGAATAGTCAAAATTGGTTAGAAAATTGTGTTTGTAAACCGAATTGTTCGTTAATAGGGGCGTTCGTTATCCGAGGTACCACTGTACATCTTATAATTAAGAATTTAGTGTATTAATAAAACTTATTTTTCCGTCAAAGAACAATCAGTTTCATCATAAAAAGTATCTCTTGATCGAGCAAACCAATATGTCAAAAGTCTAAAAGAAAAAGGTGTTGGAAACTGTCAAAAAAAGGTACCACAAAACGGACATAATAATTATAAACCACACAATCGCAAACTTAATTAATTTATCTCATTCCCCATCGTATCCTACTGTTAAGCAAGACTAGTTAAATATGTAAATACTCGATTTTATTTGCGCATATGAATTACATCAAACTAACCACACACTCTTACAAAACGAGAATACATATAAACATCAATCAACAAGTTATCGTCGAGCACTGAAATTGTCAATATAATTCTTCTTCGCCGCTATTTCGATTCTATTAACCGATGAATACATTTCATAGGTATTATCATCATTACAGACGCACGGTCTCATAAACAATTTCATTCCGTCGTCCACAGTTCCGATAAAAACCGCGCGCTTGAAATAGTGCACCGAAGTAAAGTAACGACTTACAAGCAGCATAACTAAAAGACGGACCACAATTTAAAGTCAGTAGTTTTCCAAGAATCGGTTTAAGGATCAAGAGAATCTTAAAGTGGTAAACGGTTTACAAGGTTTTTTTGCTTTTAATTTGCCGCACCTAGAGAGTGGAGGTTATCTGGACCAATGGTGCTGCTGGATCTTCTCTAATGGAAGTCCTTCTCTTCATTAAGGATGCGGTTGTAGTGACCGCCTCTTTGTGATTACGCGTCAGGTGTGAGTGATTACCTGGACGAAGCGCCGGAAGTCCGCACGTACCGTCGTTGGTGTGGTATCTCTCATATATCCAGACAAAACTGGGTATTATATACCTGGATAATCCGGTTTCGTGTTTTTTAAATGTGGAGATGGCTGCCTACGTTTTAGGCTTAGATTAAATGGTTTTATCTTGTTTCGGGCAACTGAAACATTAGTCGGGTTAAAAGTAGCATAAATTTAACGCCGGCCGATATTACTAACAGAAATTTAATTAACTTTACTGCAGTATCAAAAATTTTAAGTTTGGGAGAGAGCGCATTTGCTATTAGTCAATAACTCAAGAATTATAATTTATTCAAAACAATAGTAAAAGTTATTGTAACCAAAAAGGTTGTGCCAAAGCCTTGGCGTTATTTGAGGAACCCAACCCACTCTTTCAAATTTATTTACTCTTTTTCATTATTAATTAAAATTTTAGTAATTTATGATTTACTAATTTGCTAGCTTGAAAAACCAATACATATCAATATCAATTTCTAGTGGTTACAGTTTTAAGTGAACTTTGATGAAACGTTAATATAATCAAAATCGACGGGCGGTGTCAATTTCTGCTGAATTCAGTTGGGTAGTGTTACTGCAATCCAATAAAAGTTTTAGTGTGGAAAATAAATAAAAAATACATCAACGTAGTAATGTAAATATAACTATGGTCTAAAATAATTATAAAACGTAATTAATTGATTAAGTATTCCGGAATTTAAAGATTATGGAATTTTGAAACCGTGGTAAGTTTAAGGTATTTTCATTTAATTTACCGTCATTATTGTGTACAAAAGTTAAACATTTTGTTTTTCTGCCTTTTTAAGTCATAGAGGGTAGTGCCATCACCCTATAAAAGACTAATATGACGCGGCAATCAACCTTTCGCAATATTTTCACTTTTTATTCTATCAATATACTTCAGTTCTTTACTTGATCTATAGAAAGTATTTGTTGCCTTTGTGCCAATTTCACAATAAAATTAAACTCAATTAGCCTATCAAAAATAATTTGATATTTACGGTCGTTCAAATTTTGGGCACGCTCCGGTACTAAAAACAATTAATTTTGAACATGCTGTCTCTTTTTTTTAATATCCCCATGTACAGGGTGTCCCATCACTTGTGGCCACTCCCAAAATTGCGCTTCAATTGAAAGTTATTTATTTAAAATTTGGTGCACTTATGACAAAATTGGGAGATATTATTTTTATAAAAAATCAATTTTTTTTTGTCCAAAACTAACGTCGACAATTAACATTTAAAATTGGAAATTTCTAGCCTTATACCAGAGGCATGCGTGCACCAAATTTCAAATAAAGAACTTTCAATTAAAGTTTAATTTTGAGGGTGGCCACAAGTGATGGTACAATGTTACAAAAAGACCCGGTGTAATGCTATAGTGTATTTCTTCTGACTGGAAACTTGTGCTATAAATTTACATTTGTAATTTGTTATGGCTCATTTTTAAATCAGGAGGAGTGCTACAGGCGGTTCAAACAATCAATATAGTCAATATACTCGGTGTTTCACATAACTTTCCGATGCCTGCGCTCAATGCACGCAACCCAATATTCAAAAATCACAACATGCTAAATACAAAAAACATATATTTAAGTGTCATGTTTATGGAAACCCCTGACAACAATAACTCTCAAAGTGACAATTTAAATTTGCAAAAATTTGTAGATCACACTGAAAGAAATAGATAATTGAACTTAATGTAATTATATTTCATATATGGACAGCAATTTGGAATGTTAAAGGTGCAATATATTTACCTAATAAATTGCTGTCCATATAATTATGAAATATAATTATATAATATATATAATTATGAAATATAATTATATTAAGTTCAATTATCTATTTCTTTCAGTGCACCAGGGCAAATATGATAACTGTTAAATCAAAATTTTGCGATTTTAAAGATTTTCATTTAAATGTTCCTATTGGGAATTCAAATTAGTTTTACCGCGTATCGATAATATAGGTAACTGTCGCATTGTGACGGCATATCCAGGATAGAAACTTTTAACGCCAGTGCACGTCGTCGTTGGTTAAAGTGACCTTTTGTAAATATGTGGCATTATAAAAATTGGGAAAATTATGGGACAGCGCAAACTATCTGTAAAATGGAATCACTTTAGGAGACGATGCAAAACCTTTAAAGCTTCTCGACATAAAACTATTTAACAAAAATATTGCATCATCTTTGTGTAAATGAAATAAAGTAAGTATTTTTTTTTACGAGAAGTAGTATTCGTTTTTATTCAATAAACTTGTCATCTGCTCGGATTGGGTTTGAAAGGTTTACAAGTGTATCATCATCAAATATCATCTGCAATTGATATTAGATTGGCTGGCAAGGGATTTGCCAATATTTTAAACGTTTTTATTTTCTGATTAGACCTCTCAATATGGACCCTAGCCGAAGATATTTTTGCAATCTCAATAAATTCAGCGTGAGAAAATTGTTTAGGTTAGTTTCGGATGTATTCATGGTTAATGTTAACATTGACACTTTAAATCTGGCCTACAACTTGATATCAAACAAACAAATTACAAATTAGTTCATTTCTTCTTTAAAATTATCGAAAACTAATCAAATTATTACAAAACTCGAACAATAACAAACGCACGTGACGTCACAACAAGGAATTCGCTTAGTTGAATTTATTTACGCTAGAGTCTCATGCTTAGCTTGAATTGCCTATAGGTATCTTATGTTTCATATTTATATTTGCATAAACAACTTTAAGTGAGTTTTTACCTAAAATCAGCGGTACGCACAGTTGTGAAAAGATAATTGTTAAAGTTTCATAGCTGACTAATAATTATTTACAGTTTCTGAAAGGTTCAAATTTAAATGGCTGTTCTGATAAAAATTCTCTCTTTCAATTCCTATCAACTTTTATCACAGTTTGAGAAACCTAATTAAATAACATTAGTATAAAGCACTATAATAGTGGCATAAATCTTTGATCTGAGGACGAACAATTTTAACGGCAATTCCAACAGATAACTTGTTTCTTTAAAAAACTAAAAAGGTATTTTCCTTTACCTCGAGAAACTCATTTTAGCAAAACTATATTTTGGCTTTACAATCAAATTTTAATTGAGGGCAATAATTATTGTAAGAACATCAGTTTCACAGAATGTGCATTATTAAAAATTGCAAGAAAGTTAAGATTTTCTCTTTCCGATCATTAAATGAGACCCGTAAAATTAATGCAAAAAGTGTCCTAAATTAAAACATAAAAGCTTAAATTTCATTACAAAATGCACAATATAAATTTTAATATTCCATAAACTTAAAACAAATTCATAATCAAAAACAAAACACAAGCTCAAGGAGAGTTTAACTTTTGATTTATTATTTCTTGCTCTTTAGATTTCCCAAGCGCGACAATATTCTCAAAAGTCGAGCGACGACGAGGGGAAAGGGGCGAGCATCAGGGAAGGGTTGAAAGTGAGAGAATTTTATTAAAACAACTTGTTAATTCAGAACGTCGAGTGTTTTAGAACTTTCCAAGAGACATATTGCTATATAGTGTGAGACGAAGTAAAACTTACTACAACTTTACGTTTACTTGTTGAGAAAAGAGGAATCGTGAACAGTTGAGGGCAAGCGGCAGAGCGGGACGTAAACTTCCATTCGGAGGGTTGGGGCTTCTCCGAACTTGCTGAACTACCCCCTTTTGGCGCGCAATAAGTTACACTAATTAATATACATCAACGCATAAACGCATTAATTAAATAGGAGCTAATAATGATCGAACCAAGTGTTACGCTGTATAATAACTTTGAGATATTATAATGTCCCCGCCGAGAAAAGGGACCCTTAAGTATTTTGACTTGTAAATTTCGGCTTGCGAACCGGCGACTTTGCCATTTTTTTAACAGTTCAAATTGATTTACTAATGGATTTAACGATTTATGTACATACTGTCACCACATAAATTGGAAAAGTTGGAAAATCATTATCTACTTTTTATTCCTCTTCTTATTTCTCGGATTACATTTTGTTTAATTTAATAATATCGATCAAATAGTAGAAATATGTACTGTTCTTTCCGAAGTTGAAATCAAGCTTCTACTTCTTTTTTTCTAAATGCAATTATCCCTTATAGGTAATCGATTTAATGGATCTATATTGTTCATAGTTTGACATAATTTAAAGCTTGGATAAAAATTATTGTTAAGATTTATCTCTATATTATAACGGGTGAAGGGGATATAAATGAAAAAAATGTCAAACAACTTATACAGCCTGTTTCACCAGTGACAATGAACCTAAATATTTGAAGGATGTAACTCATAATACATTGCATAGGTAACGTGGTTTTTGTACAAACGCACTTTGGAGGATAGAAAGGGTTTCAATTTATCCTTGACCACCGAGAAGCCCAGATCTTATACCTATAGATTATTTTCTGTAGGGGATGGTAATATACCCAGTGTATCAGACACCAATTGATAATTTGGAATATTTAGAAAATAGAGTACGAGATGCACGCAGATATGTCCAAAAATATTAACACGTGTAAAGAGAACATTTTCGGCACGGATTCAGGCATGTGAAGAAAGCAGGAGACAACATTTTAAGGATTTGTTACATTAATCAATAAATGCGCAGTTTAATATGTTTCATGCTTTTTAAAATCAGAAACAAAAACTACGTTACCTATGCAATGTATTATGGGTTGCATCCTCCAAATATGTAGGCTCATTATTACTGGTGAAAAAACAGGCTGTATGCATACCAATTTTTTATAGTAAACTTATAGACATAGATCAATTACTAGAAGTAGTGTGTCTCACCTGAGCATACAAAACATGTGCGGTGGGATACAAATCATTATTAAAACTAAACCAATGTCAATGATAGATAGACACAAACTCCTCTAAAAATTAAGTTGAAATCGACTTCAAGTTTATGTTTTTTGTTTTCTATTTAGGTACACTGTCACAAGTTCTTAACGAAATTATTAACGAAATATGTAGGTAATTGAATTTGCGATAATACGAATCTGAACAAAACAAAATACATTAGAAAATCTCGCGCGTCATACTTAATTTTAAATTTTGTGAAAAATTATACATAATAGATTTGAATTACAAATTTGCACTCAAAATTTAGGCAATTATTTATGCACTGTCACTTTAAGTTTTCTTTATTCTTTATTTAAATTTAAAATACCTGCTTAATTTAATTATTTCTACTATTAAATTGCCCACTGTTTCCTGATGTACCATAATTTCATAATATACAGGTTGTATTATATTAAGTGTCCACCATTGGTAACTTTGTTATTATTGGAGTTACAAAGTCGGTTAAATTAGCAAAGAATTAGTGTTTATTCCGCTGATTACCATAGTGAAACCAAAAAAACAATCGAACGTCAATTGTTCGCGATATTCACGAAAATAACAATTTTTTCAATGGAATGCCCTATGTTTTTTGCATATTTCGAAGGGATGTTTAATTCTGAGTAAAAAAGTCGTAATGCATTAGTACTATTAAATTAACTACCAAGAAGTTACAAGCAATTGAAGTTTTTATTTCAATTAACTACAAAAATCACGTAGGCAATGAAACAGTTGAAAATGGTATTCATTGAAAAATTTCTTCCACGGCAAACTGAGAATTGAAGTTTAGAAAAACAAATTTTATGACCAAGACATTAAATGTTCGAAAATGCCACCCTCTTGGTCTACACATTTTTGGGCGCTTTTTTGAAAACTGCGCGCTGCTTTCAAAATTATTGTTAAAATTTTATTCTCCAATTCATTAACTGTTTCTTATCTCTTCCTAAAAACTAAATTTGACGACATTGGTAGATAGTATTTTTATAAAGAATCAGTTTTTACTTTTTTTCTCGAAAACTAACGCCGGCAATTAACATTTAAAACTGGAAATTTCTAGCCCCATACCAGAATCATACGTGCACCAAATTTCAAATACATAGCTTTCAATTAAAGCTCAATTTTGGGGCTGGCCACAAGTGATGGGACACCCTGTACAATCCTCCCCCCAGTATAAGCCTTCTAAATTTTAAAGACGTTTTCTTGTAAAAACAACGATTAAAGTAATGTTGACGTATTTTCTTTATTAGGTTAAATATGAAACAATAAAAATAACCTCAATCGCAGTTTAAGGTTGATAGCCATGATTAGTTTTTTTTTCTCAAAATTTTTTATTTTAACTTAAGCTTAAGTTTAGATTTCAAAATTTCGATATTCTGATTATTTTTATTTTTTTCTGTCTGAAAATAACCATCCCATTTTAAGGTAACTAATATTGTCGTGAAACTATAATTCTGTTCTAATCTTAAGACTTTTTAAGATTAATCTGAAGTTACTATAAAGCGGCATAATCGCAAGTTTCTTACATGATTTAAAAAAATTAATCGCTTTCTCTTACATAAGTGAAATCTGCAATCAAATAATTTATTTCATTGTGGTGGTATTAATTTATAAAAAACTCCGGAATTTCTTTTGTTTCAGAAATTTATTATCTACAAATTTACATTACAAATTATACTTGTAAACGTTTGTTAAATATGCAAAAATAACTAAAGAATGGTCAATGTATTAAATATCAAAGATTTAACAATACATAAAATTTCACGTGGCGTTATCATTTTTTATTCAACGATCGACTTTAATATGTTTCTGAGATATTTTCCGTTTTGTCATCAACCTTCTCTGGATTTGACAGGTAGGGAAGACCGGGGTTAGTTGACTAAAGGGGTTAGTTGACTAATTGCTTATAGTTTCTGGGTCGCCAACTAGAAGTCGCCTTCATCAGGATATTCGAGCATCTTAACCCTTAAGGAGGCGCGTATCTTTTCATAACGTAAGTAGGCGCGTTGTTGTATTTTATACAACACGTAGTTTTTGCACATTTTTCTTACTTTATAATGAACAAAATTTAAGATTTTTTTTTCTTTTCTCGTGAATAATTATTAGTTTATCGAACCACGTCTTTCTGAGATGTCCTTTGTGACGTCATAAAGGGGAAAATTAATAAAATACTTTATAATTAATGAAAATTTGAGAACTCCATGGGGAGGTGGGGATGACAATGAAAGAATATAAAGGTGATTTGAACAAATAACTGCCAACAGGCTGCAACAGGAGTCAGAAAACGAAAAGTACTTTATACAACAACGCGTCACGTTAAGGGTTAATATTAAATTTGTTATACATAAAGTCATTATATTAGCTTACAAGCTGTATCAATAAGAACGACAAATCTAGCAACATCTTTGATAAGTAACAATTTTCTTCAGAGTACAGCAATACCTCGATTTACGCGCTTAATTCGTGAAAAAAAAACTGTTAAGCAAATCAAACGCAATTAACCCCTAATTACGTATTTTTAAATTGTCATATGAAATATTTTAAACAAATACAATAAGGTTGAACGTAGTATTTAACAGGGAAATACTGTTTTAATTTTGTATCATGTCAAAATATTAAAAGGAATAATTAATTAAATTGTAATAAAAGCGCGCGAGCAACTGAAAAAGATTACCGCGCATGCGCACGATACAGTGCGTCTGCGTGGTAATTGATTTTAAAAAAAGCGTTATAGCGAATTACGTAAACCGGGGAAACGTAAACCGGGGTATTAGTGTATGTTCACGAACATTATAAGTAAGTATAATTTAACTTGTATTGTTCGTACGAGTACATTTGTGAATTGTTGATATACAGCCTTCACCATGTCAAAATGACGGATGGGGATTTTTAACCATTAGTCTACTAACACCCACCACTTTAATAATGATTATTAAAAAAAATAGTAAATAGAAGAGGTCAAAGATGACCAAAAATTTATTTTCTGAGAAGAAAACCCATTCGCATCTACTTCTCAATTCCGTAAAAATTCCTCATTCTTAGAATCGGAAGATGAAACAGAACGCTTGATATGCGAAGAAGCTTATCGAAATAGCACTTGTGATGGTGGCTGGGTGCAATGCACACATTGTAGAAGGTGGGCACATGAAAAATGCACCAAAAGCTGCAATGAGAGATAGTGGCGGTAACATTCGTTGGCAATTGCATTTTTTACTATATTTTATATTCTTTTTAAATTGGTTTTTTAATAAATATTTTTCTTTGGCTTTTTGAATCGTTCAAATAAAATAAAAATCCATTCATTTCGTTTTTTCTATCAACACAAGAATAATTGCGAAAATGTCCCATAATTTTTGGCCCAATGGTGTATATTATCGTTTTTCTACGCCCATACTTTAATCGATTTATTAAACATTTACTACTTGTACTTTACAAATTTTTCAGTAAGATACAAAATTTTAACCAGTGGCAATGTAACATCACTAATATTCGAACAATATCAAGTGTCGTCATGAGCATGGGTGATTTAAAATTTATCAATTTTGACAGTTCATAGTTACTGTTAACCTAGTCAATTCCTAAAATTTGTGATTTTACAAATAAAATCGGTGAAAATGTGCGATGTGAAAGTGAAATTGTGAATTTAATTCCACCAGAAGTTGTGGAATGGCTTACAACAGTCGAAAACAATTTATTGTCCGTAAAATCGACAATGACATACGAAAAATTTTACTCTCAGTTTATGAACTGAAAGAACAAAAATAAGGCTGAAAACTTTTCAGAAAATGTCTTAATTGTTTTCTGTGTTTTCTTTGTAATAAAGTTTTCATAATATTTCCTTAGTTGTAACTTATAATTTCATTTTGATTTATAATACATTTTGAAAATAAAGTGCTTGGTTTTTAATATTATGACTGGTCGTAGAAAAAATAGTGTATGCAACTCACATTTAATGGCTATTAAGACACTCGTATTCATTACGACACTCACCTACGGCATGTCTTAATTCTCATACTCGTGTCTTAATAGCCATCATTAATGCTCATTGGATAATATACTAATACCTAATTCAATTGTTGCTTTTATAAATATTATGTTGCCATAAAAATTTTAATCTTAAGAAAAACAATTTTTTGGACTAAAATTGTGAAGTCGTACAAATCGATTGTAATCACATGTAACTTAATCATTTTTATTATTTTATGATATAATGCACATGAGGAAACTATTTTAGTTATAAGTATACGAGAATTGTAAGTACATTATGGGTTATTAATTAAGTAAAGTTATTTTCCAAAGTTGCATACGTACCTAGGCAAGTTAGCATAAACACGAAGTCCATGAATGTTTACATGCATATTGATATCTATCGCACATCTACACATATAATTTCCCTGGCCGTATACATATTTATGAAGGCTGACGTCGTCCCCGCAGAGCAACGCGCTGCGAACGGAGACATCCGCTACTTCCATAGCTCACTGCCTGCGTAGCTCATAATTCTGTCACCACACGAACTCTCCGGCTTGTTTATATGAATGTTTCAATTCACTACACTGCGGGTTTGTTTTTTCGTCAAACGAAAAAAACAAACACCCTAAGAATTTTAGACATTTATACTCACCCGGAAAAAGCAACAATGTAACATATGTCTGCGAACACAAAAAAAACGTTTACACGCAGTTAATTAAAATAAACCATCTTTAGATAGAGCGCAGCGTCTCATAATTTTTATTTCTCTGTTTAACGTTGCGGGACAAAAATTTATGGCTTATTTTAAATGTAATTATTTTATTGAAACACTAAACGGTCGTATTTTAGAAATAAGTTTTTTTCGTTATATTTACATTTTCGTCCCGACAAAACATAAATATTCGTAATGAACGATAGACTGTTTTTTGGTTTTATTTTTAAACTTTTGACAAATATCCAAGACTTATTTGCGGATACACTGTTCGAGGAGTGTCGCTGAGAAAAAATCTTCTCAGACCCGGGCGAATTATCATAATGCAGACAGTGTAGACAGATGTGCATATGTAACATTCCAAAAGACAAGGAATATTAAGAAATCCAAAGCTACACTAATTTTAGTGAACCATCGTGCCACGGCAGGTGGCTATACACTCAGAATGTATTCAAGAATGCCAGAATATGAATGTGTGTGCAGACGGTGCGTACAGTCGCCGTTGCTTGGCATGGGGTCGTTATGATTCAGGGTTGCTCACTTATTGAATATGACGTTAACTAAAGACTCTGGGAATTAATTTTTACAGCAAACAAATTCATCCTTACACTTCTCTTGGGATTTTGCTCGAACTTAATCTTACCTGCTTTTTTCGACGCCTGTTTATGCATAAAACAAGTTTTGCAGGAAAAAACACCGCATAATGAATTAATTTTTTATTAAATGCAATTATCAGTTTTAATATATTAAGTGCTATTACGATTATAGTTAATATGTTAACACGCTGGATACGAAAATATTATTATCTCGTAACTGTTCAAGTGACAGTGACAATTTTAAAAATGCCTGAACTCGCTAGGATAAGTTGTTGTTTAATCGTCACTGGCACGAGGATAGTTATCCACAGATAACAAAGTTTGATTTAGATAATGTGCGTGTAAAATATTCGACATGTATATAATTATCAAATTATTTCAAGAAGAGATACAATCATCATCAAGAAATAAATTGCCTGTTATTTTCAAAATTCATTAATTTTATTGCTTGAGATCTAGCAGGGTGCAAAAATCAGTAGTAATACAATAAAACCCCTCCATAGTGGACACTTAAGGGACTGGACAAAACTGTCCACTATAGAGGGGTGGTTGTATTCGAGGGGGTCCTAATTTTTTTTATCGAAAATTTGCTAACATAACAGGTAAATATGTATTACATTTATACGTACAGTAGAATCCGGTTATAACGGCTTCGGTTATACGGAACTACCGGTTATAACGCACTTTATTCCAAATCCCGACATTTTCCCCTATGTAACAATGTAAAAATTAATTGGTTATAACGAACTCGGATATAACGAACTATCGGATATAACGAACCTGAAAAAGCCGACTATAACGAACTTTGCATTGCATATAGCGCCAAATAACCTTTGAATCTGATGATGACTTGTCATTAAATGAGTAATAGTTACAAAAATAGAAACAAAGGGAACGTGAATTTCAGCAATAATTGAAGGGCTCTATGCAAGAAGTACCTAAGTCACTTTTCATATTTCATATTTCATATTTTAGATTTGATGTTTCAATGTGACCTGTAAATCACGTTGTTTTGACTTTGAATGATCTTTTTTTACTAAAGTAAGTCTTCTTTAGTAAAAAAGAAAAGTCAAAATCAAAACAATGTGATTTCCAGATCAAACAGAATTATAAATCTCAAATATCACAGAATATGAAAAGTGACTTAGGTACTTCTTGCATAGAGCCCTTCAATTAAAAAATTCAAATTTTTTCGAAAACTTAAATATGAATGACTATTAATGTAAACCATTTATTAGTTACAACATAATATTTGGGTATTTATGGTAGATAAAAGTGGCCAAGAAGAAGCCAATGAGGAATGAGGATGAGTCGTAAGCACCAGCATTACAGATTTTATCTAGTAATAACAACATTTGTAATTTTTTACAGTTTTACGGTGCGCCGAACTCAATTATTGAAAATCTTAGTGACTTTGAAACGTGTGTGGACAATTTATACTTTAAAAATGCGACAATTCAGTCGAAAATGACAAATTGTTTCTAATAAAATTACTTGTTGCATTTTGCTTTGTTTCACTTAAATTTAGTCCTTATATTCTTAATGGTTATATACATATGCATATTTATATTAGACAATAAAGATCTCATAAAACGCTCTTGCATTTATTCTTTCAATAACGCTTATAACGTACTTCGGATATAACGAACCAATTTTGACGGTCCCTTGAGGTTCGTTATAACCGGATTCTACTGTATGGATTTTTGCAAATTAAAGAAATTTGTTATTACAGATTGTCGCTTATTTAGTTCAATCTGAATATTTTTGTATTTCTAAATTTGATAAATAATACAGAGCAGGTTCGTGGCCTTTATTTAAAATAAAATATTTTCATGTGTGTACACTTTTTAAACCTTCCACGTAACTTTAACTCGTGAATCATCGCCGTTTCTTAACCATTCTTCCTTTAATTTTACCTGTTTCTTCAAAATTGTCAACACAGAATTTTTAGAAATCTTAAATTGTTACGCTGCTTTATTAATAATAAAGTAGTAATTAATAACATAAGTACACTGAGAGAAATAGATAATCGAAATTAATATACCTAATTATGATTATAATAAATATAATTTAGACAGCAATTAATGAACAGCAATTTGGAATCTTAAATGTGCAATATTTATATATTAGTTAAATACAGGTAACCCTCGGTTTACGCCGGCTCAATTTACGCCGATTCACAATAACGCCGGTGTGCAATTCCCCGTTTCGCCGCGTACATAATTGGGTAATTCACCGTTTCTCCCTATGCTAGACTGATTTTTGTTTCAGTATTGAAGTATTTACTGAGCCGCGACGGTGGGGATTTTTTTTTCCAAAAAATGCAAGAGATCCGGAACTTTGAAATTTCATTTATTTTTCTTAATATTTTTTAATAAAAACATTTTACTTTACTTTATCATAAAATACATTTTAAAAATTAAGTTTATAATACAGTCAAACTTCCCTGTAACTAACTTCTATTTAACGAATTTCTCTGAACCCTGGAGACTTTTTTAATGGATTTTATACCCCTTATAACGAAGGAAAAATTTCCGTATAACGAATTTTTTTCCCCCAACTTTACAAATTTTCGAGATTTAAAACTGTTTTCTTTGTTGTTTTACTGTAACTTCGGAGAAAACTCGGTTGTAGTAATATTCCTAGATGTATCCAGGGTTCAACATTTTATGAGGAATTAGCCGACGAAGTAAGTGGCACTAATTTAAGCGTGCAAAAATTTTACAATATTAAATGGAATTAAAGAAGTTTTACTGCATCAAACTTTTTTCATTTTATTACCATACTTTTCCTTGTTTTTAAAAAATCGTTTTATAACATTGAGGTGGTCTTATTTATTCAATTAATTAAATAACTACGTAACTGCATATGAATCCTTTTGCAACCTTGCGACATAAGGTGTCCCAACGTAAATTTTGAAAGCACGTTGTTTTTTAATGCCTAAAATCGTATTACTTCAAAAATTTTTGTGAACCTGTAAGGGTTAAACTGAAAATTTTTTCCTAACATGAATTTTTATATAACGAAGTTTCTCTATATAACAAATTTCATTAAGGTCACCGTAACGCTTCGTTATATGGAAGTTCGGCTGTATATGTATTTTGCATTATAATGTATTAATAAATAAAATGATTTGCTTCTTCTTCACTTACGTAGAACCTATCCCTATACATCACTGTAAATATGGGTTCACTTTACGCCGATTCGATTTGCGCCGGCTTTTGTAAGAACGGAACTGCGGCGTAAACCGAGGGCTACCTGTATAAATATATAAGCGAATCATTAATCATTAATCACTATTTGTAGCAATCTATTTCTCTAAATGTAATACAATAATTGCTTACGTTAAGTCGATTATACCACCCATAGTTGTGTAAAGCAAATAATAAACTTTTATTTGATGTTTGCATCCGCAATTTGTATTTGCTTCCACTACGAGAAATTTGGCAGTCAAATTTTCATAAATCGTACCCTCACAATGTGGCGGAATTATCTTGACTTGTAGAAAATTCGAGTTATAGAAAAACAAAAATCAAAATTCGCTTCAGCCTGCAGTCATCGGTAACGGTACAAGTACAAATTGCTAACATTTACGTAAACAAACGTCTGCAATCACTACAGCAAGCGTAATTTGTATTCAAAGCTAATTTCCGGCTGCAGAGACATGCTCGACACGTGTAAACCGCTAGGTGGTGCCGGACATTTATAGAACTTCCGTCCATCCTCAATAATATTAAACACGAGCCGTTTCCTAATTTCTTAACGACCGGCTTGTGCTCATTAAAATAATAATTAAATTCCGCACATTCAATTGTGTACGTGACTGTTTCAATCAATACGAATGTAGCGAATTAAAAAAGAAAGTTTCGTAGCAATAAATTTACGAATTGTATAATATATTGAAATTTGATTGCGTGTAAAAAGCAATCAAGTTAGTAACATTGTAACAATACACAGTATAGTTGAATGTAATTGAATTGAATGTGGCTTTCACAGTACATTAGTTTGATATATACACGTCGCAAATTACTGTACGCCGATATATGCGGAATTCAATTATGCAAAATTTTCAGCACTATGATTTTTAACCCATGGCGGAATGTTGATAATAAAAACAAATTTATTGTTGTAAATTAAACTTATTTAGAAAAGGGCAAAATTATACAGTAGTACCCCGGTTTATGCGATTAATACGTGGCAAAAAAACACGTTTACCGATTCAAACGTAAGGGGCCGTTCAAGTATTACGTAAGCATCAGTAGGGGGGAGGGGGTTACGTCTTTGCTTATTTTTGATGACAATGGGGCCGGGGGGGTTCGAATGATGATTACGTCAGCAAAGAAGTGTTTTGGAGTGAGGACAGTTAAATAATTTCAAACATACAGTAGCCGCTCGGTTATGTGAACTAATAGAAACCAGAGGTGTTGATAAAATCAAATTGTTCACAGTCCTTTTTATTCGTACTTTCCACGATTAAAGTGTATTAAAATATTGTGTTATTTGTGTTTATACTCTCTTTGCAGACAAACGTTTCGGGAATGCTTTTTTCCTGCATTTTTAGAATACTAGTAATTCGTTAAGAATTAAAAATACATATTTCTTTTGTTCCAAGTTTTCTTCTGATAATGTGAACACTATTCTGTTCTGTATATACATATGTACTATTACGGCCACCGAAATGTACACGATTTTTTTTAGCAACTTGATTTTTGCTTCATATCATAGGCGTCCTAAAAAAATTAGCAAAATGTCAATATTATTTTGTTTATGACAAATATTATTTCACGAAAGTCACTGGATAAAGCCAGCTTTAATCTATAGAAAAATAGGGATATTTGTGTCAGGTATCGTGCACATTTCGGTGCCGCAATAATACATTCACGGAAGACGAAATTTTGGGAATAAAACAGGCTATTCACATAATCGAAATTGATCTTGTTCATTCTTTGGAACGTAGTATGCTGTTCACTGTAATGAATAGTTCATATAATGGATGTCCATACAACCGAGCGCCTGCTGTACATATTTTGCAATCTATTAAAAATAAAAAAAACTTAATTTACTAGTAAAATGTTTGTTTCATAGAAAAAGACTCAAATTAATGTCAATGACATTTGTTTATGAATTATCACTAGTATTTGAAAAAATAACTATAGGATATTATATCAATGCTTACGTAAGCGCATGAGAGGGGGTTAGAGCTTTGCTTATTTTTGCTGACAAGGGGGGGTGGGTGGTTACAAATAGCTAAAATTCTGCTTACGTAATACTTGAACGGCCCCTAAAACGGAGACAATTATGTTTTTTAAATTTTCGTATTTTAAATAAAAAAAGAGTACAAATACCGTAAGGTTAAAAACAGTATTTAACAGTAGAAATCAGCGGCGGCTCGTGGTAGTGACGAGTGAGGAGGCTAATATTTATAAAGAATAGGTTAATAGTCAACAAATTATTATGTTTTATTTTTGTACCACAATTTACCGTCCAGCAAGAACCATCAAGGAGGTGTAAAGTTATTTCTTGCCAGGACTGGATTAGGAGTTGAAGGAAATGCATAGGGTGGATTGATGAGATATGAGCTTACAAAATTAATTTTCTCTTACTTAATAATGAAAATAATATAATGTGTGATTCAATAAATTACCATTTTAGGTTAATGGTAGCAAAAAGTCGTGTCTTAATTTGCACAATATTATTCATAATGACTGTTAAAAATCGGCAAATAAATTAGTAAATAACAGAATGGGATTAAGCTTGTAACAAGTGCAAACGGAAATTTATTCAATCGCATATTATAAGCCTAGGAACAAAAACAAAAGTTCTAAAAAATTAACTAAAGTGAGAACAGAAAAAGCTCTCAGAAAAAAAGTAACAAAACGAAAATTCTTTAAGAGGAAATAATATCCTCACAACTTTTAGAAAATACATTTTGTAGTTCTACTTCTATATCGTCATTCATGTTGTAACAATGAAACCCGCAAATTCAAAATTTTATACCTAAATTCAATAATTGCAGTAGACCTGTCGCACCCAGTACTAAGGAATAATTGGGATCTTTGTCCGGCAAAATGCACTGACCAGGGCAAATGTTCGGGTGGGGGTGGAGCCATAGCCTCCGCTGCAATAGTTTTATGCCTTCTAACTCAAGTATTGCATCTCTTTTTTTTTTAACGTTCAAGGTCAAAATCGTCTCATTCTATAGAATTAAAGGAGATGCTTGGAGTCTAATGTAGCAAATTGCCTCCGACTCGGTCTCGACCATATTTCTGGCGCTTACATTCAACCTTCAAGTCCCATATTGTAAATAGAAGATCCCCCTTAATAAGGCTGTTCTGGTATGGCGAAAGAAAATTATCTACCAAATAACTATTACCATTTATTTAATTGAGTACCTAATAATTAATGATTTCATACTGAAACTTTAATGAAAATCAAATTTGATTATGTAATTATTTATTTATTTCAATTTTATCATGAGAAGGCTCAGCTACGCTTGCCTCCTCTGACAAGCCGACACTGGTAGAAATACTGTTTTAATTTTGTATTATGTAAAAATATTTAAAAAAAAATTAAATTAAATTGCAATAAGAGCGCAAGAGCAACTGAAGAAAATTGATTTAAACAAAAGCGTTATAGCGAATCAACGTAAATCGGGGCAACGTAAACTGGAGTATTAGTGTACATTTTTCCCGCGTCATGAATCTCTTACTCATTTCACGAACCATCATGAACAGTAAACATACAGGATGTGAAAAGTCGCGAACACATGCAGTACAAACTTTACAGCCATTTTCTTGCAAAAGCTTAATTGTAAAGTCGAAGTTGGTACTGATACAAACTCTTTTTTATCGTTGAAGATACAACGTCTCTTCATGTTTTGTGGCTTGACCTCGCGGAGCTTTGGCGATCCTCAGCACTGGCGTTGCACCACTTACATAACCTTACATAATATAATTGATTACCTTACGACCATAGCGGAGACGATCTTTCACTCACTTTCGATCGCATTGTAGTTTTCGCTACTTTATTAGGTTTTGTATTATAAATATTCTTTATAATAGGGTAAACTCTGTGAAGATGCCGCACCTTTGATTTTATTCCATATTATCTAAATTAATAAGAACTTAACAATATGGATTAATTAGTTATTAGTTAACCATTATGAACATTAAATTTAAAAAAAAATAGAAACCTCGATGGTGGCCCTAAGTTAAAAAATCCTTTGTTGTTGGGATAAATGCCTAACGTGTGGGTTAGACTCCCTGACCACATCGTAGAGAATGTTGAAGAATACGTCTATTTAGGGCACAACATTAAACTAGGTAAAGAGTACCAAATTGCCAAAGCAGCAAAACGAATGTGAATGACGTGGTCACCGGAAATTTATCGTACATCCTTAAAAATAAGAGTATCACAATAAACTTTAAAATGACAGTAGTTAACACTTGCATACTTCCCGTAATGACCTACGGAATGGAAACTGTCATACTCATCAATAAATCAGCCAAACACAAAGAGCTATTGAACGAATAACGTTGTGGATAAGCCTCAAGGACATGCCACGAACAAAGAAATCAGACACAGAACTAAAGTAGACAATGTTATAAAATGCATTGCCCAACAGAAATGGCATTAGGTTGGACATGCTGCTTGCCAAAATGAATCCAGATTGATAAACAGCAGTATACAATTGAAGCCAAATGTTGGGAGGCCACAAGGACGTTGACTAGACTACATTAAGGATCAAGTTCAGCGTGAGTGGCACCAACTGACACAGAACAAAGAGGAATGGAAGCGAATAGGGAAGGTCTATGTCCAGTAGTGGACGAAGAAAGGCTGCTGGAAGAAGCATAATAGACAACACCAAGTGACCTTATTTTTTTTATCAATCAATATCTCCTTATTAATTGTAAAAATTGACTTTGTTAACTTTTTTTTTTGCTTTTTACTTTGCTAAAGCAGAATAATAATAATAATAATCATAATATTATATTGAACATGAGGATTCTACGTATATGAAGATAAATTTTTTAAATAAGTACTCAAAAGACTGTCAAAAATGTTCGAGTTAGAGAAACTTAAAAATATAGAAAATTCAGCAATACATTACTTGTGCATGTAAGCATTTATTATATGGATACTGCAAAAATGTCTATTGTAGATTACAACATGAAAGAAGTAAATGAAAAAAATAATTTTGTATTTTGTGTCTGTTGGGAATGACCACTTTTTTGCCTCTACAGAATTTTCCACTTCGCTGCAAGACATGAAAATTTCTACTAAGAATTCGAGTTAACATTAAAATTTCCGTTGAAGATAAAGAAATATTTGACTTATGAAAGTTCGAAAATTCAACTTAAAGAGAAATTTTTAGATAAAAACGCACAGATCTATGTTAAAACTTCCACTTGGAGAATAAAGCGAATTATGGAAGTTTGAGTTAGCGAATTTCCACTGCAAATGATTGATATTTTAATTCTTTTTGATAACCTAACCTATTCCAATCTGACTTAATAAGTTTCTGTATCGTGTAAAATACTAAGAACTGATTTTGTTAGTAAATCCTTAAAATAATTGTACCGTTTTCTATCAGCTCATAAAGGCCCACTTTCCATTCAAGATTTATTTCTTCCCCAGTAAGATTTTCAAGAAATAAAAGTTGTTAATCAAATTTGATTCTACCATATCGGTAATAAATAATTCTGTGCAAAGTTTCTGCATGTTTGTGAAGATTAACTCCAACTGAATGTGGCATTCTCTTTAAATAAGAAAAATTTCATTACAAGGGACTTCCGAGATGTTCCTTTGGCAAAGATCTTGTCCTTGGAAGCAATTCATTAACTTGCACAACGAAATGTTTTCGTAGGCATGCATCTGATAAATCTTTTTGTGACAGTACAGGTTTAATAAAGTGTCTGGTACTTAAATTTTAGCCATTGTGTACAGCGTAACTCATTTTATAATGGTATTATGGGTATCGCCGGTAAATTAATCATAACGTTTTGATTGCGAACGATTAACTCAACCATTTATCAGCACCATTCAGCCACCTGTGGAGAGAAACATGGACTGAACTGGAAGTCATAAACAACCAACAAGTCAATGGCTGGTGCAATTGTCCACGCTCATGTTTAAAACTGAACATGCTTAGCACTTGTGTCACCCGAACCAACCTTCTTATCCAATCAGAATAAGAAATTACAGTCCACGTGATAAAAAGGAGGTGGCGATGTAACGCGAAATTGAAAGATTTACGTTGTTTCTCAAATAGATACGTGTTCTAGTTAGCATTGTTTTCCTTTTACAAACTATTCGCCATTTTGCTATTGAAACAAGTATGGAGTTCCACACGCGCTCCAGCCGCTTTTTTTCGATGCAATAAAATCCTTAATGAGTCCCAAAATCCCAATTAAATCGATTTATAGATTTGTGAAAACGTAACAAGCGGTTTTTATCAATGAAACCTTTAAGGATTAAATTAACATTTTTTGGATGTCAATGTGTAAAATATATGTTCTTACCGATTTTATGTATTGTCCGGTTATGTTTCTTCTGGTCTATGGAGAGCCGCTTGTGCCTGGGTGGTCTAAAATGTTGAGTCGGTTAACCCACTGGACATTAAGCATTCTTTCTTGTACAATTAGGCAGTTGTCAATGTGAGCTATGATTCTGGTTTATGTTATTTCACTTGATAAGGATAATAGAAGTCGTTTGTCTGGATTTGACTAAATATTTTCATTAACACCGTTCCGGACGATGTTTATTGACGTACCATACAGATTTACACCGACAATCAATGAATCTTTTAATACTATTACATTTATTTCTTTTAGAGACACTTACGTTTAAATACAATTAATATTTACAATAAGAGGTCGTAGCCGATAAGTTTGCATCGAGCAATCAGCACAACTAAGTAGTTACTAGAATTACAAAGAAATTGTGATAAAATATAATTTTAAAATACACAAATTGAAGTAAACATTTTAACAAAACATAATACTTGCCGCTTCTTTTAAAACTATTTACCAACTAATGAACGCAAACAAATTCAATGATGCTACTGTTTTGTATAGTACAATCCACGAAAATTAACGATTAGTCTACTTACAATGTTTACATTGAAAATATCAGCTGATTCGGAGGACCTTAATTATTTTTTTTATCAACTTTGGAATGAATTCCATTTGTTTACAAGAAATCGTTTTGTGTATAAGTATTTGTTCATCTACACTGAGAGAAATAGGTAATTGAACTTAATATAATAATATTTCATATAGGTATTATATTTACCTAAAATATATTTTAGGTAAATATAAATATTGCACCTTTAACATTCCAAATTACTGTCCATATATGAAATATAATTATATTAAATTCAATTATCTATTGCTCTCAGTGTAGGTATCGGGAAGTGTTTTTCTTAATTAAAAATGTGGTATTAGGTATATTTGATATTGTGACTATATTAGTGAATAATGTTCTTTATTTGTTTAAACATGTTTTGATATAATTTTTTTTTTTCAAATTTTTAGATAAACGTGCTTTCTTGTGTACCTATTTTCGTAGTGTGCTCATCTAAAGTTGTAGAGATTTAATTACAAAAGGTAAAACAACCAACAATCATGAATATATATAGTATAGGGATACATTGTGGACATCATCAACGAAAAATGATAACTAAAATTTCATAAAACATATTTATATAATTTTATTAGTTCAGTTGGTTGATATCTAGTCGTTATGGGGCATCTATTCATTAGGGAAAACTGCGGTTAGTAATTGTATTAAAATTTTCATTTTATTTTTTAAAGAAAATTTCTCAAAAGTAGAACTATTGGCATGTGCAGAAAACATGGTTAGAACGGAAAGTTAAAAAAAAGTTTATTAGCATTTTATTGCTAAATATTACAAAGGAAGTTCAAGCTTTGCTACAGTAATCTGATTCAACATTAAATTAACAATGTTTTATAATTGGCGCAATTGCAATGTGCCTACTTCATTGTCTGTAAACTTCTTAACATATCTGTCTGATGGTGTTCTAAGGACGTTTCAATTTTTTCTTGCAGCTATAATAATTATGCATTTTTATTATAGGAATTTAAGTTCATTCTCACATAACACTAAAAACTAAAACTATTGTGTAATACAGTACAACCTCATTTATTAACATACCGATACTTACAGGTTTATAATTTGCAAGTGAGTGATATGTGATGTAAATGTGTGCCAATTTTTTTTAATAACACACTTCCTTTTAACAATTTTTACTGCTCATCTAAATAGCGTTCCAGCCAACAGCCTTCACCGGGTTGTCAGTAAGAGGATTGTCGATGGACAATTTTTTCTCTCATGAACATTTAATTGTAACACATTTACTTATTGCCCCTGTATGAGGGTAGATTGTAGACAATTGAATAAAAAAAATTTAAAAAATCTAAATAGTGACATTTTATTTGTACTGGCTACCAAAAACAAATTTAGCTACTGTGAAATATTACAAAAAGCAATTTTTCATTAATTTAACTGTGGTTTGCACTGATGGGCCTTATATGAAATTTTTTTGAGGTCAGTTTAGTTTTGTTCACGCAATTTTAACTTATTCAAATTTATCCGTGTTGCAATTTATTAGTACTGGTTTTTTTACTGAATGTTTTTATTTAAAAAGTGAAATTTGTGTTTTACACGTCTCAGTTGTTTCTTATTCGATTCCAATATCGACAAATATTATTTCATAGTTAGGGTATATGTGGCATGTGGCTTCACTTACTTATTTACAGGAATAAACCAGGAAATATATAAATATACCCTACCTATACAGTTTTTTGATAAGTAAGAGGTTGTAATATTTGTAAAGAGTATATTTAGCGACCATTATGCATAAGAATTGCATGCACCGTGGTTGCTCCCACTTATATTCATAATCTACACTAACATAAGAGCTACTTTAATTTTATCTTTTGACCATCCGACCCGTCGATGGGAGGAACCTAATCATGTCATAATTAGTTATGTGTCAGTGCTTCAGTTATCATTGTTTTAGTTTTTGTACACAAAACTAAAATTTGAAAAAACATAAGAAAACGATGTTAGTAAATCAAAAATTTTAAATTGCAGTAAAAAATCAAACATTTATTCTTATTGATTTGAAAACATATAAATATTTATTTATATTATTTAGAATTTATATTAAATTACTCCAGATTCTAACTTTTTCGGTGTATTATTTTGACATTATAATCCATATTTATTCGTTAGAGAGAAATCCAATATGTGACTTTACGAAAAGTTTAAATCAGTCCTAGCTAGAAAAGAGTAATTTATTGTATATCCAATCCAGGCACAAATTCTTACAAATCAAGCTCTTAATAGCTCAAATAAGGTGAACCGATTAAATCTAAACGGTCGGTAATTATGTAAGGCATAAATTAGTTTTCAGAAACCGCCACGATGAATATTCCCCGAAAGACTTTCCACGTTTTTAATTGCATCTTCTTACACATGTTCCTTTTGAATTATAACATGATATATGACAAATCGCCCATTAAAACCATAATACTTAATGTACATTACCGGCATTTACATCCTTATCTCTAGAAAGCCACGCACGAACGAGGAAGTTCAAAAGCCAAAAACATCTAATTGCGAAATGGTCCATGGAAATACATAATATCAATTTAAAAGAATTGACTGGTTTTTGATGGCGCGCTTATCTGTTAACTTTCTAATCGTATAATTATTGAAGTTGCTAATGACCCATTATTTTATACGGCGCTATAATATCGCAATATAATTAACATGAAAGACAAGATAGTGTGTGCAGTTAATTGCAAAAAGTCCGAAATTACAAGAAATAACCAAAGCAAAAACAACTTCAAATCAGGTTCCAGAAATTAAAATATTGCAGTCCTTTACATTGTATGTTATCATTTTTCTTTCTGGTCGAACAGGACTTAAAGAGATTAGAAACTTGATTTTTCTTATGTAAAACAACTTTTTGATTTTAGAATACATAATGCCTCGTGTTTTGATACCGAAATTAATTACTGATTACTCTAATGGATGCACCAACTCTCTGTAATTGTTTTGTAAAGCTGTTCACATTGAAATTGTTATAAGCGTTTTATCGGTCGTTGCCTGCGTTTTCTAGAATGCATTATGAGCCAAAAAAATTATTAAACTATTACATTTTTTAAACAAAATTAAATAATCAATGTTTTTATTGATTAAAAGTTTTTTTCTCGTTTTACTTAATGCATTACATGACTGAAATATGAGGTATTTATTGACAGAACAATCTCTTACAGGCATTTATCATGTTTTCAACAAATTTATTGCTCTTAATAAGAAATCTTTACAGTTACTTGTTTTGCATTGATTTGCATTATTAATGACACATTAACATAGTATATTACACTCATAAACCCACAACTTTTCGAACGAGCGGTCAAGCGAAATTTAACCTTACCATCATAAAATTAAGGGCTATGCGAATTTAATTAAGAAATTAAAAAATCAATGTAAATATTGACACGAAACATATTCAAGTATGAATTATTGAATGAAATGTTACACCTACTTGTTTCATAATAAAGTTGCTGATTTTATGAGCATTCTGAGAATTTCAAGCCTATTCGTTCGAATGATTGATTACAGCAAATATTACAAATGCAATTTTTTCGTCTTAGAAACTTTTACTCACTTCCAGGCATTTTATATGTATGTATTTTATTAAGTGTTTTGTTTTTTCAAAATTTTAATTTAACAGCAAAATTTGAAATTCAATAGGCGTCTGCAATAATGTTTATGTTATTTAAGATTAATTGAAGCTTTATTGGCAACTCTGAGACAGCCTCTATGGTATTACGCTTATTTAAATTTTCTCAATAGTAACAACTAATTTTATATTCAATCAAGTTACCATTAATTAATTATATAAAATTATTTCTATAGTGCAATATATTTATTGTTGCTGAACTAGTTTTTCGTTGTTCACATTACTTTAAAATTACCAGACCGAAAAATAAAATCCATAATACCTACTACAATTTAAATTTGTATGTTTATTCTTAACACCGCACAGCGTCAAAGTTAACTGAAGATGGTTTTGACAATATGTTTGCTGCAGTTTTTTACAGAGAAAATTCATAGAGTAATTTGTCATCTACAGCATTATTCCACCTACTTTTTGGTGTTCATAGTTCTTTGTCGTTTTCTTCATATGGTGTCTTATCCGCGGTCTCTTTCACGTTCTCTTTATGTTCCAAAGATTTCCAGGTTTTTACTCCATTTACTTACCATCTTATTATTAACTGATGGTAATAGTCAAAAATTTCCATTTCAGTTTTGCTACCTGTACTTTAAAGTTTTTTACTTTAGTTATGCTTCCAACCCAATTACATCTTTTTTTGACGACTATGTGGTTTCTGTTGTTCTGTACGTACTCAGCTACTGCTGATTTATTGGTTCGTGTTCACTAATCTGCTGCGGCGCTGGTGCTCCGTTATTCTGCAATAGTCCTGTTAATGCGTAGGCTCTTTTCGTATGAGCATTTCAGATTGCTAACACTTTTTGCAAGTAATTTTAGAATTAAAGCCTTATTCGGAAATTCCGAACAATTTTGAAGCGAAAACCAATGCTCTTTTTTTGATAAAAGATTTTTGAGTTTGTCGGTGACTATGTAGGGTAGGCAGACGTAGTGTGTTGATTGTGTCTCATTTTTCATCGTCTTCTTGAAGTTTAAAGTTTTCTCTGTTTCTTCTAGATTATAACCGTTTCTTGCTAGGATATCCTTATTTTTTTCCAATTTAAGTGTTTTACTTTCATCGTCACATATTATGTTTGTCCTGTGAATTAGATTATCGCTCTATGCAGGCTTTGTTTTGGTATACACTATGGGCTACTTTGTTGTAGTTGTTTTTTTTTTACTTGTACATCCAGAAAGGGTAAGGTTTCGTTTTTCTTAATCTCCATTGTGAATTTTACATTTGGATATTGTGTATTGAAATATTCGATAAAAGTTGTTAAAAATGATGTTCTATTTATATGGCCATATTATAAAGATGTTTTCAGCATATCGCTCATTTGCTATAATATCGGCACAACTCAAAAATTATTGTCAATTTTGAGATTATTCCATCAATATACTCAGGAAGATACATTCTTTTTACACAAAAAACGTAGTTATAGTGATTTTCGAGATATAGCGCCACTGCCGTTGACTTATCTCATGTTTCGCCTAGCATTAATTTTTATACTCAATTATTTCAAATTGGAGTTTTTTGAGTTGTGCCAGTTTTCTATCAAATGAGCGGTATCGTAACCACCATTTAAGGTTCAAGGTACTGTGTTCAATGACTCTTTCTTCAAAAGCTTCTATAACTACCTATATTAGCAACGACTGCTGAAAGGGGGAACCCTATGGCTACTCAATTTTTTTGTTCACAAAACTTTCCAATCCACAGGAAATATGTTCTCGATAGGTATGTTTGAATTAGGTTCTTTCTATTTTCCGTCAATCCTTTTTCTACAAGTTGATTTATTCAGTAGATCGATGTCCGAATTCATAAACGCTATTTATGAGCCCCCGACTGGTTTAATTTTCAAGGTTGCGTAAATATTACCCAAAAACGCTCGAACTCGAATTCATTAACAAGGAATTATACCTTTCATGATTTTGCATTAAAGCTTTTTACAAAATTGCAAGTTTTTCCAATATCATCTGGTTGCAGGTGCTGGCTGTCGTTTCGTTTGTCTAAATTTTTGTTTGAGTTCTTGAATATGATTCTCATATGCTACAATTTTCTAAAAATTCTTGTTGTTCACTATCATATGAAAAATACACAGTATGCTTTGATTAAAGCTTAATTTCGAAGAAACGGTCCGTTTTGCTAAGAATTGATATCGCTCATCCTTAAAATTGATAACAATAGCCGAAGTTTATTTTTAATTACTTTCACGATTATAATATTAATAGCTGACTGATAACATCCGTGATTTTAATACCCGAATTCTACTGTATTTTCGTCTTTTAATTTTATACGCAGCATTTTTTAAATGGTAATCCCTATTTTTGGTGCCAGAATCGAAAAAAGCCGGAAATTTTACGTTCAAGTATGTGTTTAGCTCTGGGGTTAATCTGGGATTAGTCGACGAAGTAAGTGGCACTAATTTAAGCGTGCAAAAATTTTACAATATTAAATGCAACCGACAAAGTTTTACTGCGTCAAAAAAAATTATTTTATTACCATACTTTTCCTTGTTCTTTAAAAATTGTTTCATAACACTGGAGTGGTCTTATTTATTCCACGAATTAATTAAGTAACTAAGTAACTTCATATTAATCCTTTTGCGATCTTGCGACATAATGTGTCTCCACGTAAATCTTCAAAGTACATTGTGTTGCCATTTCAATGCCTAAAATCGTATTACTTCATAAATTCTTGTGGGCCTGAAAGGGTTAAACTGAAACTTTTTTTCCGATATGAATTTCTATAGAACGAAGTTTCTATATAACGAATTTCTTTAAGGTCACCGTGACGCTTGGTTATTTGGAAGTTCGATTGTATGTATCTTGAAAAAAACATATTACAGTAAAACCCCTCATAGTGGACACCCCTCTAATACGGACACCCCTCTTAATGGACACTTTTTTATCAGTCCCTCCATAAGATTACTATATACAAACACCCCTATAATGTGGACACCCCTCTATAGTGGACAGTTTTGTCCAGTCCCTTGAGTGTCCACTATGGAGGGGTTTTACTGTATCACTCCTCAACTTAAAAGCACTCTTATCTTAATTTTGTTGGTGTAAGTAATAGGATCTTTTCAGTTTGGGTAGTCAATCAATTTCTGTTTTCGTAGATTATTAAGCAACTAACTACAACAAGAATTACCTAATAAAAACAAATCTAAATCTCTTTATGAGTTTTATGTAATAATTTTTAGTTAGGCATTATATCAATTCATAATAGGTAAATAAATTGCACTATAAAAAATTACGTCCCAATATTGATCGCCTGACTGAAAAACTACTTTATAAAAAACAAACATGAAATGCATCTACACTAAATTAACCAATTTAAATTGAGATTTGAAATTGGACTTATGGATTAAATCTCGTTATTTTCTGTCAATAGTCGTTATTCGGATGTATAAACACAAAGCCGATGAGGTATAATGGCGATCACGTTTTTGTTTATCAAGCTCCATGTGAATAAAAGTGATTAGTTTTCTCCCATGTGGAGTTGTGTGTGTCAGAAACTTTTTCAAATTATCACCGTTTCATACACGATGAAATAACGAGTCTTTTCACCGTGACTTGCAATAACTGCCCAATTCAACTTTAATTTTGTTATTAAACTTCAAACAAAATCAAACAAGACTTCAATGAACGCAATTATTTAAATCAATAAACCGTTAATAGGTCATCAATTAATCTCCTACTTTCGAGACGCCACTAAAAAAAAAAAATCAACAGATGGAACAACACTTACTCAACCGATTTTTGGCACCGCCCGAGCGACATTTATCTAACGTTCCCTCGAGTGAATTAAAAAGTAAAGAATTCGACGAAAAAAATATTTTCTCGTTTAAAGTCATTAAGTAAATTGTAAAATTTATGACTTCATCTGTTATGGCACGCAGTCGCATACCATCATCCGTGAGTAATGACAAGTTGCTTCATTTTGTTTTTCGAATAAATTTGCCAGACGACATTATTTCTCTTCGGGGGCGGACGCGTATAAATCGACCATGCGACAAAACACCCGATCCCTATACCTATAAGACAATGAGTGCGCGTCATCGTCACGATTTTTAAAAACGGCTCAAACGACTGTTTAATATGACATGATGGTCTCGTATTATTATTACTCAGGGAAAATGTCGCCAAACGAGTACGACATAACTGTTGGCCCGGGTCGCGCTTCATTTGTCTTATAGCCCGTCATCTATCTAGCACAGATCGGACTGCGATATAGTGGACATTTTAATGGCCAAACCATGTCCTGGTCGGTATTAAGCAAAACAAAAACGACACATCAATTAGGTAGGTTTTAGGTGCGTTTTTTTCCCGATTCGCTTGTGCGTACGTCGACTGTATCGAGAAATTAATGTAACGGACGCTCATAAACGCAGTTACGACCGTAGTTCATCGCATTTCGGAGTCCGGTTACAGTGCACCTTTTTGCTGTCAGCGGTTTACGATTCTCGTGGTTCGCTGAATATAATAACCGGAACGGAACCGGAGTCGTGTTACCGGAGCCTTCATTAGCGTACCTACGGTGTCTGGCGCCACCACCGAATTTTACCTGCACGTGAGGTCAGGAGGGTAATAAAAAGATAAACGCCCGAAATATACACGCCAATTAAAATTTTACAACAAAAGTTGTTTCGGGAGATGTACCTTAATTGAAAATCTTTCTTAGATTGTAAAAATTTCATTCAGTTATTCAAAATGTATATGACCAATGCTGTGGGTTGTTGACGTGGGTGGAATATTCACTTTCGGAGATCAACTTTATTAAAGTGTGAAATAAATGTGTTAAATGTACTACATGTTTTGGGTTAACCTTTGGGTTTTATCCAGTTATGATTTATTCACAAAATAGTATTTTTCACACTGATTTATTACGATTAAGGTCATTGTGTGGTTAGATTAATAGACACACTTTATAAAAATACGGCGACAGTTCTAAGCTAAAACTGTTAGCATTTCAATGAAGAGTGGATGACTAATAATGCAACGAAGGTGCATCGTACTGCTGCTTAAAATTTTATTTTAGCACTTTTTGTAATGATCGTCGGCGAATAGTAAAACCTAAAATGCGGTTGTATTAAAGACGCGAACAAATTGATTCGATTAAAAAAATTGCCTTGTTTTGTGCTGTGCGGTAAATGCCTTGGCAACAGTTAAAAAGAAGTTTTACACAAAATACAAGTGATTTTTGAAATTTTATACCTTTTGGGTATAAGATTAAAAAACTGTTTCGCAACCAATTTTACTTTAGGTTTGCTTAAAAAACGCAGATTAAAAAATTAATAGTCCTAATAATAAAGCGCCTAATTGGTAATACGAAACTGTAATCATAATTTACATTTGAACAGGTATTGTTCTTTTGGCTTCCAAGAATACAATTTTTTGGCTATAAAATTAAGAAATACAGGGTATCGCAGGAAACTAAACCCCCATTGCAATTCGATGGTTGTGGAAGCAATAATTAAGATATGCACTGGTTTCCTGCCAAAATTAAGTGTAGCTCCATCATGCTGTAGGTATTTACGACTGCTGTATAAGTTGAAGAAAGGCAGTTCGTCTTAGTGCGTGCGTGTTGAACATTCTCGAAATAGGAACGACTAAATTAGATAGTTGTCAATAATATCACAACAAATGATCAATGAAAATCCGCGTTATAAACGTGTTTCCCTTATTTCAAACAAATTTTTGAGTGCTCACGAATGTAGCTATATTTCAAAAATAAAGCATCCATTTCTATCGCCATCCATAACAAAATGAATTTATAAAACTAGTATTTTGTTTCATTTAATCATTAAAGATTAAAATTGCCATGGATGACGAAACAGGTATACCTACTAGGGCTAATATACCAGAGAAGATAATTTCAAAACATAGATGTAAATAGAAACAATTGGAAGTCGTAATAGACAAGCAAATGAAAAACACTTGACAAAAGAATGCAGTGAAATGAAATAAGTAAGTAAAGATGCAGGAATATATAAAAACAGACACAAATACAGAAGATCCAATGATCTTTTTACTATCAACAGATCAGATGAACATCCACTGTCGATTTATGACGGTATAGACATCACCTAAGCAGAAGTTGTGCATGCATTAAAATTTTTTGAAAAGTGGCAAAGGGTCATCCGAACAGATGAGGTGTATGTGGAAGTGCTTAAGCTGATAGAAAAACAATTAATCACATTACTAATTGATTTGTTCAATAACATTATATAAAACTAGCAAGGCAAATATCAACAATTATAATAGTCATAAATAACAAGCAGTACTGATGACACGGAGATGTTGGCAACCAACTTTACGAATTTCCAAAAGCTTTTAGATGCTTTTGTAGGATTAATGTTAAGCAACCAAAGTGTTAGATCATCAGTAACAATAACTAATAACTATCAGGGTGTTCTTGGGATTAGAAATGATCGTGTTAAGCGAGTGTCATCGTATAAATATCTCAGTGATCAGATAAATGAAAAATAAGAGATAAACCAGCTGTAAGCTGTAACAAAGAGTTTGTTGTAAAATGAGGAAAGTCTCCACCAGCCGAGATTTAAGTTTACGGCTTTCAGCATTGCGTGGCATGATATAAAAAAACGCTTCGCTCTAGTAAGAACAGCCATGATACAATACCATAAGAACTGGAAGAGCAAAGTACCCACGAACCACACTAAGCTGATATTACTGAAATCTGTTATATTCCTCGTAGCCACATAAGTAGATAGACTACACGGGTACGGCTTCACCGCGAATTAAATTGATTCGCGGATTTGATTCTCGGATTAATTGATCGACGCCATCTTTAATCCTTTAATCGAAGATGTAATTACACCCCTTTAATCACAGATGTAATTACCCTAATTACCGCGTAATTGATCTGATTACAATTGATCTGATTGCACTAATTATAACCCTTTAATCGCAAATGTAATTGTCCTAATTACCGTGCAATTGATCTGATTATAACCCTTTAATCACAAATGTAATTGTCCTAATTACCGCGCAATTGATCTGATTATAACCCTTTAATCACAAATGTAATTGTCCTAATTACCGCGCAATTGATCTGATTATAACCCTTTAATCAAAGGATTATCCTAATTACGATGTCAGGCGTCTGCACTCCTGCGCATCATCTATCTCCCTCTTACACACGGTTGAACACTCCATCTCTCTCGCACACATTGCATAAACCTAACAGACAAGAATTTTCCTGTCTGGCGCCACACAGCCGAGGCGTCTCCACTACCGCGCATCATCTATCTCCCTCTTACACACGGTTGAATACTCCATCTCCCTCGCGCGCATTGCATAATCGTACGGACAGGAATTTTGCATGTTAAACTGCCAACGTCACAGCTGTTGAACTTCCCGCTAGCACCCTTCCCGCTCTAACTCACAGCCGCCGCCGAACTTCTCGCTCTAACCGAGAAATTTTTAGCAGAAAAAATGTTGGCCGCAAGTGAGTTTCGAACCCGAGCGCAACAGGTCGAAATCCAAAACCCCTGCATCTAGGCCGGCAAGCATCCCTACTTAAGCGTGTATTCAGATGTTATATAAGTGACATGGGCATTTTGTAAAAAAAAAAACAACATAATTTCTTTAATTTGTAAAATATAAAAAATAATTGAACTTATTTAAAATACATGCTTTTCCATACAAGTGTTTTATAATACATCGGTGGGAGATGTGCGAAAAATAAAATGATTTTAATTGTTTAATTTTAAATAGAATATGCAAACTACGTTCTTTATGCGTAATTTTACAAGCTCGGAGATGTCTAGAAATACGCGTCTTTGCAAGCTCTGGCGAATGCATGAATTGGGAGATGTTTGAAAAAATAAACCAGGATAATTTTACAATGTTTTTATTCGTACATACATAAAAATCATATAAATTTACAATAATCGCAATTTTTAATCATCGGCGGAGGTCCATCGATTTCGGTTCTGCCACAAGTGTTGTAATGGGTTAAACATCTTCGGCAATCGGCGACATCCTTATCCAATTGGAACTTTAGAGATAATTTATCCCAGATGAAATGGATGCTATGTGATGCGAGCTTGATGAGGAAATCCTTCGGCAAACAGGCGATATCTTCGGCTTCCATACTAGCCAAATTCTCTGTTTCAAAGTAGATTTGAATCGATCGTTCCATAGACGGTGCACCGTCATCGTTTGTATACCACATTTTTAACGATTTCACTGTTTTAGTAGCACAATTAAGCTTCGAAGCGCCAACATGATGTGTACAAGGCGCCATATTATCACACAACTTGTTCAACGCGAGGCAGCCGAGATTTTCCATATCAATGATTGTGTACTGGAACTCGGTGATTTTTTCCAACCATAAAAGTTTCTCCACACCCTTGACGAAAATTCTCTTGACATCTTCGAGCTGCTTGATTACTGTCTCCTTCACCAGGTCGTATGGAATATCACCAGAGTCCCATGAAAGCCCATGATGATTACGTTCCAGCCACAAATTAGTAGATTTGTATTTGGCAGGTAGTTCATCCCATGGAAACGGTGGCTCGAAGAGAAAATTCACAGGTTCAGCCGTTTTATCATCAGCCGAGATCACAGCAAATTCTTTCAATATAAATTCGTTGTGAGATGTTTTGAAACATTGAATATCGACAATAACCTCCGCCATGTATAACAACTTCGAAGTGACTGAAGCACAAACTCTGATTACACCAGTTTCTTAACCCCACCACTAACTGCGTTGTATTCAATTATGCGATCGTGAAGAATTAGACAATAAGCGGCCGTTGCAGCTGGGAAATTGTTTGAAGATTCAAACTCAATGCGCACATCGACAGGTCCTGACTTGAGTGCCTCATTCTGTTTCGAACAATCGATTACAATTAAGGGAGCGTATTTGAGAAAATCGCCTTTATTCACCAACGGCTCAGAGTCCTTGCCATAATATGTACTTTGAAAATTTGCATACATCTCATATAATAGGGCGTATTGATTATGATCAATGTTGAGATTTAGCTGGTTATAGGGATAACACTGCGAGTTTAAGAAAAGTTTAACATCTTTAACGTTGCAGTGATCGAAACGGCTGACATTCATATCATTCTTATTTTTGCGCGCGGTTTGAAAACCGAGAATGACGTAGCGCGGTTTCTCCAATTGTGAAGATGTCTTTACGGGCCAAACTTGTTTGTCTGCACATGGAAGTAGAGGATACTCATACAACTCCCAAGTTCGGAAGCTCATGGAGATGGGCTCGTCTTTGGCGATAAAGTTGAGTAATTGAACTTTTTGATGATCTGATGGCTTGATGTATGGTACCAGCCACTCCAATTTCATTATTTTGATTTTAAAATCTTCAGCTATAGATTGCACAACGGCATTCGCATCACTGTTCGCACGCGTCAAAATCAATTCATGTTTAGAATTAATGATGATTCGACGGTGGTCTTCGGCGAAACCCAATATCAATTTCAGAGGTATTGATACGTCAAAGTAACCGGCATCATTAATTAATTTTTTAGCATCTTTATCAATATCAAACCAGCCGGCATTCTCGAGCAGGGGTTTCTGACCTGGACCTAGAGACACACAACCTTTCATGAAACTCGTGAGTCCGACATTCTTGCAGCGGTCAATCTCAACCGCATTCAATTCATAGCGTATTTCATCAAAGAGGTGGCAGATGGCGTTGTTGACTAAAGTTGTACTTTGAACTGCTGTTTCACCATCGGCCCTGGTTAATTTACCAGATATGTGTAACGAACTTCTGCCCGGCAACAAACACAAATCTTGATGTTGGATGGCTATGCGAATCTCATCGCTGTTGTTGAAAGTTGACGATGCGTAGGGCTGATGTGTATGACTCTCCCAATGAACGATGGATTCATCATAAACAACCGGCGCGTGAATCATTAAGATCTCCCCCTCCATGGTTGAAAACAAATAATTAATGTGCAGCAGCAGAATCGGTCTTTAATTTTCCTCCAAAAGGATTCACTTTGAAGCCCAGACTCTTCAGAAGCTCGATGTTTTGACGTGTTATCACTTTGGGTGATACACGCTGACTGACTTGATTCGGGCATGGTGATTCAATTTTATAACCCAGCCCAATTTTTGCATTATATACAATAACCATTTTTATGATGATGATGACTTGACGTGAAGTCGTATAGTTATAATTTCGCCGCGAAAATTTACCAAGTTCCCGTCCTGGTCGACCAATCGGAGCTGCAGATGATGTATTACTCGCACTGTGATCGGTAGATAAATGACGTTTGTCGGAACTTCCACAATCTTATAACCCGGTGGGACGACTGGGAAAAACTCATGGATTGTGTGCACTTTGCGTTCATTGATATAGGCACCTGCGGTGATGTTGCATTCAACCCTGAGGGCGTTTACCTTCAGAATGGTTACAGGAATGTTCGATATGTGAACTACGTTTGGTTTAAGAATTTGCGGTGTAAAACCCAAAAGGTTAGCTATGGAATTAGCATGTTCAAAGTTTATCTCACGATTACACATAATTTCACTATGAAGTGTATTGTTGTTGGGTCTGATATTGATGTTGACAGTTTGATCAATCAAAGCCTCTCGTATAAATTTCTCGATATCTTCTAGCTCATAACTACCCGTGGGTAAAGTGATTTCTTGATCGCCGATGTAAAACATGTTGTTCCCATCGTCTATATTGGGAATCGAGTTAAATGTTAGCAGTTCTACCAACCCCAAGGTGTATGTATTAAGTGGCGAGAGTTCGATTGGTGGAAAATATTGAACCTCGAGCACTGATGATGCACCCGACACTGTTAACGTAAACGAATCCATTACTATTGTGATTTCCAATACTGACATGCCAACCTTTTATAGGAGTCCGCATAGGAACTTGAGGCACAAGTGTCCACAATTATATGTGTCATAGTCTTGATATTGAATATAATTATATTTGACGCTGCCAACACCGAGATATGTGATTAGATCCCCAGGTGGTTGCAGATTTCCGAAACTGTCAAAGTAGATGACATTATCACCAATCTTTTTATATGCAACCCAATGTGTTCCAGATCCAGCAGCATCATCTAGGTTAATTATTGCCGACTCGAATTTTCGAGGGCCACTCTTGGGTAAGTCATCCCGCATGTATACTCCGCGAAAATGTGGAATTTTCAACTTTTTAGCATATTTAAGTATATCGATATCGGTCAACGCTCGGCGTGGCAGCTTCTCAATTAGTTTTTTGGAGTCAGATAAAGTCCCAACCCCTGTCTGTATGGCTTCAAATAAAGACCTTTTCCCAGAGCTATAGATTCCATCGTTTTGTTGTGGCGATGAGTTTCCGCTAGTTCCCGCTTGGCGGCGCCAGCATCATTCACAGCTTTAACAACTCCTGCAACGCCACCTGTCAACGCGCCGGCGGCACTAAGGCCCGCAAAGATTGGTACGAGAAATGGTAGAAAACCTCCAGTTTTTGTTGGGATTGGAAGAATACGCGGTGATCTCACATTGCATTTTCCACTGGCCTGTTTAACAGCTTTTCGAGCGCCCAGCAGTGCCGATTTGACTGCAATTTTGGCATCCCTGCTTGGCAGCATTGCCAGCCTGGCAGCGTTAACAATCTTCCGCAATGCAGCCGAGGACTTCTTCTTCTTTTTCTTTAGACCCATACCGAATTTTGTTTTAGCCTTCATGATATTTGTTACAGCCCAAGCAGCTGCTTTCTCGCCGACATTTGCGTCTTTGGCTAAAACACGCTTCCAAGCTTTCTCAATCAGTATTTTGTCGGCAGCCCTCCTAGCATCCGAGTTTTCACGATCTTTAGAATAGGCAATGTCGTGTTCTTTACACGCTGCGTCTAGCGGGTTAATACCCGGATCTCCTCGTGCAAGTCTTTTTGACAATTTTGTGCCAGGTCCGCAGTACTGATAACCGGGTATATGAAGCTCCACCGGTAGTTTGTTTATAATACTGTTTACAGCCCCCTTGCCACGCGGACGATGTTTTTTCACACCAACTGGTTTACACCCCATCGGTGTGCGCGTAAGCATCGCTGATGTATGACTGAGGAACAAACACTTATAAACCCGGTATTTATGGTTTCTCAATCAGTCATGGCTCAAATTAGCTACGAGGAGCAGTCCTGCAGACTACCCATGCTGAATTTCGATGGCCTTGTGCAACAGACTAGTTCAAATAAAGAGAAACGCCACGGCGAATTATTACCGAATAGTGTGCGTGCAATATTTTGCGGCCCATCCAATTGTGGCAAGACCAACGCTCTACTGGCCTTGCTAACACACCCGAACGGGTTAAGATTTGAAAATGTGTATGTCTACTCAAAATCACTCAATCAGCCAAAATATCAAATTTTAACGCAATTACTCGCACCTGTGGATGGACTCAAGTATTTCCCATTCAGCGAACATGAACAAGTGGTTGGACCAGATGATGCGCACCCCAATTCCATAATGATTTTTGATGATGTCGCATGCGAGAAGCAAGAAAATATCCGAGCATTCTTCTGTATGGGTCGCCATAAAACAGTCGATTGCTTCTACTTATGCCAGACATATGCACGCATTCCTAAGCATCTAGTTCGTGATAATGCCAACCTATTAGTACTGTTTAAACAGGACGATATGAATCTCAAACATGTTTATGAGGATCACGTTAATACTGATATGACTTATGCGAATTTTCGAGAATTGTGTTCAGCATGTTGGAGTGGCAAGCATGGATTTCTGGTAATCGATAAAGATAGTGAACTCAATGAGGGGCGGTATAGAAAGGGTTTCGACTGCTATATGAAGACGATCTAAATTGATGATGTGCACAGTAGCGTTTTGAATGTGATGGCATCAACATGCAGAAATTTCAAGAGCATGCTGATGTTCTCCATCAAATCGCTAAAGCTAGCGATGCGATTCGGAAAAAGTATAAAATAATCAAATTGGGTAGAGAGACTGCTGAAAGGGCTATGAGTGAAGCGCTTAAACCTGTGGTGGTTCCTCTACAGCAGCTCGTGAATAACCATATTAAAACTGAAATCAAGACTGAGATGGAAGATGCTCCTGTGAAAAAAGATGTGGACCCCTATGCTGATGATGATTCACCCGCACAATATCTAAGAATGTTAGCGAAAAAAAATAAAAAGGAATTGGATACTACGTATGGTGTGCGCAAACTCGCCAATGACCGTATGATGATTGGTGATTCGCAGATTCGTTTTGAAAATAGTTTCATTTATGTGGGTGACAGGAAGTATCAGAAAACCAGAGGGCTGATTGAATTATTGTTTAAAAAGTCACCAGATACAGACTTTGTGAGTCACGATGATGCGCGAATTTACACCCAAATCGTTACCACAACAAATGCACACCGAAAACACTACAGTATAAATCAAAACATTCGCAAAGATAAAAGTTTGAAATTTGAAAACTTTATTGCGACGATTGCCCCCACAAAGCATGAAGGGAGCGGCATACTACCAGAATTCATGATTGCTCGAAAGGGAGAACGAGCGCATTACACATACTGGGATGATCCTAATGAATTAATTGATCGTCTGCGCATGCTCCTAGCATCACAGGCTGCTGGGAATCCGAGTCATTCAAATGAAATCATATCGATTATCGAGGAGTTACGTGAAGCTGGCTACATTAGTCATTCCTAAGATGAGTGTTGATGTGTTTGGACGCCAGTTAAATAAAAACAGCGGCATACGCGGCCCTCCTGGGATTGGATTCCAATTGACTGCCGATGGAGATTTTAACACGCAAAATAGAAGATTGCGAAACTTGGCTGAACCCTTGGAGAGCAACGATGCCGCAACCCTCAACACAGTGTTGAGTTTAATGCATAATACAATTGCAACTATAACTCAGAACATGGTTCCTGTGTATAGTGATATCAGTGCAAATAGAGAAAAGATTGAAAGTCTTCAGTCTGACATACAAAATAGCTTGGCGCAACAAGTTACAGCCAACGATATAAATCATGGGCTCATAACAAGCATTTCAAACGCCGTTCATGAATTACAAGATAGTTTCAAAAAACTGGCCGCAACCAATGCAGACCTCCAAAAGCGCATGACTGAAGTTTTCGAGCGGTATTAATGGATTGTTCATACACGATAAGAAGCACAATCAACCTTCAAAAGCATATGACAGAAGTTTCTGAGCTTACTATGAGTTTTGATCGAAGGCTGAAAGCATTAGAGTGACAATGCAAAAATTAGCAGTTGTTGAGGAACTTCATAAACCAGCTCGAAGAAATTATAAACGTCGTAAATTTGACATTCGTGGCTTGGATGAAACATGGCAGGCTGATCTTGTTGACATGACAGCTTATGCCGATGTCAATAATGGTTACAAGTTCATGCTTACAGTTATTGACATATTTTCAAAATTTGCTTGGGCAGCACCTTCTATGAGCAAGAATGGAGAAGATATTGCTGCAGCAATGGAGTCGATACTCACAAGGGGGCGCATACCGAAAAATTTACATGTTGATGGCGGCAAAGAATTTTATAATTTGAAATTTAAGGCGCTCATGCAGCAACACGATATCCATATGTACTCAACATTCAGCAATTTGAAAGCATCAATTTGTGAGCGATTCAATCGAACGCTAAAAAGTAAAATGTGGGTGCAATTCAGCCTGCGTGGTAATTATAAATGGTTGGATATTCTGCAAGAATTGGTATCAACTTACAATGACAACAAACATCGAACAATCGGTATGAAGCCTAGAGATGTCAACAGTGAAAATGCCGAAGAAATTTTACTGCGTGTGTACAGGTCTTTTCGCATGCTGCCTGCGAAAAAGTTGAAATTTAAAGCTGGCGATAAAGTTCGTATAAGCAAATTTAAACACATCTTTGAAAAGGGTTATACTCCGAATTGGACAACTGAAATATTCACTGTTACTACAATTAAAAATACCAACCCGCCGACATACAATCTAAGTGATTATGAAGACAGACCTATTAAGGGCGGATTCTATGAAGAGGAACTGATGAAGGTGCAATACCCCGATGTATACCTGGTTGAAAAGATTCTACGTAGACGCGGCGATAAAGTATTTGTTAAGTGGCTAGGTTTCGATAAATCATTTAATTCATGGCTTAATAGGGCTGATGTATTATAAACACTTGTATGGAAAAGCATGTATTGTAAATTTATATGATTTTTATGTATGTACGAATAAAAACATTGTAAAATTATCCTGGTTTATTTTTTCAAACATCTCCCAATTCATGCATTCGCCAGAGCTTGCAAAGACGCGTATTTCTAGACATCTCCGAGCTTGTAAAATTACGCATAAAGAACGTAGTTTGCATATTCTATTTAAAATTAAACAATTAAAATCATTTTATTTTTCGCACATCTCCCACCGATGTATTATAAAACACTTGTATGGAAAAGCATGTATTTTAAATAAGTTCAATTATTTTTTATATTTTACAAATTAAAGAAATTATGTTGTTTTTTTTTTACAAAATGCCCATGTCACTTATATAACATCTGAATACACGCTTAAGTAGGGATGCTTGCCGGCCTAGATGCAGGGGTTTTGGATTTCGACCTGTTGCGCTCGGGTTCGAAACTCACTTGCGGCCAACATTTTTTCTGCTAAAAATTTCTCGGTTAGAGCGAGAAGTTCGGCGGCGGCTGTGAGTTAGAGCGGGAAGGGTGCTAGCGGGAAGTTCAACAGCTGTGACGTTGGCAGTTTAACATGCAAAATTCCTGTCCGTACGATTATGCAATGCGCGCGAGGGAGATGGAGTATTCAACCGTGTGTAAGAGGGAGATAGATGATGCGCGGTAGTGGAGACGCCTCGGCTGTGTGGCGCCAGACAGGAAAATTCTTGTCTGTTAGGTTTATGCAATGTGTGCGAGAGAGATGGAGTGTTCAACCGTGTGTAAGAGGGAGATAGATGATGCGCAGGAGTGCAGACGCCTGACATCGTAATTAGGATAATCCTTTGATTAAAGGGTTATAATCAGATCAATTGCGCGGTAATTAGGACAATTACATTTGTGATTAAAGGGTTATAATCAGATCAATTGCACGGTAATTAGGACAATTACATTTGCGATTAAAGGGTTATAATTAGTGCAATCAGATCAATTGTAATCAGATCAATTACGCGGTAATTAGGACAATTACATTTGTGATTAAAGGGTTATAATCAGATCAATTGCGCGGTAATTAGGACAATTACATTTGTGATTAAAGGGTTATAATCAGATCAATTGCGCGGTAATTAGGACAATTACATTTGCGATTAAAGGGTTATAATTAGTGCAATCAGATCAATTGTAATCAGATCAATTACGCGGTAATTAGGGTAATTACATCTGTGATTAAAGGGGTGTAATTACATCTTCGATTAAAGGATTAAAGATGGCGTCGATCAATTAATCCGAGAATCAAATCCGCGAATCAATTTAATTCGCGGTGAAGCCGTACCCGTGTAGTCTATCTACTCACATACGCCTGCAAAACATGGATAGTAAGACAATTCGAAAAGAAAAAGATCAATGTTTTCGAAATGTGGTGCTATTTAGAGCATATTTTGGACTGAGCATCACTCAAACATTTCTATACTAGAAGAACTGCAGATAGAAATAAGACTCTCGAAGACAATCATCCGAAAACATCTGGGAGTTTTTGGTTACATAATGGAAAGAAGAGAGGGAATGGAACACTTCATGTCCACAGGCAAACTTGAAGAAAAATTGACGAGAACGGTTTCCATCAAGATGGGTTGACCAGACCAAAGTCCTCATTGAACAAGGACTTCACGACACAAAACAACTGCCCCTAGATAGAGACAGATCTTAAATACTTAAAAATATAATATGACGTCACCATACTTTATAGTAAAGCGAGACGAATAAAAAATTATAATATTTTGATCAGGTGATGCGCAACGATAAATATCATCTGCAGTATCTTTAATTTACGGTAGAATTGTTCATAAACTGGTTCTTAGAAGAAAAAGGACGTAGTAGTTGAAGAATCTTTACCATTGTTTTGATCTAAACACCAACTTTTTGTGAAGTTATAGACAAGGTGTAAAACACTTTAATGATAGTCAAAGCTATTGGAAGGAAAGGCACGTAAAGAAGACCTTTTTAAAACAATTTCAGGCTCAATCCTGTAATATCAGCATACTTTCTTTTATCGAAATGAAGATTGTCTCTACAAGCTTTTTTAGCATAGGAACAAATATTATATGTACACACTTGATGCCGCAACGAATATCTAGCTGGCAGTCTGTTTCTTTCCATATGCGTCAATATGACTCCTGGTAACAATCGACTCCCATGAGCTTAACTTCGCCAGATCAGGATGCAACGGTGGAACTAACACTCCGAACTTATGAAACCTGACAAGACTCGTGAACATCACATCAGTGGTAGAATTAATAAACAAATGTTCCGATCTAGAGTTCAGAAAATTCAGATGCAACCAAAGTCAAACGTTTCAAATTAAGATATTTAAATGTGCAAAAAATACTTGGAATTTTGTGTTTGGTTTGGTGTAAATATAATCCTCATATTGCATTCTTGAAAATTTGACAATCTTTTGTATACACGGTGTATACTAGTATTTATAGTATATAGTATTTCCTCTAGCACGTTCCTCTTTAATATTACTGAGTAGAACAAATGTGTAAATAAATAACTTCCCTATTCGGCTGTCTCACTATTCACCTAACTTTTTCGCATTCACCGTTCATCTTTGCCTCGCTATTCGGTTTGTTTCTAGTTTTGAATACTCAAATCAGCCGACCGATAAAGCTGCTAGAACTGCATCGTCGAATGTAAGAAATGTTCACAATTTAATCACCTTTTGCTTGAAGTACATTTGAGGAGCAAACATTCAAGAACGTGTTTTGTCACAAATCGCAAAACTAGACAGAGCGCACAGCATGTTCTTACCTAAAGATTAATTTTCAGGGGCTGTTTTACATGGGACTTTTTTTTTAATCGAATGTATCGGTTTAGTTTGATTCTAGAGGTACGAATGAATGCCACAGCGTGTTTAACTGAAAACCTTATTTTTTGGACAAAACACGTTTTGAATATTTGCTCCTCCTTTTATCTACATTTATTGGTTTTATAATATTTATATACAATATATAATTCACTATTCGAACAGTTTTCACGAACGAATTGCATCGGAATAGCGAGGTTCCACTGTATGTATAGACAAGAATTAATTTTCGTGAAGTCGGTTCGAAGGACCTTGCTTCAGCAAGGATTGAATGCTATCAGCGATAACTACATGATGTAAAATTATAATTTAGTTAATACAGTATGGCCACCTTACTAAAAAAGAAATATTAAAGAGGCTGTAATATTAATTTTGTAATAAACAATTTTTAATAAAATACCTTCCGTTTTAATATCTTTATTTGCATATTTAATTCCTAAAACGGACCAGATATACCTAGTTATTTTACGACTGGCACAGCTGCAACTATTTTGGCGACGCATATAAAAGAAGGTCCCTGAAAACAATTAAAAAACTATTTTATTTTTACACTCAGACATATTGGCAAAATTTAATAGGGTCATTATCAGATAAAGATTTGACTAACTTAGGAATTTTATCTAACCGAAAACTGCCTCCGACATAAATCAAATACCATACCCAACCGACAACGTTGTTTGCTTTGTTCTCCATTCAGCTACATTTCGGTACATTTTTGGAAATAAGGGCAAATTTCGTCGATGTAAAATAGACGTCATAATGATTAACGCTTGGGGTATGATTGATGCAGTTACGTCAAATACGACGGTGGAGACGAGAAATGCTTGATAAATCGTTGTTATAATTGATTCTTGCATAATTATTCATAAGTTCGCATCTGTGCATTGACGTGTATGTATCGATTGAGATTTGTATACCTACAACTCGCCCACCAAAATTTAAAAAAATTAATTCCGATCCTTTGTTTAATTCTGATTCTTTTACCGTCGACCATCATTATTATCGTCAAACCATAAAAACTTATGTCCACATATGTTAAATTTATTGTGTTATTAAGTTAAAAGTGGCCATAAAAAAGTAAACGTAAACCACATTCTTCATTGGCAATATAATCGGTTTATTATCGTAACTAACAGATTCATAAAATAATCTAACAACATCAAACTACCGTGATCGAAGAGTGTATCCACCATTTCAACATTGCTTTAATGTACCAATAACAACGTTTTAATGAACTTACAATAAACATTATGTGTATGAACACGTAAAAGATTCGGACCCACGTCGATTGCAGCTCGTGTACTTGATAAGTCGTATCCGCCTCGATTTCATCTAATAACGACTATTATCGCGAAGTAAGTTTGTATTGCATGTTTTATACACAATAAATAAACGTTTGCCATAAGTTGTAACTGTATTTTACAATAAGCGCTCGACAGTGCAACAAATAGCTTAATATTAGTTATGGCTGGAAATAAAACGCGAGCGGATCGTATAAATAAAATTAAACAAATGTACTTTACGTCGCCTTTTAAATAAACTGTACGCCAATTTACTTCTCTCGGTGGTTTTAAGCGAAAAGATAAAGAAATTTGCAACATTCAATATAGCCTGCATTGAAATGAGCTTCAATGCATTTACAAGATTGTTTTGTTTAACGACAAATTTCGAAATACCTTCAATATCATTGCAACTCGACGATACTATTCGAAGTTTATGCAAAATAAAATACTTTCTAAATTTTTACATTAAAACGAAACTACGTTGTAAGTATAATCGTAAATTAATATAAACCAGAAAAGGTCGCAAATTCTTAACTTGAAAGAAAAGTTGCGGAAAGAACTTTATTCAATAATCAACTTTTAAATGAATGTATTTCTAAATTAAAAAGCTATCTTATTAGCTGAATCTGAACTTGAATCTGGAGTTTGGCTTGAAGCTCTTCCATCTTGTAAATTAGGTACTCTTTTAGAAAAAAACTTTTTACAAATTGCAATTTCACTTAGATTGGGCATCAATTTCTGTCATCCTCATATCTGCTCGTGCGGTTCTTCTGTAGACTCGTTGGGTCATCATGGTTTATTGTGCATTAAAAGTGCTGGTAGACTCTCTCGTCACAGCTGTATTAATGACATTATTAAACTTGCTTTCTCTTCTGCCAACATCCCTTGTATCCTTGAACCTAATGGTATTCTGAGGGATGATGGCAAACGTCCAGATGGTATTACAGTTATTCCATGGAAAGTAGGTAAATCTTTAGTTTGAGATTTTACTTGTACGGTTACACTTGCCCCTTCTCATTTGACTGATTCTTTATTTTCTGCAAGATCTGCTGCACACTTAGCAGAAAATTTTAAGAAAAAAAAATATAAGGCAATTTCTGATGATTATTTTTTCGTTGTCTTCGCTGTGGAAACTTTGGGTCTTTGGAGTGCTGATGCCCTTTCTCTTCTTGAAGATTTGGGGAGGCGTATTGTTCAAACAACGGGAATTCCTCAAGCCAAAACATATTTGAAGCAACGAAAAAGTTTGGCTATACAGAGAGGTAACGTTGCTAGTGTTCTTGGTACAGCCCCGCTTTCTTCTTCTCTTAATGAGTTATTTTATTTATTCTAGTTATTACTTATGTTATCGTTAAGCAAATGTACCTAAATCGTTTATATATATTTATTAGATACACGTTTTAAGGTGCCTTGATCTCCAATTGGCGGGTTTCTCAGTTGTTGTTAAATTTATTTTGAAATTTTATTTATACTTAAAAACAACTTTTCTATTAATACGAAATTATGAAATATAGTCCGTCCAAAAAATATTTGGAATTTTGACTTTTTGCAGGTTTTATTAATAGTTGACTCTGTCAAAAGTACTGTTGATATTATAATATTTTAAATGATTTTCTTGTTGAAACGGCTAATGGTTTATATACTGAGATATGGCGATTTCAGCAAAATCACGGAAGTTACCAAGGATACTTATACAAGGTGTAAACGAAATAAGTACATTAAGTTTAACTGGTAATAGAACTCTTCAAGACCAACAACTTTTCCTAACAACTTTTTTTTGAAAACGTTTTTGTTTTTGAGTTAAAATTGTTTTAAAATCTTACACAATTTTCTTACACGCCACTGGAAGCAAAGTTACCTAATCAACAAGATTACCTTATGAAACGGTTACCATTAGTTGCGACTATTATTGTCGATTTTAAACAATAAACCAATAAATACAAAAAAAAAGTTTCATTTCAAATTTATTTTTAAACATTGACGCGAGAATTGCGCTAACGAAAATAAAGAAAAACGATCATAAAAATTGTTCAAAGTGTCCACGGTTGTTTTGAAGACGCCGACGAAGTGAATCATTGCAGCAGCAAGTTCCACCCGTTCTTGCAACATTTCGATGGTATCAATTGATACAGAGTATACTAAATCCTTTATGTACCCCCACAAAAAGAAGTCGCAAGGGTTCAAGTCCGGCGATCGGACAGGCCAGGCTACAGGACCGCTTCGTCCTATTCAACGAGCACTTTTCGAAAATGATAAGGATACAATTGCTGTTCTTTTAGTATTTTCCAAATTGTAGCATGCGATACTCCATGTTGCAGTGCTAGCCTTCTTGTGCTGAGCCCAGGTCGAACCTCGACACTGTTCAGAACAGCCTCCTCAATGTTTGCAACTTGAGCTGGACGCTGCCGACCACGATCGTAAGCTGCAGGCTGAAAAGATCCGTGATCTCGAAGATGCTGCACCACATTTACAAAAATGCAAACATTCGGAAGACGACGGTTCGGAAATCGGTCCATGTAAATTCTTCGAGCTAAGGCTGCATTCCCTTGGCTCTCACCATAGGTTAACACAATATCAGTAAATTCGTTATTGGTAAATCTAGAAATTTTTTCAGATTTCACTTGACAGAAGTGACAAATTAATTTTCAATAATAAAAAGTCATTATTTTTCTTTGTTGGAGCATTTCATAGAAGGCTCGTTAATTTGTGGGGGGGGAAATGATTTTAAAAAATGCGATTTCGAAAAAATGGTACATAAAAAAGGGCTTATCTCGACGAGTTCTACTACTGGTAAAAATTAATGTACTTATTTCGTTTACACCTTGTATATGCTATATGCACTTGTAAGAATATTAATTAAGCACACAAATTGATTCTATCATTAATTTTATTGTTTAATTGCTTCAAAAATATATTATAATTTATGACTGTGCTTTTACTTTTCCCTATACTTTCTAGACGGACTATAGTTTGCAACTGTAGTTACCTTGACCGTTAGATCTTATACAATCCAATGTACATTTTAGTATTGCGTTTAGCTAAGCTCATTTTGATGTACTAAAGTTTTGCTGTTTTCAGACAAATTACTTTGATTAGTAATTCAATGAAATTAAATATGGTAACAAGGAGATGGAGTTCTTTCAATATTGAGTTGCGCATCACAAGTCCTGATGAGATATACAAGTACTAACTGCAATCTAACATACATATTTCGTAGGCATATAATTATATCATATATTGTTATGAAGCCACGCGAGTTTTGCAGATGCATTTAAACTAGGAGAAACAAATTTGATGTTTATCTATGGTGAATATAAAAGCTCCTACGTAGATCAAAATTACATTTGTCTTTTTATCGTTCAAATATATTATCTTGAGAACTATCACTTTTGACAAATATCAGTATCAGTATCAGATTTAGTAAGTAGTTTTAAAATCATAACACCACCACCTTGCTGAAATACAAAAATATGATCTTGGAATCTAGTAGTAAATATATTCTGACGATATTCATGGACATATCCGGCGCCTTTGATAACCTATGGTGGCCGGGGCTGATTCAAGTACTCAAGGAAATACCTCTTTCCTTGATATCCACCATCGCGAGCTATTTGACAGATCGAACGGTAAAGTTGTCATCGACCAACTGCTCAATTGACAAAATGGCCACCAAGGGTGCCCCCAAGGGTAGATTCCCTCCTTGGCCGAGAACTGTCGTCCAATCCAACACCAGAGTAGACCTGCGGCTTTGACACTAAGAGTGCTTGAACTTTTTTGTGGCCTGGGGGTCTAAATACAAATTGAAAATATCCACCTCCAAAACGACGTTTATGGTAAACTGATCTCCACCTCGAGTCCATCACCGCGACTTGCAACTTACACTGTACAACAGCAGAATTAAAATTACCAAATGCACAAAATTCCTAGGCGTCATGGTTGATCAAAAGTTCACCTTCGAGCAGCACGCTGCGTATATCTGGAACAAAGTCCGAAACTTGCTTAGTGCCCTCAGAAAGAAATGTCGTGCTTCGTGGGTCATCGGTATGACTGCTTCGGTCCTCACGATTTATAATTGCGCCGTTGTACCCATCGTGAGCCATGGGATAGAGATGTGGCAGCACCGTCTTCCCAGGGCAAAGTTCCGAAGAAAAATCCTATTGATATATGGGTTGTGCTGCAGAATAGCTTGCAAAAAACTGTCATCCAACGAGGTGATTTCCTTGGCGTGCCAAATTTAAAAGAGTACCTGCAGCTGCTTGTGTACGACATCTGGCAAGACAGATGGGAACATTCCTCGACGGGCAGAATCATCTATCAATTCTACCCGATAGTCCCAGAAACACAACTTAAGCAGTTTCATTTGTACACAGTTCTTGTTTGGCCACAGGAACTTTGGAATTCATCTGCATAGAATCGGCAAGCAAGACAGTACGAACTGCATTGCCTGTCCTAACGAAACAGACGATCCCATACACCGTTTGCTCGTCTACCCGCTGTTCAAGGATGCGCGAAACGAGCTGACTGCAGTATACCCGACTTGGTCCCCTGGCGTTACCTAGCTTCCACATATTTAAAACCGCTACCTCCTCGTTCCGTTTACGGTGGCCGTAGAACACGTTCCACCAGCTACCTGACGCATAAGCCTCTCTCGTTATTCTGCCAAGTGCGGCGACATCGAGTAAGCTAACTAATCATGGTACCGTGAACCCTAAGCTAGTAGTCCAACCAGTTCTTATTTAAATTATAGATGTAAGCGTAGTTTAAGTTGTTTTCGTACGAGGCTTTAGTTTAACTATAAGTATTTGTTTCATGATCTGTAATTTGTGTGCCCAATTTGGCATTTCCTTCCTTAGCACTATCAATATACGCGCCCTCGGGGGCTTTAATAATAATAATAGTAACACCACTACCATAACAGATATATTTATGAAATATCTATGTTTGGTGGCAGTTGAAACTTGGAGGTCTCATAAAGAATTAAATAATAATAAATAAACTTCTATGTTTTACTTATCCTTTGAACATTTATTTATTTATTTTAAACAAAAATTCTAGTACCGTTAGGTATCGGATTGCGGATTGTGTATTACATTTTACATTTCATGGCAATGAATTACATTTTTATTACATTGCACATTTTCTAGGTTTGTTATCTCGCACCACTTTATTTCTCGTTTTGCAGCTGCCTGTTATACTTATTTCTTCCATCTCATTCTAGGTCTTCCTTTTTTATTTTTTCCTTGTACTCTAGTTTCATCTACTTGTGTGGCTATGCCATTTTCTTGAATTCTGCGTAAGTGTCCAAACCACCCAAACTGCCTCTCGTTAATAGCTCTTTTAACTGACTTCAGGTTTCTCCTTTTATTACTGTTCATTCCTTATTCTGCCCATTCTTATGATTCCTTCGACTTTTCTTTTTCTTTCCTTCTTTCTTTCTTTTTGTAATTTTATTTCATACTTTTTCACGTTATGGTAACTATTATTACACATATTTTTCTGTTTTTCCATAGCTATTATTATTAACTATCAATTATTATTTTTTAACAATGTCATTATAAATAATTTTAAAAAAACACATATTGAAACCGTTCTAAAACTTCTGGCAATTACACAAAATTAAACACACATTAAACTATTCAAAACCTTATTCTACGAACGATTATAATGGAACGTATTTATTTTAGTCTCATTTTCGTTTTCACATCCTCAACAATCGCCGCATACTAGTTCACATCACAAATTTTAACCTTTCTATCCCACTTTTTTATGACTTTTTTTCCCCTTTGTTCCCTTTTTTTAGTTATTTGACAACAGCAACAGCAAAAGTCCGAAATATTCTTTTCGGCCATGTAGCATACATGTTTTTTTATTCAATTGCAAGAGATTATAAGAAATTAAAAGAATATATTTTGTCAGTTATCAAAGTGACGTTTGATTAAAAATTACGTACTTAAACATGTTTATTTAAGAAAAATTAAAATGTCGAGTGACGACGATGCAATAAGTTGTGCCCCCCCTGACTTGCGTGAGATCGCCGATAAGGCTTCTTTAGAGTTAGTGTCGCAGAAATCAAAAGGGCATATCGGAGAATTGAAAATCGGTACTGGAAAAAATTAATTAGCTGTCTTTATTATTAATACTGCATTTTGATTAAAAAACAAAGGCTTTTGAAGTTTTCTGATCATGTATTCACTTAAAAAAGATTAAAGAAATTTGAAAAATAAATACTAACTAATTGCTTGTTTACTCGTTTCTATGGCACATATACCCCCTTCAGTTATTTTAGTCCAGATTTTAGAACCGAGAAACGCCACCTTTACTTAGTTCAAATTGAATTTAAAAAAATGTTTTGTACCGTTGGCGTTGTTTCAAATAAAAATAATTAGAACTTACTGGTTTTCAGCGTCTTCAAATTTGGTTTATAAAACGCAAATGAAAATTTACTGCAATTGCAATTATCGTTATTGTAACAACACCTAATCTGTCCTTGTTAACTAGTCATGCCGATAACAATAAATTGCTAATTTAAGATTACTACAGAATACGATTTTTAAATCAATATGCTATTTAATCACAACAAGCATTATTATTTTATAACCGTGTGCATGCAGAGTTGGTCTGATTATCTCATTCATTCCAATTTATCCAATCTGTAGTAGTTCTTGGGATGTGCATGGTAAACATGCGTTGTTTCCATCTTTGGGTGATCTTCCTGCTGTTCCATTCAAGGGCATCCATTTTCAGATATTTATTCGAATATAAACTGTTATTTGAATTTGATTGTTATCAACTAAGCTCGAACCCTTAATACCTCATGGGTCGAGGAATGTTAATCAAATGAATACTAACGGGTCTTTGTTTTAAACGAGAATATTTTTAATATAATATATAATAATTTTAATATAAACCATAACTGGCACTTGTAAAAAATGAATTACCTCTGTAAGATCTTCAGTGAACACAATTTCTTCATACCCTTTTATAATTTAAGTTAAAAGATCGGTTTCAACTACTACTCAAACCACCTATTTAGGGTAGCGGCAATAGGGTGCAAATTGTTATGATGATCAACAACCTTTGAAAGAAGGCTGTATCCCAAGAAGACGAGTATTCGTATTAAATGGAAGTTGTCTTCGAAACTAACCTTTAATAGAAGCATACCTTATATCTTTTCCATAAGTGCATAACACGAACTTTTAGAAAATGATGGAATTAGGAGTTTGGAAATTATATTCAGAAGATAATAACCAAAAAAGGTACACACACTCTTAATACGTTCTTCAGTTAATTCAATTTTATTTATTTTGTTTGTAATAAATTAAGGTCAATAAAAAAATCTCTATTTAACGTGATCAACCGGTTCTTATTATCCAAAATTCCAACAACAAGTGGATTCCACTGTACTTATGTCCTGGCACTTCAAAAACCAAAGAAAAATTAAAAACTACATACAGTAGAACTTCTCTAGAACGATTTTTTCCATATTTGTATTTCTCTATTTGTACATTTGCGGTCACCCAAATGTGCATGATTTTTTTAGAACTTGATTTTTGCTTTATATCATAGGCGTTCTAAAAAAAATTAGCAAAATTTCAATATTATTTTGTTTATGATAAATATTATTTCATGAAAGTGACCGGATAAAGCCAGATTTAATCTATGAAAAAATAAGGAAATTTGTGTCAGGTATCGTGCACATTTGGGTTACCGCAATTGTACATATTATCTATCTTTCGATTATTTTTGTTTTCTGAGAAGTTTGGATAAATTTTGCGTTTGATTGTATAGCAGGTCAAAGCGAATAAAGGTCTCTTATCTGCTTGTCATGCAAATGTTAATCTAAGGATCTGTTTATGATCCATATTTATCGAACAGGTAAGGTTGCTTTACGTTTACTATGGTCAAACGCTTCGCTCAGGAATTGGACAAGTACTATTTCAGTAAATATGCCAAAGGTTGAAATTTTTGCTATAAACACAAATTTCTATATAAAAAATTTGTTAAAGTGCATCTCTGAGATGCTTTCCGTTTAGTCATTAACCTTCTCTGGGTTTGACAGGTACCAGTTCATACAAAACTAAGGCAGTCACTCTTCCCAGTTGCAAAAATAAACAAACTTAAAACTTTTTATTTCCACTGCTTCTTAATTCCATCCAGTATTCCAAAGCGTTACACTTGCATGTTTCTCTGTTTTACTCTGAGAATATTTTGCGAAAAGAACGAAAACAGTCGATATGTCTACGTTTTGCAATCTTACTTTGTAAACAACAAAGAAAATCAAATAGTTCCCCTTCAAATATCATGGATATTATTACGATTTACAGAGGGTTCGGTTTATGACAAACCGGAAAATATCTCAAAAATGTACTTTATCAAATTTCTATGTACCTAACTAATTTTCTTAAGATCACCGTTGCACTTCGTTATATGCAAGTTCGACTATATTTCTTTTACTTGCGAAACAAATTAGTAGATACAGTTTTATTAAATTTTGGAATCTAACATTGTTTTTATACTAGTTTTTTGTTTTGCATAAACGGCATTTTTAACCCTTAACTGGTGAGGTGAACGTTTTATGCGTAAACCCCGTGCTGACGTCGCTGGAACCGCATTTATAAATCCCAAAAAATACAATACACGTATACGAAAAACAAAAAACATATTTCTAGTAGACAGTACCACATATACACGGTGGGGAAGAAGTATGGAAATTTTTAAAAAATAAAACACCATAGTCAAGACACACTAAATAAAAATGTATTGCTAGCCGTTTTACTGAAAACAAAAAGCGCAGCGGTCCTAGGGACGTCACAACGCCGGTTCAGGGTTAAGAATCTACGGGGGTCACCTGTATGTAATGAAAGAAAATTTTAATTCATAGTGATTTACTTAACGTTTAATGTTTAAAGTTTTACTTGCCTGCAGTACATACTTTCATTTTTAAGATAATGATGTCATTGTAACATCCATTTCTTTAGAAACATAAAAGTTTTGCGCGAAAGAGAAAGTGTCGCGTCAACCTTTTAGCCAGCAACAGTTCACTAGGTGCCGGATCCAAGTAGTGGCAGTTTAAAAATTGTTCAAAATACGTGCGCTCTCTGCAATTTCAGTTTTAATTGCGCACTTCATCTTAATCACAATTCACCTCACGAAATCGCAAAAAAATTATATACGATCACCACGTAAAACAATAGAAATTCCAAAATAGTCCATCAGAACATGTAACAAATACAATAACCGTGTTCAGGGGTCTCGGCGCCCCCAGTGGCGCCGGCTGCATTCTCCACGTGCCCCGATAAATCACAGAGCCCCCGCTAAGCGTCTCACGAGCGCACAAACAATGAAACAATAGGGGAAATAAAACACGGCGACATCAGTTTGTTTATTTTCGTATAATTGTTGGCGTGCACGTCCCGTCCTTTAGATTGATAGAACCTCTCTCACATTTTATTTTTTCAGGTACCAACGAGCGCTGATCTCAAATTATTCAGATTAACGACGCTCCAAAATAACATCTGTAATCCCCGGAAAGTGGCACGACAATTCGGAACACCCACAATTTCGCAGGAACGGTAATAAATACGTCTTCAAGAGACAGCAAATTTTCGGGTACACCAGTTTCGATTGTGTGAAACATGGGACCCCTAGCTGGGAGGCCACCGTGATTTTTTTTTCAGGAAAAGTTTGTCAACAAAGATATTTTGTGTAAATACAAGTAAAATACACTGTCAAGCTGTGACTCGACGTCCTTGCCTTTTACATAAGAATAATAGCAGATGTGACAGAGAATGATGACTCGGTGTTAGTTGAATAGGATGACAACCTAATTTAAACTCGGTTTTCTAGTTTCACGAAATGTTCGCTCCCTCCGTACGGACCCAGGATCGAGAACGGTGCTTAAGGTAGAATTACACGACTATTTACCGCCTACCATGAGGCTTTTGCACATCATGCAAACCGACACCGAACCAGTCATAAGTGAAACATTATAACAGCACTCATTTACTTGTTTACAAGACATCACACATGGCCTTTTAAGTCGACAATTTTCGTTTAAGTTTCATTATCTCACCTTTCAATAAAACTTTGTTTCACCGGGCTTGTTCTGAAAGATCTCGCAATTTTCTTCCGACCCACCTCATATTTAGTGTAATGAGTTTCTGTGACCTTATGGGATCGACCGATTTGTACGTAAAAGTATCGGATTACAGAGAACGGTAATTTTTGGATGATCTGATAGGGGCTACGCACCAACGCTCGTCACGGTTTATTGAATTCTTTTCGACGATTCACGCTGCTAATTAACTATTAAATTTGGGTTTTAATTTTTATATTGACATAATTCATTGTGGAAATTAATTAACGTTGGTTTTGTATGTCAAAAGTAATGGGTTGATAAAAATTCCTGAATGCACTGATGGTTTTGAGATTGCAGCGAAAAGTTTTTATTTTAACAATAACAACTTTAAATTCCTGAAATAAAACTAATTTTTGTATATACGTAATGTTTCAGTAGTTTATTCTGCGTCGCATAATGTAAATATTACGTCCAGTTTGTTCAAAAGTTTTCAAGCAATTGAATTTTGAATGCCAAAGCATGTGGCTTGAAAAAATTAGTTTATAGCTTATAGCATTTCAAGTATGCTCGAAACAAATCAAGTAAATTTTCTTTTCGACAAAGAACAAGCTAAAGCGCACTGCTTAATCGGTTTCAAGGCTCCACTGACAGAGTGTGAAAAAGGTACATTAGGCTGAGCACAATAAATTAAATTGACTGTAGTGCCCCCAAAATAAATTTATTGTAGACGGGTCCTGTAAAAAAATTTGAAAAATGTTTTCTTACTAATTTCGCAATTTAGACATGTGAACTTATTACCGATACTTGTAAAACTATTCCAGATATCTGCACAGAAACCTTCAAAAATTATTATTTATCCTGATACAACATTTCATTCTGAATAAAAAAATAATCTTAACATCAAATTATGCTAGTTATTACATTTGCGGAGTAAAACCAATATTTGTACAACATTGCAAGTCTTTAAGTATTTCATAATGGATTTTAAAAAATTTACTAACAGGCCAAAAAAAATGATTAATATTCTTTAGAGAAATATTACAGGAAGAAATTTTCTTCCAAGGAATTTGCCGATATACAAAAGATGTCTAAGCTTTCACGGTACTTACATACTTACAGGGTGTTTTATTGGCAGTGGTAAAATAGCTTTTCAAACCAGTTTGACAATTCTCATAAATTACATGAGTAATTTTATATTACTAAGAAACAGAAAAAAAAAAAAATTAGGTAAAATTTTGTCTTTTTCTCAAAATTACTAGTTATTCAATTTATTAATTTTTTTGTCGAATGAACATTAGGGTATTTTCACATAATTTAATGTAATAATGTAATAATGTAATTAACTTATGTTTCTTAAATAAAGGTATTTTCGTATTACAAGGTATTTTTTTATATAATTTACGATTTATAATGGGATCAGTTTAGGGCACTTGACTTATTGTTTATAGAAGTTTTCGTAAACTAAAGAAGTTGAAGTGCACAAGATACATTTTACAGTTACGGGTCGTCAATATTTCTTCACAAATTTGGCAAGTAGGGTTCACGGTAGTTTTCGAAGACGCATTCGTAAGTACCTGCACAGAACATGAGGGGCAACAGTTTCAATATCCCTTGTAAAATACTAAACTTGATATTAAAAACTTCTTTTATTTTTTCTTTTAAAGGTAATTCAAGAATATGGTTCTAGTAAAAACCGAAATGCTGTCCCGCTTCAGTTTGATGGGTGGACCATAAACTATTGTGCTGCTGTAAAGAATAGAATTTTTTGTATTTTTACCTTAAAATTGATCTAACTCAATAAGTAATGATTTGTTTTGAGAATTAAGTTGCGAATTAAATTGCAAATAGCAATATGCTATAAATATTGCCACATTTCGAAACAAGAACTAAATAACCAATTTTCCCCAAATTTTGTTTTACTTTGTGACTTCAAATAAAAATATTTTAGAAATTTTTTTGAACTCACCAAAAGTCCACATTTTTTCAACTGATGTAATATGTAAATTCTGTATTTTCCCCTCAATTTTTAATGTGATATGAGAATCCTTGTTACAGCAAAAGTAAGATACTAATCTCTAAAAGATTTTTTGGGCTTACCTGACAAAGACTCAATATGGTCCGCTCATGCTCAAATGATCATGTATCCTGTAATAGCACCAAAGGGTACTGCAAACTTGGTGTCATATCCGGAAGGAAGTTTTACAGCCCATTTTGCCTTGAAGTTTAGTGAAGCTGTGAAAACGAATAATTGGAGCTTTTGCTAGCATTACAGTAGACATATTGATTCGAATATCTACCTGTGGTGTACATTTTGTCTTTGTAAAATATGCTGAAAAAATTAGATATTATTTTACGTTTGCTCTAAAAAACATCCTCATTATGAATCAGAAAATAATTTTTTTAAAAAGATACAATCTTTTATGCACACCCGATATAGGAATCTATCAATTTTTTCTAGTGACCCTAACTTTCCAATGAAATAAAAAGATTTGTGGGTAGTTAGAAATGTTAAAACAGTTCTCAAAAATATAAAAATCAATGCTTTTGTCAATCCAATTTGAAACCGTTGGTACAATTTATTTGAAAAGTCATGGCATAATTTAATATAACTGCAGTAACCCTTAAGTACTTGGACTACTCTTACGTGCAAAAGTACTGACTTGGGGGCTCGCACGCCCCAGCGCATTTACGGTTGATTTCTATAACAAAAACATGTTTCTTTTATCGATTACCTTTAATATGTTTTATTTAAAGTATTGTAGACAATTTAAAAACATTGATTAATTATAAAATGAAAAATTAATCGTAACTTTAATTTCCAAATTACACCTTCATTTTAAATTAAGCGAATTCACTGCAAATTCTGTTTGAAATATTTGTGTGTTAAGTATGACAATAAAGCTCCACATTAAAAAAATCTACAAGTAATCTAGATAAGCATTTAAGCAGCTTCTACTAAGATGGCAGAAGCAAAGCTCTCTGGTTTGCACTTTTTCTAAAAAGACATGTGATTTGAAAATAAATAAATTACAGAAAAAGCTTTTAAAAGGCTGCTCGGCTATTTTTCTCCGACACAGACATTTCCTGTCGGCAAAATTTCCACCCCAAAAAATTACAACTCTGAAATTACACCATCTACACAAGTATACATCACAATATGGTACAAAACGTTCCAAAACGTTCATGAGTGTCAATAAACTGCATTCCACCCGATTTGCAACATCTGTTAAAGATGATAACATCAGTAGAAACACATGTGGCCATTTGGTTGTTTTAAAATTGAAGAATCCTCATGTATCCGAAACGAACCAATAAACTCCAAATCTCGAACGATCGAACCCCAATCGATACCGATAAGAAAACTAGTTACTGAGTTTGTTTACCCTAGATAAGAGATTGTCCCCTTTGAATTTCTCGATACACCTTGTATAACAGTTTGCTATACATAAATTTTTCCGAATGCGCTTCTTATTAAACCCAGGGCATTCTTCTAAGAATTCCTGTAGTGACCCCCCATGGTAGGAAGGAAGTGCCCCCTGCGGACCAACCCCCCTCTTTATAGATCTCCCGCTCAGCACTGAAACTAAAATAAGTCATAAAATACTAAAAATGTCAATGCAAACAGAATTAAGATTTAGGCTTGCTCCTATATTTATTATAATATTCTGTCTGTAAACACTACAGGTTATCAATTGTGAGCGCGGTTCGGTCGCAGTCGGAGGTACAGCTCGTAAAAAAAACAACAAGTAACCCTGTCCCGGCCAATAATTATTACGTGAAATGAAATCATATCGGAGTAACGTGCAAATCGGATGATTTAAAAAAATTTATTCCAGCTTTCTGAGACTACTGTCAGACAAGTTTGTGGTGTTTATGTGACTGGGGCACGAAACCGCGCCGGGGGTTAACCGTTCTATCAGCCACCGTTGAAATTCATACCTTTCATCGGGTAATTTAATTTATGCCTTTATTTAAAATCAAATCATAAAAATGTCCCCCTTTTTTTTATTGATCGAATTTTATCTGGTTTGAGTCGTTTAGTTACCTGGGGAGCGCGTGTGGGTTGCGGAGTTTCGCCTTCTAGACTCATTAATATAACCACTTGTCCGTACAATTAAAATATATAATCGAATTTGGACAATTTATATTATTGATAGACGATAAACGACCGACCTAGATCATTTATCTTGGCCGTTGTTCGGGCACACACGAGTTGCTGAATCAAGTGCCTTCTTACCTACCACGGTTACTAAACGACAAAAAAATACAAATCGTGCATTTTTTTAAATGCACTAAATTTACAAAAAGATAAACACGTAGATACAAATGTAGATAAAAGTGACAAACGTTATACTTAGTCGAACAATGAAGTAGTCAGCTCGAAAAACCCCATAAATAACTCTCCGCAAGTGGTTTGAAAAAGAGAGAGGGTGAGGACGCCCCGCGTCGATCGACCTCGTGACTATTACTAACAACTCCCGACTGTTAAACGTACCTCGAAAACAACCATAACTGATCATAATCTTTTCTTTTTTGACTTTCTCCACACAAATTTGAATATATGTTAATTTCGGTCCCTCTCCAGTCTGAGGAAATTTATAGTTAATGCTTTTTGTGAGGGTTGGCGAGGGCGCGACTGCTCCATTGAAATGGGGTGTTGACACGACTCTGTCATATTTAACACGAAAAGGTTAATATTATTTTTTTCAAGTGTTTTGAGGTTTCACTTTTCAACGGGTTGCGAACTAAGAAATGAAGTGAAGGCATTTTATATGATCAGTGGACTTGGGATGCGCTCCGCACGCGCCCACGCGCAGTCGACCTCTTAAAAGCGCACTTTTAATTAATTTCAATTGAAAATTATTAACGGGCGAAAAATTTGTTAAGCGTGCGGTTCGCTGCATGGGTCGGTTTGGGCAACAGCCCACGCTGCATTCATTCTAATGTGCATTCAACAAAACAACATTGTTGAGCCACCTTTTCCCCCAACCGGCAGCACAGCTTTCATTCACTTTACAATTCCAAATATTTTATTTTGAAAAACGATTCTATTCTCATTTTTAAAACTTTTTTTATAAGTTCTTGGAAAATTGTCTCACTGGATATTTAAAAATTGGTAGAAATCATTCGCAGAAACACGTTAAGGTACTATGATTCACTGATTTGGCGAGATTTTTTTTTGTAAATGTCGAGGCCATTTTAAATCCAGTGTGTAAGTCGAAGTAACTACAGAGAAATTCATTATTAAGAAACCAAAATGGATGCTGAAAGATTTTTATATCAATAAGAAATAATTTAAGAAACAAAATATTCATTCATTAGTTTAGAAAATTGCTCATTGTATCTTCGGGTATAATGCCCCAATTAAAGGATCTTTTGTAAAAGTCGAAGTTGTTTTTTTTTGTGTCACCATTAAAACGACTTTCATTTCAACAAGCGATTCAAAAGAAAAAAGATTGTTCAATGGTTAAAAAAAATTGTTTTGAGACAAGATGAGCGACTCATTAAAAGGCGTGTTGAACAGTAGAATTGCGTTATTTTTTTCTAATTGCAGTCGTTAAAGCCATTTAAACATGCAATTTCAGTAGACTGTACAAGATCTTAATAAACAACGTTTTATTTCATGTTCATGTTCATTGAACTCGTCAAAAAATGGTTTCACGATATTTTAAAATCCCGAACGTCTATCAAACAACCATTGGTGCCCCTTCGACAGTAATGTATATTAATGACTTAGTATCACATCATTAGAAACTCCTGTCGCTCTATAACTAATGACAGATTGTTTCGTAACTCAGAACGTTCGTTAAAACTGTCAGTGCTACATTTAATTATCTCTCGAATTTTGTCTTTTATTTTTAATGTGAGACTCTCCCGGGAGCGAAATAAAAAAGGGGAAAGGAAAAAAAACGCAAATCTCCTGTTAATGATTTAATTAGGACAATTATAATTATAATATCCTTCTATACACACTGATCTATTTACAAACAGAGTTAATGTACAATTTAAGGTTGGACAAAAACACGATCCTCCAACCAAAATAATGTTAGTTTAATAATAATATATTACAAATCCATGATATGATTTAATTTACACAACAATAACATTCTCTCTAAAAAAACAATAATTTCAGTTTATAACAAAATTGAAGGTGACGCAGCATATGTTGAGAAAACAAGGTGCGCGCATTATCTAATTGTTAAAAAAAATATATTGAAAATTGAAACAAGAAGACAGAACCCCACTTCCGAACTACTCAGTTTATTTTTCTGTTTTTTATTTTATCACAGATATAAATAAATGCGTTTTCCACAAAATATACAACAAGATTGCGAGTTTTTCACACATTTTTAATTTGTTGCACATTGCCCATTTTTTATCAGCTCCGGGTTTCTGAAATAAAAATACCCACATGAGAAACAGTTTTTTTACGGTATCTGTCAAGATAAATGCCAGATCTAATGGAAAGGGTGTGCGGAGAGAGGATATTGATTTAAAACAATGGAATCTCTCCAGGGAGCGACGGAACACACTCAAAACTGAACAGGTTTATCCGATTGAGTAACTCGCACACTAGTTAGTGGCCGAGCCGCGCGAGGACCATTCACTGATCAGAATCTCGCATCATTTGTCAATGTCAAGAAGGTGGCGATAGCGGACATTCCTCATTGAGAATACACTTCAGAGCGTGGGCACTTAAAACGGGACGACTCACACCGGCGACACGAATCCGCCGTTCATATTCTGAGGGCTGCGGATCAAAACAATTACTACAAAATCACACCCTCCAGTCCATTTCACCTTTTGTAGAAGGGCTTGAAGGCCGCGCTGTCCGAACCGGACGTGCTCATCTGCGATGGTCCTCTTTGGGGCGACTGCAACCTGCCGAAGCCCCCGAGGAAACTCGACTGGGAATAGGTTCCGCTCCCCGTCGTTCCGCAGGGATTCTGTCCCGGCAGGAGATTACTCGCGACGCTCGGTAACTTCATGTTTGGGGGGGTTTGTGGGGGAGTGTCCGTCTGGACGTCGGGAAACCCCTGTTGACAGTGGGTCGGGAGAAAACCGGTTCCGTATCTCGCAGCACTCGGAAGGATGAATCCGTTGCTCCCTGGCCACTGTTGTTGGGCCGGAGGTGGAGGTGGCGGCGTTTTACAAGCGGCCGTATCCGCTAACGACCAAATTTTCGGCTTCGAAGGCGGAAGAGGAACCCCACAATCCGAACTCTTCATCTCAGCTTTAAGGCCAAAACCTGTTCCCAACATATGGTGCATCTGATTGCCCAGAAGATCTTCTTTTCTCTCATCGTCGGTTAACTCGTCATCGTCCATCTCCTTCCCGTTCTGTTCCGCTTTTATCCTCCCATGAATATCTGCAAGTCGATTTGAATAAACGCCTGTTCTCGCCGATTAACGAGCTCTCTCACCTGTGTCGTTGCGTTTGTCGTCGTCGTCCTTGTCTTTGTCTTCGTTGTCGGAAACTAGGGCGTCGTCGTCGTCATCCGTCTTGTTTTTCGGTTCCCAGGTCATCTTGTTCTCTTTTTTGAGGCGCCTCCTCGCGTTCGCAAACCACGTCGAGACTTGAGTTAATGTCATTTTCGTGATAATGGCCAACATGATCTTTTCCCCTTTAGTCGGATACGGGTTTTTCTTGTGCTCATTAAGCCACGCCTTTAATGTTGCCGTGGATTCACGGGTTGCGTTTTTGCGCCTCGCGGCCAGATCGTACCCGGCACCGTATCTGCAACCAATAAATAACATTAAACGTGTAATTTTAGTGGTGAACAGTCACTGTAATATTTTACTTGTCAATGCGCTTGTCCATCCAAAAGACGAGTTTTAGACAAATAATATTGCGTTAATAACATTGAAGGCAAAGTTACAGTTATCCTAAATCCTTATCTGATAAAATTAGTAATCCCAAAGCCCCCAAAAAAAAAAAAATATTTCTGCTGATGACTATCAAATTATAAGTCATAATGGCTTGTTTTGAGTGTTGCAGACAAAACATTTCAAATTTTAACATAAAATGTTTGAGCTTCATAAAAAAATTAATTTACATTGAGCAAAATTTTTTTAGGATTAGTTTCATAGCAAAAAAATTCAAGCTGAAAACCAAAGACAAATTTTGAAATTTTTTTAAAGTGTTATTTTTATTGGAAAATTACTTTTTTTAAATAAAAAAAGGATTTATATGAGCATCTTTCTTTATACACAATATATAGGTAAATGTTTACAATAAAAATTATAATCATCAATTAATTTTACAATTTTTTTTTTTTTTTTAAAGTCTAGCAAGTTGTAGCGTTTGTGGTTTTGGTCAATCAAAAATATGTATTGATATAACAAAGAGTAACAATTCATTAATTAAGTTGCATAATTGATTGAGTGAATGAGAGTCCAAAACCCGCAAATAAAATAAAAAACAAATTTTAGAATTAATGAATAACTTAATTTTAAAATAAAAAATGTTTGTATAATCAAATGTCAATGAGCTAGCAAAGACAAAATGGCTTAACTGAAAATCATTGCAGTCGAGATTTTACGACCTATTTTAATTAGCATTGTCTTGAGAGCGTTGATGCGATAAACGAATTAAAAAGCTTTTAACATCCAATTTTGAGTGAAGTTTTTGTCTCGAGTTGTGAACATAAAACACAATGTGGGCGTTAAGTAAATTGATGTAAAAGAATAGAAGTTAATAAAGCTATAAATTGAGCTATGAGCCACTTCAATTAATTCATTCGGATCTAACTGAATTTCTTAGCGCTTCTTTTTTCCTTGAGCCGTCAGTTTGATGTAGTGCGTTTCGCCCTCTCGCACGTCCCCCCAGAGAAACGGGATTTGATTACGGCTAGAGTGGTTTCACCCCTATTAAGTTCGCTACTTTTTCCTCGATAGACAAGGGAAAGGCGGCCGCCGACGTCAATAAAAAAAAAACGTAGGAAAAAATCGCGCTGAGCTCGCGGTCCCCGCCCGACATAAATTCCGAACATTCCGATTATTCCTCAACTAACGAAAACCGTGTAATAACCGGACTGATTTTATCGACTATAAATACAAATGGTGCATTGCGATGGCAGCCGCCACCTGCGCCGCGACGCCGCAACAGAGCGCCAATCAATAGCGCTCCCTCTTCAGCCATTTTGTCTTGAAGCCATTCCAACAACTCCGGGAATTAGCCACGGAGCGTTTACTCACCCGTAGGCCGCCAGCGTGGGGTCGTACGGATAGTAGCCGGTGGTGGGTTGGAGGCCCGCGCTCGTCCATGCGCTCATATCGGCCGTTCCGCTGGCATCCTTCAGCGCGTACGGGTTGCTCTGGAAAAATTAAGAAAAATTAGAAAGTGTGCTGCGGTGTGAATCGGGCTCAGGGACCCCCGCCAGGAGACGTTGTCCTGCTAGCTGCGATTCTCACGGCCGCAGGATCGATGCCTGTCGCGGCTGCAATAGCTTACTCCGAACCACACTTAAGTTCGAGGGCTTATCTCCGCGTGTCGCGGGCATAAACTCGAACGCGACGTTTAAATTTTATAATCGGACCGTATAAGACAGAGATTTAATTGCTCAGTTTTACAGTACTTAAGACCCATAATATTATTCGTAAACATCTTAAACTCGAATAATACTAATAAAATAAATGGATGTTAACAGAAAAATATAAAATTCCCCCGTTGTTTTATGGATTCATTACCGGACGAGTTCGGCATTCGAGAGCAGCATGTTATAATAGTAAGTATTTTTAAAGAGAAAAAAGTCGTCCTGGCGTCACCGGCTTTTTATAGCGCATTAAATTGTGGGCTGCCGTTTGATAACATCTGCGTATGCCATTCATCGGTCTTTGGTTTGAAAATCGTGTCTTCCCGATGTGCATCATTACCTCGTTCACGTTAATTTTTTTCTCCGCTGCGTAAATCTTGCGAGGGGACCCGGGGGAATCGGGAAGATGGATAGAGACTTTCTCGCTTAACGCCCGCCCGAGTGCCTATAAAAAACCTCATTTCTAACCGCTGCACCCCTAAATTACAGGGCTTTATCTGACAGTAAACACCAGTCAATTGATACACTCATTGAGGCTATTTTGCCGGAAGCGTTTCAATTACCTTCCAGAAAACAACTTGTTGAAAATGGTTTTCTTTTAATTACAAATTGTTGGTCCATTTTTGTACAAATAATATTATTGCAACGAAATAGAAAATAGTATTACAAACCATTATTTTTATATGGTAGGTAATAAGTAAAATTTGGTTGTTGATAAAACTCCAACAGAGCTCGTGAAGATTTCTGCTCAAGATTAAAAAGTGTGATATGCAACAAAAAACAATTTTCGCGAGTCCAAATGGAATTACTTTAACCAACTTACTTCAGGAAGTGAAAACTACTTTCAAAGCATTATATACAATTTTTCTTTCAAAACATGCTTTATGTTCATAAAGACAAAAAACTTAATTTATAAAGAAAATAATTATTTAAGCTTGATATTTTAAAAAAAAAATTCTCTAAAGTGTAAGTAAAACATTTTTAAATTCCCAGTTTGATACAAAATAGAATTCAACGATGTCGATACAAGTTATAGGTGCAAGTAGTAGCAGACACTAAAATTTTCATGTCTATAGTCCATTAATGCTTTTGAGTTCTCTTGTGATTTTATAACACTAAAAATAAAATAAAACCATTCATTCAATACGATTTTAGAAACTATCGCTTATTTGGATAACTGGTTAATTGAATCAGTCGCTTATTTGACTCAGGATGTAAATAACCAGATCCGTCTGTATGATACTAAAAGTAAAATTCTCCCTTCATTAAAACCGATACCGAAGTTTTTGGAATAATTATTTTGAGAAACTTGTAATAAAACCTGCTTTATTTAACTTGGACGTTTTAAAACGACGAACAAAACGAAGAAATACAAAGCCTTTCTCGACTGTCTTATTGTAAAGCAGCAGCTAAGTGGATTCTTTCAATATAAACACTTCAATTTAAATCAATGCATTGTTTCTCGCTGCTATCAATTATTACAATTCTAACATAATCCGACCCTTATAAACGGATAGGCGTCAATCAGTGGATATCTTGTGCGTGCAACATTAACATACTCAAAACAGTGAAGTGTAAACGACCAATAATAAGAGTGTTCTTAAAAAACTGAAATTCTACAAAAACCAAAGATTGACAGATTCGACGCTTAATAGTTATTCTTCCTTTGCTTGAATGTATTATAATTGTTTACCAAATTGATTAGTAAATATTTATGATAACAAAATACTATGACGATTTAGTTTTTGAAAAAACGTCATCAAAGTAGTTTTTATAAATCAGTCACTTAATAGACCCACAACAGTATGTATGTCGCAGACGGATTGTGAAATCCGCTGCAATACAAACCGGCTAGCCGCATTATAAAACAGCTCTATTCTGTAAACCGGGTGGTTAACGTTTAGGTGATTATAATACGGCTAAACGTTGGTCAGCCATATTGTAATGGACGTTTCGCGTTCTCCAATGCGGCTAAATGACGCGTCGCCGTTTTATAAAATGTTGAACCGCCGTTTTGCATAATTAGTTCCTAATTTTACCACTCGGAGCTCTACCCTAGGATAACAATAACAATGGCGTCGAACACCGAAACTGTGTTAGTGCAAAGTGAAAATAATAAGTGTGTTTCGAGAGTAAATGGCCAAAACATCAGTGAGAACAGTAATTTTAGAGACAAATTGAACAGCAATTAAAAGATTTCTATGATTCTCAACGCGAAAAAAAAGCCGTGGACAAATAAACATGTTTTATCATCTCAAAACTGCTAAAGCGTATATGACATTATCACAAAATGCGATTCAAATTGTGGCACAATTTTTTTGTGGTTAAAATTAGGACGTGCTCTATTTCTAGCACAATTTTGACGACGTTGTTTTTAGGTCTGACCACAGAGGGGTCTGACAGTCGTTCATATTTCCGCGTTTAGTTTACGTTTCAGACACATTAACCCAAAGTAATAGCGATGCTACTAACGCAGTCTAAATAACTTTCTTTCTTTAGCCTGGTCTAATTTCATTTTATTTATTTCACAAATACTAAACTACGCGATCTGTGACATCAACACAAAATAAAGGTTATGTCTAGTTGGTTACCAATGTCACAATGTCAAAGTAGTGTCACTTCAGGGATCGAATGTCCATGCGCCCGACCTTTTTTATATTCAAATGAAATACAGACATTCCATATTTTCATCACAAAACAATTTGTGCCACAAAACGGACTGAGAGTTATTTAGTGATTCATAAAACACCTAAAATTTTCAGTCAAATTGTATGACATATTGTCGCCCTACATTACACATTGTCAACATTCCGGCTAAACGTGGCCGCCGTATTATTGAACGTGTTGCTACAACAATCTGCTTAAAAGTTAAGCAGCCGTTTTACAAAACAGATCTGCTTTGTAAAGCAGCTAGCCGCTTTGTATGCGGCGGATTCTACAGTATGGCTGCGACATCTACGCTGCCAGGCAATTTAAGATAGGCTTGAAGCGTGAGATTTTCTCATGATTTATACCTCTACTAAGATAAATTCACATTCTAGAATTGAAAATTCAACTATTTATTAATAATTGTTAAAAATTAGCGCCCCAAGTTCGTTGTAAATTGACTGACAGTATACCTACCAAAGTAATTCAAATACATAGTGTTTATTCTATTTTCATTGTCTCATTGCTTTATAACAAAAAAAAAAAACACTCAACTTCTTAATTATTACTCCTATTAATTAATTTTTTTGTAATTTTTCTACATAGTGTCTTAAAATTGTACCTCCACTGAATGAATGAATAGTTCAAGGAAATAGCGAATTTAATAAAATATCGCGGTATACTCTTATCTCCATCAAATGTTAGTTTTATATTCTTGTATTTAATGTCAATTTGAAATTCGAAGCGCATGTGTACGTCGAGATACTAAATTAATGGAGTTAAAAATGAAGTCTGCGAGCTACGTCAATTAATTAATTCGATTATAGGTTCAACGGCTTTTTCTGTGAGCTTTGTCGCTTCGACAGGAGCGGCCATTTTGAACTCTTTCGTAGAGAGAATTTGAACAGTACGTTATCTATTGCTTGGTACACAATTTGATAAGTGTGTCGCCCTATTGAATGCCGACAAAGCGCACAATCACGGCATCGAGAACACATCAACCGGTGATAAGGGAACGTTATCAAGGCGGCACTATTGCCGGGCCCAGGTGAGAACTCTTCAAACTTCTCAAATCAAAAAAAGAATAAAAAATAAACAGATCCACAAAAAATTGTTATCAAGGGGACCTTGTAAGTATCAAAAAAAAAAAATAACGCCACGACTAGACTGGTAATTATTTAACAAATCAGCTTGTAAAACATTTAAAAGTCAACAAAGCAAGCAATTTGTAGTCGTTGTTTCACTCTGTACTTATAGGGAAATTCAAAAGAATTTATATCAACGCGCGCGGTCTAAACTTTTCTGCCTTAAACACAAAATACGACATTCTGAGAAATCGAGTAGAGTCGGGTGTTGGGGGAAAATCGTGCACGGAATAATCGATTCCACATTTGCTTCAGAAGATTTCAGATTGCGACGAGAGGTGTTGGGAACCGACATATTTATGCTAATGTCGATAAAAGTTTGTTTTACATTTTCGGCTGCGCGGCCGAATTTATGGGGTTCTTTTCGACCCCCAGACTTATTAAATTTCATCGACCACTTGGTGCTTCCGAAAGCTTGCAACGCTGGAAACGAGTTATTCAGGTTAACTTTTGATCGATGTGTGATAGCTAAACGTGGGTATGATTGCTTGAAAAAATGGAAAGTTGCTTTTTTTCGTGAACGCGGTGTCATCATGAGTTAAATTCCCGTTTATGAGCAATCAAGGAAATAATGTAAATCGAGCCATAAAATGTGGTACGGCTTAATTAGTTATTCATATAAAAATTAATAAACAAGCTTAAAGATCAGCTAATTAAGTTTCGCTATGTAAATGGTGATCTAACGTTTACTTAAGGAAATTCTTTGAAGGACTCGAATTTCACTAATTTAACCGTGAACTGGCATTTAAAGCGGTATCAAATCTAAATTCATTTTTCGTGTACGCGTTTGTGAATTTTGGTTAGTTCTCATTCATTGCAAAATATATAGTTATTGCAGAATAATGTCATCTTGATAAAATGAAATAGTGTAATGTCCTACTCCTTTTCCAGCATGTTAATAAGAAGCCTTTTAAAATTTTAATCAGCTAAAATTCCATTAAGGTATATGATTTACATCCACACATTTATTTTAAACATTTTCTGTATGTATGCTGCTCAATATGAGTCAGTAATCAGTTTTATAATTGAAATTACTTTATACAGGGTGCACAGATTTCAATGAAGATTATTTATCTAAGTACTAACTTATTCATTACATATGGAAAATCCATTCAACATTTTAAAAGAAAACATACAATTAGTTAAGAAAGCAACTTGCAACGAATATAATCTACCATAAGACACTTCAACACTTATTATCTACTTAACCAGTTCTAAATCGTGGCCATTTTCTTAATATGTGTTTTTTTATTAATTTTCAGATTTAAAAATTACTGTTTGAGTTTGTAGATAATCAATAAAAGTTTGATTGAAACCTTCGCACCCTGTATAAAGTAACTGCATTATAAAACTGACCACTAATTCATTTTCAGCAGCAAAACAACATACTTAAAATAAAATCTTCTTTCAACTCTGAAATTTTCTTGGTGGGTATATTATTTAAATTATTATGGTTGTAATTTTGAAACGAAATGTATTATAAATTATTTTACATATTCTGCATTCGCCGCTTTATCAATAATCAAATTTGAGCTTGACAGCTTTCAGCGCATACAAAACTTATGTTTTCCTTTCTATAAATTTTGTTATGTTTGTTCATTGTTATAAGTTACTTAATTTTCTTTATTGTTTTGTATTTGTTTTTCAAAGAATTTAATTGATTTTAGCTGAAAATAAACCTCAATTTTTTTATTAACACCGACTCTAAACGCCATTCAATTTATGAGGGTGTTTTGAGGAAGCTTATGTTCAGCAGTGAGTGGACTGAATGATAAACGGAAATGATGATGATGATTAATAAAATTTATTTTGCTTTTTTATGCATATTATGCTTGTAACAATAATAGCACTTTTGCAATGCAATTTACCTACAGAAAATATTAACATGATTTAATTAAAAAACAATACAAAACAATAGTAGTTGTTTAAAAATTGCATTTTCTCTGTAGTTTATCTTAATATTGAATATAGCCAACATAAGACGATATTATTATTAAACAAACCATTTTTATATATTTAACGCTACATATACCACGTTTGTAATTAAAAAAAGGTCAAAGCCAAAGTTTCTTGTTGTACACCAGAATGTCTATTTTTTTTAAATTCACGTCACGTGCAGTATTATCAAGACGAGTGAATATCTTTTATCAAATTTTATTCGATATTTCATACACGTATAAATAATCATGTAAAAGTACATTAAACAATAATAGAACATGTGTACTGCAATCGAAAACAACTTGTTTAACTTTATAGATATAACTTTTAACTACAAAAAACAAATATTTTCAACTTTTGCCGAGATAATTGAATTTATGTTTGAAGTACACTGAACTCTCCCACGCTGACTAGAATCTGCAGACGTCTTGAATCCGAGAACATCACTCAATGATTTCGGGTTTATGACTGAACTAAATGCAACAACTCTTTTTTTAAACTAATCGCCGTTGTAAAGCTGAAAGAGAAATGGCAAATTGCCCGAGATGTACTACTGAAACAACAACAATACGTAAACAGAATACTAAAATTTTTAATTGTCGAAAAACACAAAACGCGACAAAAAGCTTTTAGAAAAAAATTACAATGAGCAATACATCTCTAAGCGATATCACACACACAGAGAAACCGTTGGTATGCAGCATGCAGTGTAAATTATAGGTATCTCTTGTGTTGCAACCATATATACCCTTGTCTTGGCGGTGAAATAATGGATGAAGCAACTAATTATATCTGTTGTAAAAGGCAGCAGCAGCAGAGAGGTGAAAAACAATGAGGATCGCGGCATGCGGCGGTTAGTTTGCGACTCTAGGCGACCAGAAAGAATGCAGAAATTGGATTTTTATTGTCACACAGCGTGTTTCATAACAATACACACAATTCAGCGTGTCTGCAGTTCGTCACCGTGTAACTTTTTGTGAACCGTCGTTCGAATAAATTTACCTAATAGACGCTGGTTGCGACACTCGAGGATGATGCATTTGTTTGTTTTGGATGTTTTACATGGATATGGGTTTGTCTGATGCGCTGTTTGTTTTGCTCCATTTATCGAACCTAAAATATATAGCGAGACCGAAGTGTGTTTGAAAAAACGATAATTAACGCTTTCCTCGCGTTCATGTGCTTTATTCAATAAATTGTTTGTATTATTCCAATTTTAATTTGCAGAAATTTTTATGTGTGTTAATTATTTTCAGGCAGTTTTATTGTCGATTTATGATGCTCCCACGCCTATCCTCTCGTCAGGCAGTACGAAATTAACGCAGCACGACGGATACATGTAAATTTTTGTGTGTGCAGAGTGCTGTAAAAAGTATTTTTGGTTCGATTTGGCAACCCCAAAGATTTTTGAGGTGATTCAAAAATAACGTCTCAAAAAAATATTAGAAAGTAAAGGACCAGGGGCATTTCCCTTTTGAAAATGGATCCAAATTTGCTTTTCTAAATTTTGTTCGTTATTGAACAGTACATACTCGCTGGTATGAAAACAATTTCAAAAGCTCAACCCAAATAGTATACGTCAGTTTTCATAACGACCCTAAAATAATATTTTTTCTATCAAACCAAACGAAATTTTTAAAATATGTTTGTTTCATTGTAAAGCTAAGGGCAAATTCTTGAGTAATTGATGAGTAAATGTATAAAACAGAAAAATATCATTACACCAACTATTGAGCCGCATTTCATATGCCACCCTACTATACTCTATAATATGTATTATGTTTTTGGGTTAATCAATATTGTAAAAACAGTACAAGAGATGACACATATAAGCTGGAAAAACAGAGTACCAAATTCCAAAACCTCAAAAAGAAAAACAAGGATGAAAATGTAAGAAAGTTATACTGAATAGTTAAGAGGGAAAGAACAGGCTACCAAACTAACTTCTGACCAGATGGAGGTACAACAAGGATAGACGGAGTATTTTCAGAAATTATTGAACAGACCACAAGCATGGAACCAGTCAGAACAAATATGAATAGCAGTGGAAAAAAAGATTGATGAACTAACATACGAGGAAGCGACGAAAGTTTAACCAATGGGAAGGCAGCTGGAGAAGATAACTTCACCCCCAAAATTATCAAAAAGCAGTGAGAGTCTATGGCACCAAATATTCAGCCTTATAAAACAAGTATTACAGTAAAAACTACCAGAAGACTGGAAAATAGGATTAATTATCCCAATATAATCTGTAGTAATTACAGAGGGATTATCCTCCTAAACACACTATACAAAATCGCAACTCAGAGGAAATTATAGAAGACTTACCAGCGCGGGTTTAGGATGGATAGATCAACAATAGAGCAGATCTACATCATAAGACAAATGGAAAAAGCATGAGAATTTAACATTAATTTATGCCATCTATTGCTGACTATTATGAAAATGTTTCGAATTCCAAATAAATTTAACATTGGAGGAAAAAAAAGCAAAGTATTACTGCAAAATAGGTTGTCAGAACAATTTAAAATATAAACAAGTATAAGTATTTAATTTTTCCCCGGAAAAAAAGGCAAGAAGTCTCTCGTGAATTGAACAGAATATAGTTTTGCAGATGATGTAGATTTATTAGAAAAAACGCAGAAAGAAAATGAAAGGAAATATCCAAGGTAGAAGGATAAGGGGAAAACCCATAAAGAGATGGAGTGACGAAGTACAAGAAGACCTGGTAGAACAAAAAATCAGTAACAGGCGATACACCGCAAATCATCGAAGGTCATGGAGGTCGGTGGTGGAGTTAGCCAAGAACCAAGTAGGATCATAAAGGTCGAAAAAAGACAGAAAAAACGTTTTTGTAATCTATAATGGGCGCCCTATAGTCTGTGTAATGGTATTTTTCTCTTTCTTGCATTTTCCCATCAGCGTCTCCTTCGTTTGGTGTTCAAGCTAGGAATTTAGTTTTACCACAGTTTGTTTTGATACTTTTCTTCGCTAACAAACCAAATTTAGAAAATTGATGCATTTTTAAGAGGAATAGTGTCGCCGATCCTTAAAGTCAATTCTCGTAAAAAAAAATGTTCAAAATAAAAATGTGATTCAATGATATGAGCTAGAATTTGCAGTAAGAATGTCCTGTGCGTTAGCTACCCATTACCCAAAATGAATTACACTTGATAGAAAGTTTTGTGAAGATATAAATATAGTGCATTTAGTTTTCATCGTGAGTTTTGTGGCATAAGGAACATAATTTTATTTTTTAATAATCGATATAATATAATATAATCGATCACTGATTTCAAATTCTACTTGAATGTATTTTTTAGCAGATTATCCTTATCGTGTCACGAGCTTTTTGTGACAGTTCAAACAATTTTTACAACAAATTATATACACAAAAATTTGTGTAACGTTATAAAATGTACTGTTTTTTGTTAGAATTTTAAGAGAGAAATATTAAAGTCAATTAAAAACTAATAACAATTAAGGTATTTTGATACCTGAACAAAAAACTTTAAATTATCAGTCAATTTAATTTGTCACCAGAGAAGCAAAAAACGGCACTTAAATAGTAGACATATTCATGCTGTTAATATTGATGACGGTTTAACGCACAAATAAAAATAAGGAATTTCCTATTTTTGATAGCTTTTGATATTGATACGAGCAAGGTTTAATTATTAGCCAATTTAATTTGTCTTAAAAATCTTCAAATTCTGATGATCATCATCGACCACCGGCAAATTTTGTAGGAGATAAAACAATCTGTGTTCTTAAGCAAGATAAGTTGATATAACTTATAGTCGGTAAAGTACACGGGTTCTAAATTTTTTTTGTTAAAAAAACATGTTTACTTTTCGAACACTGATATCAGATAAGGTGACATGCGTCGAGCAACATTCGTTATGAATTACCAAGGATTCGTATTACAACTCGTGAAACTGTATTCATATAAACCCGAATAATTCACCACGGACGTTATTTTTAAACACATTCATTAAAAGTGCACCGCACCGAATATAAATTTTGAATTTTAACTCACTAAAGCGATTTTATGCTACTTTTCTCAGAAGCTCTCTAATTATAAATAAATAAAAGAAAGCATTGAAAAGAATGTTTATGGCTAAAAATTCTAGTTTGTTCACGAGCCCCTGAAAACTATTTTTATCTAAAGTGATTGTACAAAACTCGGATCAAATTAGAAGAGGATTTTCAATGATGCACGTAGAATATAAAGCAGAAATTTACACGAACATCTTCCTGAAAAGCTATTGTGGTCATGAAGCGATCTAAAAATAAAAAATAAATATTTCAGTGTAACAAAGCCAAAGACATAATTTTTAATCATATTTTATTCCATTCATACTCGAAAAATGACTAATATTAAAATACAGTAATACCCAGATTTACGCGCTTAATGCGTAAAAAAAAGAACGTTAAGCGAATCAAACGTAAAATGAGGTCAATTACGTTTTCTAAAGTGTCATGAAATATTTTAAATAAAAAAAAAAAAATACAAATACAGTATTCAACAGTGAAATATTTTTTCATTTTGTACTAGTATGTCAAAATATTTTAAAAAAATAAATAAAATTCTACTAATTTTATTAATTATCTATGTACAACTCTAAGAACGATCGAAGGAAATTACTGCGCAGGCGCACTGTAATGTAAGCAGCGTAGATTAGGGGCCATCCATAAATTACGTAACGCCAAATGGGGGCCGGGGGGGGGGTACGTTGGCACATTACGGCGTGTTACAGAGGGGGGCGTAGGGGTTTAACGTGTTGTTATATAACGATTGATAATTATACCAAAAATCATATTTTGAATTTTTTTATTACGCCAAAGGGGGGTTGGGTTGTAGAGTCTTCGCGTTACGTAACTTTAAGGGGGGTGGGACTTGCATGGTGTTATGAACTGTTACAGATGGGGGGAGGGGGTAAAAATTGTTCAAATTCTGCGTTACGTAATTTATGGATGGCCCCTTAGCAGTAGGTTAAAAATATTCATAAAATGGTTTTAAAAAAAGCTTTATAGTGAATCAACGTAAACCGGGTAATTAGTGTATAATTTACTTATAGTAGGTACTACTATAAAGAAGATATTAGGTAGGTGTAGGTACAGTAATACCCCGGTTTACGCGATTAATGCGTGAAAAAAAAAGTTAAGCGAATCAAAAAACGGGGTCAATTACGTTCTTAAATTTTCATATGACGTATTTTAAATAAAAAAAGAATACAAATACAATAAGGTTGAAAACAGTATTTAACAGTGAAATACTGTTTTAATTTTGTATCATGTCAAAAAAATTTAAAAAAATAAAATAAAATTGTAATAAGATGGGAAGAGCGACTGAAAGAGATTACCGCGCACGCGAACTGTATCGTAATTGATTTTTAAAAAAGCGTTATAGCGAATCAACGTAAACCGGGGTATTAGTGTATGTACAGTAAATTCAAATCTCACGAACGTACTCAAAATGACAAAAATCGGTCTGTAAACGGCGAACTAAACAAGCTGAAAACGTTCATACTTCACAACTTATGATTTGTTCATTTAATATGATTTTATTAAAATTAAAATGAAATATAAGTACCCTTTGGAAAGAAAACTATACTATTAAGATTTCACACGAACACTGTAGATGGCGAAAGTTGTTGAATATTGTTCATGTTAAGAAAATATGAATTTAAAACAAACCTAAGCACCTAAATCATATTTTTTTCTTAATAAAAATAATGCCAATCCACAATATTTGAAAATTGTATTTTTTCCCAAAAAAACTTTGCTTGCAGGTGTTCGATTAATCTCTAAAAGTGATCACAATTTATTCATATTTAAATAAGCCTTATAAAGAAACAGTTTTTATATCATAAAAGTAATCGCTATGCACAGTAAAATTACAACGTTCTCTCAAAAAAGGAAACGAAAAATAATTTAAACAATGTAATAAACACAGGCTGATTCTGCGAAATTGATTCCTGGGCTTGTTCTAACATAAGACAAAGTTTATTATGAAGGTACGTCTTAAACGGTTTAGGTATCAAAATGCAGGGTGTTAAATGTCTAAAACGTAGTAGAATCTTTGGGGGGGAAAATAACAATATTTAAAATAAGCAATAACCAAAATTTGCACAAATTTCTATAATGGCTTGTTTGGCAGTGGTCAATAGTTCGGAAACGTTGGAATTAATATGCCACTAGCATCGCATGTAATAGTTAAAGGTAACCAAAAGATGTTTCTTGAAATATGTACATTAAAATCAGACCAAATTTCAGAAAATTATCTAGAAATTTTTCGAAACAATCTATCAGTTTTTTAAACTCTAACACTGTATGTATCTACAAAGTAAGTAGGTATAGTTTGCCCATCGATATAGTATTTTTACAACTACACGCTTTAAATAGTTTACAACGGGCTCTTAGTACACAATGAAAATTCAAGGAGCGGCGTGTGCCTGAAAATCGTAAATTTGCTTACCTGCAGATCTTTATGTAAACCTACACAGGGTTGGTATTAGGGCAAATTTTCACATTTAAACAATTATTTTACCAAAATTTGAAGCAGTTAAGAGCTTTCTACGTTCTTCAACTTTGGCTAGTCATATTTTAAATTACAAATTGTATCGGAAACTTTAGACCACTTGTTATATTATGTACGAAAAATATTGTAATACGCCCCTTAACAAAGTTGTCTAGCCTCGGCACGTGCAGTCTATTGCATTTACCTAATCCATTTAGGTCCTGTTGTAAAATATTTAAAGCGTGTCGTTGTAAAAAATACTATATAGATGGGCACACTATACCTCCAGAATTGTCATTAAAAAAAACGAATACAAAACTTTGAACAGGCTTCTAAAACCTCACACGAGTGCTAATATTAATTTCGGTCGAAAACATGCTGAAACGCAAGTTTGTCCCCAGAAAATTTTTTTTTTTTAAATCACGGGATATCCTGCACATTATCTAACTAATTGCAACTAAATTATTAACGTAAACATACAATTCAAAAATGATCCGCAAATAAGAGACAGCTGTTCATTTAATTCTCAAAACACACAAATCACATTTCAACGGTACACATCAGATTACGTTTGTGCAATCGAATCAAAGTACCGCTTTCCGATATTTATCCCGATCAAAATGGGACCAAATCTACAGCCATAAAAGATATTCACAAACTGAAAAAGCGCACGGCGATTCGTCACAAAACCCGTTAATCCACCGCTGACTGCGTTTATATCCTCTTGCTTTCGAGCTTCTTATAAAAACACGCAATTACAATTACTACGACCACAATTAATTGCAAGTTTCTTTCAATACCATGTTTTATCTCGGTATATACGATTGTCTTGTGTCGTTGCGTTACACGTAAGCATTAATTTACGGTAGAATAACACATGCTCAGTTATATAAGAGAGTTTTATGATTGTGCACTAGACCAAAACATATAGGCGATAAGAGACACGTTTTCGAGGTGAAAAAAATTAAAGAAGTTTCGAGCGGATGTATTTAGCACATCACAACACAATTGCGGGTGGGTGGACTTGTAATTGAAGTGAAACCAACGAACAAATTACTATTGGTATTGATTCTTTCACTTTAGATACAGGTAAAGATTAGCTGTATGATATATTACCGCGCCCAATCGTCCCTGTGCATCTCTGGCTACTAAGAGGTTTAATTATGGTCGACGCAGAGGCGTTCGTCGTAAAAATGGTCAGCGCGAGCCCCAAACGTTCGCAATGGTTATAATTACCGCGCTTCTATTATTAATTAGCAATTGCCATAATGGCACGTCGTTAATTTATGGTCGCGTTTGACAGACATGTCATTTAGAGATAATAATATATTATGGCGTATTCGTTAATGAATATCATTAACTTATCAAAATAGAGATTTATCGTTTGTTATATTGCATTAAAACAAAAACAAAAAAATCCGGTGGACGCGTGTGTGTGTGTTGGTGAAGAAAAAACAAGACAATGTAATTTCAGATGGGCAGTAGATAAGTCGCGCAGTAGAAAAAACTTGATCAGTTTATTTATCTTTAAAATAATATAGGCGTAAAGGTTAATGGTGTGTACGATTTACATACATAAGGTGAAATTAAATTTGTTCCATTGTAAATTCAGTTACAGACAATATTTAAATGCCTTCAATGGTTAATAAATTGCTCGCTTAATGGAAAAACAAAATTGAACACTAGTTTAAATTTAACTGAACGTAATTGGATTTAATCCGACCTGTGTTGAGAGTATTGAAGAGTTGGGGATAAGTGATTTACTTTTTAACAATACTTCAAGATTGTAAAACGGTCCTCAATTCACAAATATAACACAAACGAATGATAAACACTCAAATCTACTGTTTTACATAATTTTAACTAAAAACTTTGTAAATTTCAGAATAAATTTTGAAGATAAAAAATAAGCAAACTTTTTTATTTCATTTTGCTATAAAATTAGTAATTAGGATTTTAAATTGTTCAGCCGTAAGTTGTTTTGGACAACAATAATATTCTAATTACAATATTTAAAATTTTCTATCAAGATTGTCTTTATTTATGAACATTAAACTTCAATCTATAACGTCGTTTTCCATTAGTGTTCGATCTTAACAATTGATATTTGTTCGCTTCACAACATTACTTTGACGAACAGTGCATTTCTACAATAAAGTGCAAACTAGAAAGCATGTTGTCTTTAAAATCCTTTTACACACAGTCGTTAACTTATTGCTGCTTGTGAAAAGAATATGTAGTACCCAGATAACATTTCTTCAAAATTTATGATCCACAAAGTACAACTTTTATTTAATGGAACTGCCAATATATGAGTAGTGCATAAGTAAGTGCTATTATTTAGCCTTTATTGCTAAAAATAAAACAATATTATTTAAAAATAATGAAATTTTGATAACAATATTGTGCTTTTCAATGCTACACATTAATTTCTTTTACCTAAAATTTAGATAGTTAACCTGGTACTGTTCCAATTTTTGGAATTAGGTAGGTACGCAATAAACGCATTAAACATAAGTTTGCAAGAATATTTAAAGAAACAAATTTCAAAAATAAGCGTTCTCAACTGGTGTTTCTGTATCTATTTCACTCTCAAACTAATCGTAGTTAAAATTATAGCTGATCAATCGTTTTGTAAGGCATGTATGGCTCAGATATTATATGGCTCAATTTAAAACAAAACAATTTGCTGCTATTCTATTGTACTATGCAAAGCTGCTTGAATTAGCTCTCTGCCTACTCATAATATTTTACATTACACGGTTTAACTTACATACGTAGGAAACAATAATAAAAAAGTAAACTATCCTTGACAAAATCTCTTTACAAAGTCGAATGGAAAGAAAATGATAAATTTGTACAAATTACAAACTTTTTCTTAATAAATAAATTCTGCTAGAAAAATAATAAGTAATTCATGGTAAGTTAACATTTTCAAATGCTCTTATGTTCTTAGGCGGTTAAGCCATTTTATTTCATTTGAGGAGTTGCCAAATTTTGTCAAACTTTGCAAATCCCAGAGACAGCATTAAATACTTACAACAAAACAAACTGTTCTCAACAGTTGACAAGCAACGAAAAAGCAAACAGAAATATTACCTCAGGCAACTTATTAAAGCTCGAGCGGTCAAATAAAAAAATCGATTTCAAAACTTCCCCGACAAACTTCACAGACGGTCTTTGAATAAACAAAATTCTGTTTAGTGAATCGCTAATTAACGCAAGAATAATACAAATTCCAAGTTTCTGGGCACATACCGTCGCTTGGGAAATAATCAGTTTAAATAAACAATTTCAAGTACAAACCACAATTTTTTAGGACGACCTTACAGAACAGATCAATTCGTGATAACGTACATACGCGACATTATATTTACAAAAAATGATAAAAAGCGTGTGATTAACGTTTCCAAGATTTACGCTTGATAAAAAAGTCCAATTTATCGGCTTTTAATACATTAACATGACACTTCCCCGCAATCCATCATAAATTCCCTTCTAAAAACACTTTTTCGTTTTTACAAAAATCACACAGTAAATCGAAGTAATCAAAAACCAGAGGCTCTAAAAATAAAAGGCCGCTAAGTGAAACGGGATACTCACCAGGGGTGAATAGAAGGCTGAACTGTCTACGCCTATACTAGGGTAAGGGTTTTGGTCTGTCGAAGGATAAGGGGTTCCATAAACTCCAACTCCGCGAGGATATTGCAATGCGGCTAATCGTGCTGAATCATACTGACATGAACAAACACTTTGACCCGTTACAGGATCGGTAACAAGAGGTCTTCCCGATTCGCAACATTGCGTTGGCCCAGAACTCGATGCGCCACCGGGGGATAGTGCACCAGGACCTGAACCACCAGGACTTAGCGAACCGCCACCAGACGCCGGCGACGAAGCCGAATTCGTCGTCGTTTGTCCTGCGACCAGCAACTGTAATCAAATAAAATTCGTCAATTTCAAACAAAACTGATTTTCGAAGTCACAATCCGTTTCAGGCTACCACTACTTTTTGAAAAACAACAATTTGTGATTTTGCAAAAACCTAACGACCTGGATGTTACAACGCAACACTTGTAACGTGGAAGACGTCATGTCGGGATGGACGAGTGTGCGTTAAAAACTGCGAAAGCAATAACTTGCAGTAAATGAGGTATTTGTATTCAATGGATGTAGTTATTTGATTCGTTCCAGGCGGGAGAAAATTTTCAAAAAACTTTAAGCGCAATTTTACCACGTTTACCAGTCCATATTTAATTTAAAACAAATTAAAAAACAATGCGCCAAAAACTGAACTGGAAAAATCGTTCATAAGTCACATGTGTTCACAGAAGTGAAATTTATATTCTCAATTGAACGGCAAACTTAAATTGGAATGTGAAAACTTTTTTATTGCTCAACTGTTTAAAAATGTAAGTCTGATTTTGTTGGTTTTATTTAATTTCGTTAATTAATTACTGAAACATTAAAAAAATAATTGTAATATTTGTTAATAACTTTATTGTAACTTACAAAAATACCATTTCGATCCACTTAAGAAAAGTTTTGCTAGTTTGTTTAGTTCAACATTATTTAATTTATCATAATTTCAAAATAGTTACATCAATGAGAAATATAATAAAAAACAATAATATTGTAAGTTCGATTAATATTTATAACTTTTTAACCGAAAAGAAAAATTGCATTTAACCCTTAAACAAATTTACTCATTTAACTGAACTTTCACTGTGCATTTAAAAATAATCTTCTTCCGTTAAACCTACACTATGATCGAAAACTTTTTTAGTCTAATAGGCTATGAAATTCTTTTTTTTTATATTTACATTGGCAGTGAAGAATGAGTACATAACACAGCATATACAATACCGACAGAATTGCTTTACAAAATATTTAATATTATACAAAGTTACTTTTGAAATGATATAAAGTTGGTTGTATTCTTACTGACATGGATAGAAAAATTTTGCCGAATTGTGCAGTCACATTATTAATGTAACCTTAAAATACTATTTGATAAATACCGCTGTCACTTTTACTGCCAACATAAATTTAAAGCACAATAACAAATTGCGTAGCTTTATACAGGATGAAAATTTTCGATCAGATGGTAGATATACTTAATAAATTCTATCGATCGTAATTAATTAGGAAAGGATTAAATTGTAAATTAGATCAAATACTTCCGATTCACATCAGTCGTTCAAATGATTGAAATAAAATTTTTCCGGCAGGGCAAATTTCATCAACAGTTGGGCCGCAATGGTAACTTATAAATCTCAAGGGAGGCACAAAAAAAGCCAAAATGGAAACAGACAAACCGGGGTGTAAAGCAAGAAGGCACAGGTGTTTCATTAGCATCGCATCCGCACACTTTCTAACTTTAATTAAAATTATGCACGCTTGTTTATAACGTAATGATTTATTTTCAGCATTCCCAATTTTACGGACAACGGGCGATTACACAAATGATTTGTTCCGATTTTCCTTGTTTACACCCGTATAGGTAATTAAAAAACATTTTTTCGAGTCGTTAGATAAATGTGTAATTACACAAAAACAACTATAACGCTTATCTGAATTCGATAAAGTTTTGTGAACATTTTCAGAACAAAATAATAAGTACCTCCATTACTCTAAATTACATTTGTTAAAATATAATCAAACAGATGTCACACTCAGGATGAGACACGATAAAACTAAAATTTAGAATGTTCCCCGAATCGAGGCGAAATTTGCCCTCTCCAACCCGAAAGACAAAGTACAAGTTCAAGTGGCCGGAGACATCAAAACGTATGTCCACATTTAATAAACAATGTTTGAGAGTATCTCTAAAATATTGAATCAGATCTCATGAGTGGTTTGGGGCAGTAGCGCGCGTTTCCCATTAAGCAAAGTTTTTCCAAAAACGCCCAAAAAACACTTTTGGACTGAAAGTTGCGAAAATGAAATCGGTGAGGTTGGCGGGTACGTTAAGAAGCTTTTCACAGTCGGGGATTTTTGGAAAATGATTAAATTGTGGGGTTGGCTTTTTGTGGTTACGCCACTGAAATTTCCCCGTTTCGCGTCGGCACATAAAGAGAGGGCGGCATGATGGATATTACAGAGCCATCCACAAGTGCTGAGTAAATGTTTGCAGCCCTCGCGCTCTGTGTATTAGCCTCTTAACGCACACGTGATTCCAATACCAATCACTAATTACTAGTTTTAAATCGTTCCCGGAATTTTCTGCGATGTTTGTTTAACAAACCGATTTGTTTGAAAGAAATCGAGCGCTTCTGATTAAAAAAAATTATATAAACATCCTTTTGGCCACGATAATTTAATTGAATAAACATCTAGTTAATCTGCGATCGGTAAGGCAGGTGCCGTCGGACGGTCACCTGAACGTAATTAAATCACCCAAAAACCGCTTATTTTCGATATTCCAACCGGCGGGCTCATTAGCGGTCGGACAAGTCCCTGTCGGGCCAGAAATTCACTCCTGGCGAAGGCGTCCAGGTCACATACCTGCGAAGCCGACGGGTACCCATAACTAAACTGAGCGTAAGCAGCCATCGTCCAAAACGGTTCAAATCACACAAGTCACTCACACACAGTAAATCCGAACGTTCACACAGCACTTTACATGTCCGATGGTGGCCTTCCCATGCGCATTTGCAAATAACATTTCACGAAGTGCATAACACAACGTACAAAGAGTGACTGGATCCGTCTGTATCGGACGACGGCGACGGGAAGTGTGTCACCCCTGAAGTCTCCCCGCGAGGGTGTGGTTTCGGCACGGAACCACGAACCGTACACGAAAAAGGTGGAGCGCGAGCGAAATCTGGCGAAGCTAGTGGAGCCCCACCATCCGAAGAGACGACCTACTGGTGTGGCTTGGTGCGTCTGTGTACCTGAGGGGACCCAGAGGCGGCACGCGCGACTATCTTGTTTATGGGGCTCCACAGATCCGGACAAATCCCACCTCGATGCAACAAAAACACTAACTGAATTTATTGGATACAAGGTGTTTGTCTGAATGAATCGCTGGCATCATTTGTATTCTGATTCGGACGAATGATGCTACGGTTTTTACATGGAAACTCACTTTACACCTCTGTGTGTGTGTGCTATGATGTTTTCGTTCTTATTGTCACACGTATGTGATTACAACGGGTTGAGAAGATACAACACATATGCTTAGATATGTATATTAAAAGGACATGGAATAAAATTTTACTTTCCTGATAAAGTCGACTAAACGTTCGGAATTATCGTTTACTTCTGGTCTTTCAGGATCACTGACTGTTTATATGGAATTCGGCGACAATTTTACAAAATTACACAATTTTTAATGTACGTGATCTTCTCAATGTCTTGCATCGTTTTTATATAAAGTAATATTAAATATCTTTTCTGGTGATCGTTGATTTACGGGCCGATTTAATGAATAGGGAATCGTGTATTTATGATCCCAATTAATGAATGATTTTTTATAAATGCATGATTTCGGCATCTATGCAACGAAATATACCATTAAATTAAAATGTCACTTTATTTAAATTTAATCTGACAAAATGAATCCAAAATATACCAATAAGAACTAAAAATTTAATTAATTACTTACGTTATGTTTATAGTAATATTATTTATATAGAAGTTAGCAACAGTACAGCCAGTTAAATTAATAAAAAGTGCACATGGATTGTCAAATTTTTGACAATATTTGTAAGTCATGGCACCGTTGGTTAGAATATCTATTGATTTAAAATGTATGGCATATTTGATTCGAATATCTATTGGAATTTTTGTCACGGAAAAAAATTTTTTTCTTCAATTTCGTAGGATTCGATCAACGGAAAAATATTGTAACCAACTTTTGCGTTAATCGGTGATTAAAAATCTCAACAATATTAACGCGTTCGCTCCGCTCACGCGTTAAACTGTCTCGATTATTAATCGCTCTCATTAATGCACATGTTGGTTAAATAACTATTTGTAGAAATACCTGATGATAAATAATGCATAATTTCAATTGTGAGATCTTCATGCAATGCACTTTTTTCTATTGCCTTTGAGGAAATTCAAGAATTCTTATTTTCTTTATTAAAAAGTTGGCTAACAATAAATATTGTAGTAATAGCATTATTGATTGTGATGTTTTGTCACTAACAAAAACTTAATTTGATTTTAAATCCAGAAATGTTGTATCTTTACATTTAATTGTTTGTGTTATGAAATTTACAAGTATCGTATTAATAACAAACTATAATTTTTATTTTTTACCTAATACTCTGATAAACATTTAATATAAATATGTAGAGGATGGCGGAGTAAGGCAGAGAAACGAGGTAAATTGGGGCCCTGGAATAATAAAAACTTCTAGTTACAAATTGTAATTTCTTTGTTCACCATCACATATTTTATTGTGCCCTGCGACATAACGACAAGTTAACTAGAAATCGATTTTGCGATGACTTGATATAATTTTTTATATTTTACTTCTACGTGATATTCAGTAAATATAAGTTTCTTTAGACAATATTTATGTATCTATTACAGCTTTCTTTATTTACCGACTTTTAACGTTGCAAACACATGTGTTTTCATTAGTTCATGGGGCAAGATTGGATACCCATCATACCACACGAAGATTCTGTCCACGTTTGTCCACTGTCACTATTGTTGCGTTTATGCTAAACTCAATGCGCATTAACAAAACTGCATTTATTGGAGCTCAGTCAATTTATACACCAACCTTCTGCAAGGTTGAGCCCGTTTTTGTGTACAAATTGACTGGGCTACTATAAAACCTAGGGCTAAACGAATTACCGAATACGTATTGGAAATTTATAAGCGCAGCATTTGAATAAGTCAGTATCTACCTGTACCCCACCGTAGTCTCTCCGGGGCAGGCACCTCATAAAGTCATGCTAATGGGTTAAGAAGGGAGAAATGAACTGTTTTGTTAATTGTTTTATTTTTATAAAATGTAATTATAGTTTTTGTATGTTTTTGGTATATTCCGTATAAGTATAAAAATTTCAAGTTTCTACTATTAAAAAATGTATTATTTTGCCTCAAATCTTAAAGGCCCCGCCTTACCGCACCTTCCCCTAAATATCTAGCTACAAATTGCACAAATTAATGTCAGAAATAAACCTGCGAAGTTAACTTTAAAAAACGCCTAAATTCATTCAAGATATATTTTTGTAAATGAATTTTAGTTTGATAGAATGTTGTTTACGACTTGGGAACATTAATTAAATCAGGGATGGTCAAAATTTTAGATGTTGGGGGCGACTTTTCTGATGAAAGTGTACCTGAGAGCGACTATGTTCATTTTTTTGTATTTTTTGGTGTTACACGTATGCAACGACATGTTGACGTCAGATTCGCGGGCAACTTCCAGAGGCCTTGCGGTCGACCGGTCGACGCTTTGGCCACCCCTGAACTAAATGCATCAGTAAGACATTCTGTTTTCAAGGGGAATTGGGCACTTCTTGAGGTTTGGAAACATTGCTAACAATTTCAGTAAATAACCAGAAATAAACATGAAGCAATTGACATTGTTGTTGACGCACAAAATTTATGAGACTCAAAATTAATGAGATCCTTCTCAACTGTCTAGCTAAGCTGCAGGATGAAGCTTTGGCTACATTGCTGAGTTACCTACTGGAAAGCGCCAATTCTGCTCAATGCTATCTGCGTTTATAAATGAGACTGGCTCCATTACCTGGGTCCGGCTAAATTTGTTTCTGTAGGAATATCCAGGCACTATTCACCAGAAAGTTTCTGGAAACCTTTGGATTGCTTCGTCTCAAGTGCGCCAGAACGATGAATAAATATAATTACGGCATTATTAATTAATTTGATCGAATTAACTGTATTTTGCATTTTTTACATTTGTCTAGGTTTGTATCTGAAGTAATCTCGTAATCTACAGCATCATCATCGGATCACATTTGATAAAAATGTATTGAGCATTATTACAAATAAGAAGTAAAATAAATTGAATTTTCTGTATGAATATACTGTATAAAAGGATGTTCTTCTCCCATAAAGGTAATTTACATATTTAAGCAAATTTCTCAAATCAAATTTTTAGTCAATGCATATATTTTGATGTTCACATAATTGAGTAGTTCTTATTAGCGGTGTTAGTCTACTATATTTCAGTAATTATAAGGAAAAATATTTTATTTACAAAACGGCAGGGTATAAAGTGTATTAAGACATTAATGGAGAGCTGATTTTTCAACGCCAGATTTACGCAGCTCTGTAAAATACAAATGCAAACCAGTCACAAACGAGAATTGTGTCTGCTAGGCCAGTTATCGCTGCAATCTAAAAGCAAACATAGTAACTTCGTTTTTGAGAAAATTTAGTTTTTATATTGGTTACTATCAAACTTTCTTAATTGGAATGATGGATTGCAAATAAAATTTGTTTAAACAGTTAACTGGGATGGAATGTCACCTTCGATTACATATAATGTCTATTTAGAGATATATCTACCTATTTTTACACCACATCTAACTGTTTTTATAACTATAAATTAATTAGAATTAAAATTTTAGATGACATTAATAGACTTCAATCAATACAACTATTAATGGTTCTACAAAAACAAAGAAAATGCAATCTGTATATTCGGTAATTACGCAAGTGAAATGCGTAACTAAAGCCAAATTGGCACCACTATCTCAAAAACGTCTTTTGCACTAATTTTTCATTACCAAAAACATTAAAGACAGCAAGAGCCAAACAATCAATAAAACAGAGCAAAACATCCGCGACACTTTCTGAAACGTTTCAAAAATATGTTAACATGATATTTAACGTCGACAGCTTTTTTGACTAATTTTAGGTGTCAGTACAAATTCGGAACATTTCCAACCCATTACAAGTTCTGTAATCTAAAATATTTCTGCGAAAGTTTTACGTTACACAAAAATACAAAAAAGATGATGATTTATTCCCCTCTTCGCGATTGAAGATAACACTTTAAATTGGCCTTTTCAAATTTCAATAACAATGCGAAAGTAATTCGAATTCTAGTTGTAAATAAAATTAGTCCAATTAGGGTATTTTCCAAATGGAAATATTAGCAATTCACAGGCGTTTTGTAACGTTTTATTATCTATTATCTAAAAGGCTTTGTTTAAATCAACCAACAACTGTGTTTTAAATTTCTTATTTAAGCGTGTGTGTGTGTGTGTTTCTGTTTATATAGAGAAGGCCCCATTCATTGGAAACAATGAGACGCGTTACGTTAGAATTCAAATGACCGCCAACTGCTTTTTAATAACCTGTAAATAGATACTGCACGAGACAATACAACAATGTAAATAAAGATTATTATTCGTTGGCTGTGGTTATGAATTCTAAACGATTTTAGGTTTTGAATTGAAAATGAAAAAGTCGTTGTGCAACAACATGTAAATTAATTTTTAAATAAAGCAGTTAACACAAAATTATTATTTTTAACAAATTGGACAAATTTGTTAGAAATAAGTGTAAACATTTTTTTTTTCTACTAATTAGTCACGGCTTCTAGAAAACTTTGCATAACACGCTCCTAGCATTGTGTGCACAATTTTTCGTTTCGAAACCTTTTCTCCATAAATGTCATCCTAGGAGCAGTAAAAACGATTAAAATATTGACCGAAAAGTGCCCATTACCCGACGGCGCCAGACGAATTTTACCTGTACTCCGGGAAATAAATACCACGAATTCATATGTATCCCTCACTGCGCACTAGTTTCACTGCAGCTATGATAGGAATTTGGGAATGACAGAATCCTAAGAACAATATGAATGAATCGGAATTTATAAACCCCCTAAGGATCACAACCCCCTATAGTGAAACAATACCGGAGTCAAAATAATTTGAACCGTTCATCCATTAATCCTCCGGTATTATCATTAACTTCGAGTATTTCTAATCCGATTTACTTGTTTCTCCGGCTCAATGACGGATATTAGAATTTAATGCAAACCACATCAGTTTTTAGCTGTCCACTAAAAGCAGTATTAATTGAATTAACTGGATAAGTATAAAAAAATTAATATTAATTTTTTGCAATTTTGTCAGTTCTAAAATGATTTACGGTCGTAAAAAATAATTTTATGGAGAATTTTTAAATTATACATATCCTGTTATTGTTTAACTAATAACCAATAAATCTTTGGGTGGAAGTTTTTCATTTTTAATTAGATGAAATATTTAGTATCGTAATTACATATTTCCCTAAAGTACAACGTCACAGCTCATTTGCATTTTCGTAAAGTAAAATGTTATTATTTTAGGGAAATGCATAAAAAATAAGTGCAGAAAACCAAATTACCCATAAACTCGTTTAAAACATAATTATGGAAGCCGAAATATAATTACAGGAACTTGTCACTTATGCGAAAGTTTATAAAATATGTTTTAAAAATAAAAACTTTTAACATGTCCTTGTTAATTTTTATTTCATACTCAAAACAATATGGTATGAATATGGTAAGATATTAATTACAATACAATTGATTTATTAATTAATTTTGCAGGAAGGAAATAAAAATTATGTAAACCGTATTGTGAAAAATTTGATCTTTTACTGTAAAAACTATTTAATTTCTAATGGCGTTGATGAATATATGAATAAATGCCTACTTTTTTTATTCCTACAGTTTCAATTTAGCGGGTAAATTTTATTTAATACAAACCGTCTTCATAAATCCAGGAATTTGAAAATATTAGTACTCACGCACACACAGCTTTTATTGTCCAGTCGGCTACCGACTTGGCTGTTATCTAACTATGTCACAAACTGCTGTTTTTGTACATGCAGGCAGTTTTTATAATCGAAACCGTAAGAGAGATTATATTCTGTTGAAAGTTGTAACAATGAAAATATGAACGAGCACTACGAGTATGTACGTTATTCGTTTGCCATTGCGTTATCTTCGTTAGAAGAAAGAAAAAGGTGACGAATGTGAAAAATAAAAAGCCAATTTTATAATTTATTTGCTTGAAGGAAAAAGTGAAAAAGTCGTCGCAAAACAATCAAAACAGTTCCAGAAATCCGAAAAAACCGTCAAGTGTGTTTTGTCCCATTACAAAGTATAGGACTATAGAAGTTTTGTTGAGTAGATAATAATATCCCCAGTTTCAAAATGTCCTCCGAGGCCCATCGGTTTCCAGTTGTCGGTTGCCCAAATGTCAGTTTTTTTTAGTGACAGCCTAAATAGAAAACGATGGTCTAACGTTGGTGACAAATTAGCAGTACATTTTTATTGTGCCGGTAACCAAGGAAGGTAAGGGTTAATAGCTTAAAATAAATCAGCGGTTGACATTGCCTTATAGGTACACAATGAAAAAAATTATTTGTTTATTTTTGATGGGTATTTCGAAGGTTAGAAGGAAACTAGCCTGAATAGCGAATATTTAAAAAAAAAAGTTTGCGTGAGCAAAATATGTATGATTTTGATGATAGTTCAATTCAATGAAATGAACGAATTTAAAAATAAGTAAGTACGTATTAGAATAACGAAATGCAGATTCACTTATCATCATATTAATTTATTTATGCCCAATAGCTGAGCTCTTACTAAAAATAAGTACTTAATTTGTGATACTTGTTTTAATTTATTATAATCACTGTTTACAAAATTTTTTTCGAGGTAAGTTGATTGTACTTTTCTTGAATAGGTAAACCTACACAATAAAAGTTTGCATTTCTCGCCCCCTAAGGAAAAAATTTTAAGTAGCTTTCAAAATCTTTTCTTTGTAATCTTGTTTCAAATACAAATTGTTGTGTTTAAGCATTACAAAGAACCAAGACAAATTGCAAACTTCAAAACCTTAAAAAGCATTATCTAATCAACCAGAACCAGTCAGTAAAGCAGATAAGATGAAAAAATCAGTAGATTGAGTGTCTTCCTATTTCAAGGATTCAAAAACTTTAGGTAGGCTATAATTTTTCTAAATACAGCCATACATCGCATAGTCCGATTTCGATCAGTCCGGATTCACTGTAGCCCGAGTTGAAAATTACAAAACAAAGTAAATTTTCATTAAACAAAATAAAAATAAATTCTACACAAAATTGCTTTTTATACATAAATGATCGGTTCTTTCCCTTTATACAGTCGTCTGTTTTTGTACTGTTTCTTTTTATGGGGTTTTGATTTTCCTGAAGATTAACTATATGCGAGGTATACATGCTGCTAAATAAATCTTACAACCAACAAAATTTACTTGACTGCACAAATGCAAACAACCGTAATTTAACAATTCTTGCATTTCGTGGATACGATCACGTTCTCACAATTTCATAATTACTTTAATTTAAATTTAATTTGCTACACAATATGGGTGGTAACTTTGTGGCCAACATGCACTAGCGCGTCTTCACTTTATTTTCCAGTTTCTTCGGGGATAACAATGTGCTATAAGAGCAACTGAAAAAATAAATTTCTATAACCAAGAAAAGCATGCTTCATAACACGATTTTGATATAACAGTCAATCATTTTAAATTAACACTCTGAAACACTTTTCCAAATTGGGTTTGATGATTGTTTTGGTTTTGAGAAATTAGTCAAAGTTGGACTTTTTATTAATTACTATTTCTGTGACATCATCATCATCATGTGTGACACGTGAACTAAAAATTAATTTATAATTTGCTTTTGAAACAGTTTGTAACAATACTTAGGTATATTTATTGCTTGTAAAAGCTCTTTATTTATTATCATTTTGTTGTAAGCTTCGACGTGCTACAATAATGTTAATCTAACCACTTAAGCAATTACACAATAAAGTACTTGTGTACCCTTTCTAAAATTAAGTGTCTTAAAAACTGATTAGATCACAAACTAATAATAGTTGCCTCATTAAAATTCAATAACTATTCTGCGATTATAATTTTTAAATTAACGCCCCCGGCAATAAACAATCAATGACGCTAATTAAATTAGAGCGCTTAGATATCGCTACTTAATTTTTAAACCCGTGAAATTGATTAGCGAATAAATTAGATATTGCAAAAAAATGGCTTAAAATTTTAAAAGTGAATGATAACAAACCGCAACGATATATTTAACATAATTAACGATATGATAAGAAAACCGAACGTCTATGCAATATTGTAAAACAGCCTAGCAACAAAATGATATTGTTTTGAAGTAATCGAGTATTAACCACAAGCTATTATTTTGTAGTAGTAATATAATCAACGGAATAATGACATATATCAAACGTAACTGGTCATTATCTTTTATGCGACCCAGAAAGGTGGTCGTTCATAGAACCCATCATTATCTGACAGGTGAGATTTTCCATTTAATTTTTTCGAGAAATTCGACGCCGTGAACAGCGTTAAGCGATTTAATATGCGTATAAAAAAATTTAGTTTTATCTCTTTGTTATCAGATATTCTCACAGCAATTAAAAAGAAAATGCTGTACTTTCGAATATTACAATTTTGTAGGCTTTATTTTTGCCCTACTTCAAAATAAAATTGGCGAAGTGGTAAGCGATTTAAATCGGCGATGAAAAACTAATTTGTTAAAACAAATGTTTCGTTTATCTAGATCAGACTAAATACATTTGCCGAGCTAATTATGAGATTACGGCAAACATCAGTAACCTTTCAAAAATTGATTGCTAAATTACATTGATTAGATTAAATGTCTAAAGCTTCTACAATTAACGCTAAAACTGTATCTTTTTGTGAATCGTAGAAATTAAAAAAAAAAAAATAAAAAAAAAAAATAATAATTTTAATTAACTCATTGTAACGTAACTATGTGCATAAAATAATATGTATGTATAAAAATAATAATATGTAGTTGCAAAAAAAATGTTATCTACAAATAAATTTACGACTGAAAATAATGGCCAGATTATTTTTTAAATTTGGTTATCTTTAGTCGAATTTAAAAAATACAGAGGAATCTATTTTGTAGCACAATTAAAATTGTAATTACATTCTGCGTAAGAAAATACAGATTGCTGTAAGGAATGCAAATGCGTTATTAATTTTTAATTTAATTAAATCGTAGTTTATAAATGAATGCGAGGTAACGTTACTTTTAATTTTAATTGTGTTTGCTAGCATGTATTATTTATAAGTTCCTACATACTCCCAATGCTCACCGCGCTGCAAATTTAATAAGCAGCGTTTTAAAACGTATGCTGCTATTGAAAAATTTAACTTTTTGAAAATTTTATAATTTCATATTTTTTCTGAATTGCAACATGCACGATGAAATTATCCATCCGCGAATAGTAAAATTGCAAATTTTTATCTTGCCATCTTAATTTAAGAGCGGCAACATTGTAATTTAAAAAAATGTTAAATGATATACGGTAGCAATATTTCAGTTGGAACGGTACGTAAGTATCAACTTATGAAAAATTTAAAAAAGAAATTAGACCACATAATTAATATGGGCTTATGAAGACCAATTATGAAAGTGACACCTAAGTTTAAGCCGCAATATTTTATTCTCAAATTATCATGATACATATTTGATTTTTGATTCTTCGCAGTAGATAATAATAATTAATATAGTGGACCCACAAGGTACCGTGCCACCAACAAAGATAATATCTCTATCTGCTGCTCAAATATTAATGAGAAACCTTTTTTTTTGTTGCAAAAAAGTCTGTGGAGGAACAATTCAAAATTTTAAGAAAATCGTGGAAAAAGTACCATCACATGTTCATCTTATAGTTCAGATTTAGAATGTTGTAAATAACATGGAAACATTCCGAAAATATTTTGAAAACCTGTTAACACACATTTTCTCTTAACAATTAGAAGCACGTTGAAAATGGCAATTATTAAAAAAATAAAATTTTAAATGCTCTGGATAAATTGCTGAAAAATTTTCGAACTTGACAATTTTCTGTTAGCAAAAGTCAAAGGTTTCATGTTGTTCAAACGGAACAAAATCTTTTTATACTTTTATTAGTTAATAAACGATAAAAACACCGATTTTGCAGCAGTGATACAATTCATATTATTCACAAGTGAGTTATGAAAACCGTTATTAAACTACTCGAATCATGGCTTACGCCAGCTTTTCCCAAACATTTGCTACAATGGAACACTTCACAAATCCTAAAATTGCAACGGGAACACTTAGTTATTTTGTAGGGTTGGTAATTATAAATAATAAATGAAATAAATGAGTAACTTATTCATTTTTTGTATGACATAGTTTAGAATTACCGATTTATGTGCTATAAGATACGCGAGTTAGTTTTTCTAATACTTCTTGTATAGCAAATAACTAGTTGCACTTTTTAAGACAAGAAGATTTGTTATAAAACCTATAACGGTCAAGAAGTATATTACTTCATAGTAACTTCTGCAGTTACCCTTTACAAGAAGATTACTTAAAAGTTTCGGCTCTGACAACTTTCAGTTAAGACGAAACAAAATCTTTTGTGCTTACTTTTCGACACAAAAGAATGTAACGTAAATTCTCAAGAAAACCATAAGTATTATTTATTTCTCAAATTACGTTTGTCGGGCTATTTAGAATGAAAAGTGCAACTCTAAAGCCCAATGATTAATTAATTTTTTAAAAGGTCTAGGAATTAACAAAAGTTTATTGTTAACCTACCTTTACTATAGAAATGGGAATTTATTTTTGCAAACTTTGTTGCTGCGGTTAATTTTTTATTTAATGAAGTATGTCACATACGTTCGGGGAAAACAAAGTAAAATTTCATAATTAATTTATTGAAGCGATCGCTGTAATAACGTTTTACGTCACATCTGAGCTATTTAAATCAACATCTAAAGTAATGATAAAGGATCGTGGTCTTTACTGCCGTTCTTAAACTAAAGGTCCTATCTGCACTTTAACTGTTTTCAGATAAATTAACTTTTGTTAATTTATCTCGCTTGCTTTTTATTATTTCATTTATTGTTTTCATTTTTTTGGGATTTAATGCATCAGTTCCTTAGGAGTTTTGACAATGTCCCCTAACATTATTAAAAATTAAAACTATGATACAATTTGATTTGATATTGTGTAGGACAATATCACGAAGGGCCGGTTGTTCCAAACAGAGTTTACCGTCAGTTCCTGTGACCGACCAAATCAGTAATTCTAAATAAATTCGTATGCAGGTTTTTCAACTAATAAAGTTATATTATTGTGAAAAAGTTGTGTATTTATGAACCCTGACCCTTTACGCTATTGCATTTCAACAACCTGCGTATTGAACTAGATGATTAGAATTCGACCCACTGTTTTCAGCAAGTTTAGCTGATGGGATCCCAAATGAATAGACCAAAATTAGTAATAGTTTTCAGCATGTCTAGTTAGATGAATCCGATTCGGTTGTTGCAGTATACTGAAATCAGTGTATCCCAAACTACAGTTTCCATTGACATGCAGTATTTCTGCCTTTATTTTATTTACAGTTTTATAAAAATCATTCTGTATTTATGCAGTGAAATTTGGTTATTAGAATCATCCTAATATTGTCTGAAAACGTAGTACCTACTAGGTGGTACGCTATTTTTGAGGCATCTTGTGTTGAGGTAATTATGAAATCCATTAAATTATTTGGAACTTGAACCATTGAATATTTACTACATTATAACGGGGTATTGATGATTGTTTTTACAATTTTTAGCAAAATATTTGTAATTAGGACAGCACAAATTAGCATCCTCATTATCCGCCTTTAAACTACAAACACGTGTAAATCAAATTCAACTAATTTGGAAAATACAAATAGGTAAATCTTAATGAAATAATCAATGAATTGTCAACAAATACAAACTTAAACAAATAATTGTGTTTAATGACACAAGCAAAAACGTAATTCTCAAATTAAGTATCAAGCAAGATGCCCTCTACTTCTGTTGCTGCGCTTTCAGGATTATGCTTTCCAAGTTCGTGCCAGCTTTTACTGGATTGTCCTATATCTCTTTGTACCACGAGTTTATAATGTAATGCTTTTTTGAGGATTTTGTTATTGAACATTCTTTTCAGATGTTGAGTAAATTTATAAGTCTAATAACAAAGAAAAGAAAAATGAAGGAATGCACAAGAACAATCGACATTATCAGATTAAAAAAATATTTTATTTCACATTAAATTCAAAGTTAAACGTCATTTAATTATTTATTTCAAGTATCTATTAATAAAGGCATGCTGCCAGAACGATTTCTTTTCCAGATATTAAAACAGCCATCAAAGATAATGTTACTAAATACAAGATAATTTCGTGGCATTAACAGTTACGTTGACAAAACACCTGTGTTGAATTAACGCAACTAGACAACTCCCCGGGGTGTATAAAAACGAAAAAACACTTGTTGCGACTATTCGTTATTAAAAGAACACTTATTTTCCATGGAGAAACATAATTACACGTACGTGTCAAGTGCAGTTCCTCATACGTTTAATGCAACTTTAATTACACCATAAAAGTTAGACTTTGCCTCAATACGCAATAAAATTTAAAAAAACAAAATTCGAGCTGGAAATCTATTGCAACTAATTGGCCAACTTAAAAATTTGGTGAATTCTGCTCAATTTGCGACAATCAATCGAGATCGTGATTAATATAAGATCTTCTCAAGTTTCACCCGTCCATAAATTAAAAACGTTAAAACGAGTTCCCAAGGGCTATCACACGTGTGTTGTTACGACGGTATCGGTGGAAGGAATTGACGCAATTAACTTCACTTCCGGAATGGACACGTATCTTACATCCCTTGCATGTCAAGTTTTAAACGCACTTAAACACCTGCACAGACCGGTACTCTCTTAAGAAGCATTTAACTGACATTCAAGAGGGTTGTAAACTGTCAATGAGATGTAAATATATCGTATCCCACTTATTAAATGGTCTAAGATTTTTTTTTTACTTAACGAACCGGTAAGTGCCTCATTAAAAAAAAACAGTTTGCGGCAATTAAAAACCAAATTTGCAACGTTTCGAGTTCTCATGGGTAATTAAAAAATGCGTTCCTGTGTATGCGGGCTGTTTGATACGAATGTGTAGATGTAACTGAATTCCTATTTCAGGTGTTTATTTATTATTACAAGCTTTCTTATTCCAGTAGCGATCTGTAGCGACTGTTTAGGGTGTTTGTTGATTCCATGTTTGACACCTGTTTGTGAAATTCCGACTTGAAATTTTTAACCTATTACATGCTAAATGTCAAGTAAATAAATTGCGTTTCTGTGTTAATTTATTGCTGCTCAAATATTTGTAGGAACTGTTTAACATTATCATAAAATTTAAGTAAATAATTGTTATTAATCGTCGCGACATAATTTATGGATTGTTGCGTGCTCGTTAGCCAAAAACTGCGTACAAATTTGAACCTCTTCGAACGTTTAAAAAAACTGTTGCATAGCAGTCTAAATTAATTCGCCTGACTGGTGATTTTTTTTTAAATATTGACATTACAAATTATTATTAATTTTTTTCTCCCGTTTATTGTTGATGAGTTTTTTATAAAGTGAAATTACTTGTACGCGTTACCAATTAAGTAATAAATTTCAGGCACATAAAATTGCGCGCTTGTTTCATTTACGTTACGTCATTAGAGGGGATGAATACCTCCGCATAGTTTCAACTCATAAATTTGTTGTGTCTTACAGAACAAGACATAAATTTTCAAAACGATCATGCACATTACGATAAAGCCATCTCGTAAATTTGTTATGTTAAGTCGAACACGTATTTATGTATGAAACTTTGCCGTATGTGGAAATATAAGTTTTCTTAATGTAACTTTCTTGTCTTTTGCAATCTCAAAAACTGATCTCATTTGGTCACTCGTGCCAATTGGTCGTCAAAACAAATTACTCGTGTCTGTCATAAAATTGTCGTTATATTACCTACTCGTGAAAATTTTCCGTCTCGCAATTGATTAATTAAAGTATCATTATGTTTTACAAATCAGAAATTAAATTTAGTTCTCTTAAAACAATGTTAACTCTTCAATATAGGATTTATTTGGTTCATTGTTATGGGCCTGTAGAAGTATCTTACATCTACACAACACAGAAATGAGCTTATTCAAAAGTTTGTTAAAAAGACAAAAACTACTGAAAAGTAGTTGCTAAATTTTTAGAAAAACATAATTTTACCTACATTTGTTACAACCTAAACAGTTTTAACACATAATTGCAGATATTGGTCGAGAGAAAATCCAAATTATGAAATCATAACTAAAAATTAATATTACACAAATGCTATGTTCGGCATAACAAAATTAGCAGAATTTATTCTTTAAGTGAAAATGTCATTAATATTCTTGGTTACCTTCACTTCAAAAAAAATGTTTTCTTCTACAAAACACGAAGTCAATGTCGAACATCATCGTTTTCAACAGGATAGATGCCATACACATCCTGCAGTACGGAATTTTTTCATTTAATATTTTTGAAATACAATGAATTGATCGTTACGAACCTGTAAGCTGGCCAGCCCGTTCCCATAATTTAAATCCATTAAACTATTTTTGTGATACTATTTAAAACAGTTTGTTTACGCCAATATTTTAAAAAAACGGCGTTGAAATTTAAAAAAAAAAATAAGGGGGTCGATTCTAATATGAAAAATGTTGTTAATAATGTTTATCCACAATCGGTTAGTATAGGTATTTAAAAAGTTGAAGACTCAACTATTGTTAACTTTCTCATGTCTAATCTCCTTTCATTTCATTTAAATTTAACTACAGCCATATTTACAGAAAAAACACTTACGAAATATAAAGTCTTGTCAAAAATGCAAATAAATTATTTTTCATTTTTGTCTTACTGTTTAAAACTGGATGATTAGGAATAAAACGAGATACATCCCTCAGTGAAAAGTTTCATTGAGACTCGGCTAAAACGGAACACTTTCTACTTCAATTTTGAACTTCCGCGTAACGAACTACCGTACAACGAATTTCTCTAATAATCAAACTTTTTTGTAAAATCTTCACTCTGAATATGTTTATATGCATTTTATATGCCCAATAATAAAGTAATAGTTTCCGTATAACAAACATGTTTAACCTAAATTTTTCAGAATTTTGTAAGATTATTTTTTGTTAATTCATTGTAATTTTGAATAAATTGTACAGAATAGACTATAATTGTTGTCAGTTGAAATTTGAATGACGTGCATTTGCTGATAAATACATTTTTCTTTTAACTAGACTTACTCAGTCGGATAATCAGTTTTTGCAACACCAATCAGTAAACACGTGGTTTTAAATTGTTATTTTGGTGATATCGAGGAAGTCCCACGGTTGTTTGATTTTTTGTATATATTTGTAGTTATAATTATTAGTTGTAGTTTAGACAGGGGTAAGTTTAAGTCAGTATGAAGTTTTTTTATATTAAACGTGACAGTGGTGTTTTGTTATTGCGTTTGTCCGAAAGCCAGCCCTTACAGGACCGGGGTCCTGTTGCTTCCAGAGGATCCTAAAAATATCCCGGTGACGCTCAAATTTATTTACATTCCCTACGACGAAGCATTCAAAAGCTATACCATATTTATTAATTTGAGAAGAAGACTCAAACAGCAAACTGTAGGCAGCTGACAGCTGGCAGCCAATCATAGATCGACCGTTTGGCGCGATATGTTTGAATCTTCTTCTCACCTTAAAAAATACGGTATAATACGGCAAGAAAGAACAAAGAATAACACAATTGATTTTAAGAGCGTCGCAATATAAATATCTTGGAAAAATTGTGGTAGTAATTTTACCGACAAACACAATTTTCCTAAATATATCAAGGGTTGAAAGTTTCATGACGCGAATGACAAAAACTTGCAATTGAAAGTACCGACGAAACGTTAGATGCATATTAGACGTTAGTGCTATAATTTCTAAGAATCAGAATTAAACGCGTGAAACTTTTAAATGATAAAATACCCCACAAGTAGGTACAGGTTATAAGAGAAAATACAATTTTTTCGTGAGAATGTCAACGTTAGTGAAGTGGTTGTGAGATCGAAAAAAAATGCGCTATCGGAAATTTTGATTCTTTTTAATACCAACACTTTTTTCTACTTAACCGCGACACTTTGGCTGTGTTATTATACGAAATTTTTAAACAGGGCTGAAAAATATATATGCTGAAATTGGAAAGTAGGAAAGTGAATATTTAAAAGGGATTTATTGGGTGAAGGCAGCTGTAAGTTAGGTTGTAGCGCGAAATTGCGAAGCCTACAATCAAAATCAATGTTCCACGACATCTGTCATTTGTTTTGATATATCTTTCAATTTTTAGTTTACCCTAATTATTACGAATTATAACTATTTTTCTAATTTCATCCGCTGATTGAAATCAAGTGTTTTATTTCAGTTGAATATCAACCCATTGTAAAAGTAAGATGAAAACAAGAAAGTTTTCAAACAAAAGGGATCCTACCTACACGTTTAAAATGCAACAACAAAATTATTGAAAAATTTAGAAACTATCTGAACACTCAAAATAGAAATTAGGAGTAATATTTTTAATTTATTGTTTAATTTAATCTAGTTTTTTGATAATAAATGTTGCATTCTATATTTATATTCTTTTGCTACTATTATTATGGGACAAATGAAATTCATCAACTGCTACTATTATTATGGGACAGAGGTATTATTAATTTTGGAACACACAAAAATGTTTATAGAGAACCATTTTCCCCAAAAGTTGAAAATAAGATAGTTTTTCCTCTTTTGCAGACCATTTAGGAACAATTAAATGTTAAACCATTCATGAAAGTAAGTTATAAACCGCATCAAGATAATTCAATTCAATAGAGTTCGAGCCTTTTACTTATAAATTTTAAACAAAAGTCAATAATTCAAAAAGGCGCAAGAAAGAACATATTTTCCAGAAAATTTTTTGGTGGCATATTTTAATTAGTAAACTATTTCAAATTTATAATTTCAGTCGTGTTCGGCCACTATAAAAAAACTGTCAGTAAAAAATATTTTCTTTTTGTGTAAATTACAACTATAAAATTAATTTATGAAACACAGAATGGTATTTTTTCCAGGATATCCAGGAGCCCCTGAGAAACCTATCCAATTATATAAAAGCCCACAAATAAATTTTTTAAAATAAAATATTTATCTCCATGTCATACAGATATATGTATGTGAGTGAGGAAAGCATTCGGATGCCACGCTGGGTCTCTTTTTTAAGACCTTTGTTTCAAGCCAACACAACTGTTAACGTCGAAAAAAAAACGATATTGATATTGGTGTAATTATGAACGATTCAATTCACATGTAAAGCCATTACAATAATTTAGATAGTGTCTTAAACAAAATGCTTGCATGAAGTTAATTATACATTTTTGATTACTGTATCAAACAAGGTCGTTGAATAGAATTTTGTTCAATTAACTTGCCTATAATTACTCAATAAATAGGAACACGCTAAGTTTTATATGAAAAGTCATATTAAAAAATATTTGCACACCAATTTGCAACCACCATCTGTACCTTATTTGTTAGTTCAAATGTACAACAAATATTTGTTAATTTAATTAATTTTCTAATATAGCTAAAAACTTTATTTAGGTATTCAGTTTAAATTATTTTCTACCTTTAACTGAGCAGCAGGTTCGCTTTTCGCTCACCTACTTAATTTTTACTTGAAAATCAGATTTTTTTTGAAAAAGTCAATTTACATAAAATCGTGTCACGTAGTGTCTATGATCGTGGATGGGTTGAATTTATTTTTGGTAGCGCTTAATTATCACCTGACGTTTCCGAAGTAGTAATTAGTTAAAAAAAATTTATACCCAATTAGGGGCCGAAAAATAAGTACCAGTAATAAATAAAATATGATATTTCCGAATGACGTTTTCCTAAGCGTCCGTTTATTTTTTAAAATTCCCAACATCTGCCACAACGAGCGGTTATTAAAAACTTTTATATGCATAACAATCAGTTTATAATAAATTTATGAACGATCTATAAATATTCAAACAAGTTAAAATATAGGCGCTAAGACCACCCAAAAAATGCGCCGTGGAAAAGCGGTAGAAAATTAAGTTGCGTACGAAGTGACAATTTTTTTTTAATTCCCATACTGAAAGGTGTTGGATGTTTTAATTTATACTTCGGTACGCCCGATAAATTTCGTGATGAGACTTGTAAGCCCTATACAAACTGGTTTTATGAAAATATTAAATTAATATTCTTGTTTCCGTTGCGTATTGCGATTAATAAATTTATTATATGTAGTACCTACTTGTGGTGTTATCTAAATGCTTATTTTAAAATGCATATATTAAGGCTGCCATCGAAAGTGTCTCTCTCTTTGGCTCGGTAAATCCTCACAATTTAAATTTTTATTGGCCGATAAATAAATATTTAATATTAGTAAATGTCGCTAGTGAAATGAAATGTGTGTCTGATTGTACCAACTAAAATTAATGTCCAGTATTAAATTACTTATCGACACAAACTTATAATTTATTAAACTTTTGTTTAATATTTAAACTCGATACATTATAAACCGCCGATTTAAAAGCATTTCTCTCTTTTGCCGGTCAATTTGACAGATTTTTATTGAAACTTGGTGAATAATTTAACTTACTAGTCTCTCACCTATCGATTAGTACGATACAGTGAAACCCCACTATTTGCCCGACTCTGTTATTCGTCCAATATTTTCGAATTTGCTATTCGTCCTTGCTCCGATATTGAGACTGTTTTAAGTATCGACTACTGAAATCATGTTTTCTATGAAAATGACCAAAGAGACAATTTTGCACTAATTCTTCGAATTTCTTTAATTTTTTGGTAATTGAATACTATACATCTAGTTATTTTTGTTACCAGTTCCGAAGCGACACTTATCGTGCGAGGGGTGGATTTTGTGGAAACGAGTCAGTCCAAAACGTAGAAGAGTAAGCAAAATTTACACGAGATGTTAACGCTATTTTTCAGACGATCCAGCAAAGTAATAGATATGTCACTCCACTATTGGCGCGTGGAATGTACAGATCTACTAATTGTAAGCATAAAAAAGTATATTACGGACGGCCGCCTGTCCACGCGTCCGATCTTGAACTAGTAGCACGCAAATTTGAAGTTGCGGGGTGACGAATTAACATAAATAATACTTAAATACACTAGAAAAGGCTTTTAAAAATTTGTGGGTCACTCGAGATAATTTCAAACATAGACGGTTCGGTACGAAACCGAGCGGACGATGTTATGAACTTTTTGAATGAGCGAACCGTTAGCATATGAACAGTTGGAACAAAATTATGTATGCTACAAGAACCAAAAAGTCGTCCTTATAATATAAATAATTATGTCCTTTTTTAGGCATTACCTATTATAACAAATTTTTAAATAGACAATTATCTGGGAACCTTGAAGAGACTAATCTAATTCACATTGTTTCTTATGGTAACAATTTTTCGATATTCGTAGAACTCCTGGAACGAATTATGTCCGAATAGGGGGTTCCACTGTATGTAGATGTCTATTATTGTGCAAATATTTTGTTATTTTCTTAATTGCTACTTAAATGTGTTGGCGATTTTTTTATAGAATTATCTAGAATTATAGAACTACAGTAGAACCCCTCTAATCCGTCACCTTCGGGACCGGGGGTATGGTCGGAACGCAAGAAAGGTCGGATTATCAGAAAACAGTAAAAACATATACTGTAACTAATACAGAAAACACTGTCGTAAAACCAGCGAACAGTAACACTAAAACTGCATAGCTCAGTACAAAAAAACACGCTACATCCGAAACGATAAGAAAGATGACGGGGTACTATAAACAATGGCGCGACGGGTGGTGAGTCACTGACGAGTTTTCGCGACTCGGACCACGGTCGGATTAACCGGAGTGACGGACTAACCGAGGGCGGACTAGAGGGGTTCTACTGTATATAGAAGTATCTTTATTGCAATTTTTTTTGCTAATTACGTTTCAGTGAAAAATTACAAAAACTGAGACATTGTTTTGACATTACCTCCTGCAGCACGTAGACACTTGAAATTAATCTACAAAATTATTCAAGCCACACCCTTTAGGTGAACCTCATCGCGCTTAAACAACAATTATTATTTTTTTTAAACACATTGTCAATAAATTTATGAAGCGCTTTAAAACATTAATTTAAAAATATTTTTCTAATCAAATTATTTGATGCCAACCATTTTTTTAACTTGTTCGATTATAGCTAATTTTTTAATCGTAGCCGCCTAGACGTAGGTAATTATATCCCGCAACACAATTCCTATTTTATTAGTTTATATTTTATTACAACTATTAGGCCAGGACAATCGATTTAGTCTTTTTAACTTTTCCTTAAGAATAAATAAAACCAACAAAATCTAAATTCTCGTTATTCAATTTAAATTTTCTTTATCTTGAAGTGTATTAAAAGTGAGATAAATTTCAGGTTTAATTAATTAACTGATACTGTTCGTTTTTTATTTTTGTTGCTCTCTTATTGGAGAGTGTGTATGTTTACCGTATGCGTGTGTTCTTTAATTAAATCGGCATTTTAAAATCCCATTTAAAATTTAAATGTATTAGCTGACTTTTTTGCTTATTTTCACAGTTAATTTCACTCTTGAAACAGTTCACAAAAAGAAGTTATGAAAAAATACACATTCGGCGGGCACTAAAAAACATTTGTATGCGTTTGCAACTATTTAAGTTAAGAAAGTTAGCCTTTGTTTACCGGTTGCTTTTATTACATTTTGTATTCGTAACGGTAAAACTAGTTGCATTAACAGTAATAGAAAACGTAATGGTAAAAATTGTTGTAAAATTATTTTTTCTGCTACAAGTCATACAGCGTATCATTTTGATGCACGCTAGAGTGCTGTGAAGTTTAATTTCTCTAACGTTTGTTCAGTGACAAGTAAACAATTTTTGTTATTAACCACTGGTCAATAATGAACAAATTTACATTTTTTGATAATTGCATTACAATTTTAGAAAGAAAACACTTCTCGAATGATTTGCTATAATAAGGAGATACAATTTAATGGCATTTTATGCATTAAAATCGTTGTTTAACTAAATTAATTAATTTTAAAACTGACCTATATTTAAATGTCAACTCAGTCAAAAGTATTTTAGCAGTTTTTCGTTAAACCTTCCATTAAATTACTGCCAAAAGTACGAACGATAGGAATTTACACGGTTAATCATACGATATACCATCGGCAAGTATGTTAAATACTTCGCAAAAAATTTCATTTTAATTAATGTCACTTTACTTTTGAGTAAATGATGTAAAATTTCTGGAATTTCTGGCAGTGTAAATGCAATTTATGCCTCTTGGAAAGCAGCTTCAAAAATCCCTAGCCAAGTGACAAGAAACTAGATTTAACTTTTATGTCAATAAATGACAATTTGCAAATAACTGTCGTGCCAACGAAACAAAAAATTACAATTTTTTTGATAAATCGTAAGATTTAAATTTAAATATTACTAGTAGCAGAAACAATTGCATATACCCCACAGTAGAGAAGTATTATTATAACCTTCGGGCGTTACTTCCTTCGGCGCTGTGCGCCTCAAGATCTAAACACAGTCCTGACGTTATAAAAATACACTTCTCCATCTAAGCGTATAATATGCTAAATTCAAATCGAGTTTTTCTTGTTATGTAATTACTATTACTTACATTTTTCTTGTTTCCTTTTATCCATAACAAAATTAATTAATTCTCACTTTATATTATAAAGTATGTCACAAATACATATCACAGTTTAAAAATACAGTTTACAAACACATTTTAAAAACACATTTTAAAACTCTTGTCATTTCAACAATGATCGGAATAAAGTTTTATTAAATTATTTTCAGTTCCGTTGTGCACATCTTCAGCAATCATCGCATACTACTCCTAAATTTCACGTCGATCACTCAAAAAACTTTTATGGAATCCGTTTTGTTTTTGCCTTTAGTTATTTTACCTTGTATATCAACTTAAAGCTGCTATGTATTTGTGACATACTTTATAATATAAAGTGAGAATTAATTAGTTTTGTTATGGATAAAAGGAAACAAGAAAAATGTAAGTATAATATGCTATTGACTGAAGAAATCTTGACCTTTGCTATATTATAAAAGCTGTTTTGAATAAATAACTTCCGCTGGTCGATTTTTCTTGACAAGAAAATGTTTGTTATATTATTTCGAGAAGATAATGTCAATTTTGTGATTTGGGAAATGAATTAATAATTAAGAAACGTTTCAAAGTGTGCAAACACATTTCAAAAGCCCTAACTGCTATGCATATTTAAACATTTTGATTTATTTTAATAGCTTGATGGTAATCACAGAAACATTGATGATATGCAACTTTGCTGTTCATCAATAAATATTACGAATAAATTTAAATAAACTCATCATCGAACCATCAACAACAATTTTTTTAAATTTTTATTATACAAGAATAAACTGTTACATCTCTAACACCATAAATTGATTTATGTAATGTGAGTACCTACATTAAAATTAAACCTTAACTACAATAATTCGTACTAATTGTCAGTTTCATAATAATAGCCCAATTAAGATATTTTTTAATGTAGTAAAAAATTAGTTTACAATCGTTTATTATGGTTAGCTTAAAAAGGAGGAGTAAGTTTTTGGAAAAACGTTTTGTTACTTTTCTAAATATTTGTTTCATACCGGGGAGCAATTAATTTAACTTGTTACCGAAAAACATTTACACACGTTAGCGTTTTATCTTTTAAGCCGGGGCTGTCACAAGAATAGTTAATTACATTTTAACAGTTGTATTATAATAAATACACTTAAAGTGTATATTTTTTCTGATGTTATCAACGATACTGTTGTGAGTGTGTGTATAGTTTTCATGGAACTGACGCTAATTTAAAACGGTTTTAAGCGTAGACCAAAACGTGTACATACTTGTAATTACGTTCAAAAGTCTCATAATAAAAAGCCCTAGTGTGCACATTCTACTCTCTTTTAAACTGGTTTTAGTGGATTTTAAAGATGTAATGGATTTCTGGAATCTGATTAGAAGTCATCACAAAATTTTCCCACTTTGCGGAGCCTTCCTTCCTTTAAAGCAAGTCAAAAAAATTAATCAACATATTTTAATTACCTCATTTGCTATTTGATCTGCTGATTTGATCTAACATTTAGAGATAATAATGCAGGAAAAAGTAAAATATGAAATTTGGTCAATTAATCGAAAATTACCTAGGACCGGATGTTAAAAAGTCACGCATTTTGCATTTTTCATAACATTAATTTTTCACATGCCAGTGAAACGACCGACGCTAGGGACGGCACTTTTTCGTTAGGAATTGTATATTTACGCAAATGTTAATTTTTTTAGGTCAATTAATTACTTCCAAAATGTAATTTGAAAAGTTAACTGAATTGTGCCAAACTTTCGCTCCACTTTCTCAAACGTGTAAAACGGTGTTTTCGCCCCAAAAATGCCGAACAATGTTATGGGAGTGCTCGTTTTGGCTCCTCGACTCCCGTCCAGCTCCTCAAGATTGACATGTGAATAAAGCACGCGCATATTAATGTATGCTAAAACGAAGGATTGTAATAGCTTGCAAATTTTACTACATTGCCAAGACCAAATAAGGCGAGTCTGTTTTGGTGAAACTTTGAATGGCGTTAAAGGTGGCTCTAACGACTGTGGCAATGCGGAAAGGGTGGATTCTTTAATCAAAAAGGTAAAAAGTGCAGATCGACATTAAAATCCGGAAACGCCTACTAAACGAACTACCACCTCCTGAAGAAAAAGGAATGAGAGACTTGGAAAATAGCCTTCTTGGGTGTATTATTAAACTTATGGCACCTACGGCTATTTAGTGCCGGTAAATTAAGTCATTTTTATGAACTATATATTAGCATTTTTATAGTTTTTTCTTGACTCGTCTATTTATTGTTTTGCTTTATTGTATAATTGTTTTTATTAAGGCAATTAAGTTTGAAATCTCATAAAATTAATTAATATCTTTTTTTCGTTCATATTATCATAAAGTCTACCATTAATTTGCAAATTGTTAAAACTTTTGTGAAAAATTTGTGTAAAAATTAATAGTATTCCAATTTGATGAGTTTCATTAGTATATATTTGGTTAATTAGAAATGAACAGAAAAAATATCAAGGTTTGTAACAGATAATACTTAATATGTAATATAATTCGTGAAGATAAAAAAGCAGTTTAATGTTATCCTATATAATTATTGCAGATTTAGTGCTTATTATTTAATTTGATTTCGGTATCAATTACAGTGAAATCTCTTTTAGTGGGCACCTTTCTATTAACGACGTCTCTACTAGTGAACACATTTGTCAACGTTCCAACATTTCTACATACGAAAGTACTATGTTAACAAAACCACTGTATTACAGACACTCTATAATGAACATGGAAACAATCTTTGGGGTCCAAAAATTACAAGCTGCCCTTGCAAGAAATCAACAAAACAGTTTATTGTATTTGTAAATACAAACGCAGAGAAATCCCCTCTAATACACACACCCATACATAGTGAACATTTTTTCTTATTCCAGGAGTGTCCACTTTGAAACGGCTCACTGTCTCCTGTAAAATGACAGATACAGTCAAACATGGTTGTAACAAACAAACCACAATATCCGGTTTCTTTCCATATTAGACACTTAAATAAGGAAATACAAGAAATGATAAAATTGACTGGCCTATTGAAATTCTAAATAAAAAGTAAATCAATTAATGAGATAAAGTTTTCTGGATCAATTGTTGTCGATAATACCATGGCAAACAGACCACTTAACCTCTCACTAACTAGAGGCCAATTTTTTAGTTTTCATTGCTTTAATGGCTAAGGGCTGCTCCTGATAGGTTTACCGAATAAAAAAAAACGTTTGTAATTCATTAAATCTGATTATGTATAACACTTTTAGTTTTTCAAAATAAACCTTTTTGAGCTTTGAACTTGTGAAAATTTATTGGTTTTCTGTTGTCTTGCGACTGAAAAACTGACTTCTGGTTAGTAAGAAGTAAGTAGAGGTCAAATAGTAGGTTTCATACGGAAACAACCGTCACCCTGGGTTTTATCGGTTGAAACGTTGTCAACTATGTAGACTTTATAAAATTTTAAAAAGAGATAACGTGCGCCTCTGTGTCAGCAGTACATGCTAAGCGTGTTCTCCGTGGCGAATAGGTTAAACGTCAAAAATTGTTCTTGGATGATCAATGGAACATAAACATTTAACTCATTGTTTTTAATGCGGAGAAATCTTGAATCATTTTCACAGAACCATTGAAATCATGGTTTTTGACTTTCTAGATCCCTCGATATTTTTGATTCTGATTTCTTTCTTTGGGGTTATATTCCAGTCATTTTATACAAAAAACACCCAATCTTCTAACAAATTCCAAGTGAAGGTTTTCCTTCGGGATTCTCTTTGCATTGCTATAAGAAACACTGTGTAAAAGGTCCATTGAAAAATCATGTCCGAAAAGGAAATTGTTGAAGGTCGAAGGTCGCAAAAATCAGTTTTTCTCAAATATCTCGTGAAGTATTAGTTTTATTTGAATTTTTGTTATTATAAAATCTGTTTACTGCCAAAATCTGCACAAAAAAGGCACTATACAAAATTTACGTGGGACCAATAATTTTCGAGATATTAAGGTTAAGAAAGTTTAACAATATGGCGCATTTATATAGTTGTAGTGTTTGACGATTATGATGACAATACTAACAATATAAAAGCAATAGAACAACTTCATCGAATGACAACGACTCCAAAGTTAGGATTACCATGTTTAATAATATGTGGCTTTTGGCCAATACTTCACGAAATATTTGAGAAAAACTGATTTTCGCGACTTTCGATCCTTGGCGGACACGATTTTTCAACGAACTTTTTACACAGTGTTTCTTATAGCGATACAACGAGAATCCCGAAGGAAAATCTTCAGTTGAAATTTTTTAGAAGATGAATACTAAAATGACTGGACTATATGCCGCATTTACACATTTGCGATCGTGATTCGCCTCGTCACTCGCAGACATTCGCGAGTGGCATTTGCACGTTCGTCCCCACAACGCAAATGACCGGTTGCACACTCGCCGAGTATTCAGTTCACTATAAGTTGAGGCGAATGGACGTCGCTACAAGCCTCTGACTCGTTCCCAAGACTGCTCCCGGCGCGAGCGCTACGAGCGGCATGGCGAGCGACGAGGCGAATGACGAGTGAACCGACTACACATTTGGCTCGCCAGTCACCTTGCGATTCGACTCGCCAATCGTGCGAATGTGTAAATGCGGTATTATATGCAAATGTTGTTTGCAACAGTTTTCCAACCCGTTCCTTTGTGAATTCATATTCCTTTATTTCGTTGTTTATACTCGGCCCCTGTATAAACGATACTTCAAAATATGATTACCATGAATATTTTTTAGTGATTTCATTCACCAATCGTTTAGCAGTATTTGGGCATACGAAGAAGCCTTTCTTTTGAACCGCTACCAAGGTAACGCAAGTATTTTTTCGGAATTTTTTTCCGATTGAGTAGAACCCTGGAGTGAATTTTAGTGGAAATTTTTTGACGTCATAATTACTGTCACTAATACTTACATTAAGTACACGTAACCAGAATAAACGATGCCATTTGACATTAAATGCTATTCAACGCTTCCCATACACTTGCAATCAAAATATCGTATTATTTATAGCGTTGAGTGACGTTTATAGATAATATGTCAATACATAAATTAAATCACAAAAAGGCGCAAAATTTTCTTATGGAATACCACTCGACGTTAAATTAAAATCCGGAAATAATTTAACCTCTAGTGGTATTACAAGTGAGAATTTTCTACTGTAGAAAATTACCGCGAAAATTTTGCACCAGCCTGTTCAACCAATTAGAAGCCTTTTTTTTGAACCGCTACCAAGGCAACGCAAGTATTTTTTCGGGAATTTTTTCCGATTGGGTAGGACCCTGGAGTGAATTTTAGTGGAAATTTTTTGACGTCATAATTGCTGTCAAAAATACTTGCATTAAGTACACGTAACCAGAATAAACGATGCCATTTGGCATTAAATGCCATTCAACGCTTCCCATAAACTTGCAATGAAAATATCGTATTATTTATAGCGTTGAGTGACGTTTATAGATAATATGCCAATACATAAATTAAATTGCAAAAAGGTGCAAAATTTTCTTACCGAATACCACTCGACGTTAAATTAAAATCCGGAAATTTTTGCTCGGCTATGAATATTTTAAGAAAATTATTTTCAAAATATTCATACCTTCGAAAAAAGTTCCGGAAATAATTTAACCTCTAGTCGTATTACAAGTGAAAATTTTGCACCAGCCTGTTCAACCAATCAGAAGCCTTTCTTTTGAACCGCTACCAAGGCAACGCAAGTATTTTTTCGGAATTTTTTTCCGATTGGGTAGGACCCTGGAGTGAATTTTAGTGGAAATTTTTTGACGTTATAATTACTGTCACTAATAATTACATTAAGTACACGTAACCAGAATAAACGATGCCATTTGACATTAAATGCCATTCAACGCTTCCCATAAACTTGCAATCAAAATATCGTATTATTTATAGCGTTGAGTGACGTTTATAGATATTATGTCAATACATAAATTAAATTGCAAAAAGGTGCAACATTTTCTTACCGAATACCACTCGACGTTAAATTAAAATCCGGAAATAATTTAACCTCTAGTGGTATTACAAGTGAGAATTATCTAACATCTGTCACCAGTTTTATTTTAAACTGTTAAACTGTATTTTTTATGCTGCATTTTTGATTCAAACATTAAAAAATAATCTTCCGAATACCACTCGAGAGTGCGAATTAATTAGAAAATAATTCTCCAGTTATTTTTTCAAACTTGTTGCCAGGGCTCTCGTGTCTATTCCCTGGCGACAAGTTTTCGAAAATCTGTCGAATTATTTTCAATTTATTCCCACTCTCTTGTGATATTACTTATGAATATTTAACAATAAACATAATATGTAGTAATTGAAAATTTAAAAAAAATCGAGATTTCGAAAGTAGATGGCGTTTAATTGGCTTGGTAGGTTCCATTTTTTGAGTCAAATAAGCGGCTGATTCAATTAACCACTGAACCAACTAAGCCCCATCTACTGTAGGTATATTATAATCAGGCAATTTGGGAATGTATTGTTTGAAGTACTTGTGCTAAATTATTTAATAAGATTTGCAATTAAAATTAAATATGTGGAACTGTTGGTTTCGTTGGTAGTAGCTAATGGAGTATCAATCCTTTTAAGGAATCTGTCCCATTTTATCCGAATAAAATTTCAATCTTAATATGCATTAGTTCGAATCGAAGCAGGCAATTTAAATAATCTTAAGTGTCCATTGTAAACAAGCGATCACTTTTAAGTTTTAAAAACCCAATCCACGTATCGAACACGGCAAATAAAAGCCACAGCAGCAACACGCGTGAATCGAAGCACGCAAATTATGTTCCATTGTCCCATCTGTCATACTTTAACTTAATTTCATATGCATATCGTGCGGGCTCTGTCAAAATCGAACACAAACCTCGGAACTCTGTCACGTTTTCTTTAATTAGTCATCACACATTAGACGACTGGCATTTTGATGGATTTAGATTAACCGAACGCGTTTTTCCGAATTTTTTCCGTGGCACGCGATTTTCAGCTTTGGCCGAAACCGGGTGTGAATCGATTAATACGCTTCATAAGTAACGCGTTTCGATTGGATAAAGAGACGGGTCCTTCGTACGCACCGGGAATTTTCATATTTTCGAAAACTGTCTGCTTTACGACCGCTTTGTGTATTGTGTCATTAAAGACTGTTCGTGTCGCATTTGTGATTAGAGAACACACATGTTGATCACAAACAGATAATAAAAGCGCGCTAGGAATAATTCAACATTGTTTAATAATTGTACATGTATTTAATTTTTTTATGGTACTGATGGCCTGGAGATATTCATTTTTCTATGAAATGTAAAAAAATAGCGTGAAACTTTTTTTCGTATTGTAAATCAATTTCATGTATCTAGACGACCCCGTTCTAGCTCACGCCACGAAATCACGTTCGAAAATGTCCAGAAAGGGCCGCTACATCTGTCGCGCGGAATTTTAATTGGAAAGTCTAACAGTTGAAGAAATGACCGAATTTGAGGAACAAAAATCAATCTTGTACGTAAGTAGCTGGCAGGTGCGTGCAAAATGTACTGTCGTTATTTATACATCCATTTTCGGTAATAAAACTGCTTAAGTCTCGTTATCATTTTTAACGCTTGTAACACGCGTCAAATTAAATATTAAATGGATGGATTTATTTTTTTTTAGATGGCTCGCTCGTTTCTAGAAGGTGAACGACATTTTTTTTTAAATTTCCTGCTACGATTATGAGACTGCAGCATTACAATTTTTCGTCTTCATTTAATCTTTAATGTTTTAACATGTTTTAAACTGGAAAACCCACGAACGAATGTACAATTTACATAAACTACCGAGTGTTGAATGGCCAATTATACCATTGAGTTTTTTCTTTTGATATCATAAGTAATTTTATTGTTAGTTTTCCTGATCAATAGGTAATTTTCATTTTAATTGCTACTTCTGTGTTTTTTCTTGTAGGTGTATTTATAATTAAAATGTCATATTTCACTATTTGTTGTTCAGTTTGATAGAGCTATTTGCTATAGGTGAACTAACACTTGTTGTAAATTAAGCTATTAATTTTATTTTTATAATTTAAATTACCATATATTTTATCAAGATTTCCGTTTTATCCCCAAATCAATCAACCATGAGAATGTAAACAAGAAAACGAAACCCCATTCAGGGATACGATGTATAAGCGCCAATAATTTGTTACAATTTTTTAGGATTTTTTAGAACCATTTGAGCAAAATGCAGCGAATAGCTAATCTGCCATTTTCGAGACGCTGTATAAGATGAAGTGGGGGTAAATTCATAAACGGGACAAGTTCGTAACCGACTTGTATTATATTCTAATATAAGTAAAATTGTAATAACCAATCGGTAGACACTTACATTGGGTTTATGTGAAGTGATCGACATAGATGTTGCCCTCTTTACCCTTTACTCTCTTTATAACAATCGGTAAATGAACATCACATGTGATTAGCACACCTAACTTGAAATCTCCATCAAAGTGCCATAGTTTTTAATAACAGTTTGTGTTATGTGCGTTTATTTTTGGTCAGTATTATTGAGAAAAATACTAGTCTGGTCTTGCCTCGAAAATATTTTTACTTGTGGCAAGTGGAGGCTATACAGCGAGGTAAGAGCACGTTAGTATCACTGTATGAAGCCCACCAAATACTTCCTCTACCAAAAGTAATAATTTATGCTCAATTTGCAAGTGCAATTTCTAGTTTTACATTGACAAAAAACAATAGAATCAATGCATAACTTGTATGGAGTGGGTCCTTCCATTTTTTAAAGTGTGGAACTTTTAAGCAACACCATATATTTTAATAGAGTAAAAATCATTTTGTAGGTGGTTTGTGCAAAATTCAGACTTTGCCCCTTAATATGAAAAGTAAGATTTCAACGGGTGAAAAAAGAGTAATATACATTTTTTACAGTTTGCTATAAAAATCAAAATATTAATATATCCTTGAAATCGATGTATGATAACCATAATACAGTTAGTTTTTTTAACTGTTGCCGTATGGAATTGCATGGTAAAAATTGCACCCCGTATTAACTTTTGTCCTGATGAAAATATTTAAACCATTTTTGGAACAAAGTTGGAAGATTTTTTAAACTATCGGATAGATTACAATTCAATATCCTATCTTATATCGTCAGAGAGTTTTTAAATGAAACATTTCTTGATAGTTGGATTGGCCAATATGGATCATTCCAGTGGCCTACTCGAAGTCCTGACCTAACATAACTCGATTTTTTCTTATGGGCGCATTTAGGAATACGAGCTTACGATCTCATAAAAGATCAACCAGAAACTGTGGAGGAACTAAGGGCAAGAATGACTGAAGGTTGTAATTCCATTACAGTGCGAACTTTACAAAACACAAAAAGAAATTTTCAAGATCGCTTGGGACATTGTCTAGCAGTCGAAGGAAACACTTTGAACAATTCCTTTGATAATTTCTGATAATTTCTGTTAATTTGTTGAATTATTTGTGCTTTAATGGTTTTTACGTTTTTCTTTTTTAACTGAATGTGTACATGTTCTATCTTCCAGAAGCTAATTTAATCATACCCTCGAGAAGTTTTAGCTATGTATTTTTTAAAACAAAGTGACAAAAGTCAACTGACATTTCAGCCTACTAGAAATGATAGTGGCAAGAAAACGCTTTCACAAAAATATTTTTTTCAGAACTTTTTTGACAATTTAGGATATTGAATTATAATCTATCCGATAGTTTAAAGAATCTTCCAACTTTGTTCCAAAAATGGTTTAAATATTTTCATCAGAATAAAAGTTAACACGGGGTACAATTTTTACCATGCAATTCCCTATAGCAACAGTTAAAAAAACGCACTGTATATACCAGGGGTGGCCAAGCTCCTTGATAGTCCGAGCCATTTTTCAAAATTTGAAATTTTTCGCGAGCCGCAATTAAATACATACAATAATAATTTTTTAAAATATAATAGCACAAAAATGAAAAGGGAATCGGGTACATTTATCGAGAGCCACAAATAATCCTTCAAAGAGCCGCATGTGGCTCGCGAGCCGCAGGTTGGCCACCCCTGGTACATACCATACCAAATATACCATTATCAAATTTTTTGGAACCTTCGCCCTGAACACGTTTCTCATGCATTTTATACCCCGGATAACAAAAAGGTTTCCCTATTAGAAGCCTTTTTTACTTCATTTTTAAAATTTTGTGTAAGATTTATTTATAATTAACAGGTTATTTTTGTATTATTTCATTGTCGTTTTGAACAAATTGTATGTAACTTCTAAAGATTTTTTTATTGAGTTGTAAGTTATAAGTAATTCTTATGCATAGTGGCCATTTATACATGCTGGGACCTTTAAGTAATAAGTAAACTGTTTCCAACAACACTTTCTAAAATGAAAATGAATTTACCATTGTTCAAGTTGCTTTTTTATTTAAGTAAAATTTTAATCAGTATGAATATTTGATATTTACGTAAATAAAGGCGATTGCGGTTAATTGCAAAGTAGGTAAGTTCCAACAGCCAAGATTATGTGAAACCAAATTTATACTATAGGGTGAAACGCACCGTTTTTGAGTAATGTTCATAACAGTCAAACACTGTACAGGGTGAGTTAAGTTTTACCGCCCCGGCCATAATAACTATTAAAGATTGAGGGGAAAGTATGCAATTTACATGTTACATCAGTTGAAGTTTACACTTTCGATTAGTGCTACAAGTTTTCCAAATCATTTTTATTTGAAGCCAAACAAGTAAAAGTTTTGGGTAAAATTTCCATGTTTGGTTTTTTATTTCAAAATTTGTCAAATTATTCGTAGCATTGTTAATTGCAATTTGATTCGTTACAAAATTATTACTTTTTGAGTTAAATCGAATTTAACAGAAAGTACGAAAAATATTTTTATTTATGACTTTCCAACAATGGATAATACGGTCTACCACGTAACAATACCTGATGATCGACCCATAAAACTGAAGGGAACGGCGTTTTAGTTGTTGCCAGACCCGTATTCTGGAATTTGTGAGAAAAATAAAATAAGTATTTAATACGTAAATATTAAGTTTATTCTATAAAAGATGCTCAAAGTGATGTCCATTACCCATAAATTAAAAGCATTTCAAGCTTCTCCTCGACTGAGTATTCAAATGGCATGATTATACCTAAATTAAACACAAATGTTCACTATTCCACAAAACAAAGTTTTAATTTTCACTTTTTATCAACGATGTTTAAGTGTTGGAAAATTTGTTGCGAATGTGAATGTTTCTTTATTCACAAAGTGACCTAGGGTTGTGACCGGGGTTTTTAAACTTTGGGTGAGTTAAACAATTTATTTTATGGGAAGGTTCAATAACCGATAGGTATATTGCCTCTGCAGACGACAAAATTAAAACACAAAATTGTAGACAGATATACTAACGAAAATTAGAAGCTGGTGAACGATTTTCTTATCAAGTTTAAAATATAATATTGCAAAAATTATTTTTTATTATGATTATAATTACCGTGTAGCTGTTAGTTACGATGTTGTGAACTTTTAAAGAAATAGCGAAGACCCTTATTCCGGTCCTGTAAAATGTAACGTTGCACTTTTTAACTTGATGACTGTCATAAATAATCAGTCAAGTACCCAAAACCAATACCATTGTCAGGTGAATTGGTCAGCTTATGTCGTCAATCATTTAAAAAAATACCCTCTAATACGGAAATGGCTTTATTTAATGAACGCAAATTAGTAAAATTATTTCAATTACACTAAATTGTGTGAAAATATTTTACTGTTCATACATAAAAAAAACTAATAAATTGTGTAATTAGTAATTGAAAGAAAGCCAAAATTTTACCTGATTAAAAAAAAAAGATTTTTCTTGGTTTCTATGTACCTTAATAATATAAAATTACTCATGCAATTTATGAGAATTGACAAATTATTTTAAAGGCCTATTTTGCCACGGGCGGTAAAACTTAACTCACCCTGTACAATGTATATATGTATGTTACGGGATTTCTAAAATTTGTGATATATTTAAGCGGTTTTTCTTTTATTAGTTTTGTGATATAAGACATTTCGTAAATTTGTATTTAATTGTATAAGTAGTATTATAACATAAAGAACGCGCTGCAAATTTCAGACATAAGAAATTTGCCATTTTTTGGAAATCCATCTGGGTTTTTAATAATATCTAAGAATTAAATTATAAACTCTTCCGTAGATAGCAATCTGCTTAAGAATTAACAAATTATAAATTAAAATTATATAATGAAAATGGTAGGTTGATACAAGAGGTTTCACTGTACAATAATTTTAAATCGGTATGCCAAAGCAATAATAATACTTAGCTTCACAAATGGAAAAGAAACAGGGTGGGTTACGTTGACGACTAATGAGTATGTAATTTAATTTCCTTTTGCTTATCTGTATAGGAAATGGAAAAATAACAAACAAAGCGACAAAAACGATATATCATCATAGAACGTGTAGAAAGAGCTATGGAATTGGTTGTTGAGGAAACTACTACGCACTATTTGTTACTAAAAGAAAGAAGAAATAGTTCAATGTAGAGATAGCAAAATGTTGGCGCACTGGTGTTGGGCCAATGCGAACTGGTTGTTTATCTGTAAGCGTATGATTGTGAGGTATATTAGTGTTGCAAATTATTCACTGCATGTTTGCCCGGAAGAATAAGTTGCAACACTGTACTCAGATTTTTTTTTCAACGTTTGTTATTAAATTATAAATAAACTTCATTATATTTCTGTGTGCTTCTGATGAACACATGTTTTGTGGGCTTGTGCCTATTTAAAATAAGTAAGTATAATATTATTAGTGCAGTCCCTGTCTTCTTGTGTTAGGTATAATATCAATAGTAATTTTATGTGTAAATTAGAATACTATTTGCATATTTAAATTAGATTGTATTTATTGCAAAATTAATTAAATTTGATATAACGATGATCATATGTTTTGGTGATCTGTTTCGCCGTCGTTATAACGTGTTAAAAAAGTCAAATATAAATACAGTGCACTAGCGTAAGTGCAAACACGAGAAATATTAGCTTGTTTTTTGCATTACGGAGAACATTCATAATAATCTCCATATTCTACAGAATTTTGAAATACTACAACTCTGAAGTATTTTCATTCATCTCTTATTGCTTATTGCTCTTATTGCTGTTGTTCGTATTATTGAATTGTTCGTGTAAGTGATATTTGCATTAACGATAGTCTACTGTAATTCTTATAATTAGATTTGTTTTTAAAGCAGTTTTGTACTTTTGCAATATTTAGTTGCCTTTATTACAACATGGCGCTTGGTAAATTATAAATACTATCATTTCGTTTGAAAATGGATAGACACTTAACTGCAACTAAATACACAAAAATATACTAAGTTTTTATTATAACCTTTTTAATTGGTGCATTTATTATTTACAAATGCAATTCTTAATCTTAGTAGTTTATCGGGAAAAAAGTTTTAATCAGAAAACTTTATTGCGGTTCAGTATTCCGCCCACAAGGTTAAAAAAAAAACTTTAAACATAAGAATGTAAAGGATGGTCAATTAATAACATCATCACCTAATCCTCAAACGTTTTCATTGGTTTGTAGAAAATAAATAAATTTGTTGGTTACTGTTTTCAAAAAATAGCCTGGCCATTTTTAATCATAAAAATGCTATACAAAATTTTGGCCAAAAATAGTCTACTCTATTTTATTTTAAAATAAATTACTAAGTTATTCTAAGTAAAACAAAAAAATTGCAATTAAAATAAATAGCTCTCTTGTAATGTCGCTTTTACTTCTTTTATGTGATTAATTTTAAAAAATATAGTTTTTACATTATTAAATTTCAAAATATATTTTTGGCAACATACATTTTGTCAAAAGTAATGAATTGAATTTATTTCCAAAATTCACGTAAATTATTAGAAGTTATAATTTTTGACCCAAAAAAATACAAATAAATTTCTTTCCTGACAACACGGCGGCAAATTAAAACTTCCAGGCAATAAAGATCTTAACTCGGTCCTGCGGACATAACTACAACTTTACCGACGATAAAAAAACACAATCGATAACTTTCTTGTAAATAAACGCTTTTTATGAAATTACAAAACAACCCCTTTCCAGCACGAAAACGCGAATTTCAAAAGTCGCAATAGGCAACTAAAAAGGACCCGACATCACAACTATATATTTCCGACGCGATAGCAATCTAACTGCTCCTTAGATACTCAGAATTCTACTAATTAAAAGCGGATTCTAAAAAATCGCAAATGCCAATAACTCACGGCAATTAGTGACGGGTCGAACTTTCTAGGAGCTTCTGGAAACAGAATTTCGATCGGTTACCTGATTAGAAAAATAATCATTGTGTCCGGCGACATCGGCCTGATTAAGATCCCTTCCTAAATCCTGGTTAAGGTCCTGATGAATGTGGGCGTTCATATCCGGATTTGGCGGCAAGTCTTGATGATGTTGCGGCATGTTTTGGTGATTTAGATTCCTGAGCATGCCTTGTCCCGAACAGGAGGGTTGCATGTCACTCATCCCCCCTATATCATTCATCCCCACCCCCAACACCAAAGGGGACACGTTTGATTCCCAGGTATCCTCCATCTTGAATAGGTATACTCCTACGCGACCTAAATGCCAAGATTCGAATCTGAGTCAAAAATCTAGCCTCACAAAACACAATCTTCCCGAGTTTTCATAAAAGAGCGGCCTGGAACGCGATCCGAAAAATCCAACTGTTGCAGGTGTCGCCGCGAACTCACAAAACTTTTTTAATTCGCGCGCGCTCTTTTCATGGTTTTCTTTTCAAGTTTCTATTTCGAAAAATTCGCGCACCATTCGGACGGCAGAGCAATTTTCGAGCGTACGAGTTGTGGCCCGTTTCACCGTAGAGTAACGTGTATGCATGTAGTTAAAAGGAAGGTTTGAATGTAACAATGCGGGACCCGGTGTGCGGACATCGGTGCCGTCGGCAGCGCGAGGAGACTGCGTGCGGTCGGTGGTGACCGCCCCCCGCCTTCCCCCACCGTGATGCACCGTGCCAACCCCCAAACACCATTATAATTAGTTGCACTGTATTATATTGCCGGACGTATTACTCTATGCTTTATTGCTTGTGTTACGTTTTATTTACGAGTTGACCTTAAGTTACCACTTTTAACGTTTCTGGGAACGGGTGTTCAAATAACGCCGGCGAACTAAGTTTATGTTTATTTTTAATTGTCACCCAAATTAAATTAAAGTCGACATTCATTTACCAATTTACATACGATTATCTCTGAACTGACTTACCTATGCTGGAGAAAACAATCATTTTTATTTTACAAAACAGTTGGAATGAAAAGAAATATTTCTTGCATTAGAAATTCATCGTTTTGTTAAATGTAATGTTTCTCTTATAATAAGATGAAAAAATGCATAATGGTTTCAGGCAAGCTATAAATAAAATTCAATACACCACTATTTTTATCCAAAAAAATTATATCTAATTTTTATTGTTATCGAATTGTGTTTATATCATACTTATATAGAGTGCTTAAGAAATTAATTTTTATGAAATGAAAGGTAAGAAATGAGTTTCAAAATACGCAAATAATATTGAATAACTTTATCAAAATTGTTCAAGGTTTGTTACCACTGATTCTAAATTAAGATCATTAAATATTTGTTTTTAATTGAACTAAAAATAAAAAAATAAAAAACAGTTAGTCGCCGTTAAAAATCGACTAAACTCGTTCTGATTAAATGTTATGGTAAAATATGGAACTGTAATGATGGATTTTAATTTAAAATTTTAAGCGTTTTTTTAATTTTTTACATTTGTTATTATAATTAATAGCAGTAAATCACTTGGATTAGTTGCCGAATTAAATGCATATTAAACAGAAAGTGCTGGCATTAAAAGACCCAGTAAAAAACTTTTCAACAACGAAAACTTCCAGGATCAGTCGTTACAATGCGTCATGTAAATTTAGTTAAGTTTTAAGGTAAAAAAATGTAACTTTATATTGCTATGTAGGTACAAAACACGCAAAAAATTAATTCTGAAAGTTAACTTTCTTTGGTGTAAAATTTATTTTGTGTTTTGCCAAATTAGGTTTAATTTATTTCAGAATAATTCTTGTTTAAATGATTAAGTACATGTTATAGAAATTGTTTAAAAAATGATTAAAATTATGATCTTAACACTGTTACATACCTAATTTAGTTTAATCTATGAACTAAGAACAAAACCTCAATAATCATTTTACTGTAATTTTTTAATTTTAATGTCTATCGAATCAATTTTAAAATCTGACAAAATTTACGCTGAAGTTGAAATTTCAAAGTTTAAAATTTTGTAAGATTAATACAGTAGATCGCGTTAGTGCGAACACCGCTTATACGAACATCAAAATGTATGCATTGACTATTCCATAGTACGAACAAATGACACGTTCTATAATGCGAACAGCAGTAACTTGACTTGTGAAAGTTATTTAAACAAATCAATACAGTTTATGAGGGATAAACTTTCTAATCTGTAGTATATTTATCGAAGAAATTAAATTTATATTTTATTTGTAGTTCAAGTGTAGTTACCTATCTACAAACGTCAGTGCATGCAAATTTCTATTTAATGCAGTACTGTCGTTAGTGTGAACACAAAAAAAATGCAGCCTGTTCGTGTAAGCGAAATTTGCGCGCTATCTAGCTATATGTTCACCATTGGCAACTTTATTATTATTGGAGCTATAAAGTCCGTTAAATTAGCAAGAAATTGGTGTTTTTTTGCTGATTACCATAATGAAAGCAAAAAAAACAATCGAATGTCAACTGCTCGAGATATTTACGAAAATAATATTTTTTTAAACAGGCATTTACTCATTTAGAAAAATGTGACATGTTAGAAGCATATCTTGTGCGCGGCAAGAACGTGGTGAGCAACAGCAACAGCAACAGTATCCTCTTCGTTTGGAGCCAATTCAACGGTATTTTTTGAGACTGTATAAAAAATTTAGCACTAATGAAACAGTTTTCCAAAAGGGAAGTGAGAAGAAAAACTTTGTAATCGTGAAGAAGCTGAAATTAATGTAATTGTGTATTTTGAAACACATCCTAGAAATTCAATACGAGATATTTCAAGGCAGTTAAATTTAAGTTTGATTAGCATTGAAATTTTTTTACAGGAACATAAGATTAGTCCTTATCATTATCGTTCGGTACAAACATCACTTCCAGGCGATTTAAATCGAAGACTAACTTATTGCTACTGTTATTTAAGTTACTGCTAACAACACTTCACTAGTGAGTTTCATTTTCTGTGGACCGATGAATGGAATTTCTCAAATTCTGGAATGTGCAACAGAAAAACAAATCATTTTTGGACATCCTAGAAATCCACAAATACGATTCAGTCTAAATGTATGGTGTGAAATTGTAGGTGTAAAAATTATTGGACCATTTTTGTCCGTGGTAATTTGACTGGAGTGAGAATATGTAGAATTTATGAACACTATTCTGCATAACTGTTTGGATGAAATTAATTTAATTTCAAGGCAACATATCCATTTCCAACAGGACGGAGAACCGGCTCATAATTATCAAGGAACAACCAATTTGTTAAATAGATTATTCATTGATAAATGGATAGGAAATAATGGGCCCGTGCGTTGACCACCGCGTTCGCCCCCCCCCCCCCCCTATGGATTTTTATCTGTGGGGGTATGTGAAAATTTTAGTTTATTAGGAGAGATATGCAACAGTTAATGAATTGGAGAATAAAATTTTAACAATAACTAATGCATTGAATGGTCAAATTTTTTTGAAAGCAGTGCGTAGTATTAAAAAAACATCCAAAAATGTGTTGAACAAAAGCGTGGCATTTTCGAACATCTATTATAATGTCTTGGTTATAAAATACGTTTTTCTAAACTTCCATTTTCAGTTAGCAATAGTTGGAAAATACTGCTGTTGCTATTGTTGGAAATTTTTACTAACCGATTGTTTATAAAAGAGTAAATGCATTATTATTCCCCTACGTAGAATAAATCAGATAGTTTACATCAATTATGTTTTTCGTTTCTAATTGCAAAATTAAACATCAGCAATTATTTTTGCAATCATCTTCTGAATAAATTGAGATTATCTAATGTGAATTACAGTCTGCATGAGGAAAAAATAATTTTTATTTAGAATTTGCATCGTTACCACGCAATTTAGATAAAAGTAATTAGAAACATTAAGCATTGTTTGTAATGCATAACAATGACCAGTACTTAGTGAAACATAATAAATGTCTTAAAAGCATAGAAAAACTAGAAAAAGTACTCGCTGTACTAATGTAATTGTTATGTTTGCATAATTCACTAAACAGTTAAGGGAAGTCAGTTTATGTTCTTTCCGGATAAATTTCCCGAGGAGGAATTCTAAACAAGCTAAAACTATTTTTCTATTTCATTTCAGCGAGCTCACGACAAACAATCGCATTATTTTAACGGTGCCATTTTGTAAACGAACTTAATTACAGGTTTTATTGTCTTCATTTTTGTTTCCTCTGCGGAACACTTTACCACGCCAAATGCATGAATGGAAATTATTTCGGTGTACAAGCAGGTGAAATTTCGTTATAATGGGAGAGCAATTAAATTGCTTAATATTTCGGACATTTTATTACTCTTACGTACGGATTGAAAAAAAATATTAAAATTTCTAATGAGGTAACACCATGATACATTTTTTATGGCAACAGTAAATGACGTCAACAGGAAGGGCAAACTTTGTTAAGTAACACTCCATTTTTTATTCTTATTTTGAAGGATTATAATTCTTTTAAATTAGCTTTTAGCTAGTTTAGCTGGCTCTACTATGGTGATCTTTTGAATTCCAGAAACGGTTAGAAGGCTGTGAAAAAATATTTTCTTTTACTTTATGTTGGTAGTAATTAGTACTTAATGCCATAACCTATACGATTTTGACAGAATCATTTAAATATCACAGAATATTGACGATAAAGGTTTCTTTGAAAATAGCTATATTGATTCCTTTGATAGAACAGTTTTGTGATATATTTTCTAATTATAAAGCTACATTACTAATATTACCTTTAACTAACAGATGTAAAATTCCATTACTATCAACATAAAATAAAAAAAGTGTTTTTTCACAAAATGTATGGTATAGTACAGGGGTGGCCAACCCAAATGATCTTGCGGGCCGCTTTGGAAATGCACCACAACTCCGCGGGCCTCATATAAAATTATGTATTCCCATATTAGATTTAGATAAATTTAAATAAATGTATTTAGTAAAAAAAAAAAAAAAACTGAGCACACTTTATAAATATGTGCACTGCAATTTGCATGCTTTCACCTAGGACAGAGGTGGCTAACCCAAATGATCTTGCCCGCAAAATGTATATAAAGATTTGCCCAAGACGTCAATAGTCGCTGCGGAGTCTCACTCCGCAATATGCAAAAAAAGCAAACTGATCTTGCAGGCCACTTTGGAAATGCATCATAACTCATAAAATAAATATATTTTGTAAAAGTGTGATGACTCTCGCGGGCCGGAAAAATGTTCAAGGCGGGCCACATGCGGCCGGCGGGCCGCGGGTTGGCCACCCCTGGTATAGTATATAGTAATACCCCGGTTTACCCGATTAATGCGTGGCAAAAAAAGCGTAACGCAGAATTTGAACAATTTTTACCCTCTGCCCCCCTCTGTGACAGTTCGTAACACTATGTAACCCCCCCCCTAAAAGTTACGTAACGCAAAGACGCTACTACTCCCCTTTGGAGTAATAAAAAAATTAATTTAAAAATCTTTTTGATACGTTGAGATATTACGTTATGAATCATTTATCTTAATAAAATTTTTAAAATGAAAGTATTGTCATTTACTTACATAAATACAAAATATGATTTTTGCTATAAATTATCAATCGTTATATAACATATTAAACCCCCCGCCCTCTCTGTAACACGCCGTACCGTGCTAACCTGTCGCCCCCATTTAGCGTTACGTAATTTGTGGATGGCCCCTAAGCGAATCAAACGTAAAACGGGGTCAATTACGTTTTTTAAATTGTCATATAAAGTATTTTAAATAAAAAAAGAATACAAATATCATAAGGTTGAAAACAGTATTTAACAGTGAGATACTGTTTTAATTTTGAATTATGTAAAAATATTAACAAAACAAAACAAAATAAATTAAATTGCAATAAGAGCTCAAAAGCGACTGAAGAAAATTACCGCGCAGGCGCACTGTATTATGCGCTTGCGCTGTAGTTGATTTAAAAAAAGGGTTATTGCGAATCAACGTAAACCGGGGCAACGTAAACCGGGGTATTTGTGTATTTCATTAGGAGGCTGCTTTTTCGTGGAATCGTGACAGTTTTCCGTGGGAGGCAAAGCCGACGACAGGAAGTCATGTGATAACGGAGAAAGCAGTTTCTGCCGTGTAATGAACCATATTTTTCATTATGTTTCTCTGAAAAAAGGTAATAAGAATGCATAAAAATTAAAATAAATGATTTGCCATTGGCGAAAGAAATTAACGCAACACTTTTTAAAAACTTAGCTAAAATTGGAATAAAATATTTTGTATCAATTTCAACCATTCATTTTAACAATTTCACTTTCAACTGCAGAATTAAGACAAAGAAACAATACAAATTTAAAAATTAAATGACAAAATTTGTGAGAAGAAAAAACTTTACATATAACTATAAGACTAAGGGTCAGTTGCAGAAACGAAGTTAACAGCGGTGTCAGCTAACAGAGCGTTAACTAGATCTTTGATTGGCTGCCACCAAACGGCAGAGTTAACGCTCTGTTAGTGTTTCCCTCTCTTACTCTAATAACTGCCTGACAGCGACGATCCATACTATTAACTAATGCTCTAATTTAATCCTGGTCAATATCTTCCCAAATTTCCTGCATTATTTGTCCAAGCTCTTTTAGATTGCTTGGACACTGAGGAAGTTTTTTAAGACGTTTGCCAATCGTGTTAAGATTGGAGTTTCTAGCTGGCCATTGCATTGTATTGGTATCCACTTCGTCAAGATACTGTAGTACAATTCGGGCAATACGTGGTGCTGCGTTATCATGCATAAAAAGGAAATCGTTTTAACATTAAAAAGAGAAATTTTCGAATTAAAGAAAAACTCATTTAATACTTGACAAACTGGCACCTCAACAAGTTCTAGTCACTGCTACTAGGTAAATCGGAGGTTCGAACACCGAATAGTTTATTAGAAGAATCAGCCAGATTCGACGAATAGCCATATAAAAATCTGGAAAGACAGATTTCTTACCTATTCGGTATTTGTGTAAGTAAGAGGAACCTTATTAGAAGGTGGACAGATTGGGCCTTAGGCTTTTACAATATAAAATTCATAGGTACTGTTTGTAATTTTGGAAGAGGTTGTGACGTACAATAAGCAGAATTAAAATATATGAGCTAGGTTCAAGTTCCCCAACATTATCAAATTTAAAAACTTTATTTGATAATAATTTAGAAACTATTCAACCAACAAAGACTAAATTCAAATTATTTGCAATATAATATTTAAGCCTTGGTTTTTGATCTACAGCTAAATATTATGCACCATTTACAATGCACGCTGTTTATCATCATATGTGCCTTGGACAGTAAAAGGGACCTATCGTGCAAAAAAACGATTTTTACTTTTTTGGCGATTCTGATAGAAAAAAGTACACTCTTTTTAATAACACAAACTGCAGATTGTTATTTGTATTATTTATTTTACTAAGGCACTGAAAAGGAGAACACAACAATTTAAAAAACGTTACAAAATCAATAGATGGAAAGAGTTTCAAAACTTTGTTTTTTTTTTAGAATCAGATCTCCTTCTTATGTAATCTTTGCTTCAGTTTCAGCTCTGGATCTGGTTTATCAATTTTCCTTTTCCTTGTTAAACCTACCACCCTCTCATCTTTATTTTTGTTAGGTAATACAGCTTCTGTTTTGCTCTTCTTCGATTGTAACTTAACTCTAACGAATTGTTTTTTGATTGTACGATCATCTCATCTCATGGTATTACGAAATTTCATTTTTCGTTGCAACAAGGTTCTTCAAAAAATTTCGACACCACTTTTTCTTCCTGTATATCCTGAAGAGACAATTTACAAGCGTTTAAAGTATCTGATGTAAATTTTTCATCTATGCTGTCATCGTCACTATCACTAGTAGCACTAAATTCATCTTTCCGATTGATATAATTTTCACTGAAATCCACTTTTTTAAATTCTTCTTCTAAACACATTTTACCCGTTAAGCAGAAATTAAAAACATAAACTTGGCGATTCAAAAATGAATTAATAACGAAGCGCACACTAAAGTTACTGCATAAAGAATAATGCTTTGTCTTTTGCGTTGGACAACCTGTGAAGTTGCAAAATTTGAGCAGCTGAATTTTAATGAAAGAGCCATAGAAATAACAAATCAGTTTGCTAGTTTGTACATCACTTTCGGCTTTCAAAAACTGATATCAACCAACGTCATTTCTTATTCTTTGTATAAGGTACATTAAACAGTGCACGATTAACAGCTGCGAAAATAAAATAATACAAGAAACTACTGTTGCAAAATTCGAACAGGTGAATTGCAATTTAAATCAAATAATATTATATTTTTTCAAAATTTGTCAGCCATATTAGATTTCCTATTTTGAATTTTAAAAAACTGACATCAGATTCGTAATCAGCGACCCCAAAAGCGCCCGAGTACCGAGTTTCAAGCGAATCCGATAATTTTTGCAAAATTTGACCGCCATATTGGATCCGCTATTTTGAATCTTAAAAAACTGACATCAGATTCGTAATCACCGACCCCAAAAACCTCCGAGTAACAAGTTTCAAGTCATGACAATGCGCAAAAACATCGGTATCAACTTTGTTAACTTCAACAGCCGTTTTCTCGGAATCTTGTTTTGGCACGATAGATCCCTTTTAACTTAGGCCAAGCAACAGAACAAAATAAATGTCATAATTTGCCATAAATACTACCCGGAAACCGACTGTGCGATTACATAAAGGACAGCTAGTAGATCAATTTGGCATAATTTCCCACTCGAGAACCATAATTTTTAATTTGTTATGAACACTTTAGAAGAAAAAAATCGTTTTTTTTTTAGTTCTTTGCTTGTAAAATGGAAACTAATGAAGCAATCTTAATGTTGTCAATAGGCGAATTGTAGATAATTAAAGTACGAAGAGAATGAGAGGTCGAATGTCGCGATCGAATAATTAGAACCGGAGAAAACCCGGAAAACCCGGAAATTTCAGTGTTTTCTTAAAAAATTCACAATTTCCACATTTTTTAATTTTAAGAACTGAAACTTTGTACTCAGATTACTATTTATATGTATTTTATTTGTGCACAACCCCGATTCCGTCGTACTAACGGTTATTGCACAATCATCATTTCAATTTTTTTTAGCGATATTTTCCCGGAGGGCTGCTTGCTCCTGTGGTTGTCCGATTTAAATTTTAAAAACAGAATTGGAAATTAGACGTACACAGTAACAAAACGTTTATTTTGGATTTTCCATATAATGCAGCGAAATAGGTGAAAAGCGGTCGTGAATATGAGTAAAAACGGCCGACCCCGCGAAAGCGGTTGAGTAGTAGGGGGTGACAGCCAGTGAGGGGAAGCGCAGCCCGGTTCTATTCCTATATAAAAAACTTCCCCTCAGCGGCCGTTCTTCCCCCACTACTCGACCATTTTCTTGTGCTCGATCTTTTTACTCATATTCACGACCGTTTTCCAGCTATTTCGCTGCATTATATGGAAAATCCAAAATAAACGTTTTGTTGCGGTGTACGTCTAGTTTCCAATTCTGTTTTTAAAATTTAAATCGGACAACCACAGGAGCAAGCAGCCCTCCGGGAAAATATCGCTGAAAAAAATTGAAATGGTGATTGTGCAATAACCGTTAGTCCGACAGAATCGAGGTTTTGCACACATAAAATATATATAAATAGCTAACTGTGTGTAAAGCTTTAGTTCTTAAAATTAAAAAATGTGGGAATTGTGAATTTTTTAAAAAAACACTGAAATTTACGGGCTTTCCGGGTTTTCTCCGGTTCTAATTATTTGATCGAGGCATTCGACCTCTCCTTCTCTTCATAATTTAATTCTTTAAAATTCGCCTATTGACAACATTAAGATTGCTTCATTAGTTTCCATTTTACAAGCAAAGAACTAAAAAAGAAACGATTTTTTCTTCTAAATTGTTCATAACAAATTAAAAATTATGGTTCTCGAGTGGGAAATTATGCCAAATTGATCTACTAACTGTCCTTTATGTAATCGCACAGTCGGTTTCCGGGTAGTATTTATGGCATGAAAAAATGCTTTATTGCTTGGCCTAACTGTCCAAGGCACATATTCAAAATTGTGTTGTAATTACAGCACATGACTACTGAGGCAACGATTTAGTATATAATTTGTCCACTGTTTTGTTTAAAAACTATTGTGATCCATTTTCTAGAATTTGTTGAAATGGTAACAAGTTCACTAGACGTTATATTATCATAGGAAAACAGTAATAATAAATTATTGCTTATTACATTCAATTAGCAGCTACTTAAACTAAATGAGTTGTTCTCTTGTCAATGCAAGAAATTGTTCAAATAAAAAGATCTATTTTTTACCATTTACGATATTCTTTTAGCCCATTGCGATGGTTAATTATGCTTTAACTTATGTTAACCAAAGTGAAACGTATTTCAATACTAACATGAAAAAGGTTCAGATAAAAATACTCTCGACGTTTTAAGATTTTAGGGGATGCGCAGCATCCACAACATCTATAACCCGCCACTGATACTTAACAAATCTCTAACTAATTATTTTTCCAAAGACAATTCAGAAGTGATCAAAATCATTGTATGTATTGAACCGTTAAAAAGACATATTTTCTCACAATTTAATTTTTACAAATTTCAAATTTTCTCGTCGAGACAAAAAAAAGCGAAAATTTATAATACCCTCATACCAGTGTAAGTACATGCCACCGGTTACTTCCTCTCATTTATTTCTTTATTTTTTATAACTCATTAATTGTTTAGTAAAATTACCGTTGAACTCACATTAGTGCGGTGGGGTGTGACACACCCCAACAATTTGTTTCCTCTTACCATTTCCACATAAATGAGTTAAAAATTGTACACTTGGGTACTTAAAACACTTGTATGTTCATCATTTGGTAATTAGCTGTGTTATTAAATTAATTCTGCGGAAACTTGACAACATTAATTTGCGTTGTGGTGTCACACACGCAGCACTTCGAGTGAATATTTTTCTTTAGTATTTTTACGCTACTCGTCGTCTTATAGGTGTATGAATTACTGGAAAACTAGAATTTAGTTTAGAACGAGAATAAAATTCATCGACAGCAGAGGGACATCTAACATTGCATAGAGAATAATAAACGCATAATTTTCAGGAATGCAAAGTTATTAATATTAGTATGTTTACCAGAAGAGTGTAGAATATTGTATGAAATATTTATATTTGGAACTGTTTAGTGTAGTATTGACCGTTTCGAAGGTAAAAAATGTAAATTAAATGGAGGCAAGTTTTAAATAAGTCATATTGCTTTCCCATTATTTGTTTTTAGCAATACATGTTTGTATTACGTTATGATACAATTTAAAGGGAAAAGTAAAAAGGATGAGGAACTGAAAACAATAAAGGTTTGGCTAAATTGTGCCGTTGCTTACAGGAACATGCAAATTCTGCTAAATGCTGTATGTGTTTTTAAATGATGGCTCCACATCTTTTTCGTAGGAATATCCAGACACCATTGACCAGATTTCTGGAGGTCCAAGTAATATCAGATTCTGTCGTCGCTTATATGCGCCTCGTCAGAACGATAAATAAATATAATTACCTTATCAACTCGTTTTTAATCGAATTAATTGTACATACAGTAGAACCCCTCTAATCCGTCACCTTTGGGACTGGGGGTATGGTCGGAACGCAAAAAAGGTCAGATTATCAGAAAAAAGTAAAAACATATACTGTAACGAGCACAGAAGAAGACTCTCGTAAAACCAACGAACAGTAAGCATTAAAAACTGCATAGTTCAGTACAAAAAACACGCTACGACAGAAACGATGCAAGAGATGATGGAAAACTTTAAACAATAGCGCGGGGCGCGGGACTCCGATCACGGTCGGATTAACCGGAGCGACGGATTAGCCGAGGGCGGACTAGAGGGGTTCTACTGTATTGTTTTACTTTCATAAACTGCAAAATATCAGAATTAATTGATAATGACCTAAAAACAGAAAAACTTATAGTATATACTTTGCTGTGTTCCAATTCTACATATTAGTAATAGTAATTAGTGGAAATTAACTTATTGTTAGTAATAAATAGTATGATGCAAATCAGATCACTCCAAAGATATACACCGTGATTCACGTAACTTTCCGAGGCATACGCCCAATGCTTGCAACCCAATATTTAAAAATCGCAACATGCTAGATACAAAAAATATTTAAATTTCGTATTTTTGAAACTCCTGGCAAAACTAACTGTCAAACTGACAAGTTAAATTTCAAAATGTATTCAAACGATGAACTAGTGGATATGATAATAATCTACGGCGAGTGTCACAAAAATGCAGTTGTTGCAGCCAGATTATAATAAAATAAAATAAATTTAATCGCTACCCTGTGACCTCAGTACAAGAATTAAAGGCACAACGTATTAATTTTTGTAATTTTATGCAAGGTAACTGGTAGATTACCAGGAAGATTTTTTAAAATTCATGATGTTCAGCGATGAGACAAAATTTTGGAATAATGGAGCAATTAACCGCCACAACTGCCATTATTGTGCCTTGGAAATTCCACATTGGATGCGACAAAGCCATTTTCAGAACGTCTTTTCAATCAATGTGTGGTGCGACATAGTAGACGATTACGTTATTGGTCCCTATTTTCTTGAAAATAATTTGACCGGTGATATTTATTTAAATTTCTTGCAAAACATTTCACCAACTTTTTCGGAAGATGTGCCCTTAGAAATTCGTTGAATCATCTTCACATAGTTTTCATTTTCATAACTTTTGTATTTATTCTTAATTAATTAAAACAGTCCGAATACATTTTGCAAACTTAAATTGTCAGTTTGACAGTTATTTTTGCCAGGTGTTTCCAAACCTACCAAACTTAAATATATGTTTTTTGTCATCATAGCATGTTGTGATTTTTTAATATTGGGTTGCGTGCATTTAGCGTATGCCTCCATAACTGATTGTTAATAAGTAGAGATTGGTCATAAATAAATGATACAGTAATTCTAAATTCTTCATCGGTGATGCGGTTTGAACACATTACCGTGCTGGTGTGATGTCTGAGGAGCGGGCAGTTATAATCAAGCCACAGCTTAATAAACTCATAGAAGCAAATACAATTCCGGAAACATTGTCTATCATAAGCTCTACATGATAGCTAAATATAAAGTAAACGATCAAATATACACACTTTTAGATTTTCAAATACATTTTATTGAAGGTCTAATATAAAATACTTGAAGATTTTGGTTATACAGAGTACAAAAAAAATCAATCTGTTTTATTTTGCTGTTTACCATCAAACTTAAACAATTTGTAATTACACACACGTGATGCGCAAAAAAACGAAAAAATATCTGTTCATAAAAAATTTAATCATAAAATTACGCTTACATCATAGACTGCGTATAACGGCAAACCGCCGCAAATACGAAAGTCTTCTAATCCAGCGCAAATAACTAAATTACTATGAACTTCATCGACAAATGAGGAGCAAGCATGCAAAACGCGTTAAATCCATTATTGCCAAGTAGGAGAAAATCATAGCTGCATGTTTGAAATTTAATCCGCTTTGCTAGATTGTAGACTTTTTAATATACATTTTCTATATGACTTAACAAAGACAGCTTGATTCTGAGTTCACCGATGGATTTAACTTACCCCTAAAATATAAAAACCACCATAACATCAAATCTGCCAAAATATGGATTTAACGCGTTTTGCATGCTTGCTCCTCAAATACAGTGCAATAGAATGCAGCACAATTATGTGATTGAAAGTTCAAGGCTAGTGGTTTAGCACTAACTTCGATACAAGGCCAAAGGGTTAACAAAAGAAATTCAACGAGTGCAAGTAAATAACCTACATTTATTTTTCTTTATTTATTTAGATGTAAAATTAATTCGGACGTCGCGATTAGCATATAATAATTTTTCACTTTACATATCAACAGTTTAAATAGAGTGGATTACATTTTATATTTTCAAATGGAAGAATGAATTTTTTATCAGAATGGGTTTATCAAACAGAAAAAAAAAGAATTGCATGTCGTATATCATATTTTCACAGGATGTGTAAAGCATGTGCATTGTATTTTTTCCTCTTTTTTTGTTGGCAGTTGTTGAGATTGCACAGATAATAAGTGATACATTTAATATATTATACTTTGTTCGCGAAATTAACGCTCAATCCTTGAAATGTTATTTTTCTCTAAATTGCTTTTTCCAACCACCATGCTAAATTATTCTTGAATTAATTTCAACTGAAAATAAAAAATAACCCGGAATGAGTGTATGTGTGTGTGAACGACTTATCTGATTAAAATATAATATTACAACGGGAAATGCATTTAATTAAATATTTTGAGGCAAATAATCAACTCATCTGGACATGACATCTGCAATTAGTGACGGTTCGTGGCGCCACTAAACGATCATTGGACGGACTTCATATAATAAAGACCACTAAAAAGTAAAAACTAAAAAGAATAATTCAATCAACATTTGCCCTGATGAGAATTATGCCTTAGTCGAATTGGAGCCAGCAGAATTCAGAATCGTACGCATTCGGTGTAGTTCGAATGTATCATGGCTACCAGTGAACTGTCATTAGAAGAAGTGCATGAGTATTTTTTAGAAAAAGGCGGCATTGTGGCTAATCGTGATGTTGTGAAATATTTTAAGAGGTACTTAACCGACCCTGAGGCTAAAGGTATGTGCGATATTTGCTGTTATTAGGGTTCTTGCGGGACTATTTCCGTTTGTTTATACATGACATCACGAGGCAACCTGTGGAATGAGTCAGATGTAACCGTAAAACACTTCAATCTAGTTCAATTTAGTTTACAAGTCTTAAAGCATTTGTGGTTCTTAATTTGATTAATTTTTTATTGAATTGATTGCATGACTTTAGGTCGGTGTTTAAATTGGGTGCGTAATTTTTAAGGAAGTTTGAACCGTTTAACCGGCTTACTTTCAAATTACCATGTTATTGTAAAAAAATATAGAAAGTTGTACATTTTTTATTTTAACAATTTATATGTGCGAATTATGAACTGCTTTGGTTAAAACTAAATACTTGTTATACCGGATTTCGTTTATAAAAACTATCGATTTTTTTAATCAAAAATTTGAACCAAATTTCTCTTAAAAGTTTCTTCAATTATATTACCGTTGTTAGTTCTACGTAACCACAAATGTAGAATTAGTATATTATTACATGAGCAAGCAAACTTCATTTTCATGGATAAAAACCTTTACTTGCGAGTATAATACTATACTTTATCTACGATCATCCATACAAAATAATAAAACAAATTCTTAGTTCAATATTTTTAATTTTTGAACATGACACTACGACAGTTAGTTTACATTGTCCAAAAAGAAAAACATGAATATTTTTCTGCAAGCATCACAAATTAACTTAATACAATATTTTCAGAAAAGGAAATACATAATATTTTTCTCTGCTCGCCATTTTAAAAAAAGTTTCATAAACACATTCATATTTGTGCCGTGATTTTTGTGGTAAAATATTTTCTATTGCAGTCGTTGCGATACTGCGTACAGGACATTTCATTTTCTTCTTCCAACATTTAAATATTTTCGGTTACGAAAAATTGCTTCACAAATCACGAATTTCACTATTAATACACTTTGGTACGATTTGTTGTCAATTACTTTAGTTTTGTTTGGTTATGTTGTTGCAATTAATGCAAACTGTTACCAACGTGGCAATGTTGTAAAATAAAAATCCCAATATTTTTAATGTTCATTGGTCGAAGTACCGATGGATAAAAATTCTGTCAATTTTACCCATTCCTGGGAACCAATAAGATGCTCTCTTTAATTTATCGATGGATAAAATGACAATTTAGAGTAGATGGTTCACATCAATAATGTTTATATTATATAATGATCGTAGATAATAGTTATTTACTACACAAGTAGATCTCGAGTGCAGTACAACATTTTATCTAGCGCCTCTTAATAAAAATAAAAATATTTGTTTTAAAGCGAATCATTTTGTTTTTCGGTTGACAACTGTTTGCCAACGGTGAAACGGTATAGTCGCTATTCTTTTAAACGGGATTTACAACCGTGCAATAATCATTATTAATTTATACCTAGAGCCAGCTTAAAACACAAGCGACTGCAATAAACCATTCACTTACTACGTAGTCCTTTGTAAATGATTTCGAAGGACCGGTCTTTAATGTGGCTTCTTTCTGCTTTTACAAAATGAGACCTTATCATAAAACCCGATTGGGTGAATGCGAAGCATAATCGTGCCTACAAATTTTCTTCGGAGAATGAAACTACTTATTGTTATCTCAGGTAGTTTACCAAAGATCGGCGCCGTTCCAAAATAATTGGAACCCAACCCAAATAAAAGAAAATTGAATAAAATTTACTGTAAATCAAAGTTGCGTTATAGTAATAAAAGTCACTTGTGGGTATTTTGCCGCTACGACTGTTAAAATCGACACTGTTATGTGGCGTTTGTTTCATTAAACAAGTTTTCCTTGCAATATTTAAGTTATTTGTTCACTTTAATTGAGCTTTTTATTGAAAAGTAAGAAAGCTGGAAAAAGAAAAAGTTTGATTAAAGAGAAAAAATGATGCGGTAGAACGGAATTTATTTTATTTTTTTGAATGGTAGATTCCGCCGAGCTAAATCACTTCATATGTCACTATCATTATACTGACACTCTCAAACACTTTATCATCAAACTTCACATGATTTGTGTCATATTTTTTATGACACACAATTGTGAGGGAGTTTAATTAATGGGAAGTGGAATATATCATCCTGAACAAATTCTATTATTTGTTCAAGAATTTTAGAAAATTTTTATGCGAATAAACATTTCTTCTTATTTTCAGTTGTTTATAAAAGGGTCAATTAAAGTTATGATCCAACTGTTAACCGAACAATCTATTCATCATCATCATTTCACACACTAATTAATTTAATTCAAGGGATATTATTTGACGTACATCAAATCCTCATTATACCGTTCCATTTTATCTAATATCAACTACAAGAGCTACGTTACACTTAACATATTATTTGCATTTTTTCGCCAATGAACTTTGCCATTTACAGTTACGAATAGCTTATCAGGCACAATTTCGTCACTAAAATATTCACACACGATTTATGAATTACAGATGACGCCCGAATTAAATTCAAGAAATATATCAACACCTTAGCCACTACAAGAACTGAAGGGGATGAAAAATTTTTAATCTTAAGGCCGAAATATTCACTAGATTCCACTACCTCCCAACAAGAAGTGTCTAATGATACCAGTTCTACACAAGCGGAATTGAACCAAAGTCCATCCAGACAACCGCCCCCATATCGACCACCGCCGCCTCCTCCTCCTCCAGTTTCATATTCTCCCAGTCCATCTCTAGACAATATATCGTTTTCGTCTTTTCAAGATGCCCCTCAAGCTCCTCCGCGTAAAAAAAGTACTGAGAAGAGAATCGTACAAGAGAGCGAGGTCGTCGAAAATGAAAAACCGGAAGAAGAAAAGCAGACCGGGATCAGCGTGAAAGAGCGTCTGCAAAAATTTAATAGATTAGCTTCGGTGGAAAACGACACGAGCCCTAGGCAGCAGAAGGAAAAGAAAAAATCGAACGAAAAGGTATGAGTTTTTTATTTTTATGTTTAATTAAATTTCGTACACCAACACGTGTCTGTCAGGTGCGGTTGTGAGTTTCTCTTCCAATCAATGTCTTAGTTAACGAATTTTTTTCTGCGGAGCGACGTTGCATATTTTAATATGTATGTACCTTCCATGTAATCAGCGTCATGACTACACCTCATCACGACGATAACGTATCGGAAAATGACTAATGACCTAACGTTAAGAATGTGTGCAGTCATTCAGTCATTTAGTTTTTGTCGACCGAGTGTTTATATAATACCTGCTGTGATCACAAATTAGTTTATGTGAACCACGTGCCTTTTTCAGCCATCTTTTTTTATATAAGAGGTGCATTTTATGATATCAATTATTGTTCTTTCGAGATGACTTGCCGATTTGCTGGTAAAATTATATAGACCGTGATAGATAGAAATCGGAACCGTGTCTTATTATAAATGTTAACATTATGTCAACCGCTGACAGATACGTAGTGTTGCATAAAAATGCCACTCACTGAAATGGATGTATTAAAATTATTGCTGAAATTAATTGAATTCCTCGAGAGCTTCCTTGAGAAGAAACCGCTCCGTTAGTTTATTGTATTAGTTATGTCGTGATCGCCGTTCACTTTAGTGATTATCAAAGAAAGCTGTTCGTGATGTATAGTTTTTTGCGACTTTTACATTAAAAATTTTTGTATGTGGTCGCGTTTTCTTCCCGGGTTTTCATCGAGAAAAAAAGCAGATAGTCTGAACATAATTTCATAAGGCCATTACAATGAGCTCGGTTCATTGGTCGATTTAATATCTGCAAAGCTCGTAGAGGCTAATTTAAAAGTCCGGCAAAAGCAATTATCGGAGGAATGTAGGGGTAGATGTGCTGTTTCATTAATTCAAATAATTAAACAAAGCCAAAGACAACAACTTTAAGTTATTGTGAAATTCCAATTTAACTTTGCATTTGTTAACCCGCGAGAACTCGCGCCTATGAGCAAAATACTCACGGTACGAAAAGAAATAATATTTTAAGGACTGTTGTAGGTCTAACAATAAGTGGAAGTGAGGGCTTTCTCTAGCTTCTCTTTGTAACCTAAACTATTGATAGCATGTAATGGCGAATCATCATTCTTTGCTTGATAGCTACAGAAAATGGTTTCCTCAAGTCCCAACTTTGGGCGCGAGTTCTGCCGGGTTAATAGCAATAAGTTGCTGAAAATGCCAATTATTATTGGGGAATCACATTGATAATATCGGTAACATCGTTGGTGATACACATGGATTTTTGAGGGAGTAAATATTTTTTTGGCATTTCTGACATCTGTGACTTGATAATAATGTCAAGCAGTACTTAATGTAACGTCAGGAAATCTTAATTATGAGTTTCTCCTCTAGGTTCGCATTCTTACTGTGAATCGCGAATAATATTAAAAGTCATCATATTATACAAAAAATCATAATTATACAGGTTGTCACCAAGTCACAAGTCAAAAGTCGCAAGTCAAATTACTATTGTTTGCATTATAGAAGGTGTTGTTCGTACGGACTACATTTTGATGTTCGTATTGTTGGACATTTCGTATCAGCGCTGTTCCTACTAACGCGAGTCTACTGTGTTACTTTCCGTAAGTTCAATAGCATTCCTTGTTTTCGCGAAAAATACATCACAAATCGAAATAATCGAAACAAATATAGTTGAAGAATAGTAAATATTCTCTTTTGACTAAAAAGTTCATATAAACATCTGGCCAATTCTCAATTACTGCAGAGATACAGCTGTTTGATTGTTACTCATAACAATCTTACAAAAGTTATTAAGGAAAGGAAATTACTTATTGATTGCATTTATTGATTACTCAAATTATACTACTACTATAAAAGACACGAATAAGTTGCTTTAGTTCAAAGTTGATCTGCAAAAATCCCACCACCGATTAATGCATTTTCGTACTTTCTTGAAAATACTTAAGTAATACCACTTGCAGCTTTTCGAAGGTTACCTTTACACCATAATTATACATTAGAACTCTAAATCTACACTTACACTAATATGGCCTGAAGAATGTATTCAGCAACATTGTCCGAAATTGGCTATTGAAGATCAGTTTTAAACAACAAGATATATTGCTGTCGACTAGATGATTGCTCTTGACCGCCCCGTATCGATGGCAACAATTTACAGAAGAATTTTGCCTTTTCGTATACATTCTTACCGTCTACATTAGCGCTGGTAGACTTGTCGTCAGCGATAAATCGAGGGTTTGTTTGTGAGTAGATGAATGATGACCAACGGTTTCGAGGAGGAAGGTAGAAAGACGCCACGCAAAGTTCACACCTGCAGTCATGATTTGGGGCGCAATATGTCTCGGACAAAATCATCTCTTGTGGTCATTCCGAACATATTGGACGCACGTCGTTATTTCACGCTGGCATTGCAACATTTTGATTTTCTGGACGATTTGTGACGCTACCTTTAGGTTGTCTGGGAAGAGATAGACCAATTGACACAGCACATCACGAAGAGTAAATGCTTGTGTTGGTGTACAGTTGTGGAATCATAAATCAGGGTATTGTAATGAATTTTTTTTTTTTTTGTAGTGTAAAATATTCTTCATGACTTTGGTTGCTTAATAATATCTTTCATTAGAAAAGCTATAGCTACCGTCTATTATTGAGAAGTTCCTTTTAAATCGAAGAATTTTAAGTGCGCCAATTTATAATTTCACAGCTGTACGTGGCGATGTTACTCATTATTAATTTTCTCTCCGTAATGACAATTTTTCGACGAACACATTGTAGTTTTATACTTTTATTTGACCAAAGTGTGATAATCGTCGCATTATTTGTATTAAATGGCGCATTTTTTATAATAGCCCACTGTCATTGTATTTTTTAAAGAAATGTATTATCGGCTCCATGATGTGATATCAAGATCATTCTCGAAGGAATAAATGCAGTAGAGCCGCGTTAGTGCGAACACCGCTAATACAAACTAGTCAATAATGCGAACATAAAAATGTATGCATTGACCAGTAATTTGACTTGTGAAAATAACGTTCATGAGGGAATATCTTCTTAGTGATGTATCGACAAGGGCAGAATCGTTGTACTTTGGTTTCCTCGAGATGTGGTGGAGCCGAGAGAGTGAATTATTGGAGCTTTTGCTGCTGTAACAGGCGACAAGCTATTTTGAGTATGGGAACAAATAGAATCGACTAGATAAAGTATTCTCTTATCACATCCTCAAGCTGAAAATAAACTTTAAATAGAGCATTACGGTAAATTATCTCAGGGGACATTTCTTTTCCTTCTTGTTAATACAAATTTATAAAAATTGATTTTAAAAAATTGCTAAATTCACGTAAACGGGTCGCGTTTACATAGATCATCTTGCATTTTGAACTAAACTCTTCCTTTCGCTTAATTCACGTATTCTTGAACCGCTTCATTTTGAACTTGATTATTTGTTATTTTTTAGATTTGGTGCGCTACAATCTGTGTTTAATGAGAAATTTGTCGAAATAATCTGCATATTTCTGAAGATGAGTAGCCAAGATTAATTTGTACGCCTGTCATATAAATCGCAGCATAAGTTTGCAGATAAACTATTTAAGAGTTTTACAATCATCAGGATGTTCTAGCATTACCTACTCTTACCTGCTGAAAAATCCTACCAAGTAACTTGTAGAATCACTCTTATTTGTACTTTTATAAACAGTTTCATGTTTTTAATTTTTTGTATTTAAATATTGGTGGATTTCTTTGAACATATAATAACTGAATGTTTAGCAATCTAATATATTCCCATCCAATTAACAACATGATCTTATGTTCAAGATCTGCCAATAACCATCGGCGCCAACTCTTATTTGCATGAAATCGATCATAATAGCAATTAATGAAGAACAAATTTCTTTAACATGGTCAAATGTATTCAAAATAATGTCAGATATGCAATCTTGCTTGTGACATTTTTTCTCACGATGAAACGCAAACTGCATGATTAAAACTGTACGGAAGCAAAAAAAAGCGGAACAAAATTAATTTGTCAAATGTAAATGACAAAGCATACAAAATGTTCACACATTTACCGACATTCATTTGAATAACTGCTGTAAAATTTTAATTCATTTCATGTTTGTAGATGAAAAGTTTATGATTTACCGTTGTTTAATTCAAGCATCCCTGATCCCGAACAAGGCAACATTCATGTTTAAAATGAGTAGCATCTATATATTCGTATCCCGCGCGTGCTGTAACGATGCATTCGTTGTTTAGTTGGTCCCATTACCCCGGGGATATTCCCCAGGCTCGCATGTTACTCATATACGTACGTTTTGCGGCTGGCATATTTCATTCTCTTTTGTTTTATTTATAATAATGTACCTAATTGATGCCCCTAATAATGTAAAACTGTTTGAAAAGCGATGTATTGTTTTTCCGACCTTTGTTCGCGGATGGCTCTTCTGTTCGCTCTGTACTGAATTGTCGCAATCGTCCCTACATGTATTGCTGTCGTTATTTATTCACCGCTGAATTTATCACTGAATTATAATTAGGCGGGGTGATTTGAGCTGACGAAGTCAATGCGAAATTAGGACCGTAAAAAGGACCCTTAAAATTTTAATTACTTACAATGAAAAGAACTGTTGCCACACGTGGCAAAAAATAAAGATTTGCAGATTTCGTACAGATTGACTATCTACCCCTTATTTGGTTTCAACGCTAATCTGTTAAAATTTGCTTATTGTTAGCATAATTTAAAGTTTCGTGTATTTTTTTTTCTTCCTTGGTATCTATATAAAAGAGGATTTTATTGAACGATCCGTTTTATGACGGAGCGTAGCGAGCGAGGCTGATAAATCCGATTATGAACAAGTTGCAGATAAAGATTTATGTTAGACAATTAAAATTGGCTCATTATCGAAAGAACTTAAGTTTGTACAATTGTTATGAGAAACGTGTGAAGTACTTCTTGAGTCTTTCTTTGGAAACAAATGCCGTTGACTGAGATTTTTCTAATCTAAAGATACAAAGTGGACATACATGAGTGCGGCCCAAGAGAAATAAGAAATTCGAGTACTAGTTAATTTTTAAGGTTCTAGAACCAACTTAAAACTAACATCTAACAATTGCCAAAATGACATTTGGTAAACTTTGCTGCATGATGTAGAGGAGCCCGCAAATTTCGTAGTTCACTTGCCCATATTAATTTATGACCATTTTGTATGTTTGTGGTTTTTATAGTCTGTTTACTTTTCACATGATTTAGAGCAGGCTGTGAGTGTAATTCTTTTATGAGTATAAACTTTTGTTACAAACTAAATTTGATATTTCCCAAGACTTATCATTTTAATCATCAATAAATTGTCTGCTTCGCTTTCTTTAGTATCTTTGCGGCATTTTCTTTAATTAGTATGTTGTCACTGTTCTAAACGATTCAAATGACACATTTTTGGAAATTGTCAATATAATTTTACATACAGTACAACCTCGCTAATCCGAATAGCGGCTCTAAAAACAGATATCTGTATAATCTGAACAAAATTTTTCCACCTTTATAATTTCAACAGATTTTAGAAATCTTAATCGTTTTTTTGTCGAATGAAAATTTGTAAACATCTCTACTTCCTCCCCCCCTCCCACCAAAAGTCCAAAAGGTGTTACGGATATGGTAAATAACTGTTGCAAAAAATGAGACACTGCTTTTGAGGAGGTCGTTTTACAAGGGTATTTGCAGGATTCTTCTTTCTTCATACCGTTGACAAGAATCAGCCACCATATGAAAATGTTACGTCGAAAAAGACAGTTGCGGAACTTTTCCCGTTAACTTTTTAATATTTTTTTTCTGATTATCTCGGGTGGTGAACCGATTTTTGTTTTTTGCGCCAGAACCATTATACAGATAAACGTTGATTCTGCTGAAAAGTCAAAGTTCATAAAGTTTCAAATTTTTTGCCATTAAAAATTTTGTGTTCCACTGATTATAAGCTTCGTTGGATCTCTTGACTGTGTCTCTTCTTCGACGTTTTGCGGGAAAATGATAGGGAATATTTTGTAGAACGGAAAAGTTGTGGAAACAATTAAGATAACATGCGTACAATTTTTATTGCAGAAAATACACTTTAAAAATTGCACAGATATAAGGGTTGTTGTTTGTTTTCAAATTTGATGAACAGGCTGTATAGAATTTTTAGCGCTGGCGCTCTGACTCATCAGAATGATTCTCATGTGCTCCACACTGTTGATCCTCGCTGCATGCTGTCGAGATGAGCATTATCTGCCATGTCCATCTCTATTGTGTCGTACCAATAACATCTACTAAATTGAAAAGATTATAAAATCAATTGCTTCTCGGCCCGTACCAGTGTTAGGTGACAGTGCGACATTTATACCAACGACCGCAGCAGCGACATTAAAAAATAGTGTTATTTATTAGTGGTAGAGTTGTTTGGTTAAATGACACTGGGAGGTCGGGTCAAGACTAGATTGTTCGGTCCTCCTTGCGACATTTTTCTTGGGTATTTTTAAGGCGCCAAACGACAAGGCACGTAGACTTCCTGCTATTTTTACGTGTGAATTAAACAAAAATTCGTACAGCGAATAAATCAAAAAAATTCTCACAACGAACACACGTCTCCTTGACATATTATGATCTTGATCAGAATATTGATTGAATTTATAATTTTGCGTGAGAAAAGCACATATTCACCGCTATATTCTTATTCCCAAGTTGTAAAATAGAACATTTCCAGCATTTGATTTTTTAAAGAAATCTACATGAAACAAATTACAGATCTATATTTATATGGAGGTTAGTTAATATGCATACAGTCAACAGATTCTATCAGCAACGCTGAAATATGCGCTGTAGAAGTAAATAACGAGAAAAAAGAAATGATTTACAAGTATCGTATTGCCTGGTATCGTGGCGCTTGTAATTTGAATGATCATTTTTTGCAAACGTACGTATACCTGAAGGTGTCTTGTTTTTGGGCAGGTGACGATTAGTTTTTTTAACTGTATTAAATGAATCTATTGAATGACATCACCTGTCGTGAATAAATCATTAAACGAGCAGAAATTGCATAACCATAATGACTTTGGCTTAGTCATTTCGGAGTCAAAAATATGTAACAATTAATACTTGTAACTCTTAAAATTGTACTGTTAGCAAACGTAAATGTCAAATTGTAAAAGCGTTGAATCTAGATTTCGAAAGATGAAAGTAGACAGGCATTCCAGAAACATTTTGAATTCTAACCGAATATCAGCAAAAAAATAGTGTAAAAAATGGTGTTAAAAAAACACGTCCGCTGTAAACTCAATAAAATTTTGTTTCAATTTAAATTTACACCATAATTTATACAGTGTGTTTTTCAAATGTTATGTCTAGAGATTTTTTTACAATCACTCATTTTCATGTAAATATTAAATATCTTAGTTCCCAGTTTCTCATTTGAGCTTACTAGTGGGTGGAATGTAAAAGAAATTTGTTTTATTAATTTTTAATTTTTTTCCCCTAAAAAATTGTTTCAATAATTTTAGTGGTTGTATTAATCTTAATCAAATAAACTATGTATTTTACTACAGATGGCATGTTTTTTTAAAAGCTACTTTAGGAATTGGTTGTGTATATAGTTTATTTATTTAATTTAATTTTATCTTAAAAATAACGATCCATGTTATACTTGTAAAAACCTGTCATGATGCACACTTTTCAATTTTTTTTAAAACTAAACAGTTCTGAACACTGGAGACTTCTCTACATCTGACAGTTTAGGTTTTGGAGAGGTTTCACTGCATAAGGAAAACGCAGGTGTAACTAATAGTAACATTAAACAAAGTGAATACATTACATAAATTTTCATGTTATTCAACATTAACATTAATAAACGCCAATGACAGTGACAACGTTACTAGGGACACCTACTGAACATTAGCTTATTTCTATTTTTTTGATTTTTTTTTTTTTGAGAAATTAAAACTTGTTTTTTCCGTAAATATTGTGACCAAAATATGTAGAAAAGTTGTGTGTGTGCTAGGTGTGTTCATAAACGCGGTAGTATAATGAAAAGTTAACATAAAACTCGCCTTAACGCATTCACAATTTTATAGAATTTTTTTTTGGTCATTATGTCCCGAATTGCCTTGTCTTATACAATACGACATCAAACACACAAAACTCTAAGAATTATACGTTGTGTTCGTCCTAAGAAAAAAGTATGTGTTAAAAGCAGCCATAAATTTAGAGGGCAGTATAAAAACGTAGTAATATTTTCTTCATTAACTGCCGTTTTGACGGTGTTTATATTTTACCCGAGTCATCTTTTATTTCCACCGATTTCGCTTTTTATGTGAAACGGTTTTTTTCTAACAATATTTTGACACGTCGTCGACGCACTTATCATCAGATCTATAATGTTTTTATAATTCCGAGACTCACGAATTTCAAGTTATACAAACAGCGGTTGGTCGAAAAATTAAAACTTGCTCCGGCTCTAATCAAGTCATTATCATCTCGTCCGATGATTATATGAGTCAGGCTTACAAAGTGATTTTAAGGATCGCGTTGACGATATAAATATAAAATTCATTATTTTCAAGACAGACAAATTACCTGAATGTCTCGTGTAATTCGTTAATAAAAACGGCGTGACTCGTCCGTTTAGTTATAGTGATGTTATCTCTAGCGCCCGCTAATTTATACACTATAGTCTTTTGTTTAGTGCTGTGTTTGTCCGCAGGGGGCCGACGAAGACGACGGCGCTTCGGTCACTTCGGTGAGTACGATTTTTTAAAACGTGCCCGATTCCAATTCGAAAATTCCAGCTGGACCAGAAGAGGTGCACCGAGTGGTACGTGACCGCTGCCAAAGGCGACTACCAAGAGCTGGCCAAATTGGCCGTCGGAGAGCCTCGCCTCGTCAAAATCAAGGTAAATGAACACTTTTCGCTTTCCGCGAACACGACCATAAGGAAGTAACAAATTTTCTATTTTTACTTGAAGTAATAATCATAAAACGGTGCGCCATAGTCGAAAGTTAAAAGTAAATCTGGAAAGCATAAAGAAACATTTTTGAAGGACATTAACATATTTAACGTCCAACATAATTAAGCGGCTCAATTACCTAAAACCATAAGTTGCCAAAAGTTGTCGCATCCGGTTTGTAAATAAAAAAATTTCTAACAGAAAAAAATCTTCGTTGGCCAATTTTGGCAGTGGGCTGTTGCGACGATTTTTTCGATTTAAAAAAGCAGTCGAATCGAAACACGGTATGTATCTTTTTTAAGACAGAAACAAATGACAAGGCAGGAGCAATGCGTGAAATATGTGCTGTTTTTTTGGCTCGCAGTCGCATGTGGGTGTCATTAGTTGCCTAGCAGGTCGCATTACAGAGACAAAGTTTCTTGTATCTTTTTGTCTTAATTTTTCGAAAATGATTAATCTGGAAACTCGAGAATTATTTTAAAGCCTCGTCTAGACTTCAGAAACCGAAAATCTGCAGTCGCTCATTGTTATAGGCGCCATCGACAGTTTAGATTACAATGATAAAACCTATCGTCAACTAGAAACGACATGACAGCGTCAATAAACAAGGCCATTATACCCATTTCAAGTGGAATCATAAAAACTTCAAAATTTGCAGTTGAAAAATTAAGTACTGCATTTCAAATGACAGCAATTTCCGTTTCCGAATTGGCTATTCGTCCAATATTAACAAACATTTAGTATTATTGAAAGAATTGATTTAAGAAATCGCGATAAAATTGACTACACGGCCATTCTGAAAGAAAGAAAAAGTAGTCCTTTATTTTTGCCCCATCAATAAATTTGTAGTTCACGATCTTACAAAAGGTGACTTAGGTTGATTCATAAGATCATTTATGTCAGAGTCGTCCGAAATAAACCAGTTTACTTTTTATTGTTGTCGAAACCTTATTAAATTACCAACGAGGCGACTATAATGTAAAAAGCTTTCCAAAAATTCCATAATTGTGTAAAATTTAATTTTTAGTAGTTAACTGTTTTTTTAAATTTTGTTTTTCTAGTAATTGTAAATGTTTGAAAGTTCAAATGTACTTATTAGTAGTTTTACTAATTATTGCACAAATAACTTGCTCATAAATTTAATTTGTAGTTGCTAATTTTGCTGTAAAATAATTTTTTAAATAATTGGAGAAGTTTTGTTTCAACGAGTAAACCATACTTTCATTTTATTGCCCTCTCCTAGGTTTGTCTCCATCGAGTTTTAAACCGGTACTCTGCAAAAACAATACTTTCTTGAACTTCAGTTTAAAAATTTTCAAATTGACCAGTGTCGTTAAAACCTTTACCAAAGGAGGCATATTCCAGTTGAAATTGAAATACCCAATTAAGTTCAGTTTACAGTTTTTATAAGCGAAGAAGTACAGGGAAATAGAAATAAAAGTAATTGCAAAAAGGCGTTAAATCGATTCGACCTTACAATGAAGCTAAGTATACGACGTGGCTCATAGCTGTATACAGTTACTAAATTGTGGGGGATGCTTGTATTACAATAACTTGATTAAGTAGTAGTTTATACGTACACCTGTTCCGTACAAGTATACCCAGTCTAAAGAAGAGTAGTGTTCAGGAAAGAAAATTGTAGATCAAAAAAGTACACTTTAAATTTATGGAAAACTTTTTTATTAGGTTTCTGTTAAATACTAGATGACAAATTTAGTTTTTTTTTCTTGCAATGCATGGCATTGTAGGCTTCGACGAATTGCACGCTAAACCATGATTACATATTGTACAGAGCAGTTTTATAAGTAATCCTATCTTCTACAAAAATTTTGAGATGATGTTTGTTGTGCATGTTGGTGGTGCACGCTAAGGGTGTTTAAATTACCAATACTTTTCTCAATTTATTTTTGAGGCAAGTGAAAATTATGCACTGTTTATCTTGTACATACCTAGTAACAATCCTTTTACTTGAAAACAATTCAAAAAAAAGCATCCATAACAAACAGATATTTTTAGAAATGTTCTTTTACTGTGGAAAATTTGAAAGAAAAGCATCCCCAACAATATTTTAGGTGCACCAAAGCGCATTATGTAAAATTGAAGTTAGAAAATTCATTCCTTAGATACCTTTATCTGAATTTCCCTTATAACAGAATTTTAAGTTTAATTGGTTCTAACTATTGAATCGTAACACAATATCTTCTTTGAACAAAATTGATTTCCTGGTGAGATTAAAAATTTCTACAAGAAATCCCACGTTTACCCCAATTCACATTTAATGAAAACATGTTATCTTCATAACAGTAAAATTATTTAATCGAAACCTTTAAATGCATATTGCACTCCTAACCGCAAATAACTTTTTTTAAATCAATATTTAAACGCAAATTACAGACTAAAAACGCATTTCTCTGCCGTAAGCTTACATTAAGGCCCGCTAACATTTTTGAAGTTCTACCTATTGCATCGCACCTGTGTTAGCAAACGACCTCCCTGCATTAATTAAGCTCTGTCACGTAAATCTACATTTAGCTGACTCGCAATGTAACATCCCGGATCCACCTTAAAAAGCAGGTCCAATTTATACCAACACTTTCTATTAATATATTTTTTTTCAAGTTAATCGGCCATTGTTTTATGCCAGCAAAAACCTTCGGTCGAAAAGCACACAAGTTTTTTACAGCCGTGAATTACAACTTGAATCCCGTTAATAAGCACATTTATAAAGAAAATAAATCACGCGCTCATGAGGACTTATCCGGCGTTTTTCAATTAATTTCATCTCGCAATTTGTTGTTTATAATCGAGCTTACATAATCATTAATGAAAATTGCACAAATCCAACCTGTCCTTTTTCAGGGCGTTTAATACAGCCGGTTTTTTGCCGTGCTGACGTGAAGGCAATTTCGTTAATTAAACAGTAACGAATAGCGATCATAAGTTTTGGCTCCTTTTATAACGAACTGTATATTTATAACCGGTAGTCGGGAATAGCCTGTACTAAATAGATTTTAATTACAATCAATAATATATTATCTTAATTAAGGTAGGTTCGACCCACTCAGGTGGGCGATTTATTCCTCTCCAAAAAAATGATTATTTATTGCGACGGCAGCGTGTGATTCATTTCGTATTTTAACGAGTACTCTTAAATTCTTTTTGTATTAATAACAACCCCTTAAAGACATAAGTTTAGTATATTTGTTTACGATGGGACCACCTAACAAAAACAAGCATTTTGTGTTCCCGGCCAATTATTTCCAACATGAGGTGTTATTATAAAGACGGGACTCGTATTTCAACGCAGTAATGAGCTAACACAGTAGCGGCCGACCTGACGGGGATGAATGGAACGGTCATCCACTCAACGATCAAAAATCGATTCGTGAAATGGGCGAAAATTTCAAGACGGGGCATAAATCAATTTACATGTGATTTGACCGGGTTGATACCGTTATCGATACACGTACAAGGTCCACTAATGAAACACGAACCTACAATCAGCTATCCTGAAATATCCCCGGGGATTAATGCGATTTGGTTTCCTACTGTTCCAGTTTCAAGGGTCATTGCAATAAAACTGATCTAGCTTTTAAAGAAAGATGCCATTAATCTTGGTGTGGGACACCTTTTTCTAATAAATTAATATCGTTTTAAAAAGTCACATTCGGGACAAATTTGCGCCATTAATTTAAACGTCGAAAGCCGAACATTTATCCGCATGTTGTTAGCTTTATGTAAATAATTAAGCTTTAAATCATGCGCATCTTACACGCATTTTCCACGACAGAATGCTGTCGGTGGATTACGGGTGGTCCTCACATTCAGTAGCACTGTTCACCCGTAACAACATTGCTGGAAATATAAATAAGTTCAAATTGTGCATATCGATTTGAAATTGAATCCGCATTAATAGTGCACGATTACAATTTTAATAATTGCTCAACGACTATGCGAAACGTGGAATTTGTTTTGAAACGGCCATCTGCAAAACGGTTTCGTTAATTGCGAAAATATTTTAATTCGAAGAAACTTTTCTTTGTTGGCGAGTCCTTGATACAAATACTAGAAACATATATTAGTGATGACTAGTCTGCCTTGTCTTGAAAACAAAACCGGACTGGTGTGTACCCACTCGTTATTCAAGTTGTCTGTTTTGCTGTAAGAAGTAATATATCCATCCCTAATTTGTTAAAATACAACCTCTTGACTTTACCTTTGTCACAAACAAGAGGATTTCCGACCTTAACATAATATCTTTCAGTGCTCAAATCGAACAAATCCGACCTTTTTGTGGGCAATTTGTTGTCCGTTTTAGGAATTTCTGTTCAAATGGTTTAAGTGTAGAATTATACACGCTAAATCTTTTTGTGTTATATTGTAAGCCGGGGACTCTAATCTCTAGGTTTTGTTTATTTATAAATCATGTAACGTGCCTTCAATAAAAAGGACAATTAGGGTTGTCTGTGATTTTAATATGAAGTTGGCAACATGCAATTTAAATTTTGAATGCATTTAACAAGCGTTGCCAACTTACTAATTACAGTCGAACTCCTCTATAGTGATGTTCGAAAAGCCATGAAAAAACATCACTATAGAGAAACTTCACTATATTGAATTTAAGTATAATTTTACAATTTTGGCAGTCACTTTAAAAACCAATTGATATTCAAAACAAAAAATTAAAATTTATTATATTTGAAAAAATATTTGTTTAAGTATATAGAAATACACACAGTTATTAATAAACAATACAAATTTTCATCTGAATACTTACATAACATGTACTTATTGATGAAGAAATCTGTCCAAAGTTGATTGCATAAGTAAGGATTTTGCAAGAAATTCTTTTAAGGATTTTTCAGGTTTTCTATTAGCGAAAATTCCGTTCCTCGAGAATTTTGGTAAACCTTTCGTAAAGAATAATCACTATATAGAGGTATTTTTATATAGAAAAGTTCAAAAATGCACGTTCCTGACAAAAACATCACTATAGAGAAAAAATCATTATAGAGGAGGTCACTATAGAGGAGTTCGACTGTACTAATTATTTTTTTTTAGTTTACAAATGTGTGATTCGGCGGTAGTGTTAACAACGTTATTATATTTTGTAAATTCATTTTTAGAACATGTTTCACATTAAGTTAACATTCAAGAAAGTTTTGTGACGGTTTTAAAAACAGGTAAATTAGGAAAAGAGAACATAGTTAAACTCGTTGACATTCTCATTTAAAAGATACTTGTGTTTTTTACAGTAATTTTCGAAATAAGTAAACTTCAATTAGAACAATTGAAAATAATTTAAAATCTCCAAAGATTGAAAAATACTTTGTTCAATTCAACACTAAAAAGAAAATATTAATTCTCATTTATGTTTTGTAAATAAGAAATTAATTTCAAGAGCAGGTGCGTTAGGACCAGAAGCAGCGTAGAAGTAAATACATAATAAGAGTTTACCCTTCTTTAATTCACTTCACTTGAATATAACAATTTATATTTCAGCACCGAACAGAAATTTAATCGACTTTTACCGTTTTAAAATGATTCCTAAATAAACCGTATTTAGTCCAAACCCCGACAATTCATTTGTCGTCGCCTACTTCCGTCCAAAATTAAACCCACAAGTTCCTATTGTTTTAAGGACCAAAAGCTGATACTTATCGTGAAGTTAAAGTGTCTCTGAGTTTTTTGATAATAAAAACTGAGTTTCTCTTATTAGAATGAGCCTAGTGGCAAAATGCAAATGACCCTGTTATTAATTTTTTGTTTGTGAAATTATCAGGTATCATTTGTAAATAATTGAAGCATACATATATGCATTTTAAAAAATTTAAAATGAAATTTAATTATAAGCGCTTTCAGCTGTCTTAATTAAATATTAAATGACATGATATAGCCGGCATAGAATGTTTTAAATTGCCACAGTCGGCATAGAATGCTTTAAATTGCCACGTTCCAGTCCCAATTTAATCGCATTCGTGCTAATTCGACATGTGGAAACGTTTTGATTCTTTTCGAATCATCAACAACTGCCCTCCATATTTGGTTATTTCCATTTTTTAATTAACGAAGTTATAAAAAGTCTCCGCGTCTACAGTTTACCCCTTGAATTGATTAATAAAATTCTCTTGAAAATGACAAACTGTCGCATGTTCTCTAACGGCTTTTAAGTTAATATCACTGTGACACCCTGGGGACCTTAAGAGAGAAGTAGGAATCGGTTTCCGTAGCGTAAATTTGGTGCTCTCTCCGAGCTTTCGCAGCAAAAGTGGAGTCACGCGTGGAGCCCGTTGCAGATGTGTTCTGCATAAGTGCATTCTTGTAGGCTGTCAGGGCGACCCTGGTCGACCGTAAGTGCATTTGCTTGTCGCCTCGATCTAAATATGCGAAAAAATATAGCGTGCTTAGACATAATACGACACGAATGGGAATCGATCACCGTGTTCTCCTGTCGGATGAGCTGTTAGATGTCGTCGTAGTACTCGGGATATTATATTGCGCTGTTGATCCCTTCAATTTGTTTGCTGGAAGTTTTTAATGTAATGCCGCATTGGCCGTGTTTAAACAGGATGAGATTTAAATGGGAATTAAAAGTTTGCTGGGAGAGTGTTCTCGTGGAATGTTTATATTCGTTTTGTTGGTAAATTATGTGAAATGGCTTTAAATTGTGCACATGGTGTTTCTTGAAGCTGCGAAATAAAGTTTGCAGATTGTTAAACTTTAAATGATGCGATTATATCAAAAAGTTAAAAGCTTCTAAAATTACATTGAAATTATACTATAATGTAATTACATGTCCAAAAAAATAAAACTTAAAATACTATCAATGCTCGTTATCTTGTATAGTTTTTCAAAGTACAGTAGAGCGTCGATTACCCGAACTAATTGGGACCGACTACCGTTCGTATAATCGAAAATTTGGATGACCGAACAGTCATAGTTTATGAGCACTAAAACGCTCAAAATGATAGAATATAAACATATATTGAACAACAAATAATATTTCAATCACATTATAATGTAATGTAATGGCAAAGTTAACGACGTTTCGGATAATTGACGTTCGGATAATCGACGCTCTACTGTAATAGGTACTACTTATTAGTATCTAAATTTTAATTTTTGTAACAAATTTTAGTTATTTATTGTGAATTGTAAAAAGGTTACTTACTTTTCATTCGACTAATTGCATAACAAATGTTATTTAAATAAATAATTTATAAAAATAATTTCTTTTGTGATGCTAGAAAATTTTATTAACTTTATTTTAGTTGTGTTTATCGTAAACGACCTAATAGTTTGCTTCAGGAACAATAATTATTTAAAGAAATTAAAAAAGGTTTGTATTTAGAACGTTAAATTTTTTTGGTTAGTTATTGTTTTCAATAGATTTTTTTTTAATATTACTTTTATACAAGGTGTAAACGAAATAAGTACATTAATTTTAACTGGTAATAGAACTCTTCAAGACCAACAACTTTTCCTAATAACTTTGTTTTGAAAACGTTTTTGTTTTTGAGTTAAAATTATTTTAAAATCTTACACAATTTTCTTACACGCCACTGGAAGCAAAGTTACCTAATCAACAAGATTACCTTATGAAACGGTTACCATTAGTTGCGACTATTATTGTCGATTTTAAATAATAAACCAATAAACACCAAAAAAAAGTTTTATTTCAAATTTATTTTTAAACATTGACGCGAGAATTGCGCTAACGAAAATAAAGGAAAATGATCATAAAAATTGTTCAAAGTGTCCACCGTTGTTTTATACACATGCTTGAAGACGCCGACGAAGTGATTCTTCTACCCTTTGTAACATGGCCCTGTTGTTACGAATCATTGCAGCACCAAGTTCCACCCGTTCTTGCAACATTTCGATGGTATCAATTGATACAGAGTATACTAAATCCTTTATGTACCCCCACAAAAAGAAGTCGCAAGGGTTCAAGTCCGGCGATCGGACAGGCCAGGCTACAGGACCGCTTCGTCCTATTCAACGAGCACTTTTCGAACATGATAAGGATACAATTGCTGTTCTTTTAGTATTTTCCAAATTGTAGCCTGCGATACTCCATGTGGCAGTGCTAGCCTTCTTGTGCTGAGCCCAGGTCGAACCTCGACACTGTTCAGAACAGCCTCCTCAATGTTTGCAACTTGAGCTGGACGCTGCCGAACACGATCGTAAGCTGCAGGCTGAAAAGATCCGTGATCTCGAAGATGCTGCACCACATTTACAAATATGCGAACATTCGGAAGACGACGGTACGGAAATCGGTCCATGTAAATTCTTCGAGCTAAGGCTGCATTCCCTTGGCTCTCACCATAGGTTAACACAATATCAGTAAATTCGTTATTGGTAAATCTAGACATTTTTTCAGATTTCACTTGACAGAAGTGACAAATAAATTTTCAATAATAAAAAGTCATTATTTTTCTTTGTTGGAGCATTTCATAGAAGGCTCGTCAATTTGTGGGGGGGAAAAATGATTTTAAAAAATGCGATTTCGAAAAAATGGTACATAAAAAAAGGGCTTATCTCGACGAATTCTACTACTGGTAAAAATTAATGTACTTATTTCGTTTACACCTTGTATATTTAATTTTTGATAATATTAATTATCTTAGAAATAGTTTTTTAGGTAATAACACGTAGAGCGGTGGGACCATTTAATTTTGTTTATAATTTTCTTCTATACTTAAGTTTCTTGGAATTATTTCTTTTAGCTACTACATTCTCTCAAAGAATTTTTTTGACAGGATTTCAAAATATTTATCTGTACCACCTTTTAATTCGTTATGCGTGGTTCAGACCAATATAGATTGACAATATTCCAGTTTATTTAATATTATTGAAATTGTGACCTAAAATATTGAGGTATTGACGACATTGAAAATATTGATGAGATGCATTGATGAAGACTGAAATATTTTTGATATTGCCAATAACTATTGATCGTCTGAAAAGTATTATTATCGATACTTCAATACTTCTAGTTTGTCAAATTTTTTCGGTGGTAGATATTGACATATGTATTGACAATACTTATATATTGACGGTCTGAACCCGGCATAAGATTCTTCTTTAGATTTTTCAAGAAACAAATCGCAGGATGCCAAATTTGGACTATATGGCGGATGGAATTTAAATTTTTCAACAATACTTTGAAGCACGTGAGCCTTATGATCATCAGTTTTCCAATTAAATGGCATCTATTTCGTTCTTATTAGTCACGTTACTTGACTTCAAGCATGACCAGTTATTTTCTTGACTTGACATATCTTTTCAAGCTAGTTCAAGTGAAGTAGAGGTACTTTTGGCTTTTTACTTCATACTGGACAAACAATTTCAAGCTGCTTATTTGAATTCACGTAGTACTTAAATCAGGTACATAACTTCAGTAACAAGTGTTTTCTCATAGACCTCCGCATTAGTTGTAGTTCATTTTGGCATGTATTTAACCAGCAAACTTGTACATCTCAAAAAGTAGCTGTTATCAATTTTCTACCGAAAGATTGAGTTTTGATCTTGTTTCGTAGCGAGTAACCATTGTGAAATCATTGCATTGATTCTTATTTAGTGGGAGGATCTTGTTAGTATATCTGTTACAATTTGTGAAACAAGCATCTTTCATGTAGGCATACACAGGTTGTCTATAAATGTCAGTGATCCCAGTTAGTTGGAACTAAGATTTAAATTACGTTATTACATATTTAAAAATAGAATTAGTTAATTTTGCAAATTCAGATTTGTAAATTGTAACGCGCCAGAAAAATCAATGCCTGTTTACGTTTGGCAAAAGTCCGTTAGCTTTTGCAACTTGGCACATCGGACTTCTGAGAATTTAAAGTGTGTGTAAGTAAACCACAGATTATTATTTTCGAATATTTGAGAAATGATCGTTACGAAAAACAGTACCAAGAATTGTTTGTTGCAGAAAGTAACGGTTATTTTTATCCACTTGGCTGTTTCGAACTTTACATTTTAAAAGTTCTTCTCCAGTTCTCCAATGTTCTTCGGCTGCTCTCTAAAATGCTCCAATGGCTCGTTAGTTTGGCGAGACAGGCAAAACCTAGTAATCCGGCCTGTGTAGAAATACAACGCTGTCCCAGCCGTTTGGAATGCTGTGAATGCTCTGCTATTCGAATGGTTCCATCATCGGTTAAACACTGCGTATGTTCTGGATTTAGCGCTTATCCGACTTATTCTTGAAACCTCATAATCCACCTGTGCAGAAATACACCGGTATTTTTAACCTTTGGAATATTGGAATATGGTAAATGCCCTGTTATTCCAACTGTTCCGTCACCGTCTGAGCGCTGTGAAACTGACCTGAGCACAGCGGTAAACCTCGCTTTGTAATTGTGATTGTCACAATACAGATAAACCTGCGTTAACCGAGGCTTTCGTGTGAAAGTACATAGTACTTATTAACAATATTGTTTATAATAGATTTTGTACCGTTTATTTATGGTGTTTTAACGAATAAAGGCATACATACCGGGTTTTTTCTTTAACATTGAACACACGATGTAAATATCCTTATGTTCAATTTTAAAAAAATTCAGTCCGTCATTGTATGCAACCGATCGTACTCCTATTATTAATATTGTAATGGCACGACGTTAGAACAGTAGAACGATTGATTTAAAGGACACATTACAATAAATTTTCGAATCTCCTACTGTTCCGTAAAAGGAACACTTAATAAACAGCATTTATTTTTTTAAACATTCAAAAATAATCTAATTTTATAAAAATATTCCCGAGTTTTCGAAAAAAATAATTTTAGGTTTATATGGGTTAAGAATTGCTGAGATATAAACTACCTACTGATTGATTTTATTTATTTTTTTAATTGAATAGGGTTATTTACATTGTATGTTTAATTTTTAAAAAATGGGACGGGATATTTTTTCGACGTTTGGACGTTATCACTTTCTCCCCCAAGAGAACAAAATAACGTAGTAATAGCTTCACGAACCTAAGAAAATTAACGTTTATATAGAATAATTACAAAGTATTTGCACTTTTTGAAAAAGATATTTTTATTGCAAAAGTGACATTTAACATTTGAGTTTACCTAGATCGAGACACTGTTGATGCGAATCTCGAGTTTTTACCGAGCCTACTAGATCACAGATATTTATAGGCACTCCGTATAAATGTGACTGCGACTTCCCAGCTCCCAGTACTTACTATACGTATCGCATCGTACAAATTTGCGCTCCTACATTGGGACATCCAAAAAATTCATTTGATTGGTCAGTTACAAAATTCCGTTAAAAAAGTTAATTTGAAAGCCGTATGTCACAGTTTTTATACCTTTTTCTTTTATAAGCCAAATTTGTGATTTTTTTTAAGGTCATGGAGCCCACTAAAAATTAAGAGAATTGGCAAAATCACGTCTGTTAATTTTTTTGTAATGAAGGGGAGCTGCGAATTTCATAGCTCACTTGTCTCACATTTATTTATGTCTGCTCTGTGGACAATACAAATTATATAATTTTAATTTATTAACCTCACATACCTATTGATCAAATCGGGAAAAATTATATTTCAAATTTGACGCTACCAAATTAATAATAATCTTCACACAACTTTGGAAAGTAATAATGTATTTTTATAAACATTCGTCTTATTATCTTTATATTCTTTGAACTTGGCGTCAATTGACAATAAAGTGAGATATACATACAATCTGCGCAGGTTATTACTACAGTAAAACCCCTCCATAGTGGACACTCAAGGGACTGGACAAAACTGTCCACTATAGAGGGGTGTCCACATTAGAGGGGTGTTTGTATATAGTAATCTTATGAAGGGACTGATAAAAAAGTGTCCATTAAGAGGAGTGTCCGTATTAGAGGGGTGTCCACTATGAGGGGTTTTACTGTATCTTTTTTCTAATAATCCTACCGTATAACAAACCGAATCCGAAGTCTCGATACGCGTAGTAGGGAAATACTTGTTAATGTTACCGATTTTAACAAACTTAAAAATAATCAACCCCAAATATTGTGTACATCAGATGCATTTTTATCACAGTCACAAAAATATCGAAGGCTAAAATCCGACAGTTTAATAAAGACCCGATTATCGATATAGTTACACATATCCTGAACAATGGACTTTAAAAATGGAATTTCAGTTGGTTTCTGTTACAGAAATTGTAAGATTTTGTTTATAATGATTTAAAAATTCTTTCAAAAACATAGATATTGTCCATTTATTTAAGATTAAAATTACGTGCCTAGGTATTAATGACATTCGATTTAGTTTAAACATTTTTACGGAGAATTATAAACATTAACATTTTTATTTATTAAGAACTTCGGTATAGCGAATTTATTTATACGGTTCCTTGACGGTCGTGATAACCAGCGTAGACTGTATTTTCATTTTAAATAGAATGGACATTTTAATATGCTAATCACTTGAACACATTTTGTTGTTCTTAAAATAAATACAGTTTAAACGAATGTCACTGGGAGAAAATAAACTAACCACGTATTTTCAGGAAAAGTAGTTAAGTCCCTTTTTTATTCAGTTGGTAATCCCTTGTAAGATATTTGCCACGAAATCGACACTTTTACAATATTAAACCGTTCGTAAGTATAAGGTTACACTTGTAAATACCTGTGGGAATGACAAATTAACGTTTCTGTGCCTTCATAAAAATGAAAATATTAAACGATCCGGAAACATCTCTTTTATCACCTCATAATTACCATATAAAATGAATATAAATTTTTTCGATGATGAAATTGCTTAATATGCTGAAAATGACCCTGTCGTAAAAAAAACTTACCATTTTAAAATTGAATGTTAATTAATTTTAGTGCCCGTTTCTCGAGTGTCTTCATTCGTTATCCTTACAGAGTGCCAACAGTTTCCGAGAAATTAACTACTTTACGACAATAAAACTATAAGTAGCAGATTTATATGCTTCTTAACGCAACAATAAGCGCGCACACACACAAATCCACCTCTAAATAGAATTGTGAAAAAAGCCCGCTCGCACAGTTTATGCTGCGTTCACAAGAATAAACACATTCTTCTTGTACTGTATCTGATAAGGCCCCCACGGCTTTTAATTAAATTTACAATTAGCGTTCGACGTGCACCCACTAATTAATACGGCAAAAGACGGACTCTTTCTGCTCCCAAGGGATATGTGTCTCTTAAGAGGTCGCGACGACGCGGAGACGGATCAAACACACTGTGATATCTGGATATGTTAATACGCCTGTCCGATCGGGCCGCAGTATATCTTCGGCTACTAATTGCATACAAATCAACGAATGAAAGAGACCGCAAAATTTATGTTAAATATCCGAGAGATGCGATCTTAATCTCGGACGACTGTCTGCGCGCGGTCCCAAATCGAATTATTTTTTGCGTTTTAATAATAGAGCGATTCCAAAGTAACATAATTAAGGAATGCCGGTGCAGTGATCACGTTAATTAGTACAAATAACCGCTCAGTGGAAATATCGATAACAACTATCGCTCCGTGTGTGGCACGGAATTATTATAATCAGGTCTAAGTCCCTCTTGTCGAAGCGGGGCTTTGGAGACACACATGGCCCGATCTAGGAGGCCGCGAACACTTTTATCAGATTTTATAATGAGAAACGCATGGACTCACTCTCTTGTCCACGGGGATAATAACTCGTTAGGCGATTTCCTTCTGATAGGGAATTAGGCGCTTTTAGACGGATTTATGAAATTATTTTTATCTTGATTAGGTTACCAGTTATTCTTCAAACAGGCAACTGGATTTTCGTGGTTTGATTTGAGGTAAGATAAGTATTAATTTTTTGCACTTTGGGAAATTGCAACAAACTTACTACGATTACAAAGATTATTTGAATGTACACAATGTACACAATATTTGGTTGTCTCGGTGAAACAAATTTCAATGTTGAAATTTGGAAGGATATATCTCTTGAATCTAAAGTAGTGCTTTTAAACCTTTTTTTTAGTGGCGAAATAGCGAAAGGATGTTCGCGAAACATTGTTTGATTTATATAAAGTACATTTCATATTACATTTATGATTTTCTGAAGTAAAATATTTCAGTTTTAGAATACCAATATGCTCGTTTATTAATAGATAGAAAAGGCAAAGTTTAAAAAAATGAATGCAGATTAATTAAAATCCAATTAAAAGAACCTATAATTTACTCGTAATTGTTTACCTTTGTATTTGATAATGGATTCCAACATAAAAACTTCTTGCATTTTATACTACAGATAAAAATATATTGAAAATAGTTCTCTAACCAATCAAGTTATAAATCCTACCATAGCTTTTTGAAGTTCTTTTTATAAGGTCTCTTAACAATTGCCAATTATTAAAATATGCCTAGTGAATTATTCAGCGAATTATTTTTGGTTGATTTTATTTTATGAAATTGTTTTTGGCACAATTGAAACGCATTATATTATTTTTTGCTTTAAATTTATTTGTCTTGTTAATAATAAGTTGCGTTTGCATTGATATTAAACTAACCGAGAGCCAACTGGGACAAAGAAATTCGTAAAGGTAATGGAAAAACTTTGTATCAAGTGAACTTTGAAAATATCTCAAGTTTGAATATACAGGATTGGGATAAAGTATGGAACCAAGCAAATATCTTGAAAACAGACGAGACGATATTGATCAAACGTTGCAGGTTAGTGTAATGACTCATAATGTATCTTGATGAATGTTTCTTGTTGTCACTGTATTTCCGGTTTTAACCGGAAATATCCTCAATTTTTTAAATTTATATGAAACACCAGTATATTCGTGCAGATTATAATAGACCTTGTTCGTATATTAAAAAAATAAGAAAAAAATAACAAAATTTGTAAAATAAACGTGTACTATCTAGTAGGTAATTATTGAAGAAGGTCAGGTATGTTTAATTCAGGTCTAACCTAATCACTATGCATTTGTGCGGCTGAAAAAATGGTGCATTTAAATGAAAAACGGCGTATTGAAATATTTATAATGATTGGTTTTGGCGATCGTGCACTCATAACGACGTGTGCCATCTTTTTATTGATTTGTATCCCGAAAGAAATTCTAGAACACGTTCAGCTGCTACTAGAACACTACAATACTATAACTTAACTGGACGTGTTAAAACTTTGCCGAAAAATGGAAAATCATGGACCCAAGGTATTAGTGGAAACATTGTCATTGAATTAGAAGAATCGCCTCAAACTTCTACCACAACTTTGGCACTTAACCATGGTATAAGTTGTCGTTCTGTACGGAAAATATTAAGAAGAGAAAAATATCATCCGTATAAAATAGAGTTAATTGAAGAATTATCCGATGATGATTTTGACCGACGGCTGCAATTTTACGCAAGAATGAAGGAAATATGTAATGCTGAAAACAAAAAAGCATCCATCAGATGAGCTATGAATCACTGCACCAACTTGCAAGGTTTCATCAGTATCGTCTCGCCCGTTTTCAAGATATTTGCTTGGTTCCATACTTTATCCCATGCCTGTATATTTCAAACCTACACTGAAAAGAGTACGATACAGTTATTGCAACGGAATAGTTTCCAGATAAATTGATCAAAATAGAATTTTTTGTTTAATTTCTAGTCATTAACTGTTAAATCAAAATCACTTTTACCGATAGCAGTTAAATTTACCTGAATTTTTAAACCTGAAAATATTTATTTTACACTTAGGGCCTGTTGTTCAGATACCGTTTAATTTTCAGAATATACTATAAACTGAGCGGAAAAATAACCAATTCAATTGTGTTGGAAATGCACAAATTTGAAATATTGCATGAAAACTTAATTTACGTTTTACAAATTTCTAGATTACAATTAGTTTTTAAAGGCCCTTCTACGTCTGTAGGTGTCAGTCTGTCAATATTATGCAGTCAGTCTGTTATCGACAACATAACCCATTTAAGGCAGGCACTTCATAAGATACCTACGCCACATTTTCTTATTAACCTAAAACTCTTATGTAAAATATCAAAGGTCGTAATTACCATCAATTAAGAATACTCCAATTGTTTGATGAGATCTTTAAAAAGTTAGCAAGTTATGAAATCATCAAAGTTTGCTTGAAACAGCGTAACATCTTCATCTTACCGTTTCGCCATTGCTTTCCAGTGGCAGCGAAACGGAACCTTCTATTTTGTAATGAAGATCATTCAACCGGAAGCTATTAATTTTTCCTTTCGTTAATTTTCTCGATTGTGCGGTAAATCAAAATTATCTTAGGTTGTATCAAATAAGAATTTTTCTCGAGGAGAGCGTTTCCACTGTGTAACTTTGAATAGATCGTTAAATATATTATTACATATAAGCACGAAGTGAGCGCGCAATCCATAAATATTCTAGATCCTAATACGTCTTGCATTACAACCCGTTGTAGAAATGAACCACTTAATCATGTTACACTATAAACTAAATAAATGCGCCGCCTCTTGATTACGATTGATACACAGATCGGTAATTTATTATGATCGTTATCCGGCGAAACGAATCTGAATCCGAAAGATATACCCGCAACAGAAGCTAAAACCGCCCATAATACGGGTGCTGATTTAATGTGGTGATCGAACTCTCTTCGTTTCGATCCATAAATTAAATATTTCATAATTGGTTTTCAACATTGTAATTAAATGTCTCAGTGCGCGGCCCGATCGTGATTTATATTAGATTTATCAACTCGACTGCGGTCCGGCCTACTCTTCTGATACTGTAAACAAACAAGCGACATGCGCGATCGCTATCAGTTGGACACACACGCAGAGGCGGCGTTCCCCTGCGATTTTTTTTCAAACCCTTTTTAAATTAAGTAGTAATAAAACGTCGTAAAATGGCGCCGTTTCATTGCAGGTGCCGATCGCACTTAAACCATAAAATCTATTAAATCGCTTTTTTAGTGGCCGATTAACTTTTACTAGTATTGTGTGTCTGTCTGTCTGTACTTCTGGGCATCCAGACGTTAACATTAAATTACATCAGAAATTCATTGCGGCGGCTTAGTTCTTGATTTGATAATGAGCAACATTAATATTGATAGGTATCAGTCTCAAAAATTGAATAAATACAGTATGTTTATAAATGAATGTGGGTCAAGTGAGCAATGTCATTTAGAGAATTGTCAATTTGCCGTCTCCCATAAATCGTTAATAAACTTTTTTCATGATTTAGAGGAGACCGCAAATTTCAAAGCTCACTTGACCCACATTCATTTATAAGCATATGGTACACTGTTGAAAGATCTGTAAGAAATTTCTCGTACACACCTGAAATAAAACTAACGCGAATAATTGAACATTTCAACTACACAAAGTTATTTACTCCTCTAAAATAGTGCTAAAAATATGTTGAACATGTTTTTTTTTTTAAATTCATTTTCTTTTAGTAAGGGTTTCATTTTAATTAAATTAGCTAATTTTGTTTTTTAGATATTGATGTGCTGGAGTTTTTAAGAAAATTAGATATAAAAAATAGATATAAATAGATATAAATTATTACTTACCGGGTTGCAGTAGGTAAATACATTTTGATAGGATCGAAGATTTTTTGAGTAACGTTGAAAATTACAAATATTGGGTTCGAGGCGAAAATTTTGCCATAGTTACGAGATCGATATCTGACTTAGTCACTCTTAAATATTAATTACGGGGCCCTTGGAAATTTCTGAAAACTCGAAAAAGCAATATCTATAACTTTGAAAACTACGTGCGGGCCAAGTTGTGTACATAAAATTGTATCAATACAGTGAAAATTAGTATCACCAACATTGGTTGCTATACAAACACACGCCCCTCGACACTTTCAAGCTATAAAAGAATAAGATAAAGAAATAAGAAATAGATAATCAACATAAAACAAGAAATGTAATGATCATTTATGATTTGCTATTAAGATAAAATTTTACATTTTGATGAGAGCTAGTTATTATACCTATTAGGAGTAGACATTTTAACTGCCCATCCGATGTTAATTTAAAAAAGTGCAATCTCAATTCATGTACACTTTTAGTCAAGTTATACGGACTCGATTCTCAAGATTTTAACAAAATTATTAACGAAATAGTTAGATCTTAGATTATAGGTTATTTTTGTGAATTAAGCCATGCAATTTTTATAAATAAATAATCATGAAATATCAAAAAGCAAAATACCTCAGAAAATCTAAAGCACACCCTAGACTGTCAATAATACTGTCAGTAAAAATAGTGTTAGTATCGTTGTAGCATTCAACGAGTGCACTATGAGTACTGTGGATGTTCGAAAAGCGTGTTTGACAATAGTTTTGGCTTGTGCTACAAAACGTACTGTGAAACGCAAGCGATGAACAAAAGATTAGCTAAAAAGGCATGAAGAATACTCTCACCTTGTCCTTCTTAAGGAAATTAACAAGACGGTTGAATTACTTTCGCATGGGTGACAGTTCATATAATAACTTGTTGTCAATGCTAAAACCGTTCATTGAAAGCCAAGATACAAATATAAGAAATTGTATAGCATCCGACGAAAGATGAGCAGTTACTTTAAGTACCTTGCAACCGGAAAATATTCTGAGGACCTAACATTTTCCGCAATTATGTCACCAGCAGCCATAAGTCAAGCTGTTGTTGAATGTTGCAAAGCATTTATATTTGTCTTGAAAGATTATATGAATGCTGTCCAGTAATAATGAGTTAACCCACAATGTATAAGAAAATGAGTTAACAAACATTATGACATCGTTTTTAAGCTGCTATACGTTAAGCAAAAATGATTTCAAGCCATAAAATAAAGTGTACTGTCGACTAATCGAAATAATGTCAACCCACAAACGTAAACTGCAAGGTTGAAAGTGTAAACCATTATTGCTAAACAGCATCCAAATGAGGGTAAGTACATTTGCGGCCATCCAAATGTGCACGATACCTGACACAAATTTTCCTATTTTTTCATAGATTAAATCTGGTTTTATCCAGTGACTTTCGCGAAATAATATTTGTCATAAACAAAATAATATTGATATTTGGCTGATGTTTTTAAGACGCCTATCGTGCACATTTGAGTGGCCGTAAATGTACTTGTAACTTTAAAATTTAGTTTTAATGTATCTAGTGCAGCGATGTCCAAAGAAGAAAAAACTATACCCGTTGAAGACGTTATTAAACATTTCATAAAATTGCACCTTTACAAAAATTAAAGTTGCCTGTAAAAAAAACATCCTATCAAACTTCTAGTTTCACTTGAAATTTTATCTATTTATTCCTCATTTTTATAATTTTTTAACGGGGTGTGTCTTTTATATATAACCCAAGGAATCCTAAAGTATATACGGATTTTTAAATTAAAAATCATATTACAAAGCAGAAAAATCTGAGCGCAAGATCACAAGGTCTGAATTATCCGACGTTTTCTAAATACTGACGAAGGACATCCTACACTATCAGTAATACTGCCAGTATCCCCTCAATCCTTACCATTTTAGAGGCGTGGTGTAATACTGATGCCACGATATCAAAATATCCGGATATGCTTCAGTACTTTCATCATTCCATAAGTATTATCCTTACATTATCAATAATACTGTCAGTATTTTAGAATATTGACAGTATTACTGATAGTCTAGGGTGCGCTTAACGCGTCGAGTCCATTTGAAATTGACTGACAGTGTATGCATTACAAAAAGGCAGATAATTTTAGGTTTTATATTTCTTTTCACGCATGCAGTGTGAAAGTGCACACCCTGGATTGAAATATAGGCTACGTAAGTAGTAGCTATCTGCAAAGCGTATTTTTCCAATTTTTGACAAAGTGCTGGACGTATGGTTTTTCCAATATGTTTATTAGTATAAGATAAGTTTGTATGGTAAGTTATTTTATTCTCATTTTCACAAAAACAAATTGAGAACAGTCGAAGTTCCAGTAATTTAATAACATAATTTTAAACCCTTTTAAAAACAGTAATTGTACAAAGATGTAGGAAAGCTATGAGCCGCGTTAGTTAATGAATTCGATTATAAAATAGCGAGTATTTACTGAAATTGTTCTTGAAATCGCTCCGGGTAATCTCCCATCCGTACATATACACCAATTAGCGTAAAATAATGGAGTTGTTTGGGGTACATTTTCTGCGACAACGTCGGGTTCATAGCCGTCGGCGACCGCAAACACACAAACTGTAGCATCCGAACAATGGGATAATGACAAACTGTGGATAAAGTACACAAAATGGTTATATATTTCTTTTTGAGCGCAGTCAAAAGTCGATGTTGTAACCCTTGCGGAGATTTCGAATTCTCGCCGTGTAATTTTATCTTTTTAAAAGGAGGTATTTTAATCTCTCTTTATGTATCAGATTGCGTCGGAATTAATTCTGTAATAAAAGGAAACGGTACCGCACATAAAAGCGTTGTTAAGGAGTGCGTTAAAAATAAAGAATCCACTCCTAAAGATCGGTGGGTGCTAATAAACTAACTTCGACGATTTATAGTAGGTACGATAAAAGCCTAATAATAGCCATATAACTACTTAAAAGTTGTTGTACAATAAACGTTTTATTATCATTCTAAATATAAAAACAAATAACATTAACTGAAATTTACATAAATCATTTTTTTATTTCGATTTTATGCTTTTTTTGTGTAGAAAGCTCGTTTCGTGTGAGTGCGTTAATTGGGAGTTTTTCGAAAATTTTACTCGGTTTGGTTCGTCTCGTCTTTCTGCGGTTATCGTGGGAATTTGTGGAAAGGAATGCAAAGACAATAGATGCACATTTATCAAGCTTAAAGTGCGAATTTTATGTTGGCGCCCAAAGATATCTACCGAACATTTTTTTGTTCACATGAAAAAGACAGTGAGGTTGACCAACCCACTAGAATTTTTTTATTTTACCAATGCGTCATTTATCTGCTTTTATTGAGCGGCTTTATTAAACCTTTTAGTTTTATACGATTAGATGGAATGTTTTGAAACTGAAATTTTGCTGTCGCTAAGAAATTGTTTTTTTTTGTAATTATAATTATGATGCAGATATATAAAACGATGAATGAAATGGTAGGAATTTCTTTCTATTTTCTTAGAGTTATTATCCAAAGTTCTTGAAATACATACCATCGAAGTTAGTTCCGTTTATTTTTCTCGAAAAAAATCATTAATTTCTGATTTTATAAATAGAGTCCGACAATGAATTGGGATGATTTGAGGTGGGGTGTAAAGCTCGTTAGGTGGTGGTAGGGACGAAGGTCGACAACTACTCGCAATCAGCATGAGTTACCATTTACTGTACAATGGTTGCGTTCAGCGCAATCAACTGTTTAGAAGGAAATTTAACTATTTTTTAAAGAATGAATTTTTACTAATTTTTCACGTGTAACAAGAATAGCCATTTGGTATTGTTTCAATTTCGTTTTATGCTTTTTTTATGGGGGTACCTAAAAACAAAAGTTGTTTGAGGGCGTGGATAGTTATGGGTGGATCGGCCACAAAAATTTTTGCCTTTAGGTATTTCCATAAAAAACCTCCATTCAACGGTCTCAATATGCTACGAAAGGTTATATAAAACTTCCAGGACCAACTCCAAAAATGCATAAATTGTAATGGAGGACATTTGGGGGAACGTAGTGTATAGAAATTAGCTTTTTTTGTATTGTACGCCAAAGGGTTAGTCTTGTTACACGTGATAAATAAATAAAAAAGTTATTCTTTAAAAAATAGTTGAATTCCTTTGTAAACAGTTGAGTGCGCTGAACGCGACCATTGTACACTAAATGATAACTCATGCTGATTGTGAGAAGTTGTCCACCTTCGTCCCTACCACCACCTAACGAGCTCTACACCCCACCTCAAATCATCCTGTTTCATTAAAAAAAAAAAACTATTCTGTAAAATATAAAAATACTATTACGGCCACTGAAATGTGCACGATTTTTTTAGCAACTTGATTTTTGCTTTATATCATAAGCGTCCTAAAAAAATCAGCCAAATGTCAATATTATTTTGTTTATGACAAATATTATTTCACGAAAGTCACTGGATAAAGCCAGCTTTGATCTATGGAAAATAGGGAAATTTGTGTCATAAGAATTTCGCAACCGAAAGAAAATTGAAACTTCTAAGGTGGTGACAAATGTTAATTACCTTTTAATTTCATTACACAATATGAGTCCACGTGTAAATTAATCCATTACATTTTTTTAATGCATTTTTGAAGTTAATGTTTAACGGCATTTAAATTTATTTGTACATACATTTATTTTCCTCTTAGGCTTGAAAATTTTCCATGACGTAAATTAATGTGTCCTAATTATTATTTCTGCAAAAAAATATTTACGTCGAACAAAGCACAAAACTGTTTTATTTGAAAATGTACTGTAATTTAAAAATGCAGATATAACCGATAACAGCAAACAATGCCCTGGATACTTTATATTAAAGTGTTTAAAGAAAAGAAGTTTCATTTATTTTCAATTTCATGTTTTTAATGTGAACATTTCAACAAAAATTCTAACAATTGAATTTCTGTTAAATTCAATTAATTTACTCTGTGACATGAAAATTGCAGTGCCCCGAAGGAATGGAGGTTATTTAACGAAATTTGGCAGATATGTTTGGCTGCCAATAAGTAATTAATTAGATTTTAAAAGAAAAACGGTTAATTTAATTTATTTCATAATGTGTTACTTCGCTTCTGTTGTTGACACACTCGCTGATTCGTCATGGCAACTGGTTTATTTCTTCTTCAGGTATTGTGTCCGAAGCAATTTATAATGCGTGCCGAAGAACCTACCAGCGTTTGCGGAATTGGCTAGGTCCATCAATCTCCCCTCTTATCACGTTTCTTGGGTTTGTAGGCAAATTTTAATTTCAGTCCCCCCCTGCACAGTGTTGAAATCAGACTGTATCCTTTTGGATTCAACACTGGCGATGCAAAAAAGGAAGGGCAAGATTCTATCACCGGCTACAAAAGTTCGAAAAAACTGTAAGAAGTAGTGTTAAAATACTCTACTAAGTTTCATCAAACAATTACTATTGCTTCTTGATGTTGCAATTTGGAGATACTCTCAATACCTCAAATTTTTTTACTACCTATCTTTGAAATCTTTTGAATAACTGATGGTGTCAGATTTAAAAGTCAAAATCTCTATAATGAAACCATAATCGGATTTTTTGAGAAGTAGTCAACCGTAAATAAATTCCAATTTAGAAAAACAGTTAATTTTTTGAAGCGGCTGGATTACATTTTGATCTATGACATTTCTTTCTAATCTCAAATCAATTACAATTTGTTATTAATTGAACCAATGCATGTTTACAGTTTCTCATTATTAAATCTCATTCCAATACGATTTTATTTGAAAATTATTGTTAGGTCACGCCCAAAATAAAAATGCTATTAATTAAAAAAAAATTAAGATAATCAAGCACGAATCCGCAATCTTTAAGTTACACCTCCAATATTAATTTAATTACTAATATCTCCATCTGATTATTACAGCTACAAATTATACACAAATCCTCTTGTAATTTATATACCCACGCTTCTTGTATAATTTCGTTTTTGTATGCATTGAAAGAACAAAGATCAACTGACATTAATCCCGAACTGCGCCTATACAATTTTAATTCATCAGGGGCGTAACGAAAAAATTTCCAGTAACGCCACTGAACCCAAGAAAGAGGCTCATAAGTTATTCCTCAATATATCTTATGAGTTCCAGCAGCATTCACCGAATAACTTCCAGGTCTTTTCAAAAAATTGTTATCTTATTTAAGACGACATCCCGGTAATATTTATTTTTAATTCCGAGAATAACTTTGACATATTTAAAAATTTGTAGCTGCCACGTTACATGCGAAGGCCCATTTAAAAATTTAACCTCTTTGTTCTCCACGAAATCTGATGGCGACGTAATTTTCTTGATACTGTATTTACGTTTTTACGCTACGCCACAAACGGTGTAAAAACACGTTGTAAGAACGTCATCAAATTGTTATTTATTTGTAGTTAATGCTAATGCATGCAATCTTGAAACATATCGACCTGGAGGATCTGGAACCCATTGTTTGAAGGATCCGTCGAATTCCATTGTCGATGCCAAACGCTCGCTGTGTAATATTATAAAGAAGCTCCGATTCCTATCTCGCTTTGGCTTTAATTTCCTCGAATAATTAGCGATGCGAGCTATTAAGATGTTTTTTCTGTTACATTTTGTTATCTTTTCAAATTACAGGGCGCGAAATTGATACTCCAATTATGAAAATATTAATTTAAACCCACTCACTTTCAGTTGAAATGACACCTTTCAACCTGAATTAATTAGCAATAAAAATTTAAATAATTCAAAACATCGAATTAATTACTTCAATTTACTCACAGCAGTGGAAGTTATTTTAATTTAAACCAAAAAGATTACGTATTTATTATGATTTTTCTTTGTCGTTTCATTTAAAGGAGAATATAAAACACTATTTTGACGGACAGACCTGGGGCCAAAGAAACATAATTTGCCACTGAATGAAATCATAAGTTAATTTTAAATTCTTTTCTTGTCAAAAAAGAAATACGAGACTAATTTAAATTATTTCCGTACGAGTTAACGTAAGTCAACGGGTGTATTTGTGATTCCAGTCGGCAATCCATCAAAAGCTTTCCAAACTAACCTCGTTTCATTGATACCAAAAGGTGACAAATTACCTCAACTCAGACTATATGTTGATAGTTTGAGTTATTATAAGTAAAAAGATACCTTCCAAAAATACTACATTAAAACCTCGTTGAACTAATTTTAACGTTGATGGATTTGCTGCGATTATTCTTACGGTCGTCAAAAATTTACCTTCTAGAAATATCTACTGCAATAGAAGAACATTTATTTTTGAGCTTAAAATATCGTATAAATTGTTTTTTCATTGACAAAAAGTGTTTAAAAATGTTTTTATACTCTGCCGGGATTTAGTTGTGATTTTATTTCCGTTTTCCAAAGATTGAAGTGGCCTATTTAATCACAAGGGATTACATAAATGTAATCCATTCCTTATTAGATGGATATAAAAAATTGTATCCCTTCCGACATTACATTGTGAGTTTATTCCCATTGTCCGCGGACTGAAGTGACATTTAATCCCAAGGGATTAAATAAATATAATTCCTGATTCGAGTAATATAATCTCTTATTTTTCGTCTTGATGTGTGTTATATCCGATTATTCAAGGTTGGCGATCATGTTGGCAATGACTACTTTGTTGAATAATACACTTATTCTCTGCTGATACCACTGCGTTAGGTTCCTCAGCCAGGAGGTTCTTCATCCTGAACCCCTTTTTTCTTGTATTAATAGGTGTAATATAGAATATGTTTCTGGATCACTCATAACATGCCCGAAATATGACAAATGACAACTGCTTTTCCGTCTTTTCAAAACCTCGACATTAGAGACTCGATCTATCCAGCTAATTCTCAGCGTCTGTAAACCCACAGTGCAAAGTAGCATCCATAAGGGTAGTTAAGGTTATTTTCATTCGTGTAAATGTTGTTCTTGTCTGTTCTATTCGGACTTTTATGTCAACCCAATGCCACCAGTCTTCAACCAGTACCTATTTGTTTTAGATCTTTAAATTTTTAAACTCGTTCTATACAATTTGACTCAACCTGTACTTTAAAGTTTTTAATTGATTGTTTGCACACAGCCATACATTTAGTTTGTGTGATGGTAGTGTAGTGTATTACTACTCTACTGAGAATATTTTGTAGTTCTTCGTTGATATCTGCCATGAGTATATCGCAAGTTGTTAATGACAACTCCATTGATTTTAATCCATCATTAACTTCATATTATATCGCTTGGATAATATGCTCCGAGTACATGTCTGGTGATAAAATGTATCCTTGCCTGACTCCTCTTTTGATATTCATATCCTCTACTACGCTACCATTAGCCAATACAGATTTGCAATGAAATGCCTTTTCCAAAAGGCATAGGAAGATATCGGAGTTTATACCTCAATACCTTTGCACCAACACCTGCATACTGAAAAGAACTTCTTTGGTTCCTAATCCTTTACGAAAACCAAATTGATTGTTCCTTGTGTTCTTCAATCTTACGATAAATACTTTATTAGAAGGATATAATAAATTTAAACAAACGCCTCAAATTTAGTTTGAATATTATTTTTTTTTAGATAAGTTACCTTAGTTAGTTATCTACTTCATACTTTTGTTGCAAAGTCTTCCTGTGTTGATTCAATTTTCTCCTAAGCATATATATTAAAAATATGATGTGGGAAGAAATAAAATAGCGTATCCACCACGGGACAGAAGTGTCATTTTACCTCGTGTGCTTATTGCCCTCGCAAGCTTATATAATAAACTTTAACCCTCGGGATTAAATGACTAACTATTGTTCCTCATTACATAATCCCTTTAAATAAGTATGTTACCTTAATTACGTTAGTTATTTACTACATAATTAATTTATCTATTTCATTTAATGATTTAATTTGCTCAAAAGCAATTTTCTAATTAAAATTTTGATTATAGGTAAAAGTCATAAAATAGCGTAGTGTAGGTACTATAAAGAGGTGTCAATTAACCCCACGTGTGCCGTTGCAAACTTTCACCCATGGGATTAAGTGACTAATTTTTGCCTTTCTTTATCTACGTAGTATACTATTGTTATTGATTTTTTAAGATTATTTAATTAACCTTTTAACCAATGAACTAATTAAATGTATAAGTTAATTAAAGGTAATTGGTTCAAAATGAAAGTATACAGAAAAATAAATGTAAAACAAATTTGGCAATTTTTTATGAATGCGGCAAATTAACCGGAAGCAGTATTTATTCAGTATCGCAAATGTCCATCAGTGAAATCAGCCCGAGGCATTTTTTTGTAGAAGTGGACTTTTGAAACAAATTGCATAGATTTATCTGGGGTTATTAATTACATTTTTTCCAACTAAAATTTTGTACCGAAATTGTTTCCATTTGAAGTGTTGCTAAATGTCTTAAGTTTACATGCACCTGCATTCCTATTAAATTAATATTCATATATCATTTACGATCAAGTCCTCCACAATGCGGTAATAATTCAACTTTACCTTGTTACCGACATACAAACTGCACCTTTAAACTGGGAATGTTAAATTTCCATATTAATAAATAAAAATAGGAAATTCAGCTATCACAGGTGACTAGTGGTCGTACGGGGATCGTTATAAATATAAACAGCCAGCGACCTTTTTAACATCTGACGAAAAAGCGAAGGAAAAAGATAATCAATTTAAGTAAAACTACGGGTGCAGAATTGCAACATAGCTGGAGTTCATTAGCAACCTACATAGCAAAGCTGCCTGATAAATGCCAGTTTGTCCCGCATGATTTATGTGACCATGTGTATTGCAATTATACACTGCTCGAAGATTTAATAAACTGAGAAATCGACCGCATGATTTATAGCGTCTTTTAAAAAAACTTCCGCAAGTCGAAATTTTTCTGATAAATCCGCCTGTCTTACGGTGGAATACCGCCAATTTTCTCGACGACATGGATAAATAAACAGCGAATTATTCACTTGACGAAACAAATGTACAGAAAAAAATTACAAGTAAAGCACAGAAAATAGCTGAAGCGAATTTATAGTCATCGACGACTCAAACATAAAAGAGGAGGGAAATTGGCGCACTCTACCAAACTCCCCTTAATATACATAAAACAATTGTCGGACATAATAATTATTCAACGCCATCGTTCTCTGTCGCCGCTTAAATTAACCAAAGCTAATTAAGCATCCGCGTTTATGCCGACGTCAACTTTAGAGCTTTTAGTATCATCAACACCTCACACATAACTTTAAACGCTGGCGATAAATTTCACGGGCTTTTTCGATTTTATAAATCACGCAAATCCCTTTGACGGTGAGGTAACGGACGGGGGCCACCTTTTAAGAAGCAGTCCGATACATATATTTCAGTTGAGTTATTTGTGAGCACAGCGTCACACCAAACACTCTCGCCCTTCAATCACATGCTTAATTCCTCCGTAACTCGCAGACAAATTATCTCGAGCCATCCACTCTGTTTCGGAATGCATCGCTAAGTCATGCCATTTATCTGCTGCCACTTCTTATAACTAGCACATTTAGTAATATAATATTTCACATCAAAATTATAAATGCCGCCGTTTTTTTGGGGGTCAGTCAGAAATAGCGCACTATTTTAATGAACCCCGCGTTAAAAAGTGTCGGTGTCACGATTTTGGGTGTCAGGAACTACTTACGCTACTTTAGCATAGTGGAAATAAAATATACGTTGTCGGCTGTTGTAAAAGACAACTCTGGGATTCCGGTACAGTTTGCTGTGAAAACTCGTGAGAACGTAAACGTGTTTATACCTAACGCGACGCCAAATACTGACAGAAAAAATCACCAGCTCCTGGTGACATTTTCGACTTGCCTATTTGTAATTTCAACGGCGAAGAATATCAAGTTTGCATACTGGGGATTCTTTGTCTGAAACAATAAATTGCGCTTCCGATATCGAAATTTTTCATGTAAACTAAAACCACCGTAATCACGTAAATACCGAGGTAGAAGGTAACTGATTCATGTTGTACCCAACGTTTTTTTTCCATTCTTGGGAACTTATTACCTATTACTACATTCTTACAACAAAGCTTCTTGTACGGGGCATGAAAGAAACGCTACTGCTTTTTCTTCTTGTTCACATTTAATGGATGACTCGATTTTACTATTTTCCTTTGACTACTTTATTCTACATACAAGCACATTTTTAATTACCTCAGCAATGAATTAACTTATGTTCTACTATGCAAAAAATTGTAAATTGCTGAAAATTAACTTCGATTTTCCACAGAAAATTTGTGTAAATTTCAAATCTTACCTTTTACCTTTTACTGAAATCTTGAATATGCTCTTATGCATCAGTAAACCGTTATGAATGAAAATACAAGGTATCTGAATTGCTTTATCAAAAGTGTGTCCAAAATTGCTTCGTTTAAAAGTTACGTTCAAATTTCAAAATTGTTACAAGCAAATAACAAAATTGTTATTTCAATCGTTTCAAGTGTTGAAGTTGTTTCTTAGCAATTGAGTGACAGACATAAACAAAGTTTCGCATTTTCAAAGTTAGTTATGGATTTTACTAACAAAGAAATTTCTGCATCGAAGATGTCCAGCTAAAGTAACTTTGGCGGCAAGTCACCAGCATCTTGCTGTGAAGAATTTGTAAACGGAATAGTATCGATAGTGGGGTTCGAAAAACGCCAGAACGCCGGACTTTGAAGAAGATGTACTCGATAGAATTGCGGAGAATCCTAAAAACAGCACGAGGAAATTATCCTTAGAAGTAGGTGCTTCGCATAGTACGATATGGAGAATTCTGCATAAACAGCTGCTGTAACCATAACACACACAGCGAGTGCGGGGTCTTAGTGTAACTGATTGTCGACCATGAATGATATTTTGTAAATGGTTTCCACAACAGTGTATCAATCCGAAATGTCAATCTGTTGTGCATTTTACGGACGAAGCAAACTTTTCTCGGGATGCAACTTTTAATTTTCTAAGACCTATGTTTTTACCAGGCAGATTAAATGGGCCAAATTACTTGAATTTTTGGAAAATGATCTACCTATCTTACTTGAGGACGTTCCATTGGAAACACGTCGTAACTTATGATTCATGCAAGATGGTGCTAGGGAGTACTTTTAATGACAAATATTAATAGAGTCAAACTTCTTTATAACAAAGTGTCACGATGGCATTAAGAAAATCTGTTGTAAGGGATACAATATTATATTATATAATGAGGGACAGATTTAGTTATTTCATCCCGGGGATAAAAGTTTATTGCTCGAGGTTGTAATAATCAGAGGAGGGGTGAAATGGCACTTCGGTCCCGTGGTATTTACGCTATTTTACGCCATCTAAAATCAGATAAAAACTTTTGAACAAATTGAATCATTAACGGACATTTAACTGGAGATATAAGTTAACATCGCTTTCAGAAACCGGGTGTAAACTAACTTGACTTGTTTAAAAAGAAACTATTCAAAGTTAATTTGAGTTTTGAAAAACCATAAAATAGGCATTTACTTAGAGGGATTAAATCTATTAATTCCCTTTAATAAAGGATTAAATATATTGTATCACCTTAATCAGAGATTAAATTTATTTTAAATTCAATTAATTTTATCTCTTGGGGTGAAATACAGTTTTTGGAAAACGGAAATAAAATCACAATTTAATCCCGGGAAGGCATAAAATGTGTTAAAAACGGTCCAGGGTTCTCCAAAAATTATTTCAATTTACTGATTAGCATTGCTGTAGGTTGTACTAGCCTTATAGAATGCAACAATAATTTTTTGACAAGTTGAAACCATTAGAATTGGCGCCAAAAGTCCCGAAAACAACGTTACAGGGTTACTAAGCGACAACCTGAAGATTCAACAAACCAATCCGCGCTCATCATTTTACTTTCAATACTTGTGCTAAAAATTACTCTTTTAATATGATATAAAATAATATTGAATTTTTAGTTAAAGCGATTTGATATTTTAACACGTTAAAAGATTTACTTCTAGAAAAATTTTCTTTCTTCTTTCTCAGCTACTATGCGTTCGCTCCTGTTTCATACGTATCCACGCTTCTGTGTCCTGAGCCACCCGAAACCATCTTCTTTACTAGTTACTATACATACTATTAATATGGATACTTATTTCTGACTTCGATTCGGGATACTCTATAAATGTTTTTTTCAATTAAAAAAATAGTTGCCTACTGTGGACCCTTGATAAATTGAATTCTGCAATTCGCATTCTTTGATTACACAGATTAGAAGCTATATTTTGACAAAATGCTTATTCCATTATTCATATTTTTATATCAGTAATTGAAATTTCAATAAGCCGAATGTGTCAAAGCCTTTTATAATTCCTTAAAATGCTGTTAGTAAATATTTCGGTAACTCGAAGTTATATTTCTTAATTTTTCAAAGAAATATTGTTTTCTTTATGGTAATATTTACGGCAGTCTTCCGCCCAATGACCACTTACACATTTGACGGCGGGATGTCCATTGAATTTAAGTATTTACGATGGGGCGTTACTGACTATTGAATAGTTTGCTAACATGTAAAATTTCGGCAAAACGATTGGAAGTAATGGATCCATGTTCCCAACCGTTATCCTATCTGCCTACTCTACATTTTCGGGATTTAATTTTAGATATGAAATTGTGTCATTGAATATCATAAATATATTAACAGTAATTTTTTTAAATTTTAGTGCCAAAGTCTGTCGAAATTAAAGTCTTCAATTTCAAGTTTTTTTGGTTCTATTTAATTTTTTAAAATTTAAGTTTACTACAGTGACTACTAGTCCAAAACTGATAGGCTTTATTTTCATTTAAAAAAGTTGTGACTAAATTATTTATAGTAATTTATTGCTTAACACAGGTTTCTTTTTTTGTACTGCATGAAACAAATCAAATGAATAAATGCAGTCACCACGACCGCAGAAATGTGAAGGTCTCCGGCGTAATTTGCTGCATGTGGATATGGGACAGTGTCTCTCTGCTGTGTTTTTTACAACTTTTTCGTAACGGATGTTTGGTTCTCAATGTTTCGTGAACGCATGAGATTCCAGCACCTGCTGTTTGAGCGTTAGGCTGGAAGTCAGATGACAGACCCACAAGACTTTTTATACGAGATATGAAATTGATCTTGAAAAGACGTGATGTATATCATATGACTAATTAACTACATATGCTGCATATTTTGTTGCAGGCCATTTATTTTTCATTAAGCCGGAGCCGATATTTTCGTAATATTATTAAAAAGCAATGTATTTCGACACGTATAAAATTCAATTTTTTAGCAAATTGCCAGCTTCCTCCAGCTGGACTCTCATTATTTCTCATTAAATATTTAACTGGCAGAAAACAAGCTGTACATTTTAATGATAGGCACAACAAAACGTTTTTAATAATATCTCGACCGTAAAAGTTTTAATCACCTAAAGCAAACAGTTTCACATTTTTATAATCCACTAATCGGGCTTGTATTGAATTCGGACACGCACGCAATTTTTTTCCTTAACTAAATAAACCCTTAGTTAATATAATTGCTTTTACGTATGAATGGAAATATTTATTTTTAAATGCGCTTTTAAACAGCAACACAACCATCAAATTAGAAACATGATAAAGGTTTTTAACTGTTAAATGTTAACACCCTAGGGTACTGACATCCGATACACACACTTGTCAGTTATTTGAACTGATAGATATAAATGATTCGTAGGCCGGGACTGGACAGTACCCGTAAGGGAGTGCCGTGGTTCCATGGCGCCAGACCCAGACGGGACCCAATTAGCCTCTCGCGCACCTACACCCTGATTTACGACACCCCCGCATTACCACTTCCTGTTACCGCCTTTCCCCCATTTCTTTTTAATTAATTTAAACGCTTTTGATTGATTTCAACAGGTAGCTGCAGCATCCTTTTCACGATGAATTAATTATTGTTTTTTTTTGTTGTTTCCTGGCATATCGTAAATTATCCGTGAAGCGTTTAACTGCGTTTTAAATTTGTGTCACTGGTAGCTTAATTTATTCATCATTTTTTCGGATTAGGGGTGGTGCGCCCTAGTTCTCCCATTCGGGCATTTGGCAAATACCAAATTCGTTCTGGGAATTAGTGTTGGGTCATCAATTATGTTCGTTTGGGCCATGGCGCCACTATGGACATATGTCACTGAGAAACTAACTAATTCAGGGAAGTAATCTCTAAACGCATACAGGGAACATGTGCTACGGGCTGGCGAAATGCGGTCCTAATGTGAGAGTGTAATTTTTGAGTAAACATATTTTTTCTGATGGGTGGGATGGCATCGTTAATTAAATTATGACGCTGAGAACAGCTCAGGTCTCAAGCTCCCAAATTTTTGTTGCAAAAAGCATTTGTGCCCCACATTATATTTGAATGTAATTTTGTACTATATGTTTAAACTTATAACATAATATTGAGAAAATTTATAAAATGGTACATATCTGTTCATTTTTGTTTGTCAGGATTATTTCCGCAAAATTTTAGCCTGTTCGCATAACTGAAATGTTCGCACTATAAAAAGTATGTACGCATGAAATGTTACTATTCATTTATTATAAATATAACACTATGTGTTTTTATTTTAATCAATTTGTTCAGATGTGCAGTGATGTGTGTACACAACTTCAATTGAACTGCAAACAAAAAGTGAAATAAATTGAATTTCCTCTATCAATTTATATTGCGCTTAAGAAGGCTCTTCTAAGCAAGTTTCACAAGTTAAATTACTACTGCCGTTCGTTCACACTACAAAATAGTAAATGCATACATTTTGATGTTAATATTATTGAATACATAGTTCATTTAGCAGTATTATCACTAACTTAAGTCTACTGTAGTAATTGAAACAATAAAATGCTTGTTTGCTTTACTATGGTTGTTACTAATGGATAGAAATTAAAGCATTGTTGTCTAACGCCCTTGTTGCACTCAGTGCTTCATTTTTAAAAGGTTAAATAATCGGAAATTAAATATCTACTTAAATTTTTGTTTATTGTTAAGAATTCATATGTAATTAAATGTGGTGGAAGCAGAACAATATTGTACGAGTATATTTTACTGATATTTTACACTCTCATTTCGGGCTAATAATGTTTCCAATAAATAAAACAAAAATTGCTGCCATATGCTGAAGTTTAAGTTAAACTGAGAGATTAAACAACGTTAAGAGGGCAGGCACATATAACCAAAAATTATCAAAATTACTGTTATTGTTGTTCCTATTTATTTTTTAAAATTAGGGGGAAATGTGTGAAATTGGTACTTCCATGTCCTTTCAACATTTTTTCTCACACCTGTTAAACTTCCACGAAATTTCCGTCGCTCTGATCTCATCAGTAGATATTTCAAAACAAAATAAAAGAAATTGACTTCAAAAAAGCAGCACAACTTTGTTGTACAAAACATCAAACTTGTAACACAATCAAAGTTGAAAAAAAAAATGGAAACACAAGTAAAACCTAATACAAAAACAGATTAAAACATGGCAATTTCTTGTAGACCGAAACCCCGTGCTTCTGTTTTACATATGTAAATTTGATGAGGTATGTAAGGCTACACACATCCGCATGTGAATTGTTTTCATATCGGGGTTGACACTCAACACGCGCGACCGCAGCTGCTCGGCTTTATTTCAGTTCGCCACTTTATCACACTGACAAGTAACGCAAGATAGCGCAGACTGTTTTTCGATACACGGATTTATATTCTCCTCATCTGAAAATAAGGTGTCGACTTTTAGTTTACACATGTTTGTTTACTTTGGTATTTAAGGTAGACTTTGATCGAGCGAACCTTTTTCTCTCTCACATCGTCTGCGGGAATATGGGCTTGATTGCCAATAATCGTTCGATTTGTGTTGATTACAAGGCACACCGGCGGAAGCCGCGGTTGAATAATGCCATAATCAATACGGATCAAACGGGTTTAAACCGCAGCTGGAAGCCGATGTGGGTGAAATCCGATTCGCAGCATCATCGCTGCCGTGTGAAGATGTTTACTTTTTTATATGCATGCGCATTGTAATTTTTATTTTTGTTCCAGGACCCATTTACGGTACGTGGGCAAAGGTGATACCATCATTCCACCATCAATCATTCGGGGTTTGACTCGGCTCAACTTTCCCTCTTGCCCCGCTTGATTTGCAGGCCTGTATTCTAAAAATCTCACATTTACAGACCAACACAATTTCTGCACATTTTAACCGAAATTTCCAGAAGCTACCCCTAATTAGGCTTATTCCGAGTTAAGAAACGGCCATTAACGACCTCCTTATCTCCCGTTTTCGTCCACATGACACAAAAATACCGAATACCGTTTCGGCTGTTTTAATTACATACACAACAGACCTAATTAAAAACTCATTTCGTTAATAAATTATAAATCGTTGTTGTTTTATATATACGCACACACGCGGTTGGACGCATTCGTTTTTTTTTTTTGTTAATTTTTTCCTATTTTGAAATACGAATCGTGTTTTCCGACACATTAATTATCTTAATTACAAGCACTCGATTTGCCAATTTTTTCGTGTTTTTTTATGCATTGATGCACCTCTCTCTTTATTGTCTTAAAACGGTGGTGCTCCACGGTTTGTTTCACTTTTTTTGAGTAATTTATGCCGGATTGAAATTCTGAAGATGTCATTAGGAAGGAATCGTTACGTTCACAGCTTGTTTCTAGTCACGCGATGTCTCCGGTCCTTCTAGAAACCGATATTTATAACAACAGTTTAAAAAAACGACATAATAAAGCTATCTCATCATCTATATGTTGGCAGTGGATTAGTAAATAAACCCATATAATTTAATATTACAGTTGTAAACTTCGGACATCTCGTTTTTGAAATAGGGTGACTTTTATAGTTGTAATTTAGTCAGGCAAAAAAATAGTAGATTTTTAACTGTTGTAATTAATATCTTTTTTTCATGTTGTTCCTCAAACATCGTCGGATGTCGCTTTGTATGCCTTTCGTTCTATCGTGTCAATCAAAAAGGCCGTAAGTATTTTTTATTGTTATTTTACGCCTTGAACATTGTTTTGTTGTGGATGTCTGTTGTATTATCAAAATTGAAAGATTAGTATGATATTGTTTTAATTGGTTTTCTTTGCGGCAAATTTGAACGAGGTGAAGATTTAAAAGTATTAAAACGGTATTAATTTTCTGCAACAGTTACAACAAAAATTATATACGATTATGAAACTAATTTTAATTAAAGAAATGTTTTTACTACAGTAATAGTTCTGCTCTATTGCTGTTTAACTCATTTATTTAATCAATTATTAAATGTTACTTTTAATGCCAATTAGATCCGGCATTTATTCGAATTAAAAAATATTTACCAAGGATATATTTCGAGGTGACTTTCAGTTCAGGACGATATTACGGTACAGCGTCAAGAAAGATATATCGCAAATTCACACATACACACAGGCGCGACACTTAGTATTCGATAAAATAAAGTGAATAAAGCGGGAAATCAAATATCTTTTGTCCATCACTACTATGAAGAACTTTGTTATTTAAATATGCATAAAGAACGACCGGTACTTCGAAATCATCTATATGATCTAACCAGGTAAGTTAGGTGAATAAGTGGATGGTTTACTGTAATCGTTTGTGATTTCAGCTGGTTAGACATGAAGTAATAATGATTATTGCAGGGTTGTAAAATCCGTTTAAAAGAATGACGACTATACTTACTTAATTCTGGGAACTCGTGTAGTACCTTGCAGTGTCGAGTTAATTATAATTTATACAAATCTTAATCTATTTTTGATAAAATATCCAGAAATGGATTAGATTTTTTTCCACTTAGGGGAAGCAATTTACAAATTTCACTGTAACAAATAATTTCAAGGAATTTAACATGTAATAGAGAAGTAGGCAAGCAGGTTGTAGATACTGTGGGTTTTTGCTCGAAATGATTCAAAATTGGATGTTTTTCAATAAAATGCGAACAAACTTTTTGGATATGTTTTATCCGAGATAATTGTGAATGTATCGTTATCGTCAGGTTTTAACTATCGCTGAAGTAGCAGCTCAATAATCTCTTGGACAAAAGCCCGGACATTAACTGCGGACAATTTCCACCGTGTAAGAAAAACCCTGGGACTTGTTTTCTCGGAAGGATTGGATTATTGACGGGGGCTTTTTGTCCTGGAACCGTCCTTGAGGGTAAAATTTAACTATATAATTATGTACATTGTTGCTATAGATGTAAGATTTTTTCGACTTCACTTCCAAATTGACGATTTCTTCAGACCTAAGAATTTGACAACCATTACAACGATAATAAACAGCGTCGACTTGAAAATTCCCTTTATACAAAGAATGAGTAATGTTTTGTAAAATATTTTATGACTTGGTGAGCTAACTACATAGAGTACTTTTGAATAGAACCATTTACATAGTAGTAAAATTTATGAATAGTTAAGTAAATTTCAAGTATTCATTTTTGAAAACCACCCGTGAAGAGAGGTACTTAACGTGCAGATAGATAGTTTTGTTAAATATTTGCTACATGCAAATTCAGTAATTGGAAATAGCACTTGAATTTGTTTTATTAATACAGTAGAATCCGGTTATAACGAACCTCAAGGAACCATCAAAATCGGTTCGTTATATCCGTAGTTCGTTATAAGCGTTATTTAAAGAATAAATGCAAGAATATTTTATGAGACCTTCATTGTCTAATATAAACATGCATATTTATAAAACCATTAAGAATATGACGACTAAACTTAAGTGAAACAAAGCAAAATGCAACAAGTAATTTTATTTGAAATTTTTTTTTATTTTCGACTGAAGTATAAATTGTCCACACACGTTTCAACGTCACTAAGATTTTCAATAATTGAGTTCGGCGCACTGTAAAACTGTAAAAATCACGAATGTTGTTAATACTTCTCACAGCTTCCTGTGTAGATAAAATCTGTAATGCTGGTGCTTCCGGCTCATCCTCATTCCTCATTGGCTTCTTTTTGGCCACTTTTGTCTACCACAAATACCTAAATATTCTGTTGTAACTAATAAATTGTCTACATTAATAGTCATTCATGTTTAAGTTTTCGAAAAAAATTGAATTTTCTAATTGAGGGGCTCTATGTAAGAAGTATCTAAGTCACTTTTCATATTCTGCGATATTTGAGATTTATATTTCTGTTTGATCTGGAAATCGCATTGTTTTGATTTTGACTAATCTTTTTTTCACTAAAGAAAACTTACTTTAGTAAAAAAAGATTATTCAAGGTCAAAACAATGTGATTTACAGGTCACATTGAAACATCAAATCTCAAATATCACAGAATATGAAAAGTGACTTGGGTACTTCTTGCATAGAGCCCTGCAATTGCTGAAATTCACGTTCCCTTTGTTTCCATTTTTGTAACCACTCATTTAATGACAAGTCATCATCAGATTCAAATGTTATTACGCGTCATATACAATGCAAAGTTCGTTATAGACGATTGAAAGTTTATTAATTTCATCTTTTTCAGTTTCGCTATATCCGATAGTTCGTTATAACCGATTAATTTTTACATTGTTGCATAGGGGAAAATGTCGGGACTCGGAATAAAGTTTGTTATAACCGGTGGTTCGCTATAACCGAAGCCGTTATAACCGGATTCTACTGTATTAGTGTTTTGATTTAAAAAAACATATTTTATTGTTACAAATTACTTAGTGAATTTGAGTTTGTCAAGCTTTACCATTTTAATTAACGGTATTCCCAATATTTTTATCTCTACATATTTATATTTTTTAAATAGTTCCTTGCTAAATCGTACCTATTCAAATTAAAATACCTTATCTGCACCTTTCGGATCTTTAAGAGATAGGTTGATTTATAACATAATACCAACTAAGAAAACAAACCATACATCACTCTAAAGTTCACATTTATTGGTCACCGGTTTTGCTAACTAATGAACAGATCCGTTTCGTTCCAGTAATCAACAAAATTACTAACAATAAGTCACAAGTAAAATGGATCAATTCTAAAATTCAACTAACAATACAGCAACGTGACAGGTTTAAATTGGTTAAACTTCGATCCTAATTTTTCACATTTTGGTATAGTAACAATTTATGATATAATACTAATAAAAGTACATTTCTTGATTACAGGAACACTAGCAGTAGTAGTTGTATTCGGTCTTAATTTACACGCTTTTTTATAATGCAATTTATATAAATATTAAGAATTTTTAAGAATGAGGATGAATGCACACTCCACACTGATCATTTCTTTTCTACTGTAGATCATTATCAGAAGTTTAGTTTTCTATTATCTCTTAGTAATCTCGTTACAATAAATAATATCCTTTTCGGAACCAGATAAATAGAAGTTTTGTACAATAAATAATATTACAATAAAAAATTTGTATCAACTTTCTACGAAAATTTGATCTTACTGTCGATATTAATTTTGTGCAGCATGTAATTGGTCAAATGCAAAAGTCTCTAGTTCTTACAAAAAAAACGTAACACCAAAATTATTGCTAAATTTCAGATCTAACACGGTAGGTGGTTAGTTCTACCGTCACTTAGGCGTTGATACGTAAATACTTAACATAACACCCTGTATAATTGTTAAAATTCTGTTTTGACAAAAACTGTCACCTCCAGGATCTTTATAATATATGATTAATTTATTGTTTTAGGTAGTGTCAAATTTTTAAGTTTCAAAATTAATTTTGTCCAAATTTATTGTCGGAGAAGTGTTAAAATTGAATAAAAACTAAATTAAGTATATAATGCCAAGTAAGTTTGCATAAACAGGTGAGGTGCGAATCCCACATGTTTGTGTTACATCTAAATTAACACGATTCCGCCAGAAAAAGGTTGCACATTGAAGCGTGTTTAGATAGTGAAGTTAATAAAAAAATTGTATGTTCATATTCTGATCTGATACATTATTCATGCTGCATCTATTGAAATTAATTTAAAATTTTTATTAGCGCGCTTGACCACTTGGAAAGATACATTTTGCCGTCACTCACTTCGAGTTACGTGAATATTAACGCTATCATCCCGTGTCGGCTTTTTTTTTCACTTTTTTTGAAATTATGCAACGACTCTGATTTAATTGTGTTTCACATTATGCAGAACTTGTTGACATTGTCACATAAAATTGTCACTTTTTCAATGCATTTTGATGAACCGTGCTCGATCGACTTGCAATTCCCAGCGCCATGAATAACACAAATTGAAAGCTACTTTATAAACTAGTCGTCAAGTAACAACGAAACGAAATCACTTAATAGAAACATCAATTAATTAAAAGAAAAATGAAATCCATGACGCAATAAATAATTCAAATTGCACTTTTGAAATTACAATAATTCCTTTTCCCTGAGTGGGAAAATTTAGTGAACCACAACATACAACATTATTAATGTTGTAGACAGTATAAAAAAACACCGACCAGCATAAAGCAAAATGTTTAAAAAAATATATCATTTTTATATTTTATCGCGCATACTTATGTAAGGGACGTTGTCACGACAAGAAAGATATGACAAAACATATTATGACTTGTAGTAAAATTATTACAAAGGCGCCAAACATTAGCCGAACCAAAAAATTTAATTTTCCTATTAGTGTTGTCCCCTTCTCGCTTCCGCACGCTTGGTAGAATTGATCGAACGAGGAGACTAGAGGCACAGTAATATTAAATTTTGAAGTTATTTTGTTCCGCGACTGCATTGAAATTGTCATCATGCAGAGATCTGATAAGAAGTAGCTTTTAGGGGGGGCCCGGGCCCAACGGGAGGGCCGCAGCCTCCACGGGGAGCCCTAAAACAAACAGCGTGCCCCTGCATTATGACTCTTAGTAACGGATTTCCTACTGAGCACTTACTTGGTTATTTATATTCTTTGTGGGTTACGAAATTTCGGACGAAACCGCTACCGGGGTGCACTTATGCGGACGGGTGTACGTATACATTTGCATAATGATTATGATAACATATTAACGGGTTCAGCTGCGCGGCCGGCGGCAATTAGTATCGCGCGTCCGCCAGATCTGAAGATAGGCCGCGACTCGGCCGTTTTGTTCAATTAGCGGGGTATGAATCGCGGTCCGGCCTGTCACCTCACCTGGATGTGCACCTGCTTTTTTTAAGTCGATTTGGGTGTTGTAACGTTATACAGGCGACCATTGCACTTGGTGCGATGCTGACGTGATGCGATAGCGAAGACACGCAATTCCATTATGCCGCACGCACGGCACGAATGCGTGAATGACAATACTCGTTCGGGAAAAATTTATATTTCAAACTAAATGCACTTTCAGATTATTTGAAATTAATACCTGGTCTTAAAAACTGTCATTAGGGGGTCCGTTATTAAAAAGCTATTAGCGACAAATCGATGTTGACATTTCCTTCCTTGACAAATGTTATTTCCACACTACAAAACTTGGATTGCTAATGTTGGTAATGTTAATATGAAAAGTAAGAAAATTACACTTATTGGTTTTTCATCACTTGTAAGATTTGCAAGTACAGTAGAATCCGCTTATAACGAGGACGCACGGAAGTTTGAAATTAGCTCGTTATAAGGGGATTTCGTTAAAAGCGGATTATCATGTAAAGACATTTTTTATTGAAAATATTATTTGTTGACATAAATTAGTAAAATGCGTGTACGTTACAGTTACTTATTAACCGAAATAGTCTGTAATAGTCTGTTTCGTCAATTAAATTTTCCAAATTTGCCAAAAAATGAAACAAATGTTCCGCACCATTTAGAGTAGTTTCGGCTTCAACAAAACTCTTCAATTTTGCCAGGCACTTTCTAGCTTCCGTAGGCGAAATCTTTTCTAGTAAAAGGGCCGGTTCATCATCATCCGATTTAGCAATTTCAGTTTGAGTTTGATTGTATTTTTGGTACGCATTCTCAACGATGTCATCCTCGGTTGGGATTTCACTAGTACATACAAAATTGTCAACCGTCACATACTCCTGAAAGTTGACTTTTTCAGCCTTTAATGAGATACAAAGTTCACTTTGCCAATTTTCAGCTGGGCCAACTTCTCCTATAAATCTATCATGTTTGAAACAATTTTTTATTGTGGTTTGCGTAATACTTTTCCAAGCTCGGTCTACAAATCGAATGGCGTCTAGAAGTGTTACCCGATCCTCTTTTTTCATTTCAATGACATCTATCAAATGCAACACAAGCACTTTTCGAAAATGAAACTTAAGGAAGTTTATAATCCTTTGGTCCATGGGCTGCAGTATTGAAGTCGTGTTGGGAGGTAGAAATGTCAATTTGATATTTTTTACGTTTAATTTACCGGAAGTTGACATGATAATTCTTCGGTAACCTAAGTGAAACTGATTCTTTACCGCCTGAAGCCTGATTAGTTGGAATCAGCACATTTCTAAGTAAACCATTATCAATATTAGTCAAAGGTATATATTTAGATCTCGCTATATCATGATTTTTTATATAAAATTTCAATACAACCGACGTTATAACCGGAGTCTCGTTATAACCGATCTCGTAATAAGCGTTTGCATAGTAAATCAAATTTCTCTATGTGTATTGCTTGTTATAAGCGATGTCTCGTTATATACTGTACTATTATTTATTATAATATGTAGTAAATTAAATGAGTTTCATAAAGAAGTTTTTATAGCACAACTTGACATACGGTTAACAATTTATTTCCAAACAAACATTTGACGACTGAGATTTCAAATTCGGTACTAACCATGGATCTAGTAATGTAGGTATTGGGTGGACAGCAAGGTGCTAGTTAAGATGAACGGGGTTTCGGAAAAGGTGTAAAGAGAAAAGTAAGTTTCTCTGACCCATTAACTGATTGTGAGTCAAATCTAGATCCGAACACCGTCAAACGTAGTTAAATGCGGACATGGCCCATAGTCTCTCCTTCCGTCTGCAATATCACCATTATAGGGGCTGCTATTCATCCAGTTTCTGTATTACTAGATCCATGGCACCAACCTTAAAAAAGTCAAGCATTCAAATCAGCCGTTAAAGCGCTGTTTTCGGTGATGTAACAGCTGTGATATCACACCCTTATAAGAAAAAATGTGTGAATACAATTAATTAGTACTCTCTTAGAATCTAGATGTGAACTTGTGGCTCAAACTCCGTGTGAGCTTTCTTCTTTTTGTTCGGCGAGCTTCAAGTCGGTGTATTATGAATTCTTGAGACACAGTTGATTCGTTGTTGTCGTCTACTGTTGATCGTGAAGTTGTTGGGGTGTTGTCTCTGGGTACTAGCAGTGCATAAGGGGCATTTGTTAATGTTGATGAATCAGAAAAAACAATATCGTTTGTAAGTAACTCAGTTATGGGCAAATTTCACTTGTTGACAATCGTGACGTCGTCAGACTGTATTCGACGGATATTGTCAATGCAGCAGATGTGGATGATAAATTATTTAATTATGGCATTTATTTCTAATAAATCAAAACAACAGTAAGATGTAAATAATAAATTGGTACCTTATCTCTTATGAAACAAATCTTAAAATTAGTTTAAGAAACAACAGTTTTACATTGTCCCGTTCCTTTATTACCAGATTTTGGAGCTTTCGGAGGCATGCACGCACATATTGGTTGGAATCAGTTTCCAAAAAATGTAGGTTTACATTAGTATTTTTTCAAAATGTATGAAATCGTTTTTGTTTATTTAAAGAAGGCGCTATCAACTCAAAATTTTTAAACTGCAAGGGCATTTAATTTTTTTATTTTAATTAAAATTTAATAGGTATCTTTTTTCAAGTTACTAATTTTTAACATCATCAACTAGTTTGGGCAACATGATTCAACCTCAATTTTGTTCAGACGCTTTATTTATAGATAATTTATAAGCGACGCTTTTGCCCGTAGAACACGTAACCGACCTTATCCGTTCTGTGAATACGACTTCGTATTAATGTAAATATAAAGTCGGCGCCATACATAGAATGTTTGCTAATTACCGAATATTTGCCACTCACCTAGGTGTTTGGTTTGGTGTTCACCGAATGCCAAGCACTGTGAAACAGACATGCGCACTTTGTCGAATATTCGCCAAATACGAAACATTTCACAATGACCTGCTGTATACAATATAACTACCACAGCTGTGATGGATGCTGCAGTACAGAGAAAATTGATTGGTGAATGGTGGATGTTATCTGTTAACGAAAGCAGAAAATTTGTTTTGCCGTTTCAATATTTACCTACGTCAGTTTGAATGTGATTTTGCCAAAAATCAAATGATTAATAAATTATTTATTTATTTACTTACTATCACTCATTGGTTAACTTGTGGCTGACATTACTATTTGGTAAACCGAATGTGTGGAGCAAGAACGAATCATGCGCGTTGTCAGTGCGCTCGTCTATTTTGATGTGGCATAAAAAACCGGCACGCGTATGTTTGTGCTCGGCCTTGGGCGAACAAATCACGAGCAACCCATTCACACTACTAGGAGTTCGCGAAGTAGTCGCTCGGTAGTTGGCAAATACCGCATGTCTGGCATCGACTTAACAAAAGTCGCTTTTATCTGCTGTACAAGCAAACGCTTCGCTCAAAAATTGTCTATGAATATGGCTCTTTGATTCAATTAATGCAAATGTTTGATGTGGAGAGGCACGTTTTAGACCGGGAGGGTGTTGCACGGTTGTAAAATATTGCCGTTATCATATTTTAGTTTATAAGTAGTGAAGTAAATTTTTTGGCACCTCATTTGCCTACTAATCAATTTTTTTATTACTAAATTTGCATCATGTAAAATCTCTGTGCGAAGGAGAAATATTTTGAAATTATGCAGCAAGTAAATAATACTTAGATAACGTAGGAATTATTACAAGCGAATTAAAAAAATAATTGAAAACGTATAACTTCTTCTTGGGGAGTAATTATGTAAAACCACTAAATTGTAGTTTCAACAAACACGCTTTAATCCAATTAATTGCATGTTATACCAGCATTTCCATTTCTTTTTAAAATTTATTTCGTTCTCTTTTTGTTTCATGTTTCTTCGGGTGTCCGTTTTTTTCCAGTACGTAAGTATTCAAATTTATTATTGATTTTAATCCGGATCACTCTATAAGACCGCAATTTCACAAGGTGTACAATTTGCAATTTAAATAGTTGATTTATAATGAAAACATCCGCAATTACTGACATATTGAGGTGTAAATTGTAATATTGATACTGTTCATTTGCAATCATGAACAAGAGCGGAAGTCGTTTTTTTTACCTACCCATAAATTATATAGATATACGACCCCTTTTTGCTTTGGATTATCTGATACAAGATGTACATGAGATTCGTGTAACCGCATATTTCAAATTCCTGTTTATATTTAGTTAACTCCTCTGGGAACATTTTACAGACCGTTCTTCACTGGGGCGCAAAACATGGAAATGAAGATATTATTAAACTTTTCGCTGGTAAATACAAAGCCGACGTGAACGCAAAAACGGTACGTTTACACTTTTAATTCTAATTCTAATCTGATAATGATATTCCTCTTTTTTCCGGTTCACCGCAGAATGGGGTGAGTTTTTTTCTCTAATTTTTATAATTCAAGTCATATGGCTGTAAGTCCGGTAGCCATTGGTGCCATCATAAGGAACTAAGTCTGGGTATTGTGGCGGCACATGCCAAGCATTCCTTATACGGTCCGATATGACATCTCAGATTAACTTTAATACAACAGATAACGGCTTGTTTATGACATTTACAGTTGTAGACTAGTATAAAACAGACATATTAATGTCCTTTCTGAATATCCACTCGACTCGCCTTTTTTCGCCACAGCTTTTTTTTTCTTTCAGGGATACACTCCTCTACATCTGGCAGCTCAACTCGGTCACGACAAAGTTTATGATTTACTAGTTCAAGTCTACAGTAAGTCTCCTCTTGAATGAACCATTGAGATTGCAAATTTTTATTTCGCAGAAGCCGATCCTCGCTTAACGGATTTTAGCGGGCGCACGCCTTCAAGGTACAAGACGTCACAAGTACAAACTGGTAATAAGGACACCTATCGCAGTGAGTATTCTCCTCCTGAAATTGTCAGGCAGAAAAGGACTGAAATTCGCAAGCATCACAGTTTTTTGCGTAATTTTGCACATAATCCGCCAAATCGCACTAAATCTGATAGCAGTCGGCCCCTCACACTTCCAGCTTAAACTAATGCAGCTTTAATTGCATGATTTTAATTGCACAGTATTTCTTTGTAGTTCTTAAGGTATATTCATTGCATGTATTATGAAAAGTGCGAATCTAATAGCATCGTAACTCAATTTTTGAGCAAATTTACTTTTTAGCATTCTATGTAAAAAAAAATCTCTTTTTGACAGTGAAAACGCACGGTTTTTTGTTTAAATAGAAACTTTGTATATTATAGAGAAAAACTATAACATGTTAAAAAGTTATACAGAATTACAAAAGTGAACAACTTATTTTGTCTCTCCTCTAAAGTAGTGAATTTTAAGATACGATTTTATTAAATTCGCACGTCGATATGGTCGGCACACTATCAATACTGTGTCCTACTGATGTAGACGATAAAAAAATATACTAAAAAATGTAAAACTTTTGAAGGAATAATGCAGGGCATTATTTTTGAAGTCTATGGATACAATATGTATCATTACAGTTGTATATTCATTTTCGTTGTATCATTTTTTTGCTTATCATTTGTATGATGTATTTATTTTCCATCTTTGTAAGTCTGTAGAGGTTCTATTCCCAAAATTGGTAGACACATAATTAATTAATTAATTAATTTGTTGCATCAAATTTTGTTAATCCAAAAAATAATGTATAGAACAGCTATAATTTTTATGTTTACCATTTTTGAGAAGTACATAGGATTAAAACTATTATCTTGGTGTGTTTCAAAAGCTATTTTGTGGATGGATAAATACACACACAAACAAACAGGTAAAACTTAATAATGGCATGTGCATGCACTTATTTTAATTTAGTCCGTGATGGTAAATTTAAGTAAAAATTGTTATTTTGCATGTAGCTTACACAGTAATTAATAAAATAATATTCAACTTACATTTTTTGTTATTTTAATTTTTGCAGAAATAAAAGCCAGGAAAAAAGCTTCAGGTTTGTTTCGATTCAATTTTTGTTTTTTAATTCCACAACTAATTTTTCCAGACAAAGATTTAGGATTTTTACGTATTGGTTCGTTGAATGTTCGTGTCAAGAAAACAACAGAGGCCTTCAGTAATTTTCTGGGGGTTGGTGGAAGTTCGATAATACCGTCCGATCCCCTGCCAGAAAAAGTCCACAAAAGTTGGGGTTCAGCCGACAACATCCCACATGTAATTAATTGATTTAAAAGTAATCAAAATGTTGTAAATTTGTTGCTTGCAGGATAATATGCCGGCTCCAAAAGCATATCTAATCAAAAGGAAGTCGAAAAAATCCTTGGAAGGTGCAAACAGCATTCCAGGGACACCGAATCAAATTCCGCGTTCAAGGAGTCAACGGAATTCAATGCAAGATTCTGATTCGGATACAGCTGCTGGTTTCGATTCTAATTGGCGTTATACTTAATTTGAAGTGAAGAATCACTAGATGTTTGTGGTATTATTAATTTTAATGTGAAAAATAAAATTTTGATTAATTTGTTTCTAATATAGTCTCATTTCCAATTAAAGTTATTCAACTTGTTATTATTTCAGACAACATGCATCCAATACAAAGATATAAAGCAACATATTTTTCAAGCACAGAAAAATTTAACTTCAAAATTTCAGTTCAATTATTGTAAGTAATTTTGATTACAGCGATAAATGTGGATAATTTTCCAGATTCATGTGCCTTTTAATTAAATTCTGACCAATTCATTTTAATATTACATTTTATTTATGTAAAACCTGATGATATCCAAAAAAATTGGCAATGAGTAAAGTAACGTTGTTTTTCAATTCACTAAAACTTCTTGTTCTTATTATTTTGAAATGCTTTCAATCAATTTAAATTTTTGGGGATCGTATTTATTAAGTAACTAACACTTGGTTGAAGTGTCAGGTTCCGTTTAAATTTTACAGCACCATCTAGAAATGAAAAGAGCCACTAAGGGCTTCATAATTAGTTTACTACTACACTTTAAACTTCCTTATTTCTATATACCGATAGATGACGCCCTTGTCAAATCTTCTATACAATTTTGAAAAAAAAAATTGAAATTATTTATTTTGACTTTTCCTTTAATGCAACGATTTTTTATTTTGGTTCAGTTATCCGTTTGATTCATTTTTATAAAAAGTTATTATTTCAACCGTAAAGTTTTCAATTTTTTTTTCTCGCATTGGGGTCGTAAAATATTTACAATTTTTATGTGTTCTTAGACATGAACGTGTAACAACTGCCTTTCCTCAGTACATAATTTCTTCAGTGTAAAAATTCGTTCTAATATAATGCAACACACATGCAGCTGGCCCGGTTTCTGGTTTCTATCAGCGTCGTAAAAAGGCCGCTAGTGAAACACACCTATACATAATCGGTGATTTTTAAAACAGGTAAACCACAAATTAAGTATTAAATTCAACGGGGGACACCAATTAACGCACCGGTCGTCAATTCAGAAATAGAATTCAATTTATGTGGTGCCAATTGGTTGGGTGCTACATTTAAGATTTATCGTCGGCTGGGTTTAAAAAGAGGAACGGAAATTGGTTGAAGTACGTTTTATACAGCGGCATTTCCGTTTTGTTGTGATTCAAACACCTTAATGCTGTTGCTGTCCTATCTCATATTGTATCATCATGTGGATAACATATGTTTTTAAGACCACTTGCCGTTATGGTTCAAAATTATCAAACCAACGCAGCTGTTTTATATAAGAAAAAAAATCGAACCCCCAGATGAATTCTCTTAGACTTCGCGTTGTTATCGCAAAAAAATTACGGTGTGCTCCGAAAAATTGCAAATTTCAACTTCACATGTGAAATAAATAAAGTCAAAATTTAACAAAGGTTTTTTTCTTAAAAACAATTTAGTTCAAATGTGTACCTATACTTTTTGTTTATGTATTATTCCTATAATTTTTATTATCAATTAAAGTTTTTTCGTTATGTAGAATTTTTTATTTTTCTATAAAAATTCACATTCTTACAATTTTTTTGGAAATATACATACAGGGTGTTAAAATACAAATGTAATAGAGACCAAAATAGTTGAAAACTCTTAATAAATATTAGTGCCAAAATGAATAAGGAATTTTCATTTTCAATGGGTTAGAAAAACACTTTTATCAATATATGATAAAAGTACTATTACGGCCACCGATTAAAGCTGGCTTTATCCAGTGACTTTCGTGAAATAATATTTGTCATAAACAAAATAATATTGACATTTGGCTGATTTTTTTAGGACGCCTATGATATGAAGCAAAAATCAAGTTGCTAAAAAAAATCTTTCACATTTCGGTGGTTGTAATAGTACTTCAATGTTAACAAATCTACAAATATTGGGTGTTTTGTAACAGTCAGTGGTTCATCTTTTGTTAGCCGACTCAAAAGCAACGCCTTTATTTAGGAGTCTGATTGTCAAAATATATATAAAATAAAAACCAACCGTAGTAACTCCTTCGATTTATTTTACTCTTTACTACACCAAATATCATACACTTGTTTTTCACACGCTGTATAATTATATCACAGGCGGATTGTAAAATCCGCCCCAAAAACAAAACGGTTAGCCGCTTAACAAAGTAGATCTGTTTTGTAAAACGGATGGTTAACGTTTAGACAGATTGTAATACGGCTAAACGTTGGTCCGTCATATTGTAATGAACGTTTCGTGTTCTGTAATGCGGCTAAATGACGGGTCGCCGTTTTGTAAAACTTTGAACCGTCTTTTTGTATAATTAGTTTCTAATTTTAACACTCGCAGCTCTGCCCTGCCATAACAACAACAATAGCGTCGAAAGCCAAAACTGTGTCAGTACAAAGTGAAAATAATAAGTCTGTTTCGAGTGTAAATGGCCAAAACATGAGTGAGAACAGTATCAATATCAAAGGCAAATTGAACAGCAATTAAAAAATTTCGATGATTCTCAACGTGGAAAGTTAAAAAAACCGTGGACAAATAAACGTGTTTTAGAATTGCTAAGACATCCATTCCATTGTCGATTACTTGATTGCGAAGAAAAAATCTCCTGACGATCCAGCTAAAAATCAGTGCAACACCAATAGATGTGCCTGCTTCAAGAAAAAAGTTCTTTCCGAATCTAAATGCCATTCTAGTTTGACGTGTGTCAACAAATAATTTCATAAGTGCCTTATCTTAATCTTTTTATTGATTTTTAATAAAATAATTTAAAAAAATTTAATAGTAATTACCTACTATTCCCACTTACAAAGTGACATGCCATGTTACATTATGTTTAAGGAGTTCATATCTATGTCGGCGGCGAATTGTAAATTCAGTTGCTTTCTAAATAATTGGACAGATTGTAAAATACAGAATGAACGGAGAATTTTTACAATTTGACTGAAAATTTTAGGTTTGATGAATCGCTGAATAACTCTCAGTCTTATTGTAAAATGGGACTGAAGAATTGTTAGATATTTTATAAAACTAAAACCTTTTCCTTATAGTTATGACAAATATAAAAGTCATAACTATAAGAAAAAGGTTTAACTCACAATATAAAAGGTATTTTTTTATAAAATGTCTAACAATTCTTCACTCCTTTATAAAACGAACTAAAACTTATTTAGCGATTCATAAAGCACCTAAAGACTCATATTGTCGCCCTACATAACATATAGTCAATTTTCCGGCTAAACGTGGTTCGCCGTATTATTGAATGTGTTGCTACAACAATCTGCCTAAACGTTAATTAGCCGCTTTGTATTGCGGCGGATTCTGTAATATGGCTGCGATATATACACTGCTGGTTTATGAATCATGCCCCGGCACTTCGAAACTGTCACAAAATAGGGATGAACACGAGATAGTAATATTCGACTTAAGTAAAAATATTCAGCCCTTAAAATTGTAGTTTTAAACTATTTTGAAGTATGTTCAGAAGTTATAATTAAGCATTATCTACTTATAAAGTATCAAATTAATGTATTTATAATATACAATTGTACAAGCGACACACGCGCGATAAGTACATATAAGGAGGATATCTCATCCCTATCAGCTTACGGAATGCCGGTGCAGGACACCTAAATTTTTCGATTTTAAGGTCCTTAATTTTTTTTTTAAATCTATTTATGTAATTAATTAAGTAGTACTGAAATAGTGCTTCAGTGATGTATTCTACTTTCTGGGACAAATCTAGCTGTGCAGTCATTTTTCGTTTCTGTTCCTTTTATTGAAACATCAAAAATATTATCTTACCAGATTGTTTTGCAATTTATATATCTACAGTCGAACTCCTCTATAGTGACCTCCTCTATAATGATTTTTTCTTTATAGTGATGATTTTGTCAGGAACGTGAATTTTTGAAAGGGTTTTGCATATAAAAATAATAATAAAATATTATGATGTGAAGCCTCTATACATATAGTGATTATTCTTTAAGAAAGGTTTACCAAAATTCTCGAGGGACGAAATTTTCGGTAATAGAAAATACAATGGATGTATTGAATAACTGTTTCATTTCCCAAATTTTGACTACCTGAAAAATCCTTGGAAGAAGTTCTTACTAATCAACTTTGGACAGATCTTTTCATCAGTAAGTACATGTTATGTACGTATTCAATTACAAATGATGAAAATCTGTATTGTTTATTAATAACTCCCCCCCCTCTCTCTCTCTCTCTCTCTCTCTCTCTCTCTCTGTGTAGCTCTTACAACCCAGGATGGACTCTGTCCATCATTAGCTCCTCTGCTTCCGTGATATTCAGAGCTCAAAGATCTGCTGCTATGTTGTCTCTCCACCGTAGTCGTGGTCTTCCTAATGGTCTTCTACCGGACGGGGCCTGTTCCCATACTAACTTGACAACTCTTCCGTCCTCCTGCCTTTTGACATGGCCAGCCCATCTCAGTCTTTCGGCTTTAACTATTTTTATGATATCCAGTTGGTTATATAGTTCTTCTATTTCCTTATTTTTCCTACTACGGTACTGTTGTGTAGTTTTATCCTTTGTAGGTCCGTATATACTCCTTAGGATTTTTCTCACTGCAACTCTCAGTCTGTTCTCGTTCTGCTTCGTCATAGTCCAGGTCTCACAAGCGTAACTCATAATTGATCTTACAATTAAGTGGTATATTCTTATTTTCGTCGTCCGAGACACGTTTTTGGATCTTATTATCTTGTGTAATGCAAAACAGCAGCGATTGGCACTTTGTATCCTGATGTTAATTTCCTTGGTCATATTATTGTCTGATGTGATAGTGGCACCCAGATATTTAAATTCATGGACTCTTTCGAAGTTGTATTGGTCTATCGTCACATTTTGTCCTATTCGATCCCTACGCTCAGTTCTTGATGTGGTCATGTACTTGGTTTTAAATTAAATTAATAACTGTGTGCATTTCTAAATAAACAAAAAAAATTCAAACATAATAAATCTTAATTTCTTATTTCGTCGGGTGGTTTTAAAAGTGACTGTTAAAATGGTAAAATTATACGTGAATTCTATATAGTGAAGTTTCTCTATAGTGATCTTTTTTCGTGGCTTTTCGAACATCACTATAGAGGAGTTCGACTGTATTAACATTTTGATTTGTAACTGCCAAGTTCTAACAATTTATGTACCGCTCTTTCAAAAATTGCTGCTCGAGTTGCAAAGCAATGATGGACGAAGTATGTGAAACATGTACAAACCCCAATGATTTACCAGGAGAGCCGGATCTACTTGTAAACATTTAATAAACACCCAGGATGACTGTTTTTTGCCTTTTTTATGCTGCGAGATCGCGTATTGCCATCAAATATTTTTGCCTAGCGATTATCTAATGTTCGTGAAATATTGGTTTCAGCCATTTGGGAGAAGACTCAATCAACACAATTTAGTCTTGAGAACACCAGCTATTAGTCCTCCATTAAACACAGGGCGTTGAAGAGGACAACTTGCGTTTTTTTTTTTGGGCAACAATGAATTCAGAAAGAGAAATACAGTTAATGCTGCATAGTTCGCGGGACAGTATTTTTTGGAAGAAGTATTATGGTGTGGGCTGTATCTTTTTACAGGCCCAATAACAGCACCCTGAAATGTTGTTAGCTACGTGCAATTTATGAGCTAAAGTTGTCATTCGGTATTAAGAACCGGTTGGTATATAACGCTTTTCTCGACATCCATTAGGTAAAAGGGAATATGATTATACATGGCATACAGTATTTTCCATGGTAAGCTAATAGTGCGGGACTTTCTGGATCAAAGGGTGAGACGTTGCCAACCTAAAAGTGGTACTTCAGGAAAAACGGGGTCAAATAAGAGGGGGTATTATTAATTTTTTTTGCCACGTTATTTTGTATTTTTTAGAATAGTAATTTTTTATATTAAATATATCACCGATTAAGCCGGAAACCTGGCCAAGAGGGATTCTTTAGACCCAAGCAGCTGCGTCTTATACAGATTTCACTGTATTAGATTAAATAATTTGTTCCCACTCTTTTTAAAATCTCCGTCAATGCATACAAAAATACATCAAAAATAAACTATTATGTGATATTTATTGGTCTTTATTAACATTTCTTATCTTTTAGTAACTGGAAATCGACATCAATTATTTTTGCGTCCCATAAAATAAACATAAAATGATATCTAAGAAGAGTTCCTCAACCTCTCTTGAAGTTAATATTGGATATACAGAATGATCCAAAATGTTTATCTTTTACGAACGTAACAAAAAGTATTTTTATTCACTAGCGTTCGTTTTTGTTGTTTGACTGTTGCACATATTTTAAAATAAATCCTTTCCAGTAAAAAAGTTTTGTAATATGTTAAACACTAATTAGCAGTTTGCAACAACCATTCAGTAAATGCAATGATATCATTAACTTGAATAAATATTACATTTCAATCGATTACAGCTATTTTACATATTCTACAATGAGAACGTTGTGCAAACCGTTAATGTAATAAAATTGAAATATGAAATAAAGTCATTACAAGCGATGGTTTCATGAACACCTGCTGTGCATAAAAAAATTGTCAGAGACCGCACATAAAAAATGTTTAACATATGGGCAAAACTCATTAGTTTATCTTTTTTTGGGTTCACTACATGCGCCTGCCTGTTTTAGCAAAATATGGAATTTCATAAAAAATGCGTGTCAAAAGCGCAGGTGGCGACGAAGTGGCCCACAAAAAAGCTTTTCAGATAATAGATAATCTCATTAGGACTTAAGGCATCATTAATTTTATAAATCTATTTTGATAAGACCATTTAAAAATTTCATGAATGAAGAAGTCAAAATAGAATATAGGTATGGAATGAGTATCAGATTTCTGAAAAAATGGAATTGGACAGTCAATTAATAGATATAGATGTTTTTTTGGAAAATTAAAAAATTACGAAATTTTCAAATTGAAGGCAATAAAGATTAAGAGATTTTTAAGTTTGTACTTCTCCGCAATTGTACGACTTCTAATTTTAATCTGATCTAATTCTTCTGTACGTCAAAAGTATTTTAAGCTGCCACTTTTTGCTTCACCAAAAATAGCGCAATAAATTAGAATCCCCTTAAGAGTTGTATTGCCCAAGAATTAGATTTCCTGCAACCAAATCTTCCAATTTTTTTCAATGTTCATTTTTTATTGCCCGAGCAAGTGTCGCAAAAACAAATAAAAACCCATCCGGCAATAGAACCATCAAAAAAACCTCAAGTGGGTTCTTTGCCCTTAGCGAGAGTTAATAAAAGCAGACCCCGTTTCCGGATTTATGAAAACTTTATTTAAAACTCCGAATTGCGAAATATGTTTGAAAAGGTTGAAAAAATCGTGTAAACACAATTTTTCAGGTGTTACAGAAATCCACGTACATGTGCCAGAGATCTGTTTTCAGACAGGCCGCGGACACGTGTCGGAAAACAGGAAGGGGTCTAAGTTCCCCCTTCATGAAACATCCTTTTTCTCCTCCCACACGCATACTCGAGGAAGTGCTGCAACTTTGTATATCATCACGTTTTTTTTCATAATTAAAGCGAGCGCTGCGTCACCTGCTTTCGGATCGAAGATTTTCTATTATTTATTCTTACGCATATTGCCATTAATTTCATTTGTGGTTTTACGCCACGCGCCAATCCGATAACTTCTTGCACGTGCTCCGCAGACATAACACAGGCTGCAAATAGTTCCAGAACCAAATTGCATCCCTCTACTCTCCCCTTTTTGCAGCACGGGTGATTTTTTTCGATGTTTACTGAATTTGAATGGAAATAGACACTTGCGAGTTCATTGTCATGTAGGAGGCCATGGCCGCGCCGCGGTGGTGAGCGTCTATTTCCAGCGCGCACACCACTGCATCTTGCTGCATGTGTTTATATAAGTTTCCGTAAACTGAGGATATTCTACCAACAGCTGCATTTTAGATAAATAAATTCACCGTGTTTTTCTTTCGTTTACGTATTGGAGCATTCTTTGAACGGATTTCGAAAGGGTGATCACCTTTTGGGATGAGTAACGTCGGAATTATTTTGGATCGATGAGCAGCTGTTTGATTTTCGCGACAAAGAGAACCGGTGAAATACTGTAACCCTGAAAGCGTCTGAAAAATGAAAGTTAATTGCATCCTGTATGTACAATCGGTTATTTTTAGGCGACTGTGGTTGCTCTAACCCACTGTATGCATGGCTAAAATTGTTTTGAAACTGAATTATTCACCGTCGGTTTCTTGAACGAATGACATTTAAGTGGAATCTTTTAGCTAAATCCATTTTCATCCCATTTTAGACCAGGGCAAATTTTGAAATGTTACTTTTAATGCTTCTAGTCAGTAGATAATTTTTTTCAGTAGTTTTTAAAGTTTGGAGAAAAAGTAGAAAAGGGTAGGCATCAATAACCAGCAATTATTCACCAGAGGTTTAAATTATATGAGAGGAAATAAGCTAAAGATAATTAAGTAACAGTTAAGAAAGAGCAAATATGGTAAACTCTTAATAGAAACACCAGAGGTAATTAAAAGATGAAGTGAAAATTTAAGAAAATGCTTAAACAAAATAAAACTAATAAAAATAAACTAAACTAACATGATACAAATATAAGAACTGATGCAATAAAAGCACTAAAAATGGGAAATCCCCAGGGGTAGACAAAATTAAAGTTAAAATACTGAAGGAATTGATTTGAGAAACACATCAAGTAGGTTGATGAAGATTATAAAGTGGCAGTAATAATACCAATATGTAAGAAAAGAGATAGAAAGGAGTGTGGCAACTATACAGGTTGCATTACAATAAATGTCTACCATTGGTAACTTTGTTATTATTGGGGCTGCAAAATCGGTTAAATTGGCAATGAATTGATATTTTTCCCGCTGATAACCATAATGAAAACAACAAAAAAAAACAATCGAACGTCAACTGTTCGAGATATTCACGAAAATACCATTTTTTTAAATGGAATGTCCTATACTTTTTTACATATTTTGAAGGGATGTTTAATTTTGAGCGAAAAAATCTTAATATACTAATACTATTAAATTAAATATCTAGAAGTTACAATTAACTACCAAAAGTCAAGTAGGCTATGAAACAGTTGAAAATTGTACGTATTGAAACATTTTTTCCACGGAAAACTGCTTTCATTATGGTAATCAAATGAACACCACCAATTTTTGCCAATTTAATCGGCTTTGTAGCTTAAATAAGAACAAAATACCAATGTTGGACACTTAATATAATACAACCTGTATATTTTGCAGAGTATGCAAAGTTTTGGAAAAGTTCTGTAAAAGAGACTCAAAAATTCTACGGAGCTAAACATATTTACATGAAGCACAAAGTGGATTTAGAACGTGTGCAAAATTATCTTATTTAAAATAAAAAATCTAACTGAAAAGACTTTTGATAAAGTACCCAGACAAAACGTACGGACAGAGTTAGAGAAATGTGAAGTTGGAGGAAAGTTAATAGAAACAGTAAAATATATGTAGGTATGTGCAAGGACAATGCCAATTCAGTCAGAACCTTAAGTTAAGAAACTGAAAGATTCATTACAACACAGGGAGTAAGGCACGGTGAAGTGATCAGTTCATTATTATTTCCAATAAAATAATTAAACTGCGTTGTAAAAAGGTTAGAAAGGTAACAGAATGAGTAATTTAGCAATAAATTAATGTGTTCTTAGCAATGGCAAATATTGGAATTTATATCCCAACGCAGATATTTGGTTCAAAACACTAAATAAATAAATGCACTAATAAAGTCAAAGTTGTGATTACATCCAATAAGGAGAAGAAAGCAAACTTACAAATGATTGGAAAAACCATGCAACAGGTTGATAACATGAAATACCTACCAACGACAATATATAAATTAAGAAAGTTAAGAGGAAGAAATTAATATTAGAATAATAGCAACAGTAAGATTGTACTATCATTTATGAGTCTTGCGTACTTCCAGACAAATTACAGAAAAGATTGCAAGCAGTAGAGATAAAATATTTAAGGATAGTAGAAAAGGTCGTAATATTGGATAAAATAAAAAATGAAACTATAAGGCCCGGTTCCACAATCAATTTAAAAGTAACTTTAAAATTATACAATGCCAACTGATTGGTTTAGCAATACTTTAAAAGAGACCTTTACGACCATTAGGAGTTTGATTATGGAACCGGCCGTAAGGAAAAAACTGAAAATTAATAATATTAAGAGGTCTTAATTAAAATATAAAGCATAGAAGAACTTAGGGCTGCAGGTAAATAGGGATTGAAAACTAAAAGAGATATAAAACCCCTTTAAAAGAATAGGTTGATATAATAAATTCTGACACTTTGTAAATTGTAATTGATTGATGTTAAAAAATATATAAATATCTTTGTCATCTTATAGGTATCGTTAGATAGCAAGATTGTACATATATCCGCAGCCTGTATGAAAACATTTTACTACTCGTTATAAAAAATAGCAATTTCCCCACGATCTACTCTATAAGAAAGTATCACTTTTTCTAAGTTTCGCACAGGGAAATATACTTTTCACTAGAGATGAAATGAGAATGGAAAGAAAGTAAAATTTTGTATTTACCATCCTAACTATTATATAAATTACAATGTATCCTTTCAGTTTGTGAGATTGTTTAACTCTCGGACAACGCAGTTCTTGTATAAGTCCCACCTCAGAAAAAAACGTCATTTTCATCTCTTGTACAATACTATAATACTATAAATATAATTAAATAATAAGCAGGTCAGTATTTTTCTAAGTATTTAACAATACATAATAATATCAAATTACAGTATCTTCATAACTTGTTCAATTTGGAAGTTCCAACGACTGAAACAAACACCACTCCTAATTAGGAATTTATTTCACATATAGATAGAATTTTTGTTTGCAAAACTTGTGTAATCATTGTCATTACCATCATAATGTTATTCTCTGTAGAGCTGTGTATATGTTATGGGAGGTTCACACGATCTGTTCTCTGAATTCAAAAATAATTTGATTTATTTTGGTGCAAGCGTTTTCAGTTATTAAATGCAATTAAATTTTTAGTGGATGATTTAAAACAGTTCTGCAAACAGCAATTTTATTCTAATGGCCGTAGAATTTTGTATTTAAAAAGAAAAAGTGAGTGGTTATACTTCAGTTGTGCGAATTTTTCAGCATCAAAATAGCTGCAGTAAAAGTAGAAGTACAAAAAAAGTCAAATGATTAACCAATAAATCTTATGACTTCAGTATTGCTCACCGAACTGGTGATTCAAAGTATTTCACTGAAATATAATTTTTGTGTCGATGATAGTTTTCAACCAAGTTTAAATCATTTCGCAAACAATTTTATAATTGTCGACTTCACTCATGTTATTTTTTCATCATATTTAGTAATTTATTTTTCCACCTTCACCGCTCATCGTGGGCGCAAAAGTAAAAACCGTTATTTTAGATTTCCTAAAATTTTACTTTTAGGTTTGCATGATTTATAATTTTAGTTATAAACAGTAACGAAATATTTAGAGATATTTCCGCAAGTCTTGATTTTTTATAATCTGATGTGAAGCAGTTGACGATGTAAGTGTTTATTTTTGAACCATGCTATTTTAGTAAAAAAATTGTAATAAAGCATTTTTCAGTGAAGTGTCCTGAATATTCAAGTAGTTACACATAATGTTAAAGCCGTTGAACTAGCGTTTAAAGTTCTTCGGAAACAATTTTCCTTTTGCTTCTAAATGAAAGTATTCATAATTAAGCAAATGTATTTCATTTCAGATCCTTAAATTATAGGAGTTTTTTTTTGAGTTATTTTTAAATACTTACCTGTTAAAACGAGGAAATTGAGATGACCTAAAATGCGATCAGAAAATTATTTTAAGAATTATTTACAAATTTTCAGCAACCTTAATGAGCTGATGTAATTCGGAACTTAAATTTAATTTTTCAAGGGATTACAGTAAAATTCAAATTTATTTTCAATCAAGGTTTCAAATAATTTAAGAACACGTTCAAGACCTTTGTTCGTTTCGGTTCTTATTCCTAACACCTTGTTAATCATCGCCTATTTTTAAACGTTCCGTGTCCTCTTTTCTAAAAATTTCCTGTTTAAAACACTCAAGAAATCGTTTTTGCTAAAGCCAGAGAAATTAAAAAGTTCATCTCAATGAATTCGGTGCAGATGCCTCTCATTCATGAATTTCGCAAGTTGGTTAAAACACTATTTTATAAGAGTAACACAAAAAAAAAGTATTCGACGGAAGTGAATAAAAACAAACCAGGAGCACGTGTTGTGGTTCCTGCAGTACTGCATCACAGGATGTATACATAAAATATGTTTTTACATCTAAGCTATTCGCTAACTCGTAAAAGTGACTTTTTTGCGACAATTAAGCGCACTTTGTTTATATTTTTCGGGTTTAACAAGAGCCAACGGTTGTGTCCCCGCAAATTTAGCCAAATCGTCACCTGGACTGTCTAGCGCCCGTCTGGCACGACCCTCGACTTCCGACTTTTGCCCTTTGTAAACTATTAACCCTCGATTACTACATGTATACAGAGGTGGCCGAAAAGCACCAGATTTTCGTCTAAGGCACTTCCGACTTCTGACCTTTTTCAGGGGATATTGGTGTTATTTTAACCGATTAATTGCTTTTAGTTCAAACAAACGTGGAAAATATTCGACACAAAAACAACCTTGAATTTCTGAAACGCCAAATATTTATAGCGAAAAAACCAGCCCACACCAATTAAAATAAACTCGCACTGTCAGTACCTTTGAGCAATAAAAACAGAAATACGTCTTCACCTGAAAATAATTTCTTAGCGACTTTTATTTTATCTAGGAAGCAAAGGGGAGTTGGCCCGCTATTAAAACAGAAGCGGATATAATTAGAAACGACTTCTTTTCACTGCATCTTCACTGATTCACACTTTTGGTAACTCAAATAATTAACTGACTTGTTTTTGTGTCTTTCAAATTATTTACAACTTGAATGTATTGAGAAAAATGCTAAACATTTTCAGCTCATTTCAGAAAACAATTTTATTTGAACTTTAAAATAGATTATTTTTTAATGATTTCATTCACCAATCTTTTAGCAGTATTTGGGCACACGTGTTTAATTCTGTCCAATCACAACATTATTATAGTGAGAATTTTCTACTGTACATTATTCCCGCGAGCATAATTTCTAGTATTTTGTTTACATATGTTACTTGACAGCACATTTTCTAGTTTTGACATCTGTCGCCAGTTTGATTTTAGTTTATAATGAATTAAACTGTATTTTTATGCTGTATTTTTTATTCAAACGTTAAAAAATAATCTTCCGAATACCACTCGAGAGTGCGAATTAATTAGAAAATAATTCTCCAGTTATTTTTTCAAACTTGTTGCCATTTGAGAATAGCCACTCGAGCCCTACGGGCTCTCGTGTCTATTCCCTGGCAACAAGTTTTCGAAAATCTATCGAATTATTTTCAATTTATTCCCACTCTCTTGTGATATTACTTATGAATATGAACAACATCGTTTCTTTTAGATTAACAAATCTTATGTTTAAATATTGTTTACTCTGGTTACCATTTCAATGACTTTAAGAGCATACTTACTGACGAGAAAAAACATTAAGGGTTTGATTGGTGGCAAAAATTAACAAAAACTGCAATACATCTTTTAAAATAACTGTTATCATTTTTGACATTAAACTATCGGTTCCAAAATGTTTTCCTTCATTGCTTAAAACCACTTATCAGAATAAATATTTATTAGATTGTTTTAGAGTTACGGTGAAGACTTTTTTTCTATAATTTTATGGTAAATCTGAAGTGTATCATTGTGTTGCTTTCTTGTATATTATAATTACGAAATAAAAGGAATCCATACGGCTATTTGTCTTTAACATAATAAGATTTCACATTTTAAGGGCCAAATGTTTTTTGAAAATGTTGAAAAATGTACTAATTAAAAATATACTTGAGCCATAAAGATTAATTTTTGTTCTGCTATATATAAAATAAAATATAAATGTTTAATATAAACTAATTTTTTTATGCTGATTTTAAATCTGCAGTAAGTTATAGCAATCAATATTTTGAGAATTATACCGAATTTGTAACTATGTAGGTACTTATTGTTAGTTCAAAATTCTCTTGAATACTTAAGAAAAAGAAAAGTTATTTTGGAGATTACAAAAAGTCCATTTATCCTTTACATTTTAGATTTTTTTCTTGATTTTAAACTGCAACCTTTATCCGATTTTCCTTTGGTTCTGAAAGTCCGACTAGAGGCATCCTTTAAAGAAATAAGCACATAGACGTGCATGCGAGCACAATAATTTGCCATTGAAAAAGTGCAATGATATTTGGTGAGACACGAGCGGATATGGCATCCGAAATAGCACCACAGACACAAGCGCTCCCATAAAATAGGTTTTTTTCAATTTAATACAAAGAAATGATTTGCATGAGTCAGTGGGTGAGAGTTAGGATAGGTAGTGCAGCAGGAGGTGGTTGGTGGCTCGCAGCCAAAGTTTTACAGACGCCGCTGAACGCGTCCCGACGCATTCCTGCGCCAAATTTAGACCTACTGAGTAACGACGCAGGCATCCATTCAACTTCGAAAGCCATGATTCCTGTTGCACGTGTTAAAGAACAACCAACCAGCGGAACGCAAGAAAAATTTCTAGATACCGACAGACGAAAGAGCTAAATTTTATTGAGCGGCTATTTTAACAGGCACCTGTAATTTTAAAAAATGAGTCACTCTAAAAAAAAGTTCTCGAAATATAGTGAATCATGAAAATCTGAACGATCGCCAATGTTTAGAACAGGTGCCCGAACAGAAGTACCCGATTAATGTGCGACTCAAGATATTACCGTGTAGGGAGGAAACTTCTGGTTCGGTGCGGGAGGGCCAATGGGACGAATAAGCGCAAAGGGTCGGAGGAGTTAAAAGATTCCCCCTACTGCCTCTCTGTGATTCTTGGCACGCGTCAAGATTTTGTAAATATAGAACAGCTACCACGTTTCTTAAACTCAGTTCAATACTAAGCATTCTTCAAGTCACTTGAGAAACAAAAAAAATCGGAAAAAATTAAAAAAAAGGTGGTCGCTGTCAATTTGAGTTTTCGAAACACCTGTTGACTGCGGTGTGATAAAATTTTTGAGACTGGCGTTAAATTTGAATTTGAACTCATGCCTCGAGCCTTTCTCATCACGCACCGACGATACACGATGGAAGAGGTGGAGATTAAAGGTGAGTCAGTATTTTTCGTATTTCTTAAAATACCTTAACCCTGAACCGACGTCAATGCGGCACGTTTCATTTCCGAAAATTTCAAAATTGACAATTAAAGAACCGTTTGTTTTTCTTTGATTTTTATTACTTTTACTGTTTGTACTGTTTTAAGTTGTCGGTAAAACGTAATTATGTTAACATGTGCTAAATTAATGACCATTTTGAAACTTAAATAAATTGTACGATTTCAAAGGGCTATCAATTTGGCTGACAAAAAACACCTGTGGATAATGTAAACTTTTGGAGATGAGCTGCAGGTGCCAGTTGCTAAGAGAACTATGAATGAGGTCGATGATATATTTATTTTCGTCCATTCCGCCATTAGTTTCAAAATGCGTCACGTTAACAATGGCAACTGACCAAAAAAGTGGCCTTTGAATTAAGTCCTAGATACCGGCGATTCATTTTCAAAAGCCAAAAAACAGCAGGAAGTTTGGCGTAAATGCGAAATCGGCTACTTGTTGGTTCCAATAGCGACTTGTTGCGAATTGGCAGATTGCCGATCACACCTTACAGAGCCTCCACTTTTAATATTTTTCAGAACAAAGTCCCGAACGTATCGTGCGTACGGCTGAGAATATGTCCGATTTTCAAACTTCGGATAACAGCTCCGAATGTCCGGACGAACTGTATAACTTGACTAAATTGGCAGAAGTGAGTCTTGCCGCAGCTGCTGGTAAAATTCTGGATCATCCCCACCTTTCGACGAGCCCCAAAGAAGATTCATCATATCCTTATACACATAAGCTCTTCGATAAATCTTCGAGAACGCCTAGGCCACACTTAATTAAGGTAAATTTACTAAATGTGCGAATTTGGGCTAATGGTGTTTTTTTATAGTTCAACGAGGCTCAGAAATTGAACGGAATCGAAAAGGCGGAATCGACAGGTTCGATTTCGCCGACGGATTCCACCTCAGAAAATCATGAGCATGAATGTAGTGATTGTGGAAAGCGTTACAGCACTTCCAGCAATTTAGCGCGTCACAGGCAGACTCACCGAAGTCCTGCGGATAAGAAGGCGCGACGTTGTCCACATTGCAATAAACTTTATGTCAGTATGCCAGCTTACTCGATGCATGTGAGGACCCACAACCAGGGATGCAAATGCCAGTACTGTGGAAAGTGTTTTTCTCGGCCTTGGCTGTTACAGGGGCATATAAGAACACATACAGGTATGCATACGAATGATAATTGTTTGGGTGTAGTCAAATTTTTACAATAATTGAAACAAAACAGTTGTTAGATGAAACTGTTATACAGAGTGTTTTAAAACAAACGGGGAATACATCAAGAGAAGATACACAAATCGGTCATACAATTAGAAAAAGTTTTTAAATTATTCCCGATTAACAGTTTTTAAATTTAATAACCCTGCAACACTTTAAAGTAAAGTAAGGTTTCTGTATACAAGCAGGCTATGAGCCGTATTCATAGACAATTCCTGAGCAAAGTGCTTGATTTGATAGCAGGTAAAAATGACCTTGGTTATAGTTACTTGGTACGAAGGCCTACAAACATCCCTAATCGACTGAACTATTATGAGCTGCATTCATCAAACAGATAAGGTCGCTTACCAGTTCTTCGAGGATTTTTTATTGTAAAAGGCTAAATTATAAGTAAACTAATTGTCGAAATGGTACAATTCTTATTTTATCATTTATTTTGCTTGTTGAACTATTTAGATCAATTTCTCAAAGATGGCCAAAACAAAGTACAAAAATGACCATTAATAATCCCATAACCAAAGAGTTAACACTAAATTGGTACTACAGGGTTTTCCAATAAGAGGTGTTATTTTGAATAGCCCGTTATTTCGGTAGATGTCACTTTTGGAGCTGTAATTTTTTGACAGTTGACAAGTAGAAACTACGCCATTAATAAAAATGGAACGATACACGCTTCAACAACGCATTGAAATTATTAAAATTCACTATAAAAATGATCCGGAATTCCATCGAAAAATCATCTTGAGTGATGAGGCCCATTTCCACCTGGATGGCTTCGTCAACAAGCAAAATTGTCGCATCTGGGGCTCAGAAAACCCAAGAGTTATTGTTGAAAAGCCTCTCTATCCTCAACGTGTGACTGTTTGGTGCGGTTTATGGTCCAGCGGGGTCATTGGACCTTACTTTTTCGAAAATGAGGCTGGAGCACCAGTTACGGTTAATGGATTGCGCTATCGAGAGATGATTAATGATTTTTTATGACCGGAATTGGATGGTATTGATCTGGACAACGTTTATTTTCAACAAGACGGCGCTACGTGCCACACAAGCAACGAAACCATTGATCTTTTACGGGAAAAGTTTCCGGACCGTGTTATCTCTCGAAGAGGTGATCACAATTGGCCACCGAGATCTTGTGACTTAACACCTTGCGACTTCTTCCTTTGGGGCTACGTGAAAGAGAAGGTCTACGCCAACAGCCCAGCGTCGATTCAAGACCTGAAAGATAGAATTCGTGAGGCTATCGAGGACATAGGGCAGCCACTTTGCGATTTGGTTATGGAAAATTTCATGAAAAGGATATGGTCCTGTAGGCGTGGTCGTGGTTGTCATTTGGCTGATGTTATTTTCCATTATTAACGGCATACCTTCCTCTTTATAATGAAATAAACATCCGATCATTTATCTCAAAAAATTAGCTTTTTCCTTTGAATATCAAAATAACACCTCTTATTGGAAAACCCTTTAGAATTGAAGAATTAAATAAAAATATATAACATGTTAATTTAAAATTTTGATAAGTAAATTTGCAATAAAAGCGCAAGAGCGCTTGCGCGGTAGTTGATTTAAACAAATGCGTTATAGCGAATCAACGTAAACCGGGGCAACGTAAACCGGGGTATTAGTGTACATAGCTACGTATGTAACATTTTTACTATTATAATTCGGTGAGAAATATATAAAAATTTCCATATACAAGCTATTCTGAAAGTCGCGGAATAAATTTGTATGTCGATATTCGACGTAGAAATAAAGCAATGAATGAAATATAACATACTTAGCTCGAAAATGTAGCCCTACATGGTCTTTTGTCTTTCAAAAATTTTTTTTTATAAAAAAAGCTAATAATCGTAAGCAATTAGATAGTTTAATTTAGAAATGTTAATATGGTAAACTCGCGTTAGTATGAACATGAATAATTTTAGCCAGTTTGCATAAGCGAAATTTTCTCACTATAAAGAATAAACACAGTAGGCTGATTATTGTGCAGAACCTTGAAGCACTCCAACCATAAAGTGTTTTCATTAATTTATTATTGTAGTTTTCACACTGTGTGTAATTAATTAAAATCTTATTAAAAATTTAAATTCAAATTCGCTTGTACTGATGTTTGTACAGAACTTCACTAAGTTGCAAATAAGAAATAAAAGATATTCATTTTCCTTCACAAATACAAATACAAATGCAATACACAGTTTCTTTCCCCATTAACGTTATTTGGATCTCCAGTTCACATGTCAAATTACTACTGTTCGCATTATAGAAGGTGCATGTCGTTCGCAGTACAGAGTAGTTAAAGCATACATTTTCATGTTCGCATTAAAAAAATCGTTTGCACTAACAATGTACGCACTAACGCGAGTCTGCTGTACTTTGAGGGCCGATTCCTACACCTATTAAGTTTAAGCTTATATTAAGTCCCTAGCAAAAATTTTAATTTTCTATTGGACTTTGATACTCGTAGTAACGTCCTTACAATTTATTCGGTTAAAATTAATTTGCAAAGCTTTGAAGTTAATTTGACACTTCCTTGACATTTCTTTGATATCGTTGATAACTCTGGATGAAGACAGCGCAGCCTGCTGTAAATGCTCCCGTTCGTCTAATTTAGCCAGACACAATGAGCCTAGGCGCATGTCGTAGCTTCAGAGGTTACTGTTCAAAAATTTTTCTACAACTTTCAGTTTTATATTGTAAGATTCAAACTAACGGACGTTAATGAAATAATAATAATAATATTTTATAGAAAATGTAATAATTTGTTAACAATTAAATTGCATTGAATGAAATTTAATGGAAACAAAGATCATATGTTTATGTTTGTTGTTTTATTCATCGTCTTATTTGCAATGGAATAACCGATATTGTAGTTGTTTTACTGAATACTTTGTAAAAACACTATGTAGTCGCAACCACACAATATGTCAAAAAATTTCTAATATTTTCTCCAGCTTTCCTTCTGTAAAAATCCGTATAACTCCACTATACGAGTTAAAACTGTTCATTTTTGCTTAGTCAATATTTAGGTTCGCATTGAACGTCTGTGAATACTGAATTCAAATTAATCAAGTGGAATTCCCGAACAAATTCGTTAAATAAAGGTTTAGGCTTCGTGAAACCTAGCTAAGCTATGAAAATATCATTTGTGTCACATCAAGGGTTTGTTATGTGCAATTTTGTTAAGCCATGTACTTTCAAATTAAATTGATTTCAATGGGAATTAATTTATCTGTTAAATTTTATTCACAACTTTCACTTTTTGTTTTAACAATGTAAAATGAGCTTCAAATGAAAGATTCTGTCTGTAGTAAACAGTAAACAGAAGCGCTATTGCCAATTCAGTCTTGAGGTATAAAAAACCGCTAATGATGCTATTTGCTTTCAACTGTTGATCCAATTATTAGTTAGTGGGTTGACGATGAAGGAACCAGAATGACTGGCATTTATCCAGAACAAACAATTATAACATTGTTTATTTGCTCTAACATCACTATTGTAAAAATAATACTTCAAACAATTAGAGTTACTGTTATAAAATTGGTAACATTTTTATTTGATTTAAATACAAGTTTACTATATTTTATTAATTTCCTTTTGCAGGAGAAAAACCTTTCAAGTGCACGATTTGTGCCAAAGCTTTCGCCGACAAGTCCAACCTTCGAGCACACATACAAACCCATTCGAATACAAAACCTCACGTATGCGGAAGATGCGGGAAAGCATTCGCCCTCAAATCCTACCTTTACAAACACGAGGAATCCTCCTGCATGAGAATCAACGGCAGACATCCATCGCGCGAATCAACACCCCATAAGAGCATAGCGTCCCCTACACCAGTAATCGTCTCCCTAAATTGCAGAAGCTCCGAATCCGTCATTAAAAGTCCCGAAAGGCCGTTTAACAGTCCCGACCGTCCCATCCGCTCACCGATGCTTTATCGATCCACCGTCATATCACCGAACCCTGAGCGCATCCTTTACTCGACTTTCGAACATCCCAGCGTTATTTTGAGTGCGGGCAGGTACGGCGCGAATGGGATTCAAGAGCAGCCCATGGATTTCTCTTCGAGCGGAAAGGAAGCTTACGAAAGATTTTCGCACCAAAATACGGATCATTCGACAGGATATGCCATAGGTTTAGCGATCGCAGTTTAATATAATTCTAATTTAATTTAATTCCTTACTAGGGGACCAGAATTTTTTGAAATGAACTCGTCCAGGTTTGTTTGTAGATTAGTTTGCGTGTTTATTTGTATCGTGTGCCTTACCAATCTGTGAATTCACCGGTGCCATTAAAATTGTAAAAATTAAGTGTGTAAATATTTTTTTAACGTTGAGCTCTCTAATTGGTGCTAGTTTTGTTTTCGTGTCCCGAAAGGCAGCTTTTTGTACTTAGATCGTATTAATTTTCTTTTTTATTTTGTACATTTCTCATTGTGCTTCATGTTAATCTCATTAGGGTTAATTTAGGTTTAGACGTGGCTATGGTATATTAAAAAAGAAATACCATTAGTCGATAACGAGGTCTTTTTAATTTTTGTTTTTTTTTTAAAGCAGTTTACGAACGGATAAAAGGAAAAGTTAGCGTTTCCGACGGAAATACCGTCGGTGACGCTACCGGGAAAACTTTTTTTTGTTCCTTAACAAGCAAGAGTGTTAACTAGTCGAAAAAATACAATTCTCGAAATGCTGTTTCTTGTGAATTGTATAATTTAGTCAGTCATTTTATTTATTTATTTTTTGTTTTGTACTAACAAACTAACGTGTTATTCAGTTTTGCAAATTTTTTATTTTTTTTGCAATATCGGCTAATGATATAGCTCATCCTAGTCATTAAGTTAGGTAATTAACGAATACTGTAAGGTTCGTTTGTGGCTAATGCAAAAGTTTTGAAAAAGTCTAAGTGCGTTAGCTCTTAAATGAACGGCAGAAGGAAACGTTAATTTTCGTAGGCCGCAGGTGCAATATAATTATAATTAATCTATTAATTATTTATTTGAATAGGATAATATACGGCAGCTTTGTGTTTCATAGTTTGCAATTTAATCTCCGTAAGAATAAAATGGTTAGAATTCATTCCCCACAGTAGGTATTCCAAAAAGAAGTAAAGCTCTAAGCTTCATTCCTATGACCTTAAACGTCATTTTTTCTAATATAATATTATTATGTGTATGTGTTTTTTTGTAGATTCGTGTCTCCTTTTACTTTTGTACAATAAAAATAGAAAAACATTCGACTTCTTCTTTATCATATACCTTGCATTGCATTCGTCGTTGTGCATTCGGCACTAAGTTTTTTGTTTTTCTTAGATATGTTAAGTTAAATTATTTGATAGAATTTTATTTCTTAATTGATACTCCTACGTAATAATTTCTAATAATTTTAATAAACATATTTTAGAAGCATTGTTTATTGTAGTACTATGCAGCTACCAAAATCAATCTTTAAATTTGTTTTTCTACGACCACTACAAACAGTAAACTAAGTAAGTATCCTTATGCACCGCTGTGTGTTATAAAGTAAAACCACACAGTTAGGGACTTTTATCAACATTGTGTTGGTAGCGTCATTGACAGTGTCAGTTCGGTTTAATTCTGACATTTTCCTCAAAAAGTATATAAAACTTCTAATAGATTCACAAAACACTTACCTACTTGTTTACTTACATTATATGTGCAATTAGCATTAATAATAATTATGATAAATAAAAAATCAAAAATATTTTGATTTTTAGGTTAGGTTGTCCGATTCATCATCTCTATACTAATAAACAGTGGCGGCTCGTCAGAGGAGGCAAGGGAGGCTGAGCCTCATGATAAAATTGAAATAAATAAATAATTACATAATCAAATTTGATTTTCATTAAAGTTTCAGTATGAAATCATCAATTATTAGGTACTCAATTAAATAAATGGTAATAGTTATTTGGTAGATAATTTTCTTTCACCACACCAGAATGGTCTTATTAAAGGGGATCTTCTATTTACAATATGAGACTTGAAGGTTAAATGTAATCGCCAGAAATATGGTCGAGACCTGGCCGGAGACAACTTGCTACATTTGACTCCAAGCATCTGCTTTAATTCTATAGAATGAGGTGATTTTGACCTTGAACGTTAAAAAGAAATGAGATGCAATACTTGACTTAGAAAGAATAAAACTATTGCATCGGAGGCTCCGGCTCCACTTCCACCCGAACACGTGTCCTGGTCAGTGCGTTTTGCCGGGCAAAGATCCCCACTGGGTCTACTGCAATCATTGAATTCAGGTATAGAATAAAATTTTGAATTTGCGGGTTGCATTGTTTCAACTTGAATGACGATATAGAAGTAGAACTACAAAATGTATTTTCTAAAACTTGTGAGGATATGGTAGATTTTTGTTTAAGACGATCATTTAGGTGTTTGTATTATGATACAAAATTGTTTATTTATAAAAATTATGATAGGTCTCGTCCAAATTTAATTTCTTTAAAACATTCCGGAACGGCACAAAATCGAGATTTTAATGTAACGTGGTAGAGTTTGACTAAAGATATTCTGCGTTTATGACTTTAAACCGCAATCAACTTTTACTGATGATAATGGGGGTTCACTGCAGGGAGCCACAAAGCTGGTTGCTTTAAAAAATATTGTTGCAGATACTTCAGAACCGTACTTAAATATTTCAACTTTAGTTAAGTTCAGAACAAATAATCAAATACAAGTCATAGAATTCATCAAGTATCTAAGTTAATCAATAACCCCACATACCTACCTAATTATTAGAAGAGGTTTAATGTTTACTCATATTTATATCTAAGCATCAAGAAATTTATAAAAATTTACCAAATACAGCCCTGGCCACTTCTGCCCATGTTGATTATTACGGCTTACCTACTTTTATGGCCGGATCACTTGTAAAAGGCACAGTAATAAACGCAGAATATCTTTAGTCAAACTCTATAACAAATGCGGATGGCTTACCGGGAGTGCAAAGCAATATAAATTGTTTTTTTTTTCATCGGCGCGGCGTCACAAACCGAATATACTCAGTGGAAAACAACGGGATATCACGATTTGAAAAATTTACCGCGTTCCATTGAAAGACATAGAAAATCAAATGATCACAAATCATCAACATGTAAATGTAAATTTACGTTATTTGGTAAAGGAAATCAAAATATAACGAGGGTTTTGGATACTGCTCGAATTCGCGAGATTGAGGAATTTAATATCAAAGTTAGTTATTTTCATTATTAAGTAAGAGAAAATAGGTTTTGTAAGCCCATATCTCATCATCCCACCCTATGCATTTCCTTCAACTGCTAATCCAGTCCTGGCAAGAAATAACTCTACACCTCCTAGATGGTTCTTGCTGGGCGGTAATTTGTGATACAAAAATAAAACATCATAATTTGTTGACTAAGTAGAGTACCTATTCTTCATAAATATTAGTCTCCTTACTCGTCACTACCACGAGCCGCCACTGCTAATAAAACATGTTTTTTAATTCTCAGGAATTAATATGGTCGAAGAAAAAGTACGGTACACAATTCTAGTTGTAAAAGAACTACGACCTCCTAAAATTACGCACTACACCGCTTTGCGTATCATGAGTAACTCTTTTGACTCGTGCGTAATATGTTTCTTACATCTCTCGGTATGTAGTATTATTATTATTATTATTATTATCTACTACTTATTATTAATACATACATTAAGTATCTAGCTGTCAATGTAAACACCTATTCATATTACTCAAAGAATAATATGAAATTTCATGTTGATTGGATCCCTGGTGAATAGGCACTGACAAATTTGAAGTTTAAAAAGAATTTAAGTTAATGGTTTATTTAAAAAGTCGTAGTTAATAACAATAACGGATTTTATTACGGCTGATACCGTCTCTCCGTCTCCAGTTTTCAAATTTTCCTGTCGTATCATAGACTTTCCTTCAAATCTTTTGCTTCCATCGCATCATTCACTTCATTGGTCCGCTCTAATACTTTTCTTGGCCAGCTTTCTTCATCATTCTTCTGACATGTCCGAGACCTGTCAATTATTTTTTTTTTAACGACGTTTGCAATTAATCTTTCAATGTTAATATTTCTCTTGATTACTTCATTTCTTATTCGTTCAAGGGCACAAGATTCACAAATATTACAGTAAATCTTTAAAAGTTTATGGTATTAAAAATATTTAAATTCTTGCTTTGCTTTGATCTGTGAACACAATTTCAAGTAAAAAATTTTCATAATTATTTTCACAAAATATGTAGATGTTTGCTTACTAAATACAAAATCATTAGATGATTTTTCTATAAAAAGTAAGTAGTTTAGATTACCGTTTCACCAACAGAAGGTACAATTTGGGTGAGTGAAATACAAAATATTGCCCATCTTTTGTTCTGCAAAAATTACAAAATGCTGAAATTTGGAATGCATTTTCACCTGTACATTTATGCAGAATCTTAACGTTTGGTCTCTTATTATGATCTCCTATAATCAACTGAGTGAATTAAGTATTTTAAGTGACAATGGTTTGATCATAATCACCAGTTTCAAGACCCGATTACAATATTCTATTCCCTTCCCACTAAGGAAAATTTGGAAAATTCTTTGGCCCGAAATTAGACCACCAACGTTGCCAATTACCGACATCGACTGCATTTAGATAAAAACGTTGCTGTTCCAATGTAACCCTTAGTAATTTGTTAGTAGTATTCTTACTATGCCAAAACACTATTTAATTTTAAAAATTGCAAAAATCAAAAATTACCAGAAATTGGTAAATTACAACCAATTCATCCGAAAATAAATTCACTCGCCATTGGTGTTATAAAATACTTACAATTAGTAAATTAATAGATAATGTCTAAATTTAGGTTGTAATAAAAATGATACAACTTTCCGGTACCCCTAATATAAAATGTTATCACTCATTCATAAAGTATTATCTCACAGTTTTATAAAATAAAAAGTGGAGCACAAAAAGTTATAGAAAAAATATTAATAGCTAATCTGCTGTTTATATCTTTTATCAGAGAATTGAATTATTCTGTTTCAATTTTTTGAACTTGGCCTTTATTAACTCACTGTAATTTATGAATGTGCCTTTTATATTGATAAATATTACAAAATTATTGACACACAATTAAAACTAAAAACAAAATAAATGAACAGAATCATGACAATAGTTTACAGACAGTTTTGAATTCGTAGAAACGCCCATTCCATTAAATTCTTGTTAGTAAAATAATATAAATATAAATTTTTCCATACGAAATACTCAAGTGATATAAAAAATTGATCAGTAAATAAAATAATGCTTAAGTCCGAAAGAAACAATTGCATAATAATCATTATAAACACAAAATTATTGTAGGTTAATGTACCATGCAATAATTAGCATAGATTGATTAGAACAATGTAATAAGCGCATGTCGGTTTGTAAATAAGAAAGTGCCGTCATCTGAAAAATATACAGCCCGGTCCTAGTCATCATTAAACCGATTATTTGTAATCTTTGTAAACAGAAATTTTGCGAAAAGCAATAAAGTCTAAAGCTCTGTATAAACTGAGAATTAATTTTTTCTTGATTTTGTTGGTAGTTTGTGGTTACTGTAGTTGCTCCGTCCTTTTCGGGCTCACTGTGTATCATAATAATTTCGTTTATTGTAAATAATGATGTGTTTAATTCATTTCTGGATAAATATATAAATTGGGACAAATAATTTAATATGGTAGGGGGACAAACCTATGTCAAGGGTCACTACAAAAGGATTAGATTCCGTTACATTTATAGATAGGCCGTAAAGCGGTCAATATCTCAATCATGGCGATTTTTGAAATTATTTTTAGTGTGGTATTTTTAAATAGTTTTTTGCTGTGTCAACAAAGTCAGGTAATAAGAAAATAAATTTACTGATTGCGATTTAATATTTTAGTTTAATTTAGATTTTTTTTAAATAATTAATTTTTATTAATTTCTTTAAAGTTCATAGTTTTGAGCAAACTTCAGGAATGGCACTTTAGTATTTTCTATTTCCACTGGCTTTTGATAGCGGTTGTAACCAACAAATTTTATAATAGTCAATTAATTCTTTGTTATTTTTTTTAATTAGAACTACCTACCATTTAAATCTAAATTACTTTTATTAGGTAATTAGATATTTGCATAACCAATAGAAATATGAAAATTAATAAGGGATTCTTAACGAAGTCTCAAAATTTTTTGAAAATTCTTCTATAAAAGCAGATAATATAAAAATTACTTTCTTCATGTGCCAAGTGAAAAGTATAGTTAGTGGTGACCATTTAGGTATGAGGTATTTTTGTTTACTTTATTTTCTTGCTTTTAAACATGACCAAACTAATTTTCGGTTCAGGTAGAGGAACAAGATCAAACATTGTGATGGTTGTTATAGAAAAAAAGTTAGTATGACAATAATATACTAGGTTATCCAATACATTTTTCTGCATAAAATAATAAATAATATTAATAATAATTAAAATAATTTATACAATACCCAAACACCACACTTTGACACCTTTCTTGTGTGGATCATTGCTGGATATATATCGAGTGTTTGTGCAACCTCTTGTAGCGTTAAATATTTTACAATAGTTTGAAACCTGTCACATTTTGTTCAAATTGGGAGTCATATTGCATAATGTAGTGTACATGGGATGTTTTCATTTTCCATGTCATTTTCAATGTAGAGCTGAAAATTAAAGAAAAAGAAATTATTAGTGTCATACTAAGGAAAAAGCCTACAGCCATATCAGAATATCGAAATAACATTGAAAGTATGTTGTATAATTTAGTGTAGCAACAATATGCAATTCTGGTAGCAGCAGAACTGATCTTTTGAAAACATTATGTACCGCAATACTTATTTATTGTAATATTATTGTGATATTAACGTTTATTGTTCTGGAAAACAGGGGAAGGTTGAAAGATAAAAAATTGTCATTTCGATTTCAAATTCTGAAATAGTTTTTTACGTAAAAACCTTGATTAAATAGATTTGTCCTTAATATATCAAAAGCAAATAAATAATGTTGTTCTTATCTTTCTTAAAACAAATTCATTAATGGAAATTGTATCATGTAATTTTGACCATTAGAAAATATTTATATTACCAAAAATATTATTCATATAGATCAGGTGTGGCCAAACTTTTAGATGTTGGGGGCGACTTTTCTGATGTAAGTGTACCTGAGGGCGACTATGTTTTTTAAGAATGTACTTACGAAGTGGTGTTTTTTGGTGTTTCACGTATGGAACGACATGTTCATGTCAGATTTACGGGCGACTTCCAGAGGCCCGCGGTTGACGCTTTGGCCACCCCTGATTAACGTTGATATAATTTCCATTAAAAAGTTTTGTATTTTAATGTATAAAAATCTGGGCATAAAGGGAACTAAAATGTATGACTCTAAAAAACTAATAATTAAATAAAATTATTGTTTCAATTACTGCAATAACTTCTGAAGCGGACAAAAATTATTTCTTCAAAAAGACATGTCAGAATGTAATATAATTAATCACTTCATAATTTCTTTAAGCAGCACGTGTGAAAAATGAATATGAAGAATTTCTGTGTACGTGAAGCCGCTATAAACAACAATTTTTATTATCACTGTAAATTCTACACAGATTATTAAAACGCCGCTTTCAATGTCATTAATATCTAAATATTAATTAGATCCGTCATAACCAATGACATTTTCGAAAATATTGCCGCACATGTGCAACATACGAAACCGATATTTATTTAAATTCGCGGTTAGCCGTTATAAACTGTTATGGTTCGAAAGTTCAGTCATTGATATAATTTAAAATCCTTCGTGAATCTAATGATTCCTGCACTAAACAATAACATCCTTATCTAAAAAAATAAATTACTGTAAAACATTACAAAACTTTAATTAACATTAGTCGTTGGCCTAATTTAAATTTTGGCAATAAAAGGATTGCACTAATATTCGAAATTATGTCCAAGATAACCTCCTTGATATTTGATGAACAGAAATGTACTTATGATTTTATTAGCTGGCGTCCATATTAAAATGAGCAGAAAAAAGTAACCTCGATAACATTTTATTTTTAACAAATTAAACATATACGGAAGCTTTTGTACGCATAAATCATAGGTCAGTGGAAATGGCACATTTATGATAATTTTTTAGAGTATATAAAAGACGGTACTTATTTCAAAAATTGCAAACTTTTTTAGTATGCAGCAGAACCTAAACCGAATTTTCCTAAACAACTAACGACGCTGCGGGATCCCCAGAGAGTAAGAATTAATTTCTCAAATGCTTTTCTTAAAACTGTAATTTTTAGAATATTATCGTATACAGAGATTCAACTGAATCAAGATGTTATATCGAATATTTAAATGACATTCCAAAAAAATTGCAATTGGAGGGCGTATCTACTGCAAAACTGTCTAGAAAGCAGGTATTTCAATGTTGATAAGAAAACAGTAAAATAATAAAAATATCAATGAAACATTTTGTAGATTTGGAAATTAACTGGTCCTAGAATACAACAATTTTGCAACGGTTATTCGGTATACGTAATTAAAAATCAACCTTTTCTTGACGACACTTTAAATGGTATAGATTTACATGAAAATGTACTTTCAAGAAAAGCACGTGGTGCCCACCACGGAAGAGTACGTGGACAAACGCAATCGCAATATCTTAGTTTTGGTCAAAGCAAAGAAACAGGGAAAGCTGAAGCGGAATCTTCTTATGGATCATCCAAAGCGATCGTTAGTGAGTTGAACTTGCTTATTATGTTAATTACAAATTAATTTTGATTTTTAAAAGGTGGTAGTAATGGAATGGGACAAGCTCAAAGTCAAAGCAGTCCTTTTGGTTGCGATGGCTGTTACGATCAACAAGCTCTTCACTATGGAATACCGTCTGATAAACTTATTGCTGGCGGTCCCATTCCACCACCATCTGGTAAAATTACTAATGGAGCAGGTAAACTCTCTATCCGACCAGGACAACAGCCGACTGCTTCGGGAGTGCCTACTCAAACGACACAATGGCCAGGAGGTCCTATTCCACCAGGTGGTTGGCAAACCAGTCAGTTACCATCAGGAGCTGCTTGGCAGCCTGGACAACAACCGCCGGGTGCTGAATGGCAACCTGGACAACAACTATCAGGTGTTGGATTACAGCCCGGACAACAACCATCTGGCGTTGATTACCAACCTGGGCAACAGCAATCAAGTGCTGGATTGCAACCAGGACTACAACCGTCGGGTGCTGGATGGCAACCTGGGCAACAACCAACAGGTGCTGAATTGTATCCTGGGCAACGACGCACAGATGTTGGATTGCAACCCGGACAACAACCCTCAGTTGTTGGATTACAACCCGGACAACAACCCTCAGTTGTTGGATTACAACCCGGACAACAACCATCAGGAGCTGCTTGGCAGCCTGGACAACAACCGCCGGGTGCTGGATGGCAACCTGGACAACAACAGTCAGGTTCTGGGTGGCAACCTGGACAACAACCACAAGGTCCTGGGTGGCAACCAGGGCAACAACCATCAGGTACGGGATTACAACCGGGGCAACCACAGTCAGGTAGTGGATGGCAACCTGGCCAACAACCATCAGGTGTTGGATGGCAACCGGGACAACAACCAGGAGGTAGTGGATGGCAACCTGGCCAACAACCATCAGGTGTTGGATGGCAACCAGGACAACAACCAGGAGGTACTGGTTGGCAACACGGCCAACAACCATCAGGCACTGGATGGCAACCCGGACAGCAACCAATAGGTGGTGGATGGCAACCCGGACAACAACAGCCTGTTGCTGGATGGCAACCAGGACAACAATTATCAGGTGGTGGATGGCTACCTGGGCAACAAATAGGAGGTGCTGGATGGCAACCTGAACAAAGGCCAGGTCACTTAATACAAGTTCAACCTACGCACACACTAACGACTCCAAGTCAGCAATTAAGTCGCCCTGCCGATGCAGCATGGTTACACCCTGCTGGTACATTCACTGGTGAGGTGGGAGGAACTTATCAGTCTAATCAAGGACATGCTGGACAATTTGCAGGATCATTTTCTGGCAAATATAATGGTAATGGTAAACACGGCCAACCGCAGCAATATATCACATCAGGTCAGCCTACACATGGAATTCATACTTCAGGCATCCCTATTGTTACAGGAACTGGCACTCCTGCTATCACAGGAATTAGCACTCCTAGTATAGCGGGAACTGGGACCCCTATTACAACTGGAATTGCTACTCCCACAGTTACTGGTACCGGATCTTCACCTTATAGACTAAATGGACATGGTGCATTTAGGCAACCTATAATTCAAACACCTACTGGCGTACAGCAACCTCATGTATCAAATGGAAATGGTGTTTATGGACAACCTATAATCCAAGTACCACATGCTGGCGTACAGCAACCTCATGGAGGAATACAAACTGACGCTTCTGGTAGACCGCTTAGCACAACTAATAGTGGAATACAAACTGACGCTTCTGGTAGACCGCTTGGCACGACAAATTACGGCGGTAGAGGAACATTTTCTGGTACATTCGCTGGAAATTACCGAACGCAACAATATCAACACACTTCAGGGCAATTTGCAAATATTGCACAATTACCACCAGGAGGCACTGTTTTAAATGGGCATCATGGACAACCAACCGGAGGTATAACTCAAACAGGCACCGGGTTTTTACCTACTGGTGGTTATGGTGGAACTGGGTATTTACCAACTGGGGGTTCTGGTGGAGGTTATAGTCAAACAGGACATTTACCAACGACTGGTGGAAATGAAGGTGCTCTAACATATACGCAACCAAGTTATTTGCCAACGACTAATGGAGCTAGTGGAGGGCAAGGATATTTACCAACAGCTGGTGCAAATGGAGGTGCTCTAACAACTACCGCGCAAGGTTATTTACCACCGACAAATGGAGCTGGTGGAGGACCAGGATATTTTCCACCGGCTGGGGGAACTGGAGGAGCTCCAATTCAAGCAGGTAGAGGTCAAGATTATTTACCAATAGGTGGAGGTACTGGAGGAGTTCCAATTCAAGGTGGTATCGGACAAGGATATATACCAAGTGGAGCGCTAACTCAAGCTGGTGGTGGTGGACAATCCACCGGAGCTATAGGAACTTACCAAAATGGAAGGCAATCTATCGGAGGACCTGGAGGTGCAGGAGCCAATTTTCAAGGGGGTTACACTCAAGGACCAGGACACTCAGGTCAGTTTTACGGAACATTTAGTGGTGTCTATAACCGTTACAAAAGACAAAATGTAGGTCAAGTAGTTGCTGGACCTTCAGGTTATATCGGTGCAGATGGAACTTATTACGGAGGACATGGCCCAACAATGCATGCACCTAGTATACCATCGCAATACATGAATGGAATTGAAGCCGGACCGCTCCAAACTGAAGATGATGCAGACTCCCAGGCTCAAACTTCAATCCAACACACCAATAATCAAACTCAAGCTAGTGCTTCTTCACAGGGAAAATACATCGGCGGCACTGCGCAATCTCAAGTTGCAGGAACTTATTCTGGAAGCGGAACATTTAGCGCTTCCGCTGGAACCGACGATGGAAAACGCGGAGCTCAAACTCAAGTTTCAGGAGGGAAAGAAGGAGCGACAAGTACGGCTCAGGGTAATGGTGGTTCCGCGCAATCTCAAACTCAAGTGCAATTCATTGCTGAAACTGGTGACACCAGGTCCCAAGCACAAAGTAATGGATGGAATCATGGATCAAATACTCAAGTCCAAGCTGGGAATAAAGGAGGAATGGCGGACGCTCAAGCGAACGGGCCGGGAAATACGCAATCACAGGCACAAATTGGATTCCTGCCGCATGACGAGAACGAAGAAGATGAACAAAACACGCCATTTAAAGGGGGTGGAATGGCGAGCGCTCAAAGTGGAACTTATTCGGGGCAAACCCAAACTCAAATTCAGGGAAAATTCAGATATGGAATAAGATACACAGGGGCTGCACAGGCAGGTTCTGGAAGTGGTGACAATAAAAATCACACTGATTTACCTTCCGTAGCATTCAAACCAATTACTTTCCAGTCACCAAATTATACCTCTCACAGTTTTCAAATGGTTGAGAGTCCTTCAACCAATACCATTACTCAGACCAAACCCAGTTTTAATAACGGCAACAATAATGTTAACAAGAATGTCGTTAACAACAATAATGTTGATTTAGATACTTTCACGACAACTGAAGGACTCAAAGAAGAACGATCTTCAGAAACTGTCATTCCAACAAAAGACAATTCGGATGATTACGAAGAAGAGTATGATGATTATGACAATACAGAATTACCCACAACTGAAAAGACAAAAAATCATTTAATAATGCAGTCTACTCGTAATCAGCGCCAACACATACTTTTAGATCCTCTTGAAAATATTGATGCAACAGTTTCGCAAACACAAGGGGATCCAGAGTTACCCATCGGTACAGTTTTACAACCAGGTCAGCAAATTCCCGGTTCTTCTGGTTACCAAATTCCTCAAGGTTTCAGAGGCAGGGTGACTTCCTATGCCTCTGGAGAGCGTACCACTGCCAAAGGTCCAAATTCACAGGCACAAAGTGTAAAACTTACCCCTGGACGAGGAAGAATTATTTACAAGAAGCCGGTGTATTCAGTTGCTTCAAACACTCAACTGCGAAATGGACAATTAGGATTTGGTTCTGGGTACACCTACCAACCAATTCAGTATCAACTACGAAGCGGAAATAGTTACCCCGGTTTTGTGTCTCTGACTAAATCGGAGACAGGGTCACGTAATATCTTCACTGGTAAGAAAACCCCATCGGTTTATTACACCCAGTCATCCTCTTGTGGGTATTTCACTAATACATGCATTTATAGCGGCGGTAAAAAGATTTGCATGCCAAAACCACGGACGAATCCTGATGGGTCACCGATCATTTGTTAATCGAAGAAAATGTTGGGGTTAGATTAAATGCAATTAATTAACAGGCAGATATAATTTTTTGAAATTAAATGTATTGAAAAATATTACCTGTTAATTGGAGTTATAAGTATTGCTCTTATTTTTTTGCTAAAATAATTTGATGTAAAGATTGCAACCGCCAATTATATTGCTTGACTAAACAATAAGCAAAAAACTGTATTATACATAGTTTATTCGTTTTATTGAATTATTGTGTTCTTATAAATAAATACCTTAACTTTGTATTAGTTAAAAACAATAATAAAAAAAAACATTGTTATAAATCATATTTATATCCATATTGGCACTGTACATGATTCTAAATCACCCTGAGTAGCACGATTAAGAAGAAGTTCATGAAAATAAAATAAAAATTATAAAAAACTAAAACGTAAAAATTACAATATAAGGCACTAATAAGTGCATATGTGATTGTTTGCTAATTGATGAGTAATAAGTTCATTATTACAAATTTATTTTACTTCAGTGATCTTCGTAATTTTTCTGTAATCTATTAAAATATTCATATGGAAACTAAAGGAAAAAAATTAATGTTCCTTTTTTGAAAAATCTACAAAGATCAGTGGAATAAAAGTTTACAGTAAACTATTACAACAGCGATTATTACAAGTTTAATTGACTGGTTGAAGGTTTAATAAGTAATTGGCTAAATTTCTCTGATGCAATCAATCAACATTGCAGTGCTTTTTACACCTCAAATGGTTATTGATAATTCAACATACAATTAGTATAAAATTAGGCAAGATGATTACAACTAAGACGAAATTTATAATTGCTTCACAAGCAACAATCTGCAGCAAATGTGCCACTTTTTAAAACAATTCTTCTATTTCTCAACTATACTGTGATATCAATTTATGATACCATTTGTAAAAAATTTTTGTTGTTGTTTCAAAATACATAAACACCGTTCATAGGTGAAAGACTAATTAATAATTTTGGACAGTTTCAGTCCAGATATATGGATAATCACAAGTAAATGTCTGGTTTTCACAGTGACGTAATGCAACTGTTTTGTTAATATGTCTATAGTCCGAACATTATGATTATAAATGGTGGCCTTTATTATTGATACACTGAAGAAGGGATCAAATTAGCCGACCTTGGCGGCTAAGAAAAGCATGATGTTGATGAAGCCAATACATTATGCTCACTGAAAACGACACGTACACCACAGTCGAAAGATAACCCCACACAGTTGTATAGCAGTATATCACAGTATAGTTGAAAAATAGAAGAATTGTTTTAAAAAGTGGCACATTTTTCAAATAAGCTGATAAAATAGCACAGTATATGGAATTCACAAATAAATTTTTTTTTTTCTGTATCTTTCTTTGTTTGCTTGCAACTACCTTTTCTAATGGGGGAGGTATTTATGCCGGACCTGTATGTGTACACATTATTTGAACCTATAATGATTATTTAATGCCTGGTTACTTTCCGCCCATCTGTACATATCTGTTTAACACAAATTAGTGTTGTTTTTCACATTTTTTTTTAAGTAAAATATTGATCCTAACCGGAAACAAGGTGGCTACCTTTGGTAATTGAGACAATTGCTGCATTTCATAAAGCATCACTAATTAAAGGCCACTTCACTTAACTTACTAATTAAACTTACAACCAGTGTTACACTATAAACAGGACGTTACAATTGAAATTAGTCATGAACTGATAAGTGGCAAATTTAAAATTTAGGACAAATTTACTTCTAGTTATTTACATTATTAGCAAGTATCTCCTGAAGAATTTTTAAAATATGTACATCATTTTTTAAATGGTCAAAAAGTAAAAGTATATTTACTATTGTTAATCATTTAAAATGTTTAATATAACTAAAATTCGGCAAAATGGCAGTTAAAAAATTCCTTAATTGCAGTAGTGAGCAACATTACAGCTGTTAAAAACACGCTTTTTAAAATTCACTAAAATACACGTTAAATCAGTCTACAATTTAAAATCAGTCGTTATGTAAGTTACAGTGAAATGTTAAACATTTATACTTCTGTAAGTACACATTTTAAAAATAAATTAAAGCAAAGCATTATACAAAATATACACAAAATAAAGACATGTAACTATGTAAAAAATGAAATAAAAAAATATAATTTTCTAACTTACAATCTAAATATTGGACAATCTCATTATACGCCAAAGAATCAATATTCATTTAATTCTTCATCACTTCCAGCTTCAGCTAAAATTGTACCACGATGTGACAGCAAACTAGAAGAACTACAATTACGTAGCCTAAAAAGAAAAAAAAATCAGCAATTGCAATATACTCAGCTGTTACATATGAAAACAAGCTGAAGAAATCAATGAAAAATCCTACTTACACAATCACTTTCATCAAGAGTTGCCATTTCTTCACCACCATCTTCCTTTTCTTCACTACTTATTAAGCAGGAAAAAAGAGAAAGAAAAGATAAGTTAAAAAAGGCATCCCAACAACCACATTAAAACGAATCCCATTGTTAATAGAAACTTTCAAAAATTAAATGTTAGAATCTTACCTTGAGTGAAGATGCTGCAATTGAACCTGAAAACTGTCAACTTGTTCTTGAAGCTCATCGTTTGTTCTCTGAATTTTCCGTATGTTATTTGATGCAGTATCTAATTCATCTTCGGCAACTGCAAGATCACGTTTCAACTCTTCTACACGACTCCTTAATTTTTTAACCTCAGATTCATACTGTTCAGCCCTTCTTGTAGTATGAGCTAGTTCTGTAATTTTATCTTGAACCATTTTCTTTAATTTGTTTTGTGAGTGTTTTAGATCAGCTATTTCCTTATTTTTATCTGATAGTTCTTGTTGTAGCTGACGTAATTCAGTATCTGAATTTGATAACGGTCGACCTTTGCGTTCCAAGCGTTCTTGCATATCGCGCAGTTCAGCTCTCAATTTTTTATTTTCCCGTTCCAATCCCAATTTTTCAGTTTCTAGCCTTTCCCTCTTTCCCCATTCAGCTGCATTTTCAGTTTGCAAACGCTCCAACTGTAAATGAATTTTTTTATAATTTATTTAAACTTATTTACTCATTAATTAGTTAAATTTCCTAACCAATTTAAAATTTAAGGTTGTTATCATGTGCAACTTATAAATAAATTTGTGAATTTCATAAGATGCAGTTTAAATATACCTCTGTGCGAAGGTCATTTATTCGTCTGTCCATTCCTTCTCGAGAATTGGCCTCATCTTGAAGGTCGGCTCTTATCAATTTAACTTCTTCCAAATGTTGGTCTTGCACTGTTAGCAGTTCCCTCACTGCTTCTTGTCGTGCCGCTCTTAATTCTTCACATTTTTCTTTAGTTTCTTGTACTTCCGCCGTTAATTTTTCAATTGTACGGTGCAATTGTGATTTTTCACTAAAAGACAAATGAGAGAATAACGATGAAAATTAAGAAAACATTCTACATACTCTCTTTCAGCTTGAAGGGTTTTTGTGGCCTCTTCTAACCTTAATTGCAACATGGACATTTTCTGTATTACGTATTCATTATCGAAATCATCTTTGTGTGACGTTTTGTCGCTCTTAAAATCAAACCCATTTAATGTAACATCAATTTCTAATTTTTTTCTTTCTTCAGTGACATGTCTAGGAACTGCACCTTGTAAAATATATTCTTCTATGCAGGTATCTTTTTCTAGGAATGAAGCAGTTACGGTATCACCGTCTGGACGACCAGAAATTCCATTTTCTGTGGGCGAATCGTGATTTATATTAAATTCCTTTAGCGGATCTTCACCCAAGGCTTCAAAAATTTGACTATCGAACTGTCCAGCATGTTTCAATAATAATAAATGAATTTTTTCCGTTTCCTTCTTTAATTGTTCATTCTGCTGTTCAAGGTCGTGTTTATCACGTTTATAACTATTGGTGTCTTTTAGAGCAGCGTCTAATTTAGAGCGAAGCTGTTTCGCTTCTTCTCTCGCCTTGTTTCGTTCGTTGCGAACTTTACTCCACTTTTCCCTCCAATTTGCTGTGCAATCTGACCACCAACGCATTGTTTTTTCCATTTGAGCTGCACGAGCTCGTGCTTCTTCCAGTTCTCTCTGTCGCAATGCCTGCAAGTAATAAATTAACATTTTTCAAAATTTCTGAGTGAAAGTTACCTCTTTGGCTTCCCATTCTGTGTCTGTGAATCTAGAAGATGCAATTGAAGCAACATCGTGGTCTCTCATGTGGCGTCTCGAGGATGTGCCACTGGTAGTGCTCTGGGCCATTTCAAACGTTAGTCATTTAGGAATATTGGAAAACACATTGACACATTCACTTGACACTTTACAGTTATGCCATCTCTGAAAAAATTGCCGCCCTCAAGTGGGGGAAAAGTGAAAGTTACTAAGTTCAAAAATTCGAACGGGAGTTTTTCAAAGTTAAATGAAATTGTAATTTTTTTGAAAGAAAAACAAAACTATTCACTCGACTTACTGAAACAAACTGTTTGCAACGGTAGATGAGTGCGTCTTGTAAAATTTAGTTGTAAAGGTAAGCGTCAGGGTCATGGTCAACCACGTTCACTGCTGTTAAAAATACAGTGAAATGGTATCTTTATTTCGTCGAAAAACATTTTAAGCCTACTTGGATTTATTTCGTCATTCAACCAACGAAGTTAGTCAACGTGTACCTTTTCTACCTGCGGTGTATGCTCAAGTTTTAAGACAGTTTTTACGCTACCGAGTGCTGTGAGTGTCATTGAACCGTTATTTAACAGCAATAATCGCTTTTTGCAAATGAAATTAAACCGGATAAACTGATAAGAATGGATTTTCGACGGTTTTAACGAAGCAATGCGATGCCAGGTAACGGGGCCGCTACAAATTTTCGCAATACGTGATTTAATTCGAAAAAGTTAAGTGTAATTAGTGTGTATCCCATTGTTTCTTATCGAAAGATAACTCGTTTTAATTTCGTGACTTAATGTGTGTATGTACACGGTTTTCTGTAAATTATGGCTGACAGTGCAAATAAAAAGAGTGTTCTTTTGGCGTACATTTATTGGTTGTTTGGTGGAATATTTGGACTGCATCTTTTCTATTTAGAAAGAGATGCCCATGCTTTCCTCACATGGAGCACGTTGGGCGGTTATGGTCTCGGATGGCTCGCCGACATCACGAAGATACCGAGATACGTGAGGGATACCAACGATGATCCAAAGTTTATCAAGGAATTCGTCGAAAAGTTGAGGAAAACGAAGAAGGTAAAGTTTACGGAGAAATCATTTGTCCTTCATTCTGGCAGTAACTGATTGAACTTCTATAAATTTAATATAAAAGAAATTTTTTATTGTAAAAGTTTTTGTGTAAATGTTTTGCAGATTGCTCTACGTAAACCCGGACGATGATTCAAATTTGATATTTGAAGGTATTGCTGAGTCGAATTTGCCTGTTTTGTGTCAATGTTAAGATATGCAAAATTGCGAATAATTACAAATTTAAGCAGTATATTAGGTATTAACGGATTTATAAAATATACAAGGTTGTTTTAAAGCACACTAATGTCAAACAATTAATTGTAGAAATGTAGAAAGTAATCAACCTTACATTGCATACCTATAAGCAGGGGTGGCCAACGCAAATGGTCTTGCGGGCCACTTTGGAAATGCATCATAACTCCGCGGGCCACTTATAAAAGTATATATCCCTATATTAGATTTTTTGGAGTGAAAAATTGAAACATAACTAGTTATTATTTTGTTTACTATAAAATAAATTTATTTGGTAAAAGTGATGAATTCGCAGGCCGGAAAAATGTTTAAGGCATGCCACCCCTGTCTATAAGGTTGGTTCCTTTCTGCATAATGGAGTACAATTAAGGAATCATTTGAGTTTTATTACATATTTATAGCAAGAAAGCATTATTGTAACATGACCAAGAACTAAACGTAATTAAAATTTGATTTAAATTGACGTTTTTTTTAGTTCTTTATTTGCTGGTACTGAATCATATAATTATTTTTGAAGTCATGCATGTTTTTTAAATTGTTTTCAGATTAGGTTATCTTCAGTTTAACCTTCGTCAAAAAGAAGTTATGGCTAGTCATGTCATGAGTTATGATTAAGGATTACATTTAACAAAAGTAGTAAGCAAATATTTGTACATACGTATTTCATAAAATTGACTATAATATATTGTAAAAGAATTCAGTTTTGAGCTGGACCTGCGCCAAAGACGAGATTTCGTTCGCGGAATGTATTATCAAATCTAAAAATATTTGGTATCGCTCTGTGGCTCTCTTTGGCTTTCTGTTCACTCTTGATCAAGAAGTTGCCATTAACGCGTGTTTAGTCGAAAGTATTTAATTGCGATCTCAAAACGCAAAATTTGCATTTGCATACGTTTCTACGTGGCTGATAATGTCCCATACACAGCATACACTGTACATACACTGTACTGCCAAAAATACACATTTTTTGATAGAGATTTATTAACCAAAATGACTTGTTTTGCTGCCCTCTACAAGCCCTCTGTTTGATGCACCACTAGTGGAACACCTGTATAGGGTGAGCCACAATACTGATGCAACCCAATGTATTCTTTTAATCTGATAACAATCAAATGTATTACATTTAGTTAAAAATTTCCATAAAGATTAGGTGCAGCTACAATAGTACAACAAAGTACAGTTTTTGCATCGTTTTGGTTGTAAAAAGTGACACTTTTGTGCATTCAGTGCAATAAAGTGCAAAGTAGTTATTACAGAAATCCTCAGTAACCGGATACAAAATAATGGATGTTACAGTAGCCTACCGTCGTTATTGTAGGACGATAAATATTTTTCTTTATCACCGTTGCACAGACTGTAAAAAAAATATCGTACACAACATGCATAAGTGTTATGACACTTGACATGTCATGGCACATGCAGTAAACAGCCACATTTTGCACTTGTTGTATAAACAACTATTGTCCCTAGTAAAGCAGTAAAAAAATATTAATAAAAAATGACAAGCTTCATGCACAGACAACAATGCGTAAATGCCAGCTTTTTGTCAATTGTGGAAATAAATATGTTATTCCTTGTAAAAGTTTTTGTTTGAACAAAAACTAATAATTTTGTTTTTTATTATTGTTTTGTTTTGAGGCTATTAAAATTAAGGTGCGTCGTAGAATCGACGGCGCCTTAACCTCCTCCTCCTTACTCAAGTAATTTTCAATGGTTTTCCGAGGCAAGTATAAAGTTGAAACAAGAGATATTTCTAATCATATTGGTCAAGCCGTTTCAACTTACTCGACTTCAAGCTCAAGCAGTTAAAATTAGGTTACTTGACTAATCACAACGAGACCTTAGAATCAAAGAAATCAGTCGTTTTGGAAGAAGCAAACATTTTTATAAATTAGATTTTTTTCGCAAAATTTAAGATAAATGTTTTTTCTGTTTTTTTCCTCTCTGCAGACACATCGTATACTAATATTAATGAAAATAAATTAATTGCAATAAATTTAAGAGATATTGTTTTCATATTCTTTAAAAAAAAATCACTGAATTTAATTATTCACTTTAAATGTTTTATAGTAAAACTGTTTTACTTTCATCTGCATAAGAATTTTACCCTAGCAACTACAGTTAAATAACAATTTTCGGTACTTTCTCTTCATATTTTTAAATATCTCTGTTACTACTGTGATTTGCGATCGTGCCTCAAATATCGCAACTGTATAATTTCGTGAGAGGCTTAAACCAATCGCAATCAACACTTATGTAACAGACAAATTGCACGGTAGTAGTTTCTTCCGAACAATGCGAACAAGACGATTTTGGTACCATTATAATATTGCCAAACAAAAAGGAAACGTCATTTTTTGTTAACGTTCTATTATTATTTTGAAATTTTTACCGAGAATTTCATTGCAGTTAAAAATTACTTTTTCAAATGATCAGTGAAAACGAGTAATATGTATGTAATTACAAATTGATAGAAAATTCTAAGGAAAAAATTCAATAGAATGTGTAATCTTTTTTGCCAACTTCTTGTCATTACAAAAGGACTACTCATTTTTTACTCCTTTAAAACAAATCCTGCTGCGAAAATACCATTTAATCGTTTTCATATTTTTCAGCCTCCATTTTCCACCAGCCGATACATTTCGATGGTAATGGTCGGTTACTTTTGGGGCCAGCTATTAATGTTAGCGATTCCCCAAGAAGAAGTCGGCGGAATTAATTGGAAATTTCTCCAATGGTTAATTCCGGCCACTGTCGGATTAGGTATTTCCATGTTATTTTCTAAATAAATCGAATCAACAAACATATTCCAGGGGTAACTGTTGTTGGAAATATCGGTCGCGAAAAAGGCAAACCATGGCTGTCAATAATCGTAGCGTATCTCTCATACACGCTCAGGTGGTACTTCTTCGATGAAAGCGTCTGGTTCACCCTAATGGTGTTCGCCTCAGCATCAGCTTTCGACTCATATTCAAAAGAATGGCGTCGAGAACACAGAAAAAAGCGGTCATTTTGGAAGTGGGTAATTTGGGTAACTTTTAAAACTTTTTTCCCAAACATTTAGTTCCAGGAGGGTATTAATTTTGACGCTCTGTGGATCGCTGTATCTTTCACTGTGGTGTTCATATTTCTATTTTAACGGCAAAATAACCGATTCTAATGGTGACGAAGTTCCAGTGCATGAAGCTCTTCATCACTTCTTCACTTCTCCTTGGTGGACGGATTTGAAGCAGTCACTTTACGACACTTATCAATACGCCCAACACCACGGATGGTTAGTCTGTTTATTGTTAATTGCGCAAAAAATTAATGTTTTGTGCAGGTATGAAGTTTGGAAACAGATCATCGACCTATCGGATCCGCATGGGGAGCAAAATTCTTACCGCGTTTTGGATTTATCTCCCTCGGCCAGCCAGTCAGAAATAACGACGAAGTGGAGGACATTAAGCCGCGAATGGCACCCTGATAAGGTGAAGGATCCTAGTCAGCTGAGAGCAGCGCAGGAGAAATTTATGGAAATTCAACAAGCCTACGAGATACTATCGAATATAAAAACCAAACGTAAACGGCGCAATAAAAAGTCAGTAGATTAAGATTGATTATTGTTTCACTGCCGCAATAAATGATTTTCTTGGAATTACAACAAAAATTGAAGGAGCACGCTTTTGAATACGTTTTTCTTTCGTGTGTACATAAGAAAATTTTGCTAGTGCCAAAGAGTTTATGAGAATTTTATTTAAAATTAACACGTTTGCTAGCAGTTTAGTACTTAATGGTTGTTTTGTTTAAACTTGTATAGGGATTTTTAGATTACAAAAAGGACATCTATTGACTTTTCTTAAACAGAGTGAAATTTTATTACATTTTAGATACAGTGTTCTGTTACCTTTACAAAATTGCAATTAACAAACTTTTATAAAATTACTGTAAAAAGAGAAGGAAGTATTTAAATAGTTTGTGCATAAAATTTTTAAATATTTTATTGAAATATAAAATTCTCACTTTAATATTTAATTATGTACAGTATGTAACATAGGAGAAATCGGCTTCTATTTTTAATTTTGGAATATACATAAATCTAAATAAAAAATAATGTTACATAATTAGTTGTTTACCTTCAAAAATATTACGACTCGGCACAAAATGCGAATTCTGCGCGGATCCCTTTTCCTCAAAATTATTGGTAAGATTCTTTACTCAATCAATTTCATTAAATAAACAATGCAGCCCATTTTACACTTAAAATTTGCAATCATGGCTTCCAAAAGGAATGTTGGGGTTGCATTATTTATCCAGACAAGTTGTAAGGGCCATCCATCTACATAAGTTTTGAAATTCAAAGTTAAACTTTATGAACCAGGCACACAGTTTGACTAGATCGATTGCGAAATTTTGCGGTAAAATATTACCATCACAAATGCAGAGATACCTACTTTGAAGTCGCTAAACCTAGTCAAACTAATAATAAATAAATCAGTAAGAGGCTCTTCGTCAAGATAAAGAGGCACGATTGTGATAAATTCAACAGTGCAGTGTAAAATTATTTCTAGGAATTTTTTTAGTTGATTGACTTTTTACATGCAATCTCACTTTAAACTATAACGTTGACCAAATTTTTAAGATAACCAGAAAATCGGTGAAATGGTTAGTTATCGGGGCACTTAGATTCTGAATGCTATTAAAGAATTAAATGAACGTAACATTAAAAATTTGATTGAATTTCACCAATAATGTTCTTAATTTAGTTTCTCAATTATTTAAATTTCTTATTAGTTTCAACCAATGAATTAATTAATCAAAATTTTCAGTTCTGATTTTCAAACTAATTAATTGATCAAAACGTTAATTTTAATAGTTGAAGGGGTCGTAAAAATTGTGATTTATTATGTTCCCTAAATCTGCAACCAAGTTAATAAATCCTCATTTAGTTATAATCAATAGTCAACAGAAGATTATTTACATAACGTAGGAAAATCGTTTGAACTTATTGTTAGTTAAAATTTGTGCAAATTGAAACAGTAAAATTGAACGCAATAGGAAAATCATGTTTAAATCATATTTTATTTCGAAATAAATAAATTAGGGAATGTTCCTACAGTGGGGATTAAATATTTAGCCCAAAGCTCATCATTCCATAAAAATCAATTCATGAATGAATTTTTAAAATGAAAAAGTTATTCGAACCAAATTTTCCACTTGCACAAACTGCCGTCGATGACAAATTGGTGTTTTTTAAGACACTTTAAATTTAAAAGCCCTATTTCGAGACCCGTGCAAAAATCGCACCCATTCAAGTTTCATCAAAATGCAATGTTAAGACACAAATGACACATTGTTCCAAAATTCGCTCTTTTCATTAAACCTGAGCGCCAATTTTGGTCCAATCTGCAGATAAATATTCCTAAAACGATTCGGATTTCTACCACAGTTCGTTAAAATCACAAACTCAATCCTCACCATTGGCAAAGGTGGCAATGGTGCTATTTTTTCTTCTTCGTTCTGGTTGGCTTGACAATCGGTGGTTTCTCCTCACTACAGATCGCGCTCTTATTTACACCATTTAGACTTGTATTTGTACAATCATCATTGTTATTAGCAAGTGTAATTTGAAGGCGAGGTACGGTCAGTGGGCGAATTAACGACTTAACAACAGGTGGTACACTCGGTGCTGAAGGTAAAACCGGCGTGCTGGCGCACAAAGCAGCCGTGGTCAACTGTGTGATTAACCTAGCGCTGGAAACGCTATCAGCATTGTGACTCGGACTGGAAGACGTTCGAAAAACTTTTCTTAATTTAGATCTTAAACCTGAAAAACGCCGATTTTATTCTCCAACGGGCTCATAATCTGCGATTACCTTGCGGCTGAGGAGGTATTTGAGGAACTGGAACGACCTTCCCAAGCACCACTCTAGTTCCCATTTCGTTGTCTCCGCCCCAGTTGCCGTAGGAAGTGGATCTTTCGAGAAGACGTTGCCTCGCGTGCTTTTCTATAACATCGGCGCAAATGTAACGACCACAGAATCTGGCCCATTGATCCGCTCTTAAACCCCTTCCGCTATCACGCAGCGTTGGGTTTGCTCCTGCAAAAGAATTGGAATTGCAAGTAAAATTATTTATGAAACTAGAACTGTTGACGGCTATCGTCTATACATATTTGATAAGTGTAGAGGCAGAAATCTTTAAAATGTCCTATTTTTGGGGCGTGAGTGGTCGTCGTCACGGTCGATTATTAAAAGGTGTTCGGATTCCCCTCAAATAAATTTAAAATGGAAAAATAGCCTTTTCGGCAATTCTATGAAGCTTTTAGTTACCACTCGTCCGTTGCTCATCAATAAACCATTAACCCCTCGTAAATTACAGTCGGAGAATTTTTTTCCAAAAAAAGTTATGTCCAAAGTTTCTCCAAATGCAATTATCTCCAGTTAATTAATTTTTCGAACTTTTCGTATTTAATTAATATGAAGAAAAATTGCGGCAATTTGTCTCGTGTTCTCATTTAATAAAAGATGTTCCGTATTTAGTTGCGATCGATGAGGTATATCTAAAAATTTCAATAGGGAGTTCTATTTTTGGATTATCATATCTTTACTTAATTTTATTAATGTTCACAACAAATACGTGACAAATAGGTCACTAGGTTGACATTAACACTAACTCGGAATACATCCTTGACGCAATAAAATCACGGCATAGGAAAATCGATTGTGTAAGGTTATAATAACAATAAATGTGTATGTACTACATGCATTAGCACACGGGAAGTACGTGCTCCTTATTTATGTTTCTTAGGCGTTGCATGTTACGAAGTTCATTTGGATTTTTCTGTGAAGCTAATAAAATCGGCCGTGCAACAAGTAACCCGATTATAATATCGGAAGATTAAAAAATCTACTGGGCAACAAGTTGTTGCTTCTATCTGTTTTTTTTGCGAACAGTAATTTAGTGCATTCACCATAAACTTGTGTTTGAAAATGTTTATGTTGGAACTGGACGAAATTCAAAGTAAATTAAAAATTTTAAGGTTCCAAGGTTTATTGTCAAATAAATTTTCCAGAATGATGCGAGGTAGTCCTATTCCGAATAAAACTTTGAATCTAAGCTTTTCTTAAGTTTTGAAACAACTTTCTCAAATAACATTTTACACAAAAATAAAAAATATGACTACTTTGTGTAAGGTCAATTTCATGTTTTGTAATTTTTAGACAAGCAAAGCTTTTTATAAAGAATAACTTTTCGAGGTAAAGGTGAAAATAACTATTTTTCCCCCTTGTCAACCCCACCCGTGGACACATTGGTTAGTAACACGTAGAAATTGACTTTTAAAAGTAACTTTCTTAGGCAACATGACAATATTTAATAAAAGAACAGAATTTTAGAAAATTGGATAAACTGAATTGTACGGCTGATTGTTGCAACAGAATTGGAAAATAAATAAAACAATATTGTTTTAGAGATCACGAATTAACTTTTTTATGAATAAAGCAATTGAGCACAATAATTTGGCTCCATAATGTATTCTTACCAAGTCATTGTTCTTCAAAGTTTCACCAAAATTGTGTTGTACAAAAACATATTTTCCAGAAAATAATTTCAGTAGAGGAAGAAGACTTTAATTTTAATAAAATGACCAGCATTTTCAATTACCTACGGAATTTTTAGCCGTTTCAGGACAGTAAAAAATAGATTACATGAATTTGGATGACAAGATATCAAACCTTTCACATAGAAATTTCGTTTTTAAGTCATTTTTCTTTTTTTTTAAATTGCATTGTTTTTCTATTTCCCATAAATTCAGTAAATTATGGGAAAAATTACATTCATTTTCAATTATTTACTGAAATTTTGATGTAACTAATTTTCGAACTATGCCTCTTTTATTTAACAGTATCATTTTTATGTCAAGAATCTATGGACAAAAGGTGACATTCGAGAGTTCATATAACTAAATAATTAAAAACTTAATACATTTTATATTAAGTAAAAAAATCTTTGATCAAACTCTTATTTAATTTAACAAAAAACAAATTGAAACGATAGTTTGTATTTTGAAGTATTTTGTGAAGATATACATGAAAATAAATTTCCATTCCGTCATTATTCATATCATTATCGACGTTTTCAGAACACGAGTACCTACAAAGTCATTAAATCCATCTATTGAAATAAAAATAAGAAAGTCTTGTAACACCAAACATGAAAGCCGCCCGTGACTCAATAGTTCTGCCACAAATCTTGGGGGATAGCGCAAAAACTTAAATTATCTCCAACTAAAACTGATCGAAAAAACTTTCAGCAGAAAAATTGCTCAGACAAAAATGTTATATTTCGCGACTAAAACGTGTCGAGATCAATATTAAAATAGAGTTCAAGAAAAACACCCCAGATATAACGTTTTAGTATTTTTTATCGTATGTTATTAGCCGTAAAATTTGATGTAGATCGCCTACGCGTTTTGTTAACCTCCAGTATCTAGCCAATAAGCTTAATATTTATTGTTTGATTTAGTAGGTACTTTATTCGATTCCTTTTTATGTTATATTGGAAAAAAGATATTCTAATGTGATATCGACATTGTAATGACGCTAATGCACGACTTACCGGCAAAAAGTAAAAGTTTGGCACATTTATTTCTTCCTTGAAGGGCAGCCTTCATCAGTGGAGTAAATCCTAAATTATTACGAGCGTCGATTTCAATACCTTTGCACCGACTGAGCATGTAATTTAAACATTCTACTTGACCTGAAACATAAAACGATTCTTTATGATTATTTAAAGTAAGCATCCTAATTTTAATAATTAAAATTACTGAATTACAAAATTCCATGTAATCCCACTGCATGAAACTGCAACAACTAATTTAATCGACTTAATTAAAAGAACAACAAAAAGCATTATCTTTTGTGTGATAATAGTTAATTTAGAAGATTGTGCGCTTTTGTATTTTAGGTATTTAAGCTTAACTAAATTGCAATTTAAAACGAAATTTTTTGTTCGAATGTATTTCAAGGTGCTTCCAATTACTGAAGCGAAAAAAGAGACATGAAGATGGAAATTACCGATCGTGCTGGCAATTAACCTTCACATTGCTATTTTCTTTTAAGCTCTTCCCGAAAAATTTCCAGAAAGAACTTTTTTAATTTATTTTTTTAGTTATTAAAGAATTCAAGTTTAGTTTCAGTTTGCAGTTTGCTGGCAGTCAATCATAGATCTTGTTAACGCTCTGTTAGCTGACACCACTGTTAACTTCGTTTCTGAAACTTGCCCTAGATGTGACAGCTTTCTGAAATCACCTATTCAACAACGAGTTGAGTGATAAGCATTATTTCAAACGTTACTATTAATTTTGCAACATTGGGGTCACGCAAAGAATGGAAACTTTTAACATATCGCTCCTCGGCTGCAAGAGTGGCACAACTCAAAAATTTTAAAATATTTTTGGCCCCAAAGATGTATTAAAATATATAATTTCAAAAAGTAGCACATATGGTAACCTAAACAATTTTGTACCAAATTATGAATTTTAACAGAAGAAAATTGCGGATTTTGACAGAAGAAAATCGATTACTTTTTCAATTTACACTGGACTTGTTATTTTGAATTGTGCCACTCTTGCAGCCGAGGTTCGATATGCTTTCCCTAGTTATCTTCAGTGTTCCTCTAATCATCTTGAGTGACATAAATCAAGCAAGTGAATTCGCTCATATCATACTCATAATCACACTAATAATGGAAAAGAAAAAAGAGAGGGTTATGAAGAAGAATCTCCTGACTGAAGAACTTATGAAAGTGGACAGGGATGACATCAAATGAACTGTTTAGAAGTGCATCCAATAGAATTCGATGGGAAGTGATCACTAACGTTCTCAGAGGATAAGGCATATCAAGAAGAAGAATAAAATGTTTCTTCACTAGTGGCTAGCTTTTTAGGAAACATTTCTGGGCGTATGTTTATCCAATTTCATTTCATTTGTATGGTTAGTATAACACGGCTCTAAAGTTTGATATGTGTTACAGTGGACAGCCTGTATATTACAGCCAAATAATGAAAGTCGAGAAGAATGTAGTAATCAAAAAAACAAATTGAAAAATGAACAGTGAAAACTGATTCTCAGTCACCATTCTTGAATTTGAACAATAATAAGCGCAATTTTTTTTGCAAGTAAGTAAATTAAAAACATTAATAATTAGATAACTAGTTAATTTACTTTACTAACTGCTTCTTAAAATCAAACAATACATTAAAGACAAGATAGATTTCTATATACGAAAGTTTTTTAGAGCAGAATTACCAAAAATATATTTCAACTTTTAAAATAACATCCAACTCCAACAGGATAAAGTGAACTCAAAATTGTTAGAGGTTGGTCGTGTTAATTAGAACAGGCTCTTATGTATGTGACGTCATTAATAAAATAATTGTATAACTCAAAGGTATCTCCATTGTAATTACTTTGTCAATTAATTTCCTAGCATTTACAGTGGTACCTCGGATAACAAACGCCCCTGTTAACAAACAATTCGGTTAACGAACATAATTTCCTAATAAATTTTGACTCGGTTTACGAACAATGCTTCGGTTTACGAACGCATAAACAAACAATTGATTACTTATACCTTTAAAAAAATTTAAAAGTTTCAAAATTAACTCAAAACTTTTTTAAATTTTGTTCCACAAATATAATGGGTGCAAGTGAACGATAAATAGTATTGTAAATTTTGGATTGAAATTTCTCCATTGTAGTCGCAGGTAATTGTATTATAGGGGTCGGGTTCTTAAAAATTATAAAGTAAAAAGATAATGTTTCTAAAAATATTTTGCCATCATCCTTGCTGAGATGCATTTTAAAAGCTAATATTATTTACTTTTCATTTTATTGCATATCATTATATTTTATTAGTGGCGATGCAGTTTTTTGATTTTTGATCGGATGCATGCATTAGACCTCCATAAAAGCACAAATCGGTGAGATACTAAATTTTTAGAATCTTTAAATTTTTATAAACCTATTTAAAAAATAAAATAAAAAAACAATACGTTTCTGGGCGAACGAACGAATTAATTGGATTTGCATTAGTTTCAATGGGTAAAATTGTTTCGGTTAACGAACATTTCAGTTAACAAACGAACTCAAATAACAAATTAAGTTTGTTATTCGAGGTACTACTGTACGTAGTTAAATACCTGCTTGGGCTGCAAAATGCAGCGGCGTGTTTCCTTCATTATCGGGTCTGTTCGAATCCAACGCGGGAAGTTGTAATATTTGTTCTAGAGTTTCGACTGAACCATTAGAAGCAACGTAACTCACAGCAGTCTGTAACAAAATTAGATTTGTTTTTAAAAAATAGGGCAATTGCGTGCACATGAAACTGGTTTGAAACTTCGGCATTTAATGTTACGGCCGAGCGACATTACTGAAATTGCCTTCTGTCATTTACTGAGGACAATGAAATATTTTGTAAATTCTTTGATTTAACGACTTTGTCTAATCACGCACAAAAATGAAATTGTAAAATTAATAATAAGTCGATAAATGTATCTCTCACATTACAATAATTCAACGGATTCACGTAAATCTCTCACTGATAACGATGCAATCATTTCAAATAAAGGATAAAGCATCGTGACCGTACCAAACGTGACATTTCGATGTTTTATCTCAGGCACAAACAACTATTGATAATTTATAGCCTTTGAAATTATCTGCTTTGCCTATCTTTTATCTCATCTTTCCATCGACTCGTGATTAATTTACACGATACCCTCAAATCTACATGGTTTTCATGAAGAGACCACTTCAAAATGAAGACAAACACATCATTTCATTTTACAGGAAGCTTAAATTTCATAATAATATTATTGACTACTGTTCTAAGAATACTTTTAGTTTCCAGATCATCGCTCAAAGTCAAAACAATATTTATGATGTGTCTTATTAACTTTTCCAGCAATCCAATGCAGTTAGGCAAACATGCATTAACAGGCGGATATGTGTATCAACGGACAAATAGCAACGTTGTATTTTCATTTAATTTTGCAGTAGTTAGCACGTCTTTTCACTGGCGTTGTATTTTTTGTCCACTTAGTGAGGACTAAGTCCGAAGTGAAAATTGCAGCTCAAGTTTTTGAACTGCAAATTAAAGTAGAAAATTTGTATTTAATATTTTAATTTTTCGTTTGAAATTGTTAAAGTTCACTGTACAAGGAAACAGCTGAAGCAAATTTGCTTCAAATTGCACCACTCCATTACAAACTTAAATCCACACCAAAGTTTAAAGAGCTTTGAGTAAATTGAAAGTTATTTAATAAACTCTATGAGGAAGCATGGCATAAAGCGATATTTTTGTTACAAATTTTATTTTTCATCATAAAAAGAAGTTTCTCATTTCACCATTGTGGGAAAATATACTCCTATCACATTTCACAAGTGGCGTATTTTGTATGATAAACACAATTAATTGATTACGGTGCTGTTAAGAAGTATTATACTATGTACTATTATAATTTAATTGGTTTTCTACAAGTTGTACCTTATGTCGTTTGCAAATAAGAAAGTTGTTGAGTAAGTTACTATAATTTGTTCATTTTTAATCAGCAAGCTATTAAATAAGTACTTTGTGTGGGAAAAATTGCTATTGAAGCTTTCTTGTTTAATTACGTGACGTTCAATTAAAACAACAAGAACATTTAAAACATTCATTCATTCTTAATTCTTTCCACAGCACATTTTGATACAATTTAAATATATTTTATAAGTCAACATTTTATTGCAATAAAAACACCTAAAATAAATGCGCGATAGCCATTAAAATACGAGCTTTTTAGAACAGTTATCGTGGTTTTATGGGCACATTTCTGAATTTTATGCATCGGCAATATCTGCCTATTTACAATCCGTCCAAAAAAATTGTATTGATCGTCAATGGTTGATAATCTACACTTTAAGTTTTGTGACATCAATTAGCTACCTTTGATAAATTGTTTTGAGAAATGACCGCATAATACCAATCACGACTTGCTTATTTAATAACTTTCAACATTGGCATTTATAATCTGCAGTAAAGTAACTATTCATGACAATGTCAGGGATACCGATAAATATATTTGGCATTTTAAATCAGCAACTAATGGCTTTTGCGCCTTGACTTTTAAATTTTTACTTTTCCATTACTTACTGTCTGTTTTAAAAAGTGAGGTCAATAATGAAACTGGAAAAAAATTATTTTCGATGTGTTTGATGAGCGTTTGTGGAACATATGTTGTACACAAAGAGTTTGCGCACATATTAATAAATGAAGGCCGTAAGTAATTAGCTTGGGTGGCCCACTAGAAGAAAACCTTTTTCATATTTAATAAATTTCATCACGTAAATGTCAGTATGTGTTCAAATATCAATACATATACACAAATTTCGCTTTTTTTTAGCGCAATTGAAATGTCAAAGGTCAAAGTGGTCCTTTAATTCGAATCACGCTTTGCTGCAAAAGTGAGATAAAGGATGAGATTTGGTATGAATAAATAATTAAGAGGCGGACGAAAACAGTTTTTTCTAATGGGGTCACTCGATTCTTCATATGCGACTGTTCGCATATTGAGCAATTCTCAAGTAAGGGGTGTAAGTAACACTCATGAATATGTAAAACGCTGAAATGAACAACGTAGGTTAAGAAGTGGTTCACCAAATTTAATTGCGCATTAAAATAGAGAAGGTACAATAAAGATTAAAAAAATCTCTTTTTATCTACTTAAAATTTACCGTTTGAAGCGTTGCTGTTTTACGCAATAAAATTTTAATTTTCATTTATTAAAAACCCAAAATGGGTCACAAGTTTAGTGTTTTAATTATTTTGAGAAGAGCTGACGAGATCTGACGCATTTGGGGGTGTTTTGTGATATTGATTTGTTCCTACATTGTGCTTATGAGTTGATAAAATTTTATGTCACGCTGAACTAATTTTAATTTTAATAGAGTTGTTTTGGTTTTGCGACAGGTCTTTTCCGCTTTTATTCAGACCACCTACGTTTTTATAAAAATATTCCTTGTCTAAATTTTTTCAACAATTGGTCGTAGACACACCTGGTCATACATAATATATGTACATGACTAGACAAATTGCGATTAATTGTACCCGCCGAACATGGTACTCGCTCGTCTATAACAGATTTTCAATAATCGAATTCAGAAACGCCAGGTGAAGAATCAGGTAAACGCTATCGTTAACCTGATATAATCTCAAAAAGTCATTCAATCTTGAAATTTGGTAGTAGAATTTTTTATTTTACAAAATGCAATATAAAATGAAAGGCGAAGGTCCGAATATAGACCACCCTATCTGTACACATCTATAAATTCGTGTAGTGCAACTGTGAAGTACACATTTATAAACGCGCCTGTGAAAACATTTTGCATTTATATACTTTTATCCATTCTCCAGATATTAGTTATTTGGTAATTATGTCAAAAATGGTGTTACAACCATCGGGTCTAAATACGGGCTACCTGTAATTTATTAATTTAATTTAAAATATGAAGATTTTTGAATTGAGAAAATTGAAAATTGAAAAATTCAAAGTAAATGTTGAATACTATGGCATAATTAAAATAAATAATTTTTGCATCCCCCTGACTAGTAAGTATGGCATTAATGACAGCACAGTAGAATCCGGTTATAACGAACCTCAAGGAACCGTCAAAATCGGTTCGTTATATCCGAAGTTCGTTATAAGCGTTATTGAAAGAATAAATGCAAGAGTGTTTTATGAGACCTTCATTGTCTAATATAAATATGCATATTTATAAAACCATTAAGAAGATAAGGACTAAACTTATGTGAAACAAAGCAAAATGCAACAAGTAATTTTATTTATTTTTTTTTTTATTTTCGACTGAAGTATAAATTGCCCACACACGTTTCAACGTCACTAAGATTTTCAATAATTGAGTTCGGCGCACCGTAAAACTGTAAAAATCACGAATGTTGTTAATACTTCTCACAGCTTCCTGTGTAGATAAAATCTGTAATGCTGGTGCTTCCGGTTCATTCTCATTCCTCATTGGCTTCTTTTTGGCCACTTTTGTCTACCACAAATACCCAAATATTCGGTCTACATAATAGTCATTCATGTTTAAGTTTTTGAAAAAATTTGAATTTTCTAATTGAAGGGCTCTAAGTATCTAAGTCACTTTTCATATTCTGCGATATTTGAGATTTATATTTCTGTTTGATCTGGAAATCACATTGTTTTGATTTTGACTAATCTTTTTTCACTAAAGAAGATTTACTTTAGTAAAAAAAAGATTATTCAAGGTCAACACAATGTGATTTACAGGTCACATTGAAACATCAAATCTCAAATGTCACAGAATATGAAAGTGACTTAGGTACTTCTTGCATAGAGCTCTTCAATTGCTGAAATTCACGTTCCCTTTGTTTCTATTTTTGTAACCACTCATTTAATGACAAGTCATCATCAGATTCAAAGGTTATTACGCGTTATATACAATGGAAAGTTCGTTATAGACGATTGAAATTTTATTAATTTCAGCTTTTTCAGGCTCACTATATCCGATAGTTCGTTATATTCGAGTTCGTTATATTCGAGTTCGTTATAACCGAGTAATTTTTACATTGTTGCATAGGGGAAAATGTCGGGACTTGGAATAAAGTTCGTTATAACCGGTGGTTCGCTATAACCGAAGCCGTTATAACCGGATTCTACTGTATTTGAAAGTATAGCTAACATTACCGGTTGTTACTGATTGCCATAGTTTCGACTTTGCTTATAGACCGGCAGGCGGTAAGCATAATATTGCGTACTTCCAACAGATTCTACAATGTCCCAGACCACCTAAACCACCTTTTGACAATCTTGAGAAAGGATAAACTGTATAATTTATAAATCGAATGGTGATAGGTATTTTTAACTTCAGGGTATGGCCGGAAATTGGCGATTAAGGCCATAAGTAAATGTTTTTAGTGGAACATTGTATTGTAATTATAGATTCGGATTTTATCTGAGTAACTCATTCTTCAAATAACTTTACATTGATCATCCTTATCACTCATGTAGAAAATAAAAATATTTATTTCATACACGCAGCACGTTTTTCCTAATTGTGATATTTTGAACTTCCGGTTCCGGTTATAAATGGGTTATTCTTCTTCTTCTTCAAGTGCCTTGACCGTTATCGATCGTTAGCGACCATGTCGGCTACCATATTTGTAATCCTAATCTTGTCAACTGCTGCTCTGAAAAGCTGTGTTGTGGATTGTCTATACCATTGTCTCAAGTTTTTGAACTATGAGGTTCTTCGTCTGCCGGGGGGCCTCCTCTACTGTCTATCTATCCTTACATTATAAGATGTACTATGGCATTTTTTTTTTTATGTCTCATAATATGACCGAAGTACTCCAGTTTTCTCCGTTTTCTAGTTTTAACCACCTCCATGTCTTTGGCCACCATTCTTAGTACTTCATTATTTGTGATTCTGTCTGTCCATGCAAGTTTCAGTAACCTCCGGTATGTTCATATCGCAAAAGGTTTTAGCTTCTTAAACGATGCTTCTGGTTCATAATATGACACCGAGAAAACATATGCTCCAACCATACGAATCCGAAGAGCCAAGTTTATATTGTGCCTGCAAAGAGATTTCTTCATACGTAGCAGTATTTCCCTGGCACATTCAATACGTCTTTTTATTTCTACGGAAGGGTCCCATACTTGATTTATGTTACATCCCAGATATATTGCGTTTTTAACTGTTTGCAGTTGTACACCGTTTACTTGGACGACGTTTTGCAGTATATTATTTTTAGTTATTATCTATTATTATCATTGCAGGTGCTGTTGATTTTTTCCATAATCGTTTTAAGATCTACGTTGTTTCTTGCAAGGAATAGGGTGTCATCTGCATATCTAATATTGCTAATAAATGGGATATGCATACGAGAAATTGATGTTTCCTAAGGGAATATGCTAGTTTTCTTACAGATTTTGATTTTATGTGGAAAATATAAAACTTCGGTACAAAAGTTTTTTTCGAAAAATGCCATGATTTTCAAGTTTCAGAGTATAGCGCCCTTGTCAACCAGTTGCCGTGCGTACATACATTTATTGTCAAGCTGCAACACACTGAAAATCTGTTAGACCTTCTCCTTTATTATTTATAGCAAAATTCATATTCTAACGACTTACAATTAAATTTTCTATTAAAGTAAGTAATTTTTATTTATTTTACATAAAAGCTTGGGTAGGTACTTATTTTATTTTATGTTGTGCAAATATTCAAACAGATTCGTAAATTTAGGAAAAATTGAATTTTCTTTTAGCACCGTTTTTCCAGTTTATCTGACTACTTAGTTCATTACATTCTGAAGATTTTTTCAATTTAAATTAACTCTGCATATCCTGATTTCGTGCGTATTCTTAGAAAATCTGATTAACATTTTGAGATATTTTAATATTAAGCCAAAATAATCACTTTATTTCTTCCTTTTCAATAGCTTAGAGAAAATAAGCTTACAAATATTTTATAGGTATCCAATCCAAAATTGTTAGTAATTTTGTAATATGTGTCAATCAATTTAGATTCAATTCCGAAGCTAGTCGGATTAGCGTCTCCTATTAAAATTCCCATCAAATTCTCTCCATTTGCACAGCAATCCTACATGGGCTGTAGACACAACAACCGCGACCGATAAGTCAGAAAAAGTTTGCTTCAAAACTTTTATCTACTGGAAAAGTAAAGTTGAATGAATCGGAATTGTGACCTGAATTTTCCATTTGAAAACATCCGATAAAGTTTCGACTTTTTTAATTACTTATCTGGACAACGGTCATGCAGGTACGGGTTAATGAACCGATAACTCCAGAATTCATAAAAAACAACGGCATTATATAAATTTAGCTGAAATCGTTTCAATTAGAAGTAATAAAGTTTGTTTAGTGGAACGCAATAAAGTATAAAAAAAAGAAAAATTTATGTGTTTACTTTATGATTGACGATAAAGAAATCAATGATTCCAATTAATACATTATTGAGTTGTGACGGTTAATGAGATGTTATCAACTGTTTTAAATATTGAAACGGACGCAAAATCGTTGACCCTATTCGCAATAATTGTTTAAAAAATGTTGGTTAATAAGATTTTTGAAAACAATTTTTTTTTGTATCAGCATCAGCTCAACGAGATAGCAAAACAACTACCTACATTTTTGGAAACGTATCAAATTTATAAAAAATATGTTACAAATGTATCATTGAACTTTTTAAATGACATGTCAAACGAGTTGGACAGCGAGAAGATGGTTCTAAAACAAAAAAACTCCAATAAACCTGGACAATAACCACCCGGATAATAAACCCTGAGACAAAACGTCCCACGTAAACAAAACGGGAAAGTGTTAATCTTTTCAAATTATTTTACGTCAAAGATAACGATGAAGATATGAATCGGTAACTGTCTCCAGCGGTTTTTGAATTATTGAAATCAGATTATGAATAACAAAAATTTTATTGGCCGTTGTAATGAAACCTGGATGAATCTGAATTTTCTAGAAAAAAATGCGATTCGATTATGTAATTTATGCTCGGTAACAGGTAGCTACTAAAACTGAACATTCCGTATCCAGACTACGTACAATAATTCATAATTTAGTGTAAGTATTCTATTTCAATTGAAAATTACCGAATTATATGGCATTTAAAGTTAATACCCGACAAAAAACGAAATTCATATTCTGTAAGTTATAATCAGTACAAAATAAAAAAATGTGTAGTTTTTTTGCATAAGAAGTTAATGTCCCGTTTCCTTAACACAGGTAATTGTGCAGGGGTTAATATCCGAGGGGCTTATGTCCAAGGGATTATTGTCCTGTTACGGAGAAGGATATCGAAAAGGTCAGGTAATTTAAGAAAAGTAGGTTGCGATACCGCGAAACGAGTTTTGGTCTCTGCGTCGAAGTTCATGAGGTTTGGCACGGGGTTTGATGTTTCATTCCTTAATACAAATAATAAAATAGAAACAGTATTAAAAACTAGCTTAGAGCAGAAAGATATATACAATTCTAGTGGCATTTACTCTTTAAAATATAATACATGTAAAAAGAAATATGTCGGACAAACCGGAAGGAGCTTTCATACGCGATATAAAGAGCACATAAACATGAGGAGTGAAACATCAAATTATACTAAACATCTGATTGAGGAAAGACACCTACATGGTCCAATACATGAAACTATGAAAGTTCAGAGAGTGATGCAAAAAGGAGCCAAGATGAATATCGCAGAAACATTATGTATATACAAAAACAAAAGGGATGATCAAATATTAAATGAGCAAGTCCATACAAATAATGATGCAATTTTTAAGCTGATATACAGGATAAAACAACTCAAAAACAAAACGGACGAATTCCATAAAAGTTCTTTAAATGCTTGATAGTCGGCCAATGTGAAATCGGATCAGTGTGAGTTGATTGCTGAAGATGTAATAAACAAAACTGGAAAAACTAAATAGTTTCAGTTCAATCAACCACCATAAGACAATGTTTATAAAAATATGTTTTTAATATGTTTTTTAAAATGTTTAAATGTAGTTCTTTAAATGTAGTTAAATGTGACGAACTTTAAATTTAAGGTGAAGTTTTTTAAAAAATTCAATGATATGGAAAAGAGGACTAATATGTAAGTTAAATTACTTTAATTATTTAGTTCCATATCGGGAAAAAACTCGTTTGAGGATGTAGAGTAATAATATTGACACGTTGTAAGATTGCATTTACCGTGAAACATTGTTTACTAGTACTAAGGTGACCAATCGTCTCCCTTTAGGGAGGACAGTCCTTCTTTTGCAAGTTCTATCCTTCCCCAAAAAGTGTCCTCCTATATGTCCTCCTTTTTAATATTTGACGACTAATCTGTAAATCTCCGTATTCAAACGATGCTAGGCCGATCCATTGCGTGTAATGTAACGAATTTTTGTATTCTTTATTCTTGTTCAATTTACTGCTGCCATGGAACTAATGCAACAGTTGAGAGTTTTTTTGTGCTAATGATTTTTGGACAAGTGAGAAATCGAGATTGAATGTTGAGACTCTAGCTGCAGCACTTGCCGTAAATTCAACATGAAGGATATAACTTTTATTTAAGGTTTTGTTTTTCTTGAAATTATATGTGTCCTCCTTTTCATTTCAAATTTTAAAGAAATCGTCGAGTTGCTATATAAAGGTGGAACGGTCGAGAGAGAAGTGAGAAGATGACAATCATTAGAAGTCTGACTGCTAAAATATCAATAACTCAGGAACAATCGTAGCTCTTTACAAAAGCGCTTAATATTATTAAAAATGATCAAATTGCATTAAAACAAAATTTTGTTTGGTGGTCAATTTTTAATCTAAAATGCATGACCAATTGAAAATCTTCAATCTAATTATTGTAAGTCATAAGCAACGTCCATTGATTAATTAATTTACGAAATCAAATAAGATGCAACGTCTTTTCAAAACCGGGTTCGTCAAACCCTCGAAACGTAAAAGAGAATCGGTTCACTGATACATTTGATGCACTCGTCTGGGCCGGACGTAAAAAATGCTGACACTCGAACCTATGACCTTTCGTATCATTGCACTATCGATTTAAATTTGCATTACGTATGTGAAGCGACATATTTAGGTTGCATCCGAATCATATTAAAACGGCAAGAGATCGTTTATTTTTATTTTAATCAAATTAATTTGGGTCAAAACGGATCGTTTTAATTAAGAGGTGACAATTTCACCGCAAAATCACTTGCTCGCTGTAAAATTTATTCTTGAACTCGTGCTAAAGAGGGGATGATTTATTTACCTATGAAAAGTTTGAAAGATTTACTATTAGTTGTATAAGACCTTACAGTCGACTGTTTTGGTATGCAGAGAAAAATAGAATAAAAACTGGCGTTACATCAAAGCGAATTTGTTATCAACAAAAGTCACGTTAAAACGGGTTAATTGTTATTCTATCGCTGGCGCAAATGTTGTTTGTCGAAATATTTCACTGGGTCAATCGATGCTACGTGCGCCGAATTAATTGTTTGATAATTACTCAAAACGAGAATGTTGGGAACGTAATTGACGTATAAATGTTCAGACGATATGGAAGCTTTTATAAATGCTCACATTTGACCTGAACCATTATCTCCTGGGATGTGTTCGAAAAATGTTTAGGTGATCCAAAAAAAAGATTTTCTGCGACGCTACTAGGAATTGTCGCAAAAATATGAGGGGTTTACTGCACTTGAGCTCTTGGGATTCACGAAACGTTATTATATTACACAGGAAGCTTCGCACCATACCTGGAGTTCTTTTGGCTTTGCTCTGTAAGCTCGGCATGATTCATAAGAGATGCAAGGGAAGCATCGATAAACATGAAAAGGAATTTTTAACAGACGTTTAAAAGTCTGCACAAGCTCTCGCATCGTGTTTTTAAAATCTGGATGTAACAAATTTCATTTAATTAATTTTATACCATATTATGATGGGTTTTCGAAATTTGTATATTTTTTACACCTTACATTTTTTATATCTATTGGATGAGATAAACATAATTTATATTTGATTATTTATTTATTTTCTTGGTGATTTTTATTGATATAAATTTTTTTTAACATCATTATGGACGAGGTAATAAAGAAGGTACGGAAGCTGAATACAGAATAGGATACAGAATAGGAGACAAGGAAATTACAATTTTTTGCTATGCCGACGACGTAGTGCTGGCAGTAAAACCGAGGACGACCTACAGAGGTTGTTGTATGTATTCAATAATACAGAAAGATCCTTCAATATGGCAATATCTGCCGCTAAAACCATTTGTATGAAAACTTCTAAAATGTCTACTAGGTGTAAACTAGACGTTGAGGACAAAGTCATACGCCCGGAAGCAAGCTAGAAATATTTACGAACGCAAGTTACGAAAGCGACATGCTCGAAATAAACATATTGGAATCGAGACTAAGTCGCGGATTTACAAACTTCAATTAGGCCGATAATAGTATACACGATATAAACTCGACCTGAACAGAGTGAACAATGTCAATGATTGGATATTGGAGAGGTAAAAAGCAGTGGAATCATTATCGCCCGAATGGTCGACGGACACGATGGAACGACCATTTTTTCATCAGTTGAGGAGAGGTGAAGGACACCAAGAAGAATTTGCGTACAATAAAGAAGGAAGAAGAGGCAGAAACAAATAGCAAACAATAAAATGAATTAATCATAATGGATCTTATAAATTACAGACACAATAAAAATCTTGAAGCTACTTTATGTCTTTATACAGACCCTCTGCCTTTTAATATTTGTTTCTTCGTGAAACTAGTTCCCGAATAATTGTTATTATAGTTGATTGTAAGAAATAAGCCAAGCATGCAAATAGGGAACAATTTCATAGAGCATGCAATGGTTTAAACTAAAAATGTGTCGTAACCAGCACAAAATTCAAAACTCAATCGATAAGGAATCTTATCATCCCACTCTTTTGGGATTACCAAAAGTCAAATAAGGCTGATGAACTCATTAATAATAATAGCTATATATGTTCAACAGCGACACTCCAGAAACCGCTACCTATTTGCAAAAAGTTTTATCCAGAAACTGACGCAAAACAAGATTGTTTAACAGTAGGTAAGACATAAGGTAGCTTACACTAGTGTCGGTGCTAAACATACATGTTACGAATAATTCAAATACAATAAAAATCAATATGTCTCACATAAATATCTGAATTTAGAAGAAATGTCTGCTTTTTAAGTTTACGTTTGTTAAATGCCATTATTTTGCCTATAATTTTTATTATTTAGTAATACCAATTGAGGGCCCATCCTTTTTGCGGACTTCGTTTTAAATGAACCGCCATACTTTAAACTACATGTTCCAGAATTTTCCTGCGAAACTGACAACTCTGTTCTGAGTTATAGTTGATTAACGCAGCACGTTGTCACCTCTTTAGGAAGGTTTCGTGATTTTGTGAAGTTTATGTTCTGCCTCTTGTTACTTTTTTGTGAATATTTGTATTTATTTACTGACTGAAAGATGAGAAATCATTTTACTAATATTATTTTTACTCTTACTTTTTTACATTTTTATTGTTTATAATATTTTTTAAATTTTTCTTCAAAATAGTGATTTATATATCTTGAACGAAAAGTGAAGCTTAAAGTACAAGTAAGGTAAAGTGGGGTAAATGTAAAAATGGGGCAAATGTGATAGTAGCCTCTAATTTTCTAAAAATAATCAAAATTACTTTCTTGAGTCATGTTTCTATTAAACCTAACTCCCCTGCAGTTACCTATGCCTATAGAACACGATTTTACCGACCGACTGTTCAAATAGCACGTGATGTTCGAAGCAGCGACAAGTGAGGTTACGAATTAACTTCAGCACGTGTTTCCGTGAATTGGTGTGATTTTTTGCGTATTAAGGTGAGTTTTCTGAACTTTGCGCCCCTACACAAAAAGAGTGTTTTGTATGTAATGGACCAACAGTGAATTAAGAACGTATTTACAATTTTTTTTTATCAACGGGTGATACATTTGCCCCACTGAAAAGTATGTGTTGGGGCAAATGTAACATAGAGTATGTTACATTTGCCCCAATGTGTATTACATTTATCCCAATTTTTTGATCTAGACAAAATGGCCCGTTCTTTCAAAAGAAAAAATAGACCCAAATTATAATAAAGAAGATATTCCAGTGGCTGTTCAGGGCTTTAAAACTGGGAGAATGGCAATATACAAAGCGTCTAAAACATACAATATTCCTTACTGTACACTATATAGTCATGTAAAAGGTACACGAGGTGCGAATAAGTCCAATAAAGGTCGTTTAACAGCATTAAACCCGGAACGGGAAAAAGAATTGGCAACAGAAACCACTACTCTAGAAAAATGGGGGTTCGGTCTGGCGAAGAAGGAAGTTTTACAACTGGTTGCTGATTTTGTAAAGGAAAACAAAATAGAAACGCCCTTTAAAGATGGCGTACCTGGTACAGACTGGTTTCTTTTGTTCAAAAAGAGACTTGATTTAAGCATTAAGACTCCTCAAGCAGTAGAATATTCTAGAAAAAAAGCAACAGATCCGTTTATTATTTACAACTACTTTAAGTTATTGAAGATAACATTAACTGAATTGGAACTTGAAGACATAGCAGCCCAAATTTGGAATTTGGATGAGAGTAGCTTTTGCCTAGATCCAAGCAAAACGAAAGTGGTGGGAAAACGAGGGAAACCTTGCTCACGTATTATTAGCACTCCAGGACGTGAGAACACCACTGTGTGCCTCTTGGGAAGTGCTTCTGGGGAAAAGGACCCGCCCTTAATAATTTTTAAAGGGGCCAATATATGGGATCAGTGGCAAACTTCAGATGATATTTTCCCGGGAATGTCCTACGCGGCTAGTAAAAAAGGATGGATGGATTCGACAATTTTTGTAAACTACTTCAAAAATACAGTAATTCCAGCACTGGGCGAAAAAATACCTGTTCTTATCATATTTGACGGACATACAACTCATGTGAGCACTACAATAGTGCAGTTGGCCAGAAAGCAAAACATTACGATTCTAAAGCTACCACCACACACTACACATTTACTGCAACCATTAGATTTAGCTGTTTTGAAATAGGTAAAACATGCCTGGGATCAAAAATTAGTTAAATGGCAGAGGCACAATGTTGGGCGAAAATTACTGAAACATATCGCTCATCCGGTAGAACAACGACGCAAGTGCAAAAAATAGAAAAATGAGATAAATATGTCATAAGATTCCTAAAAGGTGACTATCTGGTAGAAAAATGACGTTTTCGTAGTTAGATTGGCTACTACGAGAGAGCGGTTATATCGTTGTAGTTTTATAGGCTCGTAGATGTAACAACGACACATTAAAATGCGATTTACGGAGAAACTTGTTTTTGAATTTGTTTCGTTGTTCTACCGGATGAGCGATATGTTTTCTCAATTTATTGCTGAAACTTGTAAGGAAACACCAGCGATTACTATCGTAAATGTATTTCGAAAAGCTGGTATAGTACCATTTAATAATAATAATAATCGAGACAAATTTGATGTTGATGCCTTCAAACGATGGGATACTGAGAATGCTGCACCCACAAATACCATCAATGACAATGGACCTAATATGCACGATAGCACAATAATAGAACCTAGCATCCCATCTACCAGTACGGTTCAACCTACTACATCAACTCCATGCGAACCGTCAACTTGTTCAGTGAATTGTAGTTCTGAGGCACTCTTATTAGACTGTGTTCAACAACATGCACCATCACCGAAGATTTCTAAAAAAAGAATGGCCCCGGGAGCTGCCGTAATTACAGCAAAAAGAATTCCGCCTGCAAATTTGACAGAATCACAAGAGATCCAAACTCAACAGAAGGTAGTTAGAAGAGTCTCTAGTTCATCAAGCGCTGACTCAGAATTATCAATACCTTTACAAAGAATCAGATGACGAAAAAGAATTTTTAAATGAACTTCAAAATTCTGGCGAAAATGATCTTGCAGATGACAATCGAACGATTGAAGTTGATAGGTGGGTGCAAGTGCAGTATGCAACGAAGAAAACTATAAAACACTATGTCGGGAAAGTCATCGAAAAACATGATTCTGATTCATGGCTCATCAGATTTGTCCGATATAGAAACAACAAGTTTATTTGGCCCAATGTCGAAGATAAGCTATCGTAGATAGTGCAAACATAGTGCGAATACTACCAAATCCGACAGAATATCAACGTGGGATCAGTTTTTCCGTAAAATTTGACGGATTCAATATTTGTTAGCAATCTGAAACCTATTTCCTTTTCCCTTAATAAAGTATTTTATTTTTCATTAGAATGTTTTGTTGTTAATATTCGACATACAGAGTTTGTTCTGATACCAAAATGCAAAGAATTTTGCACCCTTTTACATTAGCCCCTCAACCATATCCTATACAAACCGTATTAGAAGTGAGACTCGATTATCACATTTGCCCCAAGTTGCGAGGCAAATGTAATAGTCGAATTGTTTTAAAAAAAAAATATATTTTTCTGATTTCAAACATAAAGTTGCCATTTGCACTATTACCCATTGTTGGATGAATGAACAAGGAATATGCATATAAATTTTTTCACTGTTTAAGGTAACAATAAAGTTTTGTTCGAGGTTTGAATTTACACTTATTGAAATTTAGTTTGCATTTACCCCACTTTACCTTAGTTGTTTACTTGCGAGTACTTACACAGTCACTTTTCGTATGAGATACATACAAAATTTTATTTCATACTGAATATTCTACGTGTTAAATTATTGTGAAAGGAAATTTTGACATTTTATTTTATTTTTTTCGTATTATTAGAGTAAACGATGAGCAATTTTCATGGCATCGTAAGTTTGTTTACGTTTTGTTATGTTTCCCCGAAAAATAAATAAAAACTACATACCGCAAGATATTCTGGGTAAGGCTGATCAGGTAAAGAAAAATTTAATGCTCAAAAAGTCAAAAAATCAGTATGAAAAGGAATACAAAATGTTCTGCGAGTTGAAGAAGGGAAAGAATATTTTGATTTTGATTTTTTCAATTAAGGTAGATGCACAAGGCATTGTTTTCGACGTAACTTAACTACCGTGCTAGCAGACGCTGGAGCGAACTTGATCAGTATTAAAAGGCATGAGGGATGGAAGAGTGAAAGTTATTTAGAGGATTCAATTGAAAATAAGAAGGATGTTGTCGGAACCTTCCAATCTCCTGTTGTGGAAACCTACGAAGAAGCAATTTTAAATTCGAGCTTTAATGTGTTCGGCTCCGATGAATTGTCATCTGAAGTGGAAAAAAATTGACATGAAATTTTAAAGTACTATGACTTAAAATTTTACTTTAAGGTACTTTAAAGATCTACTTTTTGTACCATAAATAAGTCAAAAAGCGTCACTTAAGAAACCAGTATGAAATGAACATGCTTTTAAACAGTAAATCATTTCTCAGCAACAAAACGTTGTTTATTTTATTTTCCCTTATTATTAATCCACCTATTTCTTGGAAAAAAACTATCAACCGGAAAAGGGCCTATAATATACTTTCAGAATTTCAATAATTTTATTACGCAAATAAGTTGTTTCATAAACTTTTTTTAATAAATTGTTTTTTTAAATATCGTTCCTCAAAACGTTCTTTGCTGTGTACTTCAAATTACTTTTGGTAAATAGATATGAGCAAGCAAAACTTTCAAACTGACTTTTTTCGAAACACCATTTTTTGATATGGGCCCTTTTTCCGGATGGCCCCTCAATTATTGAATATGAATTTCTATCGTTTTTAATTGCCAAATGTGTGTCAGTCCAAAAGACAGTTAGTAGTATATTATCGTTTTAAATGAATTTTGCATGGGCTATTGAATAAGTACTACGAGGTTACAATTATTTTTGACAAATTCGCATTACTGTTTAAGGAAGTGATGACTGTACTATATATAACGAATTTCTGCGGCACTTGCCGCTTCACCGTTTCCAGTTTCCATTTTTTCAAGCGTGTCATATATCTTCTTCTAATCCTCCAACTTCTTCTCCTTTTGCTTTCCAGCAATTAGCATTCTAGTATTCTCTTGGTCCGTCTAGTGTCACCCATTCTTTTGATATGCCCAACCCATATTAATTATTCTTTTTTTTATCTGTTCCACTTTGTTCGTGGCAATATTTATATCTTCTCTTATTTTATCATTTGTTGTTTTTCTAGTTTAGATATTCTACAACAGCGATGCAGGAAGTCCATTTCTGTCGTCATCTATTTACTTCTATTTCTGTTTGTCATGTCTTACGTTCAACTTTTTCCCATGTTCAAAGACTGGTTCTGGCCGAACGTTAAGCCTCTTGATAGCTTGCAGTAGGACTTCTTTGCTCAAACGCCAGAGGGTCCATTACCAAGGGGAATCAAGGGATGCCTTCTTCACAATTCAACCTAAGATGATCAAAGAGGGAGAGAGTGATAGAGAGTGTGAATGATAGGTAAAGGAGGAAGAAGATGAAATGAGTAAAAGTGTGTGTGAAAGCAAACTAATAAGAGGCAATTTTTGATGATAGAGGGAGAGAGTGATAGAGAGAGAATGATAGGTAAAAGGGAAAGAAAACGAAAGGTGAAAAAGTGTGAGTGAAAGCTTACCAAAAGATGTGATCTAATGATAAGATGTAAATGGAACTAAACAGTCACTCATCTCGAAGTAATACTTGACGTAATGTTAATGTGGTTCCCGTGGTGAGGAAGACGTATGGGGGAGGAAGTTAGTAGTCACACAGGTTACCTCCTCTTAACAAAAAAAAAAAAAAAAAAAAAAAAAAAAAAAAAAAAAAAAAAAACGCCGCTCGAGAACTGGTGGAGCTAAGTCAATAAGTGGAGCTTTCGATAGTATTACAGTATTAGATGAAATGGCCATTTACTTTTCCAGTACGAACGGCGTACATGTTTTGTCTTAATAAGATATACTAAAAACAACAAACACGTCCGATCACGTCAAGGTGTCGAGACTATTTTTTGACAAAGGTGTAATCTTTCATGCAGATCCTACTGCATGTATTTGATAAAATATACTTTTGTACAGTAATTGTTTGGTAATTTTAGTCTTTAAATTTACCTTTATCATTTTTCTTATTATCTTTTGTTATATCTATCTCGTTTACATTTACATTATTTATCATTTTCTTATTTACAGTTTCACAATATCTTCGAAATGAAAAATGAAAAATAAGGATAATCCATGGATATCCAGTTGGATAAAAATCAGATGAACAAAATAATTGCCAATATCCAGTGCCGCAAAATGTTTATAATATCAATGAATCGTCGGAATTAAACGCGTTTATACCAGCATTAACAGCGCATTAGCCATTCTTGGCACTTTACTGTCGGAATTTGGAAGAGTAATCTCCTTTACAGCGATGACGTAAGTTCACTGATCGTTAAGAAACAGTATGTAAGGAAAAGGTTCTTATTAAGTTCAACTTTATATATAATTTCTCAGAGGGCATCTGTTTTATATACAATTTAGTTTACGTGAGTGCGTTCAAACACTATGTTTGCGTTGCCCAATTGATTTACATTGACGCAATTGTGCATCTCAGAAGCTCGAGGAAAAAAATTCGCAAGACCACTTTAAAATAATGAAGGTTTTATTATTAATCGAGCAATCTCGGCCGTAATGTCCTCACGAGAGCCATTTTAGAAGCGTATTTTCAATAATAGGCATTTTGGGATTAGTGAGACGTCAAAATTTGATTACATTAATAATAGAAAAAATATTTTAGGCCCTGTAACTTGCTATCATGTTATAGATTTTTTTTTTAAATTTTGGTTGTGATTATGTAGGTCGCCGGGGAAAATGATATTATTTTGATACATAATTGATAAGTATCGATTGGACGATTTTTTATATCTTTTATAAATGCATTTTCCCACGACTTCAATCCATTTCCCATACATATAGGCGGAATATTTTTAATTTCATTTCAGAAAGTTGTACATATTTTATAAGCGCGAACCAGCGGTCAATATTTCCCGCCCGGGTTTGTGTCGCGTTGGTTCATTCATAAATAACGGGCCGGATCTGAACGTTTCATCTTCATGGAATTTTTAATTTCATAAGCTATACGACAAAATGACGGCAATAAAAGCTTGTTATGATCTCTAACAGCGCACTTAAATAAATTCGCATGTTGTCCACAAAATATCTGTTTGCACATCATAAAGTTATACTAAAGTTAATAAAAGCATTTGTAATAAAATCATAAATTGAGCTTGTTGATGAAATATAAAAAAGTCGTCAACTTTAAATATACATACACTGTTTTCGACGTATAGTAAGTACAAGTAAGTCGAATACTTGTATTTATAAAGAAAAAGGTTAATTGGTTTAAAGCAGCATTTTAAAATTGTTATGCATAAAAATAGACATTATATAGAAAAAAGTATGACTTTAAATCCGGGGCTATAATATTTTAACAATTTTTGATGTCAAAATCAATCCCATTAAAAGATACATTTTTACTGCCAAATAAAGAAGAGAATATATGTAGAAATTTTATTTACACACATTTCAATAAAATTTGTTGGAAAATGCATTTTATGATATGTGATAAAAATTTGAAACAGCGCCAAATTGAAAAATAACACAACCTAAAAAATCCACACAATGTTTTTTTTAATTACAACCTAGATTTTGATGCTATTTACTGAATGCCACTAAAAGTTAAATAAACATCCCTTCAAATGATCTCGATGATATGAAATTTTTGGTAATAATTTTTTTTACCGCTACAAAATTAATAACACAAACTGAAGAAATTTATAATATAATGATTCGTCATTATACACTCTATATCATTACCGTCAGAATTTAACAACTGACAAAAAGATCTTCATCATTTACTGTAGCTTGTTTTTTAAATCCAGACTGTGAAAAAAATATTTTTTTACTTTATGTTGGTAGTAATCAATGCTTATACAATACAAGCCTATACAATTTTGACAGAATATTGAAGATACACCTTTCCTCATCGAACGTTTCTTTCGAAATGATCATATTGCTTCCTTTGATAGAAAGGTTTTGTGCTAAATGATTTAAATTTTTGCACTCATTCAATATTCCGCCTTCTGATTACTGTTCGCTCAGATCTCTGAATAACTTCATAAATTGTGAAACTTTCGAAAATATTTATATTAAATCTGAAATTATTTCAACTCTTTGTTTATAAAGATAACATTAAAGCCATAACCTTTAGATGAACAACTCTACTGGGATATTCACAATGGCTGAACGTGCCACTTCATAATGCTATTTTCTGTACCGCTGTTCTTATTGGCGTCACTTACGCGTCACTTACCTGGATGCGAAAAATATTTATTGGGTACTTATGAAAGAACAGTAAGTTATTTAATCAAATTTACAAACACATTTATTGAGAGATTATATCTAATATGTCAACCCTCACTTGCTACTTCCCACATTATTTAGTTTTGAAAAGAATTGTCTTCTTAAAGATTTAAAGTAATACGTAACTGGAAAGAACGATCATCTGTCAAATTTATAAATACTTTTTATATATTTATATATTATATTTATATATACTGTCATCTAGGTCTGCACCAACTTTGTATCCCGCATGCGGGTCAAGTTGTGCATTTAGTAACAAACACTGACTGCAACACACACCTCGATACTTAACGGTTTTAAGAGAACTTGAAAAATAGATAAATACTGTTCTTGAATTTTCCGCAAATTTATATTTTTTGTTCTACAATTAGTGTAAAACGCCAAAATGATTTATAGTTAAGATAGGTAGTGGCAAATGCATTAAAGCATAAAATTGTTAAGGATATCAAGAAGGTGATGGACATAATTCAGTATAATTTTATTCTATTTTTATTTATTAATTCGTTTGATGAGTTTTTACAACATTTATAAGTTCATAACTGCAACAGATTTGAAATTTTGCTATAAGCCACAGATTTTTTGAACACATGCCACACACACACATATTTTCAATATCATCCTGATGACGTAAATCTCAAAATCTTATCAACAGCAAAAGAGTGTTTTTATTAATTAACATAAATGTAATAAAGCTGATTGTACCTAATCTCAAATTGCAGAATATTGGTAAAAAGTAAATTAGTCCCCCCATAAAATAAACTCTGACTCGATGGTTCCAATTTGCAAACTTGTGAAATCTCGATCAGGGCTCGTTAACATTTTTGTCTGATTTAATCCATCCCATGGCGAACTCCACGAGTGCTAGTTATCCGCTGCATTCACCTTCGTCGGTTTACTTTCACGTCGTATCCTTTTAAACTTCTCGCAAGATATCATTTTTCTAGATGTAATTGGTTCTTTTATCTTCTGACAGATACAGAAGTGCTCGTAAAAGTGCTCCGTTTTATATAATCTACTTTAAAATAGTTACGCTTTTCTAAATTTCAAATGACTGTAATCGTCGCAGTTTGATTTTATTCTGTCGCACTAATTGCTAGTAAATAAACTTCGTCTACTAGATTCACAAAATTTGTGTAATTATCAAAGAAAACAAATTTAAGTTGATTTATGGGCATATCTCAATAACAAAGAGAAATCGATAACGCGTATAAATTACGTGTTATTGTCGACATGATCAATAGCTAAAAAAAACACTATGTGCGACACCCTCTCATATGCGGTAACAACTTGTCCCAAAAATCGATTTGAAGTGTAGGTAACCTAATTTTCTTTCTCGGTCAAATTGGCAAGGAGAGGTGAGTGACCAGTTGCGCGGAGTGCATAGAGAATTACGAATTCATTTATCTCCGACCACGAGTGCTAACGTAATTTTCCTGAAATTTATTAAAAGTAATTTCTCATTGTATGAAATCGATATTTTATATGTATTGAAACTATTCAGTTTTGAAAAAACTCCAAAAACAAGTTAATTTTTAAATTTAACTTCACATCTTTTAACACAGCATTTTTATAACCAGGTGGCCACTTAGTACGTGGACGGTCCATATCTCTGTTGTTAAAAAAACCATGGAAAAATATTATATACAAAAGTTATAGGATCCGTGGACTAACGGAAATGGAAAACTTGCTCATAGAAGAATGAACAAGATTTCGTGTTACAAACTAGAAATAAATACGATACGTTAACTTTTTACGTATAAAGAATTTTTGAAGAAAAGGTATACAAATTTGACAACTAAATAAAAATGTTTAGTTTTTTTGTAAGAAAAACAGTCACTAGTAAGTAGTAAGAAAGAAATAATATTAAACTGGAAATAATCAAAACTTTTTTCGAAACAATGCTATAAGGGAAACAAAACAAAAGTAAATAGGTACTTGTCAGTTTTACTGTTACTATTGCGACTTATAATTTAGTGAGTTTAGCTATTTCATTATTTAAAATGCAATTTCCAAGAAAAGAGTTAGTACGTATAGTTTTTATTTTGGGAAAGTGTAATAAAAATTGTTTGCTAGCTCGCAGAGTTTATAAAACAAGATATCCCAATAAGGAAAGACATTCTAGGGAAGAGTCATTCAGAAATCTTTTAGAACGGTTTGAAAGAACTGGAAACGTTTCATATGAAAAACATGAAAGAACAAAAACTATAACCAATGAAGAAAATGAGTTCCGTGTGATGAGAGCAATTGTTGAAAATCCTCATATTGGTAGTCGTGCTTTAAGCAAAACTTTAGAAATCTGTCGGGCATCAGTTCAAAAAATGATCAAGAAGAATAAGTTTCACCCGTACCATATTCAACTCAATGAGCAAGTTTTCCATTTCCGTTAGTCTGTTTTTTAGGAAGAAATATTTTAGTAGTATTATAAACACGAAGTAATAGAAATGCAATTAAAAGCACACTTTTAACGTCTGATAATGGCCGTTTTTGCTCAAGTCATGCATGGCATACCACGAGAATAAAACAACAAAAAACAGCGATATTTTAGTACATTTTAAAATAAAATCTAAAATTGTGGTAAAACGGCCCATTTCAGAACATTAGTTGTAATTGCAAATTTATAGAGCATAACATACTGCATAACATTCCGGATTAAAATACATAGTGATCCATTTAAAAAAATTAAGTTTTGCTACTTTAAAAATTTCAATATTGGCACCGTCGTAAAAAATGCCCTGTATAAGTTATAACCAATTTTCTTTTGCAGAATTATTCCGACATTTCTTATGTTTATAAAAGCGTAACACCGCATTATTACATTTAAACTAGTGATTTTTTTAACGACTTTTGGATAGGTTGTGTTTTCTACATTTTTTTGTAAATTACATATAACTTGGCAACACCGCAACGAACCTTACATTAAAATACTGTACTATACGTAGAATTTTATGCTGAATTCTATTCTGTAAAAAAATTGGGATTGCTATTTAAAAAAAAATTCCTTTCTGGCGCTCCGCTTTTTTGGGACACTCGGTATACTAGAAAATATTTTACGAATGTGCATCTCAACGGATTCTATAACTTTTGTATATAATATTTTTCCAGGTTTCTTTTAACAACAGAGGTATGGACCGTCCACGTACTAAGTGGCCATCCTGTATAAGGTGTTCCTTTACAAAGTAATGACGTCATCGCCGATTGTTTTTTTTTATAGATCTTTTAATTATTACTACCTTACTTGCAATAATTTCTTTCTCCATATTGAGAAAGAAAGTGTCATATAGAAGAGGCTAAAGTTATTTCGTCAGTTGAAAAAAACTATCAAAATCAAACCAAAGAATATAGCTTGTTATTTAAAGAAACCGATGAAAACATCATTACTTTGACAAGAAATACCCTGTACATAAGGATGACAAAAAATGTGAAATTAAATTTAAAAATGACTTGTTTGTTAATTTTCTTCAGAACTTAACAGTTTAAATGTTATTGAATTGTTGCTGTTCTGGCTCACTGTGTAATTAGAAAATTGAATATTTTCCTCACTTATACGATCGTTAATTGTTTCCCAGAAGAAGCAACGTTCCAAAGAGTTATCAACATTTCATTCAAGTGTGATATTAGAAAGACTGCCCAATGAGTTTGTTAAATTGACCTTAAACTGTGGTTGTTTGTTTATGATTCCTAAATTTGCCTTTTTATTCTTGTACGCTATTATGATCCAAAAAAGTAATTTTTAAGACCAATTAGGTATCTATCAATATAAATTATTAACTTCATTTTATACATGACACCTGGTGGATGTAAAGGTATACGAGTCGCTCAGGAGCAGAGTGGCCCAACTGAAAATTTGCCTTATTTGAGTTAGGTCGCATATCATATTCTACATTTGCTACTCTTTAAATTCCTAGTGAACCAAGTGAGATTTTTTTGTTTACTACGAAATGGGACACGTTTGAAAGTTGGGCCAAGCTATGTTATTGCCTTGACACGAATTCTTATTTCTCTTATATCTCAAAACTCGTTTTTTTCACTTGGGCCACTCTGCTTCTGAGCGCCTCATATAGTCATTGTAGAAAGTATAGTTTTCTCTGGATAGGCATTAACGATTTCCCGGTGTATTGCTGGAACATAAACTAAAAAATACTAGAGTTAAGTTTTTATAATCAATATGAATATGTAACTGCTATAAGTGTAGTTTCAGCTGTGTGTCAAAAATTATTCCCCGATGAAAAAAAATTTCATAGAATAATATTCGACATACATTTCCAAATAACCAGAATTAGAAATCACGTTTTTTTAACGTAAGTTACAATAAGCAACTGAAATTTTATTTGATTGGTATTTAAATTTGGCGATATAAAAACTTTAAAAAAACACCCTTAAATAGCAAGAGTACCTATTAATGTTTTTGCTTTCCATGCTTGATGTTTTTTGTACTTAAATTGGCTCATATTTTTTTAATAAATTCATTGAAATTTTGAATGTCATAGCTGAAGTAACCTCGACATATTTTCAACTCACAAATTTCTTTTGTAATGTGTATTAATAAATATTTGAATAAGTAGATAAATGCATATTATAATATACAAATATTAATGAAGCTCTAAACATAATAAATTCAATAACACGAATGCAATATGCTACAAGTTAGTCGCGTGAGTACGGTATTTGATTTTATCGAAGTCTATTTGTTTATTTCACATTTATAATTTCAATTATTCACACCGGTGTGTGTAAGTGCGCGTCTAGCTTTGCTTAATGAGTATTGACTCAGGTACGTTTCCACAACAAACCAGGACGCAAACAAGATGAACAACTAGGAAAAAACTCAAACTGTTTTCAATTAACCACTTTGCGCTTTACTAAAACCCGTTTGTGCAAATCAAAGCTCCCCTTTGAAAATAACCGTAGTAAATTTGGAACTGCCGGTAGATTTTTTTAGCCGACACACGGTGACGTCAAAAGTTGTTAAATAAAAAAATACATAATATTGCAAAATTTTGCTGGAAATTCTAGTATGCAGTGCTTTTAACTACTTGATTTTTTAAATGCAGTTATAAATAGCTTCATAGGAGCTACTAAAAATATGTTGGCGTAACATTTTTTTTTCGGAGCTGGTCCTCAATCGACACATCTGCATTCGGTTTTATGAAGCACAAGGTTACTAGGTATATTTGTACACACGGTGTTTTCTTCTAAACCCAAAAATGTTCCCCTGACCATACAGTTAGAATATAAATATTGCAGAATACAAATTGGAAAATTACTATGTTGATTCAACTAAATATTACAATGGAAGAAATATAGGCCATCCTATTGCTTTCTTGCTTGCTGCCTTGTTTCCATCAAAACTTTGTTACTACAAAGGTACCATTTGTACAACTTAATTACAATCACTTCATGACAAGCTTTTTCGACATCGTGTTTTTCTCATGAATCTAAATGAATTGTAATGAGAAGTAAGTTGCACCCAATGCTTAGGGTTGCTAAAATATGCTCATCTTTTATCCTTCAACAATCGGTTTAATAAATCATTCATTGACAGAATTAGTGAATAGTTGTATATAAATTTCAAGTTTGTGTTTTGTTAGAATAGACGCCAATTCATGGAAAACTTTTCAACACAGTATGTTAACAAAAGCAAGCTGCTTGAAGTGATGCCATATAGTTAATTGCGCAGCATCTATATTAGCACTCACAATGAGTGCAGTTTCACGATCCTGCTGCTTCGCTGCTTGGAACAATGCCTCGTTGTTAATAATATTAGGTCTACTAACGCAAGGTGCAATTTCTGTACTGTAGCCACAGTTGTAATACTGAATCATGTCCGCGCCACGTGAACAGGGCCACATTTTCAGCTCGAAAAATATAATACACCACAAAAAAAATTGTGTAACATGCAGACTCAAGATCTCACAATACCTACTTAGAATTCGATGAGTTTTGGTAATGATTTTAATTCGACGTTTGAGGAAAAATACAAAAAAAATTTAATTAATGGAATATCGTAGGTAGAACTTCATATAAACCAATCAATGGATACACTTTTTACAATAATTTCTATTACATCTTATAAATTTATCAGTAAATCTAAAAACTTGGTTGTAATTTGTTGCGAAAACGAGAGAAACAAATAAAAGGATGAAACAAACAGCAAATAGAAAAGCAATCACCTATTTATAGGTCAGAAAGATCTTTTTTGAGATTCGCAACGCACCACGAGCAGTTTAACTAATCGCCTATTCTAACTTGTAATAAAACAATTTTGTTTACTTTTTGATAAAAATTAATTTCTTCTGGCGTTCTAATAATAGTTCGGACCACTTCAAAAATCAAAATAAGCTGAGTCAATAAAACTGTAAAACAAAACAAACCTGTGTTCAAATTTTATTGCACATAAAAAATCTATTCTCAACAAAAAATAATCGCGAATGCTTTCCTGCTACTAAATATAAGCGTTTCGACGAATGAAAAAGGGTTAACAGGAGTAATGTTTAATTTTAGCCCCACTTTTGTTTTTGTTATAGAGTCGTTAACTCGGTTTAACGCCCAAGACACTCGGAAAATTTATAAACTGCGATCATTTTCAGATGCTCACGGATTCCCAACTTTAATTAAATGCGAAAAATGGAAAAATGTTTTCCGTTTCGTTAGCCCGGGGGTATTAAACTGTCCACTCTTTTTTTGCGGTAGAAAAAATTTGTTGAAGTTATCTGTGAAGAAAAATCGGTTCTATCTTGAATGAAAATCGAACAGATCATCGCCTGTTTATTTGTGCAAGCCGAATTTGAACGATGTCGTTCATTAATTTTTTCTTTTTCGTTACATACATATTTACAGTAGGTTTAAATGATGTTATCTAAATAACATTCCATTGAAAAAATTACAAGCGTTAATTCGGGCCGATAGTACATTGCAACTTCCATTGGTGACACCTTTTCGAAATTTATTCGTTTGAAAACTTTTTAACTTTTAACTGGTTTGCATAATATCGATACCTTTTTGCCAAAGTATCGTAAGTAACATTTTGAGCTAAATTGATATTTTACATCTATTATAAGTATCGGACGTAAATTCGTGTTCTGACAAAGTACTGTAACCATTAGTTTATTCTTTATGGTGATAAAAACACAATTAACCTATCGTAAGTACCAAAATAACATGCAAAATGCAATGACCTTGAGACAACAAAGTTGTCTCCTGTAAAATTTGCTAGATGTGGCTTACGATACTTTGGCAAAAAGGCATCGATATGTCTGTACCAAATTGAATTAAAGTTTTGTAAAACGTAAAGCTTTTATTCAAAAGTTTGTATCCAACATGAGCGATATTTTCGAGAAAATTTCATTGTTCTACAATGTGATTAACATTTTCTTCAACGAATTGCCACTTTGGTATCTCACCGGGATCTTAACGAGAACCACATCATGCTACCCAGTTTTTGTCAGGCCATGGTAACTTTGCTGTTCATCTCCATCGGATTGGAAAACGTGACCACCCGAACTGCTCGGTGTGCCCTGATGATGTTGACGACCCTGTTCACCGCCTTCTTGCCTGTCCACTTTTTAATGAAGCTCGGACTGCCTTGCAGGCCCAGTTGCTAGTCTGGCCCCCGCCTCTAGAGTCTGCGCTTTTTTGGGATCCTGCGTGGATCTTTCCTTTTACGGTGGCAATAGAATGACCCACTTGCCACCTGCTCCTATGCCTTCCCTAGGCTTTGACGCCATGGTGCTGTTACCTTTCCTGCACTTTACTGGTTCCCTAATGCGTCCTCGTCCTAGGCAATTCTGCCCCTATTGTTTTAAACAGTTTTTCCTTAATTCTAACATATTTAACTTATTTTCGCTATTGTACTGTAATTAATTTTTTATTTCTGTAATATTGCGTTCAATTTGACGCTGGTCTGTGGAATATATGCGCTGTTGGGCGCCTTTTGTTGTTGATTGAATACTGCCTCCCTCCATAGTATCTATAAGTCTGTTATTGTCCCTATTGTGTCACATGGTGCAGAATTGTGGCAGCACAGGCTCTGCATCGTTAATATGAAAAGGAAATTTGATTCCATTTATGGAATGTGTTGCCGTGCTGTTTGCAAAGGGTACAGCTCCCTCTCTAATGACGCCGCGGGCATCCTGGCTGGCATCCCTCCCCTGGACCTTGAGATACAGAAGAGGACTTGCCTCAAGGGATTACGCAAATTTGGCTCTGCCCCATTTGAGGGTGATATCCTCCTTTTGGCTGATTTCCCCAGTCTCACCCATGCCAAGGAGTACCTGGCACTCCGCATCTTTGACCGCTGGCAGGATCGATGGGATTACTCCATTAAAGGTCGGATTACCTACTGCTTCTCGCCCCGGATTCCGGATATGCCTCGCTTTCTCTCTTTCTATGCTACCCAGTTTTTGTCAGGCCATGGTAACTTTGCCGTTCATCTCCATCGGATTGGAAAACGTGACCATCCGAACTGCTCGGTGTGCCCTGATGATGTTGACGACCCTGTTCACCGCCTTCTTGCCTGTCCACTTTTTAATGAAGCTCGGACTGCCTTGCAGGCCCAGTTGCTAGTCTGGCCCCCGCCTCTAGAGTCTGCGCTTTTTTGGGATCCTGCGTGGATCATTCCTTTTACGGTGGCAATAGAATGACCCACATGCCACCTGCTCCTATGCCTTCCCTATATGCTTTGACGCCTTGGTGCTGTTACCTTTCCTGCACTTGACTGGTTCCCTAATGCGTCCTCGTCCTAGGCAATTCTGCCCCTATTGTTTTAAACAGTTTTTCCTTAATTTTTAAATATTTTCGCTATTGTAACTGTAATTAATTTTTTTATTCTGTAATATTGCGTTCAATTTGACGCTGGTCTGTGGAATATATGCGCTGTTGGGCGCCTTTTGTTGTTGTTGTTGATTGAATACATACAGAAAGGATAATTTGCAATTATGGTTCTACAATTAGTGGTGAATGGGAAAACAATTAAAATTTCGGAGAAAGTCATAAAAAAAGCCCGCACAGATTCGAGATAAGAGGATTTGCTTTTCAAAATCCATTTTATGGCCGTATTCACAGTTGTTTCTTTATACTTACGATGAACAATGTACATCGTTTAAAAATAAGTCTAGCATCTTCAAAGCAACTAAAACAATATTACATTATTAAAATGACATACGTTAATTCTGTTTTTCCCATAACACTTTTTTTTGTTTTTGTTAATTTTGTTCAAATGTACATAATTAACAGACATAATTTTATGGGACTGCATTATGTAACTATAAAAAAATACACTAATACCCCGGTTTACGTTGATTTGCTGTAGCGCCTTTTTTAAATCAATAATCGCGCAGGCGCACGATACAGTGCGCCTGCGCTGTAACCTCCTTCAGTCGCTCTTGCACTCTTAAATATTTTGACATGGTACAAAATTAAAATAGTATTTCAATATTAAATGCTGTTTTCAATCTTATCGTATTTGTATTTCCTTTTTATTTAAAATATTTCACATCGATGGTGTAGCGCACAAATGTAAGTGCAAAAATAAAACTTGAGTAGGGTAAAAGTGGGATATTTGGCCCAGGAGGATAAACGCCTAACTTCGATATTTTAAAAAGCATTTGGTAGATGTTACTAATTATGTACTGGGAGGTTGCCGGACTGTGTGTGAAGAAGGTGTGAAACTTTGTAGAGCAAAGCTGTTGCACAGTTAAATAATATCAGCAAAAAATAAAATCAGGTAAGGCGTTGCTTAATTTCGCATGAACTGCTATACCGTATATTTCGTATTTCTTAAACATGCAGCTTTTAAATTGTTCAGTTTTGACTGAAATGCTTTCTTTATACTTAAGTCCGTAAGACAATGTTAGGTTTGCGCTGAAAAATTTGCGGGAAGTTTAAATTTTTACATGGGGCACATATCCCATTATATTCAGATCTAGGAATAAACGCCCCTCAATGTTAAAGATATATTTACTTACAAATTCGTTTCCTTTTTTCATAACAATATTTTAAAATTATTTTTTTACAAATTACAACATTTTAAAAAACACACTCTTTAAAACAACGTCAAATAGGCTACACAATTACATTTTAAAAAACACATTTTTTAAAAAGTCAACACAATGATTAAACTGAAACATTTATTTTTTTCAGTTTCGTGCATCCATCGTCAGTAATCATTGCATTGCATGAGTAAAAGACAAGAAAAAGCTCAAAAGGTTACCAAAAGGGTAATTCCACAGCGACGGTCGGGGCACATTTTATTATTTTTGTTAACTTTATACTTTTATCAAATAGATATAGATAGATATATTTTTCTGATTTACTATTATTAATTGTTTAATTACTCAAACAAAGGCACTTATGCCAAATGAGGCATAAATCATCTCAACGTGGGGCATTTAACCCATCAATGAGGCACATATCCCACTTTTGACTGTTTTACAAATATTTTTTTTTTTTTATATAAAATACAACAATTTGTTGTTGAACCATCAATTTTTCAGTGTCACATACGTTGTTGTATAATACTTTGTTCTTATTGGAAGCATTTCTTTTAATGATAAATTTCTATAACGCATTAAGTTAAGGGGGGGCATATATCCCACTTTTACCCTAAACGCAGTTTAAAAGTTCAACTTTCTAGAACAAATCAACATATTCTGCAGCACTTTTTTAAATGTGTTAATGTTTGCGGCAATGTAATTTACTTTGTATTTTGTGCACATTGAATTGTTACGTAAAAATGTAACTTTATACGCATTTAACACAATTTCATCCAAAGTGTACTTACAACATTTGTGCGCTACACCATCGATATGACAATTTTAAAAAACGTAAATAAACGTAAACGTAAAATAAGTATAGTAATACACTGGTTTACGAGATTAATGGGTGGCAAAAAAGAACGTTAAGCGAATCAAGCGTAAAACGGGGCCAATTACGTTTTTTATGTTGCCATATGAAGTATTTTAAATAAAACAAGAATACAAATATCATAAGGTTGAAAGCAGTATTTACCAATGAAATGCTATTTTAATTTTGTATTATGTAAAATATTTTTTAAAAAAATAATTAAATTGCAATAAGATCGCAAGAGCGACTGAAGAACCGGGGTATTAGTGTAGTTAGTTATGACAAAAAATATCTTTTCAATTCTTTGCGTGTTGACTTTAGACAGATCACATAAAAATGTGTCCTTGCGTTTACAATTTTATTTAAAAAATCTACGACTCAATTATTTATCATCTCTTTAACTACTAATTTAGGAAAATGTATAAATCAAGACTTCACTTAGCTGAAAAAAAAATCCTACGACGCCATCCTGAATTAATAAATGTGTTGCACAATTTAGTTAGATTCGAAAAAATTTCATATTCTAACGTGTTGCAATCATTGAGTGTGCACTTTCACATATTTTTTACAGTTTTCATAAATTTTGACATATAATTTGTATTCATCAAGTATGCATTTTAAAAAATGTCATAATTTTTTTTAATAAAATTTCAAAAAAAGTTATTTTCTTAGCGTTTAAAAAATACTTTTATTATCATAACTCGTTAAAGTTCCCACTCGCCGATATCATCAACTTTCGAATCTCGTTATGAAATATACTATAAATGTATGTGATCATTCAAAACATGCAACTGAACTTCGGTAAGACAATATTTTCGACTTGATTTTTCAATCACCTGCAATCACTTCGAACATTTTTGAATGTTTGCAATATTTCAACCATTTTACTGCAAAATGCACCAATTTAAAATATACTCCCGGACACCTGCGACGTAGACTGAGGGAGGGTATGAGAGCTCGTGGTAGTAACACCCGTTGTTAATTTTTTCTTTTACCATATTCTCACGTGTTGTGATTCCAAAATCTTCATTTATTATTAATTGGTTTGTTAATAAACATTTTTCTTAAGTTTTTTTAATCGAGAACACAAAATAATTCTTACTTAAATAAAGGGTCCGGCATTAGTAGGTGGTAGGGACGAAGGTCGACAACTCCCCACAATCAGCATGAATTGCCATTTAATGTGCAATGGTCGCGTTCAGCGCAATCAACTGTTTAGAAAGAAATTTAACTATTTTTTAAAGAATGAATTTTTTATATATTTATCACGTGCAACAAGAATAACTTTTTGGCGTACAATACAAAAAAGCTAATTTCTAAACACTACGTTCGCCAAATGCCCTCAATTAAAATTTATACATTCTTGGAGTCGGTCCTGAAAGTTTTACATGACCTTTCGTAGCATATTAAGAGGTATTACATCAAGACTGTAAAATGGCAATTTTTTATGGGGGTCCTAAAAGCAAAAATGTTTGAGGCCGATCCAGAACTATCCAAATCCTCAAACAACTTTTGTTTTTAGGTACCCCCATAAAAAGCCCATAAAACGAGATTGAAACAATACCAAATGGCTATTCTTGTTACACGTGAAAAATTAGTTAAAAAGTTAAAAAGTTAAATTTCTTTCTAAACAGTTGAGTGTTGTTGTTGTTGTTGTTGTTGTTGACCTTCGTCCCTACCACCACCTAGCGAGCTCTACACCCCACCTCAAATCATCCCGTTTCATTGCCGGACCATTTATAATTATAGCATTATTTTTTTTTATGTACCAAAACAACAATTTTCAAGGTGTCCGGCACCGAATAAACGATAGTTTTAATTGGCAATGAGCTAAAAATATTTTAATACGAAAAGAATTATAATTATTTTAGTACAATTTGGAACTTAGAAAATCATTTTTCTACCTAAAAAAATATGCTATTCTTCAAGATACTTTAAAAGAGACCACCAATTAAGAAACTTGGTTGTTTTCCATGTGCAAATAAAGAAAATTTTGAAGTTGCTCTGTGTGCGAATAAAAGAACTTCGAACTCAAAAATTATGACCTCGAATATCTAAATTCATCAGCATGTTACATGACAATTAAAATCCATACGTGTCTGTGCGCCACGATTGCTTAGCATGCTAACCCATGTGTGTTAAGTAATTCAAATCTATGAAAATTTAATACAAATGGCGTATTATTCCGAAACGTAGACAACTGCTTGTCGGTCCAATTATTTTGAGCTTAATTTTTTCCAGGTTTTCCAGACAAAATAAATATTTCATCTTCTGAATGTAATTTCAAATCGACGGGAAAATGTAGCAACTTGCAGAAAATATCGGGTCACAAATTTCCATTTCCTCGCGTTACAATAGAATTTCTTTTGAAACGCGACCCTTTTATATACCAACACTTGTTCGTTTCGGCGAACAAAAAAAATCATTTCGTGGAAATCATAATTACAATACGTCCACATTCGCTATTTAACGAACATGCAATTAATCGATGACCGAAAAAATACATTCAATCAAATTACTGGAAGCTTTATCGGATTTTGCTGAAATTTAAATATTTCAACTCCGTAAGGACGACCCTTATTCCAATAAACCGCAGGTACAGGCTGCGTATTAAATATTTATGGAGGAAACGTGATGTTTTGTGTAGTCGAAAAATTAAGTGAGAAACAGGAAACATGGATTTCTATGACAAGGTTTAAAACAATATAATATTATTTCTGTTTATTGTTACAGGATGTACGATTTTACTGTATATTTCTTGGCAACTTTTTACGGCGGAAATATTCCATCTGAACATCCGGTTACTGATGTGGTATCAAGAATCTACCGCAAAGAACCCATTGTATTTTCCATGCAACGTGTTCGCAGCTTTAAATTTGACAATCGTGGTGGTAGCGCAAAAGTGAAATAAATTTGAATAATGGAAGTTTAAGTTATCCTTAAATAGAGTCTCAGTAGAAATTTTTTTGGCAGCATGTTTAAGCAATCAGCAGCAATTTAAAATTTTAATGTGACCTGTGGGACGAACGATTTAAAATATGTACCATTATTTTTTCGAAAGCTACCGAGAGAATGGATACACATTAAAAATGTGTGTAAAAAGTATTTAAAAAAAATTAAAAATAGTCTTGAGTGACACTTTCGCGACGTTTGCGCCCGTTTTAAAAGAAGATCTTAAAGCTGTCATGCAGAATAATAAAGAAACGAAACGGTTTTTGAGTAATCACAAATTGAAATTTAAGAACCGCATTTATATTCATATTTATTGATTGGAACTCTTGCAAAAATTATACTATACTAATTGTTTTTGTAGAGCCGCAGTACGCACAACACTCGAGACTTAACCCTTCAACCTATAAATGAAAAAACTTATCGTTGGTACAAGTATTGATACGGTTTTTCTCTCTGTTAGAAACATTTACTATTTTAATAACGACCGTACGTCACTAGCTGTTCAAATAAAAAATCACAATTGGAGCAGTGCGTCTCAATATCTTCAGTACAAAACAAAACTTATCCTTCATAAAATACAGCAACAATAATTTAAGCAAATTAAACGACGAAAAATATGCAGCTGTATATTGTGCACACAATTTGCTCATAAATAATTCAAACTTTAAAATTCGAAATCTAGGACAAAAAAAAGCTTAAATTATTTCCACAATATTATAGGTCACCTGTTGCTCTACTAATAATAATGACAGAACTAGGTAAATTGTTTTTCCGATGGTCAAATAAAATTTTTCCTGCTTAAGTACAGTTTAACTGAACAAAATTTTTGTAAATTATGAAACGGTAAACTCACCCGTCCACTGTTGTCAGTCGCATTAACATCAGCCTCTGGAATGCCAACGAGTACGGCCCTCCGGAGTATGTCCCGGAGCGTCGTGTCATCACCATCTCGAGCGGCTTGTACTAGAGCTTGTCCACCAGGTGTTACGGCCGCTAGGGCCGCAGAGTTGGATGTTGGAGACAGCGTGCCGCGGATGTAACGTGCAGTCGGATGTATTCTTGTTCTGATGCCCGGCGAAGGAGTTACGGGTACACTGATACCGGAATTTAAATCGGTGCGTCGATCTTGAACGGTTCGCAAGTCGATCTGTTGACCCTCGAGTAGTGATATGATGGAGTCTGAATGTTGACTGAGTGGAGCGCGTGTTCGCAACGCACCGTCTTCTCCCGCCGTCTGTTTGACGACGCTTTCGGTGTAAGCGCCGGTCGCACCCGTGGGGGCATCTGATGTGCGAAGATCGAAGCGGACGCGACGCGGCTATTTGGTGATAAAAGTGTTTAGTAGAATTTGATTCACTGATTTAATATTTTTAATAGAATCAATTTAATTCATTATATTTAAAAGAACATTAACTTTTGTTTAGTTGGAGTAATTGCAAAATATACGTTTCAAAAATAATGTTTTCCATTTGTGTTCAATAAGGTAATATTTGCAGGAAATTCGAAATATGAAGTTTAAGGCAAGAAATGAATATGTAATTGAAATTTCTTTAGGAACAATAAATAAAATAATACATAGGTACTTTTAGTCAAATGGCAAAAATATTAACTCTTGACTTTATAAATTGATTATGAATTATGTGAACACAGATTAGGATAATTGCCTGATAGTTTCAACAACATTTATTGAGAAACACAATAAAAGTACCTAATAACTAGTCAGGCAAAAGCACAATGAGCATTCTAAACAAAACAAAAAATGAACACCAACACTCAAAAAAATGCCACCTAAGATTTTTTTAAGAATCCACCTCTTACATTAAGAACTGATAAAAGTCTTGTTTTAAGCACGATTCTGCTTACCGTTAGCACGAACAATATTAAATCAAGCAAACTACCGTTTTGGTTTAAGTATGGGGATTCTTATTTTGTGGTTACATCACTGGGGGTATTATTTGGGACCAGCCCTACGTCCAGCTGTGCGGATACACTTGCACGAAATGTTGCAAATTGCTTTATAACCGACATTTTTTCGACGAAGAGCCGTTCAAGCTTTACTGACAATAGATAAATTACTTTAGAATTTCTTAACAGTTACCTCCAAAACATCATACCTAACTCGGCTTGCAGTAAGAAAATACATATTACGGTGTGCTTTTTCTGTAATTTTATTGTGTTAGTATTGTATTAGTAACTAACATAATTAGTGAATTTTTAATTGTGAAGAAATTGGAAATATTACAAGTGGTTTAATGTGTCGAGATAAAGATGTTCATTTAATGCAATATTAATAAATGTCGATCAACAAAATGATCAGTTTCAAAGACCATTTCTAAAAATGGTACTGAAATTATTGTGTGTGGTAAATTCGTATGTAAATAAATTTGTTGTAATTATAATTTTTTCCACACTTTCAACTAACCGAATAAATTTTGTAAAAATCCTACAAGTTTTTCCAATGTTAAATGCTATTAAACAAATTGTTTTTTAGTTTATTTCCATTGGAACGAAAAGTAAGAAGAGATATAAAAAGAAACATGCGAACCAGTTGCTTCTATAACAGAAATAATAATAACGACGAAGGTAAAGAAATAATTTTGATTTTCTTTTATACATTTAGTGTTATATATACCTTATAACAAGTCTTACTTTTTAGCGGATGTAGAGTTCTTTGTAAGAATTTAACAAAACGCAAGCGTGACTTAAGTACGCGGATTTGCTGGAAATAAATCTGCATAAAATGGAATGACACCACGAATTATTGTTTAAAGGAGTACAAAAGTAAATGCATTGATCAATTTATAGAGGAAGAGTCATTATTATAGAGCGGATTCCTAGGCATTATGCTTATGGTAAATATTGATAGCATCAAGAATATTTTGTAAAATGTGCACGAATTAAGGAAAATCTTGTAATTCACCTACGCGTCTTTGTTCCCAAGATAGTATTTTTTTATAACATAAATTGTAAGAGGTAAAAAAATTGGGCATAAAACTATAACTTTTTTTATGAAATACTTTTTACATGAGTACAATAAAAAAATAACTTACTGGTTTTATTGGTTTAATAGAAATTTCTTCAATTGGGTACGTTTTTGTAGAAGTCCTTTTTATGGGATATTTTTGGGAGGGCATTGTATCATAATGGGAAACTCGAAGCGGTCCGGAAAGCGAAGTATGTGCTCCTACATTTCCATAACGAAGAGACGGTAATTCAGCAGCTCTGCGCGTAATAGTTCGCAGTGGTTGCGTCGACACCATCGTCTAAAATAAAACTTGTTATCTTTTAAGTGTAAGATTAATTTGTAAGTAGTCAAATTTGATGAATGTTTTCATTATTATTGGTTCTATTGATTGCATTCGATAAATACACAATGCTTCGTTAAGAAATACAAATTGTTCAGAAAATATACGATAAAATCGACAAAATATGTTTTGTCAAGGTAAGCGTAGAATTTTGCACGAAAGAAGCTAAAATGTTACGGTCTGTTCGACAAAGTGTTATTGGAGAGCCGAAGTTAAGCTGTTATTAGGTGTACCAGGCGCGAGCTCATGCTAGGTGTATTATTATTCTGGGGCACCATTGATTGCCTATCTACATCACACCTCTAAATGACCTATCATCATGAAGAGTGCTTTTGGCATACACGAGGAAATGTGGCGGGTACATGTAACGACATTCAATAACTTCCTATTAACTCTAAATATAACCGCGAAAAGTACTTCTTTCTGGAAATTACCTTACCGTCATAGTTTTTGTCTTACTGATTATTGTACAATCTATTTATAACGTTCAGGTGCGATTTGACGTACTTGATAATGCTCACTGCGTTTACGTTGGCTTTACGTGAACAAATTTGCCATTCAATTAGGTCATACGCTGTTCATTTAGGAATTAAAACACACCCCGAGTTGAACAAAATTTATATGTGCGGCATTGACCTTATTTTGCATAATTACGTGTTCACAGATGAAAGATAACAGCACAGAATTATTTTTCAAGTTTATTCGGTGACCAACATTAGAAGGATTAAATTATGCAGCTTACCGACAGATCTTTAGAAGTTTAAAATAAACTAAAAGTTTAAAATAAAATTGAAAGTTAAAACCAAGTTATAAAGACATATTTAATTATTTTGAAAAGAATTAAAAATATACAGTGAAGCTTCTATTAGGGATCGGAATATATACCTAAATGAATAAACTATTAATTAAACACTGCAAATTTATAAACGCAAGATACACATGTAGGTACTTATGTAAATCTTCAAAAAATAAAGCAATACAGTAATACCTCGGTTTAGATTAATTGGAGGAGAAGCACCCGTTAAACCAAACGTTCATGTAGGGCCAGTTATTCAACAGTGAACCATCTAATTTTGTGGCCGAATTTGTAGCTTATCTACTGGGATTTCATTTTTGCTAACTGTTTACCAGTTAAATATGATAAATAATCTTAAAGTTTGCGGTGGGCTAAATCTATGAAAAATCAAGTTTTTGAGATATAGCCGTTTTTTTCTTTTATGTACTTTGGTTCACTGTGAGACACGGGTGTGATACAGTGAACCATGACTGTGTACACACCGAACCAGATAGATCATAGGAGTTTTAGATGGAAATAAAAAAATTTATTAGAAAAGTATAGAACAAATATTGCACCACATCCACCACTATCGTAGAGAAGCTTAATAAATTTGGCGTACGACTGTTCTCTTCTTAACCACTTCCTTTCTACGCTTGCTTGCCTGTCTTGCTTCTTCAATCACATTCATTTCGGGTGTATCCGTCACAATCATGCTTTTGCCAGTTTTGCCGCATTCTGTATGCACAGTGAACCGGTAGTTCCACAGTGAACCAGTGGTTCACACAAACATGGTTCACTGTGAACTACCCGGCAATTTTACAAAAACTAAATTCTAGAAAAAAAACCGTTTGATAAAGTAACTCATTTCGCTGACTAAACTGATAGAGCCTTATCCATTTATAATAGCAAACGGTAGCATAAACAATAGCTACAGAAACAAAGGTAATATGAAGATTTCAACTTAGCGTTTGATTTTTACTTCCGCACTCACAAAACACGTTTCTGCGGGTTTACCAACGATGCGTCATTACAGTTTATCAGTAACTACAATACAACTTTGAGGTAAGATGTAGCAAATTACAACAGATGTCGCCATAAACGTAACATTTTAAATTCGTTGAAAACGAGGGGTGGTTCGCTGTTCCTGCTTGGTTCACTGTTGAACAACTGACCCTACTTATATAAATGATAAATTTTGATGCTGAATACAATTCGATTTTATATTCAAAATTGTAAAGATGCGAATATATTATATGGAGTGAACAAAAAGTGTTAAGATCCTAAATTGTAAAACGTGCGTCTTTATAATTTACATGACAAAAGCCAAACTTACAATCCATAGCCGCCGAGGAGATCAAGATTTATTGTACACCTAGTATGTATGTCACGTATAACACAAATTACAAAGCATTAATACTAACAAGTACCAATTATAAGAGCTAAGAATTCTGTCAGTTAAATCCGAGGTCCGTTAAAACAACGTATTGACGTAGTAGATTTTCAGCTACTTCCATAAATATAAGTGAATTTCTATTAAGGTTTTGATATCTCTGTTGCCTTTCTGTCAATCATACTGATCCAGAAAAGTGAAATTTGACGAAATTCTTGGATATATTTGTTTTCAAAAAATCTTTTTTTTTTCTTAAAAACTAATGCACAAAACTTAAAAACAATTAAACCTGAAATTGATAGCTTTATTATAAGTGCACCAAATTTTAAATACTTAAATAACTTATTAAAACCCAATTTTGTAGACGATTAGTGATGAAACACACTGTACAATTTAGTGCAACAGTCAATCCGCGAATCCGCAAAAAGGGTCTATTTTACTTTTACCACCATTGCCAACATAAATAAATTAAAAGAAATAAATGTCATATCCTTTTAAAAGATGAAACTTTTCAATCATACGGTAATTAAAAAACTTAAAACAAAGTAATTAAATTTTTTAGTATATATTATAGTCTATTAAAATCTATAAGTTTTGTTAAAATAAACGTGTGTAGATACATCAGTTATTCAAAAAGTCGTGACTATATGGGCGACTGTAAATTGTAAAAACGTATGTCTAAACTTTCTTTAAGTTTTAATTAAATTTGACGTTTGTCTTATTAATTGTAGTAAAGTAAAGACATGCGTTTTACCATTTATAGCCGCCCAGGACATCACGACTTTTTGAACACTCCATGTATATATTGGATTCTTTTGATATAGTATATAATATAGTATTTTGAAAATTTGTAGCACTAAACGAAAGTATAAACTCCAACTGATGTAACATGTAAATTGCATATTTCCCCTCAATTCTTAATAAAACTTGATTCATCCTGTACATACAGCGCTACTAATATAATTTCTTTGAAAATCTGGCCATACGCAAACAAGTGACACGTTTTTGAAGTTGTAAGAACATTTTAGTAGTTAATGTCAAATGGGCCACATTCAAACTTGATTTGCATATGTATAGGGTAATTCCTTTATTGGGAAAAATTCTCGCAAACGTATAATGGAAACTATATTCTGTAAAAAGTATATTATATCGGATTGTCGCTCAAAATTAGGACGCGACACTCGTTTATCCATTTCAATAAGAGTCTTTCAGTGGAGAGTTTCTTTATAAATTTCACTTTTATGTAAAATTATTTACTGAAAAGTTTTTATGTTTCAATTATGATAAGTTTTTCTTATAACTTGAAAGACGCCTAACTTTTCTAGAAAACATTTTGGGATACATGTTTCTATTAACTTAGTTTATTGTTATAAACTTGTAAAGTTTTAGCAATATTACAGTGGAGACTCTGTATGCCGTATCTTCAATAAAAAATCAATATCCATTAAATACATTCAAAATACAATTTGCGTGTGCCAACTTAATATTAAAACCCCGCCTATTCTAATTGACTGTTTTGTTGAAGATACGGTGGATATGTTGTGTTCTAATTTAAACTGAAAATAATTCAAAGTAATCTACTTCTGTATTTATTCATATGCAACAAAAAAATATACTTAATTTACAAATACAGTCGAACTTCCATATAACGAAACGTCACGGTGACCTTAAAAAACTTCGTTATAGAGAAACTTCGTTATATAAAAATTCATGTTCGAAAACAAAATCAGTTTAAGCCTTTCAGGTCCACAAGGATTTTTGAAGTAATACGATTTTAGGCATTAAAATGACGGTATCTATTTAACATAAAACAACGTACTTTCAAAATTTACGTGGGGACACATTATGTCGCAAGGTCGCAAAAGAATTAATATGCAGTTACGTAGTTATTTAGTTAACTTTTAAAAGACAAGGAAAAGTATGGTAATAAAATTTAAAAAATTTGACGCAGGAAAACTTTGTCGGTTCCATTTAATATTGTAAAATTTTTACACGCTTAAATTAGTGCCACTTACTTCGTCGGCTAATCCCTCATAAAATGTTGAACCCTGGATACATCCAGGAATATTACTACAACCGAGTTTTTTTCCGAAGTTACAGTGAAACAACAAAAATAAACCGTTTTAAATCTTGAAAATTTGCAAAGTTGGGGAAAAAAATTCGTTATACGGAAATTTTTACTTCGTTATAAGGGGTATAAAATGCATTAAAAACGTCTCGAGGGTGAAGGTTCCTCAAAAAAATTCGCTATATAGAGAAATTCGCTAAACAGAAGTTCATTATAGGGAAGTTTGACTGTATGTTTACTAATGTTTGAAGAATTTGAAAAATACCATTTTTTCTAAAAAAAGAGCTTAATACAGAAAATTACTTTTCTTGATTTGTTTTTAATGTAATGAAATCTAAGTAAACAATTTCAAACGCGTTTTGATGCGGCACTGGAATCCTTGTAATAATATAATAACATTGACACAACATAACAAATAAACTCGCAATCACGTCCACACCGTAATAAAATTAATTAACTCACTACTTGTCCTCTGCCTTTTAATTTTACAAAGTATCCCGGGTTCATTATAATTTCCCACGCGAATTGCTAACGCAAAAAGTTGACGCAGGAATTTTGTAGAGGCATTTTCATTATTTCCGACGGTTGATTAATTAACATTTCCTCATATCAGAGCCACTTTTAAAATTCACTCGTAAAATTTAAACGCATTCCTTAACAAAAAATTTGCAATCGCGAGCTGGCGCCGGACTATTAACGCTTTTTTTAAATGTTATAAAACGCCCTCGAACTTACATCTGCTATTCTGACGCGGTTCGTCTCTTTAAATTTATTTTACCCTGCATTAAATTATGGATTTGCTCTTAATTTAATATTGCCTGCAGATGCCGCGCTCTTAATTGACTCGAATGTTGTTTTTACGCCAAATTAACGACGGCTGCAGATGTTAAATTCAATCACGAGGAAACCACAATGCATTTTAACGAAACGTGATATTACTCGGGCGAAATAAATTTACTAATTGAAGTGTTGTCAACATTTAAATTTTAACGGTGGCATTTGATCGTCGAGCTCCGTTAAACAAGTCAAGACCAATTAAATTAGTAAAAATTTAACCAGAACTTTCCTGTTGATTTCACAACTTCAGAATCGTTTCATCGAGCCCCTTATCGAATTTAATCGATGGAAAGCCATTACGAAAATTTTTATCCGTGTTTACCACGATTGGTTTTGACTCGCGTGAAAATGGCGTGTAACTTGATGGAAATATTATTTCCTTCCGGTTTTTTGTTGAGGATTTCACGCGAACCGAAATTTGAAGTTGCAACATTAATCAAATTTCAAAACTTGCAGAATTTAAAATTATGAGACAGCTAACGCAAGGTTATCAACAGCTGCGCGTTATTTTGGATAGTTTAAAAAATTAATTTGGATGCTATTTATAAAATATTTCACCGGTAAGTCGCCTAGTTCCCTCACACTTTCGTAAATAAATTTGCTGAATTTATGTATTTCTTTTTCATTTGAGAGATTTAAATTATTCCGGTTCCACAAATATAAAATAATGTGGGCGAAATTTTTTTAAATTTTGATATCAATATTGAACTATAGTTATTTTATAGTTTATAGTTATTTTAAATATTAGTTTAGAACACAAAAAACAGAGCAGCTCAATTCGACTCGAAAAACATCCTCTTTTTATGATATAAACAAAATAAAAGTTTAAGCTCCTTTAAGCAAGGTCCCACCAAAAAAGATTTCAAGTGGGGGCTGGTAATAATTAGTTTTGGAGGTTCCACGAAATGTAAAATTTGAAAATGACTTCATCCGTCTACTATTTAGCGAATCAAATAAGGGAATTCTTAAGGGAGGATGTGTCAGTTCGTTAAAAACAAATATTCGGGAGGAGTCGTTAACTAATTATATATAAAGCATTAATACAACAGGAAATGCTGTTTTGTTCGCAATGACTCTTAATGCAAAAGGTTAATTTTAATGCGGAATAAAATGATTTAAAAGTCACATTACCTCTTTTATATTGGGGTAGACTACAGATCCATTTTTTGTAATTACCATTCTCACTTTAATTTTAATCACAAAAGCGCTTCTCAGAAATATGACCCCTGTAATCAAGAATTCAGTGTAAACTGAAAGCTTGTAAAGCTCAGGGAAATTGCTTTTATGTCCGTTCAAAATATTTATCAACGAGCGTGTAAACATGCGCGGACATGATTTAAAGTTTTTCCAGCGGGATAAAGTAATTAACAAAAATTGATTAAACGCGATGCACACACGTGTGGAAGGGACTTTGAACTTTGTTTTTTAATAACTTTTCTTTTGTAATTCGCACCGAATTTAAGGGTGCGTTTACGTTGATTAATCACACTCTGGACTGACAGTCACAACGAAATAATCAATGGTATATTTAGAACTAAACTCACTGTAACACATGGTTTGTTATGCAAAATCTCCTGAAACTGAAAAACCATACGCATGCGTTGGCACTCGGAATTACTTTTTATTAAAAGATTTTTCAATCGTAGTTTTAAAAAATTATTTATATTTGAATAGAACTTGTGGTAATACGACTTCGTTCCGAAGCTTTTTATTTCTGGCAATAAAATTCAACAAGTTTTTTTGTCGCATTGCGCCGTACTACTGCAATTTAATCTATTTTCAATTGGTAAAAACAATAAATTGAAAAATTATTCAGAAAAATGCTGCGCGGTAAAAAGTATGTAAATGTAACTTATCCAACCTGGAAAAAAACTTAATAAATGCTTATTTCATCAAGTTATTTGCATGTCGGCGAAGGCCCGTTAATTCACAGGCATGAGGTGTGTTGCGAAGTACGGTTCAAAAATAAACGCGTAACAGGTAATAAGAAATAATGTTTATTTAAAATTTTCAACGGCATTTATAGAATCCAAAAGTCACGATGCGTAATCGTTATAATTTTAACTTCTTTGAAATTAATTAAGCGTTCATTATTGAAAAAATAAAGTAGAGAGATATTGAAATATTTCCTGTTTAAGCAGAAAAATTTAGTGACTTAAAAAAGATTTCTGAACCGCTTCTTATCACTTAGTGAATCAATACCGAGCGTAAACCACGTAATATTTTAAATGCCGGTGCGAAATCGCGTGTTTAAAATGTATTAATGTGTGAATTTATATGTTTCGTCCAGATCACGGACAGAAGTAGGGAATTCACGTAGAAATTAATCCATCCCGGGCGAATTTATGAATTTTTTAATGGCAAAAATTAAACTACAGCAGTGTAAATATTTGCGAAAAAGAACAAATAGCTCTGCACTTTTAGAACTATTTCATGATAGCGCAAAGCGGCAATTTACGGAACGACAACTTTTCGAGCACGACATTTAATAACTCATTGAAGCACCTATATATTTAACGTCATAATTTACGACTGAAACTGGGAATTTCTAAATTTCTGTTTAATTATAGTTCAGACGACGCTATAATTTACAATTAAACTTGTAAATTTCTAAATTTGTTTAATTCAGTTTAACCTTAAGTAAGTATGATAGATGTTATCAAATCTGAATCAAATTTGTCAATTCCACAATGTCCTAAATTATCATTCAGATTAGTCAAATTACTTGACTTGAAACCAGTTATTGAATCAGTTATTTTTTTATTTGAAATGTCTTTTCAAGTTTCAAGGGAAGAAGAGGTAGGTAGGTACAGGCTCTCCAAAACCTTTTGAACTGCAAGATGAATAAATAAAAAAGAAGAGAAAGTTATAAAAGACCACTCTGTAGCATGGCGAAACGGTTTTGATTTCTGCATCGAAGTTCATGGGATCTTGAACGAGCTATATCTTCAATGTTTTACCTGTCTAGAAAATTTTTTCAAAATTACTTGAAGTCAAGTAACTTGAGTAATTTGAACGAGGTTTTAAGCCTCGTTCTTTTTCTTATTAATAAAGTTAAATGACTTCAAGTTTCTCCAAGAAGAGTAACTATCAATGGTTTCTCAAGGTAAGTAAAAAGTTAAAAATACTTTTACTTCACTTGCAAGAAAATTATTTTAATTTAATTTAATTTTAAGAACAATGGTTTTTCAAAACAAATGAAAAATTCTAAGTAGATACTTCAATTCGTATTTCACTTGAAATTTTAAAAGATATTTCAAGTCAAGAAAACATCTGGTTCATATTGGTCAAGCCGTTTCAAGTTATTTGACTTCAAACACTTAAAATCAAGTAAGTTGATTAATGGGGATGAAGCTTAGAATCTTATTCACATTAGTCTAGTTATAATTGAGAGTACAAAAGTGCATATATATTATTTAGAACTTGAACGAGGTAAATAATGCAAAAAAATAAATACGTTTCCTAGGAATAGTAATCCATAATCTTTTTTTGTGTCGTGGAAAACCATTTTTCTTCCTGTACAATTTTTTTCCATTTGTTGAAAAACATGAAGATGTCGTTGGATAACATTTTCAGAGTTATTTACAACCAAAACATCTAAAAATTCAAGTTAATACTAAAATGTCAGTTTGAGATATAGAAATATTCAACTACTGGAAGTTGGAAAATTCAACTTAAAAAGTAAACCAAGAAACTGTACCAATTGAAACTGTAGAAGTTGAAAAGGTTGAAACAGAATAAGCAGCAGTAGAACCCCAACAGCAATGTCCATCGACATTTAATCCTCAACAGGTTGAAGAATGCGATTTTAACAATGATAGTTCTTCACTATTTGAAAGGTTGTCTTTTATAACCCATAAATCTTTGCATTATGTTGATATTAGTTCACACAAGGTTTTACTTTCTTACAAATTGTCTGAACACAATCCTCCAGCAATAAGTTTAAGATATGATGTTGATACTTGTTTATGGCAACCTTTAATTGAAAATGGCGAATTCTTATTAAAACATGAAGGAACCCTACACGCATTTGGCTATGTAGAGGTTTGTACTAGTTTTTTTACAATAGGAAATTAATTAAAACTCTTTCAGGCATCCAAACAACATAAGAAATTTTCTGCATGTGCCCCAAATTTTAGTTATTCACTTATATGTGAAACAAGTCGTTAAATTTTTATATATCGTTAGCAACAAACGGTTACCAGTGGTCAATTACGTAATAGAACAACTTCAAAAGTAATTTTATCAGTTTTTTTACTGTACGAAATTAATTAAAACACAATATTTTTGTTTAAAATCACATTTTTAAAATTTTTGGGCGGAAATAACTGCTATCTTGGTACAACACTAGATGGTGTTCTTGGCGAAAATAAATTTGTGTTCAGAATCAGTGCTGTTAGCTTTACCTATCGTTTGTTTTGAAATTAAACAAATTGTGTTTGTGTCAATGATTAGAGATTTTACGGAAAAAACACGTTAATTTGGAACGTAAACCAAATTTTGTCCCGTGAAACCCGGACCAGAACAAATAGAAAGTACCCACTTAATTAAAAGGTAAATTTTTATATTTCTTTATTATGGTTACGATTAATACATTTTACACTATTTAACAGACCCTTTATTGTAGGACCATACTAATAGACGTTTACTATTTAATACCTTGCACGCCCCATTGTACATACATTCTACGCGTCACTTTTTCTACCAACCTCTTTTTCTATACATTCATACAAACTTAACACTCCTCCTCAATTAATTAAATTTGAAACAGATTTAACTAATTGCTATTATTCAATTCTTAACTTAATACAAAAATATAAATGTTTTGAACAATCCAAGGGTTTTGTAAAGATATCTGAAATATTTTCATTTGTTTCTACATATTGTATTTCAATTATTTTCTTAAATACTAGATCTTTTATGAAATGGCTCCTTATGTCGATGTGCTTGCTTCTCTTGCTGTTTTCATATGATTCAATCATCGATATGGCACTTTGATTGTCTATATACAGAACACCTTTTAAATTTACTTGAAAGTCTGTGAGCAGTCCTTTTAAATAAATTAGTTCTGCAGCAGCGTTGGCAGCAGCCAAATATTCTGCTTCTGCTGTCGATATAGCTACGGAGCTTTGTTTTCGCGAGTACCACGAGATAGCACAACCACGGTAAAATATTACACAACCACTTACACTTTTGCGGTCTGTGCGATCACGAGCCCAATCCGCGTCAGAAAATCCTTCCAATGTATCATCCTTCTTTAAATTAAATTCCAGGCACTTATCCCTTGTTCCTTTTAAATACCTTAACACCCTCTTTGCTTGAGTCCATAAGCTTTGAGTTGGTTTGTCCAGGAATTGACTTAGATACGACACTGCAAAAGTAATGTCTGGTCTAGATGTTGTGGCGACAAACATGAGACCACCGATAAGTTGTCTATAAGGAATATTGATTACATTTTCATTTTCTTCATTTTGGAAATTTTTCTCCATTGGAGTTTTGGCTACTTTGCAATCGATTAATTTATTTCCTTCGTTATTTTCATTACTTTGCTTAATGTATTTACTGTCATTTTCATCGAATCTTACATCCCTCGATATTATAATTTGGTCAGTTTCCGGGTCCCATAGTCTATAGCTTGCGCTCCCATAGCCAACCATTCTTGTGCTAATAGCACGTTTTTCCATTTTCGAAGGTGTGGGCAGTATTTTTGCCCATGCTTTACATCCAAATACTCGCAGCCTTGACAAGTCTAATTTTCCAAAATATTTTCTTGCCGGTACATTTCCAAATAGTGCTTTTGTCGGGGATCTATTTAACAAATAAGCTGCACACTGTATGGCTTCGCCCCATAAATGTTTTGGTAGATTTGATTCGATCATCATTGTCCTTGCTTTATCCTGAATTGATCTATTGTACCTCTCTGCGACCCCATTCGACTGTGGTGAATATGGTAGAGTATATTCTAGTTTTATTCCTTTGTTTCTACAAAAACTTTGTAAATCATTAGATGTATACTCACCCCCATTGTCACATCTTATTCTTTGTATTCTTATTCCTTTTTGGTTTTCTACATTCTTAATATAATGCATCAAGTTTTCTCCGGCTTCTCCTTTATGTTTCAATAAGTATATGACACAAAAATGACTGTGGTCATCAATGACGGTTTGATAGTACCTTTCATCATTCTTTGTTGATGGTTTTACCGGACCAGCAATATCGCTGTGAATTAATTCCCCAATTCTTCTTGTTCTTGGTAACTGTTGTTTTCCAAATGGTAGTCTGGTTGATTTTCCTTCCATACATTCATTACATACTTCTTTATTGACCGGTAGATTTAATTTCGTCAAACCCCATCTGTTCAAGTGTCCTAAACGTCGATGCCATAAATTTTCCTCTATGCTACTGTTTACTCTTTCATAATTTTCTGGTTCAATTCTTAATGTGTATAAACTTCCACTTAAATTTGCATAGATATTCAATCCATCTTTATATATCCTTGCACCTTCTTTGTTAAAATTCAATTTTAGATTTGCATCCATTAATTTTCTAACAGAGATTAAATTATGTGTTAATCCAGAGACGATCAATGCTGCTATATTAACATATTGATTTCCACATTTGCCTCTTAATACTCCCCTTTTGTTTGCTGTCAGGGTCTCACCATTTGCTACTTTAATTTTAATGGCATTTTCCATTTTTTCGACTGATGTCATATATTTTTCCAATTTGTCTTTGACTAAATTTTCTGTTGCGCCAGAATCAATAATAAAGTAATGATCATCTGTTAAACATTCTGTGCTTAATGCTACAAATGATAATTCCGTTGTGTTTGCTCGTTCGGTTTTATTGTCCCTTTGACCTAGATAATTTGTATAATTTCCTCTTCCTCGTCCTCGAAACTCTCGACCTCTTCCTGGTCCAGTTTCACTCCTATTTTGTTTTCCAGTATTTCTCCTGCATTGCTTAGCTTTATGCCCTTTCAAACCACAGGTATAACAGGTAAATGGAAAGGCTGTAAAAAATTTTTCTGTCTCAGTCTGTTTAACTTCCTTACCTTGTAGTTTCATCTCTTCATCAAGCAGTCTGGATTTCACAAAGTCCATTGTCAAGTTAGCGCTTACAGTTTCTATTGCTGTAATAACATTTTCGTATTCTTCATTCAATGATAGAAGTAAGTGGCATATTTTATCTTCTTCTTCCATTTTACTTCCCAAATTCTCCAATTCCCTTATTAATGAGTCAAATGTTAAGAAGTGATCTTCTAATCTTTGCCCTTTATTGTGCTTCACTAGCAATAATTTTCGCTTTAATGTAAGTTTTGTGAACACACTGTTACGTTGAAAAATGTCCCGTAGCGCTTTCACCATTTCGCTTGCATATTTTGCATCCTTGATGATATCCAAGTGCTTATCTGTAACGCACTGTATGATAAGCGATTTTGCTTTTGCATCTTTACGTCGATAATCTTCTCGTTCTTTATCGGATTCCAAATCTCCATAATTTATGTCTAAAATTTCCACTACACCTTTTTCTTCTAAAATTGCTTTTATTCTGAAGATCCAATTATTAAAGTTTCCAGTACTTAATTGTGGATATTGAATAATTTGTGTTTTGGCGGTTTCCATGCTTCCAATTTTTAGGTTATCGTTTACCTTTTGTCTGCCCTAACTTTTATGTTATTTTCTTTTCTGGGCCCATAACCTTTTATATTTCTTTATTATGGTTACGATTAATACATTTTACACTATTTAACAGACCCTTTATTGTAGGACCATACTAATAGACGTTTACTATTTAATACCTTGCACGCCCCATTGTACATACATTCTACGCGTCACTTTTTCTACCAACCTCTTTTTCTATACATTCATACAAACTTAACATAAATTTCAATTATTTTAATTACGTTACGAATCGTTAGCAAAAATCGACGCTATATTAATTTCATTGAATCGGTTATAATAATCTTATTAATTAAAATTATAATTTTTATAGGAAAATGATACCAAGATATATTACATCGATTCAAAATTGCCAAACTGTTCATTTGTATAAACGTGTTTGCAATTATATGTTTCTCAAATACGAAATGAAAAAAGACGTAACAAGAGAGCTTTTTAAGGCTGAATTTAATAATCTTCCTATTAGTCAAAATAGTAAGACATTTCTGGAAAATATGAAAATAGATAAAGAAGATAAATTTAAATTTCAGAATATCAGTATATTTTTATTTAGAAAGATGAGAAGAAACGTCAAAAAGAAAATATATACAATACACTACTGATGGTTTTCAACAACTTCTTTCTTTGATAAATTTATATAAAAATCAGATATATTTTAGAAATAATGCAATTATAGAGGCAATTATTTTATTTAAATCAACCTCGTTTTGGAAAACTTTTTAATATCGATAATGTACAAGTCTCAGATAGTAATACAATGTTTGGATCCCTTTTTTCCACGAATAGTATCGATTGTAGTATATCGATGAACAGAGAGGTCGACAAACAAGATAAACGTCTTGGCAAAAAGAACTAAAAAATCAACTATAGTTGAAGAAGATTCAAATACTACATATGACAACTATTACCGTTTTGATCCTGGTCAAAAATTTATAATTGGAGGTAAAATTACTAATGCTAATAATGATGAGACGAATGTATTAAAAAGCACTTTGAAATACAAATATCATAATAAAATTGTGGTGAATCAAGATTAAAGAAAAGAAGAAAAGTCACCAAGTGTTTAAAAGAATTAACAATTGACAACGAAATAACTTGTAAAGCTACAACTTGGGAACTTAATTTGAAATATGTAGAAAAGTTTTATGAGACATTTGAAAGTTTAAATGTTTATCATTAAAACGTTATAATAGACTTAAATTTGACGCATACATAAAAACTAGAAAAACTGACGATCAACTTGTAAATTCTTTTGTGCCTAAAATAGGAAGTTCTATAGTATGTTGGAGTGACGGTTCGATTAGTAATCCAGGAATGAAATTTGGAACTGTACGTGCCCCTGTGAAACGTTTATATGCTGCATTCAAAAAAAAACAAACAATTCGATAGTCACACTTGCAAATGAATATGGATCATTGCTCTAAATGTAACAAAGTAATGATTCCACCAAGCCATAATAATAAAACTGCGAAACGTACACAAATGAATAGATTTATGTATTGTAAAAACTGTAAGATTACTTGGAATAGGGACATAAATGCTGGTGTCAACATTAGAAATTTTTATAAAGCCTAAGCATTTTTGTAACGTTTTTCAGATTCATTGCTAGGTTTTTCGCGTTTTTTTTTCTTTTTATATATGAAATTATTTCATGCATTTTCTATTTTTAAATCAATGTATCAAACTTTTCACATACTACATGCGCTACTATTCTAAAGCAACTACGAAAGTATTTTAAAGAATAAACATTTAAACCTTTTAAAAATTGTTTCTATAAATAATTTTATATAACTTTAAATAAAATATGAACAATTTGTAAATTTATTTTATCGTTAGTTAATTTTAATATATTAAATAAATTGAGATTTTATTCGTTTTTATATCATAAATCTTTCTGAACAATTTATTTTATTTTTTTAATGTAATTTTTAATTACCACATTAACTACAGATTATTGTTGCAGGTAATGACTAATCCAATTATAGTAATATGTATCATATTTGTTGGATTTCAATCGTTGTCACTATCAATATTTTTTATATTATTTTTCTACTTTTATGTAGTCTATATTCGTTGTCGATACCAAAATATATATTGAGTAAAAATGGCGTCTGTAGTCGATACTGTCGACATCGAGTAGCCATTCAGAATTCCAAATTTTACGAACTCGACTCGACACGAGTCGAGTTGAGCATTGGGAATCCCACCCTGGTTTGTTATGCCATGTGCCTGGAACGTAACCCTGTCTTCGAAAATTTGGAGCGATGGTGCCGGGCTGGCATAAATGTGGTACTGCGAAGTGTACGTCGGCTTCAGGCGGTCAATCGATGCAATTTGTTCGCGGCCTTTGATAACGATGGTGAAGAATTTGTTCGTCCGCTTCACCACTGGATAAGGTCCGTCGTAAGTCGGCTGCAAGGGCTTCTTACTAGCGTCATGACGCAGGAAGACCTGCTTACAAGAATTAAGGTCTGGGCAATAAGCTCCTCCCCCTACTAAGATGCACTTGTGTGCAAAATTTGGTAGCTGTAGGGCACTTTTTTCTATGCGAAAACATGCCCCCCCCCTCGACTAAGATGCACCTTTGTACAAAATTTGGTGGCCATAGGACACTTCTTTTCATGCGAAACTATGTTTGCCCCCTTCCCCCGACTAAGATGCACTTGTGTACAAAATTTGGTGGCTGTAGGACACTTCGTTCTATGCGAAAATATGTCTGGGCGATAAGCTCCTCCCCCTACTAAGATGCACTTGTGTACAAAATTTGGTGGCTGTAAGGAACTCCTTTCTATGCGAAAATATGCCCCCCCCCCGACTAAGAATGCCTTTGTACAAAATTTGGTGGCCATAGGACACTTATTTTTATGCGAAACTATGTTTGCTCCCCCCGACTAAGATGCACTTGTGTACAAAATTTGGTAACTAGGACACTTATCACGGAACTTAACAAGTTTGGCAAAAGCAGGGCTCAGAACAGATTTCACCAGTGAAATTAGAGGCTTGGTCTCTATTCACCTGCTCAATAAAAGAGACCATTTAGGCACCAAAACGTGTATTATTTGTTAGGGTACAAAGAAACTTAACTAGTACGATATATTTTGAAAAAAAAAACAAAACATTAAACTCTTTAAAATTAAAATAAAACAGTTTCTTAGCATTACAAGTTTATATAAACACAACAGGATATAAAATCAATAAACTCAAAAGCAAACAACATATTCTGCAACAAAAATTAAGTTTTTAAAGACTGTTTTTGTGTTTTTGTTACAAAGTTATTTCCTTGAAGATTCTTTTGTAAATCGTGCATCTCTGCATCAATTTTTTCCTCAGACACTTTTAGTTTTTACTGTAGATTTAAGTTTTTTATGTGCTTCTAGTAAAGCTTTCGTTACTTTTTTCTTATCCTTTTTTTCAGTAGCTTTTAATTTATTTTCGAACACGGAAATAATCTTTTGTTGATTTTCTGTTTCTTTTAATGACACCGCAAGTTTATGTTTTTCATTTTCTTCCCTCTATCTTGCAAAAGTTTTTCACAGTTGTTTTTTTCTGACTCCAAATAAGCTTCATGCGATTTATAAGCAACCCTAGCACTCACTACTAATAAGTTCTTTTGCAATCAACACCAGTTTTGGTCTATTATTGTAATAATTCTTTAAATAATCTTGAATGCACATAATAGAATTTAATGGTTTTTTACTCATGGAGACCCATCTTCTCTAACATTTGCCAAAAACTCTAATTTGACCCGTTCATTTATTTTTGCAGTATTTAGTGATTGCAGTACTTGTACACCAGGATTAATTTTGTCTGCACTTAGTAAATTTTTACTGTCAAATAACTGATCAGTATCTATTAGTTTATCAAAATTAACTATCGTTTCTTCTAAACAAAGTCGTTCTAATAAATGTATAAGCAATTCCCTTATTTTATCTTACATTAAGTGTATAAGAGGTTCTTCCTTTTGAAGAAAACAAGTGAATCTTAAAAACATTTTAGCAGCGACACAAAGTGTAAAAGAAGAAGTATTTTGCTTTAAAAATAATTTAATTTCCTCTTAAAGTTTTTTTGGAACCATTTTTTGGTAAGTATTCCAAGAAATATTTGTTTATTTCTAGCCACTGTTCTAATATACGTTCTACTGCTGTTTCTAGTGTCTGGTTGAAATATACTTTATAAATGAGTGCAAAGACCCAGAGAAATTTGGATTTTTTGATAATTTTCAGTTCTTGTTGGCCATAAAGAAATAATATAGTGATATTGCTAAGTCTGAGCATTCTGATCCAAAGCTTTCTAAGCCTTTTAAATAGGCATTATGAATACTGTCAATATTACATGTGCCAACATCTACAATACTTTTACTTCAAATCTCCTTTACATGTTCATTTGCTATCCTCCAGACCTTTTTGTTTGCAAATCGTCCATCACTGGAAAGCATGAGAAACTTATGAAAGGACAAGGAACTATCGTTAATTGCTTTTGTAATATGATCTGCCAATATTTCAGCTGTTGCGTCAATGAAATATGTTTTCAAGTGACACGTTAATACCTTTGCTTTCGTTTGACTAAAAACCTAATACTAATGTTTAGTTCCTTACAATTTTCGTTGTTTGTGGTCTCGTCGTACAGGATCGTGTAAAACTTTGAGCAAAGTTGATCAAATATCGAATTTTTGTAGTTGATAATGAAAATTCATTGGTGGCACTGAAGTCAACTTCAAAAAATCTCCAAGGTACGAACAGGAATTGAAACTCCAGTTGGCCGTTACAATTTTTAAAGTCCATGCGATTTGTATCATCTCACAACGAAAATAACTGGAATGCAGTACCGTGCTCGTTTTTCTTCAACTTAACATTATTATTGGAATCTTAAAATTAAATTGATCGAACTTAACAGAATTGACAATCCTTACAAACAATGCAAACTTGCAATTATTGTCTACTGCAACTAGCTGCGACTGTAAATTGTCTAATTTTGTATTTGCTAATTTTTTATGTAATTGTCCACCTGCGTGCTGATTTAATTTAGCAAACCCTTTTTCGATTAATAGTTCAAATTGCCAAAATAGGTACTTTAGAGACTATTTTCTCAAAAAAGATACTTTTAGAGACTTTAATTAAAATTAGAGACTTTCAGGTACTAGTTTCGAGGCCTGCAAAAGTGATTGGTCATATAACTTTTGTTTCGAAAAATTGCACCAATCATTTTTGCCAAGCTTCTTAATTTCTGTACATTAATTGGATGTAAACAACACTTAAGCTAGAATTCAAAACTTTTCTTCAATCCCAATTTGCAGCCTAAAACAAACGTTTTCTGATCAAAAGCATTTCACCTTCTACCGACATGACTGTAATTAGAAGTTAAAGGATAAAATAAAATCAAAATTCATTAGCAGAGTAGTGTATTTTAGCTTCAATTTATACAGGCTTGAAAAATAGATATATTAAAAATAAAGGAACCTCAATAAAGTCTGGTCAATGTTTTTCCTCTACACTAAAATTCAAAAGGATAATAAAATCCCGGGCTGCCAGCTCTCGGTAAATGATTGAATGTATCAGATCATTTCAGTTGATAAAACGATACATTTTTCACAAGCTAAATGGTTGCTAAAAAGGAATTAAATAGTTCCTCTAAACATAAGATGAAATCTCATGCAGTGGTGTTATTTAACAAGTTTATTTAAAAAAAAAGAATTTCCAACATGAAATTACTTAAGAAATCAAATTACTTTTACAAATTCAATTTTTGTTTTGCAGTCAAAACACCAATTTAGAATTAAGTACGAATGGCAGTGATGACATCTAAAACTTTTTACAGGTTTTAACATTAGAAATAAGATAACAACGTAGTCAAAACTATTCCTAAATGCATTTTAAAATCAACAATTTTACCTATATTTAATTAAATTTAGGCAACTCCCTGATTTGCTAATTTTTATTTTGGGCACAGCAAAAATCATCTGTTAGAACTCAGTGAAGGGGACATATTTATTGGATCACATTAAAATAAGAAACGCTTCTCTACTTACGAGTAGTAGTAGTAGTATCCATTTGATCCCTCTATGTTCATAACATGATGTTAACTGATTACATTTTGGGAAAACAGGAATGACAGAGACAGCAAACGATAGTATCAACAATATATAGCAATTTTCAAAGATCACTGAACCCAAGAAGCAGGAACCCAAAGAGGCTCTGTTTCTACACGATTTACAGCAGTAATAAGCTCGCTGAATGCAACAGCCAAGTCTTCATTAACAATAGTTTCATCGAATAAATGGTCATATAAGAATTCAATACGAGCAGATGACTTTATTATATCATTGAACTCCTCATCCTGGAATTGACAGATTAATTTTATTCTACGATTAAAAAAAAATCTTACAGTAAATCCTCTTGAACTATCAACATCAAATGTAGATCTTGCATGAGTTGCATTTCTAGTCTCCTTTAAAATGTCTAGAGAGGGAGGTTTTATGTAAATAATGTATGGCTTCAGTTGAGGAGTTCGCAGCATTTTTAATGCCTGGTAATGAGGATTAAGCACGCAAATGCAACCAGAATTAACTAATGATTTTACACTCTCAGCCGATGTTCCATACATATTCCCTTTATATTCACCAAATTCTATAAACTTGCCGACTTCAATATCTTCTTCCATTTTTTCACGAGTCATAAAATAGTACTCTTTACCATTCACTTCTCCGGGTTTAATCGGCCGAGACGTATCTGTATTGCATCAAATTAAAATGAAGGAATTATTTTTTGAAATGATACTCACAAGGAACTGGAGTTTTATATTTATCCGGATTTGTAGCAATCAGTCGCCGTTTAAGTTCATTGCGTCCAATTCCCGGTGCTCCAATTAACACTACTGGCCTGTAAATTCCAGGTCGAGGATACAATTTGGCAACTTCTTCATAAGTGGCAATTTGTTCCCGATCAAAATCATCATTTTCGGCTGTGTCATACATAATCTTTTTAGTTTTAGGTTTAGATGCACAATGGGGGGATTTCGGGGACTGACTGCAGGTTAGAACAGGCAAAGCTGAAACAGAGCATAGCCCTACGGCCACAATCATCTAGTTAGTAATTTGATTTTGTTTCTATCGAGTACCAATTTTGTGACAATTTTTGATGCCATGCAAACAGCGTTACAAAAAGCAGACAGGGATTTACACATTTTTACAGTAAGTTACCTTCATCATCTTTTGACACTTGCGTTCGTTCATGAATTATTCTTCGTTCCTCTAAGGCTCTGCTGGGAATTAAGCCGGCTCTCATAGTGCGATCTCCTTCTTTTCGAGCCTGCCACCTAGAATAAATTGGTATAATATTCAGAGTCATTATAAATGATTATAACATCCACAGAATGTTGCAAATTCCAAACATAAGACAAGTAGTTTCAAAAAACTATTTCCATACTTTACATTGTTTACAATGTAATTATAAATAAACTTGCATTTGTTGTTTTTTATTTTTTTGTTTTGTCAATTTACTCTGTACTCTTATTTTATCAATTTTGTAGTTACCAAATACAACAGCAAGTCCATTTTAATTTTAATCAATAAACATAGAGTTGCGTATTAAATTTATTACCTTAGTTTTTAAATGTTCAAATTTTAGTTCCCAGAACCAGTAAGCAATATGGATTATGGAATGAAATGGAATAGATCAATAAGCGAAGAAAACCACACACTCACTTACACACTTTCACTTATACACTTTTAATTCCATTAAAAAAAGAAGGGATTTGAACTGATTTTGAACACTAATACTTTGGTTTTAATTGTTATTGTACAGTCGTTTTACTATAATTAATAATCTTGTAATTCGACTGTAGCTCTGCTTTATGAATTCCATACAGTGAGCTTCATATGGCCTATGATATTCGTAGGGTGTGTGTATGACCAGCAGGTACTATGATTTTAAGGATTATTTGTTGTAATGCGACTAGCCTTACACACATAATTACTGTTTATTGAACTTGTGTACAGGATACCACAATTCACGCTTACGCATTTGCCCAAATGACATAAAGGTGGTGGTTTCTCTTACTTTAACTTTTATTTGCATGTAATTAGTTGTACACCAGCTGTGCTTCAGTCGGATACTATCTGCGTATCATGCAAATTTCTTACATTGAACTTAATTGTATCGTGTATCGGACCTAATGATTTGTCGTATGTTGTAGTTCGGCTATGGATTGCACAGTTGTTATGGCTGTCTTTTCATAGTTATAAAATTAAATAAATTATGGCTTACCAATAGGGATCATCTTGACAAACAATGTGTAAAACATCCCCCTTTTTAAAATCAAGCCCAGCCTCTTTACATGGGATGTACGGATCAACGATTGCTGAATAATTGAAATAAGCCCGAACTCGAACTTTACTTTCTCGTGCAGATAATTTACCATCAGCGGGTACCAATTTAAATGTAATAGTTCCTTCAGAATTTTGCTTGAATTGAATATCAAAATTATAAATTCATTTTGATTTCAGAAAATTACATACAAGAATGCTCAAGACATCAGTGGGGGTTTTTCCTTCGACATTAATGTTATTAACTTCTATAACTTCGTCCCCGACATGAATCAATCCAGATCGGTCTGCAGCACCTCCATGCATCACTCTAGCGATCACAATTTTTCCAGTTTCTTCGTCAGTTTTAATGGTTGCCCCCTAAACACAAAATTCCAATCAAGGAAAATAATTGTTTGAGGATTCAGGATGCAAGTGCAAAGTAAAAAGAGATGTGTATAAAAATAAAAATGATAGGCTTCTAAATTTGTTGTTGAAAATACTTACAACAATAGGCTCAGCACTATGAGCATCAGACTTTGCAAAACAAAAAAGAAGAATTGGCGTAAATGCTTAGCAAGTAAAGCACCTTTTTAAATTCATCGCCATATTAATTTGTGTTTTTTTGAGATAAATAAACGAAGCTCGCTTTTACATCAATTTATTTTACGGACAAAAATACGTGAACAATACCTACCAGAGGCTCGTTGCTTTTCACAAGTTGAACAATTTTAATTGTCTCTTCATCTTCATCAACTTCTACTGGAATTTCGGGTAGATGTGGATAATAATCCTTCTGTGCGACTGCATCGTGTGCACAAAGTAACCCCTGGAAATTCATTAGAGTTATAATGTTCTTTTAAAATTTTTAAAAATACCTGTACATGTGGCCTCTGTAACAAATGAAACAATTCCTGACAATCTTCAGAAATATGGATTTTATGTACAAGAACTTCTAATACATCGAGCCTAACTTGCATCGAAGTAGAAAGTATTGGAAAAAATTTATCACTAGAGCCATTACTGATTATCTTATTATGAACGTTAACCAAGGCATGAAGTTCTTTGGATTGTAATAATTCATTTAAAAACCCAAGTTCTTCTTCAGATGATGGCAGTTCTCTTGCTTGTTGGAGTGATGTTAATAAGCGTGTAAGTGCTAAAGAATAAAATTTCAGCTAATAAACTCTTATAAATTTTAATTTGTGAGGGCTTACCTCTGAAGAGTTCATCAAACAGGAATATTTACAACTCATGCAAAACAACACAACAAATGTTAGTTAAAACAAAAATTGTTTGGATAGCAGCTTAAAACTTAAAAAAATAAGGATAGAATAGTAAACAATTTTAAGGACTTATATTTTATGTGGAGCATTTACATATACGTGAGAATTTGCTTGTATAATATTAATTATAAAAATTTCAATATACATAATTTCTAGTTGTAAAAGCAACTTCTCAATAAACATTCTACAAGTCAGCTCAAAACACTTTGGATAACCACATAATTCATCTTACATTTTTTTCCTCTTAACTTCATCAGATTCAGTTAGAACTAAATCACTATACATCTTTTATTTTATGTATTGTAGTACTCTATCAAATTGAACAATACTAATTTCATTCTTCTATCGGAGTTAATCTTCTAAATTAATCTAAATGATTAGGTCACAATAAACATTCATCAAACTGGGCTCAAGTTTGGTAATAATTTAAGAAGGAATGACAACTTTTTCTGAAAATAATTCAATTATTCTGCTCTTCAGCATAATGGCTTATTAATATTTTGATCAAAGAATTCTAATGTTCTACATTGTCTAGTCATTTTCAAATATTTTTATGCAAAATTGATTCTCACTTATATCTGAACGTCCCCCACAATATTGGGAAGTGAAAACTTGAAACCATTAAATGTAACAATACAAAAACAATATTTTACAACTAAACACAGGAAAAGTTAAAGATTTGATGAAAGTTAGAGTCATTTAAATTTTCAGGTATGTTACTCACAAAAAATAAACACTGATCAAAAATAAAAAAAAAAATTTATTTAAAAAACATACAAATGCATACAAAAATTGAAACCAAAATAAATGAAAGCTAGAGAACAGCCTAACAGCAATTCTTCAATTCAATCGTGTTAAAACTAAACTAAATTTAGCAAATCAATCCACACAAGCGTTTTATACAATATTAATAAATAATTTATGCTAAATTCTCACCTGGATCCCATTTTTCACTGGTTTCACTTGCCATCATCTCAGCTGTCATTCTAGCAAACACAACAGCAGATTAATTTTCAAAGAAACGGAAGTTAAAATTGTAAAAGGATACTAAACAACACGGGCATTTTGTCGAGTTGCAAAATACGTGACGAATCATATGCAACGAGAAAATGTGTTATTACTGAGAAATGTGCAGAGTTTACGGTTGTTTCAACTTGATAATTTTTTATAAAAATATCTAATCGTTACAAATTATAATTAAATCAAAGCCGGTTCGATTATTGATTTATTACCTCATTTGTACTAAAAATACAACTTCCTTTTCTGCTTTTTAACAGGTATGTCTAACATGGCGAATGCAACCAACCGTTTATAATTTTTTTTTAATTTTACGTTGCATGACTGATTATGTGGTAAATTTAAATTTAGACTGTTCCTAGAGAATCACTGTCGTTTCAGCACAGGTTTTAACCAATCCTTTTTAGTGACTTTTTAAACGAACGATTCTGATTTACTTGTTGGTTTTAGTGCCATTTTGGTTTATTGGTTTTTACAGAATGTCATTTTGTGACATCTGAAAATTATTATTTACAAAATTTTTCATTTTATCTCATTGGATCATTTTTATATGCTTCGAGATTTTAGTCCACTTTTCGAATCTGGTAAGACTAGTCAAATAAAAAAAAAAACTTTCATATTTTATTTAAATTAAACAGATAAGTACAGTAATTATTTTCTCCCACGCATTAAAAAACTGGATGTCCTTCAATTTTAATTTCAAGATTTACCGATTTATTTTTTTAAAGTTTGTAAAGATTTTCTCAATTAATTTTGCTCAATTACATTATTTAATAATTGAAGCATCTTCATGTAAAAACTTATAAGAACTATCCTTTTGTAAACTATGTAGGTAGGTAATTAGAATGTTTTTAAGTAAACTATTTGATTTTGTTCTTAAAAGGATGGTTCGTACAACGGAATTACACTTTTAATTGCAATTGACTAACAAATAGTAATTTAAAAATACAAGGAATTATTGCTATTAATTATATTTGGGTCCTACCGGTATATTAATTGACAATAATGCTTCTATCAACAATAAGAAAACTGGTTGGATATAAAAGACACTGTGGGCATTATGAGATAAGCGCCCGTGATTGTTGAACACCGCTCGGGCCAAAGGTTCTCGTGTTGTACATTAATAATCTTGAGTGCTTATTTTGTTTATAATGCCCTTGGTACCTTAATTACTATAATTTCTTGTATTAGCTAATATTTCTCTTTAGTAATTTCCATAATCATTTTAATTATTTTTCGAATAGTTAAGTAATTATAAAAGGATTAATCACTGCATTCTTGCATTCAAATCAGTACATGATGAAATAAATGTACAATTATAGTTTAAATATTATAATTTATTCTTATTTACCATACAGACATAAAATGCTGAGCTTGGACAAAGTGCTTTATCCAACAGTTAATATAAAACAGGACCGCAGATTTTGTTACGTGGCAAATTTGCTCGACATATTTTTAGGCAAAACATTTTGACAGAAACGTCAAAATTTAATCGGCTATTTTGATGCACTTGTGATATTACTGTTGATTAAATGTATTACACGACCCAGGCAACCTAACGTTTTTTAGTAAAAAAATTGAAAAAAAAGGAAAAATAAGTTTTTGAAGTGTGCTGTAAAAACTCAAAGACCACCACCCCTGGTTTCAATACAACAATAATTTCAGACATAATTTGTACAGTTTTAGATTTTAATTACTTTTAAAATAACCAATACATACATATTTCAAAAATTAAATGTATTTAAAACATCAGATGTAAATTACCAAATAAAAACTCGTTTTCTGAATATTATTTATTACTTAAATTGTACATACTCTGTAGAGGTAAATACAAACTTTAAAAAAAATGAATTTTCTAAAAAAACTGTTGAAATACAAATATTTTATTACAACAAACAAACAAAAAACAAAAAAAAAACAAATGGAACCGGAATTATTAGGATCCTTTGGAAGCATCTACCTGCAATAAATTATAAAATAATAAGAACATGCTTTAAGTAATCGTTGTAATCATTTTTACTTACAAATTGAATATATTTACAATTGCAATTCTTTTTTCATGTTTTTTGCCCAGATTATGTATTTCTAATTGTTTTTTTGTATGTGAAATTTATCTTGCACATTGTGCATTCATAAATTTCCCTTTTTGTTGTTAATATTCCTCGGCCCATCAAAAAAATTTTAATCAACTTTTGGTGTTTTGGGGACCTATAATGACTTTGTGCCAGATTTTGCCCGTTAAATTCCACTTCAAACAGTAGGCACGTGTGTTCAGTAAATTGACTTTTAAGATCTTCTGGTATTTTTTTTTCTGTTGAAAATAAATTAAAAATAATTGTATGTAATAAGTATATTAAAAATTAAAATTTGAAAAAGTTTTAAAATTTAAAATTAGTTTAAACTTACTTCCATCCTTTTTCTCCCCCTCTTCGGTGTAATCTTTCGAAGTATTAGCATCCATTTGTTTCTATTAGAAATTTTAAAAAAGATTAATATCTTTATATTTATTTCAATTTGGAAAAATAAAATAAAATGAAACCGACGCCATCTGTAATTCTTGTTAGGTACCATTAAGCGAAGTCCACAATCCATCGAATTAATTTATTTAAATTAAATTAAAAAAATAAATCTAAGAACATAGTAATACTTTACAATGACTTTACAATTCACGATCGGTGCTAAAAAGGCTGTTTTAACAATTTATTAATTTGTAATTAAATCGGTTTCAAAATGGCGTTCGTGTTGAATCAGAATTAAGGCAAAATTTTAGCGAAAACAACAAATTACCTTCTTTCTGTTAAGTTTGTATGAATGTATAGAAAAAGAGGTTGGTAGCAAAAGTGACGCGTAGAATGTATGTACAATGGGGCGTGCAAGGTATTAAATAGTAAACGTCTATTAGTATGGTCCTACAATAAAGGGTCTGTTAAATAGTGTAAAATGTATTAATCGTAACCATAATAAAGAAATATAAAAGGTTATGGGCCCAGAAAAGAAAATAACATAAAAGTTAGGGCAGACAAAAGGTAAACGATAACCTAAAAATTGGAAGCATGGAAACCGCCAAAACACAAATTATTCAATATCCACAATTAAGTACTGGAAACTTTAATAATTGGATCTTCAGAATAAAAGCAATTTTAGAAGAAAAAGGTGTAGTGGAAATTTTAGACATAAATTATGGAGATTTGGAATCCGATAAAGAACGAGAAGATTATCGACGTAAAGATGCAAAAGCAAAATCGCTTATCATACAGTGCGTTACAGATAAGCACTTGGATATCATCAAGGATGCAAAATATGCAAGCGAAATGGTGAAAGCGCTACGGGACATTTTTCAACGTAACAGTGTGTTCACAAAACTTACATTAAAGCGAAAATTATTGCTAGTGAAGCACAATAAAGGGCAAAGATTAGAAGATCACTTCTTAACATTTGACTCATTAATAAGGGAATTGGAGAATTTGGGAAGTAAAATGGAAGAAGAAGATAAAATATGCCACTTACTTCTATCATTGAATGAAGAATACGAAAATGTTATTACAGCAATAGAAACTGTAAGCGCTAACTTGACAATGGACTTTGTGAAATCCAGACTGCTTGATGAAGAGATGAAACTACAAGGTAAGGAAGTTAAACAGACTGAGACAGAAAAATCTTTTACAGCCTTTCCATTTACCTGTTATACCTGTGGTTTGAAAGGGCATAAAGCTAAGCAATGCAGGAGAAATACTGGAAAACAAAATAGGAGTGAAACTGGACCAGGAAGAGGTCGAGAGTTTCGAGGACGAGGAAGAGGAAATTATACAAATTATCTAGGTCAAAGGGACAATAAAACCGAACGAGCAAACACAACGGAATTATCATTTGTAGCATTAAGCACAGAATGTTTAACAGATGATCATTACTTTATTATTGATTCTGGCGCAACAGAAAATTTAGTCAAAGACAAATTGGAAAAATATATGACATCAGTCGAAAAAATGGAAAATGCCATTAAAATTAAAGTAGCAAATGGTGAGACCCTGACAGCAAACAAAAGGGGAGTATTAAGAGGCAAATGTGGAAATCAATATGTTAATATAGCAGCATTGATCGTCTCTGGATTAACACATAATTTAATCTCTGTTAGAAAATTAATGGATGCAAATCTAAAATTGAATTTTAACAAAGAAGGTGCAAGGATATATAAAGATGGATTGAATATCTATGCAAATTTAAGTGGAAGTTTATACACATTAAGAATTGAACCAGAAAATTATGAAAGAGTAAACAGTAGCATAGAGGAAAATTTATGGCATCGACGTTTAGGACACTTGAACAGATGGGGTTTGACGAAATTAAATCTACCGGTCAATAAAGAAGTATGTAATGAATGTATGGAAGGAAAATCAACCAGACTACCATTTGGAAAACAACAGTTACCAAGAACAAGAAGAATTGGGGAATTAATTCACAGCGATATTGCTGGTCCGGTAAAACCATCAACAAAGAATGATGAAAGGTACTATCAAACCGTCATTGATGACCACAGTCATTTTTGTGTCATATACTTATTGAAACATAAAGGAGAAGCCGGAGAAAACTTGATGCATTATATTAAGAATGTAGAAAACCAAAAAGGAATAAGAATACAAAGAATAAGATGTGACAATGGGGGTGAGTATACATCTAATGATTTACAAAGTTTTTGTAGAAACAAAGGAATAAAACTAGAATATACTCTACCATATTCACCACAGTCGAATGGGGTCGCAGAGAGGTACAATAGATCAATTCAGGATAAAGCAAGGACAATGATGATCGAATCAAATCTACCAAAACATTTATGGGGCGAAGCCATACAGTGTGCAGCTTATTTGTTAAATAGATCCCCGACAAAAGCACTATTTGGAAATGTACCGGCAAGAAAATATTTTGGAAAATTAGACTTGTCAAGGCTGCGAGTATTTGGATGTAAAGCATGGGCAAAAATACTGCCCACACCTTCGAAAATGGAAAAACGTGCTATTAGCACAAGAATGGTTGGCTATGGGAGCGCAAGCTATAGACTATGGGACCCGGAAACTGACCAAATTATAATATCGAGGGATGTAAGATTCGATGAAAATGACAGTAAATACATTAAGCAAAGTAATGAAAATAACGAAGGAAATAAATACGGTTGTGAAGAAGAGAGAGAAGAAAGTGATGTAATAAATAATGAAGATAGAAATAGAGAAGAAACGAGTGATACTGAAGGAGAAGAAGAAGGAACGATTGGAAATGGAAATAACGAAGAAAACCAGAATGAAACAATAACAAAGTCTGGAAGAATAATTCATCAACCATCACGTATGAATGATTACGAGCTGTATACGGCGTACTGTTTTTCAACCGATGTAGATGATCCGCAAGAATACAGCGAAGCGGTATCAAGAGATAAAGAATGGAGGGTTGCCATTAGAAGAGAACTAGACGCACATTCTCAGATGAAAACCTGGACAGAAACTATACTACCATACGGAAAACGTGCCATAGACGTTAAATGGGTTTTTAAGACAAAAGAAGATGGAATAAAAAAGGCAAGGCTTGTAGCAAAGGGCTTTCAAATTAAGGAGGAGAACTTCACGAATTATGCACCTGTGGCAAGAATTTCTACAGTTAGATTATTTTTAACATTCGCAATACAAAAATGTTATCAAATTCGACAACTAGATATTCCAACTGCCTTTTTGAATGGACACCTGAATTCGGAAGTGTATATCAAGTCACCGGAAGGACTAGAAGTTAATAAAAACAAAGTATTGAGATTGAATAGAGGACTATATGGATTGAAAGAAAGTCCGAGATGCTGGAATGAAAGGTTTGATAAATTTATGAGTACCAACAATTTTATAAGATCAAATCATGACTTCTGTCTATATGTTGGACACGACATTTGGATACTTATATTTGTAGATGACATCTTAATAACCGGAAATGACGATATGATCGAAAAAGCAATAATAGCCTTAAAGGAAGAGTTTAAAGCAAAGGATCTCGGAGAGATTAAAACCTTCCTAGGAATGGAAGTTGAGCGAAAGAAAGATAAATTGGAAATCCGACAAACCAAGCATATTACAAAAATGCTACAGAAATTTAAATTAATCGATTGCAAAGTAGCCAAAACTCCAATGGAGAAAAATTTCCAAAATGAAGAAAATGAAAATGTAATCAATATTCCTTATAGACAACTTATCGGTGGTCTCATGTTTGTCGCCACAACATCTAGACCAGACATTACTTTTGCAGTGTCGTATCTAAGTCAATTCCTGGACAAACCAACTCAAAGCTTATGGACTCAAGCAAAGAGGGTGTTAAGGTATTTAAAAGGAACAAGGGATAAGTGCCTGGAATTTAATTTAAAGAAGGATGATACATTGGAAGGATTTTCTGACGCGGATTGGGCTCGTGATCGCACAGACCGCAAAAGTGTAAGTGGTTGTGTAATATTTTACCGTGGTTGTGCTATCTCGTGGTACTCGCGAAAACAAAGCTCCGTAGCTATATCGACAGCAGAAGCAGAATATTTGGCTGCTGCCAACGCTGCTGCAGAACTAATTTATTTAAAAGGACTGCTCACAGACTTTCAAGTAAATTTAAAAGGTGTTCTGTATATAGACAATCAAAGTGCCATATCGATGATTGAATCATATGAAAACAGCAAGAGAAGCAAGCACATCGACATAAGGAGCCATTTCATAAAAGATCTAGTATTTAAGAAAATAATTGAAATACAATATGTAGAAACAAATGAAAATATTTCAGATATCTTTACAAAACCCTTGGATTGTTCAAAACATTTATATTTTTGTATTAAGTTAAGAATTGAATAATAGCAATTAGTTAAATCTGTTTCAAATTTAATTAATTGAGGAGGAGTGTTAAGTTTGTATGAATGTATAGAAAAAGAGGTTGGTAGCAAAAGTGACGCGTAGAATGTATGTACAATGGGGCGTGCAAGGTATTAAATAGTAAACGTCTATTAGTATGGTCCTACAATAAAGGGTCTGTTAAATAGTGTAAAATGTATTAATCGTAACCATAATAAAGAAATATAAAACTTTCTACTTTAAAAACGAGAACACAACGGGTATTTATTATGTTATGAATAAGTTAAAACATTAAAAATACAAATTAAACCGAAATAATTAAAGGAATAGGTTACATCGATGTGGACGCTTCGATTGACAATACAGAAGAAATGCCCGAAACGGGAAGTTAATTAGCCCTACCCCCACTCTCTGTTCCAAGGCCCTACCTATTTGAAAATTCTTCGCTACCAACTAACACAAATTTTTAACACAAACACGAAAAAAGTTAAAGATACTAATAAATTTAGTTCAAATGCTAATTTGCATTAGTTTAAAAGCAACAAGCTTCAACGGGCGAAAGAGTCGCCGTCTGGAGGCAAATATGTCAGTTACTTGAGTATAAGTTGGTTAGTTTAATTCAAGTTTATTAAGGGCGGCCCAAAAATGGTGGGGGTTTGACAATTTTATTCCACAGTCCAAATGTTTCTAAGCTAAGAAAGTGTAATAATTTTTCTGCTTCATAGATGGCCCGACAATATCAAAAGAAACATCAAATCTATTTTTAGAATTTCTGGGATGGGAGACGGGGTATTTGCGTCCTTGTTGCACAGTGACGTTACTCGTAGAACAAATCCAAATACCCATTGAACTGAATTACACATAAAATTGAATTAAATTTGAATGGTTGAATTTTTTTTAGAAAAAAATGTATTCCTCTAATCAAAAAAGAATAATCGCTAGTAATACCATAAGAAGACACCAATTTAGACACACAAATTAAACATTTTAACCCTTTAAGGACGGAATTTATTTTCGGTTACAGATCCCATGGGATGTAGTTAGATTTGTGTCGCGAATGTGCGACATTCGGGAAAACTGCTTCTTTTCTAGTGTGACGCGTATGGGCGACATACGTCTTTAAAGGATTAAAAAACAAACACAAGCTCAACATTATAAAAGGCTGAAATTTAAGAAAATTGAACAGGAAAATTTTAAAATTGTCATTGTTTAAGCAGGTCAGTGGTCCCTAGCAACCAGAATTGACGTACAAATCGTCCCTAGAGCGACGGGCTCCAGCCTTGAATATCGCAAATTTTCTAATTCTTTTGTGCTGTGACAAATTTTATGATGGTTATAAATTTCTTATTTTAAAAGCTTTTAACTGCGTCTTTAGGAACTACATATTTGACAGTTTAGTTTGAAAATCGTTTTACATATTTTGTCCCACTTCGTTGATTAAAAATTCAAAACCGGCGCTTGGTATTCTGGCAAAATTTTTAAAATTTCCGTCACACCGCAATTCATCATTAACCCTTTGAGTGACAAGGAGCGCAATCGCGCTCGTCAATACAGTCCGAAAATGCCAGGAGCGCGATCGCGTTTTTGCTTCCACACTAACTAATACGATCGATCTCTCTTTCATACTTATCGATTCTTGTTTATTGTTTTTGGAATTGGCAATTTTAGCTAATTCTCTAAAAATCACTTTGGCACTCAAAGGGTTAATTACAAAACGTAACAATGTCGTCGGCTTTTAAATCGTTGATAATGTCGCTGCCCATTACCACTGTATCGCTTTCGAGACCTTAATAATGGGCAAATCCAAAATCTTTTCTTTTCTTTTTTCTGTGCACCACTTAAAATTACATATCCTGCAGCCGCGAGAAGAAAGTCTTTCTGATTTACCATTGCTTTGACTAAATTTTTTTTGTATCAACCGATTATGCAAAACACAGTTTTCCCAGAAGCTTCATGATTTAAGTACTTTATTACCTCCCATAAATAAATGCATTCGAACTTACCTACCTGCGAAAGTTGTATGCCAGATGTTTCAAATATCGTTCAACGAAATAAGATTCATCATATTATTTATGGCGTTGAGTGACGTTTATAGATAATATGTCAATATATAAATTAAATTGCAAAAAGGTGCAAAATTTTCTTACCGAATACCACTGGACGTTAAATTAAAATCCGAAAATTTTTTCTCGGATATGAATATTTTAAGAAAATTATCCCTCGCCTGGGGCTCGGAATAATTTTCAAAATATTCATACCTTCGAAAAAAATTCCGGAAAAAATTTAACCTCTAGTGGCATTACTAGTAGGCCAAGCAATAAAGCATTTTTTCATGCCATAAATACTACCCAGAAACCGACTGTGCGATTACATAAAGGACAGTTAGTAGATCAATTTGGCATAATTTTAGACTCGAGGACCATAATTTTTAATTTGCTATGAACAATTTAGAAGAAAAAATCGTTTTTGTTTTAGTGTTTTGCTTGTAAAATGGAAAGTAATGAAGCAATCTTAATGTTGTCAATAGACGAATTGTAGAGAATTAAATTACGAAGAGAATGAGAGGTCGAATGTCCCGATCCAATAATTAGAACCGGAGAGAACCCGGAAAATCCGGAAATTTCAGTGTTTTTTAAAAAAATTCACAATTCCCACATTTTTTTATTTTAAGAACTGACAACGCATTTTGCTAAGTTTATAATGAGAAACTGTTCAATTAAAAGAAATAATATTAAAAAGCTGTATTTTTTATTTAAACATTATAAAATAACCTTTTGAATACCACTTGAGAGTGCGAATTAATTAGGAAATAATTTTACAGTATTTTCTCTAACTTGTTGCCATTCTCGAGCCCTACGGGCTCTCGTATCTATTCTCTGGCAACAAGTTCTCGAAAATCTGTCAAATTATTTTCAATTTATTCTCACTCTCTTGTGATATTACTGATGAAAATAAGAACACTGGATTACATATGTAAATTCACGCGCCTACTCTAGGGTTAAATATCCGGGAAAGACGTCGAACTGCTAGTAAATTTATAATCGTACCCTCTGGTGGATGGTATCCAAACTTTCTCAGCTAATGCGTCGGCCATGTTTTCACGGAACTGTAAACTTGAATCGAAAAATGTACTTCGAATCGAAAATATTAGGAATTGAACTGGAATATTGAGTAAACTCCGTTGGCGGCAATTTTTTCTATGACCTAACACCTCTATCATTGAATTTGAAGATAACATATAACTGGTTTTTGGTTGTGTTAAAACATCAAATAAACTACTACACGGCCAATGAATTATAATATGAATACCATTCTGACCAAGTTTGACGCATTAATTTACTAATAATATTTCTTTATAAACGATATGTTTGATAAAACGAGTGTAATTTACATTATACGAGGGGTATGCATTTGAACCGTGGTGACATCTATTATTCACTTTAGTGTAATGGCCGGTCTTAAGCTTAAAAAATGGAAAAAACGACTAAAAAGCGAAGTAAAAGTAACCATTACTGTTGTGTCCCGCAATGTAATTCGTATTACAGTGAAGGTATATCGTTTCATGCTTTTTATTTTAATTTTTAATATACATAAAGAAAATAATAATGAAATAAATTTTAAAACTAACCAGAAGATTAATAAAATTGTAATTTGATTCAACACAAAAAATCAAACACTAAATTATAAACTGCGTTAATGTTTATTCACACAATTTTTCGTTAATTGACATAAACTTATTTATCTAACAATAACATAAAAATATCATGGCCACGCGGTTTTCGGCATTCTAATTAAAATCACAAGTGATAAATTATAAATTGGGATGGACAGCATTAATGATTGCTGCAGCCAATGGTCACACTAATGCTTGCCGACTGTTATTGAAAGCGGGTTTGTTCGTTAAAACATGATGGACTGGTCTAACAGTGTAAAGGTTCGAAGCAGGAATTAATTAATTAATTCAGATTCAGATGAAATAAATGTACAATTATAGTTTAAATATTATAATTTATTCTTATTTACCATACAGACATAAAATTCAATTAAAATGAAAGTTTTTTCTTTAATAAATTATATGAAAACAATAATAAATGTAACAGACTGCACATGACTTAATAAAGGTGTACAACTGGGACGTTGCATGTAAATCTCAGACTGTTTCTACTAGTAGCACAATATTGTAATTATTGCATACTGACTACAGAGGCTAGTTGTATCATAAGGTAGATGCTATGTTTAGTATATTTTGCACTAACATCGAACTATATTTATGTTTTTTCTTCATCATCTTTAATATAGTATACATTAAAAATAAAGCTCTAAATTGAATTTTGTTTTCCATTTTCAATAATTATACTAAAAATTCTAAAAATGCCAATCTCACATCACTTTTGCTTATATTCTAAAGTTTATCATATAAATTTACAGAGATATGAAAAAGAACATGCCATTTAGGGTTTTACCACATACGTACAAAAACAAAAAGTAACAACATCAAAACGTGTTTTTAATTTTGCTTTTTTAAATAAGTGGTCGCAGTTTTTTGGAAGGCACTTACTACTTGACTTTTTGAGTATCCGAAGCCGAGTTGACAACTTAACAATTTCAAACATAAACAGGATACAGTCTAAGAATTTTGAAAAAATAGACGAAAGGCCACTTTTTGAAAAATATTTACATCACCGACATAAGCTGAATGTTGTTAGATTCCTCTACAGCAGTTGAAATGTTGCAGACAACGTTAATACGGAAATCATATCTTTAAAACTTAACAATAATAATATAATTTTTTGGTAAGTAAATTTTGCCGCAATTCACTTTATTCAAAAGTCTAAAAATTATTAAAACACTTGCAAATTAGAAATTTCTATGTGCCCCGAATTTAACCGGCTGTACAAAAATCTTACAGCAAACAACATACTGGTAGACCCTAAAATGGCAGGAAGGCATTTTTTTTTTAAATCTTAATAATTTTTTCATCTACATTTACAAGTTTTATATAAATTTTGTACATTTTTTTTAAAATTTTTCTAAATTCTAAATAAATCACAAAAATAATTTTTATGTTGGCTCAATGATTTTGCTACGGGCTCTGACAGAATAACGTGTGAGTGTGTCAGCTTTTCTTTAATCAATGTGCTACTTGTGTGAACTGAGTTACAACTGCGTAAATCAATCAGAATGCCCCATACGCAGTTGGAACTATATACTTTGTACATACACAACATTTATAATTACTTAATGTCGCTATAACATTGTATGATACATTTGGCATTGCTACAAACCTTTTAAACAATAGCAGCTTCTTATATTTAAAGAAGCACGTGTATATATTGCAAGGAAAATAAAAATGTGCAGTTGAGATGATTCTAATGTACTTACATCATGGACCTGATTTTTAACGACACCATCTCACATCAATTAAATTACATATGGTATCGCAAAAATTCTTATTATGGAAGAAACGTTCAGCTACATTATGAATACCATGTGAAAGTTCATCAGAAAAAACAATTTACGTACATAAAAATGATTTTACACATCTCCAAAATGTACAGAAGCAGAAACAACATAAAGCCTTACGTTTATATAGTATTTTTAATACTTACAATAATTTAATAAATAAATTAAACAGATAAACCAGTTCGAAAAAAAAATACTGATAATCACTGACCACACTTTTTTAAATAAAAAATTGAACATTAATTAATTAATTAATTTCAGTAAACTAAAATGAAAGCCTTGTGTTCATTAAAGTAGACACAATTGAATATCTTCGTTTGTACACAATCTGTTAATTAAGACTTTGGTGTCACCTGATAAAAATTCCATCTAACACAAAGATCGTTTTATCATTTACATATAATTAATTATTTATTTATTATGGTGGATCTAAAATTAAAATTAAATCTTCATCATCACATCATCATCATTACTCAAATCTTATTTTGTTTAAAATCATATGATGAAATAGGATTGCAATTGTAATAGGGGCACTTTTTGAAATGAAGCGTTATCATGAAATCAAATAACAATAATTGAATTTCTTTTAAAAAAACTACTTATAGCAATTAAAATTGAATTAATCGTCCTGTTCAAATTTCATTGTGTTCTGAATATTCTGAATTTAATTAAAATTATCACCATTTAAGAATTTAATTAATATTTTATATTTCTCTTTCCCAACTGTAGTTGTTGATAGTATGTTATGTCCAGGTGCTTGAATTAGTTATTCAATGATTACAATTTAATCTGTTTTAATTCCAACTTGATTTTCATTAAATCTTAAAAATTAATTGGATAAAGTTCATGAAATATACATTTTAAAAAATAATATAAATTGAAACAATAAATCCACCATTCAAAACAAACAATTAGCAAGCGCTTGTACTCTTTTCGAAAGTTTTAATAAAAATAAAATTCAAGGTGATGACTTGAAATATTTTTTTAGAATATTCAATTATTGCATTTTACTTATGATTGGGCCCGAATGTATTTTTTTAGTTATAAAGCATGAAACAATTGTTTTGGGATAAATAAGACGTTATTACATGTGCACATGACGAGCTTGGTGAAAATCGATTGTCGTAAAGTGAATGAGGAATGTTGAATGTCGGTTCATTTTTTTCTGGGTTAGTGTGATGTAATTATAGTTACTTAAACAACTACTCCAGTATGGATTGTGAAAATATTGATCTAAATTTTGAATTTAGAACAATTACACAACAGTCTTTTAAGAAACTGGCCGAAAACTTTGGCTTCTCTACAATAAATATTATAAAAATGTCCAAATAACCTCGCTAAATCCCTAAAATTTTGAAATTTATATAACATTTAAATATAAAAAAAATCCCAAATTGACACGATATAACATTCTATATCATATCAATTAAGCGTAACTAATAATAATTTTATCACATTGCACTGTAACATTTTTATCCGTTCATTCGCCACGACACTCTGTTAAAGGCTCTATTTTAATTGATGCCATAGAGTCTTTTGAACGTGGAGTCGAAGAATGCAAAGGTTTAACCAGATCTTCTATATCCTCTTGGAAGAGATTTTCAGGTCTAGGAGAGGCAAAAGGTCTTGTAGGCTTGTAAGTCATTCCGGAAATACCAATGTCAACATTGTTTCCCAATCCTAAATTTAGGGGATTTGGACCTTCCATCACATTCGACATGGTCAACCCTAGAGGAGATGAAAGGGGGCTCTCTAGACCAGACCCTGCAGGACTCATTCGTAAATCTTGGACGCTCCCTGCTGGACTTCCCATGCGCAACGTCGCCATATGACTCATGCTCATTGGCGGAGCCCCATTGCTCGATATCGGGGGGGTGCTTCCGCAATGTCCGGCTAAAGCCAACGAGTTTACAAGACTTGCGACAGTGCTCGTATCGTGTGCCGAACTTTGATGGGCCGCCGCCACCATGCTGCACATTTGTTGCCTTAAACCTTGGGCCACTGCTGCAACGGCAGCTGCGGCGGCGGCCCCAGGCGACACCGTCGGATCGGAACCGTTACTGCAAGAACTGTTGGGGTAACTCGGCATCCCTACGCCATCCTGCAAAAACTGTTTTTAATCATTTGACCTTAATTACAAATTGAATTGTTATCAAAGGAATTAAGAGTGCCATTATCTTATAAATAACGTCGCAGTTGAATTAAATTGCTTAAACAGTTTGCTTTTGATATTTATTACAATTCATTCGAAACATACTAATGAAAGCAAGATTAAAATAACAGGAACTCGTTAATTACTTTTGAAGCGTCAATAAATAGCAATACCTACTTTGAAACAATAACAATTACTTTTAATTTTGCTCGAAGCTTACAACGCGAAGGAAAAATAAATTGTACAGAAATTATGATCGAACGCAATTAAAAGTTTTTAAAACCATGGTAAATTACGAGCCGAAGGTTGGAGATAAAAATTACCATTTCGGAATATTTAAAAGATTTAAAATAGAAATTTCACTTCATTGTTTCAGTAGGAGCAAATTCAAAATCGCGCATCAAAAACTAATAGCAGGATTGAGTATTGTGAACAAGTGACCTTCTTTTAACCAATTCTCTAACAGATAATTTGTTATGCGCAATTTTTAATTTACTTCATTGTTAAAAAAAGCAAAGTTTAACATAAAATTTAAATAACTCAAACAGCAGTTAATCGAAATGTTTCTAATTTGATATTAAAGACTTATTGAATTATCTACATCGGATTAATTTTTAGTAAATATTAAACATTAAAGATTTCTTTTAAAGGGCTTAACGTTTTGGGACATATTTTAATACTAATGCGCTGAAATACATATTTCGCTGTTAAGTTGCCGTGACATTTTTATGTTTGTACCAAATTTCGATTCACATTTTGTAAAATATTAAATTTCATCTGTCTAAGCCATAAAGTTTCTCATAAAAAGGGTCAAAGAGTCAAAAGTTATCCATGGAGGACGGCTTGCATAGTATGGAGATAAAGAACCAAATATTTTCAAATTCAATTTTGGACTAAGCAATTTTAGTGGTTACAACTGATGACTTTGCAAGATGATTTGGACATGGAAAATAAATCCGCGCGACTGATTTTAAACCTTTTTACACCAGAACAAAATCTTGCGAGTAAAGAAACGCTGAATCCACAAGTGTTCGCCGCCTCAAAAATAGATCAATTCTGATGAAAAACTGATAGCAACCATTTTTTTTTGTGATTACCTAAGAATTTTGTTAATTGAACACGGCCAATGAAGTTAAAATAGTTATGTGGATCGCCAACATATGATAACGGATAGACACAACAAGAAGAAGAAATAGACTACCACAAAATGTCGAAATCCATGGGAAAGCAATTGAAATAATAAAGAAAGTTTAAAGTTTTAAAATCTAATGCGGGAATTCCCAGACAGTCACTTAATTGAGTATAAGTGGACACTTACGGTTGCTCATACCACCTTACATATGAATCGTTTTAAGTGTCCCTTTACACTTAAGTAAGTTGTCTATGAATTTTAGCTTTACAAAAAACCTCCGAATTGAAGACTTTCCAAAAGAAGAAGAAAAATGTTGGAATAGGTGATGTTAAAATTATTTTGTTTTTCAAAACTATGCCGTTTTCTTTTATAATTAGGTAGATTGCATAAAAATTTGCCCTCGTATTTGACAGGTTACTTTATTTGATAATTTAATTAGACTGCCTAAACTGATTTAAATTTTGGTAAACAATAATCAGTTCTATGAAAACATTAAATACACTTACATGCATACGCGGATAGCCTAGTGGAGGTTCTTCTTTGATATGTCCGGAATCCCTAAAAACCACGGCCCTTATGACCCCCTTTATGTGTTCATCAGGCCACACTCCCAACAGGATCCGCTGCGGCCGTCCTCTTCCCTTCGGTCTAAGATCTGTAACAATGACTGATTCTCGAATAAACTGTTTGAAGTTTGCAAAAACGACTCATACTAAAATTGCAAGAGTTAATGCCTACCTGAGCCGCCGTCGGCGGAAGGTCCCAGCATGTTGTGCACTCTGTTGGCGTAAAGTACGAAAGTGGGGTAAGGTATGTCATATTTCCTGGCCGCTTGCGACAGCGACAATCCCTCTTTTAAAACGGAAAATATTGCCTCGGCCATCGTTTCAGGTCTCCAGGACTTCAACGGTCCTCTCTCACGGAAGCGCAAATTGTGTACCAGACTTTGATTAGTATTCCAACACTTTTGCCACATTGACTGCAGTTGATATTGATAGCTGTCTGCTGGAAAAAGTAATTCATGTTAGTATTTTGTTTATCGGACAAAAAACAATTTATAAATCCTTAAATAACAGTATAACATGTAATAGTAAAAAATTGGAATACGTTACCCCTCAAAAGTATAAAAATCTGAAACATAAAATAACATTACGACATCACTTATAATTAATCTCATTTTAAAATGTAGATGTGTTGGTGGATGTTGTGGGAAAAGGTATTATTTTATTATTTTAAATATAACAAGAATGTGATGAAATATTTAGTTGTGTAACATAAAAAGTTAGTATTTTCGGTGACAGGAAATTTTGATTATGTAACAAAATATAACGTGATTTGACAACAATGCACTTGACTATAATCAAACCACATTGAAATCTCCTTTTTCTAAATTGACGTTGATTAAAATGTTAATGTAATGTAGTTTGAATTAATTTTATCAGGTATTATATTTTATTTGGAGCGAAGTAGAAGTTAATTACTTATTATAAATTAACTATTTATTGTTTTATTTAGTAAAAAAGTTAATGAAAATATTATGTAATAATATTTTATTAAAATTGCTCTATTGTATTACAATCATTAACGACTAATGGCAAATAATTTTATTTTAAAAAAATTAATAAACTACAAATTGATCAAAATATACCACTTCCATTAATAATAACAACTGTCGCATTGACACATTCGTATTGTTCCTGGAAGTTTCAACATAACGAAATTTTCGAAAAAAAACGCAAATTTAAATCATCTTGTCACTTGCAAATGGTGTGATTAAGTTGCAGTTGACGACAATCTTCTGCACTAAAATTCAACAAACCGTGAAGTGCGACGTCTACGTTATCAGAGCGTCGGTTTCGTTTTGGTAATCAAAAACTGTTCGTAAGTGGTTTTATTATATTCCACGCAACGACCAACAACTAAGAAATAATATCTCATTTATACGGCAATAAAAATAATTTCTACATAAACTATATCATAAACCTTCATTTAAACAATTTATAACGTGAAATTAAAAAATTCCAACGGAAAATTTAGATGAGTTATTTAGTAATTGATGTCTCAGTTAGTGAATTAATTTTAAAAAAGGTTTTGAAATTGTTTGATCTATAATAATAAAAAAAACTGTACTCCAATATTTAGACAATCAAAAAAACTACATTAGTGGCTCCACCAAATACGAACGATATATTTTTAATTTCGCATGTTTTAAGAGACTGGAATACTGTTTTATTGCATGTTATTCTGTTTAAATTGTTATTACTAATTTCCGAATTTGTTTACCTTTCATAAAGAAATTTTGATGTGTCCTGTACAAAATAAAGTAATAAAATGAATCACTTGCAATAATAAATCGCGTTTACATTCCGATTAAAACGCACCTTAAAAACACCAGATGCAGTTGTGCAACAATGCAATTAAATGGAATTTGCAATGAAACATTTGACGAAAAAGGAAATGATTCAAACTAAACATAAAAGGATATTATTACACAAAATAACAAAATGAGTGCTGCGTATAATAGAGTAATAATGCATTGAAAAATGTTTTGGGAAAAAGATCCAATCATAACTTTGAAATTGGTTTTGTATTAAAAAATTAACAGGCTAAATTCTAATAAATCATAACTTAATTTTTAATTAGTCTTATCAATATAATATCTTGATTAATAAATGTCAAATTCATTAATCACTTATTATTTCAAATTTGTCTTATTTAACGTTAAAACCTTATCGAACAAATTCTTAATGCATGTAATAACGTTCATTAACAGCAAACTTAACCATTATTGCTACTATAATGTTATTTTGTCCTCAATGCACAATCAACTGAATTTTAATGCGTGCATTGTGGTGTTAACAGAAATGTGCGTAACAAGACATAGCCGCCCTGTATTGCTCAGTTTTGAGTATTAAAAAGAAAAGCAGGAACATCCTTTCAAGGGTGGCTACGTTTACATAAAATAATGTAAAAACTCCTGAAAATATTAATTGCTTTTCGTGTGTAATAATTCAGACTTAATATGACATCCCGAACATGAATAAATGAATATAAAAATAAATGTAACTAAACTAAACATGTAATACAACATTGCATGTCAGAGATATACAATCGAACAACACGCATGCATTATTAGCTACACAATTAGATGCATAAATACAGCTTACATCAACGCAAACATAATATTATTAATAATAAAATAACATCGATAAAAGATGCATTTAATAAAAAAACAACAATCTAATATTATATTAGGAATGCAAGGAAGCACGTTTAACCTCGATTTTAGGAATGTTTCCATCATCACCTGCAAAACCACTGCTCAAATAGTTTCCCTTTTAACGCGCAAATGATCAGAATTATTCGGCCCGTTGTCGTAATATAGCGAAACGATGCTGTGCTTTTTGCAAAAAGCCCACCACCATCTGAATCCGGAAAGTCCGGTGAACATGAATTCCGGATCGCGGGTGCGCCTCAACTTTTCAACGAAACTCAAAACGGATTGCAGTGTTTTCTTGGTGCGTCTGTTATACGGGGATATGGAGACCTCGCAACAGAATTCCAAAACAGCGGTCTCTTCGGTCGAGGTTAAACCCGCTTCCTCTAAGACCGCCATGCGCTTCGACTTTCCTAATATATTATCGTATAAAGTTCCTTTCGGAATCCCGTAACGTGCTGAAGCTTGCGTGAAACGCATTTTCTGCTTAACTACTGCGTCAATGGCTTCTTTTAACTGTTCTTGCGTCCACGTTGGTGTCTTTAGTTTTAGTAAGCTCGGGTATTCTAACAAAACATTGTAAAATTAAGTTAAAGAAATAATAAAAAAGCACTTTTAATTTAAAAAAACAAACTCAATAATTGTAAAAACATCAATTCACTATTAATAAGCGTGTAAATTACGTTTTAAATTCGATTTAATCAAAATAATGTTGCAAAATAATCAAATAATTCGGTTAAATTGGGGTGGGAGGACAGAGGATTAGTTTCGCACACACTAAAACAACTAAAAATTAATTGGCGTACAGAAGCGACAATTTCAGTGCAACATCAAAAACTCACTACAAATCAGAAAACGTTTCAGGAACTATACCCAAAAATGCCTATTTGCCAGACAAACCCCGATAGAAAATATGCATTTTAATGGTGAAGTGCAGCTACTACAAAATAACTAACTAACCGCATATAAAAAGTAAAACTAAACCAAGCATTAATAAATTTAAGTTCTACTTAAAAACAAACGTCCATCTTAAAACAAAATAAAGTGTCTTCACACTTTGCCAAGAATGAAACATTTTTTGAGAAAGACTAAACAATAGTTGGACTTGACATTTTCATTGATAAAATTTACATTCAACCAAAAAAGTAAATTTGGAAGCGCGGTTAAATAATACTCAAAATAAAACGGGCATTTTCGGTGATAAAGTCCAAGCTTTAAGGTTAAAATTTTTCAACTTTAACAACAGAGATGTCGTCGTTGAAATGCCACACGTGTTCGTTATTATTGTCGAAATTCTTGTTTTTAACGGTTCTGCAATTTTTCGAACGGTTTTGCGACCGAATCGAATAAGTCATGGCCCTACAGCTAACAACACCAAGGGCCCGCGTGCGCCTCCACAACGTCATTACGGGGATATTGCATTTTTCAGCCGCCGGTTTGATAGGCATGCCGGAACGCACTAATTCTATCGCATACTGGAGGTCTTCGGAAGTCCACTTGGAAGACTTCCGTGAAGTGTAGAAATCCACTTCGTTACTTTGATTATTTAAACTAGTAAAGTCGACATAACCATCCGAAGTATCATCTTCTGAAAGAGTAATTTTTAAATCGGTGATAAAAAAATGACCGTTTAGAAAAATATTGTTTTCATGTTTGGTTCGATAATTTCTCAAACGGATCGAATAAATCATGAACGAACAGGTTTTAGTAGCGGATCGGTTCAAAGGCCCCACACATTGCTCTCACATAGTTTTATTGTTACAGTAATAAAAAGCATTTTATACTTTACACCTACAAATGCAAATTAATGGCGATAGTTATGTATTGCCATAATCACAATACTCCCGGTAAGTGTGTAATATAATCAAAGACACGTCGTGAATGACACAATAAATTAACTAAGGAACATAAAAACAAACAAAAATTGACGGGAATCGTAAAAGGTACGCAGAATAAAGGGGCCTGCTACAAGACAACGAAACTGAATTTAATGGTGCCATCGATGTTTCGGGCCAAAGCATAAATTCGTGTGTTACATTTCGGCAAAAATGGTTTTATACCACCCACCGAGTAAATAATGAAATGATACTTCAAATTAAAACAAATATTGTGGGGAACGGTTGATTCTTATTTTTTCATTAATATAAATCATGTTAATTATAATGTAGGAAATTTAATGATTAATGACCGGTGGTGTTTTATCTAAAATCGATATCAGTACCAAAAAAGGATTCGGTTTATTAATAATTCCGTTTCACAAATTAAATTTCATTCTTTATGGAGATGGTACCATTATATTAATTACAAACTCTTTTATAAAATATGAGCGTATTGGAAAATAAAATAAAAATAAAACTTGAACACCCAAGATTTAATTACCTGACGAAAAAAGATGTTTCATTAATAAAAATGTAGGCGCCATCATGAGTTTAAATTTATTCTTTAATGTTTCCACTGCAACTACTGAAATAATATTTTAATCTTCCTTTCAAAATTTCCTTGGCAGACAAAAATAAATAACTTCCAATATTTAAATTTTTTGTGTGTTATGAACATAAATTTAGTTGGAACGACAAAAATTTAAGTGTTAAAGTTAATTTCTTGAAAATCGTAGAAAAGTGATTTACGATCGTAGAGCTTGAATGTAAAAATTTCGTTTTACATCGCAGTTAACCGTTTAATCTAAATAATGAATTTCTAAATTTCTAACTTCAATTAAATATTTGTCTCGCAATGCTTTTTAAAGAAAAAAACAAGACCAAAATAGGACATTACAAAAAAATTATTGGTTGTTTTAAAGGATATGTTCTGATAAGTAGAATTTGTACTATTTTACGCAGGGATCTGCATTCTAATAAAAAAAAAATCAAACGAAAAAAGAGATGATTTGTTAATTATTCTGACAGTCGACAAAATGAACGAACGGTGAACGGCGACGGTAGTAAAATATGCACTTAAGTTAAATTCATTACTGATTATCGCAGATGTTTCCGACGGTTTAAAGTTGCACTTGGAAGATTTTAACAAAAAAAAACTGTTTATGATGCATGAAAATTTTGAAAGAATTCGCAATTTTCACATACCTTTATTTGGATTTCTAAAAACTTTGAATAGGTGAAGAGCAATGTACATATCTACGTTATTCCACAATACTGAGAAACATAATTTAACAAATCGACTGTGTTAATTTAATTCTAACTATGCTTTTGTTATTACAAAGACAAATTTGACGAAAATTATAAAATTGATTTAGTTGTGAACACAAGGCTAGTTTCGTTAAACAGCTTTTATTTACTATTACCAAAATTATTTTTTGTTACTTACCGAACAGTTTCGAGGTTTTTTGCAAAAAGGTTCGGTTAACAACTTTTCTGGCTATATGGACGTAAACTTCGGTTATCAGTTACCAAACTAACAAGGATCACCTCGAGAGCCGGGGAATAGTAAACAAAACAATTCTATTGTTTCAAATATTTTATGCCTTGAATCATACCAATGTCGTTTCAAATCACAAGGGATAAGTCACACAAAGAGCTCAATTATGATATAAAAATGATTGTGATTATCGATTGTGGATGTCGATTATAAATTCTCTTATATATTGTTAGTTGTAAATTAATATCTTAACAACATTCTATTTCTTATGTTGTCTTATGTTATAGTATTATAGAATGTGTTTCTTAGAAATTGTAAATAAAAATTGTATTCATCAAGTCAATATTTTTCTATGTTACAAAGTTTTTATTACAACTACTGTAAGATGAAATTTATAAAAATTCTAAAAGAAATAAATAAACATTTTTTAGACGTGACAAAACAATTTAGAAGTGAATAATTAACCACTTTGGTAAAACGCAACTAAATAAAAATTTATTGTGTAAAAAATACCTAAATAATTTAGCAAAAATTAACCAAAATCTTCAGTAATGCAGCAAAACAGTTTGGTTAATAGTTTCTAAACACTGTTTGGTAACATAAATTTGAATTGAAAGTAAGAAAACTTGTTTTGTTGTGGTAGCGACTAGTTTAGGAGACATTTTTTTTGTAACTGGTATCCAAATGTTTTGTTACGATTTACTAACCATTTTTCTCAGTGAAGGTATGCTTGGATCTGTGACTGATAATTATTTGGAAGAGGTGGATGGACTATTTTATTTTGTTATTGATTCTAAAGCTACATTGCAAAATGAAAATTGTTAATGGAATATGCCGATCCCTGTATAAAGGCAAAGTCATAATTGACCACTTATTAATTATCAAGTTTCGGCAATAATAATATACAGTAAACTCTCGATAAGACGAACTCGAAGGGACAAGAATATTGTATGTTCGTAGTAACGAAGTTCGTCAGGTCCGATTGATTACATACATAGATACATGCATAATATTTCATTTTAAGAGAAATAATAAGAATTTTATTTATAACATAACATAAGTATACAATATTTTTTAATTTGAGGAAAAGATTAAAACAGATCTACCTTTTGACGCGATCTGTTTGAATCTGCTTCTCAATTTAAAAAATACGATATAACTGAATACTATAATGATTTTACGATCTTGTGTTATGTGTTTAACTTGTAAAACTGAACTGATAATGTTTCTATTGAAGCTGTGTGGTTTTTGAAGAAAGGGACACTTTCAGGTAGTGTCAAACACTACGTAGTCAAAGCATCACTGAGGACTGAAAATAAATATTATGTCTCTCCCCACCACTGATTTGTTAGTCTTAAAAGGGATTTTTAACCTCAAGGTTCTAAAATTTAGTTTGTAGTTCGTGTTAACGAGGTGTTCGCTTTAAGCGAGTTCGTCTTATCGAGGATATACTGTATAATAATATAATTATTCAACAACATAATCCAACTTTGAAACAGACCAATTGCTAAAAATAGTTTAAGCAAATTTAACTCCACGGTAAAAAAAAATTAGCTTGAGGAATCACAAACGTATAAATGATGTTGCACAAGACGCGATGGGTAAGCGTGGTATAGTACCCACACAAATACACACACACACACACACACACACACACACATGTTGTGTTGATCTGTTATTAAAGTTGATTGTAAGAGAGTGCAATATCATGCCGTTTTCTAGTTTGACCGCCTGCCGGTCAATTAACAATTAAAAAATATCATTATTTCATAACAATGAGATTCCAATAACAAAGTAGTTTAATAAATTAGCATCACTACAGGTCAAGCTGTAATGGAATCATTAAAGATTAACATCTGATCCGTCAGGTATCTGAATATTACAACTAGTCGATAACCATTGAAGAGAGAATTGAATTATTATACGGCTAATTAAATCTATTTCAATCTGTTTGTTAAAATATAATGCGGCGAAACTATGTAACTATTGCATGTCCCTGTTTGTGTTCCATTATTGCAATAATAGTGTACAACAGCGTGAATGAGAGACGAATTCGAGCTTAATGATTGCAGCCGTATAATTTTTTTATATAACGCGGAGAAAATAAAGCGTGTAAAAACGTCAGACTTAATTTAAATTAAAAGAAAAATGTTTATTAACTATGCAGGTTAATTTAAATAAGTATTAATTACATTTTATCGGGACGTAATCTAAATTGAAACTTGACAGTACATACGTTTAAAAGTTAAATACCTTAGAAATCTCCTGTGCACGTGAAAGTGTTTTAGGGTGTGGAACAAATTTATATTTTTTATTTTAGTCCTCTACAAAACGCCCCAGCTGAAGCGCATTTCCTTTTATTTTTATAAAATTAAAATCAAAATGAAAAATTAGATTTCGCAATAATAAAGTTTAAAACTGAGACGTTTTGCTTAATGGAAATTTAATTATAATAAAGGGCGCCCATAAACTTTCGAAAACCGTTTCACCCTACAAAATAAATGTTAAACTCTACAACATTAACATTTTATTATTTAAATCCCTATTACAGTCAACTAAAACTATTAACAATAATCGGCAATTTTTAAGACTCATGAGATGCTTAAGCAGTAATTGAGAAATTTTCAGAAAGAAAAATTCAAGATTAGCATCACTACTTTAGTATCGATTATGGAATTCCACCACTGAAATTAAATCCCGGGAGCAGTCGCTTACAGTTAAAAAATATTAATACTTATTATAATCGAGAGGAAGTTCACAAAACGGAGAGTAGGGTTACGACACGAATTAAAATTACACTTCCGGATCGTTTTTCTAATATTTAACAGAGACCTCAATATCCTAAGCAATTTTCACAAATAGTCTTCAAATGATAAAGGCACATTTTCTTCCTACATTTATTACAAAAGTTTCTAGTTTTTCTATCCTTCTTCCTGGGACATATGCTGCACCTCGCTGGTTTTACTTTTTCAGGAGTTTCAAAGTCTGTTGTTTCGTCCTTTATTTTGATCAATGTTACTTTTGTACCTGTTTAGTGGAATTTTGAGATTAGAATTACTGCTTAAGTATCGATTAATTTAGCCCGGGAGCAGTCGCTTTAAAAAAATTGAATTTTTAAAATGAGTCTTGTGTATCGATCAGTGGAACATCGATACCGTGTCACTAAATCTAGGCTTACATAAAAGTGAGGAGTTTGTTCTTTAGATGTATCAAGTGAAGGAGACTTTTCAAGCTTTAAAATATACATTTATTTAATTATGAAATTATAAATATGAAAGACGTCTTTCAACCATATTTTAAGGAATGAACAATTTTAATCGTTCTGTAGCTACTTTACACTACAGTGCGTGCATAAATGATCGTACCTTTTCCAAAAACTTCATTCTCGGTCTCACAATGTAAAATCAAGGTACTTTTTGTAGCAACAATAAAATAAACACTCCTAAGTATTGTTAGCATAAAAGACAAAATGTCCTCCCTTTGTGATTCGGCAAATATTTATCTAATCTATTTGCAATTTGTAAAGGCAATATTACACATTAGTAAGTTTTGGTTTATCATAATGCCACTAGGTAGTTTTAGTTTGCAGAAATTTTCACCCTTACTTTTTTATTGTTTTATTGTTCTAGTACCAATTGTTCGACTACCTGAAGAGAACTTGCAAACTAGCTTAGTTTTTCCTTCATTATAAAACTTGACCCACATTTTTGATAAATTTATTGAAAACAAATCACACTACTGATTGTATTTGAGGAGCTCCGTATCAAAACGTAGTTTTCAACAAAGGATTCTTTGTTTAAAACTGTGTTGTGATTTGGACCTCCTTATTTATGTCACAAGTAAAATTAATATCGACATTATTATTTAGTTACTTCACCCCAAAAATAAAGATGCTTTCCGTTCTCATTTTTTTGTAGATTTAATTGTCAATTAATTAAATCATTTTGTAAAGAAATCATTGCTTTCTTTGTTTTTGTAACTACACTGGACACATATATGAATTTAAAAATTAGAATAATGCGTTTGATAAGGAAAAGTTACCTATACTCCTAAATAAAATTATCTGAACAGACTACTCTACATATCTGCGTAACTAAAAACAGTTGTCAACAGTAAAAACAAAATAAGAAGATGCTTTCAAAATTACATTCTGATTCTAAGTAATCGGCGATTATAAAGGCGTGAGATAAAACGCTGTACATCACGAGGACGTTACTAAATATTACACGCAAGGAAAACTGCACCATGCGGCAAGACGGCTTTTGTTGCAAACGGTTCTCCTCGTATTTAATATACAGATAACATCTCTTATAGAGTAAATAACTATAAAATAACTTGGGAGAGTTTATATTACTTTGTAAAAAGTGTCCTGATATTACATAGTTTAAAAAAGAGGATCTATGCACACATTGTATAATCGCGAATACAGTATTTATATGAAGAAATTAAATGGTTAATTAACTCTAAATACTATTTCAATGATTGAAAAATCAAATCAATAATTTCTTGGTTGATACATTTTTGATTAAATCTCTTCTAACGACATATACCTCCTCAACTTAAATATACAATTTAGAACTTAATCCTAAAAATCGGGATGTTTCTTCAAACAATTCGCACAAAGGGTCAGCATGTGACATAGGCACATGCTCTTTCTACAATCAAAGCACGAATTTTTAGTTTTCCTGTCCTTTTTTCTGGGACACACCGTACATCTTGTTCTCGTTTCACTATTAATCTGTACAAATTTCTTATCGCTGGTCACTTCTTCCTTTATTTTAAATCTGGCTTTGACGTCTCCTTGTATCAGCTCCATTCCTATTTATGAAAAATCTTCTTTTTCAGTGCTATTTTTACTTGTAGTCTAGACCGCAGGTCGGGAAAATAGGTAGGGAAGTTAGTAACGAATCGCGAACCGGAGTAACTTGATACTCCCGCGACTGTTCCCGGGTGACGTTTTAAATAGATATCCCCAAAAATAACAAAATTTTGCGCAAATTTAAAGATTAAAAGAAAATTGTAACACTTACCGGCTATTGACGAAGTGGAGGCTCCGAGCCAAGCCTGAGACGACTCTAAGAGCTTGGCCTGAAACAAAAATTAATATTTAGACTTTGTTGTAATAAAAAGTTACATTTATGGAACAGCAAAACAATGCTAAGCGATATTGTGTGCGAAAGCTATTTTTATTATATTCACGTTTATGACAGGATGTCCGCTAGAATAATTAAAACGAGTTAGAAAATATTACATTCTTATGAAAGAAAAATAGTGCGTATTTTAGTAATAGAATTCGTTAATTAAAATATTTGTCAAGAGGTCAAGGGTCTCGTTTCTACCTCTGTTACTGATACATATTAAATTAACCTGTCGTAATAAAAACAGCCAAGTGGAAATAATGAAATTTCCATTTCATATTGTAACAATTTAAATACTATTATATCAAATACAGTCAGATCTCAAATTCGGTCCAAATAATTAAATTCCCAAATGTCAAATGGGATACAAAAGATAGGCATTTAGAATGAGATTCTTACCAATATATTTTCAAATTTACAAACACTTATAAATTATTGCAATAAAAATTTAAAAATCAAAACGAAATTAAATCGTCCGGCTTGTATATGAGTTACAGACTGTATTAATTTGTATTTCATTACTTTTATTAACATCACAAGAATTTATTTAAAAAATATTTTCCTCATATCTGGCATACTTCTGAAAAGGAACTGTAAAATATGCATAGCCACTATTGTTTCTTTTGTTTCCTTTATGTTGAGATTGGGTCGGATAAAGCAGCCAGCAATGGCGTAAAATTGTTTTACTAAATACTTACTTATAATACTTTTGACGTTTTTTCCTTCTCTCGACGAGAACGCAGAAAATGTAAATGTGTTCTTTATTAAGATATGTTACGCTCATTCACTTGAAATGACTGTGATATTTATAAAATTTTTCCTCCGCACACAAATGGAGAATTTTTTAGGAGTTTGCATTCGTATGAAAAAAACACGATATAATAATACGGGATAATTATACCAAAGTTGAATCTGTACTGTAATTTGACGATATCATATACAGGGTGTTTTGGGTTTCATGATACATGAAGAAGATATGATATCTTTCAAATTAGCAATTTTATGTGATCCGACATAATGACTGTATTAGACGGTAGACAGTATTACTTAAAAAATTAAACATATTAGGATATTACACAAAAATTAAATTTCTATTATTAACCGTTTGGAAAATTCTGAACATTATGGCGTTATCGTTTGTGTAAATCAATTTTATTTCCTTTTGTGTGAAATTTGATAAAATGTTATCAAAAGTGATGTATTGGAAATTCAATTACGTTGTTTCATAACAAATGAAATTTGCAAGTCTACTAAAATGTATGTTCTTTTTTAATTAAATTCAAAATATTTTAAAACGAATAATCATAACCGTCTAATACATTACTCGAATGAAATTTTAATTTTTGTTACAGCTCTTTAAACATTCTATTAATTTTTACACAAAAAATAAACCGGCATTTTAATAATAATTTAACTAAAATTACTTTTAAACTACATAAATACATACATAAATTAGACTGTACCTGAATCATTTTAAAAAATCTCTCACTTTTAACTTTTGCAATAAAACTATACCCATTCAATTATCAAATTGAAGTATGAAAGTTAGCATAAAAATAAATTGAATTTATTGTTCCTTAAAAACATTCAGTTTAAAAAGCGTTTTCATTATTATTATTATTCAAATAAACACTAACAAATAAAAATAAAATATTGTTAAGAAGCACCCTGTATAAGTGAAGTGGTCTCCGGCTTAATTAAAAGCTGTATGATAAACGACTTGAATGGACTTAATTTAAAGTTAATATAATAGTTAGTCGATTGTTTCTTATAAAATTAACGAACTCGGATCGAAATAATATAATAAAAAAAATGACATAACGATGAGAAGTTATGGTTACGGCTTGCAACAACAGCAGCGGGAATGTCATAATGGTAATAATTTACAAAAGCCACCCAAGGTACGCCGAGAAAAGCAAGTCATGCAAGATTCAAGAATTGTACTACTTTTTTATTACAACTGAAAAATCCATTTTGTCGTTACCTCGGAGAGAGATGATCGAACTAGAGCACCGTATAATTAGTGTAGTTGCAATTTTATTTAAAGTTAGAACCTGCATTTTTTAAAAAGGGCATTTGTCGTATGCCAGAGCGCTCCACTGAATCGGTTAATAAATTTATGCGTTTTCCTTACAGTACAATTCTTGATTATAAGTATTCGACGGCGTTGTAACTAGACCTGTTAGTAACCAGCTGTAAGGCACTTTGATTAAACTAGTAGTTTTCCTCTCACGGATTTAATAATAATAAATTATTACTTTAATGAGATATTTTAATTTATTGATCGCCCCACGTTTGGAAATTGTTTATAATAATTATAAAGTAGTAATATAAAGTACACCACGTTTTTTAATTCCAAAAACGGTTAGAAGGCTGTGAAAAATTGTTTTTTTTTTACTGTATGTTGATAGTAATGATATTTTACACTGGCAGCTTAACAGGTGGTATCCTCAAACAAATTTCTTATGGAAAACTCAATACATTTGCCTGCCACTACAGCTTCGAGTAAAAAACAAATATCATAAAAAGTGCGTTATCATCTGAATCTGCATTCAATTTTCTACTTAACGGTTTAGTCAAAATTGTAAATTTCTATTTGATAATAGGAAAAATGGAACAATTAGTTTTGCACTGCAATGCCAATATCATGCATCTTCAATTACAACATATAACAACAGATAAGTCCCGACTTTTGTTTAAACCGAAATGTAGATATTACATTTTTATTGCTATAACTTAAAAGATATCAAAAAAATTTCAATAAATATGAGAATTATAATGGCAGAATTCTTTTTTCCTTGAGATGAGAATAGCGATGGAAGATTTGCCACAGGCTATTATTTTATTATTTTATTTCATTTTATTATTATTTTATGATGAAACGATCAACCCTGCTAATTTTTTTATTGGTAAATGAAGTTTGTAACAGCTATAAGAGTTTATAAAATTCTCAAGGCCGAGCTAGGATCCTTCTTAAGGCTATCTTAGTAATGTAGCTTTAAAATTATAAAATATAGCACAAAACGGTTCTGTCGAAGGAAACAATGTGACTATTTTCAAAAAAACCTCCAATGAGGAAAACTTTATTTTCAATATTCTGTAACATTTAAGTGATGCTGTCAAAATTGTATAGGTTATGATATTAAGTACTGATTACTACCAACATAAAGTAAATAAAATATTTTTCACGGTTTTCTAACCGTTTCTGGAATTAAACAACACATTATAGTGAAATAAAACATCAAAAAAACTTAAATTTTTCCCAACCGCACGCTTTGGAAATTTGTCTAAATTTGTGTGTTAATTAAATAAAGCCTTTTAACAACTACACACTAAACGAAAAATCGTTGTTGGTAAATACTCACTTGAAGCCGGCCTGAAAAATTTTAATGCACTTACAGAAGGATCCACTCTTTTTCACTTTAATCATTTTAGTCCTGCGGCTAATTTAGGGCAGGAACAAATGGTTATAAAAATAATGACATATAAAACCGTTCCATTAAAAATGGAGAAGTCCACATGTGGATGCTACCAAATAATTGTATATTATAATCAAAACCGTCGTCTCGGTGCCCGAAGCGTCTGTAAATACCTAATCATGTGGCTTCACGGATGGGGAAAACGAATTATTAACAGTTTGCCGTCAATAAAAAAGTGGCTTTTGAAATAACAACACGAAAATGCACATTTCAGTCACATCAAAATTGTAAGTTACATTGACGGTTCTGCACTAGTGTATTATATGGCAGAGGGTTAAAATTGAGTACCGGATGTATTTCATGGCGCAATTGTTTGATAATAACATTTTTTTGTTGTTGGTAATAAGTATGAAACCCATTGTTTAATAACATGGAATGGCCTTTCTTTTATGTAGATATATGAATTGTACGTGTATACAATAAAACTAATTATATAAATTGTAAATAAATACGGCCACGCATAAAAAAGCGTACATACGTGATGCCTATTAAACACCAAATAAATTTATTAACATCAAATTAAAAAAATACATTATAAATGAGTACCAACATGAAACAGCTGATTTATGAGTGCACTATATGCGAATGCTTTGATGAAAGAAAACTCGCATTTTTCTTTGAATTTTGTCTCATAAATGTAGTAGTTAATAATAAGTGCTACAATCTTTGTTCTTATCAGTTTTAACGTATGTTAGTATCTTTTACATATACATACGTGGTTCATGCTCTGTTGTGCTATAAATAGTTATAGCACCGGTGTGGTGTGACTTTTGACTTAAGCAAAGCTGTTCATGCAGAAGATACTTTTGCCTACAAAAATTGCAGGGTGTGTCGCTTCCATAGTATCCATAGGGCATAGACGATATGTGATTTATAGTTACATGCAATCGAAACAAATGTAATTTAGCTCGACGGAGGAACTTTTCTACCGGGAAAACTTTCTCTGTGTAAGTGGGCAGCGGCAGATTAATTGTTTTTACATCAGCTGAAGGGGAAGTGGGGGAATGGTGCGCGGCGGGTAATCGTGCGCGCCATTGTATTTAATAATACAGGATTCATTCCGCAATTCATAATAGTGCTGATCTTGTTTAATTGTTTACCCTTAATCCGAAATATTAGTGTTCGCAATAAATGTTTATTTAAAATCAAAAATTGATTTTTTCACCTTAACTTTATCGCGGACCATTTGCGCATGATTACCTGCAGGGATGGGGCATCGTGCGCGATATCTTTTACACAAGTTGCAACGTTGTGGTACTACTAGACTTGATTTTTTTTTCAAATAATACATTAGATATTTAAAGCAGAATAACGTTCTTAAACGACGCTGTACTTATTACGGTAGCTATTTTGGCATAAGTGCGCACCATTCCTCCACTTTCCCCTAAATCAAATTCACATCTATTTTCTCATCGTTTGACTTCATTTGAGAACTATAAATTTTGACAAATAATGAATGTAAACTTTTACGGATTCATAGTTAGTTTTAAAGTAACATGGATCGAAGTAAAATGTGTACGTTTGGTTGCGTTTGGAAGTTGTTAGACTTATTGCGGCTCGTTGAATCGACGGAATTATAGAAAAAAGTTATATTTTATGATAAGCTCTAAAAATTTTCTTTTATTTTAATTTGCAATCAACTGAAATTATGTAAGAATTTTGAAGGTTCCATTCATTATCTTGTTGTATGAAAACCAAAGCAAAATCGCATTTTGATATCATGTTTCTCTTAAGTGTCGTCTGTGCGAACAGACAAATAATGATGGGCATTCAGCAGCGCTGAAAAAGCGATTATTGTCCGGTACTTAAATAATTAAAGTAAATTGCGAGCATAACGTTGTGCACAAAATGTCAACACGATGAAACCAATACCGTATAAAATATACAATTCCAACCCGAATTATAATTGGAGTTGATTGGTCCCGTTGCACGTGCAACCGGTCCAATGTTGACACGTGTCACTTGCAGCGGTGGTTGTAACGTCACGTCTCTGGTTTGTACTTTTTAGAATACCTGAATATTTGTAATGGAAAGTCGTGTTTGCGAATAACAAAGGACCCACGACGCAACTTGTTTCGGTTTTAAAAATTCAGAAATTCTTGTATAAACTGCATATCAAAATCACACACTTTTACGACCGGGAATATTATGTAAAACGATTAATATTTTATTGCCGCCGGCGAAAAATAATTGCCGTTTGGTTTTATTTATGAAGCGTTGGAAAACAGTGGCTAGAAATTTAATTTTTTGATCAAAAAAATAAGCCGCCATCAGATAAGCGCTTGTAAAGCAAACACTTATCGCGAAAAGCATTAGTGCCACCATACAACTAATTGTGACAAGGTGTTTATGCCGGGATTTTAATGAGCCCGTCCTCACGCGAACCCCGAGTTTAGTGCGTGTTCAAATGTCATCGTGACCAGTGTGTGTCGTTTAAAATGCAACACATCTCAGCAAGCTTAAACTCCTGTCGGCTGTCATCACCCTGTTATAACGTCCTGCTCCACTAAAAACAGAACCGTTTCAGTGGCCGTTAATTGTGGTCCAAGTTAACGGCACCTATATAAACATCAGGACAATATTTCAGCGTAATGTCCAAAGGCTGGATATCTACTGCACCCAGCTCTTGCCGTTAATTATGTATTTATGCTGTCGTTTCTAATTACTGTTTATTATCGTAATTGCGAGTCTGAATGGTCATTGGGTGTCACGATCACGTGATGTGTGCGACTTGAGAATGTGTACCCCGTGAAACTTTTCATATACGCCACACCTGCCACAATTATTCCCCACCTTAAGAAATTATGGAGAGGCCTCATAAAAGAATAGAAAATATCCAAATGATAAAAATTATAGACGGAACATAACTGGTGATACTAATAGCCACGGAATTTCATTCAAAGTATAATTTGAATTGAATGTTGGTGGAAAAATATTAAGGGTAGCAAAAACTAATTGGTCCACCATTGATAAAAGAAGTAACAGTAATAATTTCTTTTAGAAAAAAATTTTGTTCCATTACCCAACATACATTAACTCTGAAAATTTGCTCATTTATTATATTTGTTATTTATTATTTATTATTTTCAGCAACCCTACAAAATAACTAAGGTGTCCCGTTGAAGTTTTAAGATTTGTGAAGTGTTCCAATGTAGCAAACGTTTGGGAAACGCTGGCGTAAGCCATGATTTGAGTAATCTCATAATGGTTCCCAGTAGCAAAAATGAATCGGTATTAAGATGGTAATGTGAAAAGCATGAGCCACAGGGTGATATTTGCTACATGTTATTTCTACTTTTGTTTATTTCTATTTACTGTTTTTTTGTTTAGTATTACCTACAACATTTACTTTTTGTTCACACGAGCAGATTGTAGATATTCTGGGAGCAAACAAAAATTTAAAAAAATGGTTTTCATAACTACACTTGTGTACAAAGTTTACCACTGTTGCGTAAAAAACTTTATTCGTGTAAAAAATATTGACTAGTCTTTGTATTAACATTGGGTGCTATTTGTGCACTTTAAAGGAGTTGGTAGAACAACAAAGCAAAAAAGTTTTTAACTTTCTAGAAGTTATTAAATAGGTCATGCAAATTTCGTGGTAAAGAATACATTTTACATACATTTATAACGTTTTCAGCAATTTTTTGCAACTTAATTACAATGACATGTTTATTTTAAAATATGAGCCTTTCGCGTTAGAAGTTTTCTCGTGCAAATCGTTGTACATCACTCTACTTGTCATCGCTTATAACGGGAAGGTGCTTTTGATGCGAATAATTCCATACCATATAATTGACACAATCAATATCAAAATTAGTATAGTTCTTTTAGCTGTAAAATTATTTGCGCTGATCTGTCGACCTATCTGATATTTTGAAAGTATTCAGAAAGGCATCATGAGTTTAATTTTTCTGATAATTTTTCTACAATTTAGCAAAGATGCGCCTTAACGGCTCAGTAGAGCAAATTTTTGTTCAGTTTTATTGACCCTTCTAAATGGTGGATATCAACGAAGTCAAAATTATTTGCGTAAACCAACACTGGCACTTATGGGCATCTAAAACAACTTGATAGACACCCAAAATCTATCTAATGGCTGTAGTTCCATTCTAACTTCAATGCAATTAATAATAATAATAATAATGATTTTGTATTTTGTTGATTACTGGTATTAAAATGTAGTTTTGAAATAAATATCACACTGAAAAAAAAACAGTAGTAAATAAAACTACAATTGTACAAATTTTTACCACAAATTGTATTAAAAATACGACTAGTTACAAATTGTATCATTTTTTTCTAAACAATTGTAGTAACTTGGTTGTAGCTACATTTACAATAATTTGTGGCATATAGTACTAACGTGTATAGCGAGATTTTCGACAAATATAATAGTAAAGTGTACTACACAGTCATTGCAAAATTTACTAAAATAAAGACTAATGTGTTCCAAATCTTTACAGTAAAAAGTATAAGATTTTATACTAAAAATTACTATTTTAGAGATTAAATTTTGCGACAAAAAAGAGAAACAGTTACCATATACACATATCTTTTTCTATTATTATTGCCGTTATTTTTACTACAGGTTTTGCAGCATATTTTGCAACAATTAACAGACTTCTGCGCCTAATTAATGTAGTAAAAAGTAATATGTATATTCGTTGCAAAATACTACATTTTTTATGAATCACAATTTACTACTTTTTTTTGGAATGGAATTAGTGGTAAAATGAACCAGGTAAAATGAAACGCAAGAATTAATTATAACAGGATTGTTTCTTATATATTTTAAACAACATCTACAGTAATAATACAAGTAAATACAAAAAGAGCTTTTACTTACAAATTATGTTCCTTGTTCATAACAATTTTTAAAATTTTTTAACACTTATTACAAATCACAAACATTTTAAAAAACACATTCTTTAAAACATTGTCAAATACACAAATTACATTTTAAAAACATATTTTTTAAAATGTAATCAATATACATCAAATTTTCATGATTGGAAAAAGTGGACATACATCATTCTGCTTCTCTGGTACAGATTTTATAAATTAATTCTGAACAAAACTATTTTTACTTGATGCTCAATTTTTAATTTCTCTAATTTTTGGCCAAACAGTTTCCGCGTGCTCAAAATTGGAATTAATTCCTTGAGATCTTCTCGATCAAGATTGAGTAAGGTCTGTTTGTCGACTTCGTTTACTGTAAAACAAATTTCATAATTAATAGTTACTGTCAAATAAAACGCGGTAAAACAATAGAGGTATGTTGCAACGATGGACTTTATGAATACTTTATTAATGAATAGTAAAAACTGTTTCGATAGTACTTACCGTCAAAGCTCACCCTCAACCGGTCTAACAAGCCCCAGCTTTCTAAGGTTGTCTTAACGAAGTCATCCATACCTAACTCACACAAAATCACAACGCAAAACTAATAATTATTAATAAACTTATCGCACTTATAGTCAGTAAGTTAAGACTTTATTAATTTCACTTTACTAACTAATTATAATTAAAAAGATTGATACAAAATTATGCGTATTAAAAAGAAGTTGTTCGTAAGCTCTCGAAAGAATGAATGACCGTTTTTAATCAGTTTGTTTATATTGCGAGGTTGTTTATCACTCCAATTGCTGGAAGGCGCTCTTCACCGGCTCCACCGACCAGCCACAACATCCTCCTTCACGCATATCGACTACACACTGTTTCGGATGTATAATATAAATAAATAAATGCAAAATCAGCAGAAATTCACAACTCTTATCTGTAAACCGCAATATAATCAATATTGATTAAAGCCCAATTTTCTAGCGTTCTAGTGTTAAAGGCGTATTTTGTGTGACTTAATACTGTTTGGGTCAGAAGTCCAAATATACGTTATACACGGCTTGTAAAACAGACAATGAGAGCAAAATCTCAAAAAATAATTTTGTTACGATATTTTTCCCTGGTATCCTATTTCCTAGCGGGGTGCGATCAGTGTAAATTATTTTATTGTCGGCAATTTTTCGGCAACGGGCCGCGTCCGCAAATCTGTTCCTTCCCTCTCGATCACTTTCAATAAAATACATTCGGCAAGCACGTGCCAACAATTATGAATTTGTATTGGCCAGAAATTTTCGAAAAATATGCAACAATTGTAGTGACGTTAATCCATTTATTTTATAGTAAAACTCACTCAAAATATAATGTAAGTTGCAACAATCTTATAGCAAATATTAAAACAAAAGTAATACCATAATTGTTTTGAAAAAGTAATACACTTTGTAGATAAGATTGCTACAAAGTTTTCACTACAAATGCTTTAAAAATTGTATTACAATTTTAAGTAACAAATGCTCTCTTTGTAGCAAAAATTGTTACAAAATATGTGCTACATTATTGTAGTAATTTGTAACATACGATTTTTTTCAGTGCAGGAAACATAACTTGTTATAGTTAGCTCTAACTAATAACTTGAACACCATTATATAGGGTTTTCCAATAAGAGGTGTTATTTTGAATAGCCCGTTATTTCGGTAGATGTCACTTTTGGAGCTGTAATTTTTTGACATTTGACAAGTAGAAACTACGCCATTAATAAAAATGGAACGATACACGCTTCAACAACGCATTGAAATTATTAAAATTCACTATAAAAATGGTGAAAATTTGGCAGAGACGGTTCGTAAAACTCGAACATTTTTGGGTCCAATGACCCCGCCGGACCATAAACCGCACCAAACAGTCACACGTTGAGGATAGAGAGGCTTTTCAACAATAACTCTTGGGTTTTCTGAGCCCCAGATGCGACAATTTTGCTTGTTGACGAAGCCATCCAGGTGGAAATGGGCCTCATCACTCAAGATGATTTTTCGATGGAATTCCGGATCATTTTCATGCATTTCAAGGACCCAATCGGCAAAGATACGACGTTGTTGATGATCGGCCGGCTTGAGTTCTTGTGTTAACTGAACTTTATAAGCCTTAAGACCCAAATCTTTATGCAAAATACGGTGTAATGACGTTTTTGGAATGTCTAATTCCAAAGAACGACGAGGAATGGACAAACCTGGGTTTTCTTCAACACTTTCGGCTACAGCAGCAATATTCTCGGCTGTTCTTGAGCGACGTGCACGGGTTTTATTCTTCACATCACTAACTTGTCCCAACAGCTCGAATTTTTCCACCAATTTCTGTATTGCGGTCCGACAAGGTGCTTCACGACGACCCAAAAATGTTCGAGTTTTACGAACCGTCTCTGCCAAATTTTCACCATTTTTATAGTGAATTTTAATAATTTCAATGCGTTGTTGAAGCGTGTATCGTTCCATTTTTATTAATGGCGTAGTTTCTACTTGTCAAATGTCAAAAAATTACAGCTCCAAAAGTGACATCTACCGAAATAACGGGCTATTCAAAATAACACCTCTTATTGGAAAACCCTATACTATCAATACAAAGAAAATTGGCAATAATTGAAGAGAGCAACTGGCATGGCAAAGACTTGATGAAATCTGAACTGATACAGGCATTTTGACAGCCACGAAAATGAGACTTGTGTAAAACCTAACCTTTTCTATGGTTCTGTATGTTGTAGAATTAAAGGCAATAAAATCTGTTGAGTGTAAAATATTGGAGACGTATGCTCAGGATTCATTGGACAATTAGGAATACCATTCTAAATGAGCTCTATATTAACCCTGCAGTGGGCGCACCTATCAGAGTTTCATGTTAGGGCGCGCCGCGGTACTGAGTACCGCACTTAGGATAGCACTGATTTCTACACATAAAACCCATTTTGTACAAGTATAAGTTAAAAAATGTATAGTGCAGTTAAAAAAAATATTATTATCTTTTATTACAGTAACTTTTACAAGAAAAAGCAAAAACAAAAAATTAATTAAAAAATGTAATATCATATTTGTTTAACGATAACATAAAATAACATAACATAAGTAATTACTAGAAAAAAAAAAAACTGAATAAAAGAAGAAGAAAGCGGGGCTGTACCAAGAACACTAGCAACGTTGCCTCTCTGTATAGCCAAACTTATTCGTTGTTTCAAATATGTTTTGGTTTGAGGAATTCCCGTTGTTTGAACAATACGCCTCCCCAAATCTTCAAGGAGAGAAAGGGCATCAGCACTCCAAGGACCCAAAGTTTCCACACCGAAGGCGACGAAAAAATAATCATCAGAAATTGCCTAATATTTTTTTTTCTTAAGATTTTCTGCCAAGTGTGCAGCAGATCTTGCAGAAAATGAAGAATCAGTCAAATTAGAAAGGGCAAGTGTATCCGTACAAGTAAAATCCCAAACTAAAGATTTACCTACTTTCCATGGAATAACTGTAATACCATCTGGACGTTTGCCATCATCCCTCAGAATACCATTAAGTTCAAGAATACAAGGGATGTTGGCAGAAGAGAAAGCACGTTTAATAATGTCATTAATACAGCTGTGACGAGAGAGTCGACCAGCACTTTGAATGCACGATAAACCATGATGACCCAACGAGCCTACAGGAGAACCGCACGAGCAGATATGAGGATGACAGAAATTGATGCCAAATCTAAGTGAAATTGCAATTTGTAAAAGGTTTTTTTTTCTAAAAGAGTACCTAATTTACAAGATGGAAGAGCTTCAAGCCAAGCTCCAGATTCAAGTTTAGATCGAGCTAATAAGATAGCTTTTTGTGTGATATTTGAGGAAGATAATAAATTTTGAAATATTTTCTCACAGATAGGTAAGTCCCAATTTCTTTGAATAGAAAGCTCTTTTGGAAGTAAAAAGGAATTAGAAATTTCCTTTCAATAATCAACAGCCTCGTTAAGGGATGTAATTTCAAAATTAGAAGAACTAGAAGGTAGAATGGACATAATAAGTTCAGAATTAGAAAATATAGAAGACAAAAAGGCAGGCGAGAAAATATCAATTATAGACCTTATACCTAATCCACCAAAACGGATTGGTAATTTGGCTTGAGTCCAAGATCTTATTGTAAATTTAATATTCAAAATTTTTCCCAAAGAAGAAATAACAATATTATCTAATTCAAGACATTCTTTTTTAAATTTCCAAAAAGGACAACATCTAAGATTATAAGTGAAATTAGGTAAGCAAAAACAATGGCGGAATAAAAATAAACTAATATGACGATTAATTTTACATTGATTTGAAGAAAGTAAAGAGAATCAATCAATTTTTTTTAGAAATGAATGGAGGAATTGGTGCATCGAAAATAGGACAACCAAGAATAAAAAGGTCTTCGAAATTTAGAGTAATTATCACGTACTGTTGACATGTTTATCGATATTGTCAAAATCCATTTTTAATCTAATACCATTAATCATTGTACAATCATACAATTTTCTTGAAATTACAAATCGTATTACTTCAAATCCGCATAAAAAGAGACCAGAGTGTAATTTCATAACTATTTTATTTAGGAATTTTATTTACATATTAGGACGCGCAGCGGTACTCAATACCGCAATCTGGGATCCCTTCAGGGAATGACCGATTGCTACTAACAGATGAATTCAATAAAAAAAAAGGGTGGAGTGGATTTTAGTGGGATAGGTCAAAGACACATACACGAGCCAACATTTGTGTATCACTAAAACCGCGTGTAGGACAAACAAAAAACTTAATTTGCGGTACTGAGTACCGCTGCGCGCCCACTGCAGGGTTAAGAACATATTCAAGGCAAAACAATCAGTTCCCTGGATATGTCTAACGACGAGATGATCAGAGCACCGAAAAGTTGATAGTGATAACAAATGGCAAAGGAATAAAATCAGAGGACACTGTCCAACATGTCGAACGAATTAAGCTACCGAAAAGAATCGCAGGATGTATGGGCGAGAGACAAAAAGACCACGATCTTTAGCGATCAACGGTAGAAAGGGCGCTTTAACAAAATTAGCGCCAACTTTTAATAAATAAATCTCAATCTACCTTCAGAATTTCACGGCTCAGTTATAACGCCGTTCAACATTATTACGAAAATATAGGTGTCCCTAAAACCATTTTTAAAACGTATAATATTTGAAGAAAAAAGTTTTTGTTCCGAAAATTGTTCAAAGATTCTCAAATATTTTTTTGAGACCAAATCGTACAAATTAAATAACTTGTAAATTGAAATTCATTTTAGAACTTATAAAAGTTCTGAAATATAAACGAATAATTCACTTAACTTTTAATAGAAAGACGCGATTTATGACAAATAAAAGAAAATTTTCGTTTTGTTCGTTATCGAACTTTTTATTAATATTTAATTAAAAAAAAAACATAAATTTAATATCAACTAATCCATTACTTAATTGAAAAAAAACGCTTTGAATTTTTTGGATTACCTTAATTAAAAACACAGTGCTTATACAACTGCAGGGAATGTGACAATTATTGATTTCTTTAATTAAAAATATTATTGAACGTCCATCATTAGTTAAATTCATTTTAAAATAAATCAATAAGGATAAATTACTCCTCGCTACAAACATATTTCATCGGTTACAAAATTTGACACGGAACAGTTTTGAAAGTGTAAAACGGGAAGTTCTAAAATGAGCGCAATTATTTAATTGTCTGCAATTAATACAGGTGAAAGAACAAAAAAAAAAACTCGAACCATGTCACCATCGAGTAATAAATAATACATTCGATGATCTAATGGAATTGGGTGAATCGATTTAATCACAATTCCAGATATTTTTAATTAAGTGAAATGTAAAATTAAGGCAATACATATTTCCATATCTGAACAAAAATTGGCGAAAATATTAATTAGGTTTTAAATTACTTTAATTACAACTTCGAACTTCCTGTTATAATTAACTTATTATATCACAAAGACTAAAACTTTAATACTAGTAATAATTTCATTAAAACTTGAAATAGAACACACGTGCATTCAATTATAATAAAACATTTATAAATCAACATCTCTCTTATTTCAATACTATTTCTAGCCGCTTGGTGCATAAACCACACACCAGTGGCGTAACTCTAACATATGATAAATGAAATAACTTGATTTACCTTTCATAAAATTTTCAAAATCGACTTTTATCACACATCAATTTGTTGCGGTGTGAAAAAACGTTTTATTTAATGTGAATGATAAATATTTGAGACATGTGATATTGTATTCTACTAAAAGAATACCTACAACGCTGAGAGCGATAACATCGATTTGGTGCTGAAGAAATAATACACTAAAGCTTGCACACGTTACTTTATTGACAATGAATCGGTTTACCTCAAATTAATTCCTTTACATCTTCCATTACTTGTATAATACAGCGTTAGACACGAAAAGTATCTACTTTGACCGTCAAGTCGTATGCAACCCAATATACGTTTTATTACTGTACCTCGCTATGATCAAAATTAAGAATATTAAATATTTAGTTCACGATTGTTTTGTTTATGGCCTGTCTCGTTCTTTTAATATACTGTCACTTTGCCGTTTTTAGTTACATTACTTTGATTGCTAATTTAAAAAATTAAATATAATATCAAAGAGGTTTTAGGTTGCGTCTAACTTAATTTTTATAAGTAACTGCAATGTGGCTAACGGCAACATTTATTTTAGTTCATATTTATCCCCAGAAATTTGTTAATTTCTCTCTAAATGACGATATTAACTCAACGAATTTAACATAAAATCTATGATTGAAGTTTTATTAAATTGTTCCGTGCAGTTATTTACAACGCAACTTTTCCAGGAATTTTTAATTAAAATGCTATAATTCGTGCTAAAATAGTTCGTCGAGTATGATGTAATAGGCGACGAATTTATAATTTAAATGTATTTATCTAAAAAATTAATATTTATCTTCGAAAATGTTTTTTTCTCAGTATGTTAAAACCAGCAAATACTTTCAGAAATTTTAATTTATTCACCTGCCACGATTTCCTTATGATAAATAAATATCCTTTCGATAAAAATATAATCTCATAATTGTGTACAAAATTAAATTGATATATTAACCGGCTAATTATTATAAGTGGTTAAGAAAAACGTCAACTAAGTATAAAAATAATAGCATATTCTGTAACAAGTTCAGAATGTGGCATATTCCGCACAAGTGGAAAGTATGCCGCGCGAGCCAAAGGCGAGTGTAATGGTTACACAAGAGCAAACGCATTCCAGATTATACTTTTTCTACAACCATAAATTATAAGAAATTAGAATTCATAAAACAAAAATATTTGAATGAAGTTATAATTTAAACACATCCACATAGTTAAGTTTACGAATTTAATGCTGTTTCAGCCTGCTGTATAAGCATTTTATCTGTTGAACAAAATTTCTTAGGAGTATGTTTTTATTTCTATTAGTTTGGTGTAATTTGCTAAAAAAAGTCAATATGTATTTGAAAATTTGTAAGTACCTAGTTTCTTTCAAACACTTTTATTTAAAAATTATACAATTATCGAAATATTAATAAACAAAGTTTTGTGTTATATTTGAATTATAAAATTTACATTCGGTATTATCTTAATTTTCAATTAATGAGATATGTTTTTAACGTACGTCTTAAACGGTAAAGCTTCATTAACAGTTATCAGATGTCTCTACTAATGCTCATTCTAACACAAGAGTAAGAATGCTTTCATGTAATTGTTCTATTTGAAATTTAAATTGGAATAGATATTATTATTCTAAATTTAGAATTAATTAATCGTAGAAAAGTCATTTATACAGAATCACTATTTTGAATTACTTGCGCTGGGTTTTGACTTGCCTCACCAAGATATCGGGTATGTGTGTGTTAATAACAAATTCACAACAAAAGGTTTAGGTACTCAGTTTTAAATTTTTCGTCGCACTTGAATCTTGAAAACTACCTCACTGAAAAACTGAATGCCCAAAGTAACAGAATGTTGACCGTACAATAAAATAGAGTTTGTTATCACATTCTTATAAAAAAAAATTAATTGTATTTTACATAATAGAAGAGTTATCTGCTAATTAGTAACGACGAGAAAATGACTTAAGACAAGAAAATCTTTGTGCTCTAAAAATGTCCAGAAGAATATGGTTAACGTCGCTTAATTGACATCATAACATCGTTTGGAAGTAAGGTTCACCCTGTATCAGTATAAGTACCTATTATGATTCATGTCTCACGTATTTGATAATAAAAGAATGTTTTAAAAAAGCGGTATCTTAAAAATACACTTGTTGTTTTATAGAAAAAGAATTTTATTAGAAAATTTTATGGTCGCAGTCCGATAACAATTTAAATGAGTAAATAGCGCAACTTTTATAAACCTCATGAGTTATTGTTTCATAGAATTATTTATATTTCAAATGAGAAACACATGATTCACAGATATTAATAAATACGTATTAATGCCACCTGCTCGCATATTTATAACAATATCGCATGAATCAGTCTAAAAAATAGTTAAAAAAATAACAAAAAAGCTAACATTTAAATCCGCATAGCGTTTTAATACAGATCTCTCTAGTTGGCAACTTGGCGGCTGAAACGCCGGCACAGACGTGGAACGAGGCCGTTCCATACGAAACATGTACAGCATGGTCGGAATGGTCCGCTAGATCAACGCGAGAGGGTGGTGAAATAAAAGCTCGGGTAAAGCTCGGTGAGTGAGAGTCAAGTGCCAATAATGTATGGTACAACCTATAGAGCGCGTACCGTGTTGTTATAGGGGCCAATAAATATACGGTTTAAAATCCAGCAAAATATCAAGTTGCACTTATTCTTCCTCTCTTGCTCGCTCGAAAAATGAATGTGTTTCGGGTGCGAAATTTTAAATTAAATTCATGCAACATATTATAAAATTAATAAAGCGATATTTATGGCAGCAATTTTTGGTGTGCGCCGGTGTTGTAATGCCTCGACGGCGTTTATTCTAGATTAAAACAGTTTATTTTAGATATTTATAATGGGAACGTGGCTTACAATGCAGATCAGTTGTCGGCAACGCCAAAAAAAATAATAAAAAATACAAAATGTGACGTTGTTGCGAATTTATTGTTTTAATAATGGTAAATAAAGCAGATCGGTACGCGATAGCGATTATATGCGGGCTCTTTTTTTCCCTGGGTGTGCAAGCGCGAGTGTAGTATATTCCCGGCCAGGCGAATGAAAATTAGATTTTTTTGTTGCCGTATATTCATAAATTACTGCCTCGGTGATATGTATAAATTGGAAATGACACACTATCAAAAAATACGATGTCGAAAAATTAATGTGTGAAATTTAAATATTTCATCAAAATGTTGTCATGTTTACACTTATACTGTCACGTTTTACTCGAAATAAATGTGCTGAAAAATTTATGTACATAAAAAGCGTTACACGGAAAAATTTATTCTTTTCCTTGGGGGTTTTCATTCAAATTTTCGATTTAGCGTCTTATCTATTTTATACAATTTTCTTTATTACAAATCCAAAGAGAACGTTTGAAGTGAATGTTAAAATGTCAGTTATGCAATTGAATTCATTTTAGTAAATTTGGATAATGATCTAACACAATGAAAAATTTAGACATTTCTATGCTATAATGCCAACAGACAACACATTAAGAGCACTGTTTTTCGTAAAAAATAAAATAACAATTTAATAACAAGATAAAACATTAGGGTCTTTTCCAAGTTATACAGGGTGTTTAAGAAGTAATACGAAACCTTTCAAGAGATAATTTGTTAATCTGTATCGCCTAGACCTACAGTTCATTTTTTAATTTGAGATCAAAAATAAAAAATGAGGTAGCTTCGAAAAAGAAAACTTTTAAGTTAGCTCAAGTTAAACCACTCCTCTTGCAAGCTATAAATAACGTTACGTGTGATCATTAGAAGAACAGCATCCAACATGTTATAAAGAATGTTCTAGTGTAATTTGTTCCTTTTATTTTTTATCTCGAAATAAAAAATGAACTAGTTTGTGCAAAAGTTTTTAAACAATTAGATTTTAATATTGTAATCAAGAAGGTAGGTGGCTTTATAGAATTTCATATATCTTGGAAATTGTTCTTTTGGTTAAAAAAAGTAAAGAATTTTTTTTTGTAAAAAGTAAGCTAAAAAATTGTGGTAATAGTTCTTTTACTGCTTGCGTTGTTTAGGAGACATGATCGATGTTTTGTAAAACTTGCTGCAATGTGGACATTTACTTTTAACTATTCCTGTGTTGGCTCTGAAACTACAGAAATTATTATTTATCCTGAATGAATATTTTGAAGAAAACATTCTAAAAACTTCTAACGGCTAAGTCGCATATATTTTCGGAGAAAATGAATTTGTAGATTGCAATATTCCGTATAGGTTTTGCAAGTTTCAGTCCAGTTTCACGTTCTTGAACATTAAAATGCGATTTCCAGAAAATAAAACACAAACGAACTGACCAATTTTCCTTTAGAAAGTTTCGTGTTACACCTGAAAGACCCTGTACATTATATATTTTAAAATTCTAAGTGTATGTTCTCGCAATTGCTTAATTTACACGTTGTTTTAGTTATTATTTCTGCATTGAATTAGATAAGGATTCGTCTATCCACCTTACAAATAAATCATGAAAAATACTCAACAAATGATCAAGTTACAGGTGCGAAATATTACGTTGCAATATAAAATTTTCTGCTTTTCCTTAATCTAGCGAAGCGAGTGACGTTCATCAACTAAACATGGCACATATTTTATCAATCTAAAGTGTGCTTCAAATTGAAGTTTAAATATTACTGTAGATAATAGCTATGTGGTTGTAATTAAAATTTAAAGAATTTTCTTACTCTCTTAAAAAACTTTTTTTTATGAAATTAAACAATTTTTTTTCAAAACATAAAGAAGCTGTAATGTCCGTAAGTTGAATGTGATTTTTTAAATTTTTCACATTTAGGTATCTATGACGTAGGCCGCAGTAACTTGATACGAGGATGGCAAAATTGTCACAAGACACTGAGGAAGTTTTTGATTTAATTATAAGTTATGGCTGTGTAGCCGGGAGATTTAAAAACTCACTCGGTATAAGAATTTTGTTAAATTACAAGCCGTAAACAGTAACTTAATTAAATAATATTGATATTTAGTATTTATCAATACTTATTGAACCAATCTTCCATTATTTCACAATTGCATCTTTTTCTAGTAAATCCTATTTGTTCCATATTATGTTAGAAACAGTATTACTGATGAGAGACCCCGACGAAGTTATTTCTGATTTCATAATTTGAAAAAAGTCTGTCTGAGGCGAATCTCTCCGAACGTTGCATCCACAAGGGATCTGCAGGTCGATAGCACATAGTTAATTATGTACGTTATCGACCATACGGTGTAGGTGTAGTTACTGCAGTCGACTCCTGCACAATAGAATTAAACCGGGGGTAGCCAAATTATTAAGACCAGGGTTTATAATTCTTTTCTCAATGCTACATTTTGCTGTTGACATAAAAATGCGATTTGAACTTATTGTTGATTTCTAAAATCGAATAAAAAACAGTTTTTTAAAAAAATTAATGAGAAAAAGTGAAAATACAACATTTAATTTCTTATGAATGAGAATAAACATCATTTGTAACGGAATTAATGATGTAAACATAAAAAATAGGAGTTGATTAATTGAGTATTGTTAGCAACTAATCGAACCAAAAACTTCGTAAAAATTTTATTAAATTCCTAATTTGTTATCAAGAAAAAATTACTCATAAAACACGCAAATGCCACACAAACGGTTTCGAATATTACAATAATTTTTCTAAAAAAACTAATTTATAAAGCAAATAAACTCGTGTTTATTGCTTCTATTTTTAACCGCACACATTCACACACACACTCGAAGATCTAAGCGTACCGAACAAGATGTATGGAACAAATATTTGTAAGAGAGGGCAGAATATGTTAAATGTGGATCCCCGCACTAACATCCGGCATTTGCTCACATGCTGTATTAATATGGGGTCGTTTATAACTTTGGTCTTACTGTCAGCGATGTGTGAGTTAACACACCGGTTGCTTACTTCACACGAAATTCGCCACGCTAATTGAATTTGATTTGTTGCAAAGGAAATACGAAATAATGCTCACTATCTTAAAATAAACCTAATCGACTCCCCAATCATCGATCATTACAATATACGTAAAAGCTCGTTGCTGCCGGAAGAAAATCTTCAGTAAAAACTGTAATTAATATTAGAAATTGGAACATTTCGGACGATAATTATGTTGCTTAAGACGTTCAATACATTATCAAGCAACCAACCATTTTAATTAACCTTGTTACTGATATATTTATGAAAGTTTTATGCAAAAAGTTCTCTCGATGGTCTGAAAGAATTAAATTGGTTTCGGCAAGTTTCCCGAAATTTTTTGCGTTAAACTTTTCCTATTTTAACAATTTTATTTAATGAAAATAAGTTGCTTAGCATTCTTACAAAGTTGCGCGTACAAAATTATCTAAATGGTTTTTTTTTTAAATTTTCGCTGATCGTTGATTTACGGTTCGATTTAATGAATACGAAAGCCCTTATAAATGAATGATTTCTTATAAACGCACGATTACGGCAACTACGCAACAAAATATACCATTAAATTAAAATGTCACTTTATTTAAATGTAATCTGACAAAATGAAAAAATATACCAATAAGAACTACAAATTTAATTAATTACTTACGTTATGTTTATAGTAATACTATTTGTATAGAAGTTAGCAACAGTACAGCCAGTAAAATTGATAAAAAGTGCAGATGCTTGTCAAACTTTTGACATTATTTGTAATTCATTGCACCGTTAGTTTGAATATCTATTGGAATTTTTGCCACGGAAAAAATTACATTCGATCAACGGAAAAATATTGTAACCAACTTTTGCGTTAATTGGCGATTAATAAACTCAACAAAATTAACGCGCTCGCTCCGCTCACGCGTTAAACTGTCTCTATTATTAATCGCTCTCATTAACGCACATGCTGGCTTCGTTGAATGGAAAGTATAGAGTATCCCAAACATCCCTATCTATTTTGGTAAAGTAAGTTAAACTTCAAAACAAAGCTTTAATAATAATAATTTCACATGCCACCACGTACAACAGATCAACTTAAAATAATCACTTTATGAAAAAATAGTATAGGATAATTAACAACATTAGAAACTGCCGACTTGGTTTTTGTGCGTGTTAAGAAAAAGGCATTAATTTACAATATTAGATCATGTTAAACGGTCTTATGGTGCTAGTAGTGAAAAAAATTGTATATTAACCACGGTTGTGAAGACTATTACGGTCCATGTGCTTTATACCACTCGGCGCTTCACACCTTGACCTGTAATCTGACGCTATGGCTAAAATAATGGTCTTTGCAACCATGGCTCATATTATATTAGACACTGCTATTTTATAATAATTGTTCATGAAATTTGCAATGCGTATTACATTTGACAATTTTTTCAAAATAAAATAATAGTAGGTATTATATTTATAAATCGTAGGCATCGGGGTTTTATATCACATCGACCTGGGGTCTGAGCTGGAGAAATAAGCAAATGGCACAAGACAACCCTTACATGGAGACTGAGACTCAGAAGAAGACCACCAATAAAGCGTACAGACGACTTGAAAGTAGTTGCAGGCCGAAACTGACTGCAAACAGCTTATAATAAGAAAAGCTGGAAAAAATAAAAAGAAGAAGAAGCAGAAGAAGCAGAAAAAGCAGAGAAGGAGAAGAAAGAGAAGGAGAAGAAGAAGAAGGTCTGGGGGCAACATACACTGGCTGCCACAAAAACTGAATCACTTAAACAATTAAGTGAAATTTTACTTATATTCTAATTTTTTCGCCAAGCTAATGTTATCTCGCAACTAAGCACAGAAAAAAGTATTATGACAATGTAAACTTTCTTTGGGCACACGAAAGAATTAGTCAAAAATGTTCGGTTTTTTCAGCAAATGAGAAAATGGTTTGATTTCATTTTGAGTCAATTGTCAGATTTGTAGATTATGACTGACTGTAAGTTTGTTTTTTCTTTTTTTATGTATAAATAATTAGTAAGTATATGATCTGATCCTATTTAAGCTCAGAAGATATCCTGTCTCCATCAAAATATGAAAGAAAAGAAAAATAAGAAAGATTTTTTACATCCAATAAGTAAGGTAACAAAATAATAACATAGTAAATAATAGCAAAATCTTTTTCCCATTTTCACTTCTGAATTATTGAAACACACAAACACAAAATTGGCGGTGTGACCACAGCTCAGAACCCCGTCACATTACAACTTGTAGTGATGATTCCAAATTAAATTAAAAAAATGTCACGTTTTAATTAATATTTAATTTCGAGCAGACAGAGACGGCGAACGGTCGACTTAAAAGCGTTTAACCATCGAATGTTCAGTTTGTACTTGTACAGAATCTCTCTCGCACACAAGAGCTTAATACAGAGGTCACTCGCAATTTATAATCCCTTATAAATCGCGGCTATTCATGAGAGCAGATTAATGTGGCCACATTTCAACCGCGTTTACACCGCTTTTCACACTCACACAAACTGTGTAATTGAAACGGAAACATACAAAATTTATTTTTCAAATTATAAAACGCTAGATGAAACTATATTTTAGTTGCGGCTCGATCGCTGAATTAATCTGATTAAAATATCAATCAGTCCGGGCATCGGAAGTGCACTTTGATGCAGCACCAACTTCGATGTAACTGGAGAATGTGAAATGCACTTTGAATAATTTAGTAAACATTAGCACTCTACTTGATGTTACCCGTAAATGCTCTCCAGCGACTGGTTGCAATTGCAGCGCCATTTCCTGTTTAAGTCAATTTTTGAAAACCGCTGTTATCACAGAAAACATGATAAACTCGGTAATAATAAACAATTCCTTAACATACGATAATAACCAAAGTTTAACTGTTTCCAGCGTGCTACGTATGCGCTATATATATCTTAGGTTGTTACGAATTTAGTTAAAGTTTTCCTAAAGTTGGATTGTTTTGATATACGTACGAATAACATTGGGAATTTAACATGCAGCAATTTCATATTTTTTCCGAAAATTTATTAATTTAATCGCAACATTGATGAGCAATTTACTTGCATAATTAAAGGATTAAAATCGGCTTTGTGTAATTCCGCTCGGATTAGTACCAGTTGAAAGAAGTTGGCTGTCGTGTATTTTACTCGAGAAATTAGATCTTGTTAACTGACATGCAATGTTAAGTGCCAAAACTTCTTGATCTTAATCTAAATGCACTGTATTATTCTTATGTTCAGAATAATCGGTTTAAGATCGTTGATGACGCTACGACGTTGACGCAAGCAAATTTTGCTTATAATTAATTGCAGTTATGTGTCGATTTAATGCTAACTATAACGTGACATTGACTTTCGTTTCCAAAATAGTCGCGCGGTGGTCTCAATTGACTGATAGCGACTTTCACACTTAATTTGCAGTTTATTACAAAATCACATATCAAAGTCCCTATTAGAAAATCGTTTATGATTTAGCTTTTGAATTAAAAAAAAGCTGTTAAAAGATTGTAAGCGGCGAAAGGAAATGTGGATTTACGTGAGAATGTTGGGAATATTGTAGACGAAAAGAATGACAAACGTTGAAGTTTAGACAAATGAACAAGAAACTGAAAGTAATGAGAGAAGAGAAAACTGTAATACGTAGGGTATATTATGAGAGGGCCAAAATACAAAGTAGAGAAATATGTGTATAAGTATATAGGCCAAGCTATTCGAGTAAACAAAGATAACCAACCAGCGGAAATAATGAGAAGAGTGAAAATGAGAAGGGGGATGCTTGGTACATTGTCGTGTGTCCTTAAAAATCACAATATTCCATTATATCTAAAACTCTTGCATCCTACCAGTCCTCACTTACGTAGCCCAAATATGAACCTTCACACAGGCAAACACTGATAAGAAAAAAAAATCCGTGCAGAGACAGATGCTGCGAAAGATCGAGAGGTAAATTACAAATGAGGTGGCAAGATGATCGTAGAAGACGTGAAGATCTTATGTAGCAAAGAATGAGTCAACATAGAGACAGATGAAATTAATTAGGGGAGGAGTATGTTCAAGCAAGGAAGGATGGATGGATCGCTAAAAAAAAGAAGAAAGGAAATACAAAATCATGCAACTCATAATGTAAGCAAAGATACAAGAGAAAAGGAACGTCAAACAGAGAACAATGGAAATGGCTGCAGGTCCATCTAACTATTTACAGCCGCTGCAAATAAGATTCGTAGCGAAATGATAATTGATAACGTAATGACGAAAAGCATTCAAATAAATTTTTAAAAATAATCTTAAAAGGCGAAGAAAAATCTCAAAACATCGTATATACACTCAGCTTTATATAAAATGCACCACGCAACAAGAATAATGCTACAATTCTGAAATTGTTGTTATATTATCACGCATCAAAGTTTCTTCCAAAAATATTAGGCCATTATACTTTTTGTGACATTCTGATTAACAATATTTAGGATTTTGATAGAGGCCGAAGTAACAAGATAAAAGAAACCAGTTACTTCTTTCATAAAATCGGCAGGTTAAATTGCAATAGCAGTAATAGCAACAATCGTGGAGTTCGATATCTTCGAACTAACAGTTTCCATTAACTGCATCTTATAAGGTTGCTAGACTTGCACGGTGTCAAGAACGGCGGGGTTGGGATCGCCAGTGGAACCTTGTCGTTGTTGACGAATCCAGATTTTGCTGTACCTCGTCTTTTAGTTGCAGACGAAGTTAGAAGACAGCAAAAAATATTTTTTGTACATTATGTTGGTGGTAATGAGTGCTTAATACCATAACCTATACAATTTGGATAGAACCGCTTAAATGTTAAAGAGTACTGAAGATATAGCTTTTCTCATCGGATTTTTTTTTCGAAATGGTCATATTGCTTCCTTTGACAGAAGTGTTTTGTGCCAGATTTTCCAATTGTAAAGCTACATTACTAATATAACCTTACACTAACAGATATAAAATGCCATTCCTATCAACATAAAATCTGGAATTAAAACGAGTTATAGTGGGTAAATAATTGGAATAGACGTGTATGACGGTATCAAGGAGAAATGCACCCTTGGAAGTTTATTGGGGCGCGCATGTGTTAACAGAAGATTGCCTCTTGTCTTAATTCCAAGTGCACCGAACATACACTGTTATATCCACAATATTCTTAGTGCCTTTTATGTAGGAGTGGTTAAGTTATATTTGCTAACGGCGAAAAAATGCCATGGTCTGCACGATTACCGCCAATTGACCAAGCCGGAGACACACCATTTATGGTTTTCTGGGACGAGATAACCCAGGAGAAGAACGATACAAAGTATACCACAAAAAGAAAATGCTTAAATTGCTGTTGATTGTTGAATAAGTGATAATAGAGCATTATTTAAAAAAATGTAGCATTATTTTTATTGGGTGGGTGTTCCAGTTTTTAAATACATTCTCACTTAATCATTTTCAAATCTTTTAGAGAAATGAAAATTTGAAGTCGATTAAATCGTAATTTCAACCAGACAAAACAATATATAGAACAAACACACCTTCGGAGATTTAATATCGCAGAACAAAAAGAAATTTAATAACATCCCCGCACAGATTTTTTGGAAAAATCTAAAATCAATCAAGAATGTTTGCAACAAAATTTCATGTAATGATTTTCCGGACAAAGAGCAAGTTGACAGGATAATCAAGCAGCAATATCCATTATTCAGTAAGATGTTTTAATTCGGTCGTTGTGTGCATATAAAACATTAAATTCACTGTGGCGTGAAGTTTTAAAAGAATAACAAGTCTTCGTTTTTCCACTCCGAAATGCATTTTATAAAGAAAATGATTTTAAATAGGAGAAAATGTATAGTTCTTTTGACCTCTTCGTGGCGCCATCCAGATTTCATAAACAAGTTTATTTTGTACATAAATATAGTATATACTTGTGCTTTGGAAGTAATTACGGTGAAAAATTATTTTTGGAAATAATATAAGCACAAAACCCATTAAACGGTAGCTTATATTCTCGCAGTCAGAGAGAGTTATTAATATAACCACATTATTTAAAATGATTTACTACAAGTATATTTATATTTTTGAACAAATACAGGCACAGCGGCCTTTTTAAAAAGCCCACCGAATCGATGAAACAAACTTCTTCCATTCGTGACTTCGCGTTGGGTATTTTAATGTGAACAATAGTAATCTGATTAGAAAAGTATCGCGCGATATTCTATGGACTTTGATCTGATCCACAGGTAATTAAAAATTGCTGTATAGGGTTACGAACGAATTGTTGTTAAGACTTTGCGGTAAAAATGCGGCTATTCAAAGCCGGGTAAATGGAATTACGCAATGCCTTAAATAATCTAAATTTACACCGGCGGCAAATTTTGCTCCCATTCTTTTTACCTGAATTGTGATAACTTTGTTCAATTGTATGTTGATGTGCTCAATGCACCCTTGAATGTTTAATACTGTAGAAAAATTCATTTTAAATTTATAACGTCGTGTTCGACTATTAATTATATTTTTTTATCATCGTTTTTCTGTAATAAAATATTTATTAATGAATCGCTTTAATATTCAATGGTTAAAATTTAGAAATTGTTGCGTTGTTTAAGAAATAATTTTTATTCGATCACGTAACGGGCAAGACTTGTGTTTTGTTACATTCGATTAAAGTTCCGTTTCCGAGTTTGGTCTGCGCTGGGAATTCTTTTATTATTGTTTGTAAATTCGTGTTTTATAATGTGCACCAATTGAATGTAAATCTGCGGAGCCATTTAAAATTGATTTTTAATTCAAATTGTAATCTCCCATTTTTGCTTTGCATTTTCGGAAAACTAGTTTATAGTTTAACCTTTATAAAAAATTTATGACAAAATATTTATGAATTCGTCCCTCACAAAGAACAGCAATTAAAATTAAAATTTGTAAAGACGTCTAAAAATTAATTTTTAATGCCTAATATAATATTTAATTTTTAAATTTTTTAAAGGTATGCGCGGGATTCGTTCACATTTATAAATTGTTTATACCAAATTTGACAAACTCGTTCTATTAAAATTCAGGACTGGTTTAAAAAGTAATTTTAGCATAACATTTATTTTTTAACTCTATTGCATATTAAATTAGGATTTTTGATTTTGATTTAATATTTGTCTCTCACTAAGTGGTAAGTATAGTTTATGTATCAAATTGGTTAAATTATTTTTTTAAATTTATATGTACATAGGTGGCAATCTAGAACATTCAAGCGATTTAGAAAATAATTTCGTGCTGTTAATGTGATTACTAAATTAATAAATAAATCTGAAAGGTTTTAAGAGCCTCATTTTCACTATCTGATATCGATTAGATCGACGCAATTAATCAGATGGACTCAGTGTGGGAACAACGTTAAAAAAATCGATTCCCACCTTTTCGGCATCTGAATTAAATAAAAAGAGTCAACCGCGGTGATACGGCGATACCATCGCTTCCAGTGCCAGGACACTTGACACAGTCATAAATTATCCTCTCTAATAGAGATAATGCTTCTCTAGCACCGGCGTTCTCCTACATACACGCAGCAAACTAGGCGAATAAGTGTTCGTTCAGAATTATGTTACAAACTAAATTACTGGCATTAACCGAAGGCATAAATTTCAAAGATAAATGACTGCAAACCGCAAACTCTCAATGAAGGCCCCGACGCAAAAAAGGAGAATTAAACGTCAGTACGGAACGGCATAAGGAAGCGTAAAGATTTGCATGAAGAGGAGCTCGTCAAGTCAAATAGAGCGTGATATCTTCTCTTGAGACTTCTGTAAGATGTGTATCTCTGTATCTTGATTGTAACAAGAACAATAACCGATTGTGCGAGGGATAGAAAACCGGAAGAGGAGACCATGATACGGTTATCGTCCGTTCAATCGTAAAAATGCGAAACTTAAATACGATTCTCGATATAACCGTATCTTTAGCATAAATTAAAATCTGTTTTATAATAGTTGTGTGTGGTGAAAACGGTTTGTGTGTGTGTGTATGTGTATGAAAAGTATAATACCAACCGGAAACTATAAAACAATTTAATAACATATTTAAGTGGTAATGTTGAAATTTAAAACAATAGCTGTGTTTGTTTTTAAAAGGCAGATGTCCGCACCGTTTAATATTTCTGAATATAATACCGGCGTGTATTACTCAGAATGGATTTATTTACTACGTATTGTTTGTCCGAATATAAATGAGTTCTTTATGTGAAAGGGATGTTGGATTCAAATTAATTCTATATGATTATAAAACACTTTGTTTTTGCTGCTGTTGCTGCTTCATCCATTTATAAGAGAGTGCATTTGATGCTCTCCCAGCACCAACGTCATACATAAAGATTAATAATTCACGGCTATGTTAATACCGATTCTATACAGAGTGAAATGTAATAAGTGTGAGAAAGTATTTAGTTAACACGTTTTAGCGGCGAGATTTTCATCAAAATCCTTTAAATTTCAGCCAAAATTTCACACACCAGAAATTTTTGTAATGAATACCCGTCGACAACAAAATAATTTCCTCGGTATGCGATTATATTTAGACAAAAAAAAAGTTCTCTTGCCAATATCGTGGCTACAAAGCATTTCTTAGTTTCCTATTACAATGGAAGTCGCTTATAACGACGGCCAAGGGATCGAAAAATTCCGTCGTTATATCCGGACGTCGTTATATCCGAATGTTAAAAGCATTGGTGTATATGGAAATCCTACCAATTGTGTCTAGTTTTTCGGTCGTTATAAGCGACTTTTACTGTATATTAAACAGTTACCTTTACAAATCTTCACATAGAAATCCCGCTCTACAGATTGAGCATTTATCGAGTAATCACGAATCGAATGTAATTATTCATAAATGTTGCGCACGAGGCTAAAAAATATGTAATTTTCCTATTGCAAGATGGATTACTAAATACATATATAATATAAACCCTGGGAGACTATATTTTTTTGAGAAAAATATTTTTATATAAAAGTTCTGCCATTTTTTTTTTTATATTTACCGAGTACTCACTCAAAATAGCACCTTTCTCATTAAAAACGAATTCCAAACTTAATAAACTGGCAGACATAAAAACTAATCACTTATAATTTCAAAATCCAATCGTACAAATATTTAAATCACTTTCCTATTGAGTAGTATTAAAAAGAAAAATAAATTTGTCGCCCTGTAGGCATAGCTTGAAGTTACTTTTGTCTATTTTATTAAACGTTTCAAATTAAAGCAGCGACTGTGAATGCTTATTTCCCCGGAGGAATTAATATTAATCTAACTATTTACCCATTTTAAGGAGGCATATATTTTGTAGTTCTGAACAGATCTTGCATTTATTACACTTAATTACCGATACAAATTATATAGAACGTAATAAATCACAAACATAAGTACAATTTAATTATACGCTGCGTGCATTTTATTCCCTTTTCTTCTCTACAATAAGTTGATTTCTTCACATTCTCCGTTTGTGTACGTTATTACATTTAATTACACACACACACATCCACAGAAAGATACATTTTGATAAAATCTCCCAGCAGCTGTAATAAAAGTCGAAGAAAATCGTTTTTATTGGCGAGATCGATAATACTAGATAATTTTTTTTTTAAAGAATTAATTGAATTGCACTAACACGTTTTGTACATTATAAAAGTTGACGAAAACCGCTCTTTGTGATGAGGGGATAAAAACGTCTTCACATACAGTAGCGCACGTTTATCGCATAACTTTCGTTTCATTGTTTTACCCGAGCCAGCGTTGAAAATAGGTCCCTAAAAAATTTTATTCCACGATGGCACCAATTAACTAAAGAATTGCCAATTGCCAATGCCAAAGTAGGTAAGGTATAAGCATTTTTAATTGGCAGTCAATCACAACGGAACGGTAATTTTTTAAAATTCAAATGTTGGGTATAATTTCGAGTTATCTCGATTGAGACTAACGTATCTCTCAATAACCGATTGAAATAAGTTATTTAGTTGGGTTGGATGAAGGCATAGTTATTCTTCAACATATCATTATTGTCAATTTAGACATAAATGACTGTCTGGTTGGATAGTTGATAAATGTATACGATTGTAAATAGAAGTCGGGCTGCATGCAGAGGTACGTGCCACTGTTCTTAACATCCACTAGCTGGGTGGCTTACTTCACGATTCAAATAAGGCATCGCAATAAAATATAAACAAATACATCTCGTTCGGGCATTTTTTATTTTCAAGCGAGCGTTACAGAGAATTTCATCATTATTATATTCTATAGCAATAATAGTTATAATAACAATAATCGTAAACGCCGAGACGAATAACAATAATCATAACAATAACCATTCGTAAGACATGTATATGACGCTCGGGAATTTCATTAGTTCAATCACGTTTCCACTAGCGTCGGTGTCAACTTTCTTGGAGAGAGAATACACGTATACATAATATCCGTAACGAAGTGCGTTAAATGAGCTGCGACCACCGTTTCTGCAATCTTTTTATTCAAAAATCGATTAGATGTAGATGTAGTAAAAATTCAGAAAGGCTTTTCTTCGAAATATTGTTTAAATGAGTGTAATCCCGGATTTATTAAAAGACAAAACTGATTTACTAAATCCGGCCCATGCGAGTTTGGACTTTTGAATGGACAAGAAACTGTATTGACACATAAAAGTTAAATAAAGGGAAAATAATTTACAATTTTTGAAATTGAAAAATTCCATTTATTACACTTAACGATTTTATTGTTGATCTTTCAACCTCTTGAAGAATTAAGACTATTTCATTAAATTGTTAAAAATGATAATTATAAAGAAAATGTCAGAAGTTTCTAACTTAAACATAAGGTGTGAAGGTTTAAATTGGAATAATGCATTTTTTATTACTCACATAATATGATAATTTCGTTGGAAAAATGAAAAAGACAGACTTGAATAAAAACATACGTCATTATCAAATTATTTCTATGTGAGCTACGTTATTCAGTCAATTTGGTTCTTCAATTTTTACAATTTGAACAAGGTAATGCAGACAATAAAAATGAAATTGTAATTGCATGCTCTATCTCCTCCGAAGTAATTGGGTCAATAATGTGCACATATGAAGTGTACCTCGGAAGATTGAAGAATTGTTTAATCAAGAAAAAGAACGAGAACCATCGAACAGGGTGTATCCTAAATATTCGCCTTTCAATTGAAACAATATTGCTCAATTTGAAGCGACAAAACATTATTAATGATAGGAACTGTATATAAAAAAAAATTAATTGAATCTTAAATTAAATAAGGACGTAATTGGATGGCAATAAAAAAGATAGCGGTCGTCTCTCTCGCGGGTTAAAAACGATATCAAAAAGGTACAAATAGTGGAATTAGCAAATTAAATAAAAACAATTATTCAATCCCCATTCACATAATTTAACATTCCACAATCACACAAACGCGCTACAACAGAAAATTGAAAATAATAGGTGTCAGAGCGAACATATACCTACACAAACACCACTCGCACTATGGCCATGACAAAGCACTTGAAAAACACACACACACACTGTTCCACCATCAAACATTTTAAACGGTGAATTTGGAAAGCCATTAATTAACCTTTTAATTATGCAACCTGATACGTGTATGCGAGTGTGTATCATGTAATTTTCACCTGGCCTGATTACACTGGTTATCAATTAAGCTGCATAGTGCATGATGTAGTTACGCAATGGTTTAGTGATGTAATGCATCGAGTTACATCGCTCAATTATACAATGTAAGCTGAATTGCTACGATTTTTGTAACACGTACGCGGACCCTATCGTGCCTGTGTGTGAATAAGTGTAATGTATTCAGCTTGAACACGACCTTTGGGAGTCGTCCAAGCTGCGTTGACATGCGGTCAGAACTACAGGTGTTCGTTATAAAGCTCCAGGTGCTGAAATAAGGGGGAAGGACCAAGTCGAAATAATTGAGATTGATTGCGAAAGGGGGTTACTGATATTTTCGGTTCGCATTTTTTACTGTAAGATTTCAGTATCCAAATCGAACTTGGCATATATTTTGCTCATTAAAAAAAGTAAATCGGTTGTAATTAAAGCTGTTAAGAAAGTGAATTACAAGGTTTATTTTTTGACGACATTTTTAATAACAAAAAGTAAAAAATTGAACAAACAAAGCTAAAATTGATTACCTTCAGTTATTAATTAACCTTCTGTTGCGACAGACACAGGTTAGAATACAAATTTGTTTAATTTTTTTAATTATGTCAATTTGTTTAACTTTTTTAAATTTGTTTACGGTTTTCGGCCAAGGTTAGTTATATTATATTAATATATTCTTAAGTAAAGAAATTTGTTATAAACTCACTCATCGGATTGCCACATTTCTGAAGTAAATGCAATGATGCTTACCTGGAAAAAAATTGTTATTAATTCAACGGTTCTTTAATTTTAATAGAATTATTTAAATCCAGATTTATTAAAATCAACTAAATCGAATTTAATTTAAAAACTATAGCAAACAAACTAATAATTTTTCCGACGTTTGTAGGATGTAAAAGCTTATCGTTTCTGCATATAAGAGAATTTCCAATCGGAAATCGCAAATTTCTACAAAACGGATTGAACCTTTTTTATTAGAGATATCGGAAAGTAATGCCGTTTTTATCTGAATGCTGTTTACTGAATATTTCAGAGCGTCAAAACTTGTATCAATATGCATTCAACAGAATAATTAGAAGTTACTCATCAATTACAGCAGTAATTTTTTATGCAGCTTACAGAATGAGTAACAAAAGAACTAGAGAGATTCATATTTGTCCTTACACACTTTATGAATTTTAAGGTTACAATGCACAAAGAGCATCAAAAAGATCTTCATTGTTTGCTTAAATGCACTAGATGCTGTCAAATACCAACGTTTATTTCAAATTCAGATACAGCAATTTTGACTTTCCTGATCTTCAGTGTTTGGAAAGGCCACTGGAATTGAGCAATTGCCTGAAGAGACAAATTCTAGTTCAACCACCAACCAACAGCCAGAAAGAAAATATAACAAAATAGGCAAAAGGTGTGACTCCAAATTTACTAAACAGAAGATCAGAACTTTCCACCTTCTGATTATTATATACACAGATAGTGTTGTAAATCGGATATTGTTATCATAATCAGTCGGTCCATATAAGATTAATTAAAATAATCCGCTTATTATAATCAAACTAGGAAGCGATGCCTTTCCAGACATGGGTTTAATAGAATTTTTCAATTTATTTTTGATCGTTACACCCTGTATATTGATATGCTCGCAGTAAAACCGTCTTGTTTTTATAAGTATGGTTATTACATGAACAACTGTTTTAATTATATCAATCACCACTATGCAATGAATTAAACAACAAATCTTTGCTCGTATCCAAAGCAAGTACATTGTATAATGGTTCCCTGAAATTAATACAAAAAATTAAGATTTCAATTAAAAAGGTATATTCTCAATTGCAGACAATTTGAAATAACGTTATTGAAATTGTGTTCATTTGTATACATTTATGCACAGAATAAAAATCGAAAAAACGTTTCTTCAGTTAATGGAATTTCTTATTGTGTAATTGCACAAATGTAAATCAACGTTTCAGATGCACAGTTTAAATCATCATTATTTATAGCATATCAAGAAGAATATTATTTTGGATTGTATCAAGTCACGATATTTTTTAATTTTCGCTAGTGCGATTGAATACGCAATTACAATTAATTGCACAATACATTTAAGCAATCTTATTAATGAGGTGGTCTCACAGTTAAATTTCGCAATATAAAAAGTAATGTAAATATTGGAAACATTTACATTTCAACAGATGAAAATTGTAGAAGTAATGCATTTTAATTATTTGAGTACTAAAATTTTGTTCATTGTAAATTGTATAAATTTGTATACGATTAAAATATATTAGCCACCGAGAGAATAATTATTAAATCTCCTAATAAGGTCTCTGTTAAAAGAAACTTGAATTAAGCAAGCGTAAATTAACACTCAAATGACGAAAAAACGGTAGAAACCAGTAAATTGATTTCGAACGTTCATTACCCATAAACATATTTCTGAGATACCATCAAAAGCAAAATGCTATTAGGGGTTAATATTTATGACTGATTTAATCTTTAATTTACAACGATTTAAATATTTATTGCAGAAAACATTAATCTTAACGAAAAAAAGTTTCATTAACCCGCTTTGTGTAATTTTTGAATGTTTAATTGCAACGAGGCCACAATAGCATGTGTTAGATGTAATCTATTGGTACGCAATGGTACAAATTGGGTTAAAACTCATATTGGCTATACAAGAGTGAAAGATTAGTCGATATTTTAGACTGACACGCATCTAAGTTGATTTAATTAAAAAAGTGACTTATAACGAAGTTTACCGGAGTAATAAAAAATTAAAGCTCGAGTTCAAGCGTTAATACATTAAAATCGTATCTTATAATTTATTCAATAAACACAACTAGACACAATGGCATGAATTTAGTCATAAATTAAATATACGGCCAACATGACGTATTTACATTTAATTGAATTTATATATGTTTTGCTTTAATTAAATTACGCCATCCTCTGTACGCTCGGTCGTAGTGAATACAATATAATAATTATATAAATACACACATCGTGTCGCCATAACTAATTAACGTCACTATTACATGATTAATGTTGTTCTGACCGGGTTTTGCTGAAATCCACAGTATCGGTTTCTTATCCGTGTCCCGCTCTCGTACTCGATCTGCACTAGTAAAGGATAAACACAGAATTATGCCGTTGTGGTTTGTGATGTCCTAAAATCGGTAAATTATGGGTATAGCCATTGGGTGGAAACGGCGAGCGCATGTAGTATGTGTAATCAGAACAATGTCAACATTTCATGATAGCGCTGCATAAACATAAACGAAAATTCAAATTGCGCGTCTTTAACTTTTTGTATCATGTTGTGTGTCCGGTCATTTTAGAAATGGGGCTGAAAATTTTCTGTCGTGTGAAACAAAATTTGAACGTGAATATGAATGGCTGCGCTAATAACCACACTAATGTATGGGGAACACATATTTTAAAAGAAGTTAATTGCAGGGTTAATTATTTGCCTCTAGGTAACCGGAAAATTCTGGTTACTCATCAAAAATTTACAATATTGAAGTCTTATTACTCCTTTAAGTATAGAAATGGGTAATAAGTATAACTTTTAATTTTATCACATGAAAAAGTTTGGAACCATGGCACCAATTTATGTAATACACAATTTCGTTTTATTCATATTAAAATTATATTAAAAACGACGTTTTGCACTTCTATTCAAAATAAAAGGTTACACTAACTTATTAATTGTATGCTTTTCTTTTGAATACAAGTGTTCGTCAAAAACCAAGTCAAACCAATAAAAATTGAAGTTTCAAGTTGCACGTGAACAACACGCGGGTGTGACATAAGGTACATACCTGTCATTTTATTAGTTAAATAAGTTTCTCAAGGAAACAAACACGTCACAATTCGCAAATGAAGAATTGGAAGCTTTCAGAAAGTATAGACGAAGATTTTCAAATAGGCGGTTTTTTCTCCGTCATGTCATACCAAAAGCTTCGAGAAATGCGATTGTCTGGCTCAATGAAAATTGCAATGGTAGGTGGCCTTCGAGGTCTCCGGATTAAAATCCATTGGATTTCTATCTAGCAGTTGGTGTGTGCTGTTAAAATTAATACCATCAAACAGCTAATCGAAATCATTTTGTTGTTCAAGATATCCAAAAGAGACAGATATTCCAAGAATTGCAAAACTTCTTGATACTTCGATGACAAACTTGTATCCATTACCAAGACGGTCACTTCAAACAATTTTTATGAAAGGGAAAAATGAAGAATAATTATTTCTGTTTGTTTGTTGTCCCAACTATCAAAAATTTTAAACTCAGGTAACTCGGAAAAAAAATCTTTCATTTTAACTTGGAATGTGATTCTGTAGATGGTCTCTTTTTCACAATTGTTGTAGAACACCATATATCCCTGCTATTTAAATGTATTTTTCAGACATAGTCGAAACAAACTACAAAATTTCACCATTGTTAACTTCCATAATGAAAGTGTTACTACTACATGGTACTAAAGTGGTTTACTTGGTTTTCAACAAGGACTACTTGAAGTGGATAGTATGCGTCATTTTTATTACTATATTGATTAGATCAGACAAAAACATAAATTATTTACCAGTTTTGTAAACTTATGGATTTCTAATTTAACAACGCCAAAATTAAAATTAGATCATCAAAAATTTTAGAGAACAACTTCCATTTGTCTTTTACAAATAAAAGAAAAAATTAAAACTATGATTTGGGTAACTTCGAGTTTCTTACACAATAAAGTTGTATTGTTAAGAAACAGTACCTACGTAAAGAAAAAATCGTGATTTAAAATTTAAGTGTAACATAAATTTATTAACGCGCTTATAGAAGAAACGTTCTTAATTTTGAAACAAGGTTGGCCAAATTAAAAAGGTCTAATCTGGCGCCGAATCCCCAGTTAAAGGTTTCCTGTTTAACCCCCCAGTACACGCGCCGGTGTATTTTATACACCACTCGGCGCGTACCGATTAAAACCATGTGGCGACTATTGAATTTGAGACTATTTGGCACAGTAAAAAATGAAAAACATACCATTAGTGTTAATTTTCATTTAATTATTACGCTCAATCATTATGGTGTATACAGTACCACGTGCGTGCAGTCGTGTGACCCTTAAAGGCGCGTGTAACCGGGAGTTAAAAGCTTCGTACAAATTGTTAATCCGCAAAAAGAGTCGCAATTGATCGAATAAACCTCAAGTTGTGCTTTGAAATCGCCGATCTGACGCGACTGAGTACAATAAACGATACACTTCCGGAATTTTAATGCAAGCTTTCTCAAAAACGGTCGCACGTTCGCTCGTCGATAAAAAAGAAACATCCCCCAAAAAACGATTAAATCCGCACGTAAATAATTCATCATAAAAATTCGGTAAAATATAGAATTCTTGTGTCATTTAAATATGCAAAAATAATAAAAAAAAGAAAAAGAAAGAGGAAACGTTACGTTACCCTTCTGTTCATAAATATGCATGGATTTATATTATCATATTATTAAAGGAAAAAAATAAAAAAAATATAAAGTAGCCTAAATTGCAGGTATTCTTATTCGAAAACATACATTTCAACGTCAATTACCATCTTTTCTTTCGTCTTGTGGCCCCCAGATGATATATACAAGAGAGCTACCGAGAGCGTTCTGGACGTCAATTTAAATAATTGAATACATGAATGCCTGATAAGCCACGAATACATAGTGCATGAAGCAAATTTGATAATAAATAAAAATAATCCAATACATACCAGGAGAACGACATAAATATTTATTATTACGTACCTCTACCGCTAATCAACAAACAAACTATTGACGAAAAGAACGAATGAATTCCGACTCTTTTATTTCAAAAAAGATTTTCTGCATAGATAATCGCCGTATGCATAATATATTCATTCGAAAAGCTTTTAAAACTAGAAACGGCGAATAAAGCATGAATATTACATGTTAGAGAAAAAACAGCGCGGTGTAAATTTATTTATCCACTTTAACGGTGACCAAAAAGAAGAGCAGCCACGACGCGCCTGAAATAGTGCACTTTCGCGCTCGTACGACGAACAAAAACGAAAACGCTCGCAGCGGGCACAGAATTAGAGCTTGAACTTGAAAAGCTCCGTCCTCGAAAACACTTTCAAGTTCAAACGGAAAATGTCTGCACATGAAAAAAAATCGGGGGCGAGCGAACTTGTAATATCGATGTCCGGCTGGAGGGAGCTTGTTGGCTTCAACCCCATCAGCGCCTCTCGACCGACAACACAATTAACAAGGTAACCCCAGCAGCGCCTACCGTAACCTTTACCGCACTAATTAAAAGATTGGGATTCGGAGGGACGTGAATTTTGTTATTTTTTTCTGGACCGGGATAAACGGGTTTAATTGAGTATTTGGAAAAACTGGAGGGCGGAGCGGACTTTAATAACTCATCCCGGATCTTAAAGCATAGGAGAATGTAAGGTATTAAGCAGCCGGTTATCGATCGAAGAGAAGCCAGCCTGGCGAATCCCGACTACCAAATTATATAGTCTGGAAAATTGATGTCCGCCGATTTCATTTTCAGTCGATTTCACACCCGCACTGAAATGTGTCGAGAATATTATAACGGGTCACATAATTGAGTGAAATTTAAATTGTGCTCCACGTATGTAGTAGTTCTTCTTGAGCCTTTGAGAACGACAGTGGAGTTAATCAAAAATTGTCGATTTTTAGTTATAGCACTTTTCCAGTGCTTTAAGTTGAAAACTATTAACTGATCAAGTGATTTAAGTGTAGCTTAACTATGTTTCAGAAGAGAACATCGTCAGTGCGGAGTCAAAACCTCGTAATTTATGAGAAACTGAAATGCAAAACTTAACTTTTCTCAAAAAAAAAAAAAATGACTTACATAACTTTGGTTCTCAACGGCTCTTTTGATCGTAGCAATTCTTCTGGTTTCGTCTCTTTCAATTACGACTCTTTGCTTTTACAGCAAATAGGCATCTTGTTAAAAAATATATATAAATACTTACACTACACTAAATATGGTTGTTTGAATTGCAATATTAAATTTCCTGCAGATGAAAATATTTGAAAACTTAAAAAATTATTCCATAATTTTTCGCTCAGGCTCATTTTAAAGTTATATTAATACTGGATGCCTTGAAGGTAATTAGAAAGAGTAATATGCAGGGTGATCTACGAATGATGAGATCAGCAAGTTGCAAATGAAACCAACAATGCATATTTTGTAGATATCTCTACGATATATTATTTTAAGAACTATTACAAATACTTATGAACAAAATGTTTGATACTTTAGAAGATTGTGGAAGATGCATGCAATCGGGAGAGCGAGAGAGATAGATATAATTTTACAACCTTCTAGAACAACGCCCAACGGGGGCACTACTTCACACCGGTGGTTACTGAAGGGGGCTTTTCTAGTACAAGGCAAATACTTGCAAGAACGCGGTGAAAAGTTTGATTAACACCAAAAATCATCAAATCTATGTTTCAACAAATAACCTAAGAGCTGTATTCAGAGTTGTTTTTTAAGTTAAGCGCTTGTTTAGAAAGCAGGTAGGCCATTTTTGTTAATGGGGCATTTACACATTGCAAGTAGCAATGTAAGTAGCCAACGCAAGTAGCGTGTATGCAGATATGCGCTTGCGCAGGTACTAAATCAAGTTGTCTTGTAAAAGCTCCATAAGTCGGGTTCAGACCATCAATATACATTGTCAATACCGCCGAAAAAGTTTGACAAACTAGGTTTGATGCAAGCGATCAATATTTATTGACAATACATTCAGTTTCGAGCTAGCAGCAAGCTTATTTAGCTATTATTTTATCGCTTACTTTGAATAAATCAAAAAAAAATAGGACGTGGACTAGGAAGTGGCTTTTAAGGAGGAATAAGCTTTCTCATACAATAAATTTGTATAATTCCATTTGTGTTGAAACGTTCGATTATTTTTTTTGTTTTTGAAGAACAAATTCATCCTTTATGTGTCAAAACCACGAAATGTCTTGTGTAAAATCAGTATGTTTGGATATAAATTTAAATTTATTTGTAACAATTCTTTTCAGTATTCATCAATACATCTCATCAATATTTTTGCTGTCGTCTAATATTTTAGGTCACACTTTTAATAATATTCAAGAAACTGGAATATTGTCAATATTTATATTGATAGTCCGAACCGCACGTTAGAGTTTGGATATTTCTTTAATCATACACTGGCTATTGTGCGTTGTTTAAAAATAAATATAGCAAGATAACTTAAACAGTAATTACATTATTAAAGTGACTTACGTTAATCCTGTTTTTCCATAACACTTTTTGGATGTTTAGTTTTTAGTTCAGTTTTCACAATAACACAATGAAATGTGTTGGTTGCATTTGAAACTTGATAATCTCTTACATAACTTGTAAATAACTGCGGGTATTTTTATTAAAGTTTAAAAAACCATTCTACAGGAAACGTTGTAAAGTTTTTTTAATATTACAAACCATTTTTAACTGAGTTGATTGAAATTTCTTTTTATAAATATTTATGTGGAGGAGTCAAGCCGAAATCTGCCAAAGTTATGAATAAAGGTGCAGAATAAAACCTGGAAATAATAATGAATCTTTTAATTTTTATTTGTGCCATTTTTCTCGCATTTTGAACAACTGTCAAGTAGGTAAACACCATTGAACATTTTTCTTTTGTATATAAAAATTCTATAAGACTTTGACACAATCAACTTCGCAATTCCCACATCTTTAACAATTTTAAATGTGAGGTTGATTAAAGTTTTATTTGCTTATTAAAACATATGTGGGCGCCTCGAAGACAAAAGAGAATAATGTGACTTGTTCTCATCACATTGCTCAAATTTCCCGATACACCCATAAAATAAACTAAGCTGAAATCTTTTAACGAGTTTAGATTGAGCCTTTTGCCATTAACTGTTATCATGTAGATAGACAAACCCACAGACAGAATTGCAAATGCAAATGTGCAACTTGTGGTGCATATTTTTAAAAATAATCGTTCTTTTTAATTACTTTTTGAGCACTTGCACAAAAAACTTATATTAGAGTATGTTCTTCTGTCGCAGAAAAAATCGTACTTGAAAAGCAATGTCTGTGTGTGTTCATGCAACTCTTTGATACATTTTTCATTCCATATTAATAATGCATTGTGTAATATATGCCCGTGTCTGTGACACGAGAAGTGCATATTTTTACATTGAAATTGTCGTTTTTTCTAGTATGAATCATGCATGTTCAATACGATTCGACATTTTGATAATGAAGCGAGCTTTTTTTATAAATTTTTTTCTTCCATTTTTTATCATTTGCGGCGATAACGGCGCGTTTTACATATGTATAAGTTTATTTGTGGTGCATAAAGATTTATATGCACTTACGATGAAAACACAGCTGCATAACCCGTCGTCTGAAATTATAAACGCAAGAGTGAGGAGGACGAGTGCAGCCGTTCTTTTTTCAATTACGACCATACTTGAAACGTTTAATTTCGCGTCCATCGCGAAAAACTAGAAACGCATAGTTTAGACTCAATAATTGAGGGCGTTTTAAAGTTGAATCTGCAAACGAGGTATTAAATCATTTTCGTAATGTTAAGGTGGCAACATTGGTAAAATTTATAAATGATGTATATGCATTGTAAATTACCTCGCTATTAGAAGGCAGTGAGGGAGTAAACCGTTCTCAGAAAATATACACAACGAGATGCAATGCCGTCCGCTTTAACAGTATCCATTATCTTAAAGAAAAGATATTATGAATGGTTCGAAATAACAATTTTCTCCAGAAACTAGCGAGGATTTATATCATAAAATGGAAAATTTAATATAATGCAATATTTAACATATTATGGGAGCGAGAGAACGAAAAGGAGAATTATATATAGTTGAGCTCTCGAGAGAAATTAATTTCTTAGTAATCCAAGGCGGGCAGTAATTAAGAAAGGGAACGCAGATCCAGACGGAATCTAAATGATCTATTATTGCGTTCATACCTAAACGGTTGAAAAGGTCGAAATATTCAATTTTCCTAAATACTTTTGAATGCGAATTAATGGAATGTGATGGATTGAAAATTTTCACAATTTTCGTTTTTCCTTTGTGATTTAGGGGCCATAAATTTTTTCCGAACGTTTACGATGAAAGGATAATGTTTTTTACGCTTTCAATATGAAAGTTTCTGAATTTATATTTGCTGAAATTACCGCGAATTGCAATTTTTTGAAATTACCATTTCATAACAAAAAGTTCTACAATAAAAGCCGTAAATCGTGTAAGGTGGGGAAAACATTGTAACACCCAAAAATTTTATTTAAAAGTGCATTCCTTTAAAACACTACTAAAAAAGGTATTATCTGCAATTTTTGTAGCAGATATTTGTTTATATTTTTCTGTTTGTAATTGTGGAATTATTCACGAAGATGCGACCTAAACAAGCCGAGACGCTTTCCAAATTGAGGTATCGCCATTAAAATTAGAATAAATAGTCGCAAGTCGTCGTTTTCCTTAAATATTTCCCTTCAAGATCAAAGTGTATAAAAGCACAAGGCGCGCTAGAGAGGTGTCGAAGCTTTCGCGACATTAGCGCCGCGACGGAAGGTAGGTCAGTTACAAAGCCGTGCCGCGTGCCGATGTCTTTACATCTACTTTACAAAGCACTCACTGTGTGTTAGTCTCCTCTCTACATTGATTTTTTATATTCAACACGGCGACAAAAAGAAAAACGGTTTTGTCACGAATCTGAAAGGGGTCGGAGTTTTTTAAAAATATTAATTTCTCCCAAAGAAGGTTAACAGAAAAAAGTGGAAATTTCTGTTTAATATTTATTCCACATTTATCAAATTGAACGCCTCTATTGGGAATTGAACTTCGTTCGGTACGCCACGTATAAATTTGTATTCTATATTTTAAATTAGAATATATACGCAGTCGAGGGCACATATTTCACATAAAAATGTATCTTGGAAAAGTTCCTCTCCACTCGAGATGTAGTAGCTAAGAAATTTACATATTACTGGGAAATTCGCCCCGCGAAAAAAAAACTAGCCAGGAACTTTTTCGCCCGGCAATACATAAAATTTAATAGACCGACGTTTTTGTAATAGCTTAAGACATTGTAACGAATTGCGAAAAGGGCCCTCTCTACACAACTTATGTGTATAAATTCAGACGACAGCACGTTACGAAATGCAACATCTGTGAAGAGGGGAAATCGAGAGAGACCCAACAAAACAATTAAAACGTTAACGAGGTTCTAACTGAGAGATTAACGACTACTTCTGAAGATGCCACACAATCTACGAAATACTGTGTTGTTGTTATCACTGTAACACGTATAGAGAGTGTAAGCATAGTTACAAATTACAAGATTTGTGTAGTTTCAGATTGGTTTTGGATAAATTTGTATTAAATTTGGAATATGTTAACTGTGAAATTAAACTGATTTTTTTGGGAAGTTAGTAACTAAGGAAAAATTTACACCATGTCTGATGTTCAAATTCGGGAGACTTACTAACGGAAGCATTGATTTTGTTAATACTGAACCACCCTGCCGTTTCAATGATTTTTTTATAATTTTTTTTTTTTTTGCCTCCGTCCGTCCTTTAAATAGGCCAGAAAATCCATTTTCAGGACTAAACCTGAAAATGAAAACTAGTGTAATTTTAATTTTGTAGGTTGGTAGCACCGAATCTGCGAACCAAATCGAAAATTAAATGTCAATTACACCGTTTGTTAACATCGACAAGAACTTTAGTAATATTTATACTACCTATTAGTTATAAAAATAAAAGAGGCTTTTAATTTAACAATATTGCAAGTATCTCAATCCATGTCATAATTGCAGCTTGGTTTGTCATAAACGTCAAAAACCAATACATACTAGATACTTGATTTTTAAGTTTAAATTAATCTGTTCGGGTAAGTATTGCCAATAGAAGAAAAAATAAATTCTCTAGCCGAGATATTTGAACAACAAATTTATATTTTTTTATTTAAATATTTTTGTCGGACTAAAAAATGTTGTGTATCATACGTCCAGAAACTGTTTTACGAGTACTCGCACTCGCAAAATACAGTTTCTGGCCTAATGATACAAATAACTATTTAGGGTTACGCAAGAACTATTCTCACGTTTGCAAAAATGAACTGGCCTTACAATTATTTGTTAGCATTGTTTTCCCATATAAAATTATATTAAAAATTTCAAAAATGCAGATAAGGTAATTTCAACAATTTTAATTTTTGTCGTTTTTCCCAATCTTGAATAATTTTTAACTTGAAGTAAGTTGAAACTCCGATTTATTAACTGCATATAATGTTGCTGAAAAATTCTTGGAATAAATGGAAAATACTCTAGCAAACTTATTTCTTTCCATTCTTACACACTGGGAACTGCAAGTGTTAAATTACAATCAATTTATTTTTTGTTGTGCTGTTCATCAGTCTTTTTGTTCATTCAAGGATTGAGATGTGTGTTTAGTGTACTATATTCTATGTGTAAGTGTTTAACATTTAGATTTAACGATACGATTTCCAGTTCCCATGAAAAGGTGTAGATATAATTTCACGATTTATCCGCATGCAGTAATAAACACTCCCTGTAGCGTTATTTATAAAATCGCTTAATGGGGCATGTTATAAAAACTGAAGTATGTCGATGTGTGTAATATGAACTGATATCGTGCACATTTAAAGCAGATGAAATATGCAGCCCGAAGCGAACTGTACCCATACATCTTAATGTCAAATACAGTAATACAGGGCCGTTAAAATTTAATGCGGGTGTGCAACGGCCTGCCAGTATGCGCATATGTAACGCGCCTCCCACATTGAAAGCCCAAAACAGGTTTGGCCCCGATTAACGGAAAACATCCCCCCAAAAAAAATAAACTCCCCATTCATCCGCTGCGGTGTAATAAATGTGATGTCGGGAACGTTAAAATAAAGTTTCTTCCTTGATAAATATTTCAGTAACACAATTTACTAACAAGTATGTAACCTCATCACGTCTCAAAATTAACGACATTCCATAAATTCTGTTCGCTCTTAGTCCATCCCTGAAAAGTCGGCAGAGAGCATCCCTCTGTCTTTAATAATGCACTCACCGGGTTTACATTCATGCATGTTGTATTAGTACGCAGATAGATGTATATATTATACATGGCCGATGTAAACACACTGCCTCTCTGCACACGCAGGTTGACGCCGTGAAGTGTCCTCAAACCTGAACGCACTTCAGACACACGAGCAAAACAAGAAACCCAACAATTTTTACAATTTGTTGCGAGCGATTGATCGCTTTATGAATTTTAAATGACCCTACTCAGAAAGTATATGATTTTTTCTACGTCGAGAAAGAAGGTAAGTTACAATCTGCAGTGGTTTGAGGACAAGTAAATAATAAAGCTTATTATAAATGTTTTATGCTGCCATCAAGTTCGAGCGAGACGGAAAAGCAGTGCATTATATTATATAAATCGAAACCTCATCTTGTCAAATGTAAACTAGCGCATTCATAAGTTGACATCGTGTATTTTATAGTGCGTTTTATGGCTTGATGTATGTGATTTATTTATACCAAATGGGATTGATTTTCTTTCAAGAATTTCTACCAGTGATCGAGACAAGTGCGCACTTAAAAAACGTTTTACTGTACTTTACAACCTTAATAGAAACGTATTTTTTATTCTTTATTACGACGAGACATGTTCGTTTCAAAAAATCAGACCACCTACAATGCAAAACTGATTTTAATGCCAATCCGAATGGGATGCAGGTGAAGCCTGGTAATTTCAGTCGTTGAAAAACAAAGCGGTGTAACAAAATAAAATAATAAATCTGTAATTAGGGGTGAAATAAACGGGAACAGATAAAACTGAGCTTAATTGTACTGTAAGATCGATATGTGCTTACCGCCGGAGTTACATTTCGGCGCATTAATTATAACTTGCGTAAATGTAATGTAACATTCCAACAATGCCATCCAAATGTTAAATTACATTGGAAGTTGGCTCAGTGGCGCACGTTATCAACAGTTAAGCCCCAACGGTAACTATACAAATTATATTATAATGGAAATTAACTTTTAATTGACAGTGCGGATAATTTCAGAATTGCATTCCATGAGAATAATGCATAGAGCCGCTTGTAAAATGTTATACATAAACCAACCCTGCATGTGCTCCAGATAGTTTTCACAGTCGTTTCGCAAAAATGCGATTAAAAATGGATCAATTACGCTTCGCCATTATTTTAACCAAACGCTGAAAAGCGGGAATTTAACCAGTTACCCTGTCAAATTTAAAATAATCATTTCATTAATGGTTTACGATTAGAACTTGCATTAAAAATTTTAATTGTATACGGGATTAATATCAGTTTTCCAATGAACTTGTTTTATACAATACTAACCGTCGACGCACAAAACTACTGTAACGCCAAATAATTTATGAAGCAATTACTTTAGAATACTTGTATGTGAATAATTTATTTAAAAATCAATTACTAAAAATGGAATTTGTTACATCAATGATTTAAGTTAACAAACAATTCAGGAAATGTTTAGACGTTAATCATTCGAGACCAAATACTTGTATAATATTTAATTAATAATTTAATTTGACATTAAGAAGTAATGAAAGGAAGATGCACTACCTCTAATCGCTGATTAGTTATTACAGACATTACTGATTGTTGATTAATCGATGATTTAAATTAACAAACGTTAGCTTCATAAGGCAATAGCAGAATCATTTCCTGATTAACGCCAATTTTCAAAAATGATTACAAACACCAATTTAAAATTTTTAAATAGGTTAGATAATTCAAATTCTGTATAATGGCTTAAACATTGTTTCGTCACTAAGGAGATTGTCTTTCGGTCTCACTAAAAACTTTTATTATAAATGTTTACAAATTTCAATTCAAGTTTTAACTGGCTGTAATTTAACAGTGCTTACGGCCACAAAAAAACTGAGAGGTTAACGTTTACAATTTTACTGAAATATTTTGGTTACCTTAAAATATTTCTCTAGATTTTGAGGTGGAACAAGTTTAAGATGTAAAAAATACAGGGTGCACAGCAATTCTTTATTTTCAAATTCCCCGACTTTTCAAGGCTTTTCATGACCCAATATTCCCTGACCTTTTTCTAATAATTTGTGCCTTTAACTAGAGCAGTTCAACTGTTCAGTTCAAATTACATAGGATAGTTTCAATTGTTCTAGTTATGTACAAAATATAGTAGACGTAGATATACAGTGTGTTCACGGATGGAGTGGCGCACTCTTGCAAACTTTCTGATCTGCCATTTGGCGAGAAAAAGTCATTCTGCTTATTTTAGGAAATCAGAAACAGTTGTCAAATGTTTAATTAAATGCATGGGCGCTCTAGAAATTAGAAAGTAAGAAATCGATCTTAACCCTTCAGCACCCGCGTGTGCTGTGTTTGGGCCGTACTGTCGTTTGGGGTGACATAAAGGGCTTTTATAATCTTTAGTTACTCTATTCTACGAAGAAAACAAAATCAATATAAGGTTTTTTTCCAATGGTTATCAATAAAAATTGCTTAGACCACGGTTTATTTTCCTCAATAATACTCTGAAATTCCTTAAAGAAAATAATGTGAATGAAAATGTGAGTAAAATCGAGATATTTTGAAAGTTCTTGAAGTGCGTTCCAAACACAGCTGTGCGCACACTAATATTAATAAATTGGCGCACGCGGTTAAGGGTTAAACGGTAAAGCAACCGTGCGTCGATTTCATTTTAAATTCTCATGTAGTGTACTACGGCACCAAAAAGAAGTTTGCATAAGGCCCGGCATAAATCGCAAACAAGTTGTTAACTAAACAGACTCAAAATGTAATCGAGAACTTGTGTAACGATATTGGATTGGGGGGAAGTTGACTGCGGAAAAAAAAATTAACTGGTATTATCTCTTATGTGATACCTGTGAAATAGAAAGCCATCACTGTGTAAACATTTATCTGTTTGGCATCACAAATAGTGATTTAGAGTAACTACTTGTATAGGTTATGTGACTGAAAGTTTTCTTTTTAATTTGTTAATCTTCTTCTTGAATGTTATGGGCCTTATTTGGCACAATGTACGAAATAAGGCCCGTAAACATTTTTTTTGTTGAGGGAATAACGGTTTTGCGATTGTTTATTTGATTTTATATTTTATGTCGTGTTACGGAAGAAATAAACCGTTATTCGATGCATCCTCAATTTTTATTTGTTTTTACTAAGAGAAATTGAAAAGTAAAAATTAGGCGGGCTTTAATTGGCTCAGGCTTAGGTGGTGTGCATATTCAGCATTTACGGTAATAAATCATTTCTTTCCACATGTATATGAAAGTTTAATTCATTACATAGTTTGTTTATACATATACCGCCTTTTTTAACATTGAACATACGATGTAAATATCCGTATTTTCAATTTAAAAAAATGTCAATCAATAGTGTATATCCCAGCAATCCTTGATAATACGAATGATGTAGAAGTAAAAAATTTTGATTGCTGAATTTTAAGTTTGGAATTCAGTTATTAAAATGCATGGAAAAGAAGAAAAAATAATATTGTGAATTGGTATGAAAATAACAATAGTTTCAGACAAGATAGAGATTTATTTGCCATCAATAATCCCAACAGATCGATACTATATGTCGGAACAGTAATGGAGAAAATCTCATTGATTTAAGAAATGCTGTGAAGGATTTTACAATCGTTTATCGTATTATTTAGATGTGAAAGAAAACAACTCAAAAATGTATTGGAAGTTTTCTTTTCAATAAATCGTTCTACTGTTACGTTACAATTTAATAATACGTAAAATAAAATAACTTGACATTTTTTTAAATTGAACATAGAGATATTTATATCCTATGTTTAATGTAAAAAAAACTGTATCTTTCTAATTGTTTCCAACTGTAACAGATACTCTATGCCCTACGTTTGCATTTTTTACGCAAGTCACTTGACTACAAATTTTTTTCAACGCATTTCAGTTATTTGACTTTTGTGATATAAATTATAGTTTTACAATCCTTAAAATGTCACTCTATTTTATACACCCTGTAGTAAAACCCTGATGCTTCTGGTTTTTTGTAGTGTTGACATACAAACTAATTTCTGGAGTTGTCGCCTTATTAGTTCCACCTTTAAATGGTATTATAATACATTTGATTTAAGACACACAAACCAGCCCTTACTGTATTTATACAGAGTTTACTTGAATACATAAATACATATTTCATAAAATTCTATAGCGTTGTCGACTTGAATACTACGAATTACATGAAACAAGTTAATAGAAAAGATGAACATTTCACATAAAACCATAAGCAAGTGCTGACGGTATAGAAAAGTTGATAAACTTTAAATATTTAATTAAACATAATTAATGTTTTGTGGTAACAAGTTTGTTTACGTTTGGGAGAGCTGACCTTCCATACTCAAACTTTGAAAAAACAATTTAATTTTTTGCGACCAAGATTAGATTCTTAAAAATATATTAAACTTTAAAACTGAAGAGGATCTGGTTATTACGATTTCCTGAAATAAATTCTTTTGCACTTCTTGAAGATATTTTTAGCTTTCTAGATTTATTTGAGTAGCGCGAGGATACCTTTAGCAATTACAATTTATAATTTTGAAACGCCAAATAAATTATTAAGTAAAATTTAAATTCAAACATCTTTTCTTGAAAACAATTTTCAGTAATGAAAAAAAGAAATCGGCTTTATGTAAATATTTGTTGATAATTTATATTTGGCTTATATTTAGGAATAATTTTACAAAATATTAGTTGTTGATTAATTTTCAGCGTCAAGTTGTGGTGGAAAGCTCCTAAAAATTTCGAGCGAAAGGTGTACAAATAGCGTTTAATTCGAACCGTTAATTTTGGGTGAACCACAAAATTCTCTCGCGTTCGCTAAAACACCGCACAACAAGCTACAGGTTTACATTACGCGAAAACACACACACAACCGATCCTGTTGATCATTTTTGTATATAATCCGACACTCGAGAGCACTAGCGTTAACTAGGTTGCATTTAGCTGCATCAATCATCGCTTATTTTAAACAACTATCCATCGGGAGCGAGCAAGAGAGATTACGACCGATGATAGTTGACGGTTCGTGCCCTCTAATGCGATCATCATTTCACACACAATCGTTCGGATCAATCGATACGAGCGCAATCATTTGGTGTTAATTATGAAGTACGCAAAGTGTCGACCACTGTTTGATTTCCGCCTCTATTTTAGTTTTAAACGCTGTTTTAACGCCGATTGGTGTGTTTTGTGGTGCCGGAAAATGCGATTATTTATTATAATAATCGTCGATTCTGCCGGGGTTGTTTTAAGCTTCGGTCAAATGAAGACGCATTTCGGTGCTATCGGTTCGTCGAATTAATCAAAGTTTAAGCTGTAATAATGTACGGGTGTACGTCAGCATTATTCCTATTTTACAGCAAAACTCAATCAGAGACTAATATATTAGAGCTGTAAATTGGCAATCAATGTTTCCATGCATATGTATGTATGTGTGTGTACAGGTAGGAGCCATTCGCCATGTAATAACACAACGGTAGATTGCATCGTATATTAAGTAACATCGATTATATGAGATATACGACAGTTTTAAAATCAAATTTTCTCGTATCCATCATGGGTTATGTACGGTTTATAATTTCCCTCAGTATTAAATACAATGCAACGGCGCGGCACAGGATGTTAATCTGCAATAACCGTTCGCGTTCTGGGATTTACTCGATAACGTTTGCCGATTCGATGATGGCCCATGTATCTAATTTAAGGTTTTATATTCCGACATTTGATTTTAATCGGACGTCGACATTTTTCAGCGTCCTTACAGCTTAACTCACGCCGGATATTTGTTTAAAATTGTTATACGGCATTTTTAGTTTTTATTTACCTTTAACCCTTAAGCACCCGCGCCAATTTGTCAACGTTAGTGCGCGCACATCCGTGTTTGGACCGTACTTATCTCGATATCTCGATTTTTCTCACATTTTCTTTCAGAGTATTATTGAGGAAAAAAACGTGGTCTAAACATGATAAACGTTAGAAAAAAATACCTGGTAGTGATTTTTTTTTTGCTATATAGCGTAAAAGATTACAAAAGCCCATTAAAGTCACCCCAAACGACCGTATTGCCAAAAATTAGAGATTTGCGGTCCAAACACAGCACACGCGGGTGCTTAACCCTAGGGTCATGTTCCAAAATAAAATTCTCCGTCCATGTTGTCGGTCTCGGAGACCGAATTTTTCTAGTTTAATTCTTATTGAAAAATATTAATTTTAGATTAAATTTAAATTTATATATTGGAAACTACGTCCCTTCTCTACAATCAAACATTATTTTTATTTTATCAGTGGGTATTCACTGGTACACACAATTATGGTGCTCTTTTGTAACATCGCTAAAAAACAACAAATCATTAAATATTCTTTCAAAAATAGCTATCGTGCTAAGAAAACAACATAAAAACCTATCAAACAAAATAAAGGCAGAACCATAAAAAAATTATTTTAAGAAAATAAAACTGTCACAAATCAGTCTTCTTTCTCGGTTAAACAGTCGTTGCATATGGACGTAATATGTTCGAGACATACATATCTGTTGCATTTTTTACAACAATATCTGGTTTTTCTATTTCTTTTCGAACCACATTCGAAGCAACATTAGATCAACATTTTTGCTTCGTTATAAGGGGTATAAAATGCATTAAAAACGTCTCCAGCTATATAGATAAATTTGTTAAATATAAGTTCGTTATAGGAAAGTTTGACTGTACTGCACAAAATAATAAAAAATTTAATAAGAATGCTTGTTTTAAATAATTTTTGTTTATGTACTATTTTCAAGTTGTTTGTATTAAATGTTCCTCATTTCAGTAAAACTTCAGTAAAACGAATTATTTACTTATCCGGATCACCGCGGTTTTTATAAGTTCGGATTACCGAGGTTGCAAAATTATTTGTGCTAAAACAGTAGGAAGGATAAGTAAGTCTAAAAATATGCCGTAAAAAATAATTGCAGTTGGTTTATTTACTTTCTTCAGTCATGTTGTACGGTCCTACAGACCGGGACGGTGCAAAAACGACAAAAACAATGCAAGTGGGCACATGTGATTATGATGCGACTGACTGAAGACAACAATGACCAAATCAAGCAGCTACCCGAAGAATCGGCCGAATTTGTTGAAATAATAAAAAGTTATTCAAAGTTTACAAAAAAGTCAGTCTGTGGGACATATAGAACATGACTCTAGGGTTAAGGGTTAAATTTCACTTCCTACAACGTTGACTCAAAAACTGGAAATTGGCAGGCAACAACTTATTGGTGTACAAAACCTTGTTAAGCTCAAGCTTTTTAGTACATTTTATAAGAAACTTGAATGTTAGTAATAATTGTATAATATCATGTTTTGGTAATGGAATAAAAGAAAATATTAAGCGAGCATCGAGCACTAAATTCATTAATTAGTTTTTAAATCTAAAAAGTTACAACTAAAACCACATGGGGGTACTTCGTTCAACCATACCTATAAAATTTAAGTGCGAGCATGAAATGATGTGTATTTTAATGTGAGCCATTGTAACTAAAATTACGAAGATTATTTTTATTAAATATAAAGAACAAAACGCTTTAAACCGGACAAGCAACAGATAAAACCACGACGATGTACAAGCGTGATGCGAACGCATGAGTGAAACTTATTTCACGCACGGGTCTCCTAAATCGACCTGCCACTTCTTCATATGAATAACTACCCGTCCAAACGATCGACAAAAGAGCGTTTAATTAACACCAGATACATTAAAGTCATTTCGGACGACTTGCAAAAAATTAACTGCCGACGTACAAATTTAGCGCCGAAAAAGAGGTGAAAATTAAATAAAAAAATCGAACGTTCTACTCTCCCAATAAAATAAATTTCCAAAAGCGAACGACACAAAAGAGAGAACACTTCCATCTATTTTGGTTATATAAATGTAAAGTTTCGCACAAGAAATTCAAATGTGTAAATTAGATTATTTCAGTTCTTTTATCGAAAAGCTCTAACAATATAAAAAGTACAAAAGCAGAGGGAAAAAGAGTTGTGCAGTCCGGAGAAAGGGCGTTGGCCGCGGCGAGGAAATATTTACATTATAACTTAACACGGTCGTAACTCGCACACACAAAAATTTAAAAGTAATTCTTGCGGTGGAAAAAAAGAACGCTCCTCGAACACACATAAACGGGTTCCGATTTTAGAATGGGAACGTAAAACAAAGTTTAATATCCATTTGCCGGGGAAAAAACTGAAAATATAATTCGCGAAATTAGAAATCCACCTTTTATTATGGCAGGGGTAGTTTTGCTGGAGAAATCTTTCATAGAAATATTTTATTGCCTCGGTTATATTCTCAATAAAAGTTTCGAAGAGAGAACGGCAATGTAGTAATATGGGGATATCAGTCAACAAAAAAATACATTGTCGGATGTAGTTTTTACATTTTATAATGTTACCTACTGCAATATACAACCCGAATGGGGCTCATAAAGAAGGATACGGTCTGCAATTCTGATCACCGCCCGAGTGTAATGGAAAATACATCCAATAGGCAGAACATAAAAAAGTTTTTCATATAGACGGGAGAGTAACACAATAAAACGTTGCATTGCGTTTTGTTTATAAATGTGTTCATATTGTGTATATTTGCGGTACTAAAAATATGGCAAAGATACATTAAAATTGTTAGCTTGTTTAATTTAATAGCCTACATATACAACGGAAATGCCCTATAAAATTTTTCAATAACTGAATTTAAAACAACCATATTTACGATTCTAGCACACGATCACTTCGATATTATTTCTACGCTCGTAAAAAATCTAAAATAAAAAATAAATACGTTTTGAGGTACGTTAAATTGACCCAGAATCGCGACACTAACAAATTCCGACCGATGCCTCTACGCAACCCCATAAAATCCATATAAACATTTCAATAATTAAAGAATAAAAATGTATACATCAGCCAATTAATTACAAATCAGTAGATTCACTTCTACAATATTCTCAGAACAATTTTCCCAAATCTGTACTAAAGTTAATTTTTAAATGAGAGGGACGATTAAAAGGCTGTGAAAAAATACTTTTTTTACTTTATGTTGGTAGTAATGAGCGCTTACTAACATAACCTATACAATTTTGACAAATCACTAAAATGTTACAGAATACTCATCGGAAGTTTTTTTTCAAAATGGTCATATTGCCTCCGACAGAAGCATTTTGTGCAATATTCTCTAATTTTTAAGCGATATTACTAATATTACCTTATACTGTGACAGAAGTCAAATGTCATTACTACCAACATAAAGTTTAAAAAAAAAACTTTTTCACAGCCTTCCAATCAATCGTCTTTCTCATTTCAAAATCAACTACCGGCAAGTACCGAAAAATACGATAAAATTAAACTACGAATCAAAGTGTGTTGATAGCTGATAGATTTTGGTTTAATTATTGAAATAATCATTACACGGTTGGTTAGTCACTATGGTTCCAATTATTGTAACAATTGTTGATTGATTAATTACTACAACTTTAGTTATTAAAACAATTGCCTCCATCGCAAAATTAATGAAGGTTTTCAATTATTCAAACAACCATTTCCGTAGCAATCTTGAAAACTACACATTTCAACAACTACTTTCATGACAATGTTTGCCAAGGATAATTACTTCAATTTTTATCATTCACATAGAACTAAATAAGTCACTACAGGGTCATCATTTTTTATTGACTTTGCCAATCTACCAGCATTTGGTAAAAATGGTTACTTTTCTAGCGTTTTAGTGACAGACCCGATTCCCCAACAATGATATATGATAACAATGAAATATTTTAAATTGTTTTTTTTTTAAAATAGGTTGCATAGGTACGTAAGATGAATTCGAAGAACCTATTAATGAAGCAGTAAACAATAATGTTAATAAAGTCATGTTTACAAAATTGGAACAACGTCTTTGTGGCAGCGATAGCGGTCGACGACGTAAAATTGTAACTCCACAAGTAGAAGAAGAAATTTTGGACGCTATAGAAGAATGCCCTGGAACCAGTGCAAGGAGACTTGCGGCCCAAATGGATGTTGGTGCTCCCCTTGTGTGGAGAACGCTTAGAGAGTAGCTTTTATATCATTACCAAGTTAACGTGTTCAAGCACTAAATCTACCGGATAATAAGAGTAAGTAGATTCCAATTTTGTAGATGGGCATTCAGAAAAGGAGCAGAAATTCGTCAATGGGTTAGTAGCGTTTTTTTTCCTGACGAAGCTGGATAACACTTATTGGTCCCGTGATTTTAGCCAATCGTCTAAATGAACAAGATTATCTAATATGCTTAAGAGATAAATTGCCTCTGTTACTGGAAGATGTCCCTCTCAACATCAGATGCCAAATGTGGTTTATGCACGATGGAGTTTCTGCCAATTTTCGTTGATAGTTCGTGAACATCTTAACGAACGATATCCAAGTCGTGTTGGTACAGTTCCATGGTCTGGAGGTCGATTCTCGAACTCGAACTCGTTGACTCCACTGAGATAGTTTCGTACACATACAACGGACTCATATTCTCGAAAGTTGTGGGAACACTTTTCAGTGGATTAGTCGTTGATAGATTCACATAGTGGTAAACACTATTCCACTGAGGACGACCACGTGAATATTTTGTGATGGAAACGTTCCAGCAACTCAATTCGAGAATACTCGTTTCGCATTTTTGTGGGAAAATACATCGCTTTCGTGTAGGAATGCAATTCCATCAAATTCGAAAATCAACCCCCTGGAGTGTTTGAGCAAGCGCGCAATTCCTTTGCACGTCACGTAGGTGTCAATCATACTGTCATCAAGGAGGCCACTTTGAACATATTGTATGAAAACAATATTTATAATCAATAGTTTCTTATACCATATTCATGCGGAGTTGTTACCTTTTTTTAACACCCTGTGGTATACAATTTATACTTTCAAAGAAACACTAGTAAGTATGATGCACCAGTGTTAGAAAGTGGGAAAATTAGGCAAAAGTTATAAACCTGTATATTTTCAATGATGTACTGAATAAACTGCCCAATGGTGTTATTTTGGTTACTACATCAGTTTGTTTATTTCAAGCAAACATAACAACTATTTTTTCTTTAATTTTTAAAAGATAATCATGTAATTTTCATTTCTACTTGTATTAGTATTTGCTCCATTTATTAAAACAAAGAGTTTGAAAATTCAACTGTAGTCTAAAAGACTACAGTAAATCAAAAGTATAAATGGACACAAATTATCTAAAATATAGCGGTTATTTTCAAATTTAGCCATTTCAAAAATTAAATCAAATTGCCAGAAATAGCGCTCGGATGAGAAAAATGTTGTTTTGGTAAGCGAGACGGATGTTGTGCGGGAAATTGTGAGAACGAGCTCCAAACAAGAAAAACAAAGTTACTAAAACACTGAAGCTATTTTCACAAATTCAAACGTCACTCCATAAAAAGATGATAAAATCTCGAGGAAAAAAAGAGTGGTAATCGGTCACAAGAAAAAAGTTGCACAAATTACAATTCCGCCGATTTAAACGCGATAATCCTGCAAGGAAAAACGTATTGAAAGTAAAACTTGCCACGGCATAGATTTCATTCCGTCCGCTCGGATCCTAAGTAGAAGAGCACTTCCTGAACGAGAGAAGCATCGATGCGCGAGTATTACATCCGCTTTAAACCATACTCTCGACGTTTTAACTTCTAGATGGGGAGGAGGGTATTTTTCTCAAGCGGTTTCGAAAAACGGCCGTCTAGTTTATTTAATATTTAGCGAAAATTAAGGTAATAAAAAAACGTTCCGAAAATATCAGGCGAAGCGAGTAAAGCTATTAGAAGCAATATAAAATGGAAAGATTATAAACTTGTATCTTTAATAGCCTAACTTTATGTGCGGATGTTGAACGATGAATATCGTCTTCTTATAAAATAAAAATATATAGAAGAAGATAAAACGTTCCAGTCTTTAATATCTTATATTTATTATATCTCTCTCTCCATTTCGCCCCCGCCGCTCCTCACAAAATAATTTAATATTCTTCGCAATAAATTTCGGATTAGGGTTTTATAACGGCTAGAGCCGACTAATAAAAATGATAATTTACAATATTCAAATTTGCCTTTTTATTTATTTTAAATATATTTTCCGGAGGTCTTATCTGGCCATTTATCAAATGTATTTATATAGAAACCCCCGGCAACGCGCACCACACCCTCTCACTAACCTGTTATTAATGTGATACCGATCTTTAATAAAAATTATGAAATAACCCCCTCCGTCCCCCCGAAACTAATTAAATAGGTAATGAAAATAAATTGTCACGAAATCTAGTGATATAAGGTCGCGGGAAAAAAGGTTGACTCCGGCTTACAACTTTCCAACAAGTGTCTCCGCGGTGTGAGTGGTTCGGTATTGTGTGGGGTTGCAAAATCTCGACCGAAAAAAGAGGTGCGATAGGAAGCGACGATACCCCGCGGAGCGGTTGAAGAATGCGCGCGACTGGTACATGATTGGAAGTGATGGGTGAGAATTAGCGCACGCCTTTTTGAAATACGACCTACTTACGTGTATGTAGCTTTTCGGGGAGGAGGGCGCGTAATTAGAATCTTTCTTGGAGGCGAAAGAAAGCGAAAACTCGCGTTTCTTAAAGCAATAACTTAATACAGACGTATTTCAATTTAGTTTAATTCGTTCGAAATGAAGAAAAAGTATTTACGTGGGTAGGTTTGAGATATTATATTATATTCAGGGTTGGGTTTTGAGTGAGGTATAAGAAGAGAGTGAGGCGAGCTTCGAGCTTTTGATTTAATTTAATCTGCGGAGAAATATTAGTTTTCTCGGAAAGGTTTTCTCCGTTTGAAGTAATAGCGTGGTAGATAACCGCGAGTGCAATATTTATGGCTCGAACTAAAGCATTAGACTTAATATATTTATATTGTTATTTATAGTGGTTTCTGGGAAATTACAGGGAGTAACTCAAGCCCCCCTATCACGACTGGGAATATGGCGTTTGCGTGCTTCGGAACAGACCGGACGTTCAAATTCTCACCTGTACACATCTATAAAATCGTACGAATTTAATTTAAATATATTTCTTTATGTGCGGGAAAGATCATCAATATAAATGAGAAAATTACAACGATTTAAAATATTCCCCTATTTTTCACGTCTCGTTCGATTAATCACCGCTACACCAGGACGCCGTGATGAATTTCACTAAACAATTTTTTTAATGGCGAATAGCCTCTCCTTCCAAACAATAACTTTCAAAAAATTATGTTACAATATAATTACAGCAGTATATCTAATATCAATTAAATATGTATGAAAATAAAAAAATAATAAAAAAGTTCGAAATAAAAAATTAAATTTGAAAGATTTTATTAGTATGTGTCTAATATAGTCTAATAATTGTCATTACGATAACTATTCGTAAATTTTACGACCCTTCTTTTTTTAAGGAATTTTTTCATTTGATAGTTTATTTGAACTTACGGCACTTCATTTAGCATAGTCAAACCATTCCCAATCCTCACTATTTTTTATCATTTACTATTTAAATTAAAATTGTTTAATAATGTTGGACATTTCTGATAACAAGCCCAATTGGTTAGGGATAAAACATTTATCATTTATTTATTTTTTTCATTAAAAATAGTATTGGATAATAATTCAAATGTCGATTCAGTAAGAAACATGGTGTTCATTCGAATAATCATTTAAAAAAATTAACAAACATTTTTACCATAAATATTAAAGTATAATTTATTATTACAAATAAGGAATCTTTAGAAAATGTGGATAAAGTGCCGAAATATCACTGGCTATCCAATGTATATTATTTCAATTTAAATAACCACCAAACATCAGTTATTAATTCTAGTTAGGTTGGTATGATTATTAAAAATTATCAAGAATTTTTTTGTAATTGAGTTGGCTAGTTATAAACTCGACCAAAGACCATTTTTTCATAAATTGGTATGAGTGCGTTTTTGTATCATGTTTTGTCCATGGAATGGAATGAAAAAGATAGTATGTTACAAAAAGGAGTAGAAGTGATGTAAAAATCGATTTTAAAAGCTAGTTTTTTTACAAAGATGACTATATTTTGCAACGTTTAGTTACAAAACCGACCAAAACCGTGTATGGAGATGAACGTGTTTGTAACTAGCCCACTCAATTAGCAACGACAAAAATACTGCCGAAGTTACATAAATTTAATTCTAAGAATCACAGGATTAATGTTCTTAATTTTTTAATTTTTAATCGTTTTTATTAAAGTATTATTATCATATCGGGGGTTATATCCGGTATCAATAACCGTTCAGAACGCGTTGGGGCTTCTTCAGTTTACTAAAACGCGTTCTGTACGATTATTAAAAGAATCAATCCGAATTTCTTGTTGTGGTCGTTTTTAATTTGAGAAGGTCATGTGCGCTTCTTAAATCCATAGTTGAGGGTGTCTAACGGGACTAGCATGTTGTCGTTCATCGGGCAAGGATCTAAAGCTAAGGATGAATGTAACGGGACTTGTTACCGTTCATCGGTCAAAGGGATGGTTTATTAGGGTGTCACCGTTACATTCCGATAATTTGCTAGGTCCTACGAACAGATACTCGTCCGTTACAGATCTAAAAAATGTACCAAAAACTGTTCTATTAGTAACTCTGATTCAGTACTCTGCTTCGTTACTTGGTAATAAAGAATTAACTTCATAAAAAAACTGTTTTATTTTCTTTAAAGCGTAAATCGTTTTTATTTGTTTTATAATTTAATCCGCAGCGTTGTTTAGATATGACTTTTATTTCAAATCGTGTTCAAACCAATGTTAAAACTCCTTTGCTTTGAGCTCACAACTCAAGAAAAACGCCCGGGAAGACGGCACTATGTGCCCACTTACTGCTAACATTACAGAAGCGGTTATTCAAGAGCTTAAGTTTGGAGGTTACTCCACATACGCGCTATTCACCTGATTTAGACACAGCAGATTTTCACCGTTTCCGTTCTCTATCGAATAATTTCATTTAGTAAACGACGCTGTTCTTCAAAATTGGCCTGGTAGACTTCCTTATATATTATAAGTGCTTTCCATAAGATTATGAAAGTTAAAGAATTTTTTTTTGCAGAAATAAAAGAATAAATTAACATATAGGTAATAAAATGTAAATATATTTAAGCATAGGTTAAAACAAATCAAGATACAAACACTTTTCCAAGAACTAGTTACAGACTTACCAAGGATTATGCCTTCTATGTAGTATTTAACAACTAAGTACGACTTTTATTACAAAAATTTTAATTAGTAGTTTCACTTTTATGACTCTCAACAGCTGAAGTATTTATTTTGTCTTTGTTCATTCAAGTTCACAATAAACTATTTTGAAAATGAGCGGAAATGCGAGAAGAAATAGGAAAAAAAAAATTATCGAGCCTATTAGCATCTACAACTTTTATTATAGAAATTTTGTCGCAACTTCAAGAAAAGCGCCCTTTTGACTCTTTGAACGAAACTTTTTTTGTCTTCATCAAAGTCAATTAACTAATTCAATCGGATCGAGTTCGATGACTTGTTTAATCAATTCATTGCGTCAAGGCAATTTTGAAAAAATCCGATTGATGATCGATTAAACGCCCTGTACGGCATCGATTCTTCATTTCCGTAAATTATGCAGATTTGCCGTCGGCGGACTTTTTAAGTATAACTCATAGCGAAAAGCCATTTCGTAAATAGATTACATTTTTATGTATTTTCAGCGCAGAATAAAAAAAGCACGAAAACAAAATACTAATTTGCATATTTAAAGTATGGAGATTACCAAAAGAAATGTATAAAAAATATAAATGCGGCCACATCTCATATTAAACGTGGCCGGGGGAGGGAGCGACGGAGGAAATGTCCCGCTATAAAACAGCGACGTAAGGGGTGACGCATTTTCCGTCCAATATTTTACAATAAACTTAAAGCGTTCCATTTTACATAATTTATAAATAAACATTCATGTAAAAATGCATATTTGAATAAGAAATAAAGCGAAAAGAATAAAAATTGCTAGACAAATGCTCAGTGTTAAAAAAATCCACCCTTTTTACATTTTTTTTTTGCGCTGTTATTATCAACCGCACCAAATTTAAATGGACAATAAATACAACGCAAGGGTTATTTCGTTAACGAGATTTTTAAATTTACGCATGGGCCCGGTTTGATTAATGAGAGACGAAATAATGAAACTCTCTCTTCGATCAGGATTTGTGATAACACTTGCACGTCATGAATTGTGTGCAGAAATAAAATATACTGCTTAACCAGTTGTATCATGAATACGTCTATTGTTCTCCCTGTATGTATGTGGATTTCATTTTTTATTTTACAATTATACAGGAAAAATATTACTCGATGTGAAAAATGATCTGTCCGAGCAACACAATATTGTGACAATCGATAACTTTTTCTGATTTCTTGGCACTGATCCTTAAAAATAAATAAACACAAATCCAATTCTCTTGACAATAAGTTATTGTATTTATCAAAATTGAATTAAGGTTTTGAAATTTGTAGATATTGGAAATACGAAAAATAAACCAAAAGCTCAAATAAACTCTGAATTTTATTGGGGAGATTTAAACTGGATCAATTTTTATTCAATCGATAGTTGCTTTCAATTTCAGGATTTGAAACAACTTTTTCACCTTAAAGCAGCGTGCTGGGTCCTATCCACTATCTGCTATATACTAGTGATATGCCAGACTTAGAGGAAACTACAGTAGCTACGTTTGCAGATGACACCGCACTACTAGCAGTAGAGAAAGACCAAGATTTATTCACTAGGCAATTGCAAACAGCCAGAAATGCACTAAACAATGAAAGGTAAAGTTAAACGAGCTGTCTGATCTATATCAACTTGAAAAACAAATTATTATATAATTATATTATTAGATATAAGTGGCACCACGGGGCCACATGAAAACAACCCCAAATACCTAAGCATGACTATGGACGCCAAACTTTGGTGGCGAAAGCATGTTAAGAAGAAAAGAGCGGAATTAGGTAGATACTATTGGCTGATTGGAAGAAACTCCAAACTTTCAATATCCAATAAACTATTGATTTACAGGGAAAAAGAGTTACAGAAATTTAATTATAAGAAGCACACGATGAATTAGACTAATTTACTTTGTTTATTTTTTATTTTTAATAATTTTTGTTAAGATATTGTTATCCTATCGAGTCATACAACGCATTCTGTGCGATTATTAAAAGAATCATTCGAATTTCGACTTGTGGTCGTTTTCAATTTACCAAAACAAGTTCTGTCAGTTTGAAAACAGCCACGAGCCGAATTTTGGGTTGTGGTCGTTTTCGTTTTGCCAGAACTAGTTCTGTGCGATTTATTCGCTCAGTGACCGTTTCGGGCTTTGCGCCTAACAACAATATTACAAGTAACGCACAGAAAATTGAAGCTACTTATTAATAGTCAGGTAAGGTTTCTTCTAATAACTTGCAAACTATTCCGGTTTCATGATACGAAGAAAAGAACCATACCGAAAATACTATCATTTATTTTTAAAAACAAGCGATCCTTCAAAACCTTTAAAATAAGATGACTTGGTTTATTGCAATCGCGTGGCATTTAAGCTGTACTGTATTATAACCTGAGTGTATTGAAATAGTTGAAATAGTTTGAACAATTCCATACGGTACGTTAATTTTCTTTAGTTATGATTGATTGCAAAAGAGTACATTTGCCTCAATGGAGTTAAACTTTGCTGAGCTTGTTATTTTGGTATGTTAATTTGCGTTAAGTTGATGTAAACGACTCGTTACAGTGTAACAATTTTTTATTTTATTTGTAGTTGTGGAACCGATCAAAATGAATTCTTCTCCAAAATCACAACTCATTTTGTTTCTGCTAGAGTTGGAAAATGTTTGTTACGAAATGAAACGCTCGAAAAACTACTAACACGTTTTGTAATAAAGTTTTATTATGAATAAAAAGCATTAAATGTTCGTACAATTCCTATCGAAAACCAAAGTAGGTATACTTAGGTATACCGATCAGTGGCGGCTCGTCAGAGGAGGCAAGGGAGGCTAAGCCTCCTCATGATAAAATTGAAATAAATAAATAATTACATAATCAAATTTGATTTTCATTAAAATTTCAGTATGAAATCATCGATTATTAGGTACTCAATTAAATAAATAGTAATAGTTATTTGGTAGATAATTTTCTTTCACCATACCAGAACGGCCTTATTAAAGGGGATCTTCTATTTACAATATGGGACTTGAAGGTTGAATGTAAGCGCCAGAAATATGGTCGAGACCGGACCGGAGACAATTTGCTACATTTGACTCCAAGCATCTGCTTTAATACTATAGAATGAAGCGATTTTGACCTTGAACGTTAAAAAGAAATGAGATGCAATACTTGAGTTAGAAAGAATAAAACTATTGTAGCAGAGGCTACGGCTCCATCCCTCACCCAAACACGCGCCCTGACCAGTGCGTTTTGTCGGACAAAGATCCCATTTATTCCTTAGCACTGGGTGCGACAGGTCTACTGAAATCATTGAATTCAGGTATAATATTTTGAATTTGCGGGTTTTATTGTTTTATATAAAAGTAGAACTAAAAAATGTATTTTGTTGGCCATGCTTACTTCTTTCATCGGTATCACAAACCGAATATACTCATTGTCAGTGGAAAACAACGGGATATCACGATTTGAAAAATTTACCGCGTTCCATTGAAAGGTCACATATCATCATTTATAGGGATACCAATCCTGCAAACGCTGGATCCCGGAAATGCGGGATCGCGCATGATTTTTGCGAGATCAGTAATGCGGGATCCGCGGGACTTCCGGGACTCAATAAAAATATCCGAATTTGAAAAAATATGTATGCCGAGCGCGCTTTTTCTGTCGCCCAGCAATAAAATCGGGTCAAATTTACAAGATCAAACTTTGAATACTTTATCATTTCTCTGAAAGTATTTCCAAAAGAAATTTCAATAATTTTTCTTAATTTTTTTTTTTACTAATAAATGCTACTTTTATTTTGAACTTAGTTGTCTTTTATTACATAACTAACTTCTGGTACTTAATTTTCTTAGCAACTAAAAAAAACATTGTGATAGTTTGTATTCCCTCAAATCCTGCGGATTCGCGGGATTGATGACTGCGGGACTGAAGTTTTGATGCGGGATTGGTACCCCTAAATTCATCAACATGTAAATTTACGTTATTTGGTAAAGGAAATCAAAATATATCGAGGGTTTTGGATACTGCTCGAACTCGCGAGATGGAGGAATTTAATATCAAAGTTACTTATTTTCATTATTAAGTAAGAGAAAATACAATTTGTAAGCCCGTATCTCATCATCCCACCCTATGCATTTCCTTCAACTCCTAATCCAGTCCTGGCAAGAAATAACTTTACACCTCCTTGATGGTTCTTGCTGGACGGTAATTTGTGGTACAAAATAAAACATCATAATTTGTTGACTAAGTAGAGTACCTATTCTTCATAAATATTAGCCTCCTCACTCGTCACTACCACGAGCCGCCACTGATACCGATAGTTATACATACAATTTATAAATCCTCTTTATCTTTAACGAGTTGCTTTTAAACAATTAATGTTCCTAATAACATCGGTTTATTGTATTTTTATTTGTTATTTTACGAAGAAGGATGAGGAGGTTAGAAAAGCCAAAGTTTCGAATAGTGACCATGTGCCTATTATAGTGATTAATGGTGTTCGCTCTGAACAGGTTTTGCTGTATTTAAAATTAAAATAAATATTTGAAAAGCCAAAATTAAATAAATTATAATTTCGTTTCCTGTAAAATTTGATCAATACAATCAATCAATCAATCTTTGAGATCAACAAGATCTTTCGCCTTAAAATCAAATAGCTTTACATTCAACTCAAATTGTATCGGAGGCAAAACCGTTTTGCAAAAGTGCTTAGTCTTCTCTTTAGAGCACGAGTTTTCCAGGATAATGGGTGTTGCCTATTTACAACATTCTGTAAAATACAACCACCTAAAATTGTAAAAGGAGAAGATTTCAAATGCATTAGAATTAAAGTCTAATTCTGGAATTCGAGAAACTTTATTTTCCGAAAGTTGAGTTTAGTACGGATTTAAATCAGACACTACAGTAAAAGCTGCTTTATCCAGAGCATGTGGGGCCGGCTAGGATGTTTCCGGTTAACGAAATTAGCCTGATAAAATAGTTTACATGTAAGTAGTAACATAGTTGAACACAAAGCTTATCACAGTGCGTTTACGAAAGTTGAAATTCAATTCATAGGGTATTCACGGTATTTTTTCGAATGGAAGCACTTTAAAATATGCCTGATCAAACAGCTTTTACTATATAGGATCATAGCTTCACAGCATATTGAGCTGATGAATTGGAACCTGAATTTCTAGTTTTTCAATATTTTTCATGTAATTTCATCCAAAATTATTTAGAATGACGTATAAGATCATTGGCGTTCATAAGAGAGAATTTAAGGCCATCACACAATGAGATAATAGCAAAAATAAAGAGAAAATAAGAAACATACAAGTTTCTGAAACTCATTTTTGGAAAGGCGTAGGACTGATAAGTGATTGAGAACTTTATTAGGTCGTTTAATGAAAATATTTATAAACTGTACGTCATTAAAGAAAACGTTTCACATCAATTTTGACAATCAACATCTTTTTCCACACCACCAGTCGATTTGTAACATTCTGAAACAACATTAATTTCAAAAGTCCCTAGTTCTTGCAAGAAGCATAGAAAGCTAAAATTATTATTAGACTAGATCATTGCCTTTAGGCGTTGATCGCTTACTTATATAACACCCTGTAGTTAATTTTTCAAATTTTCAAGTATAACAAAGCACTTTTCATTTCTTATCCCAGTGTTTTAGCAATTCAAATCGATACTGTTTTTTCTTTTAATCGCTGCGTATGCGCGTTTCAGAAGGACTTTGCGCTAAAAATTATTTTTAATTAAGTTAATTAGAGTTGATTTATAGTCCATGATAAAAATATTAAATTAAATTAAAGACAGCCATAAAAAATATACCAGGCTGTTCATCATTTAAATTGGATTATGCCGTTAATTATAAAAATTGAAGTTTTTTTATATTCGCTTTACCCAGCAGATTCGCGAGAGATATCAATATCATTCCGTCAGCGCTTCTATTCTATCGACTAAATCATTCTCACATGGCCTGGCCAGCATAAAAACTGTAATTAATTTTTGAGATGGATATATGTAAAATATTCGGCGATACGATTTTTCCGATTGGAAAATAAATCTAAAAAAAAAATACATTTGCGATTTGTGATATTGCTATCTCTGCTTTTACATCGAGGGGCTCTTATATAGGGGTTGGAGCACGGTAGGATGCGTCAGGGGTTGTGGATTGCGCGACACATTAGCCAGCCACCCCGGATGAGTTGAGTCGCCCCTGCGTGGTTTTATACAGGCATGCAAATCAAACCTGTCATCTCTCTCGGCGCTAAACGAACGGATTGATTATTAACAAAAAAATTGACAAACATTCAGATCTTCGGAAAAATAATTGGCCGATAAGTAGACATCATGTGCGGATGGAGTGCGTTCGTTGTTGTGCAGGGGTGAAGGGTTATAATGGGACCGACCCCTGCTTAATCAATACCACTGGTGCTACAGCACTTATACAGCTTCGCTTGTGCACCCTGATTGCTAATTTAATAATATGCACACCGCCAACTCTTGTTTAATATGCAGTCGAATCAAATTTGTGTAAGTTGCATTATATTCGGTGAAAGTTTTTTATTTCGGGTTTCATTAACGAAAAAGTCACGTTGTAATTTTGTGCGCGCCCGAAATAAATCAAATATGCAAATAATAGATCTCTTGAAGCTTCATGTTTAATTTATGAAAACAATATTTACTTTAGCTGATTATTTTACATCAGAAAAATGATGGGCGAAACAATAACGATCTCGAATCACGTAATTCGGTAATATAAATACTACACATTAGGCAATCGGTGAATATTTTTATTTTAAAACTAGAATGCGTAATAATGTAATAAATTCGAGCAAGGGGTGGTGTTTTTGAAGGCGCAGGGCACAATAATTACTAATTATTACTTAAATTGCGTGCTGTTTGTAATTATCTTCAAGTTAAAAATCGGGTTGCTAACGCGGTGGAGGCCGCGCTCTGATCGACCATCGCATTATTGGTTCGCGATAAGTTCGGTTAAGCCGCCGTTCGTGGTCCACATTTTGATCAAATGATGGATATTTTTCATAAAACTTCATCGGGTGGCATATCAGTTTTTAAAATTGACATCACAGGCACACCGAAGCTTCAATCGAAACGGTAAAGTTCAAGGATGGTCAATCTTTCAAGTTCCTTTTGATTGCTTGCGGTTTACACATTGTTTATTTTTAAATATTTGGGGAATCCCGTTTTACCTTATAATTTATTTATTTAATTATAATTTATCTAAGTACGAAAATGCAATTTAAAAATTATGATTATTGTTTTTAATTTTTTATTGATAATGTAATGTGGTCGGAAAATAACTACTTACTTTATATTAGTCAAATAACTTGACTTCAAGTCACTTAAAAATAAGCAATTTCCAAAGAATTTTTCAGGCAAGTACAAAGTTAAAGGTAAGTACTCCCCTACTTCATTTAAAATTTGGGAAGAACTTAGAAAAATAACTGGTTCTTATTGGTCAAACCTTTTCAAGTAACTGGATTTGAAGTACTTAAAATCAAGTAACTTAACCCTCCCGGTCACGATAAAAATAAAAACTGAAATTTAATGTAAATATAATATTTTTGAAAATTTTTAGAGTTTGAGCATAGTAGGGTGTCCTCAATTGAATTAATGAAGTAAAAAACTACAAAATATACAAAAAAGGCCAAATACAATTGTTTCTAACAATAGCTACACTGTTTATATACGCAAAAACACAATTTTGAAATCGATTGTCGACCGACATGTAAACAAGAAAAAATAAAAAATAGACCTCTACACAGCCTGCCATATCCCAGTCATAGAGCACCTTCAGAAACTTATAAAGGGTTTTCCAATAAGAGGTGTTATTTTGATATTCAAAGGAAAAAGCTAATTTTTTGAGATAAATGATCGGATGTTTATTTCATTATAAAGAGGAAGGTATGCCGTTAATAATGGAAAATAACATCAGCCAAATGACAACCACGACCACGCCTACAGGACCATATCCTTTTCATGAAATTTTCCATAACCAAATCGCAAAGTGGCTGCCCTATGTCCTCGATAGCCTCACGAATTCCATCTTTCAGGTCTTGAATCGACGCTGGGCTGTTGGCGTAGACCTTCTCTTTCACGTAGCCCCAAAGGAAGAAGTAGCAAGGTGTTAAGTCACAAGATCTCGGTGGCCAATTGTGATCACCTCTTCGAGAGATAACACGGTCCGGAAACTTTTCCCGTAAAAGATCAATGGTTTCGTTGCTTGTGTGGCACGTAGCGCCGTCTTGTTGAAAATAAACGTTGACCATCCAATTCCGGCCATAAAAAATCATTAATCATCTCTCGATAGCGCAATCCATTAACCGTAACTGGTGCTCCAGCCTCATTTTCGAAAAAGTAAGGTCCAATGACCCCGCCGGACCATAAACCGCACCAAACAGTCACACGTTGAGGATAGAGAGGCTTTTCAACAATAACTCTTGGGTTTTCTGAGCCCCAGATGCGACAATTTTGCTTGTTGACGAAGCCATCCAGGTGGAAATGGGCCTCATCACTCAAGATGATTTTTCGATGCCAAATTTTCACCATTTTTATAGTGAATTTTAATAATTTCAATGCGTTGTTGAAGCGTGTATCGTTCCATTTTTATTAATGGCGTAGTTTCTACTTGTCAAATGTCAAAAAATTATAGCTCCAAAAGTGACATCTACCGAAATAACGGGCTATTCAAAATAACACCTCTTATTGGAAAACCCTATATTTTAAATGAAGTTATAATTTTGTTATGAATATATCATATACGGTAAAACATTCACTCGATCACAATGTGATAGAAAGGCTAAAACAAGCTGAGTTTCATAAGAAAAAAATCAGTATAAGTTGTCCTCAAGTGACCAAGGGGGTTAACTGATGAGAACGAAGCTTTAAGATACTTTAGCCAGGCCTGACAACTCTATAATACTCGCCGATACGACAATGCATCTTTTCAACTAAACGCTTTTTTCAATTTAATTTCAATAAAATTTTATTTTTAAACTGATTCTAAAGATATTATTATTAGGCTTATATTCAATTTTGAAAAGTTTAAATTTTTTGAAGAATATAGAATTTTATTACATGTCTGAAATGGGAACTGTACATACTTTAGTGAAATGTAAATGCATTTATTATAACAAAATTGAAAATCTACGGCATGTCCTATTTATTATTATAAAATTATTAGTAGCATGATTTATAATCCATTTTTAAATCAGGAGGAGACTTAGAAATTATTGTTTTATTTCATTTATGTTGTCAGTAATGAGTGCTAATAACATAACCCATACAAAATGTATGTACTTAAATGTTTCAGAATATTGACACAAAAAAATGGTCATATTGCCTTTTTCTACAAAATTGTTTCACGGTACATTTTCTAATTTTGAAGTGACATTACTAAAATAAGCTGAAAATTATTTGGCAGCTTTCTAACGTTCATCCTGGTTTAAAAATTGGATATAGTAATTTTATTGCATGAAAAAATTATTGTCATCCTTAAAAATCCTTCACTTATTGTGAAACGTGAAAATCGTTGAATCTATGCGGAAGAATTTTGACGAAGACTGTAGCTAGTAAATACATAAAGTACACAAAGTTAAGCATTAAAATACACGTTGTAAAGCCCGGGGAACAGTTGTCGACAGCGGTAGCCGCTTTGCCGTGATCGCCTCAGTAAACCGGCCGAGACAAAAGGACGAAAAGCATCCATTCCGGATTATATTTTATATATGCATCGATGACGAACAAGTGTTTAACGTAAGTATTATCGGCGATTTTTCATATTTTCGGATTAAATATTTGACTGCAACCGTACGCAAATATGAAAAAGAGAAGATAAAATCCCGCATTCCTCACTAACAATATTTCCCATCCGCGAATTTTTATTATTATAAATAAGTACGTTATTAACGCGAGAGGCAATCGTGACCATTTTTATAAAAATTACATTTTTTGTTGTTGTGTGCCACACAAATTAGTTCACTAATAACCACTAGTTAGTGTACAATACCAATAAATTAGTAAGATTAGGTGATCAGATTAAAATCTTATTTACATCAGAAAACTCATTGCCTTAATGAAACTAACTGTAAGAGATAAAAACCATCTCCGAATAAAAAAAAAACGAAAGGAAAATTAATAATAAATGAAAATACCCAAATTACAAGCCGTATTACAGAGTATTTTAATCCGAAGCAGCAAAGAAACGTAATTCCATAGGTTGCATTATATAATTGTATATTAGATCTCTTGTACAAGAAGTCTTTGATTGCATGTTGTGAGAAAGGCCTATTAAAATATGTATGGTAAAATCTAATTGATATAAAATTTATCTCTGTATAAAAGATTACAGACAATGTCCATGGCAATTATTAGTTAAGGAGTTCGTTATTATTATATCGGAAGATTCTTTTTATTGTCAGATACTTTTAGTTGCTTTTCAAGATGGGAAGCGGCAAACTTGTGCAATTTATTTATATACACTTTTCAACAAATTTTTTTTACAAAACTTCAATTCATTCTTTACTTTCACACGATTCTAACAGAAACAACAAAAAACGTATACATGTTGTAAATATATTTTAGAAATTTTATTGAAATATCAAAAATTAAGCATTAAAACATGTACTCCTATTTGATTTATTACGCATTTAATCTCCATTTTTTATTGTAAAAACAACCTTTAAAATTTCAGTTTTTCCGATTATGGATAATTTTTTAATGTTTTATAGGTTCGTTTTGATTGCCTAGAGTATCAATATCCTTAAGAGTTAAGCTGTTTTTGAAAATTTTAATAAACGTTTATCAGAAAAGTGCTCTTCGTTATAACCGAGTTTTACTGTAATTGAAATGAAATAAAAATCTCCTTTTGATAAATAGATAAACAATTCGAACTTAAATTTTAAAACTGAAATACAGGGCAGCCATAAATATTTGTGATTTTGATTAGCATTATATTTGAATAATAATAATACACCGATCCATTACCACTATTGACACCATTTCTAGAGTACAACGCGATTATAAAAATCTCCTGAGCTAAACTCCATTAAAGCATAGCAATCTACAATAATTTTGATAAGCAGGAATTTCAGTTGTAATAATATCAATAGCATTTGATATTTAGGATACTTAGTTAGATTCATCGTAACAGACATTATATGGCCACTTTGTATAAGTCGCAATGAAACGCAATGAGCCACATGAATTAATTTAATGCAAGTCAACTCCAGACGCTGGCGCTGTCTATTTTGGTTCTATTTCCTCAATTCACACGACTTGTAATTTCTTGTAAGATTCGATTTACTGATCCTTAACCGTTTTCAAGTAGGTACTACGTACACTATTGTTCTTGAATTTCTTAATTAAAATGTACATGTTTTTGTTTCCATTTATGGCTTTTGTAGATATATCGTTGAACTGGGAGTTGCTACTATCAAAACTGAAAATCGTGAAAAAAATTGCCTTAACTTTCCACAAGTAATTAAAAAGAGATTAATGTAAGTTAACTTTTAAGATTATTCAAATGAGACGATTATCTCGCATCAACACTTCATACATATTAAGGTTAATTATTGCATGTCCATGTAAAAACAAAATGCAATCAAAAAATTCGTGCATCTGCACAGGATTTACATTTCAGCTTTGCGAGTAGGTTCATCAATTTTGACAAAATTGAATTTTCATTTAATTACACTGCAGCGTATGTATTTGCCGTCAATAGATCGATCGGCAAGAATCGATCGATTCGAAGAAATTGGCTCGATAGGGCAAACATAAAAATTAAGTTTACCCACGACGTCAAGTAATAGGTGAATAGCTTAATATTTTACGCAGTTAATCAATTACTCAATTAATGAGTAACACACGTACAAGTACACATATAATGAAAATATATAACAGCGTTATATCAAAGGTGTTTTTAAATATGAAAAATACACACACACACACTCACACACAGAGAAAAAAACTGGTCAGAAATGTGACACGGCATTATGAATATTAAAAAACGCTAAGCGTTGAAAATTTCAATGCAATTTACATATTTGATGAATGCTTTGTATTTTAATTACGGTATAATATTTAATTCAAATTTTCCGTACAATTAAATACACGTAACAGTACGTATACAATAAAGAGTTATGACAGCATTTCATTACTGAAAAATGGATTTTATGTTTAAATTATACTTAATACGACCACGCACCTATTTTTCTTTTTTTATTTGTGCAAACACACATTTGAAGAAGAGCACCGTCACTTTAACGGAACAATCTAAATTCACGGTTAGGCAATTCTGCATGATCGTACATTAAATGCATATAAGCAGCTTCCGTTGGAGAATTATCGGGAAAAAAGTCGTACACGCAAGATAAACTGGGGTTAAGCAGTAATTAATCGCAAAAAGTTTTGCACGTCTGATTGCAGACATTGCTGTCAGTGTTGAAAAGTGAGCATTATAATCAGGGAAATTCGGAGCAGGGCGGAGGGCGTGTGCTTGATATATCGTGATGGCAGTAAGACATATTAATAGTTATTAGTTAAGTCTGCGAGCATGCTACATTACTATTGATTACGAGTTGTACAAATACGAACACGCGAGGCTTCACGTTGCGCTAAATCTAAACTAGCGCCGAGTAATTACAAGTTTCTGTGGTCCAATGTCAAAATACCTGATGTCCTCATCATCGCTCACGCGGATCGATGCGTTTTGCCGGCGTAATTTGCCAATCGATTACATTGGAAATATTCTTCCAAACGTGGAACATTTTGGATTTACAAATTAACCTTAAAACAAAACGTAAATTATATTTCACTTTTAAGTGTGGGTGGTACCGATTGAATTTGAAAGAGCATGTGCAAAATGATTTTACGCAAATTAATTCCTATCGACATAAAGAAATATTATTTTTAAAGAAAAATGTTCGTCCAGGCATTCATAATATTGACAGAATAATCGGTTTCCATCATGGTAAATCAAAATTTAATTATTTATTTGATAATTAAAAAACTAATTGTAAAATCGAGAATTTTTCGTTTTATTATGCGTTTGAACAATAAACATTTTTCCTATTTCTGAAAGAATAAGATTTTTTAACACCTTTCCAAAATATATTTATTTATTCTCTAATACCGGGGGATTATTCCAAATGCAACCAACACAGATAGCTATATTTTAAAAATTAATTCTGAATCCATGATAACTTGCCGTCACTACTTCCAGCCTTTTGAAAATTATGGGTGCAAAAACTCTTTCGCCAGGAAAAAGTTATCTGCATAAACGACCGCTGGCAGAAACATTGTTTTTCATATTTTCTCCGTTTTCTCATCGTTCTAATACATCTTGATAACGACTAATTTTGACCACTGTTATCAAAGGCATGAATGAGTTCATAAATAGTTCTTAAATTTACACAATGCATAGATATACCGCCTGCTTACTAAACATACGGAAAAAATTGGGCGAGTTATTTCTTGGGTAATTTCAAGATTTTTTTGTACTTTGATGATTTTGGGAAAGACGCTTTACTTCGAAGATACAGGCCGATAGAAGTTTGGATTATTTTAAAATTATTCTTTCCTATGGGGCTATTTAAAGACATTAGTGTACACTACTCCAGTGAAAAATGAAGAAGGTTTAAAAAATCGGATAGTTGATGGATGTAATGCAATAATTAACAACCCTGGTATTTTTGAAAGAGTTCGGCATTCAATGAGGAGAAAATTGGATGCATGCATCCTAGCTGGTGATAGTTATTTTCAGCAGTCTTTGTTGATTAAGAATTTTTACACGTAATATGAAGTCATAAATGTTTTTTTTTTTCAAAAAACGTTTATCGCCCCGTATGTTCGAAACAAAGCGTTTCTCCCAAAATCATAAAGTACAAAAAAATCTTCAAATAACCTAAGAAATAATCTGAATTTTTGCCGCGTGTTTAGTAAACATCCCGGTATATGAAATGTGTATAGTTGGTTGCACTTGGAACTTGCTGGCCTCTTCACTCGCAAAGAGCCGGAATCTCTTGAGCTTAATAAAAATAATATATTTTTATTGAATGATAAAAGAACGAAAAGTTAGTTTTCAGTTAGAAATAAGGGTTTCATGAAAATTTCAAATTTAACTTGAAGGGAAGTCGATGAAATTCAACAAGTGAAAACTAGAAAAATTCTTCCGAATTCATGTTGCAAATACTCCGTTCACAATCTTTAATGGTGACGTAAAAAAATTCGAGCTCAATTTAATTATGTTTCAATAGAGGCACGTTAACAAAATACATTTACATATTTCCATTGTTACCTATCTGCCGGGATAACGAATAGGATAGTTAAATTAGTTCATAAGTTTGCAGGGTTTCTCGATTTACGAGTTTCTCCTAGAACTTAACCGATCAATACAATAATATATACCGAAGTTTGCTATATAAACAAAGTGAACTTGTGTCCCTACAACATTGTCTTTACCCCCATTAATATAAACACATAAGAAAAGAGCGAGAGAGAATCTAGTTCGTGCGTTGTGTCGCCCGGATCAATGAAATTATACGTTTCGGACTCTAATTAAATCCTTAAAAAGAAATAGAAACGATCCAGAAAAGATTTAAATTCGGAAAAACTTTTTTTCCACAAAACAGAAGTCTATCATTAAAGAAACAAAATTTGAAGGCACATAAACTTTTCTTATTCGAAATATCATATAAAATAAGAAAGTATTAATTTAAACGTTGTTTTCTGTGTATAATTTCTGTGCATATTTAAAAACAAACTCATAATAAGTACGTAACCTCACTAATGTAATGTGTACCGTAATAACAGAGTTCGTGTGTGAATGTTTTCCACGATTTCATTTTATACCTTTTATATTATTTAAGAGTAGTTTGTGTTTTATTGCTTTAATAATACAGAGAAGTTTAGCTCTTTTTTATTTTAGGGTTGTTTAACAACTCGATGTAGTAAGTACTAAGTGCTTATCTAAGTTGTATTAAAACACATTGTTTCGAATCAGACGATGTTAAAATATTCAAAGGGGGTAACGATTACTTACTTTAATACATCGAACATTAATGTGACTAACTTACTCGTTTAAAGACCCATTTTTGGAAACAAATAACGAAATGATGCTTACCTGAAAAAGAAAACACAATTAAAAAAACTATTCATTAATAAATTATAAATTATAATTATATGCAATGACAATAAAAAGTAAAACCTTTTTTATTAAAGGGAAAGATTCTTTTTTGTTGGTTAAAGTAAGGAAAAGCAAGTTTCAATCCGAATAAAAGTAGAACAAATATTTCCTTCAATAAATCGAATCATCTTATAACTGTACAAATCTAAAACAAATTTTTGAAACACATTGTAATTGTACAGAAATTGTAAAACGTATATGGTATTGCTCCAAATTTAGTTAAATTGGACTGTTCTGATCTTAATAATGAAGTAAAAACCCAAGTTTTACAATACCAGGGACGTCACGACTTTCTGAACACCCGATATGAGAAAATTATCATTCTTAAATATTATTCCGAGTTTATTTAAATTTGTTTTCATTGATCGGTAACATTTTCAGTGTATAAATAATTTTGCTATCTTTGTAATTTATAAAGAGTCAGGGGAGTCTAGTCAATGCACAGTTGTCTGAGATATATGTGCAGTCGTGTTATTATTAGAGCAGAAATTTGTCTTGTATAATAAATTACACTTTTTTGTTTGCTCATGAAGATATTTCTTGGAAGAGAGCGCTACTTGAAAATCGATAAAAAGGTAAAAATTGAATAATGCAAGCTAGTTTTTGTGTCAAACGTGGTAGCAGCAGCATCACAAGTGCATTCATTATACATGACTGCAATTTACATATGTTCTTCCTGCCAGTTATGTATTTCATTTATGACAATGATGACAGGCTTAAAATGTGTCAACCTCCACTCAATTTGACTTCTTAATTTATTATCTCATCCTCGCACGGCGATTATACACAATTATTTAATATTTTACATGTTTCACGGTTACTTTAAATATTTAAATTGGTTTTATTTATAATGATGACCCATTTGCTTCAACATGAATTACTTACGTTGTTACATTAATCGATATTTTGAAGTGTGAACGGAAAAATAACTGAAAAACACTCTTTGCTTGTGTAAACATTCATTTTATTACTGCAAGAATAATTATTGCTCTAAATTTTAAAAATATTGAATTTTATAACTTTACAGCTTTGTAACTGTCATGTTCGAGTATAAAGTCACATAAAATAAACGTACTCTTACGGAAAAATAAGCACTTCCTTTTAAAGTTAGGCTATAATTTTGTTATATTTATTATGAATTTATGATTTTTAAATCAAGTTTTTGAATTTAATACTTTCTATCCATTGCTTTTTAACTTTTTGTTTACTTGTAATTTTAATAACATTAGACACCATCATGTATATTAAAGGTGTGCTCATTAATTATTTACAAGATAAACCTCTTTAAATGCAAACAAAACCGATTTCTTTGTCGTTCTAGATTTTGTTGTTGCTTTAAAACGCATAATATTTACATGTCAGAGAAGTACGTCCTGTTTTTTCATAATTTTATTGCCATTCGTTAGTCATAAAAAAACGTAAATAATTGCTCACTTATCGTTTAAAAATTCCGTTCCGTTAGTTATGTTTTACTGTTCTTACTTTCAATTTACAATTTTGTATTCAATTTGGTCAGTTGCATTGGCAAATAATGCACCCGTTTCCTGTGTAGGGGGTCTAAATTATCATAATGTATATTTCATTCTATATTAGTCGAGTCTACTGGGTCCGTTTTCTACTACATCATGAAAGTATATATTATAATTACACAGTTTTAATTATACCCTATCTGAGTCTCGCAAATGGTTGAAAATACATACACAGCGCTGCATGAAATATTTTGTAATAAATTTCAAAAACGTGTAATTATCTAAGTTAGTTTTAAAATATTACTTATAAAACTTTTGTTGTAATAAATGGACACCTTGCACCGTTTTGCATCTGTTATTTGATTGCTGTGTTACTATACACAATTATTTTGCGTTACGAAATAATCCTAATAATGCAATTGTATTGATTTTCGTTTGCGGCGTGTAACAATTTAAAAAACAGTCTTGTAAACGTTTTCAAGTTTTCATCGGCGATAAAAATCGGCGCAACGTTTAATTTACACGTCAAATGCACCCTCCTTCGTGCATACCGTTTGTAGTGGAACGTATGGACAGTAGAAAAAGCACCCCGAGACTCACAACGAGTTCATGTGGCAATTTCAACCTTAATAGAGGAGGGAAAAAGAAGTTAGTCGATCAATGTAAATAACAAGCCAATATATTTAATATCGTACATTGGTACTCTTTAACTTACATAACGACTTTCTAAATTGATTTAAAGCGTAAATACAAATAACAAATATGCATCAAGATATCAAAGCCAACGGTATAAGTTCAATTTAACGAACATAAGTATATTTCATGTCTGGTTTTAACTGAAATTGTAGTAGAGATGTAACTGAAAAGTATTTACAATTTAATGGCCAGAGAACTTACATACTTACTTATATCTTATCTACACGCATTACAGCTCCCTTTTAATTATTTCTTGATATTTTATTTCATTTAACTCAAAATGGAACGTATCCGAGGTACAGAAAACTTTACTATCTTGTTTTCCGTAGAAAACTGCAGATAGTACAAAAATACAAAAATGTAAATACTTTAAAGAAGCAAAAGGAATATTATGCTTGGAGTTACAAAAAAAAAACGAATAGGTATATAGATTTCGATAAGTTCGACAATTCTCTTCTAAATCCTTTTCATATGTGACACAGTTTTAAGTTTTGATCAATTTACATTTTTAGGTTTTTCTTTCTATCCTTGTTAGGTTTATTCTCTCAAAAGTTATTAGCTGAATTCAAAAATACAGACGGACGGACATTGCAATTGAATCGCGTCTGTTGAGTTAGAATCCGAAAATAGGCCTATTGGCTCAAAAGTTATTGGCTGAATTCAAAAATACAGACAGATGGACACTGCAATTCGAATTCAACTTTGCGATTTTTATGATCTAGAATAATAAGTTCCAACAATGCAAAATTAATGTTAACATGAAGTACTAATAGAGAAAGTACTTCATTAGGAAAACTTTTACATTTCACCCATTCAAATAAAATCGCATTTGATTAGTGTTCCCACAAAGAGAGGCAGAACGCTTCAGCCGTAGTCCTTCATATGCACGTAACAATGAAGAAATGTAATTCTCAAATGCTCTTCAGAACGCAACATCATGTCGACCCATCTTTTTTTCCACTCGTATGTTACAAAATAGACGAATAATTTAAATCACGTTATCGGTTATTATTCATATGACATTTTCATTTTCTTTGAGGAGAGAAAAAGATTTTAAACGTCTGACTTTTCCACCGGCGGTACATAACCTTTGACGTGCGTTTCCGCGATTGTGCCGCAAGTGGTGGCGGTGGTAGTAAATATATGCAGGAATCGATAAAATATTTTTTAAAACCACAAAGCACACACACAGGAACCCATCAGCGCACATCCTGTCTCTCTCGTTTCGCCTAGGAAACTCATTTTAATTACAAAGATTAAAAAATCGCTTAGAAACGCGATGAAAGACACAAAGCCCCCTCATATGATATACGACGACTATATGCAAATCCATGAATAATTCTTACCTATGTGCTGTTAGATAACTATTATAAATATGGGCGTCTCACTACGAACGTCATGTAAATGAAGTCGACTCAGGAACTAATATATTTCAGTGTTTTAACACTTCGAGCGTTGGTCTGGAGTGCAGCCGCTATTTATATAGTGATATATCACGGGTAATTAGTGACTTACGATGTCAGATTTTGTTACTTATCGACAATCTTCGAGTGGAGGTCGCGCCTTCTTTTCCAAACGGGGTGACGTCTTAAGTGTTCGTTTATTTATGAAGAGATTTCCATATTTCCGTTGAATGGACATTGTTTCGGAGAGCGCATTCGAGTAGCATAATTAAGTTTTTATTATTTATTTCCAGATCTGTATGTGGTCTGGATTTAATTACATCATGGAGAATGATAATTTAAACCATATCTAAATAACTTTGCAAGCGTATCTCCTAATTAACCGTTATATCCCCAGTTACAGCTGCAGATGAATCTATACAATCATTTTTTCAGTAGCTATAGATTTGAAGTAGTGCCTAGTGAATTAATAGTCTTGTAAAATTTGCCAACATTTTCTACTATAAAATTTACATTCAGGTACATATATGACTCAATTTCAGAAGAAAAAAATTTTAAATTAGCTTTGAACGTTATAATAAAGATGCTTGACTTAGTTTGAAATTTTGTGAAAATTTTATATACAGTAGACGCCCGATTATCCGAAATGTACGGGACCGGACCTGTTTCGGATAACCGAAATTTCGGTTAAAGCGGAGGTTACAAAAACTGGAAAAAGTTACATAATTTTGTATTAACAATAATTGTACATATACATTTTCTACCAACTTGAGTATATTTAACTATTCTATTTGAAAAATGAATCTAATCTTAATTGTTTTGTTCTACATTGGTACAGTTTTTTAGCTGCAATGTCCTTCCATCTTTTAATTAAAAGAACGTCAATTGCAGTAGCTCCTGGTTGCTGCTCAATGTATAGTAAGGTTTTCTGTAAACTCTCCACTCTTTCATGATGCGAAATAGTCGTTTCGGATAATCGCGAGATTCAAGCGGTTTCGTTTCGGATAACCCGGAGAAATTAATTTCGTCTTTTGTTTCGGATAACCCGAATTTCGGATGATCCGGTTTCAGATAATCGGGCGTCTACTGTACTTTATATTTATCAAACTAAAATATTTCACCACGATTTACATTAAAAATGCGATTTCATTTAGAAACAGCAATTTGCAATTTGGATTCTTTGTATAAATTAAACAATTACAAATTGTATCTGTAAGGGCCTGTTGTTCAGTCGCCGCTTAACTTTCAGAATATAATATAAACTTAGGGAAAAAAGAAACTATGCAATTGGGTTGGCAATTCCGAAAATTTGAATTATTATCAACTTTATTTCATAACCCCACTTGTTCATGTGTCAATTTAAAACATAAAAAACAATACATACTTTGGCAAATGGACACGCGGAATTATGAAGTGAAGTTGTCATTAATTAAAATTTTCGTCACTGCCAAAACAATGGCATAGTTGTTTTTTTTTGCTCTTGTTTATCTCACCCTTAGTAATTAGTATTTATTATTTTTTAAATTTATGGAAGTGCATTTGAAATGATTGTCGTAACTATAATTGTCCAATGAAATAAGTACTTATTTGAATGTTGTTTTTGGGTTTGTAACTTTCTCCATTTGCATTCGCGTCAGGATTTACCATAACGGAAATACAATTTCCTAACAGATGTAGTAATTACAAAAGGATAGTTGCGCAAAGTATTTATTAGTATCAGAATTTTTATACCTTAAAATAAATTGCTAGCTCTCGATGCGATTCGATTTGCCGTTTTAATAGAAATATAAATGCAACGCTACTAATAGTAGGTGTAAGATATGGAAACACTTCGGCAAAAGATAAAAAGAGAAGGACGCAAAATTTATTATGAAAGTGTTGCCATTTGCAACATTTCTCCACGGTGTTTATACGTGGTGAGATTTATATCATGGGACCAGTATTTTAAATTGGAAATTACTTTTCGCATCCAAAATATTACATAGAAATGTAAATGTAATAAATGTTTGCCATTTATTTAGTTCCCGATATTGAAATAAAATATATTGAATGGCCGCGTTTAGTTCACAGTCAGTTGTATTTATAAAACTTTTCAATTGTGTTTGCCGTCTAGTCAGTCTGGAGTCTGCATCTGATATCGAAAATATATTTTATAATGCGCCGATTTTAATATCGGGGAGGAATTTTAAAATAAATTCTCGCTCGGCGCGTAAAAAATCGCTCGATTCCCCGTGGAGTAGGTGACGGCGCCGCGATGTTGCGAATGTTAATTTGAGACATGTCCGATAACTAACGGCTCTAGACCGGGTCATGTATCTCGCCTTGTCACTACCGTAATTGTAGTTATTGGCTACAACTATGCCCATTTGCTATGATATATAACGCAATGCACTGCTCTCGTGTCATAACAATAATTTAGCTAAATCAATTATTAGTTTTTCTGTTAAGTTTGCGCCACTAAATTTAATGATGGGAATTAAAGGATAGGTCAGTAGATGGGTCGTTTTGCAAGTAAATCAACCGATTGTAATTAGTGCAATGAATGTTATTGATGCTTCGTAGGAATTCGATATTCAGAGCTCTCGATATTATATTATAGGTATTCTCTGTTATTTGGCGCTAGTGTAACCTAGAACAATAGTTCTAAAGTTGCATTGTTAATAATAGATAGATTGATGATTGCAGCTTTGCATCGATTTCCTGTTGAAATTATTTCTGGGACAACTTGACAAACCCACTTTAAACATTAGTTTATTTAAAATTTTTCTTGCAAACCAAATTATAGATTCTTACTAATGAGAATTGATAATTCATATCAGCATTGATATTGCTCCTTTTGTCAAAAAGTACGTTGAATCAACATTAATTAAATTTTAAAATGTATTCATTGTGATAAATGTAACTGTTGCAGTTATATTAATTTTTGTGGCATTGAAATTTACTGTACTAGTAATAATAATTTTACAAACTATATTAATAAAATAATTATATTAAGAACTTTATGAAAATAGAAATGTACTGAATACAATCTTGTATATCATTACTAAAATATAAAATCAACATATAAGGAGGGTGCATTAACACTTTTTATAAATACTAGATTCATTTTGAATAAGCCTGTAATTGTCAATTCATCCTTATGCGCAATTATATTGTAGCGCTGTAACTGGTAGAAAAATTTAAATATGTAGCTTTATATGATTTTTATTAACTGAACAATATTGATCCAAATACTTTGAAATTAAATCGATACATATTATTACTATTACATTTAACAACAAGTTTTCGACTTTTGGACTGTTGGACTTCGTACTAAGAATATGTGAAAGCATTTGAAGCAACAGCTGCACTACTGAATTCTTTAGATATGTCTGCATCGTTTCATTCATACAGCACCAATTACAACGTAATACGTTGATGATAATTTACAATATTTTAATACAATACAACATTTTTTGCATAATTTTGCAATTAGCAAAATTCATTTGAATGCATATTTACAGGCGGTAATTAGTCAAGCTGAAACTTTGACATTAGTCTTTAAGCGGGAAGAGAGAGAAATATCTATAAAATATGATATAAATATCACTTTAGCCTTCATTCTCAATTTACGCTTTAATTAGGACCAAATTAATGTCATTTATGAAATAATGATGGCGTCACTTATTATGATTCTATGACATGGGGCTTTTGTATAATGAACGTAGAGAAATTATAATGAACGATGAGTTCATATATTTATTGTATTACAGTTCCATATTTTTTTTTAATAAAAACACATTGAGCAAAATTAATTTTATTGGGAAGTTTTTTCTATTGTCGATCACAAAGGCGTGCTAATTAATAGATAACTAAAAGGCGATGTGGTAATTGTGAATCATGCAAATTCGTATTAGTAAAGACGTGAAATTTAAATAGTTTCTGCTTCTGTATAAATATTATGTAAATTTAATGAGCTGTAATATTTAAATGATTTTGATAAAAGAGGATGTTATACAAATGTATTCTCGTTCTATTGTGGTTAAATTAATTTATGGAATGAAAGTATGCGAATATTAATTGCTGCAAAATGATTGCAACAATACAACTGCACTATTGTAAGCCATAAATAAAAACGAAGTTTATTTTGTTTACCACAAATTTCATATTTATTGGTCAATTAATAACAGTTGTAACAGATGTAATATAAATATTAATAATTTATATTTAAAACTATTCAGATATTTTTTAATATAAATTGTAGAAGAAATAATTTTTTTTTTTGTTGTATTTACATTCTTAATATTTATCTTTATTTAAAATATTGTCAATAAGGTATGGGATTCATATTTTAATGCATATTTATTAGGAACAAATGCTTACTCCCAATTAATAAAAAAATTATTTTCGTTGTAACAACTCTTGACTAATTAATCTTTTTTCCAGACAGGATTTTTCAATTTTCAAGTGTGTAGGGTCTGCTTTGGAATATTTTAAACTCGAGATGATCCGACAGGCAAAAAAATCAGGTGTTCCAAAAATGTGCCTACTAAATTCATTCGCGGGCTTCTAGAATTTCCTGTCATATCGCTTACACTGTTTAACTTTAATATTTATAGATATTAGAATTGAAACGAGCGATGAAGAACATTTAAAAGTAATAACAAAAAAAATGCCAACAAAACCTTAACCCTGCACAAATTATATAAATTAATTCATATCAGAACACATTAAAATTTTTACATTAGAATTATTTATGATAACTGTAAATCACTGTCTGTGCAAAAAAATTTATTTAGCTAATATAAAAAAGTATGAAAAGGTTCATTCTTGGTTGTTGTTAGTAATTATTAAGAATATCTGTTTTTGCAGGCTGGGATTTAGATTACAATGAATTATTCTCGTGTCTAATGGTCTGCATACTTACTGCAAATAAATGTGAGTATTTATACAATTCCAGGCAACGGGTGACCATCCTTTGATGTGATGACATTTGATTATGTTATGAAAAATAGAGCGGCCGCCGACAGACGGACTGCGTTTATCATAAATCTTCTTAGAAAATTAGATTTACACAAATTTTAACACATTTCTTGAATCGCAGAAGGATTGCAAAGTAAATAATCTTTGAATATTGCGGTTATTTTAAACATGGTTTGTATCTGTTTATTTGAGCTGGCGTCGAGAAGTAATTCGCTGGCCGTTTAATGTATTTATTAATGGATTGTTTATTAACGTTAGTTTATTTCATTATAATGTTATATGAGAGAGTTACGTTTACAACATTGTATCGTCTCACTTAAAAAAAGCGTAAAAAGATGATCGGTAAATTCGTGCAGCGTATGCACCTCTGCATAAAACTGTAAAATAATCGGGGATGGAACATTAAACAAAATTTAATTAAACAAGTTTTATATCGCTTTTTATACTCGTAAAAAAGACGATCTGCTATTATTACAATGTAATATTGAAAACGATAATATATTCCACACGTTTCAAATCCTACAATGGCTATTTAAACCGTTTCGTTAAGATACGATATAAGGAAAGAAAACAATTCAATTTCAACATTTTATTTATATCAAATATTTCAATCGTTTGGAACACAAATGGCAATAGGAATTTTCTAATTAAGACCGACTCTATACATATAGAAATCAGAATAAATCGAACTCCTCTCCTCAAAAGCTAAATTAAATTCTCCCACGATGATTATAAAATAAATAACGATGACCGAAGAAAATTTACTCTAAAAGTATTTACAATCTTGCCTACACATTACAGAGATGTTAATTTAATTCCGATACTCGTTTCGAATGCACGTCGAGTGTTACTCAGTATTTTTCAACTTTATTAAATAATTTGATTTATAAACTGTAATAAGATAATCTCAGTTTATTTTCAAACGCAGTTCGGTACTTCATTAGATTGTTTTTTAATTCGTCAAAATAGTTTTGCTGGATTTATTAACGTGCAATGTAATAAAGCCCCGAGGGCGCTTCCAAATTAATACCCATACGCGGCTACGCGTTTTATAGTTAAAAAAATAATAATCATTTTTAATTTCCAGTAAATTAAAAAACCTTCCATTCAGTGCATTTGGATCATTGGAATTAAGTTTACAGTTGTTTTTGGTTGCACACATTAGTATATATTACAGTTGAATTTCATTATCGATAAGGCTTCGGTGTTTTGTACTGGTAATAATATTATTATACCTACTGTTTTGTCAAAAAATAAATTCTTCTAATAATTTTCCCATTGAATAATTAGGAATTTAGTATGATCGTGTTCTGCCAAACTTAAAATTTGTATGTTTGGTAGATGCGAAAAGGTTGAAAACGATGTCTAATTATAAGAGTAACTTTATAAAGTATAAGTAATGCTTTCTGGTCACATTCGTGATAAACGAAATTTTGTGAAAAGGGTATTCTAAATGTGCAGTCTAAAACAAGAAATAATACCTGGAATTACACTTTTGAGAATCATTTACTGAGTAACTACTAGTTTTGTGAAATCATATATAAAAGTTTGCTCGGTATAAAACGAATCGGCACTCGTATTGGGGTCGCAATTGGGGGTTTGCGTAATAAGAGATACTTTTGCTATACATGACATTTTAAAAATTTCCTAAAAATTCTTTTACTATGAAAGAGATTAATGCCAAATTTTAATTCGCAAATATTATAGGATAACGATGGCCTCACAAACAATAATTACTTAGAATTTAATTGTGTAAATCAATTTAAAATTGTTATCTAAAAAAAAATTAGTTTAATAAATAACAGAAGATAATTTAACAAGTACTTCGGCACAAAAACTCCCTCGCAGAGATTAGATATCCATCGCTTTCCATTTACAATAATAAAGTGTTAACATGGACCATATTTGACGTGACAAAATTTATACAGCCGATTTATTTAAACAAAAAGTAAAACAAGAATTCCTGCTGTTACAACTCAAGTACAGTCACATAATGGACGTCGTACAGATGCTTAAAATAAATATTTTTTTATGATTATTAATAATGTACGTGGGCACGACCTTCGTCGTACTTAAAACATGCAAAAAAATACTTTAAATTAAATACTCGCCAGCCAAAAAATAAAAAATCGCATTAATTTAAATAAAGGGCTCGTCTAGAATATGTATCCTTTTGGCCCTGCAGTCATTCAGGCAACATGTCCTGGGCTACCACAACCGCAATGGCATAGCCGATGAGCATTCCTCCCTCACCGCCATCATACAGGAATCCGGCCAGAAATGGCCGCTATTATTACCAGGACATTTCTATATCACATTCCGTAATAACTCGACTTTGCTCTATCTGTCAACTATCTGCACAACCAGCATTCCATCGATAAAAAACAGCGGCGAGAAAAAAAACGATTTTTACGTTTTTAACCGGCACGACATGGAAAAATTATATTGAAAAATTCGTTGTGCAAATATCACAGGGTGCGCGTAAAATACACATGTGAAATGCAAACAATAAGTGAAATTTTATATTTAATCAAGTTCTGCACACGGTAGCGCAGTAAAGTACAATTATCAGCAATTAGCTGATTGGAACTCACATATATATGAAAGTTGTGCACTAATGCAATTAGTAACATGAAATATAGCAAAGAGGAGCAAGTTTTCCCGATAGCTCACCCCCAGCAAGTCCCGTTAAGTTCCCATTCGAACTATTACACTTATTAGATATATCTGAGGTCAGTGCCTACAAATAGTTATCGACTGTAATAAAAGTTTGTTTTAAATTAAAACTATTAATCACTTTGACGCTTCATCCTACCTCTTAACACTTCTTTTCGCTACACACACGATTACAATGTTTAAATTGAAACTTCGCAAAAATTAACGCTCAGTTTACACTTTAATTAATTTAGAAAACTAAAGCGCAAAACAGTAACAAATACAAAAACTGCAATCAAATAAGAAATACTGGACTGTAATTTTGTCAGTATGTTTCTCAATGAGGAATACAGCAAAAATAATTATAGTAAAAAGCACTGTTTTTATAAACAAGCTTGAAAATAGTGTGCAAAGGTTCAAGTAAATTTGTTAGTTACGTGGAAGTGGAACAGAATTATGGTGCCTTTACATTGTCCGAGTTTGCATCCGATTTTTCGTTCCGAACAGCTCGAACGACATATTTTTGTGTTTACGCTGTTCGATTTATTATCCGAGTTACAACATTCGAGTGTGCATCCAAGAAAGCATTCGATTTTTCAAGAATAGGACCGTAGCTATTCTCATACGAGATTTTGTACGATTTGTTCAGTTATGTTCAGTGTACTTTTTTCAGTTCGTACACTGTTGTTCCGTGTCGTTTCTCGTACCACGTGTTTTAAAATGAATTTCTTCCAAAAGTTTTCTCCTTAACATGCTCCACGATGACATTCTCAAACCATTTTCGGCACGTCAAATTAAAAATCAGCACAGAAGTTTAGGGTATAATCTATTCCCATATGATATTATGAAATGCGCCATATTTTTTAAGTTGACGAATGTGTAAAAAGGTCATTTTTTCGGATAGTGTCAAGGTAAATATATTTCATTCGAGACAAACTCGAATAGAAAATCGTACCAAAAAAATCGAATGTAAAAATCGAGCAGTGTAAAGGCACCATTAAATAAAAGTTTGTGAGAACGAGGTTTTGAGACAACTTGTGGAATTATACATACAAAATCACAGCAATTCAAAAATAACTACAAAAACAACGAAAATGAAAATTCGAAAACTCTTACATGTATGTACTACAATTTCTTTTAAATCAACGCAAAATTTCCCTTCCAACTTCTTCCCAATTATCATATATAAATAATGCAATTCTGGCAACATAAAGTCGTATTCATAGACAGTTCTTGTAGAACAGGTAAGCGGCCTTATCATACCTTATTTGTTTTTTTGACGTACAGAGATTAAGATATTTTCACCCAATTTAGTGTATGTAAAATACAAAATTTTTCCTTTTTTAAAAATGGTTACATTAGAAATAAAATTATAACATATTATAAATTATACCTTTGTATTTACGAGACGGACTATCTGCTTTACAAACGAACATTTTACTCCTACGCAAAACGTTTGCCTGTAAGCGATCTTAGTTAGGGTCCAGAAATTTTCGTACCCTAAAGAAGATATATGTCGTAGCTGTTCTACATCAAAACGCTTCGCTTAGGAACTGTCTATGAATACGGCTCATGATATTTTTTTTGCATTCAGGAATAAGGGCCCTATTTGAAATCAAAGTTGCGACGGTGCAAATTGGTTTGCAATGGATAGCGATTAAAAAAATTACAAGGATATGTTCATGAAATACTTTTGAGTTAATGATGAGTGCTTATTCTGACAAACTATCAGTTAACAATCATCTTTTCGATGAGATGCAGTATGAGGCAAGAAAAAATTCTGTAGTTGGACCATTCATCCATGGTTTGCAACTTGTTTAAAAATATTTTTTTATGAAAGAATAAGATAGCAATTCTGCAACCTGAGCCAAATAAGACCTCCTCAAAAATTAGGTCTAATAGTGATATTTACATAGTTACAAAAACTACAAATGTACGAGATCATGATTATAATCTTTGTTCAGCATGAGAGCATATAATTCCTGCAGATGGCCATTCCACATATATTTCAATTTCGCCGGAAAACCACTCATCGGTGTTATTACAACTGGCTAAAGTAAATTAATTTTTTCTGAATTTACTACAAATTTCGGTATTCCCTGCAATGTTCCTTTTTATTGCACTTATTTCCTGTTGTATCACACTTCATCACTTAGAATGTGTCGTGATTTTACTAAGGCCCGACAAAGAGGCTCAAATAAGACCCTGCATAAATCGCAAATAAGTCATTAAGTACGACTTACAAAAATCCCCATTTCCTGATATTAATAGCATTCATACATATTTTCTTCAAATAAAAAAGAAGTAAGTTATGAGTCACGTCAATCGCTTAATTCGTTTGCATGACTGTACACTGTTCAATAGCTATTCTAGTGTGCAAACAAAGTTTTGCAAGCAATTACAAGATGTAATGTCTGGCGTAATTAAAAAATTCGATGATGGAAATAAGGACAACAGCAGTCCGTACATATTATACAATGTAAGTAAGTAAACATTGTCTGAACCAAGAATAAACAACCGTGCAGTGCTAATATCAGTAATAACTTCAACTAATATCCACCGAGAGCAAACGACAGCGGCGTCTCCCCAAATTGCTATAATTCAAGTAACTAGAACGCCATTGCATAAAATTCATCAAACATGGCCTCTCTTCTCGGAAGAAACTTATTAACAAGGAAGCCAACCCCGGATCAGAAAGTGTTTGAGAGCGAACAGTTTTTTCGCCACCCCTACCGATCGAAGATTGGTTAAAAAAAATTTGACCGCGCGCTCCCTGGGAAGCGTTTTAGAATCCTGACGTTGAATGTTGTATGAAATTATTGCGAAGCACAAGGGCCTAATGGACTACGTTCAGAAATGAAGTAATCACATTAGCGGCCATAATTACCAACCCCTTTGAGAACGGAAATGCATCCATATCCTGTTGTGCATAGCGACGAGTTTTTTGTTCGCGTCCCGATGCGCCCCGTGTTTAATGCATGTAATTCGATTAATTTATTGTCAAATTGCCTTAATGCGGTTTGTTATAAAATGGCAAACCTCCGGATTTTTTTAAAGATTTTTGCCGGATATTAAACGAACAATCGGACTAATCTTCGGGGATGCTTTAAAAAAAAGCAAAAGCAATTTTGTTGTATAAATGAGTTTGTCTGTGTTTCTTCTTCAAATTTAGAAATGTCAATAGTTGAGAAGTTAATTTCAATGTTAATATTTCAGTAGCTATTTATACGGAATAATTATATTAGCTTATATACGAAACCCCGTAGTCCACTTAATGTCGAAAGACTCGTCAATTTTAACGTCTTTAATGAAATGTTAATTTCGACCGGCGGCCGACTCTTTAATATCCTTCTCAAATCAATAATGCACTATTTATATTGGTTTATTTTCTACATTGTGTATTTTAACTCCTGATTATTATATAATATCATTATACAAATACAGTCGAACTCCTCTATAGTGATGTTCGAGAAGTCATGAAAAAACATCACTATAGAGAAACTTCACTATATAGAATTCAAGTATAATTTTACAATTTTGGCAGTCACTTTAAAAACCAATTGATATTCAAAACAAAAAATATTTGTTTAAGTATATAGAAATACACACAGTTATTAATAAACAGTACAAATTTTCATCTGAATACTTACATAACATGTACTTATTGATGAAAAAATCTGTCCAAAGTTGATTGCATAAGTAAGGATTTTGCAAGAAATTCTTTTAAGGATTTTTTAGGTTTTCTATTACCGAAAATTCCGTTCCTCGAGAATTTTGGTAAACCTTTCGTAAAGAATAATCACTATATAGAGGCTTAACATCATAATATACAGGTCTTTTTATATGGAAAACGTTCAAAAATGCTCGTTCCTGACAAAAACATCACTATAGCGAAAAAAAATTATAGAGGTCACTATAGAGGAGTTCGACTGTACATGTAATTATTATATACTTAAATTAAAACAAGGTAATTTTGATGTTTTTGAAAATAACTTATTGAAACTTTTGTACACGACTTATTTGAAAGTTTTCTTGCTGAATGCAGGAAGTACAAAATCCAAGGCAAGAGCATCACAAATGTTGTTTTCTTTTAATTTTTGGTTACAATTAGTAGATACTACATTTTAATTTTTCATATGGAGAAATTCACGAAACAGTTCCATTACATCATCATCAAAGTCGACAATTTATTTTCGACTAACCAGATATCTTAACCAAAACGTATACGTTTGTATACAAAAACTTTCAAAAAAAATTTCGTTTTGAATAAAAAATTCTAATATCAAATTTGGTCAGTTCTAATATTTGCGTACCCAACATAGCAAACTGGTAGACGTCAATGACGTAATGGAACTGTTTCGTGAATTGGCCTATAGTTTCAAATTTAAACTTTTGTTTGTTTCATGCAGTTAATAGTTGCATTGTTTGAGAAATTTTGAAGCAATGCTGAAATTTTTCGTTAACGAACTTCAACCAAATTTAATCAGCTCTTGAATTAAATGTGAAATGTGGTTATAAATTCCTGTTAGTTCTCGAGATACCCGGGCATTTTGTAGAAATGATCATGTTGCGATTAAGAAAGTTTAACGTGCAATTCGATCCATCTCACAAAATTGTAATTAAAACTCGATTTTGTACAATCATTAGTTACCACTCTAATGTTTAATAAAGTTTTGCAATAATTGAATATTTTAAAAAGCATCTTTCCTTTGAACCAATGTTTTTTAATTTCAGCTTTCGTATTGACAAAATATACAATGTGTCCTTATCATGTTCGCGCAGAAAAATTTCCAATAATTCCGACCAACCCAATAATTAATTGCAGTTTGGTGGTACAACTAGGTAAATATAGATATGCAATCGAACCCTGAATAATTCACTAACGTTTAATTTTCTCCCTGATTGATTCATAGACTTTCCATAGGTACATAACCTATTACCATTCCTTTCAGCCGGAATTCCCCATTGAAATGCACTAATACCAATTTCATCGATTCCAATTATTTATGAAAACCGACGAATGTTTCTAGAAACCCCGAGACAATACAACTGAAATTTGTGGGCACATTATCCATTTAAAATGTTTAAATTATATATTTAAAAAACAAACAACTAATGTGGGCGCAACAAAGGAACACGTAAGACACACAGATATGTAAATAATTATATATCGCATCCACGCAGCCAAAAATTAATATCGTAGATAAACACATTGTATATATTTGAATCCAAAAACAATCATATTTATGTCACGCTCCGCTTCGAAAATCTGCGTTGCGTTTTGAGTGCACCGTGGAAATCCGAGTAGGAGTACGCGAAATGTTGCAAGGCCGAGAGCCACGTTATTTTCAGGCGAACAGCTGATCGGAGTGTTTTGAATCGACGCGACGCAAGGATGTGAATGTCAAGGAACACGACGGGCGGCGGTGACGCAGGCTAACAAGGGTATACAGAGCAAGGTCCCGAATAGTCTCACCTTCGGGAAAGACTTGCAAGTCAACGTCCCTTGGAAAATTAAATAAATCAATTTAGAGGATGCTGTGTGTGCACGCCTAGATGAATCTAATAGTTTTTCTAAATCGCATCCGAAAGTCAGCAACGAATTGGCGTTAAACTATATAATTACGTGTCTAGTTTAATTATTCATCGAAGCAAACTAACTATTGTAAGCATCGACTGGCTTGCATCGGGGGGGTCTCTCCGCACATGCATTCTCCACCGTACAATACCTCTGAGCATGTATTGTGTGCATTCTGGTGGATTATATATGGCCGCCGGTTTGTAGATCATTAATTCATACGTCGGGCTCCAGATGGCGACGCTATTTGCGGTTATATCAATATCTCGAATTCGCCCCTGATTCCTGCATTACTATTTTATCACCAACAGAAAAAGACGTGGAAGCATTCTGACCCACATTCCTGTTGCAGAAATGTAACTATCTGTTATTTACATATGTGAATTAATTAAGTTAATTCAAACGCTCACTCAAGTCGTAAACGACGATAAATACAATACAAATAAAATAATTTAACAATAATGGATTGTAGGCATCGCTAATAGGCGACCGCATAATAAATTTAATCGACAATAAAAAGTTTAATTAATTTGAAAACAGTCAAGTGGGAAAGTATTCGAAACAGATCACCCTGTATTAAGCGGTAGTTATTATTAATTTAATTAGTTGTATTGAATTCGGCCCATTTGACTATGAATAGCAGTCTCGTGATGCCAAAATCCCTTATCAGAACCGGTCCAATGTTAATGACTCAGGATTTCAATTAAAACTAATTACAGCAACCCGGCAGACCAATCAATTGATTAATCATTTAATTAATCAACTAATTAACGGAGAGCAACGTAACTAATGCGTCGGCACTGTCATGTATTAAACTAATTGAGTTCATATGCGAAATACTATCTTTTTCAAACCCCATTTTTTGGACGCTCCGACCTACTTCGATCGCAGCAAATTCAGGCTGTATTTGCAAAACTAATTTTTACGATGTGACATTACGCAATGCTTACACATAAATACGTGCACACGCTATTCCCTAAAGGGGCGAGAATTTTCCTAATTGTATTGTTTGCAAATCTATTCTTATTGTGTAATGTTGACAAATCTAACCCTATTCATTCTGTTCGCAAGAATGGAGCAGTGAAACATCTTCCAGGATCTCTTACTTAAAGCAGAGGAGTGTGTACTTTCTCGCATTTACAATGTTCCTTTCGGAATCCAGACAAAACGTTTTTACTTTTTGAAATTGCAATATGTGTTGACAATAGTTTTTTTGCGCGCTGTAAAATTGAAATTCGCTTCAGTACATAATATTAAACTTTAAATTGAAATTTTAAAATTTTCAACGAAACGGTTGTAATTGTATATATTAAATAAAAAAGCAAACTATTTACGGAAAGTTACTCTACAAACAAATCTGTTTTAATTAATTTAGCAGCATAAAAATTGAAACGTCATTTTTCTAGTATTTAGGAAGAGGATCTAAGCTGGTAAAATCAAAATAAAAATATGGTGGAATAAGTTGGCTTTGATTTATCTAAATCTGTTTAAAAACAACTAGATTAATTAGATGTAATACAGTGGAACTTCTCTCAGTCTCAGACAACTTCAAAATACAGAAACTACTGCAAAATTATTTACAGTACAACTTAAAATATGCTCGTTTATTTTTACTTTACACACAGTTCCAGCTCAGAAATGTATTTTTTCTTTGTTTCTTATTGAAATTCTCGTTACGAATCAAATTTCGTTGAAGCATTTTACAACCCAAATCTTCTAAGAATTCGAGTTAACATTAAATTATCGGTTCAAAATTTAGAAATATTCGACTTATGAAAGTTCGGAAATTCAATTTGGGGAGAAAATTTTACTCGTACAACACGTAAATTTCAAGATCCACGTTAAAAATTCGACTTAGATAATAACTCGAGTATGAAAGTTCGCATTAGGGAAGTTTCACTGTAAATATAATTAGAATTTATTTAATAACAAAGTTTAGGCTTTTATATCACTAAATACAGATGTGACTATTGTAATGTTTTAAAACGGAAATACAGTGGAGCCTCGATAAACCGGATATATATGAAACCACTGTGATGGACTAGCGGAACATCCAGATTATAGTATGAAATTTAGTTAGTATCTGAGCTAATCATTTTAACAATATAGAATCGTGGGCTCATTCGAACCATAAGTAAAGTTCTGTACCTGACATTGTGATAGTTGTAACTGAACCTTTGGACATTCTTTTCATGAATTTCGTAAGTATTTCTAGTTTCTGTAAACTTAATTACATATTGCTTTAAATACATATTTGATATTTTTTGTTTGCCACTTGTATTTTTTACAATTATTTAAATAAATGACTTTATAGGTTTCCGACTGGATTTCACCATGTATGTCAATATTGTCAATATTGCGTTCAATGAATTTTTCGTGTTTCTTTTTTGACGCGGTAAAACCCAATCGGAAAAAGCTGTAATTACATAACTGACTAAATTATTTACATTTTTCGATTTACACGGTTTTCCATACTAAAAGCCATGATTTCAATTTGTACGGAATTCTGAGGAACCACTCTTCCCTGCAAATCGGGAGATATGTGTGTGTACCTTCATTATTTTTGTTTGACAGTAACATCAAATATTGAAATACAAAATTTTGTAGACGAGAAAGAAGAAGTAAATTTAAATCTGTATAAAATTAATTTTCAATAATAATTAAAGAAAATATTAACAACTGAAATCAAATATGAAAATTTCGTAACTGCAGAATTTATAATTTCCTGATTTTGGAGTTAATTACTACCAAGAATTAAGTTTTGAAGGTTTTGTTCTTTCATAGAAGTACATGGATTCAGAAAATAGTCAACCAACCAAAAAAAATATTTTTAATCAATTCTACTAGCAAATTCCCGCCCCAATACCGCTCGCCGACGCTTCATTTATGTCGCGAATTTAAAAATCACAAAAAAGCGACGCGTCGTTTCAAAGCCAAAAACGCATATCGATTTAAAAAAAAAACTCTTCCGTAGCTCCTCTTTGTTTATTCGAATGCGGTTAAAAAACTTGACGCATCAGATAACAATACTGGCGTAAATTAAAAATAACAAAGTCTATCCTAACAATATCTTCAAATTAGAACCGATACAATTCCCTTCGTATCACACATAAATAATTAATTGATTAGTAGGTATCGGACTGATCTAATAATGTTACTAACTAATCAGCTAAACAAACAGATAGCGCACAACCATAATTCATGGCAACACGAGAGCAAATACTTCTGATCAATACCCATTCAATACACTATGCAAATAAGCACCGACCATAAGCGACTGTCCAGACAAATGGTCGCGGCGCCTCCGCGTCTAAGAGAGACGGTGCTACGCCTGGGGCGCTACACCGAAGTGTACATGTGACATCATTGCGGCACAACAATAATTGCACATATTCCCCGTCCGGAAGGGTTACCATCCCGATACCGCATCAAATATGAAGCGCGCGTCTTTGACGAGAAAAAAAGGACGCCGGTATAAATAATAAGTTAGGTGTACGATGCTTTCAAGAGATCACAGGCTCTATGATTCGCTGTCAATCGCGAGAGTGACGTCATCGTTCGGTACGATTCTCTATGAGACGTTAGGTCAACCTCGTAAATATTTCACCGAAGCCATCAATATTTTAAACGGAAAAGCCGGGATTTTTGAGAGAGACGCTCCGGTGTGTGCGTGTGCTATAGAATCCGGAGTTAATTCAATCGGTGTGCGTCGCGCGGAGTGGATGTTCTCTTTTTTCTGACCGCTTCTGACGCTTGAAATTTTCCGATAAGTCGTCAATTATTTATTTTGTTATTTTGCTTTTTAATTGGTCTTTAAAGCCGATTGGCGCGCTCCGCCGATGGGGTGGATTTTCGTAATAAAAACGTTCATAATGTAAATTATGAAGATTACGGGTTCGAATAAAAATGAGAGGCCTAAGACGAGTTTCGCTGCAAGGACAACTGTTATTATTATGCTTACGGTTATGGTTATCATTTAGTTTTATTATTATTTTTATTATATGTAATTCAAAGTCGTAATGATTATTGTTATTATTATTATAGCAGCGGAATGGCTTTCGACCGACGTAAAAATTGTGAATTTTTTTTATTATTTTCTAAAAATTTATTCAAGCGGCATTATTATAAATGTAAGTGTGTAAGTGTTATGATGAAACATCCAACTTACATATTATGAATAAAACATACGGCAATTGAAAATATTGGAGTAGGAGTTCGTTTGTCATATTTGCCATTTCCGCATTTCTGTTTTATATGATAATTATATGAATTTAAATGTTCATGTAGATGTTAACATAAATACCAGAAAATGTTCTTTACATGCGGCGTTCTAAATACTAGATACTTTTGACGCGGAGAAAAAGTTATTTTATTGATGAAACGGTAACTTATGTGGAACGTCCACATTCCAAATTATCTAGTATCAAGTTCATTTCCACAAATTTCTTTCATTTTTTAAATGTTGTTTTTGTTTTGTTGTTTGTCAAGGAAAATGAGTTTAATTATATTCATTGATAACGATTTACAACTACTTAATTCCAATTTTGTTTTTTACTGGTTTAGCTATTTTTTATTTATTTGCTTTCAACTTTTAACAGTTAATGTATATTTTATATATTTTCTAATTTTCATAATACAAGCATGTTCCAAAACTTTTTGATTGACGTTACAAATTCACATAAATTACAGAAATTAATTTAGGATTTACTTTGTTTGTAGAAATTTCGTTAATTCTTATTTGCTACTTATTTGGCACATATACAAGGATGGCATAGTAATGTTACCATTTTTAACACTAAATATCTTTAAAAAAAAACACAATACAATTTTAATTCTAATCATAAATTTTTCTGCATACTTTTGGATTTGATATCAGTCAATAGTGATAGTTAAAAATGGATTGCTAGTTCTTGCAAGCAAGAACGTTTTTGGTTGAGAAATTTGCAAATTTGCAGTCAATCACTGCAGTACAACGTGCGTTTCGTATGAAATTTGGAGACAGATGCAGAGGGAATGCACCGTCTCGACTGGCAATGCAGAGTTTATTGAATGAGTGAGAAATGCATTTGAGTATTCCTAAACGTTCAGCAAAATGGCACTCTGAAAGAAGTCTTCGAAGAATTTTACACTTGGACCTAAAATTCAAACCCTGCGAGATGCAACTTGTTGAAAAACTGGATGAAAATCACAAAGAAAATCGACAGGTATATTGGCAGAATATCCCCAACACTATTCAAATTAATCCTGATTAGATCTGACGAAGCCAATTTTTATTTATTGGGATTTGTCAACAAGCAGAATTATCGATATTGGTCTGATTCAAATCTTAGAAAAGTTCATGACAAGTTCATGAATGATTGTTTGGTGTGCTGTTGGATCAATGGGAATCTCGGACCTTACTTATTTGAAGATATTAATGGTCGAGCAGTAACGTTAAATTCAGAGCGTGATGTAGAGATGTTGATAAATTTTTTGCAACCATAGTTACATCGGCGAGGTACCAAAAATGTTGACTTCCAGCAAGACTGAGCCACTGCTCATACCGCCAGCCGATCCTTACATTCTACGTAACTTGTTCCCTGGACGTTTGATTTCACGTTTCGGCAGCCGCAGATAATTTTTTCTGGGGGTACTTTAAAAAAAAAGTTACGAGTTAAAAAACCGCATTACTGCCCAAATTGAATCAATCCCCGCGGATTTCCGAGTCATGACAATTTTCCCTCAACGTCTTCAACGTCTTTAAGTCGTAAAATTCAAATGTGTTTAGAACAATTTATAACAACAATTAAAACTGTATTATGTTTTTAAAAAAATATATTTAGTGTTAAAAATGGTAGCATTGCTATGCAAATTTCGGTAACTATAAGTTATACAGGGTTGCTCCTAATTAACCCTGTAATTAGCTGCTTAGCGATAAGAGTTAGAATTAAGATTTATAAGGCATTTATTTATGATTACTATTTACAGTTGACCGAAGTGACATTTTTACTATAACCGTCCAAATTATAAAACTGACTGGCGTTATATATTTGAAATTCGTATCACTATCGGTGTGAAACTGAGGTTCGTTTCTGGCCAGTATTTTTAGACATCCCATATAATACACTAATACCCCGGTTTACGTTGCCCCGGTTTACGTTGATTCGCTATAACGCTTTTTTAAATCTACTACCGCGCAGGCGTACGATTTTCTTCAGTCGCTTTTGCGCTCTTATTGCAATTTGATTTAATTTTTTTTAAATAGGTAATACAAAATTAAAACAGTATTTCACTGTTAAATACTGTTTTCAACCTTGTTATTTGTATTCTTTTTTATTTAAAATACTTCATATGACAATTTAAATACGTAATTGACCCCGTTTTACAATTGATTCTCTTAAGGTTTTTTTCTTGCCACGCATTAATTGCGTAAACCGTGATATTACTGTATTAAGATGACTCATCGTTTTTTAAAAGTAATTAACGGGATTGTAAAGTATATAATGTGATATGTTAAAAAATTTATTATTCAAACATATTTCAGTTTTACCTATAATTTAGGAAATAGGTTGCATAAATTCTTAGAACTGAATGTTAGTTTCTACAATATAATCATATTGATTATTGTTTATTCCGGGCTTGCGTTTAAATATTTGTTTGAAATATCAGGAACATGTTTTATATTCAAATGGGGGCACATATCCTTTTGGTGAATGCATATTTAATTGGGACGTATGTCCCGTATGATTAAAAATAAAAAACGCCCATTTAGATATACTTTATATGGGTCAACAAACAATAACAAAATTTAAGCAACGGAGCATGAAACGAAATTTTTTCATCGGAATATATTTTTGCAACAATAAATAATATTAGCAATTTCCTAAATCACAAAAAATGAACAATAACAAATTATTAAAATTTCAATTTCTTATTGTAATTCATATTCACAGATGATAAACTTACAAGGTTACCAAATATGGTCCGCTCTAAAATAAAGTCCCTACTGCAAATATCTTTACACTCACAACGATTTGTTAACGTTTGTTACCATGAAAATATCTTGCTGAGAGTTTTAATACCCAGTAACAACAAAGACGTTGTAACATATTAACTATAATTTGAGAGTTGCGGTATAAAAAACTGTCTGACGTGAATGCTACTTTATTCAATGCTTAAGAAATTTTGGTTCACATAATTATCAGCTTTCATCGCATTATGTAGTTGGCCACTTGTTTATATTTCAATACTCTAATTTAGAAATTGTGGTGGTTTTACTAAGGTTCGAATAATAAGTTGTAATAAGATATATTTTATTGTTGACCAGCCGTGTCTAAATTGTCCAGCGTGAGTGAATGTATGGAGCTTAAGCTTCGTTGTCATTAGCAAAGTTATTTGACTGCAAGCCACTTGAAGTGAAGTAGTTAATTTATCAATGACTTTTTAAAACAGGCAAAAAGTTGAAGCTACCTCAACGTCACTTAAAAATTAACAATTCCAAGTCAAAAAAATAATTGATTCAAAGCTTGACCTTAAACTCTGGAAGTCAAGTAACTGAGTGACGAGAAAGAGGCTTTATATACAGGGTGAGTTAAGTTTTACCGCCCGTGGCAAAATAGGCCTTTAAAATAATTTGTCAATTCTCATAAATTGCATGAGTAATTTTATATTATTAAGGTACATAGAAATCAAGAAAAAATCTTTTTTTTTTAATCAAGTAAAATTTTGGCTTTTTTTCAATTACTAATTGTTCAATTTATTAGTTTTTTTGATGTACGAACAGTAACATATTTTCACAAAATTTAGTGTAATTGAAATAATTTTAGTAATTTGCGTTTATTAAATAAAGCTATTTCCGTATTAGAAGGTATTTTTTAAATGATTTACGACATAAGTAGACTAATTTACCAGACAATGGTATTGATATAGGGGTGCTTGAAAGATTATTTATGGCGGTCACTAAACTCAACTTAAGAATGCAGGTCTATCGGCAACTGAAAAGCTGTCTCGTCCAGTTTGATGGGTCGATCATAAACTATTGTTAGAATGGTAAACCGCATTATCTATTGTTAGAAAGTCATAAATAGAAGCATTTTTTGTGCTATATCTTAAATTTGATTTAACTCAAAAAGTAATCATTTTTTTACGAATCAAATTGCATATATTAATGCTACGAATAATTTGACAAATTTTGAAATAAAAAACCAAACATAGAAATTTTACCCAAAACTCTTTGTTTTACTTTTTTGGCTTCAAATAAAAATATTTTGGAAAATTTGTAGCATTAATCGAAAGCGTAAACTTCAACTGATGTAACATGTAAATTGCATACTTTCCCCTCAATTTTTAATAGGTATTATGGCCTGGGCGGTAAAACTTAACTCACCCTGTACAACTTAGCTGTTTCAAAAAATATCTATTGCTTTTTCATTCGATTGTTTACTATGTTGTTGTTCACTGCATTTATCTTATTATTATTTGTAGCTAATTAATTTAGTTTTTTGTAAGATTAAAATAGACTTTCATTTATTGTGTCTCGTTAATTTCCAAAAATTTGAAAAAAGGTTAAGGCCCAAAAATGTAACGTTTTCTAAACATAAAGTAGGTAAGTATTTTACAGAAGTGAGTAATATCTCAAAATAAAAAATAAGCGATCCTTATTTGGGTCAGATGGCAGTTGTTAATAATTTTGAGAATTTAATTAAGAATTGAATTGAGAAAACACTAATCACATTGATAAGTTAAGCCCTAATTTATTTTGTAACTTGATTTGTCGCAGTTAAAGAGGAAAATAGTAAATTTTGGGCAACTTTTTAAATTTTGGTCTTCACAGACGGATTGAAGTAACGGGAACTTAATGCGTTGATTGTAGACGAGACACCAATGTGTGAATGGTGCGTCTGTCTTGAACAATCGGTCTGGAGAGCAACCAGAGGCTCGAATAGTGCGGGAGTGAAGCGACAGTTGTTTGTCACCATTCGTCTGGGGGGTGGTCGCGTAAGGGGCAAATATACAATGTTAGGGTCTCCCTGCACCCCCCAGATTCCCGGGAGGGTTGTTTTTATATTTTGCGTACCCGTCTATTGATCCAGTCATATTTTCATACGTGTATTACATATATATTTCATTCTGAATCACTGTATAATGAAAAATTATTGTGAAGTGACGTTTACATTTTTGCTTGTATTTATTACGTTTTCGTTTTTCGCAGTGACATACCTGCGTAACGTGTAGTACTTATACCACATTATAAAACGAATTACATTTCTTTGTCATATAAAATTATGGTTTGAATTATGATATATGAAGTTTAATTTATTATTAAATTTCATTTCTTTTGTACGACAAGCAAATTATAAAATAAGAACCGCCGGAGAGAGGGAAAAGTGAAGTAAAGCTTAATTGCACATTGTATCATAAATTTTCGAGTTTTATTCACTCTCACTGTTTTTTACAAATAAAATAATTTCCATTCAGAAACAGAAACTTGCCATAAATCTTTGCTGCAAGTATTTCACTTATAATTGTAGTGTTTAGTGAGGTTTTTAAAAATTATAAGGACACCTGCACAAACTGGTTTGCAGTCTTACAAAATCAAACACAAATAATTTTCGCGCGAATTCAAGACGTCTCTGCTTTGCATATACGTACACAAGTCCGCAAATTTGCACACACTTCGATTTAAAATTTTGAACCAAATATTTTTTAAAATTACGCCATAAATTGTTGCGGTGCCAAAAAGCTTCTATCGATACAGCATTTTAAATTTTAAAGGGCAAAAAATTGGAATTTTGACGCATATAGAGAAAAAACGTGAATGTACACATTTTTCCTATACTCATATTTCAAACAGCTATTTTTATTTGTCTGTCAAACTTTCCCCGCATGCCTGAAAAATGTTTAATTATTTTTGCGTTTCATATCGAGATGTGGAAGGCCGGGCACATCTATATCACCGATATTTCATTTTAAAAAAAATGCATGTCTGAACGCGCGTGAGAGAGAAAACTAAAACGACATCATATATTTATATTCTCGGCGGACCGAGGCCATTGTTGCAACCGTTACATAAAAAAATCGTACTGCGCGATTTTTTGTTTTAATTTAATGAAAACAAAACGAAGTAATCAAATATGCAAAATTTCGTTGCGAATGAAATCGTTATCAAAATGGGAAAAATTAAATGAAACTCGAATGCTTGAAATGTAAACAGACGGTTGCATGAAATCGATGACGGACGTCTTAACAACGGATCAAAAATTATGCAAGTTCCTCCTGTTAATAAATTATGTGTACGCGATCAATTCAGTTGCGCCGGCCCTGGACGCATTCGGAAAATTTTCATCGTGTTACTTTAATCTCCGTAATAATAATAAAATAAATAACAAATATGATGGTTGGGCGATTTATAAAAATAGTGTTGCAAATATTTTCCATTAATTTTTATTTTGGCGGCGGTAAAATGCTAATGGCACTCATAATCCGGCATTAAAACAAAGAAAACGATGATAAACAAACGGCCGTTTAATATTTTTCGAATTACGATCCTATTAAAAAAACGAATCAATAAAAAACCTATACAAATTCTAGTACTGGATAATATTAGCAACACATCGTAAAACGTCTCGAAGCTCTATACTGTCGTTAATTTTATTGTAGGTAAAATACCTACTACCACACTGCAGATCATTTTATAAGTAGTTACTTGATAGAGACTAACAAAAATAATCAAACCATTTTTTATCTTCCTCTGGTCGGTTCTATACAAATTTATTTAAGGAGAAATTTTACATTCAATTTAAAAACTCATTAAAGTAACATCAAAATGATTATTGCCGGCAAAACATAAGAGATACTACAAGTTTAATATTCTTACTTTTTAATAAAAAAATATCAAGCCAAAAAAAATTTTGCTGAAAAAAATCATCGTTTTTCAGAAGCGTTCTCAGACATTCTAAACAAGATGATTGTATTTTCACGAATGTTTCGGATCAATCCCCTGTCAATTCTTTTCGATTGCATGAAATTTAGTTTTTAATTTCTAATCGAAGAAACTTCAAAAACAGTTTAAATTAAAATTTAACGCCGGCCGTTCAGCAAATCACGGTTTGACATCATTTGCCGAACCCTATTATTTTTTCCTCATAAATATTTTTTTCTGTTATATAAGGACAGCAGATAATGATACCATTTCAATTAATAACTTATTTCCGTTTTGACCTTTAGACACATCAAAAGCTGAAATAATGTTACCGGATTTAAAAAAATTATAGGTCTTCTGATAGAACTGAAAAATGTCATTACCACTTTTGGGTCAAAAATTCCCGTCTACAAATTGTAGGATAAATGTTCAAGCTCATTGATTATGATTTATTGTGGTTAACATTTGCATAAAAACGAAAACTAATAATTGCACCACTTCAACTAACAGCCTATTTCCGTTTTGATGTTGCAGTGCTTTTACTGATAGTTAAAAAAATCGTTGTAAACATGCAAACATTGAAGAATTCACTTTAATGAAAAACATATTTTTTACTGTTTCAGTTTATTACCAGCGTTGGGGTCATTTTATAACAAAAGATATAAATAGTAATGAAACATGTATTACATGAATTTGTTTTCTATCGTAACGATTATTACTATAATTTCCAGTCATATAGCTAAATAAAAATAATAATATCAACATAATGTTTATTATTTTAACTGTATTTGGTATAATAACGTCCGTAAATATATAGCGTTCTAATCGTTACCTACACATATTCGCGGAATGAAAACAACATTTATTCCATTGAATAGTGGATCTGTGCGACACACATTAATAAAGCAAATTAAATAACAAAAACATGTGTTTAAAGTAGATAAATACGCAACAATCAGCGAATAAGCTCGTTGAAGGTAGCATACGTTATTTGTTAAAATATGTGTGCGTTTGTATTTATGGTTGAAATTCCATGTGAGCGTGAGCAGTAAAACCAGGATGATTTCGCAGCTCGGTGATCAGTGCTCTGTGATAGTTGATGGTTTTATCACTAACACTGATTGTAGTACAGTTATATTTTCCCTGTACACATATAAACCTCCACACGAAAATATTTAAAACGTTTCATACATATAAAGCGTTATCGTGCTTTTTTGATTGCTCATTTGCCACTGATATGTAATATAACGTTTTATGTCATTATACCCTTACTCATTATATATTTTGTGACACTCGGTTAATTGCGTTTAGTGGAATTCTTTCTTGCGACGTTGTCCGACGCCAAATCGTCATTCTCTTCTATTCTCGCAGCAACCTTTCTGTGTTAAATTGCGTTCACTCATTGATTTATGTATTAATCTCTGCCATGCTAATTTTTGTCTTCTTCTTCTTCATAGTTCGACTGGTTGCCACTCTATTTGTTTCTATGACCGTACTATGTAAGCTGTTTGTTTTCAATGTCCGGTGTTATAGTTACTTTGATACCCATTCTTTGTTTTATTATCTGATTTCTTATAATAATAACATCCTTCTCAAATGTTTCTACCTTGGCTTTGTATTTTTCTCTTATTGTCTAAGTTTCAGCCCTGTACTCTTTATTATGGTTTTATGGGTGTTGATTTTTCTCTTTTTTGTTATTTCCCTGCCCAAGAATATACTCTTTTGAAACTACTTTTGTTTGTGTTATTTACTTTTCCATTTCTTTTATGTCGATGCCCTTGCCATCCAATGTACTTTCCAGATACACATAGTCCTGGCAGTAAGAGACATTTAACCAGTGTATAAGTTCTGAATTACTGGACTCGTTTCCTGTGAATAAATAGTTTGTCTTGTCGATGTTAACTGACAATCACCAACGGTTACATTCTTATATCAGTTTTCTCGTCATATACTGCACAATATCTTCTTCATCGTTTGCTACGACAATCTGGTCGTTTGCGAATTGAAGTGTGTAATACACATTCCATGGATTTTTCTCTTCCAGTTTTTCAAGGTTGCGGCCATAAAGAAAGTTGAAAATGGAACATCCCAGTCTTAATCTTTTGGTGACCATACATTTTTTACTCTGGATCTTGATTCTATGTACAGTTCTTGCAGTACTTGTGTATAGGTATGATCGACGTTTGATTATGTATGTTAATACTTTCCCGTAGTTTAGAGATTGGAATGGTATCGTACGATTTCTGGAGGCCTAGAAACGTAATGCGAGTCTCCTTCACATTTCTAGCAATTATTACTTGTATAATTTGCTTGTCACAAAATACATTATCCGTACAGGATCTCCCCACACGGATGCCGCTTTGTTCTTCTTCTCCATTATCTTTAAAATCGTTCTCCACGAAATCACGTAAAATCTTTCCCTATGACTAGTTAATTGTGCTTGTTACTGAGATACCCCTATAATTGTTACAATCCTGTTTGTGGCGTATTTTGTAGTATAACGAAATATATGTTCTTCTCCGTTCTTTGGAGTCAGTTGTCCATTCAGACATTGGTTCAGAATTAGTGGGTTAAACTTCCAAATGATTTGGGTGTTCCATTTTTCAACAACTCTACGAATATTCCTGGAGCCCCCCTAGTACACTACATGACAGACAATTAAAATTAAATCGACGTACGGTTGCTTTCGAAATTTTTACCGTTTAAATTGCAAATTTCAATTTTGCACTTCGTACAACCTTGGTCCACAAACTTTGTATACGGACCTGGAGATTGGTAGGCAACAACTTATACGTGCTTGTGAAATCAGTTGCAAATCAACCGTGCGGCGATTTCGTTTTAAATTGTCACGTATTGTACATGTATCTGTTTTATTGGTCAGTTTTCAAAATATTGTGGTCCAGTTTTCTGGAATAGGTTCTTGTAGTGGTTACTCCATTCCATTCTTTTTCGTTCGGCGATTACAAATTATTCTCTTACGTTTTCTTTACTAAATTATATTTTACCAGAAAACATTCCCTCCAAGGTACGGTGTTCCCAACAAGATACCTACATATAAATGATTTCATTTCCGATTTTTTTTTTTGTAAATCACTTCTTGGTACATTCCTAACATTACCCTTAAATTAAAAATTTAATTGGATAATTATTTATTTATGATTTCACTTAATTTTTTTTCGATTTCAATTATTTCAAGTTGCCTCTAATTCTGTATACTATTTGTATATTTATTTCTTATAAAAAGCAATAATGGCTGCACTTTTTTGGCATGTTTCAATAAATTCAAAAAAAAACTGTTTATTTAATTCCGCGTATAACTTTTAATTTGTTTTACAATTAGTCAGCAACCATCTTTTGAAGCATTAATTTTAAAATTACGAGAACAATAACTACAAAATCACCCTCTCCTAAATGTACATTACACATTCACCCCAATACACCATAAAATCCCTATTTAAACGCACACCCACGACAAATTTTTGAATAAACACGATATTTTTAAGCAATTTATTGAAAAGGTCTGTACAAAAATATCTTTCAAAAAATTGCATTTCAATGAATGCAAGGTAACTCCTTGAGCAGAAGCTGGGTTAACACAATTTGTACGAAAAGCTTATTCCCGTTGCACGGAGATTAAAACAATAAATACACATCAAATCAAATTAATACCTAGACCTAGTAGACACATTCATTATATCATATTACGGGATGCAATGAATATATCTCTGGTACTTGCAGTCGCATATCTGAACAATTGCGATGACCGAACCCCTATAGAACAGTTTAATAATCAAAACAGCACCATGCTGAAGCCAAACAGAAACGAACAGTACAGCAAGCAATACGGCGGCGCAATGACAGAACAACAATATAATAACCAGAAACAATGAGAAATCCGCACCAACTCAATAGGCAATAATAACGATTCTCTCTTCGCAAACGCAGATTATTCCATTTTTACACAAGGAAATCCAAAAAGCAGTCAACCTCATATTTCCAATTCCATTAAAAATGTATTTCCAGTTATTTATTATTTACTTTTTATGTATCCGCCTCAACAAAGTTAATTCAACACCATTAATAAAAACAAACAAAAAGTACTAACAATTTTCGGGTACAATTCAGAAAGTCAATAAAAAACTTGACGAAATAATGAAATAAAATTTTATATAGGTTACGTCGGGCTTCGCTTGATATTTCAACAAAATAAATCATTCTTAATGCTGCACTATCGCGTCGGTTTTTACGGCCGTAATTTGACTAAAGAAAGACGAAACCGAAAAAAATATATATGGTTAATATAAATTTGCCGTAATTAAAACCGCAGTGAAATATAAAAGCAGAAGGATGTACTTAAAAACGGAATAAAAATTGTTACGCCACTGGTTGAAGCCGCAGACGCTGGGTCGGTTATTATTATTTTAATATACGCGGCAAGAAAACGGGTTCATGGCCATTATCATTAAATATAACTTTTATTCTGGGGTCCACGTTATTATTTGATTACAATATAATAATATGTATTTTAATATTATTTAAATTCGTTTTGTTACTCATTTTATTAAAGCAGGCGACTGTACCGGCAATTTCAATGGAAATGTGTACATCAACTAATTTAGAGACAAACAATGATTTAAATTTATATCATATTTTCTAGCTTCAGTAATTTGGGAATTTCCAGGATCTTAATTGACTATTAATTTTTTAAACAAATAATGAAATACATAATTGCTGTGAAATTATCGTCTACAGTTCGGTTCAAACTTTGCTTGCTATCCTTGCGAATTAGAAACGGCCATCCTTCCATGTGCGTCATTCTAATTTACTTTATTAAGACATATTTTCTGCAGCGGTTTAAATTAGTGTGTTATAAGATGTCACACGAACTTCAATTCAGTTTTAGTGCAAGGAATGTTAAGCTCGAACGACCAAATAAACTTGTGAATGGTAAACTTGATTGTAGATGCCTTCTTAATGAGTCCCAACATGTTTCCTGTGCGACATTGCCATTCATCAGTTGCACAATCGAAAGAAGCATCAATCACATAAAAAGCAAATGTTTAATTGTAATCTCTAATCACAGAGAAAAAAATTAAAATAATGGGGCATAGTGAAACTAATGACGAAGGAATTAAATTTGGGCGGTCACTTGATTTTTTTTCAAAACCGAACTAATTTAGTATGACTTAACTTTTTAAGTATAAAGCACATTTAAAAATCCATTTATCTTATCGTAAGAAGGAAACTAAGTTATTTTATTAATTAAAAATTACGTAACAGTTTTATCAGTTTTTATGTTTGTAGTTAATTGATGATAGTTTACAGAAACTTATTTTTTTCTATAATTAAAATAATTTTATTGTTTCTGGCTCAGTGAACTCACTGCATAGAAGAAGTTATACAATTTTTAGGGTTCCGTACGTTAAAAGGAAAAACGGAATTCTTATAAGATCACTTCGGAGTCCGTCCGTCTCTCATAGAGGTTTTCTCGAAAACTAAGTAACGTAGAAACTTGAAATTTTGCATAATGATAGATCTTGATAACGTGCACATATATCGCTCGCCAATAACTGGATAAAAATGTATTTTTAGATTAATATGGGGGATCAGTTTGGTACCACTAAATAAAAGTGTAAATTAACATATCGTGTGGGATATCATTTGAAAAAGTTGTAAGGATTCTAAAATATTTTTTCTACAATTTTAAGTTTAGTGATCTTAATGATATAGTTAACAATGTGCACAATGTGTATATATGAGATTTGCTCATCGACTTTTAAATATATATAAATGATATAAATGAAATGTTTATTGATAATTGCTTTCTTAGGCATACAATTCACAATATAGTTCTTGGTTTTCTAATTGGGCATGTGTGATATCTTCTTTATAAACAATAAATTATCCACCGTTACTAGTAAAACCAGGTTCAGACAGAACTGCTGAATAAATAAAATGGTTTTCAGGGTTGTTTAATGTTACCATTTAGATACTTGTCTTCGATCCATTAGTGGTTTAGTTAAAGTTTCTGCCACCGAAGTCAAAAATAAACAAAAATTGTTGAGATATAAAGTTTCTGAGTTTTTACTGGCTTTACCGCTACCAGGCACAGAGATTTTTATTGGGTATATGGCTTGATTAGGTTATACTTTGGTTTTTAAAAGCTGTCAACATCATAATGTAATCATAAAATATTGCTGGCGTGTCCAGTAAGCACACTTAGAACTTTACAAAGGCAAATAATTATTTTTCAATAATTTTTTGTTGTAAAAATTGTTGAAAAATACCTAAATACTTTTATTTAATTTATTTAAATTTTTCCCTTGTTATGTCAAATGTATGTTTACTTATAAATTTCGTTCCTTGCTTAAAAAACATATTTTTAAAATGTAATATGTGTATTTGACGATGTTTTAAAGAATGTGTTTTAAAATGTTTGTGATTTGTAATAAGTATTAAAAAATTTTAAAAATATTGTTATGAACAAGGAACGAAATTTGTAAGTAAACATACCTAAATACTGTAAGATAACATGGGATAAAAATTTTATTTTTAGAAATTCTGGGGCGTTAATTTTCCGACGAGAAACACATTTTATCCAGATTAGGGTTAATCTGTTCTAATCCTTGAACGACAAGAATACTTGATCTGAGTAAGTAGAATTCAATTCAGATATTCGAGTGCACATAAATAGTATTTAAACATTTTTGCACTATTTCCAGTGGCGGGTTAATACACCTGGAGGCCTCAACCGGTAAATGCTACCCCTCCCACTTGACGACTAAAATAAGAAACGATTCACCGTGCATTTCGGTAACGAGACCCCGGCAGCAGGTAAGACGCCCGCTTTACCCACCGCCGACGATTTCCCAATCAATAAAGTTGCATTAAATTACAATTTTATACTGATCTAAACTCTTAATTCTTTCTCATAAAATAATTTTCGAAAAATACAACTTTAAGTTCAAAATAACTTAATCTGAACTGACCTAAGTTAAACTCGGCAACCTTGTAATTTTTAAATAAGGGTATCCACTTATCAAACGCTTCCTACTTTTTTAATTTACAGCAGTCTGTTAATACAACCTCTTAATGTAATTAAAAGTGACACTTGAATGTTCTGTAATTAAGTGTCCAAATATACCATCAATTGTAGCCAATTACCGAAAACTTAAGGTTGTTAATATAAACGAATTTGTACAATGCAAATTTTCAGAACATGACGAAAATTCGCCAAATAAACGCATCCGTTTGAAACTGTTGTGACGTATTAAAGTCGCCTAAAACGCTCTGCATTATGCATCGATTCGACGACGTCTTCCCGCCACATGCCAGCTGAAGTTTCCACTTCCAAAGCTTTCGCAGCAAGTTCTAAACTTTCGATTGAAAACTTTTTTCCGTCGAAATTAATTCGGGATTTTTTCTTTTAAGACAAAAACAAAATTGTTCCATGTGCTGCTGCTGTTGTTATTATAATAATAATAAAAGCGCAGCTTATTATTTCTATAAAATTTCTATATAAATCGTACAGGACCCAGACGTAGAATTATAGATCATAACATATACATAATTATATCGGGCTGCCTGTAATACAGACCGGTCGCTCAAAACAGCAATCAAACCGTCTCAAATATCGTTAATATCAGTCGTGATAGTTATTATTGATATATCTCCCTTTCTGTTCGTTCGGAATTTAAAATAAAAAAGTAATCTACGCCGTATCGCTCGGTTCGTTTTCTACACGTCTGCGAATATTCGCCATTATAAGTTGCGCACGAATAATATGCGAAATGTTTTAGTTTGCGAGCTTTATAAATTTCCAATTTATTTTACTTTATTTCGACGGCGGGAGGGGAAGGAAATTCAATTTTTCTCTACCTATAGAGGATTAAACAGAGCAAAAAACAAATTCAATAAAACACTTTTATGTTTCGTTCTCTCTGTGTGTGTATATACCCACACTTATTATTATTTTTTCGTTCAATCTAAAATACAATTCTTGTATATGTATATTCGCTTTATAAAAACAATAAAAAAAAAGAAAAACCTGGACGTACGATAATTTATTTTACTTTTTTATGTTTATTTTATTTGAAAAAGCCTTTGTTTGATGAGGGCTCTCGTAAAAATTGGGTTTTATTATCACAAACAACATTTGCGTTCGGAGTTCAATTATATATATTTTTATTTTAAACGACGTGTGTATTTTTTCTCACAGCACTAATATTTATTCAGCCTTTATTTATTTAGTATCATGTTGGAAGTAGAAACGTGTCTTTAAAAAACATAATTTTAAATAAAAATTCCCATAACCAACCAATATCCACAAAACCAAATTAATTGAACCAACATGCTATAAAAAAACCTACATAGTGATGAAATGGCATATGACGGCAAAAACATTTCTTTTTATTTTACTAAATCAGCACATATTTTTCCAAGCCGATTATTGCAAGAAAAACTTTTTATAGTTCCCGCCGTTTGATGATTTCAAATTCCTTTTTTGTAGAGTAACATTAAATTTTTACTAATATAGGGTTTTCCAATAAGAGGTGTTATTTTGAATAGCCCGTTATTTCGGTAGATGTAACTTTTGGAGCTGTAATTTTTTGACATTTGACAAGTAGAAACTACGCCATTAATAAAAATGGAACGATACACGCTTCAACAACGCATTGAAATTATTAAAATTCACTATAAAAATGGTGAAAATTTGGCAGAGACGGTTCGTAAAACTCGAACATTTTTGGGTCGTCGTGAAGCACCTTGTCGGACCGCAATACAGAAATTGGTGGAAAAATTCGAGCTGTTGGGACAAGTTAGTGATGTGAAGAATAAAACCCGTGCACGTCGCTCAAGAACAGCCGAGAATATTGCTGCTGTAGCCGAAAGTGTTGAAGAAAACCCAGGTTTGTCCATTCCTCGTCGTTCTTTGGAATTAGACATTCCAAAAACGTCATTACACCGTATTTTGCATAAAGACTTGGGTCTTAAGGCTTATAAAGTTCAGTTAACACAAGAACTCAAGCCGGCCGATCATCAACAACGTCGTATCTTTGCCGATTGGGTCCTTGAAATGCATGAAAATGATCCGGAATTCCATCGAAAAATCATCTTGAGTGATGAGGCCCATTTCCACCTGGATGGCTTCGTCAACAAGCAAAATTGTCGCATCTGGGGCTCAGAAAACCCAAGAGTTATTGTTGAAAAGCCTCTCTATCCTCAACGTGTGACTGTTTGGTGCGGTTTATGGTCCGGCGGGGTCATTGGACCCAAAAATGTTCGAGTTTTACGAACCGTCTCTGCCAAATTTTCACCATTTTTATAGTGAATTTTAATAATTTCAATGCGTTGTTGAAGCGTGTATCGTTCCATTTTTATTAATGGCGTAGTTTCTACTTGTCAAATGTCAAAAAATTACAGCTCCAAAAGTGACATCTACCGAAATAACGGGCTATTCAAAATAACACCTCTTATTGGAAAACCCTATACATAAAGCATAAAGCGAAATATTATATTTTCACTTTGATAGTTGAATATTTTAATTTTTAATATAGCAGAAAAAGGAGGCAATTTGTGGAACACCAAGCATTCAAATGATAATCGTTCAAACAACTGAACATGCCACCAAATTAAACTTTCTTCAAAGACAAAGGAATCTTAAAAAATATGTATGGTAAAACTTTATACTATCTGCTCATTCAAGCGATTGAAAATTCTAGTTTACGGTAGAAGATGTAACACATGTCATAAATTTAGTAATTACATCATAAGATATATTTAGTAAAATTACTTTTTACAATTTTCACAACTTTGATTGCCAGCACTGAACTTGTACTCAAAGTATTCCACGATAAGAGCCTTGTTTTGATAACCGCTATAGTCCACTTTTAAAGCAGAAGAAGCGTTAGCAGGCTATGAAATTATTGTTTTATTTAATTCATGTTGGTAGTAATACAATTTTGAGAGAATCATTTAAATGTTACAGAATATTTAATATTGAAGACAAAGCTTTCCTCATCGAAAGTTGCTTCATTCCACAGAAGCGTCCCGCACTACATTTTCTAATTTTGAAGTGACATTACTAATACAACCTTAAACTGTCAGATGTAAAATGTCAAAATCAGTGTATTACTACCAACATAAACTGAAAGTAAATTATTTCAGTTTTCTAACGGTCTTCCTGGGTTTAAAAGGGACTTTTGTATTGGAACACGACGGTTTTGCATCTCAAATTACTTAAACATCAACATTAAATTAGTATATTTGGAAAAGTAGATATTTCTAGCTTCATGAATTTTCACAACTTCATTGTTCTTCACATTTTTGCTAAATCTTTTGTGAAGCATTAAATGCTATTTGCATTAAGCACTTGTTCCACAAACGACTTCATTTCTTTAATAATTTAGAACAATTACCAACGTATGCTTTTATAGAAGAAATATTTCATTAATGAAATTAACTTATTATACTTATTAAATTTATTTTGCAATTTTGTTGTAAAAGCGCCAAAACATTTGCTTAGATAAAGATGTTGATCGCCTACTTTACATTTAGTTTATTATTCAGTGATGTATTATTACAAAAGTGCATTCACAATGGGACAACAGTTATTCGATTCAGTCTCAGTTTTTGTTTGATTTACTTTCTTCCACATTCAAATGATTTAAAAATCAGTACATTTACAGCCATCGAAATGTGCACGATGCCTGACACAAATTCCCATATTTTTCCATAGATTAAGGCTGGCTTTATCGAGTGACTTTCGTGAAATAATATGTATCATTTTGGCTGATGTTTTTTAGGACGCCTATGATATGAAGCAAAAATCAAGTTGCTAAAAAAAATCGGGCACATTTCGGTGGCCGTAAATGTACATCTGATTAGATTAAAAAGTTTGAAATCAAACAAAAAGGAGTAAAATTTTCCGAGAAATTAACAATAATTGGTAGACCACGTCAACCAATTTGATTGATCTTCATTCTCACATTACCACAATGACGGCGTTGCGGAATAGAAAGCCCAGATAGGTTGACTACAAAATTAATAATATTTACCGATGAGGAAATTTGTGTATTATGAAAAATGTAAAAAGTGATTTTATTCATCTGCCATTATAATAAAGTAATTGCTCGATTTAATAATTTTCGTTTAAGAAATAAATTATAATATGCAGAGATAGGTTTAAATTAAAGTTTTCCATCGAGCAGAATGATAATGAAATTTTTTCGGTCGATAATAAACCACGGAATGTGATTTATCTTCGCATAATTATTTTTTAAAATGTCACCGAATGAATTTATAGTTACGAATATAATGTTCGTTCTTAGGGATGAATTATGGTGTTGCGACCATAACTGCAATATTCTCACAAAGAACATTTTCTATAAACACAAATGTTTATATTATTCAGAGGGGTAAGAAATACGAGTGAAACCTGTTCTTACGAACAGACCAAAGTGTCCAATCGTTGCTTGCTGCCTTCTTTGAACTGCCGTGGTGAGGATTCACACGTGCGGTTAATTTTTAATTTTCAAAAAAAAGATAACCAAATTATCGGTATCGCCGCGCAATCTTCTCAACGGTGAAAGCATTTTTCACAAATTGAAAAGAAACCTCGCTCCAAATCCATTTAAAATCCCAACCGAAGTAATTCCATCTTAATCAAATTTGGGTAGCTTAAGATTTTTTGGAATTGTTAACCTTCTCCAAATTCAAGCTAATTTTATGAGGAAAACTTGTTCAGCATTTATTTATAACCTATTTAATTCTTAATTTATTATTCTTTGGCAACTCCCAATGGATCATAAGTCTTGCCTTCAATTAGTCTTTTCGCTGACCTTATTTTATAAATAAAAAATTATAATTGATATATTGGTAATTGATTGATAAAAATTACTGAAAATGGCAAATCAAACTTTTTATTCAACATAATGTTTACCCGAAATTAAAAGTTGAGTCACAGCAATATAAACTATTTGTGTTAACAATAAAATTCTTCCACTGAAAATTCATTTCAGGGGCAATCAGGGTTCAAAATGCAACGTTTCTAGTTAATTAGGGTTCTCTTTCCGAGACACGGCGGAGTACATTTTATCATCTAATAATATTTAAACGTTTGACGCAACAAATTTTCCAAAAATTAATTACGGAATATTCACCATTTCGGGCTCTGTATACATTTTCATAACAAACCTGCAATTAACATTTTTTATATAATAATACCGCACATTAAACACAACCAGAAACAATAAATCAGAAAAGTAATAATCCCAATTATATCATTTTTGTTTTACAATAATAAATACCTTTCGTCTCTCTCGCGCAAGAAAAAATTATAATCACTCGGCTGAAATAACAATAAAAAAACACAACTTCAATTTATGACGTAATTGCCAGACTCTCGGTCTCTCTAACTTGTTTTGACATTAACGTACGCGTACAAGATGAATGTTGGTCGACAATTAATTCCAACAAAATATATTACTGAGACTATTAGTGGAGTTGGAGTGGTGGCTCACCTGGTCGAGAGTTATAGATCTATTAATCACCGATCTAAAGTTGCCCGCGGCCGACCAGACACCGCCACTTTTGATATATCGGTTATTATATTTGTCTGAGCTTGACGAAATAATACGTATATTTATTTATACGATTTATACGATAATTGCGATCAACTAAAGCGTTTCCCACCGATTCCCTACAAGTCGCGCTCGGAGACGTACCGAACAGATTCTAATTAAAATGCACAAAGTATTAACCGAGTGCAAGTTGTGTTCCTTCTGCGTTTGATATTAAACATCTCGTAAAAACAGCGGGCGATGGTTTATAATCCGTAAGACCGTAAAGCCGTTAATTGCAAAAAATTAAATTGTTTAAGTTTTTGACAAGTCCGACCGACGAATAAATAAGAGGAAAAGGCTGTGGCCCGATATATCCACCATATGGATGTTTTTAATTATATTTGACAACTAAGTGTACGTATATTTGTTTAGTACTATTTATTTCGTCTTAAACATTACTCATAAAGTATGTACATTAAAAAATAAATAAAGGAAATTGCTATTTATCAAATATTTCATTTCATTATGCCCGGCCACATGTGCTGTTTATTCAATTAATAAATTGGAAATGTATTAAACACGACTAAAATAAAACACCGCTGCTCTCGACTCCCCTTAATCCCACAAGCGCAATCGATAATCGAATTCAATTTCTAAGTTTATAAGTCGATTACGATTATTGAACTTGATCGATAAAAATAGTAATGGCGCAAAAAGGTCGAAATGTGTACGTACAGATTAATAAACACAACGGTGACTAACAGAAATGCAGTATCGGATGACAAAATAAACTGACACGATTTCGTTCTCCTTAAAGTGTGTGCACGAAACAAGTTATTTGGTTGTTTCGGTATTTTGAAAACGCTGGAACATTTGGTTAATAGTGTTTATTACTGTTTGCACGGTAATCTCAAAAATAATCATGGAATTTTGTACAGAATATCTATTTCTAACTAAAACAACTTATAACTTCAAGAAAAATGTCTATTTGATTTCTCTAAAAATATTCACATAAATATTTATAAATCAAAGCTTCAACCGACCGTAAGTTAAAAAATTGTTTGAGATATAAAAAGATGATAAGAATAAAAATTGTAAGACATTACTTATCCACTGTTTTTATTACTTATACATAAAATTTCACAAGTACAAGAAAAATTAGTACAGTGCTGTCTTGATAATACGAGTTATTGGTGGTTGGGAACCCACAATAATCCGCACTATTTTTTTTTTTCAGAATACCATACTAGTGACAAACCCTTCTCATTCTGGATGACACATGGATTATTTCGTTGAAATGGTCCGTATGGTCATTCGAAAGTGTTATAACGAAGCTCATGTGCATTTTGCTTACTCGTCTGCGCTTTACTGCGACTCGTTTTCACAAAATTCACCATTCGAACGATATGTTCCACTTTCGGAACTTGTAGTTTGGATTTTTTGGGGTTTCAGTACTCGGAATTTTCAGTTATGGCACAGAAAATGGTAATATTTCTGTTGTTACTCGAAATTCTGGCCATAGATGAAGACAACCTAAGTAAATATTTAGTAATATACAATTTAAAAACCGTGATGTCTGCTTTGTAAAGCTTGAAAAAACTTTGGAAAAGTGTTGAAGGAAAATGTTTAGGAATGAAAAACAGAAAGAACATTCAGATACAAGTTAGGCAGTTGAAGTTCTTATACCAAGAAGTTTAATACGCAAAAAACATTCAATTCGAAGTAAAGGAAACTGAAAATATTGAGTGTTATATCAACTACAGAAGAAGTAATTGGTTGATTTAATGGAAACTTAAATTTGGGAAATGAAAACTATGCTATATAATTTTTGTACTATTAAAAACCACGGTGAAGATGCAGCTAATTAGTTACTAATAAAATATAAGGCCGCTCTGAAGAGTTTCGGTCTATGCTTGCACTGAGCTGCATAAGCAAATGGTAATCACTGCCAAATATTCTTGTCCCAAAAGTATACTATAGCCAGGGGTGGGCTGCCAAATTTTGAACAACCGGCTCGCTATTATGTCTGGTGTATGTATAAACGGTAAATGAGTACATTGTCTTCATTTCAAAAATTTTAACAACCGGCTCGCGCGAGCCGGACCGAGCCGGCTCCAGCCCACCCCTGACTATAGCAACTTGTCTTCAAACACACCAAAAAAAAATTGAAAGAAACTAAAATTACTAAACATTTCCAAGTTCCTTCTAATGTGTTAATGTGCTTTTTCTATAAATAATGAATGTTCTTGAAATTTGGGGATTTGCTCATTCGTATTATCGAAGCAGAACTGCATTAGACTCTCAAAGTACAATGTTCCTATTTAAAACTAACAATAAGTTTTGGATATAAGAAATATGATGAGAATAGACATTTTAGAACAAATTTCTATCTTGACTGTAGAAAAATATTTTCTAAAGTAAAACTTCAACCGATTTACAAGTTAAAATATAGTTTAAATACAATACAAATTAATACATAATATTAAAACCTACCCATGCCTACTTTTGTTGCAAAACAAACTGATAAAAAAGTTAAAGATTCTCATTCTCTCATTCTCAACATCTCTTGTCGGCAAAGTGGCGCTTATCAAAACGAAAATAATTTCTCAGTTTAAATATTAAGATATGTATTAAACATAAGTAAATATTTTAATAAGGTTTAGTGACCTTAAAAGTGCTTTTTAAAACTCAAGTTTATTTAATATTTAAAATTTTTGTAAAAATTAAATTGTCCGGTTTCCTAAAAACAATTAATATCGTCTAAAGTTAATAAATGTAGGTGCAATTTGTATGGAGAAAAGTGTTCTTTAAAACTGTGACAATATTTTGTCTCAAATTAAAGTCAAAAGTTCAAAGTCAAAATGATTTAAAACTAAAATGTTTTAATAAAATTTAACGACGTTAAAAAACGTTTTGTAGAAAAATATTAAATATACCAATTAAACCATATTTATTTCTTAAACGGGACAATAAAAAAAATTCCATTTACAGTTAAATAAGGTGGCGAAAATTAAATAACAAAAAAATTATTTAAAAAACCGTGATAGTGCAACTACAGTGACCCATCTTGCGATTGGCTATCTCGATATCTCCCATAAAAACACTTTCTGAGAAGATAAGACAATCCCGATTGCAACAATGCAACAATGCAACAACTTCAGAAATTGCGTGACTGAAGTCTGCCATGTGTACGTCTTTCGTTAAAAAGCAAAGCTAACTCAATTCGAACAATTTCCCCGATTTTCCCACCCACGACGCACTTAAAACAAAACGCCACATCTTCTCTATTAGCAGTGCCATAAAAAACATTAAAAATAAATAATTCGTCTGACCTTTCAAACCGGCGGTTTTTTAAGGGGTAGCTGTGCAAACTTATTTGTCCTTGAACTCAATGTTTATTATTTTATTTAAAAACAAAAAAATGGTTACAAATTAAACAAAGATGGAATGGCTTGCGTGGGTAGGCAACAAATGAGAACTGTCAACATAGTCCATAAATAAGAAACTCGCATCGTGTCTGTAATAACATATATTTATACATGCGGACAAGACAAACACAGCACAGTGACACTAGTTCGAAGGAACAAAAATAAATAATATCGAAGAAATTTATATTTATATTGCCATGCTAACTAACATGCGCTCACATTATCTGTGAGCAACAAACTTCGACTTTTCTAATTTTAAATCAAAACAATTGTTAATTACTAAATTACCATTACGCTCGTGTGACATAAAGTGGAGTCATTTCCGGAGTAGAATTTAATATTTTAGTTTTAATCGTAAACATATAAATATTGAACTTGTGTAAACGCGTCACAGTTGGTTAATTCTGTTTTCATTTTCATGTTATAAATTAAACATTTTTTTACGATTAGACAATCTAAAAGGAAGTTTTAAGTAAATGAAATACATAATAGCTCTATTAGAAATATTAGTTTACAAAGGAAAATAAATTGGGTCGCTGCGAGCCACTTTTCTGTTGAATAGGTCCGTAAAATTAAAATTTATCTAAAATAAACGGGCGAAGAAATAAAATAATAAAAGTTCTGTTTGTATGACAATAAAAATCGGTTCCTAGAATAAGAAGTTATTTTAGAACATATCTCTCCGTGACTCATTTAAAATTCAATGCCAAGAAAAACTAATTTAATATGAATAAGTAATTTCAAATAAATATAAAAGTTATGATGCGCGCACCTCGCAACACACACACATACACACACGAATACACGGTGCTATACAACAGATAGGTAGAGGAGGCTCGAGCATTAACTTAATATAATATTCTATTATTTTTTATTCGATGCCATAAAATATGAAAAGGAAGTGTATTTTTTCGAGAGTGCATATAAATTATTTATATTCAAATCCATTGTACCCGGGACAGACTGGGGAATGCATTATTTAGGAGGTGCTCCCTTATACATATAACATGATATATCTGCATTTTATAAAATAACAATATGTACAGCCACCACTAATTTATAGTCGCGTTCATTGTGGAAATATAGAATTCATTTTATATATCCGTAATGACCTCATATATAATTCAAGACTAGCTGCAGCTCCAGAATAATTAAAAATGAAAGGTTCGTCGGATATTTGCACTTCTAAAGTCAGTGTTTTTTTGTCTTCTTTAAGGGACCGGAAGAATAGATCGGCGATAAGAGGAACGTACAAGAATTGTATATTAATTCGAAAAGGCACAGCCTTGAGAACTAGAAACATTAATGAACAGTGACCGACTGTACAGATGACATGGCATATAAAAATGTTTAATTAAACATAAAACATCAGAACTTGTAATTTAACAGAGAAAAAATAAATTATTTATTCAACAATAGCTATTTTATTTCAGCCATAAAAAGTATTATTTATTTTATCACATTTATTATTTATATTCTAATTACATGTTTTATTTTAAAAGCTATAAAAATATAAACATAAATATAAAATATAAAGGTCTGATAGCGGTGTCTTGTGAGGGCAGAAATGAACATTATAACAGGAGGGACGGGGGGAAGTCGGGGGGGACAGAAATAAGGTAATAAAAGCTTAATCATAAGTTATAAACGGCGTATTTTGATATAACATTCTTTCTTCAATCAGTGGCGTAGTCCCTTTAAGTCGTACAGTGTGGGGCTTACTTAGATAGACAAAAAATTCTTATCGAGCAATTTGTCGCTGATTGTTATCAAATATATCGATACACATGCAAGTATTTTAATTGCGGTGTACAATAATAACCATTGCCGACTGTTTGCAACTATGTCATTGGAGTTCTGCACGAGATTGGAAATGTGTCGATGCAGTTGGAATTTTGATATGAGAATGTTAATGCGTGGAAATCATGCGGGGATCCTGTTAGGCATTCACATGTGCATACATTTGAAACGCAATCCTAAATGTAAAAGCTATATTACTTTTTTTGGAAACTATAAAAGAAGTTGTTGAACTGGATTCGGTCATAAAATCAAATTAATTAATTGCCGTAACTCATAATAATCTTAAAAATACAACTGGATGCCTTTTTAGAATGTTGATGTAACTTATCTAAAAATTTAAGTAAGAAAAGAATTTCTTAATTTTCCTTTTAAAGAAAATTCGTTCATATTTACATTTGAATTAAAAATTCTTTTGTCAAAGATACATTCTTGGCTACTTTTTAACTAAAATAAAATAAATTGTTTACAAATTGCGTTACAACAGGAAAGTATTTCATTAGTAAATTGTAATTTAATACAACGGCTATTTTTAATTTAAAAGCCGTTATTTGATTTATATGAACCTTTCATTTTAACTTCTATAGTATTGTAAACCAAAGAAATACTAAAAATAATTTCCGTACAAAAGTCAAAAGATTTATAAAAAAAAGGAATCTGATCGATGTGAACAGTTACACAATTTCGGTCAATACTTTTCCGGTATCTTAAATCATTTTTAATTCAGTCAATTTAAACTATTTACTAATAAAATTTATTTATATATTTTAATAACGGCTTTAAAAAACATTTCTAAAACATTTTACCTCGAGCTAATCCCCGACTTTTGTAAATATCGTTTATACATTCAGCGTCAAAAAATGCCTTTACACGAATGTAATTGAGCGTAAAAAAGAATTCCATAAAAGGCTTCTCTAAACCATGAATCAGGTTATCTAAATATATTAGCTTTTTTTATACTTGCACACACAGGAAAATAAACAGTACTTTTAATTTTATTGCTCCAACATATGTTAATTTAATAAAACTTTTTTAACACCTTTAAAATTTCCTATTATTCAAATATTTGTTATTAACGAAACAGCACGTCATAACTTATTCAGGTAATGTTAATACGCAGATATGTTTAATTTGAAATCGCATAAAGTGGAGATTGTTATATCGTCAATATTTCAGCATTACCTACAGGATCGCGATATTCAAAACAGGTTGCGAAGAAGACAGCCTCTCCGATGAGATATTTTATATTTATATTATTAATAACGATATTAAAGTTGGTTTTAATGCCGCAGACTAACATGCGGCCATAATTAAACGATTTGTGCTTCCTTATGGCCCAATAAGTAACACGCATTAAAATAAAATAAATTCTATAAATATGGCATATTTGTGTCCCTAAAGCACCTTGTAACATAAATTGCATCTTCTCCACATAAAATAAATGTTTATCTGCTTTTATATCCACCTGCAATTTTAAACCGTAAATATTTCAATTCTGCCGCGTCGGTTTATTTTTTATTTGCAACTCCCCTCTTAAAAACGTATAATTTTTTCATTTAATTTAGCGCATGTAAATATTGATACTTTATTATTATTAAACAACGGGCGTCGAAACGTAAAGATGCAAACAGTTGCGTTTTTAAAAATGAATATTTTATTATTTAATGCCACACCTGCATTTTATATGTAACACCTGAACTTGAAACCCTTTTATTGTTGTTGTCTCTTCATTTTTCATTTTTTTGGTTATCGTGACGTAACGTACACATTCAACGACAGAAACGCAATAAGGGTGCATTTAAATCAAGAGAAAGTTATTTTGTTTAAAACGAAAATAAATGCGTCAATTTTTCCCGGTATTTAATTCTAAACACACTAATTCGATATTGCTTTTCCCTGAATTTTTTTACTGAAACACAAGACCCTGTTAACAAAAAAATTAAGTTTGCGTACAAAGCTTCCTTTGAAAAGATCTCAAAATTTAATTACAGACATAAATCAGGCAACATCTAAAATCCATAAAACGTCAGAATTGTAGAACTGTTCGAAAAATAACACCACACGGAAATTTTAGTTTTTTAAAACCCTTTTACAAGACACAATAAAAATTAGAAATTAGATAATTCATATAAATTTTACTGCACCGCCTTTTTTAATTTAAGTTGTAATAAATGCTGTAAATACAGATAATCACATTTTAGTTTTAGTGCGCCCATATAATTATGAAGGTTATTAAAAAAGTTGTAATAAAATGTAAAAAAATATGCAGCTGGTGTATTCGTGTGATTGAACTAATTGATTCACGCAGCCTGTAACACAATACGATAAATTTTAAGTACTTTCTCATTAAAAACAGAAAAATTTCTCCTTAAAATTTAATTTCTCTTGAAAATCACGTTTTATAAATTTATTTTATTTATTTAAAACCAATTACAGTAGAATCCGGTTATAGCGAACCTTAAGGGACCGTCAAAATCGGTTCGTTATAAGTGTTAATGAAAAAATAAATGCAAGAGTGTTTTATGAGACCGTTATTGTTTAATATAAATATGCATATGTATAAAACCATTATAACAAACCAAAATGCAATAAGTAATTTTATTTGAAAAAAATTGTTATTTTTGACTGAACTGTCGCATTTTAAAATTATAAATTGTCCACACATTTTCAATAATTGGCGCACCATAATTCTGTAAAAAATTACGAATGTTGTTAATACTTCTCACAGCTTCCTGTGTAGATAAAATCTGTAATGCTGGTGCTTCCGGCTCATCTTTATTGACTTCTTCATGGTCAATTTTGTCTACCACAAATACCCAAATATTCTAGTTATAAGTTTTCGAAAAAAATTTAATTTTCCAATTGCTAAAATTCACGTTCCCTTTGTTTCACTTTTTGTAACCACTCATTTAATTTAATTAAAATTTAAGTCATCATCAGATTCAAAGGTTATTACATGTTTCATACAATGCAAAGTTCGTTATAGCCGATTAAAATTTTATTAATTTCGGCTTTTCAGGTTCGCTATATCCGATAGTTCGTTATATCCGAGTTCGTTATAACCGATTGTTTTTTACATCGTTACATAGGGGAAAATGTCGGGACTTGGAATAAAGTTCGTTATAACCGGTGGTTCGCTATAACCGGAGCCATTATAACCGGATTCTACTGTAATTAGAAACAATTTCCCTAATTTTACTAGTTTCGATAGATAAGAACTAATTTTATATAACTAATCGACACACATATTATAATTATAGAGATACTAGGGCAGGGAGAAGTCAATAAACTATAGCAATAAATTTTTAAAATTTTCACATAAACCGGCACACTGAAAACACAAATCGCATTGAATACATGGAATCACAGCGTACCGTGATTAATAAAAATTTAAGCAAGAGAGCGATACCAAAAAAGGGAATAAATAATATCGTAAAAAATGCATCGGTTATTTCATTTGAACGAATGATGTTGTGTGAATACACACTTGTAACGGTAAAGTTAGATTTATTCTATGTAATTGAAGTAAATAACCCGCCTACGGTACATTAATATAAATAAAATATAACAAGTACCATCCTGTAGAATAAAATAATTCGACCTCGCCTAGATGCGGTAGGTTGCTGTCGATATTAAACTCAATCAGGAATTGCACACATGCAACTGTAACGGAAGCCACCGAAAAATTACGAAACCAAAGTTGCCGAGATAACCTAATTGTACATTCTAAAAACCCCCGCGAGATCAAGAAAGAAATGTAGAATTCGATCTGTCCTTTTTCGCCGTACGTTACTCTCTCTTTGTGATTAATCTATATGCATAATGCGAATATAATATGTACTGCTATTGTAATACCTTTATATGGGTTAACTCATACTTTCATGGTTTATGAAGTTTCCCAGAACGAGTTTTATTTAATTTCTTCGATAATCTGTTTTTTTCTTTCCCCATTTTCTTCAATCTCGTCGTCTTTAATTCGCTGTACGTAAAATGGTTAAACGAAAAAACTCGATTTTTTAAAGAAGTAAATAAAACATAAAGAACTGCGCGACATCACAAAACCGGGATCGTAAAACCGCTAATCAAATCCACCCTCGAGCTGCAACGTTGTATCTAAACACTCCACTCCACACCTGCTTTAGTGTATTCTCGAAGAGAAAGACGACATAGTCGCTCGCCGTTGGAAAAAGGAGGACGACCGTCTGAATTATTGTGTAAGGGATGTGGGTTTTAGAGGTGTTTATAACAGAGGGTTGAAAGATTTTTTTGCTTCGAAAAAATTTATATAAACATTTAAATTTAATTTATCGTTTGGCTTTCACTATTAGATATCTTCTATGTAGGTATGGTTTGCAACTGTTAATAAATCGTCACTACATCTCAACCTGTCTAAGCGGTTTAGATGTATGGTCTAAATTCATTTATTAATAACTCAATTCCCAAAACTTAAAGAGCAAACTTAATGTCTGCAAGTTGAAATTGGTATCTTCAAAAAAAATTTTAGGAGACAAAATTACAGGCCTCTCGAAAATAAGGCTCTTTGCATTTTAAACGATTTTTAACAATTGCTACTGTACAAAAAAATTTAATATACGTATATGAACAATTTGATTGAACAACATCCTTGTAACTTGGTACGTATCTCTAACCACGGTTTTGGAGTGTTAGTGCCTTAGAAATCTTCCAACTTTTATAAATAATTGGTTCACCACTGAATTTGTTTTGCACTTTAATGCCTAATTTAAACCGCCTTACCTAATTCTAGTAAGACCCGACCAATAGGTTGTAAAACTAATAAAAAATCGTGATAAAAGTGACAATTTTAATTTATTTTTACTGAAACGCAGCAAAATTGTGAATTATCAATTTGACAATATTAACAATAATTGTAATTTCTAAAATCTTCCTTTATTCAAATTTCTAAAGAAAATTTCATCTACATGTTCATTCGTTCCCTTAATCCATTCGGTTTCGCATCGTGGATCAAACCCACTCATGAAAAAAACATTGTTGTTAGAACTAGTCCTAGTTCACAGTAGATGTAGAAATTTTTACACATTGTGCAGATGCTGTACAAATCGATTTGGGTTTAGAAATAAAGGCATTTAAGGTTCAACTTAATTAGAAAATTTAGCTGAACCAGTGTAAAATTTTACTTAAAAACCTTATTCTCACAGAGTTATCATTTGCATTCAGAGAATTAAATAACTGCAATTAAAAATGGGTTGAAATACGGTCAAAGTTGGTTATAACGAACCCGGTTATACCGATATTCCGGTTATAACGAATGAATGCTAAAGTCTAATAATAACAATAGCTATAGATTTATTATTACAAACTCCGACTTTTGCAAATATTTTCGGGTTCGTTACGACCAAACTTCAAGTAACAATAAATTTAAAAACTTTTTTGAAATACAGTCGAACTCAGTCATAACGTACGCTGCTGCTCTAACATAGATTTGTTTGTATTGTAAGTACACTTTTCACGGCCCCGTCGCATTTGTATACAAAATAATGTTTTTTTGTAATATTATATTAACTCACTTATTATAACGAACAATTTTAAAGAATTTATTGTGTTATAACTTACTAATACGACATTACTCTGCCATTTAAGTTGGATAGGGACGCTACAAGGGACGGTTATAACGTACGAATCAGGTGATCCCGTAAGGAAACGTTATAACCGAGTTCGCCTGTACTTTGGTGCAATTTCACAGTTATCATAACGCCAAAATCAATGCTTTTGTTTTATTAGTAACGGTGCTCGTTTTGGGTTCTTTTTGATAACATTGCTATTGTCTAGTGGATTCAAAATCTACAGCAAAAAATAATGATATTTCTGTGAGAGCATAATATTTAGTTTTGTGAATAAGTTATACCAAATATCTACTAAAAGAAGTTAACTACAATAATTTTCATATTTCACAAGTAAAATTCTATTTGCATGTGTACACTGTAGTTCAATTTCAAACAGATTTTTCTGACGCATTTAATTTTCTTAAAAATTCATGTCCATTTATTGCTAATAATTTCATGGTTTGTCTAATAAAATAATTTCACATTCTAGAATCAACAATTTAATTATTTGGTTAATAACTTTGTTGAAAACATTGGCGCAGGGTCGGTTCTAAGTTGCCTGATAGTATAACGTAGTTTTCGCGTAAGTTTTCCAGGCTAGATATTTTAGAAAAACTGAATTCGCCAACCGCGTTTCACTAAAATAAATGTATCGAAGAGAACAATTCTGATATAAGTAATATTCATCAACTAATTCAATCATAATTCCTCGTTTAGCAATCCCCCAATACAAAATACGTCTACTGTACATACTATGATTGTAACAGTGGTTGAATACTTTCCGGCGTTGTGTAGAATGGAAACACCCGGCTTGAGTTGCTCGTAATTTTTTTAATATTTCAATTTATTTCAAATAGGTAATCATGGATTCAATCATTGCCTGCATGATTTAAAAAGCCATCAACCGCAATGGTTATAATTTTTATTTTGGGTAACGAGGCACTTAAATGCTAGTTGTTACCTTGAAGAGCATGGGACACCGGGGTGGATGTAGAAATGCAATAAAGTGGTGCAGTTAATCGGGATGTAGTTTTACGAGTGCATCCACTATTACGGCCTGCAGCTATGCATCACCCGCTGATTTACAACGGCACGCGAGTTGATGTCGGATTACTTTCGCCACCAAAAGTCAGAGGCGTCCCGCCGACAAATCGTGTGACGTATAGCTCAATCGACGATTCTTAAACTCGAGCCATTGAATTTTGACGGATTATTCGCGGCGAAAGAAAAATCGGGGTTGAGAACAAGTCGCGGAACGACGAGACGGGGTTAATTCTCCCTGGAGCCGCGTCACTGGTCCATCAGCTTCTCCATAATGTACCTCGACGCTGCACACGATTTACTTTATGTGTATATTAAACAGTTTTAATGTATTTTGTAACTAAGTTTATATTGTAAAGCGAGGGTGCTACGAATATTAATGCTCCCATTTTTTACGAAAAGAGATAATGTATTATTGTCAGACTAAAACAATGTAACAATGTTGTAACTGATTAGAATATAACATTTTAACGATGATGTGTTTTGTTGAGCAGTTTAAAATACCCATTCGTAGTTTGATTATTCCTTTATATACAAATCACTTCGGTAATTAAAAGATTTTTCCTTGAGAATTAATGCGTGATGCAATCCTTTTTCTGAATATTATTAACAGACCTGGAACACGTTCGGAAAGTTTAGCCGACAAATAATGATTGGAAAAAATATAATTTGAGAAGTTGCGAGGAACATTTTCAGGCGGCGATATTTTACGGCGAACTTTTACAGTTTCGTACATTAATCAAGGTGGATTTGTAAAGGGCAACTATGATTTTCTTAGCATTTTGCAATTTCTTTCTTTCAGCCCAGATGCCTTACAGTGTGCTCTTGTGGCGCAATTAAGAGAAAAAAATACATAAATTATTAATGGTAAATAGATAGTGTTTATAGTACATGTTTACATTGATTTCTGATTCGTCACCTTCACAGGTAACAAAGTTTATTATTCAATAATAATGAACATATAATGCAGGTATAAAAATTAAAATATCATAACAATAGGTATATATTGTTATTGTTTGCAATTAAAGCAGAAAAATATGATTTATAACAATCGGGAATAATTTAAGTTACAATACCTATACCTACAATTTTTTTTATTATTTAACCTACAGCTAAATTTACAAACGGGACTTTTTCTATTTTTAATTAAGCGACATATCTATGCCAATAAAATATTCACCACAACGATATAATATATGCTCCACTTACAAAACGTGTACTTCATATCTGATTTATAAGCCATTTGCATTAATAAAAATACCAAAAAAAGAATAAATTCAAATATTAAGCAACAATTTCACTGAAAAAAAATCACTGCCTTAAACATGTTTATTATAAAAAATGATATTTTACTACATTATATTATATGTTACTTGAAATTGGAAATGGTAAAATAGGGTTTACTAATTCAGAAATAATTTGTCTTAAAATTGGGCAATAATAATTTATTGTGGAATAGTATAATCGATAGATCGAATAGTAGGTACATTCATCTTTTAAATTCTGCAAGACTATGATTTTTTTTTAATGTGACAGTGACGAGTAGCTAGCTATTTATTCACTTATTTCATCGCTTAACTTTTATAGAATATAACATTTTCAATATAAAGTGCTCCTTATCGATACTTAGTTACTTGGGAAATGCGAATTTCTGAATTTTACTGTCAAGTTTACTGCCAACATAAATTTAAAAAAAGCCCAACTTCCTAGCTTTCTAGAGAATCAAAGTATTCGATCATATGGTATTACAGAAATATTTTTTTTATCTGAATAAGAAAATGTATTAAATGGATGATGTTATTTAAAATTTCGACGAAAAAAGGTAAAATGAGCTAAAACAATTTTGAATTTATGACTTGATTACTTATTTCGAATTTATGCTGAATTCTAAAAAGACAAAATTGGACTTGTTAAATTTTAAAATAATTATTTTTACAATAAAGACTTCATTATTCCAATGTTTTTAACAACTTGCAAAAACTTCTTCTCTAAGTTTAATTTGAAAACAGTTTTCTAAACAATTAACGTACTTTTGCTTTTGTCTTATATGTCAAACTCAATTTTTGGGGAAAGCAAATTTTCAATTAAAAACCAACAAACAATAATGAATACAAAAGTCACTTTTCTAAATGTACCGCTGTTCGTTTAGCAGTTTATTGTAAAAAAATCAACTACTTTTCAAAACTATTCCCTTACTCATTTTCTGTCATTTCATAATCTTCGATTGCCACATATCCGGCGCATAAATAATTACATTGCTTAGAAAAGTTTAAAACGCACAAAAAACACCTTCGTGTAATTATCTTCGTTTCGTGTAAAGATTAATTATGCATTTCGATCGCTCAACAACGTTTCAAATATTATTCACAGGCCGAAAACCGAAATCGTCTAAAACTTCCATTCCGTGTCATTTTTTTAAACACAAATAATTTGATAGGAATTCATCCTTGCAATAAACGTAATAACAATCATTACATGTAATTTAACTTTAAAAAAAAACTGGAAATTTAAATGTCTATATTTTAAGTTATGAAAGTGTGTAATTAGTCGACGGAATAGAAGTTTATATATTACAAAAACAAAGTAATTACCGAAAATAAAAAATAATAAAATAATTGTACGGTATTTATTATATTCCGAACGCTGTAAACAAATAAAAACTTATATAATTACGTCGATGAGGAAACGTCCGGCAAAAATTTCCAAAAAGGAATTTTCGCTATTAACCTGAATTTATTACGTTAATTACGGTAATTACAAGACAGGTGCCATATAAAAAGAAAAAACCTTAAAATTTGTACCTTAATGGGATTACACGAATAAATATTTTGCTTTTCCCTCTTTAGCGAACATTAAGAATTTGCGATTTGGAATCTCGCACGCGATTTTATGGTAAATGATTTTTGCGACTTACCCGTTCCTCCTCGCGTATCATCTCGGCAATGCCGGGCTTGATTTCAAGATCCTCGACCGGGTGGCTAATGGCCGCCTGCGGTGGCGGTATCGGCAGAGTCAACGGTAGCGGTTCTTGCGCCCCTGACGTCGGCAGGGGCGTCTGAGAGGGTGCCGGCGACATCTCCACGGACGGTGGAGGTTCCGGCATGTCGGTACTCGCGCTTTCGGCCGGGCTGCTCAGGCTGCTGCGTTCACCCGAAGGACGTCTTCGTTTCTTAGCACGTGGCAGTGCGTCATTGTCGTGTCGGCTGTCCCATTCGGTAATGGATGGCTTAAGGGAGCCTTTATTGTTGGTTATTTCACCAGGTGCGCTAATCACATCTTGTTCGCCGTTCACGTCGGCTAAGCCTCTGATTTTAAGAGACTCAGCGACTTTAAGCAGCGGCCCAATTTGCTCTTGGGAGACGTTGATTTCTCCCTTGTACATAAATTCAACGGCGGCTTTTAATTCGGGCCATTTTATGTCTCTCATAATCACGATCGGATGTTGACACGGGTTTTCGAAGAATAGGGATTGAAAGTAAGGACTGCACGCGGACAGGACCATCTTATGGGCTTTAACTGAGTGTCCATCGCAAGCGAGGGTTACATCGACGAAAGATTCGTTCTGGAGCAGTTGGTCGAAGACACTGGTCAAGTTGCTCTGGTAGTTATTCCAGCGTAGGCAGAATTGTTGCGGCGATCCGGATATGTGCTGCATGGTCACCTGGAATTTCAACACACAAAGTTCACGACACGCACATCGCAGGCCTGGCAGCGAAAAGTCACTGAAACGCACGTGGGTATCAGCGGTTAAAAACAACGGACGCGGACGAAACCTCTCACAGTTGCGGCGATACTGACACTCTTAGCAGGAGGGTCGAGGCCGCCTCCCGCGTACGCCTTACCCCCACCAACCGGGAAGACCGCCCCCACCCCACCCATCCACCCACCGAACCGCGTGGCCGCCGCGCGACTTTCACCACCAGGTAATTACGCAAAATTTCAATCCAAATAAATTTTAATTTTTTTCAATTATTAAAAGGCTCAAAAATAATTTATTTGCGTTATTTTTTGCAAGCACCTCTATCATTTTTATGAATTGTTTTCGAGCAAAAGATTTAAATATTCTATTTTCCCCACAGAAATAAAAGAATCTCTAAACTTTTAACCAATCAATCTGTTTTTTAAAATGAAACAAATTCAGTTATAAGAAAGTTTCTGTTGCAAACAAAAATTCAATTCAATTTTGAAAACAAAAAAAAAGTTTCCTTAGAATGTTTGATGAGAAGACAAAAAACTGTTACGGTTTACGATTTACAAAAATATTTTCGAAATGGACATTTTAGACACACATTTTTTCTTATCTCCAGAAAAAGCATTTAAATTGCCAAAATAATAAATTTAATTTTTAGTGTTCACAATATACAGGGTGCTTTATGAGAGTTAACAAGCTCAGAAATGCCACCAACCATGCACATTTCATTTTTATCCATGATGTTGTTATTTTCAAAATTAAGTATGTATTAATTGGCGCTCAATGGCTCTTACAATTGGTAGCTTTCAAGATGTAAAAACATTTCATTTTGGATGTTAACAACTTCTTCGACTGCTGCTCGTTACCTACCTCTTATAAAGCACTAGTATGAAATGTATTCGATTTTTCCATGATCAAAATTTGTTGCAAGTGTTTGAACTAACAATTTTGTGATGACATGTAAAAAATAGTAAATCTTGGACGTAGTACTTGTTGTTGGGGTTAAAATAAGTACTAATATATTTGAGATAATTTCTATTGGAAAAGAGTGGCTTACTTTTGTTTTATTGATTAAAAATATTGAAGCAAAAGATTACCTACTTAAGAACAATATAGCAATTCATGTAACTCGCTGTTTGGTAGTGTAAAACACGAAGTCTCAAAAAGTTGCAAATTATCTTTGTAAATTTTGAAAATGAAAATGTTTCTTGTGATTTAAAATGTCCAAGGGCGTTTTTGCGTTGGAAAAAAGTTGTAAATCGTCCCGTAGAAACAAAAGTCTCTGAAATTATTTTAACGAGTGCACAAAAAAAAACCATTTACTTTTAGTTAAAATAACGCCTCTACGGACCAAGTCGGTTACTACTAATTGACTGTTGTTTTAAAAAATGCGAGTCACTCAATTTAGTAGAGCGGGCCTCTGTCACCTTCATTAAATTCTATTATTTTTACAGACTTTAATAACACACTCCCCGAATGGATGCAATACATAAAATTACCCAGAAACAAAAAATATGTTTCGTCACTTTCCTATAAATAAAGTTTGGATTTGTTGAAAGACATCGTCAATTGTGTGATATTTGTGCGCCGAAAGTAGCAAGCAGAAACTAACGAGTAGACAGACCTAATCTGAAATTCTAGGGCCTGCTACAACTAATCTTCGACTAATTGAATTTGCTAGATTGCTTTGCCCGATAAAATATACATTTACCTAGCACTTAGCTGCGTGTAATTCCTGGGTTATCTCTACCTAGCTTCCAATTTAATTCTATCCACTTTTCTTCGCATTCAATATTTTTATTAAACATTCTTGTAAATTCGCTTCTCGATTAAATTTAACGAATTTTCATTTATATCACGAATGAATCTTTTCATTATCGATGCAATTTTTAGACGAATTTGTTTTAATGGTAAATAAAATATTTTTCCGGTGATCATTGATTTACGGGCCAATTTAATGAATAGGAAATCGTGCATTTATGACTCCTATAAATGAATGATTTCTTATAAATGCACGATTTCGGTATCTAGGCAATGAAATATACCATTAAATTGAAATGGCACTTTTTTAACTGAATGCAATGAGAACTACGAATTTAATTAATTACTTACGTTATATTTATAGTAATACTATTTATAAAGAAGTTAGCAACAGTACCCCCATTAAAATTGATAAAAGGCGCAGATGGATTGTCAAACTTTTGACATTATTTGTAATTCATGGCACCATTGGTTTGAATATCTATTGATTTAAAATGCCTGGTATGCTTGATTCGAACATCTATTGGAACTTTTGTCACGGAAAAATATTACATTGTCTTCAATTTCGTAAGATTCGATCAACGGATCAACAATATTAACGCGTGAGCGGAGCGAATGCGTTAAACTGTCTCGATTATTAATCGCACATGTTGGTTAAATAACTATATTAACTACCTATAGACTGTACCCAAATAAGAACACAATTTTGTCTAAAAGCGGCAAATAGTTTCGAATAGTATTTGATACATTCCAAGGGACGTTTAAATAAAATTTTATTTGAGTAGGCATCTTTAATAACTTTTAATGAGAAATTCTAGCAGAGTAAAATGTGTCGTGCATATTAAAAATTATTGCACGTTAAAAGTGAGAATCAGTTATGAATTTTTAAAAAAATCTATAATGCATTACCCCATCTAAAACTGCAATTTAAGTGAGTTACCTCAAAAGAAAATAAGAGCACAAACTTGTTAAAAACCTATCACTTACAATTAACTCACAATGGTATTTTGTGAAATACAATATTCGGTAAATGTTTCTTTTATTTAATATAAGGTTTTATTTCTACGAAATTTTAAGACCTTTATGAAAAGGCTTTACTATCATTTGAAACACATAAAGAAGTTTAAGTCAGACTCGTTTAAGTTCATTCAATCCAGGTTCAAATCTAGTAATTTTTTTTATATTGCAATTCTTTTCTACTACCTTGCCAGTTTAAGGTTTTAGATACGAAATTTTAATTTTCCTTGCACAAAAGTGATACTAACGGTAAAATATTGATTAAGATTTTATACTTATAAACATTTTCAACGAAATTACAAGTTTCGGAATCACAATCTTCACCTGCAGAAAATCACAGCAATTGTGATATTTTATAAATACAAATAGTGGACTCGCGTTAATGTGAACACAAAAAATTTTAGTTTATTTCCATAAGAGAAATTTTTGTCCTACAGAGAGGTACTTAGACACAATAATTTCAATATCACAGTTTATTTAGAAAATGATGTTAAAAATAATTAAAATTTTAAATTGAAGTTCGCATGAACGTTGGTACACAATTGCATCTGAACTGAGAATAAAAAGTAAAATAAATTATATGTATTTCCACTATAAATATACTGTATATAAAAAGTTTTTTTCCTCCCATAAACGTTATTTGCATGTCTAAGGCCGGTTCCATTAATCAATTTAAAATGACTTTTAAGCTAAAGTCCCCTAACTATTAAGCCAACTTATTGTAGTAACAATACTTTAAAGCCACCATTAGTCAACGAACCATTAGGCGTTCGATTATAGAACCGGCCAGAAGCAAATTATTCTAATCAAATTACTTCTCAATGTATACATTTTGATGTTCGCATTATTGAATGTTTCGTATTAGAGGTGTTCGTACTAACGCAAATCTACTGTATTTCCAAAGTGGTACTGCTTACTTTCTGATATTTACGCTACAATATACCTACTGTATAAATGGATATTCATTATATAGGAGTCGTTTCAATTCCGCGATGTGTTGACGCGAAGCGACGATCGCCGCGAACGATTTATGCATGAAACGAAAACTTCATGTATTTTATTAGTTTAGTCATAAACGATCAAATTTATCCCTTCGAGATAAAACAGGGTAATTAAAATACATTTATTTTTAAAACCTTGCAAAATTACGATACAAATCTGGCAACTAAAGGCCCAATGTCAAGTCAGAGTTGCGACGGTGCAAATCGGTTACCATGGTAATGGGGCATAACAATTTCCCCAGGTCACAATATAATATCAAGTTGAATTTTCGGGCTAATTCAACTTGAAATTAGGTGTTACCTTGTTGGAAATTGTTATGCGTCATTACCATGGTAACCGATTTGCACCGTCGCAACTATGACTTAAGATCGGTCCCTAAGTACAAACAATACTCGATCTACATACCTACTTTTCCTTCAATACATCTGATTCAGAGTTACACTAGCTTTTGTATGCTTCGGTAAAAAGAATTTTGCTTCACAACCAAGCAATGTTTCATCGAAATGAAAGCTTCACTATTGATTGCAAGGTAAAAGCATTAGAACAAGTTCTGTTTACTGTTGAACCCCTTACTTGATAATGTTTCTGTAACGATCCTAGTGAATCCCTGTACCTACACATTGAGTGAGTTTACTTGCCATTTGAATGTTTAACTTTTTGTGGTTGTTTGACATGTCTCTAAACTAAATTCACAATATTTCATTACCTCAAAAATAGTTTCAAATACTGAAATTTGCATGCAGTGGTTGCATGGTTTATTTTCCTACCATTCATTTTTTGTGATGATAAAGCAAATCATGAATTAAAGCTAGTGATTGACAAAGGAACTTTACAGGTGTTCCAATACATTCCTGTCAAAGTATAATATCAAGTTTAGACGCCGAAATAAATACAGACAATTTCCATAAACAAATCATTAAACAGTACATCTTAGTAGTGCGATTACACCAGCGGAGAAAATGTCGCGTTTTTTCAGGATGTTTAGGTTTTTTTCAATGCGATTCATTGGTTCTTTATCGAAAACGCGACGGTTAAACGCTTGCAGAAACGTCGGTGTAATTGCCTACTTAAAGACCTTAAAGTGGCTCAGAAGGTTTAGATTGTTGAAGATAACGTCCAATGTATCAATTCAATTTCAACCGAAATTTCCATAAAGAGCGTTTTCATTTCTTAATTGTAGAATCACAATTTATCCACTTTTAGTAATATTTCTCTTGTCTTGAAAGTCTCCGAATATAACATAAACTTAGGAAACAAAAAAAAAAAAACAATGCAATTGTGTAGGCGATGTCAAACTTGTTCATATGTCAATTTAAAACATAAAAAACAATACGTACTTTGACAGGTAAAAACGTGGAATTAAGAAGTGAAGTTGATAATGTTGCAAATTTTCGGTATTGCCAACACAATTGCATTGGTTATTTTCTTTCGCCTAGTTTATATACAACCGGAAGCAGAAAACTCAGGATTCTAATCAGGAATCAAACCATCATCTGTATAATCATTCTTTATGGTAATTTTCCTTAAAATCGAACTGATACATTAGAACTCTTTTCTAAGAAACTAAACTTTGTTGGTGGAATTTTAAAACACCTGATATAAACAGCAATACAGTTGCAAGATTTGTATCGCAATTTTAAAAAGGTTTCAAAAATACATGGCAGACAAAATTTGTAATCTGTATATCAAACTTCTGTTCAGTAAATTGAGAAAACTTTATAATATGAACAAATCAATATTTCTTTATTGCATATTGCTAATAGAAAAAGGGGTTCTGGGCATCGAACTAAAGATCTTATCCTCTAAAAGTTAAAAAAAAATGCTGGCCATTAATTATACAGTATGTTATTCAAACTATTCAAATGCGTCTTTTGTTCAAACGCACCCCATCACCCACCCCTAAGTAGCGCTAAATGTGAATGAATTTTGATACACATTCACGCAAAATGTTACGTTGCAAGGCTAAAGTTTTCTTAACAATAGCAGTGGTTTTTATTTTAAATGTTTTATATCCTGAGACCAACTTTGTGGTAATTTACTATAATAATAACAAATAAATAATTTTTCAAGCAAACAAAAATACCAGTTCTTGTAAAAATATTATTCCAGGAAACGAAAACCGCAATCGTTGTAATACTTAGGTATCAGTTAGAGATGATATCTATTGCGCCAGTGGGCAACTTAGCCGTGGACACCTGCTAATAAGCTTCCTTGGAAACACGCCAAAGTAAATAATCACTTCAGCAAAGGAATCGAGAATAAATTCCTGAACAAAACGCAAAATCTTCGCATCGTTCTTTCCGGCACTTGACTGATTATGAAAACTTGTTGATAACAATCTACCATTGTTCCAAAACTGCAATTTCAACAACTGTTTTGTTTCTGCTTTCAGCATTAAAAGCCAATTTTCGGTGTCTGCAAATACACGTTTTCGGGGCCCGTAAATACACGAAATTAAACAAAAAAACACTTTTAAGATTACTTTTTTCATTCCAGGCGATAAATAAGAAAAATTAGATGGTAACATAATTTGTTTAGGCCATAAAATAACTTGAATGTCACAAAAACCGCTGGCAACTATTAAATTTGTTTTTTACAAATTGCTTATCATTCTGTAAATATTGCAATAAAATCTCGACAAGTCAATGAAACATAAATTAATCAGTTTAGATGTGTTATTAGTTTTTTGCATTATCAGAAATGTAATTTGTGTTTACACTTTGTATTAATTAATCTAATAATGCAAATTCATTAAAGTGGCAAGTAGGTTAATAAAAGAAATTAAAATTTGAATGAGAATTAAATTTGTGCATTACCAATTAGTTAGCGGAATGCATGCAGTGGGGGTTAAAAAATTGAAAATATTATGCAAGTCGTCCATGCCAATCTAAATCTATATTTAGCTGATCAAAAAACCATCTTTTTTATATTTGTATTGGGGTGCCGAATAGGAACGTTGTTTTAATTGCAACTTAAATTTTAATGTTATTTATAGGATCTATATCTGTACCCCAGAAGCAAAGTATGTTAAGTCCAAAATTTCAAATGTTCAGGAGAGCACTCTAAGGTTTTTTTGACAACAGTTTTTGCTATAGTTCCATGACGGTACAAGGTAGAATATTTTAAGATCGGTTATGGATAAAATTTTTCTGACAAAAGCAAATGAAAGTGTAAGTTTCGTTTAGGTGACTTACCATAAAAAACTCAATTTGGACAATTTTGGACTTAACATAGTTTGCTTCTGGGGTACAGATATGTAACAGTGCCAAAAGTTAAATTAATGTGATTTTAGATCATACGGTTGTTATTTATTAATTTTTTAACAATGAAAACTGAATCACGGTCACCAAAAAGGCTTTCAATATGTATCCAAGTGAATTATCCAGATGCCTGCAAAAGCCAACATTGGTTTACAAAATTCCAGTCAAGTAATTTCAACTTCATTGATCTTCATCGGTTGGAAAAACTAATGGAACTGAACAACAATCTACTAGTTTTTGAAACAAATCCTAGTCAATTGATGAATTGTCTAAAAACCTTAATTTACATTGATGCATTATTTAAAAAAGTCGTCAAGAGATCAGGAAGGTCAACATGTAAGAAGTTTAGGTTCCACACGAATTTTCAAATTAATTTTCTGCAAACGACAACTTTCAGAAACATTAATTGCTTCAAATCTGCACTATCGGAATTCTTTGAAGCAAAATAAACTTCATTTACTAAGTATGAGATTGACAATTTGATTCCATACGGACAAGTGTATTTAACATTATATAAGTGATTTAAAAAAAGACTACTGACAACATTTAATAACAAACAAAAACTGCGAAGGAAAACTGGTTATAGAAAATAAGAAAATGTTTTCTGTGTCGGTGGTATTTACCCACATCGAATGTTACAATAATTGATGAGTAAAGAGGTTTAAAGTTTACATAAGAAATGTAATGGCGCAAGTATTGATCAAGGTTCGTAATAATACTAATCCCACATCAAGCTACATTTCTTCATTTCTTATTTATGTCTCGACAAAATAACAATTTTCTTTATTTCGGACTTATATATAACCATAAAGTAGTGTTTACGTTCTTGTACAGCTCATTTTGAATTCTGTAAATATGTTTCGAGCTTCTGAATACGACAAGAACGGGTACGTACACACAACTTTATAAAGAAAAACGCGGGAGCAATGCACTTAAAAATTACATTTTATTTTTAGTTTAGTCTGGTATTTATTTATAATTAAAATATTTATGGCGCGCCTCTCATACTTGGATCCAAATTTAGATTTTTTTCCATCTCAACCCTAACACGATTTTTTCGAGGCGAAAAACCGCAACTCAACACGATGACGTCACGAAATTAGATTCTTTCGCAGTTTCTTGAAAGTTTGAAACAAATAATGTTAATATAAAACAATACATTCAAGGCACCATTTCTCAGGCCTTACTCAAACAATTCAATTATTTACCAAACGGATTGGCATAGAGAAGAGCGAGTTCTATTCAAATTGCACACTGAATATTACATAAATGAACTCAAATAATTCATAAGTTTGTAGTCTGCGCGTTTAAGGTTATTTACAATGCACAGGGAAATATTTATGATATTCTACTCTCTCCGAGGAAGGATTGGCTTATACCTACTGTGTGTTGTCTTATTGCTCGCGTTTGATTATGTTCCTTAAACTATTAACGTTTGGACCTCGAGCAATTTGTTAATGCACCATTGTTCCAGCCAAAATTCGACGCGATTAAATATTTAATATCGAAATTGTGATTCTTAAGTTACGCGCGTATTTCTATTTCGAATCGTGTTGATTTTATAATAAAATTTATATGAAACATTATTTTCCAATAAAATATTTGAGCAATAAAGAATCCAAATATAACATACTGGGACGTGCTCGAATGCGCATATTGAACTGAATTAAACCATTATAATATTTAATCTTTATATACCTAACCTATCGGTGTGTTTTGTTATTTTCATATATACTTAGCCGTTTTACGACTTTCTGCTGTAATAAATCTATAATAAGTATTCCAGTCTTTGCACACGTGTTTCTCTATATTCTCTATATGCCTTTAACATAAACTGTATGAATGTGCATTATAACTCGCTCACAAAAAAAATTTCTGGTATCAACAACCTCTCCTCTCACTTATTTACAGACCTGACAGATTTTCATTTCGAAGTGATCTTACAAAACGTTGAAATGGCACGAATACATATCAATCAAAAGCGTTAACATTTGAGTAAATGGCTAATTTTTGGTGTACTTTAACCCTAGAATGGTATCGTTAGGGGATTTAATAGTTTAGTGTCAAGCAACATTCGACTGTAGTCAATATTGATGATATTACGGTTTACAGATACGAGCTGGGAATTCCTGCTCATTTTGCATTTATTTATTTATATTATACATCCGAAACAGTGATAGCAAAAATTTCAAACGACGCATTTAACCCGTCAGAGCTGACACGATATCAATTTTATTCGCGGCTAGCGCCCTGTTTGATAGACACTGGTTTATAGCGCGTTATCAGCTGCTCATCTGTAACTCAACACGATTCAAAATAACTAAAGTCGCTTATTGTATGCAAGCAAGGTGTAAAATGTACATACGATACTAATCAAGGGTTAATAAAGATTCATTGCGTATGTAAACTACTGGTCAATTCAAGCAGTCCTCTAATAAAAATTAAAATCAAGTTGAATTAAATCTTCTTTGCACAATACAACCTATTTACCTTTTATTAATATTAGCAAGTAGCTTTACGTCCAATTTCGTGTTAAGTAGTTGGCATTTACCACTTTAAAATTAACTATTGGAACGTAACGATATTATGAGACTGATACTCTTACATTTTACATCTTTTGAATAACAGCTACTGATGCCTAAATCCTGTGGGGCCACCACATGCTTGAAACATAGTTAGACAACTTCTCGGTATACTTTCTGTGAGGCGAGTATTGATAAAGTCGCGAGCAATCCTTTTTTCGGAAGCTCGCTAGGGGTTGCAGGAGAATGAGTATGTCACATAGCAGGGCAAATAGAGCAATACAAATATTCCTGAGAACCAGCAGTGTAAGTTTTGACCACGTTGTTACTCGTACAAGATCAGTATATATGTTACACCCCAATAGTGAAATTGCTCATTTCATGAACTGGGCAAATTTCTGGCCATTTCGTGAACTGGCCGCTTGTCTTGACCATTTCATGAATTGGGCAAAAATTACATAAATTCTTGTCCATTTCATGAACTGTACACCTAATAAATGAATATGGAACTAAATTCGATAAAGGGCTTTTTTAAGCAACAACAAAAATGATGTAAAATTTTATATTAATACATTGTTAACAAAATAGCAGCCAATGAGAAAACAAAAAATGTTAATAATAATAAAAAACAAAAATAATAATGCCATTAAAAATTTTTGCAAGATGTTCCCGAGTGGCACGAAGAATTACATATCATTCCATTTTTATAGCACTGGCATTTTTTTGAAGTACATCCTTTTTGACAAGAGCACCTTTTGAAGCCTTGCCCATTTCCGACGGAAATATTACGGACCAATGCTCTTATACTGCATTCTGACACTGGTATGTCCTTTGTTGAGATGCCTCTGTAACTAGTAACTTCAAAACAATTTCTCTGTAGCCACTTATCAATAATTCCGCCCCTAGTGCCAATTCTATATTTATCGTTCTTAGTTTCTAATACCACACCAATGAGGTTTGCAGGATCTCCGCGTCCTCGATCAAACTGTGTTACAAATACATTAACAGTCGTCCCAATTTCTACTGCTTTCAATTTTCTTTTTGTTCGTCTCACCATCCTTTCAGCCTGCAAATTCAAATTTTTACTAGCTAAAACGCGATACTCATTCGCAGGATGCTCGTTTGCTGCAATGTTGTCATCACATTCTACTATTCTAGTGTCTGCTAAATCTGCATCTGTATGATGTTGAATCGGCGATATATCTGCATCTGTATTATGTGTAGTCCGAGGTAAATCTGTACCTGTATTATGCTCGATCGGAATATCAAGAAAGTCATGAATTTCATTAAGATCATTCTCTGTTGATACTATATATTCTCCTACTAGTTTACTTGATGCTTCGGTCTTCATTTCTTCTGATATCTGAATACTGTCATTATCTTCATCTTCATTGGTAAGTTTTATGAAATTTTCTTCGGCTTCCATTTCTTCTGACATTTCAATACTATCATTATCTTTGTCTTCGTTGATAAGTTTTATTAAATCATCTTCGTCTATACCAGTTTGAATATTGTTCAAAAATACTGAAGGCAGCGACGTTCCCAGTCCAATCTTAGGTTTCACACCAAATAGAGCTTTATAAGGCTCCATTTTTATAGCCTCATGGTAAGTAGTATTCATACTCCATTGAGCAAACATTAAGCCGGCGCTCCAGTTGGATGTATTATGATCCCGCATCCAGGCAACTAGCGAATTCTTGAGGGTACCGTTGCTTCTTTCAACAGAACCTTGACTTTGGGGGTGGCGAGGTCTTCCATTAACAAGAACTAATTCAGGCCAGAGCGTCGAAAGTTCTTTAATTATGTTTGCAGTAAACTCTCTGCCATTGTCTGACTGTAGAACATGCGGCGCCCCAAAATTTAAGAAAATTTTTAATAATTCCCTAGCAACTTCTTCGGCTCGTTTTGTTGTTAGGGGAGCCATTATGTTGTATTTAGTGAGATGTTCTTGATAGTGCATAATAAATTTATAATTGCCATCAGGTAAACTTTGGAAATCTACTAAATCAATCTGGCCTCTTTGATTGAGTTCAGTTACAGTGATTGGTTTTATTACAACGCCTGGGCCAATCTCTTTTTTCCTTAATTTCTCTCTACATCTCTCGCACTGTTTTATGTAACAAGAAACAATGTGTCTAGAAATATTAGCATAGTGCTCGCTAATTTTTTTGTACGTCTTCTTTTCGCCTTTATGGCCGGTACCCAAATGCATGTCTCTTAATATAGTCATTACGTTTTCTTTCGTTGCCATAATTCGAGAGTGCTTTTTCGTAATTACTTTGGTAATTCCGGCTAAGTTAGTCATACCAAAATTCTTTCTAATGTGATAGGCTTGTCGGGACCGTTTCACCCCAGTTTCCGTATCACTTAAAATAGAAATCACTTCATTTTCGAAATTTACCGTCCATAACGATACAGAATTATTTATAATAGTTTGCAGATCACCGTCCATGATAAAATTTTGCTTCTCCAGTTATCTAAATCAAATTAAATAATTAAATTTGATAGCAAGTAACCGTGGTAAGAATGTTTTCGTAATACATAAAAATTGCCATTACCTATTTATTGTATTATCTACGTAAGCCTGGCCTCTTCAACCACGTAACCTTGACGCAATATTTAGCTGTACGTTTTATTTTAGCGGATGGTTCTAGCAAAAATTAAATACATTACTTATTGCTTTTATTTCTACTTAACAGTGAAAACACTTTTTGATCAATCGCAGCATTATTTACATCGATATCAAAACATAACCTTAATTATTTGTACGTCGCTAGGTTACAGCTTATAACTGTAAAATAGTAACGAAAATACTGTATCCATATTTATAACATGCAAAAAATGTGTGAAAGTTATTACACTTACATTTTTTCAACTGTCAACAGTGTGCCACGTGACTACACAACAGAGCCATATATTTTGTAACCAGCCAGTTCATGAATTGGGCAGCATTTGAAGTGTCCAGTTCACGGACTGGGCAAGTTTTTGCCCAGTTCATGAAATGGGCAAGAGAGGCGGCCAGTTCACGAAATGGCCAGAAATTTGTCCAGTTCATGAAATGAGCAATTTCACTATTGGGGTGTAACATATACAACTGTAATTAAATCAAAATCTTCTTCAGTCTTCTAAATAATTAATTAAACTTTTCGCCTTGGAAAAGAAGTAGTAAATTAAAAACAAACTGTTACAAGAAGACTGTACAAAGTTCGCATACTTTCAATAGTCGCCCCAATTTTGTGATTTCAATTAACCTATCGATGCATGCAGAAATAAACCGGGATACCTATGTGTCTTCTTCCAATTGTTATTCCCTTTTTTTAAATTTTCTAAGAAATTTAATTTTTGTGACCAATTATGCTCGGCATTATGAACGAAGCCCTTAAAACTAGCAAGCTTGAAACTATGAAATGGCCGGCGAACTCTCCTGATTGTAATTGGATTGAATATGTTTGAGAGAAACTGGATCGACAGTTACCATCTCCTAGTCATCCTTCTACAACATTCAACGAGCTTGCCGAAACGGTATAGAAAGAATGAGTGAAGATTCCTCAAAATTCTATCAATGCCCTCATAGCGGGGATCACAAGAAGATATCTAGTTGTTTCAAGCACGTGGTGGCCTCACAATATTCCAGAGACTTAACCTAAATTAAAGCTTTAATGGATCACTTCAATTGACCAGTACTTTATTTCGTAGCATTTTTTTTCAATGCCAAATGCCTAAATTAGGTAAATTGTTTAAAATCTACAAAATTATACTTTTAGTAACGAAGTTAAGAACTTGAAGTTATTGTGTTGAATCTGTATATTACACTAGACAATCTTTGTTACCACAAGTAATAATTATATTGTAACAAAGCAATTAAAAACACTCCTGTGACTTATTTGGTTTAAAAATGTAGCAGCGGGATGAGTTGGTTAATGTTCAACAGACAGAATGTCCTGTTTTACATTATATAATTGAAATAATTGATTTATATGGTTTACAGCAGCCTTGAATTTAATTGGTGGCTTTACTAAATTATTCAATGCCATTATGCATATTCTAACTTTACAGTGAAAAAAACATATATGTATTGACCTTAAATTTGACACCAAACCTATTTCAACTCGAGCAATCGCAAGTAACGCGATAATGTTTTACTTTAATTAAAGACAATGAAAGATCTGGCGAACAAAATAACTTTCGAAGAAAGAATGTCTTTTGCATGAAAAAATCTGGTTCTTATAAATACGGTTTGGAATTCTGAATCGTAGTAGTAAACAACTCCTGCATATAAAAATATTTAAAACCATTATTTCAAGAGACTGGAAATTTAAATCACAATTGACAGTTCGATTGAGCGTTTCGGAAATCTGAAACCGTATGTTAAGCCAAAATTTAACGAGCTCTAAACGTAATTTAGTGCCCATATGCGAAAATACCCGAACCTTTGACGAATAACAGCTGCGGTTGTAATAAATTATAGAAAATCAATTCAGAATAAATATCTACATAATTAAAAACGCATTTTTTATAACTAAATTAAATTAGAAATGTTTATCAAAGAAAACAATAGTTTGGTTTGAATAAAGTTCATCGCACTCCCTGTATAAGGCGTTTAAACTTTTACACTTAAAGATCGAATAAAATGAATGCAACCAGTCTGAAATTACAGTTAAGGTGTTTCAACACGAGATACTGAAACGAACCTACCTAATTTAGAAGTTTCCAAATACAGTTCAGTCACGAGAAATTTCTCAATGAAGAAGCAAAGCGGAAAGCCTAATACAAGCAATTAAACGTGAGGGATTTAATAAGAGTTTTAACGCAAAAGTCGGATCACAAAAAATGTTTTGATTTGCGCTGTTAAATAAAACTTAATCTAACACGAAGACATGTCTTTCCTCACCCCAGGCGAAATGGTAGCTACCCCATGCAATTTTAACGACTCCAACTGTATATTTAATTATTGTAATATTTATAAAAGCGAGCCCGCCGAAAGGGGGTTAGAGAAAGTTGCGGAGAGGGGTTACACTTTTTAAATAAGTAACGCTCTGCGCTTAATTTACTTTTGCAAACTTTTATTATCTAAAAACTTGATTTTAAAAAAGTAATTTAAAAAATATAAAATTCGCACCCAGAAATAGAATCAACGCAGGAAATGACAGAAAACCCGATTTTGGAGGTAAATCATGCACGCGGACTTTACAAAAAGTATTCGGGGAAGAGAATGCACAGTTTCAGAGCAAACAGGTAATCAGACATTTAAATTCAAAAATGCAAATCACCGAACGAATTAAGAACTACTGGGAAATTATATATTTTATTGGGTAACCTTTGACTATGGGTATTGCGTGCTCATTCAGATATTCCAAAAAAGCTAGTTTTTATTTAATTGCTCGCATATATGGCCGTCTTCCATGTCTCAATGTAAATTCAAAGTGGCTAAATGTGATTACGTGCAGCAAACTGCTCAAGAGATTTAATTCAAAAGAATATCGAGATCGGCGCCCCGATGCATATATTTACTTTGTGGTGGCACTAATATGATGTGCATGCGAGTTGTTATTGCATAGGTAAGTTTTGCGTTATTTCCAGTAGTTGCATATTATCTCGAAGGAAATTTAAAGAAACAATATCTGTAATTGTGCAAGGACGACCCTATTTTGACAATATGATAAAATGACAACCTTAGATTTAATATTTATTTTAGTTTTCTGTGTTTCTGTTTATTTATACTTATGCTTGTACCTTTTAATAACAGAACACTGATAGTATAAAATGTTTATTCACGATCAGTTAGCAATAACTTCACAAATAACTCTTCGCGAAAATAAAGCCCACTAGTGTTACTTACATACAGTGTGCGCCGACTATAACGAACCGCAAGGGATCATATAAATGAGTTTGCTATATGGAAAGTTCGTAATAAACACAAAGGCTTTTTTTCATTTTAATTACATAATTCGAATTTTTCTACAGTGTAGAAAATAAGATCTGTCAACATTGTTTTTCTGTTGAACGAGTAAATTTTGAGATTGTTTTTTTTTTGTTATGGTATATTTGTGTTAAGGAGAGACTAAATTTTCATTTTATGTTTACATCAGCAATTGAGCGACCATCCGGTAAAAGGGACCATATCAAAAAATGGTGTTTTGAGAAATGCCAGTTTGAAAGTTTTGTTTGCTCATATCTATTTACGAAAAATAGTTTGAACTACACAGCAAAGAAAGTTTTGAGGGAACGATATTTATAAAAACAGCTTATTAAAAAAAGTTGATGAAATAACTTAATTTTGTAATAAAATTATTGAAATTATGAAAGTATGTTATGGGCCCTTTGTCCGGCTGATAATTTTTTTTTCAAGAAATATGTGGGTTAAAATTAAGGGAAAATAAAATAAACATTTTAATTGCTAAGAAATTATGTAGGTACTGTTTGAAAACATGTTTTTGAAGAAAAATTAAAAAAACATTACTTTAGCAATAAAAATGTAAAAAATTAAGAATAAAAATAATATTAGTAAAATGAAATAAATGAAAACAAAAGTACCCTAAAAAGTAAAAAGAGGCAGAACATAAACTTCACAAAATCGTAAAACCTTTCAAAACAGGTGACAACGTGCTACATAAACAGCCATAACTCAGCACAGTGTTGCCATTTTTATTTGAAAATTCTTAAGGATGTAGTTTAAAGTATGGTGGTTGATTTAATTAAGACGAACTCCGCCGGATGGGCCCTCAACTATTATTTGCTTTTCCTAGGAGAAGCAAAAATTAGGTGGGTGTCAATTTCTGACTTTTAAAAGTTCGAAACGTAGTTATTGTTAACTTTTTCATTTTTAACCTCCTTTTATTTAATTACTAACCTACTTGTCTATTACAACCTCCTATAAATTCAGAAATAATCTTGTAGAAGACAATGTCAAATTTGACGTTCGAAAATTTGACTTGATTTGATTTGGGGAACAAGCTATGATTTTGAATAAAGTAGTATAAATACCTCAGTGAAAAGGAAGGGCGCTAGAAGGCTGTAAAATAATGTTTTCGTTTTAGTTTATGATGGTAGTAATACACTGATATTGGCATTTTACATCTGACAGTTTAAGGTTATACTAATACCTAATGATACTCTAAAATTAGAAAATATGCAGCTTATGTGGAAGGAAGAAACTTTTAATGGGGAAATCTTCTGTCAAAATTGTGTATGCCAACATAAAAACGAAACAATGTTTTATAGCTTTCTAACGCTCTTTGTGGTTTCAAAATGCACTAACAATAAGTTAGAGGTCTTTAATAAATAAAGGTGTCTGAAATATAAGAGGTTCAAAAATATTAAGATATTCAACTGTAGAACTAAAAAGTTCCTCAAAAGTAGATGTTTTTGCGAGTACAAATCTCATTGGTTACAACCATTTTTATATTTATTAATTTCTTTCATTGCTGCTATTGAGGATACCCCTTTCTGAGTTGGTAAAGGTTAGAATCATGGACGGTTACAACAATCAGAATATTTGACGGCATCCCCTACGTTAGCCGGAGGATATTTTGTACCAGAAATGTTCAGCATTTCAAACTTGTTTATTGGAACACTCTCGCGTCCTAGTCTCTATTTTGAAACACTGTCAATTTAACATACAATTCATATGTTAAGAACTGCTCTGAACCTGCGCAATTACCGATATAAATAATTAACTTTTTTAGTAAAAATATTAAAATCTTATGTAATCAACAATGTGCATGGTATAGTATAAAGATGCTCTTCAGTTTTGCCCGAAATATAATGGCGATTACTTTCAGGACCTCGCCCTATTCGTTGGGGTCCTTTCGATAATGTAAGTAACTGTTAAATGAAGTGTGGTGAAATCATCCAATTATGTCCCTTGTTTAAGCGTTATTTATTTTGACGATTTTAAATTACAATAATAGTAAATTCGCAGTAAAAGTTTAGTCATTGCCCTATTGTTGTTGCACTTATGTGCTAGTCATTGACTTTATTAATAGCACCCCAAATCGTATCTTGTGTAAATCAAAAGTGGCTGCTATTCACTTCAATTAAACATCAAATTTTGATTTGTGCAGCTGATTAGGAATAATGATAAATACTTGAATAATTTGCCACCTTTGAACAAAAATTTCTATTTGTAAATTCCTCCTTTATCATTTCTTTCATATATTCTTTTCTATTGATGATTATTGCTCGAAGTTACCACGTCAGAAATCGTAATTGCCACCATGAATACTATTTAAAGTAAAATAATAATATCTATAAACTATAAATGCGACTATTAATTTTACAGCATGAAACTTCGTAAAATGTACAGGTTCTATTAACGCTGTTAGTGCAAAGTGGAAATATTATAACTTAATTGTATTGTTGTCGTGAGTCGTGACGGAGAAATTGTTTATTATTTAAAACGGTGTAAAAATAACAGCATAAATCGTTTTATGTGTATTTATTTTTATAGCTTTTAAACGGATTAAATTCTTTTCACGAACGATGTGTTTTTGTTGTGATGCAGAAGCACACATATTTGTATAGGTAGGTATACACTATTTTCAGAGCGTGCGAGCTTTGTTTATTGTTTTGTAATAAATTTTATTTACGCCGGCAAGTAAAAATAAAATTTTAAGTCGAACAAAAAGTATTTACATACAATGACATGTTCAATTAATTATATATTATTTTTGTGGAATGTCTCCATACGTATTGTGCTTATCACACTAGTAATTCCATCTCGCTTCATTTTCATTTAGATGTAGCTCACAGACAAGTCGCCTAATGAATAATATACATATTACCTACATCCTTTAATGAGTCGGCAGTAACTCACGATCTACGTTGGCATCATACTCGTTTATTATTAATCTAAATGAATTATTTTTTATTTCATTAGTGTTTTATAAGTACGCGAGAATTTTTATAAGCTATCAAATTAATTAGATGGCATTGAATTATTTCTGTTAACACACGATGAAACTTTTATTGATTATAGGTATGAAAGAGTAAACACAATTTCAAAAAGTTATTGATACTTAAGGCTTGATTTGAAAAACAAAATGCTTTAGAGTAAAAGTAGATTTTAGTTATCATTTTAAGCGATAATTCTGGTCACGAAATTTTCGTCAGACTTTCCTAGACACGGTTTTTATGTGTCCCTACCAGTAGAAATCAAGTGGAACCACATTTGGCAAACCTGCAGCTACGCGAAAGGAGAACAGCAAAATCTATAATAGCACACTTCTAGACCCTTTCACTAATTGGGACCAAATTTTGCATAGATACTTTTTTATGATTCTGCTAGGGTAATGGCGAAATCGAAAATCCTACATTTTTGAACTCAAAGGGTCGAACAAGTCAGAACCCAACTATCACTTTTCATCCACACTTGTTGTTTTTGTAGAACCAAATAGTAGCACTGAACCATGTTTGTTTTTGTTTTGTTTGTCTCTTTTTAATTCATTTCCGAATCCCTTGATCTATTGAGATTATGGGTAATACTGGATATCGGGGTATTTAAAATAAGGTTACAATAATAGAAAATACAGGAGAATCGCTCGGCAGTAAATCATAAAACTAAAACAAGATTCAAATTTATTTTTTATATCTGTTAGGAAACAGTCTTAATCTCGAAACAATGTAAAACCCTTCATGCTGCTTTATCAGTTATGAATTAATTTTCCTTGAAACCGGAATTATCATAACCGTTCAGAACTTCATTAAAAAAATATATAAGTTGCGTCAATCATGCAAAATCGTAATGTTAAAAATTCTTAACAAAAAAAGAGCATTTGAATCTAGGAAATCGCCAATAAAATCGCAATAAAAAAGATACAATGGATTTATAAAATAAAAAACCCTGAACTTTGAACGTAAATCCATTTCAAACATGAACTTTCAAAGCAACGCGGGTAAGAATCAAATTTTATATATTATTTGGGCCTATTTCAAATTCAATAAATAATTTTCATTTTAAGGTAGAAAGCCGGTTCATCAAAAAAATGAACCGTTTTCAATAACTTATATGATTGTTCAAAAGTAATAATTCCAATTATTTTAGTGGTATGTGTAGTGCGAAGTCCTTTGTGTTCTGAAGAAATTGGCGAATAATTTGCGTGCAGTTATTCAAAATCAACACGACGTGTTCAATAAAAGTGAAAAAGCGATCAGAGCGAAATATTATTGCGTAAACATTCATCTTAGATTAATTATGCAATCTGTAATTTGAATAGTCATCATTGAACCAGAATTAATTCAGTTAGTAAACTGAATAAATAAGTGAATAAAATGTTTGATTTGAACACTTGTGTGTGTATCGCAAAGGGTTATAAAGTCAGTTTTTATGGGAAAGAAATAAGACCATGCATACGCATGTTCCATGGAAGTTATGGTAGTTTAATAATCGAAACGCGTTTTCTTGTTAACGTTAATTTTACAGTACACTTGCGCTTTAATAATTACAGAAAATGACCACCCACGTCGATATTTTAACTTATTTGCCATTTTATACACCGCGCGTTTTCCTACGTTTAATTACTGTCCTTCAACTTTATCGACATAAAAAGACGATGGCAACTCGCGATTTTCTCGCTTGAATATTAACAAATACTAAAAGTCGAAATAATTAACCATGCAGAAAATTATTTGGGAAAATGTTCCACATTCATACAATAGAACTCTTTTATAACGATCAATCAGATTTAGGTAACTTGTCAAGATTCACCGGACATACAACACAGATAAAAGCACTTACACTTGCTGATACGCGCCAAGTTCGATTAATTTATCATTCGGAGGAAACAAAAAGAAAAACCTGCATTGTGCGTCATGAAAATGTAATTTCATGCACAACTAATGATGTTCGTACAATTTTATTAATTCTGAACGTTATGTTGTAAAAGAAAACTAATTTATTTATAATCTACTTTATGACTATTATACGTTTTATATTTTCATTTCCATGAATCGTTATTTCTATAAAAACGTTTGTTTGTTTATCTATAATTCATATTGTAATTGTACAAGGAGAGAGGCAAACATATAACGCAAGGGTAGTTTTAGCTGTTTAATTATGCCCAATAAACGACACCCCTTCAAATTATTTAACGTTATCGATGGAACAAAGTAAAACACACATTTTGTATTGTGCGTCTGCGAAATCACGCACTTATTTAACAAAAAACTTGTTACGATAAAACTTCACGTAATGGGAATTCCAATTTTAATATAAACCCATTTGGTTAAAACTTTGTCTCATGAAACGATGTTTGTTCGATATACACATAACCCAATAATCTGCCGAGTGGAGTATTTGCTGAACCATAAGATGCGCTTACAGCAGATTGTGTACCTATTGTTTAAAAAAAAAGATAATTCAGACAATAACAGTATTGAAAAAATCCATTCATGAATTTTAAGAGCAGCCTTTTTCAAAACTCAGGTATGAAATTAGTGTGTTTAATTGGAATTTGATGACCACTCTAACTCATTCAGTCATCATTTAAATACCTCTCATTCGGTTTGTCGAATCGGATCTTGACCGATATGAACCAGCTACTATCTTGGACTTGAAATGTCTGTTCAACTTTCATGTGAAATAGAGGTATTTTCAATTATTTGCTTGCCTTAAAAAAGCTTTGATAGTTACTAAGGAGAAAGAGGCTTAAGGGCCTGATTTCAAATCAGAGTTGCGACGGTGCAAATCGGTTACCTTGGGAATGGCGCATAACAATTTGCAACGGGTCACATTCTTATTTTAAATTGAATTTTAGGCGATTTGCACCGTCGCAACTCTGACTTGAAATCGGGATACAAGAGTTTTATTGGAGAGGCTATGGGTGCGTTCAGCGCACTCAATTGTCGACACTAAACGTAAACGTTAGTTAATTTAGGTTTACTAAACAAACGATAAGTTACTTCATGCTGCTTGACAAATGAATTGGTTGGTTATGTTGTAAGAATAATCGCAGTACACTTGGAATGGAAGCATATTTTATTGATAATCGTCGTCCCAGTATGACTGACCACACGTTATTTCTCTTTAGATCTGACACTACCCATACTGCCACATACATGTAAGGTTTCAAATACCCACCCGTTGCCGCTGAGATGTTTAGGAAAGTAATTACTGGCAATAGCAGACTTTAGCGTCTAACGTCGCTAAACATTTTAAACTGCTGCGTGCACTGAACGTACCCTACGCTTGATAATGATTTGATGAATATACAAGGGTCAATAAGATGGTAATGGGTTGAACGTTATCCACGAATGAATTACTGATGTGTCGGAGATTGAAATGCTGTGTTGAAGAAAGTTGAAGATTTGATGCCGTCGGATCGAAAATGAAAGTGGTTCTTACTGTCAGTGAGTTATCGTATACGAAATAACTACGGTAAAAATTTTGCAAGATGATTTTGCCTTGAAAAATGTTTTTGGACGTTTTATTTCTAGACTGCTTCTACACTAGGACAAAGTTTAACCGCTTTTCTTTTACAAGTTGACACAGGCGATAAGATTTAGGTATACATTACTAGGATCATGCCATTAAACAAAAATCAACGCAGTAGATCTAGCAGAAAAGCAAGTATTCTATCATTAATTGGACCATTGTTCGTAACAATTTGGTTTGGGATATAAAAGTTCTGCTAGCTGAAAACATGCAGAAATTAATGCCAAAATTTATGGGAAAATAATTCAACGTTAGAACTACAGTAAACCCTCGATAAGACGAACACCTCGTTAACGCGAACATACAGTGTGGCCCCGGCTTGTTTCTTATCGTTTCTTATGGAATGTCGCTCGGTTAACACGAATTCTTGTTAACACGAACTACGAACTAACTTTTAGAACCTTGAGGTTAAAAATCCCTTTTAAGACGAACAAATCAGTGGTGGGGGGAGACAAAATATTTATTTTCAGTCGTCAGTGACGCTTTGACTGCGCAGTGTTTGACACTACCTGAAAGTGTCCCTTTTTTCAAGAACCACACAGCATCAATACAAACATTATCAGTTCAGTTTTACAAGTTAAACACATAACATAAGATCGTAAAATCATTATAGTATTCAGTTATACCGTATTTTTTAATTTGAGAAGAAGATTCAAATAGATCGCGCCAAAAGGCAGATCTGTTTGAATCTTCTTCTCAAATTAAAAAATACGATATAGTTATGTTATGTTATGTGTAGTTACTATCAGTAAATAAAATGCTTATTATTTTTCTTAAAATGATATATTATGTATGTATGTATGCAATCAATCGGATATGACGAACTTCGTTACTACGAACATACAATATTCTCGTCCCTTCGAGTTCGTCTTATCGAGGGTTTACTGTAATCCTTGGAAGAAAAAATCTACAAAAGAACCTTACGGGAAGGTTTCTTTCGTGCTGCAGATGATATTTCGAAGAGTTGTCCATAGAAGTTTACTCTTCTTGCACCGCTGACAAGGATTAAATAATGCTATACAGGTGGCTTTAAACATCCCCGGAAGATTTTAAAGGGTGATTCCTTGTCCTACTACGACCTAAAGTGCAAGTTTTTGTCAAAAGCAACTTGTAGTTTTTTTTCAGAATTTATTGAATATTCTAGAGAAAGATTGCAATGTCAAGGAATGTGAACAGTTCGATAGTTTTTAAAATTGTAATTGGAATCTCGATGAACCTACGAAACTGGAGTCGCCAGAAAAAGTGAACCTAACTAAAAGATTAATCTTTAAACTTCAGAAAATCATCTTAAAACGTTTAGAGATGAAAAAATCCATTTTTTTAAAATACTTTAATATTGTATTTTAAAAACTGGCATGTTCATATTAACATGTCTTAGAATAAATAAGTCAAAATCTGTAGGAAAAGTTTCGGACCACCTGTATAAATATGATTAAATTCTAAGTTTAAATAATTATTGTTCAATTATTGTTATTGAGATTCAGTATCTAACCATTAGATAGAATATAGAATATTTAGGTGTGTTCTAATTTTGGTGGACACAAGTTACACCTAAAAGAACCAGATATAGTCGAGGAAATAATTTCTGTAACATATTGAATTTAATCATAACAGTTCAGTTATATTATCCTGTAATCCGACAAATAAAGTATAACTTGTATGATGTATTCTTATTTTGTGCTACATGTTTTTATAACTACGTAAATTATATAGGTACGCAATATTATAGAAAATGTGCATTCAAAATAGTAATTAAATTTTTACTGCCAACAAAAAATTTTACAATAGCAATCAGTAGTCCTCATGCTTATCTTAGTTTCCAAACTAAATAATACTAAACGTAAAAGAGATCTTTTCAATTTGAAACAAAGGTATTGTGGTGGTAGCACACCTCAGATTCACCTTAATTTTTTAGAGATTTCGTGATTGACTGCAGACACAAACAAAGAATCGAATAATGCACATGTTTAAAAATGGATGATATCGTACAGCGCCGCTTTCAACACTTACGTTGATAGTTTCTGATGAAAATTTCCACGATCACTAAAAATTGCTCGAATATTAATTTTATCAACTTTTCTCGAGATGAAAACAATTTTTTGTTTATTTTTAATATCAATAAAACTTCATTTGAATTCAATAAACGCATGTTTTGTTAGTGACGCAAAAAATTCCAGTCAAACATTTTTGTTGTGACATGGTGGAAAAGCGCCAGCGTCCATCCCCTCGCAAAAAATAAAAAGTTTCCCCTAATTTGTGTCAACTCGTTAATTTTTAGAAAACTCTGAATATTGTTCTCGCTAAGAATTAATTAAAGAAAAGCTTCACGTGCTTAGAGGCAATATATTATAATCGTTAATAACAAAAATTAATTTCATCGATCGGGACGTTCTTTATGTTCGAAAGTTCGACGAGGGAAAATTCACGTTTTATACAAATGAGTGTTTAAAAGTTTTCTTTTCGTGATTTGCACTTCTCGAGACTTCGCCCCTGCTAACTAGCTTACTGCCAAATGGACCGCGGGCTAACTTTTAAATCATGAAAACACTAATGGAACACAAAATATATTTGCACTTTCCGAATAAAACTGTTTTATTTTATTTTTCTTTTCGCAAACAACAATCATTGGCGTAGCTCAAAGGGCGTCCGATTGCATCGCCTCTGTTCTAACCGCTTGTCCGGAGCTTATCACACAACATCACACAAGGAGATTTAATTGAGGCTTAATAGTGACTATTGGTCCGTTCGGTATCTGACGGTACTTACCTGAAATAAAAAGTGCAAAACGTTCCGGTGCGGTCCCTTTGTCTCAATCCGTGTCGGCGCCAATGTCACACCCTCCGAGATAGAGAGGGAGAGAGAGAAGGCGAGCGAACGTTGGGCTGTAAACAAGTGGTAGTAATTTTAATAATTTAAAGCACAAAATCACATTCCGGATATTTTATAGTTTTCATTAAACTGTTACCCGTTTCTTTTATAGCGCACATTTCGTCCTTGCGAAAAATCAAATGGAAAAAGGAGGACGGAAAAAAATTATGTATCTCGGTGGTAGAAATAACTCTCGTATTTCTATTAAAATTACATTTTTACGGTTGCAAAGTTCGTTTCTGGTATTATATCATCATTTCTGAGCGAAAACAATGTAATATTATTACATTTTTATTTCGTTTTTTGCGTTGTTCAATTGAAATACCGATTCTCTGATATGTGCTCTAACTACTGTTCGGCTCTTTTATTTATAGAATTTTTCAAATTAAAAAATTTCAAATCAAAAATACCAAAGAGAATTACGGTTCGGGATAATATTTAATCTCTTTTTAATTCTGTTTATTCGCGATTATTTTTCGACAAAAGAACGTTTCTATTTAAAATAATTTAATTAAACAGTGCGTTTTGATGAATTATCACAGGCAACAGCGAACATGCTGATCGATGTACGTATTAATATAGACCGGTGTCGAGCCCACGAAAATGCATTTACTTTTATAATTTACTGTGCAAGCGCTTGTCAGCAATATATTTTTTTATTTAAAAAATTAATCGAATCACACGAAATTTATGCAATACGATTTAATAAAAAATTTAAAATGCTTGAACGGACAACAAAATTTAAGCAGTACACACAGTACTGAGTGATCCCAGGTTCGATCAATTTTAATCTACGTATTCTTGCAATATGATTCACATCAATATTATTATATTATTATTATTATCATTATATGATTTTTCTTTCAAATTGTGTTAAACAAAAAAAGATTTTCCTAAAAAAAAACACTAAAATATTACTAAAAAAATTCAACGATGAATAATAAATAAATAACTTAGTATATTAAGGTATTGTTCGATTTAGGTACATTTGCTTAGCGATAACATAAAATAATATAACAAAAGTAATAATTAGAATAAATAAATAAATAGTATTTTATTCATTTTGAACTAAAGGAGGCGTTTCTCGGATCTAAAATCTGGATGAAAAATGAAATATTTTGTCCGCGCGACCGAAAAATAAAAATAACTGGAGGGGGTATATGTGCCATGGAAAAGAGTAAACAAGCAATTAGTTAGTATTTATTCTTCAAATTTCTTTAATCTTTTTCAAGTGAATACATGATCGGCAAACTTCAAAAACCGTTGTTTTTTAATCAAAATGCAGTATTAACAATAAAGATAATTAATACTTTGTAGTACTGACTTTCAATTCTCCGATATGCCTTTTCGTAAACTTCTTTTGATTTTTGCGACACTAGCTCTAAAGAAGTCTTATCGGCGATCTCACGCAAGTCAGGAGGGGTGCAAATTATTGCACCGTCGTCACTCGACATTTTCATTTTTCTTAAATAAAAATGTTTAAGTACGTAATTTTTAATCAAAGGTTACTGATAACTGTCATAATATTTTGTGGCAACTCGATTAATTTAATAATTATAATTTATTCTTTTCATTTCTTATAATCGCTTGCAATTGAATAAAAAATCATGTATGCTACATGGCAAAAAAAAATATTCCGGACTGTTGCTGTTGCCAAACTCAGCGTTGCCTCGTCCGGTAATTTTCAGCAAATCGCCCAAAATATTTCATTTTTCGGCCTTGTAACATAAATAACTATTTTGCACTTAAAATGTTTAATTTGCATGAATAAAAAGTATTTGTAGGAGTATTCGATAGTTTTCTGTGAGATCGATTTGTCCGGCGGCAAATTCACTAGATAGTTTTGCAATATTTACTAAGAAATAACAAATTTATTTAAATTGTAATAGATTTTAGCATTGTAATAAGATAATAGGACAAAATTAGTACTTTTTAATAGCGCTAGTAAACCTGCAAGGAGATGATACCTACGTCAATGACAAATCTGGAATCTTGCTACTTCTTTGCAGTAAGTTTGCAGTAGGTGTATAGCGACAAGTTAACTAAGTCTTTGTTGATAGATTATTTTCTTACTGTAATGGTCACTTCACACCCATTACGCGAAATTATTGTTGTTGCTCAAGAAAACTTGTATTCTAAAGGGTCCGGCAGTGAAACTGGATGATTTGAGGTGGAGTTGAGAACTCGTAAGGTGGTGGTAGAGAAAAAGGTCGTCAATCCATCACCATCAGCACGAGTTACCCTTTAATTTACAATAGTCGCGTTTAACGCCCTCAACTGTTTAGAAAGAAATTTAATTACTTTTTAAATAATGAATTTTTTATTTATTTATCACGTGTAACAATAATAGCCGTTTGGCGTACAATACAAATACCCTCCATTGAAATCTATGCATTCCTGGAGTCGGACCTGGAGTTTTACATGACCTCTCGTAGCATATTGATGGGTATTGCATCAATCTCGTTGAATGGCAGTTTTTTATGGGGGTACCTAAAAGCAAAAATGTTTGAGGCCGATCCACCCAGGTACTCCCATACTCCCCCCCCCCTATTAAAGCGATACCAAATGGCTATTTTTGTTATACGTGAAAAATTAATAAAAAATTCATTCTTTAAAAAATAATTAAATTTCTGTATAAACAGTTGAGGCTGCTGAACGCAACCATTCTAAACTAAATGGTAATTCGTGATGATGGTGAGGGGTTGTCGAACTTCGTCGCTACCACCATCTTACGAGCCTTCAACCCCACCTCAAATCATCCCGTTTTACTGCCAGAGGCTTTATAAGCTGTATACAGGTTGTATTATATTAAATCTGCACCATTCGTAACTGAAGTTACAAAATCGGTTAAATTAGAAAAAATTTGTTAATTTTCCGGTTTTATTGCTCCAATAGTAACAAAGTTACCAATGGTGCACACTTTATGTAATATAATCTGTATGTAATGGTTACATTTTCAACGTGCTGTCAGTTGCTAAAAATTCGTAGGGCGTCGCAAGGGCATAATTTACTTTTGTCTCGTAAGTTGTAATGAATTTTTTCGCAACAATTGTTACCTACTACTATTACAATCTACTATTCTAAAATTTATTATTGCTTATTCATTTTATTATCATCTGCATAAATAACACTTTCAGACAAAGTTCTAAAGCGGTGGTTTGACGTACACTGGAATTATTTAAAAAAACATAAAAGTTGGGTCACTTGTCATATTTTTGGGCGTTCGAGTGTTAAATACCCTCAGGCGCCTGAAGTTAATCTATATAAAAATTTAGCACCGCTCCTGTCACAACGCAACGTCGCCATAAACTTGATGTAATGATATAATTAAGGTATCAAAATGGTTACACACCTGTAGATTTTACGTCAGAGGAGTAATTACTATATTATTAATAACTGCCTTGACTCATTGTCGAGCGTTAGACGACGAAATATCTATACAAATTTAGCAACTAATGTGCGTCAAAACAATCTGCAGTCACGTGGACCATGGGAAAATTTCCAATATAAGGTGTCGACTAAAGAGCAATTTTTTAAATGCCACAAAGACATACACTACGTGACAATTTAAAACGAAATCGACGCACGGTTGCTTTCAAAATTTGTACCGGTTGCAAGTTTCAATTTTTCACTTCGCACAATGTTGGCCCAAAAACTTTGTATATGGACCTGGAAATTTGCAGGCAACAACTTATACGTACTTGTGAAAAGCAACTGTGAGTCGATTTCGTTTTAAATTGTCAAGTAGTGTACAAACAAATCAATGAATCCTACATTTAGTTCATATGTATTAAGGTCAGTTTGGTTAACTGAGCCATAAGGGCATCTGGACACCCCCTATAAATTTTCCTTGATATAGTCAGTAGTGAGTTGTAAAAATTTTGTTGATACCACTAGTTACTAAACCTTCTAACGCAATTAAAAGTGAAACTCAAAATTGTGTAAAATAGCCCATGAAAGCGTTTTAATTTTGTTAAACGTTTTGCACGAAACATCGTTGTATATTTGTGATAAAATGTGGGATGTAAATATTACTAACATTTCATTTACATCTTGAGTGAAATCCTTTAAAAGAGTTTTGAAGTTATGTCCACTGTTTAAATTTTGGCGAAGGATGATACAGTTGCACCGCGTTTTTGTACACTTGCGGCCATGTTATTTGCATCTTGCATATTTCTCTTATTTTTCAAAATATCCACACCAAACTTGTCAAAAATGTTAAGTAATAAACAATGACGTCCTATTAACGCAAATTCTAAACAATGCATTCTAATGGGAAAATACACAGCGCTGGTCCAGTTGCCCCAAAAGTTCGGGTAACTGGGCCACTCTGCGAAGAAAAATGAAAAAAATTATATTTTATTTCATATATTCCCTGTGACCTTATAACTTATTATAGTCTGTGTCTTAATATATAGAGGGGCTACGATCCCCTATTCATCGTTATCCCAACTGACCTTACAGTAAACATTGAAAATTTCGTAACATCATGCATTGTGTAGAGTGTTTTATCCCACGCCTTTACAATTGCCGATTAAGTGAAATCAAAATTATGTTTTAAAAGCAGATTATTTTGCTTTTACGGTTGGTCATTGTTTAAACCGAGTTTCGACGAGATTAAGCGCATTATTTACATTTTTAAGTGCATATTCGACCAGTGCAGTTGCGAAACATGGTAAAAAAGGATTTCTTTACAAAGCATCGTCATTTTTGACATGAAATAACTAAATAATATTGGCAGTAACTTTAATTGTGACATAAATAAGGAAGTCCAAATCAAAACGCAATTTTAAACAAAGGAGTTTTTGTTGAAAACTGCGTTTTGATACCGAGATTCTCAACATTGTCAATATTGAATATTGACATTCATTTCCTATTAAAAATAATGTGATGTTATTTTCAATAAATTTAGCTAAAATGTGTATCAAATTTATAATGAATCAAAAAGTGACCTTGCTTACAAAGTCTCTCCAGATAGTCGAACAATTGATACCTTACTTCAACAATGGAGACAATGCTTATGAAAGTTGCTGTAAGCTAAAACTGAGTAGTGGTCTTATGGTGAACCACAACTCATTAGTGTGTATTATTGCCTTTACAACAGTTAAAATCGGCAACGCTTTAATGCATTTTATTCAATATTCCTCACTAAACACAACAATAACTTCTATCTTGCACCAGTCATACAACTCAAATTGTAAACAAGCGAATGTTTGTTTACCATACCATAACATAATGAATTAGTCGGGTGAATGTTGATACTATTGGTTACCACATTGATCCCCCCCCCAAATCGCATTTGTATGGTATTTAAAACAACGATTGTGGCTTGAAACACAAAATTTGGAATTTAATTAGCAAGCATTTGATAAACTGTTGTACAAGATGCAAGCGTTACGATATCACTCGCCATCGAAGAATAAAGTACATTCTTAAGTTAGCAAACGTTGATACTATTCGACGTCTAACTCGAATATTGACCACGGATTGTTTTGAATGCAGACTACTTGTAAAACGACTATAATTACATAAAAAAATATTCAAATAACGAACATCTCATTATAAAAATTTCTTTATTTCGCTCACACAAATTCTTATGCAGTGCAGGCAGAATGAGCGAGACTGGTATAGCATTTATGATAGGACAGTGTCATCTGGACAAGTGTTTACGCACAACATTTTCAAACTTCACGAAAAGTTTTCAGCGAAATTCCCTCATCCCGCAAAATTGCCGATTTAAATTAAAAGAATTTTTAAATATAACCTCCAGAGGAAGCGGTGGAATGGGAACAAAAATCCAAGTTTCATTAAAATATAAGCAATTTTAAAGTCACTCGTTTTACATTTATATTTTAAAACTTATATATAAAATACCTTTTCTTTCCGCCAAGTGCTGAATTAACTTTGTAAAAGAAAGAATGTTTTAATTGCATTAAAATATTTTCTTTTTTCTCCTTTCTCGTTTCCATCTGCGCGGTCGATTTTCGTCTTTGTCTACCGTTTTTCGGTTGCACAGAACGCGCCAATGAAAGAAAAACCCATTAGTTTTAAAATTAAAATATACATCACTCTCGTTGGCCCGGTTTTATAAATCGCACCGAAGTTAAAAAAAAACAAATGGATAACACCCCGAGTTTTCTCGTCTTGTTGCAATATTACACTATGAAATTTATGATAAGTTATAAAGAACGCAGCTACATTTGCCATTAGCGTGGGGCAGTTTACGTTTTTATGGTGTGCCAACCGCAACGTGTATGTAAAGACATTTTTGACTTCCGCTGATTTATATTTTTACTAGTTGCAGTTTTTGTTTAATGTGTTTGCGAAATGAACTTTTTAAATATTTACGATCGCAGCAGGATTTGATATATAACTGCAGTACAGCGCAGTCTTTCGAACGGTTAGGTGTATACGAAAAAAGTGTGCCGATTTAATTTGACGAATTAGAATAGTAATAAAGAAATAAAATAGCTTTTAAAGTTATACTGCCATTCACAAACGTTGAAGTAACTCGATTTACATATTTACACGACATGTTTTACTATGATATGTCGTCCACACATGAGTAACAGAGTGTGAAAGCACTAAACGAACAAGTTCTATGGATACCTATCAACTCCACCGAGTTTTCAAAACACGGGTTTATTATTACCTATTAAAAATAATCAAGTTAAAATTATTTCAGTTTAACAAATATTGCCTACAATTAAAGCATTTCCAATAAATTGGAAATTTTACAGATATTTAGTTTCAAAACGATACGTTTACAATAAAACCTGATCCCGTGAAATAATAGTTTCATTAGTCACATTCCCCACATTTTCTTCTTGCGTCATTTCTAATTTTCTAATGTTCAATTTGTTTTGTGTACGGTAGTGCTCTTAGCGCATGGGGGTAATTTGACCTCTACAGCTAATAATTTCTCGGAGCTTCGACATTAGGGGAAGCTGACAATAACTTCTGATGAGGAGTCGAGTTATGATTGTGATACAATCACGGGTCAGTTACCTTTCGTAAATGGCCATAGGTAATAGATAAATAAGTAATATAAATTAATGGGCAATCAAAACAATGTCGCAGGCGGACAAGTTGATCAGACAAGCTGGTTGTGACTGGCAGCCTAGCATTTGTGTACTCCTGATTTAGTTAGGAATAATACTGAGAAACAAAGCTATTATGGAATAAAAAACGATTAATTTTGAATAATTTCCATATAAAGTCGTTTCTAATAATTCGTTAATAAGAGTCGATTTCGCCAACTTCTGATAAATTTAATCGTAGATTAAGTCTCTAGCAACAATTGTTATAGTTATAGCAACGATTGTTTTTAATTATCCATTAAATTTAACTGACGTTAAGATTAAAGTACAGTGAAACTTGGCTGTTACGAATATCACCGTATCCTTATAAGCGTTATTGATAAAAATGATTAAAGACTATTAAATTGTAAGAATTGATATTTATATTGAATAAATAACTCCACGAAATAAAATGTGATATTTATTAGGCAATGAAGTTAACCTAAATATTTTACTTTTTGTAAAAGGTAATCCAATTTGAGTTGCCTATGTTTGCATCGCTGTAAATCAAGCAGCTGTCAATAAACACATATTTTCAAGGTCTCAAATGTTAGTTTACAACAATACATTTACGAAATGGATCGCTTAACCACCACTCGACGCGTTAAAATTGTTCAATTGAGTAGGCTAGTTACAAACTCGACCAAAGACCATTTTGTCATAAATTGGGATGAGTGCGCTTTTGCATCATGTTTTGTCCATGGAATGGAATGACAAAGATGAAATAATAACCGTTGAGGCAATGTAGTCGCGACGGAAGTTACTTAAGTGATGCCAAACTTTAACGTCAGGTGACGTACCGGCTTCTTAATTCTTAATTCTAGTACCTAGTACCAGTAACAAAAACACTTTTTATGAAAATTTTTAATTCAATTTTCAAGCAAACCTAAATCTTTAGCGATTCTGCACAAACACTTCATTGTTATAAGTCAAAAACAACTGCAACGTTGTGTATATTTACGTTAGATGGCCCTTTTTCTAGCCCTACCAAAATTCACCTAACCGATATTTAGGTCGCATTTGGTGTGTGCAGTGAAAGTGAAGTCTTACTTAAGTCCGGCCATTTACAGAGACGTTGATATTAAAATATTTATAAAGGGTGATTCAACTTCATTTTTCGAACTATAATACTAAAAAACACACACAAATTTACTGTACTTTGCGGATATTGTTTTTTAATTGCTCCAATGTTTTGGGTTTGTTGGCGTTGACAAGATTCTTAGCGTAACCTCAAAAAAAAAACAACACCGTCAAATCACATGATCTTGGCAGCCAATTGACGTGTCCAAAACGTGAAATAATGCGACGTGGGAACTTTTCACGCAAAACACGTAACGTTGCACCCGATGTGTGGCAAGTGGCCCCGTCTTGTTGGAACCAAACAGTCAATTTTTTGGCATGTAATAGTGTATCGTGAATCACACAAGGATGTTCCTCGCCCCATATGGGGCAATTTTGCTTATTAACACGTTTGCTACCCCCGACGCGTTTACGCGTTCGGATGGGTTTAATCTTTTTGTCTCCACCACGTTATCGCGTTATTTTACAACTTGTTTTGTATGGATTCCTACTCGGTATGGCATTGAATGCGAGACAATATTTTTGTCAGAGGCATTACTTAATTATTCAAGTGTCTTACGAAAGTGGGTGGCAGCGAACGGGTTAATCTACCTAGAGAGTTGGAAATGTGCCTCGTACAAAATCATTCTTACGGAATTATTATTTCTGTAGAACAATTGAGTAGACTAGTTACAAACCTGACCATCTCTATAGTACTAGGTTTTGGTGTTTTTCATTCATTTCTGCTGTTAAAGTTTGACACCATCACTCACAACTCAAAGCGTCACAATAATAATTTTACCCAACATGGGCGCTATGACAGGTCGATACACCACCGGATGTGAAGGTTTGACAACACTTAAGGCAGTAACTTCCTGCCGCGGCTACAGTGCCCCAACGGTTATTAGAGAGTTATAGCAAGACGTATTTTTTCATTGTCGTAATACATTTACGAAATGTAAAAATAAAGTATTACGGCAATGAAAAACACGTCTTCCTATAACTCTCTATTATTGAGCCCAATATGGGCGCTATGACAAGCCGATACGGCACCTGATGTTAAAGTTTGACATCACTCAAGGAAGTAGAGTTTGACTAAAAATATTCTGCGTTTATGACTTTAAACCGCAATCAACTTTTAGTGATGATAATGAGGGTTCACTGCAGGGTGCGACACATCTGGTTGCTTTGAAAAATATTTTTGTAGATACTTCAGAACCGTACTTAAATATTTCAACTTTAGTTAAGTTCAGAACAAATAATCAAATACAAGTCATAGAATTCATCAAGTATTTAAGTTAATCAATAACCTCACATACCTACCTAATTATTAGAAGAGGTTTAATGTTTACTCATATTTAAATCTAAGCATCAAGAAATTTATAAAAATTTACCAAATACAGCCCTGGCCACTTCTGCCCGTGCTGATTATTACGGCTTACCTACTTTTATGGCCGGATCACTTATAGTATTGTAAAAGGCACAGTCATAAACGCAGAATAAGTTTAGACAAACTCTAACTTATGCCTCAACGGTTATTGAGCCCAATCGTTAAAAGTTTATTTGATTTGACAATTGTGTTCATATGAGACTTCGCAATTTTTTAATTGGATTACTTTTTTCTGCTCAACGCCATCTAATTTTGATAAAAAATCAAATGTATCAGATTTAGTATAAAATTATTAAAATGTTTAGCAATGACGAAAAGACCCATATGCTTCTGAAATGTAGAATGATTGCAGCAGCCGCTGCTCACCTTTATGATAATGTAATATTAATTTTAACATATTTGGCTTTGATCAGAATAAAAGTCAATGATAAGTTCGATTGAACAAATATTATTTAATTTAAAAAACTTCGATATGTATGTTAGGAAAATCATCAGGTCGAACGTTGTCGGTGGATCACCCTGTATAACCAAAATAAATATTTACCAGCGCTATTTTGAACTTAGGCTAGCTTTAATCGAAGCGACAATTTATTTATTGCATCCGCGATCCATATTCGTTTTATCAGTGACTGCAAATAACCGATTTGCATCAAAAAATGTCTTTTTAGCTTGTTAAAACAAATCCCCCCGTTGTAGGTATTTAAGATCCAACTTAACAATATAGAAGAAATAAATCATTTGGGTTTTAAAATGATTCATATCTTTTATTGCAACAGAATGTATAATCAGAACAATTTAATTCAATATACCTTCAGTTCTATGCACTAATTTGATGACTAGACAATCGCGAGGGGAATACACCCAATGGTGATATGCTATAAATTTCATGAAAGTACTACTACGTTGAGATAACGTGAAACAGTTTACGCGTAATTTTGCTTCGATTTTGAATAGAAAACTGAAAAGATGTGTTGTAATTAGAGATTTAACAACTTGTATTGTAAAAGCTTCAGTTAAAAATTGCTGCCTTTTTATTATAGTGCAGACTCTGTATAAACTTTTTTCCTAAAATCATTATTTTCTGAAAACTTAATGATCTATGATTTTTCTTATAAACACAATTACCAATTCACAGAAAAGATCCGATCGTTGTTTTCAAAGCAAATTTACTTTCTTGGCAATGAAGTATTATGCTATTTTAATGTAATTGAGTAACATTCTTGGAATAAAGTAGGATTATGTATTTAAGCAGAATCTTTGACAATGTTAAACGAAAAATCATAAATTTTTAAAACAAAACAAAAAGCTGAGGAGTTTGTCTCCACTTTATAGACTTTTTATTAGAAATCCAAAAATTTTACTGAAAGATCGAGATACAAGCTTTTTATGTGCAACAAACCGTTTCATTTTGTTGTCATCCTGCACATAAAATCTGACGGCTGACCCGCGGCTTCAACCTTATTCTGCCAAATTACTCTTAATTAAACCATCCAAATTTAAAACAAATAAAGCAAATCTACTCGTCATTAGTTTTAATTTAAAAGTCACTTGAACTTGCAACCCTCGTGTATGACTTAATAATCTCAAACACGAAATAATTTGTAACAGAGCTAACGTGCTAATCGCAGGCACTGAAAAATTGGATTGCAACCTTCCAAGTTTTCCTGTTGAAATGATGTAATCAATTTATTCGGTAAGTAAGTTATAAACAATACAAATATTTTTTAAATACAATTACAATGTTGGAAACGACGTGTTTGTTATTCTGACATATTTTGTACACTGAAAGTTTGCGACATTGTAGGAATTTATAAAATCCCAATAAACTATTTCATAGAACCTACGTCATTCATGCAAACAAGCTTATTAATAAAATATAATAATATCTGAGCAATTCAAGGATATAATATCTAATGAATGATCTCACCTCATGTTTATGACGAAAATAAAATTCAATTCAATAATTGTATTTTAAACGTTTCTAGAAATAAATTGGCTTTAAAAGAAGTGCAACGTCCCGAGCGTGGATAAGCGGTGAAATAAAGCGCAACACGTTTGCGGCCTAATTTACAAGAGTTGCCCGTTAAATCATGATAAAACAGTTGATGTGTAGAATGATCGGTGCAGTGTAGGTTTTAAACTGTTAGTTTGCATTGCCGCAGGCTCGACATTCACGCCAAACCTGTCAATTACTGTTATACATGTTGTTGACAAAATGATCATACCCTCTGATTGATAAATTGATGCAAGTAAAAATTGCATCGGTGCATCGAGTTTTCGTCACGTCTCCTAATCTTACAGGTAAGTATCTGTTAAAATTCTTTACGATAAAACAGCCCGTAGATTATTCCGTGAGAGTTGTAAGGTGACTAGAGTGTTTATGAATTTCTGATTTAGTGGTAGAATGTATTTATACGTATAAGAAATAAAATCCTCAGAGCTGTAATGAAATTAAATGAAACGTTTTAAAATGTTGTTATTGATGGAGCTACTGAACTTTTATTTCAAAGATAATTTTTGCTATTTGATTTCCTAATTTTATTATTACTTTCATAAAGTTGTTTACAGTTATTTTAAAACGAAATCTATTTTGTGTATTTGTGTATAAAATGTGCTGGTTTAAGAAGAAAAAAGAAATTCATGAGGGCTGATCGTACAATTTTCAAGTCAAGTGCATTACAACGCCACAAAATAGCAACATACTCTTTAGAGTAAGCATCTTTGTTTGACACAATGTATGTAGGTAATACTTTGTAGTGCAACGTGGTCACGTGACAGTAAGTGATGCAGCTACGAATATAAAAACTGCCATGAAATTTCTCTAAGTCGAATTTTTAAGGAACCGTTCAGCAAGATCGAGTTAGAAAAACTTCGAAATACAGAAACTAAAGCAAAACATTATTTCTATATTATTTACAATACAACATAAGCATTGAGAGTCCCAAAGTGCACGCAGAACAAGAAATAAAATATGTTAGTGATGAGTAACAATGCGCGAACTTCAAGACATACGATAAAAATTCGACTTAGAAAATAACTCGAGTTATGAAAGTTCGAGTTAGGGAAGTTTTGCTATGTGTTCATTTACAGCTAAACAACCACCACTCAGAGACATTAAAACGAGTGCATATGCCTGAGACAGAAAATTTCCACCAAAAAGACGAGATGCACAAAGAATAAACTTAAACTTACAATTAGTCTGGGTTGATTTTGGGAAACTCAGCTCCATATTTAAAACAAAAAACATCTAACACCCTAAAAAGTAAACTATATAATCAATCAGTCTTATCGGATTTGACATATGACCGAGAAAATTATCTCAAAAAATGGACAAAACACAGAAAACTCAAGAGCGAATAATCCTTGGTTTGAATTGAAAGATTGGAAGAGGAACTAGTGGATAAGACAGCAAACCAAACTAGGAAACGTAGTGGGACGTGCTACAAAATTGAAATGGAACTGAGCAGGACATCTTGCCCGAGAGAACATCCAGCTGTGGATTCAAATGGGAAGAGTAATAAAACTGAACAAAACTGATGTTACACTGAAATATCAAAACAAATTCAACTTAGATATTAAGTTTGTATTTTGTTATCTTCATTATATGAAGTCTCGAAAAGGTGTTGACCATTTTAGAAATTTGCTCGAACTAGCAACATAAATCCGAAAGTACTAAGCAAAGTTGACGACGGTATATGACAACTTCGAAAAACTATAGTTTGATAGTACTAATTTCAAACATCATTAAGTTCGTTAAATTCTAATGTAAAACAGTCAGATTAAACTGTATAGTGTAGATTGCTTACGTTGTCAATGGCTCTACTTATCACTTCACATCAACTTGTAAACCAAAACAAAATTCAAGAATTGATACAAATGAAATCTTAAAAAGGCCAAATTGAAAAAAAAACTAGAAGACAACAAAAATTTATTGTTTACAAGAAAATAGTTGAAAATTGAGCAAATCGATTCGTCAGTACATTAAAGAGGAGAAAAATAAAGATACAAAATATTAAGTAATAACCACAAAGTAAATTAAAAATTTTAAGAATAAAATTTACATACATAGTAGGTTCCGCTAAATTAAATTCCAGTAAAGCGCAAGTTGAAATAATACTTTAATCAATATTAAGTCTCTCGTAAACAATGATTAAAGTTAATGGTTATTGGTCCAATATAAAGCAGTCGATCAATAATATAGTTCAATAAATCGTTAATAAATATAGTAATAAGTGTATAACTCCCACGATCAAGGGAAACATTGGACGTATCCACGTACTACGTCATTTAGCATGGCCCCAAACACACACAGCGAGGGAGGAGAGCACAACTACAAATTGAGTGGGATTAATTAAAACATGCAATCGCAAAAGTATCGCTCTCGTATTACCTGTCAATCACAAAAATTATTCGCACACACAGGTGTTTGAAAGAAATGGTGGCAGCGTATCACACGCACATAATTATGGGGGAATGCGATGCAATTACCGATCTAACGAATCGCACACATACTACAGAAACCATGAATAAAGAAACGTCCGATAAAAATGGAAGAAGTATGGCAGGTGGCCATAAACCACTAACACAACGGAAAACAGGCCGAAGTAGAAACACGCCATTTCGAAATTCATCGACATTCGCAAATTATTTGAATATTAATTAAAAAACTCAAAACTAACACGACACTTGCCATTTTGACAAGTGCACCAACTAAACTTTAGTAAGACAACGACGTTCTCCGATTTTTAGGCGTGAAAAAACTCATCGGCTTTAAAACCGAAACTTTTACAATTTTATGTAATAAGTTTCTTAAAGTGGAGTTTCATAATTAAAATTTGTCGTGTAAATCGATACTTTTAAATGTAACACTTGCCAGACGAAAACATAAAACGTAGTTAATTTATTTTAGAAATTACTGTAAAAACTCGGCTCTAATTAAATAATTTAATTAATTTTCGAAATGACGATTACTAAATAGAAACGGCGATCGCTTTGGTTGTTACCAGGGACGCTTATAATTTTGTCTACAATTTAGTAATTACTTTTAAGGCGAGTCACGCTAATATGAAAAATTAGTAAAACACTTAATAATAAAGAATTTCATCACGCAGCTTGTATTCGCATGAGATATTAATAATTGGTGAATTTTCAAGTGAGAAATTATATTGCTTCAGACAATGCAAGTTAAAAGTATTAAACATTTCGGTAAATTGAAAATGCAAAGTTTTGCAGTTATTAGAAGTTATCTAAATAATGTCGATAATCACATGATTAAATAGAATTCCATTTGAAATCATTTCTGTAATAGGTAGGGTAGATGCGCCAGTAACTGAACAGACCGCAGTGAATGAAATAATAAGGATTCTACCTTTTATGCAATATTCACAAATATGTTACAGAAATATTGAACCTTTTTGCATCTATGTCACCCGAGCGTTGTTCACGTACAATAATGAAACTGGAATTTCTATTGGTTACTGTAACTGTGGGGTGTTACTTTTACTCGCTTACTCGCATGGATGGAAAGTGATGTTCAGCACGTGATCACTATTATATATGGTCGTAAAAAAGCATAGTCCCTTGATTAGTTCATAGACAATATGTGTACTTTTTGTTTTGTAACGGCCATAAGTTGTATTGTATTGTGTACTGTGCGGTTCGTTTTGAAACTAATAAAGCAAGCGCCAAACCATCTCCTGAATGCATGTATTATGGGACAACCTAGTGCAGTAGCCACTGTTTTACATGACAAATGGGAATTAACTTGTTTATGTAATCAACATGGAAAGTCCTGATTTTCCTTTATATCAATTGTGCATTTGTCTCAATTGACAGATTTAAGTATCACTGAAAGTTTATCAAGAAATTTCCATTATTTTTTAAATCTAATCTTCCATCAGCTGTTTTTATATCGGAATTTAAGCATTACATGCTTTCCTAAACTTAGGCGTGTGGGATTTGTAACGATGCGCGTTCTGTTGAATGTTCACTTTAATTTAATTTTTGTCAGTAAATTGCTGTGTTTATAACAACCATGTTTCTTTTCATACAAGCCTGCTCAACATTTTGTTTAATATGAAATGAAATCTTAAAAGTGCAGTTAAAATCCACATAATATGTAACATAACCGTGACCGTGCATAATTATGTATCTGTATAACATAAATTATTCGTTGTCCTTATTTCCCACCCCAATTTATTCGCACTTATTATAATCAGTCGGGTAATGTAACCATTTTAGTTCTGGGCAAATGTGATCACAATGGGCAATGGATAAAGAAAATCTTATTTATAAACAATTAAGAAAAACTGCCTCAATATCGCGAAAATGCACTATTTAATCACCACATTCTTCGATTAATCATTTCTTCATAGTGGTTTCAATGTTTGTAAGATAGTTAATTGATTAATTAATTTCAGTCAATTATGATTACAATAATCTAGTGAATTACAAAATTGAACAGGAAATGTCACATATTTTAAAATATATCACAGGTAAATTTGCAAATGTGTTTAACGCAATCTAAAAAAATGGTATGAAACAGAAAATACCAATCGATACCATAAATGCAATAAGTCCCAGTAAACCTAAAATAACATAACTTAATAGCCACAACAACTACAGACAAAATTTCAACATAAATAGTTTGCAATTGTGTTGACTTTTTATTTTGAAAGAATATGACTTCATAAGAAACCCAATCTGTGCATTTATTGTACCGTAACTGGACGTATAAGACAACAACTCTAGGAATTCCTTTATAGAAAAATTTATGCAATAACGATTCTCATTCGTCCTGCACGACATGTCCGAGAGAGAATCCGATTGTTCGAAAATGTAACGAAAATTGTTCCATTGTGCTTTTTTACGTTTTTTTCATCTACATTTTACTTCGTATGCAGTTTCAATCTAGGTAATTTAATAACATTTTAAAATCGTCCATTGTATGACAAAATAATTTAATTCGGGTTCAAAGAAACACACAGAATAAATTGGCGTAATAAAGGTAACGATGACAAAAAACCGGCGAAAAGAATTGCATTTGATGTCCACACACAATTCATTTGTCTTTTTTCCGCGCATAATAACGTTTTCAAGAGAGATTAGATCAAAGCTTAACATCATGATGAACCTTATAATGATATGACATGCTCATGTAATTTTTAAATTAACCGTGCTTAAATATGTCAAAAGTTGACATATTTTACCAAAAGATTTGTTTTGTACTTTTAATTGTCACTTACAAAAGTCGCATTTGATTAAAAATTTGTTTGCGAAAAAGTTGATGATTATATTTTTGTTGACTCTTGCATTAGATAAACAATTATAGTTTGCTATATTCTGGGGGCTTTGTTCCCTTTGTAATCTTTACACGACGACGTATGTTAGGTAGTCGGTAGCTGATCAATAATTCAGCTGTCATTCATAAATAGCTAATTTTGCTTTTGAGTGTTCTTAGCCATCTACTGTAATCATTATTATTGCATGCAAAAAGTTGAAACTAGTTTTAAAGCCCGAAGTTGCCATAATATAATTTCATGTAATAGAAAAATTCATGTGAAAATGCAAGTTGGTTTGGCGAGTGTTCCAACAACAGTTGGAAACTTTATTATGCATTAAGTTACAATTATAAAAAAACTGCATAATATCTAGGGTTCGACAAAAGGCATTAATAATTTTATTTCATCAAAAAGCAAATAGCTATCACAGAATACGTTGCTAGAACTACATAATTTGAAATACATACATAGAGAATTACTGATTCAATTCAATTTTGCTTTGAAAAAGTTGCAATAATGAACAATTCTAAACAGATTATAGTTTTAGAAGAGGAAGAGGAACGAGTAGATGCAAAGGAAAATTTTGTAGAAGTAGAAAAAGGAGCAGGGCAAATGCGACTTATGGTTAATGGAGAACACAAAACATTTAACAGTAGAACAAGGAAAAAGTAGTCAGTCAAAATGTATCATTTGGCAAAATATGATTTGGGAACACAAGGATCATGGATTAAATAGGTATATGGGGGGTGTCGAAAAATACCTGAGAGTAAAGGGTAAAAATTGGAGAGACCCGCTCCACCGGATGGAAAGCTGTTTAGTTGTAGTCGATAGATATATAGACAGTGAATAGTAAATGTTTCAGGTGTTCTATTACTTTACAGTTCTTCAAGGTCTCTAGGTTTATTAGTGTACATTTTATAATGCAGGTAATTCCAAAAGTGGACATCAATTCTATCGATATTAAGAAACCAGAAAGCCAAACCATGGTTTGGTTTCGCTATTAAATAATCGTTTTCTTCTTCCGGTAGCCCTACAAGCCTGGGTGGATTTCCATCGGTGGAAAAGACTAAGGTTAGGTCAAAATTTAAATCCACCGCCCACAAATCCAACTTAATGTTGTCTCCCAATCGCCAACGAGGATGGTCTGGTGGTCTCTTCACGTCGTTATCTCTTCCTATATTAATTTAACCAATCGATTATTACCAAGTTTGTGAATGTGTTCTGTCCATCTTAGATGGCGTGATTTGATCACTGTGATGATCTCGCTGTCATTATAAAATTGCTTAATTTCATCATTTGTTCTTATCTGATAAGAATTTGGGTTGCACTAAGCCTCAAATACTTTTCTTAGCACTTTACGCGCAACACGTTGGAGCTTCTCTTAATTTCGCCAACGTTGAAACTGTGGGTAATTATTTTTGACTTGAAGAGACTATTTTTGGAATACATACACCAGCTTGGGGATTATATCCTTCCATTAATATCTTCTGTTACGTTATTGTGGCTCCGAGATATTTGAACCGTTGGACTTTCTCAAAATTACACATGTTCATGGAAACATTTTGTCCCAGCTGTTACAAACTCATTGAAACATTAAATAATAACTCACATGTAAACACAAATAAAATACGGAATAAAATGTAAAACACGTCTGGTCATTCCCTTTGTAAAAAAAGGTGACGTTTCTATTTATTTTATTTGCCCGTGGCAACAGTAAAACATGGCCAGCTACAACGTCCGTGCTCAGTCAAGCAGCCGCCGTGGCTGCATAAGACCGTTTAGGTAACACGCCCCTCCCTAAAGGCTGAGCACGGTGTTGGAAGTAGCTGTTGCCTTGGATTATTTATATTATAAAGAAAATAGTTTATGGTTAGCTATTAGCTGCAGGTTCCTCGAAGTGACGCGGGTCTCGTACGCCGGCATCTTTCATGTCATGCCGAAAGCGGGGAAGGCGGCGAAATGCGGCTCTTCGCGGTGCTGTTCGGTCGCTGACGATCCCGTTGTAGTTCGACGCTGTGCGTTGGGACTCCGGGAAGCAGGGTCGTCAAAAGAGTAAGATTATCCATAACACTATAATCAGATTCTAATTGGATAGTTCCGAAATCGGGCATCGATGACTCAGTTCAACTGGTTCGGCGTCATCCAAAACATCCAGGTTACAAATTAAATTCGGTTCAGGCACTTCTTGCACTTCCCCATTTTCTATTTCATGCTCTTCATCATTATCTTGAACCACTGGAGTTGTCGATTTGTACTGCAAAGCACTGTTTGACAAATCGACTTCTATCGGAAATAGCGGAGGTACTGACAGTAGTCCAAGAGTGTTTTTGTGCAATTCTGCGAGGCCTTTTATCAATTTGGATAAATGCCCACCGAAAGATTGCACGTGTTTGTTTTCGAGTACTAATTCCAGTTTGACCAAAACGTCAGAACGTAGTTTCTCAAAGCGGGTCTTGGCGACCTGGCGACATCGCAAAATCAACCTATATTCGTAATTTCCGGTTTCTACTCAACATAATGGTTCTTGCAGTGGTGCGTAGTTGCACTCTGTTACCGGGTCGGTACAGCGGTGGTCGGTTGCGTGGTTGCTTGCTACTTGTTCATACTTTGCTGCAGGCATCCATAGTCCCATGGAGTGACGCGGGTCTAGTACGCAGGCATCTTTCGTGTCATGCCGAAAGCGGGGAAGGCGGCGGAATGCAGCTCTTCGCGGCGCTGTTCGGTCGCTGACGATCCCCTTGTAGTTCGACGCTGTGCGTCGGAGCTCCGGGAAGTGGAGTCGCCTGTTGCAGCTGTTACCGCTGAATCGTGTAGCGATCATCGGTTGCGGGCGCCACTGGAGGTTCCTGATGTTAGGATTTGATCCCCCTCCAGAAGGGCGTCGCGGCATCGCGGCATCGGGGTCGTTGGTGAAAGTTCGGTGGAAAAGCCCTTTTCCTTGTGCCCCACGTTGGGCCGTCAAATGTTACAAACTCATTGAAACATTAAATAATAACTCACATGTAAACACAAATAAAATACGGAATAAAATGTAAAACACGTCTGGTCATTCCCTTTGTAAAAAAAGGTGACGTTTCTATTTATTTTATTTGCCCGTGGCAACAGTAAAACATGGCCAGCTACAACGTCCGTGCTCAGTCAAGCAGCCGCCGTGGCTGCATAAGACCGTTTAGGTAACACAGCCTATCTCATATGTCTATTAATACATAATTGGTTTTTTCTTTATTAATCCTCGATCCCATTTTTGATGTTTCTTTTTCAATATTTCTTTAACAGTGGTAAAATCGATGTCATCTGCGTATGCTAGTAGTAATTTAGACCCCTTTATTGCAAAGCAATTCAGTTTAAACCTGTGCAGTTCTTACTGCCTTTTTCCAAATGGTGTTGAATAGTAAGTGTGACAAACCATCTTCCTGCTTAAATGACTTCCAAAATTTTTGTACATTACAAACAGAGCGAGGCCCAATCGTTAGTGATTTATGTTGAAAACACCTTTAAGCATCAACAACTTCATTTAATTAATCTAAATATGCATTATGTTATTGACCGCAGTTCCATTATAGCGGCTGCTAAATAGGTAACAAAAATGCGTTGTAATCATTTAACTACTTTATCTATTATGTCGGTCCCTATTCAGGCTGTCTCTAAAATGGCAGATTAACTCTTCAGTACGTTGTTTAAATGCGTCTACGAAATTGTGAAAAAAATGGAGTAACATATTCATGTAATTTATGTTATTTCTGATTTGGTGAGAAAAAGCTATTCGCAATGACAACTTTTGCTTGCGCTGGAAAGTCAGCAACAATAGTCAAATGAATAGTCAAATGAAGTATACAGGTTGTTCTAAAAATTAAGGGAAGAGCATTAAATTTATTATTTTTGTAAAATTTTGTAAGAAAAGCTTAAATTTCGTATGGATCCATTTAAAAAAAAAGAGCTACAATTTTTCTTATTGTCTCGACAAATATACTATATTAGATAGGTAAGTCCCATTCGTTTCTATAATTGTTTATTTAAACAGAATGGATACTGACCGAATACCATTGAAGGTTAGAAAATATAAACCCAGGGGAAAAAGAAACTTAGGAAGATCGTGAAAAGATGGGAACCGAAACAGGCAAATAATTGCCTAAACCGGGAAGTGAAAAAGAAGAAGGTAGGTAGGTATACAGATATGTTTACAGATGTTTCTTTTTGCATTTTTAAACTTCTAATGTAAGTACATAATATGTACCTAGTGTTCAACAAAATCGTGGATAAAGCTTGGCCACGGAAAAATTAAATAATGTCTAGAGTCGTTAGACAGCAACAAGGTAATGAATGGCAGTTAATACACGATAAAGCTGAAATATACATGATTTCCATGCTTTACCAGTTTTTTGTTGAACACAATGTATGTTCTTTAACCATTCAATTAACAAAGTATATACTGAGTGTTTCACGTAACTTTCCGAGGTCTACGCCCAATGCACGCAACCCAATATTTAAAAATCACATGCTAGATACAAAAAAAATATATTTAAGTTAAGTTAAGCCCCTAACAAAAAAAAACTGTCAAACTGACAATTTAAATTTGCAAAATGTAGATATTGAAACGATGAATGAGTAGATATGATCATTCTACGGCGAGTGTCACAAAAATTCAGTTATTGCAGCCAGATTATACAGGCATCGTAGATCACCAAGAGGATTTTTTAAGATTCGTGATGTTCGCGATGAGCGAAAATTTTCAAATAATGGAGCAGTTAACCGCCACAACTGCCAATATTATGCCTTGACGAATTCGCACTGGATACGACAAAGCCATTTTCAGAACGTCTTTTCAATCAATGTGTGATACGGTATAGTAGACGATTACATTATTGGTTCCTATTTTTTTTTTATATAATCCCACTTGCTTCGCTGAATTATCTTCACAAAGTTTTCATTTTCATAACTATCGTATTTATTTTTAATTAATTAAAACAGTTCGAATACATTTTGCAAATTTAAATTTTCAGTTTGACAGTTATTTTTGTCAGGAGTTTTCCAAAATATGAAACTTAAATATATTTTTTTCGAAAGCTGATAACAAATGTTGACATTTACATGACATAAATCGCTTGTCAAAGTGACTGTTTTTTGTTTACTGGATGTAAAAGTCTTTTACAATCTAGAACAAAAAAGACTTTTACGTTCAGCAATTTTTGATTAAAGAAGAAGTCACAATTTGGGGGAATCTTTATTATTTATTGAGCAATATTTAACTGCAAAGTTGTAATAGTACAATTATTGAAAGTGATACCGCTTGAAGACGCCAGCTGGTTTAATGAAATAATTTGGTCTTGAAGACCCATTTCCATAGAAGACCTTAGCTGATTTACTGCAAGACTCTTGTCTTGATAAAAACAGCCAGTCCTTGTTGTGGAAGTAGTTTCAGATTCCGGAACAGCTAAGATGTTTTTTGAAACTTTAATTTTCCTTTCAATTGATTCTTCAATATATCCCTCCGCAACTGTTGACGAGCGCCAGCCTCCATGTCTCTTCACACTGACAAAATCAGCTCCAGAATCTGCAAGCAAAGTTGCGGAAGATCGTCGGAAACAATGGCCTGTGTATCACTCCGTCTCCGGTAATTTTAAGTATGTGGCTATTTCCTTTGGGGTGTTTCTGATTTTATTTATACCAATAACTTGGTTTGCACAGTTCCCATTGGCGTATTTAATAAAAAATCTTGGATTAGTACTGTACGCTGGACGTAAGCCATAATATTTTCGATATAATTCAATATGAGATGGATTTGAAATGACAAATGCTCTTTGACTGTCTTTTCGAATCTTCAATTTTTACAATAACAATTGAACCCTTATCTTGAATATCATTAATTGTTAAATTCAACAACTCGATTCTTCTACATATATTCCATATTCCATATATTCCCATTATTAAAATAGTCTGAAACAATATTTTATTATATAAATGCCAAAAATTTAAATTAAAGTAGAACGTACCTTCAGTAATAAAAAGCTTTGGTCTGGGGCCTCTTCTATAAATTTTTCAATTTCTGTTTTGGTCAAGACTTTTGATTTTTTTGGTCGATAGCCTACATTTTTATTTTTCAAATATGGTATTAATTTTGAAAATTTTGCTATATCTACATTTTGTTTGACGTTCAATGTTTTCTTCAACATGGAATAAATGGACCATAGGGTTGGTGGTCGCAATTTCTTAGCTTTATATTCCAAATAAGCCAGTATCACACTTTCAAACACGTTTTTCAATTTCCTAGAACCACACCACTTCATGAAATCGTTGTAAGCAGATTCATATTGTCCAGAGGACTTTTCCGGGATAAGACTAGAAATTGCGCTTTGTGCCGCTTCTAATACATCAAAAGGCAGATCATCGTCATCGCTTTCGGAACTCATTTTTGATTATTAATACTTTCCGCTTCAAATACACGAGTTATTCTCACCAAATCACCATAAACGGTACAAAATTATAAATTATAATGTTTGTTTGACGGTTGCTATCATAAATTAGTTAGTCAGCGCATACCAGATTTGGCACCAAAGTAATTGTAGACATTGATCTGGATTAAATGTCAGTAGTTTTTCTTTGAGTTTCCATTGATTTGGAGCTGCAGTTTTCGAAAAAATGTTGTTTGATACTCGAATTGCGAAATTCTTTTGCATTCTCGAATGTTTTTTTTGCTCGCGATGCTCGCAAAAAAAACTCATTCTCGAATGCAAAAGTAGCATTTCGCAATCTAGAATCAAAAATAACTATTCTGGTGTTGTGATTTTTTAATATTGGGTTGTGTGGATTGGGCGTAGGCTTCGGAAAGTTACGTATGTACTGATTGTTAATAGGGAGTTATCGCAAAGACCCCCTTAAAGTCTCCGCTCCGTGAAATACCACGTGACCCAGTCCGAAATTCAAGTTACGGAGAGAGCCCTAACCAGAGTTATCGCAGTCTCTCCGTGAACGCTAACGCTTTTAAAAAGAAGCGAAACGGGACGATTTAACGGTGATATTATTTGAATGCGCATGTCTGGCGAAACTGAAAAGCACATGTAAGTTTAAATATTAGGCGCGAATGTAGAAAACCGAACTTGTCAGGGAGACTTTAAAATTTGAAAAATGTCAAAGAAATTTATTGAAAATTATGGAATTTTGGATTTTACAGTTCGTTTTGTATTGTTTTTAAATGGCTGTTATAAGTTTGTTGGGAGTGTTTATAAATTATTACTCGTCCTGTGTAGGTGGTTAATTACGTAAATAACAGATAAGTACACATTTCAGAAAACCATTTACATTAAGCATTATACCAAAGAATAAACAAATTAGGAAACAAATTTATGTATGCATTACAAAGACGTGATTCATATTTTTTTTTGTAACAGTGTTAATATATTTCCCGATCTACGTGGTGCCTTAAATTTAATTATTAATTAGTAATTGGTAATTTTGCAAATTGACGTTCCCACGAAACAAAATTGGTAGATTTGATAAAATCTATTAAAATTTTTTGATAGTGCTGGTAAATTAATTACAAACAAAATTAAATGTTTTGAGGGCTGGCTTATAACGATTAAGGCTTTAAAATTTCTGTGGGTCGAATTAAAAAATGAAGGCCGTTCGTTCCTGTGTACCAGAAGGCTAAATCAAGATGCTCTTGCAAATTGGTTTGGAACTGTTAGGGGTTCAGGGGGCAACAGTCCAAATCCTACCCCACAAATATTTCAGAACACTTTTAAAAAATTATTTTCATTAAATTACTTAGATAATAATGAAAGTGCAAACTGTGCCAATGATTTTGATCAATTGTTAACTGTTATAAATGAAAATATTTTAGAAAAATTTGTTAATGAACAGCAGCCGGTATCAATTTCAAATAATTAACTCAGTTTCAATTTCACTGATTACAGAGAAATTGACTTCCTCGCCGAAAATGCTTTGTTTTACGTTTGTGGTTATTTGTACAAAAAAATGTTGTCATTTCACAATTGTACCGTATGCAAGGAATTAGAAATCAAAAATTTCACTTCTTCTAATTTATTTTGTCATCTGAAAGCATACCAAACCAAAGATAACAGAACTTTTTGAAATTTAGTCATGCCTAATGAAGATTTTATTAATGTACTTAATGCGTTTATGATTTAAGTATTTTACAACCTTCAATTAAAATTAAAAGAACAAACGGCAGATGCAAAAACGTTAATCAATTGGAGTGATTAACCCTTCAGTAGGCGCCTGTTATACTGTTACACAAGTAGGCGCATGAATTACATATGTAATCCATATTGATTATTTATGATTGTGTTAACAAAATATTTTTTTATTATTATTTTTTTAAGATAATGATACTTTAATACATTTTATAACATGTAAAAAAAATTTTGTCTTGAAGTAAATTTATAACCGTTTAACATAAATAAAATTGCGAACTCTCCAAAATAGTAGCAAAATCCTAAACGCAGCCAACCGACTTAATTAGTTCATACACATTTTTAAATTCAAACTACTTAACGTTATGTTATGGATTTCTTCCCGGTTATTTTAGCAAATATATCGGGTCCGTGTAAATGTTTCACGTTCTGAGCAAGCGCGTTAACAAAAAAAATTGAGAACAGCCGGGCTGTGTCCGCGTCACGTTATCCCTTCGAGAACTTTCCAAAAACGATCCGATCTTGCCCATGATATTTCAGCAAACGTAAGGGGGTCGGTTAAATACTTCACGTTTCGTTACTTTCTGAGCATGCGCTTTAACCACAAATTGAGAATAACCGCTGCGTTTCACGTACCGGGGTCTCTGCGATAACTCCCTAATAAGTAGAGATTCGTGATAAATAAATGATACAGTAATTCTAAGTTTCTAAGTTAAAAAGCCCCTAATCATGTTATTTAATACAAACAGATCAGTCAAAAACGAAATAATGTAATTTCCAGATCAAATTGAAACATAAAATCTCAAATATCTCAGAATAGGAAAAACGGACTTAGAGTGACTGTCGCGCTAATCCTTGTATGCTTCGTCCTGATCCATTTTCAATCGCTTCCACAACTGCTTGCTCCAACGGTGGTGTACGAAATTCACGAGGTCGTCTACCGTTTACAGAAATCGGCACTATTTGGCCATTTTCTCTTAATTTTTGCTCAACTTTTCTAATTACGTTAGCATCTGGATGACGTCGATGGGGATACAGTCTAGCATATTCTCTAGCAGCTTCCGATGCGTTATTATCTGTCTCACCCAAGCGGAGCCACATGTCTAGATATTCACTGAAATTGTATTCTCTTTTAAGACTTTTTAGGACATTTGACTTGTATCGTTCAAATTTGACAAGAGAACTGACATTGAAAAGTGAATTATTGCTGCCAACGTTTCCTAGGAGATTTGCGATCTGGCGACATTGATAAATTTTCCCCGGGGCCAAGAAACCGTACTTTTGACATCGGTAATAAAGTTGGTTTCAATAGATTTTTTACAATTTTCTTTTAAAGCACCATCAACTGCATCAAATTACCCTAACAATGAAATTATTACAAAATTGTTAATCGTATAGATTTTTATTGTCTGTATAGGAAAGCTTATACCTTGATGAAGAGACAAATTCGTGTAACATGTAGCTACTCACGGGCACCCCTCACGGGCATCACCCTGTATATAACCTATAACTTCATTCATAGTTTTCTTGATAAACTTTAAATTTAATTTTCTGCACAATCATAAAACAAAGGTGCATAATATTAGTCAATATGATACACATTTTAATCAAACGTAATTGAAAACTAAAGTTTTCTAATGATACAAGAATATTTTTCAAACTTCGTCGTAGAATACGAACTATTACTAAATATAACAAGCTGAAATTTTCGCAATTAATCGACGAAATAAATAATTCCGTAAAGATAATTTATAAAGTTTGTACCTATGTTAGGTTCACAAGTTTCAATTGAATTGCAAATAATTTAAGGATTCATTTGTAATAAATGAATGTCGACATTTTAAACGCAGGGTTCCAATTCCACGGTTGCGTCACTTCTCATCCGTTGACTTAGGTTCACTTCCGTGTGTCGTCGCCATTAAATTTTAATATTATCAACGAAAAGGAAAAAAATAGACAAACAAATGTTTTCAAACTATCAATGTACCTCTCGTGTCCTTTTGATGTGTATTTTCCCCAGCTCTTCAATTTTGTACAATTTACATATTTTATTTATCAAATGCACTTCATGAATTAATAAGTTTCTAATTTCTTCGAAATCATCATGAATTTTCGAACAAATCGCAAGAATATTTACTTCGTCCACTAACATGTCTCGAATTAAATTAAACAATAGAAATCGAAGCGAACTTATGAATTATTTAATACCTTAAAGTTTGATGCACTACATGGCGCAAACGTTAAAATGATCTTGTTTGCTTTCTTTTCTGTTCAAATTTGTTACGCCTGAATTAAAATAATCAACCGTAGTTAAATTAACTTAAAAAAAAGATTTTATTCCATTAATTAAATGGTATCAAGGAGGAGCGAGAAGGAATAGACAAAACATTCCATTATATGTATTACTTTATTTAAATAACACATTTACCTAAGAATTACACAATGTTTTGTAATGGCAGGAACAGACGTCATGGATATTAAATGTTATGTAAAATAATAGGTCACTGAATGAATAGAATTATTCTACGAAGATTATTTATATAAATATAGTGCGTTATGTAAATCACGACACCATTTATTGTTTATATCGTTCATAATGGGCCGCTTAAAATTCAAACATTACAATGATACAAGCGTTTTCATCATGAAATACTTAACACAGTTCTTCTCCAGCGAACGTATAATGGTTGAAACTGCGTGTGAAGTAATGATCTGATTCAAAATACAATATTGAGGCATCATATTCTTTTATAGTTTTTTGTGTGTAAATTTTTTTATATCAGAATTGTATTTTTAATGCAGGATGTGAATAAATTTTACACCTAATTATTTATTTTAACTCGTACAATTTAGATTTTTATGTCATTATAACAAAGAACAATGTATAGTGTCAAAAATTTAAATTCAAAAATTAATATACAAAATTTAAGACACCGCTTCAGATTATATTTTTGAGAAATACTCAGAAGTTGCATCGAAAGCAAGGTTTCAAAGTTAATTTTTAATTAGCAATTTAATGCAAATTCTTATATTCACCCCTGACTGAAATTTTCTCCGATAATCGGTCCTCTCTTGTAAAACGACATAATAAAAATATTGAACACAATAGACTAGTTGCGGCGGGTATATTTAGAAACGGTGGCGGTAATTCGTGCACGGAATTTGAAATTATTTTATTTTAGCTGGGATTACGAGTAGTAATCCGAAATGAATCGAAAGCTCTGGGTAATTGCTTGAAGTTTAGGCGCAATAAACGGAGATATGTATATAACATGTGCTTGTTGTTACAAGGGGCTGTTTACTTACACACTGTGCTAAAGTTGTGTAGATATGTGTCGGCGTTGAACATAGAGTGCAAATTACTTCGCAACTAAATGATTATTGCATGTGAAGCGTTATTACTTATGAAGGGAACGTGAAATTCCTGGGCCCGCGACGCCGGCAATGCCTTGCAACATTAAATATTTACGGCGTTTACAAATTTATAACCCCCTGCGCACAGTATTAAAATTAATTATTTAATATTAAACTTCGTAATTTTTTGTTAGGCTCGCCTGTATTATACCTACCTACCTACCTACTCCCTCTCACTCCCTCCGTGTGTAATAATTTATAGATTTTATGTCTAGCTATAATAAAATCGCGGAATAATATATAAGATTGTAATTGTGTTCCTGCAGAAACTTAGCTCTCTTTTCTTCTTCCACTGCTAGTTTTAAAATTTTCCATTGTTACTTCGATTCAATTGAAAATTTGCTCAAATTCATTCGACTGCAGCTTTAAAAATTCAGAAAGTAATCGTGCACACACACAGAGAGAAACCAATAGAACCACTTACAATAAAAAAAATTACTTAGATTTAATTAAATAGCCGTTGAGAAGGGAACCATCAAGCATTGAGAGGAAAGAAAATAAACGTTTGGATTCACACGTTTCTTTGAAATTTGTAAGCAAAATATACACTTTTTGAACTCTGTCTTTAATTTTTGTTGCACATTAATGACCGTAACACCTGCTACTTAAACGTATGTTGGGTACAGACGCTAAAATATTTCGTTTGTTTGATTTTTCTGAGAAGCTCTTTATAAAATGGTCATTACATTAAATCACTTTTAATTTGAGAAAATAATGCAAGGATAATAAATTTAGTGAAAGTAAATTAATTACTATTATAGGCGATGGACCAATAGGTTTTGGTAAGATTGTATGTGTCCTGGTGAGAATTCTGGTCAACATATTCAATTAACAATGAAAGGAAAAATAAAGGCATTTATGGAGAAAAATTCCTGCAAGTAATCTACTATAAAAATCATTTGTAGGAGTAATTTCGATTTATTGCTATTTCTTCCTGGATACAAAATTTTGAAGGTACGTTAGACTATCTTATACCCAACTCCACACATTACGAAATCAGGACGTTGTGTTGACAAAGGGATGTCACTAAATTTTGCTATCCTCTATAAATAAAGCTCAATATTATCACTGCATTAATTGCACAGGATGTCATTTGCAATAAGTTATTTTTCAGAGTTGCAGTGTTCTAACCTTCTATTTCCTTTTATTTTTATTTGAATGCACTTAACCCTTTCTGTCCTTAATTTCTAATAAAATAATAAAATTGTCTTACCAAATTTTGAAATTGCCGAAAAAATGTCTTCAAACTGTTACTGAGAAACTGACGAGAAATTTCAGTCTAAAAATAGATAAGTTCTATTTACATACTTAGTTTGTATTACAGTAGGTCCACCTACTATTTATTGGCAAAAATATACAACTTATACTATGTTTATATCGAAAAGAGCAAGCAAATATTAATAGGCTTAAATAATAAAATCTAAGCCTAAGCCTATAGGGTGAATTTCAACTCCGAAATAAACGCAATTGGAATTGTGCAGAAACAACTTCATTTTCTAACTTTATACATCTGCCAAACATAACCTAATATCATTACAATTTCGTCAGTAAAAACAGGGTAGTTGAAATGTTCAATTTATTTTGTTAAATCGCTTACACGTACGATGTAAACAAGGTTCTGAAGGTATTTAAAAATCCGTAAACTGATTTGTGGTATATGGTGGCATTTGCCACCGGCAGGGCCTAAAGGATTAACACGGCTATTATTTTAGTTTATTCAAAATCACTGTCACGCCCTATATGGTACATATTATTCGTTGAAATATTTTTAGTTCATTTTAAATTGATGCAGAATTTGAAAAAATAAATATAACAATATTATAATTTAGCAGAACAATGTCGCAATGTAAACATAAAGTTTTTATTGTAAAATTTATTTTTAACTTACAATAAAAGTTTATTTGTTGCGCTTTCTTTGTTTCAAATTAATCGGCTTACATCCTTATAGGCCAAGCAATAAAGCATTTTTTCATGCCATAAATACTACCCGGAAACCGACTGTGCGATTACATAAAGGACAGTTAGTAGATCAATTTGGCATAATTTTAGACTCGAGGACCATAATTTTTAATTTGTTATGAACAATTTAGAAGAAAAAATCGTTTTTTTTAATGTTTTAATGTTTTTAATGTTGTCAATAGACGAATTGTAGAGAATTAAATTACGAAGAGAATGAGAGGTCGAATGTCCCGATCGAATAATTAGAACCGGAGAAAACCCGGAAAACCCGGAAATTTCAGTGTTTTTTAAAAAAATTCACAATTCCCACATTTTTTAATTTTAAGAACTGAAACTTTGCTCGCAGATAGCTATTTATATGTATTTTATGTGTGCAAAACCCAGATTCTGTCAGACTAACGGTTATTGCACAATCACCATTTCAATTTTTTTCTGCCATATTTTCCAGGAGGGCTTCTTGCTCTTGTGGTTGTCCGATTTAAATTTTAAAAACAGAATTGAAAATTAGACGTACAGGGCAACAAAACGTTCATCTTCGATTTTCCATAAAATGCAGCGAAATAGGTGAAAAACGGTCGTGAATGTGAGTAAAAAAGGCCGACCCCGCGAAAGTGATTGAGTAGTGGAGGAAGACCGGCCGCTGAGGGGAAGTTTTTTATATAGGAATAGAACCGGGCTGCGCTTCCCCTCACTATTACTTGATTCGCAGAAAATATTAAATTTTCTTTTAAAAACAATACCTTATTTAGCGATTATATTCGTGAAAAATTTTAAACTTTCACAATATTTTTACTTTACAAACGATATTTTGAGAATTTTTTAAAACGTCAGAATTACAATGATTCAAGAAACTAGAGAGACATTGAATTAATTAGAGACAATAATTTATTATCGTTATGTCAAATTGAATAAAAAATGGAAAATTTTGCAAGCAATTGTGATGATTTTGTAGGCAGTTTATGGCCCTATTTTGCATATAAAAATAGTTGATGATTTCAATTAACTGCGCAATTTTGCGATTTAAATCCGAGCCAAATAACAATTAAAAAATTGACAATTAAAAAATCAATTGTTGCATGAATAATTATCAATTTAAATAGGCGTGTATGTATAATAAGCTTGCAGCTGCGGTAATAAAAAGAAGTTTACAATGGCCTGATAAATCCAATTTATGTTTGCAAATTTAAACAAAATATTACCCAATATCAATATCAGTTAATTTATGAAAGTGCCACAAATTTAGCTGCAATTATGCAGCATAAACATATGTGCCTGTGTGTGAGTGCGTATTTTGTATTAATTAATAATGCAACCGATAGGTGGATCATGATGTTATATTCAAATAATAGCCATAACGGTGTTTGTCAACTTCAATTGTCCGATTCTCGACAGTGATAAATAATAAATGCGGTACGTGCATGCCAGAATTAGATTTATTATATGGGAATCTTGTCGGGCATGACCGATTCCTGCGGCCATTGTTAAGATATCGCCCGATTATACCAATTGAATCATCTCAATTTCGCCAACAAAGAGGCCCGCTTTATGAAACAAAAAAAACGACGACCTTTCCAATTGGTACCTTTACACCCCATTTTTGTTTTTAACCGTTTTCCAATTATTACTTTCCCTAATTAACTCGATATATTGTTAGCGATGACGTAAACACACCCTGAATTTTTAGTAATTTTACAACCTATTGCTTGTTTAATCAGTTAATTCCCCTGTTTTGCAAACCGACTGATCGATTAAAATGACGATTTTTAATTAAATTTGAATCATTTCGCTTTGGATACTATTTATTTCATAAATAATTAAAACTTGAGTGGAAATTAAATTGTTTTATAATGAACTTGACTGTTAATACACGTTACCTTTTGCTAATTCCAAAAACATTGAAAATTAGACTCGCACTTCACAATGTAAGTTATATTAATTTGTACAGATTTTACCATTATAACATCGATTTTGTGGTAGTGGTAAAACTCATATTATTCCTATGGTGCTTTTTAATTCCAGAAATGGTTAAAAGGCTGTGAAAAATTATTTTTTTACTTTATGTTGGTAGTAATCAGTACTCAATACCATATCCTATACAATTTTGTTAGAATTACCTAAATGTTACAGAATATTAACGATCGAATGTTTCTTAGAAAATAGTCATACTGTTTCCTTCCACAGAACCGTATTGTGCTGTATTGTCTAATTTTAATGCATTACTAATATAACCTTAAATTGATATGTAAAATATCATTACTATGAAGATAAAGTAAAAAAAAAAACATTTTTTCATAGCCTTCCAACAGTTTCTGGAATTACAAAACACACTATAGTGTAGTTATTAAAAACCATTATTAAAGTGGTTTCTGAAAAAAAAAGAATTTTTACCCTTTTAAGGAAGTAAACAGCATCAATCGATTATTTTAATTAACAGATTCAATTTAGAAACGCATTAACATATTATAAAGTATTTGTTTACAAAGAAAAAGCACAATTAGTCATTGATTTAATGCGTTCCGTCCCTTTTTTCAACGTGCAAATTTTTTTATTAAATTGGTTGTTTAAAATTTGTTCAACAATATTCTGAATATGCTGTAAAATTCTAGTAACTGTCGCATCTGATGCAAACTTTAACAGTTCTGAGAATGTTAATAAAAATAACGCTCTTTATACAATCTGCTACAAAAGTTATTTAAAAGCGTTAATAGTGGCAACTTGAGTGTGGACTAATACTGGTTTAAAGAGCACCATTAATTAAATTACCACCAACAGTGAAACATCTTTAACTCCAACTTCGATAACTAGGAGGGCAAAAAAAATTCTCCTAAATTTTTATATGGTTTGAACAGTTTCAACTGGTTTAAACATCCCTGGCAAAATAGCCCTGTCAGGAAATTAAATTGAAGTCGAATTTTTATCGTTGATATTGAAGTTCACGGGTGTTTATATCTAAAATTTTCAAACCTTTAATAATTAGAACCTATAACTCGAATTCTCACAAGGTTTCGGTACCAGTAAAATGCTACGAAATTTGATTCGTAATGTGAATTCCGATAAGAAATAATAAATACTGTAATACATACAGTCAAACCCCTCCATAGTGGACACTCAAGGGGCTGGACCTTAGAACAGGGAGTGTTAGGAAGGAGCATTATGCAAGGTTGCAGGGGAACGGGAAGGTTGATGCAAATGGCGGATCCTTGTCAGTGGCGTATCGAATAGAATTTCCATCGCATATTTTACGCCTGCGAGCAAAACTTTTTTCGTCGTCAATCATTCTAAGCCGTAGTACGTTAATGCAAAAAAAAAATAACAGTGGCGGCCAAATTAAGTTAAAACTAGTTTATTTTCACTCATAAGACAAAAAAAATCAATATTAAAACTTTGTAATTTTGTTCAAGAATTACCCACGCACGCCAATGAACCGGCTTGTCAATGTCAATGTCAACATAGACTCAAAATAATATTTTTGCCTGAATTTGAACCTAATTGAATTTTAAATAAAATAATAAACATTTACCGATGAAACGTGATCCCTTGAGAAGTAGTCTTGGGCGTTTTGGTGCAGCCACACGCAGCACAACTCACCATGTTACACAAATGTTTTAGTTCTAAGTTTCTTTCAACTATCAACTATTAACTATCACTAAAGTCTTAAAAACTATAAATACACTATACTCTACTCGATCCACCACAAAAATTACAAACTAAGGTCTTTAAATCACAAAAAAACACTCAAAAACCACTTGGCATAGAAAACATAACAAACGATGTGTCAAAACGAGGTTGATACAAATGGCCGACTTTGTTCCCCACCTGCCGTCCATAATCGGTAGCAAATGCTCCTTCCTCCCACTCTCTGTTCTAAGGGCTGGACAAAACTGCCCACTATAGAGAGGCATCCGTATTAGAGGGGGTCTAAATTTTTTTTGTTGAAAATTTGCTAGTATACATATTAGGTACTACAAGTTTTAAGTTTATTGGTAAATAAGTATTATGTTTATACATATTACATAAATGGATTTTTCCAAATTAAAGAAATTTGTGAGATTGTCGCTTATTTAGTGCAATCTGAATATTTTTCAAAATGCATTTCTAAATTTGATAAATAATACAGAGCAAGTTATTTATTTAAAATAAACTTTAACTCGTAAATCATCGCCGTTAATTCTACCTGTTTCTTCAAAAATGTCAACAAAGAATTTTTAGAAATCTTAAATTGTTACACCGCTTTTCGAATACCGCACTTGATATGGTATTTCTTTGAAAACATGATATTAATTCTTCAAAATACTTAGAAAGTGTCCACAATAGAGGGGGAAATATTGCAAGTTTCGGAAAGACAAGTAGTGTCCGTAATAGAGGGGTGCTTGTATAATGTATTCTTATGGCGATTCCACTATGAAGGGTTTTATTGTACTATAAATAATAAATATACAAATAATGTTTTGTTGTAGTTTCTGCATTTCGAAGTCTCCTTAACTGAAACATTTTTTTCAGCACCACCAACCACAACAATATTAATTCAAGTGTTGATTAATGTTTACAAAGTCGTTAAATGTAGCCCACATTCAGCCCTTTTGATTTGAAACAATTATTTTCATTTGCATCATGTATTTCACTATTATTATTAATTAGTGCTTATTAACACCGCGCATAATATAAAAGGTGTTTTGTTACCTACGGAAAAGTTTGAATAACATTATTTTGATCCCCCCTGCCTACACTATCATACTTTTATGCAGGGTTGCAAAAGACAGCTTGCATAAACCAACTTTTTATATTTTCTATGTGTTTCACATATTTAGGACCGCAAAAGTTCCAGACGAATAATCAAACTTTCACTGTAGTCACAGCTTGATTAACTTTGTTCGGCACTAACACTGTTAAAAAAGGTGCTATTGAAAAAAATTTGTACCTATTACAATTATAATTACAACGCATGCTGAAAAATATCTTCATCGCTCATTAGATGGTCGTAAATAACGAAACCGCTGGAGTCAATTTAGTAACACCCCGAACTAATTAATATCACTTTTATTGCATCGCTAACTTATTTATCATCCATCAAATAGCATAAAATTAAAATTTAAAAGACCTATCCTTTAATTAATCTCGCAAATATCCATCGGCCGGATTAATTTATCCTTTTGCTGCAGAGCTGACTTGCAAAAATGCCGATCGTATCTCTTCATACCTCAATATTTTTTTCATTTGGCACCCTTTCACACGTAACAACGCGCAGAGATGCCAAAAACATTGATAAATGCCCGCAACGAAAACCAAAGGCCTCAATCAAACTTTAATATTATAATTGAACGCACTTCCCGGGAAGCACAATGTCACAATGACGTGACAATAACAATAATGCAGACCATTATAATCGACAACTTTATAATTTAATATGAAACAACAATGCAACAATCGTTCCGTAAATATTTTCATTTTATTTAATCAAAATCCGGGCTTTAATTGGCACCAAATCGAATTAGAAATTTGGAAATAAATCCTGTCGCAGGGAAGTGCAAGTTTTGTTTTGTACAGGTGGCGGGAGCTCACGCAAACGCCGACACACGCGATCAAAGAGAATCAAGAAGTTCGTCTTTTGCTCGAGTCGACATGTGAAATTAAATTGTTTTTTATCTGGGAAATCTCGGCGTTAGATAAATTACTCAAAACATTAACATAAATTCGTAATTATTTTCTATACATTCTAAACAACACAATTTTAATATGTTGATCAATATCATCCATAAATCAAAGTCCCGCCTCATTCGAAGAGAGTGCACGACATTCTATCATATTTCAAAAACATCAACCCATTATTCTAATTACTGTGGAATGAATATAGATGATTTTAATAATATAACAACTCAGTAGGAGCTCTCCAGTTGAGAATATTAAATCTAGAATCTCGTATAGATATAAAGTTGATTTTAACAAGTTTCGAAATAGCACAACGTCGTACAAACGCCATTTAATTAGTCTGCGTTGAATAAAATGCTAATAAACTACAAATTTGAGGCTTCTCGTATCGGCCAAGATCTCCACCTTAAAAATTAATGCAAAACACATTTTAGTCCAACAGAAGCGTTATTATCATCTAATAACACGCGAAACGTGCCTAATAAAATCATCCATAAAAACAAAGATATACGAACTTTCAAACTTATTACTTGATGGTGTGGCACAAAAATAGTAGAACAAATAAAAAAATCTTTTCGTCGATAGCCTGACCTTTACAGGAAAGGACAAAATTTAACTTACCACGCCTCATTTTCGAAATCATAACACATTTCTAACAAGATAGCAATATGACTAATAAAAAATTATCTTTTATAAAATTTACAACATTCTTTGACCGAATATGTTTCGATATGTTTACATGGTCATTTATCAATTCGTATCTAGTGATCGTATCTCTTCCAGTTTTTACATGCGCAGCTTAATGGTCGACTTTAAATACATTCACTTCACACTTGTACACTTTATTACAATATAAACCAAATTTAATAATTTCTATGTAGCTGTTTGAAAATTCAAGCCCGTGTGTTAAGAGACGTTTATTTCACAAATTAGTAAATTAAATGAATGTGTTGATTTAGGAGGGTCAACAGCAAGAAATTTTCCCAACCCAGAAAGGATTTATACGATTTTCATTCAGAAACTACAGTTTTATTAAATTTTATAAATTTGTGGACACTTTGATTAAGTGAAAGTACAAATTAAAAAAATGCACTGATCATGATTTTGTGCTTTTTTTACCAAAACTAAAAGTTACAAAAATATGGGAGCAAGTGGCCTTTGTAAAAATGTCAAACATAGGACGTAGAGCAACCATTACAGTTATGAACATAACCTTACTTGTAAATGCCAGTAAGCTACATAAACCAATTAATTAATGATATTTACATAATTATGTAGAAAGAATATGGCCAGCAACAACTGCAAAACACTTAATAATGCATTCACCATTTGAAAGTTGATATTAGATGACATCAACTAGCTACGATATACGTTCAGCTGGTACATATATGCAAACAACAGCAGTCTTGACAACAAATTTTTAAACGCACGTTATGCAGTATAATTTGCTTTTGCTTTTGCTTTTAAAAAAACTTTATAATATAAGATGCTTGTTGTAGAATTAATTTTTGGAGTTTAAAATATTATTCTTCCTCAAAACTTCAATTTTAAATTGTACAAAAATTGAACCATAAATCATTAGGTGTGTGTTATGAAATGTAGTAAAATAAAATTAATTTTGTTGTTACCTTAAGTACTAAAAATAATGTAAATATGTTAGAGTTTTTGTTTTTTTGTTTGTAAATAATTTAAGCACAAAGAATGTCAATTTTCATGTTTGATAAAGTGATTTTGTAATAACTAAAACCGCAATTAAAAGAAAAAAGGCAGATGCCTTAGTCAATCTTGCGACACTCAGCGTAATTCTTTTATACAGGAATGTTGTAATTTCCAACATGAACAAAAGTTTGAATGCATCTTAGAACCTGAAAACTGCGTCAATGGCATAATAAAATATAACGTCAGATATTCATAATTATAATATAAAAAACGATAATTATTACTTATGTAGGTATTTAACTTTTTCGTTCGGTTTATTCAAACACACGTACACATCAATGGTTTGATTAATGACGGCGAACAATTATAATGAAAATACGAACATTGGAAATACGTGTATTTATCTAGAGTAGTAAATACATCACATGAATATTTGCTAAACATTACTAATTGCCACTCTTATGTGTTTTTTACTGAAAATATAATTATTCGTTTTTAAAAGTAAAAAAATCATGCGTACTGTGTTTAACAAGGGCGAATTTCTGGTACGATTTGATTTGAATGAATGTTTCTGATTCATTAAACTTAAAGTTCGAATCCCCTGTCAGTACACATAAGTGAAACAAGAGTACAATTTTAAGAATTAATATAATATATCGAGCGACACGGAAATTTTCCTCCCTATCGGTTCTATTTCAAACGGTTGAAAGTAACATTAGAAAATTTGCAAATATTTCGATTGTGACCTTAGCAAATTAACATTTGCGACAACGAACGGGTGACCTCGCTTAAAACAAACTTTAACATATTTTATTCAGCTGCCATGCATTTTGATTTATTATTAATGTAGGTACAGGCGACCCTCGACTTTCGCACATTCTACTTTCGCACAATTCGCTATTTCGCACATTTTTTAAAATTTAACTTTTTAAAGATTTTTGTCAATAATGCAAAAATTCTTGCGCCCATTCACACGTTGCCGCCTAGACAGCGGACTTCTCGGAATCGTTATGCCATCACATAATAGGCCTACCGCTGACTTACGGCTCTGACAAATTTATTACTGTGTCTTTTAAATAGGTCATATTTCAACGCCTGTCAAATTATGTATTACTAAGACCTAAGAATTATTCCTAACGGGCATGTGTTGTATTTCAAAAAACCAGAGTTTCATTCCGATTTTATTTATTCTTGTGTCAAGGCACGTGTTGTTACGTTGTTTAAATATTTTGCGCTTATAAATTTATAACATGAGTGAAAAACTGAAAAACTATAGTGTTGATGCGAAAGAAAGAAAGAAATTGAGGACTCATAAACTTCAAACGATCGAGACGAAGATGGAGATTATTACACGTTCTGAAAGAGGTGAATCGCTTGCTGTAATCGGTCGTTCGTACGACATAAACAGGTCTACGATTTGTTCAATTTTGAAGAACAAGAACAAAATAAAAGAATACGTTCAGAATTGTGGAAATGTATCTTCAAAAATTGTTTCCAAAAGACACGGTATAGTGATGGATGAAATGGAAAGATGCTCGTCATCATGGATTGATGATCAACATCAAAACGGTGTTCCTCTGAGTTTTCCAATTATTCAAACTAAGGCTCGTAGTTTGCATGAAGCTTGGAAGACTAGATTAACTGAAGATTCTAACACGGTGTTTCAAGCAAGTAATGGCTGGTTCGACAAATTTAAAATGAGGTATTCTTTGCATATTAAATTCACTGGAGAATCGGCTGATGCCGATAAAGGTGCTGCAAAAGAATTTATTTCCTCGTTGTCCAAAATTATTGTAGATGGAGAATATTCTCCTAGCCAAATATTTAATATAGACGAGACAGGTTTATTTCGGAAAACAATGCCCAATCGTACATTCTTATCGAAGGAAGAATCAGTAGCCCCTGGACATAAACCTTCTAAAAACCGATTGGCATTGCTTCTTGGTGGAAACTTAGCTGGCGATTTAAAATTGCAGCCAATGTTAGTTTATCAATCAGAAAATCCCAGACCATTAAAAGGGAAAGATAAAGAATTTCTTCCAGTCATTTGGAAATCCAACAAAAAAGCCTTGATTATTGCATTAATATTTAATGATTGGTTCACTTTTCATTTCGTGCCGGCAGTTAATCAATATTGTAAAGACAAAAACCTTCAATTTAAAGCATTATTAATCTTGGACAGTGCTCCAGGACACCCGAAATCTCTGCAGAATTTGTACCCCGAAATCAATGTTGTGTTTCTTCCTCCCAATACTACCTGTCTCATACAGTCCATGGAGCAAACAGTGATAGCTACGTTTAAACGATATTACATGAGAACAATAATGAATCAGGCCATCAAGGCAACTGACAGGGAAGGTGGGCCTACATTAAGAGATTTTTGGAAAAACTATAGTATATGGAATGCAATAAACAATATTGGTGACTCGTGAACTGAAATAAAAGAGTCAACAATGAAAGGTTGCTGGAAACAATTATGCCCACAAATGATGAATAATTTTATAAATCCTGAAAAAACTCCGGAAACTATCACAAATGAAATAGTTAACCTAATGAATGAACTAAACTTCGACGGAGATGTTAATGAGTTGATTGAATCTCACTCAGTATCTCTGTAAAATGAATACTTAATTGAGCAACAAGAGTTAAAGAAAATACACAATGAAAGTGAGGAAGAAGAAGCTGATAAAGTAGTCCAGACTTTGACAATCAAAAATATGATAAAGCCTTCATGCATCTTGACAAATTTTTGACTATCATGGAAGAATGTGAACCCAATGGAAAACGAATATCTCAAGTACGTAGGGCGATTGAAAAAGACACAGCATGTTATAGAACTCTTTACCAAGAAAAAAAAGAGTGGTATTCAACTGACCCTTGACAAGTTTGTAAAGAAAACACCTGAAAATATTTAAACACGCCTTGTTATTATTATATTGATAAATAAATAGTATTTGCAAATACCACTTTTGATGGTTTTTTACATCCCTCTACTTTCGAGCATTCAACATTCGCACACAGTTTCAGGAACCAATTATGTGCGAAAGTCGAGGGCCGCCTGTATTACCCCGGGCTCGGGCTTAAATATTCTCTTTATTTTTTAATAAAACAATAGCAAATATTCTAGTTTTCACGGATCGATACTACTTAATATGACCATAATTTCAGGTCAATTTTGTTGCGCAATTTTTTTACAATTGTGCGCAGTAACCGACAATAATGCTACAATTTAATTGTTAATTATAAAATGGGTCACGAGGAAATGTGCTGTCTCGGAAAACTTCCGTTTAAAATATTGTTTTGTATAACTATTTAATTACAGAAATATTTATAAGGCTGTATGAATATTACAAAAACCGGGACTGGATCATTATTTCTACACGAAATAAAAAACTAGAATTATACATTATAATCAAAAAGTTCAAACATTTAGTTCATGGTTAACTTTTGCCTAAATTATTAAAATGCAGGACATTATTTTTATTAAATTATTCGAACGCAGAACACTTCATTTTAATGGAAATTTCTTTTATACGTACGCCTTTAACTATTTTTATTGTTCCTTATTAATATTCACAAGCTGAATAGACGCACGAGTAGGTGATTTATAATATTTAACTTTTTATTTAACTATGAATCAGGGTCAGACGGTGACTATTGTTACAACATAATTAAGGCATTTTATTCCAATAAATAATTAATCAATTTACATTTAAAAAAACCAGCACTGTTTCTTAAAGCATGCAAATGAGGCCCAAACACAATATCACCGCTTTCACAAGACTGTTCGTTAAGTTTAAGTTGCCTATAACTTTTTAAATATTGTAACCTTATTGAATTGTAAGTGCATTTTTGAGTTAGTAAGAATGTTTATAACAAATATTTTAGATATTAGTTACTTTTGTTTTTATTTTATTGCCATCTCTTATTATTATTATTCAGTGTTGTCGCCCTTTGTAATAAAAGCAGTTATTACTTATCCGCAAAACTGAAAAAAAAACTTTTGTTTGACAAGTTTACATACATTTTACATACATACATTAAGTAAATCAAGATGTACATATATTAGACTGCTCTAGTCTCACATCACAGAAGCACTAGAGAGTGCAAGGAAGGCTGCAAAATGACTGCCCTGTGTTAGAGGTCCGAAAGGAACAAAATGGAAATTGTTACTTAATGTTGTTGCATCCATTGCTCTGTATGGTTCTCCTATATGGTCATCAGATCACTTCATGGCACTGATATGGCAGCTGGAGTTTTAGAGGATATACCACCTCTACATTTGTTGGCAAAGGAACGGGCAGAAATATAAGACCTACGAGATATGAACACAGCTGGAAAACGGTTCTTGAGAAAACCATACATGCGTGGCAGCTAAGGTGGAACGAAGCGATTGCTGGAGAATGAACCCGTTCCTTAATCCCAAATATCAGATTATAGCTTGAAAGAAAACATGTGGAGCTCACTTTTCATTTGACCCAAATATTGACAGGGCACGGATGTTTTGCTCAATATTTGCGCAGAATTAAGAAACTACAATCGTCAAATTGACACAATGCGAAGTCAAAGTGGATGATGCAAAACACTTCATTTCAATGCGCGGCATGAGAACCACTGAAAAGTGTGATTTACGAACAACTGGAACAATTATCAGAAGAAAAGTTTATAAATGTCATAGTGAGCTCAGAAGAAACTGGGAGCTAGTGATAAACTTTATAACAAAAGTCATGCGAAACAAGATAGATTCAGAAAAAATCGAACAACAACAACAAAGACTGTAGGAACCGCAGCGAGAGGGCTGAAAGAAGTTGAAATTACAAATTGTTGTTGATGTTAACATAGTTGATTGATTTTGTTGAATTTATTGGTTCTCTTGGTTTTTGGTTGATTTTTATTGATGTGATTCGCAAATCATAAAATTTAAACGACACACCTTGATTATTTGGTAGAGTACTTAAATACAGTTGCAACGCGTTACTGCGAACACCACTTATACGAATGACTAATCTGTGGTGCGAACGAAAGAAAACTTCTATAATGTGACCACTAGTAATTTCATTTGTGAAACTTACTTAGCCATGCAAATAACGTTCATGTGCAATATATTTATACAGAAAATTCAATTTATTTTAGTTCTTATTTTCAATTCATGTGTGGTTGTGTGCAAATGTCAGTGCACGCGAACTTTAATTTAAATACTTTTATATTTTTAACATCATATTTTAAATAAATGCAACAATAATAAATGAATGGAAACACTTCAAGGTTATGTATTTCAAGATTCTGTGCAATTTTGAGATTATTGCGTATACTCTCTATACTGCAAATATTTTTCCTAAGGCGAACAGACTAAAAATTTTACCAAAATTTAAAGTCGGTAAAATTTTGTATTCACGTAGTTGACAAAATATAATACGTATGTCGTCGCCCCTAAGTGCAATGCTTAGGAATTCCCGCTTTGTGACTATAATTTCTAACTGTATATTTAGACATAATTGTTACAATTTCGGGGCTAGGTAAATTGTTGTAAGGCTGCGAACATTAATAAAAACCTACCTAAAATTGTTGCACTAAAGCTTTTTAAGTTTACCATTTTGCATTTTAGGTAAGAAAGAAACATTCAAGTTTTTTTTTAGTTAAAGGAACGTGGGAAACACTTCCATCTACAGTGGAACTTCTCGAGGTTGAATGTCCAAGTACCCGTCGAGAAAATTCGAGTTAGCTAAACTTCCAAATACAGACGACAGCAAAACATTATTAGTGTATTATTTACAGTACAACGTAATGTTGAGACGTGGAAAGTCCAAAAATTCACGTAAAACAAAAAATACAATACGTACATGAGTTCTATTAATGCTCGTTAGTTTTTAGTATACACACAATTTACGCTATAAAATGTCTTATTTTTTGTTTCCGAAAGTGACATTTGAGGAGCAAGCATGCAAAACGCGTTAAATCCATTTTTGCAGGTTTGAATTTAACCCACTTACATTTTCTATAGGATTTAACAAAGGTAGCTTGATTCTGAGTTCACCAATGGATTTAACTCGCTCATAAAATTTAAAATATGGATTTAACGCGTTTTGCATGCTTGCTCCTCATTTATAGTGTTACGGGTGAATTTTGTGGAACGAGTCGAGCACTGCACAGATAAGTAAGTACAATTCACACGAGTATCGATAAGGAGAAAATTTTACATATAAAACGGTGCGAATTTAAAAATCTACGATAAAAATACCACTTAGAGAATAACACGAGTTATGGTGGTTCCAGTTAGGGAAGTTTCGCAGTATTTCATTATGATAAGTTGAGACATCAAAAGTAAAATGTGTTGGTGCTCTATTTTGTACTGAAAATTTATTTTCTTTTGTCCACAAACTACATGTCACTTTTCAAATATTAGAAATAATTGAATTTATGCTCCTTAGAAACAGTAAAATGAAAAAGATCCTAATTGTAAAGTGGTAAAGATTGTTCTAAATTGCTTTTAAATTACAATTAGTTTCGAATAAAGTAAATGAGACAAGTTAATGTACATGTTAAAGCGCACGCTTGACTTATTCTTAAGCCGCATACAAGAAGTACATTATAAATACTTTTACCCGTTTGCAACATATAAATACAACAAACTTATTATAATTACGATATGAGCGACATGCGACAACTGACTGAATCCGATTATTTATTAAAAGCACAAAGACTAGGAAGTAGCAGTTAGATACATGATATGCACATAAAACGTTAATTCGTCATCAGAGCAACTCAACATGAAGAAAATTAGTATCAATTGAATTAATTAACGTCCGATTTTATGCAGCCCCGGAAAAAGAGGACGAAAAATTTTATTTTAGCAAAAAATTGGCCTTTATTTCTAACCCATTTGTAATTCAGTCACCCTCGATCACATGTGAACGAATTTCTCTCTAATTATTGTAATGGATCCGGACTTTGCTGAATTTAAATTGTTAGAATCAAAAAAAAAAGCTGAGAATTATTAATTCGACGCAATGCTACTCGCTCTCTACACTCACACTGATTTGAATATTTTATTAATTCTTTTTTTTTTCAACTGTGCACAAATAATTTTTTTAATCACGGCGAAATTTCATTACCCGTCCAATCATCTAAAAACTGAAATATTAAATGGCGCTTTCCCTCCGACAAAAAAAATATTTAAAAATTCAATTACATTTACGAAAAGTACATAAATATTCAAAACAAAAAAATGGGTAAATATTAAATGAGCCTGCGTTAGCATTACTGGCACAGATACAAAAGCATAGCCATACATCCCGCCCCATACCACAAATGTGCGTACGGGGATCCCCCAGAAATTCATACCTTTCAAACGATTAATTTTTCGATTGCACCTTGTAGCCCACGTTAATTCCGCGCATTGGGCTATGGTTTGGGGCAACAAGAGCCGGCGGCAAGGGCAGTTATTACCCGGGCTAGGGCAGTGGGTCTGCGAGCGCGATTTGTTTTGATTACTCTCGTCCCCCACTTTTTTGATGAATAATGAATGTATTTTTTGCAATAACAAAGGGAGGGTCACATACGGTGGTGACGAGTGGCCCACTGTCAACCGTGTACAGGGGGATAACCGACGAATATATATTTTTGGATTATTATAAATGTCATGTGCGGATAAATGTATCTTTGTATCATTTCATGCGTGGGTGTGGGTGCGATAAGTATAAAATATTTGTTTTTTTGCGGGGATGTGTTTTGTTTATAAAAAAATTACGCATTCCCGCGCTTTAAAATAAATCAAGGCGTTAATTGCCGAACGGAACAGTACAATACACGAAACAAAAAAAATTGATAAAATTCGAATTTTGTGAATAAATTGAAAGAAAAACTCATCGAACGCGATAAATCGTCGTAGCGAGTTATACCTTATAATTTTCATGTTAGCATTTCGTCGGGAATCAGATCTACATTGATCTATACACGGTGGGTAGGAGAGGAGGGTTGTTATACACCGTTGAGTGTCCCTCATTCAATCAAACCCCTGGGAGGTGAATTGACAATTTGTATCCATTATATTTATGTATTTTTACTAAGCCGGGAGCAGGGGTGATTGCGTACCGGATTTTTTTCTCCGCTCTCGATATTTTTTGGGAAATAACGCATGCCCCAGGGTCTGATCGAGTGCCTACCATGCGATATTTGATAACCAAATATGAAATGTGAAATATGTATGTGATTTTGCTGATGTGCTTTAACGCAGGAAATTAATGAACATTTAAATGTTAATTTACACGAAAATATGATCGACCCCCATGCATACCATTTTTTACACCCGCATTCACAAATATTCAGTTTCTCGCTCTCTCTAAAAATAAGCAACGCAAAACATTTTCGACGCAAAATATATAAGCGGACAAATCAACAAACCGAATAATTTAACGAATATTTAAACCAAAAAACTGATTAATTTTTAACCCTGCGGTTTCGTTCAGAATTTATACAGACAAGAACGATTGATTTAGCTCAGCAACGTTGTATTTGCATCATACAATACTGTATTTTTGCATTTGTAAAAAATATTGCATTAGGAATGCACATCTACTTCAAAACGTATTTAAAATAACTTTAATTAATAATTTTTAAAATCTAATAGCAATGAGAATTTCAAAGTTTATATTTCAATTTCGATAGAAAAAGTGTATGTTGCTTCCTTCTCAATAAAATTTGCTTTCAAAAACAGATTGACAAGGATCCATCATTTAAATCCACATTCTTTTTTGTCTGCTTCAATAAAAATTTAATATCAGGAGGATGTATTAATTTTTTAAAACCATGAATTTCATAAAAACAACTTGAATTTGAAATTTCACATTTTTCTTACAATTCGCACCTCGGCTGCAAAAATTTTCACATACTTTGATCCCCAACAATATATTAAAATAAAATAATTTCAAGAAGTAGCAAATAACCTAAACAATTTTGTACCAAATTATGAATTTTAACAGAAGAAAATTGTGAATTTTGACGGAAGAAAATAGATTACTCTAAATTTGTTATTTTGAATTGTGCCACTCTTGCAGCCGAGGTGAGAATTTTCCTCCCAATTGTGTTTAAAAACAAAAGTACTTATAAGTACTTCGTTTGGAGCCAGACTGTAGCGATAACTGGCATATGATTGGTTTAGACGGTGGGTGCGTTTACATCAGCACATTATTATTCTCCTAAATTTGCATTAACACAAGTCAAATCAGAGCACGCTGAAAACCCCTCTTCAGGAACACATATCAAAACAGGCTTAATTTCCACCAACTTTTTACTTAACGCTAAAAGTAGAGCTCTATGAATCGGGGGCTGTAAACTCCGCCCTCCACTGCAGTTTGACTCCAAATGAAATGTAATGTATGTTTTTAAAAATCTCCTCCATTCCTTTATAAAATTACCTCAGTTAAAAAAATGTCGCAATTGAAAACCTACAACTAGAAACGAACCATTATTTTAAAAACAACATAAATTTAATAACGTCTTGTTACTAATGGTTTGCGTTTAGTTGCATACAAAATGCATATATTGATTTATTTTACATACCAGGAAACGCTTCTTGCAATAACAATACTGCCCTACTTAACTAAACGTACATGGACAACTTGAAACAATATGATTTCCTTTCATGACAAAAATTGTACATCACAACACAATTCTGTTACATCATAAAACGTTTTCTTGAGAACATAGATTCAACAACTCTTACAAATTTTTCCAATAAATTTGTTTTGTTCGAAAAATTTGCAAAATAGAAAATTTCAATAACTTGTTCACCTTAAAAACTTTATTCGCGACAAAATATGTATTAAAGTTTTGAGAACACGTCATACAGTTTTCTTTCGTAGGTGAAATTTTTTATTAGAAGTTAAGTGATTTTTCAGAATTTTTGACACCAGTCGTCGCTTGCAGACGCCGGGATACAGCCGATGTAAGCTGTTCTCGTCACAAAGAGCGAAACACAATTTTAATTTCGTATGTAACTACAATAGGAATTTATAATAAAAGTGAAACGCTGAAGAGTTAGAGTAAGATTAACAATTGCATGTCGGAGCGAAAAGAGGAAAGCAAATAAGACAAGTGGATAATTTCTTTGGCAAATGCTGCATCCGTTGAATAAAACATTGAAGGGACCTACCAACAGAAAATGCGAATATATAAAAGATAGTTAACATAGACCGTAGTGGTTACATCACGAAACGTCGTTTATATTTAAATTTTTATCCGATCGTAATGGATAGTTAGTACACCGAGTTGAAAAGATATGATTTGCCAGTAGCAGCCTAGTTAGATATGTATTTATGTATATATTTGCCGAGAGAGTCGAAATGCACGACCGACGGCCATCTTGAATTGATTTCGAATCGATATGTCATTATATTAATTCCGATAAATAACGAATGAATGCTTACCTACCTCTGCCATTATCCCCAATCGTGATTTCTCATATTTCTAGTTTTTTTTTCGAAATATTCGCAACATCATCCGAAAATTATTTCGTACGACATAATTCGATATTGGCTTTCACATTATACGCAAACTTAAAATTAAATTTGATGCACATGAAATAATATAATTTGATGCCATAATAATATAATTTGCGTCCGGGCGAATGCCGTTAATTTATTAAATTCTGAAGGTCTGGATCGTTCGATTACGGTTTTAACAGAAAAATATTTAGCTACATCAGTTTATAGAAATTGCAACATGAGCGTACCCTCTTTAGACGCTTTCTTGCTAAAAGGGGCAATTGCGTAGGACGAGAGCGTCCACGAATCCTCATCAGGACTAAGTAATTTAATAACAAGTAACTAAAATAACAGGCCTCGTGTGTAATTAAATCAATAAAATAGTAACTGGGCCACTTGGCTCCGAAATTTAGGGGAGGATAGGCCTTTAATGAAATCATGTTCAATTTATGCGAGATATATAGAGTACGAAGCCTTAATTATAGAGATAGAAACGGGAGAAATATAATTTCCAAGATTTAAGGATTACTCGAATATTGTATTAAATATTCAACAATCAAAGCAAAATGAAGAGGAATTTTGTACTTTAATTTTTACGTTCCTGATGATATCATAAAAGTTTCATTTTATGAATCCGTGCGTTGGAAAAAGTTAAACCCTATTATTCCATTTAATATTTATTTCCGTTCTTTTGGCCCTGATTTAATGACGGTTGATAATTTTTTTTCTTTTAATTAAATGGCGGTCTGTGATAGTGAAACATTTACGCACGCACATCCCTTCCGCCGCAACGACCGACACAGGGATGACGAACATTACAAACGCGTCAAGATCTGCCCATTAATATGGAAAATAGGCGAATTTTTTATGCTTAAAAAGTTTATAGCGCCGCACCCAATTGTAATGTACGAGATGATTACACGAGATCAACGTTGAGCAACGACAAAAAAATTTATTACAGTCAAACCTGAATAAGAAGGAATTGTTTCGGACCGAAAATAGAGCCCATCTTGTAGTTAATCGTAAACAAGATTCCAGTTTTTCCAATGTCTGACTTGCATAGGGTTGACAGTATTCAAATTGATGGTAATTTTAACAGCAAGAACATTTTTAATATCGACAACAATAATTACTTTATTTTTTGCATTACATATTTATACAATTTTTTTTTGTCAATAATTATTTGATCTTAAATAATAGAAATCATATTTTTTACGGTGATCTAACGCAATAAAAACTAAAACAATTATTTTGTTTTCCTGAAAACTTTATCTTCATTGCCGATTAAAGTAAAAACAACTAAGAAAGTAATAATAACAAAATAAATTTCAGCGAAATGATATATTAAATAAAAAATATCAAAGTTACAGATTCCTATTGAAACTTCAAATAATTCCAGAGTATTGTGCAATATCACAATAACAATTTGATATTTCAAAATCCATATTATCCCAAAAATAAAAATAAATAAGCAATGTCTACCGGACATCGTATGATCATAAGTCTGGAAGCTTGTGATCTTTGTTTTAATTCATCGTCATCGTCATTTTACTTCTGACAGTTTATGATTGGCAATGCCATTACAAAAATCGGAAAATTAACGGGTAATAGTATATTACATACCGAGGTGAAAAATGTTTCATTACAGCTCGAGGATTAATGAAAATTTTCACTGAGGTATGTAGACGATTTTATTCACAATCATCAAAAATTTTAAATAGCAAGACAAAAATTAAAAATAATTTATTGACATTTAACAAGACTTGTACTTTATAAGTGGTTATTCTGTAAATGGTTATTCCGTAAAGAAGTCCGAATTTGAAGTTGAATGTACACCACGGAAATAAAATAAATTGCTCAAAATAAACATAATAAATTGTTTCCATTTTGACGAAAAATTAAAATTTTTAAATTTCGAAAGTCAAATTTGACGCTGGTCAGTGTCTGCGCCATCTGCTACATTATTACAGAACTTATAGGAGGTATGTAATAGACAAGTAGGTAAACAATCAAATGAAAGGAGATGGAAATGAGAAAGTTATCAATAGCTAAATTTCTATTTTTTTAAAAGTCGAAAATTGACATATTACTATTACTATTATATATTTATTGAAGAAATAGTGACGCACCTACGTGTTGATCACGTGCAACTGGAAACTTGAATTTCTATTGATTATTATAAATTTGGGGCTTTTCTTGTTCACTCGTACAGATGGAGAATGGGTACTTATTTCTTGAATAAATAAATTATAATCGATTGTGAATAAGGAATATGACTATTCATCATTTTCTAACTTTTTGTGCAGTTTGTTGTTGCATACTGTAAAAATTGAGTGATTCGATTAAGATTGTCAACATAGATTTCCAAAAACAATAATTATTATTTATAGCTTTCTAATGCACAAAAGTTTTCGATCATATGGTAAGCAATGTCATTTTAACTTGAAGTTCCCAACACCCATTAAGCTGGTTCAAAAATTGAAAACTGTTATGATTACTGCCACTATAATTTGCATATTGCCTATTTAAAATTCAAAAAATATATTCAAACATTACTGTTGTAAGAGAATTATTAGAAATTATTTCTTAAAAAAATTCAATAATTGACATAACGAAACAATTAAAAGATTTACCTTAAATAAATGTTAGTGCTGAAAAATAAAAGTTTTTAATACCAATTAGAAAAGTACTTAACCAATCAATTAATAGGAAATAATTTGAAAAACGTAAATTAAACTGAACAGCACCGCTGTGAGTCACGTCAATTAAGTGATTCCGTTACAAGAACAAAATGTAGGTATAACTCTTCAATTGAAGCTGACTTTCTCAAACTGGTAAAAATAAATTTCGTTCTAAAATATTCCGCAGTTAATTTCACAGGAAATGTTGTGACGTCCATAATAGAATATGCAAAACGAGATTGATGGTTTTGTTATCATCATATATAGATTCGATTACCACAAAGAGTTTTCCCATGTCTATACTGGACGATATTCCAGTATGGGTTTCGTGTCAATTACCAATCTTGTCCCGCAAATCTGCATTATTATTGCATATAAATACTGATTAGCATATAAGGATAATATCAGTATTTACTAAAATCCCGAATACTGCGAGACGGTGAAATCACTACATACGAGTTCGTGTTCGATTCCACTGAACGGAGTAAACAAGCATTTCTTTTATTAAATTACTGTCAGACCAACTTCGAGTACACTTCTGATTTAATACCTCAGAGTATTTTATAACTAGATCGTGTGGTTTAAACTTCGCTGCGGACGATGCCACCTTACATAAATATTATAACGCGGCTCCGGAAATTTTCACTTGGGTGCTTTATCGACTCATTTCACTAATCACAGCACAAAAAAAAACTGATAGATTTGATGTGCACTTAAATTTCTTGTTTTAGCGCGCGTATGTAAACCAATTTGAATTTCATTACTCGCATTTGCATATCACAGTAGAATTGTGCCATTTCTTCTGAATTAATTAAAAACTAATTAATTATTGTACATTTTTCGATAAAACCTGTTTTTAAAAAGGGAGCTGCTTTTAAGCGACACCGTGTATACTGCGAGGTAAAATAATATTTTACGGGCATAATTCATTATTAACACGAGAAAAAATTATATTAAAGTAATAAATCGTCCAACGTCCATTCTTATTTGTAATTACTTATTTATAAGGACTGTTGAGAAGATACTAAAATTATAGACCTTGATATATCACGTAATTTATAAACTCAGTTTAAAACGATCATCGACATGATCGACATTCCTAACTATTAAATATCGGTCGGCATGTTTTAAATAAACAGTCCCCGTGAGGGGCCGTTTTCGAGTACGCCCCTGTGAATTTTATGGCGTACGATTGTGTATTGTGACGTCCCGTATTAAAAAGTGCTGCACGTTTTCATGTTTTCTTTTTCTTTAAAAAAATAGCAACACATTATTTCTTTATCACGAAAATGATGTAAATTTTTCACGAATGTTCCCTTTCTATTGTTTTATTATTCTGAAATGCTGTTCGAGAAATAGTTGCTCATGAATTATGAATAATTAAAATTTTCGGTTCGGAAAAAAGGCGATGAGCAAAAATAAGAAACCACGCAATAAACTAAAACGATTTATGATATCGTTAGAATATGCACCGGGCAAAACGAAATTATAGTTTGATCGCATATATAATTTTGAAATAATGATATACCGAGTCGTTAAAAAATATGTAAATCAGTGCGCGCGAGGATTGTAAACTCGAAACAAAAATGCAATTTAATAATTCGATCAATTTAATTGAAATGCAACTCTCTAACCTTTAGAAACAACACACAAAAATAAAAAAGGAACTGCCGGTAATAAATACTTGTATAATTTTACCGCGTATATCTTAATACATAATTAGACACATGTGAATGCACAGTAGCAGTAGCCGAAGGCTTCCCACAACGAAATTGAGAAAAATAATGTAATTGCCTTAATACATCACAGAATGCAGTAATCATGCAGTGATATTTTATGTATGTGTGTGTAGATATTAATCCCACTGCTCGCCTATCTTGACTCGCAATCTTTACTTAAATCAAATTACATATGCAATGCCCTCAGCCATCACGTTATTACTACTACTAGTCCAAACCATTTCAAATAAATGGCTTTCTTATTTCCTCCCAATCGAACGCTGTCTGAAATATTTGCAAATGTCGGGATTTGCATCTTTAAAATATGCCCATTTTTAACATTCGTGCAAATAATGACCGTCGGGTATCACCAATGATACATCAGAAGAATCATTCCCTCAAATTGTTCTATTCGAAACGTTACTTTCTACTTTTGTGTCATACATTTTTTTTACAGTAAAATGTCTCTATAATTAAAGTTCTCTTTTATCGAATAATAATGCTAAAACTGAATTAATTTATTGACGTGGTTTATAACTGGTGAAGCATTAATTATTAAATTGCTTGTAGCATAGTTTTGGATTGAAGTAGTAGTTAAATTTAAACAAAGATAAGTCAAGGAGTTGGTTAGGTTAACGAAGAATTCCAACGAAGACAGCTATATTAATGCTGAAGATATGTCCTCTTTAAAAATACTCATAATAGTCATAACGCTTTAATGACATCACATCAATTGAAACTGTACTGGGTTTACTTTACGTTAAATTTGAATAAAAAACAAAAATAGTAAATAAAGAATGTAGGTATCATTAATACAGAGAGACCAAAAATAACCTTGTTCGCGGTAGTTCAAGAAAAATATGGCCACTGTCTGCACTCATGATTGCACCCTATGCAGTTACAATGGACCTACATTTAACTGTATTATGAAAATAATAATAGTCTAATAAGCTACACAGATATGCAAGTATATGTAATTTAAACAAAATTTATAAATTAACATTAATTTCGTAGGTTTCCACGATCAAGTTTATTTTTGATTTCTTTGTATTGAGCACGTTGAAAAGTAGAGTAAACACAAATAGAGAAGAGTACAGTAAAACCTCGATATAACGGACTAATTGGGGGGAGAGGGTGTCCGTTAAAGCCAAAAGTCCGTTATATAAAAATAGGTTTAAAATAAATCAAAAATCTTTTTTTTTTAAATACACTGTATTTAGATATAAATAAAAAATACAAAACACAAACAAAATTCTATTTAATTGTCTTCGCATACTGGTCGTGAAGTGACGTTCCTGCAGTCTACGAGCATTATGTCTCAAATTCTAGTGCTAGACGTATGACGTGATTATCATGGCCGCTAAAAATTGTTTACATGCGGCGACACTTGAATTTAAACATGAATAATATTAACAGGACGTTTTTAATTTTTTTACATTTGACCGGATTTTTTGTCCGTTATATCCAAAGTCCGTTAAATAGAGGTCCGTTCTATCGAGGTTTTACTGTACAGCAAACAGCCATTACGCGCAGAAATTTGTAAACACACGATAATCATAAGCAATTTAATTTTGGTAGCAATGCAAAATAATTATAATTTGTATGACTAATTGTTAGGAATTTTTAAGTTTATCACAATCCTATCTTAGTGTAAGTAACTAAAAAGTTCTACGTCACTTTTATCACTTATAGTCATCTACACCGATTCAAAGAACACTACTGATAATGGCAATTATACAGTCTGTCACACCATAAGTAGTTAAGTAATAAACTCGTCTAAACTATGTTTGATCTCTGATGAGGTATTTTTTGCATTTGCAATTACTTTTAAACAGTCCCACGCAAAAACAATATTGGGATTCTCTAACAACCCTATATTTACTGGATGTTTCAAGTTCTTCGCACTTTATTTTCGCACAAGACGAACGGAGCAAGACGTTATTTTTGAATCACCTTACAGGCTGCAGGTAATCGAACTGAACACTTCAAACGATAGACATATTTATTCGATCATAGCTGAACACAGATGAAATAATAAATAACGTATTATGACCAGTTTGCTGGAATATTATTTGGGTTGGGTATTGAAATTCAAAAAATCAATAAAAAATATGGTTAATTAACATATTTACTGATGCTTAGCTTAGCTTAGCTTAGCTTAGTAAATGTGAATCAAAACCAGAGAACGATAGAACCCAATACGGACAGAGAGGAAACAAAGCACCTCTGAAAAATTTGAAAAAGTATGTAATAGGTTTTTATATCTGTCTCGAGTTCAGCACATACATATATGTGGCTATAGATAAATATAAGTCATAAGAACATTACATTCTAAATATTTTCCACTTTTCTACATACTTTTTTACATAATTTTGAAATCTGCCTGAAATATTTATTACGATTTTTGCTAACAATTCAAACATCCTGTAATTCATTAAAACTTTTATTTAATAAAAGTCCCTTTTAAAATTTGAATCAATGAACTCATCAACTGAAAGAAATAACTTAAAAGTAATTTTATCTTTTATTACCACATTTTACTTCGTTATTCCATCTTTCACAGGAATTTATTTCCAAAACATTTCAACTTCTCAAACAAAATAAAAGTTATTAGGGTGACTCGGCACGGCCCAACTCACCCTGTATAGGAAAAGATCACCATTCGGTGGCAAACCGATTATTCAACAAAATAAAAAATATCATGATATGGGTGGTCTGCAGTTCAAGCAACCCCGCCTTTATTTGCGTACCCAATCCACCCAAACCGTCCACGTTACACAATCAATTAAATATTAAAATCTTATTTGTGATGATTGCAGAATGTTTTTAATTTTAGTGGAAAACTACTCAAAAAGTAATAAATGCGAAAGTACAACGAATTAAAAACTAATTAAACAATTAAAATCCATGATGGAGTTTTTTATAATATATAATTAAAATCGAGTTTGAGCGCGAAACAGGGCAACGAGTAATTTGAATCTTAATTTTTTAGCAGCACTAGGAAAATAAAATATTTCATATTCACCGTCAATAATAACAAGCACTAATTCGAGCCGTAACACAAAAACGGACAAAAAAACGCTCAAAATCTTTTATAGCAAAAGCGATTGAAACGTAAATTGTTCACGAGTAATTTTCGAGCAAGTTTTCACACAAAAAAAATGGTTGTATATATTTTTTGATGATTAAGTTAATTGAAATAACATTAAACAAAGTTGGGTTACATTAAATCACATTATGTGTAATTGCATTCTGTTCTACAATTTTTTACTTTAAACATAATTATATCTAATTTCGATAATATTTCATCTTAATTTCATTGTAACTACAGTAGGCTCGCGTTAGAGCAAACACTAAAAATTTTAGCTTATTCGCATAAGCGAAATTTTCGCACTATGGAGTGTGTGTACAATAATATCAATAATCTGATGTGTATTCATGCATGTACATCACATAGTGTACATTATTTATTTAAAATAAGATGTTAAGAATATATTAAGCATTTAAATTGAAGTTCGCTTGCACTTGTACACGAATGCACTTGAACTGCAAATAAGAATTAAAGTGAATTGAAGTTCCTGTATAAATATATTGCACATAAGAAGGTTATTTCTCCATCAACGTTATTTGCATGTCTAAGAAAGTTTAACAAGTCAAGTTACTACTGCGTTATACAAGGTGTTCGTTTGCACTACAGAATAGTCAATGCACACATTTTGATGTTCGTATTATTGAATAGTTCGTATAAGCGATGTTCGCACTAACACTAGTCTACTGTATTACTTATTGTTTTTCAAATTACTGGAACCTATCCATCTGCTAAATTATGAAGTTTATTATTTAAGTATTTAATTAATGATTGACAGTCGAATCTATTAAAAAGTGTTAGTGAGTTAAACCAATTTCTGAGATTGCATCCTACATTTCAATAAACTTCAGCTACTAAAAACATTGCTAAAGTTATTGACAAAACTATTTTAGATTTAAATCATTTTAAGGATTATCCAATATAAATTCATAAAGTCAAATATGTATAGTTTGAAGTTTCATTGTACAGTTCAGTGACACTCAAGTTTGTCACAATTGTGACTGACCTTATTCAAAAACTATAATATTCAAATTTTTCTTCGATTGCAATTTTATTTAATCACAGCCCTGCTTGCGACTTATAAAGTTTACCAATGTCGAGAGGTTACTAGAAGAATATATAATATTTAAATAATTTTCAATGTATAAAAATAAGTTTTAAATATTTTTCCATTTATTGCAAAATTTCACAAAAGTATCAATCTATTTTGCAATTCGTCAAAGTTATTTTTTTACCAAAATGTCCAATAGTAATCCTATTAAAACTTAAGCTAAATGGTCTTTCACTGATTTTGGGTTTTTGTATATGAAATTTGAACGAGGAATTGAATCGATAGAATACAATATTAAATTCATCAAAATAATTCATAAATGTCGGTCATAACGATAATTTCATGACAATTGTATTTTAATAGTTACCATTTAAATTATTTTCAAAATTCATAAATCTTTTTGAATCGTAAATCATATCGACCTACGAATAACAAGCATCTACTCAATTTGCAAGTGCCTACTAATGTTGCATTTAGATCTTAATTGTTCCACACAAACATAGACGCAACAAAAGGGAAAACTGTTCAGAAGAAAGAAAACAATAAAGACAACTGGCAGACGAACACTACAAGCCGTAGTCCCTCAACATTAGAAACCTAATAATAGTGTTCCGCCGTAATCTCCACGGGGTTGCCGTCCACAATTATAGATATTACAATATATTGTCTGTCTGCTCAAATTACCTTCAATCACAGACATTACCGGCCGCTCTGGCTAATTGTTGATAACATCCCGGCCGTGATGGATCATCCGGCCATCTTTCAACATTTACCGACAAAAATTGCGCTCTTCCCATCGCGACATATTTGTGCGTAATTAAATAAATTTCAAGCCCCTGAGGTAGCAAGTTACAATCCGCGACAGGGAAAGCAACAGCCCGCAGCAAATCTCTCTCCAGATGTTTAGGCCGAGAGTGGGCCAATACGAGACTTGGCCCCACGCACTGCGTTCACCTCGGTGGGTGGGCTGCTCATTCGATCAGCACGTTTAGATTGATATTCGCCGATTGATGATTGACAGCTTGCCGTTTCGGAGTTATGCGCTTTTACTCTCTCCTCTGTGAAAACTGCTATGATATTTGATAATTTCTTGACTTACCCCCGCGCGCGCCATTTTTTACAACTTTTCGGTCGATTTAGTGTGCGCTTGTAAAACGTTAAATAATAGAATTATTAGTGAAGGGCCTCGTAAATGCGGTTTATAGTTGAACAGACGCTCGACTAGATGGAAACCCAAGAGTGTCCTCGTACTGATTCGGAAATTGCTTGCTCTAGGGGGAGAATCACAAGCCATTTGCATTTTGACTTCCATTATTTCTCCATTAATACCCGCAGCGATTTACAGTTATAACTAAAAATCGTGTTACAAAACAAGTTTCCCTTTTGTAAAGCCAAACACTTGATGACACGGGCTCTTTTTCGCAGGGACAAGAAAATAGTTTCTCGCCGGGGGGCGAACGACATCTGCCATCACCGGTCTTGATGTACAAAAATATCAAACTCAATTCAATTTTTAAATGGAGTCTGTAATCTAATTATGTATCGATTATACGTGTACAGTAAACTCGCGTTAGTGCGAACATGAAAAATGCTACCCTGCTCTCATAAGCGACCCTTTCAGATTACAGAGAGTACACACAATAAATACTACAACCATGATGTGCTTTCATTCATTTATTTAATACGAACGAACGATATCGTCTATATTACAAACCGTTGTAATTTGACATATAAAATTTGTTTAGACACTTCTTATTTACAGTTAACGAAACGCAAAACAGACTAGAACATACTAGAAAACAAGAGAGCATGGAAGTGAGCTGTAGAGCAAAATTCAACTACCAACCCCTCTACATTGAAAGGTAGAAGGAGCGGTTAGGTATGTACTTACGTAATTACAGTTCAGTAAAGACGTGCACAAACGTTAGTGCAAGCAAACTTGAATTTAAATGCTTAATATATTTTCAATATTATATTTTAACTAAATATACAGTGTTACGTGTACGTGGCAATAATATATGAATAACACTTCAGGGTTGTAGTATTTCAAGATTCTTTGCAATATTTCCACAGAGTAAGAATTTCGTTTATGCGAACAGACTTAAATTTTCCATGTTCATACTAATGCGAGTCTACTGTACTTTTTCAATCTGAATATGTGACTGATGTTAATTGCGATGCACATTCCTGAAACGTAATTTTGTTCTTGCTATTACTATGACTTATGCATTTGATTTTATGGTCACTAAACTAAATTCTCTATTTTCCTCAATTATAAAATGATGAATTAAAGGAGAAAGTTTATGACTGGGATTTTAATTTACTATTCCGAGTAATGTTAGAAATGTGTATATATTTAATAACTGAAGTAGTTGGCAACAGGGATAGAGTTGAGTTTTCCTAATAAATATAGTGGGAAATATTAAGTAGATATTTTAATATTGAAGTTATAAATACATATATGTAAAAAATGTGTGTTAACCATTTAGGAATTTATCCTACCAAAAATCTACAAATCGTATCCAATGTTAATACCTTTTTAAGTAAATTTGAAAAATAGAAGAAGTATTGTTGCTTCGTTTTTTGTCAGTTGCATTTTATCTTCAATGATTGCTAGTTGAATAGGGAAAAAATGCTACGATGGAGAAGAATAATATTCTCATGAAAAGGTGTAACAAATTACTTCAAAAAGGTTAAAAGCATATATTTTTCTAAGAAAAACTGTAAATTATTAACACACCCAACAATTTTCGTATACAAAAAAAATCAATTATAATCAATTGAAAGTTTCAGAGGCCCTACTTAAAAATCGGAAGACCTTGAGATACGAACCACTAGCAGGCCTGCATAAAATTTTAGTGCGACAGTTTCATTCTAATGGAAGTTAAAAAGAAACGCGGCAAAACATAATTTGGCACCAAAAAAAAGCAGGCCATTTAGTTATAGAGATGTCAATTAGTATCGCTAAGTGAATGTATCGGCACAGGTGAGCGTATGAGTCGCACGCAGGTGCTTGCTAAAGTGCAGCACTAGTTGAAGAGCATGTCCACTCAGTAATGCATGAAGTCTGCGAATGCAATCAAACGCATGATCGGCAAATATATATTTAGAAATTAAATTAACCTTATTTAGTTACGCCCTCTATTCGGTCTGTCGAATTTATAATAGGTTTTCCGAATATTATTGGTGCAGACCACCGACCGAGTGTGTATTTTGCATATAATTTTGTCGTTACCCGCAATGTATTTTGTATGAAACGGTCGAATCAATTGCACGATACTGAAATTCGAAAATTCACGGTCATTATTTGTTTTTGGGTTCGTTTCTGTACAAATAAAAAAGATGAAACGAATAATTGCATCATTAAAACTAAAAGCTACATCCGTTGCCTCATATAAGAATAATGACATTAGTTTGTGAGTCTGTTTTTTTAATGCTAAAACGTGTATTTAGCGGTACTCTCTGTAAATATGATTACGTCCCGTTCAACAATGAATTTTTAATTTTTACTTTTAAATCGAAAATGTGACGTAAGTAAAAAATTTTCACGGAAAACGAATTTGTTCGGTCGTAATTCACCCTGTATAAAGTCATTAACAGTACCGAATATCAATTTACGTCTTCCGTTACAAGTCTATTTAATCATCATAAATTTCGGAATTAATAAGTACCACTAGGATCGTGTTGTAATCATTCTGCTTGCATGAAAAACTCCGTCTGTCTGTAAATCTTCTCCTCGAACTTGTAATTAAAGGTAATAAAATATATTGAAAAATATTTAAATAACGACCAGCCCGGTCGATTTCGGAATAAAAAAGTATGTGTAACACATTTTTATTGTTCAAACTAAATTATTACGGAAAAAAAATGTAACTGTAAATTAGATAATTTAAAATGCAAGTATTTTCTGAAGTGATTTTGAAACTAATAATTTCCCCGGAGATCCATCTTGTTTTTTCTAATTTTGCAGTATTTTTTAATTCTCTTAATGAAAAAACTTTTTCCAAGAAAAAATCAATCCCAATTAAAAAAGAAAATTTAACAAAACAATTAGAAATTGAAGTAAATAATTTAATACATAATAATACAGATTTCACAACAAGGATTAATTATTTATTCATACCAATTTTTATAAAACACCAATTTTTCATATACCGACTACGTTTATGCATGGTTTATAATAGAACAGTCAATTTATACACAAAAAAGGCCTCAATCTTGCAGAAGGCCGGTGTATAAATTGCCGGGACTACTATAAAACCAGTGCCATTAATGCGCATTGAGTTTAGTATAAACGTAGCAATTATAGTCAAAGGTGCTAAAAGCCGAATTATTGTGAAGTGAAGGTAAACAAACTGAAAACTTGTTTTACTATTTTTAATCTGTGCCATACGATTTTATAGGAAGTATGTACAGGGTGTGTCGAGTTTTTCCTCCACCCCGAAAATCGAAGCTGCTAATTATGTGAGGGTACCCAACTTTTACATACTTCATTGAATATTAATGAGGCTTCTTATTTCAAAATTTTATTTATTTCTAATAATTTTTAGAGTCATTATCAGGTTTTTTCGCTTTATATGAGCAGTTAATACCACTCACCATACCATTAAATTTAAATTCAAAAATAAATTTTTAATTTCTTAAGAAAATCCAGTTTAATCTTTCAACACTGAATATTTGATACATTTATGATAATTTCATGACAATGAAAGCGGGTAGCTGTGGTCAGAACCTTTCCCTGACAGTAATTTATGATGTTGCATAGAAGAACCCCATCGCAAATCCAGGCAAGTTTCATAGAGTCGGATTAATGTTTTCTTCACATCTTATTAACCATCGTACCATAACTATTCAAACTATTTATAGTGGTAAAATTTATAATATTGATTTACCGGTTAGTAAAACGGTTAATTATTATTAATGTATTTGTTTGAAGTTACCCAGAGGATATTTCACTATTCGAATTGTAAAAGTAATGTTGCGGTCCTGGACATTTTTACCTAGACGCTCCAATTTCGAGGAGGCCAGTCATAAGAGCCTCGGTTTTCGGTGTCCGCAGTCTATTGCGCGCATAATTTATGATTGTTGAACTAAGAGACTATAAATAAAACGATAGTTACTACTCGTTGTGTAAAACTGCATGTAAATATTCTTTCGTACAAGCTTTATTTGGCACAGGTATAGACTTACGAATTTTTCTACTCCCGCCTAAGTAAACTGTATATTACAAACAGTACGTATACTTTGCAAATGCCAAATTACAAGCACTGACTCGTAATGAAAAAAGAGGGGGGCTGCAACGTAATAAATGTTGTTGCAGTAAGTGGAAATTTAAATTAATCGCTAGCACTGTGTTGGCAATATCGTCAGTTAATATGTCTTTAATATGCCAAAAAAATAATTTGACGAAAGTATTTTGTTAAAAATTTGTTAATAACATAAAAGTCATAGAAAAAGTGTAGTACAAGACTAATGTTGTAGGACACTTAGGTTTACGTGCGGCTTCAATTGCTCACTCGATGTTATGCAATTTATGAATAACCTTACAACGCTCAAAATCTGATATAGGTACCAACTATTTTTCCAAAATAGTGATAACCAAAAACTAAGCAGAAATGCGATGATCCAAAATATTATTACAAAAATGTCATTTATAAAAAGACCTCTTAAAACAAAAACAATATTTTTTATTCGTCATACACTGGCAAAGTCTCTCATCTAAAGGTACAATAATTTATAAATCACAACTTGTTTTTGTTTATTCTCCTGAATGAAATTCATAAACCAACAAAATGGATCAATTTTTCAATCTCGTTCTACTGAATTATTTAAAAATGACGTCACTACATCGGGTCACAAATACAAATATTTCGTCGTTTAAGACATGAAAAGCCCGAAAAAAGCAAGCGCCAATTCGAGGAAGAAATTTATATTTTAAACAAATTTCACACATTTCCAATCGTCGTTTCTTTAAGTATTTTAACTGCGTAAACATCCGGTGTTAGTAATAATAACGAAACTATATTTTATACACATTTCAAAGAAATAAAATTAATTAACAGCCAATTTTTGCTTAACTGAATAAGCGAAAATATTTACACTCTATAAAACTAGCCAGTTTCGCACTATGTACACATACTCACAAACATGGAGTTTTATTGGAATACCGAGACGGTAATGAAATGCATTCTTAATATTAGAATATATGAGAGGCAATTTCCATTGCGTAGTCATTTATATCGCCGCAATAGAAAAATACAAGTAGGTACGCGCCGAGAAAAATACTATTAAATATAAATGCAGCGAAATGAGCTCCTCGAATATAAATGTGAGGCAAAAAAAGTTTACTTAGATTCGGTTCCGGACATAAAAATATACTGCTCTCATCTAAAATATATTAGCAACTCCCATCACGGATACATTGTGAAGTAAGTTGCACACTAACGAAATTTAAGCAAAAAATTTATATACGCACACTTCGAAGTATAAACCCACTAAATTCCCCCACTTGCAACTTGTCCGCAAAATTAATTATTCAAAGATAATCCTTTAAGAACAAGTACATAATGAATTCGGTCCAAATGCAAGCAGATGGGGTAGTACCTATTTGTCTTGTAAATTTCAAGATTTCAAATTGCCCACATTATGTTTCATTTATTACTGCGCCTATCGAGCAGTTCGCACTTAAGTACTGGACCAAAATGGACCTTAGTAAAAAATTATATTTGAAAATCCTCAAAAAAAAATATGTAAAGATGAGATAAAAAAAATTCAGCGACACGTGTGGACGTGTAGGCCACTTAAAAAAAATTAAATTTAAATAAAAATTGGGTGATTTGCATTTAAATTAGCTCTAATGTGACCGGAAGGTACTTCACATTTACACTCAATTATGTAAAATCTTACAGAAATTTTAAGTAGGATGCAGTGTTACCGTGCGTTGAGCGCTCTTTCGTCATTATTGTACTAGTAGAAAATTCGTAACGCAAGTTTGTTATTTCCATTTTTCCAGCAACTTTTTCTTCCAATAAAACGACCGACGCCCAGAAAATCTTTTTTGAAGTATCATTAAAATTACAATTCTGAAAAACAATTTTAAAACGATAATAAATAATTGTGTTAAATGATTTAAAAAAATCATTAAAAAAGTTGGGGACTAACAACAATCTAGTATTTTGAAATTCTCTTTTAGGCTCCTAGTCACTGCCTGGATGCATTGAACAATAAACTATTATGCCAACGTTTCCGAAAATGCATTCAGCTGAACCTTGCGCTTCCATGTCAGAAATTATAAATAAGAGACCCGCTGATTTGTGCGATTATTATCTGTACATTTATGCGAATTTGATGGTCCTTTGCTCAAATTTTGTGAACAGTGATCAAACGAACGTGGATTGATAAGCGATTTCGGGGAAAGAAATATTCGCAGGGCGACAATTTTCAAATGAGACGAATCTGTATTGCATCATCATCGAACAATAAACAATTCGGCGATAAAACTTGAATGCCGGAAATTATCCAAAGAAACGAACTGACCGCAGTGGCAAGTTACCCCTATCGGTTCAATTTTGTTTAACAAAACCCTAAAATCAATAATTGCAGGCTTCTGCAGAATCTTTGAAAATTTTAAATATTCATATCATACCGTTTTCTTGTTTCCCTAAAAGTTCATTAAGCATACAACAATTCAAAATATCCAACACTGAATTGGAATAAATGGGTTGAAGTATAAATCAGCGGCTCCCAAACTTATCTTTTTATAATTAATTTTTAAATTGGGAATGCTAGAAGTCGGTGAAAATTTTTTATTTTGTACTTTATGTTGGTAATAATGCACTTTACATCTGATAGTTTAAGGTTATATTTAGTAACGTGGCTTCACAATTAGAAAATGTAGCACAAAACGCTTCTCTGCAAGAAAGACAAAAATTGACTATTTTGAAAGAAACTTTTGATGCGGAAAGCTTTATCATCAATATTCTATAACATTTAAGTGATTCTGTCAAGATTGTATAGGTTATGTTATTAGACACTCATTACTGCCAACATGAATTAAATAAAACAATAATTTCATAGCAGTGTAGTGTAGTGTAGTGTGATTTGATATCAATTTTTAAGAAACGCTAGTGTAAATAGCCATTTATTCGCATTACTACGTCGGGCTGCCTACCTTTAGTTTCTTAGCTATCACATTTCAAAATATTGTGACAAGCACACAAAAACTTATTTTGAAAAAAAATATCGTTTCAACAAGTAAAGATAATTTGAAATTTCCGCAAAAGAAAACAACTTCTTTATGTAGAAATCACTCGCTATCTGTTTCAGTTTATTATTAGGTTTTAAACGAAATGTTACCATTTGCAACTGCAGTTAATTTTCTTAATTATAATAAACAGTTAGAAAAGTTTCCAAGTTGTTTCTACATTATAGCAACGCATGGAAATCACAATCTTGTGTGTGAATGTTTTAGAATGAGTTTCAGATGTGAAAAGTGAAGATACATCAAGCAGTGTATTTTAGCTGTGTGTGCGGTGCTTTCTAATAAAGGTATCATCAGTGAACATCGTGTTATTCTGATTCAAGTTGTATCTTAATGTCTTGATATCGGGCCGTTATTGCTGCTGCTCATTGATTTATTGAAAAAAAAAAAATGCCAGGAAGTGTTATACACGTGTATTGTAAAAACTAAAAAGTGAAAACGGGTAAAATGTGATAAAGCAAATCCCCTTTGAATTTTTTAATGTGAAGCGTAGCCGAAAGGCAATTTAATTGTACCATAGAAAATTCATTTGTAATAAAATCCCGGGAGAATTTTATTTTTTTGATTGTAAAAAACGTTGGTATTTTTCAATACATACGAGACAAACATAAAAACTCCACACAGTTGTAAATTATTGATCTCCTTCAACTCCCCCTTTTATTTATTTTAGCCACCCTAATTTATATTCGGACAGACAGTGCCCATTGGTTGATAGCTTTTATTGTTTCAAATAAATACGTACATCCAATTCATCTGTTGCCAAATATTTCAGAAAAAAACTCAAATTCACGCAGAACATAAATGACCGAAAGAAAGTTTTATCCCGGACAAAGTGAGCGGCAAAAATTTTAAATCGAGGCCACGCGAGACCGCTGGCGCCATCCGATCGCGAAAGCGTCAACTGTGGGCTTGCAAATAAATAAAAATCTGCAATACGACAATTCGGCAGTTGATAACGCTTGCGTCACGTTTAAAATTGTTAAATCAACAACAATAAAAACTTACTTTTTTTTTGCTTGGTACTGAATTTTATTACTTTGCGAACCTTAGATCATCAGCAAACGACGAAACTGCAATCAAGAATAATAAAGAATGAATATGAGAATTAAGATTATAAAAATTATGTTTTTCCAGAAAAAATCTCAGTTTTCTTTTTATCAGGTTTATTGTGGGGCCGCATTCAGCGTACCATTGATGGGGCATGACGGGCGTGACATAAGCGGAAAAGAATGAGGGTGGGTTTGTCGCGGTAGAATCGGCACATAACCTCTAACGAGCAACAAATTACAATTGCAATGATCTAAGAACACATAGTTAATGCTCTACAGGCAAAAACAGTTACTAAAACAAGAACCCACGTGACAAAATACTTAATTCAATTCTTGATAAAACTTGCGAGAGAGGCGTCTGTGGCGTCTGTGACCCCGAGTTAATGGCATAAATCGAGCACGTCACAAAAAAAATAAATAAAAATCAACAAATCTCACCTTATTAACTCAAATCAATGAAAAATTATCAACACACACACACATACAACTCAAAAATTAATGCAAAATTAATCAAAAAAGATAATTTCCTTCTTGAACGAGTTTCGTACGTCGGTGTCAAAGAACCGTCGTTGTATAGGAATGCAAGTATCACAAACAGGTGGAGGGACGCGTCGTGGCGCGGCCAACGTCGAAAATAGCGGCGCTGTCGTCGCGGCGCCCGCCACTTGTTGATCCTGTTTGAAAAGACGCTAGGCCGCAATCCATCTTTCGCCGCTTTCCCAGCCTAGATGATAAATATTAATAGGTCCTAAATGTTTCGGAAGATTTGGATTTTTTGTGAAGTTGAGCACGTGCCTTACTACAGTTTTGGCATGCGTTTGGGTTATTTGTAAACAAAAAACGGCGACTCTCGCAACCACCAGCGCTGCTGTGTGCGTCCGTAGTTGACAACTGGAAAAATCTCACTAACCTCAAAACCAATTGAAACAAAAAATTCTTTATTCTTTCTTTATTGCAGGATTTAAAATCAGCAAAATAAGTTACAAATGACATTTTTATATATACAGATTTCTAAAAAATTTTTAATACTTCTATTCAAATTATGAAAATGCAAAAATACAATCCCAAATGCATCATTTCGATACGAATAATAAATAAATGCTTTCCGGTCTTAATGACGTCAAATTACTGTTCATCTTTATCCTTCGCTCCATGTTTTAATATGCGAGTGAATTCGACATAATCAAACAATCCAATCTTAATCGGGGCCTCACGATACATTTCATCAACTTCATCGTCAGTAAACCTATCTCCCATTGAAGTCAGCAATTCTCTCAAGCGTTCCTCATTGATTACACCCATATTTTCTTCGTCGAAGCAACCAAACGCATTCTTAATGACATCTTCAGGGTCTGTACCTTGCAAGCGCTCACCAAAAAGTGTTAAAAACATAGTGAAATTGATAGGGCCAGGAGCTTCATTCATCATGCAATCCAAATAATCATCGGTAGGGTTCTTGCCTTGAAATGAATAAATTTAATACATTACATAAAATTAAAAATGTTTGTACCTAGTGATGCAAGCATGTCGTGTAAATCTTCCTTATCGATGAATCCGTCGTGATTTTGATCGATCATATTAAAAGCTTCTTTGAATTCTGCAATTTGGGCTTGATCAAACATCGCAAACACATTCGATGTTGCACGCTGGGCCCTTTTTTTGGTAGTCCCGCGACGGCTGACAGTTTTGCGCGAAGACATTCTGCCTGTGAACAATACAATTTATAAAATTTTCTCTTCTAATAATTGGTTATCAGTCACACTAACAATTTGACGTACAACAATCAATTTAATGTTAACCAAAAATAAAGTACTGTTGGAATACTTACTAAATGTAGTTTGATGTGGAGAAAATGGATAAAAATCTATCAAAAGGTTGTTGTCTCAAACTTAACGAAAGTATTCTGAGTGACTCACAAACGTATTTTATCTCCACCACACCTCGAGTGTAAACCAATGAGGTCAACAAAAACTAGCTGAGAATGGCGCGAAATTTAAATTGGAGTAAAGTTTGTGGTGTACAAATTTGTCATTTAAATCAGTTTTATAAGGAAATGTCATATAAATGCAACGTAGGACAGTTTGTTTTGATAGCAATGCATTAATCATCAAAATACCGAACATTTGTGTGGTCATTTGCAATGTTTAAACAGAAATTGAGGTCGCTATCATTACCATATAAGGTAGTGTTTTGTATATTTCATTATAGGACATGATGATTGCTGTTAGTTCGAAACGAATCGCTCATTCATTTGTGATTTATCATAACAATTTTGATTTTCATTTTACACACGCTTGTGTTACAATTTAAAAACTACTTTAACTAATTAATTTAGTAATTTTCAACATTGATAATTCAGCTGTTGCCATCAACTTAACTGCTGTTGAAATCAGTGCGTCAATGAAATGAAACCTTCAGGAAACTTAATTTTTGCTGATAATTAGTTTAATAACAACTTAATCTAGGAGTTAAACAAACCGTATTTTTTGGGCGATACCTCAAATTTATCAGGCATTTTTTGAAAAAAATATAGTTTCACCTACCTTCGGACCATAAGACGCAACCCAATTTTTAGTGGATTTTTGAATTTAAAAAAAAACGGTATTTCATATCTTCAATTTTAAAATATTATACAGGGTGATTCAAGTTTTACCGCCGGTGGCAATGTAGCCCTTCAAAATAATTTGTCAATTTTCATAATCTGTATGAGTAACTTTAAGTATATTATTAACGAACATAGAAACAAGAAAAAACAATTTTTTTAATCAGGAAAAATTTCATATTTTCATACAATTTAGTGTAATTGAAATAGTTTTACTAATTTGCGTTTATTAACCCAGTAGCCGACGTGAGCGCAATACAAGTCCATTTATACCTTCACAGCTGCCACACGGGCTAGGCCACCGACTCGTTTTCTTTTATTTTTAACTTTCTGTCAGTGGGTGGCTTGTCATGTCTTATACCATTTTAAAGTTAAAGAAATTATCTTTGTCGTGATGTGCAACGTGATATGAGTTATATCGATTTTTAGGTTATAAATCGATACTAAAATCTCCTGATTATACTACTTTTAGCTGAAAATATTAGTATTTATGGGTGCGCTATATGTAAAAAAAGTTACCGGACAATTGATGTAGGGTACTTGACTTTTTATTTGTGACGGTCACTAAACTTAACTTAAGAATGTAGGTCTGACGACAACTGAAAAGATGTCTCGTCCAGTTTGATGGGTCGATCATAAGGTATTGTTAGGGTGGTAAACCGCATTATCCATTATTGCAAAGTCATAAATAAAAGCATTTTTTGTGCTTTATCTTAAATTTGATTTAACTCAAAAAGTAATAATCTTTTTACAAATCAAATTGCAAATATTAATGCTACGAATAATTTGAAAAATTTTGAAATAACAAAGCAAACATTGAAATTTTACTCAAAACTCTTTGTTTTACTTTTTTTGGCTTAAAATAAAAAAGTGCAAAGTTCAACTGATGTAACATGTAAATTGCATTCTTTCCCAACGGCGTTCACAGCACAGATTATGTTCACAGCGAGCGGCATTTCCGGAATTTCGATTTATTTGTATTTTCTCAAAATAATTTACTAAAGTTTTTCTTCATTATTACTTAAACGTGAATCCTAACGAATTTAAACTATATACTATATTATACAGTGCTTTCGTAAAGTAACGGATAAATTCGATAAACGCGAACGTTGGACGTTTGACATTGGTAGCTCGCGGTTCGAGCATCGGCCACATGATGCGACCAACAATCAAGCGTCCAACATTTGAAGGTGTTTGTATAGGCCGAATTGCCTGGCTGTTTCTCTTTTTGCTTTGATTTTCCGAATGAGACACCTTTTTTGATTGTATGATTTATTGACACTATACACAATAAACCTAAATTATGTACTATGATGATTTTATGATGTTGATAGTTCGAACTATTGTAAGTAACTGGTCTAGTGTTTTGTATGGAAAACTTTAGGGTCTTTTTGAGAGAGGGACACTTCAGGTACTTTTCTAACCCGGCTATGCCGCACATGTGCGCGTCCAGTGTTCGTAGCATCGATGCGTCAAACGTTTGACTTGAATGCTGGACTCCAACGCTTGCGTCAAAGACTCGACCATTGGCATGGCAAATGTCCTGCTACACGGTGAGGCGATTGTTTGATCCGACACATTTGTATTTGTACATTTGTGTGCCGTGGAGTGGATAAAATTCTTTGACTTGTGTCAAGAATACCGACAACAAACGGAACGTGTCCAACCGCGAATCTTGGACGCTTGACAATGGTAGCTCGTGGTTCGAGCATCGGCTATACGATGCGACCAACTATTACGCTTCCAACATCGGATGGTGTTCGTAGCATCGTTTACCGCCGGCTTTAGATGAACTACTCTTAGTGCACCATATCAGAGACTCACTTCCAAAAGAGATTACTGCTGCTACCATACAACACATAAACTCACTACAGCGAAGGGTGGAAGTGCGGTCATCATCTGGCAGTTATCCAACAATATGAAAATTTTAAAATGCAAATCGCAAAAAAAACAAAAGTTGTACCATTGTGGGACTTAATTATATGCCTCCGCGACACAATTTAATAAGTGAAAATTATTTGAATCTGCCTGGAGAATTTTAAGAAAAATTGATACTTTGCGGAGATAGTTTAAGCGGTATGTAACAAAAATATCTTCTTAATCGATCACCCGTATTAATACCAATCTTTCATACTTTTTCGCGAATATCCAATAATCCAGCCAAATCAATAATTCGGACATTCAATTGCATTTAATTGTTCAGATTAAACAGGCTATCCTGTGTTCACGATTGATACGATTAGACCCACAGAATAATCCCAAATTAATAAAAATCGGAAAGGATTTTTAAAACGGAAAATTATTACAAATGGAAAGCATTTATTTTACACTTTCTATGTTTTATTAATTACAAAATACATATTTACATAAATAAAATATACAACACACAACAGTACATACTATATCAACAAATTACAAGAATAATTTTTAAATGAAAGTAAATTTTTCATTTCAAAATTATTCAGAAGATTTTCGATGTTTAGTTTGGTTTCACTATCTTACAGAAACTCCGTTTATGGTAACCATATTTCCATTTCTTCGTCCAATCGGCTCCGGTTCGTATGTTCCACTATCCCTGCTCGTTTCCTCGTAAGGAGCATCGTACATGTTATCATCGTGGATATTTTCGTAAAAATTTGGCGGCATCGTTGAATGCAAGTAACCGTTTCGATCACTCAAAGTGGCATAACTCATTACAGCCGCATTTCGGTCTTCTTTTCTTTCGGCACCTTCTACGTTTTCGGTATTTTTCACCGGCGTTGCCTTTCGACTATAAAAAGATAACGTAAAGAAATTCATCAGTAGAAAATTTGGTAACTTACAGTTTCCAATAAATTATCCCCAGTAAAAGAAGTAGGAAGAGGACAACTCCAGCTCCGATTCCGATACTAGTTCCAACACCAGAAGTGTCTTGGGGTTGTTCCGTCGCCGCTGTAATGCAAATAACATTGAATAAAACTTTAAAATAGCTAAATAGTAAATATGTACTTTGGCATCGAGGCTCCTCCCCCGACCATTCTCCATTTTCCATGCATTTCCTTAAATAAGGACCAATTCTTTCATACTGAGGAATACAATGGTATTCAATTGCACTATTGTAAGTTGTCCCGTTCATTACTATAATTCTCCCGAATTCAATCGAACCGGGATGTTTGCAGTCAACAGCTGCAAATAATAGCAAATAGCAATAGCAAATAGGAATTATCGATTTGCGGTTATGTTATACTTACCACTGCACGTTGGAGTACGTCCGCTCCAAGCTCCACTTTTTAAGCAAATTCGAGTTGAATTTCCTTGCATTGAGTGTCCTCTAGAACAGGAATAATGGGCGATTCCTCCAACACTGTGCGTGCTAACTTTGAAATTAACTCCTTCCAGAACATCCGGATCTTTGCATTGTATCTCTGAAATAAATTAATAAATAGAAATTCAAAACAAAAAAATTCAAAACAATACCTTTACAAACTGGAGGATCTGAACTCCATGTTCCGTTCTCTAAACAGAGTCGCCTTGAAATTCCATCCAATTCATAATTTGGATCACATGCGTACAAAGCTAGGGCCCCATAATACGTTACGTTGGACGCTAAAGTGATTTTGCCGTTCACAATTTTTTCAGGATTTCCACAATCTACATCTGAAATGAAAATAGAGACATTATGTAAGAGATTGAAACAGTAATAAGAAATAAGTTGAAAAAGTGAATAAACTAAAAATACACTAACAGACGCATTCGGGGACATCACCACTCCATTTTCCGGTATCTTCACAAGTACTTAAAGGTTCTCCAACAACTTTGTACCCCCTTTCACAACGATACTTGACAAGTGCTGCAATTTTATAGGTGGTAGCTCCAGCGTTTGTCGATTCTGCGGTTCGTATTAACGTTCTTCCATACATTCTGTCATTTCCGGTAACTGATAGGATACTGTGTTCAGCTAAAATTGGTTCTGGACATCGCATTTCTGCAAAAACATTATAATGAATTATTACGGTTAGATTTCTGAAAAGACGATTATTCCCACATTCGCAGATAAAGTAATTCTGAAATAACTTAAAAATGGAGACCTAATCCTCAATCTGATACAAAAGGAAATTAATCTACCTTCACATTTTGGAGATGAATCGCTCCACTGTTTGCTCTCCAAACAAAATCTTCTTGGAACTCCTATCAATCTATAATTTTTTACACAACTATATTTAAGTTCACTTCCTAAGTAGGTAGTTCCATTGACGTATTCAGAAGTGCCGTATACCATTGATGGGACTTTTCCGCAATCAATATCTGAAATGTTTATGTTGTGATTATAGTATTTTTTTAGAGGGTTATATTTACATTCGCAATTGGGGGTTTCACCGGACCATTCCCCATCTCCTGTACAAACGTGACTGATTTCCCCTCTGAGTATATGGCCAACCTCGCAATGGTATTCAATAGTAGAATGAACGTTAAAGTCATATCCCACAACAAAACTACCAGCTGGTACTTCTGGTTCTTCACAAGTTATCACTAAAAATCAATCCCATTAATGCTTTGGTGAAGATAATATTAAGGCAATAGTACATTCACAAGAAGGAGCATCAGCAGACCATTTTCCTTCATGTGTGCACATTTGTCTTCTCTGTCCATCAAGCCAGTAGTCATCCCGACAAGTATATTCGATGATGCTCTCAACACTAGTTGATCCATTAATTAAATCATAACGGCCATTGTCAATGTTGGGAGGAGCGCCACAATCAACGTATTTGCAAGTTGGCGCTTTTCCAGACCATTCTCCTCCTAAACCACATGAAAGCACTCCTTGTCCAAATAGAATATAACCGGCTTGACACGTATAAGTTGCTGTGTCTCCAGCGCGGTGCCCTGAGCCCTTCACAATTCCACCGTTAATTGCTGGAGGATCTGGACACCAGTCGAAAAGGCATTGGGGTTCTGAATCACTCCACACACCACCATCTCCACACGAACGTCTTTCGCGGCCTATAAGGGTATAGTTTTCGTGGCAACTATACAAAGCATGGGAACCGTGTGTTGTCCGGTTGTCTTCTAAAAGAACGGTGCCATGTTCGAGGCTTTTTAATTTGCCGCAGTCAACGTCTAAAACAAAATCCTTATTCTTCGCTTTGTTACTATTAATGAATGCTCACATTTGCAGGATGGCGCGGTTTCTGACCAAAATCCTTCTATGCCACAAGATCTGTTAGCTGATCCAACTAGCATATGTCCTGTGGGACATTCGTATTCGATAGATGATCCCACATTATAATTGTTCCCTTTTATCGTTGTGTTGATCTGTTTGTCCGGGCTTCCGCATGATGACGGCGCTGCAATAACAATAAATTATTTTTATTGTCTTTTCAAACATTCAGCTCGTGCTGGTCACACCTATTCGTGATCAAGGCGTTAGGATAAAAAATCATAACACGAGATCCTATCAGAGTGGCTTATAAAAACATAAAAAACAAATTTATGACACCAAACACTTCCTAATTTAGTTTGAAATTATTACGATGAGAAAACTTTTAAACGGTTCCACTTCTTAAAAACGTTTCATGCGTAATCATTTTTTTTATTGATCAGAACCGGCTGAAGAATGTTAAGAATAGTTCCTACTTGACATTAAAAACAATTCTTATTTTGTAAATAGTTTCTCCTTGATTTGAAGATAAAGTTTGCTTCATGCTTGAGCTACCCTTAAATTCAAACTCAAAATATTAGGTAACTCAGCTAACAATGAATCACAGTTCACACAACTAAGTAAAAAGCACGCATTTTTTCAAACAAAACAATTTACTGACTGTGTTGGCAAATCCAGTGCAGGTAATCAAGGTTGCAGCCCACATCATTCCAAAGCCAGTTGCGTCCACCATCCAAAACAACGCAATTCTGTTCGCCGTTGTAATTGTTGGGTTGATCTTTTCCCCAAGACGGACGAGAAATGAGTTCACCTTTGAACAGAAAAACATTAAAATGTCGAAGGTGAAAAAGTGGGTCGAAATCATGCTCACGCTTGGACCTACTTTGTTACTTACCATTCACCCATTTCCAAGAGCGAGAAGTAAGGCCGGGTTCCTTCTGCGCTCCAATCCATACCAGTTGGGTCTTGAGAGTCGGCTTTCTTCTTTCGAGTTCAGCATACAGGAAACTGGTTGCCCCTGGTGACATGCCATGAACAAGATCACCGGAATGACTTTTGCAGTAAGCACGAGCTTCAACAAAAGATCCTCCCTTTCCAACCCCAAATTCGTAGCAAGTTCTTGCAAAAGCTGCCAGTTGGGCGTCTTCAGGGGCGCTTCGCGGTGCGCATCGATCCACCGAAAATTCTAAAACAATATGTGATGACACGTTATTTTTAGCTCCGATAGGTAGATGTTACATCCACCGGATGAGATTTAATGAAATGCGAAACGATCTCAACAGGAGATATCCTCATAATTAAAACTTTAAATGAGGTTTTATTTCTGCAATAATGATGTTAATTGCGTTGTTTCACGCTTTTAAAATGCGCTATCTGAATTGTAAACAACTTACCGTCCGTTGTGAACACCTCTACTTCGCAGAGAGATAGCGATCCTTCGACTCCGACCAACTGAAGGAAGACGTACTGACCGATCAGCGCCCGCGCGCAAGTGAACGTCTTCGTTATTCCTTCATCTGAAATGCATTGTTTACGGAAGGTTAATTTATAATAAACGTGAAATATTTCGTAGACTAATGCGTTTTGTACATTTATTCAGCGAGCGTGTTATATACAAAAGAAATCACTCATCTGAGAACTTTTCCGGCCAAGTTGACCCGTCTCGATGGTTTTGTATGTACTGTTCCATGTTTGTGATTTCTAATCACGGTTTGGTTCGCATAACTCGACATTTCATATTTCATGGCGAATTTTTAATGAAATTGAAACCATAAATATCAAGTCGGGTAATTTTGCGTTAAATTGTGGTTTATGCGAAATTTATTTAAAATGGATAATTTCATAGATCACGAACGATAATAAATCTAGGCGGGCACGAAAATGTTTATAAATGCCTTGTTCTCGACAAGTTATGATGCAATTGTGGCAAATTAACGTAAATGAGGAAGAGATTTTGACAGCTACATCACGAATTTCAGACATTATTTTCTTCGCTTTATTGTTCGAACAATACTTAACTTTGTAAAATAATTTTTGAGATGAAATATCTTCCGTAATATATCTTTATTTTGATAGACACCAGGTGTAATTTTGATTTGCATAGGGTTTCCAACGTTAATGGTCACCCGCAAGAAATGACTCAATTATGAAAATATTACTGTAAAAATTTGGCAATGTATTCAGTTGTGATTTTAATTCCGTTTTTAGTTTTTATCATCTGGCGTTGCGACGATCATTTCTGTCATTTTCGTGTATTTTTGAGCTTTTCTTTTCATAAATTTTAATTTTTTTTATATTAAAAATTCGCCCTTATTTCGATTAGAAATTTATGACGTCAGCAAGCAATACAAATTACAACTTTCAACTCATAACCAATAATTGAGGCAAGTGTAAAATTACAAAGCTTTTTGAAGAAACAAGATGTAGTAGTAGCGACGCACGTTCAGTATCAGGGGCCTATTTAGATTTTGAAATTTCCGATTTACAAAAAGTCACTGAAACATTGGTTGCCGTTCACTTCAAAGAATCGAACGCAATTAATATGTAACCAGTGTAATGTGAAAGTACAGGTAGAATATTTAATCGAACCCTTATTAAGAAATACTAAGAAGTCATTACGAATAGAAAGCGTTTATTTTTAGTCCGGGTCTGATAACTCCAGATCACAGTGTAGTCTGATTTGCAAGCCCCTATATATCATTCGGTCATCGTATGTGGTTGGGTAAATTTACCACTCTAAGCTATTGAAAATCCTTGTTTAGATGGTGATCTTATTATTAATCAATTTTTAGGCTAAAACGCGTTTAAAAAATTTGCGCAAAAATATTTTTGTGACTTGTAAGAAGAAATTAAAGGCTGTAGGTAAATTTTACAAAAATGTTTAGACTTGATTTTTGAAAAATTATATTTATTTGCTTTTTTACTACGTCGTCTGGTTTATTATAAAAAAAACTAATACCACAAATAAACAAAATTTGAAGATAATAATTTAATATCTGAGACAAATTTTCCGGGTGGCCATTATAGTTGGAGGACATTGTACCTACTTATGAAGTTTGAAAGACAGATCCTCAGAAAGTTCTACGAACTTTTTAAAGATTCGGTAGCAAATCAATATAAGATGCGAACAAACATAGAATTAACTGCTTCGTGTAAACAAGGTATTATCATACAAGTAAAATTACAACGGCCGATGTGGATCAGTACCATTCTGATGGCAAGAATTATGACTATTGAGGTGAAAAGATGACATCCAAAAACATGTCCAAATCATACCAAGACACCTCCGCCTTTTTTCTAATATAATTCATTCTATCCGGAATTAATTCCTATTTAATCTCGCCTGTTTTATTCACAACAAATAAATTATAGAGCAGTTTCACATATAAAGAGAAATTTGTTCTGTGAAAAATCCCCATTCTCATTCACATGTGTACATTTTAAAGGAAAACTTCTGTTTTATTTAAGTTGACGCCCGCAATGCATTCTTACTCACAATTAAAAACGACGATTTCACATTAAATAACCTACCGATTGTTCCTGGAAACCACGCACACAACGGATTTCTTTGCAGGTCGCTGCTGCTGTTTCCAACTCTGATTTCGATATCTTGTAAAGGTTGATGCCCGCAGCATCCCCTCGTCGTCACCCTCACAACTTTTACAGCGTAGGGTCGAAGCAAATCAACAGACCACCAAGGACTCGCCTCTTTTTGAGTTTCAGAACAACGTTTTCCATCGTGTTCCGTGCTTTTTTCGCCATCGTTCGCATTGATTGCGCTACCACCACGAACGGAAGTCGATTGATTCGCCGGTTTTCTAAACGCTATATTTGTACCTAAACCAGAAACAATCAGATTTTTTTATTTTCATATTTGAAGCAACCTACCACAAAATGGAAGATCACCGATCCATTGGCCGGATGGCGAACAGGAAGTCTTAGTGTTACCAAAAGTTTCGTATCCGTCGTCGCAGACGTACGTCGCCGTCGTTCCCGGCGTTAAAATTTTGGAACTTAATGTGACCCTTGCGTTCACTGGAATGGCCGGATGGCCGCATTTTATTTCTGGAAAAATTAAAAATATAGTAACACAATTATAAAGACATTCGAGTTGCTAAACGAGTAACGGTGATTTTTTGCTAGATTCGATTTTCTTTTACTAGGTAAAGGTATACAAATCCGGTTTCAATAATTAAATCAGTGATGCATTATTAATTGTGAGCTATTGATATCGTTGCAATGTATCGGGACTCGTTTGAAGCGAAGCATTTGAAATGAATTTGTGTTGTAATGCAGACTGACAACTGATACGGCTTGGACAGTGGAAATAAAAAATAAGTAGGACGGAGTATAACTGTACAATAGATGCAAGAAAAATTTAAGTTACATTTTCTGTTTTTCCCTGCAAGTTCACTATCTTTCTTGGAAACGTTAAATTTAAATATTTTAACACTGACTTAATAAATTATTATTATATTCACAGTAACAGAACATTAAAATAGACTTGTTTTTAATATTTTCTTAAATTATAAAAAATTGTTGCTTTTAGAAAGTATGCGAAAAGAGAACTGATATATTTATCTCACTAACAATTGTTTCAAAGTAATCAATCATGACTAGAAGCATGTGTGCCTGTAAGTGCCTTTTAGGTGGTGTCAAAATTTGACAGTAAACAGGTCAAATTGATAGTGGCTTATGTATTTTGTTATTTAAAAGAGAAAAATCTTAATCTGAGCCATTTTTACAAAAATTCAGGACGACGATAAGTGCTACTATGAAACCATTTTAGCAGACTGTTTACTGAAATAATTTTCGACAATTCGGTAATAAGTGGTCGTGTCGTTAAACTGAATCAAGTAGATTTTTACACTCGACGGTTTTTATACTGTTCTAGAAAATTTATGTTTAGCGCGTTTCTAAATTTCCAATTTGTTAAATAATCCAATTCACTGGCAAAAAGTGCAGTGCATAATAAAACAGACGTTAAAATTAATAATCCAGAGCTTGAATTTTAAATTTTAACATAGTGCAAAGAAATATTTTATTACTTTTTATCCCTTTCAGAAGATAATAAAATCTCATCCTAATTAATTCTTTCCTAAATAATAAACGCACGTATAATTTTTATATAACCAACAATTAATTTAACATCGTTTAAATGTTGAGATAAAATTTTATGACAAAATCAGAACAAAAAAGTGGATATATTGGTTTACATATCATTCATAAAAAGACAAAAATTACGTTCGTAGATCGGGCTAACTAAACTAACTTGTCACATGTAAAAAAAAGGTGAATTTGAAATCACAGCAAAGTTCGATTATTTTGTCTGAACGATTACAAATACTGGAAACTTCCGCCCGACAATAAAAAGACGGCTCGCGTTAGCAAGAACATCTGTGATGAAACTTTATAAAATCTGGAAGAACAAATAGTTACAAAGCACACTAAGCCCAACCCACTGAAATCTCTTATATTCCCCATCGTAACCCTGCGAAACATGGACAGTAAACAATCCGTAAGGAAAAAGATTAATGCATTCGAAATGTGGTGTTATCGGAGAGTGAACCAGGTATATTGGATTGAGCATCGTATGTATGTACAAACATTTCTATGCTAGAAGAACTGCAGATAGAAACGACAAACAACCGAAGATATCGTTTTTTTTTTTTGGTATCTAATAGGAAGAAAGAAGGAATGGGACGACCTATGGTCGAAGGCAAAATTGAAGGATGCAGCCAAAGCCCTCCTAGGATAAGAACTACACGAGACAAAAAGCATAACTGCCCGAAAGTATACAACCAAAAATCCTCTTACAAAATCAGATTTTGCAAATTAAACAATAAAATACCCATATTTAAAGATCGTCATGTTTTTACCTTGCCACTTACGATTTAATAGCGACAAAATAACGTTACACGGTAGCTACCAAAAGATAATTATTTAAAAATACCATCTTGTATAACATGACACAATTAAATTTTGCCTAATCAATCATGCATTATTAGTTGAGTAATGTCATTATTCGTTTTTTTAAGTGGAGCTTGGTTTAATTGAATACGTCGATTCGAACGCCGATAAAATTGACAATATTATGTAAAACCACCCACAAGAATACATACTTTCTAATTTCTTATAAGGAACGTTGCAATATTTTAACAAAACAATGCATATGTTCAAACTTTTGTATTGAAAGCGTTACACATTTACCGTTCATTACATCACAAATCGTTTTTTGCGAGTTTAAGTTCGAAAATAAATTGCGCAAATGTAGCTAAGTGTCGGAGAGTACGGTAATTCTCGTAATTTTCTGTAATTTAGCTTGTTTAAAGGGTCACAGGTAGGTCGTTTGTTCATAGTAACGGAATAAGCTGCGTGTGACACAATCGCGCTTACCTCTTGAGAACGTACACACACTTTACCTTGAAACGCACGTTGCAATTAAGAAGTTCTTAAAATAACAGTAGCAATTATTGTAACAGGTTCTAGGTGTGGTCAATTTTAGATTTTGTTGCTTCATACTTAATGATCTGATTTTTTGATAAATGGTATGATTTGACTGTTTTAAGTGGCCGTAAAGAGGATGCAGGATGAAGTTTCTCTAATACTTATAATGTATAAAAAAAGTGTTACGATTAATTTACATTTTAGGTCTGTTGGTTATTGCTTGACAGGTGTTGTATGCCAATTTGAATTCATTACCGGTTTGAATAAATAAATGGCATTATTCATTTCAGTACAAAATTTTTAAATAATTAAATTTAAATTAGTAAAAGTAAGTTAAAACGTAGACATGATTGGCCTTATTATTATTTAGATACATGGCTGTATAAAAAGTTAAATTATTCACATTTACTTGCATTATATGCAATTCATTTCTATTACAAAATGTTGCTTAAGTATAAGTGTTTTGTTCATTTTAAAAATTTCTGTAGATAATATTGATGCAGTTTTGAATTTAAAGAAATTTAAGTTATAACAGCCGTAATATTTTTTTTGAAATGTACAGTAGGAACAATAATAATAATAAGGCATATTAAATTTCAAAGATTGAAGTTTCTAAACAATGAGTTTAACAGCTTTAAGATCTCTAAACCAAATAAAGATGTAAGAATAAATATTAAGAAACGCACAGTCGCCAACAAACAAATCGTTAAAAAATCAATACACGCCTGTAAATTGTAAATATTTTTTTTTCATCTAATATGTAGTTAACAAGGAAAAAGTCAAATCTCTTATGATTAGAGCTATAGTCTAAAAATTACATGCTTTTGAATAGTAAAGCTTCATGAATTTTGTAGCCATAATATTATATGCAAGGCAGAAGCCATAACGAAATCGCCCCTTGAATCGATCAGGAAATTATCGTACGGGCTGTAACTATTAATTAGCGCACTTAATAATGCAACATTGTTTATTGAAATAGTGAAAGTAAAGTTTGGTTGAACGTACCTATCAGTAATTCGATTTATTACAATATTATCGTATTGTGTTGTCCTGCGGTGTTACTGTAGTCCATACACAAAAGAGATTTGAAAAGTGTAGATAATTTGCCACATTTTTTGCATCAAATATCCTGTCTACGCATGAAATTTGGTATAAATTTCAATACGCAAATTTGATACATGCAACAAAAAATCTTCATTGTTTTCGTTAAGAAACTAGAGAAACAGGAACTTCATTATTGAATTATTTGGTATTAAATTTTTCGAATTTTAGCAATTTTACGCTCTACTGGAATATCCTGTTTTGCGTGATATATTAATTGCAACACACAAACATGATACATTGTTTTTATTTAAAGTACTTAACAACAAAGACAATATTGGTAGGACAAGCCAAAAAGAAATTATGGAACAGGTTTAAGAATGAACGGAAGTAAAATAAAAGTGACTGTTATACGCTCATTCCAAATGTGCAACATGGAACAACAGATGACTGAAGTTATAAAATAAAATAATTTTTAATAAGCGCGGTACAAGAGAAAGCAAATTTCGATATCGCAAAAAACTAATGAAAGAAATTAAACTTATAGTATCTACTATATAACTATTATTCATTTATGTGTTTACTTGACATTTTCGTTTATATTTGTTTATTTAAAAGCGCTTTAACAAGTAGGTTAACAACCTCAATGCGCCGCTGATTATTTGTAAATGGGTGCCAGAAGTGCCATTAACTATACCGAAGATTTAGCACTAAACTAACACGATTAACAGCTTTTTTTCCATTATTTGCGTGGTACTGTAATGCAACTTGAGCACCTTGATGTGTGCTAAACCCTGAAATTTATACCGCAGTTAATTCGACACAGTAAAAAGTGCTTGTAAAATTTATAAAGTTACTTTATTACAAAAATTGAAAGTAATACATTTTTTAAAGGGAGAAAGTCAACAATTTAATCTCTTTATTGCTGAATCTAGATTAACCTTAATAGTTGGTATACCTAGAAGTGATCAAAATAATGGAATTGCAAATGTTTTTCCTTTTCTACAGCAATCGGTGTATTTAACTTTCGAGTTGTGTTGGTAAATGTCAAGTATGTAAGTATAACAATTTACATAGCTATGTGCAACAGGCAAATATACAGGTTAAATAACTAAATATACCAAAACGTAGGTTGATTCCAACTTTTCTTCTGCATTCCGTTTCATAACATTTTATTTATTTCACTAGTAACAGAAACTTGTTTCAACGCACTCACCTTTTACCACTCGGGACAGTTAAGGTCATCTCGTTGTATGGTGCAATGTATGACTGCAATGGGAAACGTCTTCTTGCACAGGTTGCGAGATTCAACTTTATTATGTATGAGTTTGATGTGGGCAACTGATCGAATTAATTGATGAATGTGGCTCTGTGCATTGTAAGTTGTAGATTGTTAATTAATCTTCAAATTTTGGTGGAAAAAATTTGAAAGTGTATATCTACCGGATGATAAGTTTAAAAAAAATGTTGTAATCACATTGAAATTGCGTGAAATCCATTTTAGGTCTTATTTATTGAGCTATTTTGTTGATTAACAAACATAGATCAGGATTTGCGACTATTTGCCACTGTATCTAATCGTCCTTCAAAAGTTATCATTTGAATGTACTCACAAGCACACGTAGACATGTAATAGTTATTTAATTTAGAGATGTTACCTCAATATTTCACCCTAAGGGAACCGCTAACAGCACAAGCCTGTAAGTGTATAACATCCCATGTAAAGTACAACGTCTTATCTCACGCCTTTTTAATAGCCGATTAATAAAATAAAATATTTTTACGGTTGGCAACTGTTTGAACCTAAGTCTGTTCACATAATTTTATTTTATTTTTGTAGACTAGTTTTGAGAAGAATAATGGCATTGCAGTAGGGACAGTTGCTTATTTTTAAGTGCAATGAATTAATAATTAAATCTCCAAAAGCACGGGGACAGAAAGCATAGTCAATCTTGGTGTGAATTAACTGGATAAGTACATAATATCGGTATTAATTTTAATTGTAAAATAAATGAGCAGGTCCAATCCAAAACGAAACAAAAATTGCGTTTTGATCAGGAGCTCCTCAAACACTTATAGCCAATATTAATTTTCTATGAAAAATAATGTGATTATTTTGAATAAATTTATGAAAAATGTGCGTCAAATTTTATAATTAATGAAAAGGTGACCTTGCTTACAAGTTCTCTTCAGGTAGTCGACTAATTGCTACCTTACCTGTTTCTGTATACTAAAACTTACTAATAGTGTTGTGACAAACCAAAACTAATATTGTTTTTACGACTGTTAAAATCGGGACTGTTATGGGGGCGTTTACCTGGATAAAGGTTATAAAGTAATGCCCTTTGTAATTTTCCATTCAGGATTAGGATAAATAGTTCTTCATTCAAAATTTATTATGTAGCTGAATTGAAATAAAATGAATTGGCAGACAAGTTTCTATTGCATTAGTGTGTAAATAGATTTCACAATTAAAAGTTTAAAAATGAATGTACGGAAATTTTTGCAATCACGCACTGCTTGTTTGTGTTCAGGAACGAATTCAGTCATTTTCGCGCACTCTCAATTAACAAAAATAATGGATTTCTGTGCTTTCCGTTCTGTTAAACCCAGTCTAACAGTAAGTGTGACTAAAACTCATCGACGCCGTCCTTTTGTATTACCTGTTGACCTCCTGGCACTAATAAACTCAATTTGTCGAACAATAATTGATGTTGTGAGCAGAATTTCTCGCAACTTCTTTACTCCAAATTGCTACTTATTTAGTTTCCGTAGATGAAAACAAGGTATGTTTCTGCTTAGTTGGTTAATCGGTGTGGCAATAGCTAATTACTAATTAAAATATTTTATCAGATTTAGGTGGTAAAACCGCTAGGCGATTGTTACAGAATTGGAAATTTAATATTTTTATTTCCGTTTGCAGTGCATTTCTTGGCACATCACAGAATTTCTGATTAAAAGCTATATCAGCCTTCAATTAGGAAATTTAATTTACTTACATAATATAGAATGTTGCACTTTTATTGCAGACATGTTTCGGCTCGATGTTCAAGTGATACACGGAAAATTACAAAATGTCTGAAAGTATATGCCATTCACACACTTCTAATCACATATTGCGATGAATTAATTCGCTAACTTTCATTTTTCTCGCGTTTTTGTTTAAAATTATAGGGAACGCGGTTACTGTTGAATCTATTGGAAAAGAATGCGTGTGTCGAAATTGGCCACACATCCAATGGAGTTTATTCACATAGTTATAAAAACAATGTATTTAGCCACATTAACAAGCACTAAAGAACGCATAAACATATCATTGTGTGAGTTATTGTTGTGAGCGTTCTACTTTGAAGAATTTGTACGCTTGCAAATAAGTCGAACCGATTTAAAGTGTTTTTCAATAACGTTACGGTATCGATTTAAAACTAAAACCAAAGTAAATGACGGACCTAAAGAAAATTATTTTTAATTAAAAATTACTATGCCAGAACAAATACATGAAATTTAGAAATTAAAATAATTGTATGCATCATTGTTGTAATTGTTCTACTTTAACGATTAAATTATTAAATTGTATGCGAAAATGAATTAATTTAATAGTTTTTCCAAGTACCAAGACTATAAACTGGTATCTCACTTCCTGTTCTGAAATAGCTTCTCAAAACAAAGCATGGGCATGGTTAACACCTCCACATGAAAAACAATAGGTTCAAGGTAACCCATTGGGTATTAGAAAACAAACACCTTGACGGTAAGAAATTATTTGCCAAATTTATTTAATCCGCTTATAACTAATTGTTTTATTAAACTATAATTAAGCGTTGAAGAGGAAGTTTTTAAATTTCTAAAAAAAGTCAAATTAATTTGGTTCATAGCGCTTAACAGTTACTTTTAGTTGGAAATTGACACCAAATTAAATCAGTAATTCGACATTTACAAATCAAGACTTGTAATACAGATTACTCGGTTTTAGAAAATGCAAAAAAGCCGATCTAGTTGACAACAACCATACAAACGTGGGTGGCTATTAGGTCGAACAACGGGATCAAATTGCAAATTATTTGTGTCGCGTCGTAAATGAAACATCACAGGACAAGAAAGCAATTGTGCATTGTTTTACTGTCTTGTAACGTCCTTTTATCTCGAATTTTAAGAAAAATCTCATTAAAACGAGTTTGTTGCTCAACTTGGATGGCATCACTACGAAATCGTTGCGCTACAATTGATTTCAATTAACTGCTTTCATCTTTTGGGACCGTCGAACAATTACAAACAGCGCAAACTGCACTTTTTGAATTTAAATGTAGAAATTGTGTAATGTGTGACATGTAGTTGTAGGCTAGTAAAAAACGACCGATCGAAAAACCTGACCAAGGTAAATACGATTGTAGTTTTCAAGCATTGCACAGTTATCATGAATAATGACGAGTTTCCTTGTTTTGCGGCTTTCATATTTCTTGATTGTACAGATTGGTTTTATTGCATACTATTAAACCTTTCCTCTAATGTCCGATTACGCGTTTTTACTAACTTGAGAAATTTACCGAATAGCATGTGAAAGCCAAAGGCGATTCGTGTGTTTTGCAACCTTAATAAATACAGTGTGATCGCCAAGGTGTGTACTGTAACGAACGAAATGAATGTTTTAATAGAAGGTTACGCTCTGAGAAAATACAAATATTAATGGAAAAAACTAACGGCTTACTAATTATCTATGAAGAGATCGGAAATGTAATTAAGTTGAACCTCAACGCGGAAAGATTTTGTTCTGAATTATGTCTGAATAAGGTTTGCGGCATACTTATTCAATATTAGTATTTATCAATGTTCCATACTTAAGCAATTTTGAGTTAATAAGGAGTAAAGATTATATACTCATTATTTATTTATAGTTATTGTTGACCCTGTGTTAAAGATTGTCTAAAATTAGAAACAACGTGTTGTTATATTCTAATTGATTGCAGTTAATTGTGTGTTAATCAAATATATTGTACACTAATACCCCGATTTACGTTGCTCCGGTTTACGTTGATTCGCTATAACGCTTTTTTTAAAAATCAACTACCGCGCAGACGCATGATACAGTGCGCCTGCGCGCTAATTTTCTTCAGTTGCTCTTGCGCTTTTATTAAAATTTAATTAAATGTTTTTTTAATATTTTTACGTAATACAATATTAAAACGGTATTTCAATATTAAATACTGTTTTCAACCTTATGGTATTTGCATTCTTTTTTTATTTAAAATACTTCACATAAGTAACAATTTAAAAAACGTAATTAACCCCGTTTTACGTTTGATTCCCTTAACGTTTTTTTTTTGCCACGCATTAATCGCGTAAACCGGGGTATTACTGTATTTGAAAATAAAAGCCCAAAGTTTGGTAAATTCTAGGATTTACCAAACACAATCGGTAAAAGTTTATGCAGGGTGTTTCAGGAGGAAAAGTATATCTGTACTCCAGAAGCAAACTATGTTAAGTCCAAAATTGTCCAAATTGAGTTTTTTATGGTAAGTCACTAAACGAAACTCACACTTTCATTTGCTTTTGTCAGAAAAATTATATCCATGTCTAAAAATCAATGTTATACCTTGTATCGTCATGGAACTATAGCGAAAACTGTTGTCAAAAAAACTTTAAAGTGCTCTCCTGAACATTTGAAATTTTGGACTTAACATACTTTGCTTCTGGGGTACAGATATACATATTTTAGTAAGTGGTAGTATGGATGAGTAAAATGTTCATATAAATATGTCGATTTTTTACGCTTGGACAAGGGCGATAAGGGCGCAGATGAAGACAATCTTCAAAAACTACTAAATACCTTCAACGTAACAGGCAAGAAATATAATATGAGTATATCGGCTGAAAAAACAAAGAACACATCCAAAGAACCACTCAGGTATAAAGTAGATATAGACGGACAATTAATATAACAAGAATTACGGTTCACATATCTTGGAATAGGCATAACCTACTACGAAAATGTGGAAGAAGAAGTTCGGCAGCAAGTAGTCAAAGCGAATAAGTCAGCAGGGTGTCATTTGCCAAAACAAATATCTGAGTGAGAACACAAAAGCAAACCAACAGTCAGGCCAATTATAACTTATACATCAGAAACAAGACCTAAAAACAACGCAGGTTAAAACGCTAGGTACTTAACAGCGAACGAAGCAAACGTATCATACAATCATGTAGGGTTGACAATATAAGTGAATGGATAGTACAAAGAAAGAATAAAGAACTTCTAACTGAAGAACTTACGACAGTGGATAGAGATGAGATAGGACAAACTGTTCCGAACTGCACCCAAAATGATCGCCAACGTCCTCAGAAGCAATGTAATGAACACATAAACTGTATGACCTAGAACAGATTGGTAAGAATAGCGAGACAAATCCCCTGCAAGTAGGCATAGTACTGGCCAACCAAGGAAAAGTGTAGTAATGACACCCAGGTTCAGGATAAAACTGAAGAATTAACAAATCGTATGTCTAACATAGGAGGTAGAAGATGTGTCGAATAACCACGAGATACAGCTGTTTGAATGTTATTCCTTAAAAGACTTAGAGAAGATGTTAAGAAAAGACTTGTTGATTGCATTTATTACTTATTTCAATGAGCCCGTTGTGTTACCGTAGACTCTTGAAACGAGCTTCCACTTTTATTTTAGAAGAGTTCTTTTGTGTATAAAGATGGGCATCATTTTCCAGCAAGATGGAACCACTACACATTCTAGCCGTCGAGCGACTTACATTTAATATTGCCGAAAGATAAATCGTCCGACATGGTCAACTTATTTGGCCACCAAGGTGCCTAGATCTTCCCCTGTGTAAATAGCGACATCTATAAAGAAACAGTAAACAAAAGACGAATTGGTCGTTTGTGTTATGAATTTGGGTTACTCTAATAAAAGAACGTTAAGACAACCTCAGCAAAGCTACAAGTTGTATTGCTAAGAGAGTTCGAAAGAGCACTGATGGCGGTAGTGAGATTTTTGAAATATTCTTGTTTTCCATTATTTAAATAATTCATAAATGCAATAAATAAGTCATTTGCATTTCCAGAAAACCTCAATTTTTCATACGTAATATTCAATTGTAACTGTTTTATTTTCTGAAAGGCCCTGTATAGTCAAATACGCGTAAACTTCGTATTTCAGAATTTTAACAGTCACTATGGTATTTTAAACATTGTTCTTCTTAATGGGTATATAAACTTAAGTCTCTATTTTAAAAATACATCAAAAAATGATATTGTAGATTTACATTTACATCCTTGAATTTGCTTTTACACTCCAATTGAACCATAAAAATAATATGACCTTATTGATCATTTAGAATTTGACGCCGATTAAATATCACACAATTACACTTTTAAGATAGTTAACAGTAGACTGATAATATGCCATAAATTAAAACTAGGTTATTCATTATTCATTTTTGTATAAATGTTTCGCAATAATAAATTTTATTCTCTGGTGGTTATTCTCCAGTGGTTTCACCGTTGTTAATGATAATACGAGTATTATTATATGTATACACTAAGAATAATCAAAACCCGTTTATTTAATTTATTTAATAATTTTACCAATTTAAATTTAAAGCAGAAAAATACAACATAATGCAAAAGATCCGATTGAAACTAAAACCCACCTTTGATCATCAAATTAATTTCGATTCTTTTAATAAAAGGTTATTCAACTTTAAATGTGGGTTGTCACATGGATTTTCATAATACTAAATCTAACTTGTCCTGCGATTCTCTTTAACGATCTACTTTAAAGGCAACCCAACAGCATCTATCGCTAAATATAAAAATATAATGGATCATTATCATACTCAACAGCCTAAAAAAAAAGACAAAAGCATAAATCCATCAATTCGCATTTAAAGAACTGACCGTATTATAAACTGTTCTACTGTTTTGGAAGTGAGTGGTGACCACTACAAGGTGATCTTGTAATGGGCAAGAAACAGCTTGACGACTGTTGAGGGTCACGCTCTTTTACAAAAATGACCAATTGACTTTCTACACACCTACCAGAAACAAGTATATCACCTGTAGGTTACACACTAGCTCCATTAATACATTTTGCAAAAATATTTCTTTATTGATAAAGGACGTCTCACACGGAGGAAGACTGTAATTATTAGGAAACGGTCCTATCGTGAACGCATCCGGTGAAACCCAACAATTTACATTTTATTCCTATGAAGTAAAATAATTCGAAAGTATAACAATTGATACGCGAAATTACAGCGAAAAATATCAATTTCGAAACATTAAATAGGAATTTTGTGCATTCGATTAAGAATGTGGGTCAGAGAAGATTTAAAGTCTCTAAAAAAATTATTGTTCGCAGATCACGAAGGCTACGGTACTCATTAGATGCACATAAAGTTGAATGGTTTTAATCTGTCTCATTAATTAAGACCGACGTGCCGAAGAGGTTTTATTTTTTTAATAATGATCAATGATAACTGAGGAGAAAGTAGAGAAAGGTTTGAAAAAGAGGATAACATTAATTTTTTCTAACTTAAGCGTAAGTATCATGAGAAAACTGTATAGAATTCTTCAACATTTAAAAGAAACAATACCAAATTCAACCATTACAATACTTTCGCTTCTCTACCGCAAATTCAGAATTACCGTAGCGATAAATTCCAACGAGTTCTAACAAATTTTCCGATTTGAATTTGAAGAGTTTGTTTTAATTTCGACCTTTTAAATACTTCCAGAATTGAACGTGAAGACAAATAACCTTTCACTGTATTCGTGCGACAGAAAAGTTAATTTGATTACAAAAAAATTACACATTTTTAACAAGTTTCGAAACATATTTTTTGTTTAAAATTTTGTTTACGTCGATGTTCTTTAGCTGTTTTTGTTTATTTGTAAATAAAAAAGTCTCAGAGGAGAAAGTTATTCATTTTCATAAACTATTGCAATATTGCCCCGTTAGAATTTTAATTTTCTAAGTGAATTCTTGAACATTTGATACCTCGTAACCTTCGTAGAGGAAATGTGGAAACCTGTGAGATCCTGCATTTTAGAATACCTGGTGTGAATAAAAGTTTTACTATTTAATTAATATATTTAATTAATATAATTATCGAAGAATTTATTTGCTTCAATAATTCTAACCGTGAGACTTAACTAAATCCTATATCTACCTAATGTCTCATTGATACACATCTTATTAACTCAAATGGCAATTTAATATTAATGTGTAACTTTTTTATTGATGTGACATTTTAAAATCCGCTTAATATTGTACGTTTATTATTAGCACAACAAACCTGGACTACAATGGAAAAGGTGCCTATTTCAATGCCAAACAAACAAACTGACATTAATGGAGCGCTACAAGAAAAAATATTTTTAAAAGAGAATGTCATGAAAAGAGCCGAAAACAATTATTTTAATCCAAGGATGAATTAAAAAATTTTAAGATAACAATCGTTTAGAATAATCTTAACATACAGGATATTAAGGCATATAAAAAACAACTTATAAATTTTAATAGGCAAGTCAGTGCAATAGCTCATAAAGGTTATTATTTTTTTCCAACATACAACTATACATTATTTTGTAAGATAGGACTAATTGTAAGTATAAGAAGGGCCAGAAAATTAACTTGTTCGTGCGATGAGTTTAATTGATATACGTACTAATTACTCCCAACGAGCAACTTCATAACTATAATGAAATTTATATTATACAGGATGCAAATATATTATTAGATTTTGTGAAGGAAATCAAGTTTTTGTAAAGTTATCATAAAATTAGGGGCGTGGAAATAGGTTTTGCTCAATATATTGACCTATGTAATTATAACAAGAAACTAAATGCCAAAATTTGCAATTGTGGCCGACCATGAGAAAAGGGACCTTAATTTAAATGCGGTTAAAATCAAGATTTTGATATTTTCTGAAAGCTGACATCCCGCTGCAAACGCTGGTGTTTTCAGAATTTTTCTACCTTTTTTCGTTGTAAAAATATGAATTTTCAAAGTTTGAGTTTCAGAAAACAGGGTTTTGAGAAAAACGTGTTTAAAGCTAGAGGGATAGCTACTGCATAAAAATCGATAAAAATCCGAAAATTGATAGTTTTTACCTGTTCCACAAAAATCGCTCTCCTGAGAATTTTGATCATGTAACTTAAGGTCTCTTTTCCCATGAATGGTAACAAATTATAAGAAAATTAACCTTTAAATATAGCTCGCTTTAACTGGCCTTATGTATATGTCGGCGGTGAATTGTAAATTCAGTCGTTTTATAAAACGCCTAGTCGTTTTTTCAATGATTGGGCAGATTGCAAAATATAGAGAGACTGAGACTGAGCGACTGAAAGACTGAGAGTTGCTCAGCAATTCATAAAACACCTAAAATTTTCAGCCAAATTGTAAAAATTTTCTGTTCATCCTATAATTTGCTGACAAAATAATGCATCATCTATTTGATGTAGTAATAGCATCAGCCCTTATGTTTGTAACACTAATATTTTGTTACAATTGAGGAGCTCGCGTGCAAAATCGGTTATATTCATTTTTCTGTTTCGCGATAATCGACTTTAGAAATGTGCAGTACTAAATCTTTAAAGTCGATTATAGCAAAACAGAAAAATGGATATAACCGGTTTTGCACTCGAGCTCCTCAATTAAAGAAATTAAAATAGATAAAGATAGTGACTTTTTTCTGTGGGGTGAAATTCAACGTATTTACGGTAAAGTAAAATTCACATTGAATGAAGATAAAGTAGGCCTAAAAATTACAATGTCGGAAGCAATAAAACCAAATCGTATAATACCACCAATAACTTTTTTAGCCATTTACAAGAACATTTACTTTGTGCACGAAAGATTTCTTAAATTAATATGTTTTTAGAAGATAACTCTTTTTTCATAGGTACCAAACTATAATCTCAATTGATTCTTTTATTGTCACTTAAGTATATTTAACAGGGCCTTGTAGCATATTTAAAAGTGCTGTCACCATACTTCATAGCAGGTTATTTACTTTAGTCTGTGTGTTTGTTAATTGAAGGTGGTTAATAACTTCTTTTTTATTTAGAGATTCACCGGAATTGGGCACTGATGATTTTCATCACTCGTCCAAGCTTTCAGAAGCCACCAAAAATTTAGATAAGCATCAAAGAAATAAGTAGCTCGAAACACAAGTTTCTACATTATCCTTTTCTCTAAGGCTCATAATAATGAGCAAATATTAAATTCATATTATACTAGACAAGTCAAAAATTTACTTGCTATATTATTTTTAATAGTAGTAAAACTTATACCATTCATTATAGTGCAATATCATTTGATCAACTTAATGAAACTTGTCATCTTGATACAAATGTAGAGGCAAAATGTAAATCACCGGATGAATGGTTTGTTTCTTCCGCGAAAGTAACTACTAAGATCATAATGAAACTAGTGAAACGCTGGAAAAAGAGAAATATTCTGCATACATATATTAGATTTTTAGTACTTGCCCAAAAGTTTTCAAAGTAAAGCGGTGGTTTGCGCTGGTTTAGAAGGTTTATAAAACATTAAGGCTGGAATTCATAGACGTCAAAAATCCCAACTTAAGTATAGTGATTTAAGCGTCCTTACGTCGTCCCTATATAGAGATTGTTTTCGAACTGAGCAGCCTAAGTCGTCTACGAAATCCGTATCCAATTCGTTTAAATATGAAGATTAGTTTTTGCCAAATAAATTTCAAATTTAAAAAAATAAAACGTTCAACTTTCGTTAAATCTAGTGAAATGCGAAAACATACAACAAAATTACACATCAAACTTGATTTCCTTCGTTTACTTTCCTTCGCTTTTTAAGTAAAAAACAGTGAAAGCTGCATTTCGGAAAATAAACTAACTGCCTCATAAATACCAGACTTTTTTATTTGAAAAAATACCTCTATTGCACCTGTTGCATACAAATTTACTAACATTTATTGAGATTGAAGAAATAAGTCTTTTTACTCATCAAGTACTTTTCAAAACATTAGCGTAAACAAAATTTACATTTCATATTATTTGCTATCCAAGAGAATGCAAAGCGAAATGTTAACTTTTTGTGTTAGTTGTGGGGTATCTGCAAAAACATTTGAGAAAGTAAACAAGTCCTATCGATTTCTCTACCGAACTAAGTGACAACGCATCGACAATAACCATTAAATTCCTGTTAACGCAACTTAATTACAATTACATACTAATTCAGAATATACAATCGATTTAAGTTGATTAAATTAACTAAAAAAATATTGTGTCAGTATGGTATGGTATGGTAACGCCGAACAAAAGGCTTAAAGTTTCATTTTATAGTCATACTAAGCTTTCATATTTTCATATGGGGTACTATTCTAGTTGAAATAAAGTTTAGACTAGTTTTTGAAGGCCAATCAGTGATTCTACAATGACCAAATTCTCACGAATGCGGGGTCACGTTAAATAAAACCGTTGCTCATTTATAATTAGAAATACGAGGTAAATAATTAAAATATTGAAAATTCACCCCTTAATTATGTTTTTACCTTGAGCAACAACAAGTTCACACAAAATTCCGACACAAAGTCCAAATTGAAATGTCCACTTATAAATCCGAAAGGCACGCTTCATCACAGACCACATTTCAAATTTCACATTTAGTCACTTCGGCCACTTATTCCATTATTGTTAGCACAGAACGGTGCGTATCGACACACCAAAAGTCGAGATACGTCCGTAACAAATGTTCAAAACGAAATGAAAGTATCGTTATTTTAAAAGCCGAACGGACGAGGTTGACTACTGAAACAATTCTTGCCTTTCCGCCAGACAGGTGAGTTCCCCCATACATGACGTCATTACAAATAAAACAGCCGGAGTACCTATCCCGATGAGCTTGATGATGAGTCGAACTAACGGTTTATCGATACTAACAGTTGTAAGGCCCTAAGGACATGTGTCAGTATGTGAACTGTGTCGTACGTGCGAAGCGTACATTTAAGGCACTGACTGCCATTTTTAAATGTCCTCATTATTAATATGTTTTGTTGATTACTTGCGTTATTTAAGGGCAATACTCGAGAATTACGGGCGGATTTGTTTAATTAGTTACGAAGCTGCCTACGCTAATTTCTACAATTGGAGATATTTGAGTGAGGTGGAAACTTCAACGTGGGAGCAGTCGCCGAATACTTGTTTTGATCAAGTTTGCGTTTTTTGTTTCATCTATCTATACAGTGAGGACGCGTGGGTTGGAATAAATTCATTTAAAATTCATGGGTTTGGTTTTTGGAAAAACGCTCGGACACGTCGATTTTTGTTTTTACTACTGCATCTTTTTTGATATTTATACTTTTACGATCGTCTTTTGTTTTCGCACTATGACGTCATCAATATTTTTTTTAAATTGCACTCTATATTTTTGTTCACGAATTTGGATGCAGCGCATTTTTCTGAGTACAAAAATGTCAAATTCGTATGACCTTGAAGAGGAAAGTTTTTGACATAATCAGTCTTAAAGTTTCAAAAATTTATGATAAAATTGTTAGAGTAGACCACTAATAATATCATCAAGGAAGCGCTGGAAATCGAGCAAAACATTCAATTGTGTGTTTATTTTGTTTTTTTGATTGTTGGCACTTGTCAAGTACAGTTTCAAAGCTTGAAGAATGGCGCGTTTAACTGAGAAACAACGAATAGAAATGTTGATGATGGTAGGATATGACGATAATACTCGAACACAAGCTGAAGTTTGCGAATTTTTCAATGATAAGTACCCGGAGAAGCCTATTACACAATCAGTAGTTAGTAAGATGGAGAAAAAGTTTAGAGACTTTGGCCACGTAAGAGACAATTACAAAACCAACCATGGTACATTTCAAGAAAGCACACAATTGAATGTATCGCTCGATTTACAAGAAAATCGTCACAAATCAAGTCGACAAGTAGCTGCAGAACAGTCACTAACAATAAGTAAATCTTCTGTTCTAAAATATTTACACAAGAACAAATAGTACCCATACAAAGTACATTTTGTTGAGGAACTTATTGAAGACGATCTCGACGGCAGATTAGAATTTTGCGAAATAATGATGGATAGATGCAATGCCAACCCGGAATTTTTACGTAAAAATAGTGTTTTCCGACGAGTCAACATTTTGTTTGAATGGTTCGGTAAACAGGCAAAATTTTCGATATTGGGCACAAGAAAACCCACATTGGAGAATGGAAAGTCATACACAATTCCCTCAGAAAGTAAACGTTTGGGCCGGAATTGTGGGTAACTCAATTGTGGGTCCCTTTTGTATTGAGGGAACACTTAATTCTGAAAAATATTTAGACTTACTACAAAATGACATAATACCTAGTGTAAGTGCACTCTATCTGAATAATGAAAACCCAAATATACCGGCAGATTCAATATGGTTCCAACAGGATGGAGCTCCCCCACACTATTCGAGAACAATACGAGAATACCTTCATAATATTTTCCCAAACAGATGGATCGGAAGGATAGGTTTTATCGAATGGCCAGCTAGGTCTTCAGATTTAACCCCATTAGATTTTTATCTATGGGGTTATCTGAAATCTAAAGTCTACTTCAATAAACCGGAAAAATAAGCACGCAATTGAATGTTTTGCTCGATTTCCAGCGCTTTCTTGATGATATTATTAGTGGTCTACTCTAATGATTTTTTCATAAATTTTTGAAACTTTAGGACTTATTATTTCGAAAACTTTCCTCTTCAAGGTCATACGAATTTGACATTTCTGTACTCAGAAAAATGTGCTGCATCCAAATTCGTGAACAAAAATATGGGGTGCAATTTAAAAAAATTATTGATGACGCCATAGTGCGAAAACAAAAGACGATCGTAAAATTATAAATATCAAAAAAGATGCAGTTTTAAAAACAAAAATCGACGTGTCCGAGCGTTTTTCCAAAAACCAAACCCATGAATTTTAAATGAATTTATTCCAACCCACGCGTCCTCACTGTATATATAAAATTGGATGTATGTATGTGTGTGTGTATGTAGCTTATAGACTCGGAAACCGCTGAACCGATTTTAATGAAATTTTCAGGAATACTCTAACATAACCTGGAGAGTGTTCCTGTGAAGTTTGGTACCGATCGGGGGAGGGGGAGGGCGAAATGTCTTATAGACTCGGAAACCGCTGAATCGATTTTGATGAAATTTTCAGGAATACTCTAACTTAACCTGGAGAGTGTTCCTGTGAAGTTTGGTGCCGATCGGGGGAGGGGGGGGGCGAAGTGTCATATAGACTCGGAAACCGCTGAACCGATTTTGATGACATCTTCAGGAATACTCTAACATAACCTGGAGAGTGGTCCTGTCAAGTTTGGTGCCGATCGGGGGGGGGCGAAGTGTCACATAGACTCGGAAACCGCTGAACCGATTTTGATGAAATCGTCAGGAATACTCTAACATGACCTGGAGAGTGTTCCTGTGAAGTTTGGTGCCGATCGGGGGGGGGGCGAAGTGTCATGAAGTCACCAAATTTTGTACACAAGTGCATCTTAGTAGGAGGGACTTAATTTAATGCCGATCGGGGGGGGTCCAAACAAGAATCGCACGGGGGATCACTGAAACTTATTTTCGCATAGAAAGAAGTGTCCTACAGCCAACACATTTTGTACACAAGTGCATCTTCGTAGGGGGGACTTGGTTTGATGCCGATCGTGGGGGGGGGGGCAACCAAAAATCGCACGGGGTGATCACTGAAATTTATTCGCATAGAAACAAGTGTCCTAAAGCCACCAAATTTTGTACCCAAGTACACCTTAGTGGGGGGGGTAATCACCTAAACATATTTTCGCATAGAAAGACATGTCCTGCAGCTGCCAAATTTTGTACACAAGTGCATCTTAGTAGGGGGGACTTAATTTAATGCCGATTTTTAATACAAACAAAAATCGCATGGGGGGGATCACTGAAACTTATTTTCGCATAGAAAGAAGTGTCCTACAGCCAACAAATTTTGTACGCAAGTCCATCTTAGTAGGGGGAACTTAATTTAATGCCGATCGGGGGGGGGGTCTAAACAAAAATCGCACGGAGGGATCACTGAAACTTATTTTCGCATAGAAAGAAGTGTCCTAAAGCCACCAAATTTTGTACCCAAGTGCACCTTAGTGGGGGGGGATATTACCGAAACATATTTTCGCATAGAAAGACAAGTCCTGCAGCTGCCAAATTTTGTACACAAGTGCATCTTAGTAGGGGGAACTTAATTTAATGCCGATCGGGGGGGGTCTAAACAAAAATCGCACGGGGGGATCACTGAAACTTATTTTCGCATAGAAAGAAGTGTCCTACAGCCAACAAATTTTGTACGCAAGTGCATCGTCGTAGGGGGGACTTAGTTTGATGCCGATCCGGGGGGGGGCAAATAAAAAACGCACGGGGTGATCACTGAAACTTATTTTCGCATAGAAACAAGTGTTCTAAAGCCACCAAATTTTGTACCCAAGTGCACCTTAGTGGGGGGGGGGATATCACCGAAACATATTTTCGCATAGAAAGACAAGTCCTGCAGCTGCCAAATTTTGTACACAAGTGCATCTTAGTAGGGGGAACTTAATTTAATGCCGATCGGGGGGGGGGTCTAAACAATAATCGCACGGGGGGATCACTGAAACTTATTTTCGCATAGAAAGAAGTGTCCTACTGCCACCAAATTTTGTACACCGAGCGAAGCCGGGTATTTCAGCTAGTTCTTTATATTTTTTTCTAACGGTTGTTTATAACTGCTCAATCTTAATTACCCTGGTTTAAGTATTTTCAAAAACTATTGTTTATTTTTTTGCTGATTTTCTTACTGATTGTGGATTATTAAGCCATGTAGCCACCGAAAAAAATGTTAGAAACATTTTTAGTAGCAAAAATGTTATTATCAAACATTTTTAACTGTAATGTTGTCTACACTTAACCACGGCGTTACTAAGTGTTGGTAACATTGTTAGTAAAAAAGTTTTAATTGCGACAGAAATATAACATTGGTAACATTGAAAATGTTTGTGAAATTCCATAATACTTCTTTTTTTAAATTGTTCAAACACATTGTAGAGTGAATGAGTTTGTTGTAGAGCTCACTGCATTTGAGAAGTACATGGTGACTCATCCAAATCTGACAGTGAATTTTTTACCGGTGGCGTATCATTTTACATTCTGAAATGGGGGTATTGAAAATGACATAAATTGATTATACCCACCTTGCTAAAGCGAAGAATAAAACAGTTTAGTTCTGAAAAGAACTGATTTAATGAAACGGAAGAGTCAAGAAATCAGAAAACACACCACAGTACAAACGATAATGGCGATTGAAGTACACCGCTGATAGGAATGACAACGTTCCTCCCCTTCAAAATGGTAGTGGACTCGCTTGATTCCAATTTAACGTTCTGCGCCGATGAGTCACCATTGTATTTGTCAGATTCTACGGACTTTTATAAATGGATATTTAAGTACTTTATGTTTTTAGTGTTAAGGCTTAGTATATAAATTATATTTTTCTTAATTCACATCGGATAAAATCCTATTGTTACAGGAGTTTGTTAAAGTGAGTTTACATCATAAGATTTCCAGTCGAATAGCAAGATTTGATGCCTTTACACTGTACGATTAGTCGCGCTACTCCTGACTTTCGACATGTCTTGGGATTTTTATGAAAGTAGCGCGTCCCTACTTTGTTTCGACTAGTCGTAGGATTTTTTCGCTTGCAACTCGTACCTTGTTTTGATAATTGAGGCTATGGTAAGACGACTTTTGCAATGACGAATACGGAAGGTAAGATAAGTTAAAAGCAACAGCAACTAATCCTTGGATGGATTTTTCAGACATTGCCCTTATGCAAAGCGTGGTTTCGATAATTGAAATTATACTTTGACTATTTGTCAGTTATGACTTGTCTTAATATTTGTCGCATAATGTAAACGGCTCAACTCATTTAAAAAAATACTACAAATCTTAGGATTTGTCTTTGCAATTTGTCTTAATCCTACACCTGCGACAAATCTTACAATGTAAAGGCACTTTTACTGAGTACTCTCCTATATGTCATTTCTATTTACATAACACTTGCTGAATGTAATTTGTATAGTTGCAAATAAAGTGGGATGTTATAAAAAAAAAACTTTATAAGAGATGTTACCTTAATGTTACACACTAGAGAAACCTATTGCAACACAAGGTTGTTCGGGCCTATGTTGTAGTTTCTCGTGTTTATAATGCTTAGTAACAACATACGTGTCGTATACGGTTTTATCCACGCTTTTATGATCGCCGGATTAATTGAAATCAAAATTATTTTGTTTGTACGGTTGGTAACTGTTTGAACTGCAGGTAGATAGGGTATTGTCTGTTCCGATAATTTTATTCAGGAATGCACGTAAATTTTTCTCACGTTTCCTGTGTACACTAATTTCCACAATATCAAGTCTATTATTCACATTTTTTGCATATTTGACCAGTACAATTGCGAAAGCAAGGCAAGGAAACATTTAATTAATTAATAATTAAACCTTCAAGAAATGGAAGCAGAAAGCATCGTCATTCTTGCCGTGAACTAACTGAATAATGTCGGTATTAATTTTGAATTGTGACATAAATGATGAGGCCTAAAACGCAGTTTAAAACAAAAGTATTTCTCGAAAACTGCGTTTTAATACCGAGCTCCTCAAATACAGTCAATCAATATTGACATTCATTTTCTATCAAAAATTATGTGACATTATTTTCAATAAATTTATCAAAAACGTTTGTTAAATTTTTTAATGAATGAATAGGTGGCCGTTCTTGCAAGGCCCCTTCGGGTAGTCGAACACTTGGCATCTTACCTAGTCAATAGAAAAAATGCGCGTAAAAGTTTTTGTAAACTGAAACACACTAGTGGTGTCATGGGAAACCAAACCTCACTTGCGTGTAATATTGATTTTAAATTGTTAAAATCTACATTGCTATGGGGGTGTTTACTTGCAGGCGTTGGATAAAATATGTAACTAATAGACTTTACAAGGGAAATTATTTGCTAATGGCAATAAATAGAAACTAACGAACTTGTACGAAAGTGACAGCTCAAACAAGTTAACTTGTATTCGAGCTTCTTGCTTATATCGTATCTTTATTAGTTAAAACTGTTTCAACATCTTGTTCACATGGAAATAGTAATAAGAATCAGTATCATTCTTTCATTTTATTGATAAGTAATGGAAAACGTACTTTTGCTATTGACACTGTTAAGTAGTATAAATTTATTAGTTTTGTAGTACTAAAATAGGATAGACAAAGTATCCTTTTCATATATGTATTATTGGTTGCAGAATGAAACTGGAGATTTACGAAGGTACTGATTGAACGTTCTCTGTTCGGTTCTGTGGGTTGAATTAAATGACAAATGCAAGAAAACGATTCATGCAGGAACGTAACAAAACATACAGTGTTGACGTATGGTCAAACCTTGACAACTCCAACCGCTATAAGTCAAATTTTGTTATTAGTCTAAGTTTTTCATATTAGTAAATATTTTGGTAACTCGAAGTTACATTTTTTAACTTTTCAATGAAATAATGCAGATTTTTTGTGATGAATTATGGCAGTCTTTAATTTCAGCGGCAGTACGTTCATTGAACCTAATTATTGAATAGTTATCTAATAGATATACATACTTACCATAAGTCTTTACGGAAAACATAAGTTTAGTGTTGAAAAAATTCACAGGAAAAAGTCCAAAAGAATCTCTTTAGTTTAGTTTTCAGTCATTATCCGTCATCCATTCAGTGTAAACATCGACCAGAACGTATTTTTCATTCTGTGTAATCGAATAGTGTACATAAAAAATGCAGATATTTAATTAATACAAATAATTTTTAAAATCTTGTTGAAAATTTAAGAGTTTAGCCGTAAGCGAGAAAATAAACTTCATAAAAAATAACGATTAACTGAATATGTATTTTTTTTTCGAAGATTCGAATTATTTTTGACTTCTCAACTTAGGCTTATTGAGGTTTAACTGTACCCAAATGTTTATTATCACTCACTTTAGGATTCATTTTGAGGGTTGATACAAATAATAATAAATAACCGTGAATGTAGGTTTTTAGTTTTTACTGTTTTGCAATAACCCCCCACTCACTGGCCAAGAACAGCGTCGGTAATAGTCGAACATTTTGTCCCTTGTATTCGGTAATACCGTTATTCCAGTTCAAACTATGCATTTATAGTTTATGATTATTTTATGGGTATCATGATTAGGTAACTAAATCGCAAAATTTCCTGTGGTAGTGATTTCGCGTTGTATCGGCAAAAGTGTCAGGTCCAATGTTACTCCTAAAAAATCGTGCAATACCATTTTTAAAGAAAGTTTTTTCATGCATTTGAAACTTTCAAACTGAAATTAATCTGATTTAGAGAAACATGAAACAAACAGTAAACAAACCACTATATTTATTACTGTAAAACGTACATCTTTGATCCCAGAATTATAGAGCTTAGATTTAAAAACATGTACAAAATACATTTTCGTCATTGCTGTTCAGTTATTATCGTGAACTTTCAACTGACATGGTAAGTACATAAGAATATTTCACTGAATAGAACGAGTAAATTTTAGACATCTGTAAAATCAATTGTGTTCGTGCGTTCACGATAATAAATTAACATTAAATAAAAGAATAAATAAAATTATTTTCATAACAATATGATAAAACTTTTTACTTGTGATCGTAACTGATATTTATTTTGGACGGTGTCGAACAATTTCGAAATTCCATTGACATTCCATGAAAAAAATACTGTTGTCTGGAATGGAACAATACTGGTGTTGCAACAACGATCAACAAATTCGATAAATGTTTTGATAAAATTCAACACAATGGAATGTTTTAACAAGCAGTCTCATATGCAGTTCTATAAAAACAAAAAAATCACGTATAGATCTCTGAATTTAAATAACCTAATTATCATACAAAATAGACGCTATCTAACGCTATATTTACAATTAAATCATTTTACATGATGTGTGGAAGATGTCAAAAAATTCGTTATACGTAAAAACCAGCATAAAACGTCTTCTATTTCATTTTTGTTTTAATTCCATTGATGGCACTTCCACATTCGACATTACGCTGATTTTAACGACACAAAAATACACGTTTCACCAACACCTCAAAAATACAAAAATAATTTCTTTTTACACTAATTTTCCTGCATTTTATAGAGATACAGTGCTCTATATTGAAAATCATTTTGACTTAAAAAAAGCACCTAATGCGAACGGAAATTATCCTTTCGAACGTTCGAATGTTCTCACTAACTTTTGATGTAAGCCAACACTAACCAATAGAATCGTAATCGTTTTTCTTTGTATCAGCAGTCTTCTTCCACTAATTTTTGAGTATCTTTGCCCGTGTCTGCTGCTGCCGGATCGAGCTCGCGATGCCTGACGTGCACCTGTGGAGACATTCGATGCGTTACGCTGGAAGGAGCGATCACTGCACTCGGCGGTTCTGTGAATGTTTCACCTTTTGTCTTGTTTATATCCATTGGAACCTCATACAGTGCTTAAAAAGCAAACAATCGATTATTTTAGAAATTCATTTTCACTTTAGTAACTAAGAAAACCTTCTAATTAACAATCAAATATTTACCAGAACTTCCATTTCCAACTGTGTCGGGATTATTTTGTACTGCATCATACATGGGATTATGGAAATCTCGATTCTTATTATGAATAGGATCTAAATTGTAAGCGACGTCCAGTGGTTCACCGCCACCGGCTCCGTTGTTGCTGAATGTGTTGTTTCCAAATTCAACGTTTGTGCCTTGTCTAAATGATACACTTTGACTGCTTGCTAAACTGCTGAGGGTAGTCCCTTTACCACTGGAATTCAAGTAGTTTAAGAATTATTCAATTATACATCACAACTTTTGATAGAGCATAGATTAGCGGTCACGGGTGGGAATGAAAACAGAAAAATGAAACTTAAAAATAATTAGAAAATAATTTAATTAAAAAATATTGCGATTAAAAAATTCAAAAGTGAAAATTTACTCACAATGGCCTTTTCCTGATGAAAAACCAAACTCCAGTGGCGGCTGCAAGAACCAACAGAACCACAACGATCGGAACAACAATCGCCGCTGTATTCGCACTACCGGGATTCCTACTAAGTGCCAAATGAATGTCGCAGTACTGGCCTTGGAAATCGTCAAGACATTCACAAATTAAATCATTACCATCTGTCTCCCTGCAAATTCCACCGTTTTGGCAAGCACAAACCCTGGGTAAAGGTCTGGGTCGTTCTGCCGCCGCATCACAAGTTATCTCCGATTTGGTTCGATGAACTGCAAGCGTCGTATCGGGACACGTGCAGCGATGCCCTCCCGGCACAAGTAAGCACAAATGCGAACACTGATTCGCACGACAAGGGTTGTTGACAGAGGTGTTGTAACGAAGGTTGTGGTATACTTTAATTCCCGATGGATTCACTAAATCCCGTTGAATTATCACAGCAACTCCACGTCCAAACTTGTCTTGTTTAACCAATTCTCCAGTATCTTTAGTGACCCAATATAGATTAGATTCAAATACATCCAACGAAATTGGGTGTTTTAGCATTTCGCCTCTTATAATGGTCTTACGGAGGGAACCATCGTAATGAACCGATTCTATGTTGTTCAGTTTAGTGTCGACCCAATAAATAGCGTGATCCATGGCATAATCCACAGCGAGACCGGCTGGGTGTCGAATACCTTCAGTTATCAAAGGTCTTCGTTTTGATCCATCCATCCAAGAAACTTCGATTTTTGGAGCCGAACCAGCATCTGACCAAAACATGCGTCCAAACTGAGGATCTACAACTATTGAAGTGGGACTTTCAAGCCCTACTCCAACCACAGCCCTGCGGTAACGTCCATCAGTTTTGGCCACCATTACTCTACCTTTCGGTTTTGAACCAGCACGGTCAGTTTCGGTCCAGTATAGATTATCACCAATCCAATCAATGGCCAAAGCTGTTGGTTTGGAGTTGCCTTTCATATTCAAATCTTGAGCGAAACCAGTTTTAACTTCACCTTCTCGCGCATTGATCATATAAGAGCGCTTGATCGTTTTATCGTAACTATCCGCCCAAAATACCATTTGGGATTGTGGTTCGTAATCAATCGCTTCAATTCGCTTCTCTTCGCTAATTACATCTAGTTCCTCGCGTTTCTGAAGACTATAAGCTCTAATTTCCGGCCCGTTTGCGAAGAGAAGAGTCACGTCTGATTGTTCAGCTTTACAAACTCCTGAGATACTATCCGACAATTTAAAGCCTTCATGACAACTGCAACTATACGTTCCATTCAAATTGGTACAGATGTGGGAACAGCGATGAGTTCCGGACGCACATTCATCTACGTCTCGACATTTCTTTCGGTTTTCCTTGGAGATTATAAAGCCCGAATAACACGCACAAATGTAACCACCGTCGGTTAAGTTCATACAGTGATGTTCACATCCACCTTTGCTTTCATCGGTGCAAACGTTAGAATGGTGACAACCCAATTCGTCCGAACTGTCGCCACAATCGTCTGCAAAATCACAAACTTGCGCTTTTTCAACGCATTTTTTATTGGCACACTGATATTCATTAAAAAGGTTGCATGGTTTAATTTTGGATGCGCAAAGCGTCATATTATTTTCATCAGACCCATCACCGCAATTGTCAATTCCATCACAAAGTTGGTAACGAGCCACGCATCTATGATTGGCGCATTGGAATCTTCGTAAAGTATCACAGTTAAAGTTGGTGCAAAGTGTTGTGGCTTCATCAGAACCGTCCCCACAGTCGTCGGCGCCATCGCATAGGTCGGCCTGGCTTATACAAAGATGATTATTACATTGGAATTTAGACTCAGGGCAATATCTTCCTCCGGGATAACGTGGTGGGCAATTCATTTCGTCCGACATATCCCTGCAGTCTCTATCGCCATCACAACGGAAATAGGAAGCGATGCAATGGCCAGAAGCACACTGGAATGTGCCATTTTTACATTGGAAATCACTGCATCCTAATTCGTCTGAGTTGTCACCGCAATCATCCTCGTGATCGCAACGCCAGCGAGTAGAAATACACTTTCCATTATTACACCTGAATTCAGATTCTGAACATTCTCGGTATTTGCCTTTGCAGAGGGCTTCGGATTCATCGGAACCATCAGCACAATCGTCTGAGTAATCACATTGCCACTGTTTGGCAATGCAGCGGTTGTTGTTACATTTAAATTCGGTGTCGGGATTGCAAACTGGACAATTTTCTGCCAACTCATCGGAACCGTCTCTGCAGTCATCTTTTCCGTCGCAGAATAACCATTTCGGGATGCAGCGATAATTAGCTCTTCCGGGGCAACGCTGCCACCCGTTTGTGCAATTCTTCTGTCTGCAAATATAAGCGGGTTCGTCTGAATCATCTCCGCAATCGTTATCAAAATCGCAAGTCCACAATTTTGGAATGCAACGCCCATTTTTACAATTAAATTCGGTGTTTGTATCGCATGCGCGATGGTGACATATCGCCGGATCTTCGTCGGATGCGTCTTTACAATCAGGATCGCCATCACATTTCCAACTGTCGGGAATGCACCTGCCGTTGGTACGGCACTTGAAATTGTTTTCAGGACAAGGCTGGTTACAGTTTTGCTCGTCAGAACCATCCCCACAATCATCGGTTCCATCACAAATTGTAGTGGTTGGAGTACAATTTCCATTTTTGCATTGAAAACTACCTGCGCGGCACTGTCTTGCTGGACAATTTGAAGGCTCATCTGAACCGTCTTTACAATCTTTTTCACCGTCACATTTCCAAAACCAAGGAATACACTTTTCATCGTTACCTTCACAACGCCATTGTGCGGCAGTACAATTCGCAATACAAGTTTTGGCGTCATTGGCCAAATAAAACTGATTAGGACACGCACATTTGTAATTAGTCGTCCCTTCTTCGCCGTAACTATCGATATTTAAGTAGCTGGACGCAAGAGGAGGGGTTATGAGACATAGATGCGAGCAACCCCCGTTATTAGCGCCGCAGGGATTCTGATACGGTAATTGCCTCAGAGGGTGGAATATGTGAATATCATAAGGTCGGTGGGTCGTGTTACGAAGGACGCGTAAATCCTTTCCTGTGTATTTATTAGCCCTACTAATTGCTTTCAAATTCCAATCGGTCCAATAAATGTAATCATCGAAAAGCGTAAGCGCGAAAACGTGAGGAACGGCAGAACCGGAAAGAACAATATGTCTGTGATGTCCTTCTAAATCAGTGAAAGCAATATAATCCAAATGCGCGTCTGCGAAATAAAGACGATCGGTGAAATAATCAATGGTTAAAGCGTTAGGCCATGCGAGGTCATTCTCCCAAGTTAAAATGTGAGTGAAATTCGAACCGTCCATTCCGACTTTTGCGATGTACGCTTGAAGGTGCCACGAACTTAAATACAAGCTTCCAATGCCAGGATGCGCAACTAAAGCTCTCGGATCAGCAATTCCGGTCTTTAAGGTCTTTCGCTTGGTACCGTCTAATTCGGCGACGTCCAAATTTTTTGAATGGCGATCTAACCAATATAATTTACGGCCAATCCAATCCACTGCAATTCCTTCAAGTCCGTGAGAATCGTGCCTTATAACGGGCTCTTTATCGTTTCCGTTGCCGCCAATTGTTGATCTATAAATGGTTTTGGCACTAACATCGCAGAAGTACATTTTCTGTTCCAAGATGTCATAATCTAAAGCGACTACGTTCATTAAATCTTGATGCACCAAATTGTAAACTGTAGCATCGATTGATATGTTTCTGACGTAGTACTTATTGGTGAATACAATCCATGGCTGGATCTTACCTTTGCGTTTACAAGTATGCTCGTCATTTTGCCGCTCGTAATATTGTTCATTACATTTACAGTAATAACCACCAGGAGTGTTTGAGCAATATTGTGAGCAAACGCCAGGAGTTTCCACACATTCATCAATGTCACCACAGGCTTTTTTATCTTCCAGAAGTTTATACCCTTGGTTGCATTCGCAATAGTAACCAGTGAGGGTGTCCACGCACTTATGTCCACATTGATGGATTTCAACCTTTGCACATTCATCCACATTGCAATGTAGAGGCTCATCTGAATCATCTGTACAATCAGAAACTTTATTACAAACCAACTGATAGTCAATGCATTGCCCGTTATTGCACCGGAATTGTTTAGTATCTGCGCAAGTGTTATTTTCCTTCTTGCAACCAACTTCATCTGAACGATCGCCGCAATCATCTTCTCCATCGCAACGGTATTGTTTCCTTATGCACTTGAAATTCTGGCAGGTAAATTCTGCAGTCGAACAAGTCTTATACTGGCTATTGCAATCCTTTCCTTCGTCAGTTCCGTCTCCGCAGTCGTTGTCGTGATCGCACCTCCAGCCTTTATTAATGCACCTGCCGTTAGCGCAAGTAAATTGATCATCGCTGCAAGGTTGAGGAGTGGCACAACGGTGGAGGGTTGAATTTTCGTCCGCGCCATCTACGCAATCGGGATCGCCGTCACATAACCATTTGCGGGGGATACATTGAGCGCGTCCCCAAGCTTTATTCGCTTCACATGTAAATTCAGTTTCTTCATCACATTTCCTGTCATTGCATTGGTGCCGGTTGTCTTCATCACTATTATCCAGGCAGTCGTTGTCGCCATCGCAAATATAAATTCTTGGCACGCAATTTCCGTTGTCGCAAGTAAATAAGTCACCGAAACAGGTTCTTCCCTCGCTCTTGCAATACTCTGGCGGTTCGTCGGCCGCGTCCCCGCAATCATCATCTCCGTCGCAATACCAAGTCGCCGGAATGCAACGATGATTGGGACACCTAAAACTATTTTGAGGGCAAACTCTTTCCGCGCAATGTAAAGGATTTTCGTCGGAATTGTCACCGCAGTCATTATCACCATCACAAAGCCAATATGGCTCCACGCAAATATTTGTTTTTTCACACTTTAGATGATTTGCAGGGCATGTTGTGTTATTCGGGCACCGATCGTGAGTTTCATCTGACGTTACATTGTCCTTGCAATCATTTACCCCATTGCAAACCTGAAAATATGAGGTATACAATTTCAAGTAAGAAAATTAAATAAATTTACCTGTGCCATGGGGATGCAGCGGTAATTTGCGCAAGTAAATTCTCCGTTCGCACAGGGAGGGTATTCACAATCTTTTTCGTCTGAGTCATCCTTACAATCATTTTCGTGATCACACTTCCACGATTTAAATATGCAGCGGCCGTTGTTACAGCGGAATTCATTGGTGGCGCAGGAGTGCACAGCTGTAAAAAAGTATGTTGAAATTTCGCTTACCATCCATTAAGTTAATACTTACAACAATAATTCGTTTCCTCGTCGCTGTTGTCACCGCAATCATCTTCACCATCGCAAGTCCACATTCGCGAAATACATTTTCCGTTGGCACAATAAAACTTACTATTATCACAGCTCAAGTTTTTAGCTACACACATTCTCCCGTCATTAACTAATTTAGTGTTATCATCACAACGACATTCTGCGGTTCCGTTAGGGCCAGGGTGGCAACTTTGCGCACAACCACCGTTATTAATATGACAGGGATTCACAGTACAACTCTGCCTCGCGTTTGTAAATACTTGAATATCTCTGGGACTATCTTCTAATCGTTTAACCATTTCAATCATATTTGCGCCGGTGTGCTTTTCGGCACGATATACTCCTCGTAGTTGCAAATCTGTCCAATATATGTAATTCCGGAATACCGTAATGGAAAACGGATAAATTGTAGCAGATATCAATACCTCCCGATTCGCACCATTTAAATCTGAGCGTTCAATTTTTTCTCTGACCGCATCGGTCCAATATAACATTTGATCGTCGTAATCGATGGCTAAGCCGGAAGGTTGGGCCAAATTCTTGTCAATGATTACCTTTTTCAAGGATCCAGCCATTGTTGTCCTGTAAATTTTTCCAGTCGTGCCAAATTTGCCCCAATCAGTGAAAAAGAGAGTACCGTTGCAGGGATCAATAACTATGGCACGGGGACGTTCCACTCTTGCAATCATAACCAAGTCAGTACCGTCTAAATTAATTGCATAAATACTGTGATTTGACGAATCAGTCCAATAGACTTTTTTCTGAGTCCAATCATAAGAGATTCCTTCAGGATTGATTCCTTTACGGATAATATCAGTGATATTATCAAGAGATGGCTCTTTGGATGATAGCCAGGATATTTTAGCCCAAGGTCGAATTTGTGTAAATATCAATCTGTTATCAGTATAGTCAAAATCGATTCCAACGACATTTGTAAAGTTAACAATTGGATTGAATGGAATACCGGTCGATCTTGGATCCAAATTGATTGCTCTTATTTCTGTCCTCGTGGAAAATACTAAATATTCGTTTACATATTCACATTTTCTCCCGTCAGCAGCTAGTTTGCCAGTGGCGCATTCGCACTTAAATGTGATTCCATTAGCGGCGGAGAACTCTTGTGGGAATGAGAAACATAATTGTTCGCAACCACCATTTCCCAATCTTAAACAAGGATTTGTTTCATCTGGAGGTTGATTGGTAACGTCCAATATCGCAATATCTCGCAATTTTGCAAGATTTGTTCGGAGCCGTATCGGTCTAGTGGTGTTACTCATATATTTTGAAGCCTTAAAAATTGCCTGAAGATTGCGATCTACCCAATAAACATCTCCCATATGAACTGCAATTCCCATTGGATTGGGAAGATTTTGTCGAATTATTTGCCGGTTTCCGCCTCCGTAGGATATTTTCTGGATATTGTTAAGTCTTGAATCGACCCAATAAACATCATGGGTCGACATATCTATGGTTAAATCACGAGGATTACTTATTCCTGAGGTTACCAATGGTGACCAATTTGATCCGTTTAAGTAGGCCTTTCCAATTCTGGGATATTGGCCGTAATCTATCCAATAAAGCAAGCGTTTTACAGGATTTACAGCTAATTCTCTAGGAGCGTCGCTTGTCGTTTTCACTAAAACTTTTCTGTTGGTACCGTCCAACCAACAAACTTCAACGTAATTTTCATGCGGAAAAACGTTACTGAAGTAAAGATTTCCCGCGACCCAATCAATGGCGATGCCTCTGATTCCATTACTACCAATTCCTTCTCGAATTATTGGTTGTAATTCTGTTCCATTCGGTCGTATTCTGAATATTCCATTCCAAGGGCCGCGATTAAATTCGACCCAATAAATCCACGATTCGCTGTAATGAACGTCAACATGAAGAATATGATGTCCAGGTCCTGTTATTGGCACCATGGCTTCTGAACTGTCTTTCAAACTGTAACCTCTCGTCATGTCGAGTTGGGAAACAACAGCAAACGTCTTATACGGTACACAGTTAATTTCGTTTTCCTTTTTGTAGCCCACAGAGCAAGCACATACTCGCGTTTTAGATTCGCCCGGAAGACAAATTTGTTCGCAACCGCCGTTGTTTTGCAAACATGGATGATCAACTAGCTGACGCTTCTTAAAAATGGTAAAAGTCTTTAAATTCACTTCGTTTTCGAGTATCGGTTTTGAGTTGTTAACATCGGGAAGGTCCACGCGCATTAATTTTTCATAAGTTGGGTCTAGGTAATACAGTCTACTGTCTAAAACACCTAAAGCTATGGGTTTTGCGATATTATTATTTTCAGTCAAAATATCTACACGATTCATTCCATTAACATCAACAGCGACTATAGCAGGAGGATAGCGGGTACTGAAGTATAACATTTTGCGGTCAAGATCAATTGTAATAGCATCCGGTCGCTCAATATTTTCTAAAAGTACAATCGAATTGGAACCGTCCATATTAACCTTTCCTATTTTTTGGGGCACTCCAAAACCACCCTCATCCGTCCAGTAAATTTTACCATCCAAAGGATCAACACACAGTGCTTTAGGTTTTGCAACAGACGTTTTATTTCCATCATTAGCCAAAATTATTGCTCTGTATTTATTTTTTCCGTCAACCCTAATGACTTCTAGATTGCTTGCCAGCCGATTTGCCATGAATAAATTCCTTCCCAGCCAATCGAAAGCAATTGCTGATGGCGATCCAACAACTCCTGAATCCGCTCCCAAAAATTGCGTTTTATTTCCTCCACCGTAAGGTGTCGTCCAAATAGTGCAATTTTCTTCGTCGTCTTCCTTACCCTCAATCCAGAAAATTGTGTTTGCTTTGCGATCGTAATCCAGAGAAAGTCCATTATCAACGGAAACAATCGGAGTTAAAAATCCTGCAGTCATGTCACCAGGTGTTAGCGAAACGTCCACGATTTGAGTTCCTTTCATAACCATTAAGAAGGCGGTTTCTTCTTCGACGCAACGACCTTCAGAACCGATTCTATATCCAGGCTTACATTTACAAGTATAACCACTAGAGGAGGAAGGAGATAATAAGCACAACTGTTGACAGGGTTGATTTTGGCACGGGTTTTCGGAAATAGGTTGCAAGGAAGGATGATGTACGTGAATACTTAAGGGTTGAGAAATTAGATGTGAAACTACGGTTTGATTGTTTCCTTTAAATTTATGAGCGGATAGGACTCGATTTAGTTGACGATCGGTCCAATATAATGTATCTTCAAACAGTGTTAAAGAATGCGGATGTAAAAGATAGTGGCTTCCAGCGACTACTTGTTGTCTGCCCGTGCCATCATAATTACAAAAATCAATAAAATCTAATTTAGAATCAGCGAAGTAAATTCGACGATTTGCCGTGTCTAAAGTTAATCCATTCGGCCAATAGATTTTCGTGCTAATGATAATTGAACGATTTGTTGCATCCATTCCCATTCTTTCGATACGCGGATTTTCGCCCCAATCCGTCCAGAACAACCAGCGGGTTCCCGGACTGGGATCCAAGCACATCCCTCTCGGCTGAGTAATATTTTCCTTGGCCAGCACAATCCTATTTGAACCGTTTTCTTTCGAAACTTCAATAGTATTTAGCTTAGAATCAAGCCAATAAATATTGCCGCCAATCCAGTCGTAAGCTAGACCCTCCACAAGATCCAATCCTGTTGAAATCACGTCCATAGGTTCGCTGCCACGATCTAAACGGGCAATTTTTTTCAGTTTCATATCGGACCAAAATATGGTGCCTGTATGCATGTTTGAACTCGTAGCAACAACATTTTCCACAATAATTGGAACCCTTTCTAGTCCTTGTTCATTTAAATCAGCTACTAGAATCGAGTGTCGATTTGAAATGATTAAAAATGCAGCACTGTGATTAAAAGCCTTGCAAGTGTGTTTGTCTGGTTCTAGAATGTATCCATTATTGCATCCACAATAATATGACTGTTTGGTGTTAGTACATGTTTGTGAACAAAGTCCCGGTGGTTGGCATTCATTTAAATCTTCACAAGTGTAGGAATCGTTACCAAGAATGAAACCTTTAGGACAAGTACACAGTGCCCCAAATGGAGTTTGCTTGCATCCGTTAGTACATAATCCACCTCGATGTTTACATTCAGCCAAATCGCATCCTGGTCCTTCGTCGCCACCATTAGGGCAATCACGTTTTCCATCGCAGACGTTAGTTAAATTAACACAACGTTCTGTAACATTAGGACAGGCCCACTGTCCTTCGGGGCATCTAAACGGTGGCCTACCACAAGCATGTTCTGCACTTTCATCAGAACCGTCCCCACAATCATCCTTTCCATCGCAGATATATGCCTTGAACACGCAACGCGAATTTTTGCATTTGTAAAAGTTAGGGGCACAATTTACACTACCGCAAGAAGAATCCTCATCGGAATAATCGTCACAATCAGGCGTACCATCGCAATGCCAAGCTTTCGGAATGCAGATTCCCGAAACTTTACATTGGAATTGTTTTTCAGTGTTACATTGATTAGGAGCTAATGATGGACAACCCAATTCGTCACTACCGTCATTACAATCTGGAATTCCATCACATTTGTAAGTTTCTTGTACGCATTGTCTTAAATCGGCACATTTGAATTGATTTGGAAGACAAGTTATTGGAGGACAGTCCTGTTCGTCTTGTTTGTCGAAGCAGTCATCATCGCCATCACAAACCCAACTTTGCGGGATACAGTGACCTGTTCTGGGACAGGTAAATTGATAGTAGGCGCAAGTTTTTTCTGCACATGAATCGCCTTCATCTGATCCATCTCCGCAGTCATTTTCAGAGTCACATCTCCAAGTATTGGGAACACATCTTCCATTTTCACATTGGAACTGAGTTGAGCCACAAGTTACATTGACACATCCAGTTTCATCACTAAAATCACCGCAGTCGTTTTCAGCATCACACTTGAAAGTCATGGGTATGCAGCGGCCGGATTTACATTGAAATTCACTACTGCCGCAAGTCGGTTTCGTGCAATTTTGCTCTTCATCGCTGTTATCTAAACAATCATCGTCTCCATCACAAACCCATGATTTTGGAATGCACCTTTGATTGTTACATGTAAAATCCCAACTGTTAGGGCAAGCTTGAACCGGCGGTTCGCTACTAGGATCTGGCTGGCAAGACCGGTAATCGGGCATTAATCTCTCTCCGTAAGGACACCCGCACTTTGCCTTAAGACCGCTTGATTCGTTTCTTGGAACGGCAAAACATAATTTGCTACATCCTCCATTATTATGAGCACAAGGTTGGGAATCGAGCACTACTTGTTCAGAACCGCTATAAATTTTAACACCATATAATCTATTGGTTTGGGGTTCTTTGATCAGAGTTTTTTCTTGGTCCCCTGTTAATTTGTGTAACTTAATGATGGCATCCAATCGCCAATCGGTTATGTACATAAAGTCTTTGTATATGACAATACTGAAGGGATGACGAATGAGGCGAGAATTTACAGTTTTTACATCACTGCCGTCCAGATTTGAATGTTGGACGTGATCCAAGAGAGCATCGCACCAATACAAACGGTCCTCTTGGAAATCAATTGCCAAACCATTAGGCCAACCCAACGTTACATTTTTAAAAATGAAACGGTTCGTACCATCGCTGTGAGCTCGTGAGATATTGGCCGGCCGGTCCCACTCCGAAAAGAATATGAAACCTTTATTAGGATGCACAACAATGGCACGTGGGCGTTTTAAGTCCTTCAAAAGGGTCCTCCTGTAAGTAATGTTTCTTGTCGATAGCACATTCAGTGTTCCTTTTCGACTGTCGATGTAATACAAATTTTTAGAAACCCAATCCACCGCTAAACCTTCCACTCCTTCATTTTGAGATGCTAGCACGATTTCTCTATTTGTTCCGTTTCTATGAACGCGGTAAATTACATCTTGTAAAACGTCTGAATAATAAATATGGCCGTCGTTGGCATCAAAGTCCAAACCGACAAAACGTGCCCTTCGAGACACTACTGGCAAAATTGCGTCGCTAAAACCGTCGATAACAGGATCCAAAACTTTTCCTTTGATAAATCGCTGTTGGGAGTACATCAGGAAGTCGGTAATTAAATCGCAGCGTCTTTCGTCATCGATGAGTTTGAAGCCGATGTTGCAAGCACAACGATAGCCTAGTCCTGAAGGGACTTTCGTGATTATGCACATATGCTGACAGAAGCCGTTGTTGGTTCCACAAGGGTTACTGACTACTGGTTGGCTCAAGCCGTGGACAGTTTTAATAGCTTTTGGGTCTCTAAAGTCGCTCAATCGGGAAATCGATTGAATACTGTTGCTGCCTTCGTATTTATCGACGGACATAACACTTTGTTTCGTACCGTCGGTCCAATAAATGCGATTTTCAAAAATTGCTAATCGTGAAGGACTCGGAACTGATTGTCCCCTGATTATTAAAAATCGCCGCTGACCGTCATAGTCAACGGTTTCAATGTAATCCAATAAAGAATCGCACCAGTAGATACGTTTTGCGATTATATCAACAGCAACGCCGGAGGCTTTATAAGCTGCTTCTGACACTATTGCATGGGCATCCGTTCCATCCATATTCGCCCGCAATACTTGCGAACTGTCAGCAACGAACATGTATCCAACCAAGCAATCCAAAGCGATGTCAGAGGGGTTAGTTAGATTTGATCCTAACGCTATTGCATGCATTTGTCCGTTTAATTCGAACACATCTATTTTTTGACCAATAGAATCTGCCACGTATAGTTTATCCCCAATCCAATCTACTGCAACTGCAACAGGCGACCAGGTTCCAGGAAGAGTTATATCAGTATTGTGAAGCATGCTCAAACCACCTGTTGAACTGCGAAGTTGTTGCGAATGAATTTTGCGCGTTTTAACATCAGACCAGAAAAGTAAATTTTTTTGATAGTGGAAATCAAGTCCGCTAGCTCCAGTGGTGTTCGCTAAAGTTTTTACATGGCTTTGTGATATACTGAAAATTGCTTTATCATGGACGAAAAACAGCAGTAAAGAGCTGGCATTTGGTGCACTGCATTTATTTTTATCCACCAACTGATAACCGGGTGCACAGGAACAACTGTAATCACCTTCTCGATTCGTGCACAACTGATCGCAAAAACCCCATTCTACGCACTCATTTCGATCTGTACAGGTTCTATTGTCAGGTGACAATTTTCTTCCGTCCGGGCAAAAGCAAGATCCTCCAGTTAGAGATGCCTGGCATTTATATTCGCATCCTAAAGAAGGACAGGACAATTTAGAACAAGCCGTTTCTTCATCAGCTCCATCTTCACAGTCTCTTTTTCCATCACATAATTGAGTCTTGGCAATGCATTTCGAAGTTCCCCCAGAACCCCCTCTTGGACACAAAAATTTATTGTCAGGACAGGCTATCGCAGTACAGTTCAGTTCGTCAGAACCATCAGCGCAATCTTGGTAACCATCACAATGAAAGGCTCCCGGAATACAAACAGCATTGGCACATCTAAATTGGACACCGTGGCATGGGGCAAAACTGCAACCTATCTCGTCAGAATTGTCCCCGCAATCGTTTTTGTGGTCACATTTTTGTGAAGTATCTATGCAGCGTTGGCCGTTAGCACAACGAAACTGGTCGAGCCTACAGGGGACTCCAGTACAACCTTCTTCATCTCTCCCCGATCTGCAGTCGAGGTAGCCGTCGCATCTTTTTTCTTTTGGTATGCACAAATCTGTAGATCGGCCGGTATTGCCGTCATTTCCGCAGTGGAAGTCGTCTGGTTGACATTTCCTGTATACTAGAAAATAAAAAAAACATATTTGTAACTTCAGAAAAAAGGTTATGAAATATTCTTGAAGGTGAAGGGTAACATATTTACTGAGATTTACTTTTTCTTTCAATAATATGACGACAACACTACCGTTTTATGACCCGCCAGTATAAGTAATGGGTCTATTCGAGAGGTCGAAGTTAAAGTTAAAGTGGGGGCAATCATAAATGAAAATTTTTATTGTTTAAAATTACTTACAGCACTGATTACTCAGCTCAGTATAAAGATTAAAAGAACGAATAACTGCCTATTAATCATTAAGAAAATGTGTTGAACACAATTTAATTTCATAATGAATATAATTAATTGATCTAATTAATACCTCAAATTAAGTTTTATATCGTTAAAGTTTTCTTTATTTAATATGAATATTAAAGAATAGAAATTACTACAATGTTATAAAGAAATTATTTTTCTGAAATTTGAGACTCACTTAGTGTAATTAGTAATTACAATATACAATCAAACGCTATTTTTGTGTATTTAAAAAGTGACTCTAAATATAACTTATTCGGAATATATAAAAATTAATTGAAGTACTATAATAAAGTAAATCACATTGTGATATAAATTTTGTGAAATGTAAATTTTTAGAAAAAAATCTTGTGACAAAGAAATTCGTTACTTTGATGCCGTGCATTGGATTTAGTATTATACCCTATAAAAAGAAACTTCCGGAAGAAGCATCCGCGATAACCTCACGTTATTACATTCCAAAGTCAATCTGACGAACGCGAACAAATTACCCTTCATCAAAGGTTACGCAATCGATTTACAACAAAAAATCTTTTGCATCATTAATTGACGAAAACTTTTTGACGCGTGCCAATAACTCAAAAGAAAGAATGCAAATGATCCAGGTGAGATTCTTTCTGTTCCTACAGAATCGCCGGGGCGTCGCAATTCCGTCGACGTAAATTTTCGGCAAAACTTCGAAGCACCCCCACCGATCGGAAATTTAATTTCCCGTAATCGCCAGATTCTTACCACATTCTGCTTCATCTGTGCCGTCGACGCAGTCTACTGTCATATCACAGCGATAATGTGGAGGTATACAATATGTCTTGTTCCATACATACTGGCCGCAATTTAATTGTCCTGGATCGCATTCCGGAGGAGCTGCAACAATACAGTTTTAACTAGAAACTTAAAAGATCATTAAGTGTTCAAAAAGGACGGATATGAGAGGATTTCAACATTGTTAATTAGGTAATTTAGTGAGATCAACTGGGTACCTATATCCGGGGGAGTTAAGCCGGCCAGTCTTATAAGATAAATTTCGTGGAAACCGGGTTAAGTCTTATAAGAATAATAAATTTATGTCCAACTAACAAACTGCTGACGTCAGGTGTCATATTTCACTTGTACTATTGATTTTCCACGTAAATTATTTGTAAAGAGCGAGTTCTCATCAAAAATATATAAATGGAATTGGGCGCAAACTTTAAAGAGCCGTTAAGTATTATGGAATTAATAAGTAATGGGATTTGCCTGCAACAATTTGTCAACTCCCCATGTTCGTGCAGGTCTTTTTAAGCTACGCGCAAAATCGCAACGACTTTATTATTTTTTTTCTAATTCCAAATTCAAGTTCTTTTGTCATTACATATTCAATCAAAAAGGTTTACGGTCGATTCGTCTCCGAGTGTGAATGTTTTGTAAATATTTATCAAGTATTTTGATTTCATGCATCGGAAGTGCATAGATACAACGTAGAGACAAATATTGTTAAGAGGAAATAATCACTGTGTGTACCACAAAAATGCTGAAGTGAAAAAAGGAACATATAAGAAATTATTGATAAGAGGAAACAATCGGACGTTTGTATTTACACATTGTTTTGGCATTGGAGTTAAGTTATTTGTTGGGTTGTATGAATGAAATTTATTTACAAATTTACGTACAAGTGCCTTGTTAATTGCATAAGGGCCATTCCATGCAAATGTCAAATTCGCTGCTTTTTAAAAAATTATGAAACTGAACTGGATATGTCATTTTAAACAGAATTGAAAGTTCAATCAGAAAACGCACTCAGTGCCTTAATCACATGAGAACTTGCAAATTGATTAGCAGAAATACAGTTTGTCGGGGACAAATTGTCCGGGGACCAATTATCCCCAGGGTGAATTGACCAGGGACGAATTGCCTTTATTTCAATAAAATAATGATTTTGGGAAATTGAATTGAAATTTTTATAACTTTTTAAAATCTGTCTTTATATTCTTAATTTTATCTTTATTATTATTATTTAAAAAAGACATTACAATATGTAATCTTATCTTTAAAAATTTTCACAATACAGATTAACCGGCTATAACGAACCTCAAGTTCGCAGTAAATAAAAATGTCCTTGTTTACTTTTAGTTACATAATAATATTCTAATTTTTCTACATAAAAAATTCTACTCTAAATCTGATAATAATAACAATTAATATGTAGGTAAATTTAAACTTAAATTAATGCAAATATATGTTTTTAAGAAAACATTATAAATTAGGGCTTACTCTCAGTCATTACTAACACAACACGTAGGAACTGCGGCACTTGCAATGTGTATCATTGCGAAAAATATGTATTCGCTGTAAAGAAAGAATCCTATAAGGGAATTATCAAACTATTGTAAATAATACCTTGCAATGTCTATTCCAGAAACCAACTTAAACTGTATTTTTACAAGTGCTTAATCTGAGCTTTTACTAATTCGGCACGTAGAAACTGTCGCATTTTAAATTTCAAAATTTATGGCTGTAAGAAAAATGCATCTCGCATAAACAATATTTGAGGATTTTTTAGATCATAATAACCCGAAATGATTACTATAGTCGGTAAAATTAACAGCAATTCCCTTATTACACAGTTGGTTTTGGAGTATCGTTATAAGCAAGATCGTAATAGCCGGCGCAGACTGTATTACGATTATTATTATTATTATTATTATTATTATTATTATTATTGTTATTAGTTATTATAATTTTATTTTAAACTACGTTATGACGAGGGTATATTGTTGCGAAATTCTTTTCTTTTAAAATACTTTTTTAATTTCCTCAACTACGATAAGAATTTTTGAAATCTCCTTTCTCAATGAGTCTTTTCATTTTCAGGTGTTAAACGACGCTTTAACAGGAATTAACAAAACTGTTTCCCGCTTGAAATTTCGAGTACATTCTCTAGTGAATAAAAGCGACTGTTGGCTTATCGTTAATTCTCCAAGGAACCGAAGTCCGTTCCTCACGATCGAGATAGCCCTTCACCGATAGATTTTTACCGCACGTTTCACCTACAGTTCCGATTCAATTTAATTTTACATACCTTTACCCAAAACAAAAAAGGACAAGAAACAACAGACACAGTTTTGCGGCCAAACGGTCGTAATGCTCCGAAATGGTATGTGTAAAATAAAAACTCCGCAGTCGATTTTATTGGCGAACTTATCAAGTCTACACTTTTAAGAAAGCGGAGCCTGATGTAATCGAGAACACGTCGCTGAGGAAGTGGCCCGTTGAGCGGTCTCAAAGGTTGTTTCTTTGAGTAAAAGACCATTTCACACAAATTGGATTGAGGGATATTTCTGCGCTCTTTTTATGAGTTATTTTCGCCCTGCCGAATTGGATATCTGGTGTGTGCCAACAGATGTTCGGTTAACTTAAGTGTGAAATATTGCAGTAATTAAGGACGTTTGGATTACCGACGGGCCACATGACACAGCGTCGCTGGCTTATCGTTCAGCGTCACTACCGACTGATTTTTTGCGCATACTTAAATGCAGGGCGATTTATTAGAAAATGCTGCAGCGAAAATACAGCCTCGTTATAAACGTGAAGAAAAGAGTTTGTTGCTTACTTTCAATACAAATTTTAAATCTTTTCATTGTAGAAATACAGAAACTTCTCTTGGCAGAATTATGCAAACAATAAAATAACTTAGCTCAAAGCTGAAATGAATAAAATCAAAAGGAAGAGGAGGCAAAATATATACCAACTATGCAATTCAAACGCCACTCCTTAAGTGCTGTTCAATCCATTAAATTGATAAAAATTGATTCTTTTACTTTTACAGTTCAAAGAGAACTCAACGTTTACTTGCTATAAACGAACTACATTGTCCTGTTGAAACCAGTTGAGGCAATATGTCAAATGGTACATTTTTTCGCCATTAAGTTTTTTTTAAACAAGTTGACGTTGATTGATTGATTTTTTAATTCAATATTAATTGGAAAAGAATAAAATAATCTCAAATAACCTCTTTGGTATAAAATAGAAAATAATTATTATTAGAATCAATGCTATTTGGATTGGTATTTTTAATTAATAAATATTTTGATATATTGATCGATTCGAAAAACACTTACAACAAGACTGAAATTCGTCCTCCCCTTTCTCACAGTCCTTTTGGTAGTTGCAGACCCACAACGAAGGAATGCATTTTCCCTCAGGGCATCGGAACATCAAGGGCGGACATACCGTTCCAGAAGGATCACCTCCTGCAACAAATAATCACTTATCAAAACAAAAAAATTACATTCATCAGGTGCCATTCAAATTCCAGTAAAGTGTGTCATTTAAGCCGATTTTCACCTCTTCAAGAGTTCCATTTCTAACACACGCGCAGCCCCTTCAAATAATTTACTTTTAACATCTTAATTGAACGTGTTAAACTTGTCATCATAATCTCACGAATTAATTATTTTTTTTACGAGTTAACGTGATTTAAAAATTTAGTTAATTGATCTCGCGACGTCCAGTTCAAAAGCAACATCCGGCGAGAGAACCAGATTAACGGAAGTGACCCGCAATTAAACCACAATTGAATCTTTACAATTTAAATGGGCCTTGCGCCCATCCATCTTAATTATATTGGTCCCTGAACCTCACGTTCGCATATTACGCACTTTTCCGCTCGTTTAATTGAACTAAAAGTATCGAACTGGTTGGAAAAAATCCAGACTGAATAAATTCGAAGCAATAAATTTCGCGCAGCCGAAATACAACGGCGCAGCTACAATTGGCGCCTTGGAATTGAAGAAAAGGGTTGGAAATAAACGATATCGAGGGTGAGTGTGATGTATATGCAAGCCAGTTGGTGTTTTGTCCTGTTTCTCACTGTGTAATGCGGTTTGTATCCCTTGCTTCATTTTTCTCTTTTTGTCTGATTTGTATTACGGCTATACGTTTTATTCAGAGATATTGGAATTCCATTTTAGATTGGTTCCAGAAAACAATTTTTTTTAAAAGCGATTTCGACTGATTTTTCATTGACAAACGGTGCAAGCTTTTCGAAAGCGATTTACTGACCCAATCAGTATTTCCACGTACGAATGAATACATCGACCATAACAAATCTATTCACAATCAAATCAATTTTATATATTTCAGGTTAGAGAAATTCTTGCTATTTGGTGCACACGGTTAGTAAGTGGGACGAACTTTAAAAGAAATAAACGAAATGAGAATTATTGGGCGCTATTATGAAACTATTTACCAATAATATGTTAACAACGCGGATTAACGATTCTCCGTTCCAGTAAAATTACAATTTCATCCAAAATTCGTTCAGAGCGATTAAAGGAGTAATTTAATAGGGCGTTTTCATCCCGATTAATGAAGCACGAAAAAAATTGCTTTCTAAAGATGTTATGTATATACTGGAGCGAATATTAAAATTTCACAAAAGGATGTCCCTGATTCGTTTACGAAAAGTAATTTTACAACTTGTGCGAGCCTCTTCTCGTTCCTAGTGTAGTAGTCAGCGAATAAATAGCAAAACAGGGAACTCTACTTCAACTTTCATTTCCGCAACGGTTCGGTCTTTGTGTGTTGATCTGCCATTTACGGACAATTTTCGTTTGCCTTTATCGGAAAAGCGGGAGAGTCACTCATCAACTGTCGCAATTCCTCGAGGGAGATTGGTCGTCGACCGAATCCACCTCTGAAATCCTGCATAATTGAAATCATCACTTGTAACTGCAATTTCATAATCCAAACCGAATTTTCCTGTATTAACATTTTTGCTTTTAATGTAGATTTGCAATCAATCATATTATGCGCATGACGTATACCAGTTGAACAAAATAAATTGTTTCAAATTATAAATCTACCAAAATAGTTACTCGTTAGCGTCGCGTCATTTAACGAAGGGAAATTAAGTCAAACAAATTTAACAAACATTGGTATTATAAATTGTAAAAAAATCATATTTTAGTGAGTAGCAGATAAATTTGATATTTATCATCAAACAATTAATGTGAATATTTAAGAAACTAACTGAACAGTTCATTTTTTAATAATTATGAGATCATTGTGGCCGAATATAATCTTTGGTTTGTGAAGGTAATTAAATATTAGAATGCGTTTTGTATTAACCGTAGATAAAGGCTAAATGTATATTGTTTCTTTTCATTAGAAAAGACAAGTTTGTAAAACGTCAAACTTACCAGATGGCAAAGTCATTAAATATAAACTTATATAACACAACGAAGAGATATTAAAAAAACAAATTCATCTGTACGTAGGAAAGTTTTTGATTACTTTAAAACAAACGGCAAGTCTAAAGTTCGTAAAAAAATAAGGAAAACATTTTATCACAATTTGTCTTACGTAACGTCATTATTTCAAAAAGAAAACGTTTCTTTACCGGAACTTTCTTATGCGCAGGGTCCTGCAACATTAATGGTCATCCCCAAAATTAATATCAAATATTAAATTATTATATTCAAATTTTCTCCATTTCACAGAGTGGTTGCATTAGTATTTTATGATAAAGGAAACGTCGTAAAAAAAAAAACAGAAAGTATAATTTATGAAAAAACAAGAGCAAATTTTTTTATTTAATTTACCTACAGTGTTTAATTTTATCTTGAAAAGTACAAAATTGTTTTTGTTTCAATCCTTTACACGCGTTTTCGTCTAAAAATCGAGTAATAATAAAATCACCAAAACGTACAACAAAAATTTACGATTTTAAATAGCTTAGAGTGGTAAATTTACCCGACTGCAAATGATGTATGCAGTAGATAAGTTCCACAGAAAACCGCATACAAAAAATTTACATAAAAAAGACATCGGTAAAAATAGGGATAGGTTCCATACTTTCTTAAAATCGCATAAAACCAAAGCAACAAATTAAAAAATAAACGAAAATCGCATAAAAAAAATATGGCGGGTTATAAATCAAACCCCACTGTCACCTGGGGTTATCAGGTTCGGACTAAAAATAACCGCTTTCTACCCATGACTTCTTAGTAATTTATAAGAAGGATTCGGTTAAACATTCTACCTGTGTTTTCACTTCACATTGTTTTCATATTAGTTGTGTTCAGATATTTGAAGCAAACTCGAGCCAGCCGGTGTTTCAGTGACTTTTTGTAAATCTGAAACTTCAAACCCTAAATACTTCTCTGATATTGAACGCGTGTCGTTACTACCTGGAATATCCAGAACATCTTGTTTCTTCAAGAGCTTTGTAATTTTACAGCTCTACTCTGTTTATTGGTTATAACTTGAAAGTTATAAATAACATTTCTCGAAATAACGGCAAATTTCAATAAAACGCTAACATTGGGATTTTTTTTTATATTAAAGAAATTATAAATAAAGGATTTATGAATAGAAAACCTTAAAAAATCCAAGAAAGATAAACTAAATGAGTGCTGCGACGCCGCATGATAAAACCTGAAAACGGAACTAACATCAGATCGTAGCTTATTAATAACTGAATACATGGGTAAACTTTCATCGTAATATCTTCAAAATTGAGATGTTTTTGGTGGATGATCATTAATGTTGGAGGGCCCTGTACTATAGATTTTGATTCTTTAGATTCTTTTCGACAATTGACACGATACAAAGATAAATAATACAAAAGCTACGCTATTTTTGTAACCATTAACAAGAATAAGCTTCACTACAAAAAATTAATGAAAAGAAATAAAAGAAACAGTTTTAATTAATTAAAATTGCTACTCGTATATCAACTTTTGACGAAGTCAATATTTGCTCAGGCACAGCCATATTTCAATACTTCCACCCTGTATCATCGATCCTTGTTATATTTAGCCGATTACATGGGGCATCGATTGGTGATTATTTATTATTTAATTACACAAATGATCAATTCCGCGTTGATACACTTTCTTACTACCACTTTAAAATCATCCGAGTAATAGCAAACAGTAAAAAATTACCGAAACCTCCCAGTTTACTAAAAAACAAAATTGAAAGAAAAAGAAAATAAAAATATAGCTGTACGTGTTTAAAACTTCAATTTGTGACACTTAATTTATTTTATTTTAGAGTGTCTGCAAATTTAGCTTAAACTAGATTACAAACCGGGAATATGTTGGAACAGTTTGTAGATTCTCTAGACGATTAAAATCAATATCGAGAAATTCGGCGAAAGAAAACTTGTATTTCTCGCCTTTGCTAATGACAAAGAACAATAAAATACGAGGCAATGTAAATCTCTCGACTTTACGTACGGGACATACACACTGACACGTATGCGGTGCAAAATCATCCTTCTTCATTTTCCACAGACACTATAATACCACTATTCTTAACACGTAATTTTCTCATTTATCTCGACGGAAAACCAATTGTCGAGTCAACTTTTTGTCAGTCATCGTAAATTTTGATTCCGGCCTGGGAGCTATTTATTAAAGTGACTCCAGCTTTAGATGATAAGACCCGAGATGCGTTACGATAAGGGGGGGTTTTCAATTTGACCGGGGTATAAATTAAAAAATCCGCATTTCAAATATTGACGGTTCTTATAAAAGAGCTCCCGAAAACGAGGGTAATTATTTTATTTCCACGCGGCCTATAATTCACGATCAGGAGTTTTCAAAGGATGTTCTTGAATCGATCAAAAATCGAAAAAGTCTAGTTTTGCTTGAGCGCTCGTGCGGATCCGTCATCTCGCAAATGGAGGCAATAGCCCAAAAAAACAAAATAAATCGTGACATTTATGAAAAGCTTCACTATTCACGAAACGCAAACATATTTGGTACCTATTAAAGGCCGTTGATGTTGTTTGCGGGAGAAATAGAAATAAGTTTTTGCGTTGGTGGAATTAATATTTGCATGACCCTCACTAATTTATCAAGGAATGTAATACTTATCACAAAAATCAATTATTCATGAGATGAAAATGATTTTAGAGTGGGTCGATTGATTTTTTTACAACAAGTTCAAAGTTAAGTGGCCGTTGAATTTACTCAACGCCATCTTTATTTACAAGCCGTGAAGCCATGCTTGGCAACACCGCATTAATGCACAGAAGTAGGCCGGGTATCATTGCACGTCGGTTGCAATCGAAACTTATTAAAAAATAACTAACATGAAATGATCCATACTACATCATTATTCTGATAGTATTAAGAAATAAAACAAAAGTTAGTAAAGGCAGGAAATTTTATTTTGTGGTATTTATTAAACATTAAATAACATTATTTACAAATAACATATTTTTAACGTTTATTCTTCTCTTTTGTTAGCGTAGCTAATTTCCTTTTTTCTCTAAATTTTTAGTGCCATTTGTTTCTTTTGAATATTTTGTGTAGTTATTCAACAGAATATTTGCAAAAACAGAATACAATGTTTTAAACAATCTAGAAACATCGTTGCCACACAGACAATGTAATTCAAATTGTTGAAAAAAGTTATTGGAATTTAAGCTTAACTGTGTCAGTTGAATTAAAATGCCTTTTTGACAGGAAGATTGCAAAAATTTTGTTTCCCACACGCTATTAGCTACAATATATTCTAACAAAGCATACATATGAAAGAAAACACACTTAACATGGTAACTTGGTACACTTAAGCCACCTCGCTGTAAAAAGTCAAAATATTCGTTGCAAACATTACTACCGCGTCCTTCCTCAAATAAAAAAACACAGGCAGTACATTCCAGTTTTTTGCAAACAGATCGTGCTCCATAGCCACAAACATATATGCAGCTTGATTCCTCGATTTCACATAATTCAAGATAATTTGAAGTTATAATGGGGCGAAATTGATCAATGTCAACATTATATAAATTTGATTCAGTACTTTCATTAGCAAAGTTGCTAAAGCATGCTTCTCTTTTATTGATCATTTTCAAAATATGTCTTATTCGTAATTTGTTTTCTGATTCAATTACTTGCCTAACTGATACATTATAGTTTGATCCAGATAGTCGTCTGTACATTCCAAACCTTTTCTCTAACTTGTCTGTTTGAAATTTCCCCAAGAGTACATACGAAACATTAAATTTTGTTAAAGCATCGTTAGCAATTTTACATAACACTTGAGATGCTCTTCTTATTGCTTCAAATGTGTCGGAGATTAAGCCAGCTTTGTCCTTGAAAGACTGCCATGCTTCTATCCAAGACAAAAAACGTTTCAAAAACAATAACTTTTCATCCTCAATACTACAAACTGGTCCTGCCCATTCATTTCTTTTTATTTTTCCTACGATAGGGTTTTTAGAATTTACAATATCCCACCAGATGCGGAAAATTTGTAAAAAATTTGCAGTATCTGTACATTTTTCTTCCGTTTGTAAAGCAGCAATAGTTGACATATGAAAAACATTATCCACTAACAAAACGTTTTGTCTCTCTAAATTCGAGGGATACAAAGTTTTATAACTCAACTTATATGCTTTTTTAATTAACTTATTTTGCTCGTCCTTGAAAAATAGTCGCAAATGTTCGAAACATGCATACCGTTTTATTGTATAATTTTTAAAATCAGGATATATTAAAGTGTGAAAAGTATCTTTTTTGTTCAACCAGTTATTCCTAACATTTTTAAAAATGTGAACAGTGTCATACGATAGGTAAGTATTAATATCAGGGAAGCATGGATTTGGCATAGATTCGTTTGAAGAAATTAAAGTGAACATATTCTGATTTATTCTATTGTTATCAGTTAGTATCGCAACTATAGGAAAACCACATTTTTGAACAAATTCAATTACCTCATTAACGAGTATCTTTAACTGATCTCCTGTTGTGTTATTCACAGGAACTAGTCGAATAACTTCACTAAAATTACCAAAAGCAGAAGAGATCATAAAAGTTTCAATAGTTTTTGCCAGATCCTTAGCATTATTTTCTGAACTGCCAACAATTCCATTGGCTTTAAAATCTAACTTAGATTTCACATAAATTTCATCAATTTGTAATATTGTATATTTTTCTCGAACAGTCAAGTTTTTGGAAATTTGTTTCAAATAGTGACTTGTATTTGAAAGATTTTTGTCTGGTTTTACATTAAATCTAGAAGATATTTGTTGTAAATATCGTTTACTAGGCAGCAGCAAATGATCTTGTAAGAGCATGTAACAAGACGATGAATATGAATAAGCCATAAATGCAAACAAAATAGTTGCTGGGGAATATTTTCGTCTTTTTAACAATATCATGTTTAACTGATCAATTAAAAGTTCCAATTGTTTTTTATGTTGATAGTCTTCCATTTCTTCAGCTTTTTCGTTACACGTAACTAAATTTTCATACGACTTTTGCAAGAAAAATTCAAAAGATCGAGTCCTTAAATTGTGTTGACTTACGTTGGCATACCTAACTAATATATTTTCAAGTTGCGACCATCGAGATAATTTTAAATCACAAGGGAGAATCCAGTTCAAATCGTGAGCAGAAATTTCTTCTTTTCCAATAAAGAGTTTTAATGTTAAATCACTTTTCACAAGAACACTACATAAAATTTCGGTGGCACTTAACTCAGTTTCACTTTCAGAAGAACTATTAGAACACTCAATATTTAATAAATACAGCCAAACACCAAAGTTGCTCTTAATTTTAAAGTTCCACTTTGTTTCACTGTTTATACCTTTAGTTTTGTTTGAAAAGTGTCAAGAAAATTTGTAAAGTCATTTATAATATCAGATTTTACAAATTCTTCAATTTTTCCAGCTTCTTTTGATTGCAACGCTTTCCTTCTTACTTCAGGGTCTTTTCGTCTAACTACTGTTGAAGTTGAAGACAGATAAACTGGAAGATTTTGAAAAATTGTGGGTACAGCGTCTTCCTTTCATTTTGGGTGTGCTAATAGCAACGTAGTAACAGTTGACCCGTTTTTGTATATCTGATCTAATATAACATCATTTTCGTTAAAATGTTTTATACAAACAGATGAATACTTCGTAGGCTGCCAATTTTTCCTCGGGATAGCTCGAAGCCATTTCTTTTTCGTTTCTTCATCTTTTGGAAATGAAAACGTAGTAACTGCAGCTTGCCCCTTTACGGATACACTTTCGTAATTCGATTTGCAGCTTGGGACACAACATTTTCTAGTCATCTAAAAAGTTTTCATGTGAAAAGCATGAACCAAAGGTTAAATGTACTTACTTTCTATATTGTCGAATATCAAATTATTGAGTTAAATATTCTGATAAATACACACAGGTTTGGAAATACCACAACTATCTAACGTTAACTGCACTTTATAACAATATCAACAACAACTCAATGATGCAATGCTGAACTGAAGAACGCAAAATGTCCGCCTAGCAACACTGCTGCCAAATTTCTTAGTTCACGGCTTGTAAAATAAAGATGGCGTTGATTTACTTCAATTTACAACGGAATAAATCTTATTTGCGTGGATCAAAGCTTTCCTACGGTTACTACACTATACGATCACGTGTTGAACACGCACTCTCCACCTCTTTGTGTCCTTGCCAGTAACGCCTAAAATTTATAGTAACCAATAGAAATTCAAGTTCCAAGTTACACGTGCTGATCACGCTACTACGTCACTATATATCATTGTGCATAAACAACATTGTGTGTTTATTTATTCACTATTTGCTTGTATTTTGTTATTTTTACAACCAGAACCGTTATTAAATACTGTTATCAATTAGCAAACTCATTTATGGCTGCGACAGTTGTTATGAAAACTTCACGGTTTAAGACACCAATTAACAATTATCTTATTAATTGATACCTAAGGTAATGTCAGCTGTAAATCTTATAATGTAAGTATCAACAGGTACTTCGCTTATTATTGCGTCACCAATTGTTTGGTTTTTCAAATTTGATAATGAGAAAAAGAAAAATGTGGGGGCGACTATGTATCATTCAATTATTGTCTGTGTGGGTGTTTGTGTGTTTGCAATAATATTTTACGGCTAAAAAATTAAGGGACATTTCAAACCGTCACTTCATGTATTGTTTCTATAATTAGCTTAAAAGTTGATTAAATATTGATTGTAGAGAGGAGCTGTTTACTTTTGCCATTTTTTCTTAATATTGTGTATGATGTTGAAATGAAACTAATAATAGAAATTAAACGAAAATTTACAAAGGAATTTTATTTTTGCAATTTCTCTAACTTTTGAAAATTAAATTTTATTCCGACAATTTGAATTTGTCATACTTTCACAAATTCTCTTTGATTCATATTGAAAGTATAAAGTTTCAGATATGAATATTCTATAATAATAAGTTTAGCTATTTAAATTTGAAATATTTTATTACCGAAATCCTTCATACAGTAAAAGTAGCTTATAACGACCAGTCGCTTATACCGACCGAAAATCTAGACACAATTGGTAGGATTTCCATATACATCAATGCTTTTAACATTCAGATATAACGGCGTCCGGACATAACGACGGCATTTTTCGGTCCCTTGGCCGTCGTTATAAGCGACTTCCACTGTATAGGAAAAGCTCAGACTCTGTGTATAACGCTATCGTAATTGGTTGACACAGTAACGATATCGTCTGATTGCCTGACACATTAATTTCACAAAAGTCAAAAAACACCGTCAAAAATCGAGATAAAAATCGTAATTAACTGAACTCCAGTCATTTTAGACAAAAAAACACCCAATCTTCTGAAAAAGTCCAAGTGAAAATTTTCCTTTGAGATTTTCTTTGTATCGCTATAAGCAACACTGTATAAAAAGTTCGTTGAAAAATCGTGACCGTCAAAGAAATGATTGAAGGTCGAAAGTCGCGAAAATCAGTTTTTTTTTAAATATCTCGTGAATTTTGGTTATTACAAAACTTGTTTATTATCAAAATCTGCACAACAAAGGTTCTATAAAAAATTTACGTGGGACCAATAATTTTCGAGATATGAAGCTAAGAAAGTTTGATCGTGTATTATGCAGACAATACGACGCATTTATATAATTGTAATATAGATGTAGCGTTTGGTGGTTATGATGACAATAGTAACAATTTAAAAGCAATAGAACAACTTCGTCGAATGAAAACGACTCTAAAGTTAGGATTACCATGTTCAATAATATGTGGCTTTTGTCGTGGCCAGTCATATACCATATACTACGTCTGATGATGCGGCAGTGAAATCTGAAATAAACGACGACGAAATAGATCTTATTACTAATAATTGTAGATGATAACAGTAACGAAAATGATGAAGAAGAAGTAGAAGTACTAGAAGAAGAAGAAGACAGAGACGAAGAAGTGGAAGAAAACGAATCATAATAGGCCTAATGGAAACACCACTTAAAAAAACGCGCCTTGCATTGTATACAACCTTTTTTGTGCAGAGTTTGAAAATAAACAAATTTTGTAATAACCAAAATTCACGAGATATCTGAGAAAAATTGATTTTCGCGACCAAAACCTTCAACAATTTTTTTGGCGAACACGATTTTTTAACGGACTTTTTACAAAGCGATACAAAGAAAATCCCGAAAGAAAATCTTCACTTGGAATTTTTTAGAAGATGAATACTAAAATGGCTGGACTATAAGAACCCTTTATGATAAGAAACACAGAAAAAAACGTTTGTTGTTTAAGGTTCCTTAAGGTTTATTTATTTGCAAAAATAATTGGATTTGAGCTGCCTTACAGAGTCGTATAGTGTCCAATAGATATAATATTTTTACAACGACGCACTTTAAATATTTTACAACCGGACCTAAATGGATTAGGTAAATGTAATGGACTGCACATGCCGCGGCTAGACAACTTTGTTAAGGGGCGTATTACAATATTTTTCGTACATAATATAACAACTGGTGTAAAGTTTCCGATACAATTTGTCATTTAAAATATGAGTAGCCAACGTTGACGAACGTAGAAAGCTCTTAACTGCTTCAAATTTTGGTAAAATAATTGTTTAAATGTGAAAATTTCCCTAATACCAACCCTGTGTAGGTTTACATAAAGATCTGCAGGTAAGCAAAATTTCCGATTTAGAGGCACACGCCGCTTCTTGAATTTTCATTGCGTACTAAGAGCCCGTTGTAAACTATTTAAAGCGTGTAGTTGTAAAAATATTATATCTATGGGCACACTATACATTAGTTAAATGCCCGGCGAAGACGGTTCGCACTGCTAGTGATAGAATAACTTTTTATTACCGAATTATAAAATAATTTTCCCAAATTTTTGACAAATCTCTGAAAAATGCAGCACAAATAATTCGGCGTTGCTTGGTTTGCATTGCGACAATAAATAACGGATGTGACACATATTTTCAGTATTCCGCATTGAAGAGCGACCAATTCACACGTGAAATTTATGTTATCATTAATTCCGCTTTAATCGCAGTTTCATTTAGCTGGTCTTTTTTCCGAATACCTACGTGCTGATTTAAATTAATATTTCCACGGTTGGTCACTCTTTGTAAATTAAAACAGCCGCTCATCCTATCGCCGTACACATTCAAATTGTGAAATTGAGTTAGCTCGATATTCCGTGCCAATTATCAGCTTCAACGGAACACTCTCAATTAATTTTTCTAATTTCAGGGAGGTTGCTGCACAAATTAAATCCTGACCGGTGTACTCGCAGGTTTTGATTTTTATATGTACGTGTGTGTGTGAAATCGGTAGTTATCGAAGCAGAAAAACACGTTTATCATTTTTATGGCCTTAAGGAAGGTAGAGGAAGCCGTTATGCGCGTTATATATTTATAGAATCCGCGCAAGATAAATATGTTTTTTGCCCGATCTAATATTTTATGTGCGTTCCTATCAAAGTGGGCGATCCCTTTGATGTGATTTTGCATAATGATAATTAGGAAGCCATTAGTTTGTATGTTTCGGAAGATTCAGTTAATTAAGGCTTATATTTCTCATTCTATCGTTCATTTGATGCGGGGGAGTTTCAAATTGCGTTCTGCTGTGCAAACCCTTTCGTGTCGCTTGAAAAGGAATCAACCAAAATTGAATCAAGTGTCGGTTTGCTCTAACAAATAAAAATAGAAATTTCAGGCACATTATGATTAATTTTGTAGCCCAATCATTTGGAAAAATCGATCATTAGTTCGTTGAAAAAAGAAAACTGAAATGAATAAAAGAAAAATTACGAGCGAAATAATTTATTACAAAAGGGTTCCAGCGTTTGTGCATAATTAACATGTATATAATATCAAGCAATTTTGAGACTGAAATAATTAACAAAAAATAAACCTATTTAAATTTTGAAACTTTCATTGCTTGTTTTAAGCGGAGGTTAGATACGAAGAGTATTGCACAGTACAAGTTCATAAACCTAATTTCAAAATTATGTACAAGAAAACATTGAGAAAAAATAAAGTTCAGAAAAAAAAACTAAAACGGAAAATGTAGCAAACCAATAAAATTAATCTTAGTAGTACATCTAGATTTGTCATCATTGCTTCTTTATCATTGTGTTGTCAGAAAAGAAGTAATATTCGTGTGCAATATAAAATTTTGACGGCATTAGCAAAACTGCACAGTAAGAAATTATGTAAATTTTAGTTAAATTATTTTAACATTGTCGGCGACATTGGAATTATTTTTATTTAGACACAAAAGTTCGAAAAAACAAGCTATTTTGAACTGAGAATTTTTGTCAGTGGGTAATTCAAGTGCAAAATGATTGAAAAGTAAAAATAAAGGAACTCCAAATACCGCAAAGTAAAACCTAGGAAATCCGCTTGTATCCTACCTTACATTTCCTGACAGGTATTAGGCGTATAAAAACATTTTATGTGCAGGATTACACCTTACTACAAACGGAGTTTGTGTATGCGGAAGACGGAGTTCACACAAGGAATGAAGCCAAAGACAAGCAAAAAATAAAATACCACAACACTACTCTCCACAATGATTGTTTATAATTAAAGTACTTTCAAGTAAAGCCGCCATAATGAATAATTAACATTTACACGGTGCACATCACGTCAATGAACAATATGTATTTAATGTCTAAGTTGACAATTTTGCTAGCACAACTTCGTGTTTAATTAACCACAAAACCGATTTTTTAATTGAGACGAAAATGTCTAATTAAAAAGCTGTAATTAGTTTCTGAACTTAAAATTTTCGAGAATTGTTTTCTGCCCTTGACTATTATTATTATAGCTACCATTAATCAGTGAAGAAGAATTAAAACAATTCAATTTCTGCTAATTGGAAATTTTAATCGACTTAATAAAAGGATTAAAAGTAATCCACGAAATCAAAAAATTGTAACTATTGCGCAATCCGTAGATGGTATGAAGAGAATGGATGAAGGCAACAAGATAGAAACCGGTATTTTAATGATTCAGCAACCACCTATACAACTTTGCAGGAACGATTTATTCACAACTATCAGTCACAGGCACCTATTTAAACTCCAGAAATTTAGTGGTTTTGTGAATTATGATGCAACTCAAAAGTGTCGTTTGCATGTGTAACATTTAAACCATGAACTCCCTAATTAAAAAGAAAAAAAATTATTTTCGAATTTGTCGTGCCGCAGTTTCCTACAAAGCAAATGTTTATCATAAAACTTGGAAGTTTTTACAGCCTCGAAATAATAAGTCATCTCAGGAACGAGTAAAAAATTGTTTATTATTTAATGCCGGAACTTTGTGACACCTTTTACTTTTTTAAAAACGTCGAAAATTTTTCGCAACCGAAAAGAAATTGAGACGCTCGAGCTACCAGCGTGCAACCGTTAACTTTAAGGAGAAGTATCAGCTTCAGAGACAAAAAGGTAATAACAGCAGCTTCTCTCAATTTTATCAAAAGCGTTTTTACCTTCAGTAATTTTCAGTGCAGCGTGCATGCGGATTATGAACAGAACGAATCATCTTCGCAATATTTAGACGTTTTAGTTACTTTTTGTTCGCGTGGGAGTTACATGGTAAAACGTGATCCAATTAATAATAAGGGTGAAAACTTTTCCGGAGGCGCAGCGCCCAAGAACAATACATATTGACATAGAGGGGCGAGAACCAAATTTGGACAAGTATTCGCTTTTTATTTAGATTGAAATCTTTTTAAAGAGTAATCGAGAAAACGCGCTTTCCAACTTTTATTGGCAATTTCGGTATTTATGTGCGCTTTAGTAGACTGATATCAAGTCAAGTTTAATTTGCAGTTAATCGGTTTGTCAACAGTTTTCGTTATTGGCCATTGAAAGTATTTTTGGGAACTAATTGACCCATTGATTTGGTACAGGAAAGCAATTAATTTGGGAAACTATTTTGGAATTTAATATTACTCGCACAACGATTCCTACCAATTCAATAAACAGTCATCTTTGCTTATAACCTCATAAAAATTCTAATCTCTTGCAGTACCCTTTGTAAAGGCATTATAAAAACTGCAGTTAAAAATAATATAATTTGCGCAGCAGAAACTTTATAGAGGATTTTAAAAGTCAATTACGTTATAATGCTACTATGCAAATAAGTTCACAAAATTATAGAAATAAAATTAATAATTATTGTAAGTACAGTTAAACTTGGGACCTAATTTTTTTTTGTTTAAAAAGTTTTCGTACATCCGCTATTAATGCATTTTATTAGATTATTACAATCGTTAATAAACATTGTAAGATAAAGACAATTTACAAAATAACAAACTTAAATGTATCTAATATTCGGAATTTTTTCAAAATTGATTGTTTGGAAAAGTTTAGTTTATATTCTAGTAATTTCCTTTCTAACTCATTCCGAATTTTACAAATAAAAGAATAAAACTCTTCAGTTTATTTTTTTACACCGGAAATAATTTGCTCTACACTTTCAAGCGCTGGAAAGTTCTTCGTTTTTATTTTTTATTTCATTTTGATAACCTCCACATTTTGTTTAAACGTAAATTATTGTGCTTAACACTAACCATGATTCCCTACTTACTAAACGGTACACGAAAAACTGATCGACCTTTTTATACGATGCATTTTGAAAACGTTAATTGTTTGAGAACGACTACCTTTTAAAACTTTGCAACCACAGGAAGCAGCTGAATTGTATACAACCTCGACAGTGGAATAAACTTCTACAATTATATTTATCAGGAATACAAAATTATTTTTTCATATTTATTCCGGCTTTCAACACTCCAGTCGGTTTTTAAAAGGTTTCTTACTTGCACTTTTATACACCTGATTACATTTTTCTTCCGTTTCTGCGTTAAAGTTTCCCTTGTATATTATAAAACTGTCAGGAAGGACTGGAAAAATCGTTTTACACAAATTACGTTTTAACAAGTTTCACTGTATTTATTTTGAAATGATAAATTTTAGTTTTGGGTCAAAATTGAAAGGACCAGATTTTTTAATAGAATTTCAACTTTAATTATATCATAGGTAAGTACCTATGTATACAAATGCACTCATAATGTGGTGATAAGTCATTAAGTATATTTATCACTTAAATTTTATGTTTTTTTCTTCACCTTCTATTTTCTGTTAGGCCTACGGTCTGTTCCTTCTTCGGTTTCATCTTCAACCTACAGTACGTCTCCGAAGTGTTTGTCGTTTTGTCATAAACGGAAACCCTTGTAAATCATTATAATATAAATAAAATTTCTACGAGTACCTGAATAGCTTTGTTTTACAGAAAGTAAGATTGCAGAACGGTTGTCTTCGTCCTTTCCGTAAAATTTCCCCAAAGTATAAAAGATAAGCATAAAAGTGTAGCGCTTTTGAATGCTGGACGGAATTTAGAACCAGTGAAATAAAAAATTTTAAGTTTCTTTAGTTTTCAAACTGGTAAGAGTGGCTGCCTCAGTTTTAAGTAAACTAGAACCTGTCAGCCTAATAGTAAGTTAATGACAAAACGGTCAACGGTTCCGAGATTGACTATAGGTGTCATCATTCCATCTTTTCCTTGGTCGACAAATACTATATCTATATATCCACAGGGGATTTGTCTCTCGCTATAAGAATCAATCTGTTCTCTGCAAAACGGTTTATGTGTTCATTCCATTGTTCCTTTTGTTGTACTACACATTCATTGTTTACCCATAATTGTCAGATGCTTTCGTTTCGTTCGTTTTTCCTTAAATCCAGGATATTTTCATTTCCGCTGCTTCTGGGAGCTGTCTTGTTTGTGATATGTCTGGCCTTGTTTTGATGCATAAGTCATAATTGGCTTGATTGCTGTTTCGTAGATTTGTGCTTTTGTGTCCTGACTCGGATTTGGTTCGCAAATGACGCCATTAATGCTGCCTTATTTGTTTTGGCTACTTGTGACCGAACTTCTTCCTCCGCATTTCCGTAGCAGGTTATCTCGATTTCAAAATATTGCAACGGTAATCCTTGTTGTACTAATAGTCCGCCTATTTTTAATTTACATCTGAGAGGTTGTTGAAATGTGGCCATGCACTTTGTTTTTTCGGCCGATATACTCATATTAAATTTTATGTCAAAATTAAATAGCAGTGAAATAAAAATAATAATTTTAACAAGATCTGAAATTTCAATCAGTTCATCGTTTCACCCTTTCTGTCCCAACTGAACAACTACAACCCACTTCATGTTTGAAAATTTGTTTTGGGAGGACATGTCATATAGTTCACACAGCAGACGACCTTAATAATTTTCTACATTTTGATTTTGATGGTGATATTTGAACCCTAATTAGAAATAGAAGTTATTTTACTTCATATCATTATGTACTTTTTGTTATGTTCTATTATACACCGCAATTTAAGATGGTGTGACCAACAAGTTAGAAATGCAATAAAACATATGCGTTTCACTTCTATCTATGGTAGTTGGCTTTCAATATTTGTCAAAGTTGACCGTTTTCAAGATTTATTCGAACGATTGTGATTGTGGTCTACGCAGGAGCTTTGTTACTCGGAAACAGTACTCTTTATAAGCGATCAGAGGCAGAAGCATTTTTTTTTTAGAGCAGATCAATATTATTATCTGTTTTTTCTTCATGCGAATGCATTTTGAGAACTGTCAATTTTCAGTCATTATTTATAATTACCTTTAAAAATAATATCACAGTATTGTAGATACTGTTCTCATCATCTGCCGTGAATAACGCGTTCAAATATATGTTTATTCGACAATTAATTATTTTCATCTATTATATGTATTATTATTATTATAAGACAAAAAAAGACAACAATTAAGTACCTACATATTAACTGATCTTGTAAGAAACAGTGAAAAAAAAGAAATTAACATGAAGAAACATGCAATGACGGAGAGGAATGCAGAAAAGTTGGAGGAAGCGACGACAGAAGTTGAAAATAATAATTTAATATCATAAAAGCTTAGCAAAAAAAAAACATATTGGGTAATTTAAATCTTGCAATTCAACTAACGTAATCTTGGAATTGAAGTTAAACGTGTGTAACGGAGCATAAGTTTCACATCACATTTTGAGAAACGACATTTTTAACACCGAAGAAAAAAATTGATGTTAAAGTTGACAGAGTCGCAATCTATCACAGTTATCAATTTTACGTCGATATTTCCTAAAGAGCATATATTAAAAATTAATTTTGACGTGACGACCGTCAAATTACATTTCTACAGACATTTATTGAATTGCTGCGAAAAAGGTTTTGAAAACTGCTGCAATTTGTTCTCACAATTGTCTTAAGATCCAATTTTTAACGCATGATTCACAATATCTTACAGTTGTTGCCAAGATAATAAAGCTAAAGCAGCTTCACACGACGATGAACACATGTTTCAGCAAAGTAACAACGGGCGATTACGTGTAATGAGCCCGTCCAGCGAATATTGCCATCCTAAAATTTCGAAACGGCAAGTCTTCAGTAAAAATTGTAATTCGAAACAATTTTTTTTTGCTTTCACCGAAATTACAAAAGAAAAAAGTGGTCGTGCAGAGTAAATAAGTCGCTCTGAGTAAATTTACATGGAAAACATTATTAAAAACCATTACGGGATTATTATTCGCAAACCGCAGCGGGGACATACACAATACATATTCAACGGGTAGCGGGAGAAAATTTCTCCCCCGGATAAGGATTTTTGTTGCGGGTTCGTCATTAGATTATCCGCAATGTTTAACCTTTTGTTAAAAACAGCGAAGATATGCGCGCCGACACAGAAACTGCCATTATTTGTTCTTTATTTTTTAAGGTAACTTTTTTAAGCGACGTTACACTTACGCGCGTTAGAAAGTTATGTTCTTTTTTTATTAAAATATTTCAACTGCGGAAGATTCCCGTTATAACGATAAAGCTCTCCTAATGCGAATAACATGATGTACGTTTCAAAATGTAGCTAGTACTTTCTCTTACGATTTAGTACAAAGAGAAAAAAATGGACATTTTTATGAAAAAATTATTAATGTATTCTTTTGTGAGGTATTTTTGTACGTATAAATTTTATACGTGGCTGCGTACATTCAGACAACTAGTAACAGAATGACTGTCCTTGGCCTTCGCCTATACATTGTGCAAAGCATAACAATTATCAAGGTAGGTTCAACATATTACACGTAAACAGCGACTCATCTGATCACGGAAAGAGTTCATAAGCGGAAAAGTTTGATACTTTCGACTGTTGTGGAATGTCGTTACTAAACGTTAACGTGCACCTTTGAAAGGGTAGCTTGCGTTAATTTAAGTGGTAGTTTCGTATAAATGCGAAGAAATAACACAAAATTTAATTTACCTTTCACGGGCAATTAACCTTGGCAAATTTAATAACCCCAGTACATTGTCTTTTGAGGCAATTTTCAAAGTTACTGCTTAAAAAAATACAATAATTAAACTTATCATCTGTTTTGAAAAAGACTTTCAAGAACTTATCATAAAATTAGGATATAAGGGAAGTTTTGCATATTTTATTACTTAATAAATTGAACGTAAAATGTTGTTTTTCTTTTAGTGAAATGTCAATATTATGTACTATGAAATTTATGTATAAAGGGAATAAAATTATATTATCAGAAATTTGATATTTGATATTAAAAACGTGTGAAAGTTTGAAAAAAAGATTTTATCGGAAGAAATATATTTACCTATTTAGTTAATTCTTAAAAAGCACCTGTTTAATAAACGGGAATGAAATAATTGGAAGATTTTCTCAGATCTAAGTAATAATACAAATGAACACGTTTCAATTGATTTTTGTATCCATAAACTTCAAGTCCGTAAGTTCTTGACTCGTGTTCATCAAAGTTTCAACGGGTCTGGGCAGCCTAATTAAACTTAAGTTTATACTGTATTTCAAACATTTCGGAGTGAAATGTACCGAAAATACATTGTCTACAATATTTAACTTCGACAATAAAATCACCATTACAAGTTTGCTGATGTCGACAAAATTTAATCACATTTAGATGGTATTGTTTTACTCATACATAATACATTTAAACAATTTTATGACGCAAAACAATTTTGAATCCTTTTTATACTTTGTGTTCAAAAGTAGTTGCTCGACAATGGGCAGGTAAATAGTAATTTATTATCGAATGAGTCATAGGCTTAAATAATTCAGGAGTAGAGACAAGAAGGCGCTAATGTTGCAATTAATACAATATGGGCTAGAGGAAAGTTTCCAGAAAGATTAAAATTCCAAAAATTTTAATATACTAACAAATTAGCCTAAGCGGTCGCCGCTGCCCCGGCATCCCCTATATTGTAATTATTTAAGCTGTGGGTACATTAGTCCAGTCCAACGATTACATCCAAATGGTTTAACCTAGTTGATGTCTACACTATACACTTCATCCAGCAGTAAATTCAACATTGTAATTAGAATGATGTGCTCTTGATGGTGCAGATAAACACTGGATTGAAAAATTAGACAGGCAATCCAGTGGTTCTATTGAATTTCTCCAATGACGGAATAAAAACACTGTTTACATTATTTCAGTTACTATACAATGCTGGCGATCTCTGGATTGGACTAATACAGTTGAACTCCTCTATAGTGATGTTCGAAAAGCCATGAAAAAAACATCATTATAGAGAAACTTCACTATATAGAATTCACGTATAATTTTACAGTGACAGTCACTTGAAAAACCAATCGATATTCAAAATGAAACAAAAAATTAAGATTTACTATGTTTAAAAAAATATTTGTTTATTTAGAAATACACAATAAACAACACAGATTTTCAACATTGTACAGAATCTGGAGATAATCCAACACTAAAGTGTTTTCATTCATTTATTATTGTTGTATTATAGTGTATTTCATTAAAATCTAGTAAGCCTTTAAATTCAATTTCGCGAGCACCAACGTTTGTACACAACTACACATAACTACACACCATTAATGTTATTTCCATATATAAACAAGTTTCAGAAGTAAAATTACTATTGTTCGGATTGTAGAAGCTTTCGTTCATCGCACTGAATAGTCATTACATTTGATATTCGCATTATCGAATAATTCGCACTAACCCGAGTCTAATGTAATTCAAAAATCGTTAAAATGCTTAGAGAACTTTAACCCTTGGCAGCTGCAATTTGGACTTTCGGCTTTGTATCGTAGCTAGTGTTAAACATGCAGCCTTGGGCCTGTTAGTAATCATTAATCGCATTAACTGCATTCTATTCATTATATTTGCCGATCCAGTTCATAGTAATTTAGTAGTTGTTTGCGCTTAATTAGAGGACTGTTGTGTTTTCGATGCTAACTATAAATGTGATTTAAATTTTTGTACATAATTTTTTTCATTTCTTTGCACATCACGTGTGTATGTAATTAAAACTGCTTTAAATTTGATTTTTGATTTTTCTTTTGTATTTTGCACCATCAAAATCTTTAAGTATTTTATTTTATTCCCTCAATAATATATGTTTAAAAAACTAAAATTGTTACTTTATCATTAATTTATATTTGATTATCATTTTGAGGTATTATAACAGAAAAATCAAATGCAGCAGCGCGGTCACTCATGGCATTTTAAAATGCGCAACTTTCGAAGGGTTAACACGTCCATTTCCGTTGAAATATTTTCGCAGAAATACTGCAGTTTCTCCATTGAGATATTATACAAATTCATCATTGCTTGAATTTTGTTTGATAAAGAATTTGTAATTTTCAGGCAAAGCATCAAACTTCATTAAAATTCTTCATATTTATAAATGTGCACATGACTTAACCCGTAACTGGTGAGGTGGAACTTTTGTCACATAACGGGTGAGCTGGAGTCACACAGACTCCTTTTTTAATGTCAAATATTGAAAGTCGAAATCGTGTATTGAACCAAATTTGGTACATTTTAGGAATAAAAGACATTATAAATTTATAGTAAAAATTTAATTTCATCTTCAAAAATAGTTATGTAGTTTGCAGAAAAAAAAATACAAAATGGTGCAAGTTAATTAATGACGGTTTTAAAATTTCCAGGAGTCTCCCTGACTCCACCTCACCGGTTACCGGTTAAATTGTATAATTCGTAAATAGTGTGTTGTATTTATTTAAAATAAATGTAATAAAAAAAGCACAAAATAACCAAATAATTAATTTAACGGGACTTTGTTCAAAGAATAACAAGAGTTAAACACCCTGTATAATAATTTATGAATTTCAATTGCAGCGGTAATAGCTTGACGTAATTACTTAAGTTCGCTGTTTAATTTTGTCCCTTAATGGACATCAAGTTGCAATTTTCCGAAATTGCAAACTTCCCCTAAAGATTCTCGATAGGTAAACTACCAGGAAATTAAACTGCGCAAGATTTAGTGCCATAATACAGGCGCCATTCTGAACTACTAATGGACGTGATTCTAACAGGTTTGAATTTTACAGAAATCTAAAAAAAATTATTTCCGGTAGATAAAAGAGTCAAGGACGATGTGAATACAAAAATACGGGGAAACCTAACGTTAACCAATAAATCGCTTTGCGGGAATACCGGCCTAGCAATAACAAGTAGTAAACAAGGTGACAATATTTGTTCCTGCGAACGTATCAAGTTGGTACGGACGGGTACGGCATCGCAACTAGGAGGGGAACAGCAGGATGGTCTCAATCAACCTCTCAGCCGGACATTCGACCATTCACACCTAATAGTGATTATTTGGGTCCGTACTACACTTTTATAAACTACAATTGCATAATTTGTTTTGAACCTATCGGATTTAATTAGTAAATCTCCGCGTTACAAGTTCATTCGCTTCGCCTTCATTGCGTATTTTCATAAAATGTGTGCAGAAGATTCGGCTGGGAATCCACGTATTTTGCTGGTTTATCGTTAATGAGTGTTGCGATCCGGCAGCTTTAAGTTATTTAGAATAAAAACGTTGTTTCGCACGTTTTTGACACAGAGAATTTTTATGTTGGCAATATTTCAGGCGATATGTACAGTCAGGTCGCCGGTTCTTACTTTCACGCAAACCAGCATATCTCCAGTGAATATCTAGAAAAATTCGAATTTACGACAGTGCCTTAATGTTAAATATTCTGGAAAGTAGGTACTTTTCAGTTTCATAAAAATACATGTTTTCACAAAATATTAACTTTCATGTAACATCGGTTTTGGTTCGATACGAAATTTATGACAATCTTGTCATTTCAAAATGTAATTCGACTAAAATTATATTAACCTTCGGTTCTTCGCAAGTATCTTTTATTCGATTAGAGAGATACAAAATTTCAAAATTTAATATCAACTGATTTTAAACAATAACCGTAATTAAGAGTTCTCGACGACATTTTTATTTTCTAATAGCGCAGAAAAGTATTGTGTTCAGTGCTATAAACGTTTTCGGACATTAGTGATCACTATGATGACTTTCTGGGAAATGTCTATAAACGCTAATTTGTCATTGTCTTTCTCTACTAGTTTATTTCCTTAGGAGAAAAGGCTCTTGAATGCTATTTGGAATAGTTAATGTCTCTAGCACTAATTCAGTTGGAGCAGCGACATTTAATATAGCAACTTCTGAATCACAAAGAGTGGCTGATCAGATCCGTACATTGCTTAATGCGAAGCAAGTACAGAGCAATCCAACGTTAATGACCACCTCCAAAATTGGTTTCAAACATTAAATTATTGTGCTCAAATTTTGTTTATTTTATGCAGTAATGTGCGACCACCAACTGATTGTATTAGTTTTTCTTAATTATAAACTAGACGTCGCGTCGTAAAAAAGTACAATTTTTTAAAAATTGAGACTAATTTTTTTGTGGAATTCACCTAATTTAAACTTGCAAGTCACAAAAAATGTTTTTGTTTAATTTTTATACATGTTTCAGCTTAAAAATCGATTAAAAACAAAATCACCAAAATTTCCAAGAAAGATTTATGATTTTAACTATTTTAGAGTGGTAAATTTACCCGACATCAAATGATGACCAAATAATATTAGGGGGAGTTGTAAATCAGACCCCACTGCAATCTGGGGTAACAAACAAACGCTTTCTCCTCATAATGACTTCTTCGGATTTTTTAATAAGAGTTCGGTTAAACATTCTACCTGTGCTTTCACAATAACGCTGTTTTCATATTAGTTGTAGTCTGTTCTTTGAAGCGAACAGCAACCAGTGTTTTAGTGACTTTTTGTAAATCTGAAATTTCAAAGTCTAAACAGACCCCTGATGCCGAACGTGTGCCGTTATTGTTTCTTCAAAGAACTTCGTAATTTTACAACACTTCACGGTTATAACTTGAAGGTTAAAAATAACATTTCTTAATGACATCACAGGATTCCTAACCGACATAACGGCGTATTTCAACAAGTCGGTAAGATATTGTAATTTTTATATTAAAAAAATATTTCAAAAATCAATGAAACGATATAATCTGAAAACGGAATGAACATAAGATCGTAGCTTATTAATAACTGAATACATAGCCAAATTTTCATAGTAATATCTTCAAAATTGAGTTTTGGTGTGGGGGGGGGGCAGTAACGTTGGTTGACCCTGTGTATACTGTCATCACCCATTTATAAAAACAATTTCTTTCGATGTTAATGAAAATATGTATTTTCTACGAGAAAGTTAAGATGACACTCGGCAAAAATTTCGGGCTACACTGAAACGTTCAGCAACTTTTTTAATTAATCGGTACTTTTCAGTTAAACGTAAGTAATTACTGTGACAAATCTAAATTGAATTAAACTTAAACTATTCACAAACAATGCCAAGGCTCAGACAAGTAAATGACTTACATCACCAAAATTCTTAGATTATTAAAAATTCCGAAAACTCGTTCACATTAAAAATTGTTGCGACTCTGCGACATTTTTGTTTCCTTTCATCCCCTTTTCCAGCCTACACAAAAAGAACGGAAAAATTCCAGCAACTAATAATTCAGAACTGTAAGCTTTTCAGTGGAGTACTAATGTCACTGCAGAGAACATCTGTTTAAAATGAGCAAAGGAAGCAGAAGCCTATGAGATCCGAACATAAGGAACGAAAGAAAACTTAGAAAACAAATCGAAATGGATAGTAACTTAAAATCTCAAAACAAAAATAACGCGTGATATTGTAAATTGAGTCAGGTGGCGACTTCCGACGACCTTTCGAAATCAATTTCGAAAGATGGGGAAAAAATGGAACGCTCTCTTTTGTATTCGAAATGTAAAGGATTTAAAGATAGCCGATAACGGTTCGTATGCATGAAATGCATTCAGGGAGAATTCACGATGAAAAAATATGTTTTTCTCGAGCGATAACCGAATTTTATACGGTGGGTGCTGCTATGAATAATTTTTCGCGGACAGTAACGTCTTTCTATTTACAATTTGGCGCTGCATTGAGATGTCGCATAGTTCACTTCACCGAATTTTGTGTGATCGTTTTGCTGAGATAGAACAATTTTGATATCGCCCGAAGTAAAGTAAATCTAAATTGTGGTATGAGATATGATGTGAGGCATTTCAAAATGATTAGGTCGATGAAATTTAATTACGGCGTCTCATGATCTCTGCCCTTACATAAAGAAAATGCGAGTGGCGGATTAAGTTACCGACGAAAGAGTTCCATAATTAGAGCGAATCGAGGGTAGCTGGAGGCACAGGAATAAAAAAAGATCAGTTGCAGAAGAAACCCGATCACACAGGTAATTTCCTGTAACTCACAAGGGAAGTCCCACGCACGCCGGCTCACCGGGGATTTAGATTTCACGTGAAACTAACAAGAATCGCCGTGTCTTTTAATAAATGCTGTTAGAACTCTTCACTGAACTTTTAAATTAGGTAGGAAGCTGAAAAAGTTCAGACGAAAGATAAATTTCATAAAATTTTAATTTTTTAATTATGTGAAAAGAAGACGTCTTTCTGCATTATTTTAATTTCTTTCAAACAGAAAGGAAAGTTGCAAAATAGATTGTCAGCAGTAATAACATTATAAAATTAACTTTTCTAAACACCAATTGGGCGAAACATTATCTTTTATTATATTCTCGGATGTTACTTTTCACAATATGATCTGAAGTTTATATTAAATACTCAACAAATACGCTAACATAATTAAATTTCTGAAATAGCTTTGTTCGGGAAATTCCGCCAATTTATATAAGTACTACAGGTAAACCCTACTGCAGTTTATCCGTCATCGTAGTCTACCTGCATCGTTACACCGTTATCACATAACTCAAAGCCTTTGGAAGCAAATTTGGAAAGCCCCGCAATAAACGAGAAGCTACTCGAATAGGGGAATCTGAGGTGAATGTCTGTAGAGCGAAGACATTTTAGCTAATTTCAAATCATGGAACTAAAAAAGCTACAAAGAGAAAATCTGGAATATTGGTCGGTCTCTAAAAATCGATTGAAGTATTGAAAAGGAGCCTGTTTTATGTATATTAGTCTTCCTGAGGTTGGGTAATGCATTAAAATTCGTACAGTAATGAAATGTTTTCAGGAAAGTATGAAATAAAATTAATTAAATAGTAGTAAAAATACATGAAAATAGTGGCGGGTAGTTTTGTCGGTCGGTGGTACGCAATGTGAATAAGAAATTTTGCTTTTAAAAAAAATAATGGATAATGCCAATATTGTTGACATTATTTCGGCCACGGAGACAATTATTGTAAACACATTCAAATTCATTGTTGCCTGCCGTAAATCTAATTTTAAGACTGAAACCGTTAATTACTATACAGTGAGCGGCAAAAGTAACGCAAAAGTTTGACACACCTAAAACTGTTGAGTTTTGAAAAAAACACAAAAAGTAGGCGAATTCTTGAATTTAATTTTGAATCTGTTAATATAACAATTTTACATATATTTTTTTAAATTTTTGATGTCTTTCGAGTGTAGAAAAAAATTGAAAAAAACTTTGTAGAATAGTGCGAGTCAAAAGTAGAGCAAGAATTCGATAAATCTGAAACCGTCGAGTTTTGAGAAAAATTCAAAAATAGATCAATTTGTAGATTTAATTTCACATATTTTCAGATAAAGTTTTTATTTCCTGGTCAAGGTAATGACATCATCGTCGGTTTCTTTAAATAACAACCAATATTTTTTTTAATTGTCAAAATGACAGTATAAAAATGTTAGGCCCTTACGAGTAATAACTTCTTTCTCAATATTGAAAAAAGAATTGTTGTAGGTAAGGGACTAAAATTATTACACCATCATTTTAATAGTTAAAACACCTATCAAAATTATGATGAAAACATATATTTTGTTGCTTAAGAACTGATGATAACGTCATCTATGTGACAAGACATAGCTTATAGAGTAGCACTTCCCGATAACGGCGCTCGCTTAAAGACGGGCTCAGACGACTGGTGTACTTGCCAAATATTTGGTATAGTGTGCCCATAGATATAATATTTTTACAACTACACGCTTTAAATAGTTTACAACGGGCTCTTAGTACACAATGAAAATTCAAGGAGCGGCGTGTGCCTCTAAATCGTAAATTTGCTTACCTGCAGATCTTTATGTAAACCTACACAGGCTTGGTATTAGGGAAATTTTCACATTTAAACAATTATTTTACCAAAATTTGAAGCAGTTAAAAGCTTTCTACGTTCGTCAACGTTGGCTACTCATATTTTAAATTACAAATTGTATCGGAAACTTTACACCAGTTGTTATATTATGTACGAAAAATATTGTAATACGCCCCTTAACGAAGTTGTCTAGCCTCGGCACGTGCATTCCATTACATTTACCTAATCCATTTAGGTCCGGTTGTAAAATATTTAAAGCGTGTCGTTGTAAAAATATTATATCTATGGGCACACTATACTGGCGTACACTTACCACGTCGTCTGAGCGGTTTACTTGTACAATTATTGGGCACTGGTCAATGCTGGTTCGTTTCCCATCGTCTGTCGGTATTCATCTCAACTGCCACAGCATATATAGGTAACTCACTCAAAAAAATTGATTAATAGGGTTTATTGTTACATGTACATAGTAACAAAATAGTATTTTCTTAATAAACCCAACCTTAGAAATTAATTTGACAATCTAAAGAACATGGCATTGTTACCCCGTCCTATAAAAAAACGTCAAAACTTTTATTGCAGCTTTACCGGTTACAGTGGCGTAACACGCTAAAGGGATATCATTCAGTTACACTTTACAGGTAAACCTAATGAGATATTTCAATTCCTGTGGTTATATGAATGGTATTTTTGACAAATCATATAATTGAATATTAATTTAGAATTGGAACTTGTCAAATTTTTTGATCAAGGGAAAAATATTGCAATAAACTTTTATGTTAATTAACGAGCTCGCTCCGCTAGCGCGTCAATCACCCTCATAACACATGTTGGTTAAATAACTATTAAACTGTGACAATTAATTATCCAGTTCCGTTTTCGTTTGGTGTATAGAAAACCTTGATTTACAAAATTTTACATAAATGTTATGCGAATATTAAATATTTTGAAATGTAGTTTTCTTATGTAGTCTGAAATTGAAAATTGAATTAAATTGTGCTTTTATATGGAGATACTGTTTGATTAAATTCTACGCCGAATCTACTTCAAGTAATAAATACATAGTAATATGAAAATTATTTTTAAATTGACGATGAAAATTATGATTTGATTTTTTACATTAAAAATGTAGGAGAGGGCTTGTGACAAGAAAATTATAGATTTTCAACTGAACAAGCATAAACCACATTAAAGAATGAAATTCAATTAAAAGTACTCTAAGTACATTAATTTCTACATAAGTACAAGCCACAGAAGAACCAAAATGATCAAGTTGTCGTATATTCATAAAATTGATAAAGCGGATGAGTTCAAAATTTCTTGACGTGCGTTTTCACATTTGGCTGGGCCACCAATATGCATTTTTTACGTTCGAACAGTGAGTGATAATTTTGATTGAAATCAGCCCGGCCAATTTACACCTCAAGCGATTAAATGATTGCGATCATCATAATTGTTTTAATTACACGCAATCATATAATGAACTTCAATAAACAGTAATTATTTTGGTCTCGAAAAATGCAAAGATGGTTTTTGCTCGCTGGAAAAATGGCTTGTTTTTACTGGAAGAATGTTGTGATGTATCATTTTTTTTTAAATTATTATTTTCGCCTTCTGGATATGATTGCGTTTTCAATGAATAAACAAGCTGTTGCTTGCAATCATGCTGCTAATTATGTGTTCCTTTCTTTAACGACCCTCAACGATTTCCTATTGTATCGCATTTCCAAGTCGAGAAACAATTATGTGGAGGCAATCAACTTACTCAGCAAGAACATCAAAGCTTCATTCATACTAATGACAAACCACATAAAAAGTCATCCTTCAATATTGTTAGTGAAGAGTCAAATAATAATATACGTTAAATTTGTCCCAGTGGGTCAAAATAATTGACAAAAAAAGTAAGTACGGAAGAGAAAATGAAACACGTTATTTACGAATCTCGGTTTTGTTTGAAATTTATATTTTCCTAAGGGATTGATGTCTTATTTGAAATAGGGAGAATGGAAAACAGGTACGCACGTAAATTTGTTTTCGCAAGGAGTTTTATGTGGGAAACGCACAAAGAACCAATTTGAGGCAAATATAAAGGAAAACTTTATGAATGTTTCGTATTCTCTTAACGGTTTTTTGCACATCCTAAAATAAAACATTTTGGTTAATTCGCCCTAGATTTATAAGGTCGGGGAAGTTACAAGATTGTTCTGAAAGGCGTTCTTATGTAAATACATAAGCTTTTCTAGATTATCACATACACGTTCAACAAACATTTTACCGAGGCTAGGAAGTTTTAAACTTCCAAGCTGTCTGCAAATATTGACCGCGATTCAAATTTTCACGAAATATAAAATTCAAACGGACCAGCGGAAAATCGAGAGATGATTATTCATTTATCTGGAGTTGACATGAAATGCCAGCTAGGCAAGTTGGAATATACATTAAACCGACATAACTCAATTTCCATAATAATGCACATTGCAGAATTACATACACAATGTGCAGCCAACAGAACGCTGACGTTATTCCGCTTATCTCACAAAATTGTGATATTTCAGTAAGTACGTACTACAATTCGATCAAAACCTATCACCGTTTGAAAAGTCTCGCTGAACTTATTTGATTTCAAGATAACTTCCATCAAATATCCGCCATTGTAGAAGTACAAATAAATAAACCGTTGTATGGAGAGGTAAAGCGAAAATTTGAAAAGTGTGAAATGAAGAAAGATGCTAACGTAGAAAATTTTTAAGCAGTTCCTTTTGCGATTTAATTTTTTGATATAAATTTTTCAATTTAATTAAATCAATTTAATTAAATAAAACTCCACGAAATAATACTGCGTTTTGGACTGATAGTGAGATCTGTAAAACGAAAAAAATGGAAAATATGGTGTGTTAAGTGAATATTTATACTGAAGATATTCCTTAGATTTGTAATTGACATCTAAAACTCGTTTTTGACATTGAGGATTGAACAAAGTGTATATTTGTAAGATAATGAAGGTTGTAAAGTTTCAATAACAGCCGACAATTGTTTTGACACCCGCTCTTCAACTGGAAATACCAGCTACAGAAAGTGCAATCGCTATACTCGGTACTTTAATGAGTAATATTTAATTGCGATCTAACTATTAGCAATGTTCCATCACTTGTAGGTACCTCCAAAATTGAGCCTTAATTGAAAGTTATTTATTTGAAATGTGGTGCATATTTATGACTGGGATGAAGCTAGAAATGTTCAGTTTTAAATGTTAATTGTCGAAAAAAGAAAAAAAAAACTAACGCCGACAAGAATGAAAAATGGATAAATCCATTTTTTCGATTTTAGATTTCGATCACTTTTCAACGTATTAAAAGGACCTGCATCGTTTAAAATTATAACTGTACAAATTCGCTTATTCTATTGACTAACAGACTGTACACAAATAACAAGTAAGGGTGACAAGCGACTAAATCCTGTCTCTCCTGTTAAGTTAAGATTATGGTCTTTGTCCACTTTTCATTTTCAGGTCTTCAATTAACATTGAAAACTAGACATTTCTAGCCTTATACCAGAGTCATGCGTGCACCAAATTTCAAATAAATAACTTTCCATTAAAATTCAATTTTTGGAGTGCCCACAGGTGATGGGACACCTGTATATTCAAATAATTTATACATGATCACAAAGCATTGTAGCGTCCCAACCAACTGAAATAGCTCATTTATGTAATTTTTTAACATTTTTTTGAGCGGTTCTATTCATAAATCTTTTATTTATAATTTTTTTATTACAATAATATTAAAACCTTATCAGCTTTTTATTGAAAGTCGATTAAAAATCTTGTGATGTCATTAATGTTATTTACAAGTTTCAAGTCATAATCAATAAATCAGGCAATTGTTGTAACATTACAAAGCTTTTTGAAGAAACAAGGTGTTCCGGAGATGCCGTTATTTAAAATAATTTATGCCAACTGACCGATAAGACTTGAAAGAATTTTTAGAATAACAACTTTTAAAATTTAGGCATTTGTGTGAAACGTATTATGAAAAGTTCAAAAATTTGAAACAAATTGACTTTGCATGTAGAAATATTTTAAAATACGAGCAATTCTTTGAAACGTAATTGTGGAAAAATATTTAAGAAAAGTGATCGTAATACCCGGGAAAAGTTAATGAGCAAAGCAATATAAATTCAATCATGTTTATTCAAGAAGCACCCGTTAAATCACAATTCATTATATCCGTGTATATTCGTGTTAAATGAGTTCAACTGTATTAATATTATATTATAATATTATATTCTCGATAATGCAGTGTAATATGTTAAATGAAATATGCATATCTGGTTATGTTTGAACTTCCTGGCATTAAAATTTTCATAAGTAATATCACAAGAGAGTGAGAATAAATTGAAAATAATTCGACAGATTTTCGAAAACTTGTTGCCAGGGAATAGACACGAGAGCCCGTAGGGCTCGAGTGGCTATTCCCAAATGGCAACAAGTTTGAAAAAATAACTGGAGAATTATTTTCTAATTAATTCGCACTCTCGAGTGGTATTCGGGAGATTATTTTTTAACGTTTAAATAAAAAATACAGCATAAAAATACAGTTTAATTCATTATAAACTAAAATCAAACTGGCGACAGATGTCAAAACTAGAAAATGTGCTGTCAAGTTACATATGTAAACAAAATACTAGAAATTATGCTCGCGGGAATTTTCTACAGTAGAAAATTCTCACTATAATAATGTTGTGATTGGACAGAATTAAACACGTGTGCCCAAATACTGCTAAACGATTGGTGAATGAAATCATTAAAAAATAATCAATGGAAATGTTTGTTTTTCGTATAACAGCAAAATGCCAATTAATGAAAAAGTTTATAAATTCCGTAGCTTTACTCATAATGAAGGTTTGCAAGTCGATACCGAAAGAAAAAATAATTTTGTTCTATACTCAAGTCACATTATCTTTTGGAAAAATTCCAATAGAATCACTCTCATTTATTTCTTGTGGAATTCAAAAGGAAGCTAATAAAAAAAGTTTACAGTGGAAAAAGTTTTGCCTGAAAAGCATCTAATTAGGTAATAATTGGTAGAAGGTATTTAAAATTTATGGAAATAAAATGCCGATGTTGATATTAACTTGTAAATTAAGTACACACTGGAACACTTTGTAGGAATTTTCAAACAGAATGCGCCATTAATTTATTATTCTTCCCAATTTACGAGTTGTTTTCGGAGCGGGTCCGCAATTAATTTGTAAATGAGAGGCAGGTACCTTCAAATTTTCTCGCTCATTTCTTAACAAGTTTTAAAATTCCAACAATTAAAATACATAATTTCGAACGTGATTTTCCACCATAAACCGCAATGACAAACAAGCAAATATTTGCATTTAAACAAAATGTGTTATTGTGGTCCAGTGTTTGTTTCACAATTACCATCACATGGTTTTAATAAAAAGAATAGTGTAAAGTCCACCAACGTGGTTTTCATGTAATATACATTTAAAAAAGGGAAGCTAATCTACACACAACTAATATATCCAATGTACCCGTCTGCGATTGTATCAATCATTTGGGAACAACAACGGGGGTTGGATTATCTCTTCATTGATTCACGCTATCGTGGGCACGTGCTCCGTCTCTCTCGCCTGTTTAATCTCAGATTAAATCTGATGGTGCTTTTCCTGCCGGAGTACACCTTCCGTTTTATGTTGTTTCATTATTCATGTTTGGTTGTTTCCTAATGCACAAGTAAGCACAACTGCATTTTAAATATACATCAGCGAATCGAATTTCGGAAAATTAGAGCAAAATATATGCAATTAGAGCCATCGGTGTCGAGTTTTAATTAATATTCGAATTAGATTGCAAATGGAAAAGAGGAAGAAGTGCCACGGGGAACTTGGCTCTATTAAACTTGACGGAAAAACAATGAGCAGAGCAATTTAATGCTTCGACACACAGATTATTCTTACTGTCATCTGTAATTGGTTTCGGAACTAAAGGTTTTAAGGTAGGAAATTAAACCGATCCGAAAAAATTGGACAAGAGAAATTCAGCTTACGGAAGTCTTGCGGAAAGGTCAAACGGTGCAAGGTTGTCTGCGTTTTGATGATTCCGGAGGAGGCCGGAGGCGGCCAAATTATCGGCTAAATGACACCCACATCACAGCGCCACATTTTACGATTAAGGACCAGTAGCGCACATTTTTTTTCCAATTAGCAATTTGGCACATTTCAAGACATTCTGAATGCGAAATTTAAATTCAAATTATTTGAATAATTCAGAATGGCTTGATGGTCTACCTCCTTTTAGTTCAGAGATGGGAAAAAAGTTAATAACTTTTTCGCGGTTTTAAAATACCCTAGCGAGAGACCGGTGCATTCTTTACAATTAGAGAGGCTCTTTCAATGGCTCGCATTACCAATTTGATTATACACGACGAAGCAAAATTCGTTTGCGTGATGCTTATTTTACAAATTTCTTTATTTAGAAAGCATTAAGTTTGCATTTTTGCATGCGATACGTAACGCCCTCAATTCTTGCATTTGTTGGGGACGCTGCTGTTTTTGAATAATCCAATTTGTCATCTTCAATTTCCATGATTGACGGCCCTTTCATTTTATTGTGATGGAACTTCACAACTTTAAAATTAATTTTTTCTATCTCACAATTCTGTTTTTATTTTTGTTACACATGTATATGCAGATTTCGAATTGTTCCAAGCTTTATATTTATCATTAAAAAAATTATTTTATTTTTTATCCCAATAATTTAGTTTCATTGAACTAAAATTGCAGTTACGACAAAACCATTATTTATTGCTCTATACAGCAATAAACATTAAGCACCTTGTGCAATTAACATATTATTTGCTAAAGTGCTTCACGTTCACGTTAATCCAAAAATAAATGGACGCTTTAAACACGTTTCTCTTATTATTCAAATTAATTTTTTAAATTTGTAAACGAACCCTGCGAAAATAAAAATTGATAGCGTTACTAAATCAACCCCTTCATATCAATCGTTACTGGATTGAGCTTTTTTTTAATTTTTCAATACAAGGGGAGGTTATCGATTTCGGTGCTTGGTTATTTAAAATTTATAACAGACGAGGAGTGTCCGTTTTAAAAAACGAGATGACTCATTTAAGCGAATAAAGTAAATTAAATGTTGAAGTAGACATTAAAAAAATATCACCTACGACTTTCTACATGTTGCATTCATATAATGGTGCATTTGCTAGCTTTTCTCATCATTGTCGACTATACCCACACTGGTTGCAAGAACTCACCTGCAACAAAACATAATGTGAATGATATGTACACAAATTAAATGCTGAATAGTAAATTTCCCCATAAAGCAACGTTATGGGACAACATATTGTTACTATAAGTATTAAACTACATTTAAGAATAATAATAACTCGGAATGTAAAAGAATTCTTTTAAATTTCATAAAATTTATAAAATAAATTGCTTATAGTTTAGAGCTGAATTTAACAAAAGGAACGCCTCGTGAACAACACAAAAAATTACAACTCCAATAAATTCCGGAAATTGTCCGAAACACATGTGACACTGCGCATATATATTTTATTGGTAACGTCTCGCACGCCGCAAACTGCTTTTATGCACAAACACGACGACAGATTTAAAACCCAACCTAACAAAATTTCTGAACCCTTCAAACTATTGCAATTTGTCGGAGAACACTCTTTTTCCTAATGATTCTCGGCGATTTCCGGCTGTTTTCATGCTCACTTCAAAAAAACCCTTTTACGCTCGCCGGTAATTAACAAAGTTAGCGACGAGTAGCAAAACAAGCGTTCAAAAAAAGAACAGCCGATTTTAATTATCCCGGTTCGGTTTTCATTGTTCGTCAAGAAATCACGTCTGTGCGCACTCGATGTGATAAATAGTACCAGCAACTGCTGGGTTCGTTAGGGTATGGACGGATGGGGAGGACGGTCTGACCCACATAAATAACATCTGATGGATTATAAACCAAACAGTTCTTGATCGATCCTTGAAAATTCTCCATGCGAATCGTTCGAACTCGACTCCTGATAGAAAATTTATTGACTGCGTACATATATTAAAAGATTTATGCTTTCAAGAGTTCGTCGACAATATGTTTACTGAATAATGTTGATTTTAGTTTTATGTTAGTTTTCTTTGAAAACCAGAGGTCAAAGTTGCAAAATTTTATGCCAAAAAAATTTAACACAAATACAAGCACCATTTCACGCAAATAGCAAATTTTTTATGTACGAATAGCAGCTTGCTCCGACTTCGCCGGGTCAACACATGCTAGTCTAACCGAAGAGTATCGAAAAGTTATACTTTCTGAGAATAACTGCTTCATCTTAATTATATATCTTTTTACTCTACATTGCTGCTGAAATAATTTATACTTACATATAAGAAAACAAACAAATATCTCGATGCTAGTCATCCAGTGGGTAGTAAAAGTTATTTTTCCGCATTTGAGATTTTTCTCGTAATATAGACACTATTTTCTAACTCTATACCAAATTTCACCTCAATGAGTTTTCTGTAAGGCGTATTCCATAAATGATGTCACAGGTTTTTCGTCAAATTTCACCCCCACCCCACCCCCATGTCACAAAGTGTCACACTGTACCAAACTACCCCCTACCCCAAGTGACTCAAGTCACAGAAATAGAGTTATTTTCAACTATAAAGGAAAATACAATTAACGAAAGATTCGCTATATCAGTTGAATTTATATAGTTGATAAAATTTTACTTTTTCAAAAATACCCTTCATGATGCCACGTGTTTAAAAAAATCCCTAAGCCCCTGTCATGGACTGTCACAATTCCGCTAACCCCCTCCCCCGCGTAAACCTATGACATCATTTATGGACGATGCCTAAGTGCTTTCGCTTTTCTGGACATAGATACAAGTTTAACTTTTATATATCTATAGATAGAAGATATATATAGATAAATGGATAGACGATAGAAGAAGATAGATAGAAGACACACAGATGGAAGAAGATAGGTAGATAGAAGATAGATAGACAGAAGATAGATACATAGATGTCAATGCATCAAATTTCTGAAAATTATTTTCAGTTACCCAACTCCCATCTACAAAAACAAACTTCATTACGACTATAATTTATTATTGGGTATTCAAGAATTGCTTTCTTATACAAAATAGATTTAAACGTTGTGGTCTTTCCTTTGTTCCGAAAGAATGTTAGTAACTGAAACATCTGGAAATTTGCTATGAGCCACACGCCTATTAATTCGAGTTAAAAGCATCGCGTGCTGAAAGAATACATTTTCAAACCCGTTATGGACTATTGTTTCAACGGACACGTGTACTATGTTTGCTGTCTGCATTAAAAACTTAAACATCAAATAAACCAACAGCTGTTAGATAAAAAATTCTATAATTACGCCGTTGACACTCAAAAAGCAGTTTTATTACCCTGTTAACAATGATTTAAAACGAAGTGGTTACATTCCTCAAAGAAAACGATCCTATTTTCTCCTGAATCACAATAAAAATAAGATTTCTTGTTTTCTCTTCAGAAAATAATAATGATAATGCTCCTTCTTTGCCGAATTAGTTATAAAGGCTCATATTCTTGAAAAAAATCGCCGGATCAACAGTTTTCCGAGTTGGTAATTTAATATTTTGCTGTTATTGAAGCATTCACGAAATGGGCTTTCGCAAAAAAACGACATCAGCGTAATACTAAAAGATCATCTGATAATTAAATTGTATTGTTTTCCCCCCGGCTTGTTTTGACTTATTCATCGCGTTAAATAATTATAATAGCGATTACGGCTGTGCTGGAAATGATTTCAATAATTAACTAGCAAAAATAAACAAACAAAATTAGTTTATCAGCTGATGGAAAATGGGAGTTTTACGACATGCAATAAAGTCGAAAAGTGTTACAAGCAGAACCAGTGAACTGAAACAAAAAACAATATTACAGTAAGCAGCAGGCTGCTTACAGATTTGTGCAATCAACACAGCCCACAAAATTTATATTTTAGTTTTACCACGGCCTATCATACATGAATAACTGCAATCGCAATATTTAAATTTTGTCATTTAACAAAACACTATTATTCTCCTGCAACGTTGCAACTAGGAAATTGTATTGACGACCAATCAATTTTACTTTTACACAGTTAATATGTACAATAACAGGAAATGATAATGTACATCCATACGTTCACGAAGCATATTTAATGACTATTATTTCAACTTTAATATCCGACTGATGTAATGTTAATTATAAAAGAAGAGTTCAAATATTGGTTTAAGCGATTGCTTAATTAATTCTTATTGGTTACATCTGGTTAAGTGAAATTTAGGCTTTTGGGGTACGATGTAGCAATGTTGATAAATTACATGTGACTATATCAGCCACTGAAGATATTTGCAAATATTTAACGACATATTTATAATCCCTCCCTCGCTATGGCTGTCGCAATATAAATTTAATTGCGAATCATGTTAAGCGGAAACAAATGTTTTATAATTATTCTCTTCTTCCTTTGTGTATCTTTCCGCACGAAAAGACTTCATTTTGTACGTGTACATAAAGTAATTCGTTTTTTTTTTTAATAAAAAGGAAGAAATTGATTAGGAGAAATTAATCGCACCGTTTTCTGGATCATAACGTTCGGAATAATTCCCTGGTGTCGGGGCCCCGGGTTTTGAAAGAAGAAATCTCCATATCATTATGGACGACGTGATGTGTTCTTTATGCTAAACTGCCTTCTGTGCGAGAAAATCGCGTGTATTCTAGAAGGTGATATAAAATGGAATAGTTTTTGCTCGTCATAAAGCGGGGGTCCTGAAATTATTTGAATATTTTTATTCAATGGATATGAATTTGTGTGCAAGGACAGTATAAATGGCACACCGCCGGAAATCGCTGCTTGGAGATTAAGTATTGCAATGAAGTGGTTTGAGGCGGAATCTTTTCAGTCTTACATTTCCTTTTTTCCGGCGCTCAGTTTTGCATTTCCTTATTAGCTAATGCAAGGGAATTTCTTTTTAATTTTTTATTGCGGTTTTCAAAAAGTTGAATATAAAAAATCATAAAGTTTCAATGCGAGACAAAAGTTAAATTAAGTATTCTGAATTCTGAATTTCTAAAAGGCGGAATGTTTTCTTCTGTCAAGCTATTATTAACTTTGTGGAAATAATTAACAAACAAGCGGTAAACATTTTCTCAATTTTTTGTGTTCAAAAACGCTTAATATGTAAATAATTAATTAAGTCAGTAAAAAACTATTTTCTTTTACTCCTGTAATTACTTTATTTTTTAAAACTAGGAATTGGTTGAATAAATTTATTGCTTACGGTTCAGACAAATTTAAAAAATTCCAATTTGGTTTTCAGTGGTGCTTAGAGGAGAAGATTGATCAATTTAGAAGAGCATCAGAAACAAGGATAAAATTTCCCAAATACAATAAATTCGTGTTAGTGCGAATACAAATAATTTTCACACTACAGAGAGTATACACAATAATTTCAATATTGTACAGAAACTTGAACTAGCCTACTACAACCCTGAATGCTTCTATTCGTTTATTATTGCCGTATATAAATTACTATCACTTATATTATGTAAGTATTAGTGAATAGTTCTACGTCGAATTTTATGTTAAGTATTTGGTATTTACCACCTTAAAATTAAGTACTGTAACATAGTGATATTAGGAGCTCTGATTATTTTATATTACAAGAATAACAACTACTAATTCTAAAGTCTCGTAGGGCACTACGTGTTTGAAACACAGCTAGACATCTACTTGATAGTGTTGAGGAACAACAATCAAATTTCTTCAAAAGTTTTGAAAAGCACAACAATTAGAAGATACATCTGCATTCGTAGATAGTTTAATGAAAACCACAAGGTTGTGGCGACTATTGAATGTTATGTCTCCCGAAACCACAACGCGACCATCTCCAAATGGCGCCATATTGAGTTTAAGATATCTCTCTTCAAGTCTTCTTTAGATTTCAACTCGTGCATTAGAAGGATACAAAGTGAACTGTAAGTCATTTCTGAAAGAAATCTGCTTTATTCGTCAAGTTTGTGCCTAACTACCCTGTGGTGCTTTCTCAATTAGTACTTATTTTATTAAAAATTACCACTTCTGTGCCTATGATAAAAACAATATTGTATAGAAGATTGAACAAGGTCTTGAACGACCGCCACTACCATGGTCAAAATTTACCCCGACGGTTCTTCGGAATATTTACACTGCTCCATTTATCATGCTATGTGACACATTAATTCTCCTACAACGTTTAACGAGCTTGCTGAAGCGGTACAGAAAAAACAGGGAAGAATTCCTCAACAGTTTATCAATACCTTCATAGAAAATAAGTCAAGAAGATGTCTATCTGTGCTTCAAGTATGTGATGACCTCACAAGTATTCGAATCAGTAGTTCTTGAAAGAAATTAACAAATAATAGTTGCTATAATATTGAACATATGCATACTAAAATATTTTTCTCAATTTCATGCAGTTTCTTGTAGGGTTTAAGCTCTTTTCGGAATTTTAATGGTCAACAACTAATGGTTTATGAGGTAAATTTGGCAGTAAAATAAGCGACATCGTTCAAAATGCTATTCTGAATAACGATTTTTTTTTTGAAGTTCGACTGTATTTCATTTCTATCTCCCCCTTGTGAAATAAATTGATAATTTCAATGTAACTTTAAAGAGATACGAATTCATGTACTTCGAATTCTTTAATTTAGTTGAAGAGAACCTACATCAACAATTCAGCATCCGGCTGGCTAACAATTTGTTTTAAACTTCTTACTTTAGAATTGATTATTTTCAATGCTGCAAAAATTTGAATTTAAATTCTTGTACTTATTTTTCGTCTTTGCAAGTGACACCAACGATTATTAACGACAAACTCAGGAACTAACAATTAATCAACAAAAATTACATGTTTTTACTTTTACATAATTTGTTCGCAAATATAAAATGATGCAATTTTCGGCGCTTATGTTGTTATATTATTAGTAGAAACAAGATAAACAAGTGAGATTCCTCTACCATACTATGACTTCTGTGCTTTGGCCCACGACATTTCCATTAACATAAAAGTGTGCCAATAACCTTATAAAAATGAATGCGCGAACTCACGTGGGAATTAAACTATAATAGGCTTGAAAAAGTACGTTTACGATCGCATTGTCAAAAACTGAAATCAATAATGCAATATTGCGCTGCAACATTAGTTCACCAGCGCAATAAATTGAATGCGTAGGTGCACATCAACCTTGTCCTCACATCTGATTCCGTTCCTACTGAACAAGGATATAGGTACTTGCAGCGAAGACCTGTCGCATTCAAGGTTAGTGAGGTCACGTCTGTACTGCATTTAACGGCGTGTCGTCACTTCATAATTACAATTTCAACTATGTGCTTTCAGTTAATTTCGCAAATGTCGAATATTTACATTAGTGCGGGAAATTGCGAGTTAATTCGAGGGAAATCTACATGATTTTGTAAGGTTCAAAGTGATTTTTAAACTTGCGCACAATTCCCATATACACGTGGCAAATTTAATCATGACGAACGCCCGTCAGGTTTAATTATACGGTTTAGGTCGATCCGTTAGAAAAATATTGACATAATCTCGAAACACGGACGGTTCGTGACATCAAACGCAGAAACGTTATCGCAAATAAGCAATAATCAGATTTTGTCAGATAGAAAGAAATGAATCAATATTTTCCCGAGCAAATTTCTTTTTTATTTGAAAAAGAACGTGCGTATCGCTTTCGGGTGGAGCAAATTTCAATAAGAGACTTTGTTTGACGAAATTCACGCTTGAACTTTTTACTGCACCCGATCTTAACTCCCAACTTTGATACTGCATTTTTCAACAAAAGATGTGGGAGAGCACAAAGTTAAAATTGTTTTTACGGCGTTCCTTTATTCCGCGTTCGTTGCAGACTTTTTTATCTCAATTTTAGATGCGAATCGTTGCACTTCATAAAATTTAAAGGCGACGAGAAGTAGTAGAATTTGTTTCTGTTTATCCTGATCTACCGTAACTGAAATAAATATGAGTTGGAGAAATCTTGATGGATAACCTAAAATGCAAGAAACCCGTTAACACACAGCTCGGTGAGTTTTCTTCTTCGTGTGTGACATGTAAAAGTTGATAGATACCTCCTACTTGAATCCGATAAACGGTCATTGGAAGGAGTTCTTTTAATAGTAGGGAGTTAAGGTTAATGACCCAACAGGTATACAGTTATCCGGCCGGACGATGCTGTTGCAATTATGGCAATCTATACCCACTCTCTTGTTTTAAGGCTCGTAACACACTAAACTTATTCTTGAAATTGGAAAAATCATGGACTAAATGTTAATTACACGAATTAATATTACTACGCCTCGAATGTGATTTAAAAGAAGATTTAATTGCTTTTTAGGAAGATTTCAGTTGCGAAAGGTTTATTGATCAATACTTTGACGTTTCTAAATATCGCCGTTATCGCACTTTTACTTAACAAACTTAATTTGTTATAAGTGTAATTAAGGCTCTCATTTAAATTTAAAAAATCTCGGTGTAAATGTCAGTCGGCTCGTTGACTTAGAAAACTGCATTAATTTTTTCCTGTGGCACTGTAAGTTATTTATAGAAGGAGTGGATATTTACAAAGGAATACTTAAAAAACTGAACGAATGACACAATTCATCAAATTTATGTAAAGCATTTAAAACATATTTTTGTTTATTTAGAAAACAAAGTCAACATTAATAAAGTAATGCAATTTGAGATTTGCACATGTTTAAACCATTCACTCAACAGATTAAGGGCAAATAATAAAAAAACTGGTTCAATAAAATGGAACACCCTAAAAGAAAAACGAAACGAGAGATTAATCCGAAGGATTCTCGGAATTTGAAATTGTCTTAAGTGAAATTTTATTCTTGCATGCCACGTTTTAAAAAATAATAAACTAATTAAACAAAGTAGGTACGTGGATAATTTACCAAAATATCTTTGAGGAGAAATCTAGAAAACTATTTATCAAAGAAATATCAATAATTCAATTTAGTACTAATATGAGTGAAAAATTGTTGTAGAAACTTGGAAAAAGGTAGAAAAATAAGCTATTGACACGATATCGAAAAGATGCAATTAAAATAGTGAAAAGTAAAAGAACGTTTAACAAATTTATGGACCTTTACATCAAGGTTTAAAAAAATCGACAAACACTGTGGGCAATAAAGATTAAATTTTGATTAATTATTATTTCTTAAATAACTTCATTAAATATTGCGCCAGATTTCATGCCTTTTATATTCGCCAATTGATTAATTCGTTACTTTAAAAGATCGTTTTCGAAAAGTCTATATTTAATTACGTCCCTGAAAACAAATGTTTTGGAACGAAGTATCCAAATGTCATAAGTAAATTAATATTGTTGTAAATTCCTGATTGTTTACCTTCCTCCTTAAACCATCTTACGAGGTTACATTGCGGCGAAAAGAAAACAAATCGTCCTATTAACCCCAAGAGGTGTTAAGTTTATTAGGTCGTTCAGGTAACAGAAAGAAAAGAAAAATGTAGGTTAAACGAAGAATTTTACATGTACAATGTCGAAATTGCTAAGATAATCATTTTACATTCAATTACAAAACATGCAAATCCCTACTCCGATTTGCATAACGGGTTTACTAAATAAACTAATGAAACTAATATCGCTGAGCTTGCTCCAATAATTCCGCTTGCACATCCAAAGACACTTGTGCTATAAATTTTATAGTTGCTCGCAAAATTGTTAAATTAATCTAATAAATAATCGGAACAAGACGGCCGTCACTGTCTGACTGTCGTAAAGCGTAAACTTCGCAAAATGATAGGAATGCCGCATCGGAATAAAATTCTAACACACCTACGAGGAAATTAAATGCAGCGGTTTAAAATAAGCTTAAAGGCTCTTTGTTCCGTTCATTTAAACCGCACAGGTGATAAATTCCGTACGTTTGGTTTATGTCCACAGTGAATTTGAATTCGTGGACGTTAAAGTATTCCCTGAACTCCCTTTTAAAGGAGCTTAACCTGAAATTATTCGCCCACGAATAAATTTGTTTTATAACCTCGACGGTACCGTCATTTAAAGCGGCCTAATTAGCATTCCGATTGACAAATTACGAATATAATTTGAAGTGCCACATCAAAAACCCAAATTAGTGAACTACAATGAATTTTTAAAATAATCTTTGATCAATATCACTTTGCAAAAACATTTCACATTTCTAGCTAGAATGGGGGAAGTAAGTAAGATAAATCTTTTGAATACGGACGTTACATTATTATTCTACAGGATATTAAAAAAACAGCAAATATAGATAAAACTTTTTTGCAGTTCAGTCGATGTAACATTGCCTATCTACATTTTTAGTTTATGGTAAATTGTTTTCAGTAAAAAAAGTTATTTCTTAATTGTTAAAATTAGGCAACTTAAAAAATATATTTTCAAATCGTTCAAGACTGATTTACATTTAATTTTGTTAATACTTCATTGGAACTTTCATTCAATTAATTTAAAAAACAGTAAAATTTATTTTCATTTTATTCGTATTAGTTTATGCAGCTCTTCAACTGAAAACTATCAGAACATTATATAAACCAGAGTTATGAGCGTTCTGAAAATATCGTTGAAAAATTGCGCCTATCTCGGAATTCACCAGAGAAAAAAGAATTCCATAAAGCTAAAACTGTAAATATAAGAGTAGAAATCGCTGTAATAAATCTTTTAGACCTGAACATCACTACTTTGTTAGTGAAACGATAAAGTCAGCAACAAATATATTTTTGTTATTCAAATTCGTCGTTTTTTTTGTAAATTTTTAATTAAGTTATATATGTCGCCGTTTTTGTGCAATAAATTCAATAAAAAAAAATTAAAGTTATTAAGGCAGCGATATAAGAAACAGTGCATTTCACTATGTCCCACATTCCCATAACTACAAATATTATATCAGTCAAATTAGCTTCTTTAAGGTAGCGACATTAACTTTGTAATACATTGTAACCTAGTGACATGGTTACCGAGCTTGTCACGATTCCCTAAGTGCACGATATTGGCGAATCTAAGTGTTACGCTAAATTTAAGGTAATCAGAAAGTAGATTAACACGGTCCCTACAATCAAAACATAGTGATCCTGGCCAAACAATAAGTCGCAGGTGCTCCGCGATAAACCTTGGCCTTAGGAAAAAATTATTCAGCGAAGCAAAAAAAAATAATTGCACGTCACATAAAAACAGAGATTGGCAAATGTGGTACATAATAGTGAAAGTTTTCTCACGATTAAAGATGAATCGGAAACAGGGTCAGAACTCGATTGCAGCATGTAAGTAACAACGTACACAAATGAACTTTGAATTACGTTTCAAAATATTAAAATTCACGGAACTGTACCGAAACCCGTTTCGATAGATATTCATGATTTTCTTAGAAACTCATTGTATGCGGTGCCAGTCGGTGGTCAGATAAAAAGTGCAAAATTTCCTTGAGTGGGTACACTGTCTCGACTCTGTAATTTAATTTATACGAATCAAACCTACTCACAATACGAGGATGCAATCAAAACTTTTTCTAACATTTTTTAAATTTTTATCTTAATTGGAAATTTATGTTCTCGAATAATTAATTAATAATACATAAGAAAAATTTCCACATTTCCATAATACCAAAATACCTTTTGATTCAATGATAAAATGTATTCTTGGTAGTCATAAAATTGGAATTGTAATTGGCTACTTGTTTACAAAGTAGATTTCGTATAAATGGAAGATTTTTAATTGTCGTTAAGATAAATTTAAATTTGTCTGTAACAACATCTAGAAAATGAATTGTTCTTTAACAAGAAGCAAAGTTTTCTAGCTTTTTTGGCTTGATTTGTTTACCCTAAAAATTCACTAATCAATTCACACCGTACTCGCTGTTGCTCAAAAGTATTTATGAAGACTAAGATGCTTCGGATGGTAGTCTCATAATTATCCTGTACAATTTTGTATAAATCTGTATAAATCGTTTTCTCTTTAAAGACAAACAAATAGTTCTTCCATTGAAGAAATTTGGTAATGTACACTGTGTATCTTGTGTTTAATATATGTGGAGTACAGGGTTATGAAAATTTCAACAATAAACGACTTAAACATAAGAGTACGATAACGTTTTGTACAGGGTCCCCCAACGTTAATAGTCCCCGGATCAGATAACCCCAGGTTACAGTCGAGTCTGAATTACAACTTTCCATATTGCAATCGGGTAAATTTACCATTGTAAGGTATTTAAAATCGTAACTCTTTGTTGGAAGTTTGGGTGATTTTATTTCATTATTAACCAAATTTGAGGCTAAAATGCGTTTAAAACATTTAAACAAAAACATTTTTGTGATTAAGTAAGTATAGGTAAATTCCACAAAAAAAAATTATTGTTGATTGTTAAAAAAATATGCACTTTTGCTTTTTAACGTCTGGCTTATCATTAAAAAAAAAAAATGATATCAACAGATTGTGGTGCACGAAATACACAAAATTTGAAGATATTACTTTAAATATTTGAGACCAATTTTGGGGGGGACCATCAACGTTAGAGGACGATATAAATTTAAAATTGTTAAACTTGAAAATGTGGAAATATTCCGAGAACAAAAAAAAAGAACTACTATTATACTATTTTGTTCAAATGTAAATGTTAGAAAAAAAATACGATATAAAATTAGTGGCGCAAACAGTGACACCGTTCAAACAAGTTGTGATTTGGTGACTATTAAAACTTTAATATTGTAATAAATTTTCCTTAAAATTTAGTAATGTTCGATTGTTCATATTCTGCCATTTTATGCGGATAATCTCTAACAGTAATCTTATTCAATAATTAAATTCCTTATCTAATTGAAATTAAAGTAGGTTTGGTTAGTGATGAGAACTCGTTTTTTTCCAGCTTTAATTGATTAAATGTTGTAATCATATGTTGTATTTTCAGCTAAACGAATATTGCTTGATTATCGAATTTTGTTTTATTTTTTTTGTCTATTACAGAACACAACAAGAGATATATTTAGCACAAACAAAAAACAATTTCTTGAGATTGCCGATTGTATTATTTTCAATTAATTCATGCAATGACATCAGATCCCAACTTTTTTCTCACTCTCTCTTTCGAAACCGTTAAAAAAGAAAAGGTCTCTAGGTCGTTAAAAAACGGTTACGTTGAAGCTATTTGGGGTCAAAAATGGTCAAGTTATTTTTTTTTCAATTGCATTGCAATGATTTGTTAAGTTGAAAGTTTACTTTGACATTTTAAACTTGAAGAAGCATCGACAAAGACTGTCTCTCTCGCCATAAACAGGCCCATGCCAGTTAACAATACCTTGTCGAAGACGTGGAATGTTTTCAATGACTTTCATATTAATACTGTTAAAGATAGTGACGTTACAGTTTTTCTACGTCACTAACTATATAAACAAACTATTAATACAAAAATTGTTAAATATAGGTGCAATATCAATTAAAAATACATTAACAACAAAGCAAGCCACCGAAAGATGAAATTTACTGGAATCAGTCGAATTCGAAAACATCCGGAGAAAATTAATAAACGGGCACCTTTTGGCCACAATTATATAAGGGCGGTGACGGTGGTTTTGTAGGAAACGCTAAATGCCAGTATTAACGAGCGCAGTTTGTGAAAGCAGCCAGTCGCAGAGAATTTCCGTCTTAACAACTCAATATATAAGTTAGTATTGCAACAGACAGCACACACCGGGCTTTCGGTAATCTACATTTTGTATTCAAATTGCTCTGAGAAAATCGGCGGCGGAAATCAGCGACCGAGAAAATTACGGACGCCTTCTCTTGCTCTTACATACCATTCGAGGAAATATCAAATTGGTTCAGTAATAAAATATCGGCCATTTTGACGGAAATGCCCGACTTCCTTTCTTTTTTCGATATGGGAATTTGAAAATTACTTTCACGTAATTTACTGCAAATTAACTTTCATTCACAGAATATGAAATTAATTTGGGCTATTTTAATGAAAGCTGCGGTTAAGAGGACCATTTTCACCCTCAGATTTATTTTAATTATTTCATTTAATTAATTCCAACCGTTTTAACTACATCTGACAAATTTTGCTTTATTATAAAATGACCATTCTTAGGTTAGATCTGTGCATTCGTCAGTATGTTCACTAGTTCATTGTTTGTTCATCACGATGATGGACAAACAATGAAGAAATAAAGTCATCCTAACAAGACTCGACACAAATCTAGACTCAAAGAATCAGTTGGTAAATAAGACTCTCAACGAGTCTTCCGAAATTTAATCGGTCATAATTTAATATACTATATATATATGAAAAGAAAAAAACGGCTGGATGGTTGCACAAAGCCGAAACTTTTTCACAGTTACGCGGTTAATACCTGGCTCAGTCATCATTCCTCACTGGAACAAAGTTAAAGACTCATTCACGAAAATTTCTGGTCGATTGAGAACAGAAGAAAACGTAGCAAGTCTCTCACACAACACTCAAGAGCGTCAGCAAGGTCTCTCCGACAATTCTGTAATACGGACCAAGTTGTGCAAGATCACCTTTTTCTCTTTTGCAAGTTTAAAAATAATTTTTTACAATTTATACAATTAAAATTCTTCCAGTCATTTGCAGCTTTCTAACATAAAATTTCATAAAAGTCTTCTTTGAAACAAGATACCTAAGTAACTTCCATTTTAAAGTAAATAAAGTAGGTAATTTATAAGGGACTATGAGTCACGTAATAAGATGAATTCGATTATAAATCGAATTCAAAATAAATGGCTTTTATTATTTTACAATTAAAAACAAAATAAAAAAATTTCATAGTCAGTTTTAGAATTGCAATTTCTCTGAATCCAACACATCTGTGTCTTATTAGAGTAACAATGAGCCAGTCGTTAAACGGACAACCCCTGTATTTTTAAAGCTCGTTCATTTTTTAATACCGTTTTAATGCCGGCCCAATTCCAGCCCTTGTTTACATTAATTTTTGATATAGTGACTTGCCTTAAAAGTGAGGCACAGTTTTAATTGCGCCCTGAAATTAAAATTTAAATGCCGTCTAAACGAATGAAAAATTGAAACCGAAAAAGTATGCAAATGAAGAGGGCGAGTCGTGTGCAGTATTGTTCAATTGCGGCCGTAAAAACATATTAATTTAGCGAAAAATTAAGTCATTTTTGAAAAGCTAAACAAACGTATCGCCCCAGTTAATTTATAGAACACGTATTGTATGGTATTATTTTCTAAAAGCTATAAAAAACTCGTAAAATGAGAAATTATGGACGTGTTTGCGAATATTTGTTTTCATCTCTCTCAATTCAACTGGCCAATTTAATTGGTTTTGGCTTAATTAATCGAGTTTATTTTGTTGTCGTGATTACTGATTGCGTGCATTTTGATAGGGATATCGGAATTTTCATTGGGCGCACACATATTTAAAATATATGTTGTTCTAATCCGAGTAATAAAGAAGAAAACGGAATGGAAATAATTTCATTGTTTTTTAAACGGCTACATAAAATGCGATTAAAAAATTCCTTGGCCGGAAAAAATTGCGCTGAATGGAAAATTTCTGCTTGATTGATGTTGGAAGCCGATGTGTTTCGATGGAGACTTTTTTGTTCGGTGTATTGTAAAAAATAATAATGTAAATAAAGTTGCCAGTCGGAAATGTTGAACTTACTGACGGGAGTTGCCAGACTAATTAATCAAACAGTAAAGATACAATATTGGATGAACAAAAATTTATGTATTTTTGAAAAAATCGTTTTGCGATTTAATTTGGAAAAAAATTATTAAAAGCTCTGTTTTTAAACCACGTTTTAATCCAAATGAGTATTAAGTGAAAACCATTCTTAACAATCTTTCTTGCCCACATTGTTTAAAAAGTGTACTTTCTTAAAAAAACCATTTCAAATAATAAATTGAGAACAGAAGTTTCAATGAGATAGTAATATCCCGAATTTACGCGATGGGTGAGACCGACGATGACGGTGGTAAGTCGAGGTAAAATCTCCACTTAAACCTATGGGGTAATCGATTCTTCGAGTTTACAAGAAAAATCCTAATTTATTTGTACCAATTGTAATCAGATTTTTTTTATAATATACTGCTTACAAAAATTATGTAGAAAAATAATAAATAAAACAAAATAATAAAGTAGCTTAACTTGAAGTGCAAGGTTTCACAAAATCCAGCAAACTATAGTTCATTTGTAATTCAGGAGATAGATTAAAAAATATCACGTCATAAGATAGATCTATGATTGGCTGCTAGCAGGCCGGTTTTACACTGCTTAAATTATGGAAAATAGGTAAACAACAAATTGCCGAAAGATAATAGTTATTAGCAGAACTTTGTGATATTGTAGGTCTGAGTGGTTTTATTTCGTTGTACATATTACATTTATATAAGTAATAAAAATAGTTCTTACTACAATGTTTGTGTTGTTGCTTTGTATGTACATCAGCGCACCATTTTTGGTTCTATTACAAACAGTTCTTACCAGTTCATGTTTTTCCCAACGTTAAAAATACTAAAGTTTAAATTTTCCGCCATAAACTACTCGCTAGAAATATTCCTGTGTAATTGGTTCTTTCAATTCAGTCTTCCTGGCGACACAAAGACTTTTTCTCTATATTTAAAACCTCTTTGTAACAAACAACCGATTTTTTTATGTTTTGCCTTTGTAACAACAAATGTGAAATGTAGAACGCTACTAAACAATACAAAATTTAGCGACGGAAACGACGGCGGCGTGCGTTTGCACAAGTTATCTGATTATGCAGCTGTGATTTCAAGGCGCTTACAATTAAAAAAAATCACAAATCGAGTAACTCCAAGTTTGTATAAATTGAGGTGTCACTGAATAAAAAAATTACAGCAAATTTTGAACATGGAAGTTTAATTTAATAAATTGTAAGAAAATCGTTTTTCGAACAATAAAAAAGTTTCACTGTAACTTTTTAATTTACTTTTACAAAATTAATAATTTAGAACAGCTGTTTCTGTCTCAGGGTCTACACAAACTTCCAATATTTATCCCCTAAAATATTTGTAATCTTTTTAGGGATTCGTTAATTTTTTATTCACTTTAATAAAGACTATCTGATTTCTGAATATTAAAAATTGCGACAATAATACATAATCTTCGCATTTAATTAGTGACATTAGGCGCTAAACTTATGATTGTTTTCAAATTGTCCTTAAAAAAGGGTTAAATTAAGAGTATTAATAACACATTACAATTCGGCCAAAAACGCACATACCCAGTAGTAAAATTCATTTAAAAAACATTCATTGCGAACGTCGTTTCACCTGTTAAAATTTTAACAAGTTGGCACGCTATCGGTTTATGAATTGGCATTGTCTCTATCAAAGCTAAACAATTATCGTTGATTCGCAATTATCAGCGAGTTTGCAATTTGTTACAAGTTTGGAATGCGGTATATTTAGACACGTTTACCTCAAGTTTAATAGATGTTAGTGCCTGCCCATCGATCTGCGGCCGGTTACGGATCTAAATGCGGGTTATATTGCAACCCCAACATTGTTTATCAAGATTATTACATAACCACCTGCCCATTCCCTCCTCCAATTTTGTTATAAATGCAATTAATGGAGCCGTTAATTAATTTCGACCCAAACAAACACCTAGGTGCGATACCCGTCCGTTCAGCGGAATGGTCGCCACAGCTGACCAGTTTTGATGAAAATACGGTTTTTAGAAAGCACGTGTTAATCATCGAGAAAATTTCTCTTTTTTATTATCCTGCGACAAATTGGCAAAGTGGATTGTTATGAATTATATAGAGTCGTTCCATCTGCATGTATATAATGCTGTGCACGACTCGGCACATAGTGAAATAAAGTCAATCTGTTTAGTTGTCACCCCTGCGGGCGGAACGTGATCCGAATACGAACGGCGCCCCTGGAGCGACACAGATTCGCGCGAAAACACAATTATTATATGTCTTCAGTTCGCCAGCGCCCCCCGAAATAATGTTTTTTCGCGACAAGTTCTCAATGCAAGTGCGATACATGTCATAAAATTTTTACGTCGGCCGGGAAACTGTTCTATCGAGACCGCGTGCTTAGTATTCAGAAAGCTTCCTTTTTGTTACGTTTAATCCGCACACTAATCTAGAGTGGTGAGAACTTTGTTATCTCTGTAGTGCTGTGTAACGTATTTTAAAACAACAGGATTGAAATGTAACAAAGGGAGGAGAACGATCAATGTACACGGCATATAACATGACGAGGCTTTTGTAGATTATCTTGTGATCGATCTTAATTATAAAAGGACGAACTTTTTAAAAATTAAAGAAGTTTAGAAAAAAGTTAAAAAAGTGAAGAATTTAAATTGGCGTTGTTTCAAATTTTATTATGTGAAAGTCGTTGGGTGAGTTTATAATAAATCAGGCAAGTTACAACTGTTAAAATTTTCTTTGTGGCGGTCTGCATATAAAATGTTGTACCTACTTATTATTTTTATGAGCAATCTTCTCGTTCCTCTTAATCTTCCTTTCTTTATCGCCAAGAGATCTCGAGGTTTATCTCATTTCACTAAGTAGAGTTGTTTCCACATTTTCCTGTATAAGGCGAGTCGCTTTGTTTATTTCCAGTTAAGTTCGAGAGTGTTTAGTATCCTTGCTATTTTCTTGTCTCAGATTGTTGAGGATCATCGTCTTAATCCTCTACCTAGCGATGCTGCGTTCAGTTTTTTTTTTTGAGTCTTTCCATTCTAATGAAATAGTAGCTTAACTGCTTAATTTTCACCCTCTACTTAACTGGTTGTAAAATGTTTTGATACTTCCGCGTGCGATTCGCCCGAATCGCCAGTAGTTGTCGGCAACATTCTAAAATAATTACGAAATTAATTGAGGAGAGTTCTTTATTGTTAATATAAATGATGAAACTCTCCAAATTTCATTCGTTCTAAAAAAAAAAATGTTTTGCTGGATTTCTTTTTCTTGGTATATTCCTTCTTTTTCTTAATCTTTATCCTCTTTAATGCCGTTAGGTGTTGAGGTGTTTGATACAACCAGTGTCGGCCCTTAACTGCACAACTTGGCTCGCATGGAGGTTACAGAGTCGGTGCAAACATTGCTGAAGCTATTGGTGCAGTATGTAAGTGTTTTGCGTAAAACTTGTTAATTCTCCCAAACGTCCAGATATTTAAGGGAAGCGTCATTAATTATGACGATGATGAATGGCAACTAGACCGAGTACCGACTGCGAAAATGGGACGGAAAAATTCTGATCCCTCCGGAATTCGAACGCCGCACGAAAGCTTCGCTCTCTTACCACTGAGCCACCTAGTTGGTTTTGACATAATTTTACGTATTTTCATAACCACATTGTCGCTCATTATAATATTACGTATGTTCGACCACAGTGTATGACGTATGATAACAGACTAGTTACCAGTCACCCGATACCAATCCCCATTCCAAAAGTTTTTTTTGTCTAGCCGCGCCGCAATTATAGTACATTTGTCACTCAAAACACCAATCCGAACCGTTTGCATCGCTCGCGCCTCGACATCATCTCCTAGGATGTCCTGATCCAGGTTTATGTCCAGATAACGGTTGAAACATCACGAAAGGAAGAGTCGCGAACTGAAAACAGACCTCCGACCTCGGTCAAAGTCGCTGAACTGTTGAAAATTTGCACGGTTAAAAAATACAAAAAAAAACAAATTGTCCAAAGATGCTACAATAAAAGAAAAATATTACTTCTTGTCAATTCGAACAGGATCAAAAGCATCTGAATGAAATACAAAAGAACTGAATTTTTGATTATTTCTATATTATGTCGATAGTTTTAACCGTTTGTAATAATTACATTATAACTGTTCAATAAATACGGGTTGATCCTTGAAAAAAACACAGTTTATAATTTTAATTTCGGAAAAATCGCTTTAATGGCGATTTCCACGTTATTAACTTATTGCAACAAAATGGTATAAAAAGCATCGTAAAATGTTTCTTGTAGATTCTGTTGACCCACCTTCAAAATGATCACGTAATAATGACGATTTCGAAGTCCTTTACTATCGATTTCAAAAAAGTGATGTTTCACCAATCGCCTAATGAGCCTTTATTAATTACCCGCAGGGCGCATACAATTTAATCAAATTCATGTAAAACACATCGCACAGCTACATCCGAATGTCAAGTTCAAAATGTTCATTACGCATAAATCAAGATAGCGCTAACTCTGCACGGATCGATCAGTGTGTTAATTTTCCGTTATTCCTCCCGACGAAAGCCATAAACAATCAGCGAAACACAATTTTTGTTTTTAAAGTGACGTCGACATACCCATTAAGTGCCTATGGAAATTACATTAAGCCCGGGTAGTTCACGAAACGGGGAGAATAGCACAGTCGCTAAAAGTATGAATATTCATGACAACGCAGCTAGAAATGGATGAGCATCAAGTCGCTGGAAGGCGTTTCGGACGTCCGGTGGTGATGGCATACATTCGAATTCAGAACAATTTACAAATCCATCCCCACTTCGCAAATACTACATTTTTTTTCAATAACAAAATCGATTTTGCAGCAGTGGTTATGAAAACCATTATTAAAATACTCGAATCATTTTTTACGCTAGCGTTTCCTAAACATTTGCTATAATGGAATACTTCACAAATTTTAAAACGGCAAAAATACACCCGAGTTATTTTGCAGGGTTGGAGCAGTTATTCACTTTTTGCATGAAAAAGTTTCAGAATTACTGCTTTACACTTTTTTTATGTTATGCAAGTATTGTTTATTAATATCGTAAAAGATAAGCAACCAATTCTTTTCTTTAGTGGTGTGTGTACTACAGGATCCTACAACGTTAATGGTCACCTCCAACAAAAACCTCAATTTTGATATTACTATGAAAATTTGGCTATTGATCACTTGGCATAGCGACGTTCATTTATATTATTTTTATGGATTTTTTGAGCTTTTCTTTCATAAATCTTGTAGTTATAATTTTTTTAATATAAAATTGTCCAAATCTTATCAGCTCTTTATAGAAATTTGCCATTATTTCGATTAAAAATCCTGTGATGTCATTTGTTACGATTATCGTACACTCAATATGTATTCTGGAAGTAAGTTTAGCCTGGTTTTATAGTAGCCCAGTCAGTTTATACAAAAAAAATGCCTCAACCTTGCAGAAGGTCAGTGTGTAAATTGACTGGGCTACTATAAAACTAGTTTTGTTAAAACGCATTAAGTTTACTATAAACACAGCAAGTAAGAAATGTTATTTACAACTTATAATTCGTAACCAATAATTCAGGCAAGTGTTGTCCAGGTAGTATCGGCACGCGTTCAGTACCAGGAGCATATTTAGGTTTGAAAATTTCAGATTTACAAAACCCTGGTTGCTGTTCGCTTCAAATAACTAAACACTACAACTAATATGAAAACAGCATAATGCGAAAGTATAGATAGAATATTCAACCGAACTCTTAGTAAGAAATACTAAGCAGTCATTATGAGTAAAAGGTGCTTATTTTTAGTTCGGGCGTGATAACCCAAGGTTACAGTGGAATCTGATTTATAACCCCTCACATATATTTATCATTCGGTTATCATTTAAGTTATGTAAAATGGTAAATCTTTATAGGAAGTTTTAGCGATTTTATTAAAAAGAGTTTAAAAAACGTAAACAAAAACATTTTTGTAACTTACAAGATGAAATCAAACACTGTAGGTAAACTGAACATAAAAATTCAGTCTTAATTTTTGAAAAATTACACTTTTTTGCTTTTGTAACAATGTTTGCTTTATCATAAAAAACTAATACCACCAATTTGTGGTCGTCCATGAATTAAACAAAACTTGAAGATAATAATTTAATATTTGAGCCAAATTTTGGGGTGATCATTAACGTTGGACTCAACCGTAAAAACAGGCTGTAATTTAAAACACAAAAGCACAAACCGTTGTAAAGCACAAGAAGATTAGCAAATATAACTCACTCGAAAAAATTACCCCAACTCGAAACTAAGGTCCTCGTAGGCTAACCTTTTTTTTAGTGAATTATATTTTCCAAATACTTCTTCTAGGTAGGTATAATAAATAATAATTATTTATTTTTTTCCGCGGTTTTTCGGTGTAATAAAATCCATTTCCACCCATTCCGATATGTAATTGTTTGCAATAAAAATTCCTCATATTCATATTACAGATCGTTTGCGTTTGCATACGCCCAGATTCCTCCCCTTTGGTGAAAAGGTCCTGTTACAATCGTAAAGATCGCCGCTATTTAAATGCGTGTGTAAGAACTACAACAAAGCAGTACAGTAATCACGATCTGGCACAGTGACTTTTGCTTGTAGCACCGTTCGTGCACAAGCCGCACCTCCTGGCATCTCACCTTTATACACAGTTCTCTGGCCTAATCGTGCATTGAGATCGCTACGTTGTTTCCTTAAAATCTTCTTATTCTTACAGTTTTCATTTTGTTTCAGGTGTAATGTGTACACTACGACCTGTTTATTTGTGTAACTGTGTATCGCATATCTGCATATTTACAGTTAGGTTAATCACGCATGTAACAAGTATGCATGAAACAATACACTCTGATTGATAACGTAGGCAGACAGAGATATCGAGTTATTATCTTACCGGTGAACTGAACCCACCCACGATTCCACATTACAACTTTTTGTTTACTGCTCATTTGAATGTATGTTGTTTGCTTATGAGAAAATGTCCCATCGGTATTTCCGTATCAGTTCGTTTTATGAATGATTAAATTCCATGTAACGTTGCATTCGAATTTAATTAGTGGGTGGTTTGGAGGTAAATTATGCATATTTTTGTAATCTTATGCAAATATTGTATCTTGAACATTTGCATTAAATTAATTTTAAATCAATTAAATCTAACAGGACTTGTTTTTATTTGCTACGTCTTATCGGCATTTCTTGCAATTAATTTTAATGGGAATGTTTCTGCATAAAAAAATATATACAAAATTTTTGTTCAATATTCTACAATTCACATTACTAGTTTACTCAAAATATAAGCATTTGTTTCAGTTGCGGTTTAATTTTTGAAAAGAATATTTACAAACATTACAAATTTTATTACTATTTATTTAGATAGAACAAAAATGTACAGTTTTTTAAATTGTAGCGTTACATAATAATTTTTTGTGAACATATCAAAACCATTTTCTTACAAAGCTCAGAGGCCGGAAATTAAAATTGCATATTAAAATACAAGTAGTGCACTTTGAAATTTATTTCCCATGACATAACAGTTCAGTTATTGTGTCATGACCATAGCAACTAAATTTTGCAGTACATTGCTAATATTTTTAATGAAATCCTAAATTGTAACATGGATGTAATATGGATGACTGGGGTTTTGTTGCAAAAACATGTTAATGAGATAATAAAGGTTTCATATAATTATTTGACATTTTTTAAACAAAGATAATTTCAAACTTTGGTTTGTTTGATTGAAAAGAATTTAGAGCTTTTAACTTTCTTCTTACTTGTTGACTAAATTTTTGATTTTGATATACCTACATATTTTCAGAAAATGCCACTTAACCCTTTCATCAATCTGCCCCTTCAATTATTTTCAAAAATTCAATTTGTTGCAAAATTTATTTTTGATTTCGCATCTAAATATAATTCACAATAAACTCTTATCTCACAGGAAAGACAATTTCATTGTGTAGAGATTATAATAAACTATAAAAATAAGAAACATTCTTATAATGGGATTTGTTTTAAAAATTTACCTTTAATCAAGCAAAAAGCATTGCAAAAATTATGTTTTGATACTTAATTTTTTTCGTATAGTGCCTACATTAAATTATTGAATAGTCACGCAGATGGGATGTTTTAATAATAAATCAAAGGTTATTTGAATGTGTGGATTATTGTAATTCCCTCGTTCCCCAATGCAATTTTGTTAAAACCAACTTTTTGTACTATTCTCTTTTTACAAGTTAATCCGTTGTATTTGTCGGGATTTAAAATTTAATTAAAATCATACAATCTTTCAAAACCAGTACCGGCGTAGCTAGGGGGGAGGCGTTAATTATCATAATTTGTAAATGAACGTAAGCTACTGGTGTGCGGTTCTGATTTTTGTTTCAGTGTACACACTGTCTGTTATTTTTGTTTTTGTGGCTCGGTCGGTCGGGAATTCCCCAAAAATTTTGTTCTTTTCATTTTCGTAGTTAGCTTTAACGATTGCTCGGTTGGGAATTCTCCTCAAATAAGTGTTAGTACATAACATGTATATGAGAGTATGTTAATTCTACTCTTATTCTGTTTTTGTTATACCTGATTTTTAATTTTATACATGAATGTCAAAGAATGTATAATAAAACAGTACTATTACTATTATAATTAATTAGTAATGACTCTCATTTGTATTCATTAAAAATCATACTTTACGTTTATCGAATTTTTAATAATTTTAACAGTTTTCATTCTTGGGGTGACACCCCAATATTCGCACCGGGTGCCACCCATGCTAGCTATGCCGCTGTTGGTACTTATATCTTGGAATTAAATTTATGTTCATTCATCAATTAACTGCACATTTTCTGGATCTCCCAGCCGTAATATGATTAAGAAGGTGATGTTGCATTACCAAACAGTTCCCTACGATAAAATGGGAAATAACGACCCTAACTTTCAATTAATTTCCGAGAAGTGGCTTTTAGCGATTTTATGCGAAGTCTCGCAGCAAAAGCGTTGTTTGCGTTACACGGAAAGTTGCATGTCGTTAAGTTGTTTTAAAATACGTGAATCGTCTTCGCTGAAGAACAGCGTCCCACGTTCGCAACCCAATTAAGACCTGTTCGCGAAGTAAAAAAAAATCGTGCACTTGAGCGAAATTTATAATTGCCTGTACGTGATGATGGCGCCGGCAATCATAAACACAATAAATCTGTTCAAAATGGGTACAATTAAAGTGAAAGGTCAGGACATTGGATTTAATTAGAAAATAACTCGATGTAAATTGATTCAACATCTTCAAGTAAAATTTCTCTGATACACAATTTAACCAAGAAATTTCTTCAATTACACATTATTAAAAGTTTCGACACAAAAATATAATCACCCAGTTGCCATCAAAAGATAATTGGAATTAATAAAATTGAAAACATTAATTTCACGTTGCGATATTTAATTTTGTTTGACTATTGTGTTACCCCTTTTTCGAAGTGAATTTCTTGTTTGTTACACGTTCTCTTCCAATCAAACAAGAAATAACAAATAAAACTTGTATTGCTTCCTTGCTAACCCTTTTAATTTACAAAAAATAACGTTTTCTTAATAAAACTTTTGATTGGTATTGCATGTAATCTTTTTACAAAAATGAGACGTAAGTAGAAGTATTTTTGAATTTCAACATTCTTCGTCTGGTAATATTCAGTCGTGTTAAACTCACTTTTGTTTTGAACGGTCTAATCGCTTTTTTCATAAAATATATGATTCACTTAAATTACCTAACTCTCAACTGATGAAGTGGGATATTTATACAATATTTGTGATTTCCTACATCAAAGTACAGTCGAACTCCTCTATAGTGATGTTGGAAAAGCCATGAAAAAACATCACTATAGAGAAACTTCACTATACAGGGTGGACCATCGTATGGCATTTTTAAAATTTAACCTATTTATAATGGTCAAAAAAAGATGAAAATTGGAGGAAATGATCTTCAATTTTGATACTACAACATGGCATAATTATTTTTTAGAAAGCAAAATTGATGTGAAAGTTGACTTTGATAGTGATTTATTATCAAATTACTAAAGCTATCAGTTTGTATTTTCTTTCACTGCATCTACGTAATGCGTACATTATGATGATATGCAAAGCGGAATTTAGATAGTTATAGTGATTGAATAAATCGAAATATTAAATAATGTAAAGCAAAACACTCTTATTTATGACCGAATTCTTAAATGACAACCCTCGTTAACTGGTGTGAGGCTGATTTACAACTGTCCTCAGTAAAAGTGGTTCTGAGGTACAATCGACACGAGCTGTGAGTAGTAAAATCCAGGCCCGTACTTAAATCTTCTATGGAATGTAAACTCGCTATTTTTAATTTTTGAAAGTGACTCATTGTTAAAACAGCTTTGGTTACTCAGTCACTGCTAAGTCAAAATGCCTAATATTGACCTACTTCTGCTGCTAATAATTATTTAAAAAAATATTGAAATTCTCTTTAATTTAGGCATACAAAATTGAAAATTGGTTAATATTTACGTTTAATTTTAAGGAAAACTCGAACTGTGTACTATTCCGGCCACCGAAATGTAAACGATTTTTTTTAGCAACTTGATTTTTGCTTCATAGCATAGGCGTCCTAAAAGAATCAGACAAATGTCAATATTATTTTGTTTATGACAAATATTATTTCACCAAAGACACTGGATAAAGCAGCTTTAATCTATGGAAAAATACGGAAATTTGTGTCAGGTGTCGTGCACATTTCGGGGGCCGGAATGGAAGCGGCGGCCGGGGGGTAGGTATCCCTCTTAAGTGCTAGGAAATAGGATTTACTTGAAAATTTGCTTGCCTGCTGTTCTTTTAAGAATTCACCTGATTGTAACCAAATGTTTAGTTTAGCATTGAACTTCCAACAGTCTGATCGTGCTTTTGAGTTGTGTAGTTTTTGTTAAGTTTACCTGAAAGCTATTCTGAACAGTAATTATGCCTTTTCAATATTCATTTGAAGAAAAGACTGAAATGTTATTAATTTTTGGCGAATGTGGCAGAGACGCTACTCTGGCCGCCGACACTTACGCCGCGAGGTTTCCGCAAAATCGCGCTCCAAATCATCAAATTTTTAAATCGTTAGTGTCTTCTTTACGTGAAAGAGGAACTTTTCAACAAAATACCAGGTCGTTTATCAATCCAATTGTTACTCACGATGTCAACCAAGCCAGGGTGTTAAATTTAGTTGAAAATAATCCCCACATTGCTAGCAGAGAGATTAGCTCTCAAACTGGGATCAGCAAAAGTAGTGTGCTTCGAATTTTTAAAAAACACGCATATCACCCGTACCACCTGGAACTTCACCAAGAGTTGCATGGTGAAGATTTTGCAAATCGAGTGGCTTTTTGCGAATGGGCAGAGGAAAAAATCCGGAATGATGAACATTTTTTTGAAAGAGTTGTGTTTACCGACGAATGTTGTATGAAAAGTAATGGTGCGGTAAATAAACACAATTTACACTATTGGGCAGTACAAAATCCGCACTGGATGAGAGAACAAGACATCCAAAATCGCTGGTCCCTTAATGTCTGGGGAGGTGTTGTGAACAATAGAATTGTGGGGCCGTTTTTTTTTTGAAGGTCCATTGAATGGTGAGAGATACACCACCTTTTTGCAAGACGAGCTAAATGATTTGTTAGACGCAATTGTCCCAGTAAATCAAAGGTTTCGGTTGTGGTTCCAACAAGATGGAGCACCTCCACATTTTAGTCGAAGAGCCCGGGAAGAATTAACGCTCCAGTTTGGAGAAAATTGGATTGGTAGGGGCGGACCCATACCTTGGCCAGCGAGATCACCTGATCTTACACCACCAGATTTTTTCTTATGGGGTGCCATCAAAGAACGTGTTTTCCGGGAGAGACCGACAACAAGAGATAACATGAGGGAAAGACTAATTGCCGCTTTCCGCGAATTTAATGATGTGAATGTTGCGGCTACCGTTCACGCAAATTTTCAGAGACGCTTGCGACTTTGCATCGAACAGGAAGGTCATCATTTTGAACATCTAATGTAAAATAAAATAAATTAAAATTCAACTATTTGTTTCTTTTATCTAAATCTGATTAACGAAAAAAATTTAAGTCCGGTCCTGAAGTAAACACCAGCCTCGGCTCGTCAGAAATACCTTTTTTGATTTATGGTTGGTTTACAGCGGGCATTGTGAACGCACATTTCTTGCGGACAGAAGTTACAGCAATAAATCACTTATAATTTCCCGACAAAAATCACAAAATCTCAATTAATTTAAAATCAAAGGTTCCTATCAAATTGCAAATTTCGGGAATACATTCTCCATAATATTTTCAATGTAATTATTAAAAAAAAAAAATTGGATTTCTGTTTTTTTTCACTTTATAGCGTCCCGACGCTGTTTAGAAACTTAATTCAAAAAAATAAAATTACCATGGTGTAGTGCTTTAATTGAAGATTGTTACCTGCAAGTTTGAATTTTTTTAACAAACAAGAAATAGGTTAAATCTCCAAAATGCCATACGATGGTCCAGCCTGTATAGAATTCAAGTATAATTTTACAATTTTGGCAGTCACTTTAAAAACCAATTGATATTCAAAACAAAAAATTAAAATTTATTATATTTGAAAAAATATTTGTTTAAGTATATAGAAATACACACAGTTATTAATAAACAATACAAATTTTCATTTGAATACTTACACGTTCCTGACAAAAACATCACTATAGAGAAAAAATCATTATAGAGGAGGTCACTATAGAGGAGTTCGACTGTATATACTTTTCAACGCAAATTATTTTGTTTTTTTGAAAGTGCTCTAGGTATTGTTTTATCGAAAAGAAAAGAGTTAGCAATCAACCTTGCCTTCGCGAAGACAGGAAATGCTGGACTATCAATGTTTAATTGTAAGTTGCGGTAAAACTATTCAGGGTGATTTAAAAGCATCTGCAATAAAAACATTTACAGAAAAACCTCTGATACAAAGTAATAAAGCAACAATATCTAGACCCGTATGGCAGGTATTCTGTTTGTGATTAGTGATAAACTAGCGCTTAAGCGGCCATTGTCGTTTAATATTTTCGATCTTCCAAGGGAACAGTTTTAAACACTTATTAATTTGAAATCGACGGGTTTATCAAAATTTTAAATTCGGCAACGTGTTCTCTGTGATATTTTGAACGAAATGATCTTGATTTGTTTAGATTTATAGTGTCCTAATAATTAAATTCAAAAAAATAAAACACCTATTTTATAGTACGATAATTATGGAATACTGACTGTGGGTTTTCAATTTTTTAGGTAGTGTAACATATAAAAATAACTACATATTATGATATAAAGCCTCTATATGATGATCCTTTAAGCAAGGTTTACCAAAATTTTCAGTAAACAGCATTTCCGGTAATAAAAAATAATTAACAGTAAACAATAATTACAAAATACTCTTCATAGATTAATAAGAGCAATAAGCGTAATGCAAATCTCGAAATTTAAAAAATGAACTAAGTATAAAGTAATCAATTTGCGAGGATGAGGACCTGTAAAAAGTAGTGACAAAACTTAAACTCGTATAAGTATATGACCAACAATGATGTCTCTGAACTAAATCTTTCATCTTATCATTAGCCTAATTCAAAACGATCATTTTGGTGTCTTCACAGTAACGTTTTGTCGAATGCGACAAAAACATTAAGGATCGAATTCATAGTCACGGGGAAAAGGAGGTAGAAAAATTTTCGTTTGAGTGCGAATATTTCTTCACCTGTACTCCAAATTCGAACGAAAGTCTCTATCCGCTTCCCCGAAGGCTTGGCAACTAAAACTACATCTACAATCACTGCAATTGTGGTAGAATTCGAAATCCGATTGCGAAGTGTACTAAAATTTCTTGATTGAAATTTGGTAAAATTTACAACACGAATTTGAATTGCGATTTTGTTACCGCGCCATCATATTACTTTTTATTCCAACGCGTGGTATATTGGCAGGGTATTGGTAGTTACAGTAAAAAAGAGAACAATTAGTTCAGTAAAATTGACAACGGTGCCGCAAGTCACAGCTTGCGACAGCTCAAAACACATTGCGCATGTGCAATTCAAAATTTCTGGCGCATTTCGAATTGGAGATTTGAGTTCCGCAAACATACAATCGGAGTTTGACTAACAGCACGGATTATGCCGAAGTCGAAGTTCCGTTGTAAACGCAAGCACACAAATGAAGGGTACAGGGAAAGAAGTAGGTATGCCCATATTTCTAAACTGTTCAGGAGCGCGCTTTTAGCGCTCGAACTTGCTATGCTTGCTGTGTAATGCAAATATCAAAACTAACTATATCTCCTGACTAACTGCTTTTTTAATTTAAGCTAGGGACATGGGATAGTACTTAAGTTTTGCTACAAAATGGCACAGTTATCCCATTTTCGAACGGGAGTGGACATACCTCCTTCTTTCCCTGTACCCTTCAAATATCTGTTTCACAATCAGATTTCGAATTGTGCCGCAATCGAAGTGATTGTAAATGTGGCTGAAGCCGTTAGGTACTGTGAATTCGATGCACAACTGAACCGCGCGTAGAAGGCAAATCACAGACATAATAATCTTCTAGCAATAAAAATCTATCAAGTTACGTAGGTGTGGGGTGTGGGGTGTGACTAATGCAGTTGAACTGTAAAATTGCTAACAATTCTTATCCTCTGCACCAAGCGGAATTATCACAATTGATAACAATAGCCGAAGGTTGATTAGCATGAAGATTATGTTTAGCCAATTTTCTATCGAGTGTTTTAGGACCTGTTGATTATGATAACAATAGCCACATTATCCGTGATTATAATAACCGGATTCCAATGAACACACTAAAACGAGGTGATTATTAACTATTTATCGTCATATCCAAATTCCACAGAAACCATTAGTTCAAATTTTTTTATTAGAAAACATTTTTAGTAAATTAAGTTCCAAGTAATGAAAGTTTTATGAAAGCAAAGTTGCTTTTCCAATTGACAATGTAAATGAATAAATGTAAACGTTTTAATTAGTAACAATTAAAATGTTTAGCGTTACCTTTTTGTAGTTAAAAAAATATAATGTGTCAAATTGTATCCAATAAAATCACACATAGATATTATCATCTTTAGACATTCTTTAACAAAATAATGAAAAGATATTCGTAACAAAGTCAACAAGACTAAAATAAATTCGACCCTAAAATTTAGCGCTATTCAAAGGAAACGTGACATAATATCAGTTATCCTGATCCAACAATATAAAATATTTCCTTCTCACCGGATTCCATCAAATAAGGTTCAATAAAATTTCCTTAAAAATACAGATTTCCGACAACTTCGAACGGAAATTACATAATTCTATAGACTCTATGTTTGAGAAAGGGAATAAAGGTACTTACGGGATTCACTTCCGTGTATGTGGGTTGTTGCTCGAATCGTTGCACGCTATTTCCACGGGTAGTCGCAATTAAATTCACTTCCTTGCACTTGCGTTCACGTCGAAGCTTCGAGATTGTGTGTGTTTTTCGAAGAGAGGGGTTTGGGGGGTCGGAAGGAACTAATGGGAGTCGGATGTCGGTAATGTACAAAAGACGTTTTACGGCAGCCGAAGGTCTATACTGAACATTCCGCCCACCAAAATATGCGAAAACAAATATTTTATTAACTATGGGTACTGAGCTGACGCAGCTAAAAGCTATGAAATTAAGTCTAAATAAGAAGAAATAAAAAATAAACGAGAAGAAACGAAAACAAAAAAATTACGAAAATTCACTGCGCCGGTAGCGGACACAGTTTAACCAGCGGTCGCAGCATCGTACCGGTGGTCGTTCGCAACGTCGCTACGCGGCAGACGTCGTCTTTGCCGGGATGTAGGGCCGTGATGCGACCCAGTTTCCAACGCAATGGAGGGCTAGAGTCCTCCTTGATTAACACAAGGGTGCCAAGAGCGACGGGCATTGACGTTTGTAACCACTTTCCACGTTGAGATAACGTGTGTAGATACTCAGAATGCCAACGTTTCCAAAAGTCTTGGTGCATTCTTTGTACCAGTTGCCAACGGTTCAGCCGCCCTTGTGGGAGGTGGCTGAGGTCCGGGTCAGGTGCCGATGTCAACGGTTCTAAAGTAAGGAAGTGACCCGGAGTGAGGGCCGTCAGGTCATTTGCATCTGAGCTGATGCTGCACAACGGTCGCGAGTTGAGCACAGCTTCAACCTGCACAAGAACCGTGTACAATTCCTCGTACGTGAGCAACTGTTCTCCGATGACTCGCCTCAAATGAGTTTTGACAGATTTAATTCCGGCCTCCCACAGACCTCCGAAGTGAGGCGCGGAAGGGGGATTAAATCGCCACTCAATTCGCTCTGTCTCTGCGGCGAGTTCAGTCATAGCCAACAATTCCTTGTTGGCTCCTACAAAATTAGTGCCGCAATCGCTATAGATTCGGCTACAACGACCGCGACGCGCGATGAAACGACGAAGGGCTGCGAGAAACGCTTCCGAGGTTAGGTCCGAGGCTAGTTCAATGTGAACTGCTTTGGTTGCAAAGCACACGAATAGGCAAATGTATGCCTTAAACGATTTGGTACCTCGATGCCGACCGAGGGTGACTGAGTATGGCCCGCCGTAGTCTACTCCTACGCATTGAAACGGTTTCAGCTGACCGACGCGACTACTTGGCAGATCTCCCATTGGAGGTTGTAAGGGCGTGGGGTTGGTGCGAAAACATTGGTAGCATCTGGATAAGCAACGACGTATTGCTCGTCTCGGAGACAATATCCAGAATCTCTGAAGGAGCAGATACAAAAGAGTTTGACACCCAGGGTGCAATGCTTCGCGATGGACCTCCTCAATGATGAGGTAGGTAAGTCGATGATGACTTGGTAATAAGGCTGGATGCTTGCTCTCAAATGACAAATTGGATTGAGCTAGGCGTCCGCCCACCCTGAGGACGCCGTGGTCGTCCAGAAAGGCGCTAAGTTTTCGAAGTTGTTTTGAAGGAGGCTGTTTGTCCCGTAGTTTGTGGAGGTCCTCCTCGAAATGGACTTCCTGCACAAGCTTTACTAGATACATGAGGGCGCGATGCAAGTCTAGCTCCGATAACTTAGAGTTCGTGCGCTGTTGTGTTCGGCAGTTGTTGGCAAACAGGCAACAGTACGCGATAATTCGTTTTATTTTCGCTAGCGACGAATAGCGCTCTAACAAGGCTAGAATATTATTGGCTGGCGCAATAGCGGCTAATAACGTCACTCTTTGCTCTTCCTCCACTGCTGTAAAGGGTTCTAACGTGCTCGAAGTGGTTTGTGTGGGCCATTCGCTGGGTGGTGATCGCAACCAGGCGGGACCCGACCACCATAACGAATGGTTAAGAAGCTCGAAGGGTAAAACGCCGCGACTCGCGCAGTCCGCCGGGTTGTCCTCGGAGCGGACGTGATACCAGCACTCCGGAGGCACCTGGTCCTGAATCGAGCTAACGCGGTTGGCTATGAACGTTTTCCATCGGTGCGGTGACGATTTTATCCACGCGAGCGCTACTTTAGAATCCGTCCATGCATACGTACGATCGAACCTCACTTTTGAATGAAGAGTTGATTTAACTGTGGCAATTAAATTTGCGAGCAATACCGCTGCACACAGTTCCAGTCGAGGGATAGAAACGCGCTTTAGAGGCGATACCTTGGATTTAGCTATAATGATTTGTACCGTACAAGGACCATCAAGTGACTCGGTCCGAATGTAAATTACCGCTGCAAACCCTACTTCTGACGCGTCCGCGAAACCGTGCAATTCACAGCGATGCGCCGCGGCCAACGCGATGTGTCGGTTGATTTGGATTTTCGCGAGATCAGGTAGTTGAGATTTGCATTCAGTCCATCGACCAACGACATTCGGTGGAGCGGTATCGTCCCAGTCCACGCCCAACGTCCACAAAGTTTGGATTAGTTGTTTCGCAAAGAGCGTCAATGGGGATAGGAATCCCAATGGGTCGAAGATGCGAGCGATGTCGGACAGAATCGCGCGTTTTGTGCACTGGGCATTGGTTGCTGCAATATTATATGAAAATGCGTCCGCGCTAGTTAGCCAATGCAACCCGAGAATTTTATACGAACAATCCTCATCGAAAGTAACCGGACCTTGTCTGCAATCATCCGGGATGCTAGCCAAGAAGTCGGTGTCGTTGCTCAGCCATTTCCTAAGCTCGAACCCACCTTTTCCTAATAAGTCACTTAGTTGCTGTTTGAGTGCAAGTGCGGCCTGCAACGTGTCCCCGCCTGTGACAATATCATCTACGTACGAATCGGTCTCTAAAACAGCTGATGCGTCAGGATAGTGCTTCTCGTCAATCGCCAATTGCTGAAGAGTACGAATAGCGAGATACGGCGATGATGTAACACCGAAACTGACCGTATTGAGGCGATATTCGGTGATAGGTTGATCTTCGGAGAATCGCCATAAGATACGCTGATAATCGCGATCAGCAGGCGAAACCCAGATTTGCCTAAACATTTGTTTTATGTCCGCAACGAAAGCAATCGCATGGAGCCGAAAGTTCAACAATATTGCAACAATATCGCGTTGCAGCTTTGGACCCGGTAGCAGCAGGTCGTTTAGCGCGGGACCGTTTGATTGCGCTGAGGCATCAAAAACGACGCGAAGTTTAGTGGTTGTGCTTTCTGGTTTGAGTACACAATGGTGTGGAATATAAAAGGTGTTCGTGGTACTCGTAGCGTTTGGAACCGGTTCCATATGCTTGCAATCTAGATAGTCCTGCATGAAGGCAGCGTATTGCTGTTTAAGCTCCGACTGTTTAGCTAACCGGCGCTCCAACGAGAGGAACCGTCGCATAGCTGTGGGTCGCGAATTACCAAAAGTGGGACGATCCACTGCGAAAGGTAACGAAACGGTGTACCGACCGGTATCGTCACGCTGGACCGTATCAATATAGAGCCTTTCGCATTGGGCATCGTCTGGAGACGTATGCTGTTTGGTTGGAGGCTCTTCAATCTCCCAGAATTTTTGCAACGTCGACACTAGCGACGGTTCAATTACCGTAGTAAAAAAAGTGTTTGTAGTAGCTGTCGATGCAGTACCGCTTGGACCGCAGACGACCCAACCATAAATAGTGTTAATGGCCGAGGGCTCTCTTACGGATGTCCCATGAACAATTCCCGGCAGTAATAGCTGAGCGTAGATGTCAGCACCCAACAACAAGTCGATGGCTTGGGATTTTGCAAAATGTGGATCCGCAAGCGATAAATTTGATAAGTGAACCCATTGGGTGGCATCTACAGCATGACTGGGCATATTGTCCGCAATTTTCGGTAACGCGTGTAAAGACACGTTGCAAGCCGGCGTGGTTGCGTGCGCGGGCACGATATCACAATTTAGAACACCGCCAGAGGTCTGTGTTTTTGTGGATCCGATTCCGGTAACGTCTAAACGATGCGCTTGGTAACGAAGGCCCAATCGTCGAAGACAAGCTAGCGTAACGAAACTGCCTTGACTGGCGTTGTCCAGAATGGCACGAACTGTTTGATAATTGCCGCGGGCGTCTAAAATACGCAACAATGCAGTGGCTAACAAAACCCCGGTTTTTGTTGTACAGCTAGTCATTACCGTTATGGGGGCCACGTCAGTGTTGGCATCTAGTTCTGCGACAGGGTTTGACTTCTCAAAATGAAGCAGCGTATGGTGGGACGCTTTACACTTACGGCATCGCGATTTTGATCTGCATGCTTGCACGCGGTGTGCCGCACGAAGACAATTTATACACAGCTGCTTTACTTTCGCTAACTCGAATCGTTGCTGCGGGGTTTTATCCAAAAATGCTTTACAACCATAAATCGCATGTTGCGATTCACACACAGAACAACTATCTTCTGTGCGTTTTTGTTGCATATCTTCCGACGTGGCCAGCAGAACCGATTTTGTCGCGGGTTGCACCGATTTTTGGTAGGTCCCTTTTGCTTGCACGGTACCTACTGTTTCTAATATTCTGCACTGGCTTTCTAAAAACTCCATCAACCGCTCGAATGTTGGAATTTCGGTTTTGAGGCTACGAATATCTACCTCAAACAACCGACGCGTTTCAGTATCTAATTTTTCTAATATTAAATTTGTCCACAAAAAATCCTCGAGGTTGTTCGCGATATTGAGGGCCTTAAGGGCGTCGCGTCCCTCACGGAAGTTGTTAACTAACCCTCGAAGCTCCTTTGCGGATTCGCGCTGTAATTTGGGAGAGCTGGAAATATTTTTCCAGTAGTGCGTGGCGAGCTTCCGTTTGTTTTCGTACCTATCGATGAGGCATTGATAAGCAATTGGGTAGTTTTGAGCCGATAACGTGAGTGATTTTATTAAACTGAGCGGCTCCCCGGAGAGACTGTTCAACAAATACTGGAATTTGTCTACATCGGCGAGCGCAGCGTTTGAGTGAATTGCACTGTTAAACGATTGCACAAAGGCGGTCCATTCTCCAAAGTTTCCATTGAAAGTGCGTAACGGAATTTTTGGCAGACGCACGTTTTGTGTGTATGCGTTATTGGCTACAGGTTTTGAGGTAGGCGTAAACAAGCTATCATAAATAACTTGCGTGCAATAGAAGTTATTTTCTACCTCCTTCCGAATTACGTCTTCGGCTTCATAATCCGCGTCGCCTTGATTTGATAAGTGACTAATTATCGAATAGTGTACTTCTTCGAATTTCTCGTAGATATTGTTCATGCGAGTGTATCGTATTCGAAAAAGTGCTCTTTGTGCCGGCTCGGATTGTGCCGCTTCGGCTAGTTCAAACGTTTCCGCCACCTGTCTTACAAGGACATCGCGTTTTACTCTAAACTCCCGTAATTTTGCCGCCATAACTGCGTATTGCGTATTTTGCAAATGTATTCAAAAATTCAAATAGACGACTTGCGAGAAAAAGAAAATCAAGAATCGCTGCAATGAGTTATTTAACCAAGCGAAAGATTGCAAGCGATTATTAAACGAAACGAAAATCAAGAATCGCTGCAATGAGTTATTAAACCAAACGAAAGATTGCAAGCGATTATTAAACGAAACGAAAATCAAGAATCGCTGCAATGAGTTATTAAACCAAACGAAAGATTGCAAGCGATTATTAAACGAAACGAAAATCAAGAATCGCTGCAATGAGTTATTAAACCAAACGAAAGATTGCAAGCGATTATTAAACGAAACGAAAATCAAGAATCGCTGCAATGAGTTATTAAACCAAACGAAAGATTGCAAGCGATTATTAAACGAAACGAAAATCAAGAATCGCTGCAATGAGTTATTAAACCAAACGAAAGATTGCAAGCGATTATTAAACGAAACGAAAATCAAGAATCGCTGCAATGAGTTATTAAACCAAACGAAAGATTGCAAGCGATTATTAAACGAAACGTGGTACGACCACCTGTCGAAACTGGCGCTAATTTTCTATCTACAACTAAAATTTAATTGAATGTTGCGTGAGTACCCAAAGTGATGAACGAAACTAACTTTATACGAATTTATTCCGCTTTCGATGGGTTCAATAAGTATAATTCGGCTGCCGAAGGACCAGAAATGTTTGAGAAAGGGAATAAAGGTACTTACGGGATTCACTTCCGTGTATGTGGGTTGTTGCTCGAATCGTTGCACGCTATTTCCACGGGTAGTCGCAATTAAATTCACTTCCTTGCACTTGCGTTCACGTCGAAGCTTCGAGATTGTGTGTGTTTTTCGAAGAGAGGGGTTTGGGGGGTCGGAAGGAACTAATGGGAGTCGGATGTCGGTAATGTACAAAAGACGTTTTACGGCAGCCGAAGGTCTATACTGAACACTCTATTCAAATGAAACAGTTAAATCTGAGTGTAATGAATTTAAAGGATATGAATGTGTAATATTCGTAAATTACGATTTATTGCTGCTTTTACTTATTACTTTAGGTTTGGTTTTACTATATCTCCAACAAAGGAGGTTTTATTTGAAGCCGCGGTTCGTTATTAAAATAACGAACAATGCGTTTTTATCCCTTGCCCCTTGCATATAATTATTTTCTTACTTTTTACAACCTTGTACTTTATGTGATACAAAATGAAGCCGGCAATAAATTGTATTCATTAAATTGACAATGGCCATCATTAAGGCGCTCATCTCGCAAATAAAAAGTTTGCTAACCCTTCCTCCGATATGCGAAAGTTCGATAGCGTCGGTTGTAGTAAATTCCTCCGGTATCAACACGTGTGTTAACTTTTCTCGTCAAATTATTGCAAACTCTATCGGCACGTACTCATTATAAAATTTAAGTTGACTAAAACTAATTCCCTACGAACCACTGTGTCGAGTGTAATAAAGCAATTTGCGATAAAATAAAGTGGAAATAGCACGTTCCCGTCAGAACAACAAAATACAAAACTCCAGCCGCATTTTTAATTAATTTTCGAAAACTATTATCGTCAAAACAATCGTCGAAGTGGAGCAATCCCCTGCAAAGGGTTGTGTTGTATTCGGAAGAGTGCGCGAGGCAGCTGATTTAACATCGACGAAATTTAGATTATGAAATTTATTGAAGCATGAAGGGTTTTTATTAAATTATTCATGACATGATAAACGAAAGATGAAGATTCGATCTTGGTGAAATGCAATCTGTTCGGAATTCCAAGAGTAAACGCGATTACTTCAAATCTCGGATTTCGCCGGAAAAAGAAAAAATTCCATGTTTGGTTTTTTAATTTATTCGAAGAAGCGTGCAGTTCTCAAATTGGTAATCCCGACGTCAACAGAATGCACTTTTCGCTACAATTGCATTCGTTTTTCCATTTGAGGGTTTTCTGGGAGACGTCTGACAAGTATGCTTATCTCCTGATTTTATAATCAAATAAAGCTGGAAATTCCATAAGCGGCGGGTGGTAATAGGATTTTGTGTGATTGTCGTGCGTCTCAAATACTTGAAGGAGGTTTAGAGAATTTTTAATGAACAATCAATTTTTTGTGGATAAGGCGAAATATAAAGACATTTTTCTTTTAATCTCCATAAATTGAACTAACGTACAAGATAGAAGTAAAATGACAAGAACTAAACTCATAAAGTTTAGTATAGTGCCTAGTTCTTATTCATTCTTTTTTCATAAGTTGGGAGACTAAGGCAATTTAAATTTAAGTTTTCTAGGAACAATCCGGATGACGTGAATTGCATGAAAAAGTTCCTTCAAATTAAAATTAAAGTTTAAAGTTAATTGGCTAATTAACAATTCCTTCTGATTTTGAACAATTAAAAACTTTTTAAATTATATTGAAGATCTGTAAATAGTTAAGCTCATTTTCTTAATATAATAATAGAATAATGCATGTGATTTGCTATTTGTTTCTTTTTTAAGGTCATTTTATTAGAGGGTCAGCCAAAGCGATGTTACTACTTATATAGGTTGAGTCATGAATAAGTCTGACTGGACGATTTTGCTGATATAGCCAAACGTAGGTACTTGCTTTTATTTTTTCTAATCAAAGTTATTCTAGACTTTTATTCTGATAAAAGTCAAATATGTCGAATTTACTTTAAAATTATCATAAACATTAACTGCGACTGTTGCGTTCTTTCTACACGCTCTAAAAGTTAAATGTTTATACATTTTATTATCGTTAATAAATATTGTAATAATTTGAAACTAAATCTGACACGTCTGATTTTTACCAAAATCAGATAACTTTGTATAGAAAAAGTAATTGAATTAAAATATCGCAAAGCATCATAATGAACAAGTATATTATCGTCAGGTAAATCATTATCCGTGACACCCTATTCTATTCACAAAGTTTATTTAATCAATTTATTAAAAAAAAAAATTCGATAAAGTCTAGATAAAGCTAGTAGTACACTCCTTCTAGGGCTTGTTCCAGATCTAATGAACTTCGACACATAAACCAAAACTCATTTCGCGATGCTACAGACCGGTTTTCTCCTATTATCTGACCTATAGTTTTCTTTCCTTTAATTGCGCATATCGCAAAAAACATTACAAGTCCAAGAGATCTGGGAAGGCCTATACCTACTCCTTAGTTATTAATAGAATCTGTTCATAACTCATGTTGCTAAATAAATGTGTATTTGTAATTGACCCTGTATACTAATGAAAGAGTACATTATGTAACTACTTTTCGTGCAAAAAATTATTCTCACAGTTCGATAGAAATTATTATTTTGCTAGCAAAAAATCAGAACCAAATTTGATGTTTAGTAGTAGTAATGAATTTGAAACAAACAAGGTCATACGCACACAAGCTAACCGTCTAAATTAACACGATAGATTTATTCAATTCGTAATTTAAAAATGATTTACTAATTTCTGTATTTTAATTTTGTTGACAAAAGTTTATAAATTGCGTTATAAATGAAGTACACATAAACGAAAAAACATCCATAGAACCAAAGAGCCTCCAATTTCTATTAAGAGAACTTCTAAGTATTTGTAAGAAAATTTAAAATTTATCAATCAAATGCATCAACCTTTTGAATTTTGAAAAATGCCAAGAAAACCGATTTCAATCAAGGTTAAATTTGAACCTCACGAGTGCTAAATATAAAACTGATTTTAAAGATTTTCTAGGTACAGTATAACCTCGCTAATTCAGACTAATTGAAATTTAATTGAAATGTAATTTAACCGGAGAAAAAATATCTAATTGTAATTTGTTTCAATCGACTTGAATTTTAAAGGCGAATCGTTTCAACAATGGAACCATTTGTTTGAACCAAAAAGGTATATATTTTTCGCATCGCTGTTTGGATCACAGAAGGTTCAGATTAGCTCAGTGTAATAAAGAAATAACATCGCTGCATCTGTGAATCTAAAGTCCATTCTAAACTTGTTATGGCTATTTTAACACACCAGGTCAACGTCATAAGATCTCGCCGATTAACCAAATTTTATCCTAAAATTCGCGCCAATTAATTATCCAACGGAAGCAACGAAATGTTTCATCTGATTTGGTTTTTGTTAACTTGGGGGTTATAAATGAAATGTACGCCATGGGGTCGCTCCCCTGACCGCTCTTACCAGCCGACTCTGGCTGTCATTGGACTTAGTTCGCTCCTTGCGAAAATTAACTCCAGAATTGTGAATCAAGTAATAAATCAAATCCAGGGCGAGGTACTGTGTGTACCCAAGTATACTGGTAGAACTCATGTGGTTGATTGTAAAATTTCTCTGGTGAAAAATAAAGTGCTATGTAATTGAGAAACTTAGTGCGACGTTATCAGCACGTGGAGCCGAAGCTGTTGTCTCCGTAATCACAGGGGCGGAGTCGCACAACCTAAGCTAAGACCATTACTTTATTTTATTTGTATGATTTCTTAAATCTGTTTGCCTACCAAATAGTATAGGCCCCCTAATTGATTGCAAAATATTTCGCTGTTGTTTTTTTTTATTGGATAAATGTACCAATTTCAATTCTAACAGTTTCATTTTATCTTAATGCTGTAAGAAACCTCTCGTCCTCTTCTGATTTGGAGGCGCGAGGGTAAGTTACATATCGGTGGCGCTCAACTAAGATTATTGAAAAAAAAAAGAAGTCAATCGAATCAGACCCTCGCCAACTAGCTGCCGGAAAACAAGTTCGTCCGGACTTAGCGAACGTGAAGTCCGGTTACAAACTCAAAGAAAGTGTTTAAACACCTTTCTAATATTGTTATAGGTACCTAGGTACAACTGTCAGACAATTTAAACGGATCCGGCGTATAAGATTCCACGTCTAACTATTTACCCTAATTTCATAGTTTAATTATAATATTAGTCAACGAAAATAATTTGACATTCCACAATTCCTACAATCGAAAATCTTAATACTTCTAAATTAACTGTAAAAATGTAAGTAAAAATTTTCTTACGAAGCTGCAGTCTCCTTGTTAAGTGCAAATAATAGTAATTTACATACCTTCTATAAATGTTGTTAATGTTTTGCTTATTTTTTACTTTAAATTTAATGCAATAATAAATTATCTTCAGAGTTTCTAAAAACCACTTCCAAAATTAATTCAATCGTAAAAATGAATCGAGAGTTCAACGGCTGTTTATAATATTAACTTAAAAAATTTCACCTCAAAATCTTTATAATCTCCCGGGTGTCTAATAAATCCTGTTACGAACTGTTCACCTGGTCACAATTTCACTATTTTAAGTCCTAGGTATTCAAGAGATTTTGAGCATACCTACATTTTCGCTCGACCTGAAAACAACAATCATCTTTGTTATTGTCAAAATTCCCAGCTGTGCGTATTCAAAACAAGCCCTGTGGCCAATTTGAAGGAAAAATCGTATTTTTATTAAGGGTAATCTCTGACGTGACGTGACGTCTTTGATGAGCCACGTTACATGTAGTAAACAGTTCTGGCAAGACAATTTAAAACTATGTAACCTTGATCGTGAATTTGCTGCGTAAAAAATGGCGAATTAAACTAGTCAAACAACTTCCCAACTCAAAACTCGTTTTTAAACGAACCTATGTGTACACATACGGAGAATATACACCGATCAATGACGACGGCAACCAGTTTATCAATTTTTAACGTTATAGTGGAACCTGCGTAAATTGGAAAATTCAAGTGTATATTTTCCAAATGGAACCTTTTCTTTTTATAGAAGTTAGTTTCAGTATTGCACCGAGAGCAGTGCAGTGCATTCATTTATAGTAAATTCAGTACACGTTTTCCCAATTAAGGGATTTGCATATTCCTGCACTAAATTGCAAGTCAAGTGGATGCACACAACAACTTTATAATAAACTTGCAAATTTCAAATATGAAAAAGGCTTAACTTAAAAACACCTCCAAATTGATTGGAAATAGGTTACTGGAAAGAAGCGGACAATTGATTTGAAATGGTGAAATTACCTTTCGATTTATAGAAACGTTAGTGTGAATGTGAACAATCGTATCGCGTCGTCCCCAATCCTCCAAAATAAACAATGTCCTTTGGATATCCCTATGGCCATACATCAATTGAAGGGACGACTCGTCTTCAATGTCCGGACCATCTGTTTGCAAATACGGTCGTTGCACAATTTCGACATTTCAATTTGCAACGATAAATAGATTCAAGCCTTTTGTTTTACCCGGTTAATTTAAAGGTGACCAAGTCAAAGAAGATAAGACGCGTAGGGTTGATAACACTCGAATAATAACGTTTCATTACATAAAGGGATGCACTTCTTGTTTAAATTTATAGAACTCCAAACAATTCCACAACTTCACTGGTGAATGTTGTACTTGAATGAAATAATGTGTTGAGCAAGTCGCCAAAAATGTTTTAAAGTCAAAGTTATGCATTTTAGGGGTATGCAAATTGGGTCTTCAGTCGGTATATGCCGAAAACCAGAGTTCCTAAATAGCATAATGGCATCTTGTCTTATTGGATTAAGTGCGTACATAAATTAATTCAAGGCTTTTGATATGATTAGTTTAATCAGTCTGGAGTAATTTCGCTCGGCAAAAAAGAATTGCGAGCTCACAATTTGCATATAGCAGAAGATAAAAACCCTAAAACAACCTACACGCAAATTGTGGCTCGTAAACATGGAAGTGTGCTAAACTAGGTCATAATAACAATACTTCTCAAATCACTTGTAAATAAATTCGAACATTAAGTACACCACGAGTTTTCGTGGGATGATTTATGTGTTTCGTGAATCAAATGTGAAATTAAAAACAAATCTTTTTATCGGTTTTATGCAAGGAAGTTAAGGAGCGCAGGAGTATTTATGTCGAAACTAGTTCGAGTGCAGCAAAGGAACGGATTTATTATAAAACCGTTAATCGAACAAGAAATTTATTTTAGATTTAATTCTAGACGAGCAAAAAGTCGAAACTGTGAATTGTAAAAACACTGTTGATAAATAGATACACAAAACATTTGGCGTTCCGGATAACAGCAAACGTTATTGTCATTAATCCTCATCCTCGGGTCAGATTTGACCCATTAATTTTAATTGAATAAATCTTGTGCAGCAATGATGAATACGTTGTTCTTAAAATGTATCCATAAAGAAACTTTCATGCTTTAATGAAAGTATTTTGTTAACTTTCGTGCATCAACATGTTCTACATCGGCTATAATTAATTAAAAATTAGTTTTGCATTTCTCAAATAATGAAAACAAAAAAAAAAATTAGGTTCTAAAATGTTGGTAATTTCATATAAATTGCAGTGGCTTTGCCGGGTCAACCTGCTAGTTTAACCGAAAAGTATTGAAAAGTTATAATTTTAGAGAAAAAATATTTTTCCTTTTTCAGTACACTTACACTTTGTAAATAATATTTATTAGCACACAAATTAAAAAATTAGTTATGGTTGTAGCTATGCTTATTCAAGATCCGCCGCGTCACCTTTTTATATTTCTGCTAAAATTGATTTTGTTTTATTTTTTTTCCAACGTTTCTTCGGTTGCGGGAAAGTACCGGTTATTTCAGTTCCGGTTAACCGAGAGTTTACTGTATGTGCCTCCATCATTGGGAAAATACCCTTCAGAAGAATGACGCATTTTCTCGGGATTCTTTTTAAAAGATAAAAAGTATAAAATTACTTTATAAGAAAAGGGGGTCTAGTTGAGTTGAGGTTTGCTACGCGCCGATCCAAAGTAGGTTTTATGACATGAATGCATTGTGTCAACGAAGAATATTGTCATTACGCAGATACTGACATTTCTGTATAGAGCGACCAGCCCTTCGAGATAATCTTAATTTTACTGTATTGACCTAAATGTTTTCCCAAAGTCCTGTATTCTGTAAAATTCGATAGTTCGTCAGAGACGCGTGCCGTTTGATCTCATTGAAGTAGGGTAGGTAAAAACGGATTATCATTATTGCAGGGTCGTAAAACCCATCTCCAATAGCGACAACTATACACAATTAGGTTAGTTACTGTGACAAACAAATCTTCTAGCAATAAAAATCTGCCTAGTTAAATATGGGGTATGACTATTCCATTGTCTAATTCCATAAGTATAAGAAAGTAGAATTATGCCCTGGATACTCCTAAGTCGACATTGAAATTAATGGAATGTTCATGATGGAAAGTAATAACAATTTTAATGTTATGATTTCACATACTTTTGTAAATATTAAATTAACTTAATAATAGAAATTTCAAATTCCGTTCTGCTGTCAAAAAAAATCTACAAAAAAGCGCGAAAGATTTTTCAAAAATATGATACAAATTGAAGTTGCTTTTCTAATTAAACTTAACAAGTTAATTTGCGATTATAATGCGAAATATTCGGGAAAGTGTACACTTTCATCTGATACACTTTTCAATTATGTTTGACATTAATTTTTAGGTCAATATAAATTTGTTACGAGCATTCGGTTCTTATTGTCGATGAAAATAGGGCGCCTATTGTGGAATAGGTCATGCACATGTATGTACCATCAACACGAGTTATGTGCTGGCGATTATTTTTATGAAACTTGTTAAGGTTAAGTAATTCAATTTCTCTGCTGGTTTGAAAAATAAATAAAATTACTGTTGAATTTGACAGGCTAAACTTGTGTAAAAAACAACAATTTTATAATTTTAATAGAAATAAATGTTTGGTAGTTTCCTCTATCCAAAATGATCGTGACAGTATTTTGTACGCGCGATGGCTAAGGTAACAGAAATTTCAAAACTTCACATCATATTTAGTAATTACACTAATGAGGTTATGAGCCGATTTAAATTTCGTTAAAATCGGTTCGTGGAAAAATTTATTTGACTTTTGTAATTAAACTTAAATGTGTTAAGAATAGTAAAACAGTAAAATGGGTGGATGTTTGACAGAAAGTTCAAAAAATAATTGGCTCTTATTTTGTTTAGCATCGGAACAATTATTATTTCAATGGCGACTTTCTTCTATTTGATAACATACCAATGATCGAGGATGAAATAATCCATGTAATCATTGCACAATAGTTTCTTATCAGAAATAGCAACTAATAACTAATACATCCTGTATTCACAAAAAAATGCAGTGATCACATCTTTCTCCACGGTTAGTTCTTGAAACGAATTAAAGTAAATTTACAAGGAAATCTAAAGATCAAGACGTATCAAGGTAATGGAAAGTAAGAAGTACTCTCAAAATAGAACCGCAATTTATTCTGAAAAAAGAACATTAAATTTGATTCACATAATTTATAAATATTCAAGAGATTATTTCAATTTTTTATAAGACGAACGAGGTCGTGCTAACATTTTACCGATCGTTAGAATACAATCATCAATACTTTCAATGCTTCACCGAGGCCTTTATGATGTGCATTCACCACATAAATCTTCTTACATTCACCGACCAAAAAAATTGTACCTTTGCAACTTATATTCATTGTCAAGTGCTTATCGTTAGCAGAAATGTCTTGGCATCTCGTTATCAAAAACTAGTAATTACGTTTAATGAACAAACATCCCGGGAAATTTTACCATTTTTAATTGGTAATCGGCGTATTTATGGATCGACTGGTTTACCTTGGAGAGCTTCGGTAAAAGGCGACTTTAATGCGTTACAAAAAAAATCGGGGTTTCACTGTAACGTTTTAAAATCGTTTTTATAGGTTACTGTTAACAATTAATCTCATTAGGTCATCTAAAAAAAAGCAAGTCACTGTGGGGACGCCAAAATCAACTGAATAAAAAGCGCAAATTCGCAGGGGCCATTATTTGCATACCGAGGGTGCAACTCGAAGATTAAAGAACTGAGCTACCGTTACCGGAGATCCACGGAAGAGAATGGAAGACCTTATGTTACATAACGTACACTTTTTGTAGGATGCAATTATTCACTTAATCCTACACTCCCTCCTCACGAAATTAACAATTACAAGTGTATGAATAGCCCCGATAGTTTGTGACGCAAATACAGGGGCGGGAGCGAATTTCTCAAAATGTCAGATGGAGCAGTATCAAGAGGCTTATCTTGGATAATGGGGCAAGTTAAGCATTCATCCTTCCTTAATCCACTCTTGGGTGAACTACTCCCGGCAGATATTAATTAAAAATACTCGATTTCTCCGATTTATTTCGGTTTAAACGAATCGAAACGTTTCTAATTGGAAAAAAAATATTTCGAAGGTCAAGCAGCAGGAAATATTTTCTTTATCGGTGGAATATGAAAAAAATCGCACGAAGATCCAACCGTGTCTTTTTATTAACAATAGGGTGAACAACCTGTTAATGCATTCAAATCGCGTGGGGGTTTTGAATTGAACTGTAAAATAGGTAGACCGAATAACTGTTTAATTACTTCACAATTAGACGCTAAAAAAAATCGCTCCACTTTTGAGTACCTACCTGCAGCTAATTGTAAGCCTTGTGTATCGGCAATAACCGACAGCACAGTCCAATATGCGTAGAGGAATATTAAAAAGGGCCCCCATGGCACGGGGTGGTCCCTAAAACACTTCATGTCAGAACCACACTTTTCACACAAAACATTCACGAATGCATTTGAAATTTTTTTAGTCCCACTAAATAATTAGTTTTTCATAACAGAAATCCTAATACGCGACTTCCCAGAGAGAGCTTTGGCATACACCACTCGTTAGTACGGTCACTCGCGCACTGAAATACCGCGTGTTGAACCGGTTGCCTGCGATGGCGCTTGCCCTCTACACCTGTACCTGAACAGGTTATACACCGGACCTACTCTAAATTAATAGAAATTTTCAAAATTTTGTCAATTCAGAAATGGACTGCGGCTTTTTTTGGGAATAAACCCTTTTTTTATAGTCGCTAGAACGATTTTGTTTAAATTCGTTGACTCGTTTTGTCTGATTTTCTAGAAATATCCGTTAGAAAGTAATGAAGTTTGTACCTGAATAAGGATCTGTGGCGGGGAAGTGACCGCGACTGTGAGGCTGGTACCGCATGGCACCGGCTCCAGTGAGGCTCGCGAAGGACATGCCGGCCCCACTCACACATACATCTTGCACCATGCAACAGTGCCAATAAATGCATAATTTCTGAAAAAATTTTGGAGCCGTTTTTTAATTTTAAATCTTACAAAAATGAAATATTAAGCTTCATTCAACCTCGGAAATTAATGAAATTATTGTTAAAATGTTTCAAGAAAAACATTATTAACTGTAAACAATAGATATTGGATGCAACTGTGCACTTACACCACGCAGACAAAAATTAACGTTCCAAAAATTTTTTGCACAGAAATTAGAGCCTTTTCAAAACAAACGTTTCCATAGTTACTAACTTGTTCCCTATTTACTGCAATGTGTCCATTCGTTGGTAAAACTTTAATGGCCACTTAGTTTCCACGGTAACTAGACCAACATTATAAATTTGTAGAAAACGGTTTCGTAAAATAATAACAATTAAATACGTCCCAATTTTCTAACAGATGCATTTTTCGTACGGTTAATACAGAAATATCTTTTTGCAGTAACTCCATTTGCAATAAAAATGTTTTTAGTACTTTACAATTTTTTGGTCTCATTTTCGAATAATTTTCCGCGCAAGCGCAACTCAAGTAGCTTTGTCCACAACGTTTTTTGAATCGTTTTTTGTTTAAATGAATGAAGAAGTAAACAAATTTTCGTAGGATTGAACCATGCATTTTTTTAAGCCGTTTTGGGTTAACCACGAAGGTAAAAACTTTCCATCATTAATGCTCATTAGAAACATAACCTTAATTTTAGGGGGGCAACCGATTTATTCGGTGGATATCCATCCGAAAGGTGGAAGATTCGCGACAGGTGGTCAAGGTGGACAAGGAGGTCGTGTCGTGATTTGGAATATTGCACCAGTATTATCTGAAGATGACGAAGCAAGTCCAAAAATACCGAAAATGCTGTGTCAAATGGACAACCACCTTAGTAAATTTACTTGTAGAATTTTTAAAATGTTTTACTTGATTTGATTGTTAGGTTGTGTCAACATTGTGCGGTGGAGTGGAGATGGCAATTTACTAGCTTCTGGAGGTGATGATAAATTGGTAATGATATGGAAATTGACGGGGGATGGAAGTTCAGCAGTTTTTGGCGGTGGAGGTTTAATCAACGTGGAAACTTGGAAATGTATTACCACACTGAATTCACATCACGGAGATGTGTTGGATCTAGCATGGGCCCCTCACGATGGTTGGCTTGCCTCGGGCAGTGTCGACAACACGGTTATAATCTGGAATGCGCACAAATTTCCAGAGAAAATTGCTGTTCTTAAAGGTCACACTGGAATGGTTAAAGGTGTAACTTGGGACCCCGTTGGAAAATACATAGCGAGTCAATCAGACGATCGCTCATTAAGAGTGTGGCGAACTGCAGATTGGGCTCAACAGGAAGTTGTAACTGACTGCTTTGTCGACTGTTCTGCAACCACACATGTTCTTCGACTATCTTGGTCTCCGGATGGTCAATATTTAGTCTCAGCTCATGCTATGAATGGTGGGGGACCTACAGCACAAATTATTGAAAGAGACGGTTGGAAACAAGATAAGGATTTTGTTGGGCATGGAAAGGCTGTAACATGTGTTCGATTTAATTCAAATATTTTGAAAAAAGTTATGCCTGGAAGTCCAAAAACTCAACAGTATTGTTGTTGTGCCATTGGTTCAAGGGACCGTTCGCTCAGTGTATGGCTTACTTCGTTGAAACGGCCATTAGTTGTCATCAAAGACCTGTTTTCTGATAGCCTTCTTGATATCTCATGGAGCAGCAGTGGTTTGTACTTGCTGGCTTGTTCATGGGATGGTAGTGTAGCCTGTGTAATTTTTACACCGGAAGAACTTGGTATCGCTTTACCAGCAACTGAAAAAGTATGTGAATTAAAAAATCAATTAAGTTTTAAATTTTCAAAACATTAAAAGCATTTTAAAGAATTCAGTTTAACCAGATTATAAAAAGTAAAAAACAAACTTATCCTTTTTGATAACTGGTTTTAAAAACAATCAAATTTATCACTTTATTTACAGTCAGCATCTTTATAATGTGATAATATTTTTTATAGAATGTATTATATGAACGAATGTATGGCAAGTCGTTGCAAAAAAATTGGAACCAAAGTTTTACTGGTAGTCAGATAATAGAAAATCCTGAAATGTTACACGTCATGGAAGAAATGAGTGATAAATGTAATTCAGAAATTACAAAGAAAATGGAAACTGTTAAAGTTCCAGTGCAAGCTCCAGTAAAAGAAACTAATTCAGAAGTTCCAAAATCAAAGGTAACTGTTGCGACAAACAAACAGATTGAAACAAGATTACCTTCAGGACAAAGAAGAATCAAACCAATGTTTTTAACTCCAATGCCAACTTCTTCAAAGTATGTAGGATTTGTAGTGGAACTTAAAATTACTTTTGTTTCAATTTTTTAGGGATTCAGTGGAAGTACCCTCGGTTCCTAATGAATCTCCCGCATTTAGTACCTCATCTCCAACTAAAAGTAAAATTATTATAGAAACAGTCAAAGAAATGCCACCAGCACAATCGTGTCATCCTTCTATGCCCACGGTGTAAGTTGTCACAACCGATTATTCTTGTGCTCATTCATTTTATTTGCTTTGTTATTAATTAACTTTTTCCTAGATCTTCCACTTCCACAAATCAAGTACTAACGCCTCAAGCTCCTGGTATTCAAGTGAATCAGTTGATGTGCTCTGAAATACCAGGCGACCAACCAATCATTCATTTCATCAACATTTTAGAGCCATTGAAATTAACAAATGGTACAACCTTCACGAAAAAAAATAGTTACGTAAAGTTTCAAGTTACTAATGGTTGTCATGTGACTTCAAAAGGTTCATTGTCACGAATTGAAGTTTTTAAAAATCCCGAGGATTCACAAGCAATTTGGGAAACGTATATAGGATCTCCTATTCGTTGCATTGCTGTTAATCGTAAATTAATTGTGGCTTGTTGTGAAGATTTAAGTATACATTGCTACACCATAAAATCAGGAGGTAGAACACTGCCACCATTACTTATTGAAGATCTTGTTTCTGCATTGAGTTTATCAGAAAATTGTCATTGTTTGGTATTAACACGCACAGGTTTGATGCACATGTGGAATTTTGATGCTGGAACGTCGATTTTAAATAGAGTATCACTGAGGAATCTTTTAACTAGTAAAGGTAATTTCATTAAATTTTAATAACCATAATTAACCTGAGGACTACTTCAAAGATCAAATGTTTATGTCCATTATTAGATTGCAATAGTTACCTCGTCATTCATTTAGAAATTTAAAAATGAAAGTTTTTAATTCCTTGATTTTACAACTAATTTAAAAACTTGATTACAGCATCTGTTACTGGATGTACTTTAACAGCAGCGAATTTCCCACTTGTCACGTTAAGTGATGGTCGTGCTTACTCCTACAATTTAGATTTACAATCATGGTAATGGAGGTTTGATTCCTTTTAAATTAACTAGTTACGCATTGTTTTTTCAGGGTATCATTATCAAATCCTCTTGATGCTTTGAGTAAAGCTGGAGGAAGTTTCACAAAAACAGTAAACACCAATTTGCCATTGGCATCCTTACAAAAATCTATGCCTATACATGGTACCGATGATTCATTATCATCAGGAGTCACACTTAGTTTTCTAGAGGCCCAAATGACTGCCAGTGCCACATTACAGTCATCTGGGGAATTCAAACATTGGTTGTTAGCTACGGTAAATCATTTATTGGATAAAGGGCCGGAATGTCGATTAAGATCAGTATTAGACAATTTAATGGGACCTTCACATTCTTCAGCAAAACGGATTAAAACAGAATTTATATTGGTAAGAATATCGAATTGTTTAAATGTCTTTTATCCATTTTAATTTTATGTAGGGACTTTCCAAACGAAATTTATTGGATGAAGTATTGGCAGTGGTTAAGACGAGATTGCCATGGCAGAGGTTATATAAGGAATACAATGAACAGCTGTAATTATTGAATTAAGATTAAGTGTAAAAAATTGTCGTGTTGTGATATTTTTTCCGTATTTATTAAGGATTTTTATAACATAAACGAATATACTTTGTGCTACATTTTTGGAGATTTAATTTCTTGTCGCTTTTCTAATTCTTTTTCTACGTAAGAATCTAAATCATCTAAAGGTTTATAGATTAAATGTACAGTTTGAGCACCTGCCATCATTGCCAATAAGGCCGAGCAAGAAAACAAAAGGTATCTAGGCCACGACACTCCCGCTGGCATTTTTATCCTAATTTTTCATCAACAATTTGTTGGGCTTGTCTTCTTTTGTAGGTCCTATCTACAAAATTCTTATTAGTAATAAAAATTGAAATGAATGAAACGTTACAAAAATTTGTTTGGCCAGCTTCCCAGTTGATCATAGAGAATTCCAATGCAGCTCCCAATATAAAGAAAACTGGTAGAAAGCGGTAAATTCCAAAATAGTTTTTACCTGGCCACCTATTTAGAATTTTTTTAAGCGTGAAGCTATAGAATTGCATTGGTAATATTTGATTAACTTGATTTCATAATTTCCAATTGCCAACTTTACACATGTGTCAAATGAGGTTACGTTTGATTACGTTTGATACCCCGAGAGGATTGTTGCTGATCAGTTACTGATTGTCTGTTTTATTATTAAATTAAAAGAAAAGCCTAATAACAATCCCAAAATGAGTGAAAAGGTGCAACGTCGTATGGAAACCATGACCGAGGAATTTGAGGAAATGACTCAAACGAAACTATTTACATCAGAAGAAATGAGGTTAATATTTTGAAACTTTTCTAATTGATACTGAAAACTCTTTTATTTCAGAAAAGTAATGAAAAAGAGACGTGAATTTGAATACAAAGTAAATGGGAATAACAAAGATTTGCAGGACTTCAAAGAATACATAAAGCATGAAAAACGTATAATAGGTGAGATACGTTCAAGACGAATTAAATTAAGAATAAGTAATGAAAAGGGAGGTTTGGAGCGAAAGATAATTAAGCGAGTGAAGGTTTTATATGAAATGGCTCTGCAATATTTTAATAACGATGTGACCCTTTCTCGGTCTTATTTTACTTTTTGCAAGCAAGCAAATTTTTCTACAACAGCCTCTTTGATAATGACAACTATGCTAAAAGTAAGTGACAACTATTGCAGCTTTATTTTTCTAAATAGATATAATTCACAGAATCATCCTGATAATGCTGAAGTTTGGCAGGATGCAGTGAATTGGCACGCTTACGATCGGAAAGATAAAGACACAGCTCTAAAAACACTTTTTAAAGGTTTAGAATTGCATAAAAACAATGAATTATTATACACAAAATTGATTCAGTTGGAAATATATTTCACTTTTGGTAAAAATTGGTCAATGAAGAAACACAGCAGCGATGAAGATATTGAAAAACAAAAATTGTGCTCAAGGAAATTAAAAGAATATATTAGTGATATATTTAAAAATATCAAAAATTGCAATTATTACATTGATTTACTGGAATATCTTGAAACTTACCATTTCACCGAAGATATTCAAAAAGTTATAGTTGACCACTTGTTGCAAAATTATTCAGATCAAGCAATTATGTGGCACACCTTAGCGCAAAGAGAATATCGAGGGTTACATTATGAAGTTCAAAGTGACACAAAATTGACCCCAAAATACCGGCTTACGCGGTGCTTCGGTAGATATGAAGATGGTATCACGAAAGTTCCTGCTACAAATAAATCTGCCTTGTGGAGTTTATATTTAGAATTTCTCAATGAACTTCAACATGATAATTTTGGAGTTGCAGTTATGTTCAAAAGCAACGCTTTCAAAGCAGCATTACAACGAGCATCTGCCGAAGGATATTTATCAGAAAAATATTACATGGTTTGGTTGGAACATGTTGATGATGTTGATGGATTAAGAATTCTTGAAGAAGGGACTGCTGCCATTCCACAATCAGTTGAGTTATGGAAAGCTAGACTCCGGTACCAAATTATTAAAGATGACGTGTCACAAGTTGATCAAGTATTCAAACAGGGGGTTTTGGCATTAAAAGAGAAAGCACTACCATTGTGGACTGCTGTAATAAGGTACCATTTTCTGACTTCATCAGATGATAAAATTGAATTGATTTACAAAGATGGAGTTAAACAGCCACAAGAGATTTCAGACACATTAAAACCTCAATATGTTGAGTGGTTGGCTTTAACGAAAGGCATCAAAGAGGCTCATAAAGTGTATGGTATATTGGCACTTGAGAAACCATTTTGCAAAGAATTACATAAAATTATGTCAAAATTAGAATCGGCGGAAATAGAAACTGATTTAAAAAGGTGGGTTCAGGTTCATAAATTGGCCTGTGAACAATTTGGTAAAGAAAATCCTGATGTTTGGATTGATTACATTACATTCCATTTGGATTATAATAGAAGAGTAGACAATTTAATGGAATTAGTACAGAAAGTGCACAAAGAAGCTTGCTCGTCACTACCAGCAACGCTTAAAAACGATTTTATTGATAAGTACAACAGCGTTCGCGAAGCAGTTTAAAAGTTATTTCTGTTTAACAATAATTTTTGTTGTCCAAAAAAGAAGTTTTAAAACAAATTTTAATTCCTTTAAGTGATATTTCATTGATATGTGATGATTTTTAATTATGTACAGTTAAAAGTAAAAACAATGGATTTAAAAACTGCTCATTTATAACAACAAAATATACTAAATGATATGGAAATTGCAACACTAAGAAGGGGTGCAAATTGTTTGACCAAACTTAGCAGTAATGTAACCAATTGATTAAAACTTCAAAGAAAGACCAAAAGATTAACACAATTTAATTTAATTTTTATTAATAGTATCGACGCTGTCATGTTGAAACGACTTAAGCGACAAAAATTTGAAATTGAGCTAAATACACCTCTTAAAAGAGGAGTTTGAGACAAATCTATTCGTATAGTTGAATGGAGCGGTACCCATATTTTAAGGGAGATTTTTGCTGATTTCTACAATTAAATTTGCCTAAGCGCCCTCGTTTTATAATCAGTGATTATTCCATGACGTTGTTTTTTCAGAAACCGCTATTGAAATAGCATAAAACATCAAATTTACGTTTAGATTAAAAAGCCTAATGCACTAACTTAATAATTGAAATTAAAATTGACACGAATTTTTCTTTGCGTTTTTTGCGTATTCCTTAAAACTCGACAATTGTCACTTAAGTCGTTTCAACATGACAACGTCGATATGTTGCGCTGCTCCTATTAGTTTCACACTCGCTCACTCTTTGTGGCATTGATTGCTCGATGTCCTTGTGGTGTAAAAATTTGCACTACTTGGTGTTGCAATTTCCATGTCATTTAGTATAATTATTTTTTTCTCCAAACGTCATAAAAGTGGCATTTAAATGACAGAATGTTGCTAGTAGAAGTTTCATTTATATGCTTAAGCAGATAAAGTACTTTATATGCTTAAGCATATAAAGTCCATGTTACTTGATTGAATAAACGAATACATTTTTTTCCAAACACCATGTAATGAATTTCTTGAACGCTGCTTCATAAACACCGCTTGACTTTGTAGGAAGAAGATTTTCAATCTCGGCTCTTGCTATTTCGGCTATTTCAGGTGGAGTTAATTGAATTTCGTCTGAATTAGACATTGCCACAAAATTGACTGACTTTTCTCAAACAATAATTTGTTGTTTGGCGGTTGCTACGGTAATATCTAGAAAGTGTCTATCAGGCAATGCTATTTTTGTACAAGTGTAATGTTTCCCGAAATAACCTTGTTAATTAGATGCTTATTTTTGTATTATAATTTTACGTTTGGAGAAAAAATAACATATATTATTCGGAGTATAAGCGCTTTATGTGCTTCGGCTGATTTGGCTGCCTCACTACGATCGGCAGTCAACCTATCAGCCACAGCACATAAAGCTTTGCTTATACTCCTAATAATATAAATAACTATTTCTTGGAGAATTTCAGTACTGATTCCAGTATGCCACTCCAGATTTTAACTTTTTTAAAAACTATTTATTTTTTGTTTTTTGTAAACTCTTCAATTTGTAGTAATTTGACATCAAATTTTATGTTTTAAATGAAGTGCAAATTTAACATTAATCGTGTTATGCAATTAATAAAATATTATGTTTATTTGATATTTTCTTTTCCTATTTCTCTTTTAAAAATCATTAAATAAAATATAATTTATAAGGCACTATCTAAATATTTTTGACGACAAAAAGGAAAGAATATTTACAAAGCGGTAATTGCCCGAGTTTACTTATAGGTATAGGTGGGTATAGGCAGCATACAAGGATTTATAAAGCTTTGCGATGCTTGAAAAAATTTATAATCAGTGTGTTTAAAAGATGTTTTTTTCCAAGCAGCAAACTTATTTATTTGTTTATTTAGAAAATAATTTATGTTCATATTTACGTTCATATTTATTGATTGAAATACTGGGCATTACAACATTTATTGTGTTTTTTTGTGTTTATTGACTTCATTTTAAAGTGTGTTTATTACAGTATTTATTGAGTTGTCATGGATTATTTTTTGATGGAGAGTAGGATTAAACATCGATACAACAGGTTATATGCACAAAAATATATGAGCATATCATATCATATTATAGTGTAAATAACAAATCATTAACAATGTCTGGTAGTAACAGATTGATTTTTTTTGCAGCACATTACTAGGTAGTAAATATATAAAAATAATTTTATTACATTTAAAAATCTTTCAATATAGCGACCGACTGCGTTTATCGTGATTTATTGGGGTGTTAAAGTTTCCGTTATAAACTGCGAAATGAACGGTTTTTTTATTCAAATATTATCGTTCGAATTTATCGACAGCTGTAAAATACGTTATTTTAGCGGTCCCTTTTTAACTATTTGCCGAATAAAAAATTCCGTTGAAAAATTTGTTTTTGATGCAAGGCGTACCAAAAAAGAGACAAACTGTGCTTGTTAGTCTGAGTCCGATAAAATCATTACTTTCAGATTAGTCATTTTTGGCGAAAAACTGATATTGTAGTACTATAAAAAAATATTTTCAAGTTTTTTTGATCCTGACTTGATAGGTACGTTTAAATCTGGACCACATTTAATGAAAAGCGCCGCCAGGCACATTTGCACAAATAAAAATTAGAGAGCGAACTATATTGCATTGCGTTTCAAATTTATTGCTACTATGATTGCCACTAATTGCAAAATCTAATAACGGAAAAATGTGCTGCATAAATTTAAATCTGCTCATCCTAATTAAATTAACATAATTATATGATAACTTATGCTCTAGTGACAGTACATACATAATGAGAGCTGGTGATAACATCAACAATAACAGCAACAACATTTTGGCAACAACAAATTTTAGAGAGTTATATAGAGTACTCGACATCTATCTCCATTTAACAATTTATTTATTTTATTTAAATCTACCAGCACATGGGTATTATTTAATTTAAACTCATTTTAAAAGGTCTATAACTTTCTAACAATTTTAACGATGAAATAATTGAAACGTTTGTCACTCCACACGCATTCACGCACACAATTTTTTTTAATCATAATCATAATCATAAGAGTTTACGAATTTTTTTTACTTAGTTTATAAATTAGCCGCTCAGCATTTTGGTGTTTCTTAAAGAGATTGTGTTCTCCATCACAGAACTGTTTCCATTTCTGCAATTTCCGTTGGAGGACTAGAACAGAAAATTACATTGGCGAAACAATGATGGAAAATCGCGTATTACCTGTACAAATCCATGTTGCTTCCGACTTGATTCATTTTTAATCCTCTCAATCTGGCTCTCGCTTGTTCTGTTATTATTACCCTGTAATACAATAAACGTTTTTCAACAAGCTTTTTAAGATATCATCGTAATTTTGTTGCGATTGTGTATTACGCCGGGGAAACACTCGAGTTAGATTCTTAGCGATTTTAGGATTTAGCGGAGTTTTTGCTTTGAGGTCATTTCGGAGCCGTCGTGTATAGATTATTCGCAGATTGATGTCAAAGTTTTTAAGTTGATTCTAACGAGATTTGTGTATACGGTTTGTTTGAAAGTTTCCGGTACGAAACGTTTTTATTTTATGTGATACGTGCAAAAAGTGTTCTTTATTGTAGGCACCTATTTTAAATCTCATTAAAAACGAACAAAGCTTTGATAATTATGATTTTTACTTTGTTCCTCTTATTTTTCATTTTTGTAAAATAATTTTTATATAAATGCTTATCAACTTATTTTTGACGAATTCTTTTATGTCCATGCTGTTAATTTTGATTTTTCAGAGAAACTCAGATACAAAAATGTTAATTCAATTAAAAACATATGGTATTTTGTTTAGCTGTAGAAATAAACTGGACCATGTTTATAACGCTATTCAACGTTTTGTACATTACGTAGAATCATGATGACAAAGGTTCACTCGCACGTATCAACAGATCCAACAAAATCAATTTAACCGAGACACCATTTCCCTCGACTATTGAAAGTACTTGTGATAGAATTACAATTGTGAAGACTCTCCAAAACACAACATTAAATATCTATCGCGTTGTGATATTGTTCGCAATTGTTTAGTTAAAACAATGAAAAATTGTTAAGTACAGGAAAAGTTCAATTCGCAGTACACGTAACTTCAACGTCACATCAAGTAAAACCAACATATCAAGACGTCGTGATAGTCGTACAATTTTTCGTATTGACGCCCTTGTTGTACTGACAGTTCATCTTTCATTTTTAAATAAAAGTTCCGAGACTAATTTAATGAACAGTGACTATTATACAGGCGTAATTGCAATCCAGAATATTTGCCGCTGCGTGCCGATGACGGTTCATTACATTTTGTCGTCCAGTGTGAATGTTGCCTATAAAAATAAATTGAATAATGTTTCAACGTGAGTTGCCAGGACGTTAAGTATAGCACGAATTGAACTGCCTGAGCCATGTAACTAAATTAATGGGAGAAACTTTAGGCGAATTAAAAATCAAAAAGTTCCGTTGTAAGATATTAGGCTTTAAAGTTTTAAATCTGCGTCACATTTAAAGTACGTATGTGATATCTACAAAATTTTAATTAAATGTTTTATGTTGCTTAGAAAAGTTACTTAATTTAATTAATTGATTAATTTAAGCCACATTTTAAAGTAATTTAATTAACAAACAAAAATCACCTGTTAACACTACGTCAACTAAAGTCTAAATTAGACGGTTCTTCCTTGCGATTTAGCACATGCAAGTACACACTGTTGCAAAAGAATTGAGACTATCCCATTGCTAGAGTAGTTTGCCGTCCGAAACTAAGTATATCCTTCTCTAACTTGCTGTACATCGTTACGTTTCCATCCCACTCATTCATAGTGTTTCTTCACTAAGAATTTTGACCTTATTTGACATGTCGAAAAGGTACTGAATTAATCATTTTTTAAAGCTTTCAAATATTGTTGCAACAATAAGTTGACAAAGTAATTAATGGACGCAGTCTAACTTTAACTAAAATTTTGAATGATCCAGAATTAACGAAAAATTTCATTTAATCTAAAGTAATTTTTAATATTATTGTTATAGTTAAAAAACTATCAGAACTTGTAAAAAATTAAGTAAAAATAATTTTGAAATTTTCTGTAGAACACGAGATCAAAGCCGTTATCAATAAGTGTTTTTTTACAACTATCGTCATCTTCTACATTTTAAATTCCAGAACTTCCTGGCTCTCTAATCTCTTGTAGATCTCTACTATCCACAGCTTCCATTACTCCATTGCACCAAGTTATTCTGGGGCTACCTCTTCTTTTTCTTTGCGAAGGCTACCATTTCCATATTCCTTTTGGCCAATGTCCTGGACTCATTCGGTTTAGGCGTTCGTACCATCTTAATCGTTTACTTTCAATAGTATCTATTATATCCTTGTCTAATCCGATTCTTTCTCGTATATCTACATTTCGCACTAGGTTCGGTCTTGTTACGCTGCAACATCTTCTTCAATAGCTGATTTGTTGGATTTAGTAAATTCTCATACTTCCGAATCGTATGTTGCAATGCTTTCCACAATATTTTGTATATTCTAAATTTTGTTGCATTTGTAATTTGTTACATTGTTACATTGTTGGTATCGATCATTCCTCTTTTTTGAAAAATTAAAAATACACTATCGTCTGAATCAGCTTTAAAATATTTTATCATCCATGCTCTCGCATCAATAGTTTTCTTATTCGACATAATTATAATAGTATACTCTTTTAAAACACGAATTTTATTCACAGGCTTATCATTTCTATAATAATAAACTCAGCCTTACTAACCAAAATGGGAGCAGCCCCATTCCATTTTTGAATCTCTGAGGTTATAGAAGGTTTAAGATGAATAAATTGACTAATTTTATTAACCTGACAAAAAATTGCTCCTATGGTATTATTAATATATAATATCACATCAACCTTATTCTTCTCAATCATTATCATTTCATCAATAATAATTAGAAGAGTAATAGCATTGAACCAAACTAGTCTACAAAAAGTTTTAACTTACTCATCAATTAACCACATTGGTACACTATTTAATTGTTTTATAGCAGCTCTACTTTGCCCTCTCCTATCTATAATTTCATCATTATTGCTTCGTATACTTGTTATTTTTGCGCCTAAATATTTGTAGACTGACGTGTTGTTAATGGTGTGTCCATTGAGGTCTAGATTTTGTCCTATTCCGCTGACAACAATATTTTCTGTTTTAGTAAGATCCCATATTTTATATTCATCAAGTTTTCGTATCGCATCCAGTTCATCCTTAGCTATGATAACTTGATCATCTTCGAAGTGCAATTTATACTATACTTTATAATTTATACCATAACAATTTTTTCTTTAATTTCTTAAAGCCCAGTGTAATTTTGTTACTTATTTTTATGTTACTAGTTATATTATTACAGAATTCTTCTACTGCTTCTACATAAATTGGTTTGACACCCTCACCTTCCATTGCTTTTCTCAGTTTTTCTAACGGTACATTGTCGTAAGCTTTCTGTAAGTAGATAAATTAAATGTCTCTGCAAGTTGCATGCTGATCGTTTCTCAATTGGTTGCCTGAAAGTAAATAGATTGTCGACACATGACCGTTCAGCTCGAAAACCACTTTGTTCTTCTATGTCTATTACGCCTTATTTTATTTTATTTTTAATAACTTTGTCTTATATTCTACCTATAGAGTTCATTACGCTTAGTACTCGGTAACTGTTATACTTTCTACGATTTCCCTTTTTATGTTACTTATATATGCTTTCCATTCTTTGCCTTTTAGACATAAGTTAAAGATATAAGTTAAGCTCTCAAAAGGTTCTTCCAAATTTAAAAAAATATACATTTTTTGGCCTCCGTCCTAAATGACTGATTTTGAAGTCCTCTAAATAGGCCCGAAAATCCGATTTTCAGGACTAGGCCTGAAAATGTAAACTAGTGTAATTTTAATTTTGTAGGTTGGTAGCACCGAATCTGCTAACTAAATAGAAAATTAAATGTCAATTACACCGTTTGTTAACATCGACAAGAACTTTATTAATATTAGTTATAAAAATAAAGGATGCTTTTAATTTAAAAATATTGCAAGTATCTCAATCCATGTCATAATTGCAGGTTGTTTTGTCATAAACGTCAAAAGCCAATACATACTGGGTACTTGATTTTTAAGTTCAAATTAATCTTTACGGGTAAATATTGCCAACAGAAGAAAAAATAAATTCTCTAGCCGAGATATTTGAACAACAAATTTATATTTTCTTATTTAAATATTATTATCGGCCTAAAAAATGTTGTGTATCATACGTCCAGAAACTGTTTTGCGGGTACTCGCAGTTGAGGGTCTCGGCCTTCGGCCTCTCCCCTCAAACCTTACTCGCACTCGCAAAAATACATTTTCTGGCCTAATGATACAAATAACTATTAGATAAGCCCTGTAGAGTTTAGGAGGAGGTTGTCAAGAAAAAATAAGGACAATTGATCCTATCTTTTATGTGCTACCTGTGAAATGGAAACGATAACGATAACAATAATTGATTTCGATTACTTCCTTGTGTAGTTCATGTAATTGCAAATTAATTTTTTAATTGATTTTAGAAAAAAATGGTATTTTACTAACTCTTTTCTTGAATTCTATGAGCGGGCCTTATTTGGTGCGCTGTACGAAATAAGGCTTGTAAAAAATGTTTTTTTATAACGTTACTTTTCATAAAAAATTGCAATACAAATCAGTTTTAAGAAACTCAGCTTTCCGGTAAATAAGGTGACCAACTATTTTTTATACAAAAGGAGTACAAATGAATTTTCATTGGATATGGTGATTCGGTTTGAATAAAAACACTGAGTCTTCTCCATTCAACTATATGTTTTTTAAATAATTTCAAAATTCATTAGTTCAAAAATTATGTGTATAAACACGTTAAAACAAACACACTGTAAGTTGCTTGCTTTCACCTAGGCAAACCGACTCTTAAGAGTCAACCCATGTTGTAATCATGATCATAAAAGTCGGTTTTCCTAGGTAAAACCATGCAAATTGCAGTGCACATTTTCATAAAGTGTCCTCAGGTCAATTTTTTTTCCGACTTATGTTAGGATCCACATTTTCATAAAGTTAAACATTTTTTCCATTTTCTTGTTTTCAAATGATTACAACAAGGGTTGAATCTTAAAAGTCTATTTTCCTAGGTAAAACCATGCAAATTTCAGTGCACATTTTCATAAAGTGTGCTCAGGTCAATTTTTTTTCCGACTTATGTTAGGATCCACATTTTCATAAAGTGAAATTTTTTTTCCATTTTCTTGTTTTCAAATGATTATACCAAGGGTTGAAACTTAAGAGTCGGTTTTCCTAGGTAAAGCCATGCAAATTGCAGTGCACATATTTATAAAGTGTCCTCAGGTCAATTTTTTTTTTTTTGACTTATGTTAGAATCCACATTTTCATAAAGTTAAACATTTTTTCCATTTTCTTCTTTTCAAATGATTACAACAAGGGTTGAATCTTAAAAGTCGGTTTTCCTAGGTAAAACCATACAAATTGCAGTGCACATTTTCATAGTGTGCTCAGGTCTTTTTTTTTCTGACATGTTAAGATCCACATTTTCATAAAGTGTGCTCAGGTAAAAATTTTTTCCATTTTCTTGTTTTCAAATGATTACAACAAGGGTTGAATCTTAAAAGTTGCACCTAGGCAAGTCGACTCTTAAGAGTCAGCCCTTGTTGTAATCATTTGAAAACAAGAAAATGGAAAACGTCATCAACCAAGAATAGAAGTGATTATTTTCCTTTGCAATACTTTTTATTTCAATCTTCATTTGGTCCAAAACTATCAGTTTAAAAAAATGTATTTAGTTTAGACATTGAAGCCGCTGCATCAAGAGATGTTTTATGTTTATTAGTATCAATGTGCTTTATTATTGCACTTCGTCCACCAATCGCAATAGAAAATTCTCCTTTGCAGATTGTACATTTAACCATAGAATCATCATTTCCTTTGTGTTCTACAATAAATGTAAACTCTTTTTTTAAAGGTTAAAGGTTAAAGTTAAATGCCAAGTTTTTATATTTTTAGAAGTACAAAGGATTACAAAAGAATGCAAAGGAGTACTTTTGGAGTACTCGTTTTAAAAGGAGTACGGTACACAAAAAAGGAGTATGAAACTCCCTAAAGGAGTACGTTTGGTCACCTTAGTAAAGCAATGTAAAATTTAACTGTAGGAAGTTCATGCCGTGGAGAACCTATAACAATTTCGGTAACATCAAACTAAGACATTCTAAATTCATGCTGGACTACGATTTATTTTTTCGTACAGACATGCAAGATTTAAAACTTACTCGGACGAAGTTGAACGAAAGCACGATGTAAGGCAGTTGGTGCTACGTTGATGACGCCTACCCATACAATACAAATTTACAAATCGAGTCAATCAAAATGAAAATGTTAAAAGTATAAAATGGCAACACTACGATACAAATAACAGGCAGTTTGAAGCATTGTGATCATGTAATCAAAATACTTCGTGAATTTTAAAACTTTCGATCATCATGCTTCGTGCTTGTGATATTTTATGAATGAAAGAAAACAGATTTAAAAAATACTTACTCTTTAGGAGGTGGCGGCTTAATTCCGTGAGCCTCTAATTCTTTTTCGAGTTGTTTGCATCTCATTTGGGATATATCTAATTCTCTTTTTACTTTCCACAAATGAGAATCGCAAATCGGATCGCGGCACCTATGATTTTTTATAATATCTTGCGCTTCAAACACTGCTCCGCGAAATGTCAAACTTTTTCCCATCGAAAGGCTAATTAAGGCGCAGCATCCTCCCCTGTCGGTTTTGGCCAAATGTTTTCGCACATATCTAAAGTACAAGTGTTCCAAGAGTAACAGAAGAGCCGCTAATAAAATTCCGGCCATCAGTAGTAAAAAGGCTGAAAGAAACTGTTCTAAAGCTAGCGGGTCTGAACTTTTGTGTTCCTGTTTTCCAGGTTTACAAGTTCCGGTCATCCAATATCGTCTCAATCGTTCCAAATCACCGTTTTCTCTAAAGTCGAGTAGTCTTTTATTGAACATTTTCAAGTACTTGGAGTTGCGCGGAAAGGCCAAACCGTATCCGGTCATTGCATACCAAGAGCCAACGGTTAGCAATCGACAGTCTTCATCCTGCACCGTTAAATAATCTAAAACGGTGCCGTCGTAAATAAAGGCGTCGAGATCCCCTGCAAGAACCGCTTGCACGCCGCCAACCACAGTCGTTTTATTGTACGGTCGCATGTATGTATGCATGTCTTTGAAGTATTTAGCAATCGTCGAGTCGCTGTGTGACCATGGAATCGTTCCGAATTTGAACATCGGCTTGTTTGAATACGGCTTCGACAGTCGGTGATCATCCAGTCCTGAAAAGCCCTTTAAAAAATACTCAACTTCTTAAAGAAGTTTTCACCTGCAAATTCGTAGTACTCTTCTCGCGTGATCATGAAAGCGGCTAAATTGGCAGTGTATATGGCAAGGAAGACTACCGCGAACATGGCCCAGACGTTGGTCATGAAACGGGAAGTGAATCCGCGAGGTGAATCGACATGCACGGCTGCTTGAAATAATACCGCCCAAACGAGCCAGTAAGTTCGGAATAACGAAAAACGGTGAGATGTAGCTTGATTCTGAAAAATTGTGCGAAAAGTTATATTTCCATCATATCAATACAGAAATCGGATTTGAGCTTATTAACAATCAAGAGATGCTGTTTGATATTTAATTGAAAATAAATTACTTTCTTGTGTTAACTAGGTGCATCGAAATAAAAAAAGTTTATTGAATTGAAGCGATCAATTGAAATATCGGCAATTGTAATCGGCAATGAAAGATAAAAAGCATTACAAAATTGCCTTCGCAATGTAAATAAACATTCAAAATATATCAATTTGAAAAAGAATAATTTAGCAATGAAATGATGACTTACCTTATCAATTGAAGTACTTATGAATTTAAATAAGAATTAAAATATTATAACAAATACCTAAAAAGAATCTACTATAAATTACAACAAAAATAATACATATAAGAAAATTTTACAAAAATAGCCAAATAATTATGAAAATATAAAAGCTCATTCTTTAAAAACACAATAATGAAAAACGAATTTTGAATCAATCCGAAATGGAAAATGGGATATTTATCTTCATTATAAAATCAAAATATCAATAAAAGCTTAATAAACAAACTGTCGAGTTTTAGGCAAACAAGGGACAATGAATTCAGTTATTCAGGGATAACAAAAAGATAATTGCAACTAAAGAAAAACTAGCACAATATAAAAGAGCTTAGAATGCAATTACTTAGATAGTAAAAATTCAGTTGCAAGAAAAAAAAAGTAACTAAACCTATTTCCAATTTTGGTATGAATCTGAACAGAGCAACTAAGATATTGATAGAAAAGAAATAGGATAATTTAATATAAAATCTAACCAGCAATGAACGATTCTGAAAATTCATCTGAAACATATAGAAAAGACAAAAACAAAATGGATGAGTCCAGGACAGAAATGAAAAAATCTCACTTGATTCATCGATAATCTCATATTAAATCCACTCGGTGACAGCCACTCAAACAAAAAGATAGTAAAAGTGGCTGCTTGTATAGCGACGACGCCAACCAGCATCCAGGAAGCCGTATCGAAAGGTTCTAGGAAAGCTGTCGGTGATATAATGCCCGTCCGTTTTGCGACGACAATCGCAATCCCGGTTTCCATATAGGGAACGCTGAAATCCACCTTAGAAAAATACACCCTTTGTAATCGCGAACTTGTAATAAATTGTTTAACGTACCACAGCTTCCCTTTCCGCGTTAATCATGAGGGAAGTCATGACCATGTCCGTTTTCCTATTAGCGAGTTCGGCGATGAGTCCGTTCCATTTTCCGTTTTCGTACGTCCCCCAACGCCTATCTTCCACCCGGACCAGTTCGTATGTGAAACCTAATTCCAGCGAAAATTTTTCTAAAAGGTCGATACAAAATCCGGAGCAGCACTGGTAAAAGCTGCCGTTGCGATGAGCCTGGCTTAAATCCACTCTAGAACCGAAATACATAAATCAAGTTTGATAAGTTGCAAAATGAATGAATGAAATGTAAGGTCTTCCGGTTGTTCGGTTTTGTCATTCAACTGTGCTATTATTAAATGCGATGCTTATCTTTTGACAGTGTATGATAGGTTTTCTACTTTTTAATTAAAAAATCAATCATTACCATTTTTCGTCTATATCGGATGCAGCTTTTACGTGACGTTCAATGAATAAATGCATGCAAGTTGGGTCGCATCGCTGAGCTTAAAGCAGTTTCAGTGGAAGTAATGAATACTCCGACTCATAATGTCAAGGTACTACAGTCTCATAGCCCAATAGGTCAATGCACTTTGGCTTTTAAATAAATAAATAAGTTCAGTTATTATTTATTAGGTTGTAGTTTTTATCTCATGTTTCATTTCATCGGTGCAATAAAAAGTTCCGTTGCTAACATATAAAATACATGAAGTAAATAAATAAATACGATGAATATTGAAAACGTGGAATGAACTCAACGTCTAGAAGTTACATCAAATATATTAAAAACTTTTAACTTTAAGTAAATCTCAGGTCGGACCATTAAACTGATTACAAATTTATTAACGGTGCAATAGGTATCAAAAAATATTAAGAATGTTACCGTTAAAACCTGATTATAGTTGAAAGTCGAAATAAAAAAAGTAATTTTCGAAAACTCGTTTATTTAGTTAAAACGCATTTTCATTAAAATTCGAATTTTTAAATAGAGATTACTGGGGTTTTAAATGATGATAAGATGTGGATAAAAAAATTAGTATATTACTAGTTTGAAAAAATTTACAGACGGAATTATAAAAATGTAATAAAATGTTATGCAATTAAATTTTTGTATTTTCGTGCAAAGTTGATTGAACAAAACGGTAAAAATATTTAATATAGTTATGTCAACGGCAAAAACTAAATGTATGATAACAAGAAATAAGGTCCAAATATCTCGGAGATATTGAGGGGGAGGAGAGAAGAACGATATAACATTGCGAAATAAATATATCGGAAGCGAAGTCAAGACCAGGATTTACAAGACCACAATTAGACCAATCGATAATACCCGTTCCACAAGACTCGAAATATATTGTGCTTTGCATAATGGTCCATTATATTATACAGTGAGCGGCTAAAGTTTGGAATAAATTTATTCAAATTAAAACTATTATTTTCCAAAAAAAATTCCTCGTATATGTCGATTTGAATTTATAAAAACACACATTCTTATACCAAATTTAGTTTCCCACCCTTTCGAGTAATGAGCCCATCAATTATTTTATTTTTAAATAGCAACCCCACAGTTTTTTTAAGGATTTTTATGGCCCTTTCAATTCTCAAAATGACGGTATAAAAATACATAACTAAAGCATAAGAAGTGTATTTTTATAAATTAAAATCGACTTATTCCAAGATTTTTTTTTCGAAAAAAAATTCCAATTTTAATGAATTTATTCCATACTTTAGACGCCCACTGTATATTGTGGTGGCATTTAGGTTTATTATTTTGCGTGACAATCTTCCATAGAAGAAAACAGGCAATTTTATCCGTATAAAAGGAGAAAGAAGAAGATGATGAAAGAAAGAATAAATAAATATGAATTACTATTTGTGTAGTTTTCGAGAATATGTTTGTTAACGATTTTAACGGTGATCATTAGGTGCAACACTTACAATCAGTTTAAAAAGTACGGAATGATTTTTTAGAACTGTAAACAAATACATAATTAATTTAAAAATGAAAAAATCTGCATTAGGGTGAACTGTCCAGTGAATGAACAATGCTCAAATAAAGTGGATTATTAAGAACAGTGGAGCATTTTCGAACTACCTTGAGCTCTAAATAGTTCCATTAGGTCTCTACAGATATGATCAAATCATCTTTTTTCCTTATCAGGTCATTCCAAAAAAAGACATTGCCCAAATGAACAGTTAGTTCCGAGCTGTAATCAAATGTAAAGGTAGGTGCTATTTATCTTTGAACATAATTTCGAAATACTTTTATTAACTTAGTTTTGCGTTTTTATATTTTTATGTTAGCAAAGTGTTTCTGTAGTAGAAAAATACTAAAATACGTTAAGAAAACATTGTAAATTTCTGTTATTTCTAAGTGTTCATATACTGGATGGAAAAATTGATAATTGCAGTGAATAAACAGGTCCTTAACCAGTGAATGAACTACTTTTGTTCAATATACATTATTCGGTTGTCCGAATGGGAAGAAGTTCAGATGAGAAAGGAGAAAGAGAAAGCAGAAAAATTAGTAACAAAAGCTGAAAGAATAAGACAGAGACGAAACGAAGGAAGAATAAAAGAAAATAAGGGAAGAAAAGAATTAAGTCTAACTATAAAAAACCAACAATGAATTCTGTGCAGAAGAAGACGGCAAAACGAGTTGAGAAAATAAATCAGAACCATGAATCGACGGAAAAGCGGAAGTGTCCAAAATATTAAAAAGATTATGAATGCTCATTATGTCTTTTGTGGTGGCATGAGCACTGCTCATGTTACAATGGAAAAGGAGAATGCATCTGTGTAAATTGTTGCTAGGTAGATTGGTTCAGTATTTAATTTGTTATTTTTTTTATTTTTTAAAAATTCAGTATCTCAATTATTGTGCATATTCAGAAAAAATCCCGAAACATGTCATTTTTAGTCTATCACATGATATCCGGTAAAGTGAAAATTTCATCGCTAACCTCAACCCCCTTCCAGTAACAGTTGCAACCCCCAAATTTTTAAATAAGAAGTGGGGGCTTGTGATATCTCATTCAAAAATGCTATGGTTTAAGAACTTATTCTCAGTATCAAGAAACGTTAATTTTTGATTTTTTAGTGTGTTGTAGCGGATCTCGTTAAATTGATTAATTTTTTTTTACTGTTAATTTTTGCAATAAATTTTTAAACCGTATCATTTTCGAATAGAGCATGAAGAGATCTTCCAAATAAATACGTTTGAAGTTAATTTATTGTTATCCACATTGGGTGTTCATTTACTGGAAATCGCTGTTCATTCACTTGGTATTGGTGTTCATTCACTGGGTATTTTGTACATATTGTAAAGGGTTTTCCAATAAGAGGTGTTATTTTGAATAGCCCGTTATTTCGGTAGATGTAACTTTTGGAGCTGTAATTTTTTGACATTTGACAAGTAGAAACTACGCCATTAATAAAAATGGAACGATACACGCTTCAACAACGCATTGAAATTATTAAAATTCACTATAAAAATGGTGAAAATTTGGCAGAGACGGTTCGTAAAACTCGAACATTTTTGGGTCGTCGTGAAGCACCTTGTCGGACCGCAATACAGAAATTGGTGGAAAAATTCGAGCTGTTGGGACAAGTTAGTGATGTGAAGAATAAAACCCGTGCACGTCGCTCAAGAACAGCCGAGAATATTGCTGCTGTAGCCGAAAGTGTTGAAGAAAACCCAGGTTTGTCCATTCCTCGTCGTTCTTTGGAATTAGACATTCCAAAAACGTCATTACACCGTATTTTGCATAAAGATTTGGGTCTTAAGGCTTATAAAGTTCAGTTAACACAAGAACTCAAGCCGGCCGATCATCGACAACGTCGTATCTTTGCCGATTGGGTCCTTGAAATGCATGAAAATGATCCGAAATTCCATCGAAAAATCATCTTGAGTGATGAGGCCCATTTCCACCTGGATGGCTTCGTCAACAAGCAAAATCGGCCGGGTTTTATTCTTCACATCACTAACTTGTCCCAACAGCTCGAATTTTTCCACCAATTTCTGTATTGCGGTCCGACAAGGTGCTTCACGACGACCCAAAAATGTTCGAGTTTTACGAACCGTCTCTGCCAAATTTTCACCATTTTTATAGTGAATTTTAATAATTTCAATGCGTTGTTGAAGCGTGTATCGTTCCATTTTTATTAATGGCGTAGTTTCTACTTGTCAAATGTCAAAAAATTACAGCTCCAAAAGTTACATCTACCGAAATAACGGGCTATTCAAAATAACACCTCTTATGGGAAAACCCTTTATTTAAATCTTTTAATAAATTGATTTGCACCGAGTCTTCCAAATGATGCAATCATCTTGTGCTCTAACAACATACCTATCGATACAACACATTATTAGCAAAAAAGTGATATTGGGGATGGAGAAAATAATTCTGTGAACGTAAATGTGACAGCCTAAATGCAAAGTGTTCATTCACTGGGCAGTTCACCCTATTACCCACAGACCTTTATTTTGTTAAAAAATCGAAGATGGAATGAAATCAAAAATAAATGGACAGATTAACAGTTATACGCAAAAAACAAAAACTGGAAAAATGATCTTTTAGCTATAGAATGAAAGAGACACTACCTATAATTTTTCATGCCGACGTTTTATTACTCGTTCCAGCTTGTTATTTTTTTTAAGTTCAGCTAACTAATTTTTCCAGTCGGTGTCGTTTTTGCTTTTATCTGTATTCTTTTAGCCAAAAGCTTTAAACTGTCTTTTTCACTTTCAACAGTTCAATTAAATCAAAAATCAACTTATACGAAATTACATTTGTTCCATTTGGATTCCATGAGATGCTTTAATTGTTATGATTGTTTAAAAGTTATGAGTGGCCTTTACGTGTGGTATAAATAATTTATAAAAGATGATGGAGGTAATACCGCATTTTCTAAACTTTAACGGAGCTGATTAATTTGGCTTTAATCGTAAATAAACTAACAGTAAACTGAACAAAATTTGTAGGTTTAATGTTTGCGTTACAAATCTCTATGTACACGTCAACAAAATAGTTTCATCAAATTATATTGTAAATAATCGATCGTATTTGTACAATTAAAACCATATCAAGGAAAGTTCTGAAACATGAGTTGTCGGCAAAAAGAGGAAAAGCGTAACATGAATGCTTTTTGATTGATTGAAACCTATGTTTTCGTTCCGGTGCGCTTATTGGGAATTCGTCAAATGCAAATATTTCAGTGAAATAAACGTTGATAGAAAACACAAATACATAATGTGGAGGAAGAAAGCAAACATGTCAGTCAACAAAACGCCATTGGAGTGAGTCATGTACGACAGAAAATTCTAGGATCAACAATCACCCAAAATTTTGCACATAAAATCATCTATCTAATTTTACGGATGAACGGAGAAGTTTTCTTGATCGGAACCTGATCTTTTTTATTTCTTGTACACATGGAGACAATTTTCGACTAAATTTCAAAGCGGAGGCTTGAAAAGCAGTGAAATCACAATCAAATATTGAAATAAGAACAGGTTTTATAGAAACTTCTAAATGTTTCATTTTGATTTGATTTTGAGCCCACAAAATAACAACTTTTTGGATATTATTTACTATAAATAAGTACTGAAATGTAAGTACCAAAAAATAAATTAGACATATTGTTCATTATTATGGTCAACGGCGTAACGAGGGTATGAAGCGCATGCGGCAAGTGTCTAACTTGCGCCTCCTCGTAACCCAATAATGACAAAAAAAATAAATTAATGTAACAAGTTAAATATTACTAAATGAAATATATTAAATACTATTAACCTCATCAAAATGAGTTTCCTGTATAAACAAAATTATATTTCTTGTCCAGTATGTTTTGTATATATGAAGGAGGAACGAACATCAAATACTGTAGCGCTTTGCCTTGCCTGCACACTACACAGTATAAATCGACGTTGTCATGTTGAAATGACAGGCGACAAAAATTGGAAATTGAACTAAATACACCTTTGAAAAGAGGAGCTTGAGACAAATCCATTCGTATAGTTGAATGGAGCGGCACCACATATTTAAGAGAAATTTTTGCTGATTCTTACAGTTACATTTACCTAAGCGCCCTTATTTCCGTTCCGTTTTTTGCGTATTATCGCGTAAGTCGTTTCACATGACAACATCGAAATCGTTCTTGTATGAGGGAGTGTGATGCGCGTGCAATAATACGTGTCTCTCTCTATTGGTCAGGTCACGAAAAACGACCAGTGACAGTCAGTTGTTACGTTTATGCTTTCTCAATACGTACTATAAAATTCGGCTTAGCCCTAGTTTTATAGTAGTCCAGTCAATTTATACACAAAAAAGGGGTCAACCTTGCAGAAGGTCGGTGGATAAATTGACTGGGCTCTTATAAAAGTAGTTTTGTTAATGCGCATTGAGTTTAGCATAAACACAGCATGTGTTGATTCATGTAGAGTAGAATGATCAAGTAAAATAAAAACCACGTGCCACTCTCAACCTGGTAGTTGTGCCTTTTTCGCCACGCTTTCGTTACGTCGTTGATTATGGTATAAATTTATCAATTCAATACAAACCATCAAAATAATTGAATTCATTAGATGCCTGCAAATCCCACCGTTGGTGTAGTAAATTCCGATCAAACAATTTCGACCCCTTTTAAATGAGAATAAAATTCGTCAGTGATCCACTGCTGTCGGTTGTTGCGGCAAACCTTGCCCAAACCATCGACAAATTATCAAAAACGTTTAATTTACTCACTGAGCGGGAATGTATTGGGAAGATTAACAGATAAAAAGTTTGGCTTCCACACAATTTTTTTTACTGATTTGAACATTTTCAATTCAGTGTTCACCTAATACTTTCCATTCTGGTTATTATTTATTCAGATTTCTGCATCATTTCTACTCTTAAAAACAAGATGCAGTGAAACCCTGCCTCGGTATTTGTTCAATTTTTTCGAATTTACTACATGCCCCGCTATTCTGGTCGTTTAAAGCTGGGTTTATGCAGCTGTTAATTTAATTTAATTTAATTTAATGTAATTTAAAAAAAGTTTAAACCTATGCTTTCAATAGAAGTGTTTATGCAGTTTAATTTAATTTAATTTAATTTAATTTAATTTAAAATAAAACATTACCAACTTTTATCTTAAGAAAATTTACGCATGCGCCCTGTGTTGAAAGTGAACACAACCATGTCAGCTGTATGATCTGTCATCTGTGTCAATTTGTTTACAAGTGATTACATGCATTTTACGTAAAAGGTGGTGAGGTTATGTTTACTTGCATCTAGTTTTCATTTAAATTGAAATAACAAAATGAAAGATTTTCTGTTAATTGGAAATGTTTGACAGAAGTGCACGTGACAGAAGCATTAAAACACTATCCTTTGCGCATGCGTAAATAATATTAAACAATCTGCATAAACGCGTACAGTAAAATTAAATTATATTGCATTACATTATCTTACATTACATTAAATTAACAGCTGCATAAACCCGACTTAAGGTTTTCACTATTCGAATTAGTTGTGAATATTGGAATGGATTAATCCAATTTACATTGTTTCTTGTTGTCATTAGTACAAACAGCTATTCGAACAGTCACCTAGAACGAATGACGGGGCTCCACTGTACTACTATTATTTTGATTACATAGAAAATACAGAGATATTGTAATTGGATTGTGTGATGTATCGTTCAATCGCCTTGTATTTGTTTAAGTGTTAAAGTGTTTTTAAAGTGTAATGGAACGTGTCATCTCTAGCTGTTTCTGATTAGGAAATTAAAACAATTTGATGTGCAAGAAAAATATGTGACTTGTCTTCGGGAAAAATTAGTGTAAATCTTTTTAGTTAAGATATACTCCGTCAGTTCATGGGTTCTTCCAAAAATTTATATTTTTAATCGACTGAGCCAATTTTGTAGCCTATAAAATGTTGTCATAAAAACAAAATAATTAAATTTGATTTATGCACACCCTCTCATCAGGTTAATAAAGCTAGACCAAAGTTTGACTCAGCAACAAAAATGATCATCTGAATTGTAATTGAGGAGTGACCATTCAAAATTTGAGTAAAGTTCAAAAAATGCTATTATATACAAGGTGTAAACGAAATAAGTACATTAATTTTTACCCGTAGTAGAACTCGTCGAGATAAGCCCTTTTTTTATGTACCATTTTTTCGAAATCGCATTTTTTAAAATTATTTTTCCCCCCCACAAATTGACGAGCCTTCTATGAAATGCTCCAACAAAGAAAAATAATGACTTTTTATTATTGAAAATTAATTTGTCACTTCTGTTAAGTGAAATCTGAAAAAATGTCTAGATTTACCAATAACGAATTTACTGATATTGTGTTAACCTATGGTGAGGGCCAAGGGAATGCAGCCTTAGCTCGAAGAATTTACATGAACCGATTTCCGAACCGTCGTCTTCCGAATGTTCGCATATTTGTAAATGTGGTGCAGCATCTTCGAGATCACGGATCTTTTTAGCCTGCAGCTTACGATCGTGGTCGGCAGCGTCCAGCTCAAGTTGCAAACATTGAGGAGGCTGTTCTTAACAGTGTCGAGGTTCGACCTGGGCTCATCACAAGAAGGCTAGCACTGCCACATGGAGTATCGTATGCTACAATTTGGAAAATACTAAAAGAACAGCAATTGTATCCTTATCATGTACGAAAAGTGCTCGTTGAATAGGACGAAGCAGTCCTGTACCCTGGCCTGCCCGAACGCCGGACTTGAACCCTTGCGACTTCTTTTTGTGGGGGTACATAAAGGATTTAGTATACTCTATATCAATTGATACCATCGAAATGTTGCAAGAACGGGTGGAACTTGGTGCTGCAATGATTCGTAACAACAGAGTCATGTTACAAAGGGTAGAAGAATCACTTCGTCGGCGTCTTCAAGCATGTGTATAAAACAACGGAGGACACTTTGAACAATTTTTATGATCGTTTTCCTTTATTTTCGTTAGCGCAATTCTCGCGTCAATGTTTAAAAATAAATTTGAAATAAAACTTTCTTTTGGTGTTTATTGGTTTATTGTTTAAAATCGACAATAATAGTCGCAACTAATGGTACCCGTTTCATAAGGTAATCTTGTTGATTAGGTAACTTTGCCTCCAGTGGCGTGTGAGAAAATTGTGTAAGATTTTAAAATAATTTTAACTCAAAAACAAAAACGTTTTAAAAAAAAAGTTATTAGGAAAAGTTGTTGGTCTTGAAGAGTTCTATTACCAGCTAAAATTAATGTACTTATTTCGTTTACACCTTGTACATATAATGCTCTTAAACGATAAATTTTAATTTTTTCAGGAAACAGGCAATGTCTTTCCGCGATGAGAATGAGTGTATTATAAAAAAAAAAAACGATGTAAACCTATAAAAAGAATCCAAAACGCACAAAATCTCTTTTTTTTAAATGGGAATGTCTCGTTTTGAATGGTCACTCCTCAATTGATTTGCTACTAAAATTCAAATTAATTCAACAACGGTCTTGCAGTTACGTAAGGCTTAGTTAAAATTTCATTATTGATCGATTTTACGAGGACCTAACTGTTCATTCATCAAAATACACGCCCCCAATATTTCTTAGAACCAGCATCCGGATATAATTTTCTCGAGCAAAATTTTCATTTGTGGCGATAAAAGTGAAATGGTATTTAGCGATGCAGCTTTTCCCTTATAATATCAAACTTAAGCAGATTAATTAAGTAAAAGCTACTAAAAGAATATTTATCTGAGGCAGAAACCACATTATGAGGTAATGGAGCGCAAATAAAATGTATGATAGACATTTGAAAACCGCTAAGCAACAATTCCACACCGTCTTCTTTTTGGACGCTATTGTGACGACAGAAAACGAAATTCACATTTCTCGATTATTAATTTGATAACCCGATTTCAATTTGATTGCGTAAAATAAATTTTGCGGTTTAATTTCTGGCCATGTGATGTGTAAGAATTTAATTGAAATCATGTTACTTGATATGGCGTAAATGTTTCACACGTTTTTTGTTGCCGGATTTATGCTCCGACACCGTTATAGCTGACAATTTACATGCCCATTATATATCATATACTACATATTCACGTACACGTGTCACGGCGCACGATATCTAGCTCGTATAACAAAAGGTCATGTGATTTAACCCTTAATTGTTACATAGGGGTCGCCTGCTCGCCTCAAATATGTCTCTTTTCAGTGGTTGTTAAATAATGTTTGAAGTTAATTCCTATCTTAGGTACTCTGTTCTATTAATATTTGATTTTGTTTCTAATAATTTTTATGCTGGTAACAACGTTCAGTGTGCTGGACTGACTGAAATAAATTCTATTTTTCTTAAGAAATCCTCAAACCGGACAATTTGAATTTTACGTTGACGTTTTTCGGTCATTTTTTGAAATTTTGCGTAACGAGGGTGTTGGAGACCATTCAAAACTTATAGCTTGTGGCGTGCCATACTAAAGGCTCCCAAAAGAGAAATTTGAGACACCATTTTCTGTTGAGATTTTGAAAGGAGAAAGTTATAAAAACAATAAAAATCTAAGCACGATGTCCCTTACACATCCTAACAACATCCTAATCGAAAATAAAATTCATACCTTACATTGTGCAATATTTCCGCTGATATTTGATTTCGTGCCTTTTGCTTTTCTTGAGTTCGTCGATACTATTATTGGTTTTGTCACATAAATTTTGACTTGATGGTATGTGCATAAAAAGAAATTACTAGTGGTAAGATCAGAAGATCTTGCCGACCACTCGATTGGACCTCGTCTCCCAATCCATCTGTTGGGGAAGTTTTCATGTATTAACGAACATCTAAAGCATAGTGTGGTGTTCCTCCGTCTTGTTGAAATTATATTCTTTTGCCAGGTAAGTCTGGGTTCACCTGACTGGGAAGAAAATCAAGATCTCTTGATACATTAAAGTTACCATCGAAAATGGTTTGATCACGAATTATGCGAGCCTAAATGTTTACTTTTAGGTGATACTGGGTATGAGTCTCTCTTATCCAGTGAGGATTATCAGCAGACTAGCACTGACAGTTTTGTTCAATAACATGACTATTCAAAATGAACATTGATTTATCCGAAAAAGATGTACGTAAAATTGATAAATAGCCTTCGTTACTCTTTCACAAAACTCAACTCGCTAATCTTCATTATATCCAATCAACTCTTGTACTATTAGCATTTTGTAAGGAAGTTTCTTTGTAAGTTTGAGTATTCTTAACACTGATTTATCACTAATGTTGTTTTGCAAGGTTGAAGTTATTGGATTTTCTTTAAAACTAGGGCAATATTTAACTTGGTTAATTGATGTTAATTCTAGATACTTTTTTTGAAATGAATTAATACCTCAACTTGAATTTGACTTCTGTTGCCATAATCAATCATCAAAATTTCTATTTTAAGAGACTCACTTAAATAATAAATAATAAATTCGCGATAATTTAAATGATAAAACTGACCGAAATAAAAGATAGGTTTTTATACTGATTACAATCAATTTATGAACACAACTTTAACGTTGAAAGTATCAGACACGCAATCAGACAGATTGCAGCGGAAATCTTAGAAATAAATTTTATTTTCGATTAGGATGTTTGTCAGGATGTGCATCGAGCACACATTGAACCCCTTTTAAATTGAAAATTATTTATACACCAGATTTAGATTTTTATTATTTTAATAGTTACCTCCTTTCAAAACCTCAGTAAATGGCATGTCGAATTTGCTTTTCAAAGTTCTTTAACATAAGGTGTCATAAGGTATACCTTTCGATTTTAAAAAGCAAAATTACAAAAAATGCTGGAAAAATATGTTAAGCATAAAATTCAAATTGACCGGTTTTGGAAACTTCTTGAGAAAAATTTTAGTTCCTTTTTACTGAATTTATTCCGGTTAAAGTCAGCACACTGTATATTCTATTGTTAGAGATATCTTAAAGTAGATATGTTAAACCGAACCCAGCTATTAATTGCTCCTAGTTTTTATCAGATGTAGTTGGGTCAACGGACAGGGTAACTAAGGCATTTGCCATATTCTCGTAACATTACCGCCGGGTAATTATCTTTTAAGTCTGGAAAGGGTAAATATTTCATGAAAACACTTGCTGCGCTTTTTAAACAAGCTGTTTTTGTAAATTTCTGTTATGTCACAGAAGATTTAGCTGTAAATATCGTCCTCAAAGAAGACTTTAAAAAAATCATGCATTAATGAATCAGCAAAAACCATATCTAATTTTCATTATAGCGAGTAAGTTTGGAGCTTCATCCATAACAATATAAGTTGTTTTTAGGATTCATTGCCATCAGAATTTTGAAGAAATATTGTCCATGTACTATTTTGAGGTTTTTAATTATTTACGTGAACTAAATACATTCAATATTAAAAAACAGCAATAATTAAAAAAGGTTTTAATTTGCATATACAATGAAAAATGGTACAGCCAACAGTATCAGTTGTATACTTAAAAATCAGTGTTCCAGTTGAGGGTAAAAAATAAAAATTATTAACTAAATTTTGCAGGACGTAAGGTCACAGCTTAGTGCGGATCGATACTTCCCGCTGGTACGGTTGCTGCACCCCCACAGGATTTTATGTATTTTTCTGAAATCAAACTTTATTTTCGACAAAATACCGAAACTTTTATTTTATTCAACAATACGCGTCTGGGGAAAAGAAAATACAAATTGGACGAAAAATTTATGTTGCCGGCGAATCTCGGCCTTAATGGATACTGTTTTTAGTTTTAGTGATTGAAAGGAAATTTTTCTGACGCCGCGCCGTTAAGAATAAATATCTTTCACTAAATTATTTTTCTACTGATTACTGAAGTGGATTGTGAGTTATGTGGATGTAATTGCACTGACATCTAATTCACTGGCGATTCTTGAGCAAAAGTTTCTGGTTACAAGTAAGAGACCAATACTAATGCCCCTTCAAAATAATGAAATTCTACAGTTTGCGCAGTTTTAAGAATTAATGAACAATTGCGGTTGTTATTCAATTTAACTATAATTGTTGAATGATGAGAAATTCATGTTAATCGACATTGTTGATTGGATTGGGGGTTGCTTCGTAAATTAAATCAAAAGGCAACAAACGTGTGTTTGTTTGCTGTAATGAAATCTAATCTAAGTCAATAAAAATTTTGAAACCATTACAGATATTTCCAATTTACTAAATATCAAAAAAGATCAAAATTGCCAAGGAGAATTGATGTTTGTTATAAGAATTAAATTTTTTATAATTGTTATATTTTTCTTCCAAGACTATATAAATAATTCTAAAATAAAATTAACAGAAGTAAGTAGAATTAATTTTATCAGTAAACTAATGTTAATTTTTTTTGGGACATAAGAAGTCCTTAACGATTCCGTACGAGATCCTTGACTGTCTGTATAAGCATGTTTTATGTCAGATACCCTTCTGAAGGTCGTTCAACTACTAAGTTACGTGATGCGCATTCCAAAAAAACAGCATTTTCCGCTGCATCTCTGAAAGCCATTTAGAATATAATTCTGGGAGACATACATTATATTACCTTTCGTAAACACAATAGACTCCTACAAATGTCATCACACACTTGGGTTAGGGTGTGGCTTACTTGGAAAATTTACTCTTGGAAATAAATCAACGGCCTCCCTTAAAATGATGAAAACACCCATTAAAGACGTAAAAGTTAATTGCAGAAAAATATAAGATTTTGGTTTTGTTCTCGCTTTGTGTTCTATGAATACCTCAATTAAACAAATTCACACATCTACGTAGATTTTCGTGTCATTTGACATGTTCTCATTTTCTGAGTTAGTGTTAAGTAGCTCTCTTGACTGCACAGGTTTTCTATATACTGGCAATTTCCCAAGGTTCATAAACTCAAGTAAACCCTTTTCATCTGCAATTAACATGCACTTGATGGAGAGAAGTATTTACGAAACATCCCTATTCGTATTTTGTAATTAAAAACTAAACTAGGATTTCTGACAACACTTCAACTAAAAATGCTACTAATTAAAATTCTACTATTAATTAAAAGTATTGATATTAATAAATGTAATAATAAAACACAAAAAAATATACTCGAAATAGTTTTTGCATTTATTTTCGTTCATTCATTTTCATCAATTCATTTTTTATTTAAAAATTGAACATTAGGGAGAAAGGTTTGGTTCGGACAATGAACTGAAAAATGTGCTGTAGATAAATATTTCGACGATCTGACAAAGGAATTTTTCAGAAGTGAATGGTTTTATATGAACGTTTCTTTACTCAGCGTTAAAAATAGTGCCTTTTATTCAGCAGCGCATTAAATAATTTTTAAATGGACAGTAATAATAATAATAGTGGTTTAATGAAAGCCCAAAATGAATGAGACTATGAGCCACATACCCCACCCCCCCGTTTTATATTCAAATAATTTGTTAATTTTTAATCTAATACAAAACATAGTTATTTATTATACGGACCGTCTCAAAGAAAAGTCCATAGCTCTCGTATGTATCGGAAGATTTTAGTTTCTATACACCAAGCTAAATGGTTGCGAATTAAATTAAATTAAAATAAAGAAAAAGTAGAAAGCTCCATTTTGCTTAAACATTGGCGGCATCTCTGCGTAACCCCATAAATTGCATTGGACAACATTTCAGCAGGAAGTATTCGACAAGCCTCGATAATTTTATCTCTTAATTGAGCCTCATTTTTTGAAGGCGCTATTCTGAATAAGGAGTTTTTAACATGAATTGGAACATATCGCTGTGCCAGTGCAAGACTGTAACAACTAAAGAGCACTATTATTTGAGAAAATTGTGTTTGATGATTTGGTCCACACAGTATGTTGGTTTGTATTAATAGTGCTCAACATGTACTAATTTCTACCCAAAATAGTAATATTTTGAGTTGTTACTGTACTGCACAATGCTTCTAAACAATCTTTTCCCATTGAAAAAACTCAAAATGTCATTTTTTTGAGTTGTTACAGTCTTGCACTGACACAGCGATAAGGGCCCATACCTTGGCCGGCACACCGCCAGATATTACCCCAATGGCTACTTCCTTTTGAGCATAGATTCAATATCAAGTTTATGTGCCGACTCAACACTTCAAAAAATCAGGAAAATTGAGAAATGCAAGATGATTCGAAGGTTGTCATAACACAATAAATTTGAGATCCGTAGCATTAGTAACAAATAAATAATATTTAAATCAGTACTTCGTAATAATGTTATGCAGCAATCGCTGCGTAAATGGCGGAGGCAAATATAGAGATTTCACTCCGCGGGCTAAAATGTGACGTGTTAGCAACTGACAGGAGACAGCAAATACGTAGGTTATCGAATAATACGACTTTTTGCGCATCGTTATAGACAAAAAAGCGTGCTATAATAAAAATACTAAAAATAGTGTAATTTATTTTTTTAACATTGTCAACCTATCTCTGTGGTAACCCAAACATACTTTCTTATAATTGTGGCTTGATGTTGTGGGTAGCAAATTATTCAGTGTATTTTCTGCCAAAGCTTATATTTCTCGGGGCGTACATTGTAAAACATCTTCAGCAAAATTAATTTTTGGAATTGAAATAATGACATTTGAAATGAATTTTATTCCATAGCCGCCTTTAGTGTACTTGCCAACTACCGGAAAATTCCTTAGATTTAGAAATTTTACGTTTTTGTTTAAATAAATGGCAAAGTAGAAAAAGAAGTGTGTGGTACCTCGTTTATAAGGCATTTTGTTGCACTTACTCTTTTTGGGCGACAAAATTCTTCTCATTAAACTCGTATCATAATACACTATTATAATACCAGTGTTAAAAGTAAGATATTATTTTGAAAGTGGAGAAAATTGAGAAATAAACGTAGCGAGTTGAGCAACTCAACGAACAAAATAAAATCACTTTAAACACGAACACGAAATCTTCTACGCATTGGGTAAATTTTTCGATGGTAAAGGGAATGTTAAATGATACTAGCAACCAATGACAGTTGATCATTTTACTTTTAACACTACATAGTATTAAAATTAAACCACGTCATTTACTTTAACAAGCTGCCATTTAATATTGAATTTTTAATTTCAGTATGCCGTGTTAAAAATTCAATTTTTAGTAAAGTTTGTAGAAAAACAATTATCTACAGTGTGTTCATAGGAAGTGGTAACAGGAAATAGTTCTTCTATCTTACTAGATTCAAAAAAAGTTTCCATAGTTTTATATTAAACTCAAAGTTTATTACTGAAAACTGCTTAGCTAAATTCTTTTGTACTTTAGGCATAACCGGAAGTGTACCAGAATATTATTTTTTTAAACGGCACCATATTGCTTTTTTAACATTTTCGCAATCTTAATTAAGCAAGCAATAATTAATATCTTCACATAAGTGTTGCATTTTGTTGGAAAACATTTTGTATCGTTTACATATGTTGTGAACTAATCTTATTGATACTCCCACTTGTCCAGCTATATAATAATTTTTTCTTTTTTCGATCTGTTTGAAATTTTTTAGAAACGTCAAAATTTACCAATTGAAGATTTTTGTAATTTTTTACTCGTGAAGCGTTTATAGTAATTATTAGGAGCAAATAGGTTTCATTTAATTTTCGTAAAGTCGCGAGACGGATTCCATCAGTTTATTTGTAAAGTTACGGCGAAAAATGTAAAAATTTTAGAAACGTCAAAAAATTATTCAATATACTACTTTGATTTTGATAGTAAAAATTCTAAGCCTCCTAGGTTTAAAATTTTTAATTATTTATTTATTTCTTTTAATTATTTTTTGAATCATATTTAACCAATCTTATTGAGTCATTTAGGTTGTAACGAACATCACAATTAAAGATGCAAGTTCATGTGAAGCCTTGACAGCCAGAGGGTCCATTACCAAGGGGAGTCAAGGGATACCTTCTTCACAATTCAATCTAAGATGATCAAAGAGGGAGAGAGTGATAGAGAGTGTGAATGATAGGTAAAGGAGGAAGAAGATGAAATGAGTAAAAGTGTGTGTGAAAGCAAACTAATAAGAGGCAATTTTTTGATGATAGAGGGAGAGAGTGATAGAGAGAGAATGATAGGTAAAAGGGAAAGAAAACGAAAGGTGACAAAGTGTGAGTGAAAGCTTACCAAAAGATGTGATCTAATGATAAGATGTAAATGGAACTAAACAGTCACTCATCTCGAAGTAATACTTGACGTGATGTTAATGTGGTTCCCGTGGTGAGGAAGACGTATGGGGGAGGAAGTTAGTAGTCACACAGGTTACCTCCTCTTAACAAAAAAAAAAAAAAAGAAAAGAAGCTATATACGGTATTCTATTGGGTTAACTATAAAATATCTCAAAACCTCAATTTCTCTTTCTTCATTCAAAACAATTTCCCGTGACTCGATTTCTTAGCAATTCCACAATTCGAAAAAAATAATTATGAGCTGATTGGTATGTTGCGGGATACCATTGTTCGTACAGTTCAGCAGGTTGCCGTGAATTATGATTACATTTCTCACCATAATCCATGTTGTTAAAGTGTTGTCAAATTTCAAATGAGCAAGTATTATTTTGCGTTCTACATATTATGTGAAGGTATTAATTACTGTTTTCTTAATTGATATCTTATAAATCGATAACGTTTTTCTCGAAAATTTTCCTGTTCCAATAATATAAAAAAATTATGCATTGGTACCACTTTCGGTGAACACATTGTATATTTTCGGTTTGCTTTGTTTAATGATTCTTTTCCCTAAATAGATTCTACTATAAAACAATTTATTACTAATAAACTCCAAGCAGCAATAACAAAGTTACTGGAATGAATTGTTTAATTTCGATTTCCTTTTCCGATGTTGTTTATTTCGGTTAGTTCTTCTCCGGTTAGATTCGTTCGTACTGTATAAACAAAATAATAAATGGAAAAAGAAAATGGTCGCAGTAAGTATGTCAACTAACCCGCAGGTTAGCAAAGATTTGGTACACATGGTCGCTTTTGCCCCGTTTTGGCTAATTTATATGAGCAATATAAACAACATACTACAATGGGGTGCGCGCAAGGGTGTTAAATATATTTCTGCACAAAATTTTCGTTTAATTTAGCTCTTTTTCAATGAATTTTACTTGCGCGCCCCTTTATTTACCCGCATTTCTTCTTTCCACCGTTTCGGGTAAATTAAATAAATTTTCACCGTTAACTTTGATCCGTGCGGCTTGGTTTACTTTTGGTGTCCGCCGGTTGAATGTAGCGAATTAATTAGTTGCCGTAACGAGTGAACATTTAGATAGGTAGAGTATTCTCGTAATTACTTTTGATAAAGGCGCATTAAATTTCCCTAATGCTTGCTTGATTACTTTTTTGCGTCCGAAAAATCAGCCAAAAATCTCGAGATTCTTTCGTAGTTTATGGCGCGATATTAAATCGTGCCTGACGAGTGCTTTGCGGCTGATTGCTGTTTGTTATGTTAGGATATATCACGTTTTGTAATTTATGTTTGGAATTGGTAGATTCGCTCATATTTCGTCTATAATCCGAGACTTTACCGAATCGATAGAGCTCATAAAAGTGGCGAAATAAAATTCGAGCAAAAATATTTTCCAACAATTCCGCAGACGTCTATCTCAAATAAACTTTTTCTGTCGTTCTATTTATTCTCGGATTCCTTCAAAAGCTCACTTGTCGTTGAAGCATAGTTCACATGCCTCAGATGCTCACGAAAATAAGTAACGTTCCTCACTGCGAATGAGCTTTGAACAAAATTCTCTCTCAGCCGCCAATTCATGTAACCAGTATTCCGACTTTAAGGTGGAATTACAATAAAAGCGTTTACAAATGATAAAATCCTAACGAAAGGGAGGTTTATAGTTCCTTGAAAATTTGCTGGTATTTCTGGAAACATATATTTACTTTTGAAGAACACATTTTATTACACCATGGGGTTGTGAATATCTACTAATGGTTTTGAATATATTATTGCTCCCAAAGCAACAACTAAATGGAAAAATAAAACTTATAATGTGCTAACTTATAAGAAAGTTAGTAAACAAAAGTTGCACTATAATTTATGTACATATTTTGTTAAAACTTATTTATGATTTGTATGCAATCTGTTATTGCCAAACAATAAGTACATTATCTTAAATGTTATGACATACAAGAAATGTGTTCCAATCAACTGAATGTTCATATGAAAACTAATTTCAAATGAAATTATTAATTTGAAACCACTCTAATGAGTGCACTAAATCTACATATTATCACGTGATACTGCTAGGTATGTAGAGTTGTTTCAATTTAGGAAGAACCGCAAATTATACGAAAAGGCTAAGTCAATAGTTAGCATCCTAACGCAAGTGAGATCTAAAAATGATTGGAACAACATGTAACGGTACCGATATGAATAGTGTAGTTTTTGAATCTGAATCGTCTGTATACCGGTCCTGTAATATGAATCCAGTAACAAAAAATTTTTATAACTTAACTTTTGCACTTGGGAGAAGTTAAATTAGATGAACTATTTGTCGAATGCAGTAGCAACATCGTTTCAATAGCTTGAATTTTCTATAAATGGGGAAATGTCTATTTATAATGAAAACCGTTCGGTAAGATCATCAACATGGAGGATTCAATTTAACAAGTAACCTTGCAAATATGTTTGAATGATGCAATAATTGCGGTGCATTCAAACTGCCAACTGATTCAAACTTTTTTTGTAGAATACAGAAGCTTGGCAAACAGTTTATGATAATCTTTGTATGTTTTAAAAACAGTTTGTTCTCCTTGTTCATCGTTACAAATTACGTGTTTTTGTTATCTATTAGTAAAGTGAACCACTCGTTTCAATTATGAAATTAAACTAGATAATCCATGGAGATGATGCCAAAGCGCGTACTGTAAAACACACGATTTCAAGAGTTGATGGCATCGTGCTGAAAGTACAATCTGCCGATTAGATGGTCCTTTATTTTTTCCTATTGAGTGTTTTGAAATAATAAATAATAAATTCGTAGCAGGCTAGAATCAAAATTTCTGCAAAAGTTACGAAAATACACAGAATTTATATTCAAATCCAAGCAGGCATTTACATTACAAATTTAGTTATTTAGTTTTCATTAACCTAGTTAAGTATTACTTTTTACTTTAACTCCAGGCGAAACATGGCCAGTTTTCACTTTATAGTTATTTTTGTTACAAGTTCTGAAAGTGACACTTATCGTGCGAGGGGTGAATTTTGCGATACGAGGTGGAGCACCGCAAACCCGATTAAGGGGGTATGGTACCCTCAGAACGTTGATATGTTTAAATCTAAAATTTGGCTTTTTAGCAATAAATGAAAGAAAGGGGTGCATGGAATATGTTATAAGAATCTATTTCGCTTAATTGTAGATAAAAAAATAAAATTATTACTAATAGTTTAGAAGTTAGATTTATTTATTTTCTCGCATAAGTTACCCCTTTTATTCTTAAAAAAAAATAATTTAGTTTTCACCATTCTATTAGGAAACATGAATTATTTTGCAATCCCGTTCGTAGTCAGTTACGGCACGTCATTACAAAATAATTAATATCTCTTAATTGATAAAAAAAATACGCATTAATATTGGGGGAATTCCTAGAGAACATGTTTCCTAATAGAATGGTGAAAACTAAATTTTTTTTTTTAAGAATAAAAGGGGTAACTTATGCGAGAAAATAAATAAATCTAACTTCTAAATTATTAGTAATAATTTTATTTTTTTTATCTACAATTAAGCGAAATAGATTCTTATAACATATTCCATGCATCTCTTTCTTTCATTTATTGCTAAAAAGCCAAATTTTAGATTTAAACATATCAACGTTCTGAGAGTACCATACGCCCTTAAGCGCAATTTGCAACGAGCTCCCATATCACACTTTCGAACGAGTTGAGACCACCATTTTGCAGACAATCCCGCAAAATAAATCTAAATATTGCGTTAGCTTACTAGCACGATATGTAATACTTATCGTTCATCTGGCTTCTTGCCCACTTGCACTCCGTTTATAATCCGCTGAGCCGTAATTTCGTGTTGTGATGCCATATCGAAAGCATTGTTCTAATCGTTTATGCGATAATTCGTACACGCACGCAGTCATATGCACAGACACGCACTCATTCGCACAGTCGCGCACTCATCCCAGCAAGCATACATTCATATGCTTTCTCGGACCTTCATATGCACACGCATGCATACGTACACGCACGCACCCATTCACACTAGCACACATTCATACACAAATGAATACACTCATATGCACACGCACGCACGCATTCATACGTAGCCCTATGCACTTATATGCACACGCACACAGTCATACGCACATATATGTACGCATCCGTACGCATTTGTACCTACACGTACGCACTCGTTCACACACGTACGGACTCATACGCAAACTTACACTGAAAAAAAAAAGTAGTAAATAAAACTACAATTGTACAAATTTTTACCACAAATTGTATTAAAAATACGACTAGTTACAAATTGTATCATTTTTTTCTAAACAATTGTAGTAACTTGGTTGTAGCTACATTTACAATAATTTGTGGCATATAGTACTAACGTGTATAGCGAGATTTTCGACAAATATAATAGTAAAGTGTACTACACAGTCATTGCAAAATTTACTAAAATAAAGACTAATGTGTTCCAAATCTTTACAGTAAAAAGTATAAGATTTTATACTAAAAATTACTATTTTAGAGATTAAATTTTGCGACAAAAAAGAGAAACAGTTACCATATACACATATCTTTTTCTATTATTATTGCCGTTATTTTTACTACAGGTTTTGCAGCATATTTTGCAACAATTAACAGACTTCTGCGCCTAATTAATGTAGTAAAAAGTAATATGTATATTCGTTGCAAAATACTACATTTTTTATGAATCACAATTTACTACTTTTTTTTGGAATGGAATTAGTGGTAAAATGAACCAGGTAAAATGAAACGCAAGAATTAATTATAACAGGATTGTTTCTTATATATTTTAAACAACATCTACAGTAATAATACAAGTAAATACAAAAAGAGCTTTTACTTACAAATTATGTTCCTTGTTCATAACAATTTTTAAAATTTTTTAACACTTATTACAAATCACAAACATTTTAAAAAACACATTCTTTAAAACATTGTCAAATACACAAATTACATTTTAAAAACATATTTTTTAAAAACATATTTTTTAAAATGTAATCAATATACATCAAATTTTCATGATTGGAAAAAGTGGACATACATCATTCTGCTTCTCTGGTACAGATTTTATAAATTAATTCTGAACAAAACTATTTTTACTTGATGCTCAATTTTTAATTTCTCTAATTTTTGGCCAAACAGTTTCCGCGTGCTCAAAATTGGAATTAATTCCTTGAGATCTTCTCGATCAAGATTGAGTAAGGTCTGTTTGTCGACTTCGTTTACTGTAAAACAAATTTCATAATTAATAGTTACTGTCAAATAAAACGCGGTAAAACAATAGAGGTATGTTGCAACGATGGACTTTATGAATACTTTATTAATGAATAGTAAAAACTGTTTCGATAGTACTTACCGTCAAAGCTCACCCTCAACCGGTCTAACAAGCCCCAGCTTTCTAAGGTTGTCTTAACGAAGTCATCCATACCTAACTCACACAAAATCACAACGCAAAACTAATAATTATTAATAAACTTATCGCACTTATAGTCAGTAAGTTAAGACTTTATTAATTTCACTTTACTAACTAATTATAATTAAAAAGATTGATACAAAATTATGCGTATTAAAAAGAAGTTGTTCGTAAGCTCTCGAAAGAATGAATGACCGTTTTTAATCAGTTTGTTTATATTGCGAGGTTGTTTATCACTCCAATTGCTGGAAGGCACTCTTCACCGGCTCCACCGACCAGCCACAACATCCTCCTTCACGCATATCGACTACACACTGTTTCGGATGTATAATATAAATAAATAAATGCAAAATCAGCAGAAATTCACAACTCTTATCTGTAAACCGCAATATAATCAATATTGATTAAAGCCCAATTTTCCGTGGCATTAACCTATTAACTCCAATGACGGTAGCGTTCTAGTGTTAAAGGCGTATTTTGTGTGACTTAATACTGTTTGGGTCAGAAGTCCAAATATACGTTATACACGGCTTGTAAAACAGACAATGAGAGCAAAATCTCAAAAAATAATTTTGTTACGATATTTTTCCCTGGTATCCTATTTCCTAGCGGGGTGCGATCAGTGTAAATTATTTTATTGTCGGCAATTTTTCGGCAACGGGCCGCGTCCGCAAATCTGTTCCTTCCCTCTCGATCACTTTCAATAAAATACATTCGGCAAGCACGTGCCAACAATTATGAATTTGTATTGGCCAGAAATTTTCGAAAAATATGCAACAATTGTAGTGACGTTAATCCATTTATTTTATAGTAAAACTCACTCAAAATATAATGTAAGTTGCAACAATCTTATAGCAAATATTAAAACAAAAGTAATACCATAATTGTTTTGAAAAAGTAATACACTTTGTAGATAAGATTGCTACAAAGTTTTCACTACAAATGCTTTAAAAATTGTATTACAATTTTAAGTAACAAATGCTCTCTTTGTAGCAAAAATTGTTACAAAATATGTGCTACATTATTGTAGTAATTTGTAACATACGATTTTTTTCAGTGTACGCACTCATATGTACAAGTACGAATTTATGTGAATACGCACGTACACATTTACATTTTGTACTAGGATTTATAATGGAGGGTCGTCTGAAAAATATTAGATTGAAGCTTTCTTGTAAAATAATGTTTTTGTTAGAACTATAATAACTATAATAATAATAATAATAATAATAACTGAAATGCGCGCTAAAGAACTTTGTTAGTATTGTCAATTAAAACTTGTAACATATGAATAATTTTGGCTCAAGTCAAACTAAAAGTTTCTCAACATATATTTCCAAGTTAAAGTACCAGACTGTGAATTCTTCGACCGTTTCATTTCCATTTCACGTATTGTCGTTTTGTTGTTTATATTTAGCCTCAATAAAACGAATATAACATAATGCATTTAAGATTCGTTTGTGTCTATTGAATTGCTGTGTTCAAAACGATTTTATTTAATTACACCCCCGTTTCTGTAAAATCTAATTAAACGACCACATTAATAATTTTAATTGGCAGAAGTGTTTCTTCCAATTTAATGGTCCTCTCATTTATTGTTGTGTGATTAATAACTTCGTTAAATTAAATTTGCGTTGTATTCAATTATAAGGGAAGGTTTTTTGTAATAAATATCTTCAAAATCAATATAACTGTAATTAGAAATTATCTACATAATGGAAATAATCCAATAACTACAATGTTGCAGTTATATAGGACACTATTAACTCTGTAAAACATTTTAGGTAAATTACATTATTTTGCGAAGTTATATAGGGATCGGCAAAGAGCACTTAGCATTTTAAGTTTGAAATAAAAGGAGACTGTAAAATGGTCTACATCACTACGGAAAAGTGATGTATAATGTTGTTACTAATTTCAGGGAATTTATAGAAGAGAAAAGGCCTTTCAACACGCTGTTCTGGGCACTAAATTTTCCAACCATTGTAATCTTTTATTTCGTTATCGTCGTTACCTTTACTTCAAGGATTGTATTGCTTAGCGCCTATCGTTGCCTCGGTCTTCCCATGTTCTTTTTCCTGTCATTTCAAATCTTCTAGCTACTAACGGTGGTTCTTCTTGTTCACACCAGTGGATTTTGTAGTCGACAATTTTATGTTTTAAGTATTAAATATTAAGATCTCCTTTTATGTCAACATTTCTTACCATATCTAGTCTTATTTCGTCATTAAGTAATTAACTTTAGATTTCAAAATTACAATAAGCAATTCTTTTTGTTTTTTGTAGTTTACTTCTTACAAAATTTACAACCAACACACGCAAAACGTATATACGAAAAATTAATTTGTAGATTTATAAATTAAAAAAGGTTACTTATTATTTTTAACATGTTCTCGAATTAGTGACAAAGTAGACTGTGGATTCAAACAGTGCTCAAATTTAGTCCTGGATTATTCCGGTTTTAAATGGATTATATGTAAACGTTCTGAGGCCCCGGAATAACACGCACATTACAAAATTACAAAGCAAAAACGCGAATAAATTGAAATTAATGAAGAATCTGTGTTGTCAATAATTCTATTACTTATATTATTCGAATCACTTTGAAAGAAAATAAAACAAATATTTTTAATTTAACATTTACATTTTAAATCGTTATTTTTTATTTCGTAGTTGTAAGTTTAACCAATGTTTTAAATTTGTTGGTTAAAAACTTCTACTAATGTAAAAATATGCTCAGAAGAGAAAAGACGGTATCAACATAAATCATTCCATGCTGTGTATCTAGTTTGAAGTAAGAAAAACAAAGTTTGTTTTTCAATAATGTACACGCGCTGATAAATTACTCCGCCTTTAATAGAATTATGTGATTGGAATAAAACTTGGCGAATAATGCAAAATTGATTTGCAAGTAAATTTGAAGACTTCCAAGTAAATATACAGTAGTACGAGAACTCAAGGGACCAACATATTTACTCGTTATAACTGATTTTTGCAATAAACAAAATAAATTTATTTAATAAGAAAGTTAAACACACATAGGAACAAGATTTAGTGCAATTTTCGTTTGTTTGTGATAATGAAGTAACTTAATTTTATCAATTGCACTTTCTAAGTATACTAAATTATTAAAAAGAGTGTCGTGGTGAGGTGTAAAAGCAGCCATTAACAAAAAGTCCCTAATCGTTTTTAAAGATTGTTCTACAGTATGTGCATTTGGCAAGTTGTTATTAAAACTTCTTCACGATTTCCTTCCTCTTCTTCTTCTTTTTCGCTATCGCTGCTATTTTTATTTTCATCGCAGATTTTTTCAATAATTCCCTCATCCGTTAAAGAGGGGCAAGTGGCAATGTTTTCGTCGAGCTTGAGGAATGCGTTATCTTCACTATCACTGACTTCATCTGTTTGGATATTAATCCATTGCGATCCGATGGAATCATCTTACCGCCATTTGACATATTGAAAATCGTTTTTAATTGTTTTTGTCTCCACATAGTCCAAGCAAAATGTCGCCAAAAGGGGGGTTACCCTGCGAAAGGTCGGTCAGGTTTGGCTTTTTGATATGTTTTATCACAAATGCCCCTAATGTTAATGTCCAGTTTTTGACCTTGTGACCTTTCCAGAAGGCGTTGAAAATGGGGTTTGAACTTAAGAAAAACACGTTTTTGAGTACGCTGCGCAAACGGCTATTTGGAAAAAAAAGTTTGATTCATTTAAATACCTGACGATATGGGCATTCAGAATCGAACCAAGACCGCTACTCGAGGACCAATAGTTTATGAGCTACGATTTTTTGAAGTTCACCACTTTGATTGCTTAAACCGCAAATGAACTGTTTTTGCTGTTATCTCACGTCTCGTGCGCTCCTGGCTGATTCACTAGTTACATCGAAACAAATAATATGACAATGTAATGGGCATTAAAGGCTCTTTACTATTGTTTTTTGTTTGATCCAATTTGATGAAAAATGACCACACGGCGAGCAAGCAAACTTGGAAAATTATTGAAAAAACTCCCTATTTTTAGTACGGTTTCAGTGTGCTCTCAAACCTGCCCATTATAACCAATCTAAAAAATTTTACATTCCATGAATACGTGACAGCTTATGGGACACAGAAGTGCAAAAATTTTTGCACTTTGACGTCATCAATAATTTTTTAAAATTGTACCCCATATTTTTGTAAAGTTATAAATATCAAAAAAGATGCAGTTTCAAAAACTAAAATCGACGTGTCCGAGCGTTTTTCCAAAAACCAAACCCATACACGTGATTTCACGTGCCAACTGTCAAGAATCTAGGAGAATTTTAACGTTTTCGTTATTTTTAAGTCCGCACATTGTTTGGAATAAAGCTGCACTGGTCCAAGGGTGTCAGTAGTAAAAAAAATAATTTTGCACTTCTGTGCCCCATAAGCTGTCACGTATTCATGGAATGTAAAATTTTTGAGATTGGTTATAATGGGCAGGTTTGAGAGCACACTGAAACCGTACTAAAAATAGGGAGTTTTTTCAATAATTTTCCAAGTTTAATTGCTCGCAGTGTGGTCATTTTTCATCCAATTGGATCAAACAAAAAACTATAGTAAAGAGCCTTTAATGCCCATTACAGTGCCATATTACTTGTTTAGATGTAACCAGTGAATCAGACAGGAGCGCACGAGACGTGAGATAACAGCAAAAACAGTTCATTTGCGGTTTAAGCAATCAAAGTGGTGAACTTCAAAAAATCGTAGCTCATAAACTATTGGTCCTCGAGTAGCGGTCTTGGTTCGATTCTGAATGCCCATATCGTCAGGTATTTAAATGAATCAAACTTTTTTTTTCCAAATAGCCGTTTGCGCAGCGTACTCAAAAACGTGTTTTTCTTAAGTTCAAACCCCATTTTCAACGCCTTCTGGAAAGGTCACAAGGTCAAAAACTGGACATTAACATTAGGGGCATTTATGATAAAGCATATCAAAAAACCAAACCTGACCGACCTTTTGCAGGGTAAAAATACATTTTTACTGGGCTAACAAGTGACGACGCTTTGTGTAGTTTACAGCATTCAGAAGACTAAATATACTTCGTTTGTTTTTTTTGTAAGTCCTGTACTAACCGTTTCACCAGAAGTTTTCTGTAGTGCGATTTTAAAGATCTTATAATGCCTTGGTTCATTGGCTGTAAAACTGAAGTAACATTAGGAGCCAAAAATTGCAGTTAAATATTCTGTAAATTTTTTATTTGTAGATGTGCACTGCAGTTGTCTATGAGCAATAGGATTTTCCGATTTAATTTGCTATACCATGCTCGTAACACTTCTTCAAAAATAACACTTGTCATTCAAGCCCTGCTGTTTGATTGGTAATCCACCGGCAAGTTTTTTATTCCTTTAACATGTTAAGCGCCAGGGCGGTCCCTAGGGGCCGCTCTTGTTATCTCGCCTGGTAGAGTTTGACTAAAAATATTCTGCGTTTATGACTTTAAACCGCAATCAACTTTTAGTGATGATAATGAGGGTTCACTGCAGGGTGCGACACATCTGGTTGCTTTGAAAAATATTTTTGTAGATACTTCAGAACCGTACTTAAATATTTCAACTTTAGTTAAGTTCAGAACAAATAATCAAATACAAGTCATAGAATTCATCAAGTATTTAAGTTAATCAATAACCCCACATACCTACCTAATTATTAGAAGAGGTTTAATGTTTACTCATATTTATATCTAAGCATCAAGAAATTTATAAAAATTTACCAAATACAGCCCTGGCCACTTCTGCCCATGTTGATTATTACGGCTTACCTACTTTTATGGCCGGATCACTTATAGTATTGTAAAAGGCACAGTCATAAACGCAGAATAAGTTTAGACAAACTCTACACGGCCCGCTATGGCTTCACAGATATTTTCTGTACTAACAACATCGAAATTTTTCTTTGTTTTTCATGGCGCTTAACGTGTTAAAGCATCTTGGCCTGGCTGACTTTCCAATCACCAACAATTTACATTTTTCAGAACCCGTCATATTTGCACCAACGAGTATAGCAATTCGTTCTTTGGAAAGTTTGCCACGTTTGCAAGTCTCGTTTTTAAATTAGAGGGTTTTGCTTGAAGCTTGTAAAACAAACCTAATTCATCGGAATTAAAAATGTCTCTATCTGCATATTTTTCACACAATTTTGACCAAATATTTGATAACCAGTTTGCTACACTTTCTTGGGGAACGCTTTTTGATTGAACACATATTTTGCCGCAATTGATGCTATGTCTACTTTTAAAACGATTCAGACATCCATTTTAACTCCGGAGATTTTAAAATTTTTTCCGAAAACTGTTCAGCTTTTTCACTCTAAACTAATTGTAAGTAAGGACGGCTATATCTAGTTTATCATTTTTTGCACATAGTAATTTCTTCACTTTTGACGAGACTAGTTGTACACAATGTTTCAAAAAAATCGAGACATCCCATTAATGTTAATGTTAATTTTAAATTGCAGCGATGACACAATACGGCAAAGTGTGCGAAAAATCATTTTGAAATTTTCTGTAGAACAGATCACACAAGATCAAAGTGATTATCATCACTATAATTTTAAATTAGCATTAACATTAATGAGATGTCTCGATTATTTTGGAACATTGTGTACTCGTAATCTTGTCCCTGTTTTTCAAAATTGTTGCTAATGTACAACTCGCCAAATGTTTTGTAATATCCGATCTACGTTCGAAATTTCTTGAAATTTCTCGCTATAACCCATTTGGGATGAAACAAAAATCTCGTTATATCCACCTCAATGGCAGAAACGTGCTCGCTATAAAGGCGGAAATTTCCAAGGAGTAGTAGGTATACAAAACGGCAACGGACCAGACGATTTAATCGTTATAGCAGATTTTTCGTTAAAACTGGGACTCGTTATAGAGGGGTTCTGCTGTATTACAAGGAAATACTTGCGCAATTTTTCTAAAAGTACAACGACCACGAGAAAATGCAGTAATTTTTATAAAGACGGAAATAAACGAAGTCATTATTTTAATGAACACACGCAATTAAATTCTCACGTAAGCATTAACGCCTCTTGTATAAGTGCTGCAATTCATACATAAACTTCTCTGAAATTTGCAGGGCTATTTACTACAGATTCACAGCGAATAAATCTGAATTTAAAGGCTACACTTTGTGCAAGTACGTAAATCAGGCTTAATGAGTGTATTACTAATGATATCGAACTACAACGACCCAGTGCTAGTTAAATTCCAGTATTATAAATTATTATTCAGATATTATACAAAATTTACAATATGAAATTTTGTGACAAAACTGCATTGCAATATTGAAGCGGCAAAACCAGAGATATTAGATGAAATGACTGTCACATCCATTTATCAATATCAAATATCTTGATGTGTCACAGCACAATTTTCCAATGTGATATGTGGTCCAAATAAAAAAGTTCCATCGGGCCGGATATGAACATTGAATTTACTGCACCTGAAATTCTTATATTTCGGCAAGGGGAGTACAATAAAATAATAGGTAACAAAAAGCTGAAGTAATAATCCGAGTTACAGAAGATGAGAATAAAGTCTGACTGCAATTTCGCTCACGTTTGCGATAGCTTACAAAGTTTTTATAAGTATCAAACTCATGTTCTCCCGTGAACTTATAACGCACTGTTAAATCCGAACTGTAAAACGAACGCGGTATCAATAACAACGGTTAGTATTTTTTTTATTTACACACTGTGAAAAAGATACACAAGAAAAACGCTGACAAAACTTTCGACGACGATAGATTACCCTTTTCAGGCAACTTTTGTGATACATGTGTTAACTTGTGTTATGTATAAACACACGTCATATTTCATATGAACTTTTTCTATGCATCACACAAAAAGCGCGCCTTCTAATTCGATACAAAATCGTCCGTGTATCAAAACTTTTCATGCGGACGGGGTTAGTTCCGCATTAAGAAACGCAGAACAAGTTTTGTGGACTTGTGCTAACTTCTTCACGCCTACTTACCGCTTTGGCCGATTCGATGAGTTATTACAGTAACACCTCGCTAACACGAACTTACTGCGACTTCGACCGGTTTGCTATTGAACTTTGAACAAAATTTTGGAACCTCAGAGCTGCCAATTTCGCTTATTGTTATTGTCCTACTCCTAAACACTTGAAATCGCTGGTTAGACGTTACGATTAATATTCTCTCCCTTTTTAGCAAATGTTTGTAACACTTCGTACTTCATATAAAATATACTGCGTGTTGACATGTGTATATGAATGAGTAGAGGAAGGCAGAATAATTAGTAAGTTTCGGTTCTAACATGGTGCGTTAATTATGTAGGTGTCAGCATTCGTGGAACAAGTCTTAATAAGCAGAAAAATGAAACGAGTCAGAGTCAATAGCTTATTTCGGTGACCAATTAAAAATGTTTTGTGGTTCAGTATGTCTCCTCCGAAATCTAAGAGGTCTCAACAGCCAACAAGTTTTAAAAAAACACGAAACAAAACATAAAAAATATAAGGAAGTTAGAAACTTATAACTCGGTTTACACGAGCGAATAAGACAAACTCAGAGTTTTCCGGCCCCTTCAAGTTCTTGTTAACGAATTATTACTGTAATTTTTTATTGCTTCAAGTTGGTCACTTTAGTTAAATCATCTTCATCAGTGAGTGACTGAAATTTGTGTCAATGCAATCGTCTCGCATTGTGATCACAAATGTTGAGTTTGCGCTGATATCTAGGCCAAAGATAGGGAAGTGAGAAAATGTTACTTCCAGTTGTGCAAACATTTTTTTCTTTTTTAGTGTTTTTTTTCAACGTCCAACGACATCAAAAAGGATTTTTCGCAATCTTTTTTGATTGTATGTTTACATTTTTTGTGATTTATTTTTTATCTGTTGTAGGTTTTGTTTGTTTACTTTAAAGGATTTCCAAAGAAAACATTGTCATTTTATTTATTAATGCGATTTTCCCAGAATGTTTGTAAAACCATTTCAATAAAACAAAATCGGCCGACCAAAAAGTGGACTCTCTACAACCACGCAAGTCGCCCAATTCCGAGAGTGCCGCTATACTATGTTCGTTTGTAGCCATCTGAAGAACATCTTTCCGAACGTTCAACTTTGGATCCCTTTGAATTTACCATAAAGCCCTGACACTCCCCAAAGATCATACACCATGTACATTCTTGAGTCCCTGATAAAAATTTTGTTGTGTTAATGTTTAATAGGCAAAGTGTCTTATGTAGGATATGGAAGAACTTCCCTTCAACACATTTACACTAATTACTTAATTTTTTAATTACGATTTTTACTCATTGTGAGATCTCACCTCCCATTAACAGTCCCTACTACGATATTGATTACTTCGAACAATAATTTCTTCATATTTAATCCAAAAGCAACTAAAAAAATCACCTGGGTTATATTAGAAAACTCAAAAGTTACCATTTTTGTACCATACTTTGGTACAGAGTTAATACTTTTTTCTAAACACCAAAAAGAAGCGATGTCCTTGCTTTACATCTCACCTTAGTTATTTAGTGAAGAGCGTGTGTCTTGTTGAATAGTTTTTCTATAGATTTTGTGTGTTCAAGGGGCAAATAAACCTTTAAAATAAAGCCAAGCTATCACCTCCAAAAAAATAAGAACAAAAAGACAAAAACAAAAAAACTGCAGACCGAAAGGTCAAAAGAGTGTATGCAAAAGCCACGTGATAGAATAAAAAATGATCCAGTTTTGTACGAGGAACAAAAAAGAAAAGAAAGAGAAAGATATTATGCCAGAAAAGAAGCTAAAAAAATTAAAATAATGGATCAAAAAGTTTCACCTCCGTTAATGTATTATGTTTCAAAAGAAATAATATGTTTTTCACAAAATATGTATAATTATGTTCTACTACTCAAGAAAAGTGTTCTAGGGAGTGAGTAGTGAGACTACAGGGCTTCTGCTTCACCGCGAATTAAATTGATTCGCGGATTTGATTCTCGGATTTATTGATCGACGCCATCTTTAATCCTTTAATCGAAGATGTAATTACACCCCTTTAATCACAGATGTAATTACCCTAATTACCGCGTAATTGATCTGATTACAATTGATCTGATTGCACTAATTATAACCCTTTAATCACAAATGTAATTGTCCTAATTACCGCGCAATTGATCTGATTATAACCCTTTAATCACAAATGTAATTGTCCTAATTACCGCGCAATTGATCTGATTATAACCCTTTAATCAAAGGATTATCCTAATTGAGATGCCCGGCGTCTCCGCCCCTGCGCATCATCCATCTCGCTCTTACACACATGGTTGAACACACCATCTCTCTCGCACACATTGCATAAACCTAACAGACAAGAATTTTCATGTTTGGCGCCGCACAGCCGAGGCGTCTTCACACCTGCGCATCATCTATCTCCCTCTTACACGTGGTTGAACACTCCATCTCCCTCGCGCACATTGTATAATCGTACGGACAGGAATTTCCCCGCCAGGCATGTCTGACGTCACAGCTGTTGAACTCCCCGCCAGCACCCTTCCCGCTCTAACTCACAGCTGCCAAACTTCCCGCTCTAACCGAGAAATTTTTAAGTGAAAAAAATGCTTCGCTCCGGACGGGCTTCGAACCTGGGTCCTAAGAGGCGAAATCCAAAACCCGTGCATCTAGGCCGGCAAGCATCCCTACTTAAGCGTGTATTCAGATGTTATATAAGTGACATGGGCATTTTGTAAAAAAAAAACAACATAATTTCTTTTAATTTGTATATTTATATAACTATTTGTAAAATATAAAAAATAATTGAACTTATTTAAAATACATGCTTTTCCATACAAGTGTTTTATAATACATCGGTGGGAGATGTGCGAAAAATAAAATGATTTTAATTGTTTAATTTTAAATAGAATATGCAAACTACGTTCTTTATGCGTAATTTTACAAGCTCGGAGATGTCTAGAAATACGCGTCTTTGCAAGCTCGGGCGAATGCATGAATTGGGAGATGTTTGAAAAAATAAACCAGGATAATTTTACAATGTTTTTATTCGTACATACATAAAAATCATATAAATTTACAATAATCGCAATTTTTAATCATCGGCGGAGGTCCATCGATTTCGGTTCTGCCACAAGTGTTGTAATGGGTTAAACATCTTCGGCAATCGGCGACATCCTTATCCAATTGGAACTTTAGAGGTAATTTATCCCAGATGAAATCGATGCTATGTGATGCGAGCTTGATGAGGAAATCCTTCGGTAAACAGGCGATATCTTCGGCTTCCATACTAGCCAAATTCTCAGTTTCAAAGTAGATTTGAATCGATCGTTCCATGGACGGTGCACTGTCATCGTTTGTATACCACGCTTTTAACGATTTCACTGTTTTAGTAGCACAATTAAGCTTCGAAGCACCAACATGATGTGTACAAGGCGTCATATTATCGCACAACTTGTTCAACGCTAGGCAACCGAGATTTTCCATATCAATGATTGTGTGCTGGAACTCGGTGATTTTTTCCAACCATAAAAGTTTCTCCACACCCTTGACGAAAATTCTCTTGGCATCTTCGAGCTGCTTGATTACTGCCCCCTTCACCAGGTCGTATGGAATATCACCAGAACTCCATGAAAGTCCATGATGATTACGTTCCAACCACAAATTAGTAGATTTATATTTGGCAGGCAGTTCATCCCATGGAAACGGTGGCTCGAAGAGAAAATTCACAGGTTCAGCCGTTTTATCATCAGCCGAGATCACAGCAAATTCTTTCAATATAAATTCGTTGTGAGATGTTTTGAAACATTGAATATCGACAATAACCTCCGCCATGTATAACAACTTTGAAGCGACTGAAGCACAAACTCCGATTACATTAGCTTCTTAACCCCACCACTAACTGCGTTGTATTCAATTATGCGATCGTGAAGAATTAGACAATAAGCGGCCGTTGCAGCTGGGAAATTGTTTGAAGATTCAAACTCAATGCGCACATCGACAGGTCCTGACTTGAGTGCCTCATTCTGTTTCGAACAATCGATTACAATTAAGGGTGTATATTTGAGAAAATCGCCTTTATTCACTAACGGCTCAGAGTCCTTGCCATAATATGTACTTTGAAAATTTGCATACATCTCATATAATAGGGCGTATTGATTATGATCAATGTTGAGATTTAACTGGTTATAGGGATAACACTGTGAGTTTAAGAAAAGTTTAACATCTTTAACGTTGCAGTGATCGAAACGGCTGACATTCATATCATTCTTATTTTTGCGTGCGGTTTGAAAACCGAGAATGACGTAGCGCGGTTTCTCCAATTGTGAAGATGTCTTTACGGGCCAAACTTGTTTGTCTGCACATGGAAGTAGAGGATACTCATACAACTCCCAAGTTCGGAAGCTCATGGAGATGGGCTCGTCTTTGGCGATAAAGTTGAGTAATTGAACTTTTTGATGATCTGATGGCTTGATGTATGGTACCAGCCACTCCAATTTCATTATTTTGATTTTAAAATCTTCAGCTATAGATTGCACAACGGCATTCGCATCACTGTTCGCACGCGTCAAAATCAATTCATGTTTAGAATTAATGATGATTCGACGGTGGTCTTCGGCGAAACCCAATATCAATTTCAGAGGTATTGATACGTCAAAGTAACCGGCATCATTAATTAATTTTTTAGCATCTTTATCAATATCAAACCAGCCGGCATTCTCGAGCAGGGGTTTCTGACCTGGACCTAGAGACACACAACCTTTCATGAAACTCGTGAGTCCGACATTCTTGCAGCGGTCAATCTCAACCGCATTCAATTCATAGCGTATTTCATCAAAGAGGTGGCAGATGGCGTTGTTGACTAAAGTTGTACTTTGAACTGCTGTTTCACCATCGGCCCTGGTTAATTTACCAGATATGTGTAACGAACTTCTGCTCGGCAACAAACACAAATCTTGATGTTGGATGGCTATGCGAATCTCATCGCTGTTGTTGAAAGTTGACGATGCGTAGGGCTGATGTGTATGACTCTCCCAATGAACGATGGATTCATCATAAACAACCGGCGCGTGAATCATTAAGATCTCCCCCTCCATGGTTGAAAACAAATAATTAATGTGCAGCAGCAGAATCGGTCTTTAATTTTCCTCCAAAAGGATTCACTTTGAAGCCCAGACTCTTCAGAAGCTCGATGTTTTGACGTGTTATCACTTTGGGTGATACACGCTGACTGACTTGATTCGGGCATGGTGATTCAATTTTATAACCCAGCCCAATTTTTGCATTATATACAATAACCATTTTTATGATGATGATGACTTGACGTGAAGTCGTATAGTTATAATTTCGCCGCGAAAATTTACCAAGTTCCCGTCCTGGTCGACCAATCGGAGCTGCAGATGATGTATTACTCGCACTGTGATCGGTAGATAAATGACGTTTGTCGGAACTTCCACAATCTTATAACCCGGCGGGACGACTGGGAAAAACTCATGGATTGTGTGCACTTTGCGTTCATTGATATAGGCACCTGCGGTGATGTTGCATTCAACCCCGAGGGCGTTTACCTTCAGAATGGTTACAGGAATGTTCGATATGTGAACTACGTTTGGTTTAAGAATTTGCGGTGTAAAACCCAAAAGGTTAGCTATGGAATTAGCACGTTCAAAGTTTATCTCACGATTACACATAATTTCACTATGAAGTGTATTGTTGTTGGGTCTGATATTGATGTTGACAGTTTGATCAATCAGAGCCTCTCGTATAAATTTCTCGATATCTTCTAGCTCATAACTACCCGTGGGTAAAGCGATTTCTTGATCGCCGATGTAAAACATGTTGTTCCCAACGTCTATATTGGGAATCGAGTTAAATGTTAGCAGTTCTACCAACCCCAAGGTGTATGTATTAAGTGGCGAGAGTTCGATTGGTGGAAAATATTGAACCTCGAGCACTGATGATGCACCCGACACTGTTAACGTAAACGAATCCATTACTATTGTGATTTCCAATACTGACATGCCAACCTTTTATAGGAGTCCGCATAGGAACTTGAGGCACAAGTGTCCACAATTATATGTGTCATAGTCTTGATATTGAATATAATTATATTTGACGCTGCCAACACCGAGATATGTGATTAGATCCCTAGGTGGTTGCAGATTTCCGAAACTCTCAAAGTAGATGGCATTATCACCAATCTTTTTATATGCAACCCAATGTGTTCCAGATCCAGCAGCATCATCTAGGTTAATTATTGCCGACTCGAATTTTCGAGGGCCACTCTTGGGTAAGTCATCCCGCATGTAGACTCCGCGAAAATGTGGAATTTTCAACTTTTTAGCATATTTAAGTATATCGATATCGGTCAACGCTCGGCGTGGCAGCTTCTCAATTAGTTTTTTGGAGTCAGATAAAGTCCCAAGCCCTGTCTGTATGGCTTCAAATAAAGACCTTTTCCCAGGGCTATAGATTCCATCGTTTTGTTGTGTCGATGAGTTTCCGCTAGTTCCCGCTTGGCGGCGCCAGCATCATTCACAGCTTTAACAACTCCTGCAACGCCACCTGTCAACGCGCCGGCGGCACTAAGACCCGCAAAGATTGGTACGAGAAATGGTAGAAAACCTCCAGTTTTTGTTGGGATTGGAAGAATACGCGGTGATCTCACATTGCATTTTCCACCGGCCTGTTTAACAGCTTTTCGAGCGCCCAGCAGTGCCGATTTGACTGCAATTTTGGCATCCCTGCTTGGCAGCATTGCCAGCCTGGCAGCGTTAACAATCTTCCGCAATGCAGCCGAGGACTTCTTCTTCTTTTTCTTTAGACCCATACCGAATTTTGTTTTAGCCTTCATGATATTTGTTACAGCCCAAGCAGCTGCTTTCTCGCCGACACTTGCGTCTTTGGCTAAAACACGCTTCCAAGCTTTCTCAATCAGTATTTTGTCGGCAGCCCTCCTAGCATCCGAGTTTTCACGATCTTTAGAATAGGCAATGTCGTGTTCTTTACACGCTGCGTCTAGCGGGTTAATACCCGGATCTCCTCGTGCAAGTCTTTTTGACAATTTTGTGCCAGGTCCGCAGTACTGATAACCGGGTATATGAAGCTCCACCGGTAGTTTGTTTATAATACTGTTTACAACCCCCTTGCCGCGAAGACGATGTTTTTTCACACCAACTGGTTTACACCCCATCGATGTGTGCGTAAGCATCGCTGATGTATGACTGAGGAACAAACACTTATAAAGCCGGTATTTATGGTTTCTCAATCAGTCATGGCTCAAATTAGCTACGAGGAGCAGTCCTGCAGACTACCCATGCTGAATTTCGATGGCCTTGTGCAACAGACTAGTTCAAATAAAGAGAAACGCCACGGCGAATTATTACCGAATAGTGTGCGTGCAATATTTTGCGGCCCATCCAATTGTGGCAAGACCAACGCTCTACTGGCCTTGCTAACACACCCGAACGGGTTAAGATTTGAAAATGTGTATGTCTACTCAAAATCACTCAATCAGCCAAAATATCAAATTTTAACGCAATTACTCGCACCTGTGGATGGACTCAAGTATTTCCCATTCAGCGAACATGAACAAGTGGTTGGACCAGATGATGCGCACCCCAATTCCATAATGATTTTTGATGATGTCGCATGCGAGAAGCAAGAAAATATCCGAGCATTCTTCTGTATGGGTCGCCATAAAACAGTCGATTGCTTCTACTTATGCCAGACATATGCACGCATTCCTAAGCATCTAGTTCGTGATAATGCCAACCTATTAGTACTGTTTAAACAGGACGATATGAATCTCAAACATGTTTATGAGGATCACGTTAATACTGATATGACTTATGCGAATTTTCGAGAATTGTGTTCAGCATGTTGGAGTGGCAAGCATGGATTTCTGGTAATCGATAAAGATAGTGAACTCAATGAGGGGCGGTATAGAAAGGGTTTCGACTGCTATATGAAGACGATCTAAATTGATGATGTGCACAGTAGCGTTTTGAATGTGATGGCATCAACATGCAGAAATTTCAAGAGCATGCTGATGTTCTCCATCAAATCGCTAAAGCTAGCGATGCGATTCGGAAAAAGTATAAAATAATCAAATTGGGTAGAGAGACTGCTGAAAGGGCTATGAGTGAAGCGCTTAAACCTGTGGTGGTTCCTCTACAGCAGCTCGTGAATAACCATATTAAAACTGAAATCAAGACTGAGATGGAAGATGCTCCTGTGAAAAAAGATGTGGACCCCTATGCTGATGATGATTCACTCGCACAATATCTAAGAATGTTAGCGAAAAAAAATAAAAAGGAATTGGATACTACGTATGGTGTGCGCAAACTCGCCAATGATCGTATGATGATTGGTGATTCGCAGATTCGTTTTGAAAATAGTTTCATTTATGTGGGTGACAGGAAGTATCAGAAAACCAGAGGGCTGATTGAATTATTGTTTAAAAAGTCACCAGATACAGACTTTGTGAGTCACGATGATGCGCGAATTTACACCCAAATCGTTACCACAACAAATGCACACCGAAAACACTACAGTATAAATCAAAACATTCGCAAAGATAAAAGTTTGAAATTTGAAAACTTTATTGCGACGATTGCCCCCACAAAGCATGAAGGGAGCGGTATACTACCAGAATTCATGATTGCTCGAAAGGGAGAACGAGCGCATTACACATACTGGGATGATCCTAATGAATTAATTGATCGTCTGCGCATGCTCCTAGCATCACAGGCTGCTGGGAATCCGAGTCATTCAAATGAAATCATATCGATTATCGAGGAGTTACGTGAAGCTGGCTACATTAGTCATTCCTAAGATGAGTGTTGATGTGTTTGGACGTCAGTTAAATAAAAACAGCAGCATACGCGGTCCTCCTGGGATTGGATTCCAATTGACTGCCGATGGAGATTTTAACACGCAAAATAGAAGATTGCGAAACTTGGCTGAACCCCTGGAGAGCAACGATGCCGCAACCCTCAACACTGTGTTGAGTTTAATGCATAATACAATTGCAACTATAACTCAGAACATGGTTCCTGTGTATAGTGATATCAGTGCAAATAGAGAAAAGATTGAAACTCTTCAGTCTGACATACAAAATAGCTTGGCGCAACAAGTTACAGCCAACGATATAAATCATGGGCTCATAACAAGCATTTCAAACGCCGTTCATGAATTACAAGATAGTTTCAAAAAACTGGCCGCAACCAATGCAGACCTCCAAAAGCGCATGACTGAAGTTTCCGAGCGGTATTAATGGATTGTTCATACACGATAAGAAGCACAATCAACCTTCAAAAGCATATGACAGAAGTTTCTGAGCTTACTATGAGTTTTGATCGAAGGCTGAAAGCATTAGAGTGACAATGCAGAAATTAGCAGTTGTTGAGGAACTTCATAAACCAGCTCGAAGAAATTATAAACGTCGTAAATTTGACATTCGTGGCTTGGATGAAACATGGCAGGCTGATCTTGTTGACATGACAGCTTATGCCGATGTCAATAATGGTTACAAGTTCATGCTTACAGTTATTGACATATTTTCAAAATTTGCTTGGGCAGCACCTTCTATGAGCAAGAATGGAGAAGATATTGCTGCAGCAATGGAGTCGATACTCACAAGGGGGCGCATACCGAAAAATTTACATGTTGATGGCGGCAAAGAATTTTATAATTTGAAATTTAAGGCGCTCATGCAGCAACACGATATCCATATGTACTCAACATTCAGCAATTTGAAAGCATCAATTTGTGAGCGATTCAATCGAACGCTAAAAAGTAAAATGTGGGTGCAATTCAGCCTGCGTGGTAATTATAAATGGTTGGATATTCTGCAAGAATTGGTATCAACTTACAATGACAACAAACATCGAACAATCGGTATGAAGCCTAGAGATGTCAACAGTGAAAATGCCGAAGAAATTTTACTGCGTGTGTACAGGTCTTTTCGCATGCTGCCTGCGAAAAAGTTGAAATTTAAAGCTGGCGATAAAGTTCGTATAAGCAAATTTAAACACATCTTTGAAAAGGGTTATACTCCGAATTGGACAACTGAAATATTCACTGTTACTACAATTAAAAATACCAACCCGCCGACATACAATCTAAGTGATTATGAAGACAGACCTATTAAGGGCGGATTCTATGAAGAGGAACTGATGAAGGTGCAATACCCCGATGTATACCTGGTTGAAAAGATTCTACGTAGACGCGGCGATAAAGTATTTGTTAAGTGGCTAGGTTTCGATAAATCATTTAATTCATGGCTTAATAGGGCTGATGTATTATAAACACTTGTATGGAAAAGCATGTATTTTAAATAGGTTCAATTATTTTTATGTATGTACGAATAAAAACATTGTAAAATTATCCTGGTTTATTTTTTCAAACATCTCCCAATTCATGCATTCGCCAGAGCTTGCAAAGACGCGTATTTCTAGACATCTCCGAGCTTGTAAAATTACGCATAAAGAACGTAGTTTGCATATTCTATTTAAAATTAAACAATTAAAATCATTTTATTTTTCGCACATCTCCCACCGATGTATTATAAAACACTTGTATGGAAAAGCATGTATTTTAAATAAGTTCAATTATTTTTTATATTTTACAAATAGTTATATAAATATACAAATTAAAAGAAATTATGTTGTTTTTTTTTTTACAAAATGCCCATGTCACTTATATAACATCTGAATACACGCTTAAGTAGGGATGCTTGCCGGCCTAGATGCACGGGTTTTGGATTTCGCCTCTTAGGACCCAGGTTCGAAGCCCGTCCGGAGCGAAGCATTTTTTTCACTTAAAAATTTCTCGGTTAGAGCGGGAAGTTTGGCAGCTGTGAGTTAGAGCGGGAAGGGTGCTGGCGGGGAGTTCAACAGCTGTGACGTCAGACATGCCTGGCGGGGAAATTCCTGTCCGTACGATTATACAATGTGCGCGAGGGAGATGGAGTGTTCAACCACGTGTAAGAGGGAGATAGATGATGCGCAGGTGTGAAGACGCCTCGGCTGTGCGGCGCCAAACATGAAAATTCTTGTCTGTTAGGTTTATGCAATGTGTGCGAGAGAGATGGTGTGTTCAACCATGTGTGTAAGAGCGAGATGGATGATGCGCAGGGGCGGAGACGCCGGGCATCTCAATTAGGATAATCCTTTGATTAAAGGGTTATAATCAGATCAATTGCGCGGTAATTAGGACAATTACATTTGTGATTAAAGGGTTATAATCAGATCAATTGCGCGGTAATTAGGACAATTACATTTGTGATTAAAGGGTTATAATTAGTGCAATCAGATCAATTGTAATCAGATCAATTACGCGGTAATTAGGGTAATTACATCTGTGATTAAAGGGGTGTAATTACATCTTCGATTAAAGGATTAAAGATGGCGTCGATCAATAAATCCGAGAATCAAATCCGCGAATCAATTTAATTCGCGGTGAAGCAGAAGCCCTGTAGTCTCACTACTGGAGTGATAACTTTATAACAGAAATGAAGTTGTCTTGAATAATTTTTTTTTTCAAATCTTGAAATTAAAAAGGAACAGGTTGGAGAGAATCACCCATAAACGAAACAAAATTACAAAAATAAGGTAAAAGATACGAAAAACGGAACAGCAAATCAAGAATACCAACAATAGTAATAATCAATAATAGATATTTAACAAACTTATTGACATTTTAATTAATTTTAAAAAAGTTTTCATTTCTCAAATGACACCGTTCTTTACAGTATGGAACGTAATTCCCACGCGCGTTTTCGATGAAAATCGAAAATTGATTGAATGACAAAATGATTTGTACTTTAATTGTGTTTTTATGAAAATATCACTGTTAATCTTAGCTTTTAAAAAAGATTTTTCTTAGGTTTTTGCTTTATTTTTAAGCATAGAATATCGCAGTGTACTTTTTGTTCGACTGATTAGATATACCCCTGCACAGGGTGTTATGTAAGTAAGCGATGAACGCTGAAGTGATGGTAGAACTAAAAAATGTAGCTGAGGGAATCTAACAATAATTTTTGTTTTGCAAATTTGCAAAGAAAAAAAGGGTCACATTCATTTCAACGAACGATTCCGAGGCTGTCTCATAAATATAAAAGTAGGATTCCAAGCGCAGAAATGAGATTCCATAGAAAGATAGAAGGTAAAACAAGATTAGATAAAATTAGAAACTACACATTATAGAACAGGAACAACTAACATGGTTTGGACACATAGGGAGGATGGACGAAATAACAACAACAAAAAGGTGTTCGAAGCAAGGGCTGGTATAAATAAAAAGAAGGGAAGACCAAGAAAGACATGGCTAGAAGACGTAAAGGCTTCAGTAGAAACAATGAGAGTAAAATGATGCAAAGGGAAAGAAAAGACGCAGAATAGAAAACAATGGAAAAAGATTTGGAAAAGAAAATCTAGCCAGTAACCCAATCTCCACTCGCCTTACACTCGAAAGGGTAGAAAGGCGTCAGGATTATGTATGTATATATGCTATTGTAAGAACTACAAACTTCTTAAATTGTTCAATTACATGCCGTTTCGAAATTTTACAAAAAACTTCAAATTGATTGGTATCGCGGAAAAAAATATTGATTGTCATGTTTCGTGCAGTGAGTTCAGTTTCACATTATTTACATAAAAAAGTTTTCTACAAATGAATCAGGGAAAAGTTGACTTTTTGATGTTAATGTCCTTAAATTCTCTCTTGCGAACTCCAATGATCTTATACCAGAAAAAAACACTTTCTACAGAAAGTATATCGATCTTTACATCCACCAGCTGTCATGTGTGAAATGAAGTTACTTAAATACCTAATTAGTCTTGAAAATGGCTTTTTTAAGTAATAATAATAACAGCGTACAAGAAAAAAAAGGAAAATTTAAGAAACGACAACCATAGTTTAACGTCAACTGTACAAATGCATTGGGCAGTGTTTCTAAATATCATGTTGGAATGAAATATTGATAACTCGATCGAAAATAGTTTTTTCTGGACAACCATTAACAACTCTCTAGATAATTTTGTGATTTTTAATCGTAATTACATATTCCTCCTCGGTTCATTTTAATCTGTTTAATCTGTTGTTACATGAAATAAATTGTGCAACGGAAAGCTAGAAATTTGGGTTCCACTCAATCATCTCAATATACTCGGAAGCTGTGATAGATTATTTAAATAACACCTGTGCATAAAACAAAATTATTTTGCAACAACAATACCTGTATTTTAGGGTTGATATAAATTCGGACCTAAAGAATTAGATGGAGAATGGCAAAAGGATATGTATGATCAATATTACTATACGAAATTAAAAGTCTATACAGTCGTTTGAATAATGGCTGCGTAAAAGGATACTCAGAAAACGTCACAAATCAAGAAGTTCTACGGCGCATGAAAATAAATCGAAAACTTATTCCACAATGAAACACAGGAAGACAGCAAAATATCAACTTCCTCAGTTAATCATGTAAGGTAGTATAGAAGTCAATACAGGAAGAGGGAGGAGGAACACTTCTTGGCTCAAAGACATACGACAATGAACTGGACTGAACTATCTTCATGTAGAACTGCAGAATATAGAAATATATTTGTCAATGCAATGACCAAAGTCTGAACTTGCAAATAATTTTTAGACAAGACTTAAATAAAATCAATTGCTTTCCATTAGTTTCAGTTATAATATTTTTTTTTTTTTTATATATATTTATTTAAAGTCGCATCGACCATCTGGGGTCATTAGCGACTACTTAATTTTACATAGTATTACATTGTGTATAATGACATAATAATGCAATAGTTGTAGATTAAGGAATATAGAGAGTGTATAGCGGAATATAAATATACATAATAATGCTGTTAATTATTTACATACTAGATAAATTAAATATTTAAATCCGATCATACACTTTAATCTCCTTTAGATAGTCGATTACATTTTTACATGATTTAACACTTGATAAACATTTAACCAAATTATCTGAGGTCTCACTTGAAAGATTAAATTTATTCCTAGCGTTTACAAAGTTAGGACAGTTAATAATTATATGTTGTACTGATAGTGGCACCTCACAATTATTACAAATCTCATGCTCTTCTTTTGTGATGATATGCAGGTGACTAATATTTGTATGTCCAGTTCGGAGTCGGTTGATAATTACTTGATCCTTTCTATTGAAGAAAACAGCTGGATTTTGTTCAAAAACAGATTTCCTTACTATGTTGGACTTATTGGCAAGCACCCAGTCGTCGTTCCACTTTTTGTAGATGGCTGAGTTACATATTTTTTTAATCGTTTCTAGTGCATGGGGAATGTTAATTATTTTAGTTGATTTAGATACTGCAGCTTTTTTTGCTAGTTCGTCTACTTTTTCGTTCTGCTCAATACCTACGTGAGACGGTACCCAACAGAATATAATATTAACATCGTTATTTTCATTTACTATTTGATTGAATGTCTCTATAATACTAGCTATTATAGCACTCTTTGATTCTTTACTAGTTATTGCTGATAGTACACTGACTGAATCTGAAAATATTATGCTTTTATGTTTGTTGATATGGACATAGCTTAAAGCTTTTAGTATGGCTATTGCTTCTCCTTGAAAGACTGAAGTATCATTTGGGAGCGTGTACATAAAATGCTCATGAGGCGTTAATACGGCACAGCCTACACCGTTAGTTAGTTTGGCTGCATCCGTGAAAATGTGTGTATAGTTCGAGTATTTATCTGTTATTTCTTTAATTTTGCTTTTGATTTCTATGAGAGCCATAGAATACTTTTGTATATCGGGAATGATGACTTCTGGAATTCTTAGTGTCCATGGAGGTATTTTAGAAATTTGTCGTTGCTCTGGTTCAAGTGCGTTTATATTGAAGTCTTGGATGTAATGTTTAACTCTTATATTAAGTGGCTTAGGAATGGATTGCTTTTTTATGTAACAATCGCAGTATGTATTGACGTCAATGGTTTTAGATGATACATTGCTCGGTATCGCTTTAGTTGATAACATATAATTTAGACAGAGTTTTATTCGTCTAAATTTTAACGGAAGTACATTGGCCTCAGCTAGTATGCTATTTGTAGGACACGTGCGGAAAGCGCCAGTTGCTAATCTTGCTGCTGCGTTTTGAATGGGGTCTAATATTTTCAATAGATGTGGAGTAGCGGAATCATACAATATACTGCCATAATCAATTTTGGATTGGATAAGGGCATTGTAAGTTTTCAGAATGATTTCTTGATCTGCTCCCCATTCAATAGATGCTAAGCTTTTAAGAATATTCACTTTTTTGAAGCATTCAATTTTAAGATTTTTTATGTGGGGTTCCCATCTTAGTTTTTTATCTAATGTAACTCCTAATATTTTGATTTCTTCAACAGTCTTAAGTTGGTGGTCATCAAGGAATAATACAATATTGTTATTATTTTTAGTTTTGGATACTTTGAAACCGGTCTCATTTGAGAAGGATTGTACGTTGTTTAGGACATTTTGGAGTATTTTTTGGGAGTTTCCTAAATTCTTCCCTGCGAGAAGGATGGTCACGTCATCAGCGTACATTGTGTATTTAACCGGAGCGTGGAAGGATTGGGTAATGTCATTGATAGCTATTAGAAATAGAGTGACGCTGATCACTCCTCCTTGGGGAACTCCGTTTTTAATTTCATATTTATCTGATAGGTTTCCGTTTATTCTCACTTTCATCGATCTGTTCCTCAAGAAGTTTTTGATAAAGTTGAACATATTACCTTTGATTTGATAGTTGTTTGCCAGCAAGTATAAAATCCTCTCTTTCCATAACATGTCATATGCTTTCTCCATATCAAGTGCGATTGCTACTAAGTGTTGGTCATTAATAAATGCATCACAGATATTTTTATGTATGTATGTGAGACTATCTGCTGTAGAATGCAATTGTCGGAATCCATGTTGAAAGGGGGAGAGTAGTTCGTTTGATTCTAAAAACCACTTGAGTCTGTAATTGATGATCTTTTCTAATAACTTGCACATACAACATGTAAGTGAGATAGGCCGATACGATTCTTTTTGTTGTAAATTTTTTCCTGGTTTTGGAATAGGGATCACGACTGCCTCTCTCCATTTGTCGGGAAAAATATTGTACGACCAGATACTATTGAAGATTTCCAGTAGTAAGGTCAGGGCTATTTCTGGCAAATTTTTTAGAAACAGATTAGATATATCATCTGGGCCAGCACTGGTGTTTTTGCAATTTTTTAAAGTTGTTTTAAGCTCTTCACTAGTGATTTGGTAGTTGAGTGGGTTTTCATCGTTGCTCTGCTCGGCCTCCGAGAAATCTAAGTAGCTCCCTTCATTTTCAATGCCTTTTTTGTATTCTAAGAACTTTTCATCGAAATTGGAGTCACTCGAATTTTCAGCAAACATTTTACCCATTGTGTTGGCAGTGACTGTAGGTTCAGACAAGACGGTGCCATCTGGTAGGGTAATGTTTCGAATTTTTGATTGTTGTTTATTCCCGTTGATTGAACGTATTTTGTTGAACAATTCTACCATGGGTATATTTCTCTTTAACGTACTTATATAATTAATCCACGATTCTCTTTTAGACTGCTTAACAATTCTTCTGGCTTCAGCTCTTTTGCGGTTAAAATAATACTTATTTTCTACAGTATTATGCTTTTTAAATCTATATAAGGCTTGCTTGGATTCTTTAATTGCTTCCTCGCATAGTTCATTCCACCAAGGCAGTTCCTTTTTTCCAGGTTTCCCTTTACTCTTAGGGATAGATTGATTGGCAGCATAGATTATTATTCCTTCAAGTTTATTAACAATCTCATTAACTTGACTGTTTGATGTACATTGAAGATCTAGAATAGATTTGATTTCATTTTCTATAATCTGCTGAAATTTGGGCCAGTCGGCTTTACTGATTTTCCACTGAGGTATGTGAGTTGGTGGTTCTAGAATTTGCTCGTTGCCCAATGACATGATTATAGGAAAATGATCGCTATCATAATTGTCCTCCATAACGTTCCATTCCAATGTACAGGCTAAATTGGGCGAGCACAAGGAAAGATCGATATTACTTAGCGTTCCATTAGAGATGTTGATGTGCGTTGGCTTATTGGCATTTAGTAGTGAAATATTTTGGTCAATTAAAATTTTTTCAATAATTTTGCCTCTTGTGTCAGTATGGTTCGAACCCCATATTATGTTGTGACAGTTAAAATCTCCGACAAGCATATATGGATAAGGAAGTTGTTCAATGATGTCTTGAACTTCTCTTTTGTTTACATTGTAGCTGTTAAGAATATAAACATTACAAATGCATATTTGTTTTGAGGAAATGGAGCATGTGATAGCAACTGCTTCTAAATTAGTATTTAATTTAATTTCTTCACAGTCTATGTAGTTTTTCACGTATATGGCAACGCCTCCACTAGCTGCTAGGCAGTTAATTCTATTTTTGTAAAAATTTTTATAACTTTTAAGATTCGTGTAGTTATAATCTTTGAAATTTGTTTCTTGTAAACATAATATTCCTGGGTTTTGGTCGTTGATTAATTTTTTAAGATACTCAAAATGGCAGTTTAGGCCATTAATATTCCACTGCAAGATAATATTATCCATAATTAATATTTTTGTTAATATGAGATGCGCAATATTGAACGGATTTTATGACTCGGTATCGGTTTGATTTGGTGTTGTGTCACGACTGTCATCTGTTGGATAATCTTCCCCTTTCTGTTCTTTCATTTGCATGGATAACTTTTTGGAATATCTGGTAAAACGAGCTTTCATGGCACGTTTAGTGAGATGAGGGTACAGGTCTACTTTCATTAGTTGGACAAGTGCATCAATATCTTCCGTGTAGTTGAGCGCAATTTCTATTGGATTTGGGCTGCCTTGTAAATTTTCGATCAAGCTTTTGAATTGCTCAAAATTTAGGATTTTATCATTTTTTCCAAACTGCTTTTTTAAGGGCTCTAACATGCTATCTATGGTGTTTTCTCTGTTAGCTACTATTTTTTCCTGGCTGTTGTCTGTCGTTAGATCGTCAATTATCTCTTCGCTAGTTTGTTCATACTCTGTCGAAATAATGTTTTTCCTTATTTTATGAGGTGACTTACTTGAACTTGGATTAAGGGAAGGGAAATCGTTTGATTGTGAATCATTGGAGCTTATGGCTGAATTGGTTCTTTTGAGAGTTTGATTAACATTAGTATTATCTTGTGTGTTTTTGGTTTCTTGACTTTTAACAATCTCGTTTACCTCCACCGGAATGTTTCCACTATTGTCTACGAGATCAATGTTGTTGTCTGTATTGGGAGGATAATCGGAGTTTTTCGGGCAGTACTTAGCTAAATGTCCTTTCTCCTTACAAATGAAACAGGTAACAGAATCTGTTGAGAGAAAGATCCAATGCGCAGTGTCGTCGTAATGTATTTTAGTTGACTCGGGTAATAAGTGCACATCCTCAGGATGCACATACAACTGTCTGCGGTAACTCAGAACGTGAGTGTACTCATTATCTGATAATCCTGCTCTTAAAAAGGAAACTGCTGATCCTCTTCTAATTCCTAATTTATCAATAGTTTCCTCTATTATTGCATGTGGAATTAATGGACATACGTTCGATAGGATTACGCGTTTGTATTGCATGATGTAAGGTCTGATTCCAATTTGAGTGTTGTTGATATTTACATGCGAATGGTTACTTACAAGATCTTCAACGTTTTTCTTGGAAGCGAGGAACATACCGACTCTTCCTCTGGAAATTTTTGACGCAAATCGAACATTAGCTGGGCCTATAATATTTCCTATAGCGAAAATGAATTCTTTTAACTCGATGCCTTCTTTTGCTTCTAATATGATACCTTGATCCTTTTTTGGAAACTGGTCTTTCTGTGTCACTGCTGAATACGTCGTTGCTCTACTCTGTGATAAATCTTGAACATTAGATACTTGAGACTGGGGATTTGGAGGCTGGCTCCTGTAGTCAGGGGCCAACATGGTGTTTTGTAATTGCACTTACGTGCAACTACCGTGTTACACCTCACTTAATAAGCGCACTGTATGTGCTGAAGGACACTCGTTGAACTAGTTTTTATTTTATCTTACTGATATCAATAAATAACTCACGGGCTATCACAAAACGTCACAGCACGTCTAAACTCAACGACTGCTTAGTCGAGAATCAGTTATAATATTGTATGATAAGAAACGAATGGTAATAATACAAAATATCCAATGAATATTAAATTGATAAATTATCCATTTAAACTTGTTTGCCTTACTTCGGGAAATCGATGTTTTATAAACCGTTGCATTATTTAAAACACACGACTCTCTTATGGTTTACCAATGCAGATTCGTTTTGGATAAGCAAATCATAAAGTATTTGAAGTTGCTTTGAGTACATTTTCTCTGTGATCGCCTGACAGTAGCGCCTTAAAATGAACATCTAATCCGATGAAAAAAAGAATTAAACTTGGCCTCCCCAAAATAAAATGAAACTCGAGAACGCATATTTATGTATAGATGTTACATTTCTTGTTTCTGTGCTTAAATAGTTATGCATGCACCAGATTAAAAATTCTATGAGTGAAATTTCATAACTTGAACATATTTTTTTGTCGAAACAAAACAATTGCAGCTTCAAATATATAAATGTGGCTAAAATGCTTTTTGCATAACTTGTTTTATAGATAAAGCATAAAGGTGACCATAAAAATTAATACAATTTTCAGTTATAACAGTAGAATTTGAAAACGGCATTTTCGCTATTTCAATTAAATCAGCCAGTAGGTGCCGTTCAAAGGCAACAAATATTTAAAAACAAAAAATATTGGAAAAGTTCAATATGCATCGCCCGATTAAATTTGAATTCCATAAAACCGTTTCCGCTGTTCACCCAGCCTTATCGTTTATTTCTCCTGGGAAAAGAACATCCCCATTGATATATTAAGAGATAAGTATCAACGGTTCCAATATTTATTGCCATTTATAACATCTTCTCAAAATAGCTTCGTGAATATTCAGACCATTTAGAATTCAAAATCTAACTTAAAGTCAATTTGCACTATCGAAGTCAATACAAAACTTCCATGGCGCAAAGTTACAGAATTAAAGCAATATAAATGCTAATTGTAATGAACAGCTGAAAAAGTTTGCTTCATATTAAGGTTTTCGAGATATCTGGTTCATGAAAGGGAACAGAATCACATGTGACCTCATCAACTTACATGGATTAAAGCACGCTCCACGTTTGCGCATTTAACGTTACCAAACGAATTTTTTGCGACACCTTTTATCAATAGAAATCCTATAAAAATCGGTCGACTATTTGTTCAGGAAATAGGTCAGCCTTATTGCACATAAAATTTACAAGATAATAAAATTTATACTTACTCGGCGAGGTCTGCGTCGCTGGCGACACGACACAATACTCCCCGATCCATGGAACACTTTCCGGTTACGGGATCAGGTGGTGTTAAACTAATATACGGCGGCTCCTCTAAAAACGTTATCTTCAAATGGAACTTTTCCGGCACACCTTGCGGCGGCGTGTGACTGTTGCCCGGCCATACTATGTCTTTGATGTCCAAACCCTCTTTCTGCCACGATTTCCAAACGCCGATCTGAAACACGCAATTGGAGATGAATCCAAAAAAACATTCTGTTTATGATGCGAAAGGGAGAACAACTTAAAATTGATAACCCAATTTATGTCATTCACAGTCTCTTGGTCGTGAATTATTGTTCGAAAGAAAACAAAAAAATAAAATTTACCGGCCTTCGAAACAGTTGCGAGTGATGATCTCAATTTTTGAGATCACCGAATCGAAAGGATCTTAATTGCTTTTTTCACCTCTTTGGATCCTAATTACTTTTCATTAACACAAGTGATAATTTAAAAAGAGTTTGGTCTATTAGGCTTTCAATTTAAAAAGGCTAATTTTTGGGAATCTGATCGTTTTGTAAGGTAACGTGATCCTTAAAATCCTGCTCATTGAATCCATAAATTCCCTTCAAGTGCAAATCTTTTTCATTATCTGCAGAACAAAATATAATGGATATAATAATTCCCAAGCGGTTTCTCCCCAGCAAACCATTTTAGATTTACACATAACATTTACGTATCTTCTAGAGAATATTGTTATAATGCTTTACTAACATCACTGCTACATTAGTGATACCAAAATGGTTACAGCAAATATACATTTCAATAGTTATGTAAGATTTATATCAGTTTGTTCTTTTTATATCACTAGTACATAAAATATTGCTGACGATGTGATATAATTACGATATGACTTATTTATGTAAAATATGTGTTACAAGTTATACGTCCTTGTTATATTACTATTGATACTTCATGAATATGTACCGGTTACATTCTATTTGTACGTAAATGCTAGGTTACATTGTAACATTACAAGAACATAATTTTTAATGTTGGAAGTAGTTATTTTGTTACATTATATTGTAATTACGTTACAATTGTTATAAAAAAATATTTTTTTTTATATTTGTAGAGAATATAATATTAATATCGACCATTTCAAGGCCTTCAAAGGATTCAGAAATGTAATTAATTTCAAATTAATTTACAACAGTTTTTTATAGAAACCGCTTCTGCATACGACCAGAATTAAGTCGTACAATTACCTATTACAATAGAAATGTACTCTTATTTCATTGGTGTGTATCGTTCAGACGATGAATGTTTATTTTTAGTATCAAAAATATTTTAGCTTTCTTCAAGAATCGTGTAACTTAAATGTAAGAAATGCAAAATCGAGGTTATTATATTTTTACGCCAAAAAAATTTAAAATTTAAAATTGGAAACACCGATATAACTTGGAGTTAATTAATTCTATTTGCACTTCTATTTACATTTAAATAATTTTAAGTATAAATTGCCCTTACACCCTATGTAAATCAAAAGGGATATTAAATATAAATAAAATAGAATTATTGTTATCCTTTCTTTCTGGTTATTGACGAATTGTTTCATTGTGTCACACTATCCATTAAATAAGGACAATAAACAATTTCCAAACAAATTGTAAGATTTTGGAATTCAAAGAGAAGGTCGGTCGGTTCTATTGAAACCAGATGTTCGAAAGATGGTCAAGGGGTCCAAACGAGTTTTTGAACAAAAGTCACCGTAAAATTTCAATTCTATACAACAGTTAAAACTACGCTCTTCCTGTTTTCTGTAAACATTCTAAAGTAGGTCAAAAAATTGGTTTTACTAGAATTTTTTACATCTGTGCGCAATTTTTACAGTTGAAAGTAATAATTATGTTACTATTTCACTTTTCATAACAGAGTTGTTAAACTAAACTGAACTATAGTGAACCAAAAAAAAAACTTTAAAATATTGATGGAAACTTAATTTTTTAAAATAGTTAGAGGACCACCACGTATTTAAAGCAATATTATTAAAATAATATTAGGAATTCCCCATCTTTTTTATATGAGGTGTGTACAAAAATGCCTGTCAGCAAATAAAAATTATAATTTCTTTCGAAATGCTACTTGAAATATTAAATTTGAAGTGAACCGTATGTTGTATCGGCATTAGACTCGATTTAACAATATTGTACCCAGCCACCCTACATTATCTGACCTTTTTGTAAAAATATTCTACCTGACTGCTGCCTGGCCTGCATCAGTGTATGTACAGCATTTGTTTAGTTAAAACGCTTGAATGGTTTCCTTTAGGTAAGTTTAGTAAAATATGCCTAAAATTATTTTAAAATTAATATAAAATTGTTTTGACTACAGATTAATCCAAGAATACGAGAAAGGAACTCTACTATCGCTAGAATTTGCAAACTGGTTGTTACAGACCAGTTCACAGTGCAACGTTTTAAGATTGGAAGTGCAACAACGCCAACAAATTTCATGCGGATACATAGTTTTGGCAAATTACGTACAAATAAGACCACAGTTGTGAGTGTGATGTGAGGTTGCATTTTTATTCAGGTAATTGATTTGTCACAAAAGAATTAAATCAGTATTGTTTGTAATTATTGTAGATAAATATGAACTTTGAAATTGCGATAATTCCATTGTAAGCCTCACAATTACAGAGAAAATTAAAAATATTAAATTGTATACATTTCTTACATCAGAGTTAGTAATGATACATGCTGCACTATCTATACTGATTTAAAATTATTAAAATAAAAATTCAAAATATGAAACTTGCAACAATGATTTTATTTAGTTTTCGTAATGGTTTGCGATCGTAGCCCTGTTATATTAATAGACATTTATCTGCAATTTGAAAGAAATATGTGCATTCATAATGAATTCGAGAAAATTAAGATTCGGCCTGTATAACAAAATTATAGTAATTTTAAGTATTGTATATTTCTAATTTTCAAAATTGATTCCAGAAATAACACTGCCAACGTTTAATGAAAGACTGCCAAATTACTCCTTATTTCAGCGATATCAGGTATCTAAATATTCAAAATATTTTATTTAAGTTTACTTATGTATTACTTTATTTCTAAAAAATTTTACAATTTGTTTAAACTAGCGTAACATATATTTGTCACTAATCATTGTAAAATTATGTAAAAAAATATATTATGAAATTCTAAATAAATAAATTGTGTTATAAAATTTGTATTATTTTCCTACAGTTGACTACATAACATAATTGTAACAAAAATATGTTAAATATATATTGCAACGTTATGTAAATGCAATATTTCAACGTTTATGTCGCTAAGATACTTTCATCGTTACATGCATGTAACATAAATGGAACAAAAGTTATATTTTTGCTACGTACCAGATCTGTTCACAACGTAGCACGACGACGTTACATTTATAGCGCGTACTACATAACATGCATATATCACAGTTACATAAATGTTACATCAATATTTTTACATTTATATAAAAGGACGGGACATTGTATGGTACATGTAACCTACATGTATGTTACTTGTTACATAACTGTATACATTGAAAGTACGGATGTTATATAAAATCTACGTTAATGTTATAAGTTGTGGTTTGCTGGGTCGTTTCGATTGACGATATTTTAAGTTGATTTATTTTAAATTGCAATCTAAAGTTCTTCATTTGAATTCGCAGTCTTAATTACTTACAATTAATGTGTATTGGTAAATAAAAAATATTTGTTGAAATAAATTTTAAATTTATGAAATCACAAAATTTTATTTTAAGTTTATTGTATTTTATACAAGTTTTTCTTTTACTTTCAGTTTATTGTATTTTGTACAACTTTTCCAAGTTTTCTGTTAGATAAAAAAAATTAATTTATCAAGAGATCACAACTTCTTAGACAAATTATCCTGAATTATAAAAAAGCATCCATCAATAAAAATTACTAACTTTATTTCGTAAATTATTAGTAAAATGGAGCCACGCTAGAGGCTCGCCTCACTATTTGCCCGCTTTGCTATTCTTCGCATTTCTCCGAATTTTCATTTTGTACTTTGCCTGTGGAACGTTCTAAGTTTTAACTCCTAAAATCAGACGCAATGATTAACTCATCGAGCCACAAGAACTACCGAAATCTTGGCTTTAGTAGCACGCATTTCCTACAAGACACACGACGGTTAATCCCTCGGGAATCAAAATATTTGTTGGAGACTCTTTGTGCAGTCAGGGAACCAGAAACTGCTACGCTCTTTCTGTACAGCTGCGATGCGTTAGCCGGTAAAAAACAACGCATTTTCGGATTCTCAAAAATGAAACCGAAAGATTTTAACTTATATCCACTGATAAATCTGTACACATTGGTACTAGACTGACAGAATAGGTATAAAAAGTGAATCAATGTGATCACAATAAGTCAATTACACTGCAGCGCATCCCAACATTTGTGTAGAGAAACTCCGGGGACGGTAAACAAACTCATCAACCGACATACTTCCAGAGCTTAAACTATGAAGCATCGAATACAATGGATGTATACAATTTCGGCACATCTGTGTAGACATCCTCTTCTCCATCATCTTTGCTCAGAACCAGGTTAAGTGCAGTTAAATTTTCTTTTATTTCATATATTTACGGGTTTGATAATTTTTATGTATGGTTTTATCCATTACATATCATAAATATTTAGTTAAGCAATCCTTTGGAAATCTGGCACGTATTAATTCTCTTTCCATTGTCTCGAATTATGTCCGTCATTTTACATATGTAAAAGGTAAAAGCTAAAAGGTAAAAGGTAAACTGTAAAATAGTTTTATGATTATTGATCCGTGATAGATGTTAAGCAATAAAATTAATGACTTTTGAAAAGAGCAACTAATAGAATTTCGATTACAGCAATAATTATAACTCTTCCTGGCAATACTTTGATACACACCGTGTTCAACTTTGATTAACATAACTTACTTACTCCGTATGTGCATCGTTCGTGACGAACCAGATTTCTAATCAGAAGTTTATTTCTTTCCATATTCGAATCTGTATGCAGCAAAGCCTACACTGATCTGCTCTCTCTATCAAATCTCAGAGCATCAGCGGAACTAAAACTCTGCTTTGACAAAATTCCACAAAAAGAAATCGCACGGTGTCTAGATCGTCAGGATCAATGCGGTCTATCTACCATTGTGAGAGATTTTCATTAGGGCTAAAGTACCCTTGATCAAGGTCCTCCAATTGAATAAAGGCGGAGCCGATATTACACGGGAAAATCGTAAGCAAGACCTAAAAACGTTGACCGTGTTGAAGAAAGCAAACTGTTTGAAAGTGAGCTGTGTAGTGTGAACGTTTTTCGGTTGCACAGGCGGCCGACTTTCAACAGATCTTTCTGAGATATGGAGCTGCCTATATCAGGCCCCTGTTTGATGGTAGTGATAATTATGTAGTTTCATTTCAATGGAAAATGAAATCCCATGAACTATCGACTAAAAATCTCTCAAATCACGAATATTGGGTTCTTGTAAGGTATTATTACAAACCTTTTGACGGCCGAAGTGGTGGTATCGAATTACAGCACAGAAACGTGTTTAACAGTTTTATTTCAGACACATTAACATGAGGAATTATACACAAGCGATACAGATTTTACCAAGACAAATGTTGCTGACCACAAGTGTGGATCTTTGGTGTTGATCGGTTCGGAACAACGTTCGGGTTGCTCGCCCTGGAGTGGACCCGGAGCTACGGCTGATTTAAGGCGGTCCTTCAGGATTGGATTCGATCCAACAATTTAATTCGTCTTGGACGGAATTACCCAGTGGGCAATTATTACGCACTCTTGGAAACTAACCTGTAATATTACCGAACTGATTAATAACTATTTAATCCGTTATTGTTTCCACGAGTGCTGTTGGACACGTTTTTCTCTGACCGCGTTAATCTTCCCAAAGCCGAATTCGGCCGTCGCACCGCTGTCACGCTTTGATTCGCAGTTCAAACTCCCCTCCATTCGCAACTTATGGCGGGTGATTTAACTATATTTTATGAAGTTATAGAACACGTCACAGTATGCTTAAAATTATCTTATTTTTGGTGAAAAAATAATTCTCATATCCTGAAGCTAAATTTTGAAAACGGTATAATCTTTTATGAGCACAATTACATAATTTTTCTTTTAACCAATCTTCTCAGGGGCTTACTCATAAATCCAAACGCAACAATAGTACCATAGTAGACGATTCATATTGTAGTGTTAGAATCATATTAGTATTTCGGGGAAAAATTGTTTAGTCCGCCATGAATCCAGAAGTTATGAAAGTTTTCTTCTCGTCGCTCTTGAAAGTTGAAAGCGTTATTATTATAGAAGTAATTCGTAGTGAAGCCGACAACATGGATCGTATAAACTGAATAAAGTGTAAACAGGCGTCACAAATTTAAGAAATTGAGATTCTATTTATATCTCACGAAGCATACGAATATTGCAAAAAAGAGACAAATTTCGCATCATCTTCGAAGTGTCGCCTTTCATGCGAACAAACGATTAAAGGGCGACGTGTAAATGAGCCATAAAAACTTCTACAACAATTTTTTTTAACGGAACCATTGAATTATTGCAAAACTATTAGCCGTTTAAATATTTATACAGAATTTGAGGTCGGTGCTGTAATCGGAAATTAATGCAAATGTTGATTCTGGATAGGAAATTTGGCCCAGCAGCGCAGCACGTTCAACGGCGCTACGCGTAATTAATGTCCTACGCAAAACCGCTTTGCAAAGATTCAAACAATTATTAAACGAAGTTGGCAACATCTGAATCCCACTACAATAAATTGCTAGATGAAATCGAAATTTTGCATTTGAAAGCCATAACCACGCTTAATAGACCGATCGAAATGGAATGAATTCCCTGTTATTATGTAAATTCGATAGTTTTATTCCGTGTTGCTAAATTTACCGAACTTACAATAGTGGTAATATTTTATTCAATTCTATCAATTTCCGAAGTAGGTATATAAATCAGCGTCAACCATAGCAAAAAATTGATGTTTAATTACAGCTTTGCACGTTCCCAAACTCGAAAAAATGCAGCCGAACTTTTCTAATTAAGATTTTTTTTTAGATTAAAATCACACCAGGAATTAATCAAACAGGTTTAATCCCGCATTGGACACAAGACGACTAATCGTACCATTCGATCAGGGCGATAAATCGTGGACTACTTATGTTACACAGAGGCATTTGGGAATAATTAATTTAAAGGACTGCGATCGCATTTCCCTAAATTTCTTTTTGTGTGTGGAGTAATTTTCGATCGCTTAGGGTGCGGGTGTTAAATTTCACATCTGCTTTTAATCTGGGGGATTAAATTCCCGACTAATACTGTTTCAAGAGAGAAAATCGGTTCGACCGGAAACCTATTGATAACAATGCGCTTCAAAAAAATTGGGAAAGCTGATAAAGTTTTTTACAGTAGAAAAAGGGTACCACTAAAGAATTTTGAAAGGATTTTGCCTCCAAACTTATTGCCTCGTCATAAGGAACAAAATTCCGTGCTTAAATCACATTTTATGACAATGAACATGGAGGGTTTTACATTTGGACTTTTCATTGGACATTCGTTTTCCCTGCACTTTACATAATCGCTATCGGGTGTTCAAAATGGCCTGTAAAACGTCTGTCTTACCCTCATATTTTAATTAAATTTGACTTTTGCCATATTAAGGACCTGTTGTTCAGATGCCGTTTAAGTCTCCAAATAGAGGGTAAATGCGGGAGAGATGCCGCGGTAGGTGAAATGTTACGTAGTCATTATCTCATTAACAATAGTTTGGGCTACCGTGCTTATTGGTAGATATATTTGCTTTTTCAGATTTTTGGGAAACTGCCACGTGTGTAATGCGAGTGATTTTGTTTCTGCAAAAATAAGGATACATTTTTATGATGAAATTTTGTGCGTTATTTGATCTACATCGATCAAAATAGTTGAATGAAATGTTTTCAACATTTAACAGTTTTAACGGGACTTTTAGTACCTTGTGTACATGTTCAACGGCAACATAATCTATTTTCTTATTCCATGTGCATGGGAACACCATTTGGCGTCTCTTCCAACAAAAGGAATAGTTGCCGCACAACGACTTGGGACATATGCCGCATCGCTTATTACAGTTTTTCTTGCCGCTTTTTCTATATTACTACAAAGTGTCAATTAAAATACTTTTTTGGAGTCAAATGCTAGAATTAAAAAATTCCAATTATGTTTTTCCAGTTATGCAAATACTACGTACGAAAAATAACGGCGAAGACAAAAGTGTCTTAGTCTGAAAAACAATTACTGGAAGTAACTCAAAAAGTAGAAACTGGTGAAATCAGTAAAAGAGAAGCTCATAAGCGGTATAATGTCCCACCTAGAACATTTAAGCGCAGAATGCTAACTGGGAAATTAAAAAACGGGAGTCTTGGGCCTTAAAGTACCTACTTTCATTAATTTTAAAACGATCATTTATATTTTATAGATTCTATATTATCTTGAGGCGTCTTGGGCAACGACAATGAAAAGAGACTCGTTGTCCACATTCAACGGTTGTCAGTCGCAGGGTTTGTACCAGACAGAAAAACACTACTAGCGTACCAGTTCGCTGAAGTTACCGCAAATAAAAGAAGAGGCAGGCCCTGCGTAGCTACAATTATTTTTAGAGAAAAATCCTGAATTGTCAATAAGACAGGCCGAAGGTCTTTCATTATTCAGATTTCGAGGTATGAATAGAGAAGATGTCAGAATTTTTTTTGAAACACACCATGATCTGTTAAATAAACCATCTCATATCTATAACATGGATGAGAGTGGTGTTCAGCTTATAAACAAACCAGAAAAGTTATAACCAAAAAAGGAGCGAAAGAAGTTCATGTTCTAACTTCCGAAGAAAGAGGCGAAAACGTCACTGTAATAGTATGCTGCAGTGCAAATGGAAAATATATCCCACCAACTTAAGGGTATTAACAGGAAGCTTGAGTTTGCAGACGGACTATCACGAGGATCAAAGGTGTACACAAACAAAAATCTTCTTTTTCAAGTCGGAGTTATTTCTCAAGTGGCCGAGAGAGTAATTTATTCCCCACAAACCGTTGGGAAAGTGTTTGCTAATTCTTGATGGCCACACATCTCATAGGACGGATATAGACATGCTTCATTGCACACAAGCCCTACAACCATTTGATAGAAGTTTTTCGGTCCATTTAAAACATATTTCAATCACGAAGCGCACATTTGGATGGAAAATCATAACAGTAGAAATGTTACCAGGTACCAAGCTGGAGAATTGATTAGTAAAACATGGTTAAGGACAGCTTCTGTTGTCATTGTTGTCAACGGTTTCAAAGGCATCGGAATATATTTCCTGGATCCAAATGAAATCCCAGAACATTGTAATAATTTCCGATTCATTTGCATCTAATTTACTAATATATTGTTGGTAGTCACTTCGACTGTAAATTCTACCTAATGAATTCAGTTCGAGGGGTCGTATTGCCATGCTATGTAATCAAATACGATATTGGATGTGAACTCCGATAACACGAAAGCAACCTATCCAGCACCATAATCTATCAGGGAATGGGACGATTCGCATCGGTTTGCCGCCGTTAGTTCGTCCCGGTCGGTTTGCCGAAGCCGTTTGGCCGCGGGTCGTTTCGCTGCCAGTCGAAAAATTTAAACTATGTATGTATGGACAATTCCATTCTAACTTGTTAACCTACTGACCATAGATTAAATTAGGATGTTAAGTTAGGTTAAGTTAAGAATAATAATAATTGTCCATATATAGTTCAAATTTTTCGAAACTAGCTACCTCGGCGAATCGATTGCAATGGAACGACATAGATCGAATCTATCAAACTCTTATTGTTAGTTACATTTCTTATAAACAATAATCCAGTGAATCATAAATAACGAACCTTTTGGTTTTGCACACATTTTAAAGCAATTAAAACTGCCAACGGGTTGTCCAGTAAATTTCCGTAATGATGATTGTGTGTCGTCAGCATATTTAACATTGTTAATTAATTCACCGTTGATTTGCATACATTCATTTGCATCTCTAAGCATTCTCGCCAAGACTTCGTCTAATGTAAGTAGATGTTGAGTCGCAATGAAATAAATACACAACTCTGTCCTCTATTTGTTTCGCCAGCGTCAATTTTGACCATTACGTACTGTTTGTTATAAGAATGCGTAATTTTCCGAAGTTTTGGTGTGATTTTAATACGTTTCAGGATACATCTCTTGGTTAGCTTATGTTGAGAGATCAAAAATAAACTTCATCCCGGGAACCATGAAATGAATGTGATCTTTTAACTTAATTTATCAACACATAGTTTAAAATTGTAGTTTGTTCAATCCTACTCTTGAAACAAATTGTTTCTTACTAGGACACAGTAATTCAAATTTCCTATTTTTTCACTCGAATTATTTTCTCTATGACAACGGGTGGGCAAAAGCAGTGAGCGAAACGTTTGCTCACTGTTTTTGCCCACGGGTTACCACATAAATTGTAGAACAACAATTCCCATCGTAACATAGCTCAAGTTATCGCAGGTATAACAAATTTCAGTATTGGTTTTAACATTTCAAGAGCAGGATTAAACAACACCCGTGAAGAACCGATTTCGCTCACTTGTACACTCCAGTTTTGTTCTTTGCTTCTTCACGTGTACTGTAATATACTATTGTTCAATCCTACCCTTGAAACATGTTGTTTCATACTCGAATGCATTCCTTGGAATTTTCTGCTTCGTTCACTGTTGTGTTCCTCGATGACAACGGCTGAGCAAAAGGAGTGAGCAAAATGTTTTGATGGCTGCTTTCTTTCATAAATTGCAATAAAAATTACAGAATTACAATAGAATTTATAACATTATTTATTATTATTTATCTGTATCTAATCTTCTTGAGATATTTATTAGTACGGACATTTATTTATTTATGAAAAGCTGACAGTGCAATTTTTTAAAATGGAGTTACTTATTGATAACATACCAGTAACTGAAAATGTATTTACTTATGTGACTCCCGCAGTGTCTATGTTCATTTTCTTCCTTGTGCTGGTGCTGCTGGTCATTATTATTTTTTTTTTCTATTTCAATCTTACTAGTTACCAATTCTTCCACATAACTCCTTCCTATAGATGACGAATGCCAACCTCCATGTCGTATTAGTGTGAGAATATTGGCAAACAAATTAGCCAAAAATGTCGCCAATGTTTGTCGAAAACAATGTCCGGTGTATAAATGGGTATTCTTCAACTTCAGATGGTTCACCACAAGTCTAGGTACTTTTAACAGAGTATCTATACCTATTGGTTGGACTGCACATTTTTCTGTACAATAACACAAAAAGATCCTCCTAAGAGCTGAAGGCCTTAACGCTACATATTTTCTATAAATTACCAAACCATTTTATTCGATGCCAGTTACAACAAAAGAACGAGACTTGTAATTTTTTCTTTTAAAAATATTCAGATTCAATATAGAACCATTGTATTCAATATTCGTTGTTTGGAGATTTACCAGCTCATCGCGTCGACAAGTGTTCATCATTCTCATAACAACAACCATCATCATCATCAAAAACACCTCATTAGGAGCTTCATTCAAAAATTTCTTCACATCTTTCTTTGACTAGCACCTCATTGGCTTATTTGTTAAAATTGTAAACAGGACCTTAAACTTGCAAATTAATTATGCGGTTAACCTCAATAATTCAAAAATAAAGTACTTGCTTTACTTTTTACTTTTTCGTAAAGAAATAATATTGCTCTTAACATTGAGTACGCAAACCAGAAAGTTAAGGGGTTCCACTTCTGAATGAATTGATTGAAGAGCGCTACCTTAACTTCTTCCGTCATAACATACACGCTTCTTGACTTCATCCACTCACGGAAATTGCTCTCGAATTTTCGGGCAATAGATGAAATGTAGTAATACTAGCTTTTTAAAATATGTTTTCAACAATTTATAAATGACTTCTGCGCAAGCATATTTTATCTAGACGAACCATAACAAAATAATCCAAGTTGTCACAGCTATTACAAATTTCGATGTATAAACGCTAAACAACACTCGTGAAGAACTGTTTCACACACTTGTGTCCTCTTGCACATTCAATTTGTTCCTCGTGTTCAAAACTGGTACAACCGTTAGTGAAATTCTTGATTTCTTCACGTGTACTGTAATAATTTTCCTGCTATTTATAAAGTGCAGTTCTTTCTGTACCAACCATAACCATCGACATTACAAAATGCATTGATTTCGAAATATAGGTGTAGAATATATGTCATGTAACCCAAGAGTATTGTTTTAGGCATAATTTGAACACATTTTACCTTAATGTACTCGTATTATGACAATACAATTTCCATAATAGTGCAGAATATGTGAGTTGGGCACGTACAGGACAAAGCTTTAGTTAAGAGGAGTCGCTACCGAATGATCATATGGGATTTTTAATGTACAGTGTAGCGGCTATAACACAGTATCTAAATGAGATATTTGCATTAAGTTACATCATTTGAAAGAGAAACTAATTTGCAATCAAACGGACGGACGGATTAGAAATTTAATTTAATTACAATGAAGCATTGTCAATGCGATTTCTGTTAAATATTTTAGAGCTTGAAAAATTGTTTTTCTCCCCGACCATTTTAATTTTACTTCATTTCTAAAAACGTTTTTGAAAATCGGGTGTAAATATTCTAATTAATAACTGCACTGTAGCCGCAGAATTATTTGGCATATTGAGAAAATTTCGAACCGATAATTTACAACCCCTATTAGTACTGAATGGCAAGAATTTGGAACACCCATAAAATTAGTTTATGACTTCGTTCTATACTTCCATCATTGGTTCGTACCTGCTCGGAGCCCAATTACAGCGGTAAATATTTTTAAACATTTTCATTCGTGCAATGTAAAATTTTAAACTTAGAAGTATTTCAATAAATATAAACGATGTTTTGTATTAGAATACGTTACTATTTTTTATTTCAAATTCAAACAACCACCTTTCCAACAGTTTCATAGGAACTGATTGTTTTCAACATTACATTTTCATATACAGATGTTTCCTTGTCAAAGTAATGACGTCATTGTCGATTTTTCAAATAGCAACCAAGATTTTTTCGCCATTATTTTGATAGGTCTTTTAATGTCAAAATGTATATCAAAATGCTATGTAAGAAATTGAATTTAAAAAAAAAATCACCCTTGGATTTTTTCTAAACTCAATAATTTAAGATTTATAGAATTGTTGCTTTATTTTTGGCGCGCACTTTTTAATAATTTCTTTCCCAACTTCTTTCTTGTGTAGGAACATAATATTCTTGTAGTGTCGTTTAGCAATTAAAAGGCGTATCAAAATTATGAAGAAAAAATATAGGTTGGTATTTAAAACAATTAATGATGACGGAATGACTATAACAAACGGTTATAATAATGAAAAATAATAGGTGCTATTGGTGCAATATGACAATTTCTGAATTTATATGATCGCTTTACTAAAAGTTCCATTTTGTTGCGAGAGATTTATTTGTTCAAAACAGTTTCGGGCAAGTAGGTATTGTATAGGTATTGTACTTTCAGGGTCAGGTCGCTTGCAAATATTTACGTTTATTGGTGATCATTGCACCCTCTCACTTTGACAGTTATATTGTTGTACTAGAAATTTCAAGGACACCTTTGGTAACAACTCCTCTTAGTGTATCTCGGTAATTTAATGTTATGTCTGTACAATAAAATTTAATTCAGTAATAACCAAAAATATAAAGTCTAAATAAATGTGCTCTCATTTGGACGTCGCGTCGTGCTCAAGAGCATTAAACTGAATTTAATAATTACCAGAGATGTGGATAATATTGTTTCATTCTCGTGAAGTCGTGACACGGTAAAATGAACGTTTTCTAAAACAGTACAAAAAGTAGTTCATTTCGCTGGTGCTATGGTATATTGTGATAGTTTTTTAGTTAAAAATAAGGTAACTGTATCGAATTCCGTCTGGAGAATTCTTGAAACTTACACAACAATGAAGATATTGCGGAAGTTCACGGGGCTTATCCATAATGTAACGTTGAGTAGCTCGTAAAAGATATAAATGATTATTGTTATTACGACTACGTCTTCTTTCTTGTTTTTATCTTCCATCGAAACAAATCGTTAATAAAAAGATAGCTTCACTGGTTTTTGTCATTTTACAATAATTTCGGTTCTTAATTTCCTCCAAATTGAAAGAATTGATAATGAAAACGATAAATTCGGAAATGTGTTGTAATCAAAGTACAAAAGTACCTTTTATAAATTAAATAGCTTGTTAAATTTTATGAAGCTTTATGGAAGGTCTGTATCAGATTATGAAAGTTTCAGGATTAGTTTACGAAACAATGAGCATTCAACACAAAAGATTCGCCGCAATTTGTTTAAAGTCGAGATAAATGCTTTTAGGTGTAATTAAATTGACCTCTTTTGCGTTTGAAACAAAAATAAAATTTGATTTTTTGCCCTTACCTCTTCCCAGACGAGTTGTTTGCTGACCCCGGGTCTGAGGTTCATGATCTTGAGTTCGGCGGCACGTAGTACGCCGTCTTGGGTAAATTCGACGTTTGGCTTTCCGGTATCAGCTTCGACACTAACATTGCGTAAGTAACGGTAGAAACGATCTCCGGTATCCCAACGTGCCGCTCCAGCACCTTCGCACGATAATTGAGTGTTGAGAGACCGCCCTGCATTGAGAGGATCGTTCGTGTAATCTTCCACGCCGTACGCATATACCTTGATCGCTGTCGTGATCTCGTTTACCAAACTTGCACTTGACGTGTCGAAGTGAACGCCTGAAAATAAATGATTTACTTTAGAGAAAAAATTATTATTTTCTTAGTTTGAATTAAAGTAGAAGACTAGACTATAACTAATGTGTTATGTTCTGCTAGGATATTAATAGTTTCATTAACCCTTAGGGATTTGTTACGTTAGTGCGCGCACAGCTCTGTTTGAACCGAACTTCAAGAACTTTTTCTTCTACATTATTTTCTTTAAAGAATTTCAGAGTATTATCGAGGAAAACAAACCGTGGTCTAAACAATTTTTATTGATAAACATTAGGAAAAAATACCTTATATTGATTTCTTGTTTCTTTTTTTCTTGTTATATAGCGTAGAATAGAGTAACTAAAGATTACGAGAGCCCTTTAGAGTTATGTGCCACCCCAAACGACAGTATCGTCAAAAATTAGAGAATTACGGTCCAAACACAGTACACGCGCGTGCTTAAGGGTTAATCAACCGTAATATCCCAAGTGCATCAAAATAGCCGATTAAATTTTAACGTTTCTGTCAAAATGTATTGCCTAGAAATATGTCTTTATGGCAAACCGTTGCGACAAAAACGTAAAAATTTAATCAGGCTGTTTTCATGCACGCAGGGTATTCGGCATGATTATTTCCTGTTTATTAATCTGAATAAATAGATTTTACAACGAATTATTTATTTACTTGTGGAAGAATCTTTGATAATAATTGCAAAAAAAAATTCAGAAATTTTGGCACATTTGAAGCGTCACAATTTAATCGCTATAAAACAGGAAAACCATGGTGACTGCGACTTTTTATGTGCATGAAGGAAATAATCGTTTGAAAATTTGCCTACGTAGCAAAGGAAAGATGCTTTATTAAGCGATATCGTCAAAGCGTCTGTAAATTAATCGTCAAGACACTAAGTAAATCATAAATGGAAGTAAAACAAATTAAGGTCATGAATTTGCAAGATTAGTTTGCACAAACTTCAACTTTACCAGATATTCAATAATTGAAGGGATCTATGGAAGAAGTCCCTAAGTCACTTTTTCATATTCTGTGATATTGAGATTTGATGTTTCAGTTTGATCTGGAAACACATTGTTTTGATTTTGACTGATCTTTTTTACAAAAGCAAGCGATACTTTCTTTCTTTTCAATATTTCTCGAAAATACTTTATTCAAACTGGTGAGCAAGATATCTCGAAATTTACTCAACCGATTTTAATAAAACTTATACCACATATTCTCTACAATATTATCTAAAATGTAGCATAGGATTTATTTGATTGGATGCCGCCTTCTTTTTTTATAATTTTTTAAAGCTCAAAATTTTGGTAAAAAATTGATTTTTTAAACAGCCGCCATTTCTGCAAAAAATCTTTAAATTTTTTTTCCCTATACTACATTTTAGTTACTTATTATCTTTGTCAATAAATTGTGTTTTTAAATTTTTCAAAAGATACCCGAACAGAGAAAAATCCCGCCATCGGCAATAATTTTCAGGATGATCGCCTTCTGCGTGTTTCTGTGCTGCGAAATTATTATTACCATCAAATATTCTTAATGGACAATTAAATAATCGTTGAGTGATTTCGACCAAAACAGTTTCAAGAAGACTTGCTAAACATATTTTGGTCTTGAGAACACCAGTTACAGATTCTTTATTGAAAGCATCGAAGAACACGACTTGCGTTTTCTCGTCAATACGTGGATTGTCAATAAATGAGGAACGTGCTCTCTACATAATGACTCTAGGTTTAGTCCCAAATCACCAAGCGGACAAGAAAAAGTTTGGCGAAGGGCAGTATTAGAGGCAGTGTTATGGTATGGACTGGTATACCTTATACACGATCAGTTGGGGCGATGTTGTTAGAGATAAGAAATAAATGACTTTACGCTAGTCATCGTAACAAAAGATTTTCGAGAATCCAAATTTTTACCTGAATACGTCCGGTAAGAATTCACACCTAAATAACAGCTTTATTACTTTAAGCCGTGATAAGTACTTTAACGACATCGCCCCAACTGATACTGTATAAGGTTTACCTAGCTAGAAGTTCACATCGAAATGGTTTGTGTTGATGACGGTGCAATAATAGGACGAAGGTACATCCTCATATATCTAAAACCGTTTGTTGTTATCTACGTGCTATTTATTTGAGTGGGCCTTGCTTTTATGGATGACAACACCCGCTCCCACTAACTTAAAGTTGTTATTCAGAATTTACAACAGGTTGGTATATCGCAGGGAGGGGTTTTCAATCTTTTTCTTTCGGTGAAAATATTCTTTTCAATAGACCCCGTTAGAATTTATACACCATTTCTCAAGATTTTGCGTAACATATTAAATGAAATAAGGTTCCAGTATAATCTCTCTAATCCGAACATCCAGTAATCAAAAAGAAAAATAAATAAATAAAATAAAATAATATCATTGTGCTATTCGCTTTATTTGTCTTTCTTTGTTTTATGTTTGTCGAATTTACTTTTAAAAATCAGTACAGTGAGTCCCCAACTTACGTTACCCCGAATTATAAGAACTCAAAGTTGCACGATTTTTGGTTTCCCTCCTCCTTCACTTCTCACCCCCGTTATAGGAATTTTCGCCTGCGTTTCGACCTATAATAAGTTGATACGTATATGTGTTGCAACATGAACTTTTAGCTTCGAAGGATTTACTTTCAAAATTTTGCATCAAAAACAAATTTGTTTTTGATTATTTCCTTCATGCACATAAAAAGTCCCAGTCACCATGGTTTTCCTCAGTTTTATAGCGATTAAATTTTGACGTTTCAAACGTGTCAAAATTTACCCGATTAAATTTTGACGTCTCAAAGGTGTCAAAATTTACCGGATTAAATTTTGACGTTTAATAGCTTCTGATTTTTTTTTGCAATCATTATCAAAGATTCCTCGACAAGTAAATAAATAATTCGTTGTAAAATCTATTTATTCAAATTAATAATCAGGAAAGAATCATGCCGAATACCCCGCGTGTATGAAAATAGCCTGATTAAATTTTTACGTTTTTGTCGCAACGTTTTGCCATAAAGAAATATTTCTCGTAAATTTTCCACCCAAAATCCCTCGTGCTTCGCACTCGAGATTTTGTTACGTGGCAAATTTGCTCTACATATTTCTAGGCAAAAAATTTTGACAGAAACGTCAAAATTTAATCGGCTATTTTGATGCACTTGTGATATTACTGTTGATTATTTCCTTCATGCACATAAAAACTCCCAGTCACCATGGTTTTCCTCAGTTTTATAGCGATTAAATTTTGACGTTTCAAACGTGTCAAAATTTACCGGATTAAATTTTGACGTTTAATAGCTTCTGAATTTTTTTTGCAATCATTATCAAAGATTCCTCGACAAGTAAATAAATAATTCGTTGTAAAATCTATTTATTCAAATTAATAATCAGGAAAGAATCATGCCGAATACCCCGCGTGCATGAAAATAGCCTGATTAAATTTTTACGTTTTTGTCGCAACGTTTTGCCATAAAGAAATATTTCTCGTAAATTTTCCACCCAAAATCCCTCGTGCTGCGCACTCGAGATTTTGTTAGGTGGTAAATTTGCTCGACATATTTCTAGGCAAAAGATTTTGACAGAAACGTCAAAATTTAATCGGCTATTTTGATGCACTTGTGATATTACTGTTGATTATTTCATTATTTATTGATTATTTATTTTAAATGTAGCCGCCTTAAAAACATAACCAGTTTAAGGTGTTAACATAACTCGCATTATTACGTGTGTTGTTATAAAGGCTCAGCATAAAATAATGGTTGCTAGTTATGAAGAGATCTTGAGTGAAGAGAAAATCTTTGTTTCGCATGAAATCATCCACTTAAATTACTTTTGTGTGACTTTATTTGCAACATTATTTTTATATGCACCCTTTTCAAAAACTACCGAACATCAATCCACCCTTCGAGTTCCATGGACCACTTTCAGGGTTCCATTGACCTCTTGGGGGTCTATGTCAACATCGTTGGGAATTCCTGGTATATAGTGTTTTCCATCGTCAGCCTATAATACGAACATCAATCCAATAGAGCACATGTGGCACTTTTTAGACTTTGAGTGAGACGTCGCCAACTCCGATTGAAGACCTTTAATGATCTAAAAGTGGCACTGCAGGAAGAATAGTGCTTTGCCACTTCATGTAATTATGCAACGTCTTTTTTCCGGGAGAGCATGAGAGTGCGTGGTAGTAACACCCGTTATTTTATTTTTTTTACTGTTATTTTGTATTCTCTTAAAATTTTCTCTTCTTGTAACTAGTTTTTTAATACATATTTTTCTTTGGTTTAAATAATATATTGTTGAAATGAAATACTCTTTATTTAAATATAATTATAAAATGAACTATACTAATTGGGCCCCCTTATGTAGAAAGGAACCAACCTACATTTCGTTTGCTACGATATTGAATCTAATGCATTATAAACTTTACGAAACGAAATAAGGTTGGTTCCTTTCTGCATAAGGGGGTCCAATTAAAACACTTGTATTCCCAATAGTTACATATGCTGCCGAGTCCCTGTACTATAAAAACAGCTAATCGAAAGAAAATCGATGCCTGCGAATGATTGCTCAGGATTTCATGAACTGAAATAAGAATTAACAATTTCATTTTAGTCGATCTTATCACCACTGAAAAACTGAGCAAAACGATAAACAAATCAGTATTGTAATACGTTCGCCACATTATGCGTCAAAACGACAACTCTCTGGAAAACTAGTGGTACAGGAAAAAATAGAACGAAGAAGACCAAGAGGACAGTCACCAACACGCTTTGTTGACCAGGTGTCGAAGATGACAGGTTTCTCGGTATTTCAGTGCATACGATAGGCGGAGGATTGAGAGAAGTGGTGACAAACAGATTATATAAAACACACCACGTCACGATGCTCTGGCACGAGCAATACCACTAATGTATGAAAATAGCAGGAACAAATTTTCCTACAAAAACAATCTTAAAACAGTGATTGGTAGTGGACATGAATAGTTGTACTTTACTGAATTGTGTTTCTCGGATGAGTAAAGCTAAATTGCTAAATTAAAAATGTTACGTGCATATTGTCGGCCACTTAAGATAACGTAAAACCCAATTTTTTCCAGTTTATTACAAAAAACTGTAATTACCAATACTTTACACAGTTTGTGGACCAATTTGATAAGAAGCGACAATGTTTGAATGAACGTATGATGTGCAAATTAGCCTCTTTTGTGAGAATATTCGTAAAAGGCCACATGGGGTTAATTTTAAAAGTTGTACCGAAAGGGCAAGCGAGTCATTGCACAATATTACGCGGAACGCGCGCGTTCGTGCGATAATCAAAGTTTTAAATTGATGCCGTTGAAAACAACGCGTGATGGAAGCAAATCGTGAATTGGATGATACATATACAGCAACACATTTTCAAGTTGGAAGAAAGAGAAACTCTTTGTAATAAAAGTCAGAATTTATTGTGTTCTCTTAGTTGCAATATTCTGCTCTCGTTTTATATACGTACTTGTGTGTGATATGTAACATTCTGCACAATACGCAATATTACACACTTGTGCAACTCAATAAAATCGTATACCTACTACGTTATGAGCCTTTGTAGAAAAATTCTCGAGAGAAGGAAAATAAACAATAAGTTGAACGAAAAATGAGAATTGCGTGGGCGAGACCTACCTACATATAGGAATATTTTTAGTAGTTCAACATCGATTTCAGGAGCTTTTGCTTATTTAAAGGGGAATTCCAACTAGAGTTCGTAGAAGCAATAACTTACTACATCTCAGGAAAAATTCCATGAATAATTATTCCGGATATTATTTATGAAAGGTAAGTTCATATCCATAAAAAAATCTGACAAATTGACTTTTGTTAAAATTAAATTCAAACTTCAAGTTCAGATGCAATTCCTCTGCCAAATAAACAATAAGTTGGACGAAAAATGAGAATTGCGTGGGCGAGACATACCTACATATAGGCATATTTTTAGTAGTTCAACATCGATTTTAGGAGCTTTTGCTCATTTAAAGGGGAATTCCAACTAGAGTTCGTAGAAGCAATAACTTATTACATCTCGAGAAAAATTCCATGAATAATGTTATTTCGGATATTATTTATGAAAGGTAAGTTCATATTCATAAAAAATCCTGAAAAATTGATTTTTGTTAAAGTTAACATCAAACTTCAAGTTCAGATGCAATTCCTCTACCAAATTTCGCAAAAACGGCTTAATCTGAAAAACAATTTTTGACAATATCTTTATATAAAAATAAATAAATAAATATACAATATCAAGATAATGAATAAGTTCTCCGAATTGCAATATTTTCGTTTCGTTTACGTTAAGATATAACAGAAGATTTGGTTTATTCCTTAGCAAATTATAAGGGTAAGGTTGATTACTTCGCAAACCTTTGATGAGACTTCTTTCTAGATGACCGAAACTTTTCATGTATTTATGATTAGAGAGAAAAAGTATCAAACGCTTGATAGTAGTACAGAATGTCACATCAAAAAGAATCTTCCCTTCAAGATTTCGATTCTTGTTGTATGCAAGATTCTTTAGCATTTCAATAAAACTCGGCAAAATTGCAAATTGCAACATATTAATCATTTATTGACTTCCACAAAAAGTTTCTTGAACTGTCGTCAATCCGACAATTCTGTATTATTTTCAGTTTACAATTTAAGTAATGTTTTACATGTAAATTATTTTTTAAATTTTCTTTGTAAGTTGTATTTATAAATAGAAAGATAAAATATTTTTAATACAAAGGTATGAGATGTCCTTTTGTTATATAAAAACATTCTCCACAATGAAGAATAACTTAAATACAAACATAAATCCGTTTGTGCAAATGTTTATGTGACAAAGGTTTGTCTAGATGCCAGAAAATAAAAACAGTTCAGCTTTTTTAAGGATTGTTAAGTTAAAACGTATTTTTGTTTAACAGTAGCGTTTTATGGTACATTTTACTCATAAACCTTCCTTACACATTTAGAGAGACATGAATTATCCAGAATTTCAAGAAAGAAGTTTCACATTCGAAAGCCAAAAATCCACCTAAAGTTATAAATCGTCTCCTGAAGCAACGAGTCGCCATAAAAATGCTATCTGCACGAACAAGATATTGTTTGGACATTAAGGATAACATACATATACCAAAAAATGTTACATACGTCCCAAAAAACAAAGAACTAAAAACCTGTAACAACACAGAAACCTTTAAACGAGGGCATAGTAAGTTGTAAAATTAATTCGGTCGTACTATTAAATTGACGCGACCATCAATTAAATTGTTGTACATCCAACTGTATAAAGAATGCAAGGAAATTTGTGTTCAGTAAAGAAAACTGTAGAAAAAATATTCTCTTTAATATACCAATATTGTATTATCTTTCAGTCATGAGTATAATAAATTGTACTTACATTTTCATTTTATTTTTCCCTTCTTTTCACTCATGTTCTTTTATATGTACGCGAACTATATGTGTGACTGAAAATAAATAAATAAATAAAATGAAAATGTAAGTACAATTTTCTTCAAGTTTAAAGAAAACTTTGATATTAAGCTTTTGAAAGAAAGATGACATTACGTCTATAAGATCAACAATTCGAAAATGATAGAATTATGGGAATTTGTAACTTATTAAAAAGGGCTGTTTTGAAATTTAAGATACTAATAAATCAATATAAAAATTAATCCTTTTATATTTTATTATTATTTATTTCTTCTATTCTTAGAATTTTTTCGTGGATTCAATCAATATATTTTCTCATTATTGAATTAACTTTCAGTCATGCAATTATTCTTTGTACATACATTTCTATTTTCATTTCTTTTTACGCACGTTCTTTTATTTTAAATTTTACACTTACACGAAATATTTAATCATATAGTCAACATATTAAAATATAATTACAACCACAAAATAGTGTTTGTTACACATTAAAATTAAGGTAAAAAATTTGTTTGAAAATTGCGTTCGTTAACCGAATTGTTCGTTAATAGGGGCCTTCGTTATCCGAGGTACCATTGTAGAGAACTTTGTAATACAGTAAAACCCAGTTTTAATGTTTTCGAAGGGATGGACAAAAAAAATGTGAATAAAAGGCAATGAAAAATTTTCTTTAAAAAATCTTACAAATTAGTTTGGTGTAAATTTATTTCTTGTATGGTATGGTACGGTATGGTATGGTATGGTGTATGGTGATGAAAAATAGGCGCATTTGCTTAGTTACATGTTATAAATGATTTCTAACGAACCACGAATTTGAAAGCCAAAATGGAATTTATTGTCTCTTCACCAAGTTATAAGCTTTTCTATTCAAAAACTAAAAATCTATACGATTAACAATTTTGCAATAATTTCATTGTTAGAGTCTAAATTTGATGCAGTTGATGGTGCTTTAAAAAAAAAACAGTGTAAAAACTCTATTCACACCAATTTTATTATCGATGTTAGAGTACGGTTTCTTGGCTTCGAGAAAAATTTATCAATGTCGCAACATTGCAAATCTCCTAGGAAACGGTGGCAACAATATTTCACTTTTCCATGTCAGTTCTCTTGTCAAATTTGAACGATACAAGTCAAATGTTCTAAAAAGTCTTAAAATGGAATACAATTTCAGTGAATATCTAAATAACTAATATCTAATATCTAAATATCTAAATATCTAATAACGCATCGAAAGCTGCTAGACAATATGCTAGACTGTATCCACATCGACCTCATCCAGATGCTAACGTAATTAGAAAAGTGGAGCAAGGATTAAGAGAAAATTGCCAAATAATGCCGATTTCTGTAAATGGTGGACGACCTCGTGAAGTTCGTACACCAGCGTTAGTGGAAGTAGTTGTGGAAGCGATTGAAACTGCACCAGGACGACGCATACAAGAATTAGCGCGACAGTCACTCTAAGTCACTTTTTCATATTCTGAGATATTTCAAATTTTATGTTTCAATTTAATCTAGAAATCACATTGGTTCGATTTTGATTGATCTGTTTTTACTAAATAACATGGTTAGGAACCTTGTAAACGGAAATCAGTAAGTGCGACTGAAAGTTCATCCATTCTTATCAGAAATAGCGCAAATAGTAGAAAATCTCGACAATGTCACTTAAGAACTTTTTGCATAGAGCTCTTTAATTACCTGTTTGTTGTGTATTATTGTTTAATTACATTAAATTCTTTTAAAATAAAGAAAGTTATGTCAACGTGACAGTTGTTTATCTTATGCAAGTGACAGTATCTGTCAGTGTTGGTTGCTTATATACAAGAAGTAGGCCGATCTGAATGTAATTCTTTAGAAAAATATTATCACGTTGTGCTATTAAACAAACTGTTTAAATTTTAAACAGAATCTACTTAGACCACTTTTGTGACGATTTCCACGATGCTTCAACAGAAAGCATTGTTTCTATATCAACCACATGCGCCTTTTTTTCATCACCCTGTATATAGGTTTCTTTCAATACTATAAATTTTTCGTACCGTGAAATTCTTTTGTATATCCGTTTTTTATTCACGATTTTTTATTACCTATTGTAACCAAAGTGGCATATCAAAATTACGCGCGAGCGAAACGCGTGGGTCCACGTGTTCTTTATTTTTTTCGAGAATCCATACCGAATATAATAAAAGATTGTCCAGATAATCACGATTACGAAACTTTGCAAAGTGCAGTCGTGTCTAAAAACTGCCAAGATATTCATTTCAATGATTTTTATGGATTTAATCGAATGTGCTAAAATAAGTGGAGTTTTTAATTTTAATAAATTTAATAACTGCATTTTAAACATTTCCAACGTAAATTAAGAGAAAAATAAACGTAAAATCGCGTATTATTTACAGTAATATGAAACTGGACTGCAAAAATTAGACGCAAATAACTGGAAAACGTGAAATAAAAACGGGGTTCCACTGTATTTCGTGTAAAGTTATAGTAATGATGTAATTAAATAGCAAACACGAATAATTTACGGCACGTTAATTTTTTTCCTGCTTATTACGGTAGGTAAACTACATAACGAATACAAATTACAATCTGCTTCTAGTTTCCATAAAGTTCAGCGTTGCTGCAGGGAGCTGAAATCCTCTCACCCCAACTTTAAGCAAATCTAGAAAGCGACGTGAAAATAACCCTGCGGAGATTACGAAGTTGAGTTTTTTTATCAAATAGAGTTTTTAATATTGCTATAAATAAACGCAGATAAAACTGAAATGAATTTAAGTAGTGCTCTAAATCAAGCCAGCCAGATACATCCAATTTTGGAATTTCCCCAATTCGAATCGTCTTGTTATCACTTCAAGTAATCTTATTAAACCCTTCAATTGACAAGCGTTCTGCACTTTAAGTCTGTAGATTCGCATAACAATTTTCAATTTTAGAATTTAATTTAAAAAAAAAATGTACGGTAGTTTAAATTTAGTAGAAGGGTAAATACAGGTCCAGAAAGTTTCTAATGTAATTTGAACTTACGCTTTTGTGTTTATGTGGGAACGAAGCACTAAAAAAGGGAGGAAATTCATCGAGGAAGCGCACACGCTCGTCTAAAGTACAAAAGAAATTGGATTTATGATAAAACTTTTACGCCACGTTAAATCTCGTTCGATTGATTGGAAAAACCATTTATTGGCTTTTAATTCGAAAAATATTTTCTTTGAACTCATTAAAACGCGAAATCCCTTCCTAAACTCTGCGAACAGTTTTCAAAATCTTTTCTCTTTATGGAAATTGGCTGTCACGACACCTAAATATTCAAGGTGAGTCAGTCCCATATCGAAGCACGTTTGAAATTCCTATTTTAGCTACCGAAATTGCTTTCATTTCAAGAAAAAGAAATATGGAAAATACATTAACTTGCGTTTTTGTACGCATTCTTGACAATTCAGATCTTTTCCTTGCTTTTGCACGTTTCGGCCCAACAAAAAGACGAGCATGCATCATTTGGTAAACATCGATTACACACAAAGCTGTCTTTAATGAAAGGAAAAGCCACTCTCGGGTCGAATTTAGAAAAAGGCTAACCGAAGCGTGAACACGATTAGCAAAATCTTTCAATGTTACGCAAGTACAAACAATTACATTAAAGAGCTTATGCTAGACTGGTTTACTTCCAATTATTTTCATAAAAGTAAAATCGATATTCAATCGGAAAGGTAAATAACAATTTTCCGTTATAAACCAATTGAAGAAATCAAATCTAAAGTGCCAGAACCGACTTGTTCCCCTTTAAATTTGTATTTATTCGTACTAAATCTTGCTCGAAAGATTGATGTTTTTGTTGTGACCGTTTAGCAAGAAATATGCACGCTGCAAGACAAGCTGTTGTGGGTATAACACGAAACGTAAAGTTAACTGATTGGAATGCAGCCAAAATTAATGTTCAAAGCACACATTGAATCACAATATCATATTTTTAAACGTTATCGTAAATGTTGAGTTTTGTTCTTTCACTAAAAAATGTCAATGTTAAAATAAATCCTATTCATTTAGTGAATTGGTTCCAACTTTCTAAGAGCCAAGAATCGATATGTTACTTAAGTTCATTTTTTAATTAGATAGGGTAAATTTGAAAGAACAAACTACACTGGAAATTTTCTACCAAGTAGTTTTTGGTGGCAATTTTTTTAACGTTTGTACAGTGCGGAAAACATGAACTAATAAAAACTGTTTGTAATAGCACCAAAAAAAAGTGTGCTGATATACAATGCAAAATACAAAATTTCTCATGAACTATAAATGAAGTATAACCGATTGTGAACAAGGTAAATAATAACTAGTATCGACATAACATTCTCTTTAATTTAAAATATTAAAATATGTATCATTCACAAAGCAAATTTTTCAAAATGGACTGGTTATAAGATGTCGCAGCAAGATTTAGCATACACATTGATCTAAGTTTGTTATTTAGCAAAATCGTTTCGTAAAAAGAGTTCAAAAAAATTCTACTAGACCTTCCAAAGCATTCAGTAGATCATGATGTAAAAACGGTTCAAAACATGACAAAAGTTATTAGAGTACTTGAGAAGCCCACGTGCAAAACCAACTATATCCAATTGCAATAAGGGCGTTAATCAACAAAGTGAGTTCTGCAATATTGCACCTTAAAGTATTTGACTTTATTGCAATTGAATATAGTTTTTTGGGCTCTTCAACTTAATGTTTTTGTTTGAGTAGTATGTATTTGACGTCAATGATATTATTTGTTTAAACGTTTGAATGGTTGCGTCAACTTTTTCTTTAAATTGAAGGTAAAATTTCTTAATCTTTAGTTTTATTTTACTGTGCAGTAGTGTTTTTTACTCTTCGAATATACACTGTAGGTGGGAAATGCACGTATAAGGACATCTAAATAATTGACGGTTGCATTATAAGTGTCATTCGTAGTTTAGTATTTTAATACAGTGATTTTATCAAAATACAAAGTTTTTATTTGGCTTTAATATTTCAAGTACCTAAAAATGTCAAACAAAACGATTTATTTTGATTCAGAGCTGCTTTTGAGTTGTTATTATTAAAATTAGTTTTAACGAGCCCCGGGGAACTGTTTGGTGTACAATATTTCACTGTAAATAGGATCAGAAGCTGCAACTCCTATTCATATTTGTTTAGGGATTTCAACTTGTGCAACTTACGTAAGATAAAACTATTTAGAACTATCTGAGCGTAAATGTGGTTAGTAAAACTGCAATTTATTTTTATTCTTTCCTTGCGATTTTATTTCTTAAACAATTCCAACTTTACGCTTCTCATGCCCGGTTCCTGAAGGATTTCGCTATCTGCTCGATGATTATCGGACCGATAGAGATATGAATCGTCTAGAACAAAAAGCGATTTCTGAAATCAATATATATACAGGGTGTTCACGAAAAAACGCCCCAGCTCATAGCGCTATTATTAGAAGTCCAATTGTAACAAACGATACGTCAAATTAAATGGTTCAAAAAGTACTACAATGTGTAGCTCTAACATAATTTTTACCTGTTTCTCCATTCAAAGGTCAAAGGTCAACTTCATTTTTTCAAATTACAACCTTATATTTTTCTTTTACAATTTGATAGAGATTTTTTTTCTGAATTCAGCGATGTATCACAATCAATATTTCTGATTTATTTTAGGGTAATAAAGAAATTAAAATAATAACTAATATTATTAGCAGTAGGCTTTGAAAAATAACTGAGACATAGCGGTGGCTATGGAAACGACGTCTCACAAATAAAAATTACTATTACTATTGTTGCAACAATGGTAATAACCATGGTAACCGGGACATTTAACTGGAGAAATACGTTAACATCGCCGTCAGAAACTGGCTATTAGTTTGTTTATCTATTTTTTGTAATAAAAATGAATAATAGTGAACTAGTGAAATAGTGAACTAAACGATCCACTGGCGTAGAATAAATTTGTGTAATTTCTTTTTAAGCGAGTTAAGGCGAAATCCATCATTTTATACAAAAAATTTGTGGTCTGATGAGTGTCAATTTACAAACAACAGACATTTTAATCGTTTCAATCACCGCTATTGGAGTGTAGAAAACCCACATATTACCATCGAACAAAATCCTCAGATAAAATTTTCGGTGAACGTTTGGTGCGGAATATTAGGCGCCAGGATACCTAATAGGACCAATTTTCATTGATGGAAATCTCAACCAAGAAAAATATCTTCAAATTTTGCCTGAAGACTTAGAAGAAATTTTAGAAGACTTGCCGTTGCCATTGAATGGAATGAACTAGTATTTCAACAAGATGGCGCTGCACCACACAAAAGGCTCTTATGATTAGGAACTATTTAAATATAGAATAATGAAGACAAATGGATTGGAACATATGGACCTATACCATGGCCCGCCCGGTCTTGTGACCTCTAGAGTTTTTCTTTTGGGGATACATCCAAGATATTGTTTATGCTACGTGCCCGGAAACAGAGGAAATTTTGAGAGAGAGAATAGTCAACGCTTGTCGGGAGACACCAGCAGAAATTTTAATTAATGCTACACAAAGTGTAGGATCTAGATGTCGACGAAAATGTCTGGAAAGAAACGATGCCCAATTTGAACATTTTTGTTAATTTGCCATTTCTTTATTTAATTGTTTAGTTATTAAATGTTATCTGTTGTTGTTCATAAATTAATTCTTTAAAATACGTTGTTTCCGTACTGACACATCGTTTCCATAGCCACCGCTATGTCTCAGTTATTTTTCAAAGCCTACTGCTAATAATATTAATTATTATTTTAATTTCTTTATTACCCTAAAATAAATCAGAAATATTGATTGTGATACATCGTTGAATTCAGAAAAAAAATCTCTATCAAATTGTAAAAGAAAAATATAAGGTTGTAATTTGAAAAAATGAAGTTGACCTTTGACCTTTGAATGGAGAAACAGGTAAAAATTATGTTAGAGCTACACATTGTAGTACTTTTTGAACCATTTAATTTGACGTATCGTTTGTTACAATTGGACTCGTAATAATAGCGCTAGGAGCTGGGGCGTTTTTTCGTGAACACCCTGTATATATAACTTATGAATTCAAGAACTGTTGATCATTTTACTGCTTGTGTTCTATAATGGGAGATGGCGACAGTATCTACAGCAAATTTGTGATCATTAAAATTTTTGGTAAAATTAACATTTTTAATAGGGACTGTGCACATGTGCATTCCTTATGGGTTTGAAGTAGAATTGAAGTAGGATTGAAACTATATTTTCATTTCTGACCCCACATTTTGTGAAAAAATTTTGCGACAATGTTTATTTTTCAAATTTTATCAGTTAATTTTGTAACAAAGTAATAATTTCCTTAAATAAAAATAATAATCAAGTTACTTTAAAATACTCACTGCAACCGCTAGTGGAATATTCAGTTATATTTTCACAAATAAAATTTCGCTGGAATTTTCTGTTACGATACGAAAGTAAATATCTGCTACTTTATTGGTTAATATTTGAAAAATTAATTGATGAATTGAATAGTCAATACAATTCAATCACGTTGGTACAAGTTTTTGAATCAATTAATCGGTTGTTTCGATTAACCATTGAACCATGAAGCTACAACTGCCGTATTTGGAAAAGATCTTAGGTAATTCATTCTCTTTTTGACGATTACTTATTAAAATTAAACATTCAAACAGAAGGATACTAAATTTGTCTACAATAATTTATTTATAGAGTTTAAAAATTTAAGAGTACATTGTCAATAAACATTTATTTTATTTGAAGCTTTTTCGCTGATTTTCTAGTCGCTGATTTGGAATTGTACGCCACGAAAGTTTAAAGAACTTTTATCAAATGTTTCAAGTTTTTCTAACACCTTTTGTAACACTAAAGTTAGTTTTACTAAGCTTGGTAAAATCATCACTTTGGAACTTTCAACATTTACCACTTTACAAATATTTGTCAAACAATCTTGTTTTGTAATTAGTTATGATATACAGTACATTCCGCCCATTTTAATATACAAATTTAAAAAATTCGGCCTTTTTAATCTTTCACTAGTCAAACAATATATAAGGGTTAACAATAAATATTTACTTGAATAATTCAAGTAAATATAATAATTAAAGTAATATCTCAATTATTTAGATATTACTCTTCAATAAAAATCGAAAGACGTATTTTTTAAGCTCTTGGAATTAAGTAACGTTCAACAAATACAAAAATTAAAAATTTAATTCGACTCAAAAGTTTCTTGTTCTAAAATACCTAAAACAAATAGAATTAAATGTTAAAGCACACTGACGTTAATATCTCACCACGAACATCCTCATTATGTTTAACTGAGATTCAGCTTTAGGTGTGTGTATTAAGAGGTAACAGTTGTCACCTTTTTGTGACTAAAAATAGCGCATTAACCTAAAACTTGGATGCCTTGTTTTATTATGGCAGAAAACTGCTCGGGGGAATAAAAGCGATGGTCACCTTCATCTTTCAGAATTGAATTATTAAAAAAACCGTTACATTATGATAATAAAGAGAACGGCATTTTTATCGAAAGTCGTCGAATTCATTTGGAAAATACCGATTTTCGTGAGGAATTTTTCCCAACTTTGTTGACCCCTTTCACGATTAAAAGTTACGTAAGTTTGCGGGGAGCGTTTCTAATCAAGTGGAGTACTCGCGAGAATTTAAGAGTTGCTGATTTACTGTTCTTTCAATTCGAATAAAAATGCGTGTTTACAAACCCCTTAACAGCCTCTTACAGCCTGTTTATAAACATGCTCAATTAGTGGCTTATTGTGGCACGCAAATGAGGCAGAAAGTGTCTCGGGAGGGCGACGATTTATCTTTTTAATAAGACACTTTTAAATCTCAACGGTACATAAGGGCTAGTTCTCCAAAATATCAATGAGTTGGGGTTGCGTTTATCATCGCGCAAACGGTATGTTTTACGCAAAGCGAAGAGTTTACTCGACACAGGTTTTTATGGTGCGGAGGGCGGCGTTTGTTTGCTTTCTTTACTACATTGCTCGCGTGGAAATGGAGGCAATAAAAACATATTAACTCGCACTAACAAGTGCTTCCGGGGTTTATCATTAAACAAATTTAATTGACAAGGGATACAAATAAATCCAAATAATTATTGTGCAAAATAACATAAATATTTACAACGAATTATGCAATTATATTTATAAAAATAAAACACCCAGGGATTTATTTTAGCCATATTTGTGAGAACAAACCTTGCGACTACTAGCAAGTGGAAGACTCGGTTGATCAACTGACTAATATAGGAGCCATCAACTATACCCTCATAATTGATTGCTATTTATATTATCGCGTCTCTTTGATGTAGACATCCATAATGGGGCCTCTGAATCACCGTTGTGCTTGATTCGCCACTACATTAGTGATGTAATTAGATTATATGATTATGCGTAAGTGCAAGAATTGACTATGTATTTAATTTTTCGTCTACTTCTGCATTTAACGTTTCTGTTGTTAACTGAAGAACGAGAGAAATGTTACTAAATTCCATAAACTGGCAGATTTGTGTAGTGCTTATTAATTAGAATACGTTCCAGAAATAACTTGAAGAAATTTATTACAAAAATTGTGTTGTTTCAATTTAAAATCTTGTCATCGTGTAACAGAACGTAGAATAAAAACTTTTAAAACAGTTACAAATTAATATCTGGGGGTAGTCAGTCGCTCAAAGTTGTTATTTAGCTCAACCAAGGTTGTGTTAAATGGCCAATTCTGCTAATGGTGGAAAAGTGACAATATAATGTTGGCTTTTACATTTTTATAACAATTCATAATTCCGAAATTATGCTTTGCAAAAAATTAAAGTTTATTCATGCAGTTAATTCTGAATCTTTTGTTGATTGGAGAAGTATATGGGATGGGAGCCCATAAAATAACAATAGTATGCTACGCTGATGATGCGGTATTGATAGCTGACAATGTGAAAAACTTGTAAAGACAACTTTGCCCCGGCCACGACGACATGAAGATCTCAGCGTAAAAAACTGATCAGCAAGGAACCACATAGATGTAAGATGAAAATGAGAGGAAAAAGCATCGAATAGGTGAACTTGAAAGGAGACGTAATGCAACAAGTAATGAAAGGGACGAAAATCAGTAGCTGGCTAAGAAAAAATGGAATGCTTTCAAGAAGATGACGGACAACCTACAGCCAACAACATCAGAGATTGAATAAAAGACAGATAAATTGGAGAATTCTCAGTCATGCGTAGAATAATGAGGGAAGAGAGAAAAAGGAACTTTGCTACCAATATACATGATGGCTAAAAATATCTGTTGTTTTAGTCGCCATGGAATAACCTATTTAATGGCGGTTAGTTTTATCCTTCATGTAAGAATAGCACAGACTCTGTGGCTGACACACTAATTTCAAAAAACGTCAAAAAAACGCAGTCAAAAATCGAAATAATAATCACAATTAACTGAGATACAGATTAAGACGGGTAGAATCATCCCTTTTAGGATTTGCAAAAATAATTGGATTTGAGCCGTGTGCCTTACAGAGTCATACATCAGTTAAATACCCGGCGAAGACGGATCGAACTGCTAGGATTTCAATAATAAGAATATACCTACCCACTATTTATAAAATATGACTCCATTATTGAAATTTGTAATAATTTTGATGAATCAACATTCCTGTTGTGATGAATGGCATTTAATTTTTAGATTAAGTAGTTGAATTCATCATTCCTAAAGCATTGTTCATTCTGTAAGATTGTTGTTATTTACCAGTCAAAACAGCGATTATACTCGTTTTAGGAGATGTATTCAAATATACAAAGATTTCTATAAGCGATGGCACTAAATGCATTCTTATACCTAGATATACGTACCATGACTACATGATAAACACCGCCTGCATTGCGAAATTATGCTTGTTTCAATATGTGTAACACTAAATCCGTGATATAATATTTCAATATACCATTTGATCACACACATATTCGTAGATAGTTTGAGTTGATGTATTACCTCCAAACACCGCTAGATTTATCGACTCAAAATGTTTTTCCAATAACTCCTCTCGGTAGTTCCAAATAAATGGTCTTGTGATACTACTGATGATACAATCGGAGATGATTATGCTCATGCTCATTTTGAAACTTTGTTAAAATTGTGAAGTGTATAGGACAGGTGCAGCTAACAATTGATTGCCGCTTTGTAAGGATTTAGCGTATACTAATTTTTAAGCTAACAAAAAAATGTTGTGACTTTCATAAAATTTCTACAAATTGTATAATAATTTACACAACAAAAATAGTGTCAAACTTGCTCGATGATAGTGACCAAATGCGCAGACTTAAACGCTTTAAACCACTAGATCTGCCTTCTCGCTTTTAGCTTGTCAGTCATTAAATTAACTAGTTTAAACTAGAGGTACCTATAAGTTAAGTCGCCACGAGGAACGTCAAAGGGCGTTTACCTTCACATGTGAATTGTATTAATTGTTATAGTGATCTGATTTGCCTATTGCTAATGTAGCAGATTGCAAATAAATCTTATCAGTAAAAAAAAGGAAACATTAATTTTCCCACATAAATACTAAACAAAAAGCTGAAAATATGCAATAGTCTGTGACTGTTGAATTATAACCAGATTTTCAAAATCAGCAAAGGAAAACAACTGGGAAATTTTATTAATTTAGCAGTTATGAGACAGCACTGAAACACTGTTTAAATTACAGACATATTTAATATACTTAATACCACAAAAACTGGATATTTTCTGTGCAGTTTTATTTTTCTAAATAATTAAAATAATGCTGTTGCCACTTTTTAATTGCCAGTTTAATAGCATTTTGCGGTCAGATGAACGTTAAATGCTCAGGACTTTAAATGCTCGATGTTCACCGTAAAAGCGTTTATAAAATAGCCGTTTTTCAATTCAGTAGCGAATTTCGTACAGTCAATTCATTATTAACTAAAATAATGTGTTACCATCAGCTCATGCTAATAAAACATGGGCGAGGAGCTTTGGTGAAATAGGTTCAGCGGTTCAAACAAAGCATCATAGGAGAGACAATCCCGTTCGAACCCCGGAAAACGTTCAAATGGGTTGGCATGCTAAGGCTAGGAGTCGACAATGTTTCGCACGCCACCATTAAGTTTCGTTGGGGATTTTAAAACAAGCGCTTGCGAAGAATTTTGCATAAGGGTTTACACAAATTGTGTAAGAATTTAAATTGGGTAATTTGATAAGGCGTTCAAATAAAGCAATGAAACAAGTCAAATCAAAATTAAATTATTCGTGATATCATGGAAAAGTAAATAAGGTAGGTGCGACAAAATAAGGCCCAGCAGGTAGTACAGCCTGGGACTTGGAACCGAGATATTGATATTGTAAAAGACTGCACGTAGATGGAACTAGCCGTAAAAATTTTCAGTTCTCGCACGAAACTTGCTTATCTGCTGCAGTGCGTCAACCGTATTACGTGTTTACTAAATTTGAGCTGCATAATTGTTTTTTTTTTTGGCGATTCGAAACTGCTGGTGAAATGCTATTTTCTGTATGATGTAAGTAGAACAGTCAGGTACTATTGACTACAAAACCAAATCAAAATTCAAGACTGGTTATCTGTAACTTATTTCTGACATGCAAAAACTCTGCATGTCAGAAATAAGGCCCACACCTGTTGCTTTGCGGGCCTTATTTCTTGGGGCACAGGAGGAAGAAGAACCCGAGAAAGAACCTGCTAATTTACCAGCTGTTCTTTCTGCGGCCAAACGTCCAGCAGTTAAAGACTCTGGATGTCTTTCAAAAACTTTATCTTTGAAGAAACCTACAAGCGGCTTTTGTGGTGTTGCTTGTTGTGCCAGGAAATCTCAAAAAGAGATATGAAGCAATGTATTGTGTGCCAAACATCGGCTCATGATGAATGTTTGGCTTATACTGCTTAAGACGATGGGGAATATACCTGCAGCACATGTGAAAATTAGCAACCCTTATAATTTCCAGGGTCAGAAATATGGTGATGTGCATTCTTAAAAAAAATAATATTTTTTTGTATTTAATTGGTTATTTGAGATGTTTTACAAAAACAAAAATTATTTCTCCGTAACCGAGTCTTATTTGTGCACTTACCTTATTGCTAATAGAGGACATTTTTGAAATTAGTTCTTTAAAAACGTTACAAAATGTGTAGTAATAAAGCTCTATTTGAATATAGGTTAATTATTTGTTCCTAAAGCACTAAACAAGTCTATAGATAGTTTTTCAATACAATGTATATTTAGTTTGGCAACAAATAAAAGCATCTTTGTTATCAATACAAAATCATTGGCATTGGCAAAAGATTTTGCAATAGGCAAAGGTTTTTAGAGATTAGAAGCAACTTCTTTTTATTACCAGGTCAATCCGTAAAGCTGTAGATCTACTGTGTTGTATTTTCGTAAAAATAAGTTATAATACCAAAACTTCAGCAACCAAACTCGAGTTAAGAATTGGAAAACGAATGTACAGATTTAAAAACGTAATAAAAGATAAAAAAGGAGAAAAGGTGAGAAGAAATAACGTATATTTTCATATTAATGTTCATCACGCGAAAACTTTATTTGCATGTTTATAACACGTTTTAGGATTTGTATGAATCACAATGATGAAGCATATTAAAAAATCCTATTTTAAGAATCACACTTTTTAAAATTAAGATACTATTTTTTCGCATAATGTAATAAATAATATTAAAGAGGTTAGTGCAAAGTTTTATCCTAGTGTTAAAGTGATTCTGTTACAAATTTTATTACTCTGTGTATTATAATTTATCGGAAACTTTTAACGTTATTTGTACGAGACTCTAAAAGCAGCCAATTCTTTTTGTCTTAAATAAAGACAGGCACTTAGTGATTATTTTAATAGTAATATCTAATGAATGGATGTATTTTTAGATTAAATCTAAAGTGGTAAAAGTCAAATTCAGTTTCAATCGTTCAAAGTCAACTTTTAAAATAATATTAAATAAACAAAATAATTTTTGCGTTTAAAATTTAGTTCATTAGTTAATACAATTGCCAATAATCCATGAAGAAACGTTTTTATTATATTGTATTTACAAATTTAGAGAAATACATAAAATAAACATGTACCCATTGCTATTAGTATTAAAAACTGATAATTAAACTTTTATGAATAAAGTGGCCAACCACGAAATGAACTTATTAATCCATTACAAATTTAGAACGTAAGTTCTGTGTGTAGATGTGTGCTCAGAACTTTCTTAATTATATTAGCATCGATCAAGAGCACGGTATCGAAATACCCTACATCCGTATTTATTTTAAGCTCGTGGAAGGCGGGAGTAAAACAAAGAACAGAAGATTACGAACGCCAAATTCGATTCTTAACTTTTTAAACGTTCATTAATTAATACACATGAAATTAATCAGGAACCCGTGCAGACTATCCAATTAAGCTCCGCGCTCTTCAAACATCTTCCTGTAGATTTACTTAATTAGTAATTAAACAACAATCACATTAATTTTTCATTTTGGTTTCTAATCAGAACATTTTCAGTTTTCAATTATTGTTTCCAGACAAAAAACTAAAAAAAAAAACACTCAGAAGTCCCATCTGCGGATAGCAATAAAAAGTCTCAAGGAAAATATATCCTTGAACGAAATTTTAGAGCGGTGTTGACTTTACAAACAGTTTAAATGCCTTGTATGTTTTCATATAAAAACGTCTAAAAAAGAACAGAAAGGCTCGACTTCAGTTTGATGCATGGCGTAGAACAGATTTTATGCTAAATTTTATTCCTTGACTATTTGACTGTCCAAAAAAAATTTTTATTACGCAAACTACAAATAAACCCCACATTTGCACATAGTGACAAATAAGGTTTTTAGTTTTGTCCTTTATTTATTTTATACAACTCTTATCAGTTAACACGATAATAATTTCGATTTTCCAGCTGTAGTAAAACTCATATTACTCACAAGTAAGTTATGAAAACCACTATTAAACTTCTCGAATCATGGTTTAAGCCTTCGTTTCCTAAACATTTATTACAATGAAAAACCTCACAATCATTTAGCAGAGTATTTATTGAACATTTCTCGGATATGTACGTAACTAAAATGCATCGAAGCGCCAACAGAAATAAAAGGCCGCTAAGTGCTTTACAGTGCGACAATTAGCAAACATCTTTGCTAATTGTGAACGATTTACAAAAAAGAAAAGAATAGATTCTTCAGACGATTTGCGACGTAAAAGAAGAATCTTTGAGTCACAGAAAATCGAAGACGAAATAAGCAAAGCTGATTTTTAACAGTGTTATGGCAATAACGTATTACTAATGCAGAAAAAAAGCCAAGAATAGAAAAGTATATCTGGTGTTTATAGAACTAAAAAAGTATATGATTCCGTGCCTAGAAGCAGATTATGGGAAACATGGATGAAATAGAAGTATACAGAAAGCAAATTAAAACAGTAAAAGCACTCTATGAAGATAACACGACAGAGATTAACAAATCAATTTCAAACAACAAAGGACCTTCTGCAAGGATGTCCTACCTCCCCAATATTATTTAAAATATATTTACAGCAGATTCTCAAACAATGGAAAAAGAAGTGTGAGGAAATGGGGATCCCGGTTATAGAGGAATTCTTATATACCTACCTTAAGCTTTGCAGATGATTAGGTCATCATAGTACAAGATAAAGACGACCTCGAAGAAGAGTGCACTAAAGCAGGTTTTGAAATAAACTTTGATAAAACAGAATATTTGATAACAAAAGAAGGATCTGTAGAAGATCTAGAAATTGATGAAGACAAACAATTAAAGGAACAGATAAGTATTTAGGAAATGTACTAACGAAGAAAGATGTAAAGATCATATCGACACATTACAAAACATACAGAAATTACAATATACAAATCACTTCTAGAAAGTATAATTGCTTTCGGTGCAGAGACGTGGGTATTAATTAAAAGAATCATAGTCTCGGTAGAAATGGAGTACTGGAGAAGATGATGTGGGGTCATACGCATGCATAGAATAGGAAATCAAGAAATAAGAGAACGATTTGTTGTGGATAAGAATATGGTAACCTGTGTAGAAGAAAAATAGTTAAAGTGATATGGACACTTGAGAAAAAACGGAAATAATAGATGGAAAGACAAAGTGGCAGATTGCAGCCCAATAGAACGAAGGAAACGAGGAACACCTAGGTCATGGAGAAACAAAGTCCACGGGCCGATGATTAGAACAACAGAGGGGATTGGAACAAGTGGTTGAGAGGAAGGAAAGCAGCGGAAGCTTTAGAAAATTCTTAAATATAATAAAAGTACTGGTAAGTAGCAATAGACTTATTTTATATTTTTTTGTGGTAATATCATGTAAATTTAATATGCAATAACTATGCAATTAACAATTTTTTTGTCACAAAATATAGTTGCCCCACTTTCAAAATCAACGGTTCAAATAATGATTGTTGTTTCATGACTTCACTTTTATAAAATTCTTACGGTGAGAAATTTTGGAGCTAATGATTTCAATGATTAGGAACAAAATTTGTTTTTATTTGAATTTTAAACGAATAAATAACTTCAAAAAACAGTTCCGCAGTTTGCGTTAATCTGATATAGGGTTAAAAAATGAGGCAGTTTTGGTAAGTGATGTGAATGCTTTAATACAACAAGGGTTAAAACTGTTTTTGATTGATTTTTCAATTTTTCTCTTAACCCAGTTTTTCATTTCATCCAGATAACATTCTTTTTGATAAATTAAGGTAATTTGAATTTGAAGAGGATTGAAATTTTATTCATAAGCCCTGAAGGATGGTTTCGGGGTTTCAAGGTAGATAATGGCTTATTATCGATCTCCCTGCGTAAGATTAACTTGAGCGTCAAACTGTGCGACGAACAAATTGACCATCTGCGAGTAGAAATGCGTCACCCTTTCTTTCATATTTCATTAAGACCCTGTGAACTTAGTTTTGTAACCAGATTAAGAAAATGGAAAAATATCCGATGATTATCTTAATTTGACATTGTTTCCAGTATAAACAAAAACAGTTTTCAGGTGGAGTAATGGGTTGAGATGCCCGGAAGATAAATTGTTGAGAGAAGAAGCAGATTAACCGAAATAACTCTTTTATCACAGGAAAAACTCTGCTACATTCGTGTGCTGGATTTGTCTCCGTCAGCATATTAAACCCAATGATTAAGCTTTAAAGTGAACTCAATCTCCGCTAGATCGATAGTGATGAAGAATAATGGATTAACTTAAAATAATACTCTTACTATTTTACAACTTTATTTTTCAAGTTGGTATCACTTTTTATTTGAACCAAATCAAATTTCAAATTGAAAAAATTAAATTGAAAGCTTCAAGTATAGAAATTAGTTTTCAACTCAAATATTTAATTATCAACGAAAGTAATTAAGTTTATTTAATTTAAATTTAATCGGCAATCGGAAATTTTTCACTTCAACGCTTAACTTCAATGGTTTTTGTTGACTGTGGGTAATATATTCCGTCCTCTTTACGTTCCACTACTTGACACTGCCGGGCTGGTGATACTATCAAAATGTGGCTTAAAAACAATACTGACCCCAAAAATGGAAAGAAAGAGACAAAAGTCTAAAATGTACATTATTTCTGCCAAAATGTCAACGCGGCAGCAATTGTGTATTTATGATTTCCCATTTGGGAACGATAAAAAAACGTTAAGACGCTCCCGCTGAGAATTAACCGTTTGGGACAGTTTTCTTGTTTGGTTTGGAATGAGCGAATCCTTACAATTTAATAAAAAAATCGTTTTTGAAGCGAAATTGAGTGGCTTTAAAAATGGATCTCTTGCGAAATGAAAGCGTTTAACCGGTCGTAATGAAAAATGAAAACATTGATCTGAGAATAATGTCGAGCGTAAAAAATGTGTTTTTTAAGTAAACCATCAAAAGCTGCGTGCAGAAAATGTAAACTTGACCATTTGAAACAGGAAATTAAATAGCAACATCAATTTCACCCTTTTTGACTTAACTAAAACCCTCGCCGTCGACCACAAATCCTCGTTTACGATCCCAATCATATTTTAAGGGATTCTCTGGTGAGAATTAAATACAGACAAGAATTTTCTATTTGACCCTTGGAGAAATTTTTCGAGAACTCCTGAGCTTAAGACAATGAACAGCACTAATGACATTAATGCAAATCAGATTAATTAACGAATGCGGAGCATAAAGGAGCGCCCGGGAAAATGTTCGTGGTACGTTTTTATTAGTAATATCTTAATAGGATGATAATCATCTGCACAGAAATAGACAGGGGTAAAATGATTGAAAAGAGCCTTCTATTGTTTAGTCTTGTTTTCGAGGAGAAAATAATCCTCGTGCGACAGGGAAACTTAACTTTTAACTTTTTAACTTTAATTTAACTTTTGAAAACGTGTCCTCTGTGATATTTTGAACGGAATAACCTGAAAGACAAAAAATTATTTTGATATATTTGGATTTATAGCGTTGCTTCGCCATTGGAATAATTCAATTCCAAAAAAATAAAACGTTAATTTTGTAGTATGGTAATTGTAGATTATTTGCCCAGGATTTCCAATTTTTAGGGCGATTAGAAAGATGTTTTGTCGCAAACATGCTGTACGATGGATCACGTTGTATAGGGTGTCCCATCATTTGTGGACACCTCCAAAATTGAGTTTTAGTTGAAAGTTGTTCATTTGAAATTAGGTGCATGCTAGAAAAACTGATTTTTTATAAAAATAATACCTTCCAATTTCGTCAAATTTCACTTTTCGGGATCAATGTGAATGAGATAAAGTTAACCAAGGTACAAAAAAATTCCCTTATATAGGAATGTTAAGAGTTAGCAGTTACTTATTTCTAGCTTCAGAGAAATTTTTACAATGCCGTAAATTTAAATATTACCTACTTACCTTTGCGGGTAGCTAGTAACGACTGTTCACAGTCATAAATCAATACTTTTACACTTAAGATTCCATTATAAGGGAATTTTAGACTAATTATAGAGTTTTGGATTTTTTTTGTACCTTGCTTTATTTTGTATCAATCGCGCCGATCCTGAAAAGTGAAATAGGACGAAATTGGGACATTTTATTTTGATAAAAAATCAGTTTTTATTTTTGTTCTCGAAAACTAACGCCAACAATTAATATTTAAATCTGGAAATTTTTAGCCTTATACCCGGAGTCATATGTGCACCAAATTTCAAATAAATAATTATCAGTTAAAGTTCAATTTAGGGGATGCCCACAACTGATGGGACACCTGTACAGGGTGAGCTAAACTAAGTTAAGTTTTACCGCCGGTGGCAAAATAGCCCTTCAAAATAAATTGCATGAGTAATTTTATATTATTAAGAAACGTAGAAACAAGAAAAAAAAATTATTTCTTTAAATCAGGTAAAATTTTGACTTTCTCTCAATTACTAGTTAACTCACCCTGTATAGTGTTCACGTGCCAAACACGCATTCTCCAGCTCTCTCCACCCAAGCGAGTAAGGGAGTGTGAATAACACTCCAAAATTATGGTAACCAATAGAAAGTCATGTTCCAAGTTAGGCGAGCAGATCACACCGTTACGTCACAACAGTTCATCGTAGCATAAGGTGAAGCAGTAACTATAACCTTTTTAGGTAAATCATCCCGAAACCTTCTTTGACAAAAAAAATTGCTAGCTGCAAAAAGTGAACACTTTTTATCCTAAAGATTAAATGAAATTCTTTTTTATGTATTATATATTTAAGAAAAGAAATTAATACTGACAATTAAACATTGTTTTAATTCACTTTAGTTTCGCGTAATGCAAGAGAATTAACTGAGGAAGTACTTATAGAGTATATTTTTTGGACTGGAAATCCTGATTAAAAGGCGCTGATGGATAACCTCTTTTAAGAAACACTCAACCGCATTACTGATCGCTCTTACGCCCAGACATGTTCATGGTACACCGAATTTAATTACTTCGTAACTACAATGGAGGATTATAAATAATCTTCAAACATTCTGAAACCCGTCACTGTAAATATCATTTTTATTCATTCAACTACATTAACCTTATTTAAGAATTGGAAACAAACGTAACTTTTTATTGTTAAATATGGGAATAAACTTACCCAACATCCCCACCGGGAATTGGTAAGGTGCTTGAGTAGGGTTTTCAATGACACTTTGCGTAACAACCCAAACGTAGTTCTCGCCGGTTAACTGGAAGTCCCTGGCGGCCGTGAGAATGTCGATGGCTTCCTCACGAGTGCAATATAACAGCATCACACGAGCCTCAGAGTCCACTAATGCCGCCAAATCCCCATTTTTTGCCACCAGGACCGCATTGAGTATCGTAAATTTGAAGCGATCCTGAAAAAAGATTTTATCAAAACAGGTCTCGAAAGAGAAATTACTTTCATTGCTCTCAGGCGTTTTTGTTTCGAATCAGAATTTATTTTTATTTGTAAACTTACTGAAAGCAAAAAGTTTGTTGTCACGGGGAATGTAATTAATGTAGAAAGCCGAGTAGATCTTGATTTCTGAGTTCGAGCTCGAATTTATCTTGATATGAATTTATAATAAGGTAAACATTTATTAAATTGAAAACACAGAAGATACCCCGGGGACGTCCTTAAAACGAAAGAAAAGGTTGAAATAATGCCAGCTTTGTTTTTTCAATATTATTCAAGTTTAAGCTTTTCGAAAATGGACTGGTAAGAAACCGGAAATTACGCCGACAAAAATCCATTTCGAATTGCCTCCAACTTCAAAATTTGCATAATTAGTGATTTTCTTACGTCCATATTTCCAAAGTGAAAGCTTACAAAGGCCAATTCTCGCGACTCTCGTGCACAATAATTGGGGCTGCAGGCAAAGTTTGATTATTATTGTATTACATAACAGTAATAATCAAACTGAAGCAAGTTCGTCCTGAAAAGCCTTTATATTACAGTAGAAACTACTGCAACAAAATGATCAAATTATTGCTTTTAATCAAATGCCACAAAAAACAATTTATCGCTTGATGTTGAGAATACAAATGGATCAGCTTCTTTTAGCTTAGCAGTGTTCACGACATTAAACAAATACTTTCTGTTCTGTTCCTTCGTGGGGTCGGGTTCAAGGGATGAAACACAAAACTGACTTTCGAAACTCCGTAATAGAGTTGGCAGTTGTACAACTCTTGAACCACTTGTAATTTCTGACCGACGCGCATTGGGCCAGGCTTTCAATAATACAGTCAATCAGAAAATCAATTTTACTGGAAGAAAACGCTAAAATAAGTACGAGAGAATGTCAGTAAGTTAGTTGTACGGAAAATATCTAATTATTAATTTATCAGTTGTATTCTGGAAAAGTTATACGGTGAGTACTGAGGTAAGCTAAATAATTTTCAAACAATGATATAAATTAGTTAAATCTTGAAAAGTTTATATAGGAGCGGCAAAAGTAGCGCAACAATTCGATAAGTTTTGAATAAAATCTAAAAACAAGTCAATCTTTTAATGTTACATTTTTTGAGATAATATTTTGATACATAGGTGTTGTTTGTTAAACAAAAGACGTTCTAACCAGTTTCTTTAAATAACAACCTGTATTTTTTCAATAAACTGTAATAATTTAAGCCCCTTAAATTCAACAATACTTTTCTCAATATTGAAGAAGAAATTATTGCATGTAAGGGGGTAAAATTTTAATACTGTTAAAATGGCAATTAGAAAAGCCATCAAAATCATATTGGTCGTTATGGTAAAAGATGTAAAATTAAATTTCGAACGAGACATGTTTTTGAAGTTTTTCAAAACTCCCCAGTTTCAGTTTTATCGAATTGTTGCGTTACATTTCCCTATAAATAAGAACCTAATCTATTTTATTTTTCCTTTCCGTTTTTAGTCATTTATACATGGTTCCTGGCACAATCCAATTTTAAATTGTCGGGTATTGCATTTAATTACAACAATTCAATAAAGCTTGGCATTTATTAATTTTGTTCAGAAATATATGTTATTTAGAAGTTGTGCTCTCAGCGGCTGTGATTTTATAAATTGATGAAAGGAATTTTTTGGAGAGTAAAATATTCTTATTATTTAATAAGCGAATATTAAAAGTTGGCCATAAATATGATTTATCAATTTCTATTATATTTTCGTGATATAATAGACCGCTTCAAACTTTAGCGTGGCTTGAAAGATGACGGGAAGCTTGATAAAACAATTTTAGTCTTGGTAGAGGCTTTTAATATAAGAATTTTGTTGAGTTTTGGTGTTTCGTGCGTTTTCTTGAACGTTGGGATCAACGCCTACGCCGAAAAATGAGCAATCTTTTGTGCACATATATGGAGCCGAAAAGTAATAACAAGCCTTAATTTGTTTCTTTATAGTAATTCTAGAAAAAAAAATTGTTTTCGCCGGAGTTGTGATTAGTGAATAAATTAAAATTTGCTCATGATAATAAGAACATTTAAACATTCATGGACTACATTACATAGGGTAACTGGATGTTCGTTATATGCGAATGTTACTTTTTGTATGTACAAAACCATGCTCAAAAGACTGCAGCACAGATGTGAGAAAATCAACATGCAGTTGCCATAACATTGAATAATGTTCACTTATGTTAAGAACAGTTTATGAACGTTAGTCAGTAATATTGAGAAAATTATGTTTTTATTGTGTCAAAACAATGTGCATACAAACGCGACTGTTTACCGCATTATCAACAATTTAGAGACGTAGAGACGTAAGAATTGTGTGATCAATTTAGAATTTTGCTGCCATACATGATATACCTCGTTTTATTACACCAGATATGATTCAAAAATAACGCGCCAAAGTATAGATCTATGATTGGCTGCAGGCAGACCATTTTAGACTGATTAAATTGTGGGAAATAGGCAGTCGCCAAAATGACGAAAAAACTGATTAGATTTGCGTGTTATGAAAATGATAAAAACAGTTCTTATCAGAACTGCGAAATTACAATTGAAGGACTTGGGGCAACAAGGCTACATGCCACAGTTTTAGCACGTTTGAGTTATCTATGGTACACATAACTGCGTGATATTCTACAGGCCTCCTATTTTTGTGACCCCTATTCTCCATAGCCACTGTCTCCCCATAATGTTATTCATTTTGCAAAATATGCAAAAATATTTGTGTAATAACAGCACAAGTCACAAGTAAAAGCATCATGGCGACATCGTGCTTAAATGTTTCTGCCAAGAGAAAATAAAATTTTAATATTGAAAACAGCAATGAACATTGTTATTTCGACTCTGATTAATGTGTGTTAGGCAAGCATTATGTGAAATCCGAAAGTTGAGTCTGAACATGTAATTTAAACTTTTTATGTGGCATGTATTGTTTTTCTCAAAATATTTTATTATAAATTTCATCGGTCATATTGCATATTTCTACCATCATTGAATATGTAAGTATAATAATCCGATTTCACTGAATCCAAAAAAATTAGAAAATTTAGCAGAACTGATTCCCTACATTCCTTCAGTGTAACACACTTATTATCAAGAAACAGGGACTGCTGAATAGCTGTATCAGAAAATACCACTGAGAAGGTAACAGATAATCAATCCGAAAATTTGAACAACAATTTTTCAGACAATAGTGAAGATGAAAGCTAAATTGTAAAAAAACATAATGTTATTTTTTTATGAAAAAGGGAACAAGCCACAATTTTTGTAATAAATAATTAAAATTACAGTTTTTATTTAATTTATACTAAAAATCAACTCAGCATTGTTAAATATACTCTCATTACAATTTTTTTATAACATTAAGGGCCAGTTGCAGAAACGAAGTTAATAGCGGTGTCAGCTAACAGAGCGTTAACTAAATCTATGATTGGCTGCCAACAAACAGCAACGTGCCTATTTTTGATTCTATTACAAACAGTTCTTATCGGCTTGTGTTTTCTCCACTGTACAAACGTTAAAAATACAAAAATTCAAATTTGCCATCGAAAACTACTTGCTTGGTCATATTTTGCAGTTACGAAAGATGTGTGATCTGAGAGATTCCCAATATCTCCTAAATTATGTCTTACAAAAAAAAATTGTTCTTTTTAAAGAAGATGTTTAATAAAAAATGTTAAAAATACTAAAATTCAAATTTGCCGCTAAAATGTTCCAGGGTCATTTGTTCGTTTAATTTAATTTCTCTAATTTAAAACTGGAGTATTTTTTTAAGACACCGAGCACAGCAATTGTAAACCTCTTCCAAATTGATACAGTAAGCTGTTATATTTGTGTTTTGTATTGTTGGTTAATCCTATTTATTTACTTCTATTTATTAATGTTATATTGATATTACAAAATGTGCAATAATGTATTGTGATAATAATAATGAACGCGTGCTCTGTTTACATTAAAAGCTAATAAAAACTTAACAGTTCAAATAGTTAAGTATAAAATAAATTATTTTAAATAATATCTACTTCGAGCAAAACGATGATAAAATGGTCTCCAGAGTTATACCCCTTATGAAAATAACAGTAGTTGAGTCTGAAAGTGAATTTAGAGCTAATAATGCACACCACATATTACACCAGACACAACAAAAAAAGTTTAGAGCGCTTTCATTAATAGTGATGCATCTTCCAACGCTAACACCTTCATTAATCAAATTTTCTAGGAATGAAACGTGAACGTTGGAAATTCTTGTCACAACTAGCAATCCCATGTAAATACATCAAAAGCCCGTCCCAATTTCTTTTACTCGCGTGTCTTTAAATTAGCGTTATCTTGCGAAGATAAAAGCCTTGCAATATGGATTTATTTAGTAGCTCTAAATTCCATTTTAATTTTTTGTTCTCCGACATACTCTAAAACTTTCACAAACATACCGCTGCCGCAGCGAAAAGCTTTTTTGTTCGCGTATTTTCAAAGGTTTCTTTTCGTTTCTATCAGAGGATTGTTATTATTATGACGCAAATTGCATTAAAATAAACCTTTCATTATTTAACATTGAAATATGATTTTTAGGAACTCGATAATACCAATCTCGTTAAAGTATTATGAAAGATACAATTGATTTACCTACAGCAGTGCTTTTTATAATTTTTATTACTTAAAAATACTTTTGGGGCTTAAAAAGTTGTTGCTTTATTGTTCCTTTTTTTTCCAAAGATTAAAACCGCAATTGGATGTGACGTTTCATTCAAATATTACACGAACATTCAGAACAGATTAGGATGATTTCGAAACATAAGCGGGGCCATTCATAAACATCTGAAACCCAAAACGAAAAAAGATACTCGTTTAAAATTTTATAAAAAGATGGCCCTTCCAACGTAATATAATTATGGAAGCAAAACGTAAGGAATGAACACACATCAGAAAAGTCAAGTTCAGGCTGCCGAAATGCAATTCCCCAGGTAAGTAAAATGATGTTAAAGAATAGGCCAGATTAGAAATACTGACATCAGTGGAAAAAAAAGTTTGGGAAAACCGAAAAAAAGATGGGAACGGTAACAAGCAAATAATTGCCTAAAACGGGAAGTGACGAAAAATAAGAAGTAAAACAGCGATCCAGGAATAATCAAATCTTCAATCTGAGGAATTTTTCCATTTCCTAATTCTGCATAAGAACGTTTCATTTGTAAGACTAATCGAGGCTTTGTTAACTAAACCTTTGTTATGAAAATAAATTCATTTGATAACTTAATTTCGAGTAACTTCAAGCTATTGACAGACGTTCGAAAATTGTATCATTGATTGAAATAATTCAAAATGCTGGCACGAGTTTCCACTGAAATAACTTCCACTCAAAAGAGACAAAAGAGCCATATCAGATCCGAAACGTATTTAATGTTCATTGTTGTTTCAGGATCCCTTTGATCAAAGTTTCGTTCTGTTTTTAAACGTCACGGAACCTCAATTTGCTATCGCTGTTTTTGTTACCTGAGGCCTGTTTCATAAAAAAATACTGTAGTAGTTATTACGGTAAGAGTGGTAAAATTTAATAGTAATTTCTATAGCCTGGTTTATAAAACTACTACAGTAAATAATTTTTTACTAAAGTAATTGGGAATTTACTATTGCTTTTTACTATGGTAAATAACCGGTTTCATAGAAATAACTTAAGAAAAGTTACTTTAGTAAAAGCCTTAGGATAAGCTTCCAATTCATAAACTGAGAGTAAAATTATTCGTATGTCACTGCTGATTTTGTGGATAATAAAGTTTTCGATCCTTGTAAGCCGTTCAACAATTTCTGGTTGAGTTAAATTCAAAATTTCACTATCACCATCGCACATTTTCACCGATTTTATTTGTAAAAGCACAAATCTTAGAAATTTACTCGGTTAACAATAACTATGAACTGTCAAAATTGATAAACCGAATATTAGTGATATTGCATTTCCATTGGTTAAAAATTTGTATCTTAATGGATATCATTAAAGAACAAGTTAGTAGTAACAGTTTAATAAATTGATTAAAGTATAGGCATAGAACAAATATTTTATCTGACGTTAAATTTACTTCTATATGTACTTACAAGTGTTTTTTTTTCTAATGTTTTCCCAAATAACATTTCTAACGAAAATATAATCTCTATCGTTTGCGACTAACCCTGTTGCCACTGTATAGTCCGTAATTTCCTCCCATTTTTTTTTCCAGTTCTTTGCTTTTAATCGAAAAATTTTATATTTTAAAATTCTTTTGGAGCCTTGCTGACATTTGACTTGTTCACTCTTCACACAAGCACAAGCAACAAACACCCCGATCGTTGGAATCAGTGACGAAAACTGGCGTAGTTTTATTTTTAACCCCGCAACAGGCAAGTTTCATTTAGTAAAGGGTCCAAGTATGTACAAAAATACAGATTTACCAGAATCGGTCAACTTGTAGAATTTTTTTTTTAATTTAAGGAACAGTATTGTTATGTTAATTTCGGCAGGTAGGTACGAATATTACTATAGTAGAAATACTGTTTGAATCTACTGCAATAAAAATTTCTTTATGAAACGTGATTATTTACTATAGTAAAAATTTGTTTCTACTATAGTAATTTACTGTAGTAAAAACTGCGACTCTTATGAAACAGACTCCTAGTGTTGGTATCAATTTTACAAATAGAAATACAATTTAAAAATTCTCTTGCTTGCCTTGAGTGTACGATTTTAATTAGCGCTTAATTAACGTAAAGTTGCCAAGTCTAACTTACGTTTTTAAATAATGAATTACAAAGCTAAATCAAAAGGTGGGTACAATACCCTGCAGGCGAAACTTTAAATAATGTCGCTAATTAAGATCTATTTGAAACTTTACAAATTTATGTGCAAACAGGGGTATTGACGTACTTAATTTTTTTTGGAAAAGTCACCTATAGCAATACGATGGTTTCATTAGAAACTACTTATTACTTTATTAATTAAAATACAGTAACCCCTCGTGATGTAAATATAAGGTTTCAGCTAATATTTCAAAAAGGAAACCAAAATGTGTTAAGTAACTTAACTTACATTTATTGTTCCTTTGTTGTTCCACTAATCAAATAAAATCTTTGCAAGTAATTCATTTTTTGAAGGTTAGAGATAAACTAATTATCACATGGGTACATTATGTAATGTGATGTTGGTTGCATATCAAGTGTGAGTTTTAAAGTTTTAAGAACAATTAGTGGTTGTTCAGAGTAGATCGTCGATAAAACGTCGTATTGTTCTTGCACATAATGGCTGTTATGGATTTTGGCGTTTGCAATATACTCCATTTTCGTTAATAATATAGCCTACATTATGTGCTCGTTAAATAAAGGGCTTGGGGCAACAAGGCTACATGCCACACTTTTAGCAAATTTGAGTTATCTACGTTACACATCACTGTGTGATGTTCTACAGGTCTCCTATTTTTGTGATAGCTATTCTCCCAAGAATAAAGTCGATGTCGCCCCATAGCGTTACTAATTTTGCGAAATATGCAAAATTCATCATGGCGGCATCGTGCTCAAATATTTCTGCCAAGAGAAAATTAGATTTTAACGTGACATGTTTTCGTAGAAAAATAATAAAACCCTGACGAGGACATCGCAAAGTAATATAAGTGGTAATGTTTTAAGAGGACACCGGAGAAAAGTGTTCCATCCAGATTGAAAAGTTAATTTAGAGCGTCAAAAGAAGTACGAGAAAAAAAAAAGAAAAACGAAATTTGGACCACAACTACTGTCGTTCACTACTGGAAGGTAAAGAACTTGATCTATTCAATGCATTCTGAGATTGATACAACTAGAAGTTCCAATCCAGCATCAAAACTTCAGTCCCGCAAGCCTGCGAGACTGACGTCATCAATCCCGCGGATCGGCAACATTTGCGGGATTACAAACTATCACAATGCATTTTTCAGTTGCTAAGAAAATTAAGTACCAGAAATTAGCTATGCAATAAAAGACAACTAAATTCATAATAAAAGTAGCATTTATTAGTAAAAAAAAGAAGATTTGTTTTGGAAATATTTTCGGAGAAATGATAAAGTATTCAAAGTTTGATCTTGTAAATTTGATCTGATTTTATTGCGGAAGTACCCAGCGACAGAAAACGCGCGCTCGGCATACATATTTTTTCAAATTCGGATATTTTTATTCAGTCCCGCAAGTCCAGCGGATCCCGCATGTGCAGTCCCACATTATTGATCCCGCAAAAATCATGCGAGATCCCGCATTTGCGGGATCCCGCGGTTTGCGGGATTGGTATCCCTAAATTAACGCTGCTAAGAAATCAAAGAAAGCAAAACCTTGCCAAATTACGGCTATAAAACAGGAAGAAATGTATTTGTTTGAATTATGAAAGGAACAACGCAAAGAAAGCGTCACAGATAACAAAGAAAAGTTGCAATTTAGAAAAATCTTTTGCTTTTATTTAGTTCTGAAAATCCTTACAACATGCGGATTAAACATTCTTAATGAAAATTACAAGAATATCAACCTTAGAAAGAGAGGCAAATCAGATTCTCTTTGAAAATTTGAAAAAGATGTATAATAATCCGATTTGACAGAATTCAAAAACATTACAAAATCTGGCACAACTGATTTCCTACATTCCTTCGGTATATAACATTTATTATCAAGAAATAGGGATTGCTATTACCTAGAAATATCAGTGAGGAAAACAGATAATGAACCGGAAAATTTCGACAACAATTTTTGATTAGATTTTACTTGAGACCTCGCGCGAATCCGCGACTTTTGTCTATACAGATCGATAGTACAATCAAATCTAAGCATTACAGTGCAAAAATTAATGTAGACCGTCATGTAATAAGGCTTGAATGATTAATTAAAGTTATGCGTGTAAATGTACAATTCGCCATGATTGACATGCGCGGTAAAATATGACAGAATTTGGAGGCGGTAAAAATAACCAGATTCGAAAAATGAACTAAACTCAAAGTTAGTCAGGTCAGGTTTTATAAGATTTGACTCGGGTTAGATACTTTCCACGCGGGTTTTCAAAGTTTTGACCAAGTTTTATAAGGTTTGACTCGGGTGAGATAGGTTTGTTAGTGTGTACATGACGATTTCGTATGAAACATTATATCTAATTCACCACTCGTGCTTCACGAAAGTCGACAATCATCGGTGTGAGTTAAAATAATACCGAATCACGGAATGACAAAAGTGGAGAATGTGACTTTTGCATTTAGCCCCCTCAAATGTTATGAAAATCATCAGGTTTAATTTTGGGATTTAACCAAATTTTTAACAAATATTAATATCACAAAACTAACTTCATATGGCATGTAGCCTTGTTGCCCTAAGCCCTTCAATTAATATACTATTAAAATTAGCCAGGATCAGATTAAAACAGTTTGTTACATTGTATTCCGAATTTGTTCATTAGTATTGTTCGACAATGATTATATTGAAAGAAGAAGTTCATTAACACATAGTTTCATTTTCTGCTTTTTTGTAGTTCTGAATTTTGTGCTTCTGTGTGTGTGTACGAAATATTTCAATTAATTTATCAAGTATATTTTTAGCAACATAAAAAATTGTGTTTTCTACTACATATTCCATGTTTTATGAAAATATAAACTATACAAGATGTAAACAAAATAAGTACATTAATTTTTACAAGTAGTAGAACTCATCGAGATAAGCCCTTTTTTTATGTACCATTTGTTCGAAATCGCATTTTTTAAAATCATTTTTCCCCCCCACAAATTGACGAGCCTTCTATGAAATGCTCCAACAAAGAAAAATAATGACTTTTTATTATTGAAAATTAATTTGTCATTTCTGTCAAGTGAAATCTGAAAAAATGTCTAGATTTACCAATAACGAACTTACTGATATTGTGTTAACCTATGGTGAAGGCCAAGGGAATGCAGCCTTAGCTCGAAGAATTTACATGAACCGATTTCCGAACCGTCGTCTTCGGAATGTTCGCATATTTGTAAATGTGGTGCAGCATCTTCGAGATCACGGATCTTTTCAGCCTGCAGCTTACGGTCGTGGACGACAGCGTTCAGCTCAACTTGCAAACATTGAGAAGGCTGTTCTGAACAGTGTCGAGGTTCGACCTGGGCTCAGCACAAGAAGGCTAGCACTGCCACATGAAGTATCGCATGCTACAATTTGGAAAATACTAAAAGAACAGCAATTGTATCCTTATCATGTTCGAAAAGTGCTCGTTGAATAGGACGAAGCAGTCCTGTACCCTGACCTACTCGAACGCCGGACTTGAACCCTTGTGACTTCTTTTTGTGGGGGTTCATGAAGGATTTAGTATACTCTATATCAATTGATACCATCGAAATGTTACAAGAACGGGTGGAACTTGGTGCTGCAATGATTCGCAACAACAGAGCCATGTTACAAAGGGTAGAAGAATCATTTCGTCGGCGTCTTCAAGCATGTGTATAAAACAACGGTGGACACTTTGAACAATTTTTATGGTCGTTTTCCTTTATTTTCGTTAGCGCAATTCTCGCGTCAATGTTTAAAAATAAATTTGAAATAAAACTTTTTTTTGGTGTTTATTGGTTTATTATTTAAAATCGACAATAATAGTCGCAACTAATGGTAACCGTTTCATAAGGTAATCTTGTTGATTAGGTAACTTTGCTTCCAGTGGCGTGTAAGAAAATTGTGTAAAATTTTAAAATAATTTTAACCCAAAAACAAAAACGTTTTCAAAACAAAGTTATTAGGAAAAGTTGTTGGTCTTGAAGAGTTCTATTACCAGTTAAAATTAATGTACTTATTTCGTTTACACCTTGTATATAAATGTTAATAAAAAATAATAGTGCTTTTGTAGTTTTACACAAAAAGGTATCCTGAAAACGTACAAGCACAAATTCAATTCTACTCAAATATTGTTACAAACTCATTGAAACATTAAATAATAACTCACATGTAAACACAAATAAAATACGGAATAAAATGTAAAACACGTCTGATCATTCTTTGTAAAAAAGAATGACTTTTCTATTTATTAAGTTCTGCCAAGGCAACCAAAACATGGCCTACTGCCATGTACCGTGCTCAGTTAGGCGGCCGCTTGCATGTAGAGAAGGGCCGTTCCGGTAACACGCCCCCCCTAAAGGCTGAGCACGGTGTTGGAAGTAGCTGTTGCCTTGGGTTATTTATATTATACAGTTTATGGTTCGCTCTTAGCTGCAGTTGACTATCTGTTCCTCGGAGTGACGCGGGTCTAGTACGCCGGCATCTTTCGTGTCATGCCGAAAGCGGGGAAGGCGGCGGAATGCGGCTCTTCGCGGCGCTGTTCGGTCGCTGACGATCCCTTTGTAGTTCGACGCTGTGCGTCAGGACTCAGGGAAGCAGGGTCGTCAAAAGAATAAGATTATCCATAACACTATAATCAGGTTCTAATTGGATAGTTCCGAAATCGGGTATCAATGACTCAGTTTCAACTGGTTCGGCGTCATCCGAAACATCCAGGTTACAAATTAATAGCGGAGGTACTGACAGCAGTCCAAGAGTGTTTCGTGCAATTTTGCGAGGCCTTTTATCAATTTGGGATAAATGCCCACCGAGATATTGCACGTGTTTGCTTTCAAGTACTAATTCCAGTTTGACCAAAACGTCAGAACGTAGCTTCTCAAAGCGGGTCCTGGCGACATAATGGTTCTTGCAGTGCTGCGTAGTTGCACTCTGTTACCGGATCGGTACAGCGGTGGTCGGTTGCGTGATTGCTTGCTACTGGTTCAGACTTTGCTGCAGGCATCCATAGTCCCTTGGAGTGACGCGGGTCTAGTACGCAGGCATCTTTCGTGTCATGCCGAAAGCGGGGAAGGCGGCGGAATGCAGCTCTTCGCGGCGCTGTTCGGTCGCTGACGATCCCCTTGTAGTTCGACGCTGGGCGTCAGAGCTCCGGGAAGTGGAGTCGCCTGTTGCAGCTGTTGTTGTATCGTGTAGCGATCATCGGTTGCGGGCGCCACTGGAGGTTCCTAATGTTAGGATTTGACCCCCCTCCAGAAGGGCATCGCGGCATCGCGGCATCGGGGTCGTTGGTGAAAGTCCGGAGGAAAAATCCTTTCCCTCGTGCCCCACGTTGGGCCGTCAAATGTTACAAACTCATTGAAACATTAAATAATAACTCACATGTAAACACAAATAAAATACGGAATAAAATGTAAAACACGTCTGATCATTCTTTGTAAAAAAAGAATGACTTTTCTATTTATTAAGTTCTGCCAAGGCAACCAAAACATGGCCTACTGCCATGTACCGTGCTCAGTTAGGCGGCCGCTTGCATGTAGAGAAGGGCCGTTCCGGTAACAATATTAAGTTTCGTATTAATTCTGTTTGTTACATGCAACCGAAATTTTGTAACCATAATGTCATTTTTGAACAAAAATACATTAATGCGATGGATGGATTTTGATCGGAACAATGCTAGGTATCCATCAGTGATAGGTATTTCATCACGATTCATTTGGTACCAGCTTATGATAATATTTATTTAAAGTTGATAAAGGAATTGAAACCGAGCAATGTTACTTTATTTGTGTATTACGTAAAAATTTATTAAAGTCAGGCTTAATCTAACTACGCTCGAATTTCGTGATGCATCTTGATCAAACATAAAGAATAAAAAGCCACTACAAATTTTGTTCGAAATGATTATTTTGTTGTTTTAACATTATAGTCACAATTCAGTTACTATTCTCTATTATTTAAAGTCAGAATATTTGATACAATCTACTTTACGTTGGTTTTAGAACTATTTACCAGTAGCGGTAGTTAAATATATACCCGAGCGCATCATTTAGTAATTATCGCGTGAATGATTTAAGAGGAGTAGAATTAGTTTGTTTCCACCGGTTTATCCGGAAAGCGAGTAACGAATTCTGGCTATTAATAGAAATAAAAAAGTTTTATGCGTGGGCAGAGATAATAAAAGTCTGGAACCGCCTGTATAGTACGTAGGAAGGCCGTCCATAATTTTTAAATATTCGTTTTAACGTTTCAAATCCCTGCAACCTCTTACCCTACCTTAAAGTATTCAGAATAAGCGCGAACTTTTCAAACAAGGAACAAAATTCCAGCCTATAAACGATGGAAGGATAAAGCCTTTAATTTTCAAAACGAATAATCCTTATCTGCCTTTTTTCATTAAAGGGGGAGTTTTGGTTGAATGTGGCACCGTTCGTTTCGACTGCGATTAAACGAAATTTCATAAGTGCTTGCATTTTACGAGTTCTAAAACATCCGTAAGCTTTTTCAGGAGAACAACACTTCTCGGGGGAGAAATATTTCAGATTTTAGAAAATCTCTTTGAAGTGGCCTTTTTCCTACTTGCTGAATCAACATTTAATAGTATGCGATGAAATTGTTAACAAAGAAAGGATCTTGCTATTTTAATTAAGTCTGGATTGACATATTGTGTTGTGTACTGCGACAAATTATAAACAAAACTAATAGGAAAGGCGGCCACAAATATTGCAAATCCCATTAAATGTAGCTCTGCAGCGCAAACCGTTCATATCATATTTTCGTTATTGACAGGGTAAACCTCGAATTTTACGTACTTTGATGATTTGGTATTACACCAAAGCGTTTTATTTGCAATTTTACTTTAATGCGTTTTGGCGAGAAAATCAGGAGATCTAAAGCGTCTTAAATATAGTTTGAATACCTTGATTTTCCGATTGCTCATTAAATTTTTAATGAAACGCTGAACTTGCAATCTTCTTAATAATGTAACATTAAAAATAACGACCGTGAAAATTAGTTCTTGTTTCTTTAATCAACAGCGACGGCATTTCCAAGTTTAAAAATGAAAAATATTAACGCAACTGATTTTTATTTAAACTTTACTAGTTTTATGAACTTTTGTGATCTTTACAAACACAAGCATATAATTTTAATTTTTGTAGAAAATCCTCTCATTAAAAATAATTTTATTATTTTTTTAAAGTAAAGTTTTACATTGATTATTTTTTAATGATTTCTTTCACCAATCGTTTAGCAGTATTTGGGCACACGTGTTTAATTCTGTCCAATCACAACATTATTATAGTGAGAATTTTCTACTGTACATTATTCCCGCGAGCATAATTTCTAGTATTTTGTTTATGTTACTTGACAGCACATTTTCTAATTTTGACATCTGTCGCCAGTTTGATTTTAGTTTATAATGAATTAAACTGTATTTTTATGCTGTATTTTTTATTTAAACGTTAAAAAATAATCTTCCGAATACCACTCGAGAGTGCGAATTAATTAGAAAATAATTCTCCAGTTATTTTTTCAAACTTGTTGCCATTTGGGAATAGCCACTCGAGCCCTACGGGCTCTCGTGTCTACTCCCTGGCAACAAGTTTTCGAAAATCTGTCGAATTATTTTCAATTTATTCTCACTCTCTTGTGATATTACTTATGAAAACAATCGTAGGTATAAAATATAAAATCAGTTTCCTAACAAAATAATTAACACTCAAACGTAAGATTTTCTGTGTCCCACAAAAGTTTGGTTCTACATACAAACCCAGATGACAGTTAAAGTGCATCTTATCAAAATGTTTGTTGAATTTTTTTGGGGCGTCCATAATATACAAGTGTTTCAAAAGTACAGCAATAACAAGTTAAAAGTGATTCCTCTCCACAAAATAAGAACAATAATTTATGTGACTCATTGCTCGAAAATGCGTAGTTGCTGACATATCAACCGTCAAAGATGAGACGATTCATTTTATTTAGAATAATTCAACGAAATGAGATAGGTTTCTAGTTTTCTTTGGAGAAGTGTTTCTCTGGTTCAAATACACTTTTCAGTGTGGCCCAGAGTTTTAAAAATATTCAGAAGATGATAAACCATGGAATTATTTTCTATTTTTAAGCCATAACTTTCTTGTCGTTTGATTTGTGATAAATTTAGTGGTTGATTGAAGGCTCCTCGTTCTGGATAAAAATCAAAGGTACTCTTGTTGCACATCAAAAATGGCCATCGATATTGAAACTATTTTGGCACATTTTGATAAACAGCCAACTACTGGGAAGTGATTTTTGATAGTAAAAAATATCTTCTTTTTTTGCTGCTCAAACTACTACGGTGTCATTTACACAAGGCATAAAATAAAGTTGACGACCATTGCAGAAATTAACATTCCTCAAACTTGAAGTAATTCTTCGTAATAAATTATAAAAATCGAAGATAAGAGAAAGGCACCGTTCTTCGTCAACAATAAATTACAACCTATTTGTAACTAAGCTAAGATCTTGGATAATTTTTTACATCATTACCATAATATTTCCATGACAAGCGTATAAAAATAGTCGAACGCTCAAAGGTAACAAAAGGTTTAAAGATGTTCTTTGATCTTAATAGCAAGTAATTAGATGCAAAAAATTATCTTTAGTATTCAGTTCGCAGTTGAAACAGAATTATTAAAAATTAAAATTTGAGTCACGCTTGGTGGCCTGGTTTCGGTAGTATATGAGTTAACCATTTTGGCAACAGATTATAGAGCAAGTGTTAACGGTAATACAAATATAATTTAGATATTGGTATGAGAGCAAAAACAGATCTACCATGTTTATTCCTACGGCTTAATTTGCAATGTTGTTCAACATGCTGATTTCCATTTGGTGTTACCGTTTAGAATAATTATAATATACTGTAAGTATATTTACTGACTGCGGTATTTTATGTAATTGTACGTAAAACTTTATTTCTCAATTTGTTTTGTCTGTGGTAAATAAGGCACTTAAGTAACGTTCATATTTTTGCATAATACTTGCATCTTATTATCCTATAACAGTACTATATGCTTGATCAAAAAGTCACCCATAACGACCATGAGCTATTAAACTATAACACCTACGGCCGTTAAATAATAGCAGAGTAACACATCTTCGCTTACACATTCGACTTTTTTGCATTTACACCAGTCCGTATTTTGATATTCCTTTTCGTACCTGTCCGCTCCCTAGTAGCACAAAAGTCGGAACGACATCGGGACCGCCTCGAAACTAGATAGGATCCCGACCTCAGTCCTAAAAATCCAAAAACGGGTTTTTTTAAATTTAATTTCACATCTTTATTTTGTAGACAATTTCTATGTATGGAGATAAATGCACACCGCAAGATTTCTTACAATTTAGTAACAGGTTTTTTTAGATTTTGCAAAAAAACTGTAGGTATATTGTGTATTTTCTGATAAAGTTATTTAAATATATTTTTTATTTGACACCAAATACAGCTAATTAATTAATTAATTAAAAAAAGATTTAATTATCGATTAATTAATATTTACTTAATCAAGAGGCATAGCGATTACTAAAAATTTCCGTAGATGTCACTGTACAGTAATAAGAAAGATTGCTGTCTACATATCTCCTTACGGCCCAAAAGGTTCGCTAGAGTCATCCGAAAGGGTAAAGCGTTTGCGTGCTACTCTCAGCCAGTCAGGCCAACCGACGTCGGAAATGAGTCGGTAAGACGATGCGGTTCCGACTCAGAAAAGCCATAACATGCCGACCTAGGACCGACGTCGGGATCCTACGTCGAAACTGCATAAGTGTGCTACTAGGGCTGGTCTTCGCTGGCAATAAATCGCGATTTAATATTATATCATAAGTAATATCACAAGAGAGTGAGAATAAATTGAAAATAATCGACAGATTTTCGAAAACTTGTTGCCAGGGAATAGACACGAGAGCCCGTAGGGCTCGAGTGGCTATTCCCAAATGGCAACAAGTTTGAAAAAATAACTGGAGAATTATTTTCTAATTAATTCGCACTCTCGAGTGGTATTCGGAAGATTATTTTTTAACGTTTAAATAAAAAATACAGCATAAAAATACAGTTTAATTCATTATAAACTAAAATCAAACTGGCGACAGATGTCAAAACTAGAAAATGTGCTGTCAAGTTACATATGTAAACAAAATACTAGAAATTATGCTCGCGGGAATTTTCTACAGTAGAAAATTCTCACTATAATAATGTTGTGATTGGACAGAATTAAACACGTGTGTCCAAATACTGCTAAACGATTGGTGAATGAAATCATTAAAAAATAATCATTATAATTTTTTTGACACTTAATTTGTCAACAACAGTTGTTACGCTACCAAATTACGTCCAGGACTCAGGTTACTAGTATATTATTTTATTTATATTTTATATGTATATAACAACAAAGCAAAATTACATAACATAAGTAATAACTAGAACAAATAAAATAACTCATTAAGAGAAGAAGAAAGCGGGGCTGTACCAAGAACACTAGCAACGTTGCCTCTCTGTATAGCTAAACTTATTCGTTGCTTCAAATATGTTTTGGCTTGAGGAATTCCCGTTGTTTGAACAATACGCCTCCCCAAATATTCAAGGAGAGAAAGGGCATCAGCTCTCCAAGGACCCAAAGTTTCCACAGCGAAGGCGATCAAAAAATAATCATCAGAAATAGACTTATATTTTTTTTTCTTAAGATTTTCTGCCAAGTGTGCAGCAGATCTTGCAGAAAATGAAGAATCAGTTAAATGAGAAGGGGCAAGTGTATCCGTACAAGTAAAATCCCAAACTAAGGATTTACCTACTTTCCATGGAATAACTGTAATACCATCTGGACGTTTGCCATCATCCCTCAGAATACCATTAGGTTCAAGGATACAAGGAATGTTGGCAGAAGAGAAAACACGTTTAATAATGTCATTAATGCAGCTGTGACGAGAGAGTCTACCAGCACTTTTAATGCACGATAAATCATGATGACCCAACGAGTCTACAGAAGAACCGCACGAACAGATATGAGGATGACAGAAATTGATGCCCAATCTAAGTGAAATTGCAATTTGTAAGATGTTTTTTCCTAAAAGAGCACCTAATTTACAAGATGGAAGAGCTTCAAGCCAAGCTCCAGATTCAAGTTCAGATGCAGCTAATAAGATAGCTTTTTGTGTGATATTTGAGGAAGATAATAAATTTTGAAATATTTTCTCACAGATAGATAAGTCCCAATTTCTTTGAATAGAAAGCTCTTTTCCTTCCAATAATCAACAGCCTAAGGGATGTAATTTCAAAATTAGAAAATTTGTTAGGTTTTGTACTTATTGTTAGTATTAGGAAAACTATGAAACAGCATACATATATTGAACTCGAATAATTTATCCTCGTCCGTTATGTTTAATATCGACATAAGTAATACCGTTAAACACTAGTTTCCTAGCAGTCAAATGAAGATTATTTTGTTTGCGTATGCCACTACATAATTAATTAACTGACCGTCTCCTTTCGACACTGGCCAAAAAGATAATGCCATTTCTGCGTTGAGCGACTGTCATTGCTCTTCTCGTACTATAATTTCAGTTTTTAGCTAATTGGTTACTTTACCTTTCAGATTACTGCTATTTATTAATAAATTCTTCATACGATTTCTACTATTGTAGTTTTGATGGCAACTTACATTTAATTAATAATCAATAACAGATTGATTGCATGCAATGTTGCATCTTTTGAATTCAATCAAGTATTAGGTGAACAAAAAATCTTCAGCTATGGATTGTAAAACGTTTGTCTGTTCTTTTTTGATATTTTAGTTAAATTCGATTTTTGTCATACAAATTATAGTAAAGTAAAAACATACATTTTACAAATCGTAGCTGCTCAAAATCTTAAGACGTTTTGAACACCCGATATAAGCGATTATACAAATTTAATGTTATTCGTGCAAACAAATCGGTGGCGATAATCTAATTCTTTTATTTCCAAAAAATTATCAAATTTATCAAAATTGGGGTTTAACACCCAAAATGTTTGTTGTAAATTATAAATTACTTATAGAATATGTAATTGTTGCTAACGAACCTCGATTTGTCTAATTCTTGATTATGCATTTGACTGATTACCAATAGCAATAAATAATAAAAGAAGAGATGCCAGGTAAATACATACCCCGTTTATATCGGAGCGATTAAGTGGATTAATAGGTTTTAATCGGCTTAAAACATCTCGATATAAATACATGCGGATTACAACAAATCGGCTTACATGATAAACTATAATCCTACAAATAAGTCCAATTGGACTTGATCAAGGCGATTAGAAGGTTTTCAACTCTGATAGAAAAACGATTTCGATTACACATGCGCAGTTACGGAACTGCAAGTTACATGCGTACGAAACATGAAAACAGTTCATTTCAACTCAACGTCAAAAATTTAAAATAAGAAAAAAATTTAACACTTGGTGTGCGCAGTAGCGTAGAAAAGTGTAATAATGCAAGGAATCGCAAGAGAAAATCTACAAAAAGTCTATTTTCTTTTTCATTTTTGTAGTGCATTCAAAACCAACTTGATTTAAACTATGTGACAGCACACTATACACAATGTGAAATTAACCACCGGACTTCACAGGTTGTTCATTGCAAAAGACAAAGGTAACGTTATCTTTTAGCTTTGTGTATCTGCCAGTTTAATCTCGTTGCAAATTCGAAACATAACCTAACAGGATTACAATTTTCGCCGATATAACCCGGGCAGTTAAAAGTTGGATTTATTTCATTAGGCCGCCTACATGTAAGTGGATTATATACGTACTATATAAACGGGGTATGTTAAAGGACGGTGCAAAATATTTTATCCAAGACTAACCCTCGGGGGTTTCGCTACGTTTTGGAAAAATACGACTTTTTTACAATTTACTAGTGCAAAGTCATTTGGGAGCACGTATTACCCATTTTAAGCTATTATTATAGGGTCAAACGATCACAAGGGAACTGTATTCTGGGAAAGTACGAAAAGTTCAAAATACCGTGTAGAAAAAATGTGTACTGGAAATCCATAAGGGAGTCATTTAGGTTGCTGAAAAATTTGTATCATTTCGAACATCTGACCTATCTCAAGACAGTAATTTGAATTAAAAGTCATTAAAAACTGATTTATGAAATTTCTTTAAATGTATGTAAAAAATTCCGTGTAAATAAGTACAATTTATTCGCGACTAAATACGCAATATAAGTAATATTGTTGTATTAGGATTAAAGTGCCAACATTTACGAATTGTGCTTCGAATTAGTTTACCACCCACCGTATTCACCACATCTGGCCCCAGCGACTTTTTCCTGCTTCCTAAGCTTAAAGTTTGGCTTGGATGACAGAGTTTCCATCGAACGAGAAGGTCATCGCATACGTAAACACCTATTTTGCTGAGCAAGACGCTAACTACTAATTGCAATGGTTAAAGAGGTTAGATAATTGCTGGGAAAAGTTATCGCCTTAAAAGGAGACTATGTTGAAACATAAAATTACGTTTGACTGAAAATATACTTGCTTCTATGTTAGGCACAAAACTATTGTGATAAGCCTTGTAAACTTACTTGTAAAATGCTTGTTACATCGAAAGACTCAAATTGTCAGTGACACTTGTTTATGAATTACCACTACTATTTGAAAAAAGGCTATTGAAAATTATATTAATGTTTACGTTAGCGTATAAGGGGAGAGGGGTAGAGCTTTGCTTATTTTTGCTTACAAGGGAAAGGGAGAGGTTACAAATGGCTAAAATTCTGCTTACGTAATACAAAAAGTAACCGGTTTATCTTCCAAAAACGGTATTATAAATGAGGTGTTTTAAGGCAGCTGGAGAAAAAAATTTTTTTTTGCCTAACAAGATATTTTTACTTCGCATTTTCCGACCCAATATTCATCGAAAAAGCGGTACGAACGTTTTTACAAAGTTCTATTTTATTCCCATCAGAATAAATCTTTATAAACAATAAATAAATAAATACCTCGACAATTTTAAAGGTTTAGCACAACTATTGGAATTTCGAATAAAGGTCAAAATAATTTTTACTGAAATTAAAATAGCACAAAAAACGTTCCTTCAATAATCTCTAATATCTCTTTCTTATAATCATACGGTATCATCATCGCAAAAATTTGAACAATATCATCGGATATAATTTAATAAAAATTGAAAAAAAACAGAAGTAAAAGAGTAGGAAAAGCATTAGTTAACCAACTCATAGGCCAACTAGTGCTAGTTTATTATTATTATTATTATTAATAAAATTAAAACCATAATAATTAAGATTAATTGCAGGTCATATTTTACGGTTGGTTGAATTAATTAGTGGTGTTGGTGTCTCGGGGGAGTTTTTGTTAAATCTAATTTTCGGAAATTTTGCTGCGAAAAAATCATAAAAGTTAAGATCCCCAAGAAAACGCTTTCCAATTAGTGCTGCTCTCAAAGGAAAAGTTCGGCACAAAGAAAATTCAATTCTTGAGAAAACTTCCATTCAAAATAATCTGTTCAACACCTTTGATAATGGAAAAAGCAAACTTTTTAAACCTCACTTTTTAATTTCATCGCTATGCCATTATTATAAATAACGACACATTATAAACGTTTTCAATAAATTTCAGGGAAAGAAAACGAATCAAAAATGTGTTCCACTACAATGGTGTGTTTCTACTTGATTTTATAAAATATTCTTGGGAAATAATTTTATTTTTTAAACAAAGTTTAAGTGCGCCGTTGAATGCAAAACAATGGAAAATTTTATTAACTTCTAAAATAAAACATTTTAACAAATCACATATTATTATAAATATTGATCAAAATGCCTCCTACCCTGCTGAATACAAAGCTGACACCTTCTAGTTACCCCATATGTTGCAGAAGATATCTCTCCACAGGTAGTATGAATAATTCTTTCTCTTAAAACATGTTCATTCTCGGGCGGTGCTAAACAGACGCAATCTTTTATTTTTGACTGAGATCACTTTCATAATAATTAGGCCAACCAATAAAACATTTTTTCATAACATAAACTGACTGTGCGATTACGTCAAGGACAGTTAGTAGATGAATTCTGCACATATTCGTGGGAGATCTTTTTAGTTGATAACTATTTTTTTTCCCAAAAACAATGACACAGGTAAATAAAATCACGCTCCGCCTTGCAATCACAAAATTTGCTCACTAAAATGTGACACTGGTAATCCTAGTACAATACAATATGTCAAGCTTTTGCGCAAATTTATTTATTTTGACAAGGATAACGGATTCTTCTTTACTCTGTGGGATCTTGTAAATATTTTAAACATTCGCCGCCTTTTTGAATGAATTTTGTATGTTTCATGAATTCGACATAACGCGGAATTCGTTCCGTCGTGCTACCTGAATATATTCTAGCTTTTAATAGATGCGACAAAATTTTTGCCCTGCATCACTTGAGACTTTACATTTCAAGTTCAAGATAAGAACTTTCGCTGAGTCGTAATTAAAATTATTTTGAGATTCATAACAATGCTGCGTAACAGCTTTGTTTGCACGTGTTGTGATAAGCAAACGTCGCGAATTTAATTAAAGCAAGTTTAATTAAAACGGCAGAATTTTTTCAGTAACTAATGAGCCGATCGCTGAAATACAAAAAAGTTTCAGTCAATACCGCATCTGTTACAAGTACAATTTTATCCATGTAAAACTAATAAAACAAAGTTGTTGTACGGTGTATAAAATGGCTCGTAAAATAACTTGTAATGATTCTGAAATTTCACTAGGAGTTGCTGCAATTTCGTTTCCAATCAGTAGGAAGTGTTTATTGAACCAACTGCAATTTACATATTAAAATGGGGTATTATTCAGATTAATTGCGCGTGTAGTGTTCGGTTCGTTAAAATTGGGGTTATTGATTTTAATATTCACTGCACAATTAAATTATTGCACGCAACTTTACAGCATTTATTCACAAAACAACTTTCGTTTCTGATATATACAGGATGTATTATAAATGACCAATAATATTCACACCATCACATCACTCATCAAAAACTTAATTAAAAATTCTAAATCGAGGTCTTAGATGAATAGTTTTAAAATTATAAGCAATTATTCAAGTTATTATTTTCAAGTTTGACATTGCTGAGCAACTTGAACAGAAACGGTCGCATGCATCCTTGCCGGTATACTGTAAATCTGTTTACCTGCTGAATTATGAGTTATTAATAATATTTCAATAATTTTGCAAGTATAGTTGTAACAGATTACACAGTTTTACCGGTAATAACTCCATAACCAAGAAATTAACACTAAATTGCTATTAGAGTTTTTTGCTTGGTTCTCAACAAGGATTTGCGTGATTTACATAATATGCGCCATTTACAATACGTTCTGTAAAATACATATAAACCTGTACGCTACCGGTACGTATACTGTTCTCAAAAAAACCGAACGGATATTAATCATGCTGACAATCGTTGAAAATAAATGTCATAACGCATGCGCACCTAATCCAATACGTTTCTCAGTACTGCCATTTTAGAATTGCCAAATAAACTGCTAGTCAATTTTCCTGTACCGCTTCTGAAGTTCATTAAACTTTATATGAGAATGAATGTATGTGATAAATCGAGTAGTGAAAATATTCTTGAGAACCAGTATTATAAGTTTTGGCCAGGCTCCAATTAAGACAAACCCTTGTTTAGTCAGTTTAACAATTAAATGTTTTCGCATTGTCAAAAAGGTGTACAAAGTTGATTTAAGTGTCCATTATCATATGAATGACAGCATCGGTCATAAGCATATACAATTTAATGCAGGTTCCATGCGAAAGCATCATCGATAGACTGCTTTAATCTGGTATCTTCAAAATTTTAGATTCCTTTGAATTAGTTGGTTGCAATTTTGTTTTCGTTATTTCAGTTGGTTAATGAGTTTGTGTAAAGTGTTTATTCGTTCAATAATTGATTTATTAATTGAAACACAAAATAGCGAAAGCATTCAGAAACCCATCAAGTAGCGTGGCATATATGTGCATATAGTACCAATAAAAATCACATACAGAAATTGTTCTTCGCCTTAGTTTTTGTTGGTAACATTATCGTATGTACAAAATCGATGAAAAATTCAAAATTTGCTACATACAAACTTTACCAGAGTGATGTATGAAACAAATGTGTAACAAAAAAGAAATGCTTCTTTAAAAAGTTACGTGCGAATTTTAAAATTGCGAATAATCAATAAACAGTTTTCATTAAAACAGCAAGAACAAAATAATGTAATATCGCATAGATTTGCTATTAACACGGTTCATTAAACGTTAGAGAAACTGCTCGAAATGTCCTCCTTCAGAAGCAATACATGCTTCGCATTGAATGTCGAACTCGGGGCTATTCCGGACTACACGAAAACTATGTTGTATTTGGTCGTGGAAGTCTTGTAAGGTAAGAATCGGCGTACAGTAAACAAGATTTTTCGGTGGCCCTATAAAAAAAAAATTAAAGGATTCTAGTCTGAAGAGCGATGTGGCCACGCAACTGGCCCGCCTCTGCCAATCAAACGATTCTGAAAATTATTATTTTTCTACTTTGGTATCATAAGTGAGTGTTTGTGAAACTAAAAGTAGTGTCACAAAGGAACTTTTTGTGAAACGGCTTTTTATTTTATTTTTATACTTATTACGTTGGTATTGCTGTAATAGCAAGCTGGCCGGTGTCGGGCATCTCTACCGAGCTCCTGTCAAGGTCAAGCCAAGTGTACAGCTTAATTCTTCCATGACTTATTCACAAAATATCAAACTCGAGATTTTAAATTTGAAGTTTGGGTTGACATATGACAGATGACAAATACCAACACAACCAGTACCTAATCCTAAAAATCTCTAGAATATTTAGAAAGCACAATTTTCAAATTTTCATGAAACTAAGATCACCAAAGTAGAAAAAATAGTATATTACACTCGTTTTATAAGACGTATTGTCGCACTCATGACATTGGAGCACTCCTCGCTTCGCTCGTGGTGCCCCAAACTTATTCGTGCGAAAATAAATCATCTTATAAAACTTGTATAATAATATACTATTAAATACTCCCTAACAACAAAGCTTATGTGGTGGAGCACCATCTTGCATGAACCATAAGTCACGGTGTGCTTTCAACGTCACGTTCTTTTATTACACTATTGTTCCATACATATAAAGTTTGGTAAAGTTTGGACAAGCAATTCTCAGATATCTTGTACAATTTTAAATATGTACAAGCTGTCAAAGTTTTGTATCATGATCCAATAAATTTCAATATGCATACCACTGGTGGTTTAGAAACAAAATGGCAACCGTCTACTACAAAACTTTACGATACGCGAAGTTAAATTGGTAAACATCCTCCATTTCTAGTGACTCTTATCCTTATCAATTTCGTTCAATATTCAGAAACTCGATAAATTTAAGAGTTACAAATTTTGACCAACTTACTTGGGTGACATATCCAAAACTATCTTATGATTGTGAGTTTGTGAGAGCGGTATGCATAACGAAACTATTTAACCCTCTCGTCACTGTTTTCTATAAAGCTCAACTTATTTTAGCCTTTCGGTTTGGGACATCCAATTCTTTCAATTCACTGCATGTATTATTACCATCATACAATTCATGACAAAGTTCTAAATTCATAATAAAATATAGGTTTCTGAAGGTGGGTTATGCCAGCTGTGTAGAGCTCTATTTTTATTTTTTTATTTATGTGTCGGTTGACAATCGATTTCAAAATAATATGAATATAAACAGCGCAGCTTTTGTTAGAAACAAATGTATTTAGCTTTCTTGTGATCTTTTTTGTGAACAATTTTTTGTAACAATTGGCGTACTAATTTGAGGACATTGTGAACAAACAGTAAAACCAACATCGAGAGTAATGTCTGGAAAATGCGGTATTCATCTTTGCGTTAACAAAAAAGATGCAAAAGATTTTGTAGTCTTTTCACACAAGAAGAATTCTTAAATAAGTGTTGCGTGGACGAACGTTGGGCCTTAACAAAGTAAAAAGACTGTTTCATGAGATATCACACTTTCTAATTATTGTAAAATATAATAAAATTTGAATACACTGTTTTTTTATGCCGTTGGACAATATTTTAAAAAAATGCATATATTTTTTACTTCATCAGTTCACGATGTCCTCGATTGAGGACATCCTACAGTGCCCACACGAAGCATTTTGAAAATGTGAAACTCACACTAAAGATTTTCAAAAAAACACATATACAGGTGTTCCGTCTTGTATCCATGAAAATTAAATGTGCGATAGAACTTTAAATTTTGAAACAAAAAGTTCATATAAACATATATCGAAAAATGCTTTCTAAGGGAATTGCGTCCCTTTAAAGGAATCCTTATAAAATCAGTTTTTAGTTGGATAAGCAACACGAACATTAAATGTTAATGTTATTTTTTAGCTGACTGACTATAAATGTGAATTATGTTTAAATTTAGGAAAGAAGATAAACTTTAATTAAGTAGTAACAAATACTTTATTAAAAGTAAAATTATAACTGTAATAAGTATACCTACTTTAACAAATTTAAATTAAAATTAGTTTAAAAAAAAGTGTTCAAAGTGTGAACGATTTTGGTTAATGCATAGTTGACTTCTACGTATCAGTGAACGTCTTACATTAAACAAATGTTCTGGTGTAATATTCCATGGAGCATTTAGAATCTTCTGTATTAAGCTCCTCGCGAGTATTAACAGATGTTGCATACACGTAGTCTTTAATGTAGCCGCAAATAAAAAAATCCATTGGGAAGCGAGGCGGCCATACCACAGGACCACCTCTCCTGATCGAGCATTCTCCATAATTGCTTTTTAACCAATTTAGGACAGGACCAAAAAAGTGTACTGGGCAGCCATCAAGTTGTAAATAGAGGTGGTTTCTTATTTCTGAATTCAGCATGATTTTCTTGTAGAAACTCTAAAAAAGATTACCCATGCAACCTGTGTTGCGTACCAAACTAAAAGCTGATTTTACAAGGATTCCTTGAAAGGGGCGTACCTTCCTTAGGAACCATTTTTCGATATATGTTTATATGAATTTTTTGTTTCAAAATTTAAAGTTCTATCGCACATTTAATTTTTATTGATACAAAACGGAACACCCTGTATACATTGTAGTTAATTTCAGATTTTTCTCTTCAAAGATTTTAATTCGTGACGAAAAGTAGGCAAACTAAACATGCATAGTTTATACCAGTTTCAAAAAGTCTACTTTTCTAAATCTACCATAACAAATAGTCGTTGAATTTAATTCGATTACCGTGGCCTCCAAATACCTCGTTGCTGAGATATCAGCTGACAAAGTTGAGACGATGTTCATTAATTTTATTCATCAGACTATACGAAACAGTAGAATTAGTTGCTCTAACAGAAAGCAGCCGGATAAGAGTACGCAGTGCGATTAGAAACTAACTTTAGTCACGTTTCAAGCGGCGGCATGTGCTTGTGTTTGTGTCAAGAAATTATCGAAATAAGTAGTAAAAAGTAAAAAGTTTTAGTCATTTTATTGGCTTCGTTATTTACTTTGATCGTTTTCAAAGTAACGCTTTGTAAATAATCATTAATATGTAAAGCTTATGTTGATTGGAAATTTCTGGGATTTTTTTGTGTTGTTAGATAATATATTGTAGCAATATATTCATTAGGCTGCAGTCGTATAAGATTTCGCACTGCTGTTAAGAGTATACACGTAACTTATACCTACGATTGACAGATCATCCTGAAAAAAGATATAAAGATATAAGGGGTCAGGTAATGAAACGGCATGATTTGAGGGTTGAGGGTTTATAGCTCGTAAGGTGGTAGTAGGGACGAAGGTCGACAACCCCTCACCATCAGCATGCGTTACCATTTAGTTTACAATGGTCAAATTCAGTGCACTCAACTGTTTAGAAAGAAATTTAACTATTTTTAATAAAAGGAAAATTTAAAGAGAGCCAATAATGGGACTAACTAGAATATTCAAAGTACAAAGAGTGACGGCACGAGCAGTGCATTACATATTTATATATTAGTGCCTTTGTTTGCAATTTTCGTGCAGATTAGTTATTATCTATTTTGCGTGCTCCTATCCAACCGTATGTGTAGATAACAGTACGCAAATTCCATTTTGTGAATTTTTATTTATTATTTTTAAAAGTTGATTAAGCTTGTTGATTAATATTAAAAGTTTATGTTTATAAATATATACTTTTTCTAATAAAATAATTTTTGATTAATAAAGCCCATTAATTTGTTTTCCACATCAATTTAAAGCTTATTCTTCAAACTTAACCATTAAAATTCACGAATGCTTAGTTAAATCTAAAAATACAATGTTGGTTAGAGTCTATTTGCCATAAAACCTCAATTAGACAAAATCTGTTTGCGTAGCTATCAAAATAATTATTAGTGAGTTTCCAGAATTTTGAAGATATTCCTATCTACATCGACCAAATTGGTGAGCATTTTGTCGATATGTCCACACTGTTTTAAAAATGTTTGTCGTTATTTAAATACTTGAATTCTTATGAATAAAGGTAATGATATTTCGTCTCAACTATGTCGGTTGATATTGGACACATTTAATTTTTTCCTTATTTTGACGAGAGAAATCACGTCTTGATAGTTATTTTGTAATCGTCCTGTATACTGAAAAACGAACTATATTTCAAGTTACAAAATAGTATAAGAGGTTAAATGAAGGATACTCAAAAATGCTCTATCTTTATTTTGATATTTCGATCAAATTTTAAATTATTATCAATACAATATTTTGGAGGCCATTTGTAGGTCTTTTTGGAGTGTTACTAGCTGAACTTAAATCTGGATCTGTGTCAAATCTCGTTAAGATATAGCTTCATTTTTTCAAACTTGTTGCTTGCAAGCGGATTAGAACGAAGTACTTACAAACGATTAGTGTGATTAGTGATTTTTTAAATTATATCAAGCAAAAGTCTAAATTGAAGTTAGCACCGGTTTAAGTTTTTATCAAAAAATATCTAGAAAATTATCGATTTGTTTGCGCTTTGATAGTGGATACCAACTTCACAGAGCCATAATGTTAAGTAATGGTTCAACTCAAGGAATATCATTCGGTCTGACCCAGATGAATATTAATACCATTATCGGTTCTGTCAAAAGCGTGACATAACTTTTAATCTTAAAAATTTCAATATTGACATTCCTATAAATTCAATTTTCACTTCTTCACCGGCTAATAAAGCCAGCTGCGTTTCTTTATTAATTATTTTTAAATTGTCCCACAAATTGGTGATTAATTAACAAGGAATACTCCCTTTCGCAGAACAGAGAAACTTCATGACAGCGGTAATAATCCCTTGTCAGAGACAGCTGTTCCCGGTTCATTCTAATGGTTCTGGACGTATCACAAAGCGGCTGATATGTAGCCCGATTTGATTCCCTCAACCTGCCTTGATATTTATGGACAATCTAACACCCAACTTATATCAATACTACAACTTTATCAGAGCGGTAATTCAATTACGTCGTCACTAGTTAATATAGTTACTTGTTTATTCGATGACAGTCTCTAAAGTTTAAATCGAGTTCGAACAGTTGCTACATAAATCTATCGCAACGGGAACGTTCATTATAAAAAATCTTCTTCCGTTTATATAAATCAAAGTTTAACAGATGAAAAATGCCTTACCTCGCTTTCATTTATTTTTGAATTGATCTAAAGATAAAAACACATAGAAACCTTTGGTTCATTCATTCAGTAAATAATTAAGAGGTTCCCTGTTACGTTGAAAGTGCATGCGTGACGCGAAGATTATTTTTTTGATTTTCACAACCGATGAAATAAAATTAATGAGACGAAATTCTAAATTGGCACTCCGTTTGTATGAGGTTTTAAATTGAGTTTCGACAAAGACGAATGGAATATGAGAACAGTCGGCTCTTATTAAAATTTGTCGACGGGAACGTTGCAAATTCGGAAGTGCTACAATTCAAGATTTCGAATTAAATTTTTTCTTAAATGTAAATTCTTTAATCTGGAATATTCGAGAGGATTGTTATTTGCAGGATGCTTTAAACTGTCACTGGCTTTCAACGATACAGTATAACAAAATTGCGTTCTTGTTTGCAGTACTTTTTTAAAATTTAAATTGTGATTTCGAATTGAGTTTTGAAAGCTTAGATTATAAAAATGGTTTAAACTAGAGACATTTAAAAAACATAGTTTACGAAATACGATATAAAATTTCTAAAACTATTTTACAATTTAAATATTTCATTTACATAAAACATTTAAAGCTGATCTATAGGGTTTCGAAGGATGGAACATTTTGTTGAATAAACTTTAAAGAATAATTTTAATAAAACTGTAGCTACAAAAAGCATAATAATAGTTATTTACAAGAAGTATTAGGAAAATGTAACGAAGGTTTTAAAAGATTCTCTTCTGCTTTTTAATAAAATATTAATTCATTTAATAAAATTATGATATATGTCAATTTATGTAGCAGGTAAATTTAACGTGTTCAAAATTTTTGCAGATCATATAACTACAAATTTTAGGTTCCTGATTACGAAAAACTTTCAATCAAAAATGGAAACAAATATGTATCTACGAAAAGATTTCATTATTAATTAATCAGTCACTATCAAATAAATATGGTTATCGTATATCCTGAAAAACAGGAATTTATAATGGATCCGAGCCAGACATTAGGAAGGTAAAATATTAAAATTCACTGGGAGAAACTATTCGGTACACCCTCGTTAGCAAATTATACCTATTCTGCAAATTAAGCTGAACTGATGGCATTATCGTAAAAATGTAAGAAATAATAAATTGAGATTATTAAAGAACAATAATTATAAAGACTGTTCATGTAATGATCAAATCAATTTAAGGTTCAATCAAGAAAATTATTAAAACACGCCATCGTTTATAAAGTACAAGGTCCTCATCCAAAAATTGGTCTCATATATTTAATATTTGTCATCAAATTTTGTTTATTTATTTCTCAATATTACAACATTGAATCTTCTATAGATATAATTAAATGTTAACCAAAGATATTTTGAAATACATTTTTTTCTCTTACTGAGAATTCCGAGAATTGCTTGAATGAAAAAATCTATTACATCCATATTTTATATATAGGTACGGAAAAACGTGATAAGAAATTTTAATTTGGGAGCAATTTGACTTTTCGGTGAAGTTTCTGAAATTAATGCGACTTAAAATCAAATTAATTTTCTTCAGGTGGATTATACTGTTTTTGTAATTATTTTATTTATTTCATTAAATTACTGTACCGGGTTCTTCAATGCAATAGGTCACCCTCAAAATTGATCTCAAATGTTTTATCTGCAAATTTTGTTTATTTCGTGAAGATGTACGACCAAAATTGGCGGTATTAGTTATTTTTAAATGATAAATCAATCGTCGTAAAAGAGCAAAAAAGCTTTTGTTGGAATTTTTTAAGTGTTAAAAGTGTTAAAAATTGATTAGACAATAAAATCATCAAAACTTTTAAGAAAGATTTACAAAAATTTACCTAACCGAAAAATGATTCCAGAATGATAATATACCTATAAGGGGGGTTGTAAATTAGACTCCACTGTAACCTGGAGTTATCAGGTCCGGACTACAAATAACCGCTTTTGAGCCATAATGGATTCTTAGTATTTCTTAACAAGGGTTCGGTTAACCATTCTATATGTGCTTTCATATTATGTTGTTTTCATAATAGTTTTGTTTAATTATTTGAAGCAAACAACATCCATTGTTTTAGTGACTTTTTGTAAATTTACAACTTCAAAGCCCAAATGTGCTCCTGATTCTGAATGCGTGCCGTTACTACTTGGCATCTCCGGGACCTCTTGTTTCTTCAAATAGATTTGCAAGTTTACAACAGTTGCTTGATTTACTGGTTATAACTTGAAAGTTGTAAGTAACATTTTTTATCGACCTCACAGAATTTATAATCGAAATATCGGTAAATTTCAATAAAAATTTGATAAGATAAGTTGATATTATTATTTTAAAATAATTATAAATAACAGATTTATGAAAGGAAATGCTCAAAAAACCTATGAAAAATGACATAAATAAGATGGTATAAACTAAAAACAAAATTAACTCATTAATAATTGAATGCATAGCCAAATTTTTGTAATAATATCTTCAAAATTAAGTGCTTTTTGTGCAGGTGGGCATTAACGTTGGAGGACCCTGTACATGTAATAATCGTTTGACGTTCAATTTATCTCAATAAAAAATCGCTTCCTACATAACTTCGTCAAATTAGCATACAAGTAAGAAAACAAAATAAATTTTCCAATCGGGAAAACACCCATTTCAACACTTTTCAATTTTACAAGTCACTATGCAAATTTTGGGACACCTAACATTTCATATAATAAATAAAGCCCGACGTGACATAACCACAGCTTCAAAAAAATATCTTATAAAACCCGGGCATGTTCCTGCATAAATATACAGCAAAACACGTAAATTCCTTTCAGCTAGCTATGTTTACCTGCATCGCCGAGACACGTTCTCGCACGGCCTGGATAAAATCATCATGTCCTGCGATGGGACTGGTCACTACCGAAAATTGGTGCCATTTGTAACGTTCTAATATGCTCAGCATAGCTGCAGTCTGATGTTCCAACGACGGTGCCAGTTGTAGCTGCAGGGAAGATTGGGACGCTCGTCGTTCCAAGCCAGAATTATCCGCATTCCAGGCAATAACCGGAATGCCTAGATAACCTGCTAGTTGTAAAAAATACTGCGCCGAAGCTGTACTTCTACCGTACTGTTCATAATTCATAAGGTATAGTATGGCCGATACGTTGTACGATAGGAAATCCTTGCATAGAGATTTGAGGATATCTGGAACAATAAATCGAAATTAGTTGCTTGTCGAATAATGCACTTTGTAACGACACAGATCCCAGCATGACCTATTTTTAGCTTGTTCAACACCGTCGCAAATTAGGTCATGCTGATAAGCGAGAACATCATTTTAGGCAAATCTACTTAAATAATTTTATTGTCGAAGTGACTGAAATGAATGTTGCCTTTTACGCAGCTTGAACCTTTTAAATGAAAATGGAATGACAAGACACCTGCTGTGTATTGGAATGAATTGAATTAAATATAATTTGAACAGATGGCTTTACACTTTTCAAAAATGTAGGTAGAACAACTTGATTGAAATGAAGTGTACAACAAGTGTATGATACAATATTGCTAGGAAAGTTAACAGATTGAAATAATTTAGTTTTTTCGATAGTTTCCGTTAAATAAAAACAAGGATGAACAACTCAAAAAATTTAGCATAAGAACTCGTAAAAAGTTGAATTGAAGTAAATACATATTATTTAAATACATTATTTAAATTTTAAAAAATATATTTCAAAGCATTCATTAAATGTTTTTAAACAAACTAATGTAAAACATGTCATTCGTTCCGTTTTGTTCTGAAATAATATTAATAAAAAAGAGAAATTGTTGCTTGCTTATCATGCGTATTAAAAAGTATCATTTTCGCCCAAAAGTACATGTTTTGTGATGTTTTCATTCAAAATAACTATATCTGAAGAATGTGTGAGTTGGCAATAACAAAAATTTTACACGGGAGCTCCAGAACCAGGAAGAGTTTCAAAACGAGACCTCATCTTTTAGAGCTTAAGAGCTGGTTTGAATTTTCATTAGTATCGATTCGAGCAGAGGACTTTTTGTAATTCCTAAAAATCGCATGAAAATTTAAATTTGAAGCTTATATGATAAAGTTAATGAGTTAGCGTTAATAAGTTAAACAAACAACAAAACAGGTTACGAAAAGTAAAGAACTAATTTCGATATGCTAAATTTATGAAACACAAATTTTTTACTGTTCCCAAGTTATTCATATAAAACATTTATTTAAAGTCTTATTCGAGAAAACATATTAACATATTTTTAATAAAGTGACCAGAAAAAAATGTTTCTCGAGTAGTAATTGAAACGTAAACTACGTTTAATAATTGAAGTTTCCAAATGAATAAGTAATGTTCCAGTGAGTTTCGATAAAAACAATTCTGGACCTCAGAGCCTAACAGTCACATATCACTTGAGGCGTATTTTTGTATTGTGTGCAACAGAAAATAAATGTGATTTAATACGGTTAGGCTCAGGCCCGGCTCTAGCGGTGCTGGCGCCCCGATGCAACACGCCCCCCGATAGCCTGATTTTCATGTAAATTTTTGGATTTTAGCACCCTTTGTTCGTGTGGCGCCCCGATGCTTTACATCTTCTGCTTCATCGGTTAAGCCGGCCATGGTTAGGCTCTGAGGTCCAGAATTGTATTAATTAGTTTTACTCCATTGTTAACATTGTAACATATCCGTCAAACAGCATAGAGAATTTTCTCACTTAAATAAGAAGAAATAAAATCAAACTTTAACAACATTCAATTCAATTCAAATTAAAAGCACTATATTGTCCTGATAACAAAAAAACACTTAACAAATGAAAACTATAAAAATCGTAATCGATGAAATATTGACATTTTCTGGAGAAAAGAAGAAGATGCAATAGTAAAGATTCAGAAAAATATAGGGAATTCTACAAAAAAATAAGTAGACATAGTTAGTTGATAGTTGTAAAGAAATAGAAGCATCTACAAGAAAACATAACTCATTCAATCTTCATAAGAAAATAAAAGAAGTTGCAGGGTCACACAAGACAAGGTCTCATGGAGTATTTGTAGACGACCATAACAATGGGATGCGAGGAACATAGAATTATCTGCTATATATAATCCATAAGAAACTAGAAGAAAATATAGGAGACGTCCAGTTTGGTTTCCGAAATGGTTTCAGTGCAAGAGAAGCGCTATTTAGTTCATAGTAAACAACATTCTTCTGACAAAAACAGACAAGGTTATTTATCTGGGATGCAACCTAAAGCAAAAACTAGGACCACTCGTTCGAAATTAAATGCCGTACAGAAATGACCACAAACCTACGACTTAGAATTCTTAAATGCTACATTTTCTCTGTTTTGCTATATGGAGCAAAAGCGTGGACGCTTACAGATACCTTTTGTAAACGGCTAAAGGAGTTTCAATGTTGGAGTAGAATGCTCAGAATATTCTACACACAATACAACTACAAAAAAAATCACTGAAAAACCTGCAGTTCTTGACAATATCCGGGAAAGAAAACTTACGCATTTTGGGCATATCATGATGAGCGGCAAATACCGCCTTCTTTAGTTAATATTACAGGCAAAGATAGATGGGAAAAGAGACCCAGGACGTCGTTATATTTCATGGCTGAAGAACTTCAGATAATGGACTGGTTTGACGGCAGTAGATCTATTCCGGGCCGAAGTAAACAGAATTCGATGGGCTCTTGTGATCGTCAAAATCCGTAAAGGATAGGCAGGTTCAGAAGGAGAAGAAGAAGAAGCTAAGTTTTAAAAATACAATTTTATCTACATATAATTTTATTTATTTATAAATACTTCAAAAAGTACAGGGTATTCAATTTACAAAAGAATACCTCACTGTTTGAGAATACTAAATTTAATTGTGGTTACTATGTAACATGTTATTAATGAAAAGTGGTTTTGGAAATGTAATATGTATGCGTTGCTTATTCTGACTATACCATTCAGTTCACGTAATAGTCGGTTTTCTTAATTTTTACATGTAACAATGCGAAAAAACGGCTGCAAGGTAAATGTAGATGGAAACTATTCCACGACTGCATTTTAAAATTGAATACCCCGTACATTTTGAAGTGCTTCTACTTAACAGGCCGGAATGCACTTAGTTTTCTTTTTAAAGCAGTAAAATCGATAAGACGATTTTCGTTTTATTTAATAAAAGTAACAGGACTGTAGGATTTAATCATGCAAAAACTTTAAATTCAAATTAAGTAAATAAATTGCAGGATGATTTATTACTGCTTCCTTCATTTATAATATGCAGCGACGTTTAAAGGTCGTCTCTCATAAACTATCTAAAACCGTTACACGACATGTGAGCAAATGAAGAAGAAATCAAGTTTGGCTTAGAGAAAAATAATTCTGTAAATTAGGAAAGATTTATAAACCAAAAATGATAACATGAATAAGTAATTAACAGATATGTCAAATTTTAGAGCTGTGTTTGATTTCTCTTTCGTTTGTAGAAATGCAATGTGTAAAGAAATAGAAAAAGTGGTCCAATTGTAAAAATTTGTTTTCAATTAAATTTTCTTATCAGAGAACAAATTATTTATTTTTTATTTTTTAGTTATTAGTTAGTCAGGTATTAGAGAGTAGTTTTATGTCGAACTTTGTGTTAAGTATTTGATAGTTACCACCTTAAAATTAAGTTATTGTAGCATAGTGATATTATGAATGTTGTTGAGATACAGCTAAACGTCTTCCCGGTACACTTGATATGAGGGTATTGATAGTTTGATAAATGATATCCCATTTTGCCTGTACAGTTTCTCTTTAAGCGTTGTAGGAAAATTAATGTGTCATATAACGTGGTAAATAGAGTAGGACAACTCATGCTAAAGAATCCAATTAAGACAAAACCTTATCTAGTCTTCTAAACAATGAAAATAATAATGAGTTTCTGTTACTGTTATAAGAAGACTGTACAAAGTTGATTTAAGTGGCCATTTACAGACCTTGATGTATTCTTTGCTCAAAAGGCAGCACAGGGCAACCAGGAGCCGATAAGCTAAAAATTATTTGTAAATTATTCCGGAAATAAATTGTAAACATTGATTAAAATTTTAATTTGCAGCTAACACCCACCCAATCTATTTTTTGACATGAGACAAAATCCTCATAAGTCAAACACTAAAGTAATACGATACCATAATTTGTGAACATGAAGACCACCAACTGTGATATAATCATTGCACATCCAATATACATACTCTTTCAAAAATGCAAGGTACAATTTCAGAAGTTTCTTATTAAAAGTGAGTCAATTTTGAATCCCCTACCTTATAAATTGATTAAGCTTTGTATATTGCAATTGCATCATGTAGGTACAACATAATAATTTAATTTTTAATTGGCGCATCGTCAATAAACTGGATTCATTTGGCTTTCAGTCATATTCGACAATAAAACCATAACAAATTTGTGTTTCACAGAAAAAACTTCTGTTACAGAAAATTGACTAAGTACTACTTCTCTCTTACTGTGCACTTAATACTTACATGAAAAATAAATAAACAAGTGTCCACCTTTCAGCACGAAAATAAAATATGGGAGTAGTGCTTAGAAAATGTTCATGTTTACAGCACAAAATTTCTGTGCGATATACAGTTAGACATCTGTCCTGTACATCTCATGAGTGAGTGGTTGAAAATTACTTTACCCGAAAAGGGTTAAAAAGAAAATATTTGTTTACATTTTAATTTTGCAACCCAATCCTAGCGCAGATTGAGTAAAAACCAGAAACCAAATTTTGCGGTTTGTGATTATAAACGGCCTAATTTAACAAAACAACGGCCCGCACTTTGATCACTGTTTACGTTGTTCAAGGCGTTTTTGCAGCGCAAAAATTCTCATTAGCAAATAATTTTAAATGAGGCAACGTTAATCAAACAAGTTTGAAACTCACCAGTTGCAAATTTGATTAACCCGCTTCCAGATTAGTGTCAATAAAAACACCCTTTTCACGATCAAATCAGAATTTCATACACTTTTATAATCACTAAGAAATTAAAATGTATTTATTCCGAAATATGAAGGAATTGTTGGTAGCGTTCAGATTTGAAAATTGAACAGGATTTATTATGTATATTCAGATTAGGCCTTTAAGTTTCGCGAAGTCGTAAAAACTTTCAAGAGAAGATAAAGATTATAAGTCTTTCTAAAAGAAATACAGGGTTGGGATAAAGTATGGAATGAAGCAAATGTCTTGAAAACGAACAAGACGATATTGACGAAACTTTGCAGGTCAATGTAGTAACTCATAGGGCATCTGATGAATGTTTTTTGTTGTCACTATATTTCCGGTTTAACCGGAAATATCCTCAACTTTTTTATTTAAATAGAACACCCTGTATATTCGTGCAGATTATAATAGACCTTGTTTTTCTGAATTCGTGAATATTTTTTTTTTGTAAAATAAACGCGTAGTATCTAGTACGTAATTGTGTCAGGTGTATTTAATTTGCATTTAATCCAATCACTATTGAAATAATGATTGGTTTTGCCGATCGTGTTAGAACTAATAACGAAGTGTCTCATCTTTGTAATTATTTGTATCCCGAAAGAGATTCTATAACACGTTTAGTTCTTTTTCATTTAAATCCACCATTTTTTCAGTCACTCAAATAGTGGTTGGATTAAACGTGAATTAAATACACCTGACACAATTATCTACTAAATAGTACACGTTTATTTTGCAAAAAGATTTTATTTACGAATTAAAAAAAACAAGGAGTATTATGAAAGTTGGATAGAGTGACAAAAAACATTCATCAAATGCGCTATGAGTCACTACATTAACCTGCAAAGTTTTATCAATATTGTCTCGTCCATTTTCAAGGTATTTGCTTGGTTCCATACTTTATCTCAAGCCTGTATATACTTATTGATAATTTTGACCGAAATTGTTTCATTACCCATCGCAAAATCGCTACGCATCAAAAGTCAACCGAAGGGTGATTATGATAAACTTCAATCAAGTTACCTGACCGTTGTTCGGTCCCCAAACTGAATACTGCATCCCCACCAGGAACCCCCATCAACACCAAAAACCTGTCAGATTCGCTCCCCATTCAAACACTAATAATTCTAAACCATGAATATTCATGTTTATCTTTCCATGTATTCCATCACTTTAGAAACATGAAATTTCTATGAGAGATGGGCAACATATTATGTCGCAATAAAAAGCCGCTCTTATCTCCGTACGGCATACGTGGCCGTTATTTTTAAATTAAATTATCTTCGCCCTGCGAAATAGGTAGGTAAACTGGAAACGTTATCGACATAATTAGCGTAAAGCGGTTGCGACAACCAATAAGTCATACCTGAGTGCGGTAATTGTGGTTTATTGCTAATTAATGAATGCATTAATGGATGCAATGAAATAGAATCGAAAATGCAAGCACCAAAATTTGCCAATGAGATTTAACTAATAATAGGGATATTACTATTTATTTTGCATTTATAAATTGATATGCGATGACATTATTGGCTTAAAAAACTGAAGAGGCGAAGTTTGAATTCATCTTGCAAGGTAACGTAGTTGTTAAAAGTGGTTCATCCCCGTCGCTGATCGAAAAGAAACAAGAATTATTGCTCTGCAAAAAGTGAAATTTATTACATCATTTTGTTTACCCGACCTCCACATCAATCATATAAAAAACTTAATTTTAAAAATTTCTAAGACAAATGATGCGGATATTGCTTCAAATATCCGATTGCGAAATAAAGGATATGAATTTTTTTGTAAATGAACGGGAATTACAGATAGGTATATTGAAGTTTACGCTATGCTACGTTGAGCTTCTGATGTAACTTGTTTTGCAGAATATTTTTATCTTTATATTGACAACACAAGACAGTGTAAATATTTCCGCCCTGACAAATACTTGAAATTGTGATGGATGAAGGGATGTATTGAGTAAGTGTAGTCTTTTGAAAAATTACTTTTGAAGATAAAAAAGATTTCTAAAAATGCCTTAATCGATTTGGACTCGGCATATTTGATCTCGTTCGCAGAGTATATTACTGTTAAAATATCCAATTGAATACAATAAAAAGGAGATGTACGACTCTTTCGGCTTTAGAAGACAAAATTTATTCTGACTAAAATTATGATAAAATTTATGTTTGTCATAAAAATGTATTTGCCGAAAATTTATAGATGAACCTCATTGTAATAATATCTTGTGACTAATGTATGAAACTAATAAAGAACTTCCAGTTATAAAATTTTATGATTAATTTGAACTGGTGGATATGTAACGTAGTAATTTTCTTTTTATTTTCGTTTCATTTTACGTTTATTCTCTGAATTTATGTCATATATTTCATTTTTAACAACGGTATTGGTTGGTCTATTTAATGAATATTTATTAAAATACGATTTTCTATAAAATGTTGTCGAATCTCAAAATATTTACATCTGAAAATATTTATCAATTTGCTTTTCCCAATATAAGTAATTGCAAATATTTTATTATTGTTTGTTATCGTTATTAAATTTTAATTTTAATTTTAATATTATCCATTGTTAAAATTAAATGTAAACCAAACAAATATTTTTGAAATAAATATTTTTCCGAGAATTTCTCGAAGGAAGAAATTTATTACATGCATATTTTATGTCTATTTATGCAGAAAAAGGTGATAAGGAATTTCAATTTGGAAATAACGTGACTAAAAATTACATTTTTTGGTAATGTTATTGAAATTACTGCGACTTAAAATCAAACTCATTTTCTTCAGGTGGATTATCCTCTTTTTCTTTTTGTTTTATTTCATTAAACGTTAATAGTCACCCCTAAAATTGATCTCAAATATTAAATTATTATCTACAAATTTCGTTTATTTCATGTACGACCACAAACTAGTGGATCTTAGTTTTCTTTTGTGATAAACCAGACGAAGTAAAAAAGCAAAAAAGCATAATTCTTGAAAAGGCAAGACAACAATTTTTCGTGGAATTTACCTGCAGCGATTAATTTTAATATGTTTTGGTTTAAATATTTTAAATGCGATTTAATCTAAAAATCGATTAATATTAAAATCACCAGAACTTCCAGCAAAGAATTACGATTTTAAATAGAAACTATTGCTTGTTAACACCGAGCCTTAGAGTGATAAATCTTCCCGACCGCAGATCCCACTGTAACCTGAGGTTATTAGGTCCGGACTAAAAGTAAACGCTTTTTTAGCCACCATGATATTTCTTAATAAGTGTTTAGTACATGTTTATTACTTTAATCATGTCTTCCATTTTTGTCATGTTTTTTTACGTCCTTTATCAAGTTGTTATATTTTGTTCATAGTTAGCAACTGTTGTTATTTATATAAAAAAAGACAGAGTAAAATTTACCATCAAACGTTCAAGACGTATTTCATTTTGCTCCACAAAAATTATATATACAGTCCACTGAATTCAAATAGAAGCGTTTTTGGAAATACCAACAAGCGCAGAGCTACATTTGGTCCTTCGAGCCGGATAGATCGAGTTATTTTGGAGCTACATTTTGGTAGTCAGTGAAGCCGCACTGTCGTGCGCATTGGAAAGTTGTTTGGAACGCTGACTCCAGGTGCATACAGAGAGACGATCAGAGGATAAGGTTTTTATCTGTAGCGTATCCTCATATTTGTCAACTGTCGATCTGACAATTATTCGTTTTTTGTTTCTTGTTAAACTCGTTTCATTTTATTTAATTTCTGCCCGTCATTATCGTCAACATGGACGATTTGAAACGCGTTCGTGGAATAATTAAACGGAAGTTAACAAGATTTCAAGCATTCGTAGATTCTTTAGTTTTATCAATTGACAGCGGTATTGAACTTGCCCGGGTTGACAGAATCGCCCTGGAAAAACGATTGCAGGCGGTTCAAGTTATCTTATCTGAATTTGATGAAGTTCATAACAAAATTTGTGTCATCAGCAACGACGAAGAGAACGAGGTTCATTTCGACGAATTCTCTAACGAGTTTTATCATGTAGTTGCCAAGGCCGAGCTCTTGCTTAAGCCAGAAGTGGAGTTTTTAGTTTCAAAAGATAAATTAAACGCACCTTCAGAATGCAAGTGTTCTTCAAATCATTCATGTGGTAATCCTTTCATTAGGTTGCCAACCATCAACTTACCAAAGTTCAAAGGCGATTTGAATGATTGGCTGGAATTTCGGGAAGTGTACGTTAGTTTAATTCATAGCAACAATCAGATAACTGACGTGCAAAAATTGCACTACTTGAAAGCAAGTCTTGTCGGTGAGGCTTCCGAACTGATCAAGTCGCTTGAATTTTCCGCAAGCAATTACAATATTGCTTGGGAAACCGTTTGTGAACGCTATAACAATCCCAGAATGTTAATTTATAATCACTTCAAGGCCATTTTGGACCTTGAAGCCTTAACAAAAGAATCTCCGATAAAATTGCGTCACATTAATGATGCTTTATTCAAACACGTGACAACATTAAAGTCATTAGCAAATAGTGAACAGCTCTTGGAGCTGCTCATTATTCATATAATGTCGAAAAAACTCGACTCTGCCACTTTACGTGAATGGGAGACGTCGAAAAATACTTTGGGCTCTGATTTGCCTACTTTGGAGCAATTCAAAATATTTATAAAACATAAGGCGAATTTATTAGAATCATTAGATCGCCCATCACCTGTGGCTTCAGCCAAACCCAGGGAAAGCTCAAAGTCATGCTCAAAGTCATTTGCAGTCAGTAGCGCCGTTTGCCCTAGTTGCAGCGGTAATCATTTTCTAAACCAATGTGGAGAATTTCTAAAATTATCTACAAAGGCAAAATGGAACAGAGTAAGGGAGTTGCGGGTATGTTTTAATTGCCTTCATAAGGGACATTTAATCCCACGTTGCAAATCTAACTCACGGTGTCGAACATGTAACAAATCACATCACAGTTATTTGCATCAGGAACTTTCCTATTCTCCACCAGCCGTTCAGACAGATAAAGAACAACACGTGCCCCAACTGAGGGAACCTGTTCAAACCACTTCTGCGTTCTCTTCAAATGAGACGCAAAACTTACTTCCTACGGCGACCGCGCAGATATTTGATTCTGCCGGCCAATTACATTCAATTAGAATTTTGTTGGACTCCGGGTCGCAATCTAATTTTATTCGGTCTGATTTATGCAAGAAACTGTCGCTCCCTACGAGGAGGACAAATATTTCTGTTTCGGGCCTGAACCAGGTCAATACTACTATAAATGCGAGGTGTGACGTGGAATTGCGAGCCCACCAATCCAATTTTATTTTAAAACTCTCATGCTTGGTGCTTGACGAGATTACTGGCAACATTCCTAGCTTCCGCGTGGACAAACAATTACGTTTTCCACAAAACATTAGCCTATCTGACCCTTCCTTTGCTCAATCAGGTCAGATAGATTTACTTATAGGCTCTCAAGTCTTTTTCCAGATACTTTCTGTAGGACAAGTTCGCTTAGGTCGCGATTGTCCTATTTTACAAAACACCGTTTTCGGTTGGGTAGTAGCAGGCCCCATAGGTGCTTCCTCTACTCAGGCAGTTAATTGCAATTTTAATCGCACAAGCGAAGTTCCCGACCAGCTCATTAGGTTCTGGAAACTTGAAAATTATCCAACGGAGCGAGCGCTCTCAAAGGATGAACATTCCTGCGAGGCGCATTTTAAAGAAACTAGCCGCCGCGACGTCGATGGCCGTTTCATGGTTTCAATACCGCCTAAGGAATCTCCTGAGGAATCTCCTTTTCTTTGGAAAGGCGTTTAACGGCCAACCCAGTTGTGTTTAAAGCTTATTCTAAATTCATGAGGGAATACGAAGATCTAGGTCACATGTCATGCGTTGTTCCAGATTCTTCGGATTCTTCTTATTTTCTCCCACATCATGGAGTTGTAAAAGAAGAAAGCCTCACTTCTCAACTTCGAGTAGTTTTCGATGGTTCTATGCCCACCTCAAGTGGACATTCAATTAATAGCATTCAAATGATAGGTCCTACCATACAGCAGGATCTATTTTCAATTCTTGTTCGTTTTCGGCGGTATGTCTACGGGATATCCTCCGACATTGAGAAAATGTACAGGCAGGTTCTAGTCGAGCCTAATCAAAGGTCACTGCAACGAATTTTGTGGCGCACGGCTCCATCTGAACCCCTTCGTGTTTATAATTTAAATACCGTGACTTACGGTACTGCTTCGGCCTCATTTTTGGCCATTCGTTCATTGTTTCAATTAGGTATTGAATGTGAAAATTCGTTGCCTAAAATTTCTAAAATCATAAAGCAGGATTTCTATGTTGATGATCTCCTGACCGGTGCGGACGATTTGTTACAAGCTCGACTAATCTGTTCGCAAGTTTCGAATGTTTTAAAAGCAGGCTGCTTCAGACTACGGAAGTGGATCTCAAATGATCCACGAGTTTTATCCGAGATTCCCAAGGAGGATCATCCTGGTGTTCTTGCTATGTCAGTAATTAAATCCGACGATTTTCCTTTTTTACTTTATTCAAGCTTCAGCAAGTTAAAGCGAATTACTGCGTATTGTTTTCGTTTTCGCGACAATTGCCTCTTATCCAAGCAACTCCGTTGCCTTGGCCCTCTCTCCACTAACGAATTACGTCATTCTTTAAATGCCTTGATCAAGTTATCTCAAAGCGAATGCTTTAGAGAAGAGCTTAAGCTGCTCCTTCTGAGTAAGCCTTTGAGGATGTCTTCCTCTATTATTAGTTTAAACCCATTTATAGATAACGGTGGAATAATTCGAGTAGGCGGTCGCTTGCGTCACTCGCAATTACCTTTTAATGAAAGGCACCCTGTTCTACTTTCTGGTAAGCATATGCTTGCAAACTTGATAATGAAACATGAGCATGTTCGATTGCTTCATGCTGGCCCTCAGCTATTGCTAACCTCCGTGAGGGAGCAATATTGGATAACGACTGGTAGAGGTTTATCCAAACATATCGTGCATAACTGTACCAGTTGTATGAGGTTTTCTCCTCACATAACTAAACCCATCATGGGTGACTTACCCGAGTCACGGGTAACGGCTTCACCACCTTTTCACGTAGTTGGCGTCGATTACGCTGGACCTTTTTTATTGGAAGACCGCAAGGGTCGCGGCTATAAAACCTTTAAGGCTTATCTTTGCCTTTTTATCTGTTTTTCCACAAAGGCTGTTCACCTTGAATTAGTTACTGGTCTTTCTACTGAACTTTTTTTTAATGTCTTTTAGGCGTTTTATTGCTCGAAGAGGTAAACCACTACATGTTTACTCTGATAATGGCACAAATTTTGTCGGAGCTCATAACGAGCTCCGAGAACTCAGTAGTTTTTTAAAAACTCAAGCAACCATTATTCCCGAATCCGTGGCTAATGACGGCATCAATTGGCATTTTATACCTTCACATAGTCCTCACTTTGGAGGTCTGTGGGAAGCTGGAATTAAATCATCCAAACATCATCTTAGGCGCGTGATCGGTAAAGCTATTTTAACATATGAGGATATGTACACGTTATTTACTCAAGTTGAGTCAACTTTAAATTCGCGTCCATTATCTCCAATGTCTGATGACCCTAATGATCTTCAACCACTGACAGCAGGGCATTTTCTTATTGGTAGGCCTTTGACCTCTCTACCTGATCCTTATTTGGATCACATAAATTCATCCCGTCTTACTTCTTTTCAACTGGTGCAACATATGCACCAGTGTTTATGGAAGCGCTGGAGCAAGGAATATCTCTCTGAACTCCAGCAGCGCATCAAGTGGCGCTCACAACAATCTCACCTCGAGCTTGGGGCTCTGGTGTTATTAAAAGAGGATAATTTACCCCCTCTCCAATGGAAGCTAGGACGCGTGTGCGAACTTCACCCAGGAAAGGACGGCATATCCAGAGTGGCATCCGTTAGGACCCAGCAAGGCGTCATCAAGCGCTCTTTTACCAAACTGTGTCCTCTGCCTATATCTGGGAAGTGAAGTGAAAGTGTTTGTTTTTTCTTTAATGTTTAGTTAATCCTATATTATATATCTACTGTTTCCTTTTGAAATCTGTTATTTCAAGGCCGGGGGCATGTTTAGTACATGTTTATTACTTTAATCATGTCTTCCATTTTTGTCATGTTTTTTTACGTCCTTTATCAAGTTGTTATATTTTGTTCATAGTTAGCAACTGTTGTTATTTATATAAAAAAGACAGAGTAAAATTTACCATCAAACGTTCAAGACGTATTTCATTTTGCTCCACAAAAATTATATATACAGTCCACTGAATTCAAATAGAAGCGTTTTTGGAAATACCAACAAGCGCAGAGCTACAATAAGGATTAGGTTAAACATTTTATCCGTGCTTTTACATTAAGCTGTCTTTATATTAGTTGTGTTCAATTATTTTATTTGAAGCGAAGAGCATCCAGTTTTAGTGATTTTTTGTGAAATTTCAAAGCCTAAATTAAATACACTGATACTGAACACATGCAGCTACTATTTAGCATTTTTGGGATATCTTGACTCTTCGAAATACTTTGTAATTTTACAATACGTGCCTGTTTTATTAGTTATAACTTCAAAGTTTCAAAGTTTCGCAGAATTTCTGATCGAAATGAATTTCAATAAAAATCTGATATTTTGATGTTTTTATACTAAAATGATTAGAAAAATTACAGCAGTTAAGAACCCATTAGATTATATACAACTGTCCCGAAAATGGTTGGCAAAAATGAAATTGTGATACTTATCCTTGAACGAAACTTTTGATTCGAGATCTGTTACAGATTACTCTTAAGATTTGCCTGTGATTTACTTAACATGTGAAAGAAAATTTTAATTTGAAGTAAATGTTATTGAGTATATGTTAGGTATAAAAGTTTTTAATAAATAATACTATTTTTCAATGTAATGTATCAATATTATTGTATATCATTCGTAAATTGGTGAATGTGCAGAAATTGTTCAATTGTTAACGTATGCTTTCAGCCCCTCTTTAAATAATTTAAGATTGCAGTTAATTTTTATTCCGCCTTATCCCAAAAGATGAACGAAGGCGATTACCATAAAATTCGTAACTTTATTTCCCATTTCCTATGATCGAACATCTTCTAATTTTAACAGCTTCGCATCAAAAGTGATAAAAATGTTTTACAGGCGACCTTTAAAACAATTATATAACGTTGTGCCAGAGACGGCAAACGTACACAAGTGAAGTATAAGCAATTCTCACGGGAAATTTCAAGTTAAAAAAAAAACAACTGCCCGACAATCTAGAAACGCGATACGACCAGGGCTAACGAAAAGACTTCGAAACCCTTTTACCGTAAAATATATTCAAGTCCTTTTTAAGTGCAATCACACTCTTGTGTTTTGTTACATTAACAGTAGAAGTACAGAAAAAATGTTCGGTTATTAATTAGATCTCCATTCATCATTAGCTTAGCGAAAAAAATACCTCGATGGTTAAAACCCGGACTTTGTGCTCTCAAACTAGCTCCAAAAAAAATTATTATAGTTATAGCAACACGTATTTTTTCATTGCCGTAATTTTGGCTGAAAAGCTCAAGCGCATGCGTACTTCATAGAAATGTAAAAATAAAGTATTAGGACAATGAAAAACACGGTATAGAACCTCTCTATTTGCCGTAAAAGAGCTTGCATTCCATACTGTTCTTTTTCTTTCCGGTATCTCAAGTTTGGAAAAAAAAAATGTTTCTTTAGATTTTGATCATTCAGAGTTTTTTTTTGAAGGCAGGATGAGTTGTTTAATTAATAATTGAATATTCCATTTTCTAACCTTTAGTTTTATTTTGTAATTAATATGTTGGTTCAGGGGTTACCACCACCTTGAAATTTTCAGAAAATCAATTTTGTTTTGTTAGATTTATTGTTTATACTTTGAAGAATATTTTAAGCGTTTAACCATATGAAAATTCAAATTAGCTTTGTCACCGGCGGGAAAACTTATAACACCCTGTATGTCATTCTAAACAGAATTCAAACGCATATCAGAAATATGTATTTTTCTAGTTGAAAACGAATTCATTCCTTTAATCACATAACGTATAACATGCAGTTCAATTAATTGCTCCTGTAAAGTTATCAATTAATGGCATAATTAATGAGTTTATTCAGAATTTCATAAGGATATTTTTAGTGCATTTTTAAATCATTAAAAAATACAGTAATCTTATGAATTATAAAAAACTTTCCTTTTTATTTAAATATGATCTAGTTAATATAAAATACATTAGTGGAATTGCATTGAGAAATACTGTCAATCTTCCTGCGATTTGGAATAGATCTGTGTAACTAACTTTTATCTGCGTTTGACTGATATGATAGAATATCCCCTGAATTCATGAAAGCCGGTTACGAACAAAATCAAATATACTCATATTTCGAAAAATAAATCTCCTAAAACAATAAAACAAGAAGGTATCAAATTCCTGAAATTTTCTGTTTCAAGTTCTATGGTTAATTAGCTATTCTGAATTAGTTACATATAAAACAGGAAACGGTAATAAATCTTTACGAAATTGAATCACTTTAAAAATAAATAACGAAAGGTAGTTCACACAAAAGATTCAGTTGAAAAAGGTCTTGAATTTTGTGACATTATTGTCAGATCCGCTAAGAACTATTTCCACTGGCAAATGTGAGAATAATATACACACGCATTGATTAAATCCTTTAACAACCGCAGCCGTATCAAAAAGTTGAAATAATGAAAAGCATAAATGTAAATAAATTAAGACGCTTCAATATTTACTGTGAAATTGTAACTGAATCCTTCTTGAAATTATTTACGGAACAATAAAATACCCAGGGGATTTGTCCGCGGATACAATTCACTTCCTTTTTCAATAATTCACCGAGTTTTTGACCTGGAGAAAATACCGATTTCGCTTGATTCTTCCGGAGATTTAAAATCCGCACAATGAAACTGTACCACAAAAGAGCCCCTCGCATTCAACGGCACAGAAATATCATTTTAAATATCCAAGAATTAATTTTATCATCGTTTCATGTATCGTACGTGCGTTGAGATTTGATATTGCAATACAAAGCATGATTTATGACGGACGCACAAATATGTGAAGATATGAAATTGTTTGGAAAACGCTCAACCGCGTCACGTATGTGTGCGTAAGCCATGAAAGCTCGACTTGATCGACGTGAAAAATTTGGGGATGATTTACAAATTGTGTAATTTACCAGTTCTGCGGCGATGAATTTTATAGGGTCGTATTTTCGAAGTTTATACCTGGTCATAAGTCGTATACGATGAGCCTTAGTAATAAAGTCTGCACATATAGATAGAAATTAAGCTACTGCCGAAATGATAGAATACTACATAAAAGTCAATCGAAACTTACTTATTTTTAAATAATTTAAATTAAAACGCAAATTTAATTTGATAAGACTAGAATTTATTTGAGGAACAATTATAGCAATTTTTAATTGAACTTTTAATTAATTACTAGTAATTTTTAATTAAACAGTTTGCAGATCACAATAACAATTGCAGCACTATTATTGGTTCCGCCCTTTTAACTGTCCTGTAGAAGTTCTGTTCCTACTGCTACTGCCAACCAATTTATATCTACCCAAAGACTCTCGACACAATGCAAAGTAAACATCTTGACTACATTTTTAAAGCAACATAAGCCGCTGTCAACAGTGCTTTTTGCAATTAACTAAAAAGGAGCAGCGTTTTTCAAGGAAAAGTCATTATAAATGAGGCCAATACCGTGTCTTCAATAAAAAACTCAATTAGGGCAGGCGGTGGTTTTCATAAAATGTTGGCAACACACAAATTTTAATGGTAGTTGTCATACATTTTAATGGATTTAATGAGCGTTGCCAAATTAAAATTAAAATAGCAGCCTACCGTAATTGAATTTTTTATTGAAGACACGGTAGATGCGCCAGCAACTTACGCTGTTATCAACTTGGTATAAACGTAAATACAGTTTGAATCCTTATTATTAATGTAATATTTCATTTTAAAAAGCAAAATTAGCTCTACTGATTTATCCTAATGGTTTCAACGGTATTATTTCTTGTATTGCAGAAGTTCAAAATGGGACATAAATTAGCGGAAATCGCTTACATTTGACAACGAACGTAAAACTCAACATTAGTTGGAGAAGATTGAATTTTCAGCAGTTTTTGTAGATTAAGAATCTTTATATGTTTTTTTCAAAAAACGTTTATTGCCCTATATCTTCGAAACAAAGCATCTTTCCCAAAATTATCAAAGGACAAAAAAATCTTCAAATAACCCAAAAAATATCCCAAAGAATAACACCCTACATTTTTGCCGCATGTTTAGTAAACACCCTGTATATGCACGTCACCACCACTGTTGGTGGTTGGTACGGTTTTGGTGAACTCACTGCATTAATCTTTAATTAATGAGAGGATTCCAATTATGCAACCAAGTCTCATCACCTGTTACAATATTGACTAAGGAAATCATCTTATAGAATATAGAGGGTTTAAATTTTCTCGAAAAATCGTTTTTCTCTTGAATATACAGTACATTACAGGCAATCTTATGCATTGGCACCTTTTTTGTGCTCAAATTATTATAGATATTTTAAAACACAAAATCACTATATTTTAGAAAGCATGAATCAAATTAACTACACAAATAAGCAATGTTGAGACAATCTCTTGTCGCAACGACAATACGTTCAGATAAAGCGAACAACGAAATGATAGTTTTATCGCTTCTATATTGTAGTACGACTTATCGCAACCATACGATTGACGAAGTAACGACGAGTGGGAATTAGTTGTAAACTTGTCAACACTGTTCATCTTGTCGTAACTAACCTCCCAAAATCTGAACTCAGTCTTTCGTCTTATCATCAACCTTGTTCGAATCATGCAAAACGGTCGTTTTGCTATCTACACCGCACGCCTTATTTGTAACATTTTCGCAAATGCGGTAAAACGACGAATCAAGCAATCACAGTTTCAACCGGGCATCTAACATCACAGCAACTTTACAATAAAATATGATTATTTTAACTATTATTTTCATAACTTGGTAGATTACATAAAATTTTCCTCATACAATCAAAGAATTTAACCTTCACTATCTTATAATAATATGCTTTTTTGTTAAATATTTGTCTATTGGAAAACCTTTAATACTACCAAAACCGATTGTGAAACAAAGTGAATAACAAAATTTATTCAAATATTAATTTAAAAATTATTACCATTTTGTATTCATTTATTGCTAGATCAAAATTTTCTAAATATAAATAATATTCTGATAGACAACAAATAACAATCTCAATTTGACTGACAAAATAATATTTACAACTGCAACTGCCAGCCGAATTGTTAAAATTTAATACCATTTATTTTGTATTAAAGTGCATTAATGAAAAGTTTTATTTGGGACAACGAATGGGCCGTATAAAAAATGTTTACAATTAAAACATGAAATTTATTTATCAGCAATACACTAACTTCTTCAAAGCGTCTGAAGCAATAGAACCTCTTTCAAATTTTGCGTCAGTGGCACTGGAGTCCCCAGCGAACATTTCGTCTAAAACAGCTGCCTATTAAACTTGAGTACCTTTCGCAAGACTGTTGTTTAAATTGTTTAATATCACAATGAAACCGATTAGGACCCACAAACTTACCTCTCTTGTGGTTTCGAATCTTCCCACAAGAAGAACAAACGCCGGCTGTAAAGATCGAAGAGAGCGATAAAATTACCGACATGTCAGTAAAGGACCGTTTCAAATTTCTTAATAAAGTTATTTAACTTTAATTAACCCATTACCATTTTGATGACAATTTTATTCGCGATTCTATAACTTTACGTATCCTGCGACTTAATTAGAAGGGGACTACTATTGAAATGTAATTAAAATGTAAAGTGGCGATCGGGTTAAGATTTCGAGTAGCCGTTGTCGTATATAACGCACCTTTTAAGATTAGTCGATGGAATTCGATTAGATGGCACAACCCGCTGCTTGATGTTAAATGGATTAAATGTAAATTAGAGGGGTCACATTACCTTATACAGCAAGTTTGTCTACGATGTTATCGAGAAACTAGAAGGACACCAAGGAAAATTACACTTACGTTCTAAAGAGAATTGCTAAATTCGTTCATGGTTGCACTAACTTTTCTGTTGCTTGCTGACTATAAATTTGTACCTCAGCAGAACATTTTCCATTATAGCAAAAAGATTGAGCGCCTGAAAATGACTGGCGGTTATCCTCAAATTCAGTTTTTAAAAGACGATCCGTTTTATTGAATATGCGGAAAATGCTAATATAAGACCGATGAGGAAAATTCTTCAAATAGTCTGAACTTTAAGAACCAACTAATTTGGATTATCAACAACAATTATTTGAGGGCATTAATACTGAACCAACATGGGTATTAGGAATGATGTTTATGGATAGCGGAAGGTTTACAATTCCTGTCTATAATTGTGGAATTTCCAACATGTCGCGAAAATGAATAACAGATGAACGCAGCGAGGTTTCATTATCACATGTCATTAAGTTGACTTTAAGTGACTAAACAAAATTATTTTATTTACTTGTTCATTTCATAGCTTATCTAATGAAATAAAGGTCTCGGGAAATAACTCATAGCAAATCTTATAAACTCGTTTCGTAATGTTACAGATCGGTTTTCTCCTATTATACCTGCCCTTTTATATAGCGTGTTCTCCTTCTTTATTTGGGATAGCGGCAGGGGCGTATTTCGACTTTGGGATTTTAGATTTACAAAAAGTCACTGAAACACTGGTTGCTGATCGCTTCAAATAACTGAACACAACTAATATGAAACCAGCGTAATGTGAAAGCACATGTTATTATTATTATTAAAAAAATACTAAAAAATCGTAACGCATAGAAAGCGTTTATTTTTGGTTCGGACTTGATAAACCCGGGGACTAATTTACAGTCCCCCATAATTATATCACTCGGTCATCACTTGTGGTCGGGTAAATTTATTACCCTGAGCTATTTAAAATCATAAATCTTTGTTGGAAGTTTCGGTAAATTTATTGTTAATCGATTTTTACACTGCTACGCGTTTCAAAAAATTTAAACAAAAACATTTTTGTGAATTTCAAGATAAAATTAAACGCTGTAGGTAAATTTCACGAAAATTTTTAGTATAGATTTTTCAAAAATTATACATTTTTGTTTTTTACGTCTGGTTTATCATAAAATAAACAAAATTTGTAGATAATTAGTTCACATCTTAGACCAATTTTGGGAGTAATCATAACGTAGGAGGAATCTGTACAAAGATCCAATAATAAGCATAATGCAAGAATTGTGAAAGCTACTGTCGGAAAAGAAATTTGGTGTGATCCAATTTCTAATCGATTTTAATGATAGGGTTTTATTGTGTGCAAGAAGAAAAGGGCAATAATGCAGGTACTCTCATTACTGTTAACAACGACCGGCCTTCCAAATCTACTCTACATAGCGTAAATGTTTTCCCATTTTTTTTCGTGTTTCTGTAAAATTGCAAAAAACATCACATAGCAACTTTGATAAAAAGTTGCGACACAATTAAAATCAGTTTGAAATGTTCTCTTTCGACATTATATTTCACCTTTTATGTTTTATATTTATTATGTTTTATATTTATTTTTGGTATTTTTTTCTTGTAAAGGATCCTTCATCGATGAACCAATTTCATTATCCGAACTTTAATATTAAAAAACACACAAAGTTAAGGAAATCTTCGGATTTTTTATGAAAAATGATGTCAATTACCTAAATGGCCGCCTCTAGACTTTTTGCAGCAGTCGATTCTTAAAAGTAATTTTTGAAGACGTTTTCGTCATAAGAGCTTACAAAGCGTAATTGGTTGAGAAAATTTAAATAAATTTTAAATTTAGTTAATAAATAATAAGCAGTTATATTACGAAATTTACTTAGCAGATGATGAAGCGGTAAATACATCCCAACAAAGTATATTAAGAACTAAAATATATTTTTATTTTCAGAAATCGAAATATCAGGAGTTGGAGGAAATGATCTAGGCGATTTCATTGCTAATGAACGATGTATTATGAAACAATACAACTGAGAGGAAAACAAGCAAGCGTAAATATCCGAATTTTTGTCTTAAATAAAAATTAATAAATTAATAAAAATCATTTTTAAATTTTATTTTCAGGGTCCCTTGAACTTAGTCCGGGGCATAAGTGATCAAAACCAAGGATTAAAATGAATTACAAATTTTCTGAAAAATTCCGCAGAACTTTTAAAACAGAAAATTAATAAAACATTATGAGATTGTGTAAATATTAACTTGTATAAGATGATTACTATTGAAACAAATGAAATTAATTAATTTGATACATTGTTTAATTTTTGTTAAAATAAAAGAAACAAAAATTCTAGAAATCCTTAAGATAATGAATAAACATTTTAATGAATATCCACTGTACAGAAAAAAATAATATTTAATACATATATACAAAAGATATCTATAACATAACTAGCTGTGACCCGACAGACGTTGTCCTGTCCAAATTTCAATAAAAAGCACTTTAATTTTTTCCAAATTTTTCCAATTTTTTTATTTAAATAGGTAATTGTACATTCAACGTTTCTAACTTAAACGGTATGAGCTGTGCGTTGATCATCAGTCAGTCAACTTTTCTTTATATATATATAGATTTAATAATTACATCGACCATCTTCTGTGTTATGAGAATCGTGATGAAATGCCTGGAGATCATTTAGAAGAGCTGTAAGAGGTGTACACAACTTTGAAGCCTCAATGAGGTGCGCTATTAGTAACAACAATGCAGACAGATATGCTGCGATTAAAAAGAAGGGCGATGCCCCACTCGTGATTCTCACCAAGAATTTGTACTCTAAGAACGCCATGTCGATTGCTACAAAAGTCGCCATCCAAATGAAAGCAGTGTTTTCTCTTTTTTTACTGAAGACGATAGTGGAACCGAAATTTTAATTATTTTTATTTTTTTAAAGATATTTTAAATCCAACTGCAGCGCAGTGGTTCAATTTTTTTACTTTTGTACGTAGATTTCTTCTTTCGTGCAAATACGGTCTGGAACATCAACAGCATGCCAGTGAATCAGTAGCCAGTGTAAATGCGTTTCTTCCACATATTGGTTTTATTTTTCAAAGTTCAACGGTTACTTATCACCATTTTGTTTTTGATATTTCGCAACATTATGATTACCGATCCGACTTTCAATAAGGAGATTGTGAGGCGACAATCCGGGCAATTCCAGGGAGTTTGAAAATTCTGTTGGATAGTTGACGACATCATCTTGGTTAGTAACAGAATCCACCGATTTGTAAGTCATCAATCCGCCAGCAATTTCACCTTGAATCTTGAAATTCAATTCGTTGACATCAATGGTTTTCGCAGCCAATATAGCACGTTCACTCAACCAATCATGATTTTTGTGATTTTGGGCTATGTTTGGGAACACCTTTCCAATGAGTTCGGTCTTTGATTTGGTGAATTGGCAAAAATCGATGGAGAATGTAATGCAGCCAGTCGAAATGTCCACGGGGATTTTGCCATTGCCAATGTCCAGTAATTGTTTTGAAAATAATTCTCCAGATTGGTCGTTCTGCAACTCGACACGCATTTTGATACTTAATTTGAGTGTCTTGATGTGTTTCCACAAAACGGACGACTTCAAACATGCATTAAGTTCATCGGCTGGTGTTGATCGTGGAATCACTGGCAATGTTTGGCGAAAATCACCTGCCAACAGAATCATCGCACCACCAAACTGGTTATAATTGCTTCGTAGATTTTGCATCGTTCGGTCTAATGCCTCCAAAGACTTTTTATGCGCCATCGTACACTCATTCCAAACGATTAATTTGCATTGCTGCAAAACTTTGGCCATCGCAGTTCTTTGAAAGGTTGCATGTTGGAGTTTCAGTGATATTCAAATTGAACGGCAACTTGAGTGCTGAATGAGCTGTTCGACCACCTTCCAACAACGTAGCTGCAATTCCTGATGAAGCAAGTGCAAGTGCAATTTCATTCTGCAAGCGAATGGTTGCCAAAATCAATGCGATCAAAAACGTTTTCCCAATTCCACCGGGAGCGTCCAAGAAGAAAATCCCTCCAGTTCTATCGTTCACAACTTTCATTGTGTTGCAATTACCTTGAAAGTGGGCATGAAATTGCCCCGAATCACATTGGTTGCGCCAAATGAAGTCATTTGGAAGCAACTGTTATATTTGAAACTAAATAACTGTAAAACCCAAAAAACGCGTTGCTTATTTACAATTGAGCAGTTGTCAAATGTCAAATGACATTTAGCTATGATCTCTTAAAAAAAAGCAGTTTCATGTTTGCAAATTCTTATAATTTTAAAGGCAATTTTTAAAAAATATCTTTCCGTCATAACCTGTCTCGAAGTATTACTAAAATTTTACTAAAAGAATTAGCCAAATCTGTCGAACCGTTCTCAAGTTATGGCGTTACCAACGAACGGCATTTCATTTTTATTTATATAGATGAATAACTGTAAATATGGATATCTTCTGGATAGACAAAATGTATATCTAATAGAAGTCCGACTGAAATATACCCTGGATGTCCGAGTTTTTAACAAATGTATGTCTAGTGGTTGGCTAAAGTATATCGCCGCCTGACATTAGACAATTAACATCTGGCGAAGATATACTCTAGACATCCTGCAGACGAACTTGTGTTGTATGGGTAAGTGAGTATAAATAGATAATTGCAAGGTTGTAGAAATCATTTACAAAATGGAGTGCTACGCTTTTACACGTTAAAGCGTAATTGCATAATCTGGCATTTATATCAACAGGTGACCAACATTGTCCACCCTACTTTTCGGATCTAGCATCAAACGGCTATTTTCTACAATCAACCTTAAAAGAAATTGGAAATGAATAAATTTAAGTCAAAAGGAGCAGCTAAAGGAGGTATTTTCTACCTCCATATTTAGAAGCAAAAATCAAATGATAGTTTTTCGATTAGTAGTAGTTTTACCTTTTTGTTATGAAATAAGGAAAGATTACAAAAAGAATAAAAGTTTATATTTTCATGAAAAACGCACAGTTCACTGTTACTTTTAAGACTTTCAAAGTAAGGAAGAATTCTTAAACTCAATAAAAGTCAGAAACTATTTTTAAAATTAAGACTATGAGGTAATTTTTTCCTTTCAAAGGATTTGTGCGAGTAGTTACAATACAATTTTATTTTAAAAAGTTTAAATCTGAAATTCCTTGAATGCAATTATTTACAAGGGAATTAGAAATTTTTCGCATGTGGCAAAGCTAAAAATTACATTGCATTTGTAACTGATTTGTAAATTGTAAATTGCAACGCTGAAATAATGTGTGAAAATAAAGGAAACGAACTAGAATTAATCTTAAAAAGTTAATTATTTTTGGTATTCCACTTCTCAAACCTAATTAAATATTATTAAGAAAATTACAAATCCAATATTTAGCTTTTCATTAAAGATTGAATGATTAACCTTCAGACGGCGGAAACAATTTCAGCTGCGGGTCGGACGAAAACGCGGCTTTAGTATCTGACCTCGTATTTACATCAATTTTGGAACATAAAATGCTCCTATACATACACACACATACGCATGCAAATATAAACAAATATTTGGTTTTTACAACCATCTACTGGTTATTGACTATCAAATAAATTCCCGAAAATTATATATTTTAAAAATTTGAAGGTTAGGGTCACTTTAGACGCGGTTTCCTTCGTTCGATGATTAAACAAAAAAGACGGTACAATATGCAGAAAACTTAAAAAATAAATGAATATTTCAACACTTAAGGGGGATACATTAAATTGTTTGAAAGTAAAATAAATGGAAATTTCATTTACCTTATTTTTAAAGCGCATTATTAATATCTTAACATCTAATCGTTAAAAGAGTCTAACTTGTGACAGATAAAATTTGTTCAGCACCTCATCCTCAACAACAAAGTTTTAATTCCCTTGAATTAACTTCCGAGACATGCAAATTTTACATTGCAGCCTCGCCCCTAATTTAATTTTTGATAATTTGATGTATCTTTTTAACAAGATCAAGAGTTTACAATTTTCATTTACATTTCGATAAAAAAGTAACCTAGTAACCAGAAAATGTATTTTTTTTTAAATTACTTGTCAAACGGTTTATAGGTAGTATATTGTTTTATTAGGATTAAAAGTGTCACTTTTTAGCGAGCAAATTTTGTGTTTGCGAAGCGGTGGCGGAGTAGCGAACGGATATAAAATTGCGAGCCAAAAAAAAGTAACATTTAATCCGAATGAAACATGCCATTTGTTCTCCAGCTAACAATACATGGCAAAGTACAAGGAAAGACCTATTCAGAGAACGTTTTATTGGCGTATTTTGTCAATTTGATAAAAGAATTAAAATCATCCACATTGTGGTCGCAATATTCAATGATTAAAGTGACTTTGAGTATAAAAATGGAAAAAGACAAATATTTCAAACTGCGAGCTTTATACTCCAAAGAAATCGAAAGTTTTAACGCGTGAACAAACATAAGCTTTCTTAAAAGATGGCCGAGATAGCAAATATTTAATGATGAAAGTAAGTTCATAAGGATAATAAAAGCATTAAATTTTATAAATTATCTTTTAGTTAGTTGTAATTTTCGGAGTAAGGGGAGCACGTGGTTGGCAGGAATTGGTTCAATTAAAATTTGAAGATATTGAAAATTTTAAATCAGGTTTACTAGCAACGATTCGTCATAGCATAACCAACAAACTTAGATCATCTACTATTATGGGAGAAAATTATTTGAATACGTACCAATAATATTTAGCCGTTCGGCCGAAAAAATTTGATGATTTCGTTAAATATCAAGACGGAGTTTGTCAGTGACAAGTAGTTGGCACTCACAAAATTAGTAGCGTTCCCCAAAAATTGCCAAGTATTTAAATTTGCAAAATGCTAATGTATTCATTAGCGGACATTGTTTACGCCGAACTTCTGCTACCCTTCTTGTAAATTCTGGAGACGATATTACTTGCCTGAAGAGACACGGAGGATGGAGATCTAATAGTGTGGCAGAGGGTTCCATCGAAGAGTCTCTTCAACATAAGGAAGATGCAGCAAGAAAAACTTTTCAACTGGAAGAACCCAGTACGAGTAGAAGCGAAACTATCCCTCAAGAAAATGTAACTAATGATGACAATGAAATAAACATCATAGCCCCTGACAATCAAATAGTAGCAACATTTATCAATTTCGTTAGGAATGACACCAAGAATGTTAATACCGACGGCAAATCAATAATTACTTTATTAATTCAATTTTCAAATCTAAAATGGAAGACAATATTTTTAAAGTCTAGGATTAAAAAAAAATTTAAGCCTTAGTGACGAAACACTTTTTTTTCTTACTTATAAAAAACAAACAGTTTATCTCCCAAAAATGGTATTAAAAATGAGATGTTTAAAAAAAAATTGTACCCAATAAATTATAGTCTCTAAAGTATTTTGGGCTCAATATACGCGCGATTTTAAATGTCTCAGGAGTCGCCTTAAATTTAATTTCAGATGGGCGTTAGAAATTAATAGACGTCAAAGTAAATTTCGGATGCTTTTAGCACTCACAGCGCAATTAGCGATCGACAAGAAATCACTAAAAAATTGGTCGTTACTCTCGAAACAGAGACTTTTAGGGGTCATTTCAACTGTAACGATACCCTTAAAATAACATTATGACTAATTAAAATCTTTAAACAGTGTAATAAATTTTTTATTTTTGCTCAGCAGTAAAAAGCGTGCCAGATTTCGATCGATGGTTTTCGGTTCATCCCCTAATTACGCGGCACGGTTCGGTAATCCACCAAGGTGCCATCGTAATACTCGAATTTGTATTCGGTTGTCTCGCAGAAAGTCAATTTGGGTTAACCTCCGTTTCGTGCACAAGCGTATTTCGCACCCTTTGTGAAGTTAAATAATTTGTAATACTGTTCACACCACATCGAACACCTGTCAAGTAGAGGATCGAAACCCACACGCACCATCCAAACAGATACTTCAAACACTGCACAAATTATTACGCCCAGTCGTTAATTAAATAAATTCGCACCACAAAGGCAATTACTGCGCACCTTAATCAAATTACGTTCAGATTTGTCACGCAGCGCGAAGACAGTATTCATTTTAACTGTGATTTTTGTCTTTGGGCAACAAAATTGCCGAGTTACTTAATAACCGCGTCACTGCAGCCATTAATAACATTGAAAACTTCTGGTTCCTCGTCTTCTTCATTATTCTGCCGACAGTATTCTTGATTATCATATCGCCCTGATCGACAAGATTTATGTCCTGATCTCAGTTTCAACTTTATCACGGTTATTTAAATCTCCAAATAAAACTGTTTGAGGTTGAAGAAGACGATCTCGGGGTCGATTGGAATCAAAAGGTGAGTCGATAATGCTTACAATAATCTAGTGGATTATCTGCGCTACGTGCCAGCGCAAAGGCAGGTTAGAATGTGGGGCAAATAATGAAGTAGCTAGACCTGCGTTTGGAAGAATTTTTACTGCTCTGATATAAATCAAGTTAGTTTAGTGTGTGGATCCCGATTTAAAAGGCTAATTTGGTCCTTTGACCACATTTGACGCCAGAAAAATAAAGTAGTTGATCTTTTGATCGAATTAAGGTTAAACATCCTAACAGGACGAATGTCCAGGCTATAAAAAATCCCAAAATGATGCTTTTGAAAATAAAAACGTTTCAGGGTGGAATTTTTTATTTGATCTTTTTTTTAGTTGCATTTAATAATTCATGAACTGGAATATATAAAAGCAGTAAAATCTATTCTGATGGTCATAAATACTGCAAGCATTTTTTGTTTTCAAAAATGTTCTTGTCATTTGCCCGCTTGTCAACATAATCGCTTCGTAAATTCAAACATCTGTCATATCGTAGCACTAGCTTTGGTATGCCATTATCAGAGAAATCTCTTCCTAATGTCTTGATCAATCTTGCTCGAGTGTCATTCCTTCGTCATAGTAGTTGCATAGTTGACTTCATAACAAAATTTGAAATCAAGAAACGTGTGAAAATTATGGGGAAAGATCACGACTTGAGGGGTAACTTCGGTAGTTCAATTTTCAAAACAATGCTAGTCATCCAACAGCGATAATAGAATAAAAAAGTCGTTCAAGATTGGATCGAGACACTGTGTTTACTAAAATTCTGCACTACGTTTTACCGGAGGACGGATAATTTGAAGATAAACAAAAAAATTATTAACGGATAAATTAAATGTATTTACAAAATTAACAAAAAATGAGAGTGATGCAGTTATGGTGCGAGTTACAGATGAACTACTATGTATGCGAGTTACAGATGAACTGATTTTAAAACTGTTTTCGGGTTCATATGTGCGTTCCCGCGTCCGCGTTTCCTTGTCTTTGACCTGGCTTTTAATGTTCTAGGAATTATGGACGCAACACACGGATCAATTTTTTTTACAACGGCAAACAAGAGCTTGTGCCACGAAAATATAAATGATTGAATTGAAGGTATGATTGTTTTGCAAAGCAGGCTAATGTGTATAGATACGTAGGCAACACTGAAAGTTTTTGACATCAATACATTCTTGCATTCGATTAAACCAGCCCTTAGAGTAATACAGACTTTTGTGAAGTAATTCTACGCATTTTATCTTTAATTTGTGAAAACAAGAAGAAATCAGCAGATGGGGCTGTATGGTGGAAAGTTCATGGTGGTAACTTTTACGTCATCAAGATACTCGGTTGATGCGTTGTTCATTTTGATTGTGTATGATGTTTTGAAATTCACTTGTATATGTTATTTTGGAATTTGGAAGCCAATCTCCACATTGCTTCGGTCTCAATTTTTTTTTTTAAAGTTTAAATTATGATAATTAACCAACTAGTAAAGCTAATCAAACAAAATGCACTACAATCAACTCACAAATCATTCAAAAGTAGAATTATTATAAAAACAAATTTTATTTGTATTTATGACCTCATGTAACCTTACAACAATCAAGTTTTTATAAATAAAAATGTTTTCTTTTATTAATGGACAATGAGAATTTATTTTCTACATACGCCCCGCCTCGTACATTATCTTCACCCGATGGAATACGGTACTAAAAATGAACTCATAAAAGGTCGTGAATATCACAAGTTTAGAAAATTCATATTTACCTTGTTAAATAAATAATCAAGGTGTGTGATAAATTAATTAGAAACGTTAAAGTAAAATTAAACAAAATTTACAATTTTATATGCAGTGTTTCCTTTCATTGCCAATTTTATTAAATAGCAAACCTTCATTTTTTGTTATGGCTAGAATTAGAAAAAACTTGTGACAAAACTTGTCAAAAATTGAATGACAAAAGTAGAGCAAAAATTCGATAAATCTGAAACTATTTTAGGAAAAATCTAAAAACAGGCAAATTTGTAAATTTAATTTTACATGTTTTGACTTAATATTATTCTATAGAGAGTATTCCTTGTCAAAATAATAATATCATTGTCGCTTTTTTTTTTAAACAGCAAATAATAATTTTTTTTCGTCATGGTTTTGATAGAACTTTTAATATTGTCAAAATGATCTATAAAAACTTTTGCCCCTTGTCTGCAATAATTTTTTTCTCAATGTTGAGAAAAGAATAATTGATGTAAGCATGTAAGGAGAGCTAAAATTATTTTACCGTGATTTTAATAGTTAAAAACGTTATCAAAATCATGGCGAAAAAATATGGTTGCTATATAATCCTTACGGATGCGCGTTGTTGTATAAAGTACAACACTTTTAGTTTTATAATTCCTGTTAAAATCTGTTGGCAGTTATTTATTCAAATCACCTTCCTATTCTTCCATTGTCATCCCCACCATTATTATAATTATAAACTTTTTATTCATTATAAGGTATTTTCTTCATTATCCCCTTTATGACATCACAATGAACATTTCATTGGTAAACTAATAATTATTCACGAGAAAGAAAACAAAAAATCTTAAATTTTATATAAGCAAGAAAAATTTAGAAAAACTCCTTGTAAAAAAAAAGTACGCGCCTACTGAAGGGTTAAAGAACTGATAACGTCATTTCTTTAACAAGAAACAATCTGTGCATAAAAATGTTAGGTCAAAAAATGTGAAATTGAATTTTGAAGTTAATTTGCTTTTGAAGCTTTTTTAAAAGTTAATAGTTTAAGATTTGTACAATTTGTAACTCAATTTTCAATCGACATTTTTATGGCATCGTTTTTACAGTCAAAAGGTATATCAAAAGCTCTACAAAATAATATGAGATGCTATTTTAAAAAAAAACGACGATGACATCATTACCTTGACGAGAAACACCCTGTATATAAAAATACGCCCTGTTAAGAGCTCGCACGTCGAGTTGCATTTAATTTGTGGGTAGAGTGTTTTAATATTTTGACAACCATTTCTATTTAAGCATAGAAAAGTGTTTATGCAGAAGCAATAATTTCTGCTATATTGACCAAAATTGAAGATTTAATTAATAGTTAAGCAAAATCACACTGGCCTTATCGCCTGATGGATGCAACAGTTATCAAGATGTAGGAGACCAAATGCAGCCAACTCCAGCACTATTAATTATTCATCAGCAGTAGCTGCTGTCGAACAACAGCAGTGTCTACTCCATTCAGAATTTCATAAGATACAAAACCGCTTTGTCGCAGCTATTCATCGAACAAACAGTGTTAATTAGCTTAGTAATTATAATTACAACAATTATGCAAACTGCCTTCGTAAACAAGCTCGCCCTAATTAACATGCGAAAATTCAAACTGACATGATTACTAATTTTACGACATTTATTAACCCCCGCAGATCAATCTCAAATTTAATAAAATCATTTAACTTCACTGTTTACTAGCAAACGAAATATAATTTCCTCGAACGAAAATAGCGGAAATTTACAACGTCGGATACGGCTATAGCATCAAATCGACGAGAAATTGATTGGTATCCGAATTCATCCGCTTAATATTTGAAGGGTGAAATTACAAATTAACTTGAGGCGGCTAATATGATAAAGCTTTTTGCTGCGAGAACGTGAATTTAACGAAATCGAGCATCACGTAAAAGTGCATTTCGCTTTCTTTCCGGCCTTTGCCTGCAAACAAGTATTTAAAGGTTCATCTCTGATGGTTATGTGTGGTGATGCGTGAACCACAATGGAGCTTTGTTCAAGGATCGGTGCACAAATGCACGTCGACTTTTATTATAAATTGGGATGACCCAAATAAGTTAAGAGCGACTCTTAAAATTCGCTTAGGTACAATGATTGAAAGCATCAACGTCAATTTTTTTAAATTATATCGCGAAAGTGCTTAAAATAGATCAATGTCACTACCTTTCAACTAAAACGCGTTATCTTCGCGAGTTCTACACGTTCCGGCAGATTTCCAACGGTGGTGCTGTCAGAAATATCGGCTTTTCCTTTTTTTAAAATACGTACACTGATTTAACGAAATTGATTTTCTTTAAATATCTTAATGTAGTAAACAAGGCAATAAAGACGGACGGTATTCTATAAATGCTGATCCGGTGCAGCTTTAAAGGGAAAGTCGCTTAAATTATCGAGTGTGCTGGTTTAAATCCTCCATTTGTGCTTAATTAAACTTTCCTTCCGATTTGATTGCCGGGATGACTTTCTGAGACAAATCGAAGGCGAAGCAAGTAAAATGGAAGCCACCCGACTGTTTGGTTGACAATAAAATTCACGACTTGGGGATTTAAGTTGCTTTGTTGAGAAATAAAAGCCTGGGATACAAATATACCTTTGCTGCCCGGAAATGCTTAGGACGTATTAAGGGCTCATCTGAAAGTGTACAAGTTAAGTGAAATATGAAAAATTAAAAATAACATTGTCAACATATTTTATAGTTTATAAGAACAGTTAGTTGTAACGGTTGCTAATAAAATACTATTATTAGTATTATTTTGGTTATGGATTTCTTAGGGCTTTATTCGCTGGTATTAGAAATTTGGTTTATCTTGAAAGATTTTTTCATTTCTCTAATTTGTTTCAAGGCAGTAATTCGATTATTATTATAACTAATATCTTTAGAATATTTAAACTACAAATAGGAGTCTTCCATGAATCTTTGAATATAAACAACAAAATGCTTTAATTCAAAATCTAATAGCTAAATAGATTATTTCCTTCTCAAGTCATTGTTATCAAATCATTATTAATATGATTCACTTCATGCCGTAAAAACAGTACTTTAATGGAATGTTTTTTGTGTTATTTATCTAAGTTAGGTATTTCAAAACAACAAATAAGTGTATCTCACAGCATTGTTCAAATAAACACTTTGTTTTAACAAAAGTGTATTTTTAAAATCTGAAAGTTTTACGCCAATAAATGTAATCAAATAAAACCTTTTATTAAAATTAAAATTTGTGCATTTGTTTAGTTTTCAGTGTTTTACAAGGTTCTCTACCGTTAATGGTCACCCCCAAAATTACTCTCAAATATTAAATTATTATCTTCAATTTTTTTTTCCTTTGTGAAATGATATGCGACCACTAAATAGTGGTATTAGTTTTTTTTTATGATAAACTAGACGTCCTAAAAAAAACAAAGAAGTATAATTTTTGAAAAATCAAGACTAAAGTTTTTGCATAATTTACCTGCAAATCACAAAAATATTTTTGTTTGCATTTTTTAAAAGCGTATTAGCCAAAAAATCAATTAATAATAAAATCACTAAAACTACCAACAAAGATTTACGATTTTAAAATTATTTGGGTAAATCTACCAAATGATATACAGTGCTTTCGTAAAGTAACGGATAAATTCGATAAAACATTTTAGAAGAATCTTCATAGAAAATCCCCGGATTTTAAGAACGTTTTTTGTTTTCACACTATAATGTCATCAACAATTTTTTTAAATAGCACCCCATATTATTTTTCACAAATTTGAATACAGAATATTTTTCTGAGTACGGCAATATCAAATTCGTATGACCTCGAAGAGGAAAATTTGCGACATAATCAGTCCTAAAGTTTCAAAAATGTGTAGGAAAGATATTAGAGTAAATAAACCATTATTAATAAATTCATGCAAAAAAAATCCATGAAAAACTGAAAACGGAATTAACATCAGGTTGTAACTTATTAATAACTGAATACATAGCCAAACTTTCATATCATCAAAATTGAGGTTTTTTTATGGTAACCAGTAACGTTAAATAATTTAATTGAATAATTTGTTTCATTAACAGTACATTTAATATAATATTAAACCTAATATCCAACAAAGCGGATACATTACTGAAAATGATAGCAGACCGCACGACAAACAACAGTTCAGTCACGTATATAAATTTCAAGTTCTTTGCTTCTATTTTTCAGATCCAAAAATTTTCGGACAAATTAAGAATAAGAATTAATTTCCTCAAACAAATAACTTTTCAAAAACAAATTAAAATCACAATTGAATCTGCAAACTTTTTGAAGTAACAAAAAGTTTGTTATTGCAAGGATTAATAATCCATGTCAAGATTCACAAACTTATCTTACAATTAAAATTCATGAATTCTAAAAATATATCGTTCAAATAATTGAAATAACAAATTGGTTAAAAAAAACTATACAAAAAGTAAAGAAATATTTTCCTTTATACGTTTCGATAATTAATTAGCAATATTTGGTTGGGTGGATCGCAAAAAAGGAACCAATTAATCCATTTGAAATGAAAGCGAAAATACCAAAAGAAAATCCGTTCAAAAGAACACCTCGACATATCGAGGGGTTGAAAACTCCGATAGAGATGACAATAATGCCATTCTTGTGAGCCATTCCGATGAACTGTGCTGTTTACCTATTATATCTGCTTTCAATTTAGTAATTGATATTTTGCAATTTTCCCACATAATCGAATAGGTTTCGACGTAACAACTTTCAACATCAATTCATCATAGTTCTGTAATAAATGATCAATGGAAGATAATTCTGAATTTTTATGTATAATTTAATTAAATATTTGTGCGGGTAAAATAGTTGGGATGGTCTCGTAATGATATGGCCGGGGCACATCAAACATCGATTATTGCACACCGCTGCAGAATATTTACGGTCTTACTTTGCGGTAGACTAGATTTGATATCTAAGGATGCGTAAATTGGAAGGGTTTTTATGTTCATAAGAAAACGATTCTAAAACTGAAAACCGTGACCGATCACTAATTCAGCACACCCGTTCGATTTTAGTCGTTGGCAATTGGCCAAACTTTCAAAATATCGACAAATTTTACAGTGAATCACAGTTACATGAAATTTTCAGTTACAAATTGTTGACATTGTTTTGGCAAATACTGAACCGGTCCGGAATTAGCAATGGATAATTTTTACGGGGTCAAAGAAGGTTGTGTAAACCTGTAGGGCTGGGCGTCAGGGATATCAAGACGTGGTGAACATTATTCTGTGCAAGGAAGCTGTATTTCTTGATCCATTCCAGTCGAGGACCCTTCGATCTCTGCAGGCTGGACACAGCACTGTTTATCGCCCTCGTGTACTCCCTCAGGCCGAAATTTGTGTACGGTAAGATCAGGCCGATGTTCAGTTGCTCTTTCGGTAAATTTTTTTGAAAATTTGTGTGCAATGAGCGCAACGACGTGACCGAAACAAAAACTCCAAAAATGATCAAAAACGCGCGTTTCTTCATCCCGAACGGCGCGACACGTCATATTACACGACCAGACATTTGACAGGTTAAACACTTTCACGAGATGCAGATTCACGAGTTATTGCAACAGACGCATGGGGACAGACGCAGCCACCGCCCAGCTGACTGCTCCGCCAGACCGAGATGGTAGCATACACGGAATTTCCGCAGGAGAAAGAGAAGAACAGGATCGCTCAGAGGGAGCGCAAGCGTCGTTGCCAGGACAACCCTGCCGTTGTGCTTCTGGAGCTACCTTTGACCAGCTATTTCCAAGTTTAGGATGCATCCTTTGTTTTCGTCAACTATTCTTCTGCAAGATCAGGTGATACAGGTGGTTGTTGCGGTACAATTTAAATTGGTCTCTTGCTTTATTAATTTCAGCGCGTTTTGAAGAATTAAAATGATGTAACATGACCCGCCTGATGCATTACGGGATCTTCTACAAACTGATTAGTTTGCGTGGAATAAATAAGACGCGCTAACAAGCTTGAAGAACGTTGGCGGAAATAAATTAGCAAAATGGCTCATTAGAACGTGCTCTTGTAAATGTTTACTAATAAACTCTGCACATAATTAAACCCTGGACAAAAATTATGACGGGGGCGAGATGTGACCGGTGGGCCAGGGGTCGTTTCGATGTGGTGCGTCACACCGTGACTGGTGGAAGTGGATCGCCAGGTGGGTCGACTTATTTCAGGAAACTCGGAAATGATGCTGTGATATGGTGAGTCTCCTGAAATTGTTTTAACGATAATTAATATGCTTGCAAAATTGCAAAAACATTGAGAAAAAGGAAAAATGATTAAACCCTTTAAAATAAAAAGCACCGTGAAAATATTAGCAATTTAATTAAACAATTAACGTACCTCCTGGCTTGAATATAATTTCATATCAAATAAAATTCCTTTGAAAATAATATTTCGCAATTTGCAAAATTTGTACATAATTTAAAGGGTTTTATTATGAATTTTGTAATTTAATTGAAACAAAAAAACATTTATGCAAGTACCTATACAAGTATTTATTTATTTCCGCAATTTTTTAAGTATGACGGCTGGATGGTTTGGTGGTAAGAGACCTAGGCTTCCATGCGTTCCCCACGGAGGTGACGAGTTCAAATCCCGGAGAGGTCAAAATTTTTTCGTTCCATTCGGGGTCGATACTCGGTCCAGTCACCATTCATCGTTCTTCTTCTGAAATATGTAGACGTTGAGGGAAGGTAACAACTCTTGCAGAGGACACTTTCGCACTAACACCACTAGCTTCAGCAATGTTTTCACCAACTTTGTAACTCGTATGCGAGCCATCACAGTCCATTGTCCCGGCCTGACCGTCGCAGTTTCTTAATTTTTGTTGAAATACCCTGATTCTACCTACCGCATTTGCATGTTAATAAAGTGAAAGACAAAATGTTTAGGTAGCTACTTTTTTTGTCATATAATTTAAGAGGTAGTGGTTGCTCTGAATTTCCAAGTCTTGTGTACAGACTTGAAGTAGGTAGGTCATTTGGTGTCCCGACCGTCACACTCATGCCATTTCAGATAGTTTTGTATGTAAGCGTAAGAAGCATTTATTTACTCAACACTTCACATATCAATCTTTAAAAATTCGCTTTCATATTAGAGATATACTCAAAACATTGTTAGAAAATGTATTACAATGCCCCTACCATCATTGTGGAATGATCCAAAAGCGGTTATATAAAAATTAGTCAATACGTAACAATAATCTAATCTTTCCAAATCTTTTAACCATTTTAAATAACAATCAATTGTTAGAATTTTTTTGGAATCACGATGAAGGGGTAAAACCTAAATTTCACTATGATCAATGTTTTGCGGTTTCTTGCTACGTTACTATAAAGCTCCTAAATTACTACGGTAGAAGATATAATACATATGTTACGAATTTCACGATTCGCGTAATCTAGGTAATTGCCACCTGATAGGGGTTTTACAAGCAATTTAATTTACATTAAAGTTTTTACTGACTTTCCTTTTATTAAACGAACGATAAAAATCGTTTTCCCGGATTAGAACGTGTGACTGAACAACAGATGTCTGAAGAAACGATTAGCAGCTAAGGAGTTCACGTTCGAGTTATCTGAAGCACAGTAAGCGGCCGTGCGTGCCTTGGGGGCGGTTTAATAAGTTGAAGGTAAAAAGTTTCACATTATCGTCATAATTAACTTCTGTGACGGTTTTCTCATAAATTTCTACCTTCTCATTTTTTTTATACGAAAAGCAACAATTTGAGCTAGCGTCTTAAATATTTTATTAAATAAGTTAGAATGACTGATAATTAAATACCACAAACTTGAGTTTAAAATTAATAAACCAATAAATTATTTATTCATGAATTATAGTATGGTAAGCTTGACAATAAAAATTCAATAAAAATTAGACCAACCTAAAAGTCTCAATATTGCGACTTCGTTATTAGTTCCGAATTTCCCTGAATTACTGTATTGATTGAAGCACGTTAAAATTAACAATAATACACAGTTATACGTTTTATGGGACGTAAAATTCATGTGTGGGTTAGTGTTAATTATGATGTGTTTTAGTAAATACTAAACTACAAATAAGTATCTAATAAAAAAACGCAGCCTTTCGATAATTTCTAACTACATGCAACTCGGAAAATGGAAATGAAATCGTATTAAACAAATATTTTGCTAAAATAAAATTATCAGGCGATCAGAAACACAAGCTATTCATTTTCAAATGGTTTACTAGTTCAGAAACAACAACTTATCAGTTCGCTTGATTCCTTCCGAACTGTCCGTTCGGAATTGTCTAGATCGCCATTCCTTATTGTGATGTCATATCGAACACATTTACATAACTTCTAGAACTAAACATAAATGTGTGCTACAAGAAATCACCGGGGATTTTAACTTTCCATGAAAAAAGAAAAACAAAATTAGTAAGTATACCCACATCTACAGTGCAAAAACTTCAAGCTGCGTCAGTACATAATGAAAATTAATCTACAACCGTATTCAGATGTCAGGTGTTATAGACAAAAAGACAAATGCTTCTTTTTATGTGCAACAAGTGCCGACGTTTCAAGCAAGGACTTGTGGTGAACACATATTTTTTAAAATTAATAAATTTGAACCAATTACAGAAGCGGCGTCTTTTATAGATTATAGTGATCTTTATTCGTCATCCCGCCAACCTCATATTTGCGTATTAGTCGTTCGAGATCGGCCTGTTGGAAAACTAAAAATAATAATAAGTAAATTTGTATAATTTACGTGCTCATAGTGGAGTAACGAATTTTTTTCAATCTGGATTTTTTATTAATTAATTATATATTATTTTGTTGGATTATCTGAAAAATAGTGTTCACAACATGTTCGAAAGTACCTACTATATCGAAGCTCTTGTGTATTTTGTTTACTCGTCTGAGCTTCGCACAGACTTGTTCTTTCGGAACTTCTAACGACAATAACTATTGTTAGATTTAATCGAATTACCCACTGATATGCAAAATATTTCATAACACTTCTGTAGTCCTCATAAGATTTTGTTGTAATGCTATTCGGTACCTAAAAATTAGGAAAAATTATTCAAATCACACGTCAATTTGTTAAAATTAGAATTAACAATGCATATATTTACAAATTATGTTATTATGCTATCTCGGACATGAAATACTGTATATAAAGGATATTCAAAATCATGGTGCCATCTTCTAAAATAAACAGTTTAGTTAATTCTGACTTTTGGAAAGTAAAAAAATAATTTAAACTAAAATAAATAAAATTTACTGGACAACTATAGAAAGCAAAACTTAATATCATTGTGTAAACTTTAATTTGTAATTTTCATTATTCATTCAATATTAGGTAAAAAAATAATGCTTACTAACGGATTTTGTCTAAGAGACGCATAGTTTGAACGGCAGGTGACGCTAAAGTTCCGCTGCAACGCGGTTACTTAGGTGTCAATCGATTGTCCTTAATTTCTTCTTCACAGAATCCAGATATCAACGCAATATATCCGCATGCTGATATCAAGGAGATGCAGGCCAAAAACGTTCAACTTTTGGCAACCGATCTATCGAAAAATCAACTAAAGACCGAATTATGGTAGTTATAGTTAAATCGAAGATGGACATTGCGAGTATCGATTTGCATACACTAAGAAAGAAGTTAAGTAAAAGAGAATTGAAGTGTGGATTAAGTTTTTGATTAAAATCGCTAGACCTGACTACGACGTTTAAGTTGATTTAAAAAATAAGTTTGGCAAGTTGTTTTTCTAGTGGATGGTGTATGAATCAAGCTTAGGTATATTGATACCGCAAGATATCAGTTTCACACAATCAAAAGTACTATAATATGTTTTTATCCTTTCGAACTCTTTTTAAAAGGGACTTTCAACTAACCCTTGTAAAGCTAAATTTCTAAGCCACAGCAAGGAACATTTCTGTTGAATTCAATTTATTAATCTGCACTTACACGTCGCGTCGTAAGGTCTAATGATTTGAATCAAAAAGTTATTCATATTAATTCTCTTTAATTATCTAACTCATCCCTACTGTTTTGTACGTCCATGGTTGACATTTCCATTATCAAAGCAACGGCTCAAAAGTATAGATGAAATAATAAGTTAATAAGTTAATATAAGATAATAAAATGATAACTTAAGAAACGTCGCTGAAATTGATAAAAATTCACGTACGTGTTTACTAGCATTACGTGAAGAACTAATAAAAATCTAATAGCACTAAATTCACTTATTATAGTTATTTTAATAGTTTTTTAATGAGAGCGATTAATAATCGCGTTAATATTGTTGAAATTATTAATCGTCGATTAACACAACAGTTGGTTACAATATTTTTCCGTTGATCGAATCTTACAAAATTGAAGAAAATCTAATATTGTTTTCCATGACAAAAATTCAAATTTTAAATTCATTAGATAACATGAATTTTAAATCACTAGATATTTAAATTAAAAATACCATCTGCATTTTTTCTCAATTTTACTGGCTGCACTAAATTTATAGTTCTTTTTGGTATATTTTATATTAAATTTATATTATTACAATTAAATAAAATTAATGGTATATTTCGTTTTGTAGATACTGAAATCGCCCATTAACAAGAAAACATTCATTAATAGGGGTCATTAATGTGAAATTTCTTATAGATTAAACCGACCCGTACACAAATGATCATCGGAAAAAATTGTTGGTAATTAATATACTTATTATCACTAATGCAACAAATGCAAAGTTTTTGACATACTACATCATCATTGTACGTTCAATGTTTCTGGGACATTCAACATGTTCAATCACATAAGCGTATTCACAACTCAAAATTAATTTACATTTTACCTTAAAGTTTTGAAATATAAATTATTCAATAAATATCGCATAACTAACTTTTCCCAAAGGTCGTGAATAAATACATTGACAAACAGTTCATTTAATAAACTATCATTCACCTATCAGTAACAGTTGCAAATGCAAACTTAACTTGATACTAAGTAAACAGCGTTCATCAATTAGATACGTGTATCTGCGATAACTACCCAAAACAACGATTAACGAATGCAAATCTCAATGCAAATGCCACTAAACTGCAAGCGAACCGAAAAGTGTCGCTTTAATTTCAAAAGCAAAACCAACAAATTGCTAGGAATGATAAAAATTTTTCATTAACTTCCCCGTGTAACGGATAATCGTGAGTACGAATGTAATTACGTTAAATTTAAACACATTAATTTTCAATTCTCGAAATTGGGTTAGGCGGACCTAAATGTTAAACAAACGTTACCGGAAATAAAATGAAAAATGCCAGCTATAATTAGAACAAAATTAAGTTATTAGTTATAATCAACACTAATTATGAAATCTGCTAAAACAAAATTGTATCACTGTTCTTAATTTTGCAGTAGCACTGCACTGCATAAGTACGGTTGAGCAAGTTCCTTCGAAACAAAGGAAAATGTGTTAGCAAATAAGGATTCATTCGTTGATTGTACAATGCTCACGGAATAATTATCCATTTCCATTTTCTTTTCCCCACAACCACATCCTAATTAGGTCATGTGAAGTTCCCATTAAATCGAAAAGAATGAAGTGAATTTTTCAGATTTACATCGACTAGTTAAAATGAAATAACTTTGCAAGCCCAATAAAAAATTTCGACAATCTTTAGAATGGAAGGAAGCCGAAAGAGAATTGAAGTTGAAAAGGGCAAGACCAAAAGAAATGGAAAAAATGTAAATTTTGATAGATTAAACAGAAAAATCTCCATAACAAAAAGAGAAGTAAGTGGCAAATCGTTTGGTAAAATTGCAGGAATAAACTGCAAATGGTGATACAGCAGCTGGAAAATTCGATTACCTTACAATTAAATTCAGAAAATTAGATTAAAGTAGTCTGAATATAAACGAAGGGGATTACGTTAAAAAGATTATTATCGAATCAAATTAATTGTACTAAAATGAAATAAGCCATTCATGTTCGGACGGTTCCCACCCGGCGAATTTGTCTGGCAAAATTTCTATCAATTTCTCGCTATTGAGAAATGATCAGCGGTAGCTCAGCCCCCGAATAGCAAATTACAAGAATCGGTAAAAAATTGAAAATCATCAATCGTTCATCGCACAAAAAGCCTACCTTGGCTTTAATAAGAAGAAAAAGTAACAGAAAAAATCTAACATAAAAAAATCATAAGAACGATAAAGACTACTTCATAACGCACAAGATTGATATTACACCCCGACCAACTTACAGGAAAGAGGAAGGAAGGAAGCACCTGTAGAATTATCTGTGTAGGTTTACAAGGGCCCAATTCTTGTATCCGTATGGTGTAACCCTTATAGAGATTATTCGATTTGTTTTCGGAAAACATTGTGTCACGGAATCTTTTTCACGTTTCAACCCAAAAATTTGTCAATGAAATTATCCCCTGTAAATTTTACACCGATCATAAAAGCACCTTTTTAACTGCTTTCAAACTACGCGAGAGCATAATAGCTTGTCGCAAACTTTTCCCCCATCCATGAAACTTGTAAAAATGGTGGTTTCTTACCCGTAGGACTCGGTGTTAACTCTTTCATCGAAATGTGCACTTGCACATCGAATTTCTTGAACAGCCCCAATTTGCGCTGTAATCCGAATTTGGCAAACGTGATTGCTTTTGTGTATTCGCGCGTTCCGAATGATTTGTAGGGAACGACCATTCCGACGCGCAGAAAAGATATTCCTCCGGTCGTCGGAATCACTGGCGGTTGTATGAGGTCTTCTTCGGGCGGGGCTGTTGTTCTTACACCGCGCCCGGCAGCACCGATCCGGATGCCGTTGCTCCTGGAATTTGAGGAGTTCTTGCCGCCACTTACACCAACTTTAAGTCCACTGCCGCGCTGGACCGATTGATAAGTCCACCCGGGTCCACCACAAACCGCTAGAACCACGAAGAAAGTTAATACCAACACCCCGACGTGCATTTTTATGGCGAAAAATGAATTCAACCCTTTTTCGGTTTCATAATTTTTTGTATTTTTTTTTAATCCGGGAGCGCAACTACTTCTCATACATTCGCAAGAGAGGGTGTAACTGTTCGGCGGCTCAGAACTTTGCCGATCGCGTCGATCCCCGTATCATAACTGATGGAGAACGTCGCTTGTATTGCGGAATTACGACGCCCGTCTGCTCAGTCTTGCGCACTACTCTTTGAATTTTTTTTTTGATTTCGAAATAAGGGCGTATACGGTCTTGTTTGTTTGGAGACAAGTACTTGCAAAAAAAATGCGTTGATTGGCTCCGTCCAGACGACTTTTTTAATTGTATTAAACGAATTCTTAAATAAATAAAGAGAGTGGAAAAAAATCTGCTTGGAATCGAAAATAAACTCTATGTGAAAAGAAGAAATGTGAGAGAATTTTATTATGAGCTTTAATATGCTTCCTTTGAAAGCGGAAGTGCCCGTAAAAATTCTAAGATAACACGTCTGGAACTTTTTTACAAGGTTTCGTTATTAACAAATAAAATTGATAATTAGTTGTCTGCTAACATTAACATGCAATATTGACTATCGACCCTTAAGTCACAACATTCTACCTTACACGACGGTTTTACACGACTCAGATTTTATTTTTCCTTTTTTATAATATTCCTTAGATCCCATAGGACATTTACATAGTGACCACGAATCCGTTTGTAAAAGAATTCAAAAATTGTTTGAATATAGCAAAAATATTCTTAGCAATCACATTGCGACGATCAATAATTTTTTCTAGTTATGTATGGAATTGTCATAAATTTGAGAAATCTTTCTCTTAAAAATTATGCGCTATTGACAAAAATCTACCTGCAACAATTTAACTTGAATGTTTGCGTGATCAGTTATTTTATATATTTATTAATTTTGCTCGCTAATTTTAAGTACATTATGCACTTATAGAGTGAGCTACATACACTTAAGTACGTAGAAAACGAAGCACCCTGGCACAATGCACAAAAGCATTTAAATCGAGTCACGCTGAAACATTGAACAAAAGCATTATTAGGTTGCAGAGTCATTCAATGTTGATTCGAGATACACAAATTAGCTAATAAACAAAAAAATAAATTGATATGTAAAGAATTACAGAAACAGCACCAATGCAATTTTCCCATAATTAAAAAGAATAATGAGTGATCGTTGTGACACCGATTTCATCAAATATATCAAGCAAATTTGTGAAATTGCTTCAAATTATTCTTGGGGGCAATTAGTTCGCTGACGCCGCAAAATGACGTCCAATATACCGCTGAAGTTGATCCCAAAATTGTTCAATTGGATTACGATGCAGACTGCATTCTGGCTAATCCACGAACGGCGATCTCATCTAGAATGACACGTGTAATGTATTTTCTGGCATTGTCGCTCTTTAAACTAAAGCCATCTCCAAGAAAATAGGGAAATGGATCAATAATATATTGAAAAAAATTGCCACACACATAAAATCAGTACTTGCAATAGTGGAAATACTTACCCATACTATAACAATCTCTCAAAAAAATTACCCTTTTAAATATAGTACAGTCTGCATTTCGTGTTTCACCTTTTTCACTCCATTTCTCAACCACGCTATGGTATTAGACAAAAACGTAAGCGGAAAATTAACCCTTTGGCATCTAAAGTGCAAGTCAGCGGCTACGTCGTTCCCCACGAAGTAAAACTATTTTTTGTAGTGCTTCGTTCAATCGATGTCAACTAGTTTTTGTTAGCGTCTTCATCACAATGTGTTACAAACTCATTGAAACATTAAATAATAACTCACATGTAAACACAAATAAAATACGGAATAAAATGTAAAACACGTCTGGTCATTCCCTTTGTAAAAAAAGGTGACGTTTCTATTTATTTTATTTGCCCGTGGCAACAGTACAACATGGCCAGCTACAACGTCCGTGCTCAGTCAAGCAGCCGCCGTGGCTGCATAAGACCGTTTAGGTAACACGCCCCTCCCTAAAGGCTGAGCACGGTGTTGGAAGTAGCTGTTGCCTTGGATTATTTATATTATAAAGAAAATAGTTTATGGTTAGCTATTAGCTGCAGGTTCCTCGAAGTGACGCGGGTCTCGTACGCCGGCATCTTTCATGTCATGCCGAAAGCGGGGAAGGCGGCGAAATGCGGCTCTTCGCGGCGCTGTTCGGTCGCTGACGATCCCGTTGTAGTTCGACGCTGTGCGTTGGGACTCCGGGAAGCAGGGTCATCAAAAGAGTAAGATTATCCATAACACTATAATCAGATTCTAATTGGATAGTTCCGAAATCGGGCATCGATGACTCAGTTCAACTGGTTCGGCGTCATCCAAAACATCCAGGTTACAAATTAAATTCGGTTCAGGCACTTCTTGCACTTCCCCATTTTCTATTTCATGCTCTTCATAATTATCTTGAACCACTGGAGTTGTCGATTTGTACTGCAAAGCACTGTTTGACAAATCGACTTCTATCGGAAATAGCGGAGGTACTGACAGTAGCCCAAGAGTGTTTTTGTGCAATTCTGCGAGGCCTTTTATCAATTTGGATAAATGCCCACCGAGAGATTGCACGTGTTTGTTTTCGAGTACTAATTCCAGTTTGACCAAAACGTCAGAACGTAGTTTCTCAAAGCGGGTCTTGGCGACCTGGCGACATCGCAAAATCAACCTATATTCGTAATTTCCGGTTTCTACTCAACATAATGGTTCTTGCAGTGGTGCGTAGTTGCACTCTGTTACCGGGTCGGTACAGCGGTGGTCGGTTGCGTGGTTGCTTGCTACTTGTTCATACTTTGCTGCAGGCATCCATAGTCCCATGGAGTGACGCGGGTCTAGTACGCAGGCATCTTTCGTGTCATGCCGAAAGCGGGGAAGGCGGCGGAATGCAGCTCTTCGCGGCGCTGTTCGGTCGCTGACGATCCCCTTGTAGTTCGACGCTGTGCGTCGGAGCTCCGGGAAGTGGAGTCGCCTGTTGCAGCTGTTACCGCTGAATCGTGTAGCGATCATCGGTTGCGGGCGCCACTGGAGGTTCCTGATGTTAGGATTTGATCCCCCTCCAGAAGGGCGTCGCGGCATCGGGGTCGTTGGTGAAAGTTCGGTGGAAAAGCCCTTTTCCTTGTGCCCCACGTTGGGCCGTCAAATGTTACAAACTCATTGAAACATTAAATAATAACTCACATGTAAACACAAATAAAATACGGAATAAAATGTAAAACACGTCTGGTCATTCCCTTTGTAAAAAAAGGTGACGTTTCTATTTATTTTATTTGCCCGTGGCAACAGTAAAACATGGCCAGCTACAACGTCCGTGCTCAGTCAAGCAGCCGCCGTGGCTGCATAAGACCGTTTAGGTAACAAATGAAATGATTATCAATGGCAAATGCCAGTTCCAGAAATCAATTATAGGCATTATTACAAACCTTTTGACGGCCGAAGTGGTGGTATCGAATTACAGTACAGAAAGGTGTTTAACAGTTTTATTTCAGACACATTAACATGAGGAATTATACACAAGCGATACAGATTTTACCAAGACAAATATTTACACTCGGTTGCTGACCACAAGTGTGGATCTTTGGTGTTGATCGGTTCGGAACAACGTTCGGGTTGCCCGCCCTGGAGTGGACCCGGAGGTACGACTAATTTAAGGTGGTCCTTCAGGATTGGATTCGATCCAACAATTTAATTCGTCTTGGACGGAATTACCCAGTGGGCAATTATTACGCACTCTTGGAAACTAACCGGTAATATTACCGAACTGATTAATAACTATTTAATCCGTTATTGTTTCCACGAGCGCTGTTGGACACGTTTTTCTCTGACCGCGTTATTCTTCCCAAAGCCGAATTCGGCCGTCGCACCGCTGTCACGCTTTGATTCGCAGTTCAAACTCCCCTCCATTCGCAACTTATGGCGGGTGATTTAACTATATTTTATGAAGTTATAGAACACGTCACAGCACCCTGAACGTAATGGACATTACTAACATATCGTATAGATCGCGGTAACTAGGACCATCCGCAGCCACACTGAAAACTTTAGATACTTCCACAATCGTTAACTCCATCCATCTCGATCCTTTGCCCTTGACAGGGCGTGATGGCGTCTCATATGTTGACTCTCTTGACTTAGTTTCTCCAAGTCTGCCGATCTAAAACGATGTAAGCCGCTTCAGGTGGGGATTTGCCTATTTGGAGTTGCAGGTGATTCACCACCCATCGCGTCGGTGTTCTACGTCTTTCTCTCTTGTCGTTCACCTTTCTCTCTACCACCAACTTCTCCATCGTTCGTGTTCTCCTGACGATGTGGCCAAAGTAGGTGAGATAAGCTTGGTTAATTCTTTTGAGGAGTCCTGTCTTAATGGCAAGTTATTCTAAAACTGGGTCGTTGATTAGGTGTTCAGTCCAAGATATGCGGACAATTCTCCGGTATACCCACATTTTAAAATTCTCAACCCTTGTCCGGTCTGCTTGTTTTAACGTCTATGTTTCGGCAGCAGAAGTTGATATGGGAAAGATGAAAGTGTTGACCAGCTGGAATTTATTGATTATAGGTTTCGTGCGGTCCTTACAGATCTTGGTGAGCTTGGTGGTGGTTGTCCTGGTAATGTCTATTCTCCTCTTGAACTCGCCAGAACATCCCCCAGTATTCATGATCAGCGAACGCAAGTACACAAAGTATGAAATCATTTCTTACCTATCCACTTCTTTACCGAAAGATTGCATGAATAATATGCTAAGAAACGTACTATAACTTATTACTATTATGCAGTGCTCTTTTGTCATGGAACGCTTGGGAACGGCGTTCCACCACCTTTTTTTTACAAAAAGATCACTGTTATTATGTTATCTACGGGAGCAGTAATGTTATTGAGAAGAGAATTTGGAATGCTTCAATTAAAACAGCAAGTGTTTTGGAATGGAATAAGTTTATTAAGGTAAAGATAACGAAACTAATAAGTTTTGAACTATTTAGATAAATATGTCGTTAAAAAACTATTATGAAATTTTTCAGAATAAACCGTGTGTTTTTTTGTCATCGTGCAACGGCAACATATTCCAGAGAATATAGACAAAAAATTTCCAATAGAGGACATCCATCACCAACGGGTTTTCTCGGTTATACCGGAGGCTGTAACAGAATGGTATTGCTGAAAATTGCAACGGTGGTCCACTTGTGCAGTACGAGGTTACTAATGAAGAAGAAATTGTTAATTGTGTGATATATAAACGAGGCATGAATTAGACGAATTTCTACCCGTTTAGAATTCTCACGGAACTTAGGCTTGAGAACGTTATGACGGATGGAATTGCACACCTATCACTACCAATCAGTGCAATATTTGCAAACCAGTTGATCATGTAAATCAGAAATCAACTATCTTTTCGTGAATGATTCCTGGGAAAACACAGACGAAATCCCGTTACTTCAAGTAAGAAAAGACATTTACGAGATGGTGTATGTAATATGCATAACAATCATGTCTGGTCTTTAGAAAAGCCATACTGTATAGACTGAGAAGATTTCAATGAAGGCTTAGCGTTAATGTGTGGGGTGGCATATTTAACGGTTCAAATCATTCAAAATTAATTAAATGCGAGCGTTTATTAGAGCACAATATAGAAAAAGTTCTCATTAATTTGTTAAATGGAATGTGGTAGTAGCATAACAGTAAAACCCACACTTTTGGAAGGAATTTGATTGTCTGACTGAATGAAAATTATAATGGTAGATTGATTGATCACGATTTAAATCCGTTGGATTTTTATCTATGGGACATCTAAAGCAATTGATGTACGATGTTGAAATTAATATCATAGGACAGGTAACCGAAAGATTTGTTTAAGACATCCAGAACAGATATTACAAGAAAGATACAAATCCTTGATACTTCAATGTTAAAGTTGTATCCGTTATCAAGGTAAGCACTTTGAACAGTTGTTTATGTAGCATTTTCAATGTTTTTTTAGTAAATTGTGGCTATCAAAATTTTTAAACTCAGATAACTCCAAACGAAGTAAAATTTAAAAAAAAATCTTTCTTTTTAATTTAGAACATGAGGTTATTTTGACACCGGTTATTGAACATTCTGTATATTGTCGGAATCATGTAAGCTAATTTTGAATAAGAAGATTATGTGAAAGTGTAAGTACATTCTTTCATAAAATATTCTAGACATCAAAACAAGTAAAAATCGTTGAAATGACATCAAAAGCGCAAGAGCGGTAGGTTAAAACCTCCCAAGCAAGATCAGAAATTGTTCGTCAATCCTTTTATACGCCTTATGTTACAGGAAAAGATCTTTTGCCACTCTGATACGTCATATTCATGAGATGTATAGGCTTTTCGATGCCAACAACATCGTAATGTATAATCAAACCACTAGAACAAAATTTTAAATTTTACTGCTTATTAGAACGCGGATATTTCATGTTCTTTTTTACAAATACAAATATTTTGTGAGTAGAAAATTAATTTCATGAATTATAAAGGTAAAGTAAAGTTAAAAGTACAACGCACCATTTACCATTTATTTCAATATTTAATTCGTATCGTACATTTTTTTCTCTTGTCTGTTTTGAACCTTACATTTTATACTTTGCGTTAAATTAATTTTTGTGGCCTCATGCTTTTACAGTAAAAAAGCTTTTAACAGCCACCAACTAAATATGTGCACCATTTGAACAGAATGTTTGATAAGTTGTGACTTTCTTCTAAATCTGATTTAACCTTTAGAAACAGACGATTATGTTAGTTTTTTAAGTTTTATTGTTTTTTTTTAAATTTATTTAAAATCATAAATTGCTTATAGTTCAAATTTTAAAAAGATAAAAATTGTAATAGAAAGTAAAAATACATAATTTAGAACAATATTGTAATAAATTGAAAATTGAAAAAAGCAATTAAGTATCCTTATTTCAAAACTATTCGATACATGATGATGCTTTATCCTAGATTTGGGAAGCTTGCGACCGCAGTAATCTATTGCTAAAGTTAAATGGCTATCGATAACTTCCAGTTTTGCACGTTCCTGGAACAGGTTCGTTTTGGTCTGGTCTCAAACTGTATTATCTTATCGCGAAGAAAGTAGTCAGTGGTGACTTTGCGAATAAGCATAACATTTTATAGGTAAATATCAAATGCAAACTTCCCACAAATTCGGTTCCAATTACTCAAAATGCAACTTTACGATTCACTTTTTCCCAGAATTCTTTTTACAAATTTGAACCAATATTTTAATATTCAGCGAATATTAAAACATGAAGGCGTAGACGCTATAAAATCACCATTTCGTTCCGCTTGTCGTTGGTAATTTTTAAGTACACTATTAAGACGTGACGTCGAATACTTGTTCTCATGTTTTAATTATCTTGGTTGCAGATAGTTAATGTTTTATTTGGCTTTCTGTCTTACTATAATTTTATGCCCTAAAACCATTAAAAATTTAGTTAAAAATTAGTAAGTTTTAGGGCATAAAATTATAGTAAAATTTAGTTAGAAATTAGTAAGTTACAATTAGCTATTAAAGAACTTAAAAAAATTTGTAATTCAGTCTTTACAGAAAAGTTGTGAAAACATTTTGAAAAGAAATTCTTGATTTCTTGGTTTTATAGTGCAGTAACACAAATTAAAATTTGAATAATTGTGAAATCATTACAAACAAAGACTACAAAATTCATAGAAATGAGATAGTTTATTTTCAAATAATCATGAAGCTACGATAATTCTATATAATAGGTTTTATTCGTTTTGCTCTAGTCTCGTAACTATTAGCAACTTGTGATACGTATTGGTTTAAGGCACTTTCAATAGTTTTCCACCCGCAGTACGGCGTAATGGACGAATATCACGGTTTTATGTTTCATCCGGTATTAACGCCGTTGGTGATAGTAAGTATTGATTTTTATAGGTTATGCAAACTTTTGTGCAACCCTGGGTGCATTCCTTTGACATATAAATTTAAAATTCGTTTTTCGCAATTAGTTGCACGTTTTATTAAATCCCCCAGTTCCTCTAACTTTTACTGCCGGCAAATAATTCCTCTTTTAGGACGAACTGAAATTAAAATCCTACAGCGAACAAACGAAGTTTATTTTACACGGTTGTGAAACTAAATTCCAGGTTCAGATAATGGACAACTACAGCGTCCCGGAGACGTCTAGATTACTTCAAGACATACTTAACTTGGAAAAAGACTTCAAATACAATCTCGACTTATTAAAAATCAGGGAAACCGAAATCGAAAGGTAAAAGCCAACTTTATCAAAGGAATGCTTTGGAACGGAAGAAACTTGATATTTTATAATGTATGACAAGAATATAATATTTCACGTCATGTTGACGTTTGTTCTTTAAAATAATCAAAAACCGTTCCATTTTCTTTATTTCTTCGTTCCGAAGTTGAAACGAATCTAATATTCTCAAATTAAATATTCTTTAGAAATTAAATGTCGAAGTTAATTTGAGGCTTACTGAAAATTTTAATGAACTATTAAAAATCCATTAAGCAATACATAATTAGTGCCAAACACAAAAATATGCAAGAAGTTTAAAAATTTTCGCCTCGGTTTATAAAGAAAACGAATAAATTAAGTATTGTTTCTGTTCCTATATTTTATCAATTAGGAAATAAAACCTCAATTTTCTTCAAAGTCGACAACTTTTTCTGAACGATAATTTGCATAACATTAGTCTCTAGATATTAGGGTTGTACCGCAATTTCAATAACAGATGCTGTTCAAAATTGTACTAATTTCGAAATCTTGGCATAGGTTAATTCCAGCCAAAGATTTGATTACTGGCCTAAGGGAAAATCGTCAATTTCCCAATCCATTATAAATTTTACGCATTTAATGTAATATAGTGTAATGTAATATGTTGCGAAATGTGTCACATTAAAAGTTTATTTTAAAAAAGGTTTACAACACAAAGGTAATTCATTTAGGAAAATACAGCAGCAGTTTTCTAGCCGAAATTAATGAATTAAAAATTTGCAGATGCAGTGTCATAAATCAAACGCTGCAAGAGACATTAAAATTAAAATTATCCGATATCGCCGAAAAGAATTTCAAAATTACAAATTTACAAAATGCCATCGTTGAACTTGAACAAACGCGCAAACAGGATAGCAAAACTAATCAGCAAACGATCGAGACAATAACAAAAAATTTCAATGAAATAAACCAAAAGCATAAATTCAGTCTTGAGCAACACCAGCGAAGCATAAAGGAAAAGGAGGATGGACTCAAGAGAACCCATTCGGAGATATTAAATGCTCAACAAACAGTACACAAAGAAAAATCAGAGACGCTACAAGAACAATTACGAAAGGAAATAAATAATGTAAGTCGGTGATAAAAACCATTAAATAACATTTTAAAATGCGTCTTACCCGGCGAGCTCTCACTTTAGGCAGATAACGTAAAATACTCGCATTATAAAAGAACAAAGCCGGAGTTATCAGATTGTTGATGCAAGCGGGGTAGGTTTCATGACCTTGTGTCAACCTTTTCGTACTTCAACGTCGAACAGTAATAAAACGGTTCCTTTAATTGAAAACAATGCGAAATCCAATTCTTACAACAAAAAAACCTATAATTACTTTTCAGGCGAATAGACATAAAAGTAACGTTCAGACTTTAACGGGCCAAAATTCGGCTCTGCGCAATAAAATCAGAGAAATCGAATCTAAGTACTGTTCGGAAACTGCTTTCTACAAGGAGGAATTGCAACAATTCCGAAACGAATCTGTCGGACTGAAAGGGGAAGTGGCGACTGTGAAGTCGGAATTGTCAAAAATCGAAATGGTAAAGGAAGAACTGAAAATTAATTTGCAGGATGCAAATGAAAAAATTTCTAATTTAATTAACGAAATTCGGGAAGTTGTGCACGGACACGAAAGGGAAAAAAACGAATGGTTAGAAGAGGCGGAGAGAATAAAGAATAGTTGCAACGTTTCAGAACATCGTAATTACAGCGAAATGTTGAGCCAAAATAATGTATTGCGAGAAATCGTTAAAGAGATGCGTAAAGAACGGCACAACGCTGAAATAAATGAATTGCGGGTGAGAAAATTGGAGGAGTTAATAGAAAAATTGAAGATTTGTGAAGATTATTATTGATTGACTTTTTACTTGAAGTTATGAATGAATTGAGATAAATGGAGATACAGTTGATCATAAATCTTACAATCCTATTTATAGAGATGTATTGACTTGATGTATGTCTATTGTTGAAACTGTTTATAATCAGCAGGTGTGGTTCAATTAGGAATTATTCAACGGATTTTTATTGCGTGCTGGATTAAACAATTGTTTTCTGTAATTTGAATTTTTATATAAAATATTTGTATTGCTTAAAGTGCGTTTTCAAAATTTTGATAAAATTGACATCAAAGATGAAATGTAAAATAACTTTTTCTTGCGAAATAAGTTTAAAAAGGGCGAAATTTCAAAGTTTTCCTTTCCGATGCGGAAGGCCACTTTATATCAAGTTACAACTCCGAAACTAGATAACACTTTTTGCCAGGAAATTTATTTAAAATACTTTTTATTTCATTTAATTCACCGAAAATCATCATTGCTACATGTTACAGTCGATCCTTGAATTACCCCAATGTTTGATCAACTCTGATTCTGGCATAAAATAGAGGGTAGTGCTAAATCGGAATTTCTTGGAGTTGCATAAAGTTATAACGAATGCGGGAAACACTTCAAGCACTAAAATAAAACCTTTTACCTTTTGTATTGCATACCCTAACATTGTTGGTACATACCGCTTTTTCAAGTATTCCATAAGTACCTAAATTATTTGACTCATTAGTGAGAATAATCTTGTTGCCTTTTCAAATTTTAGCGCATGTTTAAAGTATGCGCGATTATGAACAATAAAATACCATTAAAGCCATAAGATTTATTGAATAGCAATTAATTAAAAATTAAAATCACATTTCTGGAAAACAATACAATCAACTACAGGTAATCCAAAAAATCTTCAAATCGGTATTGGACAGTTACAATGGTTTGATGTATGTATTGTGGATAAAATTAAAGATTCTAACAATTATGCTAACTTTCCTAAAGTTTGTCCAAACTAAACAACCAGCGAGAGGGTGCTTTCAGAGGCAATTTATAATACACATGTACTATTACGGTCACCGAAATGTGCACGATAGCTGACACAAATTTCCCTATTTTTCCATAGATTAAAGCTGGCTTTATCCAGTGACTTTCGTGAAATAATATTTGTCATAAACAAAATAATATTGACATATGGCTGATTTTTTTAGGACGCCTATGATATGAAGCAAAAATCAAGTTGCTAAAAAAAATCGTGCACATTTCGGTGCCCGTAATGGTACATACTCTAAATGAACTCGTTTCTAGTTTTAAAATTCTATTTCCTGGATAAAACATACACAAGTTTTTGAAATTATCTCGAATAGTGGAAAATCTCCAGAGTTTACCCAGCAATGTTGAATGGCAAAAATAATTTTCGGTTCAATTGAAAAATCAGATATGAAATTCAGTTAAGAAGTAGGTACCTATTCATTGGCCATGTACAGGGCTGGTGGTCTGTAGGAAAATGCCACGTATTCAAGGGACTAATGATAAATTGTTAATTTAATACAGAAAAATCACAAACAAACTTTTAATTGAAATTAAAAATAACTTTCAACTTAGGTATAACCAATTAAATAAATGTTATCCTTCCAGGCCAGAAAAATATGAATCTACTAATTCACAGTATTTATTGACATCTAATTCTTTCAACTGCACAACGAGGAATTTGGTAGTTGGGTACTAACAACTCAATTTGTGAATTTTTTTGTAGAACGATCTGTGATATGCAGGTACATGTCTGTTTAACAATAATCTCAAGCAAGTGAACTTAAAGGGTTTAGAGGGCTATAAGTGCATTTTGAAAAATGATGGAATACGTGCGTTTTGTTAAAGGTGAGATGCGTATTTATTGGAATAAAAAAAATTAAAGTATTTTTAGTACAACAGATGTCACAAGATGTATTCAAAATCACTTATATATTTTTTATTCCAATAAATACGCAAGTATTCCATAATTTTGCAAAATGCACTTATACTCTTCTTATTCTAATCCCTTCAATTTTTTTTATCAGAAAAGACAAAGGCTGACAATTTATCAATACTTCCTGGTATTCATATTTATTTTTAAATCCCCAATTTGAAAAAGATACAAACTGAATTGCTACTTCCGATTACTTTATTAAAAAGAACAAATGAAACTGTACAAAATCGTCCGAATTCCAATTACATTCAGATTCATTAATACAATAATACAATTTAGCATCTCATAAGGTAAAAAACTCGACAGACAGAACATGCAATTTTGTACAAAATAAAAAAAGTTGAATCATTTGATTTCCATTAGGGACATCTAAAATGCCAAATAAGCTTAATTCAAATTAACTTTATTGCTGTACAACTTAAAAGGCACTACACGACGTTTCCAATGAAACGGAGTCTCCTAAAAGGCTGTAATGAGAAATTTTTATTTTCATTTTAGGAAGTGGTCCAAAATGGAAACTGAAATGATTCAAATTTGGTGTTTTTTTACATTGCAAAACACAAGCAAATTTTATATCACTTTTGTTAAGCTGCATAAAAAAATAAATAAAAGCACAAACTACAACAACTACAGGTTATACAATTCCATATGAGACCTTGAAACAAAATTCACAGTTTTAGAATTCCTTATTCAGTTACAAAAATAATATTTAATTTAAAATGTTTCTCATTAATTTAAAAAATAATCATTTATATTGATGCTGTTCTGTCAACAGAACATGAGCTTGTGTCTACTAGGCAAACAAATTAAAATATTTACACAAAAAAAAAGTTAAACTATAAAATTTAAAGTTCTTGTTTCAGAACCCGTACACTAGAAGGATCATTTTAAGTTCCTTAAAAACAAAACGTTATAAATTTTATAGGACAACTTTTACTTGTTAAAAAGTTTACTATGGAAAAATCATAAGTTTAAATAACTACATATCATTAATTTAATGATTTTGTACCAACAAAGATACCTCTATCTTCTAGAATGGAAAATAAAATATTTAGATGCTCATATTAGTTATATGAAAGCAAATTTTAAAATAATTCCCAATAATCACAATTAGCTTTAAATAAAAAATTCTAAAATTTCTAAAAACATCGACACCTGAGGAGTCATCTGACCAGATAGCATTTTTTAGTATAAAAGTAAACATTTTGTTCAATGACCATGAAACTCATTTATACATTTCTTCCTTTTAAATTTTAAATGTTCTGATGAGAATAAAACCGTCTGGTACTTACACTATTCTCAAATCAGCTCACAATATGTACACCATGAATTTCGATTTGGCAGCATTATAAGTACTCCAATGTCATTTACCGTTTATATTATTAGTGCTCCAATTTTTGACCTTCGGTTGCCAATCTGTTATTACAATAAAAAATATAATTGAATGAAATGAATTTTCAAATGCCATGAACTTTTCAGATGACCCATCAGAGTTTATTGCCGATTCAGTTGAATTTGTAAAGTTCAAATTGATAAAACATAAATTCCCATAAGAAACTGTATCCAGTGCAACACTTAGAACATGCCGCCACTGTTGAAGTAGTATCATAAAAAATTATATAAAACAAGCATTGTATACATAATTTACAATATACATATACAGAATAGAATGGTTCAACACTACAGAAAAATTATACATGAAATTGTTTCTGTGAAATTGAACAAAAAACACCCTCAGGAATGTGATTTCTTTTCAAAATAAGCGCAAATACTGTTCATTTTTATGGGAAATAAATCATTTCACTGTCATACATAAGTTGCACATGTAACAGTTGCAATTCGATCGACAAATTCTCTGTGCTCAATGCTATGAATGTTGCGCTTGCTGTTGCATATTTTGTACTAACCGTCGACCCCAATAACCTTCAAGATCGAATGGTTCGAAATCTTTTAAATTTTGTGGCGGCTCTTGTTCTTGATAATACATGGCAGAATTACCCGTATTCCTGTCGACTTCTTGCGACACTTTATTCCAGGAATCGTATATGAACTTAATAATGTCATCATGTTGGGCGCATGAGGGTTTATCCGACGGGGGTATGCGACCTAAATTGGTCGGTCTCCGATTCGTTCCGTTCATTTGGGATATATTCATTCGCGGACCACTGAAAAACCTACGTAAACAATTGGATGGCTAATTTAACGCTTGGACATTACCTCATAATGCGTGAATTAGGTTCGAAATGAAACCTCTTCTTGTACGAACACGTTTTCGCCGTTGTAACTTAAAATTAATAAACGATCAAACGATAAAATAAGCACACACAAAGCCAATGTTTTTATCGGACGCCTCCACAAATGTCACTCTTACGGCGGCAATAACATGGTTGTTGAACTTACGAGTGCGATGAACAGATGACGCACGTGGCTTCGAGTGGGAAATTTAAATGCTTTAAATAGTTTTGCATTTTTATTTCCGAAATGTATAATGTCGAAATTTAATAGACAATAGAGGATTATTAGTTTTAATAACAATATATAATTACAATAACAGCGAGTAACAATTCTGAAGTTATAATACCTTGAGAACGCTAGAATTACTCCAACATTTATTTCAGATTTCGTTTTGTTGTGTAGTTGCGAAAAGTTTCCCAATTTTGAAGCGTACGTTTTTGCCCAGAAAAATTTAATTTATGTATACGTTTGTATTCCAACAAACTTTTCATAAACTACGATTTGTTTTACATTTCATAATTAGACCACTCCCGATGCCACATGTAGAAAATAAAGTGAATAATAGAGCAAGATGGACGCACAAGAACGATTATCTAAGTCGCTTATGCACCGATTGATTTGTGCGCCAATGCCATATCAGATAAATGCCTCTGTTTTCCAAGTCCTTTCTTATCAATTGATTACCACATTTAATTTGATTTAAAAGATATAAATAATCAATTGGGTCACTTTATAAATTGTTTATTATTTCGAGACATAAATTAATCCAGCTTTCATTACCAATTAATGAAACTTACATTTTTATCAAAATCGGTCTTACACAATTCGGGAAATATTATTGAAGAATTAATTTTAAAAATTGAGATTTAAGAAAAACTATAAATAAAATAAAATTTTGTTGTTGATATGGTCAAATTGAAAAATCTTAGATAATAATGTATAAGCAAATTCTACAACTGCACAAACAACTCCATTATTAGTTAAACATTGACTTTTAAATAAAGTTGCTTAAGAAATTAGGGGCTGCAAGAGCTTGGTCAATTATTTTCTTAAATATTATAGTTAACAACACTTTTATTAACATCTCAAAACATCAAAACACAGCTAAATTAATTATCTACAAACGACTAGCCGCAAAGTAACACAGAACTAACATCTTGTACATTTAACTTATTATTGTTACACTATAGGACGTTGTTTCTTAAACAGACAACTGGGGGGAAAATGTCGGATAAAAAATTAAGTACCTAATTATTATTATATGAAAATGTACAAAGTAGACATAAATTAATGTAGGTGAAGTAACCAATAAAATTTGCCGCCTTATCTCCGTCATGAAAGAAAGTTTGAGGAACGTCATTTTTACAATTTTCAGCTGATAATTTTAAGTTGGTGTTATACCCTTCACAATTTAATAACTTATGAGAGGCGGCAAATTACGAAGTTCTCATATTTCGTAGCCTTACTTGTCACACATTCAATTATATCCACTCTGTATTTCATTGTGGTGTAATTTATTAGAAAATGTTTAAAATCTCCATCTTGTAATAATCACGATATTCGGATCATTAAGCAGATTTGATAGTTTCCGATTTTCACATAAACACGATATTTGACCTGTTCTCAAGAAAAGATTGATAAATATTTAATTGATTATTACCAATAACAGTAATTTCGGTCAAATCTTTGATTTACTAGTTATACACTTATTCGTTATTTGAAGCTCTTTTCCCTACACCAAGAAACAAATAATACGTGTTCCCTTGTTAAAAATATTAGAAAAGGTTTGATCCAGAAATGCTTCGTTTCCGAGATACGGCCCCTTAAATGGTGAATGAAGATTTTTAATTTATTGCAGCCACTGGGAAGATGCAATTTGATTCAAATTTTGGAAAAACAAGTTAAATTTTATGTAGAATTTGATGATGTAAAAGTTAAATTGATATCCTGCTGATGAGGAGTAGTTTTGTAAGGGGTAAGCGTATTACTTGATGAAAACTTTTTCTGTACCGTTATTTTTTATTGCAGGTTATTAATCAGAAGTAAAAAGAAGTACTTGTTATCTCAATTCGATGAAAGCTGAAACAATTAATTGTAAAAATTACATACATATTACAACTTTTTGTATAAACTTTTATTTTATTGTCCTACATTTACTGAGAATTTTTTGCGTAAGTAATTAACTCACAACCTGGTATTGTTACCAGCTCTAGACTTTTTTCGCTATGGAGCTATTCTTATGAATGTAATTTGTAATTTGTTTTGAAAGTATAGTATAACTACTAATAAGAAGATGTCAAATTACAATATTACATAATAATAATAATATTAATAATAATAATAATATTACATAATAGAACCTAGATACGAAATTTAAATTTTTTACCCAACTTAACAAACATGTAAAACACCTCTAGGACATTAACCCCCGTGCAAAAAAGCAACTGACTAATGTGTCAAGTTTTAAGCAACAATAACAAAAAAATAAATTTTCTTAACTTTGAATATTTTCATTGAACGCGGAACCAAAGGGACTGCGATGACTTTTCTAAGATCAGTTAATTTGTAATTTGTATTTTGTCAAGGAAATTTTATTTAGAATTTTAGGGTTTTTATACGGGTGGTTTTAATATCACGGAGGTTTTTTAAAGGTGTTTCTTGTCTAGGGGCCAATTGTCATAGATGTTGCATTAATACAGCTGCAGTAAAATTATGTATTTAGTAAATCAATATTGTTGTCTGAGTGATGATGATAGGAATATCTTAACCATACATATATTTTCATACGCATCTACAAACAAGCAATGAAACATGTTGACGGAAAGTCTGTTTTCTTTGAAACGCAAGAAATTATACAGTTCTTATTTAGTTGGTCGATATATTTTTATATTCCTTTAGATTAAATCGGAAAAATCGAATTCTAATGTTAGCCAAGAAATTACACCATAAAAATCAATATGGAGCCTCCTTATAATTAGACATTTTTTACCCTTCGAAAAATATTTGCAATGAAATCTTTTGTTTTCATTTTTATCAAAATATTATTGTTTTTGGAAAGTGGTGTTATTAATAGTATATATTAAAATTAAATTAAATCCTTAGAGCGGTACAAGAAAGCATTATCATAAAAAGTCTACATCTAATTTTTAACCCACTGCAACATTAATGAAGAAAAACAGCAGACAATAAAAAACCTACCGAAACTTTTATAACTTGCTACATTATTTAATATTGCTTTTCCGTTTAAAATTAGAATAATACTCTTTTCAAAATGAGATTCTAACTGAATTTTGATTATATTACGATTTATTATTAACATGAAAATGGTCATTATATTATATCTTGATAAACAACTCGCATGAAAAATATCATTACTGTAATAGCCATTTTTTACACAAACCAACTGATTTTTATATTTAATGATTTAAAGCTGTAGTATTTCGAATTCACAGCCAAATTCAATTAAAAACTGCTCGAATGAATAAAATTTAGAGCCCTCCAACTGAGACCACAAATCACAGAAAAGTTCTAATTTGGTCTAATTTATTACTGCAATACACAACGATGCTCCAAGCTTCCCCAATTCAACCCGGAATTATTGCCATTGTTATTTTCCCCTAAACTGCAAGTTTTCGTTCGCATTATCATTAAATCAGTTCTGATGCTGGGCCTTCTTGCGTTAGGCGTTACGACCCCGCACGCATCACTTAATCTCCTCTTCACGGATAACGTGTATTTTTTCGCGTGGTGCGAAGGAGCGGGCGGTGGAAGAGGACAAGGTGAACCGAAATTGGCACTAACGCGCTTATGGTGATTTGGGGTCATTTCGAGAGGCAAGTTTGCCACTAGGAATAACTGATAGAAGACTTCATCGACCTGATGGTTCCGTTTTGCTGACGTCTCCACGAAAACGCAACCGGAATCTTGAGTGCCGCAATAGGACGCAGCCTCTTCAAGCGTTACGGTTCTAAAAGAATTAAATTAGTGCGTGTGTCGTACGTGTTGATTTCCTGAGGGAAACCCGCATGCATTAAATTAATTCAAAACGTGTGCGTGTCTAAACACGTCATTGTTACCTCATTTCTTTATCACTTTTGTTTCCTGCCAAAACCATTGGAACCCTCGGTAAGTTCTTTTTGCGGGTCAATCCGCCACTGTTCGTGGCTGAACCAGCGCTCAATTTTGTTTCCAAGATTTGTTCTCGTAAACGAATGGCTTCCTCAAACGTTTCTCTGCTGTCCATACTAAAAACTATCACGAACAAGTCGCCTGTAAAAAATAAAATAAAATAAATGACCCACTTTATTTTACATTGTTTTATCCACATAAATTCCCGACGCTGAAATTGGGTTAAGTGGGGAGTTCAAAAGCGTAATGCCTGTAAAGCTCGGTAACTACCCCCACTCTGCAGAAGCGGTAAAATACAAAATTTTCGTTGTTTGTCATAAGGCATCGAGGTATTAGTTTTTTTCTATCTCGACAAGATTTTTAATTTATCTGAAAATTCATAATTATTTACAGAAAGTGAATAATCACCACAATAAATGTAAATTTAGACTATTTTTAAGGGGTTGGAAATGAAGTTGTAATTAAGTGGATGAAAATCATTAATAAAGAACTGTCGCTGTTGGTGGCATTAATTAAACAGAAAGCTTTTGAATATGCCAAATAATAAAATTTCATGTTGCAGCTGTGTAAACAAGCGACAATTGCTAGAATTCTTAATGACAGATAGTCATTATCCTGTATTTTAGGTAATTGTACGGCCGTGTTGGTAAATTTTTAACGCGGCAACGAAATTAGCGGAACAATTTTGGACCCTATTAATAAAGTTAATAAAATAAATCCTCAAGTTCTCGAAACTTTTAATTGGTTGGAAATATGAAACTTTTTGTTGTACATCTCAAAAATTAAGTGATTTTATAGACAAACATTTTGCTGTTTGTTATATTACGTGTGAATTGAAGATTCTTCGAATTTATATTTTATAAGTAGGTAATTTTGACAAAGTCATTATTATGTGCTCTTGCAATTTTTGCATAAAACAATATCTGACACCCTCCATAAATTTATTTTGTAATCTAATCTTGCAGTTCTTGAATTGAGAATGATCTTATTTCGTAACCCACCCTATTTGTATCGAAAAATAAGGTAAATTGTAGGAGTCTCATTTTCAACTGCTTTTTAACATGTACAACCCTACAGAATGTTTATTGCCACATGCATTTTAAGTTGCACAGGTTATCATATTAAGACTCTTTTTACTTTTGATAATAGTTGAAACACATGGGTCAACGTTGGATCTGAATGATAGAAATTGGCTGATTACTTCAACGGAATTTGTCGTGGAGCAATAAGGATTTGAAGTTGTTTATTCTAAAAGTAATAAAGCGTTTCCACATTTTTCTGTATTGTGAAAGGGCGCACTGATAATACATATTGAATGCACTTATTATGTTGACCTATTGTCTCATCTTTTAGACAGCTTCATAATCTTACTTTTTGACCGCAAAAAGTTGATGTAAGTGGCGTTTAATGGCGTTTTCAGAATTCAATCTCTGCTCATTGAGAAAGTATGCTCAGGAAAGTATGGGACCCAACTTCTGTAACTTTTGCCGCTCCTGAAGAGATGTGTTTGGTCTGGCGTCATAGTGGTAGTGTTTTTTTGGATCGATCTAACGAATAATATACATCCAAGTTAATCATTCCTATCTTGTTGCAGATGATCCATTTTTATTCGCCTGTCATTATCCCCTTTAGAAATAGATCGTTTTACCCACGCTTCCTAAGTGAATCGCAAGAAGGAAATTCGTACGGTGTGATTTATGGTGCGCGAAACCGAAACACTGAGCTTTCAGACTTGACAAAATTTGAGTTAAATGCCTGAGGAAGTTGTGCATATCACGCGTGGGTAAAGAGGATTACTGTCAATCATATGCTTTAATTGATTGCTATGTACCTCAAGTGGTCGATCATCGTATAGTTCATCTTGAAGCGAAAAATTCTGGGAACAAAATTTCGAAAACCATTTCTGACCTACTCATTCTTGCATCGTTATAATTACGCCAAAATTATAGAAGAAAACCGATCTTCGGCCATGTGTCTTCAAGATTCCAACTGTAGTTGCATGTGAGAGCATCTAAACAGCAAAACCCACACCGATTTTCTGGTCAACCTTATACGTCAAATATCGTTTGCATTAGGGTCGGTTTATCAATGTGTAATTAAATTTAACCGGTAGTTAATAACAATCGTTGCTATAACTACAACAATTGTTGCTAACCATTTTAGCTATCAGATAAGTAACTTAACATTGATCAACCGGCTCTTAGGGTTCTTAGGGAGCAGTTTAAATGATCTGCAAGCTAAAGTGTTTAACGACAATTGTTGTAGTTATAGCAACGATTGTTATTAACAGTCAAGTTACTTGATTGCAAATTGCTTGAAAGCGAGTCATTTTGAACGGATTGTTATGGAAGGTAAAAATTGAAGGTACTCCTGCTTCACTTGAAACTTTCTTACATAATGATAATGACTTGTCGCAAAATCATAATGAAAATAACACCTTAAAAAAAATTGCTGAAAACCAGCAAAATTGTAAATTGTCAAATTGACAGTGAACAATTATAAATTCTAAAATTTCTTTTTAACTAAATTTTTTACTTTTCAGTATACCAAAAATACCACAAACAACATGTTATGAAGGCCTCGTGTTTCACTCGTTGCTTTGATCCATTCGGTTTTGCTTCTTGATCAAACCCACTCATGATGAAACAAGCGTTGCTTTCATAACAAGTTGTTTCTCATTATTTTCAAGTTTCAAGGGAAGTAAAGTTTTTTATTCGCAATCAGTTAGTAACATACAACTTTTCTAACCCCTTAAGAGTTGGAAAGTGAGCGATTTCATGAATACACTTCAGCCGGTCAGAAATAAAACCATTTCCAACCTGTGATGGCGTTACTATCGATTTAAACTATAAATGTCAAATTAACATATCTAGAGTATGCAAAAAATTGATACCTACGATTCATACCTTATGTGGAAGGAAATCAAATGGTGCGTTTTTTAAAAAGTTTTCAATATTTTCTTTGGTAAATATGCTTGATTTTTTAGTTTCATATCCCACATTTTACTTTTTTAAGTATGCATATTTCGAAATATCAACATTGCCGTTAAAGTTGACAGTACTCTTCAACATAGAATAATGAGATGACATGGAGGATGGTTTTTTAGTCTTACAATTAGCCAAGTCCCCAAAATAAACGAGTATAACGCTCTCAGAAATGTACTTTTGGACCCCCTTTTTAGACCACCAGTCGCGAAAATTTCTGTATGTTTTTTTTGTATCGTAGTTTGCTTTTCTCAGGTAAGAGATTGAGTTTTAAGTTTTGTGTGGATTCCCGCAATTCGGGGGAGTACACTCTATTTCACTATCAGACATTTTGTTTGTAGAGAAATAGCAAATACAAATTTGGTGTGACGTTTGTTAAGTAATTTAATAAAATGTCAATCGTGCAGCGCCTATACAAAGTGTTAATATTTTGCCGAAATAAACGATAATGTTATGAAGGTAGGTTTTTATTTATTTTTTATTTTTATTGATTGCGAATAAAATAGTATAAACACCTTGGCGAAAGTACCATTCCTGTGTCTCGAGAATGGATAGTTACTTGACTACAAGTAATTTGACTATTAAGAACAAGACTTACAAAAACGTCGATTTCAGTGCATCTGGAGGCCAATTCACTTCAGTTTGTGAACTGCTTCATTATGCGAAAAGTTTCAGCTTGCTATTTCTCAACAATTTACGTTTAATAGAAATATTACAAAGTAAAAATTGTGGAATTTGTTAAAATGGAATATTCCTTTAAAATACAATTTTCGTACCCTTCTAAATTTGTGATTTCTTCAGTTTAATCTACAAAATAATATTCGGATGGAATGGTTTGAAATCTTTCCGACGAATGCATTCAGCATTGAAGACCTGAACGCTTCCGTCAACAATTACTTTTTGAACCATTCAATTGACTTCGAAATTCGTTATTTCGTTCGTGTAAGCAAAATAACGTTCCCAAAGCCCACTCAACCCCCCATAAACAACTTTAATTACAGATTTTTGTGCCCCCCAATTATCGTTTAAAAATTTAATTCATTCCTTAAATGAAACGTCCTCGTTAATTTTTAAACAAGTATCTAAGTTTAGATAATTTTACCTGTTAGAAACGATAATCGTCGCATGGCAGGAAAAGGATGGTTACCCGACGTGTCTAAAATGTCGAGCTGATAAATTTCCCCGCGAATTCGATACAATTTCCTGTGAAAATCTTCGATTGTTGGTGTGTAACTGTCTGCGAACTTCCCTCCGAGAAATCGCGATACGAGACAGGTCTTTCCAACCCTCGCTGAACCTTCAACATAAAAAATTAAATCGTCGTGTTTAAATTAGTTACGGCTGTGTAACCGCATACATCAGATCGAAATTGGGTCGTGGCCTTTACAATTACATGCTAGACAACAAGTAATGCATTTACGTGAAGTATGTGGCGTACACAATTAATTGGGTTCAAGTAAATCGTGTACATTTTCCGATCAATAAATCAATCCCTTCCTTCGCTACAAAATTGATGGGATCGAACACAACCTAACTAATTATCTACTAACTGCTCCGTGTAGCATACACTAAACACTGGATCGCTTTTTTACACTCCGTTCAAAAAAATGTTTTAGAACAAGCCTGGTTTGTGTGTGTTTTATGTTGAAAAGATGTCTCACCTTTGTTTTGTGAACAATGCCGGTTTCCGTATTATTCATGAAGTCAGACATGAATATCAAACCAAATTTCAAATTTATATTTTATTTACATTGTTTTATCAGCGTCAATTTTAAACTTCATTGCAAGCGTTGATCGATTGTTGTTTGAAAAATGTATTTTTTGCAGGATTCCTTTGTGATCTTAAAATAGAACGCTTGTTAATTGCAATATGCACAACAACTAATTACCTACTCCTTTATGCTGGTTCTGCTATGATTATTATCGGAAACTAACTCGAAACTAATTAGCGGACGATACAAAAACTTTAACAAAAGAACCTGGAGAATTTCAATTTTGAGGTAAAGTAGAGTGAGACTGGTTTGACTGATTTAATATTTAAGATTGGCTGCAGCAACAAACTGAAAACGTAATTTCATGAAAATGCTTCTAAACAGTGTAATTTTTATTACTGCAGTTTTATAGTTATTTTATGTTACTCTTTAATGAAAACGTAAATAAACAAAAAAGTCTATTTTGCAGAATTCCCACAACACTAACTACTGTTCTCGAGTTTCTCTTTAATCGAGAGATTAGAATTAATCCCGCTTCTCAAAGTTCGGAATTTAGTTATGGTGAGTGCTTACACCTGTGTCACAAAATATAGCGGATACATCAACCATATTCCTGAAAAATGAGTGACTGAAATCGAATTTATAAGGTAGAAAAATCCTACGGGAAAAATAGAGTTGTATTTTATTGCAAATGATATTTCGTGATGCAGCAGTAGCAAGCAAAACTATTATTATCGACCGTTCAGAAAATTTTATTATTTCCTTTTCCAAATTTCACAATTAAGTGAAATGAACATTTTGGATATACATATAGCATATTTTAGTAGGAACTGAGTTTTATTCTTATAAAGCGTGTTATAACCGGAATATTTTTGTTTTTTTTTCTTCAATTTATTGTGCATTTGATACTACATGATATAGAAATTGCAGCACCAAGAAGGAGTGTGAATTTTTTTATCAAACTTGGCAGAAACGTATAACTACTCAAACGTAAACACCAATGTCAGATGTATTTCTTGCGAGTATTGATTGAATTTTCACCTTTTTCTCCTGTCATACTTTACTTTAACGTGTTTGCAGGGTTTGATTACCTACGCTTAGAATGAGGCAAAATGGAAATTACCGCCAGTTGAGCGAATTCGACAGAGGTCGAATTGTTGGCTTGAGCAAAGATAATATTTCTTTCACGAAAATTGCAAATCATCTTATCAGTCATGGATTACAGAGGGCCAGAAAACACGCCGAAGAGGAATCGGAAGCCGAAGAAAAACTAATGAGGTGCAGGACAGCCACCTTCGATTAATGGCATTAAGAGACCGATTCTGCAGTTCCAGGTCAATTGCCTGTACCCTTTCGAACCATTTCAAGGCTTCCGGCTTGAAATCTTATCGACCGCATCTTGTGTTTCCACTTATGGTTTAACACCAACAGCAACGTTTGGTGTGGTTTACGTTGCGAATGCACTAGAACGTAGAGTGACATAGGGTGGTGTTTAGTGATGAATCTCGATTTGATTTTGGGATGCATGATGACCGCATGCGTGTCAGACCAAGACGTGGGATACGTCGGAATATCCAATTGTCTGTTGAAAAGAGTGTGCACCGAGCCGCGGAAGTTATTGCGTATGGGAGTAGGTCTCAGTTGGTGTTCATTCAAGGCACCATGAAAGCCCAGCGTTACGTTAATGAGGTGGTTGAACCCCTAATTCTGCCATATATTCAGCAACTCAAACACCCACTTTTCCGTAGAACTTCTCTAAACCGGTTCGAAGAGGCCCATGTCTATATCTTGCCATGGCCGGTCAGATCTCCCGATCTCTCACCAATCAAACACATGTGGGACATTATGGGAAAAAAACTGATGAACAGTAAGTCTCCGGCATGAAGTGCAGGTTACTTGGGCACCATACCCCAAGAGGATATCGACCACCTACTGGAGTCAATACCACGTAGAGTGAGGGAGTGTAAAACTAATAAGGGCGGCCCAACACATTAATAAAAATTAAATTAAATTGTGTTAATCTTTTGTTCTTTTTCTTTGAAATTATTATAACAGTTATACGTTTCCATCAAGTTTGGTCAAAAAATTACATCCCTTAATGAATTGAATAATCCATGAAGTAAAAGTCGAGAAGGATATTGAATAGGAGATTATAAAATAACAATAATCTGTTACGCCAATGATGCGGTATTGATAGATGACAATGACGATAATTTGCGAAGACAACATGCATTCAACTGATATAACAGATCTCATCGGAAAAAATTGAGTGTATGATGATCAGAAAGGAACCACGTAGGTATAAACTGGAAATAGAAGGAAAATGCATAGAATCAGTGACGACATTTAACTACCTAAGAGTGACAATCACTAGTGAAAGGAACTTGAAAGAAGTGACAACGAGACAAGCAACTAAAGCGATGAAAATCAGTAGTTGCCTAAGAGAAAAAATTTATATATGGCCACAGAAAGTAAATTGAAAGTATATAAAACAACGGTGAGACCAATATTAGCCCATTAAGTAACATTGTTATATTTATAGGACAGGCGATGCAACAATTTTTTTAACAATTAACATTTGTTTAAATTTTACATAAGTTTTATAGTAAATTTCAAAATTAAAAAAAAAAAACTTGGGACTTTCTAGTCTTGCGAAGAAGAAAAAAAAGATTAACATTTGACTGCGTTAACGAAAAACCGATTACCTTACATTATAGGATTAAACGGAAATTTCAACCCCGACTTATGTACGCCATTGTCGCTGATTCCACCTATCGTTTAACTTTAGGGTATTAAACAATCAACTAACAACTAAATTACTGTGTCGGTGTTGTAGGAATAAATGTTCTAGGGATGTATACAATTCAATTATGTACAAATGGCTATAAAAACATCTCACTGGGGAATGTCACACCCCGCCGCACTGACAAAGTATTGAATTTAAAATAATAAACAATTTTAGTTAGATACAAAAATGTATGACGTTTTTAAAACGGCATATATTTTGTAAAATAATTTTTTAAACAAAATTGCCAGTGCTGCAAATAAATACATACATATTACATCAATATTTATCGGGAACACATATTATTGTGCTTAGTCGGTTTAGTACATACTGAATTGGTAAATATTTTTTTGTTATGTTTTACGGACCTGCAAATATTGTTGAGCGATCAAGTGCTATTTGAGTATGTGTATGTGCTTTACCAAGAGCTATTTGATTTGAGGTTTAAACTCGGCACTAAAGTACCTACAACAAGCATATTGCAAAATTCGTATATCGGTTAGGAGATGAAATCTGGAATAGTATACCTCGGCGAACTAGATTATTCAGAACTGATGCGATTCAATTTGAAACAAGCTTTTAGGAAAAGTCACTGGAAGTAATGACACAGTTCGTTTACATTTATATCAACTTTTAAAAATATATTAACTAATCAAATGAATTCCATATTCTTAGCACCTGTGTTTAGACCAGTTGTTTTCATAGAATGCAAGATGAATTATCATCGACAGTGTGTGCAGGTATGAGTTGTTTCCAAACATTAATTGTTTGATAGACTGTAGTCAATAATGTATACTGGGCGTTCCTGGGCGTCCACAAAGTTGTCAACTACATACTGCGTAAAATGCATTGTCGTGGATTACTGCGAGGCAGTGGCGGCTCGTCAGAGGAGGCAAGGGAGGCTAAGCCTCCTCATGATAAAATTGAAATAAATAAATAATTACATAATCAAATTTGAGTTTCATTAAAATTTCAGTATGAAATCATCAATTATTAGGTACTCAATTAAATAAATAGTAATAGTTATTTGGTAGATAATTTTCTTTCACCATACCAGAACGGCCTTATTAAAGGGGATCTTCTGTTTACAATATGGTACAAGGTTGCATGTAAGCGCCAGAAATATTGTCGAGACCGGGTCGGAGGCAATTTGTTACATTTGACTCCAAGCATCTGCTTTAACATTATATAATGAAGCGATTTTGACCTTGAACGTTAAAAAGAAATGAGATGCAATACTTGAGTTAGAAAGAATAAAACTATTGCAGTAGAGGCTACGACTCCATCCCCCACCCAAACAGGCGCCCTGGCCAGTGCGTTTTGCCGGACAAAGATCCCATTTATTCCTTAGCACTGGGTGCGACAGGTCTACTGAAATCATTGAATTCAGGTGTAATATTTTAATTTGCGGGTTTTATTGTTTCAACGTGACTGACGATATAAAAGTAGAACTAAAAAATGTATTTTGTTGGCCATGCTTACTTTTTTCATCGGTGTCACAAACCGAATATACTCATTGTCAGTGGAAAACAACGGGATATCACGATTTGAAAAATTTACCGCGTTCCATTGAAAGGTCACATATCATCATTTATAGGGATACCAATCCCGCAAACGCTGGATCCCGCAAATGCGGGATCGCGCATGATTTTAACGAGATCACTTATGCGGGACTACATATGCGGGATCCGCGGGACTTCCGGGACCGAATAAAAATACAGTAAAACCTCCCAATAGCGGCCACAAAAATTTGTTGTAAAAATGACCGTTATAGGGAGGTGGCCGTTATTGAGAGTGATGAATATATCTAAATAAAACATGTTGAATTTTGAAAAGTGGCCGTTTTTAGAGGCGACCGTTATTCAGAGGTGACCGAAAATAGAGGGTTTACTGTATCCGAATTTGAAAAAATATGTATGCCGAGCGCGCGTTTTCTGTCGCCCAGCAATAAAATCAGGTCAAATTTACAAGATCAAACTTTGAATACTTTATCATTTCTCTGAAAGTATTTCCAAAAGAAATCTCAATAATTTTTCTTAATTTTTTTTTTACTAATAAATGCTACTTTTATTTTGAATTTAATTAACTTTTATTGCATAACTAACTTCTGGTACTTAATTTTCTTAGCAACTAAAAAAAACATTGTGAGAGTTTGTATTCCCTCAAATCCTGCGGATCCGCGGGATTGATGATGCCAATCCCCCAAGCTTGCGGGACTGAAGTTTTGATGCGGGATTGGTACCCCTAAATTCATCAACATGTAAATTTACGTTATTTGGTAAAGGAAATCAAAATATATCGAGGATTTTGGATACTGCTCGAACTCGCAAGATGGAGGAATTTAATATCAAAGTTAGTTATTTTCATTATTAAGTAAGAGAAAATACAATTTATAAGCCCATATCTCATCATCCCACCCTATGCATTTCCTTCAACTCCTAATCCAGTCCTGGCAAGAAATAACTTTACACCTCCTTGATGGTTCTTGCTGGACGGTAATTTGTGATACAAAAATAAAACATCATAATTTGTTGACTAAGTAGAGTACCTATTCTTCATAAATATTAGCCTCCTCACTCGTCACTACCACGAGCCGCCACTGTTGCGAGGGAATACCGTTGTTACAGAAAGCTGCAAAACTTTATGCTGCTTGATAGATGATTCTGCGATAACATTTTTACTTTAATATGGAAGATAATGCATTTCTCGCGTACTCTCCTAATATTTATACAAACCATTATTGCATGTTTTTAATAATTAGCAAAGTGATATGTATTATCGGTTTTTTATTTTTCAAGAATTTCTTTCTAAATACAATAAAAATATAAAAATCATGTACAAATCTGTAACTGTTACGTAAGTACGTACCTAATATTTTCTTTTATACAAACTTTCTTAAAGGGACACAATACACAAAAAATAAGTTCGTTTAATTTAAAAGTACGTTTAATTCTAAGAAAAATGGTATATGTATTTTGTTTCTACTCAGGTTATTTAATGAGTTATAATAAATTTAAAATAGGCCCGTGACGTCACTGGGTCAAGCTCAGCGCAGCACCCTATCTTACACGTGCAAAAAATGCTCCCTTCACACGGGAAAATTTCTCAAGTATGCCTTGAGAAATTTTTTGGTAATGAGCAAAATCGCTTGAAAATATTTTAATATAACATAATAAATTATGAAAAGTATATGTCATCATACCTTCATGCCAGTGGTTTGCGATTTCTACCTTTTGAAGCTTATCTGCACTGTACATTTTAAATTAACTTGGATTGAAAATTTAATAATTCTAACCTCACTTCTAGACCTGCGAAACCCACCTTAAACTAAATTTTCGAAATTTTGTTACGAGTATTTAGACTGCTTTTTTGTACTGAAGACGATAGTGCAACCAAAATTTGAATATAGTGTCTAGTTTTTTTTTTTTTTAAATTATATTCTGTGAGCTACGACCGTTTATACGCATACTTAAATAACATAGGGGCGGAACGCCCAGTCAGCGCTGTTCTTGTTTAATATTTTAAAAAATAACTAAACACCGTATTGAAATTCTGATTCTTTTATCGTCTTTGGCACAACCATTAACACAGTCTCATATAAATTAAGTATTAAAAATATAATTTTTAGACAGATAAATCACTGTGCGAAGCGAGCAGCTTCTACACGTAAAAGATACGTCGGTCGCTTGGGTCTAGCCCTGTAACGTCACACGGCAATTCTAAATGTCTTAATATCTTCTAAAACAATTTTATTTTACATTGGATTTTTACCAAATAGTTTTGAATAGTTCTGACTACAATAATTTAACATTAAATAATAATTTAAAAAGATTTTTTTGTGTATCGCGCTCCCTTACTTAGGGACGGGGTTTTCAGTTCAATCTTCACAATGTATCAGTTGTGTTTCACTTTGTTTCATTTGTACCTCTTGTCAATATTGCATCAAGTCAATTCCCCCATGTGTCTTTTTCGACAATAGACAACAACATTCGATATGAAGTAAAACACAACCGATACATTAACTCGATAAATTCAGAAAATTGAAAACAAATATGTGCAAAATATACGCTACAGTCAAATCCGGTTATTATAATTACAGATAATATTATCAATTGGTTATTATTATCAAACTTTGGGTACTGTTATCAATTTTCAAACAAAAATTTTTTTAGCAAACTCTTACTAAATGGACCTTTTTCCGAAACATATTTTTAATTGAAGCACAATGTCATAATATTGTTTTTCTACTTTGGTATCATAAGTGAGTTTTTGTGAAACTAAAAGTGGTGTCACAAAGGAACTTTTTGTGAAACGGCTCTTGTTTTTTTTGATACTTATTACGTTGGTATTGCTGTAATAGCACACTGGCCGGCGTCGGGCATCTCTACCGAGCTCCTGTCAAGGTCAAGCCAAGTATACAGCTTAATTCTTCCATGACTTATTCACCAAAATATCAAACTCGAGATTTTAAATTTGAATTTTTAGTTGACATATGACACATGACAAATACCAACACAATCGGTACCTAATCCTAAAAATCTCTAGAATATATTTTAGAAAGCACATTTTTCAAATTTTCATGAAACTAAGAGTACTAAAATAGAAAAAATAGTATATTACACTCGTTTTATAAGACGTATTGTTGCACTCATGACATTGGAGCACTCCTCGCTTCGCTCTTCGTGCCCCAAACTTATTCGTGCGACAATAGATCGTTTTATAAAACTTGTATAATAATATACTATTATAATTTCAGTTCAATAATGAAAATTGTATCAGCCAGTTACTGTAATCAAAAATTGCAACTCCCAAAGTAATCACGATTCCACTGTTTTCAAAAATTTAAATTAGAATCATTATATATTTCATCACAAAAAGATAATATAGGACAATCTTGTAATATTGTTCCTTTAAACAACGATTCTTCATGTATATGCCTTCAAAAATACTTTGCATCTAAAATAGTTAACCATCAACTTTTTATAGATTATAGCTAGAATTATCGCCATGAATTTTTAAAACCAAATAAAACGATAACTGCAGACATTTCTCGTCGTCCATTTAATGGTTATTTCAAATTCAACGACCATAAAAAACAAGGATTTTTTTTAAAACCTATCAGATTTTGCTGCACCTCCATTTCTCACCTGACTTTTTATCTACACGTTACCATTAATTCTCTTAGCTCTAAACTAGGAAAATAAATTTTTAAAACCGGATTTGGAACAGTTTTTAGAGCGTTATAAAGCAAATTAATTTGACTAGACCATAACTGAACTGTTTTATTCATAGTTGAAAACAGATAATATTTTTTCAGTGACGTAATAAAAGAAAAACAGCTTTCAATTTAGAAAACAGAGATTTTTAAATGAATTCTCGAATTCGAAAACTTCCATGATTTCTCTTTAGAATAAAGTGAACAACATACTTTTATTTTTAAATATACAATGTGTCTACTAGATTGACTGAATAAGAGAAAATAAGAGAAGTCAGTTCTAATAAGTAAAATATTATTAATAATGTTTATTAGCAATCTTTGTACAGTACTGAAAAATCTATTTAAATTGGGAGGTGTACTACACTACCTTAAATTAAATAAAATATTGTTTCATAATTTTCATTCTTTTTTATTTTAAGAAAATATTAGTTTTGTTACTAGCAAAAACGTTTACAATAGAATTAGATATTTTGGCAAGTTTAAAATTATTAGTATATTATAGTACATGTGAAGAATTAAAGAATCTCGCCGCGGTTTTGCACACGAAACGAAGTCTAGTGTGCAAGGAGGCACAAGTGAACAAAATCGGTTCTTCACGAGTGCTGTATAGCGTTTTGTTCAATCCTGTTCTTGAAATACGATAACTTGGGTTATGTTACTATGGTAATTGTTCTTTATTTTTATGTTCTCAAATTTCTATGGCAACGGCTGGGCGGCAAAAGCAGTGAGCAAAACGTTTCGTTCACTGCTTTTGCTCACCCGTTGCCATAAAAAAACAATTTCAGTGAAAAGAACAGAAAGTTTCAAGTACTGTACGCTAGTAAAAAACGTGTTTTAAGAGCAGGATTAAACAAAAAAAATTTCCACTCCTGCAGTCTTTTGGGGTACACTGACACTGTATAAAAGAAATATTTATAATCGAATTTTATAATTTTCTGTCACAAAACTATTATCCATTAAAAATTCAATAATTACTTTTTAATATTAACTTGCATTCATTGTAATTCTGGATTATTAATTCAGTTTGTAACGATTTATAATTATTGTGGCTTTCATAGACATAACTGCAATAAACTGTACAAATAAATGCGTAACAATATATTCCCATAATGTATCAAACACAAAAATTTGAGTAAAAATAAATTGAATTAATTTATTTTTATAATCCATAAATATTGTTTAAATCAAACGGAAGTTATTTTTAAATCTATACAATGAAAAATTATCTATTGCTCCTAGCAGATAAAACCTCGGAATAATTTTCTACCGCACAACAAACAAGCGAAACAATACTAGAAACAGACAGAGGTGCAAACTTTTAATATTACTTTTTAAAATGACCGTAAGGCTTTTCCTAATTGTTTGAATTTAAATTTTTTGCTGTGAAGAACTTACCTAACATGACCAACCGAAAACAATTTTTTGGGGGTGGAATAACATCATCGCAAGAACTGGAACTACCCGGACTCGGTCCTGGGCCCGATGTGACCACGGAAGTGGAGTATTCGTTCGAAGAATTCTGCGCTTCCTTGCTATTAGCCGTACAAAACCAATGAGTGCACGAAGTAAAATTCATCTTTGACGTTACTGTCATTACTTTCAGTTCGTATAAAATTAATAAAAACAACTTGTTGAACAGACGACACATTTAGATGGACACGCGACGCAAAGCGTCTTTAATAGACGCTCGTTCATCCCTTCCCTCGGTGAGTTTGAAATCAATGGTTTCCCCCCCGCCACTCGGCCGGTTAGGAAAGTTTCTGTTTTGTTTTCAAAAGAAAGTGCATCTGTCAAAATTGCAAGTAAAACAACAAGATTTTGCTGAGAATTGTTCGTTTTTTAAGTGAGATACCACGGATTTAACGAGTAAGACCGTTTGCGCCAAGCTGCTGTTGAATTGTCCAGGACCGTTATGTTTTTAGGTTCATTAAACCGATTTCGCACGTCATTATTATTATCAAACGAATGAAAATTCGTTAATGGAACACCATGACGTACGTATGACTAAGGTGACGTTAAATGACGAACATTGTGATTGAGTAGTAGTAAAAAGTTGCTGTTCGTTGCAATGACACCACCTCCACCAGAAGACAGTACGAAGAAGCGGTCTGCTTTGGATTTCATTTTTGGAAAGGTCATCGGTGAAGGCAGCTTCAGCACTGTTTACTTGGCAAAAGACATCCACACGAATAAGGAATATGCAAGTATGATCAACAAGTTTAATTTTTTCATTTATTTTTTATTGGTAGATTCATTTAGATTTGAAATATATTAAATAAAACGCAACAACACATTTAAGTCTCGTACTCATCTTGTATATTTATTTTTGTGTAATTTTACATTTTTACCTGAATTGTATTGAATGTTTGTTGTTAGGTCAATGTCATGTCATAATTAGGTCAATGTAAATATTTCAACTAACTAAACTAAACTAGAAAACTAACCCTTAAACACATATAAATTTGTTATTTACCTTATTTCGATATCCTAATTTCACAATTACTATGTTATTTGTGAAATAGATAAAGGTTTGTCAATGTATGAAACTAACTAAAATTAAATTTATAAATTGTATTGAGCGTTTTTTAACTTTTAGAATATTAAATTGTTTTACTTGTAATTGACGTCAGACCCAGAAATGTAGAAAAAAAGATATTGGATTTGCTAATGTAAACATATCCAAGATATTGCACTTAATTTGTCAAGCCGATTATAAATTAATTTTACAGAAAAAACAACAGAAAAACAAACTATTATTTATTAAAAATTATAAAAAGTACATATCTCCCACAATGTAGGGAAACCCACGAGTGTGGGTTTTCCTAACCAAATAGAAAAAAATATTCTAAAACCAAAATTAAGTCCAATTTTAAAACCACTTAGTTTTTCCTCAATTTTATCATTATCAAATATAATCATATTATATCCCACAGTATTTTCCACAGTTATTTAGTTGACCACATCTCAAGTTCAAGTTTCAAAATGACCCTGAATGAATTATGTGAAATAGAATAGTAATAGTGACGTGCCATAATAATTAATATTAGGCCGACCTATGGTCCGTCACTTTTAAATAACAAAAGTACCATGTCTAGTTCCATAATATTTACTTGTTTGTTTGCTCAACAATAACTAATAAACAGTGATTGATTATGTTCTCAATAAAAATCAATGATTGTTAATACATCTCCATTAACTGGAAACCAAAATCTTTTTATGAAAAGTAGTTCACAGTTTTATTTTATTTATTCCATTTCATAAACTTTCTACATTTAAATATTTTGATTATGTCTATAAAATAATTAAATTTTTTGATTTGTACAACTTCAAAATTTAACAGATTTTTGGGAAATTCACCTTTTATTACTGTTTTCAGTTAAAGTTCTTGAAAAGCGTCACATCATTAGAGAAAAGAAAATGGAATACGTCCAGCGTGAAAAGGAAGTGCTGCAGATACTTGGGGGATGCAGCAATTTTTTTGTGAGGTTATACTGCACTTTTCAAGATACTGAAAGTCTTTATTTTGTGCTCACGTATGCCAAACACGGAGAGCTACTTCCACACATTAAAAAAGGAAATTTTTCACACACAAGGTATTATGCAGCTGAATTAGTGCTTGCTTTAGAAGCATTAAACATTAAAGGGATCATCCATCGGGACTTGAAACCAGAAAATATTCTTTTTGACGAAAACTGGCATATCTTGATCACCGATTTTGGAAGTGCAAAAATTGTTAGGAGTACTGAAAATAAGGAAACTGTAGAAAGTTATAAGAGACGCAAAAATAGTTTTGTAGGAACTGCTCAGTACGTGAGTCCCGAATTGTTGACAGATATGGAGGCCTCATATGCCTCGGATTTGTGGGCGTTAGGCTGTATTATTTATCAGATGGTCACCGGTCGACCACCTTTTATAGCTGGAAGCGAATATTTAATTTTTAAGAAAATTTTAAGCCTTGAGTATGAATTTCCAGAAGGTTTTGACGAAACCACAAAAGACTTAATTGAAAATTTACTCGTTATAGCGCCCAAAAAACGATTAGGGGCAAGTGATAATCAACCGTACATTAGTTTACGTCAGCACAAATTTTTTGCTGGGATTGATTGGGACAATTTAGGATCAGCTCCTAAAGTTGGCCCAAGCAGTTCAGTGGAAAGTGAAAATAAAATTCCTGATAATTTAGAGCCTGGCCTGGATCCCCAGCAAGCTTCAATTTTACATGCGGATATGTTGAATCCTCACACTTCTACAGGGATGACTACAGAACCGACCCGTAATATTGCCAATTTGGATCCTTCCGATATAGAAACAAGACTGGAAGTGCAGAAGAATGATAAGTGGCACGGTTTAGTAAAAGGGAATTTAATTTTAAAGCAGGGATATGTCGATAAACGCAAGGGACTATTTGCGAGAAGAAGGATGTTGTTGTTAACTATGGGACCACATTTATACTATGTTGATCCCACTTCTATGGTGCTCAAAGGTGAAATACCCTGGAGTTCTGAATTACGGACTGAGCCTAAAAACTTTAAGACTTTTCTCGTTCATACGGTGAGTAACTAAAGGTTTTACTACATCTTATAATATTTAAAAAATATTGAAATGTTAACTGAACTTCTCGAATGATATTTTAATTACTAAAAACAATTGAATTTTTTTACTTTAAATTATGAATGAAATACCCAAGTTTTGTTACCACTGTTTAAAGTAAAACCAAGAAGCAATAATCAAAGTCTCTAAAATGTACACATGAATCTATCTGTGCTTTCATAGCCTTGTTTACATGAACGCAGTTAATGTTATTTGTTATTTGCTGTGTACTTCTTGTCAATATTTTTGAACTGCACTATTTTATGAATTCCGATGCCAGGAAATACGTTTTCCAATTCAATTTAAATTCATTGCTATTAAATTGGTTAACAAACAAACAAACAAAATGATCTTGCTAATTTTAAAAATATTTGTGGAGGGATTTAAATTGAAAACGGAGCTATTTAAATGGAAGGTTGAAACTAAATAGAAGTAACTACATTTTTAAGTTTATGAATTTGATTGAATCATTAAAATGATAAGTATTAAAATTTAAGAAGTCTTGATATATTTTGTCATTTAAAAAAAAAAAAATATATTTGCCTTAATTGCATTGGTGTAAAAGTGATTAAAACGAGGAAAGGAGAATTGAAATTTAATGAGATTTAATAAGAAAAAAATTAAATTATTCCAACACCTTAACAAACCTTAACATTTTATTTGTTATTGCAAAATAAGTTGAAAGATGAAAACAACACTACAAAAATTTTTATTCAATAATTTATAAGTTGATATTTATTACTTTTTTTAAAATTTGTTTTTAGATAATTTGTTACTGATTTTACATACTTTTTAACATGTTGCCTATTTTTTAAACTCAATTTTCCTTGCTTTTTGTAGTAAAGTATTATGAAAAGGCATTTCTAATCAATTTTTCCCTTTATGAAAGCGAAAAAATGAAATAACTTATTTTTGTTTCAGCCAAATCGCACTTATTACTTGGAGGATCCTGAAGGATTTGCCTTGAATTGGTGTAAAGCGATCGATGAAGTTCGTGTACATTATTATTCACAATCGTCTTAGCATAATACATTGCAATTTAGTTTTCATTCATATTTATTTACATTTTAAATTATTTTAGAAATGTTCCGTTATAGTTATTTACGTGTTTAATTTATGGTACTGCGAATTGTATATTTTTGAAAGAAAAGCAGTAAATAAAACAGTGAATTTTATTGTTGTTCTGTTGGTAGTGGAAGATTTTGTGTGTGTTTTTGTTTCAAATATGGCGAGTGGCTGTCAAGTTTTGTAACATCTGACTGGTTCAGATTATGTTTGCAACAATCAACCAGTAATTTCTCACAACTTTCGTGCCCAGACCTGCCTGAGTTTCTCATAATATCAGAAAAATTGTTGACATGAGGTAAGGTTAAGAAATTTTTGATTGTGAACTAACCTATGATACAGATGTAAAATCCCACCCGCCCACTGGTTCGCTCAAACGAACCACATGAGATTTTCAATTAATTTATCGCAATATTTACATATTTTTGGGTAGAAATGTTGAAAGACTTAAGACTACATGTTTCAAAAAACCGTTATTCAATTTATTCAAATCGAATCAAAGTGACGTTAGGTCGTCACGGCCAATGTCGTAATCGCGATTAAACAATCATTGAAAAAAGCAGCGTTTTTCTTAAAATTGCAACTTTCGTCATCGAAACAATCTTACGCAGGTGTGAATATTTTTTAGAAAATTAACCGTTTTCATTAAATTTTAACACTAATTATAATTTCTCATGGTCAAACAAGTACGTTGCACTTGGAAGTTTCGACGGCATAACGTGGTTAATTAACGAAATAGGTGAAAAAATAACAGGTTATAAGAAATTCGAATTTGAAAAATCGTTCTCGAACGTATGATTCACGATTATAGAGCGTCGCGGCGGAAGCGCATCTACGTCGGCAAATAAAAGACAAGGTGGTATCGTTAAGGTGGCACCTGCAATAAACCGCGCTAATTACGATTCAAACTGACAATATTTTGTAAATTAATCGACGTGGAAAATCAAGTTAAGCAGTAAAGGATAATTTTTTATTTTAATAAAAATATCAATAAATCCATGGACTTTAGAAGCGCAATATTATTGTAATCGTAGATTAATGCAAATGGCAATTTGCTTAAGATCTGGTGGGGGTAATTTATTTGAAAGTTAAACAAAACGACAGTTTTTTTAATTGGCTATGTAATTATTTCGTAACCGACGAATTCTTCGAAAATCAATGTCTTTATGTAATATTTAACGATCAAAGCGGAGATTGAGTTAAGTTGGGCTAGGTTAGATTGGGTTAGGATAAGTGGGGTTTCATTTGCCAATGTAAACATCCACCACGTGGTTAACTATGTCTGCACTTTAATTCGAGACATAAAATTGAAAGAACAAATTACATTGGAATATTTCTAACAAATATTTGTTGGCGGCAAATTTGAATTTTAGTAGTTTGAACGTTTGTACAATGAGGAAAACACGAATCAATATAGTAACTATTTGTAATAGAATCAAAAAAGGTACACTGACGCACAATGCAAAACACAAAAATTATGGTAAAAACTGTTTGTAACGAATAAAGCTGCTCAGAAGCAGAATTGAAATCACGGAGTTCTGATCTGAACTGTTTCTAATGTATTTACTAAAATTAACTACTATGGCACGCAAATCTAATCAGCTGTTGTGACAATATGGCGACTGCCTGTTTTTGATAATTTAATCAGTGGAAAACCGTCCTGCAGGCAGCCAATCATAGATCTACCTGTTGGCGCGATATTTTTGAACCTCGTTTGGATTAAAAAAAACGAGGTGTAATAATAAATTTGATGTTCGAAAATGGAAAATGAATGAACAATCTACACTAAACAATTTTTTAAAAGGATGTTATAAAAATAGTTTTTATGGAGTGCAGTTTTGTTTCGTTTAAGAACTTAATGTTAAATTGTTATAATTTCACATAACATTTTTCTATTATTTTTGAAATGTCTCATTCAAGTAAAACTTATGGCGTAACTTGTTGCATAACGTTGATCTGTCATGTCAAAATTATCACAGCGAGCTGTCTAGACGTGAAATTTAGAAAACTTTCGGTGTACATAATATAACCGAAATAAAACTAAAAAATCGGTCAAGAGCTAATCACGCCCGCATAATTAGGGTTCCGTACCAAAACAACAATTTTCTCGCAACTATTACATTGTCGATATTCTACGCAGTTTTCCCGTAATCTTTGGTTTAATTTCTACTAACACTATTAAAATCAAAGTTTTAGCTTTAGAAACCTTGGAGAACGGGGAGGGGGTCATTTCCGCACATTTTTTTAGCTATATCATTAAAACCACTGAACTTAAAATTGTAAAAAAAATATTTTTGGAATCCTTACAGTTAGCTCTTTCAAATGATACCCCACGCGATATGTTAATTTACACTTTTTTTATTGGTACCAAATTGACCCGCCATATTAGTCTAAAAATAAAATTTTATCTAGTTATGATGAACGATATATGTGCGCGTCATCAAGATTTATCATTACGCCAAATTTCAAGTTTCTACGTTACTTACTTTTCGAGAAAAACCCCTGTGACAGACGGACGGACACCGAAGACATACTTTCTTTTGCAAAACCCAATTTTGAGTTGTCTATGTAAAAATCAACCGTTTTATATCTTCTTTTTTGATGCACTATTTCTCAAGTTTTCGTTGACCCTTTCTTGCATATTTTTTGTCAACTGCTTTTTGCGATAATTCATCTCTGGTTTGCAAAAAGAATTATTTTTTGCTTGAGAAAAAATTCACTAAATCTGTAGCATAGTGTGCAAAAAACATTAATTGTAACCAGATGTGGGCAATTTTTAAAATTTAATAAAAACCAATTTTTAATTTCAGATGAAATTTATGTAAAAGCAATAGTTTAATTTGAATGGAAAAAATTATATATTATGATTAGATAAAAAAAATTTCTGGCCAGTTTTGATTTTTTCAAAAATAATCGTGATTTGCAACTTGAGGCAAAAATATGAAGTATTTTTGTGTAATGGTAATTTTTCATTTATGGGAAAAGATCACCTTTTGGCGTCGATCTGAGTAAAGGTACTTAAGTCTATCAATGACGACATATCGACGCTCGGTAACGTTCGCCACACCCGCGAAGCTCGAGCTTGGCAGTAAGCTGCAGCCAGCCCGACGCTGAGCGTCTTGTCCGCGATGTCTAAGATATTCTCCAGCAGAAATAAAAAGGCGGCCAGCATGCAGCAGGGTGGCGTGTGAGCTGCGGCTAGAACATGCCCGTGAGTACGGGGCAACTCGGAGAACCTCGCGCCAAGCGCTGCAAACATTGCGACGGTAACAGAAATTTTGAACAAAAAAAATTACCCCAACCCCCCAAAAAAATCTGTAAACATAACCTACTGACACGTCCCTTTTGATGTTGTGGTTGTTTTTTTTTTTTTGAATAACACGCTTCTAACCTGTACATAAGAACGGCAACGCCCTTCTTTTTCCTAAACTTGCCGGTTTTTTGGCGTCTCTCTTATTTCGATTTGGGAATGTGTGCCGACGCGTATTAATAGATTTCCTAAGATAGCGTTAGCGACGCCGGTTTGCTCTCTCTCGTTCTTTCGCTCTGCTTAATTGTGTGTATTGTTGGGAAGCCCTATGTAATTCTTCCGATGGCCGTAAACAACGTCTGCGAAGTAAACAATATCGACATGATTCGATTGGGTGTGGAATTCCGGCCTTTTGTGCGATATTGTGCGTACCAGTTTATGTAACTGCTTTTGGCAAACGCTGGGAAAAATTAATTGTTGGATTTTATTGGGGCAAGTGGAAAAATCACGTGTTCGCAGTGATCGCTCCATTAAATTGTTTTCGTTACCTACGCTTTTGCGACCTTGGAATCTTCGGCCCACGGGAATACTGTTATGAGATATAAAAAGCGAAACACATATACACGCATTTGTCAAAGGCGTCAGTCATCGTCATAACACCGGCGTCTATCTGTTGTTACTGGCAGTATTATTAAACTATTTATTCTGACTTAGGGCCAGAAATGTGGTAACAAGGTGTTTTTTTCTTTTCATAATTTTGAAACTTTCTGATGATAGTTTCACATTATAAAAAGAAACTCCACGACATGAGTTATGACAATGTTTTCTGTAAATCGGAAAAAATGTTGACATTATAGTTTATGTCGACGGTTGGATTATTATAGATTTAAGCGTTCCAAAATAAATAATTTTAGAGTGCATCCTCAAACTTTTTTTCCAAAAACAACAATCCGTCTTGGGTTAATTGTAGCAGGAGTGCCAAACGCTTCTTGCCAAATTACCGTATTTTTTTTTTGCGTTCAAAGACTAATTCACCATTAAGTCGAATTTACTTATTTGTGAAAAATTTTGACAACGAAATTAATTAAACGGAAGGAGTCGATCCTGGGACATCTTTTGAATGAATTAATGGGTTCCGTCGTGAGCAGAAACAGATGTCGGTGTGGAAATTCTATTTTCCCCGAAATTTTTAAGGTAACCCAAATTAAATGGAATACAAAACAGATTCCTGATGGATTGGCCAAAACGCGGCGCTTTGATTAATGGGCGTCGTTAAAGGCTTTAAAATTTCACTTTTTTCTTGCATCAGTCATTTTTTTTGGCAGAAGGAGCTTGCATATTATAATTTTAGTTCTTGGAAGTATTAGCTCTTTTTTATGTTTTGAGTTATAAAAAATTTACAATGATTAATTTAGTGCTAAAAGTAAAACAGAAAATAACTTCTAAAACGAAGCCAAAAACACATCTGTCAAAAGTACTAAAAATAGAGAATTTGCTATAAATAATAAAATGTTTTTCTCACCACACATGAGTAATTCGCAAAAATAATGCGCGTTCACTTCCACTCTTCCCATAGCGCCGATGTTTCCGATAAATTACTTTTTGTGATTTTTGCCGACACCTTGAATCCCCCTCGAAAGTATTTTTTCGCAAACAATTTTGTAACAACGGTAATATCGTTGTCAGGCTGATCTAACCCGCTCATATAATAAGTTTTACTGACTTGGAATTGATCCAAACGGTCTGCAAATACAAGTCAACAATGAGATATAAGCTTGATGAGGTTTGCTCTTAAAATTCAAAGCAACCAAGGCTGATTTTTGATTTAAATCACTTTGATTTTTATCAACAAGTTTTTCCCTGGCTTTTCGTTTCTTTTACCGGACACACCCACAACAAATGATAAATTTAGCATAATTTAATTGAAGAGTGTTGAAACGTTGCAATCGTAATTTTCGACGGTCGGGATCTTTTTCTTAAATTTGAATACATTTAATAAGAAATCCCCTCCATCCATTCAAATTGGTCGTTATGCAATTAGTGGCGCTTTCCGCGCCTATTATTTACGACACCGACTCATCATTGAAGTAATAATATAAGCTAATTTAATGACAACCGAAGTTGTCGAAATAGTTGGGCTTGAAAATAGGTAGATGTGGCTTTTGAGACAACGTACTTCATTAACGTTTCGAGCTTGATTGACTAACTTTGTTTGCAAAATTACGGTATTTTAATATTGTTGTGACAAGGCCATTTCGGAAAATCTTTTCACCTTCGTTTTAAACCCGTTTTAGAGTTCTAACTTTAGTCAAACCGTGTTCTAAATAATGAGTAGTCTTTTTTTAAATATGGCGAAGCAGGTCATTTTTGAGACCGTCGCTAACGGCACGAACATCATAAGAAAAGGTCCTCGGTCGATTTTTTCGACTTAAGTTTATCTGGGAAAATAAATTTTCTAATTATATCGAAATTATTTACCTTTCATTCATGGCCAACGAAACTGTCCATTAACGCCTACGTTTAGATTTCTGAAAAAATCGTGAAAGTTAACAGAGTGTAATTTTTTATCATGGAAAAACTAGACACTAAATAGAACATGTGTGTGTGTGTATGTGCGATTAAAATAAAACCAATGTTAAGCCAAGTCTTGTATTTTTTTAAAGTTGTTACGGCATTCTTTAATTTCAATTGTGCAGCCAGGGCTATTATTTATTTAACAAACTTTATTCACACCTTTTTTAACGAAAATTCGATTTTTTGACTGTCACAATTGCAAGACTAAGTGGTATTCACTAAATTTAGACCCAGTGTTCTTAATGTACGTCATTTGGCGATGGACATTTCTTTTTCCGTTGTTTTTTGTGTCAAAAAAATTAACCCAATAATTTGAAACGAAGGTAAGTGGGGAATGTAAACACTAGTTTATTTAAGTAGGTCCGGAGCTAGCGTGGAACGTTAAAGCAGATCTCACCTTCATCGTAAAATTAAATCTGAATAATGACAAAACTCATCAAAATGCAGTTAGCATTGAGCAGCTTGAGATAAAACTGTAACGCTCAGATTATAACGTGAGACAAAAGTTGTTAATTTTACCTTGCGTTTCTGGCAAAATTATATTAATTAAGAATTAGAGTAAGTGAAACAGCACCATTGTACTGAGAAAAATTCAGGCTCGAGGTGAAAAGAACCGATATTGGAAGTTTGGTGTGTGCGTAATGCCGGGAAAGTTTCAGGAACAATAATTTTTGAAGTGTGAATAGTACTCGTTTGAGTCAGGATCTTTATTTGGCCTTTATTTAAACGTCCCGAATGAGAAGGAACGACGTCAGGAGAGCTAATTTCGTATTCGAATTCCGATTGAGTTAACCAGTTTTTCATCATCGAGTGGATCGAGTCATTGAAAATTTTTGTATGCAGTCTGGCTGCACATGAGCGTTTCAGAATATTTTGGTGTTCCCCCTGAGAACATTTCTGTTTACCAATAATCGTTATTCGGAGGCGAATGATACGTAAACGTGAATTCATTAAAAAGAAATGTTTTTCTTGTTGAATTTGATGGTTTTTTACTTTTGTTTTCGATTCCGTTTTATCAGCCACTTCTCGTCTCGGAGGTATCGTCTCGACTAATGAAATTATAGATTGGAAGCGTAATTACATCTCCACGTTTATAAATACTGACTGAACGTTATCTTAACGCTTTTATTGATGGGGCTTTGAGGGAAGGCTGAAATTGTTGCAAAGTTTTAATTGACTTTCGATCGATGGCGATCCGTTACTTGGACAAACTTAATAGAAGTATCTATTTCTGGATAAAAAAATGTATTTTGCGAAAATTCGAGAAACAGCCGGTCCCTCATTAATTAGAGGCTTGAAATTGAAATATTTTATCCACGAGGTTTTTCTCCTGGTAAATCCTTGAACTTTGTTACAAAACTCTATATTTAACTAGTTAAAATAATTCTCTTTAAAAATAAATGTTTTTTTTTTGCTACATTTCCCGGTTCTATTGAAAACTGAGCAATTTCTTCCACATTACACGCATTATGTAAAGTAATTGCATGTGGCAGCGCTCGCATAAACACACATAACTTAACGATTCTTGATTTGGCAATCAGTCATTGCACACAAACATTCTTATATTCATAAATCAAACAGTACACATCCATTTTGCTTGTAAATAATTTTAAAAGTGACAATAATAACCGGTCGTTATCAGTGTTAATTGTCTTTCCTGACATGCAGCAGCACTTTGCCGCTCGGTTTGCAGCTGTTGAACTTGTAAGCGTTGAGTGGTTTTTCGCGAAAAATTTTCGCGTCCAAGAACGATTTCTCGAGCGCGAGAAAACCGCATTACGCGTATGTGATGAAGTATCTTCGGGGATATAATGTTAATGATTGTATGTGTGACCAGTTGCCAGGAACTTCATGCACTCCCTCGCATATGTTTGAGTAAAAATAGTAACAGCGGCCCCTGGAATTGGCCGCATACTCGTCACAGCTTGTGTACGGTGTCGAAGAATTAATAATATATGAATAAGATAGTGTGGGACGCATTATTACGAATTTATTACCTGTTCAAAAAAAATTGTTACGCATTTGCGTTTGTATAACAATGAATGATTTTCGATAATAAAAGTGTTTTTCGCGGCGCGATTTTTTGTTGCGATAGATGCGTAGTCGTTCTAGCAAAGACATTTTAATTGTGACTGCAATAAAAATAGACCAAAATACATAATTCTAAAACGAAATGACAGGTTAAATGTGAGATAGTCGCCTCGTCACCACTTTGAATTACGTCTCACGAAAAGTGAAATTCTCAAATAGAATCGACTTTTTTATGGCGGAATTGTAAATTTTACAGTTGTTACGGATACGTGGCATAATTACTGGAGAGTTTATTGGGTAAATTTTGATTGCGTTGTTATATGTAGATGTTATGTATTCTTAAACGCGTGTTTTTTTTTTAAATTTTTAATCCTATTCTAATTAAAACTGTTTGAAAATAAAGCATGTACCTCCATGTCTGATTTGAAACGCAATTTTTTAACTTGTTTTGTTTTTCAAAATTTAATTATGTCATTGGCTTGGAATGTAAACTGTATTACGAACAGATATTTTATTATGACAAGTATGAAATTAACATTTATTTGCCGTGGACAAAATAGACATTTTAGAGCTTAATTAAAATTTGGTGGGTAGGTTTAATACGAAGGAAAAAAATAAGTGTCTACAATTAAAATCATTAATATTATCTACAAAACTATTATTAAATTTCCATTTAAAAAATGGATACAAGTAAATGAAAAAAGTTAAAATGTAGCAATATGGTCGTTATGAATGTTTTTGAGTTTGAGTTTTCTTTTTTTGTGGTATTAAATCAAGGTTCATATACTACAGTTGACGTTTTGTCATTTTAAGTTCCTTTAACTGTTCCGATAAGTTTACTCGGGAAATGCTTGTTTTATTAAAACATACTGGGTCGACCAACGTATGTCATTTTTGTGAAGCTGTATCTTTTTAGTCGCCCAAGAAATTGCAAATTCGCGGTCAATAATCATAGCGAAGTTCTAAATGGCTTTTTTTATTCAGTTCTCCGAACGGCGTCAGAACGCTGTAAAGTCAAATAAATCAATCAAAAGACAGTAGGCGCTCGGTTATAGCATACTACGTTGTAAAGAGTGAACAAGACCAATCTTGATTACGTAAACAGCTTGTTTTGATACAAAAATCTTGTCTTCCCGTGAGTGTACACACACACATACAGAACAGAAAAGTGTTCACATTATCGGAAGAAGATTTGGAGCGAAAGAAATATGTATGTATGAAGGAAAAAGGCAATCCAGAAACGTTTGTCTGCAAAGAGAGTGTATACACAAACGACACAATATTTTAATAAACTTTAATCGTGTCAAAGCATGAATAAAAGCACCGTTACGTTACTTTCGGTTATGTGAACAATTCGATTTTATGAAAGCCCCTGGTTTTTATTAGTTCATATAACCGAGCGGCTACTGTATTACAAATTAATAAGCATTTAATACTTTTCCTTGAAATATAAGTAATTTATTGCGACAACACTTTAAGGGTCGTAAATCTTAGTTGCAAATTGTCTCTTAACCGATACTTTGCAACCGTAATCACATCCTACAAACATGCGCTTAAAAATTTTGGTGTAAATTAAATATTATTTTATTATCCGTCTGGTACAGCTTGATTATCAATAAATTGGACTCGACAAGTATGGTGGGTTGCATTGGTTTTCCAAGATTTACATTGCAAGGTAGTCTAAAGCAGGTAACTCTAAACGGAATTCCTTTACGAGAAACGTCGAAATGTGTTCTTTTGTAAGAAATGCATTTATACCTTGAAGGTTTCAGGTAGTTTAAAAATTCGTTCGTCGCTCAATGCATATTGACATATTTTTAAATTTATATCTATTAACCACAATGTTATCGTTTGAGGGAGTTCTTCTAAGACAGTTATTTTAGTCGATATCTAAGGTTTTAATACATTTTAATAAAAGCGTGTTTTGAAGAAAAAAATGTTTTACTATAAATTATTTTATTGGCTTTTTTAGTCTTGGGCAATTTTAATCTTTATTATCTACATTAAATTCATTTAATACAATAGTATATAAAAGTTTCGCTAATGTCTTTGTTTTATGGTGTCTTCCGACTTAAACCGGCGAATTTTAATAATCTTCCCTGACCGAAGGACCGAACAATGGTCCCACACCGTTAGGGGGTTCTCGACCTACAAATCACTATTGTATTAACATAATAGAGATTAAAAGTGATCACTATTTGTAAAAAATTGCGGTTGAAAATATGAAAATATCGTATTGTCATATAAACTACTTATGTGTACAAAATTTTTAATTCATCGGACTACTCCAAGTGCGGCAAAATTAATTTTTAAACTATTCAAGTGAAATTGAAATAAATGCTTGTAAAAATAGAAACTGTTTGTTTGTATTCCGAATTCGAAATCGGCGTCAGTACGACCAAAAAACATTGAGAGTTTTAATAATGAATTTGCTAAATAATTATGAATTAAAAATAGTTGGATGATTCTTGTATTGTGAAATCCAGTTATAGATTTGTGATCTCTAAAAAACAAGTAAAGTTTTAATTAATTATTTATTTACATTTTTTAAGTCCATTAGTGAGTGATGTTAACATAAGCAATTTTTTTTGTGTATATTCAATGGAGGAAACAGCAATTTTACTGTTTACAAAACAGTAAATAAAATGCAGTTTTTCTCGTTTTATGTTTAAACACAAAAATTATATGATTAAAAATAAAATAATAGTTATTTATATTATTAGGAGTATAAGCAAAGCTTTATGTGCTGTGGCTGATAGGTTGACTGCCGATCGTAGTGAGGCAGCCAAATCAGCCGAAGCACATAAAGCGCTTATACTCCGAATAATATATGTTATTTTTTCTCCAAACGTAAAATTATAATACAAAAATAAGCATCTAATTAACAAGGTTATTTCGGGAAACATTACACTTGTACAAAAATAGCATTGCCTGATAGACACTTTCTAGATATTACCGTAGCAACCGCCAAACAACAAATTATTGTTTGAGAAAAGTCAGTCAATTTTGTGGCAATGTCTAATTCAGACGAAATTCAATTAACTCCACCTGAAATAGCCGAAATAGCAAGAGCCGAGATTGAAAATCTTCTTCCTACAAAGTCAAGCGGTGTTTATGAAGCAGCGTTCAAGAAATTCATTACATGGTGTTTGGAAAAAAATGTATTCGTTTATTCAATCAAGTAACATGGACTTTATATGCTTAAGCATATAATAGTACTTTGTGTACCAAGGCGGTAAAGTGAATGTTTTCCGGGGCGAAAAAAGATATGGCCAGGCGAGGCGCAGCCGAGGCTGGCTACTTTTTGAGGCCCGGAAAACCACTTTGCCGCCATGGTTCACACAATATTTTTTATGCTACACAACATTACTACACCATTTTTTACAATATCCAACAATATTATAGAACTAATAAGGTTTATTTTAAATATTAAATAGCAGGTACAATTTATAAAGAATATTCAATGTTAATGTTAAAAATAGGGTTGCTGATTACACAGTTCGCAAAGGAAATTCCCTGTTAGGATAAATTTGACAGTTGCAATTGTTCCGAAAATTTTGAAGTAACAGAAGATGATGCGAAATTTTTGAATATCTTGCTGGGTGAAAGTTTTTGATTTTTTAGCAATGTGTCCGACCGATTGCTTTTTTAGAAAAGCATTTACTTTTGTGTAAGTTCCAATGTGTACATCATCTCTAACTGATAACATAGCTTTTAATATTTAGTGCATTGACCAGTGTTGATGACTTATATTTTAGAGACAATTCCGATAACTAATTGTAAGCTAAAATGACGCTTTCGCTATATCTCTTTATTTTTTTTAAACCACACCAGTTCATGAAATAATTATATTGTAGGTCATATTTTTTCTTTGATGTACACTTGGTAACAAATTCATGGTGACCACTTTGGCTGCATCGCTAACTTCGGGTGGAGTACAATACTCCACCATTTCATCGCAATCTTCATCCATTATCACAATCACAAATTAAATACACCACAGATAATAAAGAAATAAATTCAATACACAAACGGAACGAAAAACTGACAGGTTAAATTATGCATTTGAAACTGTCCGCCAGGGAGCTGTCCGCGCGCCACCTACAACTATTTTGTCGGCTAGGCATTTTACGGTTTCTTTGTCCGGCTAGCCGTGCAAAGGCATCCTTTCTCCTTTCAGTAGAGAGGGAAAAATTGGATTTTCTCATAGTGTAGGATAAAAAGTACTTTATCTGCTTAAGCATATAAATGAAACTTCTACTAGCAACATTCTGTCATTTAAATGCCACTTTTATGACGTTTGGAGAAAAAATTCATGTATTTTCAAAATGCTATTATTAAACTTATAAATTCAAAATTGTTTTAAAAAGTAAAATTTACCAGTTTATTTCAAAAATTTCAAGTAAAAGAATTTGTTCAATATTATTAATATCGCCCATTATTGTATGTGTCCTAAAAAGTAACCGAAAGTAACATAATTTATGTTCTTAAATGTTTTAAAATTTAACTTAACAAAAATAATAAAATTATTTACTTACAGAAAGATTAACTTGAGCCATTATTTCTTGAATTGATATACCTTGTTCCCATAATGTTACAATATTTGGTTAAATAGTCGTAAAGAAAGTGGGGAGAACAAAATAGAATTTAAGTTTATGACATTCCAATTTTTGCGTACAGAGAACAACACATCCAAAAAAATAATTTACAGATGTAATAGCGGCATCAATAAAATTTACGATACGTTTCTGTTAATAGTAAGACCGCGCCTGGTGCAATTTGCCACTTGGCTTATTAGGAAATGTAAAATCAAACAATGACATTGAACAAACCAAACCATAAAAATTGCAATAAACCAAGTGTCCAGATCTTTTAAAGCTTTTAAAAACAACGCTTAAATATGTCCAAGTATAGATCATGCAATCGATATTTAACGTGTTTTTTATGGCTTGTGAGAATGTCAATTTTGGCCGAGACCATTAGGTCGAGGCAGAAAAGACAGTTACGTTTTTGATATTTGTCCACCCAGCTTATGTTTTGTAATAGATTGTATATTATTTTATTATTTTGTATTATAAATTAAACGCATACCTACTCATTTTTAAATTTATATGTATTTAACCACAATATTATCGTTAAATAAAAAAGATTATTTTAATCAAATTTTTATTTCGACAGAAAACTATTTTATAAATGAAATCAAGATATTTTCGCCCCAAGCTTTTATTTGTAATCATATGATGGAGTTTTGAGGTAATCGCATTTAAGAAAATTAATAGTTGTTTAAGGAATTTACGGATAATAATTGGCAAACTTAATTATTAATTTATGATTGACTTAACAGCACTTACGCTTTTGAAAATTTACCCAAAAAATTTAGTTGTTACATTATTGAACTTTGCGCAAAATTTCGTTTTGAGGTCATCTACAAACAGTTTCTATTTTTACAAGTATTTATTTCAATTTCACTTGAATAGTTTAAAAATTAATTTTGCCGCACTTGGAGTAGTCCGATGAATTAAAAATTTTGTACACATAAGTAGTTTATATGACAATACGATATTTTCATATTGTCAACCGCAATTTTTTACAAATAGTGATCACTTTTAATCTCTATTATGTTAATACAATAGTGATTTGTAGGTCGAGCACCCCCTAACGGTGTGGGACCATTGTTCGGTCCTTCGGTCAGGGAAGATTATTAAAATTCGCCGGTTTAAGTCGGAAGACACCATAAAACAAAGACATTAGCAAAACTTTTATATACTATTGTATTAAATGAATTTAATGTAGATAATAAAGATTAAAATTGCCCAAGACTAAAAAAGCCAATAAAATAATTTATAGTAAAACATTTTTTTCTTCAAAACACGCTTTTATTAAAATGTATTAAAACCTTAGATATCGACTAAAATAACTGTCTTAGAAGAACTCCCTCAAACGATAACATTGTGGTTAATAGATATAAATTTAAAAATATGTCAATATGCATTGAGCGACGAACGAATTTTTAAACTACCTGAAACCTTCAAGGTATAAATGCATTTCTTACAAAAGAACACATTTCGACGTTTCTCGTAAAGGAATTCCGTTTAGAGTTACCTGCTTTAGACTACCTTGCAATGTAAATCTTGGAAAACCAATGCAACCCACCATACTTGTCGAGTCCAATTTATTGATGAGCAAGCTGTACCTACACTGCACCCCCGTATATCAATAAAAAAAAAAAAAATGGGAAAGGTTTGAGTAGCTGCTTTGCAGTTCTTAGAATTCCTTGACCAGCTCAATCATCGAAGAAAGTAGAATAATCAGACGTTATCATTAAACCTTTAAAATTTTCTAGGTATTCAACAAAAAGCAGCATAAACAATTGGGCTTTTACTATCAAAAATTAAAAATAAAATTTCAACAGTTGAGCGACTTTGACTCAGGGGACGCATAATTGCTACTGGTTTGCGATATTCCCAACGAATGTGTTGTACGTTATTTGTCAAGACAGTCTCAAAAAAGATACCAGACGTAGACCTAAATTAAATTATCCTAGAAGCACCACATAAAGACATCTATCTACTTGAAGAGATTGATTTTTAACTTCACGAACAATATTAGGACGATTGTATTGCGGTAAATGGACAAAGATTGAAGGTGGTAGTCTTGTAATAGCAGATTGAAAAGTTTGATGCTCATCTCGTTGATGTCTCACTTTTATACGGCCATTATGGGCTCACAAACTATTTGGCCCAAGTGGTTTCTTTCGGACACCATTCCAGTATTGCAGCACGATGACGTGAAGTGACTGGTTGGCATAAATATAGACGTTAAGGTTTGATCCCAAATGACCGTATTTTCCGGCAGTGGTGGATATAAAAATTAAATCTATTGACTGCCACCCGGTCGTTGTAAATTGGCCTCTCAAAGCACAAAGACGAAGAGCTCGATGTTCCTGTTATGTGGTGCTTCTAGGACATTTTGATTCAGGTCTAAGTCTGGTTTCATTTTTTTGAGACTATCTCAGTTGAACAGGCTTCTTGCATAGGTATTAATTTTTAACAGTTCAAAATTTGCGCTTAGAGCTAAAATGTACAAATGGTTAGTTCTTTAAAGCTGCCACAGTAAAACAAAAATATCTACTACTCCTTAACAATTCGAACAAGAAAAGAAGCATCTAAATGAAAACCAAAATATCTGAATTTTTAATCATTTTTATATCTCGTTATGTTTAGCATATTTTAATAATTTCATTAAAATGATTCAATGAATACTGGCTGTTGCGTTTTTATTTGGAAAGCAGTATATTTATAAACTCTTAAATTGCTTCTGCACGAGTTTTTTTTTCATAAAGCGTTTTCAGAACGTTTTGCGATTTCAAATTATTTTGATGAACTTCTTTATTTGCTTGTAGTAAATAGAAATTTAGACTAGACAGTTTGGTTTCATTAATATAACATTCGTTTTCATTAGTACAATTCAATAGCGGATGAGAGCGGAAATTTAACGTCAATAAGTAGTACAGAATAATAATAATAATAATAATCTGAGTTATTGGTATCCCGAACCCACAGTAATCCTGACTGATTTTTTTTAGATTATGTTTGTATCTTCAATTTATGTTCCAACACGTCTAAATAGATATTCGTTAAAGAAGTAAAATCATTTTTGGGAAGTTAAAATATAGCATATCTACTTATGGATAATTAATTAAATCATGGGACAGAAAGAGCCTAATAAAATCGACGATGGCTGGTTTATGGTAATATTACTCCCACTTAACTACACTGTGCTTAGATACTAAAGCATACAGGGTTTTCACAAAGTGTTATAACATCGAAGCGGTCTTTGCAATATGTTTCTTATGTTTGCAATTTGCAGCGGACTCTGGTTGTTATAATGATTTGTAATGAACCGGTATTATAGCAAAAGTTTGTTATTCGAATTTCTAAACAGAAAGGAAGAAGATGTAAGTAAATCTTTAGAATGTGTCAATTTAAACATAGGTTTGGAAAAGTGATAGAAGGGAAGAAGATGTGATTTAGGCAATTAGGTTTACTGTGCAAATACGAAATGAAAAACATTGACAGTTCACTAAAGAAGTGACTAATTGGCTTGATGGAATTTAAGGAGTTTCATTGCACACCATTTTCATAGCAGTGATTAAACTCAACTTGAGCATTCAATAGCGCGATTCATTTAAATATCAGTGACGCTTATCAGTTTTATAAAGGTGTATAAACGGAATTTCTACCTCTGAATCCACATTTATTGTATTGACAATTTCTGTTATGATTGTTTATTGGTTTACCTCGCAAGAATACAGAGATAAAGCATATCATTTCCGGCGGCGGTACAGCTATCATTAATAAGATTACGGTGGAATTTTGTTTACAAAAAATAGTAATTTGCAACCCCACTTGGTATTCATTTCAAATTTCAGACTTGTTACAAATAACTAATTTTTTTGCAGACCTGGATCAGCAAAATTAAATTCATTTCATAGAAGACCCCGAACGCATCGTAAATGAATTATGATGTACAGGACTGACATCCACGGGCAGACTAAACAGCCTTATATTTTTGGTAATTGCAAGGAAATTTTTCCTGTCGCTATATTCAGTATTTAATAAGAAGATAAAAACTAACAAATAAACGATCAGAATGCATCAAAAGATTACGGCAATGTTGGAAGTTTCATTTTATTAAAATGCATAATGCGAGCTCGTTTCGAGCGAGAAAAAGACTTTCTTCATTGTCGTAATTTCGCATCAGAAGCGTTTTATAAAAGGTTTTGCGTAACTTCTTTATAATGACTTTTATATGTTAATAAGGGATCCGCAAAGTCTAACGGAGAACGCTCTGTTTTTGTGGTGCTTCCAAGTGTCGCCAATTACAAGTTTCTTTATTTCCAACAATCCAACTTATTTTTGCCGCTCTAGGAATTTTCGTGGAAAACGCATCAAATAAAAATAACCTTTCATACTTCTTAATTGAGTCATCTGCGATATGAAGCGGTTGAAATTACGATTTTCGCATCGGTTTTATTTGCGGTGGCTTTTTTGATAAAATATGGTAAAACCGCTCTGACGTGAGTGTTTACTGTTAATATAAATAGTTCTAAACCAAAATAAATTGCATTAGTTTATTTATACTTAACAGTTTAAGTGGGCCATAACACTACGTATATACATAAATAGATTCTTTAATGAATAACCACACCTCTGATTTAATACGACCTTGAAAATGAGGAAAGAAAAAAATGATTGTAACATGTTTGCAAAATAAGACCATTTGTTTGGCGACAATGAAGTACGACAAACCAACTGCAGATATTTTTTCGAGTAATGAGTGAATTTATCAATCTTACTGCAATAAGGTGGCCAAATTAGTTAACTGAAAGCATGCCAATTAATCACATCGCCTTATTACAATTTTATTACTTTTGCCAAGAGGTGCAAATATATTCGTGCGTTGGTGTATCCAAAGCTTAACCAATATAAATCTACCAAATCAAATTGAAAACGACCTCGTTGAAATCAGCTTTTTACTTATCGATTGAAATGAACAAAATCATCTTTCTGGTAATTTACAGCAATCGAACAAATTGTTTTAAATTAACATTTCCAGTTATTACTGAAGAAACTTTTACTTGTGCACTTATTGTCAATGCACAATGACGTGGTTAAGTAAAAATTTGTCATTGGCATTATCTTTTATATAATATTAAGTAAAATATGTAATAGACTTGCGTTAGTGTGGCCACGAAACAGTACAACCCTGAAGTGTTTTCATTTATTTATTATCACACATATTGCACTGGGTGTATTTATTTACAATATGATTTTTAAATCATATTCAGCATTTAAATTCTCATGCATTGACGTTGACACAACTTTACACGAATTGTAAGAAGAAGTAAAATATATTGAACTATAAATATAAATAGTACCCGTAGGATGGTTCTTCCTCTATAAACGTTCTTTGCATGTCTAAAGAAGTTTCGGAAGTCAAATTATTGCTGTTCGCATTGTAGAATAGTCAATGTTAATGTTCGTATTATTAAATAGTTCATAACAGCGGTGTTCGCATTAACGTAAGTCTACTGTATGTTGCAAACGCAATATATCCAAGTCAAACGTAATAATAGATAAGAAACGATACTTATTATGACTCATCAATTTGTTTTTCCAATGTATTCTTTGCTGTTCAAATTTAAACAAATCGCCATAATATTTGAGTTTATTTTTATCTTGAATACATAAGATACGATACTTGTTCGAATAAAAGGGAAAGGTAGTTTAGAGTTTGCAATTAATGAGGAAATCTTGATTTTTGAAAATAACATCAGTGGTCTCGACAAAGTAGTAAGTATACGTTTTTGAACACAACAGATTGTTACAGTTAATTTTAAATGATAAAGTGATGTCCTAGAAAATGTTACAGCTAATTAATTGGGTATAGATCGATGTCCATTATTTTAAGAAGATGATGTCATTACATCTCTTGATACTCTAAAACAGATCCAACAATAATAATAATATTTAAAGAATTTTAGTAAGTTATTTTTAATAGTTAAATTGTTTTTGTGGTTTTAAAAATAAATTTTTATACTTTAAACTAACTACACCGAGACAATCTTGTTGCATTAATATGTTGCCATTTGTTTAGTGACTTTAAAACCAGATTCAATATTGTGTCTACACCGGTGTGACACACATCAACATGTGGGACGAAGAAGATGTAATGATAGCAGCAGCTGCTTTTGCGGTGATTGGTGCAAGTACATCACGAGAACGAAAGCATAGGTGTTGGGTTCATCCAAGTTCACAAAATCAAAGAGCGCATAAAGGAAATGAACTGTTGGAGGACTTGAGAAATGACGTCCTGCCTTCAGAAGAACTTTGTACGAATGGAAACTTCAAAAACTTCCTTTGTCTTCTAACTGTGATATGAACGTGAAAGATTGAACTTATAATAAGAAATCATCCAACAAATGCCAACCTTTGTTTAATGTGACATCAACGTATGCAACATTGTACAACATAAGGTGAGTATCCACCAGAGCATCATAGCTCAACATACAGCAACAACAAGTTGAGTATAATAAGCCAATTAGGCCACAGTCCCTCGGAACAGTTTCCTGTAGATGGATCCTGGGGACAAAAACAAAAAAGTTGATCTGTGTTACATTATGTTGCACTATGTTGATGTAGCATTAAACAAAAATTGGTGTTTGTTGCATGTTTCACTTGAGAAATGTAAAGAGCAAAAGAAAATATGCAACCCAAATATGCAACCCCTCTTGGAAATAGAGTTTTTTTTAAAAAACGTTGAAGATACTAAACAAGTATGTAATAAAATTGTGCAACAAAGTTGTTCCGAGGTAGACAGGCAAAGACGATACACACACCACGAAAAACTGACCAACTTTTAGTCTTGAAACATGCTTATTTGGTGGATACAAACCTTAATTTATATTTTGTCATTAATTATTATTTTAATATACTATGTTACCACTGCATATTACCACTAGTACTTATCCATTGTTTCACCCTATACAATAATTTATGTGAAATCAGATGTAAATAAAGGAAAATAATGATGAAGTCTATCTAAACTTTTTGCATACGATAGAATTTGAACAAAACAACGCAACGTTTCAAATTGATATTTCGAATCATCAGAATAACTAATAAACTATTGCGTTACATGAAATTACAATTTGGATAATTTTTTAATATGAAATTGCTATCATAAAAAAATCATTTTTTTCTTATTAAAAAATCTACGGTTAAAAGGTAACAAGCCAAAAATTTCTTCTTAACATAAATAAACAAAAACAATACAGAATTTTCTTTTATCAACAAATTTTTACCGTTAATCTATTTTTTAGATAAACTACAAATTTTTCTAATCTCCCGCATTAGATGGTTAATATTGACGAAACAACAACGTGAAATTGGGTGTAACATAAAAAGATAGTGAATGTGGTTAATACGAAGGGGAGTGAAGTTGTAAAAGAAGAGTCATAAAATGTTTAACTATTTTACTTTAAGTGTTTATTTGAGTTTAATGAAAGAAAATAATATTTCGTAAAGAAATGAAGAGGTTCCGGGTAAAGAAAAGTTAGCATTAAAAGTATCAACATATTTTCTGCAAATAAGTTTATCACCAAAGATGTAATCATTCAGTTATTGATAACTCGACGTGATATTTCGAGGTCACACGTTCACACATTAATCAAAAAAATATAGAATGAATTGTGCATTGTATGGCTACCGGTTACCATTACTGTTCTCTACTGATAATTAGATTACCAATAATTGCAACTTGAAGAGATTTTAGTAGTTGAACTTATTTCAAGCCTATGTATATTTTCCCGAACCGGACGTGATTACCAGATGTAGTTTTAATTGTTTATTGTAGACTACTCAACAGAATGTGCGGTAAGCAAGCTTCCAAACGGTTTTATTTTTTTTGATGAAAAAGTTAATTAGTCACAATGAAATTATTCACATTGCCCACGTTAATAGTTGCTAATTGATGTTTACTTAGCAAACAGAAACAGTAATCACCACTGACAGAATGTAATCGATGTCACCTGACTCGGGAGCGTGAAAATACTTCCCGAGACCAGTCCTGTACTTATTTATTTCATCCGTACCTTCATTCGCACACTTAGCACATAATGCTGGCAGATGTTATAAATTAACCAATCGTACAGGAATGCGAAGTCAATGGCCCAAAGAACTCAAATCCTTAAATAATCTTAACCTATTTAAGCGCCGAAAATTTCCATATCTTCAGGACCGGCTATCGCAAAACTGCCCCGATTATCTCACCCGCGTTAATTTTCGTTAGCTCATTAACGGGCGACAGTAACGAAATGAATTTCAGATCGCAAGGTAGGATTTTACTATTGCCTTTTTAAATTTAATTTTAAATCAGTGAATTGTTCCAAACCATGCTCCGACCGAATGATCGCTGCCTTCGGAACATTTAAAAGAAAACATCATTACACCGAATGCCAAACAGCTAATTGCCTTATCGTTTCTATTTTTGTTAATCTTATCGCGGTTAGGCGATACACATAAACAACATACGGGTCGAGTGCGCTGTGTGTTCGGTTTTGTGCATCATCCCGGGCCGTCCGGCGACGCTAATTTGATTATTGTTCTTAATGTGACGTAAATAATCGTCATAAAAAACGCGCACCGTCGATATAATTGAATCGTCGTGAGATTAGTAGAATTCTGGCAAGGTTCAGTTTTCGACTTGCCAAATGACATTCGGTTGCGCTAATCATTGTACCGATTTAATTAAAATATAACGATTAGATTATTTTTAATTACTATTTGTCCGAGTAGATAGGTCAGTATCGTTTTATTCATTCAATTCGTTTCGACTCGCCCGAAACTTTTGACGGATTCGCCGCAGGGTTAAGTTCTTAATTTTTTATTTTATGCTAAGTAATTGGTTTGGTACCGAAGTTGCCGGGATAAATGTCTGTGAAAATTTCTTGAACCGGAAATAAGTTAATTAGTAGGGTCGACGGCATCCGCATTGTTTTAGCGGTTTACGCGACGAATGCATACGGTTAGATTAAAAGAATAAGTACAATTTATTGTACAAGCGGATTTTCGCATTCAACAATATTATTGTTCTCTCGATCACGTTCATATCTGTTACTGACGTCCGATAATAAAAAACGCATTACTGGGTGCATTAAATTTAAACATAAAGCTTTATTTATTACAAAGGATCGAACGAAAAACACCTCTTCAACATTAGCGTTCGAAATAAAAAAGTAAAAAATTCGCCTTGTTTATTTTCGTTTACATTGTTTATCTAAATAATTCAAGGAATGTTTATGCATTTTTCCGAATTTGGAAGGCCATTAACATGGATTTTCTAAATTCGTCAATTTTATACATAAAATTATTCTAAAGGTTACTGGAAAAAACACAAAGTTTAGTGAAAAAATTTGACTGCAGTGATACCCCGACTTACGCGAACTCGGAATTATGTGATTTGGGGTCTTTCCCTCTCTTCCACCCCTTCCTCTCGCTGTGATGAACTTGCACGGACGTGTGTCGCAACATAAATGTTCAGTCTCGAAGGGTTTATTTTTAAATCGTGCATCATAAACAAATTTTTTACAATATAAGTCTTTAATTCTTTAGTTCATTATTTATTGATTATTTTAATTGTAGGCGCTTTAAAATCATAATTACATAATCAACGTATTATTTTAATATAACTTGAGTACGTTGTCGTCATTTCGATTACTCGCATTTTGTATTGCTCAGCAGTGTTCTACATTTTATGTATGTTGTTAACAAGGTAAAGCATAACAAAATCGCTTACTTATTACGAAGAAATCTTGCGTTAAAAGTCTTTATCTCGCCAGATAAAAGCTGAATTTTATGAAACTATGCACTATAAGTTAAACTACTTTTGTCTGACATTATTTTGATACATCATTTTTATATGCAGTTTGTTTTGAAAAACAAATTAATATTTATTATAAAGTATTATACCCCGATTACGTAACTTCACGGCATTACTGTACGTAGTTTCTTCGCACAAAATCAGTAAGAAAGCAGTGTGGCAAATGTAAAGAGAACATCTTTATTTATTTATTTATTTTGTGGTGCCATTAGTTTTTACTTACATTGTAAACCGTTTAATTTAATAGAAATTGTTTTTTTTTTAAGAATCTATTTTCTTTAAAGAAAATAAATGAGGAAACTTAAAATTTAATGCTTAATTACGGTGACATTGACATGAGTCAAATCCTTATTTTATTTTCCTGCGTTAATTTTGTTTTCTGTCTAAAGCTGTACAAAATAGGAAACTAAATCTGAATTAGTTCATTAACATCTTCAAGCATCTTTACACTTTTAAAAGGCAGTTTACTACCTTTTACTGCGAATTCATTTTATCTCTCTTTTTAATTTCATTATTATTTACTCATTTAACATATTCTTATTTTAAAAATCTTTCAAAACAAAGATGTAGTACAGGGTGCGCCGAGTTTTGCCTCCACCCCAAAAATTGGAACTGGTAATTATGTGAAGGTACCCAAATTTTACAAAACTATCGGAATTACATCGACGGACATTATAATTAAAAGATTGCACAGACGCTATAATAACAACACATAAGAACTGATTTCATGCGTTCTTACAGCGGTTTTTGAGAATATTTTGATTGTCACGAATATTGCGGCATTCGTTCGTTAACAGTTAATTGAATATTAATGAGTCTTCTTATTTCACAATTTTATTTATTTTTAATAATTTTTAGGGTCATGCGTTTTTATTTTGCTTTATAGGAGCAGTTAATACTTTTATATAAGTATTTATTTTTGGCTGCAACGTTCATTATGCAATTTCGTACCACACTATTAAATTTAAATTCAAAAATATATTTTAATTTCTCAAGAAAATCCAGTTTAATCTTTCAACATTGAAAATTTGATAAATTTATGACAAATTCTCGACAATGGAGCGGTTAGCTGTGGTCGGAACCTTTTCCTGCCAGTAATTTATGATGTTCCATAGAACGAACCCATTGCAAATGCAGGCAAGTTTCACTGTGCCGAATTAGTGTTTTCTTCACATCATTTTAACCATTGTACCATAACTATTCAAATTATTTATGGCGGCAAAATTTGTAATGCTGATTTACCCGATAGTAAAACAATTAATTATGATTAATGTTTGAAGTTAACCAGAGGATATTTCACTATTCGAATTGTAAAAGTAACGTTGGGGCCCTGGAAACTTTTACCTACTGCGGCACTAGACGCTCCAATTGTGAAAATATTTGATACTCGTATAAAACTGAGATCTGCTTGAAATTTAATTAATAAATAAATTAATATTTATCAATTTTGATTTGAGTCTTCAGTTCTAGAAGTTGAAATGGACATCATAGCGGGGAGATTAAAATTTGTTTTAATTTTAAGACCTCGTGTGAGCAATATTAAAAACTAATGTGTACTCTCTAAAGGCTAATACTGTATAAGTTTCGTTTTTTTTTCCCTATGATATTTTAGGCCAAAAAGTGGGTTAGAGGCAAAACTCGGCGCACTTTGTACAAAGAAAATGTTTCAGTAAAAAACGCACATTACATTAAATTGTACCACGTTGCAATATCATTGATGCAATTAATATTTTTCTAGGTAATGTTTTCCCGTAAAACAATTTTTTCTTTGAAAAGTAAATCGCCATATTGTGTGGAAAGGACAACAAAATTTATTAGCTTGGAGTTTCTTTTGTTGCCTATATTTTATGCGGAAAATAACATTAGCTACTTACTTAACGGGGGCATAAATCCCATTAGAAGGGCATTTACCCAGGTTGGCATATTTTTTTAAATGTATTGCTGAAAATGAAGTCATGCAAACTGTATCATAAAGAAAAATAGTTTATAGCTGCAAATGTGAAATAAGTAGCAATTTTACGTAAACAGAATAGATTCCCAGCGTTTAAACCTTAAGTGGGGCATACATTACACTGGCAGTCTGCTCGTGTGAAATAGTTTACCCTTTGAAATTAAATAAATTTAGGGTTGAATTCGTAATGTTTGAAAGTTCCACCTACGAATTCCTCATTAATCAACGACCTCGGGCACGTGCCTGATATCCTCAGGCTCCCCCACGTTCATACCTACATGCATGAAACTGTCAAGTCATTTAAAATTCAATAGAACGATTATATTACAGATAAAACCTACACAGTCGAAACTCATCGAGCTTAAATTAATTACTCCTTGGACGGTGCTGGAAATATTCAAAATTGCAGCACCGTCCGCAATTTATTCAAATTTATGGTATGATGAAGACTAAACGAGTAAAAAGCATACTTTTACATACATACTTTTACATAAGCATACAGTTTAGTGACACAGTTTTCAACGGCTTACGTGTTAATGGGCGCTGCAGACGCTAAAGCGCCCGCGTCTACACTGCAACATCTTGATTGCGGCGTCGGATGTTCCGTTATGTAAAACAACAATGATTGTGCAACGTTGCTGAAATGATGTCCAGAAATAAAGTTTATATTAATGTTTACAACGTACCCGGAATTTTATTTGAAGGCAACGGACTCCTTAAAAGCAATTTAGGCAACCAAATTTATCTGAAGCTCGGATCCAAGCTATTAAAATTTGGGTCAATCGATAAATTGGTAATATTGTTCAAAGGAATTTAATCAAAGCGCATTTTTTAATTACAGAATTATGAATTTCGTACCTCTGTATAACTTTTTTAAATTTTAATTTCTTTTTATTCGAATTTTTATGAAATTTAATTATACAATATTACACTGAAATTTAATTATGTATCTTGCATTTTAGCAAATTGGGATTTTTCGACATTTAACGCAATCAAGCAGCAAACGGACAAATTAAACGTTTACTCGCTTTTACGTAAGAAACAATAAATGGCTAAATGAACGCGCAATTAAATTATCGCATTTAATTTTAAATTCTCTCGCAATTCAATTTCCGGACGCAGTGGAAAATGAAGGTGAATTTTTTAACTAATCGGAGTAGTGAAAATAGTAACGAAAACCATGCCAATAAAATTTTGTTACTCGCTGTAAACATTGACGAATTTACTATTTCGTTTCAATTTTAACTTTGTTGTATTTTATTTTTTTGGCAAAGTTTTGATTTGTCATGCGAAGGCCATTTTTCTTCACTTTTTCATTATGTAATGTAACATTTACGTTGATTCAAAATTTTTAATAACGTTATGCAATATTGCTGTGCTTTCCATAATCGTCAAATTGGGATTGAAAAGTCTCAAATTTTAAAATTTGTCGGTCCTGAATATCTCTCTTGAGGTAGCTTTTCAATGTTAGAAATACATTATGTCCAAGGATAAATGCAATTTCTATTTTTGAGAATATCTGGATTTAATAATTTTTTTGAAGACTTTTGACGACAAAAAAACAAATTTCAAGGTTCAAGAGCTTTTTTTAAAAAAAGCTTGTGTGGGCGCCAGCCTTTTGATGTTTGTTGATGTTAAATTTCTCTTTGTTGAATAATATTAAAGCTATCTAATGCATTCACTTTGTTCGTTGTATCTGCATCTTCCCAGTGACATTGTGGCAAAAACCAAATAAACCAAACAATATTTTATGCTTCGCTTAATTGCAGCAAAGTACACTCGGGCCTTTTGTTATGCGGTAGATACGTTCCACAGAAAACCGCATAAGAAAAATTCGCATAAAAAAGACATTACGTATGTGGCAAAAATAGAGATAAATTACGTACTTTCCTAAAACCGCATAAAACCAAAGCAACAAATTAAAAAATAAACGAAAATCGCATAAAAAATCAGGAAAATAACAATGGCAAAAATACGTCAGATAAATTGGTTCGAAAATCTGAAATCGTTACAATAAAAATTATCAAAATTTAGATTTACAATAATGAAAGATAAGCATCATACTTGCATGGAGAATTATACTTCACGGACACCACGACTTACACTAATACTTTATACGTAAAACACTTTGGATAATGAAATGAAAAAAAAAACATTAATTTTTTGAACGCTCGCACTGGCTATACGAAAGTTAAAATGCATTGTTGATATACAATTTAATGCAACTTGGCGACTTGCTAATCTACCACCGACTCCGATACTACGGGGAAGCCGCAAATTTTCTTCAAATTACAAACCGCACAACTTCAAATCCGCATAAAAAAAGACCCGAGTGTATTCTAACCCGTATAGGTTCTTCCAACGTTAACGGTCACCTGAAAGAACTCAATTTTGAAATTTGAAAATTTGATTATGATGTATTCAGTTATTAATAAGCTTGATGTTAATTCCGTTTTTAGTTTTTATCATCTGGCGACGTGACGCTCATTTTTGTCATTTTTCATGGATTTTTTCAGCTTTTGTTTTCATGAATCTTATTTACATTTTTTAAATATAAAAATATCAAACCCTTCCTAGTTTTTTATTGAAATTCAGCGTTATTTTAATTAAAAATCCTGTGATATCAGTAACAAAAAAAATTATTTACAACTTTCAAGTCATAACCAATAAATCAGGCAACTGTTGAAAAATTACAAAGCTTTTTAAACGAATTAGATGTCCCGGGGATGCCAAGTAGTAACGGCACGCGTTCAGTATCAGGGGCGTATTTATAATTTGAAATTTGAGATTTTGAAAAATAACATGGATAAAAAGCGTTTACTTTTTGCCCGAGAGGAAGCAAAAAGACCAGGTTATAGTGAGTTCTGATTTACAACCTCCCTCTATATCATTATACGGTCGGATATACATCACTATAAAATTAACAGAATTTGAAGATGACCACTAACGTTGGAGGACCCGGTACAGTGCAAAAAAATTAAAACTTAGAAACGTTACGCGTAACAATTAAAAATAAATTGAAGTAGCATACACTCGACTTCTTCCAAAAATATGACCGTCGATAATTTCAAAAAACTGCAAGAATAAATTAGTTCTTCTGATGAAACTTGAAAGAGAAGTTGCAGAAATTGGAAAAATTATACTATTTTCTTCTATGCACATTTTGATTTGTTATATTATTCCAGAGGTATTCATGAAAGAACAAAGAGCGACAAGTATAGAGTGTCATTATTGGACTAGCCAAAATGGCTACAGTTGACTCGCGTTAGTGCGAACACCTCCCTTACGAATTCTATAACGAACATCAAAATTTATGCATTGACTATTCTGTAGCGCACGAACGACACTTTCTATAATGCGAACAGTAGTAATTTGGCTTATGAAACTTGCTTAGATATCCAAATAAGGTTTATGGGGAAAGAACCCTTTGTGTAATATATTTATAAAGGAAATTAAATTTATTTTGCTTCTTATTTACTATTGAGTACGATTGTGTACAAACGTCAGTACATACAAACTTGAATTTCAATGCTTGATATATTTTTAACGTCATATTTTAAATAAATACACACTGTGATGTTGCGTATGCTGCCATAAGAAATGAATGAAAACCCTTCAAGGTTGTAGTATTCAAAGATTTTGTAAATTATTGAAATTATTATGTATATCTACTCTCTATAGTGCGAAAATTTTGCTTATGCGAACATGCTAAAAATTTTCATATTTTAAATAAATACACACTGTGATGTGCGTATGCTGCCATAAGAAATGAATGAAAACCCTTCAAGGTTGTAGTATTTAAAGATTTTGTAAATTATTGAAATTATTATGTATATCTACTCTCTATAGTGCGAAAATTTTTCTTATGCGAACATGCTAAAAATTTTCGTGTTTGTATTCACTATAATTATTTTAACCAAAATTGAAAATTTTCGAAAAGGAAGATATAAAACTGTTGGTTTTAAAAAAAAAATGAATTCAATAAAAATAGTATTTCGAGAATAAAATTTTAAAATATTAAATTTTCTTTTAAAAGCAGTGAGATCATAATTGACCGATTCATAGTTATTTTCTTATTGTATGACCGACTTTTAAGTTTAATATGCAATAAAAAATATTTATTTTTTGAAAGTTTAAATTCTGCAAAGTGAATACTTGTTACTTTTGCAAAATTAATAAACATAATTCTCGTATTAAACAATTTCTATGAGAAGAAAATTGTTTTCAGTAAATTTACTTTACACATTATGAAAACCAATGAATTATGAATGAAGTAACCGTAGAAAAATGGAACAGTTTCAAGGAAATTTCATCTTCTCTTCGCTTCTCTCCGATAAGTTACAACTGTTCAACAAATTGTTAACTACATTTTTATTATGAAGCCAGTTGTTAATTTTTGGCAAATTTTATTTGCACAGACAGTTGGTTCTTATTTTTCCAATTGATTCTGACACTAAACACAAATTATAAAAATAGCACAGAAACCTAATTTTTGTGACTGTTAGTTAGCCAGGCGTTCTTAAATGTTACAGCAGACGACGATTTCCTAGTAATTTCAACTTTTTAACTCCATCGAATCTCAACACATTTTTCTTACTGGTAATATATACGAGTATGTCACAAACAATTATTTTGACACTTTCTGCGCCACAATTTCCTCTCTTGATTACAGTTATGACAACTGAAAAGTTTTGAAACAATTTTTCTTGCTGTAGAAGAAAAAACTGAAATTGTATCATGTTTTTGGACTAACGTAAAAATCTGTTTGTAGTCATTATCTGTTTTATTGCTCGTACAGTAAAACTCGAAGATTTGCACGAGGTTTGTTTTGATTAGACACGTAATTAAATCGATCTGGATAATGATGAGTTGCGATTCCAAAAAAAGATATGAACAAAAAAGAGCAATAACTGTTCCCATATATTTCTTGCGTAAATTGACGAAAATTTACAAACGTGTTACTCTCTCTAGACTTTTAGTAGGAATGTGTTTTCAAGATTTATTTTTAGATTATTTACATTGTCTCGGGAAATTCTTAGGCAATTTGGATTGTTTGATGTGTGCTTTTTTCTCATAACCTGTTCTTTCTCGTTAATTACGCAACCGCAATAATTTATTATGGATGAGTGTGGACAGAAAAACATTGGCCCAAAAAGTTTCGACATCAAAAACCCAAAAGATCAACCTAACCTACATCGTTAATATTCTAAATCTTAATTTACAATGAAAAATTTTTACACTTGTTTCTTGTAACTTACGCTGGCAAGAAGACGGACCTACAACTAACCCAAGTAACACAACGACACTAGTATTTTTTGCAAGTAAAATGGCCGTCGGGGAATGTTTAACATTTTGACCTATCCTCACTTTAAGAACTTTCTCAAGCCAATCTGTTTTCTTACTAGCATGTGGGCAATATGTAAATTCATGAATGAAACACGTGCATCAAGGCAACGCCAGTAGCTCAGATAAAGTGCCACAAGTTGTCGGAAGAAAATAATAACAAAGAAAGTTTACGAATTTTCCCATTCGTTGCCTGTTTATCTTCAAGTGAAAATCCACTTGTGTGGCTGCAAGAAATTAGACCACATGTGGGTGTTTCATTAATGCAACGTTGGTCTACCTTGAGAGAAACTAGCATATCAATTATAAAAATGTTCAGATACTCGGGAAGTGAATGCCGTATGACTTAATTATGACGTAACAGCACGTCACAAAATACTATGTAACCGGTCCCAATTGCAGGGTTAATATCAAAGCGCTTATTTTATTCCTTTGTGGTTTTCGCCCAAATCTTTCAAACTTCAAGAATTGTTTTCGATCCGTTATTTAAACTTTTTTGCAATTATGGAACAATTCTAGAAGGAAAATAGATCCGGTTTGAATCGAAACGGGTTGCGCCCACATAACACTGTGTTTTTGAAACTTTAGTCTTGTAACGACCTTGTCGCTGTTACTACGTTTCTGTTTGTTACAATGTCTGTTTTGCAGAGTCAAGTCACCGGAGTGAGTCGGGCTCCGGGTATTGGCAGCTCCAATTAGATCGTGACTTAGTGGATACGATTGCTGCTATCTACCCGGAGTGGTTCAAAAACAATAACATGGCCGAGGGTGGGACACCCTCTCCTCCGAGGGTCTCGCCGCCCAAGGCAATTGTTGATAGCTCTCCGTTATTGAATTCCTTGGAACAAAATAAAGAATGTAAGTAAAACAATTTGATGTGACTATTCACTCGAGTTTATCATAAGTGTAAGGGATTGTAAAAGAAGGAAATGCAAAATGACGTCGCTCTAAAGAATTATCGCAAATCTTTATCAGCTTTAAATTTGAACTATTGCTCGAGTTGTACTTGTATATTAAACAATTTTTAGTATACAGTTCTTAAAGTCACACAAACTTTAAATGTGACTGAAATACTACTTAGTTTTTAATGTATCGTGCCCACAAAATTATGTCACACGACGCTGACATTTTTGAGAAATATTTATTTTCAGTTGCGGTGACCTCAAAATGTATTTCCATCAAAGTCTGGATATTTTTTTTTGTAAAAAACACTCCCGTGCCACTTATGCTAAATTAAAAAATCGACTGTTGACCCCACTGGGTCGGTCTCGGAAATCACACGCTCTTCCGGGAGACGTGTCCGGCTCTAACATACACTTTTGTTGCAGCCCTGAAAGTTAAACTGATGTTAAGACGTCCGTTTGACCAACTAGTCGCTCAAGGAATCATGCCTCGTAAGCTTCGCGGTCTATTCGTTGATTAAATCTCATATCTGAAACTTCTAGCACACAAAACTCCAGCAGCATATCATGGGCAACGTCGCCAGTTGGAACGGGCTAAAACCGGCGACATTCTCAAGGCGAAGATCCAACAGAGGCCTCCGCGGCAGGAACTGGAAAGGAGGCACATCCTCGAAGAGGACCGGGGCCACGTCGATCCAAGTTTAGCGGAACGTCAGCGAATGCTGAAAAAGGCTCGCCTGGCTGACCAGCTCAATGACCAATTGTCGCATCGTCCCGGCCCTCTGGAGCTCATACAGAAGAACATCCTGCACACCGAGGAGCCCATCGAAAACGCTGTAAAGGCCGGTCGCATTCCATACAAGGCAACGTGTGAGGGGCAACTCACCAGGCCGCAACATCCCCAAAGTTACGTTTGCCTCGAGTCCTGCCTCGAGTCCTGCCTCGAGTCTTGCCTCGAGGATGACTCCCAAAGCTCGGAAGGTGATCTTGTCAGCCCCGGTCCCGCGGATATGCTCGAAACTGCCGCGAAATCCGCCGGAATCGTCGTTTCTTTAATTCCCGCCACCGAAGGGACGGTGGTCGTTACCACGGCCACCCCCATTTTTAACAAAGATAGTGAAATAGTGTTCGCGGATTTGAGTCGGTCTACGCCTCTAATTCCTATTGGTTCCGCTTCGAGTCCCGCTTCGTTAGTGTCCTCAACATCGACCTTGAGTCCTCTATCATCAGTGGCGAGTCCGGTGCCGTCTACGGTATCTCAACCGGCGACTCCGATTCCTACCGTCGTGCCGATCTCCTTTCCGTCCCGGTCGTTGCAATCGCCCATGAAGAGCGACGCTCCAGGAAAAGATAAAAATAGAAAAAAGTCAAAATCGAAGTCGGCTCCGAAAACACGCACCATCAAATTCCACGAGTACAAGGGACCACCCAGCGCTCAAAAAAATTCAATTGCGAGCACTAACGCGGCCGGAGAAACCTCCTACGATTTGCTCCTGCAACAGCAGACGTTACTGCTGCAGTTCCAATTGCAGTTGCAGCATAAGTACCCGCAAATAATCCTCCCCGCGTCTCAGAAAAACACAAATGAAAATATAATTAATAATAATCAGCCCTCCCCGATTGCAGTGGTTTCGTCGCCGGAGGCGATTCCACCGGCAAAACTAATGGGCCGACTGGAGGACATGAAGGTCAGTGATTTGAAAGCGGAATTGAAGAGAAGGAGTTTGCCGGTTTCCGGTTCAAAACCGCAACTTATTGAGAGGCTAAAACCTTTCACGGGTTCGGTGGATATTATGAATCAAATGGTGGTAACTCCGGAAACGCCGAGTGTTAATGGAGACGATTGTCATATTAAAGAAGAATCGCCAAAGGAGGAAAGTCAAGAAAATATGGACATATCCGATCCTAATAGTCCAGATTCTCCACTGCCACCTCTGCCCCCTCCTACCAGGGATGATATAGTGCGAGAGCAACAGCGGCAAATAGAGGAACTCCAGAGGGAATTGCAGATTTCACAACTGAAGCTGCAGGCGGCGACACGTTGTGAACCAAAGGCGCAGGTGATCGCGCTTCAAAAACACTTACAGGTAGTGATGTCGATCCGAGTGTCAAGTACTCGGTTAATCGTTAAATTTGCCGTATTTTCGAGTACTTGATTACTGGAATGATTTCAGTTAGTAAATAGAGTGTATTTACAAAATAGCAATTACTTTTAAATAAACCTAAATAAATATTAGCATTTCGAAGGAAATAAATAATTGCAATAGTTGTAATCGCGAAATAAATTTGAATTTAGTATTTAGTAAATACAGCGAAATCAGTTTAGAACACGGAGTATTATAAAGTGCGCCATTCATTAGCAGTTGACCGGACGATGGATGACGATTAAAGGTGGCCTTGGACGGCCTGCAGTCCCGGACTGTTGCGCGCCACACACTAGGCAACAGACCGGGACTTCAGGCCGTCCAAGGCCGCCTCTCATCGTCATCGGCCGGCCGGCGGCCTCAAATTCACCACACACTGAGCATGCGGCCGGCAGATCGCCTTCATTCCCCATCTTTTCACTAATCACACAGGTTTTTGGCAATTCTTAAAGCGTTTAGGTTTTGAAAATGGTAAAAAAAAGATTGTGCTTGTTAATGCTAGTGTTGTTGTTAAGTGAAACGAAATCAAGGAAAAAGTTTTGGGTAAAAGACTGGCTATTGGAACGACAAAAAATTTCACATATGCGATTAGTACAAAAATTAAGAAAATTTTAAAATTTAAAAAATTTTCTGCGCATGAATGATAATTTATTGTTTCAAAACTTTACTGAAATTGGTGAAACCATATATTACAAAAAAAAAAGAATAATAAACGCAATCAGTGCAGAAGAAAGATGAATAGCAACTCTACGATATCTGGCCACAGGACGTAGTTTTGAAAATTTGAAATATTCAACTATAATATAAATTTCACCCCAGGCTTTAGGCGTAATAATACCAGAAACTTGTCGATTGTTTGATATAATTCGAGTAACTTATTTAATCCTTTCTCTTTTAATAACTGTTTGAATATGATTTCCCTTTTATCTTCCAATTGTCTATATGTATTTATAAATTCACTAATAAATGGTACATTCTTTTTGGCCATTTTTGAAATAATTTTTAAAAATATTTTTTCACTTCAAGGATCACGCGTACAATAAACCTTATGAATTTAAAATTGATAAATCGTAAAAAACTGTATGATACAACATCACGTCTTCTAGGCTAGTAAAATAGCGAAATCATTTTGTAAACATAAAACTGATAGGACGGAAGTAATAATTTAATGCAGGTCAAGATCACGGCAACGCTTCGGTCCGAGCTGCAGCGTCTGTATATCAAGATAATATTTCTTTTATAATAATAATAAGAATAATTGGTAACTAATGAAAGTAAACTATGGGCTATTCCTCGATGATTCTGTAAGTAACATTCCCCTTCAGAGCCGGAGCACATTACAATGAACATAAATTTAATTGTGTTCTTGCCCTAACTGAATAAATCAATATCTATTGCTTCTCTAATTTTTTGTTAATTGGGAAGTTTTGTATAGTATACCAATTATTTTTAAAAAAAGATTTTTGAACTATTTTTTAAATTGGTTTACATTTGGGCTCATTTTAAGTTGTTTTATATAAAAAAAACAATGTTTTGCTGATCCAATTTCATTCGAGTTTTAAGAGGCAAAATGTTAAAAATTTACATTTATGTATTATTGTAATGTTATTATCAGTAGATAACTATAGAAGTTCATCCATAATAGCAATATTTTAACGTTGGCCTCGCGTAAATTTTTCAATCAAGTTAAATATTTGGCCGATGGGAAATCGTCAGTCCAGAGCGAAGGTTTTGCGCGAACTGAAGGCCGCGGACTGACGATAAACTGTAGGTGAGTGGTGAAAATCCGGCGACAGTCCGCGCCGACTGTCGATCTCGCCTTCCGGCAAACTGCTAGTGAATGGCGCACTTAAGTCAAGTTAGGAGTGATCACTTGCAATCTCGGGCCTAGCTCGACCGTATCTGCAGAGAGAGAGAGAGATGGCGCGAGACAGAGAAACCCTAAGATGTCCATCCATTCCGTAGAAAAGTATTGAGTAGTCACATTAATCGTAATAAAACTACAACAGTTGGTGTTTATTATTATTATTATTATTTACAAAATTATAATGAAATACCATATTTTTTTATGGGCTTGCTTAATTTAATGTATAGAAAATAATCTCTATTAATACATAATTTCAATTTGATAAGAACTGAATAAAAAGGGACTTGAAACAGATATTCTAAAAAGTCTGATACGCTGTGAATTTTTTTTGAATATCCGGGCTTTTAATGTAGCATAATAAATAGTAGAGGGTTTTATTAGAGTTAAAAGTGTCACTTTTTAATGAACAAATTTTGTATTTGCAAGGCGGAGGGTTTCGGAGCCGAATGAAACATGCTATTTTTTCCAGCCCACAATACACGGCAAAGTACAAAATATATAAATTTTAAAGAACTGATAAGCAGAGTGATATCCAAATAGTCTTTATTTAGTTATGTAATTGTTTTTGGGAAAAAAGTATCTGTCAACTAAAAAGATCTTCCACTAAAGTATGCATTTTATGCGAGTAAAAAGATGAAGTGTGAAGAAGAAGCCTTTACTTCCGTCAAAATTTCGAAAAAGTTATGAATGTGCACATAATCGTTTAACCCTTAAGCACCCGCAAATCTCTAATTTTTGACAAAAAATTGTTTCGGTTTACGAACATTTCGGTTAACAAACGGAGTTATAATACTCCGTGGTTTAGAACTACAGTAAAACCCCGTTTTTACGTTTTCAAAAGGACCGACAAAAAAAAACGTAAATGGAGGGAAAACGTAAATTAAGGGCAATGCAAATTTTTCTTTAAAAAATCATACAAATTAGTTTGGTGTAAATTTATTTCGTGTGTTTATATGTTTCGTGCAATACTATAATTTCTTCGTACTTTGAAATTCTTTTGTGCATGCGTTTTTTTTTATCATAGGACGACATTGTATGGCATTTGTTTTAATGGATTCACAATTTTTTATTATTGTAGCCAAAGTGGTATATCAAAATTACGCACGCGCGAAACGCGTGAGCTCACGTGTTCTTTCACTTTTTCGAAAATCAATACCGAATGAAATAAAAAATTGTCCACCTAATCACGATTAATTAATTTCAATGCTTTCCATAAATTTAATCGAATGTGCTAAAATAAATGGAATTTTTAATTTTAATAAATTTAATAACTGCATTTTAAATATTTCCAACGTAAATTGCGGGGAAAATAAACGTAAAACCGGGTATTATCTACGTAAAAACGGAGTTCCACTGTATGTCACTACTGGAATACCGACGAATTTTCAGCCGAATTTCATTGTACATAATCATTTAAAATCATTTTATAATCGTTAAAAGCAATTAGTATCTACGGTATCTGAATGCGTATTTCGATAGCTATGCTACGCTATGCTACCATCTTCAGCAGAAAATATCCCTAAGTTTAAACAGTGTGTTTCTTATGTTTAATTGGGCGAGAAAACGTCATTATTTTCTTGATAAAAACTTTTGGTTGTTTTGGGAAAGTCATGAGTAGTGGTCAAACTTCTCATGCAATATAAAGAACCTTCTAAAAAATTAAAAATCTTAAATCGACTCTAAGCGAATTACTTTAATTTTGTATTTTTTAGTTATTAAACAAGTTGTTTGAAAACCTAATAGGCACAGGTATTATAATACTAAGGCAATAATTGTAAATTCAGATCAATGTTATATCGAATTTGTGATAAATTGAAAAATTAATTGAAATGCCAGAAAAATTGCCTTTGAATAATGTGAAATATCAATTAGTTCTGCCCCATTCTGTATAACAGATTATTTTCGATTTACTGTAATCGCGGAATATTTGAACAACCGGGTTTATAAATGTGAAGTAATTTGATGTCAATACTTCCAGGCCCGTCAACAGAACCAGCAAATGGCGCTAAACATGCAACAGTTGCAAGCGTTGCAAGCGCGGCAAACCCAAACCGACCAGGAACAGCAACGAATCCAGCAGCAACAACACATTGCTTTCCAGAACCAAAAAAATCTTACAAACTCACTTTATTTAAATGGCGCCGACGCCGCCACGGTACTTAATCAACTGGTTCAAGGCAAGGCGAAACTCTTGAATGGACACTCTCGCGCGAATTCGCTCCCAAATTTCATCAATACCGTTCCAGTAATCGCTGTGCCTGAAATTAAGACCGAGTACAACGAGGACAGTAAACCACCACCTCCACTTTATGAAGAAGCGACCAAGCAGATCAAAAAAGAGAAGGGCGTCAAAAGCCAAATCGTCGACGACGTCCTGGAGATACTGATCAAGAACGGGGAGCTACCTCCGAGCGCAGCCCAGGACCCGTCGACGCCCGGTTCGGCCGGGACCCGAGTGACCGAGCAGCCAGTGTTCCCGCAAGCTCCCGCGCCTCCAGATCCAAATAGCCCAGAAGCGGCCCTCGGTATAGATTCCGCCGATCTACTAGAAACGCTTGACACGCTAGAAAACATGGACTTCAGCCAATTAGTGATGGAATTGGGGGGCGGGCAACAATCGGGTACGAACTGTGTCCAACAATCGGAACCGGTTCCAATGGACACGGACGATTGGTTGGAGTCTTTGCTGCCAAGCGACAGCCACATGCACACGGCCCCACTGGCGCCGCAAGAACAGGACTTAGGGTACGACCCTCTGTTAGGCACGGCCCAGGACCCATTCGACCCGTTCTGTCTGGAGGAGTTCCGTTCGCCGTGCGACCTCACCGCGGCCCTGTCGTGGGACAAAGTTGACTTTGCCGCGTAGCAGTGCGCGCGTGCCGTTTTATTCCAGTGATGTGAGATTCCACTCGGTAAGAGATTGACATTCCACGTGCGGTCGCCAAGTTCGCCCTCGGGCGCGGGACCAGGGCGGCCACCAAAACGGCCAGGGAACACATCAGCAACCTGTAAATAACGTAGGATAGTATGTACAGATTGTTTAGTGAAAAAAACGCCTTTTATCTGTTAAGTTATGAAAAAAAAATGTTATTTTGTTGACTGTGTAATTTAGGCAGCAGTTTCATTGCCTAGTTGTAAGGTGAAGATTACAGTTGCGCTATTAGATTTTTTGCCTGTTTGTATGGAATACTACTACGTTTATCTCGAGAGATGCCTTAATTCAGTAATAATATTGTATTGTAACACGCCTCGTGTTTGAACATTCAACCTATTATACTGTTCGCCATACATTATTTTGCTAATTGCTAAGTTTATTTATACACAGTATGTAGGTGAATAAAGAAGCTTCAATCATGATATTAAGTGCTCATTATTATTTTACCTTGTTCTTCTGACTTACAGATAGACCGCGGCTGTCGTAGTAAAATAATTGATGCATATTGCTCCAGGGCACGCTTACAACGGACGAAAGAAGATTAGGAACTAACTCAAAATATATATAAATATATATAAAACATTAAAATGTTTGTAATGGATCCACAAGATATTGCATACCTATATCTCGTGTTTTGTATTCATAATTAATTTGCGAATATCATAATGCACCAATAGCAATAGCATTCACTTACAGACGGACTTTCGAGAAAAAAAATCAACAGTTCTACTGTATATTAAAAATAAACAAAATCAATCTGAATCGAAAAATTCGTAGTGTTTTGATATATTTGCTGCAGATACAACTTTGTTACACTAAACATAATTGTATTCTCCCACCGAAAAAAATGACCGGTAGAAGTTCCTTTGTTGTAACAACCAATACAAAACTTATTTGCACACCAAACCGCAAATAACTCATTTTGTCCAAAAAATGAAGATACGTCCTGGTTACTGAGAACCCTTCAATTTTAAATGCAATTTCACCGCTTAGATTGTATTCAGCTGTCGCCATCGCGTCGTTCAAAGACCCACCCTAATTTTTGATGATTAAATTTTGTGTAGCTCGTACGGGTTGGCAAGACTTTGTTTTAATTATGTTCCAAAAGTATCGCATCACCTAAAAAGGTATGCTATCTATGGAAGTATTAGTCGGGCATAAATAGTAAAAAATATTGACCTACAATAAAAACTGCCTATCCTAAGCAATTACGAGGGAGGTACATACGAAAAACCTTTAGTTTGCCGCTCACCAGTGGGGTTTGTTCAGTAGACTACGAGCCAAATCCACGCGATTGCGCTCGCCGTCCAAGGCCCATCCTTCAATGATTACTGTCCCCGTGGCTCTTTCTAGTCGTTATTTCGGCTCTATATTAAATATTCTTTAAGACAAAAGTAAATGGTAATTACTACTCAACACTTTCTGTTCCAGTCCAAACACCTGGGCTAGAGACGATTTTTTAGTCAGCAAATCGGACACTACCTATTCGGTGGACCGACAGGCGCTTTGTTTAAAGTTTTTACGTCTCCCGAATAAACTAAAAAAGGAAAAAAAGTGGGGCTTGAGTTTACACTTCCAAAGTACACCTATCCCTCGTTATACGTAATTTCGCTTTACGTAGCTTCTCAAATATATTCAACAATACGTACAGAAAATTTGCTTGCATTCTGACCTTGCTATTATTTTATCATTCCTATCGAACAATTTATTGAGACGTTGAAACTTAATATGTTCGATCGCGAATATATAAACAAATAATTATCAGAAGCAGCTAACCACGAAGGATTTATTAGAAGCTCTTGTTAATTTCGAAAAAGGCTTACAAATTTTATCCCAAAAAGATCCGCTGGAAGAACAAAGTTTAATAGTTTCGCATGGTGTCAATCATGAAATAGTTTGCTACAAACAACTATATAAACAAACAAAATCGAGTAAAACAGCTGACGTTAAAATCGTTCATCCATCCGATCAGTTTTTACCTTAGCTAATGGCACTATCCCTGATAATGCAAAAAAAATGTAACTTAAACATTTTTTATTCTTATATTTTTAGACATACGTAGACAACATTGCTTGTTTTGTTGTGTCATTTAAAAATGATTCATTTTGTAAAAATAAATAAATACATAAATTTAAATAAACTAACATATTTTTTTTATTATAGGTATACAACTTTTAGCACAAAAGTCCCAAACCCGTATAATATAATGAAATATATTCGTTTCGATATAAGTAGCAATTCCCGGGAACCAAACTATTACGTATATCGACGGATCGGTGTACATAATTATTATCATTTGACTTGTAGAAGGTTATCCACAATGGCCTAACACTTTTAAAGTCCCGAATGTTATTATTATTTGTATACATTAAAGTGAGCATTATACCATTTATTGGTAATATATTAGATCTTTCAAGTGATGACCTTGGACCTTATATCGTACAATCCTTTATTGAATTTGAATTAGAAAATGGGAAAACGGTTTCTGGTTCCCTGGCCCGGAGTGTACACCATCAAATATTTTAATTCTCCGAAAATGGTCTTTAAGTCCGTAAGTTCGTAATGGTTCTGAACTGGATTCTGCCAAGACCAAGCAGTTCTGTCAAGCAGAATTTCTTTATGAAAATATAGGCTGTTGATCCAGTCACTATGTGTTGTTGGTTCATCACGCGCGCTCGCGAGATGGGTTCATAGGTTTTTTCATGGATAAAAAAATTATTAAACAATTAGTGAGAAAAGGTGGGATTAAAAATGAGTATAACAAAAGTTATGTTTATGACCAACCTAGTGACAAGTGAACAAATCATAATAGTATAAAAAATAATCAAAAACTGTTGAAAAAATACCGTATTTTTTAATTTGAGAAGAAAATTCAAACAAATCGCGCTAAAAGGTAGGTTTGAATCTTCTTCTCAAATTAAAAAATGCAGTATGGTCAGATTGGTTAACTAGGCCATAGTGTCATTTGGGCACTTCTTTGGATTTTTCTTCCTACAGTCAGTAGCGAGTTTTAAAAATTTTGTTGGTGCCACTAGTTACCAAACCTTCTAACGCAATTGAAAGTAAACTCAAAATTGTGTAGAACACCGTATGAAAGCGTTTTAATTTTGTTAAACGTTTTGCACGAAACATCTTTGTTTCCCATGGTAGAAATAATTTTCTGGTAAGTACATTTGTGATAAAATATGGAAAGTAAATATTATTAACATTTCATTTACATCTTAAGTGAAATTCTATATAAGAGTTTTGAAGTTATGTCCACTGCCTAAATTTTGGCGATGGATGGTATAGTTGCCCCGCGTTATTGTCAAAATAAGGCCATCTGTAAGGGCAGAAAAGTTTGAGAATTCTAATGATAAAACAGCTATAGCAGTCTCACAAAAGAATAGATAAATACAGTAATTCTTTAAAAAAAAATCATTTTTGTACACTTCAGGCCGTTTCACTTGCATCTTGCATATTTCTCTTATTTTTTAACAATCTTAGTAATAAACAATGACGTTTTCCAGTTAACTGAAATTCTAAACAATTCACTCTAATGAGAAAATACACAGTGGTGGTCCAGCTGCCCCTAATATTATATTTCATTGCGTATAACTTATTATAGTCGGTACCTTAATTTGTAGAGGGGCTACGATCAATAGGACTAGATTCTATGTTACTTACAACAAAAGTTGTGGTGCTTTGAAAATCGCGCGTTGCAAAAGGGTGGCCCAGTTAACCAAACTGACCTTATAGAGAATAATAAATAAAGTTAGGGAGGCCTGCATTCCGCATTTGATGAAAATGATTCAACTGATGATGATACTTTTATAAAAAAAACTTGTGATATAACTACGCCACTGACTGGCGACTTTTTTATTTACGGTTAAGACATCGTACTTTGTGGATCTTATTGCGGACGTTTCAGTGTTTACCGGTTCCACTACATCGGTTAACAAATATTTAGTTGAGACGGAATCGTTTCGGAATTTACGAGGGACATTTTAGAAGAAAATATTTTGAAGATAATAACTAACACAACAGATGCGCCAAAAAATGGGGCATCTTGTTTTGTAGCCGAACACAATAAATCATGATTCAGTGATGAACAAGATTTTGTTGCAATTTTTCAGTAAAGAAAATCGAATAAAAATGTATCGCAAAAAATGTTTTCGTAGAAAATGCAAGTGACGCTACTCTGGTAAGATAAGTGCCGTAAGTAATAACGGTTCTAAATTGAAGCTTTAATTTTTTGAAGTAAACAGAGGCAAGTGTGATGAAGCAATTTCATCTTAGTGTTATCTAGAAAAGTCGTTTATTTTCCAATATGTGCAGTCTTTAAGTTAAAAATAATCTTTTGTCAAATAAATTTGACCACAATTGAAAATTTTATAAAACTTTACATTCTTCCTATAAGTAACTAAGTAATACAGTCCAGTATAGAATGTTTGAGTTCTTGTTTCTTCTATATCACAACGTCCATTTCGAGGAATAATCAAGATAAACTAATTTCCAACTTTATACTGTTGTTAAAGACATTATTATGGAATTTAAATTCTAGAATCTTAGCAATTACCGTTTCACATACCTTCGCATTTATATTTCCACTTTATGGATATTTCAAATGTTACCTAACATGAAACATTTTCTAAGGATTCAGTTGTATGTAGTCTATATAAATTACTCACAATCAGTGGCACAACTACTAAGGAAGTCGTGGAAAAAAATTAAGAAGCCATTACATTTTAATGTGCTGGGCTACCTCTGTTATTTACAATTGACACCATCACCTTTGGCTCTTCTCTTATCTGGTAGGTATGACTTATTAGGTCAGCACCTTGGGTTGGGTCTTGTAAACCTTCCTGCAAAGATACTTCTTCCGCCAAGTTTATGGTAATAAAGTTCATCTTCCCCGATAAAAAATATTACTTCAGCATTTATTTAAACACTTTATTTTTCTGGTATTTCAAGTTTAGGATAACAGAATTTCTTAGATGATTTTTCCTTGCCAGATTATCTAACTAAAGTCGCCGCTACACAATGCGTGAAATGTTTAACTTGAATGTTGGACTCTAACGTTTGGGTCAAAGACTCGACGATTGGTGTGGCAAATGTCCTGCTACATTTGGCTCAATATTTTGCCCAACATCAAGTAAACTGTTGCGATTTGTACGGTTTTTGTGTTTGTGATCATAAAGTATCGGATACGTTTCATACAACTGGATGAATTCCATAATTAAGTTATTACTCCATTCCATTTTATAACCAACAGTAAAATCACATCAATTATACTAGAGTACTAAAAAAAAGTAAGTGAACACAAAACTTTGCAACGATAACACTGCCTCAAAATAACCTTTAATAAATAAAGGTTGTAAAAAGCTTCAAATTCACTATTCGGTTTGGACGAATCGTGTAGCCGTGCATCAAAGAAATAACAAATGTATCTCCAAGTGTAGCGTCAAGTAGAAAAAACCACTTGACTTGTGTCAAGAATACCGACAACAGCTGAAACGCGTCCAAACACGAACGTTGAACGCTTGACATTGGTAGCTCGTGGTTTGAGCAGCGGCCATACAATGCGACCAACTAAGCGCACCCAACACTATCAGTAGGTAATACTGTCAGTAAAAATACTGTCATTATTTTCTCAATTCTCCAACAGTATTTATCAACCTTATATTGTCATTCCAAATCGTCAGTATTTTCTTCAGCATCGTTGTAGCAGTCTACAAGTGCACTATGAGTATTATGAAAGTTAGCAATAGTTTTGGCTTGTGCTACAACACAGTGAAACGCAAGCGATGGACAAAACATTGGATAAAAAAGCGTAACGAATACTCTCACCTTGTCCTTCTTAAGGAAATTAATAAGAGGGATAAAGTGAATTACATATAAGAATTATTTTCACATGAGTGACAGTTCATATTATAAGTTGTCGATGCTAAAACCTTTCATTGAAAGCCAAGATACCAAGATTAGAAATTGTATATCAGCTAACGAAAGATTAGCAGTTAGTTTAAGATATCTTGGTACCGGGAGATATTTTGAGGACTTAAAATTTTCCGCGATTATGTCACCAGCAGCCATAAGTCAAGCTGTTGTTGAATGTTGTGAAGCACTTATATTTGTGCAACAATAAAGATCTATTCCGAAAAAGAATTAAATCAATTGGTAATCATGTTATGTTGCTTGATACTGAAGATGAAATACCATAGCATCTTGTATCGAAAAAGTGCCTGATTACTTTTGACTCAAATCGTACCAATTTCAGGTCGACCACAAAAGTCGCAAATCGTAACACTCACTATGTAAAAGTTTTGGACAGTGGTTGAAACCGTGCGATGATCTCACCCCTCTTCGTTCACATGCCAAAGATACCGAGGGAAATGAATTATGTTATATTTTTCAAGAAATTGTAGATATCAATTCAAACAATTTTTTAACCAAGTTTTCAAATTCATTGAACATAATAAGTGCGGGACCGGGTATGGGAAAATTGGTTGTTATGAATGTAATCGGATTACATGCTCCTATAGACTTTCATCAAAATCTTCATCCATTTTTTTAAATAAGTACACAAAAGCACAAGAACACACAATTTGAATTATGCAACGTTTTCTAAATACTAACCTAAATACTGATGAGCACCTTACACGATCAGTAATACTGTCAGTATCTCCTCAATCCTCACCACTTTGGATATCCTTCAATATTTTCATCATTCCATCAGTATTGACCTTACATTATTAATAATACTGACAGTATTTTAGAATACTGACAGTATTACTGATAGTGTAGAATGTCCTTCACGCGTCCAACATTGGAAGGTGTTCGTAGCATCATGTAGCACCGGCTTAAGCTAGCGCGAAGTTTCAGATTATATTTTAATAAAACAAATACAAATTAAAATTGCTTTAAGTTCAATTTAAGTTACTATCATATACCATTATAGAGATAAAATTAAATTTAAAATTAAAATCAGTGCAATTTAAATCTAACTTTCCGACGTATTACTCAATTTATAGTTGTTAAAATTAACCTTAGGACTGTTTGGTTAAATGCCGCGATATTTGTAATCAGACGTACTAAATATATATTTTGTTTAGCCACAGATTAAGCACAGAGGGTTGGATATCAAAGGATTAACTTGAGCGCAAATGGACTAATTAGTTAGTGTAATCTAGTCAGTCCTTGCGTTCGTGCAGGAAATGACACATATTTCACGTTTAGTTTCTACCTAGCACGCATTGCACTTTTTAAACGAACGTAAAGCTAAGGGTTGTTAACCGGATAACGACACTTGGTAAACGCACTCGGTATGTACATACATCATAACTAAAAACCTGAATCAAAAAAATTTACAACGTTCTGAACGATTCCAATTGTACTAAAATCGCTAGGTTCGTTTACCAATAATAAATTATTTATGGGAACGTATTTGTCAATATCCAAGTCGAAATCGTTCCAACGGGGGGTAAAAAATGATATTTTTCGTAGACATGTGTTTTTAAGTGTAAATTTTCCGATGTGGAAAAGGTTTCCAATCGATAGCATTTAAGTCGCGAACGACTATTCATTAATTTAATGCCAACTGTAATGCCTAATGTTTTTTCTTTCCAAGTTACGGTCGTAATTACTGTTATTTTTCTTATGCGTGCGACACTTTTGCGCCGTATTTTAAAATCACTATAAATCCTAGTTCCACGCGGAAATCGTGAACGTCGATTCTACAGGGTGCCCATTTTATATCTTCACGCCTAAAGGTTTAGGTACATGAAGCACACCATTCAATTCATAGAGAGCTTTTGTAATATTATTCTTCAAATAGAACTTGCAAGCAAGGCCACATTTTCATTTATTAAACAATTCGACACGATTTTGATAAATTTATTGCAAACATCACATTATTTTCCATAGGAAATGAATGTGGATGTTGTCAATTACAATTACAATTACAATTAAAGTTAATTTCCGCCAAGAATTGAAATAGCAAAATTTTCCCATTTTTTAAAGATTTAATTAATAATTAATTAAATGATTTTGTAAAGAAATTTCTACTTGCTTAAATCAAAATCAATTGAGCCGTTATTTTTGAAAGTGGTGTAGGAAAGTCAATTTTTCATACATCGAGATATTTAAGTAAGGGTTTGCGCTTGTATTAATTTAAAAATATTAGCAAACGTTAATCAATTTGGATAATGTTTTTAACACTATAAACCTCTTTTTTATTATGCAATAATGATTATTAAAATTGCCAAAGAAAATAAACGATTTTTTAGCTCCAAATGGACTTATACCACTTTCAATAATAACATATAAGAAATAAGAACAAGAGAAAACTTAAGTCAATATAAAAAATCCATTTCAGTAAAGCCAATGTCTATAAAAACATTACATTACATTGGCTTTACTGAAATGGATTTTTTTAATGTAAAACATAATAATTAAAATGAAGAATAATCAAGTTTATTAATTAGTTTCAGTTATGAGCCGTTTTTTTTAAAGTGGTATAAATCCTCTTTTGTAAAAAAATTTTAGTAAGATATACATATCCTCTTTTTATATTTATAATCATATACATTCAATAGAGCACAATTTCTTGATAAAGTAATCAAAAGAATTTTAGCTATAAAATGTGAACTCATTGTACTAACTGTTTGAAATATTATTTATCTAAAACTTTGATTCTCTGCTTTTAAATAATACGCATGCTGCAATCGATTAGTATCAGAACCACAAATCAAACAGTAGGACTCGCAAGAGAATACTAAACAAAATTAGCAATGGACTTATTCCACTTTAAAAAAAAATATTTTTGCGATAACATTTTATATCTAAAATTCTTTTGATTACTTTATCAAGAAATCATGCTCAATTATCAATTTGTACTTGCACTACTTTATAACCGTATTTACGAATGATATGGACAGTGCCAGTACGATGCATCTCGTTAGTGCTGCGGACGAACGAGGGCTAGCTTTTTTCCGGCTTTTCCACGTCAAAACTTAGCAATTATTTATGGGTATGGTGTCAATTTTATCATTCGGATGTTTAGGACAAAGAAGTATTGCACTCTACAATTTCTTCCGCTCCGCTTCGCCACAACACAATAACATTTTTCCTGTGTGTCGAGGAAACTTTACCTGCTACATCATCCTGAATTAAATCTACTTAGAAGAACAACGCGTACCTACCTCCAATCCTTTATAGGAAGGTAAAGATCACAGCAACAGTGGCCAACCGTAAAAGCAAAATAATCTACTTTCTTTCCTTTTAAAAATTTTGATTTCAATTGTTAGGCGTTGAATATAGCTAGGGATAAAATATTGTATTTGTACGCGTGGATGTTACCAAATATTACACACTAGCAAAATGTATTACGTGGATTTTATTATGACTTTTTCTTTGAAAGCCATTACTTTCGATTTTTCTAATGATATTTTACAGAGTATTCTTTGGCTGTCTGACTTAATTTGTAAATACAAACAATAAGTTGTATTTCACTTTCGACTTCGTAATTGTTGATTGATTGATTGATTGCCACCAAGAATATCGTTGATAAGTTAAAATTTCCTAACTGAGATACTTGCTGGCATCTGCCCTTCCAACTCAATCGGGATTTCCTTTAATTTTAAGTGGAGGTTCAAGAGAAGCGCAGAACCCTACTCCATGATTTGTTTCTGGATTCAAGAACAAAAAAATAGTAAGTATAAAAAGCGAACCGTACCGATGTTTTTAATTTAGATTTGTAGTAATTTTTATCCTAAATTTTAACATTTTTCAGTCCCAACTGAACCACATAGAAAAATTACAACAGAAATGTGCCGATTTTCCTGGAACCACTTCGCCAAACATCAAAAAGAAATCACAAATCTCGAACAAAATTAATTAAACCGAAATTCCGCTTTCGGTGTATCCCTCGTTCAATTATCTTATTTTCTCATCAAATGTAAATCGATTGCTTTTATTAAAACCGGGCGAGAGACATCATATTGTAAAATCCGAGAAATGTATACGCAGAATTCGGGGGCGAATGTGGCGTGATTTTCGAGTATTACGACGACGAGAAACGTTAATTCGAATTACTTAACACCCGACGTTTTGGAGTTTGAAACTAATCCTGGTCATAATCTAATTTGTACCGCATCAATAAACCATTAACGGAACAAGACGGTTTCTGATTAAATCCCTTAAAAGCATTATACGTTTACATGTTTTTTCTACTCGTTGAAGGGCAAACTGAGATCTTGAAATTTGTGAGGGTACCGGAAACGACATTATACAAAGTTTAGGATTGGCGGTCGGGGTTAACACGTATTCTCCAAAGGTTCATGTTTCACAAAGAACTTCATAATCCACGCATTTCGAGTGACACACCTGATGCTTGCAACATGCACGAGTAAAGTAGTTGCTTCTCAAGTGTCTACAAGTTGATAAGGTAACTTCCTTTTTACCGCTTTTTGACGATCTGCTCGAAAAGTTTTAATTAGTAGGTTAATGGCCCATTGTTTAACTTGAAATTGGTTTTTCTGCAGCAACTGTAACCAATGTGTGCTATTTCCAGAACAATTATGGCCGACACGAACAGGTTTATGGAATAACTCGTTCTCCAACTGATGTTATCGTCGGTTTTAAAACTTTACTGATAACAAGTAGGTTATACATTTCCCATTTTATGGTCACTACCCTTATCTTTAACTTTTAAATGCATAAAATTTCAAATCGCATATTCCTATACAAATATTTTTGTATACGGGAAATTTCATCGAATCAAATGCAAGGTGGAAAATATAAATTGCCTGTGGAAAAGGTCAACGATTCGTCATTTGTCTGCCACAATCCTGTAATATTTTTATGGTTATTTCCCGTATTGGAGCAATCAGATTTTTATTATCTTGTCGCAGATCTTTACTACAGCGGAAGAGATTGTAAAGCATGAAATCGGAACAATGTGCTGTTTATTTCAAAGACTTTATTTTAGCAATTTGTCCCTGACGAATTTTTCCATTTGATAGCGTTGGTGCGGTTACTATCAAGTTAACTGAATGTGAAAAGCAGGTGAAAATTACTAATTTAGACCAATTCTATTAATTAGTTCCATTTTTTGCAATACTTGAAAGGAGTGGCACTGAAACGTTGCAAATGTTGCTGATGGCATACATTGTGCTAGGTGCCTTTAAGTGGGTTTAGAAATGGGCGAGAAGATGCGAAAGATATTTCGACCTGAATCGCTTTGAACGAAAAGGGGTTGGCGAGGGAAAAGCTTAAAGTGAGTTGTGATGTGAGTTGACTTATTATGGGGATCTTTGGGTGTATAGTGGTAAAGCTGGCTACTGAGCTGGTCTTCTAGACCTTTAGAAGATGAAGAGGACTGCTTGACTGTTAGGCTGGTCTTCCAAGACTACAAAAAGTTGATCAAAATACCGTATTTACTTCTTCTTCTTTATTTTTACTTTTCTTAACAGCTGGGTGGTTCAACGTGAATCCATATTGAGTTCAAAACTCCAGTATCAGAATGAGCTAAAGTGAACCGCGATTGATCCATTCACAAATGATCTTCAGTCAATCGCCTCTTGTCTACACTGTGCTACCTTTTAACCAATGAGGTCACGGCTCGTCAATCGACTGTTTAGTTTTATTATAACAGTTTTACCAAAAACTACCAATTCTGTGCTAATGCCAAAAACATTATTTAATTGTCCAGAAGACTGAACGGAATTTTGAATTGATTGGAGTGGTTATACCGCCCGTAATCACGAGTTGTATTTCTTGAACGACAACCATCACGACCAAACCTTACACTGCTGGTTCTGTGCAATTTTTGTACTACTGTACGTATCATAGCACTTAACGAGTTTACAAACGTGGTCCAGAAAGAATGAGAAAGAATTCCGCAAGATTTTAGTAGTACCCTAGTTGCAAACCAAACGTTCCCACGAAGTGACCCGGTAGGCGTAATTGGATCTAGCCGACATCCTTACAACTACCCTTAAAATGATAAAACGTAGAAGAACCCACGTAACACATGGACGTGCATTGGACAATGGACGTACATTGGACGTACACAAACGGATCACTGGACGTCCAATGGATGAGTGTATGCAAGAATTTTTAGAAGAATGTGATGGAAAGGATGAAAGTGATAATGATGACGGAGAAATTTTCCCTAGCACCACAGCAAACAATATTCGTGAAGTCTACAGAAAATTACAAGATCTGCATAGTTTTTTCATACAATCTCAAGGTTTTGAAGCTACTCAAAAAATGACTGAAATTATGTTTCATGTTGAACAAGTTATTGTTAAAAATACGGTTCCTAAAAACAAACAAACAAAAATTGAAGGGTTTGCTGCAAAAAGGAAGTAGCTCCAATTTTTCCAGTTGTTGGGAAACCAAACAAAAAGTTTAATAAATTCAAATTTTAAGTTAGGTATGTAAAAATATTGTTGTTACTTACTTTCAATTATGGTGTTTACATATTAGAACAGTATTTTCATTCAAAAAATATCGTCCAGATGACGGTACGTGGATGATTCTTGGAGCTACCTCCCAACAGCGATAAGATGGAGCTACCTCGTTTTTGCAGCAAACCCTTCAATTGACAATTTTTTTAAATCAAATGTTGTTTTTTCTTATTTTTTTTGTAATGCTTTTAATTTCCTATTATGTATGTTTGTTATTTTGAATAAAAAGTTTTTCAATTTTTATATTAATTTTGTCCGCCCCCCCCCCCATTAACGAGCACCTTCTCACAACGTACAATTAAAGATCGGTGTCCGTTGTTGAGAGGTTTTACTGTATTACTATATTATGGTATAATCAATTTTGTTAGATTCCGCTTCTGACACTTCAAGAATGTTTCTCGTTAGGGTGGATCCAATTCGGTATAAATTAAGTGCAATCCCCTATTGCCGAAAAAGTACTGAAAATATTTTAATTTCCGTTTTCTTGTTTTTAAATGAAATTTTCAAACCAGCTGAAATCAATTTACACTATTTAATCTTAATAAAAAACGTTGTTTATCGAAATGAATGGAGGAGAGAATTCGCTTATTAGATATCCGCATTAAAGGTTTGTGTACATATTTTGCTTTCGTTTGCTTCCACAAAGGTTTGGAAACGGTCCCCATGGGCCACCAGTAGTGAGACTACAGGGCTTCTGGGACAGCCGCGAATTAAATTGATTCGCGGATTTGATTCTCGGATTTATTGATCGACGCCATCTTTAATCCTTTAATCGAAGATGTAATTACACCCCTTTAATCACAGATGTAATTACCCTAATTACCGCGTACTTGATCTGATTACAATTGATCTGATTGCACTAATTATAACCCTTTAATCACAAATGTAATTGTCCTAATTACCGCGCAATTGATCTGATTATAACCCTTTAATCACAAATGTAATTGTCCTAATTACCGCGTAATTGATCTGATTGCAATTGATTTGATTACAACCCTTTAATCAAAGGATTATCCTAATTACGATTCCAGGCGTCTGCACTCCTGCGCATCATCTATCTCCCTCCTACACATGGTTGAACACACCATCTCTCTCATACACATTGCATAGGCGTTACGAGCGGGAATTTTCTTGTCTGGCTTGTATGACGTCACACACCCGAGGCGTCTGCACTCCTGCGCACCATCTATCTCCCTCTTACACATGGTTGAACACTCCATCTCCCTCCTACACATGGTTGAACACACCATCTCACTCGCACACATTGCATAATCGTATGGACAGGAATTTTCTTGTCTGGCATATGTCTGACGTCACACCATTGAACTTCTCGCTCTAGCCGAGAAATTTAAAAGTTGAAAAAATGTTTTCACCGCGAGTTTCGAACCCAAATCTCGGGGCTACAGCAGGCAGTCCATTACCTCTGAGCCGGCAAGCATCCTTACTTAAGCGTGTATTCAGATGTTATATAAGTGACATGGGCACTTTGTAAAAAAAAACAACATAATTTCTTTTAATTTGTATATTTATATAACTATTTGTAAAATATAAAAAATAATTGAACTTATTTAAAATACATGCTTTTCCATACAAGTGTTTTATAATACATCGGTGGGAGATGTGCGAAAAATAAAATGATTTTAATTGTTTAATTTTAAATAGAATATGCAAACTACGTTCTTTATGCGTAATTTTACAAGCTCGGAGACATATCGGAGATGTCTAGAAATACGCGTCTTTGCAAGCTCGGGCGAATGCATGAATTGGGAGATGTTTGAAAAAATAAACCAGGATAATTTTACAATGTTTTTATTCGTACATACATAAAAATAATTGAACCTATTTAAAATACATGCTTTTCCATACAAGTGTTTATAATACATCAGCCCTATTAAGCCATGAATTAAATGATTTATCGAAACCTAGCCACTTAACAAATACTTTATCGCCGCGTCTACGTAGAATCTTTTCAACCAGGTATACATCGGGGTATTGCACCTTCATCAGTTCCTCTTCATAGAATCCGCCCTTAATAGGTCTGTCTTCATAATCACTTAGATTGTATGTCGGCGGGTTGGTATTTTTAATTGTAGTAACAGTGAATATTTCAGTTGTCCAATTCGGAGTATAACCCTTTTCAAAGATGTGTTTAAATTTGCTTATACGAACTTTATCGCCAGCTTTAAATTTCAACTTTTTCGCAGGCAGCGTGCGAAAAGACCTGTACACACGCAGTAAAATTTCTTCGGCATTTTCACTGTTGACATCTCTAGGCTTCATACCGATTGTTCGATGTTTGTTGTCATTGTAAGTTGATACCAATTCTTGCAGAATATCCAACCATTTATAATTACCACGCAGGCTGAATTGCACCCACATTTTACTTTTTAGCGTTCGATTGAATCGCTCACAAATTGATGCTTTCAAATTGCTGAATGTTGAGTACATATGGATATCGTGTTGCTGCATGAGCGCCTTAAATTTCAAATTATAAAATTCTTTGCCGCCATCAACATGTAAATTTTTCGGTATGCGCCCCCTTGTGAGTATCGACTCCATTGCTGCAGCAATATCTTCTCCATTCTTGCTCATAGAAGGTGCTGCCCAAGCAAATTTTGAAAATATGTCAATAACTGTAAGCATGAACTTGTAACCATTATTGACATCGGCATAAGCTGTCATGTCAACAAGATCAGCCTGCCATGTTTCATCCAAGCCACGAATGTCAAATTTACGACGTTTATAATTTCTTCGAGCTGGTTTATGAAGTTCCTCAACAACTGCTAATTTCTGCATTGTCACTCTAATGCTTTCAGCCTTCGATCAAAACTCATAGTAAGCTCAGAAACTTCTGTCATATGCTTTTGAAGGTTGATTGTGCTTCTTATCGTGTATGAACAATCCATTAATACCGCTCGGAAACTTCAGTCATGCGCTTTTGGAGGTCTGCATTGGTTGCGGCCAGTTTTTTGAAACTATCTTGTAATTCATGAACGGCGTTTGAAATGCTTGTTATGAGCCCATGATTTATATCGTTGGCTGTAACTTGTTGCGCCAAGCTATTTTGTATGTCAGACTGAAGAGTTTCAATCTTTTCTCTATTTGCACTGATATCACTATACACAGGAACCATGTTCTGAGTTATAGTTGCAATTGTATTATGCATTAAACTCAACACAGTGTTGAGGGTTGCGGCATCGTTGCTCTCCAGGGGTTCAGCCAAGTTTCGCAATCTTCTATTTTGCGTGTTAAAATCTCCATCGGCAGTCAATTGGAATCCAATCCCAGGAGGACCGCGTATGCTGCTGTTTTTATTTAACTGACGTCCAAACACATCAACACTCATCTTAGGAATGACTAATGTAGCCAGCTTCACGTAACTCCTCGATAATCGATATGATTTCATTTGAATGACTCGGATTCCCAGCAGCCTGTGATGCTAGGAGCATGCGCAGACGATCAATTAATTCATTAGGATCATCCCAGTATGTGTAATGCGCTCGTTCTCCCTTTCGAGCAATCATGAATTCTGGTAGTATACCGCTCCCTTCATGCTTTGTGGGAGCAATCGTCGCAATAAAGTTTTCAAATTTCAAACTTTTATCTTTGCGAATGTTTTGATTTATACTGTAGTGTTTTCGGTGTGCATTTGTTGTGGTAACGATTTGGGTGTAAATTCGCGCATCATCGTGACTCACAAAGTCTGTATCTGGTGACTTTTTAAACAATAATTCAATCAGCCCTCTGGTTTTCTGATACTTCCTGTCACCCACATAAATGAAACTATTTTCAAAACGAATCTGTGAATCACCAATCATCATACGATCATTGGCGAGTTTGCGCACACCATACGTAGTATCCAATTCCTTTTTATTTTTTTTCGCTAACATTCTTAGATATTGTGCGAGTGAATCATCATCAGCATAGGGGTCCACATCTTTTTTCACAGGAGCATCTTCCATCTCAGTCTTGATTTCAGTTTTAATATGGTTATTCACGAGCTGCTGTAGAGGAACCACCACAGGTTTAAGCGCTTCACTCATAGCCCTTTCAGCAGTCTCTCTACCCAATTTGATTATTTTATACTTTTTCCGAATCGCATCGCTAGCTTTAGCGATTTGATGGAGAACATCAGCATGCTCTTGAAATTTCTGCATGTTGATGCCATCACATTCAAAACGCTACTGTGCACATCATCAATTTAGATCGTCTTCATATAGCAGTCGAAACCCTTTCTATACCGCCCCTCATTGAGTTCACTATCTTTATCGATTACCAGAAATCCATGCTTGCCACTCCAACATGCTGAACACAATTCTCGAAAATTCGCATAAGTCATATCAGTATTAACGTGATCCTCATAAACATGTTTGAGATTCATATCGTCCTGTTTAAACAGTACTAATAGGTTGGCATTATCACGAACTAGATGCTTAGGAATGCGTGCATATGTCTGGCATAAGTAGAAGCAATCGACTGTTTTATGGCGACCCATACAGAAGAATGCTCGGATATTTTCTTGCTTCTCGCATGCGACATCATCAAAAATCATTATGGAATTGGGGTGCGCATCATCTGGTCCAACCACTTGTTCATGTTCGCTGAATGGGAAATACTTGAGTCCATCCACAGGTGCGAGTAATTGCGTTAAAATTTGATATTTTGGCTGATTGAGTGATTTTGAGTAGACATACACATTTTCAAATCTTAACCCGTTCGGGTGTGTTAGCAAGGCCAGTAGAGCGTTGGTCTTGCCACAATTGGATGGGCCGCAAAATATTGCACGCACACTATTCGGTAATAATTCGCCGTGGCGTTTCTCTTTATTTGAACTAGTCTGTTGCACAAGGCCATCGAAATTCAGCATGGGTAGTCTGCAGGACTGCTCCTCGTAGCTAATTTGAGCCATGACTGATTGAGAAACCATAAATACCGGCTTTATAAGTGTTTGTTCCTCAGTCATACATCAGCGATGCTTACGCACACATCGATGGGGTGTAAACCAGTTGGTGTGAAAAAACATCGTCTTCGCGGCAAGGGGGTTGTAAACAGTATTATAAACAAACTACCGGTGGAGCTTCATATACCCGGTTATCAGTACTGCGGACCTGGCACAAAATTGTCAAAAAGACTTGCACGAGGAGATCCGGGTATTAACCCGCTAGACGCAGCGTGTAAAGAACACGACATTGCCTATTCTAAAGATCGTGAAAACTCGGATGCTAGGAGGGCTGCCGACAAAATACTGATTGAGAAAGCTTGGAAGCGTGTTTTAGCCAAAGACGCAAGTGTCGGCGAGAAAGCAGCTGCTTGGGCTGTAACAAATATCATGAAGGCTAAAACAAAATTCGGTATGGGTCTAAAGAAAAAGAAGAAGAAGTCCTCGGCTGCATTGCGGAAGATTGTTAACGCTGCCAGGCTGGCAATGCTGCCAAGCAGGGATGCCAAAATTGCAGTCAAATCGGCACTGCTGGGCGCTCGAAAAGCTGTTAAACAGGCCGGTGGAAAATGCAATGTGAGATCACCGCGTATTCTTCCAATCCCAACAAAAACTGGAGGTTTTCTACCATTTCTCGTACCAATCTTTGCGGGTCTTAGTGCCGCCGGCGCGTTGACAGGTGGCGTTGCAGGAGTTGTTAAAGCTGTGAATGATGCTGGCGCCGCCAAGCGGGAACTAGCGGAAACTCATCGACACAACAAAACGATGGAATCTATAGCCCTGGGAAAAGGTCTTTATTTGAAGCCATACAGACAGGGGTTGGGACTTTATCTGACTCCAAAAAACTAATTGAGAAACTGCCACGCCGAGCGTTGACCGATATCGATATACTTAAATATGCTAAAAAGTTGAAAATTCCACATTTTCGCGGAGTCTACATGCGGGATGACTTACCCAAGAGTGGCCCTCGAAAATTCGAGTCGGCAATAATTAACCTAGATGATGCTGCTGGATCTGGAACACATTGGGTTGCATATAAAAAGATTGGTGATAATGCCATCTACTTTGACAGTTTCGGAAATCTGCAACCACCTAGGGATCTAATCACATATCTCGGTGTTGGCAGCGTCAAATATAATTATATTCAATATCAAGACTATGACACATATAATTGTGGACACTTGTGCCTCAAGTTCCTATGCGGTCTCCTATAAAAGGTTGGCATGTCAGTATTGGAAATCACAATAGTAATGGATTCGTTTACGTTAACAGTGTCGGGTGCATCATCAGTGCTCGAGGTTCAATATTTTCCACCAATCGAACTCTCGCCACTTAATACATACACCTTGGGGTTGGTAGAACTGCTAACATTTAACTCGATTCCCAATATAGACGTTGGGAACAACATGTTTTACATCGGCGATCAAGAAATCGCTTTACCCACGGGTAGTTATGAGCTAGAAGATATCGAGAAATTTATACGAGAGGCTCTGATTGATCAAACTGTCAACATCAATATCAGACCCAACAACAATACACTTCATAGTGAAATTATGTGTAATCGTGAGATAAACTTTGAACGTGCTAATTCCATAGCTAACCTTTTGGGTTTTACACCGCAAATTCTTAAACCAAACGTAGTTCACATATCGAACATTCCTGTAACCATTCTGAAGGTAAACGCCCTCAGGGTTGAATGCAACATCACCGCAGGTGCCTATATCAATGAACGCAAAGTGCACACAATCCATGAGTTTTTCCCAGTCGTCCCGCCGGGTTATAAGATTGTGGAAGTTCCGACAAACGTCATTTATCTACCGATCACAGTGCGAGTAATACATCATCTGCAGCTCCGATTGGTCGACCAGGACGGGAACTTGGTAAATTTTCGCGGCGAAATTATAACTATACGACTTCACGTCAAGTCATCATCATCATAAAAATGGTTATTGTATATAATGCAAAAATTGGGCTGGGTTATAAAATTGAATCACCATGCCCGAATCAAGTCAGTCAGCGTGTATCACCCAAAGTGATAACACGTCAAAACATCGAGCTTCTGAAGAGTCTGGGCTTCAAAGTGAATCCTTTTGGAGGAAAATTAAAGACCGATTCTGCTGCTGCACATTAATTATTTGTTTTCAACCATGGAGGGGGAGATCTTAATGATTCACGCGCCGGTTGTTTATGATGAATCCATCGTTCATTGGGAGAGTCATACACATCAGCCCTACGCATCGTCAACTTTCAACAACAGCGATGAGATTCGCATAGCCATCCAACATCAAGATTTGTGTTTGTTGCCGAGCAGAAGTTCGTTACACATATCTGGTAAATTAACCAGGGCCGATGGTGAAACAGCAGTTCAAAGTACAACTTTAGTCAACAACGCCATCTGCCACCTCTTTGATGAAATACGCTATGAATTGAATGCGGTTGAGATTGACCGCTGCAAGAATGTCGGACTCACGAGTTTCATGAAAGGTTGTGTGTCTCTAGGTCCAGGTCAGAAACCCCTGCTCGAGAATGCCGGCTGGTTTGATATTGATAAAGATGCTAAAAAATTAATTAATGATGCCGGTTACTTTGACGTATCAATACCTCTGAAATTGATATTGGGTTTCGCCGAAGACCACCGTCGAATCATCATTAATTCTAAACATGAATTGATTTTGACGTGTGCGAACAGTGATGCGAATGCCGTTGTGCAATCTATAGCTGAAGATTTTAAAATCAAAATAATGAAATTGGAGTGGCTGGTACCATACATCAAGCCATCAGATCATCAAAAAGTTCAATTACTCAACTTTATCGCCAAAGACGAGCCCATCTCCATGAGCTTCCGAACTTGGGAGTTGTATGAGTATCCTCTACTTCCATGTGCAGACAAACAAGTTTGGCCCGTAAAGACATCTTCACAATTGGAGAAACCGCGCTACGTCATTCTCGGTTTTCAAACCGCACGCAAAAATAAGAATGATATGAATGTCAGCCGTTTCGATCACTGCAACGTTAAAGATGTTAAACTTTTCTTAAACTCACAGTGTTATCCCTATAACCAGTTAAATCTCAACATTGATCATAATCAATACGCCCTATTATATGAGATGTATGCAAATTTTCAAAGTACATATTATGGCAAGGACTCTGAGCCGTTAGTGAATAAAGGCGATTTTCTCAAATATACACCCTTAATTGTAATCGATTGTTCGAAACAGAATGAGGCACTCAAGTCAGGACCTGTCGATGTGCGCATTGAGTTTGAATCTTCAAACAATTTCCCAGCTGCAACGGCCGCTTATTGTCTAATTCTTCACGATCGCATAATTGAATACAACGCAGTTAGTGGTGGGGTTAAGAAGCTAATGTAATCGGAGTTTGTGCTTCAGTCGCTTCAAAGTTGTTATACATGGCGGAGGTTATTGTCGATATTCAATGTTTCAAAACATCTCACAACGAATTTATATTGAAAGAATTTGCTGTGATCTCGGCTGATGATAAAACGGCTGAACCTGTGAATTTTCTCTTCGAGCCACCGTTTCCATGGGATGAACTGCCTGCCAAATATAAATCTACTAATTTGTGGTTGGAACGTAATCATCATGGACTTTCATGGAGTTCTGGTGATATTCCATACGACCTGGTGAAGGAGACAGTAATCAAGCAGCTCGAAGATGCCAAGAGAATTTTCGTCAAGGGTGTGGAGAAACTTTTATGGTTGGAAAAAATCACCGAGTTCCAGCACACAATCATTGATATGGAAAATCTCGGTTGCCCAGCGTTGAACAAGTTGTGCGATAATATGACGCCTTGTACACATCATGTTGGTGCTTCGAAGCTTAATTGTGCTACTAAAACAGTGAAATCGTTAAAAGCGTGGTATACAAATGATGACAGTGCACCGTCCATGGAACGATCGATTCAAATCTACTTTGAAACTGAGAATTTGGCTAGTATGGAAGCCGAAGATATCGCCTGTTTACCGAAGGATTTCCTCATCAAGCTCGCATCACATAGCATCCATTTCATCTGGGATAAATTACCTCTAAAGTTCCAATTGGATAAGGATGTCGCCGATTGCCGAAGATGTTTAACCCATTACAACACTTGTGGCAGAACCGAAATCGATGGACCTCCGCCGATGATTAAAAATTGCGATTATTGTAAATTTATATGATTTTTATGTATGTACGAATAAAAACATTGTAAAATTATCCTGGTTTATTTTTTCAAACATCTCCCAATTCATGCATTCGCCCGAGCTTGCAAAGACGCGTATTTCTAGACATCTCCGAGCTTGTAAAATTACGCATAAAGAACGTAGTTTGCATATTCTATTTAAAATTAAACAATTAAAATCATTTTATTTTTCGCACATCTCCCACCGATGTATTATAAAACACTTGTATGGAAAAGCATGTATTTTAAATAAGTTCAATTATTTTTTATATTTTACAAATAGTTATATAAATATACAAATTAAAAGAAATTATGTTGTTTTTTTTTACAAAGTGCCCATGTCACTTATATAACATCTGAATACACGCTTAAGTAGGGATGCTTGCCGGCTCAGAGGTAATGGACTGCCTGCTGTAGCCCCGAGATTTGGGTTCGAAACTCGCGGTGAAAACATTTTTTCAACTTTTAAATTTCTCGGCTAGAGCGAGAAGTTCAATGGTGTGACGTCAGACATATGCCAGACAAGAAAATTCCTGTCCATACGATTATGCAATGTGTGCGAGTGAGATGGTGTGTTCAACCATGTGTAGGAGGGAGATGGAGTGTTCAACCATGTGTAAGAGGGAGATAGATGGTGCGCAGGAGTGCAGACGCCTCGGGTGTGTGACGTCATACAAGCCAGACAAGAAAATTCCCGCTCGTAACGCCTATGCAATGTGTATGAGAGAGATGGTGTGTTCAACCATGTGTAGGAGGGAGATAGATGATGCGCAGGAGTGCAGACGCCTGGAATCGTAATTAGGATAATCCTTTGATTAAAGGGTTGTAATCAAATCAATTGCAATCAGATCAATTACGCGGTAATTAGGACAATTACATTTGTGATTAAAGGGTTATAATCAGATCAATTGCGCGGTAATTAGGACAATTACATTTGTGATTAAAGGGTTATAATTAGTGCAATCAGATCAATTGTAATCAGATCAATTACGCGGTAATTAGGGTAATTACATCTGTGATTAAAGGGGTGTAATTACATCTTCGATTAAAGGATTAAAGATGGCGTCGATCAATAAATCCGAGAATCAAATCCGCGAATCAATTTAATTCGCGGCTGTCCCAGAAGCCCTGTAGTCTCACTACTGCCACCTCTAAAAATAATTCATTCATTAGTATTGAACACAAAAGTTATAAAGCAGTACCTTTTCTAATTGTCAATGTATTAAACTGCATAGTCTAAATTTTCAGTAATTATTAAAAACAATGTTTCCTTCTATTAAATAGGAAAGTTTTTTCTTCGTATTCTTCGCATACGCCCCGTCACTTGGTAGGTTATCACTCCAACATTTTCAAAGTCTTCCTGTACTCCGTCATCCTAGCGGTTACTTATCCCTTGCGATTTTCACAATTCTCTTTTCAGCCGTGGGTTCCATTTCATTCTTTTTTCTGTTCAGCACCCAATCATTGATATTTATTATTTTACATGTTCATGTTCTCGCTTATTTCTCTACCCATTAATGTTTTCCAGCTATTCTCTGCACAATATTAATTTCTGTCGCTTCCAGTATTCTTTTTGTTTTTGATGTGTCGGGTCGGATTTCTGCCCTATGTCATTACTGATCTGATTACAGTCCTGTAAATTCTGGATTTAGCTTCAGTACCAATAAATTTGTTTCGCCATATTGTATCGTTTAAGTATGCCGCTGTTCTTGTCGCTTTTGCAGCTTAAGTTTTTACTTCCGCTTCAATGTCTCCAAAACCAGATATTTCTATACCAAGATATTTAAATTTTATTTCCTGTTGTATAATTTTATTTTCACTACCAAGCTTACAACTAATTCATTTTGTTTTTGCTGATGATATTGCCATCATTTGTGGAGTAGTCTCTGAAGGTCATCTCCGCTTTCCACTATTAAAACTGCGTTATCCATTACAAGATTAAAAACAAAAGGCTTAAGACTGTCTCCTTGACGAATGCCAGTGTTGGCCGTTATTTTCTCGATGAGTTCTTCATTTATTTTTGCTGGGATCTTCTTTGCTAGGTATATATTTTCACTTGTTCTTATGATGTTGTGTGGTACTTGTCTGTCATAGAGAAGATGTAATACAGGTAACCCCCGCTCAACGCGAAGGATACGTTCTGGACCTGGTCGCGTTAAGCGAAATTTCGCGTTCAACAGGGGATTTATAAAAAATCATATTAAAATTCTGAAGAAAAAAAAACACTTAATAAAATAAATACATATTATTAATATAAAAAAATCTCATACATAGCAAAATAAAAGAAATAAATGTCATACAAAACATAATTATTTATAATTCATTCATTTTGTTCTAAGTTGCAAAAATGAATCAACATTCCCTTGTTTGGCCTCTACGTTTATTATGCAAAATTTGCAACCATGTTTTATAGCACTCACTCTCTTGTACTTTTCGTCGTTTTCTTCCAACAACTCTAGCAGCTTTTTCAATTTTGTCTTTTTGCTGGACACTGTAAACTCGGGCAATTTGAAATCTCTTCCTACAGCCGTAAATTTACCACCACTTTCTACACTTTCTATCATTTTTAGTTTCTTTTCTAAAGTCACTACATTGCGAATTTTCTTACTCGAATTTTCACGAAGGGATAAAAAATATGTAGTCAATTTAATTTGCATGCATTTGGCACTGCAGCTAAGATTACATATACTGACGAAGATTTGTATATACTCCCATAGTATTTTTTAGGGGGTGGATTTTGGGTTTAAAATCTGTTTATTATCACAAGGAGCTGTACGTAACTGTAAATTCTAAATTTATTGTGTAGCTTTACTTAAAGGAGCACATTACACAAAAAACTTTTTTTTTAAATTATTATTTAATGTTAAATTATTGTAGTCAGAACTATTAAAAACTATTTGGTAAAACTCTAATGTAAAAAAAAAAATGTTTTAGAAGATATTAAGACATTTTAGAATTGCTTGTGACGTCACTGAGCCGACCTCACCGAAACTCCGTATCTCTCACGTGCAAAAGTTACTCGCTTCGCACAACGATCCATCTACCTAAAAATTATATTTTTAATGCTTAATTTATATGAGACTGTGTAAATGGTTTTGCCAAAGACGATAAAAGAATCAGAATTTCAATGCGGTGTTTAGTTTTTTTTTTAAATATTAAATAAGAACAGCGCCCCGACTGTGCGTTCCGTTCCTATTTTATCTAATTGTGCTACAGATGTTCTTCGTTTATGACTGTGCCTTTTACAATACTATAACAAACGCGATGCTACGGCTGCGTCATTTCCCCGCCAGGTGGAAACTTGCGGAAGTAGTAGCAATACACAAGCCCGGCCAGGACCCGAAATTCCCTCAGAATTATCGGCCAATCAGCCTCCTTTCGACTCTCGCCAAAGCAGCAGAGGCCTGCATACACACAAGAATCAAGGAAGCTCTGGAGGAACTCAACATAATTCCTCCGGAGCAGCTTGGATTCCGCGACAGATACTCTGCTCCCGATCAGGTTTTTAGAATCGTGGAGTACATTACGCAAGGACTCAACAACGACCTGTACACGGGCGCTGTTTTTCTCGACGTCGCGAAAGCGTTCGACAAGGTCTGGCACGACGGACTCGTTTTCAAATTAATTAAATTCAACTTTCCTCTACCCCTTGTGCGCCTTATCCGCTCATATCTCACAGAACGCGAATTTAGAGTTAAGGTTGATGGCACGGTTTCCGCCATAAAACCAGTCTCCTCTGGAGTTCCTCAGGGATCGATCCTGGGGCCGACCCTGTTTAACATCTACATGGCGGATATTCCAATTCCGCCTCACCAAGCCATTTTAGCGCAGTACGCTGACGACACTGCCTTCCTAACTCGGTCTTTCTATCCAGAGATTGTCACACGGCGCCTTCAGCACGTGGCTGATAGCCTGGAGGAATGGTACTCCAGATGGCGTATAGATATAAATCCCGCGAAAACGCAAGCCGTACTATTCACAAGGCGGCGAAAAGGCCCGTCAGGCAACGTCACACTTTTCCAACAACCGGTTGCGTGGCACCCTTCCGCGAAATACCTGGGTGTCATCCTCGATAACAGACTCTCGTGGCGTCCCCACATAAATCACGTGCGGCAAAAAGCTTACGGGCGAATAGCTCAACTTTTTCCCCTATTTGGACGTAACAGCGTGTTATCCATTGATAACAAGCTGTTACTATATAAAACAATTATAAGACCCACTCTCACATACGCGATCTCTGTCTGGAGATATGCGTCTCCCTCTTACATGGCGGCGGTATACGCCGTACAAAATAAAGCTCTTCGTCTGGTTACGAGCGCACCCTGGTTCGTTCGGAACACACACATCCTCCGTGATTTAAATATCCAGTCACTTCGCGAACACATCGTCTCTCTTGCGGAAAAATTTTTCGAACGCGCGACAGTCCACCCGAATTCCTTGATTCGGGCGTCAGCGGACTACGTACCCGATCTGCGTGATCGGTATCGTCGTCCGAGGTCCATCATCGTATAATCCCTGCCCCCGCGGCTCTTTCTGTGCGTCCACTTCCCGTTCTTTTTGAACAGCCACCCACAGCGTCAGAAGTATAGAATAAATACTATTCCAAGCTTCCTGTTCCAGGCAAAACAACATCAAAGCCTAGAGGGGTTTTTAGTCAGTAATATGTTCCCGCTGGGTATGGTCTGTTGGCTTATTGATATCCCATTGCTGGCAGCACATGCTGCCGGCAGTGGGCCGTTGGTGGGCTGGCATATTGTACCCTTTGTGGAAAACCTGCCTCGTCTGTTGAAGTTGGGCCGACAGACGTTTTCATAAAAATTTTCCTCTCTCCCGAAGATAAAAAAAAAAAAAACAATACTATAAGTGATCCGTCCATAAAAGCAACGAGGTTTGTTTCACCCTGCAGTGAACCCTCATTATCATCAGTAAAAGTTGATTGCGATTTAAAGTCGCAAATGCAGAATAACTCCGAGTTATTTGCAACAGTAGTCACCAGAACATCGCCGACCAGTTTTTTGATGCAGTGAACCAACGGGACATCGTTTTCCTAATAGAGAAAAATCGCCGAAACGATTTGCATTTTGGTCAGAATTTGGGTAAAAGGCAATCATTTCAACCAGGACAAAATGCAAGAATTTACAATAAATATTTTTTAGAAAGTGATTTAGACTAATCGTGTGTTCTAAGAAAAAAATTTCAAAAGAACCTTGTTTAAAAAAAAGTAGGTACATATTGGCTCAATAAAAAAACATATTAATTGGGTCACATTTTTCGAAAGCTACAGGAAGTTGGGTTTATGACGTGATATATTTAAAACATCTTTGTCAATAATCAATTTTTCAAACAAATTATTTTGTGTAATGCATGTAGTATTACCAATTAAATGTTTTATATTATCATATTCTTGACTCTTCATCTGTTGGCATAGACACACTTTTTTCACATTTACACTAATTACAAATTCCACTTCGATTTTCGTAATTTATGTTTACACTACTAGGTTCAAAAAAAGTATCAACTTCGTCGTCATCTGTGTATTCAGGTTCAAATAAATAAGGAGTTGTCATAATTAAAAATTAAATTTATAAGTGCAACCAACCAATTTAGCAGTAAATACTAGAATACTATTGTGACCTAAACATTCAAAACATTCAAAACTCCACGACGGTCCGGCGTCTTGAAAATAATTGTTTTATGAGCTCTGTCTGAGCGGTAGAAATAACCTTTAGAAGCGCGTAAAAATGGTACGAATGACCGCGCCGTGTCATCGCATTTAATATATTTTTTTTAAAACTAGACAGTATATTAAAATTTTGGTTGCACTATCGTCTTCAGTACAAAAAAAACAGTCTAAATAGTCGTAACAAAATTTCGAAAACATTGTTTAAAGGTAGGTAAATGTTCGTATGAAGCGAGCAATTTTTGCCTGTATAAGATAGGCCGCTACGCAGAGCTCGGCTCAGTGACGTCACGCGCCGATTTTAAATTTATTATAACTCATTAAATAATCTGAGTAGAAACAAAATACATATGCCATTTTTCTTAGAATTAAACGTACTTTTAAATTAAACGAACTTATTTTTTGTGTATTGTGCCCCTTTAAAGATCAGCAGGTAGGCAAATTTTCATTGTGTACACTGCTTAAAGCGTGAAGTCATAAATGAAACGCACTAAATATCTGGGCGAAGAATACTGCAATAAAAGTGAAACTGTAGGAAGGTCGTTTAATAAAAACCTACCGATCCTAGAACTACCAACCGTTAAAAGGGATCAGCCTTTTACACAAATTTAAAAAAAATAACAATTCGCGGTATAATGAATTCGCGTTCGCCGGGAGCGCGTCGAGCGGGGGTTACCTGTACATCGTTCAGTTATATTCTGTCGAAATCCTTCTCCAGATCAATAAAACACATAAAGGCTGGTCGATTATATTCGATGAACTTTTCTGTTATCTATCTTATAACAACAATAGCATTAGAACAAGATCTTCCTGCTCTGAACCGTTGTTGTTCGTCTGCTAGTGCAATAACGTCATTTATTTTTTATAATAACCTTTCTGCTTAACTTTAGTATAGTACTAAGGAGATTAATACCCCTAGTTCGCTGCTATTTTTTTGTCGCCCTTCTTGAACATCAGAATGGTAGCTCTGATTCGCGATTCACTGGGAATTCTACATTGTGAGAAGATCTTGCGGATTAGAGTTGTTAATTTTTCAACTAGTGTCTCTCCTCCGTTTTTAAGTCGCTCATTAGGAATTTCATCTTGACCTGGGCTCTTTTCCTGTTCTTAAGTTTCTAGAGGGCTACTTCCACGTTCCTCTTTTCTATTATGTCGTTTTAACTACGATCTAAACTGTGACTTTATGTACGACTCCTATTTCATGTAGTACAACCTCGATATTCAAAACATGTAGTAATCCGAACAGTAACTCCAAAAATACATTCCTCTATAATCCGAACAAAATTATTCCGACCTTTGTAATCCTAACTGTATCAATAAGTTCTAAACACGATCTTTTTTTTGAATCTCACTTGGGTCGAATGAAGCAAACCACAGTTAAAAATTTTTTATTTTCAAATTATATTATATTATATTCCAGTAATCCGAACAAATCGTCAATCCTCGCACAGCCCGGTTCCAATTAGTTCGGATTGAGCAACAAATATTTTCGAAATACAAAGTAATTAATTTTTGTTTACCTCATTTCATCCAACATTTGCATTATCCTATTTTTTTATACTTTTATCTTGTTGTTTAGCAATGAGTATAATATTTTTCGCTTTATCTTTATTAAAGTAATTTTAAATTTGTTAAACACACAAATTATTAAAGAAATTAACGTCTTATCCACGCGAAAATATTTCCAATTAGCTTCTATAAGACTAATTTCGTTATATTAATTTTTCCACTGCCTGAGATAAATAAGTTCTACAAATTGCCGTTTCTCTAAGATTAGGCATCAGTATTTGTCATCCTCATATATGTAATTGTGGTTCTTCAGTAGACACATACAGTCATCATGGTCTGTCTTGCATAAAGAGTGCAGGAAGAATCACAAGACACAACTGCATTAACGACATCTTAAAACGTGCTTTCTCATCTGCCAACATCCCTTGTTTACTTGAACCCAACGGGGTTCTGAGAGATGACGGCAAACGTCCTGATGGAATCACCATTATTCCCTGGAAGGAAGGCAAATCCCTTGTCTGGGATGTCACCTGCACAGATACGCTTGCACCTTCACATTTACCTGAGTCGTCCATATCTGTTAGATCTGCTGCAAACAAAGCAGAAAATCTTAAGCGAAGAAAATATAGTTCGTTAGCAGATCACTACATTTTCGTTGGCTTTGCTGTTGAAACCTTTGGTCCTTGGAGTATGAGCGCTCTATCGTTGTTGGATGCTTTGGGAAGACTTATTATTGACGTCACAGGTATTCCTCAGGCGAAAACGTACTTAAAACAACGTATTAGTATTGCCATTCAGAGGGGTAACGCAGCCAGCGTTCTGGGAACTGTGCCTATTTCTTCTTCTCTGGATGAATTATTTAATTTAATGTAATTTTAAGTTTGTATTTTGTAGTTTAATTTTTATGTTATCATTTTATATTGTTTTAAATAGTAATAAGATTTAAAAATGTAATACTTTACAATTATTGTTAAATAGTATTATTTATATGTATTGTGCGGTACAATTAAATGTTTTTAGTTCTACTTTGGTTTCAGCGAGTTAATTTTTGTACAGCTTAACTAAATTAATTTCGATAAATTAAAACATCTAAGAGTGTAATTGGATATTTCCAAGAAAGTGCTGCAGTATCAAATTTTCGATCTTCGACATCGTTATCATTTTTTTTTATCAAAGAAACGAGAAATAGCGCTCACTAAAGTATTCGCTCTGATAAATTTCCTTCAATAAATAAATATGTAGGGTAGTTTTACAACCTTTCGTTTACATGAACTTATCTGTAAAACGAATCTTTTAAACCCTGTCAAAATTTACATAGCAGTTGTACATATTTAATTCGATCCATTCGAGCATTCCGTGTCGGTAAAAAATTTTGAGGTTCGTTTCTAAGTTTTGTTTAATCTTCATTTAATTGATTCGTAAAAGCCGGATGTCGAGGCGAATAGATTTTATTATCCAATTTCCGTGTGCTGTTTGCTCCGCTATATTATTAGCATTCGCACATCTACGCATTTGTAAGATGCGCACAATATCACATCATATCGATTGTCAATTCCCGGAATGGGATGTGGTTAACTAAGCTCATGTACATGACCGAGCACTATACTGTGTTCGCTCCTATCATTATAATCGCATAATTACCTGTTTTTCTTATTGCCATAATTTCCGAAAAGAAAACCGTTTTGTGTACAGAATTAATTAATTGAAAGCATATTACGCTCTAATTCGCTAATACAGACTAAATTGCAACTTACCGTGAAACAAGTTAATGTTTTATATGGAGATCGGATACGTGCGACTGACGTCTTTTATTAACTTTTCAGAGTTACAATGTAGAATAACAGTGTTCCTAAATTAAGATTTTGGTTTCGTTTCAAAGCACTGTCTATCGGATTTCAACCTAATAATTCACAATTTTATGAAATTATTCACAAATGAGTTCAGTGAGTAATTTTAATTGTATAGTTTACTCAGTTAATGTACTGCTAGCTACAGAACTCCACAATTAAATATTGTTTCTAGCGTCTGAAAAGAATGATACACTATTCTTTATTTAATTATTATTGGGAGAGCAATAAGTTTTCAGATTTATAGAAAACGTGGTTGACTAATACGGCAAATATTATTATAAGATAGAAGTGTGTTTAGAAATATGTCATAGTTCAATCATACTCTCTGTTTGGAATGGCAGGTTTCCCATGTTAGAAATTTGTCACGCATTGTGGATGTTATCATCATTTGTTACGACGCGGTATAATTTTTAAAAATAAAGTGTGTTTCTAAAGCTCATCATAATCTAAAAATTTATTACTTTCCGAATATTAGACATAATTTTTAATTAAGAGCAAACGCAAACAGTTTAAAGTTTATATTTCTTTAAACAAACTTCATTAATTAATTAATTAATTATTATGCCATTATGGTTGGACGCGCACATGTGGTTCGGGTTAAAAAGGTACCTGAAGTGTCCCTCTCCCAAAAGGACCCTTAAGTTTCCATACAAAACATTTAGTTTTTAGTTACTTACAATAGCTCAAAGTTTCAACATCATAAAAACATTAGTGCATAATTTAGCTTTATTGTGTATATAGTGTTAATAAATCATACAATCAGAAAAGGTGTCTCATTTGGAGAATCTAAGCAAAAAGAGAAACAGCCAGGCAATTCGGCCTATACAATGGTGTTGTTTAACGGTAGTCACCAATTGGGGAATCGCGCCAAGGAATTGTTCGGAAAGCTGAAACTTAAACAGGAAACTGTTACAGAAATCACATATGTATTTTCAAATTCTACATTCAGAAAATCCATATTATAGTCCAATAATTTTTACCATAAATACATATGTTTAAATATGATTCTGACAATAATTCCAGAAAATATACTTCAATAGAAAAACTAAGAAGAGCTAGATCAGTATTATGGAAAAGACACTTTATGGCAGGGTAAGAGGATGTCAAACTCGCGGCCCTCGACAAATATTTTTGCAACCCAGCCAACAAAACGTATACAATAATAATAATAACGACATCATGTTTTGTATAACGTTTATCCCTTTTCGAAATAAATCTACATTTCTATGAATATTCAGGGTTTTTTCCAGCCCACCTAAACTTAAGGGGATCGGACGGCAATTTCCATAAGAAACAATGTATTACATAAGTACACTTTTCTTGAGAACGAGCGCTACTGAATAAAGGGTCCTCAAAACTTTTTATTTCTTATAGTCAAAAGTCGTTATACAAAAAAAAGAAAGCAATCACACTGTAGAATTTTTAAGCAAATTCCAAAAAATTGTTTTTTAAATTTCTCTATTCAATCGCTTCAGATATGTTTTACGACACAAAAAAAATTCAAGGCTCTATCTTTATCTGTCTTGTAGAAAAATGTACCTAAGTGGAAAAAATCTACTTTTCAGGAGAAGCGAAAAACTAACTACCTGCTCTGTGTAAATAGTACGACTTTGCTGTCTTTGTCCTCAATTTGAGACACTTTTAATCATCGTGGAACTCTCGGAATAGTTTTGCTCAGAAAATAATACCCATACAACACTAATTCATGACTAGGCTATGTATGTGTAGCTAGGACGTAAAATAGCCATCCAGTAGAGATATACGGCGTCCGATATCCAGAAGATATTTTTTAAAGATTTCCTGTGTATATCCGAAATAGACATCAGGATACACATATTTTTATAACCAGGAACTATGTTTTGAAGTATATTCCAAATTAATATACATATTTATATTTATATATGTGAAAAGTTAAAAATTATATAACTACAATATTTGAATTAAATTTTTAAAATATCCGATATTTGTATTTTGCGCGTGTATTAAAAATATTTTATAGTATTAAACTAAATTGATCAAATTTTCATATTGCAATATTATGTAATATTTAAATGGTTCCATTTTAACCACAAATTAAAAAAATGTTTGGTCATATTTACATTAAATACGACCAAACATTTTTTCAATGTGTTTGTGCAGTTTGATGTTTGCAGATTTTAACAAGTGTCATTGATATCAAATTAAAAAATATATATTGTGGTAAAAGTTGAGCAATTTAAATATTACGTAAACAATAATGTTGGTTGTGGTATTAGTATAACAATGAATTTATTGATTTTCCTGTGATTGTTGATTTGAATAAATATGTTCCTTTGTTTTAATAAAAATTAATAAATTACTTAATGAAATCATTTTTAATTTTTATTTTCAGGGTCCCTCGAACTTAGTCCAGGGCATAAGTGATCAAAACCAGGAATTAAAATCAATTAAAGATTTTCTAAAAAAGGCCGCAGAGCATTTAAAACAGAAAATCAATAAAACATTATGAGATTGTCTAATGTGTAAATAATGTGTAAAATGTGTATATAAGATAATTATTATTGAAACAACTAATAATTATTATAATATATATTATTATATATTAATATTAAATAATACGATATCTAAAATAAGTACGTTACCTATACAATGTATTATGGATTGCATTCTCCAAATATGGTGGACATGAAAATTGCAACACCAAGACGGGATGCGAATTTTTTTATCAATCTTGGCAAAAGCGTATAACTATTCACAGGCAACTTTTGATTAAAATAGTAAAAAAAAAGAAGAAAAAATTAACACAATTTAATTTAATCTTTATTAATTAGTTTCTCACTTCCTCACTCTTCGCGGCATAATGCTAACCGTTCTCCATGAAACATTAATCCAACACACACGACCACCTCGAAACAACACTAAATGCAACAAGTATAGAGCAAGTAGAAGAATATCTAAGCAAATTAAGCTATTCGAGTAAACGCAGATAATCAAACAGAGATAAAGATAAGATTGAGAATGAGATGGATGGCGTTTGGTAAGTAGTCGTATATTCTTAAAAAACAAAATTATGTATTCTAGTATATCTAAGAACTGATGTTTTAGACTCTTGTATCCTATCAGTCCTCAATTACCGAGGCCAAACATGAACCTGCACACAGAGAGGTAGACCACAAATGAGGTGGAAAGATGATCATGCATACTCAGATAACGAGGTTCTACCGTATCTAGAGAACATCTTTATTTATTTATCTTCGATTAACGTACTTTCCAATTTTTGATTCACTTCCTATTAATCATCGATTATTCAATAATTTCACATTTGCGAATGGTGCCTGGAACGTACCACTCACGAATGCGAAAGAATTACTGTAATACCTACATGCCAACCTAAAACGTTTTTTTCTTTTATGAAAATTGAACAAATAGTCGTGAATTATTTACAACCATATTTAAATTTTCCACTAAGAATAATGAATTGATTTAAGTATAAAGAAAAATGTCGCTGAAGCCCGTTCTATAAGTATTTTGTCATGAACGTTTTCCTTGAAAAAACAATTATCGAGTAATCAATCATTAGCTACTGCTACACTTATACGTAGGTACCTTAAATCACTATTTTATATTCCATATTGATGACTTTTAAATTATCCGCTTTAATTTTAATATATTTTACCAACCGAATTTCCTCTCCAAATGTTTCTTAATTCTCCTTTTGCGTCTCTATTGTTCAGGAATAATAAAATGCCGGGTATGAATGAAATTAAAGTTACTAATTCTGCACCATAAATGCCCCAGATTAATAGCACTGTACTGCACCAAGCGTAATTTAAATGCAAAACGAAGGTGTCAAATGTTCATTAGCGCAAACACGAACCCTACCACAGCAGCTTTAAAAAGTTATAACAATTCTGACAAGCAAATGAGAACTTGTAAACCAGTTTTCCGAAACAAACTTTATGTGTTGTTTTGACATTATTGTACAATGGAAAACACTTTATAAAGGAAAATCGCATAAGTACCAATTGAAACGCCTCCGCAGATGCTTTTGTTACAATTCTTGCCACGTTTTTGTCTTACTTCGTTTTTTTCTGCGGAATTTGTTTATTTCGGCGAGTATTCGCAATCTTTACTGATGTTTGGTTCCACACAAAACTTGTAATCTTTATTTACGATCTCTTAACTCGTATTGGAATTTCCCTCATTATTAAGACTTACTGTCGATTTGTAAGTTATTTCTAGCGGAAAATTTAAATTGGAAAAGGTTTTTTGTGGGTGCATTGCTTTGATTCTCCAACCGGCTGGGAAAGAGAGAGAGAGAGGGTATCAAAGATTTCGATCACATGGTATAAAATTATGTAGAGCTGACAGCGTTAGAAAACAGGAGTTCCAAGTTTTTAAAGCTTCAAGTTTACTGACTAAAAAGTGAACTTTTCTAAAAGTTTGCATGAACTAGGAATTTTAAGTTACATAAAACGTTAAAGTGAAGTTGGTGAATTAAAGAAATTTACACTGCGTAATTAAAAGGACCAATTAAGAAGTAAGAGCTGATACATGGAAATTACTGCGATCGAAGAGATCAGCAAATTTGAGGAAAGTTAATTTTTGTGTGTAGTCATCATGCAAATATTCATTACCCTCGGCCCTCAAAGCTAATTTAAATTAATTGACATTCATGCGCAAGTATGCATACAAATTTTATTTATTTTTTTGATTTTGAGAGAAAGGGTGCATCAAATTTATTTATTGTAGATGCCACCGTTATGGTTTTATTAATATTATTATAGCAAAAATACGTAACTTTAACAATTAAATTTATCTACCACTAACAACGCATATTGAAAAGCGTTTTAATTTGATAACAAACAGTTAATATTAATTTTTTGTTAAAATTATGTAACAACTATATCGCAACAACAACGGTATTTCTCATTCGAGTTGGTAATAATATTGTTGGTTCTATACAACCTCTATTTTAAACAAAATATTTTGATTAGATACATGTTACTTAATTATTAATTCATTGTCCGAGTATTTGTGTGTTAAAACGTTTGTGAAAGCATTTTCCGTAGCTGAAAATGGCATAATCGACTTTACAAAACAGGCAAACAATTTTTACTCAATTATGACCAAACGTGATTTTAACCGTTTTATTAACTCCTCCAATTCGGTCGGGCAATTTTAATCATTTTGAGTTATTTTGGTTGTCATGCTCAAATAAACTACATACGGAATGTATAGCAACCCTTGTTACAAAAATATTTACTTAACTCCTGCCAGAATGAGCTATTAGTTACGATAATAGCATTGTACCCCCGACAGGGTCGACAAGGACATCAGTCTACACAAAGAGCGAAATTCTAAATTCCCTCTAACGAATATTTCAAGCTCATATAATTTCAGTCGTGATACGCCATTTATTTGCATCTGAAAATCTAACAAACTCATTTTCATTAAACAAAAACTTTCGTTGGGAAAATAAACAAATAATATTTTCAGAGCCATCAGTTATGGAATATTATTTCAGGCAAACCATAGAAATCTGTTTATTTTACGTTTTATCGGATATCATTATCTTCGCAGGTGTCTGTTCTGACATTTCAACAATTTGTGAAAACATCCCTTAAAAGTAACTTTCGTTAAAAGTCAATTTGCTATTTCGAAGAATTCTAACGAGAGCCCATTGTTTAATATCGTTTGATGGCGGTGTCAATTTGCTCTTGTGCTTTTACAGCTGCGAAGTCCTTTTATAAAAAACAACGCCCTGGAACAATTCAATGTCGGAGAAAATAATTTATTGTTCACAAAGGAAATTTTATTTATGGCCTCTTCTAGATTTGCGACTTTCTCGATTACAATTTATTTTAAATTGTGGTGCCTAGTTGTTTTCAAGACCTTTTTTGATAGGAAATTTTATTATTTTTTTATTTTTTCAGGAGAAATTGAAAATTTCAATCAAGAATTAGGGGTATTTTTTTATTTTAATACTAAGAATCAAGTTGTATGTACCTATAATGAAATTTACTATAAAAAGAAATTATGAAACAGTGTTAAATTTCTTCAGCGAAAGAAGTATTACTTGTGTTCTTTTAAATGAAAGCCATTAACTTTATCTTTACATTTAATTTAATGATTTTTAAAAAATGCAGCTGTGAAACGCTTAAAAGTTTTCCTTTATATTCTAAATTCCGCCATTACATCTGACAAAATTGGCCTCACAGCACGTTTTTATATGCATAAAGTTGAGCTTTATTGCCGCAATTAAAAATGTACTCAACCGTACACTCGTGCGCAAAATTGAATTCTGCTCAAATTCTATTTTCATAATCACAAAAAATCGCTCCACAAGGCACCAATTTTCCTTGACATGCGACAATTAGTACATCGCGAGTTTCATAAATAATATTTCTAAAAAAAAGTTTCACTTCAGAAAACACGATAAAAAAAGTTTATTACGAGTATAGCAGAAAAAAAATAACGAGGAAATGATGAAAAAGCATTGAAATTCGCTGAAGAACCGGCGTTAGGTATGTACATACATTATTACAGAAAGCTAAACTCATATTTAACTGGGATGAATATGAATCGAAAGAATCACGGGAAAATGACAATAAAACCACGCAGGACACAACGAAATGGTCAAAAATGACGGAGTTCAGGATTCCGAAATGTCTAGGATAAAACTAAAGCAGAAGAAGAAGCAGTAGACAACAATCGTTTTTCATATTTCTACGAAAATACACGTTTTTCCAATGTTGCAGTGTTTTTCTGTTCCGTTTAAGTTAGAATGCTGTGGGTACGATAACTAAAACAATAATTTATACCGAAATACTTGTAAGTCGGCATTTAAGACATCTATTGAACTATCCAGACCCAATTAGGTTTTGGTGAATATAGGTCAACTTGAGGGGATACTTCAGTAAACAATGTAAAGTTATCGGATACGATAATTTCAACATTAATGAACTAAGCTCCTTAAAATACAGCAATTGAAACTTAAATAATGCAGATTAGATTTGAATTAATCCTATAGCTATGGAAAGACTCAGACTTTACAACTGTTTTGTAATCCATAGCCGAATTACAACAACAACAACAAAAGGCGCCCAACAGCGCATATAATCCACAGACCAGCGTCAAATTGAACGCAGTATTACAGAAATAAAATATTAATTACAGTTACAATAGCGAAAATATTTTAAAATTAAGGAAAAACTGTTGAAAACAATAGGGGCAGAATTGCCTAGGACGAGGACGCATTAAGGAACCAGTAAAGTGCAGGAAAGGTAACAGCACCATGGCGTCAAAGCCTAGGGAAGGCATAGGAGCAGGTGGCAAGTGGGTCATTCTATTGCCACGGTAAAAGGAATGATCCACGCAGGATCCCAAAAAAGCGCAGACTCTAGATGCGGGGGCCAGACTAGCAACTGGGTCTGCAAGGCAGTCCGAGCTTCATTAAAAAGTGGACAGGCAAGAAGGCGGTGAACAGGGTCGTCAACATCATCAGGGCACACCGAGCAGTTCGGGTGGTCACGTTTTCCAATTCGATGGAGATGAACGGCAAAGTTACCATGGCCTGACAAAAACTGGGTAGCATAGAAAGAGAGAAAGCGAGGCATCTCCGGAATCCGGGGCGAGAAGCAGTAGGTAATCCTACCTTTAGTGGAGTAATTCCATCGATTCTGCCAGCGGTCAAAGATGCGGAGTGCCAGGTACTCCTTGGCATGGGTGAGACTGGGGAAATCAGCCAAAAAGAGGATATCAGCCTCAAATGGGGCGGAGCCAAATTTGCGTAATCCCTTGAGGCAAGTCCTCTTCTGTATCTCAAGGTCCAGCGGAGGGATGCCAGCCAGGATGCCTGCGGCGTCATTAGAGAGGGAGCTGTACCCTTTGCAAACAGCACGCAACACATTCCATAAATGGAATCAAATTTCCTTTTCATATTAACCATGCAGAGCCTGTGCTGCCACAATTCTGCACCATGGGACACAATAGGGACAATAACAGACTTATAGATACTATGGAGGGAGGCAGTAACGTCCATATCCCAGGACGCCCTACATTTACATCGGAGAGCATTTATCAGAGCACGCACCTTCTTCTGCACATGGTCTGCATGCTTTTCAAAAGTAAGAAGCTGGTCTAGTACAACACCTAAGTACCTTACGCTTGTGGACTGGCTCAATCTTGTATTGCCTATATAAAACATGAGGTCCCGGTGGTGAATGCGTGGGGGCGAACGGTTTACCATGAAGGTGGACTTAGTGGACGATATAACAAGCTTCTGTGAAGCGGCCCATTGCTGTAGGATATCAAGGCACTGCTGGGAGCGCAGGCGCAAGTCAGCACTGTTGGTGGACGTCACCGCAAAGGTAAGGTCGTCCGCATACGCAATGACATCACAGCCCTCAGGAAGCTGTTCCTCCAACAGGACATCTACAATGCAGTTCCAAAGGGTCGGACCAAGCACCGAACCTTGGGGGCAACCTTTCGTACAAACCTTTCCAACGGTGATGTTATTCGCAGAGAGTTCCACCTTCCGCCCATCCAGGTAGCTGACGATGGTAGCAATGAGGGCTCCCGTTACTCCCTTATGGCAAATCATTAGGCCATAGTCCGATACGCGATACAATTAAGTTCAATGTAAGGCGTTTGCATCAAGTTATAAAACTGAATTACATGCAAATCTTACATAACATTTTTAATAAACATTTATTAAAATAAGGGGAGCCACCACCTTGACGTCATTTGGGCAAATGCGTAAGCGTGATATGTGCTATCCTGTACAAAAGTTCAATATACAGTAATTATGTGTGTAAGACTAGTCACATTAGAACAGAACAATCCTTAAAATTGTAGTACCCGCTCATCATACACACACCCTACGAATATCATAGATATGAATCTCATAGGCCATTGAATTCATAAAGCAGAGCTACAGCAAAATTATAAGATTACTAATCATAGTAAAACGACTGTACAATAACTATTAAACCAAAGTTACCTACCTATTATAGAACAAGCAAAGTTTTTTTTACGAGTGGGTTGATTCAAGAGGCGGAGCCGAATAGATTAATGGAGCGAGTGAAAAACTGATACTTTTACGTATAGAACATTTTTGCAAGTTGAAACTCAAGAAATGTGGTAAAATAATATTTTAGAATTGTTAATTGTCAACTTGACAATTTACTATTTTGCTACTTTTCTGTAAAATAGTTTAAAAAAGCGTCAGGTACTTTCTCTGCGTTTTTTTTTTGTAAAAACAATTGTCATTTTTATTATGATTTTGTACTGAACAAAGAACACTTTTATTGTCACTATGCAAAAAGTAATATTTAAGGCCTTCTTCACGAAAGAGCTTGCAAATTGTGAAAATAAGAATATAAAATCGTATGATCCGAAATATTGGATCTTCAGTTTGTAACAATTTAATTAGTCCAAAGTTTTTAAAAGTTTTATGAAAGACAAGCAATAATGAATTGGTAACCATTGTTTATGTAACAACCTGGATTTAGTGACCACAACTGAACAGTTCCAAAGTTATTAAAGAATGGTTTGTCAAAAGAAGCAGGAAAACATGCAATTTTTTTAAGAAAAACTGTGTGTATAACATTTTACAACAACCAATATTAAATGAAAGGTTTTGATAAGTGATTGGGATTTTTATTATAATTAGAAAAATCTACCACTATGGCAGAACCTTGAGATGGTACTAAAAATACTCTTAAAAACTTATGGAACAAAACTAAACGGAAAAATTGTAAGGGAGATCCAAAAACGTTGACAGTAAGAAATCAATAACAACGACGTCAATGCCATTATTTCTTAGAGACCGATTACAAGTCAGAGTTGCGACGGTGCAAATCGGTTTCCATGGTAATGGCGCATAATAATTTCCAAACGGTCACATCCTAATTTCAAATTGAATTTAACTAGTAATTAGGTCGAGACCCTGCTGATAATTGCTATGCGCCATTACCACGGTAACCAATTTGTTCGTCACAAATGTGACTTGAAATTGTGTCCTTATACGATACTATTAAGTTCTGCCGTCAATGGTAATTAGTACAGGAATGTTATCAGCCATTTACAGCCATCGATGTGAAGTCTATTAACATTCGCAGTAGCGGAAAAACTTGGTTTTACTTACTTTTTTTGCATTTTTGAGATCAAAAATAAACTTGATCGTGAGAGCCTATGAAACTAATATCACCTGTAAAAATGTAAGATATAAATTTTGTTTTAGGGCGAGTTGCACTGAAAACCGGCGTCTGAATTAATCCGTTCAAAAAAATTAAATGTATGGTAGCTGAAACTTCTGTTACTGTTTACGTCACTTTTACGTCAAAATTTAAAGTTACTTTTTTAGTTTATTTCTATTTTGCTTTGCCATATTTCTTGAACTACCAAAGTCTTGCACTCACTCACAGTTAAAATATACTCAAAAATGTAGCAAATAATAACAACATTTGTTTGCAATTCCGAGCATGCATTAAAGTCTAATTCCCCATTTAGGGAGAATATTATGACAGCCGACACCGTCTTTGCGATGTGTTTTTGGAATCCGTAAAACGGTTTCTCAGGAAAATACATATGTTGCTGAAATTAAATATTTTTGTGAACTTTCTTGTTAAACTGAAGAAATAAAACTATGCAGCATAGTGGTGAAATTACTACTGTTCTAAATTATAAGACATTCGCCCATTTAACGTACTATTGCGGCCACCGAAATGTGCACGACACCTGACACAAATTTCCCTATTTTTCCATAGATTAAAGCTGGCTTTATCCAGTGACTTTCGTGAAATAATATTTGTCATAAACAAAATAATATTGACATTTGGCTGTTTTTTTTTAGGACGCCTATGATATGAAGCAAAAATCAAGTTGCTAAAAAAAATCGTCTACATTTCGGTGGCCGTAATGGTACCTGTAAGTAGGTGGAATTTCCTATAAACTGCAACCTCTTTCAGTAACTACCGGCCTTAAAAAAATTAGGATTTTGCAAATTTGAAAAATCACCACTCTAAACAAATACTTTACCTAGGTAATACAGAAAATTTAACTCAGTGCAGTATATCATGGAAAAGTTATTTGACTTAACAAAAGGCTAAACATTCAAGTAGTTTTTGCTACTTTAACGCAGCCGTAAGTTGCACAGTTTTGCATATTTTTGTAGCTTATTAGACTCTGTTATAGTCACATTAATTAATAACACAGTGAATTGTAGTTGAAATGTAGTTTTAAAAAGTGCGGTTATTTTTTATCTCTCTGTACTTCCATTGCATAAGATTTTGAATGAAAATAGTAAAACCTCATCTTTGAAATGTAGTTTATAAGTTATTATATTGTTAGTGCAGATAAAAATTGTAGTAAGTTGTAAAGTTTTTTAAAGTTAAAATCCTTTCAAACAAATTACCTCTGCAGTAGGAACACCACAAAAACTAAGCACATACAAAACTTTTTCCCCTGCGTATTAAATTGCAGAAACTATACAAAACAAGTAGTTAAAAAAAAACAACAAAAATTCTTCAAATTATTTCGATTATATTTTATTTAATTTTTTTTTTTCAAAATCAGCAATTAAAAATACAAAAATTATACAAGAGACAAGAAAGTTTCTAAATTGATAGGGCTCTTTAAAAGATATTTTTTTGTTTCAAAATCTTTCAAAATAATAAAATTCAGCTTTAAAAATAAAAAGGGAAACGGGAAAGGGGAGAGGGCTATTTCACCCTCTCATAGGAAAAGCGAAAATGAGTTGATGTGATGAAATTTAACAAATTCTATACCCAAACCAAAATTAATCGTTTTTGAGAAAATCGGTAAAATAAAGTGTGAAAAGTGCAGAAGAGTTTGCAAAGCGAGCGAGCGGAGGAACTTAAGAACTAAATTTTCTACAAAAATAGTAAAAGTTGTTAATAAATAGTAATATAATGATCAGGGCGTGCCATCAGAACACATGATGAAAGGTAGACAAACAGAATTACCTGAAGGAGATCGTGTATAGGAAAAAGAAACAGGAACACCAAAGATGAGATGGGAGGATGATTTAAAAATAGTGGCTGAAAAATGATGGTGAAGAGAATATGCAATATGGATAGAGAAATATGGAAAGGGAAAGAGAATACACTGGATAAGAGAAGCTGAATGAGAGACTATTAGAAGATCGTCCAACATTGTTTTAATTTATTGATTAGATAAAAAAATTTAAGTAGGTATTATTGCTGTATTTCTTGGAAGGGTGTACCGAATAGCCACAAGAAATGTGACAATTAATGGGGGTACCAAGTGGTTATCTAAAGATTTGAGAAACCAATTCGCATTCCGATTTTACTTTTACCAATAGCGTCAACAATAAATCTACAACAATAAGTCTACAAAATAATATTGAATTTGTAATTAAAGCAAGCTTTGTTAAAATTACATCATCTTTTAATAGTGTTCGTAGAAAAACTTAATTTTTAACCTGGACTCTGAGGGGCCCTAAGTTTTGAAACAGAACTGGGGTAGAAAAGTATTTCATTTCATTTCATTTCATTTTTCTCAACCATTTTCAAAACACCCTGTATAGATAATTGTAACCACAATTAGTTTTGTATCGATGAGCAATACAATCGGTTCCTGATTGCACATTCCGTTGGAAAACGGTTAGTTAACAGTTCAAAAAATCAGAGGATTGCGTTTAATAATAAAATCAGATACGTCGGCCCCGTTATCGCTGAATAAACAGCATATGGTCAGTCAAAACGTGGGGTGGCATCATACATTCAACCAGAAACCGAACATTTGTTTTATTAAACAAAGGGGTACGCCCACGAATTCCCTCATTGTCCTTATGATACAAGAGTAGAATTTTTGCAGTATAAAAATGTATTAAGAATTCCCAGCAGGATTTTGCGTAAACAATGTTCTCGCAATGGGGGCCAAAGAGAGCCGTACACTCTCCAATCAATGATAGAGGGCATTGTGCGCGCGCGCGGCACACCTGATGTCCCTGTGTCGTCCCAATTCATCTCGCGCCTCATCATAAATCCCCACGCAATTATGTGCGACTGTTGTTCGAAAGCTCTCCTTTGATCTGCGAACTTAAGCGCCGTTTTTCGCCATGGCCGTTAAGGTGAGTGGCACATTATTTTTTTTGCCTCTCTATTATGCATCCCTTGCGGTCTTGTTTTTGTTATTTCCCGCTTGTTACCTTTTCGCGCTTGGAAGGATAACTCAAATAATCGCACTTTAAACGCGCAAAACGGCGCAACTTTTTTTGCAACTTCGCGAAAACTCTTCGTTTCTCCTTGTTAATGTTAACGTGACGTGAAGTGTGCCCCTTTTGATTTATTTTGGTTTTCATTCTTGTTGCGTTTACAATGTTTTTGTGAGGCGTAACTCATTTTTCGCTCTATCAATTTGTCGCTTCCTTTTCATAAATCATGCGAAAAATTTGTGCTTTTAAACGTCACGTGTTTCACTTAAACTCATAAATAATTAACGATGTGTGTTTGGTTACTGATATAAAACTCCACCGACATTTCGTGCTGAACACTGCAGCTACGGTAGCAACGATTGCGGTAACTTTCAGGAATAATAAATTGCTGAAATTGCAATCTTACACGGAACGTGATAGGAAATGGATATTTTTTTTTAACCAAAAAGGGTCATTTATTTCCGAGGTAATAGTGTGATTGCGTTTTCATAAGTTTTAAAAACGACATAACTTGCGAAACGATATCAACCTCCTGAAAATTAAATTTAAAATAATCTTGTACACTATAAATACAATAATAAGTAATATATAATAATATAATATAATAAGTAAAATATTTCTAACGTTACAAAAAACGTTACTTTACTATTGATTATTCATAATTAATTCAGAAGTGAACTTATTTAATTCAATTCGTTTTAACTGAATGGAGTATTTATTTCAGTTAAATATTCACCGATTTCGCAACTGATTTGCAATTGTATAAAATAAGAAAATTTTATTTCTAATTTAAATAATTATTCACTAACCATATTTCACTTTTGTTTCAAGCACTTCTGCAAAACTTAATCGTGTGTGAATGGCGTGTAAATAATATTATAAAATTTGAAACTTAATATCACCTTTTAAAGAACCTTCACCCTCAGAGGTTCACATCTTATAAATATAATTTTCACAATTTAGTTTCAAAGTTAGACTGCTTATTAACTAGTCGCCGGCTGATCTAAAATCTTTAAACTTTCTTCCTCTTAATATCATTTATTTTTGTTTCCTTTAGTCGCACATTTTTTGTTACCACATTTATCTGCACAGTTCCTAATTATTCAAATCTAAGTTGATTAATTAGCAAAATCTCAAAAGAGCTTCCAAAACTTGAGAATAGTTTAAAATGGATGCAAGAAGAAACATTATAAAAGTAACTAATACTTAAAACGTTGTATTTAACGTGTTTTTATTTTTAAATTTTTACTATCCACAGTTATCTACCAAAAATGTAGTGTTAATTGGAGTATTGAATCTGTGAAATTGTGATGACCAAATCCTATTGCATATTACTCTAATGTAAGATTGTCCTTTTATTTGCATCATTATAACCGACCCGCCGGTTTTTTTAAACATTACTTGGCAAAACTTATAGAAAACCTACCCTCTATTCAACTTGCTATAAAGAGCGAAGAAAGACAATAATGTGCCAAACGAAATGCCTCAATATAAAGAATTGTATTTAAATCAATGCATTTTTTCTCTCTACTTTTCTAGAATCGTTACTGTTATCGTTTATCGCAGTTTCAGCATCATCGGACCCTTTATAAGCCTATACGAAGGATTATGCGCCAGTACTGTTAAAGTCAATTGCAATTGTTGTCCTGTACGTTCGACATTAAAATTCCCAAAGCAATGAAGCGTAAAGATCTAATAACAATAAGTGCTCCTGAAAGATAAAATTTTACAAAAATTTGCAGTGACGTAGCGAACGAGTTGCCGTAATAAAATCTGGATTGACACTAAGTCATATTCAGAGTTGTTTTTTAAGTTTAAGTGCTTGCTTAAAATGCAGGTATACTTATTTTTAAACGACGCACAATTGTACAAACCCTAATAAAAGTAATGTTTTAAGCAGGCACTTAAACTTAAGTAACAACTCTGAATATGGTTCTATGTACAACACTTAATAGATTTCTCCTTTTGTATGGTTCATAATTTTTTATCAAATATTTACGTATCTATCATTAAAATAGCTATTTATAATAATACCATAGCTTCAAATAATGTGGTTTATCTACGATCATGACATAATACGTTCGTTTCATCTGCTAGGCATGGATACTTAATAAGGCTCGTTACCCATAGGAGACGTAGCTTCAGTTTTTTCGGGTTTATTTCCATTATAGAGGCTGTCTCCAAAAAACAAGAAGAGTCCGCCCATAGCTCCCTTATTTATGGGAAGATTTTAGTTATCTATATACCAAGATAAATGGTTGCGAATAGGCTACAAAATGACCTATTTTGCTCCCTCTACATAGACGGAGAAAATAGTATTTTGCACTTAGAGTGTAAGAAAAGTTTTTAATGCAATAAGAACTACTAGGGTTTGATCGAAGATAAAACGTCGTACTTTTCTCGCACATAATGGCTACTGTGAACTCAGATTTGTAAGCTATCATCTTCCTTAATAGTTACCTACATTATGTGTTCGTTAAGTAATATATATTGCGTCACGATTGAGATAAACATGGGTTTTGAGTCACTAGGGAGATAATGATTAGTTCACTTGCAATTTTCTTTAAATCACCATAGTAACTATACCCTTTACCCTCTGTTCGTATCGTATCACAAAAAAATATTTCAAAATCCCAAATTAAAACCAAAACACTTTACAAGATTGTTAAAGATGTTGGATAAAGTTTTCTATAGGACATGTGTGTTAATTACGTAAGTCCCTTGAGAGAAATCCCCACTCGCCCTGAGGGCCTCGTGGACTGAGACTTTTCTTGTGTGACTAATTTGTTAATACACTTCTACAATTATATACCGCCGCTTAACACACGCACGAGTCAAAAATGACCCACGGTTTCGTTTTTTTTTTTTAAATCCCACTGTTCTCTAAACCACCACTTTAAAGCTTTTTGTATTTCCCAAAGGTGTTACAAAGATTAATCAGAATAAATTTCGTGGAATTTGTTTTTGTTTTTAGTATAAAACATAATATGGTTACATATCATATGCAGGCTTTTATTATTATCAAAAGATTTTCACGTTTTGAAATTAATGTAAGGATGCCAAAATACAATGTGGTTTATTTTGACCTGCTTCGGTCGTTTATGCTTCTTCTTCTAATAGTGATTTCACGCCAATTTTTTTTTTATCTTTCTTTATTGTAGGCGACTTGTAACCAATTTCGGTCTGCAATTTCCTTTAGGTCGTTTGTCCACTTCATTAGTGGTCTTCCTCGGAGTCTATTGAATTTGTATGCTTTCTATATAAGTGTTGTCCATTGCCATTTGCTTATTTCTCCTCTACTTAAGTGACCAGCATATTGCCATTCCAAATACTACGTCCGCTACCTTGGTTTTTGGTCTAATCAATATGTTTCTTTTCCTGTCTTTGAATGGTATTTCAAGCATTAGTCTTCCTATCGCAAGAATTCCGAGTAAGTTTATATTCTTTATTGTAATTGGCCAAGCTTGCGCTCCATATGTTAGAATTGGTATAATACACGAGTTAAAACCTGTTGCTCTAAGGTGAAATTTAATATTTTGAGTTTTCAATATGTAGCTCAGTTTACTGAACTCTGCTCAACCAAGTTTTCTTCTTCTTTTTATTTTCTCTGTTTGAATTTCTCTATTCATTATGATATTCTGGCCCAGATACAGTATATATCACTCTTTCCAATTCTTTGTTTTCTATTGTTGTTATGGTTTCTTCTTCGTACATTACGTTTGTCTTACTGATATTAATTAATATCGTCTGCATATCGTAGATTATTAAGGCGTCTTCTATTTATGTTGACTCTTCTGTTCGTCGAATTAATGTTTTTAAAAGATGTATTCTAATACCAAAGTGAAAAGTTTTGATGATCGAATGTCTCCTTGTTTGACTCCTCGTATGTACTAATTTAACAGGGCTAGTTCAGATAGTACTACCGGGATATCCAGAGTGGCTGAACGTGCCACTTCATAATGATAATTTCTATGCCGTTGTAATTATTTCCGCCACTTACTATGACCGTGGGCGTACACTCAAAAAATATTTATTTGGTACTTATGAAACAATTATTTAATCAAATTTATAAACACCACAAATTTATTGAGAGAATCATATCGGATATGTCAAACTTTATTTGCTACAGTTTATTCCCACACTGCTTAGTTTTGAAAAAAAACTTTTTTTTAACGATTTAAAGTGGAAAGAACGATCATCTGTCAAATCTGTAAAAATATGAAACTTTCAGTAAGTCCGGGTGAAATGTAGGTAGAACGGACACCAAAATATCAATATTACCATAGAATGGCACGTTCAACCTTTTTGGATAGCACGGTACTAAAATTATTTCGGGTGGAAGGCGTGATTCAAGTAATTGTAAGCTGCGCTTACTATACTTCTTTTTCTTTCCTGTACTTATTCATTTTCTCGCAACCAACATTATTCTCAACTAATCCATTACCGTAGCATATAACCCACAGTGATTTATTGCCTTCTTATTTCCCACACATTTCTTAAATACCTCATATTTATGTGCAGATCATGAACTGCACTTTAAGCCACATCCGCTTTCAACTCCTCCGCTTTAAGAAAACTAGCCTTTTTACATTAATAAATTTCAGTTTATATCATTTTCAAATAGAGTTCGGAGTGTACAAACATCTCAAAATGTATTTCAAATTAAGTTTCTATTAGTAAAGTTGAACCATGTCAAGCAAGCGCAACTTTTTACGGGTTATATTGCTTCGGATATTGTAAATTGCTTGAGTAATTCTTGTTTCCGCTAAACAATTTACGCACTTACAAAGCTAATTCCAGATTAGCACCAACCGTACACGTTCTAATAAAATATCAATTAACGGCAGGAATTCGGTAAAAGCTACTTTTTGTTTGTTTACCTCTATCATCGATTTTATGGTATCAAAAGGGGCCAAAACGCGATAAACGCCGGATTTACATATTAATTAGATACATTAACCGAGCTGCCATTTTGTTGTAATCGCGATAGCGGTGTTTAAATTGAGACGTCGGTAAACAGAACGTACAACTGCGTACTCCAATGGGCAAATGAAATTTTTCGAATTTGTCCCATTTACGTCAAGTAATTCAAATATCCGCATGTAATAAACTTACACGCAAATTTCTAAAGTGTTTACGTTACACCTTAATAGCATTTAATTTTTGTGGCTTATCAATTTTATGTTCGTGTTTGTGTTTGAAAGTTTCTTCGGCGAAGGAAATATAACTAAATTTTGAAACTTTGCGTACCCGTGCTTTTCATAATATTAGATATTATTTTTAAAATTACAGTCAACTTTGAATATGAAAAACTGGTAGACGCATAAAAAACGCAGTTTGTAATGAACGAAGCGACGTTGTGCATTAATTGCTTATTTTTTGTTCTCCATATCTAGCAATCTGTAATTAAACTAATATTTGCGTCGGAAAACTGTGAATCCTTCAAGTATAAAACAGAAAGTTACAAGCTACTACATTTAATAATATTATTAATTAAACGCAATTTTTGTATTGTGGCTTTTTTCTAAAAACAAAATTTCGCTTTTACTCAAATTTTTAAATATCGGTAAAAAAATATTTACTTATTTCTATGAATTTTATCCAATGACGCAGATAGAAATTAAGGGAGGATTCTCTACCTGTGTACTTTCTGAACAGAAGTATATCTTATAATTTATTAGGTTATTTAATTATTTTTAAGTGTTTCGTTCAGTAAACACTTCCCATGAACATGCTGTTATTATTCAATTATTTTAGTATGTTAGTCTTAGTTCAACAAAGAAAAGTTAAAATTAAAACCTTGTCGATCTTACTCAACATCATTTTCTCACGGATGTTAAACACTGCGATAATGTTCCAACGATTTCTTTCGTGATGGTCTTGCATTAACGTTTTTCTGAATATTTAGTAAATCAGCTAGTCAGTCAGTCGTTTCATTGATTATGCAATTTGGATAGGCAATTAAAATACATTAACACAATTTATTATTTATGCCCTTATTCGCATTATAAATTACTTATTCGTGAATTTTCAAATTTGTTGTAGGGGATTTACCAAATTTCGATTCTTGACAAACAAATGTCATCCTATTTTTCAATCTTAGAGCCCATTTAAGATGCCATAGTTATTTGCTCACATAAAACACAAACTTTTTTGCCAAAACTTCGCATCATTTTTCCAATTACCATCTTTCCGCATTATTACAAATAATTCCGTGACAATAACATAAGTTACTAAAAACTTTGAGCAATAAAACAACGAAATAAACTTTGGAACAGCTCTGAATCAACAGATTGAAACTGTACCGCACGCTTTGAAAGATTTATAAACGACGTTGACTTTGGCCATTCACTGAATCATTTCTACTCATTTTTCACGTTGGCTGTAGTCATCTTTGCTGTTCGTCATAACCAATCACTAGTTACATAAAAGATGCTACCTTTTTTCAAAATAGATCTTGTCTACGTTTCTAAAGAATGCGAGCTTTATTAACTTAATATGAGATATCCCATTCTTTTGTATCGTGAATCTCATGGTTTCTGAAATTATTTAAATTTAAATTATATTTAAACAAATGAGATTTTGGATTTAACGAAATAGTTTTCTTGAATAAAAAAATTACTGCACAACCATCTATCAATCGACCCGTTGTTAGCTAGTCTTTATGAATGAAGATAAGCTAGATTTTTGCGGGGTCACTTCCTCGTGTAACCCTGGTCGTAGTAATAAATGCTCACGAATATAGTGAAGCTCCAGATAACATTCTAGCACGTTTTCATACCTGAGACCATTACTTTTCTAGATAATATTACAGAAACATGGACGGAAACGCACGGATCGCTAGATAATTCACACCAGTATTCTAATTGTTTGCGGGTGGAGTGATAACGCGCTGCAACATCTTGTGTATTTGTAAGGCAACGTTTGCGCGAATAGCGGGATCATTATGTTGTATTATACGTTATAAAGAAATTTTAAAAAAATGAACACATTTTTTAGAAAGCTTAATAATATATCAATTTATTTTATGTAAATGTCGGATATGTCCTCCCCAACCATTAAACCTTGTAAAATGCGTTTTTACGCAAAATTACTCTTCAAAAACTCAATTTGATGTTAAGAGTCGTTTATTTTTTTAAATATTAAATACAAAAAACATTTCTTTTACCGGCAATAAAAGAAGAGATATGATATAAAAATTATTCCTCAAGTCTTGTCGGAACACTTCTAAAGTTATATTCAGAAAAATAACTACACAGAACATTGTTTTTAAAAATGTATCAAACTGATTCACCCTAAAATCAATTGAATAAACAGAATTACAGATAAAAATATTATTGGCAAACTAAAAGCAATAAATATGTCTACAGTATTAATCAATTAACTTACAGTTTCTTTTGTTCCTTTTCTCCGCATCCACTTTTTTATTTTTACACATATAAATTTAAATTTAAACAGTCTAACATACACAAGATTTTAAAAATTAATGTATTTAACATTTCGTCCCACACATTTTAAATTTTCATTGTATCTCTACACTTCGTTAATTGCTTTTTATGCATTTTTATTCCTCTAGAACTTCTCGATTTTTAAACTTGGGAAGTTTTCGTATATCTTCCTCAGTAGAGAAATAAAAGGTGACTATAATCTAGGCGTTATTTTTCAGCGTTCAGGAATTCACTGAACTATTTTTATTTATTTTTTGTTTTTTCAGGTATTTAAAGTTTTTTATTTTAGTTTATTTATTAATTTGAACATTACATCTTTTGTGGTATTTACTTGTTCGTTTATAATTGGTTGTACTTGTTTGTGTTTATAGATGTATAGGTTTTCTGCGATATTTAGTTTTATTCCTTTTTGTAATATCTTTTCAACTTTTAGTGTGTCCACGATAGGCCCGAATTGATGTTTCTCTCGCTGCAGGTGTTTTGTGAAATTCGACGTTGTATTGTTTTTATTGATGTGTTCTTTGTATCTCGTATGGAAACTTCTCCCTGTTTGGCCAATATATTTTTTACCGCAAGTGTTACATTTCAACGAGTATACTCCGTTGGCTCTGTAAATATCTTCAGTCTCGGTTGAGGTTTTCAGGAACTTTTGTAATTGATTATTTGTTGTTAAGGCTACTCTTAAATTTTGGTCTGCAAATATTTTTGTTATTTTTCTTGTTTCATGCCCGTAATAATTGAATTTTATCCAATTCCCATCTCTATATTTATTGTCATTTTGTAAGTTTTTAACATTGTTTTTATTTTCATTTTTATGTTTGGTTTGTCTACAGCATACCTTGAACCTTGGGTACATTTAAAACCCTTAGTAAGAAAAATCTAAACCGTATTTTTCAAAAATATATATTTAATTCGAAACATCAATAATTCAATTATTTTTAGTGAAAGGTAAGATGTATTTTAAATTATTTATTTTAAACAAAATTAACAAATACGTACTACCTTTTATACCTTGACAATCATTGCAACGTTTTTCTAGCTACTGCATTCACTCAAATCAAATTTATTTGGGCTGGTTTTCAAAATATTCATCTGCAAGACTTTTCAGCTTATATCTAGGAAGTATTTTGGCCTTTGAAGGTATTTTTTATTAATTTTTAAACAAAACGAGTTCCCAGGATGCTAAGTTGAAACTGTAAGGCGGATGTGGTTGTTTCTGTGAATCCGCATTTAATTTCAATTAACGCTTCTTCTACACCACCTTCTCTGTCCAATAATGTGAGCCTTTTTCTACTAAAGCTTTCTTCCGAATTGTTTTTTCATGGATTTCTTTCAACATTAATTGCAGTCCTGTTCTACATGTCTTCAATTAGCAGAATTTCTACATTGTTGCGAAATTGGTTATCCCAAAACTTAAGAATTTGTTAATAGATAACTTTCGATGGATTGTCCTTTTTTGTGAGAAACTGTATGACGCTGTAATTATCAACTTAAATATCACTTGTATAAATTGTATAAAGACTTTATAATTTTACAAAATATAAATCGAATTTGGTACAGACATATTATACAGGTTAATTCCTAAAAAACGTCCCACGCTCTAACTCAGTTATTTATTGCCCGTTTTCAGAAAAAAATATATATAAATGATTAGTCGAGTAAGTACTACAAGAAGATATTAGGAATCAGCCTGTATAAATGTAAATAGAAACTTCAAAGTAAAATAGTATTGAGATTTCAATTGTTCATTTTCGTGGCTAATAATTAAACCGTATAAAACAGTTTTGACACATCTGAAATTATTTAAAACATATCAAGGAAGTTAAATTTAAAGAGCATTCAAAAAGTACAATATTTATAGTTACAAATCAAAATCATTTTATAACTTATAACTCATTACAGCCATGCTGCTTCTTATGTGTATATGAATTGCTATAAAGATATAATAAATTATTTCCTTTAAAAGTTACGCACTAATTTCAAAATTGATACAAGTAAATAACTTATGGTTCGTGCAAGACGGTGCTTCAACACATTTCATTCAGCCTTGTTGCTACCGAGTACATAATTTTTTATGGAATAGCCCTGAAATTTTTGATTGAGTTCGACAATCAATGGTTCGACGATGCGAAGCCTGTATTGCTACTGATGGAAGAATTTTTGGGCACTTTATAGGAAGTATTGTTACACTCTTCTTCCATACATCATGTTTGTAAAGTTTGGCTAAGCAATTCAGATACCGACTGCACATGTTTTGTTGTTAATGTTATTCCTCATTGAGCACCTAACATTTTTCCCGACAATTTATTTATTTCTTGATTATCTATTTGTTTTTGGTTTCATATTTATTCGAGAATATAATTTTTCGGCGCTAACGAAATTAATTTGAATAAAAGATAGAATAAAGCGTTCATTACGTACGCTTGAACGCACTTGAAAATTACGCATCGCAAAATTTTCACCCACTTTTAAAGGGTTGTTTATGCAGTTGTTAAATTTCAAGTCAGCCTTTATTGAACAAATTCCCGGACGTTAATTGTGCATAAATAACGGAACAGATGTACCGACAGACGCGGTCCCGGGTGCCACCGTGACATAATAAAAAGAAACTACCTATAAATTTTATCGCCGCAAGGAGCACATACTATACTCACACACAACGCTCCCGCTCAAAAATGATAACGCCGTCGTAAATTTCAAAAACCGGAACACTTGCAATTCAGAAGTACGCGTATGTGCATAAACGAGTAATGGTAATCAACTTAAATTGGCCATAAATCTAACCGAAAAAATTTTTCAATTATCCGTGCAAAAGTTCCCGGGTCGGGGATAAGCCCGTTTTAATGCGGAAATTACAAAAAGAATGACGTGCGTAACGCACATCCAATAACGGATTATGAAGTTATGAAAAGTTGGGTGAAGCACATCACGACAGTTCATAACTGCGCGTTATCATTCGAATTAATATGGTTATAAAAGTGGCATCGTCCAAGAATTCGACACGTACACAATAACGGAAATAAAAACTCCGTTATAAGTATAACTTTTATTAACTACCCTCTCTGAGAACATCAACTTTATCTGAAAATCTCAAAGAAAGCAATAACTGTTTATGTCATTTGATAAACAAGCAGGGAAATTGCAGCCTGTTGTTGGAGCACTAAATGACCCGCTTTTATAAGGGCATTTTGTTTATTATTCTGCTAATGGATTCATAACAGTAATGCACTCCAAATGCGTTTGCGGAAAACAAATAATGAAATTATCCGGATATAACTTTCGTAATCGCATATTGCCCAGGAAAATTGTACGCCGTTTCATGACATATTTCCCGAACGTTAAAAAATGCGAGTTATTAAATTGAAAATCAATCTCGTCGAGGAGTACTTCTTCAACAAATAAAAATGGCGCTTCTTAATTTTTTCTTATCATATCTCTTCCGATGCGATGAACAATGAAAATATTTAGAGATTAATGGAGAGCTGTGCAAAGCTTGCGATTATAATCTCCATCTGAATCTGTACCTTTCGATCGTTTTTCGGGCTAATTTTTGCGGCTGCTCGTTTCATGAAAATATGGAAAAAAATGCAATAACAGGTTTTTTACGGTTTGTTATCTGCTTTGCATCATTAGCTTTAACGAGCACGGTTGTTATGTATACATTTTTTACACAAAATGTTACTGACAAGAATGTTTTTAAAAATCAGAGAATCTATATTTAACAGAGTTTTTCATATTAAAAACCATTTGTGCTGGTTTTATCAATACATTTTTATAAAATAATATACTTTGTCAGGAAACAAAAGTATGTAATTTACATGCTACCTACTACCGGGTTCACGGAAGTCTTATTAAATTTATGATATAAAAGATGTTGAAATTGCCTTCCCTCTGGGGTTATACAGTTTTTACACGTCCGTTAAATCACGACAGGTCTGATTTTGACAGTTGCCCATGGCGATGATTGAGTTGCATATAAAACCATTTTAAATTTTAAAAAATAAATTGCCTGTATTTTTGGTGAAATTACAACGTAGAGTAATCTATGCCAAGTTATTTTTAAAAGGGAAAAGAAAAATTAGATAGGTAGTCAATAAACGACTTGACTAGAAAACGCAAATATATCCGATGTAAAAGGAGCTTTTGCTATTTCAGAATATATATACAGGATGTAACTGAAATCAAAGGAGAAACTTTAGGATAATATTCTGCGATCAAAAATAAATCAAAAAGTTCTAATAAATCTATGTTCAGAAATGCCGCCTTTCGAAGATATTAAGCTTTAACGTAACATATTAAATCGTGCGTGGAGGTGGTTTAGTGAAAACGAGTCGCAGTAAAGCGCAAACGAGTTAGCTCGTCTCTTTTTACCGCAAGTTTAGCCCCAATAAAGTCTGATAGTTAAAAATACATGTTAATGAAATACTGTTAACCTATACTACTATATTCACTTACTAATTTTGTTTTCTTTATGTCCCGGAAAGTTAATTCCACCCGGCAATTTCTCGCAGCACAAATATTTAGTTTTAGAAATTATGTAAACGGAATCTGAACGGTTTGATATTATTTAGAAAAATACATTCGACATAGCATTACAGCAAGAAATGGTGTCTCAGCCGATTTCGAATGGAGTGGGGGTGAGCATGATTCCAAGCGGACGATCAGTCGTTCTTTCTAAATTAGTAAACTATTCGGATAAAAGTACCTAGTGTCTACGATTGACTGAAAAAACTAATTACGTCTGTAAGTATACTTTATCGTAACTATCGTAAATATTTATTACTAGAATGCTGATGGCAGCTTAATTACTATATTGTATCATGTTGAAATTTTCATCGTTTCTTAATAATAATAAAACACATCTTTCCTGAAAATTTCATTAAAATTGATTAACTTTTGCGGGGTATTCATTTACTTACGGCGGCCAGTTATCAACCTCAATTTGTTTTTTAAAGTATACCTACCTATTTATGAGGCAGTATTTTACGGAGATTAAAACCAGAAACAGAAATATAATGTTTTGGTTAGTTATTTAATTTCTGTGACTTATTTTGAAATATATTACTGAAAAACTTGTTAGAATGAAATCAAAAAAAAAATATTATCATGACATAATACGTTCGTTTTATATTCTAATCATGGATACATAACATGGTTCGTAATCCATTGGAGACGCACTTTAGTTTTTTGGTTTTATTTTCATTTTATATGTGGTTGCAGCAATGTTGGTTGTCTGCGCATGCGCTAAAATGTAACTTTTAACAAGTTGTTTTTCAACAGTAATATCCTAAGTGCATCAAAATAACCGAATGGACGTTTCGGTCAAAATGTTTTGCCTAGAAATATGTCGAGCAAATTTGCCACGTAACAAAATCTACAGTGCAAAGCACGAGGGATTTTGGGTGGAAAATTTACTAATTGTTCCATACCGTTCAGTAGAAAATTGAATGCAGATTCACATGATAACGCAGTTTTTATTATATTTGTTTTTTACTCTAATCTGTAGTAGCAGGCAAATGTATTAAGTTTCCCTTCAGAAATTTGTGTGAGGATCCCTCTTAATAATAACTCGTTAAATAATTTACTATTATGTACCTGCCGGTTATTACCTAATTGGTATCAACCGTTGATGGGTGTCGATTATTACTATCAAAAATGGTGCTGCAGAATATTGTTTTATGTGGACAATATAATTTCGACTAAAATCACCATTGAAATTCAGTGTTGTTGTTGGTTATTAATAAGTGACAATACAATACTGTTGTATTGTCACTTTTGTATTATCGCTGTGGTACGCTACTAGTACCCGTTGTTATGACTACTTCCAATACAAACCAAAATATTCGTGCTGAAACATACAGCGCAGCCTGCACCGCCCATAAACGGTGACGTCACGTTCAATCACAAACGCGGGCGCCTGTTTTAAATCACGTGTGTGTGTCTCAATATATTCTCTTCCTAAATATAATTCGTGGTACGCTTAAGAATCGATAATTTTTTTGAAATGCCAACTCATTCAGCCCCAATCTTTAGAAAATACAACTCGTGCTACGCACTCGTTGTATTTTCGTCGTTGGGACTGATATTCGTGGCATTTCAAAAAAATTTTCGATAATAAGCGTACCACTTATTATATTACCCTTGAAAATATAAAATTACTCATTTGATCATTGCATATTAGAATTAATTGAATCAGTGTGTCGAATAACAGTAAAAAATATGCATTCTTGAAATGAGCCACACAATTTATTCAATATTCTGTTGAACGAAAGAATAGTTCATTACTGCGAACAGTATGCATGTGAAGAGCAGTAATTTCAGTTTCTGAGTGAAAGTGCAGTGCAAGTCCACAGCATTTAACTGTTCTAATACTCAAAGAAGGCAACAACTGGGGCTCAAATGAACGCAAAAGTATATCTACAGTATTATTAAACATCAAGAAAGCTTCCTTTAAGAGGTTTAAAATCTACTTCGAGTGAGTTGAATAAAAATGGGTTTTCTGACTTTATAGGCAAGGGAGATATTCAAATATCCGGTACAAAATAAATATAAATTTTTTTACTTGTATTAATTTTAGCGCATCAAAAGACTCGGTTCAAACGACATCATTTTTAATACGGCTTTAACATAATTCCTCTTATTATGCATTAAAATAATCTAAGCTTTTTATAAATGAAGCTTCAAAGTAAAGTAATTTTTCTCTCTAAATGTCAGAACTAGTTTAAATATTAAGTTCTCTCTCTTCTCCTCATGCCTATCCATTAATGAATGTTTGCGACGACATTTTCCATTGGTTCTCTTTTTGTAGTTGCTTTATCAATTCTTCAACCATTCGCACTCCATTACATCTTTTCCCTGCGATCTTTCTATCAATAATTCATTATAGTAATTGATATTGTGTGTCCTAGATATCCAATTTTCTTTCTGCATACTTCTGATGACATTCTCGTTTCTACAAGTGTGCTAACAATGTGATCTTGAGTATTCTGCGGTATATCTACATTTTGAAGTTTTCGAGCTTACTCACTGTGGCCACTTTCAATATCCAGTCCTCTACTCCATACAACAATAATGGCTAAACATAATATTTTTACAAATATAGTCTACATAAGGCTCAAATCTCTATACGTTAAAATGTTTTTTAATTCATAAGATATTTAAACTTGTTTACAATATGTTCAATTTGTAGCGCCTTGTATGATTATGTTGGCGTTCACAAACGTCTCTGAGTCTCGAGCAATAACCATGAATTTTGTTTTTTTAATGTTGATTTTCGCTGTGTTCTCCACTATATTGACAAAGTGTTGAAGATCGATGTTATCGTCAATTAGAACAGTGTCGTCCGCATAACGAATGTTATTGATTCATACCCCCTTTGACAAATTTTTCAGTACCATCAAGAGCTTCAAAAAAAAAAAATTCTGAACAGGTGAAAGAACGCATCCTTGTCGGACTTCGCTTAATATTTCAACGGTGTCTGTTGTCATTTCGTCAATCTTAATTTGAACTGTTTGATTTAAATATAAGCCTTCTATGTAGTTAAAGTCTTTTTGGTTTATATCCATTTGTCTGAAAATTCACAATAGTTTATGATGTACTTTATCGAACCCCTTTCCGAAGTCTATAAAGCAAAACAGTTTTGTGTGGCGCTGATGGTTTGTTTGCCTTTAATGTCAACCAATTATCAGAGTACTGGCCAGTGTCATAGATTCTATTGAAGAGCATATAGTAGACCTCGGTGCTTTTCCAAACGAGAAGCTTAATGAGTTCGGGTGGTACCTCGTAAGGACCAAGATTTTCGTTGTTTTTTAATGTGTGGATGGCTCTTTATTATTGGAGGTCCTGTAAAATCATCTGCGCTGTATTTTAGTTTTCGCTTAATATTCTTTTATCTAAAAATAAGGTTCTGATGTAATTTTCTCGGATTTTCTTTTATTCATCAGCATTCTAAGAGAAGTTCTTCTTTCGATAGAGCTGCTAATTTTGAAAGTCGGTTAAGTCCATTTTATGTTATTGCTAGATATTTAACGGTTTGCATTTGAATGGGTTGCAAAGGTCTGAAGCTTTACGATTTCTTTGCATTCACCATTTAAGCGCTAATTAAAATTTGAATTATAAATTATTTATTTCATCATCAAAACAATTTCGTAAGAAAATTTTTTGAAAGACACTGTACCGGTGAAAGAGCTCATAGAAAAGTTTTCCATTGTTGAGCTTTTTTACCATTCTGAACATTCGGCTCGATGAAAGAGAAAACTGGAAAAGTTTATTAGTATAACACTTCTCATGTTTTCCTCTCGTGTATCAAAATTTCGCATACAAGTAGCATAATCCCCACATTTTTCACATTTTCACATCTTACTTTTCTTCTTAAATCTTATGAGGATAATGCAAAAAATTTGGATTTCCAAGTAACGTATCCTCGTAAAATTCAGTTACCGTTTCTTTTCGTAAGTACCAGTAGGCGGCGACATTGGATTATTTCGACATTGTATTCTCAGATCTCCTTTTTTCAGCGGTTTCAGGAGCGTGGGTAAATCTGCAAGAAGTCGAACTCGAATAAGTTAATTAACTGTGCAAGCAAAAAATAGTACGCGCGTCGTTCATATTTAAAGCTGAGTTTTTACCGGCTACTTAGTATTCAAACTCAGGCGTTTTATTAACATGTTACGAAAAATTCAAAAAAATTCTTTCCATAAAATTAAGTCAATAATTTAAAGCACCCCGATAACTGTGAAAGGCGGCGATGTTCGAAGGTTATGCTGGTATGCAAACACAAATTGACTTTCTATTGATGACTCCGGCGTGAGCGCAATATAAAATTATTTTCCTTTAAATACAGCAAACGTTTAATCGGTTTTACCGCCAAAAGCGACGCCTTTTCAGAAGGTCGCTCGATCACTGTATCAAAGCAAAACTGGAACCGAATCAAGCGCGAAAACCGCTTTTTAATTTCATCGACCGACGAACATAGAAAACAACGAATGGAACTGGTTAATCAAAGTTTTTTGTGTCTCTGAAGAAGTAATAATGTACATGCTGTTAAAACTTCGCAAAAAGCTTTTATGATATTGGGCATAAATTTTATTTATTCCCCGTAAATATTGACTGCGGTTAATGGAACTGATGAAGGCAATTTTATTCTTATCATATTTTAATTTTAAATGTGTCGTGAAATATAACTACCGCGCTCCAAGGGATCTTTTTTTAACCGAAAAGCGAGCCTTCCTTCACTTTCTTCGCGAATGCCATTATTTTCGCCAATAACAAAATAATTCACTTTTTTCGTTTCGAAAATGTTGCCGGCAAACCGAAGCTTTTTCATCCGGATTTCAGCTATTTAGATTAAGCGAGGAAGAATTTATTTATAAATAAGAAAACATTTTTATTAACTTCTTGAAAATATGAGATGTGTTGCGTTGCTGGTGAAAACCAGAAGTTTTGTATTTATAATGACCTTTTAGTACAAAAAAGTGATTAGATGACCGTATTAAATGTTTTATTATGGGATGATCAACAGTGGTAATGGTTTGCCGACGTTTTCACCAAACTAATTTATGATACATAACATTTATCGTTTTTAGGGGCGTTTTTATTTTGTTTGCCCAGTACAATGTAGGCATATTGAGAATTACGTGCTACGTTAATATCAGAAAAATCTATTTCCAGTGAGGTCGAAATATGTTTTCATAACCTACTAATTAATTCCTGCTTCATTGATTATTTTTTTCTTAAAAGTATGGAAACCCCTAGAAATCTCGGGGGATTAGTGAAAAAGGAAATAACCAAAGTCCATACACTAGGTAATTTTCAACGAGGAATCCAAAGGTGACCTTGGATGGATCTTGGTTATTTCTTTTTTCACTGAAGGGGTAAAATGGATGTTCAAATTTTGTGTGGAAAAAAGTATTAAATAGACATTTTCACTTGAAACTTCGTAGGAGTACTCCTAAAAACAAATAAGCAAACACGTATTTTGTGATTTTCCGAAAATCAAACCCTTAGGGGGTGAAATGGAGTAAGTAAACCTAAAAATTGATATGGGTGTCGTTATTGAGGTTTCTCGGGACGTTAATTGCGAAAATTGCATTTTTGAAGACCAAGACGGTGGACATGACATCAAATTAAAGTAATCACTAAACCATTGCTTCAAAGTTATAAGGTCATTTTTATCCACCAGAGTCGCACGCGTCGCCCTTCATTTTAATTTGCATAAATATTTTAAACCGTTTCCCAGATAAGTATTTATGTTTTTAAGTGAATTATCTTTTTTCACCTTTTTTCAAAGTTGCTATATAATTGACGTCTATATCTCTTATAGTTTGGCTACAGCGAGGTGAAAAATGTGAAAAAAAACTATTTTTTGTGAGATAATATCAGAGGGAACAATGATGGGTGGAGTCACCGTGTTGTTAGCTGGAGACTTTCGTCAGACTCTTCTAATAGTGCCGAGGGGTATTCGAGCTGACGAAGTTAAGGCTTGCATTAAGACCTCAAATCTTTGACCCTAAATCAACTCCAACTTTAATAAAAACATGAGGGTGCACTTGAAGGGCGATGTTTGAGCTGGACAATTGAGCGATCTCCTCCTTAAAATAGGAAACGGAGAATATCCGGAAACTAAGGGCAAGATTACAATTCCACCAGATCTTGACTCAGTTGTGTTGACCGTTGACGACCTAATAGCTCGAATATATCCAGCTGTCCACAACATACACCGCAAATCCACGTGCGATTCTGACACTGTAATGACCCAAACTTGCTGCCAAATATTTTAATATCCCGAACGCACCGAAATAAACCACAAAATTTAAAAATTGGCCATAAACGCGTGATCGTAAATACCGTTAATCTTTAGCTGTTGCCAAGGGCAGTTTTCCGCTTATGTTCTTATTAAGTTGGCGTGTGTGTCGGGTTGCCTGCGGTGCAGGGGTTAATTTAAATTCGGCTACTATAACACCTAAGAACGATCAGGCTTCCGTCATTAATGATACTTTGTTGAAGTCGTTCGAAGGCGCAGAATGCCAGTACAAATCTGTCAACACTGTAGTGCGAACAAATGATGCCATACACTATCCTGTGGAGTTCCTAAATACACTCAACCCACCTGGTCTACCGTCTTACACACTTATCCAAGTAGGAGCTCCATTAATGCTACTGAGAAATCTCAATCCGCCCAAGTTGTGCAATGGGACCAGGTTGCGTGTGCAAACCTTGCATAAAAACGTGGTAGAGGCCATTGTATTTACTGGCTGTGCTCGAGGTGAATTGGTGTATATACCGCGGATACCACTTATACCGTCGGAGTACCCATTCGAGCTGAAAAGACTGCAATTCCCCCTTAAGGTCTGTTTCGCAATGACGCTTTATAAGTCTCAGGGCCAGTGACTGAAAACAGCAGGAATTGATCTTAGAGGGGATTGCTTCTCGCACGGCCAGTTCTACGTGGCCTGCTCGAGAGTGAGCTCAGTTAGCAGCCTGGTCGTGTTAGCATCTGAAGGCAGAACCTCTAATGTAGTATATAAAGATGTACTTAGGAGGTAGTCTTAACCCTTAGGTCCTTTCTTAGGTAGGTTTCCTGCGCGAGTGAAGCCGCGGGCAAAAGCTAGTTTTAATTAATTCTTAAATGAAATTATTAAGAGATCAAAAGAGATTGCAAGTAATTCTACAGTAACGTACTTATGTCAAATTATTTTGTGAAATAAAACTATTATAAGCCACAAAATTATATGGCATTCCTGCGCGTGTTTTAGTTTGAGTATAAAGTAAATTGAAAATTAAACAATTTAACTAGTTATAGTTTATGAAACAAGTCGTTCATTATAAACTACTGCAAACTAATTAAAATGAAAATAGCTCGCTTATGCCATCAATAGCCACAGGTACGTTGATAAAATATAATGTACAAACTGATTGTTTTACGAACTGTTGAAGTTTTATTGGAAGTCGAAACATATTAAGACAATTTTTTGTCTATTGTTCTACAAAATTTATTGAAAAACCGGATACCAACTGACATTTTCCAAGCGTTAACAAGTTAAATTGTGAAATTAATGAAAGTAGTCTTCAAATTAATTGAAGTCTGTTCATTATTATTCGAAACAACTCAATAAAATAGCGAATAACTGTTGATTACAAAATTTAACGAAACACTTCCGTTACTAAAAAAAAACAAGTAATTCATAAAAGCACACAAATACATTGCGCGTGTCATTTGAATTTTCACTTCATTAAACAGCGGTTCTAAAGTTCCGTTTTCATTCTGGAGGTTTTGATTTTTGAACCTTGACAACAAATTCAAAATCTTGATTAATCAACAGTAATATCACAAGTGCATCAAAATAGCCGATTAAATTTTGACGTTTCTGTCAAAATGTTTTGCCTTTTTTTTTTTAAAGAGGAGGTAACCTGTGTGACTACTAACTTCCTCCCCATACGTCTTCCTCACCACGGGAACCACATTAACATTACGTCAAGTATTACTTCGAGGAAAAAAAAATGTTTTGCCTAGAAATATGTCGAGCAAATTTGCCACTTAACAAAATCTCGAGTGCGTAGCACGAGAGATTTTGGTTGGAAAATTTACGAGAAATATTTCTTTATGGCAAAACGTTGCGACAAAAACGTAAAAATTCAATCAGGCTATTTTCATGCACGCGGGGTATTCGGCATGATTATTTCCTGATTATTAATTTGAATAAATAGATTTTACAACGAATTATTTATTTACTTGTCGAGGAATCTTTGATAACGATTGCAAAACAAAATTCAGAAGCTATTAAACGTCAAAATTTAATCGGGTAAATTTTGACACCTTTGAGACGTCATAATTTAATCGGGTAAATTTTGACACGTTCGAAACGTCAAAATTTAATCGCTATAAAACTGAGGAAAACCATGGCGACTGGGACTTTTTATGTGCATAAAGGAAATAATCATAACAAAAAAATGAACATTGAATATTTTGGAAGCCGGGAAAATGCTTTGAAAGTTTTAAGTTGAACAACTAACTGCAATTCTTGTAAGTGAATATTGATTTCATCAAAATTGTAGTGTATTTTGGTAATGTAAAAAAATCTCTGAAAACTTATACAACGGGTGTTTTCATTAACCAGTGGAGCCTCTCCTGTATTTTATAACGATGCAAAAGTAATTTATTTCCTCTTTTAAATATAAATGCATAGCTAGTTTAAATGCTTATTGCAAAATAAATGCGTATTGCGCAACCTAAAAACACTCAAATTACTCAGTTTACTGAATATGTTAAACCTTGTGTTTTTTTAAATCTTTGTGCGTTTTCTCCACCATGGTCAACGTTTTCAATCCTCACCTACGATTCTCAAACTTACTTTTCAATCAAGATTCACAAGATCTTTAAAACACCTGTACGTTGGAAATAAATAAAAGCTGAAAATAGTTCACGTTTTTTTTTTAAACCTGTGATAAATGCAACTCACTATGTACAGGGTGCGCCAAGTTTTGCCTCCACTCCACTTTTTGGTCTTAAATATTATATTAAAAAACGAAACTTAAACAGAGATATTAGTTTTTTTAAGATTATTCACAGAAGGCCCTAAAATTTAAAAAAAAAACTAATTTACATTAGATTTGCAAATTTTATTCTCCACGCTATTATGTCCATTTCAACATCTAGAACTGAAGACTCAAATCAGAATTGAAAAATATTAATTAGATTTCAAGTAAATCGCAGTTTCACACAACGAGTAACAAATATCGTTTTATTAAGCGGACAATAGACTGCGGACACCGAAAACCAAAGCTCTTATGACCGACCTTCTCGCAATTGGAGGGTCTAGGTAAAAATGTACAGGGTCGCAACGTAATTTTTACAATTCGAATAGTGAAATATCCTCTGGTTAACTTCAAACAATTACATTAATAATAATTAACCGTTTTACTACCCGGTAAATCAGTATTGCAAGTTTTACCACTATAAATAATTTGAATAGTTATGGTACGATGGTTAATAAGATGTGAAGAAAGCACTAACCCGCCATTGTGAAACTTGCTTGTATTTGTATAAATAACTGCCAGGAAACAGTGCTAACCGATCCATTGTCGAGAAATTGTAATAAATTCATCAAATTTTTAGTGTTAAAAGATTAAACTGGATTTTCTTGAGAAATTAAAATATATTTTTTAATTTAAATTTAATGTATGGTGCGAAAATGCACAATGAACATTGTAGCTAAAAATAAATAGATAAAAATATTAAAATTATTAAAAATTTAAAAAAATTCAAAATAAGAAGCCTCATTAATATTCAATTAAGTATGTAAAATTTCGGTACCCTCACATAATTAGCAGTTTCGTTTTTCGTGGTAGAGGCAAAACTTGGCGCACCCTGTACATTATTTCACGACCACATATAGTTATCACGTACTAAACACGCACTCTCCAAATTTATAGTAGCCAATAGAAATTCAAGTACCAAGTTACACGTGCTAATCACGCCGCTAAGTCACTATAAATAACTTCGTGAAATGCCTAAGAAATTTCATGGCCTGCTATGGCTCGTTTATATTTGATCTCACAGTACATATCTGATACGTGGGTTATATTAATTTGTTCGATCTTGCTATTGAAATATATTCTTTCTTATTTAGTTATCTAAACAATTTGAGACCATTTAGTTCACTCAAATTGTTTCTACGAATGGGCAATATCACTTTCTTTTGGCAAAGAGTGGCAAAAAGTGTTTCGCTCACTGTTTCCGCCCTTTAATATTCTTTTTACCAATTCAAAAGCAAGATTAAAGAAAACGCCATGAAGAACCTAATAACCTCGCTCGTAATTGTTAGTTTCTTCACTTGTTCTGTAATATGCTTGTTATATGCTTGTTTATAAAGCATTTGTTTCAGAACATCAACACAAAACAATGAATTAAATGTTTTAACTGAAATAAGTTTGTCACATTCCAACGACATAAAAATTAACCCCACTTTATAACAAATTTCTCTCCTTTCTTTTTTGCAACTTTGTAAAGTGCTCAACTATTGAAAAAGTTCTTGCTCGTATTGCAGTAGTATTTAAAGAAACTTCCCACTGGAAGAACTGTAGTTTATTATTTATCACTTTAGACATTTCATTCTTTTAAAAATAGTTGCTTTAAAGAGATTTATTACTAAACGTGTTAGTTGAATAATTACGAAGGACCTCAATTACAAGCAAAACTTTTAGCCTAGCTCCAAGTGTATTTCCATTGTAAGTTTATAACTTCAAACTTATCGCTTTGGTGTTTAACGATGTTGACAAGCTCTTTAAAATGTTTGTCGAAGTAAAATGAGCATTAGTATATTGTACACCAGCGAAGTAACAGACTGTCAACAATTTTGCTATTTACAAGCAAAATACATTTTTTGCGCTTTCACAATTTTCCGCTTAAAACAACTTGAGTGTTTTTGCTGGTAGTAAGAGTCTCGATATGTACGTCTCGAATGTTTTACATAAAAATAAAAAAGGTCGAGTTTTCGGCGAACGTTTTCTGTTGGGTCGAATACGTCTGGAGAAATGCACCGAGATTAGATGTTCAGCGTAGTGTGAGCACACACGCTTTAAAACAATCAATCAATGTGGTGTACCCATCTCAACAGTGATTTGCTGAGGTGTTTAACGTTGAATAGAAAATAAAAAATACGTCCAATATAAATTTCTCTTGCAAAACTGGAAAAATCGCTCTACTCTCGAATGCATTTCAAATGTAAATATGTTCGGAATATTTCTAAAGCCTTGAACGAGGGTCAAAGGATACGTTTTAGCCTCGGTCGATGGAATATCGGAAAATTACATAAACGACGATATTTTTTTACGCGTGTCACGAACTTAGATTTGAATCGCTTGCTCTGCAGAAACGCAACAATTCTGTAACGATCAATTACATATAGCAGAACTTTACGCTCGAATGGAATTTTATACCTCAATAATGTAACGCAATGGCGACGCAATGGAATCGACTGTCCATCAATAAAAAATTAATTTGTCGGAAAGTTTCATTTGTCACAGAACCCTTTCAAACATTTCATTTTATTATTTCTCAAATGCAGTCAAATTTACAATGCCTAAGGTTTTTGTTGCACACCCCACGTAACACATGTACATCCAATGAACGTACATTGGACGTACACAAACGGATCACTGTACGTCCAATGTACGTCCAATTTGAGACTAAATTGGACGTACATCTGGACGTCAGTTTGTGGACGTTTTTGGGACTACATTTGGGATCTTTTCGAACGTTCAATGTACGTCCATATCGTGCCGGTTCCTGGACGTCCATCGACAAACGCTTATTGGACGTCTTTGGGATTGTAAACGGATTCGTTTTGGACGTTCACTGGACGTCTTATGTATGTCAATTTGGACCCGAATTATGGACATTAATGGACGTACTTATAAACGTTGTGGGATTAAAAAATAAATAAATAAAAAATGGAAAAAAGCATATATTCGAAAATAAATAACCTTAAAAAAATTTGTAAATTCAAAAATTGTTACAATAACGAACTTTAACAATTAAAACTAACCATTAACACATTAAATAACATGAAACTTATTCTTAAAAAATACGTACAAAGAAATATGTAAATTTAAAAATAATTTGCAGTGAACAACTTTACCTATTTAACTTTAACTATTAACAAACTAGAAACTTAACCTAAAAAAATATGAATATTCAAAAATAATTACCATACAGAATTTAATTAATTATTAACTAATTAAACAACTAGAAACATTGAAAAAAAAATCATTTCAAAGCAACACCGGTCCTTATCCATCATTTTCGAATAAATTTACTTAGCTAAAAAGAAAATATTACACAACTTCTTTAAAATCATTTTAACTTACCAATATAATCAGCTGCAATTACACTTTTTCTCTCGGTCCTTGAATAATACGATTTAGGTACATTATTATCAAGTATTATAAAGCGGACTTGGGATTTGTTTTGTAAATTAAATTATTTCTCCTAAACGGGTCAAAGTGAGTTACCTAAAACACATAAAAAATAGTAAAAAAAATAACTTAAATACATTGTCATTTTTACTTACGGCAGTCATAAAATTTGCATGTTGTAAGTACATTAAAATTCGTCCAGTGGACGTCCAATTTATATCCATTGCTGTAATGTACATTTATGGATGAGCTTGGACGTCCATTGGACGTTCATTATAGATCCGCTTGTGGATAGTCCATAAATGGATAAGAAATGGACCAGCATGTACGTCCATTGGACGTCCTGTGTTACTTGGGACAAGAGGTTGTCAAGCTAGAAACTTTTATATTTAGAATTTTATTAAATAGAGTTGTTAAAAGCTTGTCCACTTAAACGAACAAAAATATGTGATGAAAGTGTTGTTCAGAGAGACTATATGGCACAGCTAAACTACTTACTATTTAAATTTATGTATATGTTACAGGAAATGTAAGGAATCCGACAATTTGCTGAGTGACTAGTCAAAAGCGGAAAGCAATTTGCAGATTGTCAGTTGCTATAGGTATTTCGTAGATCGGCTGATATGTAATTACTGAGCAATTCCACGGATTGACTAATTAAATAGCAAACGTGTGGAAACAGAAAAATGCCTCCACTTTGACAGTTCAAGGAGTTTATAACTGGTAATGATAGCTTATTCAAAGTAAATTAAAAATGCATGGCAATTCTCTACATTAATTTTACCTAGTCAATATTGAATCATATATATTTTGTTCTTCCGCACATTGTCTGTTTCACCACCCAATCCACGAATGTATGAATTGTCTCAATCGTTCTGCGGAATGCCTAAAATTACCGGATTTCTTACAGTGCCAGTAATATATAATTTTGTAATATACAGGCTGATTTATAAAAGGTGGAAAAATTTAAACCGCATATTAAAAACCAATAAATAGCAATAAAATTTTTAATCCGATTATTTACAGTTATAGCGCCTCAAATTTGAAACAATTTGTTTTGTTGTATTACTGTATTACATGTTACCTTTTGTTTCTTAACAAAATGAATAAAGTTTTTCTAGTGGTTTTCGTGAACAGTGAACAATTGAACAGATCACTTATACACACAAGTGAAACTGAAGAATGGCTATTCGTCACTGAAAACAACTTTTTATTAAAAGCCAAAAGGTTGTTGCTCATTTTTCTCAAAAATCTGTCAAAAGTGTTAATTGAGTAACCGAATATGGATTTTTTACCAACTTAAATAAAATTAAATTTTAAACATTTCAACACAATTTTATTTTAATTAAATGCATATATGTATGTATAATACTGGCTACTCTTGAAAAAACTTTCGTTCAAATGCACGTCAGATGTCCATTGCAAGAGGGACATATTAAAAAAATGGCCAAACATTACTGAAATATGCAATATGCATTAACTCACGATTTTTGCCTCTTTCTATAATGTGCATTTTACTTCAAACATCTTTATAACAGCCATAAAAGAGATTCATCGAAACGTGCGGCTACATACCAAACGTTCAGCAAATTGCAAATGTTGATGCAAATTTTAATTTACATTTGCTTGCCCCAAATTCGAGTTCTTTAACCTTACCGAAATTCAAGGTTTTTGTGCGTCTTTCAAATTAAAAATAAACAACTGAAACTGTTTTTAAGTTTTAATTTCCATAACTTTATGCGCAAGACTATTTACGGTTATCAGTCCTTTGATTGTAATTATGGAATTTACACAATTTAAACGCCGCAGTGCAATCCCGCGAGTCCACCGAAAACAAGCTCGCATGAATAACTTTTAGACATCTGTTGACATTTCAAACAAATGTTTTGAATATTGGGATTCGCGCGAGGCGAATCTTAATCCAAACGCCTCTTCAATTATTTTCCGTTACATTCAATCCGATGTGAAAAGAATTCCCCACCATATAAAGTCAAATTCAATTTGAAATCTTATAAACAAGGTCAAATCTAGAAAAACTTCTCGCCGAGTGTATTATGAAAAGAAAAATAATGAATATGAATTAGAGTAAACATCTGAAAGCGCGTATCGCGAGGAATTGAAAATAAAATTAATTTTTTCGAGATCCAGTTTATTTCTTCTTTTCTCCAATCACTAGACGTGTTTTTCTGACATTCGACTTTATTGTGGATAATGAGTAAACATTGCGTAATTAGTAGTGAACGTAGTCGAGTGTACGGCAAAAAGTGTCGCCGAAATTTCATGCTTTTATTAACGCTCGTGCTATTCGGTTTTAATTTGATCATTTTATGTGAGTTTACTCGATTAAGGGCGAAACGGCTTTTTATGCCCACAGCTTCCAACATCAAAGTCATTCCGATGAATTGGATACCTAAAAATTTATACAAACATGGCATGAGATGCTGCTGGAAATGCAAGCATATGTATTAGGGATACCAGTCTCTAATATTTAAAAAAATGAAACATGAAATGAAATCGTTTCAGAAATTACTGAAGGAAGTTGTCATGTAGAAATCGAAACAGTGGCTAATTAATTTATAAATTCCAAAACTTAGAGTAAAGCAGTAGGCAATCGAATGAACTGTTAAACATACAATTTTAAAAAATTGCTTCTAAGAAAACTGAATATTTATTATTCTATTACAATCGCGTTTCTTTGATCTTCTTTTTAATTCAGTAATGTGATGGTAAAACGTTAAACTTTTTTAAAAAAATGATAACTTGTTAATAGAGAATTCCCACAGAAAATCACAATTGAAATACATAAAATAAATACGGAACACAAGATATTCTATCATTTAAGCTGTTTACCTCGTGCCCAGAATATGACACAGGGGTAAATATTGATGGAAAATGCTCAATCATTCATGATTTGTTGAACGTGTAATTCTCATTCTACGCCAGTAAAGAAATCCCTAGCGAAAAGTTATCGAAAAGTGCAAAGGTGCGAAATCGAAATACAACATCGATAGAAAGAATGTTGACAGAAAAATATTGTCAAGAACTTATTTCAATTAAAGTCACCAACAAAAGTTACATACACCGTGATTCACGTAACTTTTCTAGGCATGTGCCCAATGCACGCAACCCAATATTCAAAAATCATAACATGCTAGATACATGCTAGAAAGTTACGTGAATCACGGTGTTTATGTAATTATGGTTTGAACGAATAGGTCTAAATTAAGATTTGTAAAAGACCAAATATAAATTTTACTTTTTTATAAATCTACGTTAAAGATAGATGCGACTTTTATGTTGAAGCAGAACAAACATATTTCCTATCAAAGTATCATGCTGGTGATTTGAGTAATCAAGGTAAACAAATGTGTTTGAATAGATCAAAACTGGACTGTTTCAATCATACTTAATCCGGCAATATTTTTGTCTAACCCTGACCGAATGTTGCGAAATAGAACGAAAACACAATTAAATTTTTGTTGCAAATATTATAGGAACTTAGTAAAATTTTACAAATCGTCCCTCTAAAGCTCAAATTGAAGTCTGCATTCGTTAAACCGTTTTTCAATTTCGTAAAAGTACTACCGGCATCCTCTAACCGACATTTTACTTTCAGATCTGATGTCCAGTCCCAAGATATTTGAACTTGTTTACACGTTCAATTTGTAGTCCTTTGTATGTTATGTTGGCGTTCCTAAACATGTCTGGTTCTCGAATAACTATGAATTTTGATTTGTTTTTCTACAATGTTACAAGGTGTTGAAGACCTTCAATGTTATCAACAATTAAGAACAGTGTTGTCAGCATAGCGAATGTTATTAATCCATACCTCATGGATTTTGATATCTTTTTGATACCTTCGAGAGATTCCTGAAAACAACTTTGTGAATAAATATTGAATAGCATAGGTAGAACTTTTTGTCGAACTTTTTTGTTTATTTCAGCGGAGTTTGTTGTTTCTCCGTCAATCTTAATTTGGGCAATCTTTTTCGTCTATATGCATCTGTCTCAAAACAGTTTATGATGTTGTATCCTGTCCAACGTCTTTTCAGAGTCTGTAATCAAAGCGTCACCTTTCTCTTTTGATCATAACAGTTTTGCAAAAAAACTTGTATTGGAACCAAGGCTTCCCAGATGTCCAAGCCTTGTCTAAACCCAGACTTTGCGTCGCTGACTTCCAAAGTCCTCGCATCTTCTCCTGTTGTTTTTTTTAGGTATAAAAATTGATGACATTCATTGATCAGGTTACTGGAGAGTGTTAATAGATCCTATTAAAGCGAGCCTATGAAGGACCTCGGTGCTTTTTTAATTGAGAAGCTTAAAGAATACGGCTGGTACCTCATCAGAATTAGGTGCTTTGTTTTTTTTTATTATGTGAATGGCTGTTTCAATCTTTTCCTTTGTTATTGGGGAACCTGTCAAATCATCTGCTGTGTTTTGGTTGTGGTTTATTTTTCTTTTATCTAAAAATAAGGTCCTGATGTAGTTTCCTAGGATTTTCTTTTGTTCTTTTGCCTTCTAAACAATTCCGTCATTTTAATTTGTTATCATGGAGAAAAAGTAACGTATAGGCTTTGGCCGAGCACAGACGTGTTCGGTCTGTTTATCAAGTTTTTACTTTGCGCATTCTAAGTGATATCAGTGTTGCGAGTGATATCAGCCGGCCCACGGCCACGGCCACGGTCGACAAATTATCGCGATAAATATGAATCCAGTTATTAATCAAACAATGAATCAATTACCAGAGGAGTTGATCTTGGATCTGCAGAAGCAACTGCAGCAAACGCTACAGGAAATTCAAATATTGCGAGGTCAAATTGTGACCTTGCAACAACAACAAAAAAATAATAACGATTTGTCAAAAACTCGGGAGACAAAAGTAAGGAGTTATAGTCCGATTGACTCGGATGAGGAGGAGAAGTTGGTGGCGGCTGAGACGGATTGGCTGCTTCCAAGATCAAATAAAAATAAAAAAAGAAGGATAATGGAGTCGCCAGAAGGAAGTACTATGCCAGAGAGTAATAAAGTTCATAAACCGCCGCCAATTGTGGTAAGTAACTTAAAGAATTATGACGATCTTAAACGTAAACTTGACTCAGAAAAATGTAAGTTTAACGCAACGTTGCTTAATAACAACCAACTAAAAATTAACGTTCAGACACCAGAAGAACATAGGAACCTCACGAAGCATATGAACGAACTTAATCAGGAATGGCACACCTATGAAAATAAACAAGAAAGACCAATTAGAATCATGGTAAGAAATCTGCACCCAACATGTGACATAGCAGAAATTAAAGCTGAACTTGAACATAAAGGGTTTAAAATAATATCAGTAGAAAATAAACAAAAAAGAATCAAAGAAAATGACGAATATAAGTACATTAAACTTCCATTATTTATGCTAACGTTTGATAGGACTGAAGATATAAACAAAATTCATAAAATACAATATTTGGCTAACATGAAAATTAAAACAGAAATGTTCAGGACTGGGAAATTGATTCCCCAATGTAAAAAATGCCAAACCTTCGGTCATACCCAAAAATTTTGTCAGAAACATCCAGTATGCGTAAAGTGCGCGGGAAATCATCTGACTTCAGGGTGCACAAAATTAAAAAATACACCAGCAAAATGTGCTAATTGTGCTGAAAATCATCCAGCAAATTATAGGGGATGTGTTATTGCTAAAGAACTGCAAAAAAGAAGGGAGCAGCAGAAACAAAAGAAAGTGATGCCCGAACCAAGAACATTTACATCTAAACAGACATCTGCACAAATTCCATATAATTTGGCTGCACAAGGAAATAACTTGCCACAACAACCTGAACCAAATAAAGACACATCGTTGCATAAGGTGATGCAACAAATGATGCAAATGTTAAACCAATTTGGTGCAAGATTAGATCGCTTAGAGGCTAAAGCGACAGGTACGGTCATAAAAACAAAATAATGAATAAGAAAGATTTAAGAATAGCAACATGGAATGTCAATGGCATTCTAAATAAAAGACAGGAATTAGAAGTATTCTTAAATACGCAACATATAGATGTGTGTCTTATCTCGGAAACGCATCTGACAAAAGAATCGTATATTAAAATAAAAGGCTTTAAGATATATCACACTAGTCACCCAGATAATGATACTAAGGGTGGAAGCGCGATCATCATCAAAGATTCTATTAATCATTATGAAGAACTTCCTATACAAGGCACAAAAATTCAGTTTACCATGGTAGGAATCAGAAGTGTCAAACAAGACCTTATGATAGGAGCAGTCTACTGTCCGCCAAAACATAATCTTAAAAGCGAAGACTATAAAACTTTCCTACAACACTCTGGAGAAAGATTCATTATAGGAGGCGATTTCAATGCTAAACATACGGATTGGGGCTCCAGACTAATCACTACTAAAGGTAGGGAACTAAAAAGAGCCATCAGAGAACTTGGGGGAAATTTTCATTCGACAGGTAAACCCACATACTGGCCAACAGATAGAAATAAAATACCAGACCTGTTAGACTTTTTTATCTCAAGAAAGGTTTCACCAAACTTTATTGAAGTGGAAGAAAATTTTGATCTGAATTCCGATCACTCGGCGGTGATACTAACGCTGAGTGAAAAAAATAATAAAAAAAGTAGCAAGACCAGCACTGGTAAATAAAACCACAGACTGGGAGAGCTTTAAAATAAACCTGCAAGAACGAATTAACCTAAAGATCAATCTGACAACAACAGAGCAATTAGAAACAGAAACTGAAAATTTTATTAAGCTACTACAAAAAACAGCTTATGAAAATACGAAAGAAATCACTCATATTACCAAAGGCATAAACTATCCAATTGAAATCCGAAATTTGGTCCGAGAAAAAAGAAAAGCAAGAAGACGATGGCAGCAAACGAGAGACCCCGCTCACAAAACCATTCTCAACAATAAAACGCAAACTCTAAAAAGAGAAATACAGAAAATAAAACAAGAATCAATAAAAACACATCTAGAAAATCTCTCAGCAGAGAAAGAAACAGACTATTCTTTGTGGAAAGCGACAAGACATATTAAAAGACCTATGATGACAACTCCTCCTATTAGAAAAGGACAAGGAGATTGGGCCAGAGATAATAAACAAAAAGCAACCATTTTTGCAGAGCATCTAGCTGAAGCTTTCATACAAAACCAAATACAAACCGACAATGTATTAGAAGAAAATGTAAACCAAAAAACAGAAAACATTCCACTTGTCACACCAAGAGAAGTAACAAAGGAAATAAGAACAAATCTAAATGTAAAGAAAGCGCCAGGATTTGATCTAATCACGGGTGAAATTTTTAAAAACCTACCCAGAAAAGGAATAGTTATGCTCACGTATCTATACAATGCGGCAATCCGACTTAGACATGTACCATCTAGCTAGAAAGTAGCTGAAGTGATCATGTTACTAAAGCCAGGCAAGCCTCCTAATGATGTGAAATCGTATAGACCGATTTCGCTATTACCAATTATCTCAAAATTATTTGAAAAACTAATTCTAAAGAGGCTAAAACCAATTATCGAAAAAGCTAAAATAATCCCGGACCACCAATTCGGTTTTAGACAAAGGCATTCAACAATTGATCAAGTGCATCGTATTACGGATGTAATAGAACAAGCGCTAGAAGAAAAACAAGTATGTACAGCTTTATTCCTTGACATCGCACAGGCCTTCGATAAGGTGTGGCATGAAGGTTTAATTTATAAATTAAATAAAACACTTCCAAAACAATATGTAGAAATCCTGACTTCCTACATCGCAGATAGATTATTTCGGATAAAGCAAGAAGATCAATATTCTGACCTGCAAGAAATCAAAGCAGGAGTCCCACAAGGAAGTGTCCTCGGACCTATCCTCTACCTGCTATATACACAATCATGATATACCAGATCTAGATCAAGTCACGTTGGCAACTTTTGCAGATGACACAGCTTTACTTGCTACGGGACTAGACCAAAAAACATCCACTGAGTCATTGCAAAAAGCCAGCGAAGTGGTTTACGGCTGGACTCGGCAATGGAAAATACAATTGAATGAGGCCAAATCCATGTACATTCATTTCACTAACAAGAAGGTCAAAGATGTAATACACTTAAAAATTAACGGCACAGCAGTGTCTTATGTGAATAATGCAAAATATCTAGGCATGACGTTAGATACCAAGCTTAGGTGGAAAGAACACGTCAAAAAAAAAAAAAACCGAACTTAACTTAAAATATACGCAATACAGATGGATTTTGGGAAGAAACTCCAATCTGTCACTGTACAATAAAATATTAATTTACAATCAGGTGTTTAAACCGGTTTGGTTGTATGGCATACAACTATGGGGGTGTGCCAAAGAAAGTAATGTAAAAATTATACAGTCATTCCAAAACAAAGTGCTGCGTGCCGTGGTAAATGCTCCATGGTATGTAAGAAATCAAGATATCCACAGGGACCTCAAAATACCAACAGTTAAGGAAGAAATTAAAAGGTGTGCTAAAAAACATGACGATAGGCTTCACCTACATGACAACGCAGAAGTTCTTCAGCTACTGGAAAATCAACATCTGTTCCGAAGACTGAAGAGAACCAAACCATTTGAACTCGTGTAGTGGAGCATTGTGCGCGGGTGACAGTGTTTAGTTCTTTTAAAAACGACTGAACTAACTAAAGGAAGTCATTGGACTGAATTTAGGTGTTAATTATTTAGTATTAAGAATCATTAGTGATAAGTTGATGGTTGGTCGTACAGACCAGTTTTAACAATTTGGATCTATCCAAACAAAAAAAAAAAAAAAAAAAAAATCATGGAGAAATTCTATACTGGCTTTCTTTTAATTTTTTCTCTAAGTTGAAATCATGATTTGGAGCTTTTCGAGCTTTTCGCATTCATATTTTAACCACTCTTTCTGCGTTCTTCTTAACTTTTTTCTTATTCATTTTTGAATTTGTTGGTAATAACTACGATCTGTCCGGTGTTTGTATTGTATGCTTTGGTACATTATTGAAAGTGTTTCGTTTGTTATGCAAAGCTGATGCCAGTTTCTTGTTTTAAATCCGATTTTGTTTGTGACTGTTTCGAGCATGATATTTTCATTTCCTCCCATACGTGGGATTTTGGTTTGGGTTCGTCTCCGCAATTGATGTCATTGTTGTCGCTATTCTATGATTAATATCTCCACTTACTGTATTTTCGGTTTCGCTTATAGTTTTATAATTATAGTACGTCAAAGTTAAAAGCATTTTCTATTGTTGTAACGATGAACTTGCAATACTCAAGGGTTAAGTAATAACTAATTGTAATGAACGAGAACAAAAACATTAGATATGTGCTCCTGGGCGGTGAATTTTTTTTCTAATCGCTCATGGGATTTATTTGTCTCAATCGTGATGAAAAATCTAATTTCAGTGCCTAGGTACACAACTAACTGCAATTGGTGATCAGTTACATGAACTAATAAAAACCAGGGATTTTCATAAAATTGAATTGTTCATATAATGGAAAGTAATGTGACAGTGTTTTTATTTATGTTTTCTTATTTGTCTCTGTACTTCCTTTGCAGACAAACGTTTATACAATGCTTTTTCCTGAATTTTTTCAATATACAGGGTGCTTCCTAAGTACGTGTAGAAAATTGACTTACAAAATCCTTGACTCATTTGAAGATAAAAAGCTTTTACGAATGTTTGTCCGATGCATAAATTAATACGATACTGAACAGGGTTTACAATTTTCATTCTCTTATTATAATAATAATAATCTTTAATCTGTATGGAAAATTTACCGGCATCGCTAAGAGAAATGTTAAAGAAAGTTACGCTGAAGTTATAGCTGAAACTAGTCATGATTCTGAAACAAAACTGGAAGCTAGGCATGCTAAAGAAGATTAAAGATCTAGTCTCAGTTAATAAATAATATTTCGTTGGAAACTTGTTCTAGACCAGGGTTCTAGACAGACAGCGCCTGACGCTATCAGACAACAATTGTCATCATCTTTAGTGAATTGTTGCAGCGTTGTGGTATTCAGTCTTTTTCTACGAAGTGACCAAATCTTGATGAAGATACAACTGCAATATTTCCCCGAAAATGCAAATGTCCCAGAAAAGAAATCGCAAAACACCCTTACATTGTTGTTCACTATATTGGGTAGTTCGTATAATGGAGTGTTAATATAATCGAGCGCCTACTGTATTTTTAAAGTTCCACAAATTGTTCAAGTGTTTTTGCTTCGCGATAGGTGGTACTCTTGAAAATGATAAGCATGCGTAATAAAAAGTTCACTGCTTTTAGAGTATGCGGAAGTCGCTAAATAACCGTAGATTTAATTAAAAATTTATGTTGCAAATAATTAATCTCGTTAAGCCTTAGATCGACTGTAGACGCTTTACAATCTTAGCAACGAGGTGCATACTAAAATTTATTAAAGCGGAAAACACAACTTAGACAGTTTTGCGGGTATCGACAAAAACTGTATCATTATAAATCTTCGTCAAAGAAAGTTATTTAATAATGAAATCTTGAACTTCCTTTCGGTAATCTCTTTTATTTTATTGTAACATAATCTGATTAAATGCGTAGTAACATGTTTTTTGTTTATTGACGGATGTAGAAGAAAGTTTTAACTGAAACTAAAACATTTTTCACGAATAAATCGATTATTATTTAATAAGTTATACAATGATAATGGTTATTCTAAAATCGAAATATGGATTTTTTTATTTGTGAGTTTTTATTTATTCATTTTATTTTGACATAACAATAGACAGGGCGATCTTTTAATACTGGAATTGTTCGAACAATTTAAAAATTATATTTTAATAAGGATAAAAACAAACAAGTATAATCTCAAATTGTACACAATACACTGCCAATTAACATCTCCTTATGTAAATTTCAGCAATTCGTATACTTTAAAACCGCTCACAAAAACAGCGGCAACCTCTATTACGAGTTATTCGTGTGTAGATTGAGAATTTTATAAGAAACGAGCCAATTTGAAAAGGGGCGACCCACACGTACGATCTGTCTAACTCAAAAATACAAAAGCAACCCAGTTCACGTTTTATAAACACTCTCAAAGTGGAAATGAAAATCAAAACGCATACAAGCGTTCGCTGAAAGGAACGCATATTCACAAAAACTACATCAAAGCGGAACGTCCTGATTCGAACGACTAAGCTGAAATTATTAGATGTACCAGTTAATTAATGAATATTGAAAGCCACAGATTACATGTTTACAGGATAATTAAATTATCACGTTTCAGTTAAGCCATCGTCTCCAGCATTGTGGTTTATAATGTAATCTCCATCAATTTTGACGTATTAAACATAGTCGCTTCAAGGCAAATCCAGAATCATCCCATTTTTGTCAATAATTAATTTTCTAAAATATATTTTATTGTAATTGCAACGAATCGATTGACGATTATTCGGTTCATAAATCGCCTTAAAAGTTTAACGGGTTGTGTGTAAAGAGGGCTTGAAAACTTTGTACAGCTGAATAATAATTCCTGAAAACATTTTGCAGTTCTCGATTTTATTCGAAAATAATTGTAGATTGCTGTTGATTTATTCGGCTTGTGTCTACCATTTCGTCACCATATTGATGAAATTTCGCTGCTATTTTGGCAAAACGTTAATCTTTTGCGCTCCGCTGAACCGAGGGTAGTATTAACCTAAATTAGAAGCCGACGCATAAAACCTATGCCATTGTTTAGAAACAGGTCGTCTCTTGTCCATTTACTCAGTTATAGGATATATTAAACTTTATTACATCCTGACAATACAGCATTCGCAAAACGGAATTACTAAATTTAGAAAGACGGTATCTTTCTGGAAATTAGAACAACGAAACTTTCCTAGGTTTTAATTGAAAGTGATATCGATTTGCAGATACGGAAAAAAGAAACTGTTCGAAAAGCTTTAATCTGACATCACACAGGAATTAAATAAAAGCGTTTATTGTGGTAGCGTAATATTTTGATGTTTACTTTTTGCTTCCATGTAACTGATAAGCGACAATGGCGCTCCAAAATGGAAAAAGAAATGGGTTTGAAATTGCGTTACTATAAAACTAAGTAAATTGAAATATATTTCTAATATTTCATAAGTAACACAGAACATTTTTTTAGACCCTGAATCCTAAATAACCATTTCTGTACTAAAAAATTGTTAAATGTCATGAAATAGGTGGTGGACGTTTCAGCATTTATAGTAATAAATAATTATTGCATAACTCTTGACCACCGACTATTTGAAAGCACGTTCCAAGCTATAATATAATAATTTATTCTAATTTCTTTGTTCTCTCAGTAATGCTGAGCATTACACTATGATCTAAAGAGATTGTTTATCTTGATTGTTTTCCTATCTCAAGTAAGAAGTGTACATATATTTACAATACTTTGGAAAACATTATTTTTTGCATTTTGCTTAAATTAAAATATTGCAGTGCATTGATGCAGAAGACTTGTGATAGTCTTAACTAATAAAATTTCAAATTTTCCAAATAACCAAAGTATTTGCGAACATTCACTGTTAACTTTCAATGTATTCTGTGTTAATGAAAGTTCAAATTCTTGCTGTAAATATTTACAATTTATTAAAACTATTAAAAACATCACAAAATTTTGTAACGTAATTAATGTCAGAAAAATCTGGAATCATAGGAAAAACTTACATTTGTAATATTGTTATATTTATAACGTTAAAAATATGATCTAAAAAAAGAGTTTAATACAAGAAATTCTTAAAAATTAATTAAACCAGTATATCTAAATATATTAGTACAGTTTTATTATTTATAAATGATTATAGTAAACACTGTTTTTAGGTATGTCTAGTCTGGATGTATACTTTTGGAAATTTAACACAATAAAATTGGTCCGCCACAAACCGCGTTTCCATATTTTTTCTACACCCATCTAATTGTAAGTAAACTATCAATTACAAACAGTGGACCTCCGGTGCAAATGTCAAGTTATGAACACTGTTATGTAATGAAAACAAAAGGGGGCGAACTACAACGTAATATATATTACGCTACAATAAGTGGGGGAATTTGCATTTATCACTAGCAATATTGCCAGTAATGTCATTGATTTGTCAAAAAATAATAATTTGATGGTATTGTTTTAATAACAATTTATTAATAACAAGAATTGTAGAAATTGCTCGCTACTACGCAGCGCATGATTAATCTTCGCCCTTGAGGGTAGTATGCTATTTACAACGTTCGTGATGTAATGTATGTATTGGATACAGTAGTACGTCATGAATCACTATAACAAAAATTATAAAACTTATTTTTGTCAATCATAAAAACAATTTCAAACATTCTGCAAAATAGATTTTCTCAAATGATAAACTATATTTATCTTTAAGAAAAGCAACGTAAACAAATAAGGTATATTTTTTAAAAAAACATTGCCAAATTTTTTAGAAATACAGTAGAGCGTCGATTATCCGAACGTCAATTATCCGAAACATCAATCATCCGAATGACGATTTGATTTATCCGAACGTCAATCATCCGAATCGTCGTTAACTTTGCCATTACATTACATTATAATGTGATTGAAATATTATTTGTTGTCCAATATATGTTTATATTCTATCATTTTGAGCGTTTTAGTGCTTATAAACTATGACTGTTCGGTCATCCGAATTTTCGATTATACAAACGGTAGTCGGTCCCAATTAGTTCGGATAATCGACGCTCTACTGTATTTAAAATCTTTCCTCGAAAATAACTGGAAAATAATCAGAAAATAAGTGTAAAATTTTATTGTAATTATTATGTTTCATTGATCATGTTAATTAAGAAGATTTGAATATGATATCAAACAGATAATTTACTTCATCGTTTATATTATAAGCTTACAATTAATGAGAATAAGTGGAAAAAACTTGTTTAAATTCACGCAACTATGTATTAAAATGTGCAGCAATGGTAACGCCAGTTGTAAATGTATCGACCAGTTTCGTGTACGTCATTCGTCAAGGGTCACCTATTAACACCATGATAAAGTTCAACCAATCCGCCACGAACTTTTTATTACCTACAAATAGACCGTAATTGCATTTTTTTTCCAAAAAAATTCTAACGGACCTGATAACACCCTGCGATATAACGTAATTTCGACCCTTGTTTTTTCCCGAATAATTAATTTTATTGTTCTACCTCAAATCGTAAAAAGGTGGCACTGATTCTTATAAAAAGAAAATTATCCCTTTATGTGTCCGAAACTGCGCGAGCGTGAGCAGCCTGGAGGCGTTTCACCCCGGCACGCACAGTGGAGTCGTTTACTAAAGTACAATCGTGAATATCTAACGTTTCATAGAACAAGGCTTCAGAAAAAACGTCACAATTGGAATCTTAATCAATTATTAATGCTTCGAAAATTGTTGGGGAGGAAAATGGATAGGTTCGATTTCTGATTTGAAAACTTACAAGCTGCAAAAATTTTCACGATATTTCATTGATTACGGCTTTTATTGGTGTTCTCGTTGGAAGTGCTTTGATATTGGAAGACACCTGGATTTAAAAGTTTTTTTTTTGTTCGCGAAAACTTTTATGGAGGGTAAAACGGGACAATTCCCTTTATGTGCTCGATTCGCTTCGTAATACTGGAAATCAATTTTTGGCCAATTATTTTTTGATCTGATATTGTTTTGAAATATTTTTCTATTGAAAAATGTTTTGCGATACCTAAACATGAGTTTAATACGATTCTAGTTAATTAACGTAGAAATAACAAACAATATGGAGCAGCCTGTTTTTATTTAATAAAAGTTTAGGAAAATTATTTATTTTATTTTTTTAACATGATATTGTTTATTTTCGTCATAGATACAAAATATGAAAAACAACTCATAACTCCCTTAAATTCTTCATACAAACATGAGATAATTTCTTCATTTACGGTGGGGCCAGCTTCCACAATCTTTTATTTTAGCAAATCGTTCTCGTACACAAATATCTCTATAAAAATTAATCTAATGAGGTTTGATAAGGCGACTTTGCAAACCAAGCCATTAACCCAAAATGGACAATCCACTTGTTAAGGAGGTGAATGTCAAGCCACTATCAAACTCGAATTGAAGAATGTGCAGAGTATCCGTCTTATTAAAACACTCAATGTTTAATTCGGTCAAAACAAAGGTATTTAAAATATCTAAATAAAAATGTTGATTCAAATGTTCATGCAAAAATGAAGCCTTATTATTCAAGCCGCACCAAACAATCACTTTTTATAATTTTTGACTGTTAGTGATAATTTTAAAGCAATGATTTTCCTGTGTGCAGTACTTACAATTTTTTGCGCCTTCCATAAATGATGCCACAAGTTTGGGCGGGGAAGGGGGTAGCGGAATTATGACAGTCCGTGGCAGGGAGTTACAGGATCTTTTTAAAAACGTGACATCATAATAGTATATTATGCAACAAGCACAAAATGATGCTCATTTTGCACGAGTATGAATTGCAGTACGAGTCGAAGACTCGTACTGCAGCAATTCATACGAGTGTAAAATTGCCATTTTGTGCGCGTTGCATACTGCACTTTTTCTACGATAACCTCTGCTAACGCGTTTAACATACTTTGCGTTTTGATCTCCTTTCCACTCCAAAAAGAGGTTATAAGCGCGTTGATACATTTTCTTAGACGTTTCCGGTAATAAATTTAATGTTGTGAACTTTGCAACTTCAGTTATGTTTGGAGGTGTTAATTCCAAGTCATTATCACTATCACTTTCCATATTAATTGTAAGAGTTATCGAAAATAACTACGAAATTATTATCTGCAACGTACAAAAATGTTGACAGAAGCAAACTGATGACATTCGATTTTCTAGGCCGCCTTAATATTTGTGACCAAAAACAGTGAACCGAACACGAAATATTTCATTTCGCATTTGTTGCCTAGCAACCGATGCGAAATGAAATTCTGTACAAAATGTAGTTGTTTATGATTGAATTTACGCTCGTGAAATAACATATTTCGATGTTGTCGTAGAAAAAGGGTATTTTCGAAAAGTAAAATTTTACCAATTATTGGTAAATGACCAATATAAATTCAAGTGATTTCATTAATTCAAGGTTTCCCTCGATTAATTGACAAGATTTCAGAAATTGAAAAAACATTTTATTTGTTTATTTATGTCTAGACATAGATTCTTTTTTCATTAAAATCGTCGGATATCAAAAACTAATATAAGAATAATCGAAAAATAATGTAAACCCTTCTTCGATGAAAAGCTTCAAGTGTATTTTCCTTTATAAACGTGACGTGACTCACGTGGGGAAGGGGGGTGTTTTGCACAGTATACACCTTGTGACATGGGAGTGGGATGTGGATCAAATTTTACGAAAAACTTACGACATTATTTATGGAAGCCGCCTTAGTCGTAAACGTTGGGCTCCTCCGTAAATAAAATGTTTCAATAAAAGGATCTACAATTTTCTAATATTTTATCACCCATTAATAAATAAAATTCCAAATGACGAACATCATTTCCACGGTGAAGCTTCTGAATGAAATGTAGTTTGAATGCTTGATATTTGTTTGCGCCACTGTCAAAATGTGGGTGGGAGAGAGTTTTAGTTTTAGTCTTTGGTTAAATAGAATAGAGTCGAGTCCACCGACACATAAAGATAGTTTTTGTTTAAATCGAAAAAGTTATGTGACTGCGGAAATTCCCTATTCCTCCTACCCTATTCCTTTTCTTGGGAATGAAGATTGGTCAAAGAGATCAACAAATAAGGTAGGAACCAGCGCGTAAATCGCACAATATTTATTGCTGGTTAAAATCTTTTGAATATAAAATTTGTTCATATTTAAGGTTTTGAAGTTTCCAAATAACTTCCTTAAATAACAGTTTTCAGATCGATTTCATATTTTCTAATTTTTAGAACACTTCATCAGAAGTTTAACTACTGTTTAACTGTTTATTAATCCCCATCCGGGGTCACACTGTATATTTAATATTATAGCAAAAACTATTTGTCCTTTTTTTGCCTATATTTAATGGTAGCAAATATAAAAAGAAAGCTAAACAACGTCAAGAGGTGCGATGGTTCATCATACCGCAAATTCTTATATCGAATTACGTTCGTCTCCTATAGCGTTGAATGATATATTTACACTTTTAATGGTTGGCAATTCATTTGCACAGTCGTTGACGTCGATACTACTGGTACCACCGATGGTACCGAATTTTTCAATTTTACATCGGAATCGATGTTGGAGGTGTTCAACAACCTATGTTCATAAATTTAAGCCGATTCCATTTTACTTGTATTTTTTGTGATTAAAAATTCATTTATCACAAGATTTCTTTGCGTATACGCTATTTCGTGACGGTGGTTATTCAAATTGTAAAATTTTCAAATAATCGTATTTATTTAGAAAAAATGAAAAGCTATCAAAGCACATGAAAATGCACTCACCTTTAAAGAATTCAAATCTCATTAATATAAATCAAATTTATGTTGGACAAATGTTCCTCTTGTTCTGGTGAGAGGTTTTACGATTGACATTTTGTGTTGCGCTGAAAAAATGTATAAGAATCAGACAACATAGATGGAATAATTTAAGCTACACAAACATAAACATTTTAATGGAGACGGTAAACACGAACACATTTGATCCCTTAAATCTCGAACAACCAATAAACAGTGAGTTCAAAGCAACTGTAGACGCGTTGCTTATTTGACGGAAAATGTTTCCGGATTTTTCGTTTTCATTTATTATAACGGAAATGAAACGCACTGAACATACCCTTCGATTAAACAAAGGTAAGATTATAACGCCTCTTTTCTTCCATCTTCCATCACAGATTATTAAAAAAGTTGGGCAGTAAAAATTCAGATCACAAAAGTTTCTTCTGATTATACGTCGCTTATGTTATATTTTACATCATTATGAAACGCAACGATGTCCAAAGCGAACGATTCGTTCCGCATCAAAAATGTTGCCGGCTGAAAACGAATGACTGGGACATTTTATTTAATAAACTGTAAATTCAGAGGAAGTGTTGATGGAATTTCACGTTCCCTGAATATTTCCGGAATTATAATCAAATAGAATGAACTACTGGAAATTCATAATTATTTACACTTCGTTGCGAATTTGCAATATCACAAGAATGGCAGTTTTCACAAAATATTGTAATTAACTGGCGAGTTCGCCAGTTGCAGTTTTCAACAAACACTAATTTTTTCAATTTCTCACAAACGATGTACACGTTAATCATTAAAAACGCCTCAACTATCACGTTGGATCGATGCACTGCGTCGAAAACAATAATTATAAGAGAATTATGCTGGTTCGCTTGTTAGAACAGAAATAGAAATAAAAGTGAAAATAAAAAATCGATTAGGCTACTTACCCAATGTCGTGCGTGGTTCTATTTATTTTACTTCGTTGAAATTTTTACTTGATTACTTTGCAAACAATTAAGACAAAATCAATTTACAGAAAGTAAGGTGTATTTAGAGCAAGTTTAGGGGGAGTTCGAAATTAGTTTAGTGCTGTTAGAAGCTGAAAACTTTTTGCGTTGGTGGATGTCAGTTTTTGAAAAATTTTGAACATCAATTCTAATTATTTTCTTTTTCTCATTAAAATTAGATTTACCAGTAATACACTTCATAACATTGTATTTCCATTAAGAAAATTATATTCGTTGATTACAGAAAGCTTTTTGCAAATTCAATATTTGCAAAATGAGTTATTATATCATATTACGTTTTCTCTGAAGATTTCGTTATTATTATTTAAGAAATATTAATTGCCCGTTATTATGCTCTTCCCCCGTGCCTGCACGCACTTTCCGATATTAAAGCCGAACGATATTTCACATTTGAAAATTTTACCTTAAACGAGATTAGTTGGGCTGATTTACTGACTTAAAGAAATTGTTGGGAAATACTTGATTTAATTACGCAATAAAAACTTTGAACGTCCTAATAATAAAGCAAGAGCAGCATTCCGGGAATGAAGGATTGTGGGGTCTTGATGATGATGCGGAAAATAAACTGTCTAAATTGTAGTTGTTCAACAACTCTATAGATATAAACTATAATTTCAGTGTGGAAACTTTTAGGGCCGATTTGAAAATGTTCCGTAGGTTGCGCCGGAAAGTCAGATGGTGCGTTATGAGCCCGAAACTGTAACTTTCTCGAGAAAAGCGAATTAAATTTCAATATTGTTTTAGAACCGCGTCGTAAGAGGTTTTCTGCAGGGGACGTCTTGTAGAATTTATTAAATCTATTAAAATCATGTTTGGTCAGAAGTGCATAAAAATGATTTAATGTTAAAATATTTTAAATGTAAATGTATGTAGCAAAGTATGTAGCCACATATTTTCTACGACATAATATTGCAAATTATAAAATAATATTTTTCGAACACAAAAATTATAATATTCACCATTTTGAGCTGCTGCTTGTTTGTTCGAAACCTTGCAGGAAATTATCAGTGTTAAGAAGCGTGGTACTTTGTTCTCATTACATAAGGTTTTGAAAAAATAAAACATTAACGAAATAACTGGTTCATATCGGTCAAACCTTTTCAAGTTAATTGATTTCGAGTACTTGAATTCAATTGACGGTTAAGACTTGTGATGCAGACGAATTTGACAATAGCTTTGCAAATTTTTGAATATTTTTTCATTTTCAAATGATACCTCTCTACTGTGACTGTTTTGTCAAAATTGAATAAGTTATAGTGGATGATTCCACTTATTGACCCCAAACAGTAGCTATATCTTTCTTGTAATGGAGCTTCAGGTTTGGTAGTGTTTTTTCCTTCATCTTCAGTCCTTGTGCGGAAGGCCATAGGTTGTTGAATATAACACATTTTTCGACACATGGGATCAAAAAATCAAAAATCGTTATTGTGGAAATGAAAGTTTATATCAATTTTTGATTTTCATTAAACTGCAACTGTTGAATAGGCAACGATTAGTTCTTCTGCAACCTCTCAAATTGTTTTGAAGTTGAAGTTATATGTTCATTGATGGTTTTCTGACTTGGTTGATATTACAAACAATTTCTGCTGCTTTATGTTCCATTTTCAACTTGCCCAAGTTTGTATTTTTGTTTAATTTGACAAATTAAAATAAACAGCTATTCAGAATGGTTGACGTGCCACTTAATAATGATATTTTCTGTACTGCATTTCAGTGAACTTGTATTTATCATTACAATTTTTAGCTAAATCCGATGCTATCTTGCAACTGGCCCAAAAAACGACCAATCTCACAATCATAACAAGGTTCATTGAGTACGCTTGGAATTTCATCCGATCGTGTCTATCCACTTGAATTTTATGACATAAACAGACCGGCCTGAAATTTCGATCGGATGCAACACGTAAAGTCAATCCTATGAGTTTTTTGGGTTGAATCGAGCACATCGGATAAAGTGTCACATTTTAAAGAAGGAAATGCGATTGAGTTAAGATAGACGAATCGTATTCTTGTATTTATACCTAGTTTTTCAAGGTTAACTAAGCCAGTTATCCGTTTCTAATGTATTATTCGCCTTTGTTCGAATTCGCTTCTGAATGGTAAAATCTGTGAGTGAATCGAGGCGCTGAGATAAACGTACTCATTAAGTCTGATTTCTACACTAGAACAATTTCACTAAAGTAAATAATTTGGTTTTTGTGCCGAGTAGTGGTGTGCTTTACAACATACAGCCTGTTTCACCAATAATAACGAGCCTAAATATTTAGAGGATGCAACCCATGATACATTGCATAGGTAACGTGGTTTTCACTTTACAGGATATCTTGTGATCGACTAAAAATAACGTGTTTCGGGATTTTTTCTCAATATGCACAGTAATTGAGATAATGAATTTATTCCATTTGGCTGGCGCTCACTGTATGTGCAAAATAGCCCCAAGCATTTCCGTTTTGTATACCATAACGAAGGTAACTTTGCAACAAGAACTGATCTTCTTGTAAAAACACCATTCTTTTATCTAAAGTTTTATAATTTCATTCATTGAGAGATAATCATATCTAATATATCTTACTAGCTACAAAGATTTAAAGTGATACGACATGAAAACTGTTCAACTGCTCAGAACGTCACCGAAAAGAATGAGCATCTGTTAAATTTTTCAAAATGGATTAAATTTAACTAGGAAAACTGTTATTATCACTGTAGAGTGGCACTTTCTACCTTTATGGATATCTCGGTACTTAAAAATATATAAACACCAAAGGGTAATTTCCATGTACTGTCGAAAAGTTTTGACAAACTATCGAACTTGCTAATCATTAGTAAAAAGAAAAAGCGGTAACCAGTTGGTGTAACATAGGATAAGTTCGGTTTCAAACATTTAACTATATTAAACTATTTAAACTATTGAATGACCGAAGAATTATTGATTTTGAACAATAAAGTTGTGATTGGCAACTTACAAATTCAGCTAACAATAAAATTCAAAACCACTTGCTGACATTTTGTAAGAGTGCTTTCAAAATGCGTTCACTGGAAAAGAATTTTACTAATAATGGTCACGCTATGTTTCAAGAATTATGGATTAGAGACTGCCCATTAAATGGTAACACGTTATTACCGACTATGATTTATTTGGAAAATTAATTTCTTAACCTTTTATATGAAAATAAAATTAAAGGCTGGAAATGAAAGTTATTTATGCTACAACATAATTACATTGGCAGTTATATTAAGCAATAAATATTATTTTTTATGGTAAAAGTGTTACATAAAAGTATCTGTAGTGTTAATTATTAAATCTTCACAATATGTACAATCGACATTTTTTCTACTTGATGCATTGTTTAAATGGTACCTACCTCATTATTTCGCACTTGCGAACTTTACGTGAGTATGAATTGTTAACAATGTCTTTAAAAAACGATTACAAACACGGAAAATCGTTAAAACTGAAATCGTCTGAACGTTTCATTTTTTACTCAATTTAATCGGGAGATATTTGAGCCTTACATTTATAATTGAATTTGAAAATAATACGTTAACCTTTGCAAGATTAAATTCAATTAAAATTATTCAATTACAAGCCAGACTAAATTTATACAAGGGGTCAAATCGATAAATTTTGATTTAATTTTGGTGTAAACATTTTGGTCTTTAAGAATTCGGCTAATTTTCCATTCGTGTATTAAATTAATCTCCTCCGTCAACTTTTCTGACGTTTCCTATTTAATTCTTTTTATTTCAAAGCTTTAACTGTAATTTCGAATATTTAGCAAGTCTTCGCAGCTACTATCTCCGACTTGACAAGTATCATTTAGCAAAAACTCATTAAAAAAACTTAAGTTGTCAAGATCTTGAGTCAACACATCAGGGGGAATTTTATTCCTAAGGTATGTACATAAGACAGGAAGATTTCCTTAACTGATTACATTGAGAATATACGGCACACGACGATTTGAATTTCAAATTTGTTTATTTTGGAATTTGCCGTTTCGTATTACAGGCCGAAGGGGTTGTCTATTGAGAGTCTTCTTCCCCATACCGCGTGTTACCTTATAATAATTCCACATAATTTATTATACCTTGTCGTGTACGCGCTTCCTTTAACACTTATTGCCGTTATTTGTCACTGTCATCCTCAATTTGCACATTTATTCGGCTTAAAAACGATATTTTTCCCCGAATTAAAATTAATTCGTCGAAAAAGAAACGAAACAATACAAATTCATAATTAAAACCGTAAAACTAATTTTAAATTTTATGAACAATAAATCTTTTTTTTCTTTGCAGTAATTAAGAAAAAGGCAACTGGGCGTCGACACCATGAGCTTTTTCAGTTCGCTGACGGAATACGTCAGTAATAGTGTTGCTGGTCTCAGCCTTAGCCCGAAAAGGTAATTTACTTAATGACTTTAGATGATATTATTTTTTTTAAGTGGCTCCGCCGTTTTTTGCTGTAACGAAAACAGTCATTAGCGTCATATTTAAATTTTGCGCTTCGGAGCTTCAAGCTGGAAACGATAAAAGGTAAACGTCTCGGCAGCAGACGTTGAGCACTTCGCTTCAGTTTTCTCCGCTGATTATTTTCAAACTTAAATAGGACCGTCACTTCCTAGAAATGTAACTCTTGCTCTAAGTGCGACTAAGTACAAATAGATAACTGAGATTGATTTGTAGAAACAAACTTTTGTTATTTTTTATTATTTGTCTTGTGGCATTCTGTCGCTCTCAACTAATTTTATTTTTCTTCCTTTTCAATGACTTTTCTCATCGGTTGATATATTTCTTTTTGTTTCGTATTTGGTTGTATTTCTTGTAATTTTCTAACATTTACTTTCGTAAAGTTTCAAATTTCTTTTTAATTACAACTAGCAATTTTAATTTTAGGTGTACATTTTATTTATATTTTATAATTGTGTTGCAATTTGCTTTTCAAAATTCTGATTCTAAAATGGCATTATTATTTTTATGTCTGCGACTGTTCTCGATTTTAAAATATGAAAAAAGGAATGGCACATCGACCCTTGCAAAAGTATTTATTCTACATATATTTTTATTATGCATAACAAAAACGTTCGGTCAGTTTCTGTAGGAATATATCTGAAAAAAAAAAAAATTTAACCGAAATTGTTAGAACTACACATGCGACAAAAATATGTATACCGAAGGCATACACTACCTTAACCGATTAGCAAATACTGATTTGGTAAATATACTCTTTTGCTACGTTTGACTGACCTGCAAATATGGTTAAAAGTATTATTAGTATCTGTACGTTTGTTTACGTGAAATGGAGCATCCAGTATCAAACTTTCAAAACAATTTCAGCGTAAATATTGAAATAATTCAACTACATTTACATTAACTTATAACTGAGAAAATTTAATTTGTCGTTGTTTTTTGCTGCTCGTAATAATAACTCGTTTTTGTTGTTTTGGATATCCTGTTGTGGAGCGCATATCAAAGTTTTACTTTTTCCGGAAATAAATTTGTTGTTTTTAATCAAAAACTGTTGTTGAATTGTGTACTAGAATTCGGAGTATTATTCTTGGTGAAAAACTACAGATGACTGATACATTGCTGCTAAATCAAGTTAAAGAGTAAAATGTGGCTGTATCGTTTCAGTCGTAACGCCTCATTTTTATTAGGCAAGTTACTTGAAACTTGAAACGACTTGTTCAATATGAATCGATTATTTTGTTGACTTGGAATATAATTTCAATTTCAAATTGGAAATTATCAGTTAAATCATAAATATTAAATTAGGTCTAATTACATCCAAATTGAGACTAATCGAGAAATCCAATTTGAAAGCGATTATTCCCAATTTGAAGTTGATTAGTTCACTTTTTACTTGCAATAAAAAATCGTTTGATAAAAGTGAAATAGAATTCCCTGAGTTAGAAACAAACAATGTTGAACAAGTATGAACCAAAACTCGAACTTAAGTTACTTGACTTCAAATCAAATAACCTGAAATGGCTTGATCCCTATGAACAGGTTATTTTTGTAACTTGCAATACTTTTTCAAGTTTCGAGTGAAGTAGTTTTTGAATTACAGTTAATATAATTAACTAATCTGAATGAACATTGACGTTTCTAATAACACAAATCTAATCCGAAATTACAATAAATTGGTACTTTCTGACACACATTTGCTTTTTTTAAATATTACTTTTGTATTTAAGCGTTAACAAACAATCTCAAAAGACTCGAGATTTTAATGATTCAGCGTTCACTTAAAATTTAAAGACGAAAAAGAGCATCTTTTATCGACCGTTAAAAAATGTACATTAGAATCAGATTGCAACTTTCACGGTTTAAAAACCAAAGTGCAACGTAAAAAATTGGAGAAAGCGTATATACAAGCATAAATTTTAATGATAAGAGAATAACAAATTGTAGTGATACGCAAACCTTGTCTAGACTGGTTTTTTATTTTACGGATTCATGTTGAAAGCAAATTTTATGAATTGGCTTTTGTTCATGATGTGTTGTACTCGAAACACTTGGGAAAATCTCCGACTGACACCGTAAGGAGGGTCTCATGTAAAGGAGATTAGCTGTTGCTAGGATGTGTAAAACCTTCCATTAAGTAAAAGCTACATAATTAAAAAGGAGCATCCTCGGAAAAAATATCCGAGAAAATTTACCTTATCAATGTGGGACATTCGTGAGAATTAAATTTGTCTGAGTGTTCTTTTGAAGAATTTTTTTTCGAGGGAAAATGTTTGCATAACTAATTATTGTAAATGCCACATCTAGATTAACAGCTCCAATTTTTCACGGAAAATAATTTGTTGCTTTTATCTTATCGCCAAAAGCTGTGGTTATCATTTCGGCCAACTATTCTATAACGTTCGACTGCCGAGTACATTGTGGACAACATAAATGTATGGGTCCGAACTGGACTGCCGCATATATCCTGTCTGTAACATTCATTTACCCCCACGTTTGACCACTAAAACAGTTTATGCCGAAATCACTCTCTACCACTAGTATTCGCGTAATTTGGATAATGTTATCTCCGGAAATAATTACAAAATGTTCAGACACACAATGAACTTTGAATAAATAATATTTTTTGCATTTATAACTAAATTATGAGAACATAATTCAAATTGCGCTGAACTTTGTCAAATTAGATGATATTTAACAACTCCAAATTTAAATGAATATGCTTTCAGATTTTGTTAAAATATTATTGTTTAATTTGTAATTCTACCTAGATAGAGATTTAAAGTTATAATCCAATAACAAATGGCAAATAACTTTCAGTCTCTGTTCAAATTCACTAGATATCTAAAAATGTTATCAAAAGACTATCATAAAACTTCAATCACCTTAGTTGATTTTATAAGAACATTAACGTCAGATTAGAAAGTACAGTAGAACTCCAGTTATCCGAATCAATTGGGACCGAACCCTATTCGGATAATCAAATATTTTCGAACATAACAGCATAACACACACAAAACAACGAGAATACAGAACGACTGACTACTGCAGTTGTACAGTCGCGTGATTCATCGCCTACCTATGCACTGACACTACACATTTTATCCGTCAAGTGAATATTCATTGTTTTTAGACAGATTGTGTCTTGTAAAAAGTTATATATTTAATTTTTGTCCCCCTAAAACAAGTTCGGATAATTGGCGATCTAGATAACTGGAGTGCGGATAATTGAAGTTCTACTGTATTTACATTTAGAAATCTTTACTAGACAAATTGACAACAAGTAAGCTTGAAGAAAACGAAACGAATATCACTTTTTTTAATAACAAAATTATTTTTCATAACTGCAATCCTTTGGTCATTGATGCCTGTTATTAGTTAAAACTTTCGTCAAAATTAACATGATGAAAGAAATTGTTAATTAACACATTGCGAAAACGCAATATAGGCAAAAGAATGGGTTAATTCAGATTGTTAGACCATTTATTGAGTGGTAAAATTTTCATAAACATATATTACGACTGGCTAAATTTTTTGGGTAAAGTCACCTTGTGTTTATAAAGATAAGATTAAAGTTTAATAAAATGATAATAAATATGAGAAAAAATTATTTTCTGGAAAACTTGCAATGTTAACAACAAAGTTTCTATAAAATATTCGTCGATGTGGTGATATTTGTTTAAACATAAAAGAAAATAATTTAATTAGGTTCACAATATACCTTTAATAAACTAAAAATAAATAACGTCAAATATAAATAATGTCAAAATTAAATACTAAAAAACCTTCAAATGCACTTATAATATTTTGGAAGACCTTTTCAGAACTGTTGATTTCAAGAAATAGTTAACCTCGGATCTAAAATATTGAAACATGCAAAGTTAATGTTATCTTGTTGAAAGAAAGCTTGAAATTAATTCTGATTTGAACAAACATATTATTCAATGTCCCAAGCCTCACTAATGAATTTTTTTAATAACTCATCAATCTTGTTATTTTTTAATGCAAATAGACGTATAAAGCCCCCCATTTATTGTAATAATAATAAAAAAACTAAGATCCATATCCATATCCGCTTGCTTTCAATTTCATTGTTCCCACTACAATGCCTCGTTATATTTTTACTTAAAGGCAAACAAAATTGAACAACGTAGTTACAAAAATTGCCCTTTTCGAAGCCAAGTATCCCGCCATCAAAACAAGCGCAAAACATGAAATAATCTTTCAAAACGTTCTCAAAGGCGTAGGAGTTCAAAATTACAGAGTAAAAGGGAAGGTAATCGGAAAATGTTCACCTATCGGTCCATTCATATGGATTCATGCTCTTAGAAACGGCAATCATGCGAGTCTTCCATTAGGGACGTAAATCTATTTTCGGGCCGATCGATCTGTATCAAAAACAACACCAAAGTATTTAAAGCAAAGGTCGGAAAAATAATTTTTTGTTACTGCAGGGCGACAAAACGTTAGCGTTACTCGTTATTTACGAAGGAAGCTGTTAGGACAATGTCTAATTAAATGAGTTCGCAGTTAGGTAGTTGATACGATGTAATTTCATTTAGTCGCTAGGTGAATGGCAACTCTGACGGTCGGTATGCGAATCTGATTAATTTCCCTCGCCTTAATAAAATTTCATCGTAATAAGAAATAGAACGGAAAATATGGAGTTTTAAACTAAAACAACGCATTGCTTTTACGCGGACATATTTTTCAAGTAAATAGCTCCCGATAGAAAAATATGCTTTCAGGATAATGTCGCAGTGACATAGTTATACAAATGCTGCACGTGAAGGGAAACATGCGTTAATTTATGCATGGTTGGTAATCGTGTACAATGGCGAGAGGAAAATTTAATTGAAAATAACATTGAATAGATGTGTATTTAATAAAGGATTTTCCGTAAACGGAAAATCGATGTTTGCAGCGCTGATGCGTTTAATATACATAATCTAGATCTTTTCAATAAAATCTGAATGTATAAGCGTGTCAGGTGGCACAAATATTTAATGTTGCAGGATAATGAAGTACTATAGCTGCCTACGAATGGTTAAATATTTTACTAGGGGCAATCACACTGCACCTGTGCTTTTCCGGCACTAGATTAATGTTTTTCAAATTGTACAGGGAGCGCCAAGTTTTGCCTCCACCCCAAAAATCGAAACTGCTAATTAAGTGAGAGTATCCAAATTGTACATACTTAATTGAATATTAATGAGGCTTCTTATTTCGAAATTACATTTATTTTTAATAATTTTAAGGCCATTATGAGTTTTTTTCGCTTTATAGCAGCAGTTAATACTTTTTATATATCTATTTTTGGCTACAGTGTTCATTATCCAATTTCACACCACACCATTAAATTTAAATTCAAAAATATTTTTTAATTCCTCAAGAAAATCCAGTCTAATCTTTCAACACTGGATATTTGATGAATTTATGACAATTTCTTGATAATGGAGCGGTTAGCTGTGGTCGGAACCTTTTCCTGTCAATTATTTATGATGTTCCATAGAACGAACCCATCGCAAATGCAGGCAAGTTTCACAGTGTTTTCTTCACATCTTATTAACCATCGTACCATAAATATTGAAATTATTTATATTGGTAATTTACCGAATAGTAAAACGGTTAATTATAATTAACGTAATTGTTTAAAGTTAACCAGTAGGCTCCCTGATATACTAATTGTAAAAATAACGTTGTGGTCCTGGAAACCTTTACCTACTACAACACTAGATGCTCCGTTTGCGATGTTAGTCATAAAAGGCTCGGTTTTCACTTATGCGAATAATAGACTTATTATTCGCATAATTTATGATTGTCGAACCAACAGGTAAACGATATTTGATATTCGTTGTATAAAACTGCGATTTACTTGAAATCTAATTAATATTTTTCAATTCTCTTTTGAGTCTTCAATTCTAGAAGTTGAAATGGACATCACACCGTGGAGAATAAAATTTGCAAATCGAATGTAAATGAGTTTTGTTTAATTTTAGAACCTTCTATGAGCAATCTTAAAAAACTAATGTGCAGTCTCTAAAATAATGCTAAATACGTATGCTGCATAAATTTCGTTTTTTTTTCTATAATATTTAAGGCTAAAAAGTGAAGTGAGGGCACAACTCAGCTCACCCTGTATATTATCAATAAGGACTGAGCATTGCGACTTCTAAGTATTTTACACAAATGAAATAATTACAACAAATAGTATATTAAATACAAAGGAGAAAATTGTTTCAGTCGCACAATTCCATTTTTTTTTTAAACCATTAATCAGCGCCATGTGGTGGGGAGAAGCAGAGAGGCAACCGCCTAGGGCGGCAAATGACTAAGGGCGACATTTCGGCTTATTACTTTAAGAATAATCGCGGAGTGAAATAATTTAATTGTCCTACGCCCGAACTTTTACCTATTGGGAATTCAAATTAGTTTTACCGCGTATCGATAATATAGGTAACTGTCGCATTGTGACGTCATATCCAGGATAGAAACTTTTAACGCCAGTGCACGTCGGTCGTTAAAGTGATTTTTTGTAAATATGTGGCATTTTAAAAATTGGGAAAATTATGGGAAAATTATGTTACAAATTTGTCATCTGCCAAAATTGGATTTGAAAGATTAACAAAAGCGCAAACCATCTGAAAAATGGGATCACTTTAGGTGACGATGCAAAACCTTTAAAACTTCTCGACATAAAACTATTTAACAAAAATGTTGGATGATTTTTATGTAAATAAAAGTTTTTTTTTACTAGAATTAGTATTCGTTTTCATTCAATAAACTTATCATCTGCTCGGATTGGGTTTGAAAGGTTTACAAGTGTACATACCATTACAAAAATATCATCTGCAATTGGTATTAGATTGGCTGGTAAGCGAGTTGCCAATATTTTAAACGTTTTTATTCTCTGATTAGACCTCTCAATATGGACCCTAGCCGAAGCTATTTGAGCAATCTCAATAGATTCAGCGTGAGAATTTTTTTTAGGTTAGTTCCGGATGTATTCATGGTTAATGTTAACACTGACACTTTAAATCTGGCCTACAACTTGATATCAAACAAACAAATTACAAATTAGTTCATTTCTTCTTTAGAATTGTCGAAAACTAATCAAATTATTACAAAACTCGAACAATAACAAACGCACGTGGCTCGACGTGACGTCACAACAAGGAATTCGCTTAGTTGAATTTATTTACGCTAGAGTCGCATGTTTAGTTTGAATTGCCTATATAGTTTCAGAATTGAATACCTCATAGGGCGCCAAAATGCAGTGCTGCCGCACCAGCACCAGCACCTCTATTTCAGAAAGTAGATTAATAATAAATAAGTCAATTTCTGATGAACGTTAAAGCCTGAGCGAGAACTTTACTTTACTTCAATTAAGTCCAGTCTAAAAACAGTTAGAGTAGTATTATTGTATACTAAGAGCTGGGGCATAAGGGAGCTAGGTGTATTCGTCATTGGCGTTCGTTAAGTGTTGCTCGTGCGTTTCTATCTCTGTGATATGTGACCCGAAATAAAAATATTGTATGTTACGCCACTGTGTGTTTGTAGTCGCACATGGTATGGCCACGTGACGTCATTGAATCGTCTTACTTTCTTGACTCCGACTACAGCCAACTCAATTACGAACCTTATGATATATCACGTTTATTCAGTGTAAAAAACTAGACTGTAGTAACATGCGTTCAAAAAAAGCTGTGATCAAAAAAGTTGGTGTTTACATATGTATTCCGCCGTGATGTTGATGCCATCTAGTGTCAACTTTCAAACGTCATTTTACTCTAGTTTCAGCAAATGTGTTAAATGCACAGAACTGTAATAAGTAATTGTTTTCCACATATTATGTACGTTACATTCATTGATAAACTCGTTTATGTTTTTTTCGGCATTTACAAGTAGGGTTATGTTCACAACTATAAAGCTTGAAATTCATTACAGATCACTTGAGCTTTTTTTAACGTACGTTATATTTATAATATTCAGAAATTCACCAACAATATTAGTTTAATTCTAGATAGATATTTAAATATATCTATTTGCAATTTTAAACACTGGGGTTACTTTATCTGTAAAATTTCAATAAACGTTGAAAAACTGGAATGAAAGGTCTATTAAAATTAATAATATTTCACAATAATAATAATAATAACAATTGATAATATCAACCACAATACAATTTAGTTACTTCTTTGGACTTGGTTCCTACCTACTTTTACAACTTACCATTTGCAACAAATCGCAATCTTTGTGATTATAACTTCTTAATGATTTATTTCTTTATTTACACTATTAAATTAAAATAATCAGTACTTTTGGTTGTTTCCTGAATATTCGTGCCTTAAACATTTAAGTGCTTTTTGTAGTATGGATTTTGTAGCTCTTTTCGAATTGTAAAGATGCATTCGCTTGGTTCACAAAGTAGTAAGGTCTCCTTTGTTGCGCCTAAGTGATATTTGAAAATTAAAATTAAATAGTAAGACAAGACTGAATAACGATGAGTCACATAAAAATTACTTACACAAAGATTCTTTCTGCACCTATTTGTTGCGAATATTGGCGATCAATCAGAACGGGTGAAAGATTATTGTGCGGAATAGCGGCATTGAAAAGGAGGAACGTTTTCACTTGGTTACATATGAAAAAATATCTAAAGAAATACAGCATTTTTTCGTGTCAGATAATACAACGAAACTAAAACATTTCTTCCAGGAAGTGGTTATCTGTTGTTCTTCTTAAAGTGCCGTATCCGTTTTTGGACGTTGACGATCAATTATAGAAAAACTCCGTAATGACCTTCCTGGCGAATTTTTATATTGTATTATTATGAGTGGTTTTCTGTTACAGTAATTAATTATTTAAAATAGAACACAAATTATTCAATGAAATAGAAATTTTATTTCATTTGAAATTTCAGAAAATTCTGAACATTTTTTGCAAGTCCATTTTCGACGTTATCGCTTGCGTAAATCAATTTTAAAGTTTTCAAGTAAAAGTGCACAAGATGGTGTAACAAGCATGAAATTTGCATGCACTATATTGTTTCATAACCACGGAATTAATTTGTGAAATTTAAAGCTCTGCATAAAATGAGACTTGGAATAATATTGGTTTAACCAACATTATTAATTAAAATTGCATTCAAATTGCACTTTTAACAATCTTCAATGCCTTTTGTGGCAAATTTTATAAAAAGCGAGGATTTGCACCATTTGCTTTCTTCAAAGAGAAAGTATAGCAGGTAATCATGAAAATGTTTGAATTCAAGATTTTGATTGAAATAGTCACTTTCGCTATCCCTGAACCCATTGACACCGTTTTTGAACTGATGTCTGTGTGGGGGAGGTGGATACCAAGCATTGAATTTATGTTTAGCTTTCAAATGCAAAGAGCCCCGTTATTTTCGGTTGGCAAATTTTTATCAGCAGTGGCACTTTACTTTGTCATTTTTTGTTCTCTTGTGAATATCTCAGGAGCAATGTTACAAATCGAAATATGTATGGAGATAAAAGAATTTCATTTCTCACATTTTCTACAATTTTTTTGATAACTATTCTTTCTATTACTTTAAAGAGTGCCACTTTACTCTTGTCGCTTTTTGATTATTTTAAATATTGTTGTTTCTATCCTTTCTAAAACGTAATATTAGACATTTTCGTTATTTTTGTCTAAATTAATACCAAACTCTACATATTAAAAATCACATCTGCTTAATTTTTTAAATCTCATTTTGTCTTTTTAATTAAAATTAATATCTTAATTAAATCTAGCATCCAATTAAAACTTGTACAACAATTAAATGTTGCTGGAATCGAGAATGACCTTACAACGCCATAAACATGCGTTGAAAAGAGGAAAAAGCACAATTGCGTGAAATGACGTAATTGTAATGAAAGTTCCTCAAGTTAATTTAAAACCGCCCACAGCTAAATAAATCTCCTCAAAAAAACTCTTTCTTGTAAGGAAAAAAATATATTCCCGACTTTTTCAACTTATTTTCATGTCATATTTTCTATAAAGAGTAAATTAATTTTCCAAATTTCAATACAAACTCATAAAACATTAAAAGGAACTTTTATTTACGCTTTTATAGTTTCTGTAAGTACTTTTTTGGCCCGTGTCAATTGATTTTCTTCATTTCACATGTTGATTTGTGTAGGCGGCCGAAACCAAGAAGTCCAATTCTTTTGTTGTAACTATGTATTTCTGAAATTGGGTTCAGTATAAAAACCAAGCCACGAAAAATTAACGCAGAACCTTACCTAATCTCTAAAAGCGCAACTCGCAACTTTCACTATCGGTTTTCATTAATTAGTATGTAAACATAATAAAGCAGCTCTTTACAAGTTTGGATAACTTAATTTTATACGATACATCACAAACTCTCGCAACAAACGCTCTCATTAACGTTCGCTGATTTACCCATCTTATTTACATTAAATCTGATTTAATTGGGTCATGTTTTCGGGAAAACTTATTAAACAACAATGCACGTTCGACTGATAACGAAAATTGCGTTTCCGGAAGCTGAGGGGCTTTTCCATTAATTTGGCTATGCAAATGCACGGTCCATTATAGTCATGTCAATATGGAATTCTTTAAACCGGAAAATTTCAGGTTCTCGCTGAGCAGAACAGACACGACCGAGACCACGACACCCCCTGGAGGGCGCAGTGCATCGACCGACAGCAACACTCCGGGTTTCCCCAAAGTCGTACCGGCTCCGGGGGCGAGCGCACTTGTCCAAAACCGCAGACGTACGTTAGAATGTCTGGTTCCGGCGCCCCCGATGCGCCGTCCGGGGTCTTTCAGACAACAGAGACCACCCAAAGCGGCACCGGAGAGACCACTACATTCATTTTGTTGCAGAAGATTATCGTGGCCCGATATCGACCATCAGGTCCGTTCTGGGTAAGGAAAAATATTTGTAGCAGTTTTTGTGCCAATTTTGAAGACCCGTGCAATAATAATTTTTCTGGTATAGTGTTCAAGAAATCGATGGGTCTTATTTTGAAAGTTTTACGGCATTGGCATGGAAGCAGGAAAATCAACGGCAAAATATATTGAAGTCAGCCGAGGTGATAGCAACAGAAGCACCAGCACACGAGACCAATTTGGGTGTAATGCCCCGCGATTACAATATTCCACAAAATGAAAAAGATAAGCTTTACGTGGATATGTTGTATACGATTGCTAATGCCGTAAGTTCTATTGTTTTTGTTAATTTGTGTTTGCATCTATTTAATCATCATAATTTCCTTAGGGCCTGTTGTTCAGTCGCCGTTTAAGTATATCAGAAAATAATATAAACTTAGGGGGAAAAAACTATGCAATTGTGTTGGCAATGCCGAAAATTTGAATTATTGCATGTATCAATTTAAAACATAAAAAACAATACATACTTTGACACACGAACACGTGGAATTATAAAGTCAAGATGACATTCATTAAATTTTTTAAGCTTAATTTATATTTAAAGAGCGACTGAACAACAGACCCTTACAAAACTTTTTTAAATCGAGTTTGATCATTTTTATCTTCAAAGAAAACGAATAGCATAAATTAGCTTCTTGTACTTGGATTCCTACATTTGGTCTCAAATACTAAATTATTATATACAAATTTTGTTTATTTAACCACAAATTGGTGTTATTAGTTTTTTAATGATAAACCAGACGTCGTAAAAAAGAAAAAAGTATAATTTTTGAAAAATCAAGACTAAAAATTTTTGTAGAATTTACCTACAGCGTTTAATTTCATCTCGCAAGTCATCAAAAGCTGATAAGGTTTCGATTTTTTTATACTACAAAAATTATAAATAAAAGATTTATGAAAAGAAAAATTCAAGAAATCCATGAAAAATTACATAAATGACCGTCGCGACGCCAGACGATCAAAACTGAAAACAGAATTAACATCAGACTGCATAGTGTGTTTTTTAATTCTAGAAACGATTACAAGACTGTGATAAAGTATTTTTTTACTTATGTTGGTAATAATGGCATTTGACATCTGTCAGTTTAAGGTTATATTAGTAATGTCCCTTTAAAATTAGATATAGCACAAAACTATTCTGTAACATTTAAGTGATTCCGTCAAAATTGTATAGGTTACGATATTAAGTACTGATTTAAAGAAAAAAAAAATTTTCGCAGCCTTTTCTGGAATTAAAAAAGACACCATAGTTTATTAATAATTAAACACACAAAATTGAAGTTTTTTGTTGAGAATTTTTTAAAAATTAAGTTCAAGCCTTACAAGATAATTATGGCAAGCAATGTTTAAATGAAAAGTTTTATAAAAAGATGTCTAATTTGATATAAAAAATTGTCATAATGAATGACATAAAAATTAGAACTAAATAGTTTTCTTATTTTTGCGCTAGAACAAAAATTATACTTGCAATTTCTTTCGGATCGAACATTACGACAAACATACATTTTTTTTTCCTTTTATGGTGAAAACGACTTTGTACGGATTATTATGAGACAATGTCAGTAAGTAAGTTACAAAATAATGAAAGAAGCAGAACATATAGAATGGTAGTAAACGAATGTAGGCGGAGCCAAATTGGGTACTAAGAATCGTAAGTGAAACCTAATAACATTGACTGTATTCACGAAACAAGCGGCTGTAGCGATATAAAGTAATAAAGAAGTGCCAACACTTCTAAATTGCGTAGTTCAAAGCACAATGTAGAATTGTGACTAATGTCAAGGCAATTTTCAGTTTGTGTGAGTATTAAGCCAGACTCAGACGACTTGTCAAGTACATCAATATTGGTATACTTGGCAAGTAGACCAGCTCACAACAATCAGTAACAAGTAGAGGTGCTCACACGACATGTACAATTGTGTTATTCATACATGTGTGTTAACCATCACGGATAGTGGTCATCTTGAAAATATCATCGCTTGTGTGACCTTTCTTTTCCAAGCATCGAAAATTTCGTTTCGGTTTTTAGGTTACTATAGTGGTCCGCACAGCACCATGTCACAAGTTCATTTTCGTAGAGATTTAGAAACTCTAACACCACTTCATTCGACCATTCCATTTACATTTTTAATTAAAAACAGTTGTAAACAAAAATAAAAAACCTCTTTTGTAAGCTCATTAGATGCAACATACTGAATGAATATAGTATCGATCCAAAACGACACAAATATGCACATCTCGTCTGAGTGCATTCACAAGTATAGATTAGGCACGGACTTATTAAGTGTTTAATAATTGTGAAGCCTTTGACTTGTACCATTTTTACCGAAAGACGATAGTCACTAGTGCCCAATAATTGTACAAGTAAATATTTGCCAAGTACACCAGTCGTCTGAGTCCGGCTTTAGAATGCCCAACCAACAAGTAGTGTTAAAAAAAGTAAAATCGATGGATAGAATAAACCAAGTTGAGAGGAGAATAACGATTGACGGTGTTAAATCCGTGATTAGATGTTTTTAATTGTTTTAATTTTTTTATGAGTGTTTTCCATATACCGCCAGTTTCACAGCTCAGTCGGGAGAAAGGTGCATACATGTTAAATTGGATTATGCTGATAAGCAAATATTATTTCCAATTCAAATTCTGTAACTTATTTAATGACTTTGTCGTAATTAAAAGATAGTCTCAACATTCAATGAAACTATTTATTTTTCGTTTTGTTTTAATTAAAGCTTTGTCGAAAACGTCTAATTAACTGAAATCGGACTGAAAACAAAATTTTGAGGAATTCAGTCTGTATTTTTGTTTGCGAATAAGGCTTGTGCTATAAATAAAATATAAAATGATGAAAGTACGAATCCGAGTTCAACGACTTTTTTGTTCTTATTTACCTTTGTTGTTTTGTTTGTGCGTGCATGTTCACATCAATCTTTCGATAACCTTAAAACGTGCTTTTAAATCACAGGTGGGGGCCCCCGCCCCCGGAGGACAATACGCTCACTATAAAGAAGACCTTTACCTTTACGGTCAAAGGGCGTTCGGCGTCCCGCCGGATCGACATTATCGGATGCTCCACGTGGCAGGGGAGGAAAAACCCCCGATAGTCGTATTAAGCGTGATCGTTCTCGAAGCCGAAGGCTTAGAAGCGAAAGACGCTAACGGTATTTCACGGTTCAGTTTGAATTTTTTCTGTGACATTCCGATCGTTTTGCAGGTTACAGTGATCCTTACTGCATGTTAGGAATACAGCCGGTGGCGGCACCGTCTTCACCTCAACCGCTCACGCCGAATCGCGCCCTATCAGATGCCTGCAATGACGGACAAAGCAATCATGAAAAGCTTCGGAAACACCACAGTTTTAAGTTGAGCTTTAAACGTAAGGACGGACGAATTCGCGAACAAAGAGATAGTCAAGCCCTTCCTGCCAAGTTCATACGCGCCACGTCCGTTAAACCGCACACACTTAATCCACGATGGAACGAGAAATTTAGATTGTAAGTACCAACTTTTGAACTTGCGAACGTTTACCAAGATTTTTTTTAAATTTAGTCGCGTTTCATTCCAAAATTTTAAATCTATAAAATTCTTTTCATCTCTGTTAATGGAAAATATAGTGTTTCTGAATTCAATTCATGCGTACATTTAATGGGAATTTTATTACTTCTAAAAATAGATTTACTCTTTTTGCAGAAATATTTCTTGATGAAATACAAAATTAGTTGCAATTTTTAATATGAAATACTATATGAAATGGTCCATTACGTAAAAGGTCATTGATTTGTTTTGCGACAAGAAAATAACTTACAACTTCTATGTTTGAAATCTTAGTAGAAAAGTAATACCCCAAAAACAAATAATTTTAAGTTACCATAAAGCGAAACTTCAAGAATCAACCTGCGAGTATCTTTTTCTCGCTATTACAAAGTGTTTCACATGGGACTTGAATATTGACCCTTCTGTGTAGTGGTTGCTCTCTTCCGGAAGTTGCATTTAATTTTGATGAAGTGACGCTCAAATGTTGTTGAGTTTCAGGTAATTAGGACAAACTGCAATTGCCACCATTATATGAAAATGAAACTTCGAGTTATGCAATGCTCTACAGTCGGGTTCAGAATTATTAATTAGTGCAAACAATACGAGTTGGTTTGTTTCATATCGATATTAACATTGCTTACCTGAAGAAATAAAAAGCACACCAGCGCAGGCATTTCGAGCTTATTTTTACTAATAACCCTTTCGGTGAATTATGCCCATATGCGGAACGAACTGATCTTTGTATTTGTGGAAATAAAAAATTCTGTAAACAACGTACAATATGTTTAAAAAGAGAACTGAAAAAAAAACAAGGAAATAAGAATTTTATTTTTTGAAGTGAAATTTGTGTTGGTGTGCTTGCGCGTGATTAACAGCCCACACCTTTAAAGTAATCACCATTCTCTGTTTTTAATGTCCATTAAGCGAAAAATAGACTGACCCAAGAAACGTTGTAGTAAAGCGTGGGTTGACAATTTTCAAACTGAAATAAAACCCCTTCTGAATCAATAACTTTTCTAGTTTTTTAAGAGTTTCAAGAGTTATCTACCTTGAACAAACTAAAAGAAGAGTTCAAAGTGTAATATCAAATTTCGAAAGGTGGTTCTAAAAAATTCATATTAGGCACGGTAACATGTGGGCAAGTTGACTGGTACGGTGAAATTGATCGACAAGTTCAAAAATGTTTCAAATTAAAAAATGTTGTTTTTAACGTTGCCTTTATTATTAGGCACGCATCTACTACTAACTTCCCTTCCACACTATTCTTGTTTTTTTATTTGATTTACGGTAAAAAATAATAATAGTCGAATATTAAAATGCTTATTAAAAAAAGGTTGTCAAACTTGCAGATTTTAATTATAAAATCAGTTTTCGAAATTGACACACCTAGTTGCAACTACATTCAAAAAATACAATTGCGCATCTCATTTTTGTGAAACGACACATTTAGTGTTTTGTAATTAATTTACGAAAGGCACACAATAGAGAATTTATTAATTACTGCGTTTTAATAACGCAATCAGTAATATGCGTAGATCCCTTACGCAATGACGCCACATGTTAGAGTGATTAAAAATTGAAAACCTCAATTGACTATAAATTGTTTCAAAATTAAGGTTTGCTTTCATATAAGTTTAAGTACATAATCTTAATAAGATAAAATGACAAATAGGCTCAACGTATACTTTTTATTTCCCTAGTAAGCACAATTCAAAAATGAAATATCAACAAATAAAATCAGTTTGGTTAACTGGACAATAGAGACATCTGAGCACCCCCTTTGGATTTTCCTTCATATAGTCAGTAGCGAGTTTTAAAAATGCAATTGAAAGTGAAACTCAAAATTGTGTAGATGCCAGCGTTTTAATTTTGTTAAACGCTTTGCACGAAACATCGTTGTTTCCCATGGTAGAAATAATTTTCTAGTATGAAAAGTAAATATTGCTAACATTTCATTTACATCTTGAATGAAATCCGATATAAGAGTTTTGAATTTATGTCCACTGTCTAAATTTTGGTGATGGGTGGTACAGTTGCCTTACGTTTTTGTCATCTGGGCCATCGATTTCCTTGCTGGTCATCTTTAAGGACAAAAATGTTATAGAATCCTGGTTGCCCAATAAACTCCACCCTAGTGATAAAACGGCTATAGCAGGCTCACAGAAAGGATGGATGAATACAGTAATTCTTAAAAATTGGTTTGAGAAATGCTTGCTCCATAATAATAAACAATTACATTTACTTAAATTTAAGCTATTTTTGAGATTCTTTACCTTTTTCAGACTATTTTTGTATTGTCGACGATTTTAAAGTTTGTTTCTTAATTTACAAAGCCATCAAAAAAAAACATTACTTTTCTAACAAAAAAAAAAAAAAATTTTACGCTTGTGACCATTTTATATGCTTTATATACTTATTATAGTCGGTACCTTAATTTGTAGAGGGGCTACGATCAATAGATTCTATGGTACTTACAACAAAAGTTGTGGTGCTTTGAAAATCCCGCGTAGCAAAAGGGTGGACCAGGTAACCAAACTGACCTTCCACGGGAAACTTGTTTATTTATAATTTTTCTGACAAAACATTTTTTTGTCCTCTTAGTCTGATGACACATTATGCGGTTTGCGGTTTGCGGTAGCAAGTGACCTTCATGCCGCTTTTCTGAAACACATTGATTCAAATGTGAGGTGTCACACTTGCCGCTATGTAAACATCTGCCGCTTCTTTGACCGCGTCCTGTCGCGGTCAGGCGGCAGGCCGCGAGGAGTCTGATACATTATTTCTTATGGAGCATGACACACTAGCCGCGCGGTAGGCAATAAATTACTGCATTTGTGTACATGTATAACTTTATAAACATAAACTGTTCAAAGATATGATTTCGTAAACATTATCTTGTTCTTTTTTTTGCTTCTAATATACCTACTATTTAATTTCTTATTTTTAATTTAAATGAAACAGAGATGTAAGGGAGATTTCATATACATATTTATAATTATTATATAGATCATTAATCAAATTTCCAGTTTTGCTGTGATGCACTAAAATATTATTCTTAACAGAATTCGTGTTTAAACTCGAATATTTCTTGGAAGGTTGTGATATTAAGTATCAATTAAAGGAATATGGGTTTAAAAATTAATGAATAGCTCAGATTTAAATCCAATTGCTTTATTGAAATGTTAACTTAAATAACATGAAATGGAATAAATCCAGTCATCTGTTTTTAAAAATCGCGCTGACCAGACATGTGTAACATAATACCTGCCTAAAGGTTGTTTTTAAAGTAAGCGTTAATAAACAGATTTCTTTGAGTGTTTACTACAACTTTTCATAAATGTGAGATTTATTTTTGTAGCATTCTAACATCAATAATGTTTAACCCTTTAACTACGGATATCTCCAATAGACGATATAATGTAAGTTTTGTCAGCTGTAGTCAATAATGAAGGTATTCTACGTAAAAGTATATGGGTTGAAAAAACGGTTAGTCTTTCTTGTACGCTAATGGCATCACTAAATGCAGTTTGTTGTTTCTGTAGATCCTGTCTCATGAGAGTAACTAATTCGTCAAATGAGCCAATACTCATTCTGTAGTAGTTAAAAAATTTATCGGGGTATTCCCTCAATCGGTGGTAAAGGCATTGAAATTGGCCTCCCGTTTTCCGTAAACTATTATTTAAGGGATGGACCCAATACCTTCTTTTTTTTGACGTCGTTTTCTCAAAGCATAAATGATGCACACTGTCTCTTCGAACGTAAGCATATTGATAACTGAGACATCTTTCACATGCATCGAATAAACTTCAGGGAGGGGCATAACCGCGCGGTTAGAACCGCGTGTGTGAACGCTGCAGCGCGGTTTTTGACAGCATGTTTACAATCAAAACGAAACCGCGTGTGTGACATCGATTTGCGGTTATAAACATTATAATCTTTGTTTATAAACGCAACCGCAAACCGCAAAGTATGACACCCCACTTATACTTGCCCTAAGTTGTCGATGTGTCATCTTCCTTTCTATAAACAAAGTCTCTCCATTTCTTTCAATTTAACATTTTATTGCAAAAGTTGCAAAACAACTAGAAATAAAATAGACGTACCTTTTAATTTATAATAACTAAAACACTATGAACTATTAAAAAGAAATTAATTTTGTAATCAACACTTATTCAAAACCAAATTAATGTGAAACAATAAAAATGTTCATAAAATAATAAGATAATACCTACGATTTATCAATAAGAACCAAATTCAATTACTTACATTTAAACCTAAATTATAGTTGTTTAATATTACAAAAAAATTCTTTATGGCTCCCATTTTACTCGTTTTTAAGAAACGCTCGAACGAATATTTCGTTTGTTTCTTCTTAAAGCGAACATAAAACTGAGGTAGGTATTTCACTAACTTCGGACCACTGAAATCTCGTTCACTTCAATCCACTTTATGATTCATTAACTTGCAAAATCGAAAACGTTTACCGTTACACCGAATTACAAATCCATATCAAGCCAAGCTCGTTAACCGTTCCCTTAATTATTCGGTGCAACTGCATCGCATTATAATCCATGGACTGAAAAGAAAACTTATAAGACTTTGGTACTTAAAAAAGCTTAACCGCAAAATTCTCGTCGTTCATTAACTTTTCTAAGTGAATCCACTGTAAATTTCCCATCTGGACAAAATAACTTTTCCGGTGCGCAGCGGGCTTATTAAAGTAATTAAAGAAAATTATGCACCAATTCTTCGTTTGACTTTCTTTTGAATGCATTTTTATTGCTATTGTTAGAAAATACTCACTTTCTTATCACATGTTGTTTGAATTGGTTACCGATTGCGTGGTACGCGTTTTTAATTTAGTTCCATTTTGTAAAGTCAATTTGTTAATTCCGACATGAAACGTTTATACTTTCATTTCGTATTTTTTGTCGCTGTGGCAGGTGAGTTAATTCACGAATTTTTCCAATTCACATCCAAAACAGTTTCAGAACCGACGAACAATGAACGTTCTAAAACGTTGTCGTGCCCTTACCACGAAATTTATAACAGCTGCGGTACCGCTTGTGAATCAAGTTGTTACGATTGGTTTCAACCGAGCTCCTGCACCAAAGAATGTGTTCCCGGCTGTTTCTGCAAAGAGGGTTACGTTCGCTTACCAGCCTTTGATAATTTCTGCGTTCCGATAGAGGACTGTTCGGATTACGCCAAAGACTCGCCGAAAATAACACCGCCTAAAAAACAACCGCCGATGATAATATTGCCCCGAGTGCAAATCTTTCCCTCGCAGGAAAGGCTGCAGGTTCCCGCTTTGGAACCGTTTCAGACGTCATTTGATCTGTAATGTAATAGCTGGGAATAAATGCACACTTTAAACTAGACTTTTTGAATGAAATTTTTTGCCTGCCACAGAAGATCTAAAAGCGCTGGAAAAACTCGATTGTTCCTTGAGTTTATAAATAAACGGCTGGGAAACCTTAAAGGTTTTTCAGAAACCCTCACAAGTTTATCGGGCGGAAACTGCTGTTTTGTTATTAACCCTCTCCCGCCCAACTTTTCCAATTTATGTTTTTTTGCTACTAAAAATATATATTATTAGGAATTGTGTGTAAGTGAAGCAAAATAACATAAACTTTAATTTTAGTTCGATAAAACAATATTTATTTTTAATAAAAAACGAAGTGTCCACGCTTATGGAAAAAGTATGTGAGTTTCAACAATTGCGACCACCTCTGCATAATTATCGTGAATTTAGGTCTACAAACTTGATGAATTAGATAATTTTTTAAATGCCACATTGTAAAATTAGATGGAAAATTGAAAGTGTCCGTCAATGCGTACACAGCGCATAAGAAGGTTAAACCAACAGTTAATTAGTTAAAGACCATTAAAAAAATTTAATTTAAATTCGAAAGAAGCGTAAAATAACGACAGGCTTTCTTCAAAAATAAATTTACCCGGAACATGAAACAGTTGAGCGAACATACTGGAATATGCATTATGTAACATGTTCATTCATGCATATTAGTAACAATTCAATTCCTTAATAAATTTAATGATATTTTTCCCGATATGGAAGTAATTATTTATTAACGACTTAGGTGTCAATTGTTCCTTTTTTTTTATTCCATATCTTCTTTTTTCTCTGTTTTTTCGGGATGTTCTTCATCCCTCGTCACATCTTAACTTTCAGTAATAAAAACTACATTTACAACATTTAATTTAAATTTAAACACAAACATTTTAAAACATTTTAAAAACATTTTAAAAACATTTCAAAAAACTGAATGAGCTTATTGTCATTTATATTATATTGTGCACCTCTTTTTCCTAGAACTTCCAAATTTTATTTTAAAATGTTAGTAAAGTTTTCGCGACCATCATCTGTAGGAAAGATTCAGGCGCCTATAAGATATGGAATAAAAAAAATAAAAAAGGAACAATTGACATGTAAGTCGTTAATAAATTCAATTCCTTGTTTAACATTTTGCTATTTATATTTTATATAGAAAAAAAAATAATGAAACAGTTCATAAGAATAATTTACATAAGCAGACTATATTTTGTGATTTTTACAGCCGTACTTTATGAAATGTATAGGAATTGTATTACATCACATGTGACTTTAATATGTACAGGTTGATCTAGATTAGATGATCGTACAGGAAATAGTATATTACGTACAAGTGCAACATTTATGACCGAGCATGCATCTAGAAATTTGAATCGTAAAGCGAGAATTGCAAATCTTGGGAGAACATAAATGGTATGTAAGTTTTCAATTAAGTAAAAACAAACCACGCAGAACTCTACTTATATCGATATCTTCTTATGGAAGACTGTTAACAGCGCCCACGCGGAGAAACCGAGTTCACCGCGTGTCCAAGCTGCATTTGTCCCTTGAAATATTCAAAAGTGCCAACATAAAAATCAAAAACAATCCATGTTTTCCTGGACTCAACATTACAATGGGAATTATATGGTACCAGAACGCGCTGGCGAGTCGTTGGCCAGTTGGTACAACTTAGTTGGACGCTCTAGCGCGTCGTAGGCGCTGAATGGGTTTGTACTGATTACTGCCAACATAACGTAAAAGAAAATATTTTTCTACGGCTTTCAAACCGTTTCTGGAATTAAAAAACACACCATACTAAATATTATGTCATAAAATTGGCCATATATCAACTTCAAGTAAAATTTATGACTAGACTAGCGCAAAACTCATGAAGCATTGTGACGATTAATGAGGGGCAATCGGTTTATTTTATAATGAGTTTCAAATATAGTTGTTGCTGATTATGTCTCACATTTACAACTTCACATTGACAGTTAATCACTTTAGCTTGTTTATGTGATCAGGACGAATATTCCAATTAGGATGAGACACGGGAGCAAAGTAATATTACGCTTTCGACTTTCAAGTATAATAACCATATATTAACTGTAAAAGACTACTTTACTCCCTCGATACGTTAATAACTATTATACTCTCTTGAAATTAAATTGTGGTTTTATTCCCGTTTTTTAAAAATTGAAATGGAATATTTCATCCCAAGGGATACAATTAATTTAATTAATATAATAAATTGAAGCCCTAATTATTATATATATTTAATTGAATCCGTTATTAGAGGAATATAATAAATTTAATCTCTCGAAATAAATACCTATTTATGGTTTTTTAAAACTCAAATTTAGTGCGAATAGTTTTTTTTTAGAATAAGTTACTAATAAGTTAATAAGGTACTACTTCATACCTTAAAAATCTTATTTTGAAGGGCATAACATTGCGTATATACTGTTACACATAAAACATTGTAAATACTAAGAGAGTATTAATTCCAATGCTTGTCATCTTTTGTTTTATCGTTAATTTTTCTCACTGTAACTAGATAACGTCTATTGACAGAACTGGTGGTTTCAAAATTTAAGCAATAATCTTTAACAGCATCTTTATCAACTAAAATAAACAGGAAAAGTTCCTGCGAATATAATTCTAAATTTAGCTTCTGTAACGAGCTACAAGATCTTAAAAGAAACTCATTTGCAGTAACTTATAATTTGTAATCAAAATTACTACGGTATTATGGCCTAAAATTAAATTTAAGTATGACCCTTCTTCTTTCATTATTTTAACAGTGTTAATTACTATACTTCTCGTCTCTGTTTACCTTTAGCAATTTGTAAAATATTTTGGCTTACTTTTCTAAAGTAAAATTATTTTTATGAGAAAATGAAGAAATGGTTAATTTCGATGAATCAAAAGCAAATCTTCTTTAAGCTTTTCAGACTCCTCACAATAGCAGTGCGGTTTGGGGCCACGACTATATCAAATTTATTCGCGGTTTTATTCGTGGTTTTATCGCAGATTTCGCGGAGTTTTTCGCGATTTCTTATAATTTCGAGATTTTTTTCGCGGATTCGGAGAATTTAATCCCGTGGATTATTTTCGCGGATTATTCCGTCGATTAATTTCATTCCTCAAATTTATCCGCGTTTTTTTCTCGCGGTTTCTTGGAATTCTCTCGTGGGTTCTCAGAATTTCGCGTGATTTATTGATTGATTGAGTGATTAATTATAATTGGTTACGCGATTACCCGCTAATTACCCTAATTACACATGATTCCCCGAGGATTCTTGGAATTTATCGTTGATTGTCCTAATTGATCTCATTAATCTTGATTAAATTAATCGGCGGAATAATCGGCGACAATAATCCGCGGAATTAACTTTATCGATGCAATAATCCGTGAAAAAATTCGCGAAATTACAAGAAATTGCGAAAAATTCCGCGAAATCCGCGATAAAACCACGAACCTGCCTAGCATATCTTCTAATAGCGTTTTAGGATTATTTTTAAGGGGGTCGAATATGAAAAACTTGAAAAATTATTTTTTTTTGCAAATTTAGTAACTGCATATTTTCTGCGCAAAACTATTCTATTCCGATAGTTATACGATAACTAGAAGTGTCCCAAATTTGAGGACAAAAACAGCAAAATCGTGCGATTTACACAGAGCACTCAGTTAGTTTTTCGCTTCTCCTAAACAGTTGACTTTTCCCTCCTCATAGGTACATTTTTCTACAAAACGGGTAAAGGTAAAACCTTGATTTTTTTTATGTCGTAAAACATATTATACACCTGAAGGGAATTTAAAAATAATTTCTGGAATTTGCTTTAAAAAATTTTAAAGTGTAATTTTTGTCTTTTTTTGCATAACGACTTTTGAGTATAAAAAATTTAAATTTTTTAAAATCCCTATTCAATCACTTTTGTGCTTTCCTAAGATTACAAAATATAGTTCAACTTCATAAATTTTTCAAATCCAGGCAAATTTATTCCATGACGGCCAAAATATTTTGAGACCAGTTCGTAAACTTTGCAACCTCTACGCTCTTCAAAATTATTAAAAGACTTTATCGCAGAAACACACCGTGTCGTAAATAAACTTTAACATGTAAATTCTCTTCTAGCGACATAGACGACATAAACAGCGACTCACTTCATCTAGATATTTGGGACCACGATGACGAAAGTTCTGTGCTGGAAGCAGTAAGTAAACTAAACGAAGTTCGAGGAGTTCGGGGATTAGGTCGGTTCTTCAAACAAGTTTGCCAGTCAGCAAGACAGAGTTCGCAAGACGATTTTCTCGGGTGCGTCACCGTTCCACTTTGTGATATACCATCGACCGGACTCGAAGCTTGGTTCAAATTAGAGGCCAGATCCCAACGCAGTTCCGTACAAGGGAAGATCAGATTAAAAATGTGGCTTTCAACAAGAGAGGACCGCGGAATACCGGAAGAGGATAATTGGACCGAGGTCCGGCAGCATGAAAACCTTTACGTTACATTCATCGACTACGAATTGATGAACTGGCCAGAAGAGAGCTGGACGTGGTCGGGCGATCTTCCGGGGCCCGCTTTAACGATCCTTCATCAGCACGCGGTGCAAGGTAAGATGTTTTCCTTCTATCTTTATTTTTCTGGAACACGAAACCATTTCACGGTTAACTAAATTTTATTTTCTGAACTTGTAATGAAACACAAACTTGTTTCAGGCGATTTAACCGAAATACAGAAATCGTTAGCACAATGGGTAGCCGCCGCAAGAATTTATTTGAAGCACCCATTGGATCCGCGTTGGATACTTCAACTCTTGACCGATCTGGAGCACGCGTGGTCCAGCACGTCCCTCTCCAGAGAAGAAGAAATGTGGTTAGCCGAATACTTTACGTCAATGCTAGGTATTTCCACCCATTAATCATTACTTCCTCAATAAAGAGAATTATTGCAGAGCGATGGTTAGTACAAATAAGACACCACCGACAACTCTTCCCGGCGCTCCACGCTCCGTCTCTATCGCGTCTCGAACATTTACTTCGATGCCTGGCTTATCTCTCAAATATGGTAACCCTAAAATCTCAATTTTGAATCGAAATGACTCGTTTACTTTCAGAAAACGTTCTGGAAATGCTGCCCGTTTAATAAGGAGATACGGGGCGAAATCGTCGCCGCTTTAAGAAAAGGGACACCCGATTGGTTCTCAAACCTCCACTCTACCATAATGACGTGTGATGAGTACGATAGTTCGTTTATCGACTTCTGCAGTGAAGTTTTTATCAATCTGCAGCACAGTCTCTCGCATTACCATCCGCTTTTCGAGGGCACAAATGGAATCCCGTATTTCAGCGTGGTTTACAAACAGCTCGACAAACTGCTAGCCGATGAAGTGATATCGTTTTTGAACCAACACGAACATCCCGACTCGGCGTATAGTCGATTGATTTTTTCGGTTTATCTCGAAATAAAAGATTTGGCATCACTCAGTCAACATTTGCCTTCGGGCGGGGATCATAAACTGCTTTTGATGAGGTGCCACGAGTGGTTTGAACCTTCGGTCAGTTGTTGGTTAACAGTTTGCAAGGCGAAAGCACTGCAACGTGTCCGAACGTCCGTGGAAATCCAGAAGCCTTGTGATGGTGACAAGCTGGTAAAGCACAGTTCTTCGGCCGTTGACGTCGTCGCTATGTTTTGCCAACTGCGGGATTTTTGGAGATTGCTTCAGTGGCCTAAAGCACAATCAATTCCACTGCTATCTCAACTCTTAGATTGTATTTGTTCGGCTGCGATACTTTATGCTGATATTACCTATCAAGCGTTGATGGAAACTGGTTATTTCGATAGAATAGGCCCCTTTCGTATCAGCGAGGAAATGTGCATAGCAGCTAACAACCTCGAGTATGTCTACAAATTCACGTCGATTTTGGAAAATTATTTCGACTTTTTAACTCTCGAAACGACGGCGACGGAAACGCAATATGCAGTGTTAACTAACCAGTTAGATACGACTTTGAGTCAGCTGCAAATTAAAGTAATTGATATCTTAAGGAGAGTCGGACCCCAAATGCAAGAGGCGTTGCGGAAAGCCATGTTTCACCTCGCGTGGTCTCCCGATACGCTCCCAACGAATCAGGCAGTGGAACCGCTCTTTGATTACCTCCACAATCACTTGCAAATGTTAAATGTGGCTTTATTACCCCAAAATTTCCAAAGGATTTTATTTGAGGTAAGTTTCTCAAAATTAAAGAACGGAATTTGTATCTACAATTTTGAAAGTTAAAATTAGTTTTCACCGATGACTTAATTGCCAACTTAATTGCAGATTTGGGAGCACACTTTAATTGAATTGAATCGCCAAATGGACGGTGGCGCAAACAGTGAAGAAATGCCCGTAATGTTCCATGATCGTTTGCATTCTGCTTTAGAATTAATGGTGGATTTCTTCCATGCGGATGGACAAGGTCTGCCGATAGAAACTCTTCATTCTGAGACGTTTTGTCACGTCGAGCAGCGCTTGCAGTATCACAGGACTGACACGGAAACATTAATTGCAATTTTTTACGGCCACCGTTTGCAGGAACAGTTAAACACGACCAACAGCCCTTACGGAAACCTCGCCGTACGGGCCTATTTCAATCACGATTCGCTATGTGTTGAGGTGCGCATTCGTCCTTTAATCTAATTTTAAAAATGCAGAAAATTTTGTTGTTAGGTCCTGCACGCAAGAGATGTCATTCCTTTAGATCCAAATGGATTTAGCGATCCGTTTGTGATCTTAGAGTTGCTGCCGCATCGAATATTTCCACATTGTAATGAACAACAAACTAATGTTCACAAGAAGACCCTACATCCAATTTTTGATGAATGCTTTGAATTTAGCGTTTCGCTAGAACAGTGTCGTTCACTGGGAGCTATGATAGCGTTCACTGTGATGGATCATGATGTGTTAACAGCGAACGATTTCGCCGGGGAAGCCTTTCTGGCTCTCGGGAGTATACCAGGGGTTGCCGATACCGGACCGGGGGTCGATAATTTCCACGGCTTGAAACCGGTCGAGCTTATACTGATGCAACAACACCAAAAAAGTAAAAGCTTAAATTGTGTTTCCTTTCTTTTATTTTTTTTAATTTTTTTAGATAATCCAATTTTGCAAATTTTGGAGTCGAGGACTGGCGATCGCTACGCGATAGATTTCGTAAGAAAGCAGAAGATGCGCTTCTCCGCAAAATAAATCTTCGATGGACTTTAACACTACTTTCTTATGCCGTGTTCTGGGCAGATCAATAAGTCGCCGTGATTGTAGTAATTTCCTGTACATAATTCTTGTAAATGTATTTTTGTATGTCATAGTGACAAATTGTGTTGAGAAAGGGGCGAATTGTTGATCTGTTATTTTAACTACTTGTACAATTCTCAATTGTAGGGAACTTTTCTATTGGAATCAGCTACTTTTTCTATTTCTATACTTAATCACTATGTAAAAAAGAGACTTTGAAGACAAATTAGAGGCGAAAAAATTATAGAGATACTGCTTTCTACATTGTAGAAGACATTTATTAACTTAAAATTTGTAGAAAAGATTATAGTTGCAACGTAGTCATTTGATAAAATATCTTTTCTACTAAAAAAATTAAAGGACGAACTGGGATGAAATCATCAGTTAATCCAAATCACATCCAGTAGGTATACTCTGACAATCCATTCCACAACATAATCAAATAATGCATAATCATATCGTTCTTCCTGAACTTATCCACCAATCATTAAATAAGACATATACTTATTACAAGTTCTTTTTTTGGCCAACAATTTAAACATGATACTGAATTAAAATCAAAAATGCTTTGGTTTCTGAATAATTTTTCACTTGTAATTCCACTAGAGGTTAAATTATTTCCGGATTTTAATTTAACGTCGAGTGTTATTCGGTAAGAAAATTTTGCACCTTTTTGCAATTTAATATATGTATTGACATATTATCTATAAACGTCACTCAACGCTATAAATAATACGATATTTTGATTGCAAGTTTATGGGAAGCGTTGAATGGCATTTAATGTCAAATGGCATCGTTTATTCTGATTACGTGTACTTAATGTAAGTATTAGTGACAGTAATTATGACGTCAAAAAATTTCCACTAAAATTCACTCCAGGGTCCTACCCAATCGGAAAAAATTTCCGAAAAAATACTTGCGTTGTCTTGGTAACGGTTCAAAAGAAAGGCTTCTGATTGGTTGAACAGGCTGGTGCAAAATTTTCTTTCAAATTTAAACAATTTTATAATCCGTGTGCATATAGACAACTAGAATTTGATGTATTTTTCCAAAATTATGCACATAATAGATGTTCAAATTTGTTTATGTATTGAGTCACATAATGACATTTTGAGATTAGAATTTTGACTAAGATTATATAGGCTTTAAAATCGGGCAATTTTAATGTTGAATAATTAACATCTAAGCAACCTTTTTATGGCCTAGATAGTACTACCTTTTTTTATTGGATTTTTCATTTTCCAAATGTCTTATTACAAATATGGCAATTTATTAATATCTCTGTACCACAATTCTAGATCTAAAATCTGCAATTGAGGCTCTCCAAATCATGAAAATCAAACAGAAAATTTTTGCAACTTCCAAAGTATACAAACAGTAAACTAAATTTCAATTTTTACCCAAATCTTACTGTTCAAATAAGATTTTATAAAGTTCAAAATCTCAATAATTGTCAAAATATCACAGATGGGAAACATATTGCAAATTATTTTTAAAAGTTTCATATACATATCGTGCACTTACTCTACCCTTGTGGCAATCATTTTGTATTTATTATTGCTACCTGAGCGCTTCTTACCTGTTGTGATATACATACATACTAGAGAGCTTATGCTTTCGACATTTTATTTTCACAGGTCCATTTCTATCGAGCTTAATGTACTATATGTCAATTGAGATCATTATACCATAAGATGAAGGATATACTTTGTCTACAGAATAAATAAACCCATTAAAACGTCTCTTAATTTTTACCACCCATTCTGTATACAGCACTGGGATACTGATTCCTCGACTAGAGTCGAGGCGAGTTCGGCATGACACAAAACCGAATTCGACATCTAGTCCACTAGCGAATCCACTCATGATACTATACCGTATTTTTTTTAATTTAAGAAGATTCAAACAGATCGCGCCAAAAGGTAGATCTATGATTGGCTGCCAGCTGCCTGCAGTTTGATGACAGCCAATCATAGATCTACCTTTTGGCGTGATCTGTTTGAATCTTCTTCTCAAATTAAAAAATACGGTATATACCTTTTATTATGATCATTCGGTGGACGAAAATGAGGTAGTTTCACACATGACGTTACTCTGTGACCAAGTAAGCGATTCTCATCCTTATTGCATAGCCCCTATACGTAAATGAGTTTCGCAGTAACATTTATTTATTTGGTTTACCTCAGAAAGCTGCGTAATAAAAATATGGGGCAAACAATTTAAAACAAAATAATTATAGTGTATATTTTATTTTGCTCAACCAGCAGCATTGAGTACAAAAATAACATAATTATGCCATTCATACTCAAGTACCTACTGATTTTTGCAAACTTTCTTTTTCTAATTTTGGAAATTTCTTTAATACGTTGATTCAACAATCTACTTCTAAAGTACATATTACATCTAAAAACAATATATTTGCATCACTACTTAAAAATATTTTTTCAGATAATTTTATAAATTTTGAGTAATTTTCAAACCAGATCCATTAAAATTATAGAAAATGTCAACTAATTTTTTGCATTTAAAAAATCATCTCTTGGTTTTATTAATCCTCCATCAGATACATGATTTACCCACGAATATGAATAATCAGTAGAATCAGGATCAGGATTTTTCTGTTTTCCTGCGAAATTCTCTCAGCCATTCCCCTCAATGTCACTCAAATTTAATTAATAGAAATAAATCCCAAAAAAAAATTAATTAAAATATCATCATCACTGAAGAATCCTGGTTCAAGTGATATGTTAGCAAATATTTAATATCAAAATCATTTTGCAGATTGACGAGAAGAGCCTTTAATGATTTAATACTAAATAAAATCCCTTTTTGGAAAGGCAGCAAACTTTTTGTATTTATTTTTCTCATAGTCTTTATGTATTGTAACGTTTCGTCTAAAACTTTGTTTTGTTCCTCTAATGCTAAACCGTAAACTTTAATAGTACTTTAGAATTAAAGATATCAAACCAATCATTTCCAATTTTTAGGAGTTTTGAGCATTCCAACCAATTATTGTCATCATTATATAAGCCCCGAGATCCCAAACACAATATTGCATTTATTTTTTTCAAAGACTTAAAAATGAGACTGAACAACAGGCCCTTCATGTTGATTTCAACATTCTTGTAAACGCAAATTGATCCCAAACAATGCTTCATGCATATTTTATTGAACAGTTTTTAACTTTTAATATTTTCCCATTTAATAAGCTTGTTCATAGTAAATTTGATTTTGTAAATTAAATACAAAAATTCAACATTTTTCTTACATTTCACAATAAATTGTGCTATATATTCACACCTATAACAATAACATGTAAAATAACAATGGAATTTCTAAACAATGTGATCAATAGTTACTAATTTACGAAAGTTGCCCAAGACTAGACACATTGCCCAATTTTAAAATTGTTATACATAAAATTCTTGGCAAAATTTAACAAATTTTGAGTAATAAGTACATCTAGCGTTTACTTATGTTTTTCGATAAATGTTTTGTGGAATGCTTGCAGTTTTTCTAACATAATCTTCAGCTTTTCTGGCTGAGGCAAAATTGTAGTTCGAAAATGGAATGTACCTGGTTGCTGACCAAAACCAGAACCAGGAATTATACAAATCCCAGTATTTTCAAGTACTTCAAAGCAATAATAAACATCTGGTTTTTGTTTACGTTTTTCAGCAGCTTCAATCGCTTTCGGTGGCATTTTAAGTTGAGGGAAACAGTACATGGCACCCATGACCGGATTACTGCTAAAACCTTCGAATGAGTTAAAAGCATCGGCAACCATTTTGGCTCTTAACTGAAAATAATGGGTTTTAATTGTTGGGTTTAATAATTTAAATAATTTCATACTTTCAATGATTCAAGTACAGCCTGCTTTTCCTTGATAAACAGGGGATAGCTAGCATCTCCTTTACATGGAGGATTTACAACCGCATCCATTGTAATTTGTCCTAATACTGTTGGACATAACATGGCACTGATGGATTTTAAGTACATTGCCTTAATTGCCGGATCCAAATTTATAACTTCTGCATAACCACCACGTAAACCGCATTCACCCATATAACCTTTGGATGCAGACATAAAACTCGCCAATTCCATTTTACAATATGGTTCACCTAACTCGGTCATCACCTAAAATCCATTGTTTAAGTAAAAACAATTAAGAAGATTCATCAGATCAGACAATTTAGTGCATATTAGTCAAAAATCTTTGGACAAAATATAAAAAAATGTACAATGTACAATTCGATTCAATTAATTAATTTTGTGTAAACGACAATTTGCACATGTAAGAACCAACCTGACATTCTGAATGGATGTAAATTAACAATAGGTAATTATCAGCCTGTTATTAAATGTGATAAATAATCAACAATCCCACAACCAATTTGCAAGCAATGCCCACCTACTCCTGATAAATGTAAATTAACAATAGAGAATTATTATGTTAAATTTAATGAACAAACACAACCAATTTATATTAATGAATCAGTACTTATATTAATCATCGGTAAATTACCTTTTTGAATGAGTGAAACCCATATCCTTCAACATAAGTATTGTGCTGGTACACTTCATCAGCAAACAAGAATAGTCTCTCCTTGCAAGCAAATTTAATGATCTCTTCAATGTTTTCACGAGTCAACACTTGTCCAGTTGGATTTCCTGGATTGATAACAACAAGGGCTCGTGGATTACATGTTTTTCGTGCTTCTTTTATTGCTCTCTTAGGCAGAAAACCACAATAACACTAATAAAATAAATAAATTAATTAATCACACACCTCCAATTCTGCAATATCAAGCTTCCATTTTTCCTTCTCATTCAAATAATAACCAATTTGTGGCATATTAAATTCGGCCAATGTAGCAGAATACAGCGGATATTGAGGAATTGGAATCATAACACCAGGTTTCTTTCCATCAATTTCACAATTCAACAATTTTAGGACATTTTTAATCCCATCACTAGCACCTAAAATAATAGCTTTTAAATGAAACATTGTAGAGACGTTATTAGAAATATACCGGAACTTAAAGTAATATTTAGCCAATCGCATGGGATACAATCTCTCTGTTCTATATAATCAGCAACATGACGACGAACAATTTCCATGCCTGCTGATTCTGTGTATGAACCCACAGAGCCTCCTCGAGTTCCCTTCAGAAGAGCACAAGCCTTTTGCTTCACATCATCAGGGATCTGGGGATCGTCCATTAAACAAGGGTAGACACATACTAATAACAGCTGCCTTATGTAGGTAATCGGTTGTTGTCCCATTGCATGGCAATCGCCGATATTTGCCTTAATAACTTCTTTAAATGGTTTGTCAACTCCCTATAAACCATTGTCTTATTAATAGAATTCGGGGTAAAAAAGGTATGACTTTGTTTTCTTATTGTTCAAAAATTAAATTGAAACGGGGCCAAATTAAAAACTGTACATTCATGCCAATTTAGACAATTATGTTTCTGTGTTTATAAAGAGCTCTCAATTGTGAAATATTATCAGCAGATTACAAAATTGAATCAAACAAATTGAGTCAATTTGTATAACCTTGAAATGAGTATTTACTGTTCCTTTTATTTTCTACGTCAAAAAATTGATTCACTTGATTTACTCCAATGAAATTTAAATGAGATTGATTACATGCAAAATATTGCGAAAATTCTACCTGTTCCAGTTCCTTCTCGATGACCCCAGCCCTGATCATCAAGGGGCCCCTAACTGCATATTCCATTACTTTCACATTGGGGTTCAATGTGTCGATGGTTAAAATATGATTATGTTCGTTTTTGGACGACATTGCGCGTATGTTAAGAGGAGAACTCGATGACTTCCTCCAGCTGAATGAACCACAATTGGTAGACCGGCGCAATTTAAACCTATAACGCCAGGTTAGTGGCGATAATATTCTTGTTGACATGTTTTGTTTTATCTAATTTGCCGAAACGATATGAAACACTTATGGCGATTAGAATAGCGATGCGATGCACGGGACGTTAAGATTACACTACACTAAATTCCTGCCAAGTGGATTAGGTGTAGGTATAAGATCCAAAATAAACCATACTTCCAACACAATCGCCTATATGTCAAAAGTTCATCTGCTTATCAATTAATACAAGCGATTTATTAATCTTTGATTCTTACCATGTATTCACCTAATTTTTGGTTAATTGGACATCTTCGTCCCGTTTAAAAATAGCTTTATATTTTTTTGTGAAGTTATTTATAAAAACATTAATGTGACGTTTTTGGCATATATTTGTTGAAGTTATCTTGATCTCTTGTTGTTGAAGTTGCACTTTTATAAATTTATTTATTTATTTATTTTTATTTCAATAAATTTAAAACATTCAAGGAAAAAATCAAAATAAAACAATAGTATGTAACAATTAATAAAATCGACCAATAAAAACATCAACCTTACAATGTCAACTACACTTTAACTGTACTTCTTGACGAAATCTTTATGGAATGCATCAAATTTCTGTAACATAGCTTTCAACTTGTCAACTTGAGGTAATATTGTGGTTCGAAAATGAAATGTTCCAGGTTGTTGTCCAAAACCTGATCCTGGTATCACGCAAATGCCAGTATTTTCGAGCAACTGGAAGCAATAAAACTCATCTGGCTTCTGATTCACCTTTTCAGCAGCCTTGATGGCCTTTGGGGGCAGTTTAATTTGTGGAAAACCATACATGGCACCTTGTATGGGATTACAAGTAAACCCTTCAAACGAATTTAAGGTCTCAGCAACCATTTTCGCCCTCAACTGAAAAACAATTTTAAAAATTTGTTTAGAATTTTTTTCTGTCTATACCTTAAGTGATTCAAGCTGTTTGGTTTTTTCCTCGAGAAACAAAGGATAGCTCTCATCACCTTCAACAGGAGGATTTACCACAGCATCTAGCACCGCCTGTCCTTGCGCTGTCGGACACAACATCGCACTAATCGACTTCAAATAATTTGCTTTAACATCAGGCAGCATGTTCAACACTTCCACACAGCCAGCACGTATTCCACATTCACCCATGTAACCTTTAGAACTAGAGAAAAAGCTGGCAATTTCCATTTCACTGTAGGGTGATCCCATTTCAGTCATCACCTACAAGTAAATGAGTTAAATGTTTTTAATTCTCTACCCTGATGAACTACTTTTTTGAAAGAGTGAAATTCTGATCCTTCAGCATAAACATTGTGTTGATAAACTTCGTCTGCGAGAAGAAACAAGCGTTCCTTGTAAGCAAATTTAATGATGTCTGCAATATTTTTAGGAGAAAGAACCTGTCCGGTTGGATTTCCAGGATTTATTACGACGATAGCAGTGGGATTACACGTTTTTCTGGCTTCATCAATAGATCTTTGCAATTCTTTTATATCCAACTCCCAATTTTTTGACTCGTCTAAATAGTATCCAATTTGTGGCATTCCAAATTCGGCAAGAGTCGCTGAATATAAGGGGTACTGTGGAATTGGAATCATAATCCCAGGTTTCTTTCCATTTATAGTGCAATTAAATAATTTCAAGATATTTCTAATTCCGTCAGTTGCTCCTAAAAGGTCATAATTTCAGGAATTTTTTGATAAAAGGGATCAACTTATTTTTACATCTTAAACGGTTTAATTGATAATGTAATTATGGACTTTAATCTGTTTATTATTACAAAACATACAAACCTGCAGATAATACAATGTTTTCTGGATCACAAGGTATTCCATCTCTCTTCTCTATGTATTCAGCAACATGTCGACGAACTACTTGAATCCCAGCTGATTCTGTATAAGAACCTACTGAACATCCCGAACAACCTTTTAATATGGCGCGTGCCTTTGCTTTTATATCATCTGGAAATCTGGGAGAATCAAATAATGGAGAATATGTGACCAACGCAAGTACTTGACGAATATAAGTAATTGGGACTTGGCCTAAAGCGTGACAGTCCCCATTATTTGCTCTAACAACTTCTGTGAAGGGTTTCTTGATGCCCTTAATTTCGATTAATTAGCATACAAATCAATAAGATTCCATACTCACATTTTCTAGGTCTTTTTCAATTTCCTGAGCCCTCATTACCAGAGGTCCACGAACCGCATATTCCATAACCTTAATATTGGGATTTAAATCCTCAATATTTAAGCAATATTTTAGCGACATGTTTCGCGAATTATTAGCACTTGAACCCGATGATAACGCGTTTATGGCTCTTCTCAAGCGTTGGCCTTGACAACAATTTCTCCCGTTGCGTACAATTGGAGCAACACAATTTGTAAACATTCTAATGGTTGTTATTGGAAAGGAAACAAATTAAACAGCCCAAAGCGAGAAACGAAACTTGTTTGTCCTACCACACTCGCTACGTTCGAGAGAAAACTAATATTCACTAGGCGCAATTTCTCTCAGCTCTGGTCAAAATATAGTACTTGCGTTGGCAAGAATCTTTAAATTGAAATTTACCATTATTTGTTGTTTTTTTTAAATGATGTTGTGGCCCTTGTGTAAGTTAATGAATTTTTTTTTAACATAATTTAAGTAAATCTAAGTGTAAAAAAATTACAAGTGTGAAGACAAAAAATAATAAAATGTTTTCTTCTTAATCGATTTCATTTAATTTATTGTTTATGCCAATTTAATTGTTGGATTTTCTGTTATAGATATTTGTGTCCCTTCTCTCGATTTCAAATTTGCCGTTGGCATAGTGCCAACTTTCCAAAACAATTCTTTTTTCAGCGCGCTAAAATTTGTTCGGAAAATGAATATTGTTCATATTTCTCGTGCATAGATTATTAAATTGTTGAAACTAATCCCACTTATACAGGACAATTTTTCGTATAAAATAATTAGCAGAAAAATAAATGCAATACTTTCATCAAAATGTAATTTTTTATATTTCGATTAATGCGTGCATCAGAATTTTTCAATTAGGAGTTGACGTTCTTACGATAGTTGTTTAGGTAGCTTTTTGTTCAGTGGAGTGCATTTTAAATATTATTTCAAAAACATTTTTTTATATGGATTGTCGGAAAACTATTCTGAACATAGGAAATTCATGAGTGCACCAAGGAAGCTAGTACTTTTTGCAAAAATTCACAATTTTGAATTGATTGCGCATAAATTGTTAATTTTGCAGTCGGTAGACGTTAAAAGCTGGAACATCAAAAAAAAATTAAAGTTTTTTTAAATTGAACTCTTGTCAAATTTAAAAATTTGTGTGTTTCTTATATATTATCATTTATCTCAGGTTTTTTATGTTATGTACTTTGTAAATAGAATCATTTTAATTTGTTGTTTTTTTTTTTAATTTATAGCGTGCTAACCGACTAATTCAATGCAATAAAGAATATGAAAGTACTATCACGAAATGAATCGTCAATAAAAACTAATTACAGTAATTAATTAGAAATTATGGATATATGTTGTACTGTACAAATATTTAGAAGTAATAAAACGAAGAAATAATAAAATATTTCCTCCATGGTTCATTATCACACTTAAACCATTTCAGTGATTCTTTTTTGTATCATCGATTTTAGCGTCACTTCTTTTGATTTGAAATCTGTCATTTGGCATGTTGCCAATATCCCACTGCTACTATTTTTTTTTAGTACTAATGCGGTAATTTCGCGGTTTATTGCACAACAGTTTGACAACTTGTTAAAAAAAAATCCCAGTTGAACGTCAAATGTAATGTGGTGAACGTCAAATGTAATGTGGTGAACGTTTCAGCTTTTTAAAATTACTATTTGTGACGTGTGTTACCCATTTTACGTTATTTTAATCCCAAGCTTTGTTTTGCAGTTGTATTAAATCTTATAACCTCGTGTGAAATGGCTTCACCTGTTATAGTTGCAGCAACAACCAAACATACTGCCACTGTGAGTATTTGATCTTACAGAGACTGTTATAAATAAATCTATTTTTGTAGCTTATTTTCCTGCACGGTTTAGGAGACACAGGGTAAGTTAATCTTTATAATTGGATTATGTTACTGAAATTCTTCTTTTAGTCAAGGATGGGCCAGCGCAATGGCAGCTTTACGTCCACCGCATGTCAAAGTGATATGTCCCACTGCCCCTACAATGCCTGTCACGTTAAATGCAGGTTTTCGTATGCCTAGTTGGTTCGACCTGAAAACTTTGGATGCAACAGGCCCTGAAGATGAAGAAGGTAAACCTTTTTCAAGTAGAAATTTATTCTTATAACTCATTTTCTGTAGGTATTAAACAGGCATCAAAAGATATACATGCAATGATAGAAACTGAGATCAAAGCCGGAATACCGGCAAACAGAATCCTTTTGGGTGGTTTTTCACAAGGTGGAGCCTTAGCTTTATATTCTGCGCTGCTGTATCCACAAAGAATGGCTGGTGTTGTTGCACTTTCTTGTTGGTTGCCAATACGCAAAAGCTTCCCAGGTGCAAGAAAATCTGCTGATGATATTCCTGTATGTTCGTTAAAACATTTTTATTTTTACTTGAGAAGTAATTTCAGATACTCCAATGTCATGGAGACTGTGATCCAGTTGTGCCATATAAATGGGGACAAATGACTGCATCGTTGTTAAAAACGCTTGTTAAAAATCCTGAATTTAAATCGTATCGTGGATTAATGCATACATCGTCTGATGAAGAGTTAAGGGATGTTAAAGAGTTTGTTGAAAAGAATTTACCAAGTCAGTAAACTTTATGTTACATTTATTTATTGAATATATGTTAGTTTGCAATTAAGGGTATGTAAATGGAGGCTTTCATTTAACCAACATTCCTGATCAATTTTACTAGCGATCAAATATGCAGTTTATAATAAGGAGCTGTGAACACATTTTTAAACGATCAACTAAAAGATCACTTCATCTCTTTTAAGTTAGCCTAATAGATTGCCTCATTATTAATCGTAGGAATGGGTGAGGTGTAAGATTTTAAAGTTAAAACGGTGCTGTTGCTTAAAAAATTGTATATTATTCAAATTCTGAAAAACAAACAATGTTTGGAAGTCTACTTTACAGATATTATCTAGCTTTAACTAAAAATAGATTTGCTGATAACAAGAAACGCATGTAAAAGAATATCACTGTTTTATCTTTATGAATTCATGTTAATTTAAAAAAATGACAAAACAGCCATCTTAACCCTTTCCTAGTAGTTTCTTTAACAGATTTAATGTTGTGATTTCGTAGCAAGTTTCTTGGTTTTGCTGTATGTAGAGCCAAATGAGGCACATTCAAATTTTGTTTTTAATTTTTCAACAGTTGCAAGAGTACAGTAATCGGCAATGAAAACGCATGTTGGATTAAGATGGTCATTAGTTTGTAATGTTTGTGATTGTAAATTAATTTAGGCCATTTATGTAATGCAGATTATTAAATATTTAATTTTCTTCTGTAAGCTTTATACACCATAACATTTCCAATGTACTCAGTTAATAAGAACAATTTTACAGGTCTAATTGATTAAACAAAGTAGACAGGCAATAAACAGTAATTGTTACATAAGTTGTTTCTATACAGCAACTGCCAAAGTTGCCATGCGATATTGCCGACTGTTTATATTCCGCACTAACACTTGACTTTTTACCTGAATTTGTCTTAATTTGGAAATTGCATCTATTGTTATATAACCAACGGCTTTAGCATGTCCTTCTGTGAAACTAAAGTCTCCTTTTTTCACAAATCCGATTACTTCCCTAGAACATGAATGCCGAATTCCAAGAGTTGGACCAGGAAGCCACAATTCCCTCATTTTCTCTTGGTATCTTTTTAATTGTTCCATATCAATTGGTATTTGTATTCCCTTCTTTTTTGCGCGCCTTCTTCGTTGACGTAAACGTTGCAGCAAACCTTTGTGTTCCCTTCGAAGTTTTTTACGTAACTCCTCATTAACATCTTTTGAAGGAGATTCTACAGGTTCTTTCTTGAAATCACTAACTTTTGGTAAGCAAATTATAGCAAATTCTTTTATGACACCCTTTTTTAATAAGTACAGTTTCACTGGCAATAATTTTCCTTTATATAAATCAAAATTAGGAGCTGTTTTAATGTTACAGTTTTTATGTGATAATTCTTGATGAATGTCGTAAAGTGTCTTTTTTGAGTGAATCACATTAACAGAATTAACGTGAAATTCAGCCCATTCGTTAATAAGGGTCAACCAGTTCCATTTGAATGGACTGACAATTGCAAATTTTGCAAAATTTGTTCGTTTATTCAAAGGTAAACGAAAGTACTTCTGCTTGTATTCTTCTGAAATTCGTTGCTCTTCCTCCAAGCCTGCAATTGTGTCTGGTGATAATGAGTGTGGGAAGCCAGCTTCAAATTCAACTGATAATGTTTCACGTAATCCACCAGCTCTTGCACCCCACAAAATTAACGACATCCATATTGCTTGACCCCATCCTCCAGGAACAATGAGATCCCATCCACTTCCATACCCGACATTAACATCTTGATTTCCTGGCCTGTGTATCAACAAAACTGGAATCGGAACTTCAGATGTATTGTATTCAGTTCCTGGTACTAACAGGGAACTTCTCATTTCTGCAATTGCTGCATTTGATTGTTTGCTTTCTTTGATTGTTTTCAGTAAACTGGTATCCCAAATTGGACCCTTGCTGACATTTTGTGGTATGGTGAAATCAGAATCAATTGGTAATGTAGGAGGTACTGCTTTTGTTCGTTTACGAGGAAAATTATATCGGGGATCATTTACAACTAGTGATAAAATAACATGTGGAGAAGCTTGTGCAGGAGAATATAATGATTCTAGATTTTTCCAATAATTATTTTGATTTAAAATTACTTCTTGGTGTACTTTAAAATATTTGTGAAACCATTTTGAATCAGTCTTTGAAATATTGATAGGCTTTAAAACATTGTGTAGAATGGAATTTGACAATGGACCTGTTAAACGGAATCTGTTTAAGCAATCTCTTAATTCTTTTAAATAAATATTGTTTTCATGATTTGCGTATGTTGGATTATCTCCTGCAATGTTTTGATTCAAACTAAATTTATAACGAAGTGATTCTGATACATTATCATAATAAGCAGCAGGTACCCAAAACCATATAGTGCGTAATCCCGTTGTTTTTTCTTCTTCATCTTCCGGTTTCCAATGAAAATTAACGATTCCTGCAAGCTTTGTCGCTGCAGCGTTTTCTTTCAAAAATGTGTGAAATAGCACCTGTCCTTCGCGATTACCTTTAATAAAAGCAACCGCAAAAACACTTAAGTTAGTAACACTTTCACATAAATCACCTAAATGCCGTTTCAATTCCTCAAAAGGCGCTTGCAGTTCAATGCAATTAACATAAGAAATATCCTGGACCAAACAATGTTGTGTCGTAGCTCGATAACAAGCTCTGAAAGCCTTATCGCAAGGCCTGTCTGGAATCTTATAACCCCATCTATCGATCACATGAAAACGTTTCGCATGCCAGAGGTGAGTTTCAAGCCATCTACAATTTTGCCTTCTCCTCGCGTATTCTTCGAGAATATTATTTGGACGTCTCCTGAATTTTCTCGAAGGACGTTTTTGCTTCGGGGGTTCTCCTGATTTTTTGAACTGATTGAAATGAATTTCTCTTAGCCTTCTTGGGAGACGTTTCACGTTGTGCGACATAACACGTCTTCTCATGTGTTTGGGTAAACGTTGGAAAGCCAATTTGGTGCCCCTTAGTTTTGCAAGTTCATCTTTCATTAATTTAATTTCATTGGCTCTGGCAACTGTAAATCGCAATAAGTGTAGATTTGATGGAACGTTGCCGTTTAGTAACGTATTAGGAACTTCTTCGACTTCCATTTTTCTCGTAATATTTGCACTATTTACAAAATAGACTTTAGCATACCATAAACATAACCAATAACCTCACTTATGGCGTTGTGTGCTTTTGCAGTGTCACCAATGGTATAAGTAACTTCACTAGATATTTGAATAATGGTCACGATTGGAACTTGAGTTTTGTAAAAAATATTGTAGAAGTAATATATTTCACGCTGAATTATTTATTATTTTTATTCATACATAGCTAATTAGCGTATAATTTTCTTTTTTCGTTCACTACAACATTTCCTCTTCGTTTTAAAATTTTTATTGACAGCAAAGGTCAATAGTAGTATCTAAAACGCATTTCAAATTCCATAGGAGTACGAATTTCACTTTTGCATGGTCATCAATGTTTATTAAAACATTTAAATTATTATTACGTTATTACAATGATAAAGTTGGTCACGTGGCGCTATTCATTGAAACAATTAATTAGTAGATGAGTTGCAAACTGATAAACGTCATTTTCGTGTACAGCGATTTAGACTGGTTTAAGATAGCAAAAACGTGGCACGTGAAGTGTTGTAATATATCGCAATAAGGTAAAACTTTTTTCTATTGATTATAAATAAAATGATATTTAAAACAGAAATTTAGCAATCAATTTTATTTTTAAATTATGAAATTTGAAGACGATAACTTATCTGCCTACGTAATGACCTTGTGGTTACATTTTAAAATGTTTTAATTTCAGTTTTAACATCATTACTGTTCTTAAAATACCGAAACAAACATGTCGATATTAATTAGGAAGCTAATTAGCACAACACAGGCACCAAAGCCTGTTGCACCGTATAAGTAAGTTTAACAGTTCATTCATCCTTAAAACCGAATATACTTCCAGTAGCGTAGATATATAATTTCTTTCCAGCCAAGCTGTTTTAGTAGATAGGACTTTGTACGTTTCCGGAGTCTTAGGCTTAAATAAGGATACAATGAAATTAGTTGAGGGTGGTGCCGCTGCCGAAGCTCGCCAAGCTTTACACTCATTAGGTTTCATTTTACAAGAAGCGGGGTCGTGTTATGAAAATGTTGCAAAAACCACAATCTTTCTAGGGGACATGACCGATTTTCCTGCGGTAAATGAAGTTTACAAAGAATGTAGGTTTATATACAGTGTGCTTTTTTAAATTTCACGTCTAGACAGTTATGAAGACAAATTCAAGCAAAATGTAAGGCGTAACTTGGTGCATTAAACTTCGCAGAACTAAGCTTTTTATAGACGTTAAATTTTAAAAATTCACTCGGTATGTTTTTTTATTATAGTGTTCAACCACCTTTTTTCTTGTTTTCCCGTCCTTATTTTAATTCCTTTCATTTCTTCGTATCGTTGATTCAAACTACACTGATTTTACTGTTTCAGTTTTCGTTAAAGACTTTCCAGCGCGTTCGTGTTTTCAAGTTGCTAAATTACCTTTAGATGCGAAAGTTGAGATCGAAGTGATTGCCATAACGGGTGAGGTGAAAACAGTGCCGTCAGCTTCAAAAATTTAAACTGTAGTGAGTTTGAATTCATAAAATAAATTTTCTGTGAAAATAAATTTACATAAGTTAATTTCTAAAAATAAGGGGCAGTTAATAAAAGCGTCGGTAGTTTGTATTTTATGTATATTTAGTAATGATTGATTTAATATACTTGGAACGAAACACGCAAACGAGCGGCGTGGCTCTGATTTTTTTTCGAGGCATTGATTTGTATCGCAGTAAAAATAATTTGCGACGCCGCTGGCTATTGAATTATGTATTAATCTTATCAGTGTTAAGAATTTCTTGAATCGTCGTAATTAATGTATTATGACGATAACGTTACCAGTACCTTGACCCGTTTTCGTCAGTAACAATAAAAAATATTCGAATTTCAAGAATTTTATTTTTAACATTTCCAAAAATAATTTTTTGTACATTAAAAATTTATTCACTTAATTTATCTAAACCTATATTTATTTGTACCTGTGATATAAATAATAAACGTGGCAATGTGTAAGACAAGAAGCAATTTGTATTTATCAGAAAATATTCTTGCTTGCAGTTGCACACTACATTCTTTATCTACCTAAATCATTTTAAATTTGTTTCAATTTGATGGAAAACTGAAATTACATTATTATTTTAATTTTTTTATAAAAAATTAATGTAATTTGTTGTTGTTTATGTATAGCTGAAATTAGAGAGCCAGTCGCGTCATCCCAAAAATTAGAATTCACTTTAGATTATCCAGATATCTGGACTGAAACTTATAAAAAATATTGTTGGGCATTTCTTTTTCAATAAACTCACATCGATTTAGGTTACTTTTCATAGTTGCATGCAAAAACGTACTAAACAGTTTCATGATGACGTAATGGAATTGCTCCGTGATTTTAGCTACAACTAACTTCTTTTTGGTAAACTCTAGTTTTATTTCTATATTTTCAAGTCAATTGTACCATCAAAAATTTTAATAGCGATGCTATAAAAATCAATAGAATCAACATGGAAGAATTCTATATAAAATAAAAATTTCGGAATTAATCTTAACTATTTTTTTTAAATTGAAATTTAAAAATTAATTTTTTATCTCCTGATCTTTTTTTTTTTTCAAATGACATTGCGTGTAAAAAACAGTAAAAGCATAAATTTTGTTGACAACTAAATTAGCAAAATATGATCAATTGTTTTAATAATTACTTTTCTTGCGCGACCATATTGACATACATTTTACTGTATCTATTAATTTTTTCGCAAAAAATTTTGGATTTACTCCATAATATTATGTTCACAAAAAACATTGAGCTCCCGAATGACTATGGATTGTAAAATGTAAGTTTGCCCGTTTCTTCATATCTACCCAGTATCTCAAAGTTATGTATTAGGTTAGATTACTAATTGGCTATTAAAATTTCAATGGGAACAATTGCGTTTTTCAACTAAATTTATGAACTATTTTCTTATAGATATCACCAAGAAATAATTTATTCAAAAATCACATCTTCTTTCAAAAGGATAATATCCTTTTTTGTGCAAAACGCGCACCTGTTGATGAGCCTTAAAAAACGATTAATTATTTCAATACGATTGAACAGAAGTTTTTTCTGAGGAGTCAACATTCTCTCTGTAAGCATATTCTTCCGCTATAGGTTTTTGATAAATGTCCGATTCAAATTCGATTTTATGGTCCGGTTCATCCTCTGAATCGACCAGCTCTATCGCTATTGATGGTGGCTTTTCTAACAGATATTGTAGCCTACGCTGATACACTTTGTCTGCTGCTGCCTCCCAGAGTGTAAGCGGCCTAAAAGGAAAGTACAGTTAAATCACGGTTACAACGCCCTCGTTTATACCGCGGGTTCTTTTGGATCACCCGTCATTGATATTCACTGAATTACACTGCTCGATTGTTTATTATGGAAATGGAAACGAAACACTACAAATAATAACTATAAAACTTTTATAAAGACAAATTGATATCTTGATAGATATATTAGTATATACTTAGTTTTCCATCGAATGTTCAAAAAATATTGAGCTCTTGGACGGTCGTATCCTAGATTGTAAAACGTATGTTCTTTATTCATATTTTAGTTCAATTTGACTTTTTTTATATTAATTACAGTACCGTAAAGACACGTTTTACACTCCATAGCTGCCCAGAACGTCGTGACTTTTGGAACACCTATAAGTAATAAGAAATTTTAGAAATTAGAAATTTTTAATATAATTTTTTGGGCAATTCAAACATCGTTTACAAATTATTTCCCGCATGCTCGGTGGTCTTTTATTTTATTAACTTTGTGAATAAATTAATATGTCTTTGATACGTGATTTTTTGATATATTTTTTAAATTAAACAGTTGTCTGCATAGTTATAAAAAACTATTAAATAAGTCTGAGCTGTGTTGATCAGTATTACAATGCGTATATTAGTGTTCCATTCCAATTGTCAAGCAGTTTAGTTAATTATACAGAAGAGTCGTTTTATAACACGGGTGATACTCCATCTCCAAAACCTCATGGTGTAATCGAGAGTACACTGCACAAAAAAAAAATATAAAACGAATATTGCCATTTATAGAAGAAAGAAGTATAAAATAGAAATAACGATATTTATAATTAATGAAAGAAGTGTGAAACATTTAGTAAAAATTGAAATAAAATAAAGCCATTATAAAATTAGTGTTGATATGTATATGTTTGATCAAAGCTACTGCAGATGTTTGGGTTGAGTATTCCAGGCCTGTGTACCGATCGTCTTCCGCCTGTGCTCCTACAGTGGTATGTGCGTTCGTTTATATACGGGGTGACTCGCCACGTAACACCATAATTGAAATTTAATTTTATTATTATCCAATATTGAAAACATATCAAGTCACTCGTTGTAAACTTATTAAATCAACTATAATTTAATCGAGTTGCAAGTTAGTACGTCGCGTCGTCTAATTTTAGCAACGGTATTTTCGGTAACAAATAGTTCGTAAAACGTCCCTCTCAATATGGTACCATTCTCATTAACATTTCTTTGTAAACTTTAGTAGCTAGATATGCTCGAGAATTAATTAGACGATGCTCAAACTTGAAGCCTGAGTAATGATGTCCATTGAAGAGTTTGTCTTACTTTTACTGAAAAAAGCATCCTGATACCACATCAAGGGACAAAGAATTTTTTTTTTAAAGGTTACAATCATTTATGCACACCTGTGTGTGGCGTTTAGAGTTGTTTGACAATATTCTGCTTCATTCCATTTTGACCTGTTCTACAGTGAGCGGCTAAAGTATGGTATAAATTCTTTAAAATTGGAACAATTGAAGACCTCAAAATGAAAAGTGGATAAAGACCATAATCTTAACTTTACAGAGAAGACAAAAGAACTGTTCAAAAATATAAAAGTATGTACTCCTGTTAAATTTGCCTTATCCACAAACAAAGTATACGTTTGAACCTTTAATAACAGTTGAGTTTGGCGTATATTGATAATATATTTCGAACTAAAACAACCTCCATGTCACGCGGTTGATTCACGGGACACCCGGTATGGTATACCGTGCACCAAGCGCCGAGTAACCGCCTGATTTAAGAAATTTATTTATGGTTGCAAACTCAATGCAAACATTTTATCTATGAAAGGAATCAGGATCGTAATTAAAATAATAGATTGCAGCAAAGCGCGCTAGCTAAACAATCTTTTGGGATGTTTACATTGACTGCTTCAACACTCATAATCGACTGAACAGACTGAATACAGTCTTCTACGTGAAAACAAAGAACGTAAATTGAATGGCAAATACCCCTTGCTGATTTCAAACGACACGACACGGTCGATTCACGGTACCCTGCGTGAAAATAGGCCTTTTAAGGGTTCATTGGCCATACCAACCAGATCATCAACCCGACATATACTTTCTAAATGATTTACTTAAATTTGAAAAATGTAATTACATGCTTATGCCATTAAAAAGTCAAATTAGAAGGTTATGCAAATAGTTCAAATTTAACAAAAGACTTGAAGGTTTTAATGATCCATCAGTATTCCCTTGGATCCATTGTAACATTGTTAATTTGCTTTTTTTCAAACGATGACGTGTTCGCATTTTGTTCGCCAAAAAAGAAACGTTATCGGTCACGAAATCTTCACCGTTTTTGACAGTATATTAGCATTCTGCACGAAATTTCACTAATCTACGAAAGCGAATTAATCCTAAACTTGCAGGAACACTCACATCAGACCACTTACTCCTGCTTCTTAGCTTCCACTTCCGGGGCCGGCGGTGGCGTCGGCGCCGGTGTCGGCAATCTATTTTTAACCCGTTCCATTTTGTTGTCCATTTCAGCGATCTCCTCTTCGGTTTTTTCGTCCAAATCTTCCAATTCCAAAATTTCAGTTACGTTTTCCTTAACATCTTTCATGCTATTTTCCAAGTTATCTTTCACGTAATCGACCTTTTTAAAAGCGGCATTTTCGGCCGTGGCGATGGTTGATTTAGCATTTTCTACTTCCGAAGCTAGAACTGTTTCCGCTTCCGAAATCTCTTCAGTTATGCTTTCGTTTATCTGATTTGCGGTGTCTTCCGTGACCGTTTCCAAATCGTCTACAGCTTTCTGGGCTTCGGTGGATTTGTGGTGGAACGTGTCGCTTATTTTGTCAGTCATCGAGCCTATGCTCGTTTCAACAGTCGCTACTGCCGACTCCACAGCTTCTTTGACGTGCTCCATGCCGTCTTTTGCAGTTTCACCAGCATCTGAAAATGTTAATCGAATAAAAATATTAGCACTGCAATTTTTATAAAGCCGTATTGAACTTTACTTGTTATTAATTTATTTAAATCGCAAAGCAAAGCAAAGAAATATTTTTTAAATATTTTCCTTGAATATTTAAAAAATATTTGTATGACATGTTTGTTAATATTTTAGAAATATTTCTAAAAAACATTTAAAAAATATTTCTTCAAGACATTTAAAAAATATTTCTTAAAAAGATTAAAGAAATATTTCAGATTTTTATTTTTTTAATTTTTTGTTTTTTTGATACAAAATGTAATATTCTTTGAACATAAAGAAATGTTTTCTTATGTAAATCTAATATTTTATGAATATGTAGAAACAAATATTTTTTCTTGATATAAATCTAATATTTCTTGAATGTATAAAAATAAATATTTGTTTCTTTATGTAAATCTAATTTTTTTAATATAGAAAAATAAATATTTTTTAAATATATTTTAAAAATATTTTAAAAATATTAAAAATATTCGAAAACATTCGAATATTTTTTAAATATTTTATAAATATTAAGTAAATATTGTGTGCTAGTAGGGTAACCTGTTAATTTTGGTAGCTAACCAGTAAAAAATGAACGGGTTAGCAACGTTGCTGACATTTGAAAATTATGTCTAGTTACTGTCATATACTTATGAAAAATGAATGTACACCCATGGCTCTCGCTTATGTTGAATTCAATTTTTGATTAATAGAACACCCCCCCCCCCCCCCCCGGTACATACAACTGTGACTAATGGGATTTAGTTGCAACATTTAATTTTGTTTACTAATGAGTAACAAATTAACATTACACAATATACCTGGCTGTAAAATACTATAACAAGTTTCAAATGCAACCAAGCATATACACTTCTACACTTCTACACTTCTATCAATTATACTGTGTTATTTATGAATCCACGATAGCTTGCATTCAATACCAAAGCTGACAGTTCTCAAAATGTATTCGAACAGTAAAAAAATGATTTGGTTCTGCTTTGAATGAAAAAACAACAATGACTTGTTTTTTCATCGTACGATTACGTCTTGAATTTTGATGAATAATAAAAGCAAGTTTTTTGGATTCATAATTAAATTTTTAAACTGAAATGTAGTTTTTGTTAAAATAGTATTAGTTTGTATTCGCTAATTTTCCTGTTGTTCAGTAAAAATCTGATGTGGTCACTTCATTTGAGCCGGTCGAATCTGATAAATGAAATAGCGTGCGCTTTAAAAAAAAAAATAGATGATGGGGTAATATGAAATGCACGCGATAATGCCTGTATTGTCAACTGAAATACGTAGTTTCTAGACAGCTTTGATGCATATCAAGGCATTGACATTTGACCTGAGTTTTTAAGAAGTCATGAATATTAATGATACGGTCTGAATCTGACAAGTTCGCCATTATTCTGCGGTGTGTGGTCGTTTGGTACAATAAAAAAATGGTTAGAGGCATGCGAGGCCGATAAAGGCACTTTTGTTATTAAATGATCGAGTTAAATATTAGGACATGTTATAAAATGGAATTTGCGTGAAACGCAGACTGCCAATAAAATTTTATTGGGTTATAATGAAATTATTGTACAAAAATCAACTGGGATTTCTTTTATACAATTTACAGTATAATAATTATTGAGTTAAAAAAATTAAATTTAAATTAACAGATTAATTTTATCTATTTATTCATATCAGAATATTATTTTAGTCATTTTTGGAAAGAGTTTTCAAACGTTTCCAATAAAAATATGAAACTGATAACAGTGTTGGCGTTGCATGATCGCTGCAACTGCGTGTGGATAATACAAGGGACTTTTATTTTTCGCTTTCATTTAGAATTGATTCAAGAGCAGAGAAAATAAATCCTATAATATATTAATTTGTCTTGTTTTTAGTAAAATGTAAAGGCCGTGAATATTTTAACCTTTTGTCCCCTGTTAATTTTAAAATTCGCTGAAGTTTATCGGGCAAATCAAATATTCGCGAAAGAAATGCGTTTACAACAATATCACACGTACATATCAGGTTATCGGTTTTTTCTAGTCGTACTTTCTGCTGTAAATTAATGAACCTTTGTAATGTAACAGGAGACTTATGGTTCTTTTCAGAATTTAAATGTACATACCTACTTAGTATATTATCGCACTCCATTTATTAACAGAAAAATATTTTGTTTACTTTATGGTTTTATTCTGTTTTTGGTTGTAAGATTAATTGTTAGTCGAATTTTATGCTTTGAAACATTCGTATAAAAGTACGAAATAAAGAAATGCTTCTAAAGGCTGCAAATAAATACAGGGAAAGTTAGTTTGTGTATCCAAGGCCTATAAGTAAATGCCCTTATAACAGTACCAATTTTACCAGTTGTAAAGGCAATATTCCTACTACTGAGTTTTGGTGTACCGTAACACCACCAGTGAGTTTTAATCTACCGATATTTGCACACACATCTTTTCTATTTTACAGGTAAAGTATTAATTGTTCTACTATCTGAAGAGAAATTTGTAAGCAAAATCACCAAAAAGGCGAAAAATGTATTATAAAATTTGACAAACTTTTTGATAAATTTATTGAGAATAACATAACATTATTTTTCACATGAAATTAATGTCAACATTGACTATATTTTTATGTCGCAATTAAAATTAATACCGGAATTATTCAGTTTATTCTGTTTAATCTTCAAACATATTTCTTTTTAAATTTTTAATTAACAATAAAATCGCAATGTAAGTAAGTTATCAACCTATATCACTTTATTGTATGCAAGGCATTTACTAAGGTTGCAACTTTGAACAGTTGAACAGCAGAATTTAATATTCAAACTGCTAAATGGCCAAGTTTAAAGAATGTATCTAGGCATCAATAGTTTTGGTATAAATAAAGATTATAAATTAGAATCATTCATTATTACTATTAACAGTAGTGCTAATCAGACGGCAGTAGGTCAATGTGGGAATTTAAAAAAATGTATCTTACTATTAAAGTTTAATTGTTCATCACCTCATCGATCCAAACCACAATTCAGTTCACTGGTCACCGCTAAACAATTCCTAAATAAAATACATCAAGAAGAAAACACAATTTAATGTTAACAAAAGTTTTAATAATTTAAATAAAATATTGATCTTGTAAATCAAATTTAAGAATTTTTCTTTTAAAACTTCAGAGAAAGAAATAACCAGCGTACTTAACATTCTCGAAAATTCATGCTCGGCTCAAACAGGTGCCAATCATATAAACAGAATAATCTACTAACGAAAATTGAATAAGTTCTCTGTTAACGCTGAAGAGTTACTTATTTACCTATTCAATTTATTATTTAGATTCACCAAATCTACAAAATAAATAAGGCGTCCCGTTAAAAATTTAGGGTTTGTGACCTGTTCTATTGTTGTAAATATTTGGAAAGCGCTAGCTGGCGTTAGCCATGATTCGAGCAGTTTAATCATAGTTTTCATGATAGCGCTAGTGAATAATATGAGTTTTATCGTATGTTAACTGATAAGAGTTGCCTGAAAGGTTATTATATCAAACTTAGGTAATTTTTAAAATAAATTCAGTTAAATTTGGTAACTTTCAATAGACATGCAGTTAGTTTCCTACCATATAATTATTTGCACATTTTTATATTATGCTTCAACCCATATTTCCCATAGTCGCATGTAAATGTGACAATAATAAAAGAGGAATTCTTGGTCGGTAGGTGGACCGGAAACAACTAACGGTTATTATGCAGAATTGATGGAGGAAGTATAATATTAAATTTAATTAAAAAGCTGTGAATGTAACCGAGGTTTTAGGTGGAGTGGAAACCTACCTCAGCAATGTAGAATGCACTTTTAGTTTTTTTTTAATAAATTGTACTCTTAAGTTTTAATTATAAAATTTAGTGTGTACTGTGAAAGTAGTTATAAATATTAGCTTTGTTTGTAGAGCGGTAATAGTGTTCATCCACCAGGGCTCCCACTATGTATTTATACTGTTTCTTTTCTTTAACATTGAACGTACAATGTAAATTTAACAAAAACATACTTATACTTATCCCAGCAATCATAGATAATGCAAATAATTTGACATTTACGTCAATTTAGAAATAAAAAATTTGAATGTTGAAGTTTAAGTTTGGAATTTATTAAAATGCATTCAGAAGAAAAAATGAATTTTTGACCGGATGCATAGATTAGACCTCCATAAAAGCACAAATCGGTGAGATACTGAATTTTTAGAATCTTTAAATTTTTATAAACCTATTTTAATCCAAAATAATAAAAAAACAATATGTTTCTGGACGAACGAACCGATTAATTGGATTTGCATTAGTTTCATCGGGAAAAATTGTTTCGGTTTAAGAACATTTCGGTTAACGAACGAAGTCAAAGAACGAATTAAATTCATTATCCGAGGTACCACTGCATAAACTTTTTTTGACAAGAATTTGTTATTTATTATTATTAATTATTCTTAATTCTTTTGCTTTAATAGATTTGTATTTTATTACAAAACGTGGTTATGCTTTATCCTAACCTGGCATATAATTTGTTATATATTTCTGAATAATACACAATATCCATATTTTATAAATCGGATTACATTTTGTATTATTGATTGACAGTACATTAGATATTAATATAAAAGCGTGCAGCACTGTAATTACCAAGTGTAAACTTAAACAGATTGTTTTGATCAGCAAAAAGGAATCTCATCAAAATGGTTTTAATTTCATAAGTTTTATTTGTAGTGAACAAAATTACTGATTAGTTGTAACAGTTAAAAATATAAGTGTTAACAAATGAGAAGTTGAAATGAAAACCGTGTTCAATACTTTTTCATACATTTTAAAATATTCAATATTTCGCAGGCACATTATATTGATGCCAAAGAACTTTCTTAATTTTTTACAAAATTATTGAACTAAAATTCCGTACGCATTAGAGAAAAAATTGCATATCTTAAAATGTATGAAAAGGCATTTAACACGGTTTTCATTTCAAATCCTCAAATATTAAAAAAAAAATGAAATGCTAAGTAACATATCTCACCATGCAAAACGTGTTCTCCTTTCGCGGCAATATCATTTGCTGAATCTTTTGCGTTATCAATAAAAGCTTTTCCTTTTTCGAAAAGCGGGCTACTACTGGCACACCCCATCGCGCCCCTTGCCCTAACTAGTGCGTGATAACAACTGACCGTTGGCTATTTCATTATGTACCTAACAACCCTCTCCACTCATGTGCAACAGACGTAAGATACTTTTAGCAGAAATTCGATAAAATATATTATGCATAGGAATCTTAGTACCTAACAAAGAAAATTATTTCTTTTGATTTTAAATGTTTGAAAAATAATCCAAGTAGAACTTTTTAAGTGTCTATTTATAAGATGATTTTTGCTTATAAATAATTGAAAAGCGATACAAGATGAAATTTGCACAAATATAAAACATTTACGTACAAATTAAAAAGTTTCATAATTTTAAAACGGGAAAGTTTTTTAGTTATTAAATATTTAAGTGTTCTTAAGTGGAATTGTTCATTAAGGCCCAAGAGTTACTGGTTAATAATTAAATTTTACTTATACCCTACTTCATTTCCTTCCACACGAAACGGCACTGCACGGAGTGCTATGCAAATAAACGTACGCCCCGTACCGTACCGCGCCAGTGTGTGACGTGACGTGGGTCAGGTGAATCGTTACATAAACCCAACTCAATACACGCAATACCCAATGGAAGAAGCCATAATCCGCTTAGTGTACGAGCATCAAGTCTTGTATGACAACACCGTGCTCCTCTATAAAGACCAAAATGCCCGGACTGCCGCCTGGGCTGACATAGGAAGACAAATAAATTTACCAGGTACGACACCATTTTTGTCCACTTTGCGCAGCTAAAGCAGCGCCGTGACAAATTTGATTTTCCAGCGGAGGACTGCAACGAAATCTGGGGCCGCTTGAGGAAATGTTATACGAACGCGAGAAAGAGACACATCAAATCGATGATCAAAACAAATTCGAAAAAATTCAAAAAGTGGAAATACGAAGACCACATGTCGTTCCTACTGCCTTTTTTACATGAAAAAAAGTATTGTTAACTTATTTTTGTAGCAATTTATTACGTGGATTTTTGCAGCCCGTCCAAAAAATCGCATTCGCCCGAATCAGAATTCAAAGAGGACGAAGATCCGGCCGTTTGGAGCGAAAATGAAATGGACTGCAAACCGATCGGAATGGTCGAAGAAAGAAATGAAATTAAAGCGCCGGACGAAGGGAAATTGCAAGACGACGCGGTCGAACAATTTTTCCTGAGCATGGCGAGCGTCGTTAAAAAATTGCCCGCTGTCGAACAGGCGAAAATCCGCATGGAAATCTGCAATTTGGTGTCTTCGGCTGAAATTAAATGTTTGCAAAAAGGATTCTAAAAATGCGATAATGGACGTTTATTATTTATTACAAACGGTTACATGTTAACATTGTGAAATGCTTGTAGGGCCTTTGCGAGATCCATACCATTTTGAAGTTTTCTATTTTGCAAGTATTGTGCGAATTAGTAAAACAAAGATTCAGTCCAAGATATTTGCAGACGTTATTTTTGTTGTTTTGATATGAAAAATTTGTACATATGACAGAAATTTAAATATTGTAGTGTTGATATACAAAATATCTGCGATTTTTTTTGTTAAATCTCATTATACATTTATATAATATGATTTTAACACGTATATAAATACATAAATACACATATAAAAATATTCGAGGGGGCACTTGTTCTACACGTTACATCAGTGCTTAATGTTTACTTCCCAAGATCACACATGATGGGTTATTATTTAGTTTTGAACATGTCGACATATTCGTTACTGTGGGAACTATGAGAATTTTGTAATTGCTACTTTATCTAAAGCCATAAATGAAAAAATAACTTTGAAATTGCTGGAATAATTTTAATGCAACTTTATAAGGCAATTTTAAATTACATAAGTTAACAATTAATATATTGAAATGAATTAACTTTATTAGTTTCACTTGTAGATAAAACATTAAAAGAAAAACCGCCCTAGCATTGTTGAATCGAAAGTATAAAATGCAATATACAATTCCAACTCCGTCACTTTCAGTGAATTTTATCAATTTTTGCAATAATTGAAAGTGAAGAAAAGATTTAATTTAATTTTTGACCATTTTGACTTGGTTTCTTCTAAACTGCTTTATTGTCGACATCATGCACAATCCCATCAAAATTACCGCTTAACAATCACTACTAAGTTTACTAGAACCCTTTCAAGATTTCGTCGTCGAGTGTTAAAAATTTCGGACATTTATAAACAATTTCGGATTATAAGGTGGTTACCCTGTAAATGGATCAAATCCTGAAAGGGCCAAATCGGTGAAACATCAACAATTACAACGAAACTATTAATGTTTATGAACATTAACATGGGTGATCACGCTACGAATATCCGAATCGGATTTCGACTCCTCTGGTTCTTGTTCTGTCGAGTTAGGAAAGTGGTAGTGATGGCATTTAGGAATCGCACCTGTCAACCTCGAGTCGGAACTAATCGCACGTTCCAAACGTCCCCTTGCATGCGGACAATCTCGTCTTCGAGGCTTGAAGAGATGCGTACAATCAGAAGCGTTCGAGCTGCGCCTCAGAGACGAGCAGTGTGTTAACTGGTGAATCGAACCGATCGCGGGATCCCGGTGATGGTGCGCTGGTAATCTCGGAGAGCACGAATGCGAACTGCGTCTTGAACCGTTTTCGGGTTTTTCGTCCTCTTCGACTCGTCGTTGCCGTCTGAGTGGGTTTCTTCGTCGATCGCGGACTCGAAGCGTTACGGGACATTCTAAATGCAAGTCGAGGGCCATCGAGCCTTGGCTACCGCTTCCGTGAAGTGATTCGTGGCTCAGGCTGCAATTTAGATAATCCACAAATAAATCAGTGATTATTTTATGAGAATGTTACTTTGTGGTGTAAAACTAGGAAAGTATACAGATTGGTGCTAAACAAACCCGAAAAATTGCAAGAGGGAATTCCTCAGTTCCTGTGAACGCTTGTGCTAAAGGATCAACTTTGCAAGATACAAAGTGTTAATGTTTAAAAAATAAGTATTTTTGAAGTATCTCAAAAACGCTTGAAATGTATTTTCTTAAATGTGGTACGCTTTTAAAATGCTTCAAGATACATCATCTGTTGGCTAGCTTTATATTTTTTTTTTACGCCAATGGCGTAGGTATTCGAACTTTTTCTAAAGAACGATTTAAAAATTTTAAAAACCCTTAAAACTAAAAAAAAATTCGGTCCTGACGGTTTTCATTCGAGCAAGTTTCACTACAATAGAAATATGAAGAAGTGTTCGCACTCATACACTACCCTGTACAGGGTGCGCCGAGTTTTGCCTCCACCCCACTTTTGGCCTTAAATATTGTAGGAAAAAATTTATACAGCAATCGTTAGCCTTTAGAGAGTGCATAGTAGTTTTTTAATTAAAAAAATTTCATTTACATTAGATTTGCAAATTTTATTCTTCACGCTATGATGTCCATTTCAACATCTAGAACTGAAGGCTAAAATCAAAATTGAAAAATATTAATTAGATTTCAAGTATATCGCAGTTTTACACAACGGGTATCAAATATTGTTTTATTTATAGCCTCTTGGTTCGACAATCATAAATTATGCGGACAATAGCGAAAACCGAGGCTTTTATGACTGAGCTTCGCGCAATCGGAGCGTCTAGTACTGCAGTAGGTAAAGGTTTCCCGGACCGCAACGTTATTTTTACAATTCGAATAGTGAAATATCCTCTGGTTAACTTCAAACAATTACATTAATTATAATTAACCGTTTGACTATCCGGTAAATCAGTATTACAAATTTTACCACTATAAATAATTTAAATAGTTATGGTATGATGGTTAATAAGATGGAAAGAAAACACTAATTCGACCCTGGGAAACTTGTCTGCATTTGCGATGGGTTCGTTCTATGGAACCATAAATAAATGACAGGAAAAGTTTCCAACCACAGCTAACCACTCCATTATCAAGAAATTGTCATAAATTCATCAATTATTCAGATTAAACTGGATTTTCTTAAGAAATTAAAATATATTTTGGAATTTAAATTTAATGGTGTGGTGCGAAATTGCGTAATGAACATTGCAGCAAGAAAGTAATTATATAAAAGTGTTAGTTGCTCCTATAAGCGAAAAACAAAACTCTTAATGACCCTAAAAATTATTAAAAATAAATAAAATCTCTAAATAACAGCCCTCATTAATATTCAATTAAGTACGTAAAATTTGGATACCCTCACGTAATTAGCAGTTTCGATTTTCAGGGTGGAGGCAAAACTCGGCGCACCCTGTATAATGTTTTAATGTTTATTGTCACCATTATTTAAACAATTATTTTTTTAAATACGAATTTGGAAAGTTGCTAAAATTTGTCTGACTTTTGCAAGAAAAAGAAATAAAAATAACTGTTTCACTAAATAACTATTCTTTCTAATTTTTTCTTTTCTATGATTTTTGCTATCTCTACGTACGTCTACTAATAGCTTCATTTCTTGTTACCTGTTTACTGGATACATTTCGGTCTAATGTAAATAAAAAATGATATTAAATGGAAATCAACATTGATTTAATGGTTGTTTTAGTAAGAATATTTTGATAACCAACCGATAAGTGGCGGCGGTTTCATCAACCGACAACGCATGCCTATGCAACAGACTAGGATTCAGCAAAGCACAAGCAGCAAACGTGCGCTTGGGCGATTTTTCATCACGTGGAGCCGCCACTGACGGTTCCTGGTTCGCGTCCAGCACTAAATCAGGCGCTGATGGACTTTTATTGATAGAACCCTGAAAATTCTCTCATTTAAACAGCGTCCATTCTCACGCGTTAAGAAACTACCTGTGGTTTGAGCGAATTATTTTTATTTTGAACCTCTAACGCAAGGCCTCTGGAAAATTGCATGAAAGACTGCGTAAGCGCTCGACGATCCGGGGGACCTCGAGCGTGATATGGATGCGAATGCTGTGCACTGGTGGTTTGAGATCCGGAAGTTCGTAGAGAACCATGCACCGAGTGGCCGGTGTGGGAGCTGCGGGGGCAAGGTGGACCGGCTGCAGCGACCGTGCCAGAGACTTTGAAACGGGCGGGGACTACTTTGGCCGCTGAATCACGTGCTTCAAATGTCATTACGCAAGCTGCGACTACTATAAAACCTGCAAGAAGGATTCAATGAGAAACTGCATAAACAACTTCAAAGGCACTACTAAAATTAAAATTAAGTGATTTGTTTATTATTGTGCTTTGTCAACGGCGTAGCTAGCATGGGTGGCACCCGGTGCGGATATTGAGGTGTCACCCCAAGAATGAAAATTATTAAAATTATTAAAAATCCGATAAACGTAAACTATGATTTTGAATGAATACAAATGAGAGTAATTAATAATTAATTATGATAGTAATAATACTGCTTTATTATACATTCTTTGACATTCATGTATAAAATTAAAAACCAGGTATAACAAAAAAAGAATAAGAGTAGAATTAACATACTCTCATATACCGGGAGCTTATCTTAAAAGTAAACATATCCTATGTATACTTTTAAAAAAAACGAGTCAACGCATTGCTTTATTGCGATCTGTAGGCAACCAAGTATACACCACAATTCTCAACATTTGAAAAGTTGGCTCTTTCAACAAAAGTCAATTAATTTTTCAGTGTCAGTTTAACATAAAATTGCAATTTCTGTAATAATCATGTACAGCAAAGACGAAAAAATTGAATTGTTAATGTGGTACCAGCAAGGTAATAGTTTGCGGACCGTGAGAGATTTATTTTCCATAAAATATCCTGAAAGACCAATTCCTTGCATCAGAACTCTGCACAATATCGTTAAAAAATTTAATTCACAAGGCTGCATAGTGAATGGTCATACAAAGAAGATTAAAACCAACCATGTGTTGACCGAAGAATTAAAATTAAATATTTTATGCTACGTTGAGCAATATCCGATGGTATCCTTGCGAGAAGTAGCTGAATATTTCGTTGTATCAAAAACGTCAATATTTAAAACACTAAAAGAATTTAAGTACAAATCTTATAAATTTTCCAATCATCAAGAGTTATTTGAGGAGGATAAAACAAAAAGAACAAATTTTTGTGAAACTTTATTTAATTTGTTAAACGAACATGATGAAATTTTAGCGAAGATAGTTTTCACCGATGAAGCAACGTTCACATTAAATGGAGAGGTCAATTCCCAAAATTTCCGATGTGCATCATAATTTCTTATTTATCCAATTTATTCTGTTAACCTTGTTCCTTCGTTTTCCTTAGATATTGGTCCCGCACTAATCACCTTATTCAAAATTTGACCCACACTCAGTACCAGCAGAAGGTGAATGTGTGGTTAGGGATAGTTAATGCTACACTTATCGGGCCTTTTTTTATTGATGGAAACCTTAATTCGGCCAAATTTTTAGATCTGTTGGTAAACAACATCATTCCGGCAATAGAAAATTTAAACATTAACGAACCATGGTTTCAAATGGATGGAGCCCCTCCGCATTCCACAAATGTTATAAGAAATTGTTTAAACGAAAGGTTTCCCGGACACTGGATAGGACGGTACGGCCCCATACCATGGGCACCACGATCTCCAGATTTATCACCCAATGACTATTTCCTTTGGGGTTACCTAAAATCAAAAATTTACCGCAATATCCAAATTTTAAATCTAGATGAATTAAAAGATCGTATACGAACTGAATGTAACGAACTGAATCCTGACATTCTCAGAAATGCTGTGCGTGCGTTCCAAGATCGGCTAGGATATTGTTTACAAGTAGAAGGTGGACATTTTGAACACTTGCTATGACGCTATTTGTTTATTTTTTTTTTGTTATGTACTTTCTGTTAATAACTTCTCAAACTTTAATAGTTTTATTAAAATTGTTATTATTTTGATATTCAAATGATTTTAGATTCTATTCATAATACTATTCATGATACTTGAACATAACCTTTCACAATGAAAAATAATAACCTTGTGATTTGTGGTGTAATGTTGGTTGCCTATAGTTATCAATATGTTGACGCGTTTTTTTTAAAAGTAAACATAGGAGATATGTATACCTGTAAGATAATCTCCCGGTACATGTTACATACAAACACTTAAAATCTCTTCTTTCTAGCCTTAACAGCTGCAAACTCGGAAATCACCTCTTCAAAATTTATATTTTGTGTTGCCTGGTGTTCTATCGTTAATATGCCAAGATTGTTAAGTCTCATTTCGGTCATTGTAGCCCGCAAGTAATTTTTAATTAATTTTAATTTGCTGAAACTCCGCTCACAAGAAGCAACTGATACGCAAATTGTTCAAAATAACTTTAGTGCGATCATTAGAATCGGAAGAGATTCTGTAAAATTCCATTCCACGATGAATTTCAAAAAATCTAGAGACACCCAATTAGAAACTGTAACATTGGCTGCCTTTAAATGTCTTCTCAACCTTGGTATCTCTACGAGAAGATCTGTTTCTGATACCTCATCATAAAAAGAAGTAAATTTTGATACAGCTAATTTCAACTCTTCAATGTTTGCCAAAAGCAAAGTATTTGTTTGCACATCCTCAAACAATGAAGCCACATCTTGAACGAATTTTGATCTAGTTCGGAGTTCAATATTGAATCGGTCAAGATATTCCAACATATCCTTTTGAAGTTCGGCTCTCAGTGTCAGACCTGCATCAGTGGTCAATTCACCGGCCATTCGTTTTTTAAGACGAATTCGTCTTTCCATTGGAATGTCGTAATCCTTCGATTTTTTTACAGCAAGATTTATTGCCTCTTCTACAATGCGACTCCGTTGTGATGGTTTACGTAAGTTTTTATTTTTTTTCACGGTCGGGTGTCACCCCCAAACGGGTGGCACCCGGTGCGGACCGCCCCTGCCGCCCCCCCCTAGCTACGCCGTTGGCTTTGTGTTAGTGAATGTTCAGATGAAATTAACCACACATGTTGAAGGCTGCTGAGAAATTAGAATTTACAAAATGTTTAAAGTTTTGCGCATGCGAAATTTGAAAAATTACATTTTTGCTTTGTTTAATAATTCCCACTTGAAAATAATTTGTTAAAAAATGAATTAAATTTGAACGATATCAAAACAACTTTAATACCTGTTTGGAAGAAAATTTATAATTGTTTTTTGAAGTGATAACTTCTTTAGGCGCGTTAGACGATTTTTAGATGGGGTAAAGCTTACGAGTTCGTCCCTAGTTACGTCACGCAGTTACCACCACTAATTTGATTAATTTATCGACAGATCAATCCTCAAGAACAATATTGTAAAGCATGTTTCTAAATGTCAGAATTTTCATAATTTACAAATTGGAGACCCATACTCGTACTGGGGACCTATCAACACGGAATGAACCATACATTCCAGAGTCACATTCAGATTATGATGACGAAATTCACAATGATATTCCTTCACAAGTTCAAATTAATTATGTTCCACAATTACATGAGCCAATAATAACAAATTATGAACTAAATACTCAAAATTTTCCTTATCAAAATATTATTCCACTGTTATTTCATAGTTTTAAGTCTTCACTTCTGTCGGCAGTCCCCAATAACTGCTAATTGTTTTTTTATAGATAAGAGTTTTATGAAGATTTTCACCAAGATTTGTAAGGGACTTAAGAAAACGTTTATTTTGAATAATTATTACAAGTACTATTACGGCCACCGAAATGTTCACGATACCTGACACAAATTTCCCTTCTTTTCCATAGATTAAAGCTGTCTTTATCCAGTGACTTTCGTGAAATAATATTTATCATAAACAATAAAATAATTTTGACATTTGGCTGATTCTTTTAGGACGCCTATGAAGCAAAAATCAAGTTGCTTAAAAAAATCTTGCGCATTTCGATGGCCGTAATACTACATACTTTGTTTGTAGAAACTGTTGAAAACAAGTGCGAAATACGGTCGATGTAAATTTGGGGTTGTTTCGTGGTCCACAATATCACACACAATAGACGCCTTATACGCAGGTTCCTTCAAAATTGGTCTTAAATATTAAATTATTATCTTCAAATTTTGTTTATTTCATGAGTGATATACCTACTACGATCACCAACTGGCGGTATGATTTTTTTTTTATGAAACACCAGACGTCTTAAAAAGCAAAAAAGGTATAATTTTTGAAAACTCAAGACCAAAAATGTTTGTAGAATTTACACCTACAGCGTTTAATTTCATCTTACAAGTCGCAAAAATGTTTTTGTTTATAACCTTACTTAAGGCTAGACGCCCGGACACGAAATGGTTTTTTTAATTTTCTAAGCTTATTTTTTATCAAAATCTTACCAAATTTGTACGAAATTTTTAAAAAAGATAGCTTTCAATAAGTACATCGCCTCTTTTTCGAAATTGTCTGAAGGGCCCCAAGAAAAATATAAATTAAAAAAAAAACACCGCTGTACAAGAAATTTCGTAATACTTAACAACAATACAACGTTTTATTTTTTAAAAAATTTCAAGAAATAAGGTCACGAAATTAAAAATAAAATCTAGATATTCGGAAAAAATTTGCTGAAATCAAATTATGATATGTGGTACGATTGTACACGGTGTCGAGCGTCGTCATAGTATTGCAACAGTGAGATATTTGGTGCAACCATGATTACTGAGAAATGGGCGATTTAAGAAAGCCTAACATTTAACATTGGCAAGTTTGGCATACGTGTGTCGTAACTTAAACTTTATACCGAAAACAGTGAGGCGTCCACTTGAAAAATGAATCTGACCGAACCGAGCGTATCGCCTTTAAGGTCTTAAATGTTGATGTGCAGTTGTTGGTATCAGATTTTAACGTCACAAGCTACACTTTAAAGTTGGGAATCGCAAACGGTAGTGCAGCGCAAGTTTGATAATGTGAATAATTGCTACCTCGGTGCGACTCGAATTGAAAGGTAGATACTCTGACATCAACATTTTACTTTAAAGGTTAGAAAATTTTCTTCTTCGTAGCACCAAATATCGTGAACATAAACATTATAAAACATTATAAAACATTATAAAAGTCGAGAGAACGTTTAGACAGCAAATCTTATAAAACAATATTTGTGATGAGAACGTTTCACGAACAGTCTTACAGCAGTTATAAAGCCAAAATGGGCTCAATCTTATAAAACAATTCAGTTCTTTAACACTCTTATAAAGCCTGTTGAATTCTATTACCCGGCAGTTATAAAACTGCAAAATTACTTATACAAAACAATTTTATAAAAGCTGATAATAGTTTTGTAAGCTTTATTTTTGTACAGCTATAAAATTGTTTTGCTGTATGCTATAAACGATTCCATAATTTATCCTTAAGAAACAAATTAATCTCATCGCTTCCTTAAACGACAAATAATCATCCGCATACTAGAAAAATATAGAGTCTTTTAATGCTTTTAGCCGATTGACTCTTATTAAGTTAATTTATATTGCGAAAAAAAGTTTTCTGTCAATTATATAATAGCATATTTATCGTAAAATTTGAACGCGCCCGAAAATTAATGAATATTTCAAATAATGTTTGAATTTTGAAACAAGAATGAATTGCATAAGTTTTAGTTCCTTTACGATAATGATCTGCTAATTAAGTGTAGTCATAAAAATGTGGAAGCGACGTCGTTTATGTCTGTAAATTAACGTATAATTGTCGATATTAAAAATTTTACAATTTTGATTTTTTTCTCCAAAATGGCGACAGTTCGTTCAGGTGTCGCATGCTGAGTTGTTATGCTAATTAAACATTTTCGTACCGCAAGTAATCGTTATATAACAATTGAGCAGTATAAGTGATCCCGATGAAATATTTAAAGAATGTGCAAAATTTGTTACAGGGTCGTATTGCATAAATAAAATAAAACAATTTATTTTATTTAAGTGATGTTAATTTTAAAGAATCGTAATGGATATAATTAAAAGGTTCTTTTAAAAAAAGTTTCCATTGTGTAGAACAAAACATTATTTTATTTATAAATACTCACAGTTATGAATAAACAATACAGATTTAACGTTAATATAAGAAGATTCTTTCAACAACACACCAACACTGTTTAGTGTAGCACTTAAATATTTGAACATTCATTCAAACTTAAAAAACCTTCACGTTCCATGTTATTCACACATAAGAACACGAAAGAAAACAACAAGTTAAACGGCTCACGTCCTACACGGAAAATAGAAATACCCGATATCCACCATGTTTGTTGTGATATCGTAGCGCCCTCATCGATAATGAACTATTTTACAAAGAGTTTTATAAAAAGTTTTTAAATGCTGTGAAACGCAACTAAACAGCCGTTATAAAACAATTCAGTTCTGGAAACTGCAATGCTGTATAACGGTGGTCATATAAACGTTTCCATAACAATTGTTTTATAATTTTGCTGTAAAAACGTTCTCATCGGCGGCAAATTAGTGTCAGGCAACAAAATGTTGCTATCCCCAATTTTACTCAATCAATTGGTACCTGCGGAGCAACAATATAGCAGCAATCAAACAATAATTCAATATGGGAAACCATACGCTCTGCACACTTTGGCAATCCTAGATGAATGTGCGAGGTATCCTTGTTTTTTGTTTTTTTCTAGGTGCGTTGGCTATGTTACAGCATTAATCTAATTATGAAATAGTATATTATTATACAAGTTTTATAAGACGAGGAGTGCTCCAATGTCATGAGTGCGACAATACGTCTTATAAAACGAGTGTAATATATTATTTTTTCTACTTTGGTGCTCTTTGTTTCAAGAAAATTTGAAAATTGTGCTTTCTAAATATTCTAGAGATTTTTAAGATTAGGTACTGGTTGTGTTGGTATTTGTCATGTGTCTTATGTCAACTAAAACTTCAAATTTAAAATCTCGAGTTTGATATTTTTGTGAAACAGTCATGGAAGAATTAAGCAGTACACTTGGCTTGACCTTGACAGGAGCTCGGTAGAGATGCCCGACGCCGGCCAGCGTGCTATTACAGCAATACCAACGTAATAAGTATCAAAAAAAAAACAAAAAGGCGTTTCACAAAAAGTTCCTTTGTGACACTACTTTCAGTTTCACAAAAACTCGCTTATGATACCAAAGTAGAAAAATGAAATTTTATTTGATGATTTTAAATATTAAAAGCAATTAATTCTTTCGGTTTTATTAATCTCAAACCTTTTAAATTATACAGGTACGTATGAAATTTTCGTGGTTACCCTTGGGTTGATTATTGATAATTTTTTTTTTTTTGTTGAAGTCCCGTATCTCAATTTTACAACATTTTTTTGTCTGCGAGCGTAACTACCAGGTGGTGCGCGACTTTAGAAATACCTGTATTATGGTGTTCAAATTTCGACTTATACACGATTTTATTCGACCTTTATAGTTGATAAATTCAGTAATTTATGAATAGGTATTATGAGATTCTACTTTTAAGATTAATTATAATTCAAAAAGGTTAATTATGATAATAAATTATTATGAAAAATGTTTTAATACTTTTTAGTCAAATACAATTAAAATGCAGGTGTGTATTAAAAAAAATAAAAGAATACAATAGATTTGTAAGGTTTAGATTAGTTTTTTTGGTTTTCATTATTAATATAGTTTAATCTGTTGCAATTAATTAATAAAAAATTAAATTATTTGAAAAAATGTAAAACTCTAAAAGCTCGAAAATCGCTCTTCCTTAAAAAGTTGCAACATACAAGACTGTATCATGTAGCCTCCATAGCTCAGGGGTTAGAGCACTGGTCTTGTAAACCAGGGGTCGAGAGTTCAAATCTCTCTGGGGGCAGTTTGTTTTTTTACATTTTTTTCATTCATTTATTGTTTTTATTAAATGTTATCAACAATAAATGATAATAAACGCATTCCCTTTGTAAACATCCCACTTTTTTGCACGTACATACCTCCTACTCCCATCACAATCGGGCCGGCGTAAGACAAATTATTCAAATGGAATCCGCGAGATTCATTCTTGACCCGAACTGTATGATTTCCTCGTACCTCTTGTGCCATAGACAAATGGTCTGCATAATAACCTACGAAATAAATAGCTTTAATGGGGATTTTTCTGAAAATAAATTGTCGTAAAAGAGTCATTTGCGCACCAGTGAAACTAAGTAACATTTCGGCGCACTTGTGCGTCAAGCGCGCGCGGGTGTGGGGCCATGTGGCCAAAAATTGTTTTTCGCGCGCGCGCTTGTCATAATTATTTTATTGTGCTTCAAAAATAGAAATTGCCACCAATTCGTACCAATAGTGGCCATGGCGGCTCCCAAGACCATGAGCAGGAGGCCCAGACTTAAAGCCTTGCAGGCGTTCCACAAGCACTTTCCATTAACTTTTCCTCTGACAACTTGGACGTTCCATTGTGCCCCCGACGCGGGGTGAGCACGTCTCACCACACCTGAACCAGCGGTACCACCACGTGACCATCCGCCACCTAAAATCGCCCCCTGATGCATCCTCAACAGCTCAAATCGAGTCGACCACGGTTTTCATAAAAGACATCCCCTTCACACGGCCGCACACTAATTACACTCTAATTGTCATGGCACCGTAAATGAGTGCAATAATGACGCCGGTATTCGCGTCCAGCATCCCTACGGACCGCTGGCAACAGGTACAATCATGCGCGCATCGATCCGTTCTTATCGACCGGCACACACACACTCAAAGTCAACACACACGGCGGATTCTAAAGATGCGACTGGCCGTCATTCATGCCGAGCAATTTTCTCGCACAATGAAACGCATGCAGCTTTTATGAGCGCAATTTTGTCTCGACAAAAAAAAGCGCGCGCCCGATTACCCTCTCGTTTGAGGTATTATTTTTGCCAGTATCGTTTTGCACCTGACCAGCGTCGCGCAAAAATTCGGGTTGATCACGTGCGGAGCGGCGCGCGCGGCTGCCATAGCAACGGCGGACAGCATCTCCAGGCACTCAGTCAGTGCAGGTGGCACGCGGTGATCAATGCAGCCGTGATGCAAGGCCCCGATGGCCAGCAGAGGCCGCGGGAGCCCGCCGGACCCGTGGGTGCTGGATCCGGAGATTCGCCACCACATCCAACACTGCCCCTGCAACTGTAACCATATGGGTTATGGCAATTTCTTAGACTATCAGGTGAGAGACGCTTCCCCTATTCATGTCGCAGGCATTCCGAAACGCAAGCCGCGTCGCTAAATAAAAAAAATAAAAACCAGCTTTACATGTTAAAAGAGAAAAAAAAAACTTTTTTTCTTGTAGTACCTACCATTGTAGTCAACAAAATTAAAGAAAAATAATAAACGAATGAAGCGTTTTTTCGTCGTTGTTGTAGATACCACCACTCCCTCGAGATTTACCAATTCGAGAAACTTCGTTCAGCGCAGTGCCTCACTTATACAATGGCAGAGATTATCGTTATCAATACTATCCATCACCGACGGATTCGTGCTCTTGCAGCACGGAGAGCGAGTCGCGTCAGTTTCGCGGTCCCTGGTGCGTCTGTCTGGTTGTCTGCGTGATAGTGGCCGCTTTAGGTATCGGTTTGGGGTTGCCGCTAGCATTGCACCCGCAGCACGTGCCGCAGACCCACGAGGAGCGGTTGGAAGTCGTGCGGCGCCTCTTAAAACAAGCGCCGCTAATCGACGGCCATAACGATCTCCCGTGGAACATTCGTAAGTTTGTGCATAATAAACTGATAAACTTGAACCTTAGTGCCATCGCCAATCAGGAGCCGTGGTCCCGCAGTCCATGGTCGCACACGGACATCCCCAGGATGCGCGCGGGTCTCTTGGGGGCGCAGTTCTTTTCCGCCTACGTGCCTTGTGGAGCGCAACATTTAGACGCCGTGCAAATAACGTTAGAACAGATCGATGTTATCAGAAGACTAGCGGACCTTAATTCGCAGCATTTCGAGTTGGTGCGTACGTCCGGGGAAATCCTCGACGCCCACAGGGACGGCCGCATCGGATCGCTGATAGGCGTCGAAGGAGGCCACGCGCTCGGCAACTCGCTGGCGGTCCTGCGGATGTTTTACAATTTGGGCGCGCGCTACCTCACAATTACCCACTCGTGCGACACCCCGTGGGCTAGGGGCGCCAACTCGCAGGACAGGCAGGGGCTGTCGCGGTTCGGCGAGAGCGTCATCCGCGAGATGAATCGCTTGGGCATGATAATCGATCTATCGCACACTTCAATCAACACTGCCAAAGCGGCGTTGAACGCGTCGCACGCGCCGGTTATTTTCTCGCATTCCAGCGCCTATTCGCTGTGTAACTCGACGCGAAACGTGCCGGACGACGTTCTTAAGTTGGTCGCGCACAACGGCGGCGTCGTCATGGTGAATTTTTATACCTACCTTTTAACGTGCAATGAAACCGCCACCGTTCAGGATGTTATCAAGCATATAAATCACATAAGGGCCGTCGCCGGGATCGATCACGTCGGCCTCGGCGCCGGTTACGACGGCATTAACATGACACCTAGCGGACTGGAAGACGTATCGCGGTACCCCCATCTGTTGGCGGAACTTCTGGCCGACCCCAAATGGACGGAAAACGATATCGCGCGACTCGCCGGTCTTAATATGTTGCGGGTCTTTTCAGAAGTCGAAGCGATCAGAGATCAGTGGAAAACCGCCGATGTGCTACCCGTGGAGGACAGCGCTCCACCGCAACACACGTCTTGTTCGTACATATACTCTTGATCTTACTGTAACAATGTGTTTTCTTTTCCAAAAATTTGATTCATATCACAACGTGCTTTTTTTCAGCAATAATTTTATTTTTCGCCTGTGATTTTTTGTTGGAAAGCTATTGAATTTTTAATGAAACCTCATGGTTTTGAGGGATCTAGACGTTATCAGATAACAGCGATATTGCGTGGCTTTGTTTTCGGTTATTGATTGAAATTGATGTCCTGAACACGGCGAGACTGTATGTCACGTATCCTTGAAATTATGTGTGTTTTTTACTTGTCGTTGTGCGAAGTTTGACGGACAAGTTCGACGCAAATCGAAAATGATTTCTTTTTGTTTTAATCAATCTTCATCGGTTGAAAGTGTTGCTGAACGGAGTGGAAAGGGTCGGCGGCGATATCAACTCGCCACAAAATTTTAATTCATGGGGATTTTAAATAAACCAGGAAAAAATGTTGTGCTTGATTGGCTAAATAGATTATGTGCCTGAATAAGTAAAGAATGAGGGAAACTTTTTGCGTTGCATGAAAGAGACATTCTTTTTCACCGTTTCTAAAAAAAGCTTCAAAATACAGTCGATTCCGCTTAAAGGGGACGCCGATTAAGAGGGACAGCCGCTTATTTGGGACAAATCTTTAAAAACAAAAATCAAACTATTAAACTAACACATTATTTGAACGCTTTATTGGTACAATATTTCGCTTAACTCTTGCGTGGCCGTGCGGTGTATTTCAGTTACCCCAAACACAAATTTTTGTGAATATTTTTTTTTTATTTTATTTTATTTAAAAAAATATTTACAAAAATTTGCGTGTGAGGTAACTGAAATACCCCGCACGGCCACGCAAGGGTTAATAGAAACACCAGTAGACGTTTGACTGCTTACAGGTGGCCCGTCAGCGTTTTTAGTGATATAACTCATACGACTTTACTCTATTATTTTTTCTTTTTTAATTTGTTGTAGCGAATTTCGTTAAACAGATTAATTTTTTTGTACTGTTAATTTTTGCAGCAGATTTTTAAACCATAGCATTTTTGAATAGAGAATAAAGAAACCTTTCAAATGAGGTATCACAAGCCCCTACTTTCTATTTAAAATTTTGGAGGTTGCAACTGTCACTCGAAGGGAGTTATGGCAACACGTTCAATAATACGCCGGTCTACGTTTGGACGAAATGGACGTAATCGGCGATCGGCGGAAAATTGTAAATTCAGTCGTTGAATTTTTACAATTAGATTGAAAATTTTAGATGTTTTATGCATCGCTGATTAACTTTCAGTCTTATTGTAAAAAGGGGCTGAAGAATTGTTAGACATTTTATAATAATACAGCTTTTATATTGAGTTAAACATTTAATATGAAAGGTTTTTTTTATAAAATGTCTAACAATTCTTCAGTCCTTTACAAAACGTACTGAGAATTATTCAGCGATTCATAAAACACCTAAAATTTTCAATCTAATTGTAAAAATTCTCCGTTCATTCTATATTTTACAATCTACCCAGTCATTTAGAAAACGACTAGGCGTTTTATTAAACGACTGAATTTACAATTCGCCGCCGATATATTAGTTCGCCGTTTTACAAAACGTCATTATTAGAGAACGCGAAACGTCATTACAATATGGCTGACCAACGTTTAGCCGTATTACAGCCCGCCTAAACTTTAGCTGTCGTTTTACAAAGCAGGCCCGTTTTATAATGCGACTAGCCGGTTTGTATTGCGGCAAATTCTACAATCCGTCTGCGACATATGCATCATATCTCATTTATCCAGCAGAGAGAAAATATTTTATTTTCAGAACAACGCGTTCTAAAAAAAATACAAAATACAGGCATTTTTAACATTATCAAAGAACTATTTTAACGTTTTTCTTAATATATGATATGATGAAAAATACCTAATTTGACATAACAACTTAAATTGATTAAATAAAATAAACTTTATGAAGCTTAAAACTTGAATGAAACGTATTTTCCGCATTTATCCCGAAACTGCGGTTGTAAAAAATATTATGGACGGACAGTGGGGAAGCATAAATACGAATACCACAACCCCAAGTCGTAAGGTGGGACTTTTTGACCCAAATCCTGGAATAAGCAGATGTTACCCTAATTTAATTTTCTGTTAATTTTAGTCATACAAACTTTTCAATTATTTTTGTAATTGATTCGCTAATTTTTGTAATAATTTGCCATGCATTTCAAATCTACCGTTAAGTACAGTCGTTCACTTTAATTTAGTATTAGTTGAAGTAGATCACAAAATACTAATAAACGTGCACAAATGACAAGTAAAAAATATTCACAGCAGCAACTAAAACGCACAAATGCCATTTTTGATAAAAATAAATTTAAAAAAATACAATAATCACTAGAGAGGACCTTCACGAATATCAACTCACGTTTTAAGTTGTAAAATGTTTGTATGTTGATTAGAAAACAATTCGTTTTGATAGACATTTAGATTTAACAGTACAAGTATATAATGTAGAGGACAAAAATATTTTCCGATGTTATTCGGATGTGTAGTCGTTGTTAGATAGTGGTGGCTCAACATCTTTTTAGACGTGGTTTCTGTTGCCTTGTAGTACAATGCAGATATTTTGCTGTTGTCAAATAGATAATAATTAGAAGAACTAGAAACTTTGTGTTCCCCTTTCGTTGGATTCATGTTAGATACGATTGTAAATAAAAAATAAATGTTGGCTTTCATTGTACCAAGCGAAAGGTAGTTAAACTACTAAGCAATTCATCAAGTGTGCTGTGTACTAAAAAAAAGTTTTGATAAGATTTTGATTTTTCTTGTGTGATAGATACGGGTAATAGCGAGAGAAAGAGGGAGTCGTCGGTTGAAATTTGGAAATCCATCCGTAATTTTACTTTTTCGATATGTTTTGACGTGCGTTGAGAAACGCAAACTTACAAAAAAGGCAAAATTATTTATTTATAAATATATTTGTAATGTAGATTTATATGTAAATAGCTATAAATTTTATTATATTTAATGTTCACAAAAGAAAGTATATTAATAGAAGAATTTATATGTTATTGTATTTGCAAATTTATAGAGCCATGTATTTATTATATAGACGATTATTGACCAAACATATTTTAGTAATTAAAATAAAATAAAACCATTTGTCTTTTAATCGTTAAATTTCCAATTTTTTGCAACTTAATAAAACATTTTCTGGTAAGTGAAAAAAAAATTACAATACTGCATCACGTTTTTTCAGAAGGTATTGTAAATTTCACGTGTACCAAATATTGATTACGGTGAATTCCACTTATCGTTAATGTCTGCCGGAATAAGTCATTTATTATCATTAAATGCTGATTTTCCAAACGTAAACCACCTAATTTTGTTTGCTCGCTTATTTAACCGCACCTTTCATGCCCTCGTGTAACGTTAATGTTCGCATTATGTTCAGCGTTTAAAATTACATATCACCTAAATTTAACAAGCGAAATTAAAACAGTCGCCTGAAAATATGTCGTATAATTATCAGTGTTCCCCCAACATTTTTTATGTCCTGCCTGTTGCTTATTTTCAGGAGCTATTAAAAATATCAATTTGCACCCTCTAAAATTTAGCAAAAATGAAGTACATTTGTACACATTCTTTTTGAAATCGTTTGAACAAATTTTGACTTTTTCGAATTCTAAATAAATTAAATCTCGTTGAAGGCGAAAATTTCAAGTATTGCAATCAATGCACCCTATAGTGTTTTTTTTTCATTCAGAAACGGTTAGAAGGCTGTGAAAAATTTTTTTTAACTTTATGTTCATAGTAATGGCATTTTATATCTGTCAATGTAAAGTTATATTAGTAATGTAGCTTTAAATTCAGAAAATATATCACAAAACGGTTCTGTCGAAGGAAGCAATAAATAGCTATTTTTAAAGAACCTTTCGGTGCAAAAAACTTTATCTTCAATATTCTGTAATATTTAAATAATTCTGTCAAAATTGTATAGGTTATGGTATTAAGTAGTAATTGCTACCAATATAAAGTAAACAAAAATATTTTTTCACAGCCTTCTAACCGTTTCTGGAATTAGAAAACATACCATGTGTAATCTAAAATGGTTATGATGACTTGATTGTGGCGACAAGGTAAGTTACAACGACGAATGCTTTCAACAACTTCTACTATTCGGACCACATTCGGATATAACGAAGTGCCGCGTTGTTATTGTAACGGTACACTTTGAAGTTACAATACATTCCCTAACTGCATTTTTAATTGCCATAAGCTGCATCTAAAGATACTGTTTACAAAGAAAAGCAGCAACGTTTTTTGCAATGATAACGAAAAGATACGGCTAAATATTGTATGCAGGAATAAGGGTTCACTACGAAGAAATAAATTTTTGATTCAAGTTAACTTTTATTGCTCTCTCTTTATTATTAAGCCTTTCTCTTGTTTATTTATCTGTTTTTTAGAAACTTATCTACTCAAATAATCGAATTGAGCTTACTAAACGATTCTTTTAAAGAGGTTTTTGAAACTTTTGGAATATACGGAATGTCGAACGGTGCTGTTTAATTAGAGAATTCGATCCCACAATCAAAACCTTTTTGAGTTACAAAAGGTGTTAAACAAGGTTGCTGTTCGTTCCCCACTTAATTAAAATAAATATATTCAAGAAGCACTGGAAGCGTGGAGAAGACAAGCCTCAAGATTGTGGCTAGAAGTGGATGATCATTGTTTGACAACCCTCTTTTTTACAAATTACTAGGTGACTGTGGCGAGTGATGAATACATGGATTTTACGCTCAGAAAGCACTGCACATAAATTTCACGAAATACAAAATAAATAACATAAGTGATTTCGAATCATGGATAAATAAAACATTACGAAAAGCAAGGAATACAGTGAGCGGCTAAAGTACGGAATAAATTCATTAAAATTGCAACTATTGTTTTCGAAAAAAATCCTCATTGAATGGATGAGGCACACAGTCAACATCGTCAAAAACTAAATGTGCGAACACAGATGTTGTACATGAAAAGCATCGAGTTTTGTTTCTTCGAAGGAACCCTCGTAACAAAGAAAAGATATTTGGAATTTTTGCGAAATTATCTCATATACCTACCAGTATCTGGTACCAGCAAGACGGCACCCATCCACGTTGTGTGCATTGTATTCGCAATTTCTTGACCACCAGGTCTATGTGTATATGTCAACAAACCACCAAATCTACAGAATTTGAAAGACAGAATTAGATACAAAATGAATAAAATTAGTGAAGAAGTGATTCTCAATGTGGAAGAAAAATTTGTAAATAAAATTGGTTATTGCCAGAAGACCATTGGATGGCATTTCGAACATTTGATTAACAATTTTACTTATGTAAGATATCAAAATTTATATATCGTCATTTTGAGAATTGAAAAGGCCATACAAATCGTGAAAAAAGAAGGTTACTATATAAAAAGAAAAACAATGGCGTCATTACGCGAAGACAAATGACGGTTTTTATAAATTAAAATCGACCTGTCCGAGAATTTTTTTAGAAAATGTAGTTCCAATTGTAATGGATTTAGCAAAAATTCTTCATATTCAATATTTAAATATGTTATCGAAATTTAATGACAATTTTAGTTGAAGTGAAGTTCATGGATATGATAGCAACTTATTCTAATATGTAGGAATATTTTTTTAAATTTTAGTGAAATTAAGTTAAATCAATATTATTTTTTTTATCGTTAAATAGTACAAGTATACTTCCGAGTGTATAAAATAATCGAAATTCATCTACACATCTTTATTTCAACTCAAAATAACATTGTCAATGAGAATACAACTAAATTGAAAATGTTATTTATTTCTCCTAGGCGGCTACATCATTAATGTTGTTTCACTTATTATTTGTGGTGTAACATTAGAACACATAACAATGAGAATCAAAACAATCTTTATGGCACTTAACAGCAAATTATCTGCAAAATGTTTTAATTCCCTTTATTATTGATAAATAACTAGTTTCAACTAACTATTTTAGCACCTTTAAAAATAAATCACTTGATATAAAGTACCATCACTCAGTCACTTCAGTGTTTATATCAAAGACTAAACAAAAACTTTGGTAGCATTACTAGCACATTATCGTCTGTCGACAACGATTGGTTACACTTGTGCATGAAGTTGATGCAGGATCACAAATAAAATTCATGAGATTCCAAAATTAGATCGGTCTTTTATGACTCCTAAATTAAGTGCACTCATTCTTCAATTCTCGCGGTTTAGTCGTAATAAAATAATTTTCTTGGAAATGAAATGTGAAACATTTTGACAAGAAAAAAACTAGAAGAGTATGCCACCGCGTCCTCTTCCTTACAAACTAAAGTACATCCATCAATTGACTACTTTTCTAGGTAACTTAATACGGTTACAATATGAAAGTACAAAAATATTTTCTCTTGCAAATCTAAACTCCCCTTATATACACAAATCAAAAATTTTACATCTAACAACAAATGAATTTCTATGATCGAATTTTGCAGACTTTCAAATTAAAGGGGACTTTTCGATCAAGAATTTCATTTAAAAATTATTTTGACTAAACATCATTCACATATCAATGTAATGGCTACTGACACGTTTCAAATAGAATATAAATTTTCATTTTAGTCTTTTCCGTTAGTTAACTTCAAATAAATTTAATAAATTGCATGTTCACTCAAAATAAAACGATTACAATTTCCTTAAACTAAGCAGTGATGATTTCCACAAATAGTCAATTACATTTGATACATGTCATTGGCGACAGCATATAACTTATCCGCTACATACACAATCAAACGGTTTTATTGTGACATGATCCATAACGATATGTTCGTATTTACAAACTTAAACTGTAATTCATGTTATAAATTTATGTGTTCTATCTATTTTTGACGCTTTTCAAAGATCTATTTCGTTACAAAACCCATCTGGTCAGATTGTTATAAAAAGTCTAACACAACTGGAAGCCGCATTAATTTTGATAAGTGCTCTTACTTTTGCAACAGAAATAGACAGAACATGTATCAAAAAATAATTTTATTTTAAAAATATACAATATAACAGTAAATGGTAACAAATTTACTTAAAATTATTGTTTTAATGTTCAAGAATAAGATAAAATTGGTTCCTAGATTACAATCTTTATTTACATATTTACAAGAAGGAGCCAGTTAAAAATTTTGCTAGTCGCCTGGATGTTCGGGACACGAACGATTTACTTCAAACCACTGATCTATACAGCTGCAATTGTAATCAATTAAAACAAAAACTACCTCAAATTAGGAAAATCGTACCTTTTGTGATAAATACATAAACAAGGAAGGCGAGCGATTACATCACCTTGAATCAATTCTTCTAGGCATATAACACATTCTTCATTCTTATCGTCAGTCAATACATCTTCTGCAGAAAAAAATAAACTGTAATTATGAACTTGAAAAAAAACAACCTTTAAAACAAAAATACCAACAGGAAAATAAAACTGAATGTTTATCTGTTAGGTTAGTAAAATATTTAAATGTTTTATTGCTTTTTATATTTTGTTTGCTATTTTTACTGCAACTTTTTATTTTGTTTATTATTTTTATGATTTTATTTATGATGATAGTTTTATAGGTGTATTTTGGTTAATCCCAAGCTGAATTTCTTTTGAGAAGTGTTATCACTTGTAGGTAGTAGATGAATTCATTAAAAAATTAAGTTTATACAACATGTTGTTGTAACGTAACGTAAGGATCAAGATAACGAGACCATCTCAAAATTTTTAGGTTCAAAACCTCGGCAGTACAATTTTTGCATTGTTTGTTGATTGGCGAGAGACTCTGAGAACAAACCCCATGGATTTTGTTGAGTTTGAAATGATCACCGAAGAAGACAAAAAAAAATAGAATCCCGCAAAGAAGAAATTTATCGACTATTGTTTGATTTTGTCCTGGCAGTACAACTAAAGAACTTCCAAATGGTAGAAGAGTTACGGCCGTTTGCATCACTCGTAGTTAACTTTTTAATTAAGTAATCTTAAATTACTTCCATGGTAACAATTGTTTCTAACTATTAGTTAAATCCAACTGACGTTGGTGCAACCGGGCATTTACTGATTCATTAAAACAATTTACTACTATTGTGGAAATCAGTTCAAATCAAACCCTTCCAAAATTTAAATACGCGCTTCCACCTTAGAAAGAGAGCATAGATTTAATTAAATACCTTGAAATGACTTTACATTGTACCCTAATATTCAGGAATCACTACTCTAACACTAAACATAAGTTAGCCACTCGCAATAATATCATTTATGGTGCATGGGAACTACATCCGAATAACTGGAAACTGCGGTCGCATTTTTTGATTCAGCAACAGAATGTGCATGCCCTGTTTGGTATCCGCTTTTCATAGTGTAGAGGTTGGCATAGTAAAAAAACAAAACGTCTAAACTAGCAACGAGACTCCTGAGTGGAGAGCAACGAAGATCATCCTGTATATGGACACTGGTTGCCTACAAACCAATTGAAATATCGACAGAGCTTCTTCAAAAGTAAAAGAACGTTATTACAACCTCTTAGAACAGTCTAAATAGATTTTGGTAAAGATCTGGAAGATGTGGAAAGCTACGAATAAACTCAGAACTGGTGTTGGTAGAAGTAAAGATATCTGATTTAGCTGGAATTACCACGAAGACTCTCAACGTTGTGTGAATTTGGAGCAACTCAAACAACACAACTGCCCACAATACTCGGAGGTCTGTGGCCTGCAGAATCTTCTTACGATCAAGGAAAAAAGGAAAATGTTGTCTGCGTTGTCGCCCTACTTACGTTACAATGTTTTTTTCACGAAATAAATAAATCAATTAAAAGATACAAACCGTTGTAGGATAGTCTAGGTTTAGTTAGGCACATAACCAAATGACATTCAATGTCATCTGGAATGACGAATTTGCTGCATACTGGACATTTGATACCTGTAACAATAAATACTCATTAGACACGTAATATCCTTCGATACCGTACAAGTTAATTTTACTGTCGCAAAAGATCAAATTCTAATCTAGGCATTAAAATAATGAATTGAAGAAGCAATAAATTTTATTTCCCCGGTTCAATTGAGTGCATTTCGAAATAAGCGCTCCATAAATGAAACTGGAAGTGTTACTTACTACTAGTTGCAAAATAGCGAGTAAATATCAGTACATACATACACGTGTCTGTTCAAACATACGCGCAAATTCAATATATCGACGTTTCAGTGTTTGTATTTTACCACAGGTATCCAAACGATGTCCCATCAATATTCGACGGCGTTTAATATGTGATCATAAAAAAATACATTACAAAAAATAAATCATACTTCGGCAGTTAATATTTAAGGCTATCTTTACATTTTTAATTTTATTACCATTGTTTATTGTTCCCTTTGCGTCAATCATCCAATGAATAATTTACAAATTTGAAAAAATTCCAAGAACCAAATCAAATAAACTTCCATAAAGTTTCCTCGGCCAATATAATATAAATATAATATAATATAATATAAATTTTGGTCGAAATCGCCGCAACAACAAGTATGATTGGAAATTAATTCATGGACGATTTTTTTCTAAATTTACGATTTTATTAAAGCATCGAATTACCTTGTATTCACACGTCACTCGAACAACAGCGGCGCACCTAAATCGTTCAAAAAACCCGCTAGCGAATTGCATTTATTCGTGATCGAACGATAAAATTAATTCAATTCAGGAACGGACCGAATCGCACGCAAAAACAGGAAAGAAAGTTGCAAGATTTCCTGCCGCAATTTCATGCCTCGTCCATAAATGGGTCAGAATTTTTGTTCTTTCGTCCACTCGGCGACACGTCGATAATTCATTACACTTAAAAACTAATAAAATGTCTTTCTTCAGCAACGTGCGTGACACCCTGCCACCCAATCGAAACATGTATAAGGTCACGTCTGCCATCCCATAAATTTTCCCAGTTAATATCAGTCCCGAGACAATTAAAAGAAAAATTAAATTACCATAAACTACACGATGGAATCGCTGGTGTGCGTCCGGTTCTTCATCGGGAACACACGAGCTTATCACAATACCCATGCCAATTCCTTTTCGTAAAATGTCAAGGGTTACTTTTGTATTCCATACTCGCGCTGAACTTTTTCACAAGAGAAATGATAACTCCGTGCCAGGCACACAGGCCGGCTCCGAATGTCTTGCCGGTGTTTTACCTAGGACTTTTCACGTTGATGTAGTCGTGCGCCGGTTACGTCCCCGACGAAGAGCCACACGTTGTGATTCGATCGGAGGTTGGCAAGCAACGCTATCGCGTTAATGATAAAATTGGAAAATTTTCCCTAGTTCATTAAAATGATCACGTGACATCCCCTACAGTCCTTTGGCTGATTAAATTGCATCTTAGTTACGAAACTTAAAAGTAGGTCGCAATTTCCATCGACCAAATTCTAATATCAATTTAATTGTCAAGTAAGTGCTCGCACAAACTTCTTGTTCGCATGTTGTACCTAAATTGTCACACGACGTTATAACGGTGGCACGACATTGAAATTACACCGCAAATTACACAGATCTCATCAGCCGAATTTGCAAACGCAAATAAAGCGTATATCTATTTTTTAATTTAATGGCGACTGCGTTATTTGATTTAAGCAAAGATTAGGCTTGGTTGGAAATAACAATTGTGTCAGAAGAGCGGTTTTACAGTTAATTTTCTTCTAACGGTCCTATACACAGAGTTAATTAGTAGATACGTTGGCACGCGATAAATTCTCACATTATTGCAAAGAATTCTTAAAAAAAAAAGTTCATGCTGTTAAAAAAAGTGGGTCGTAAAGTGCTTTAAAAATAGAAGTTAAAGGGCAGTTGTACGATACGAATTTTAATAGGTTAAAAAAACAAAATAAAATAATTTTCTGGGAAATGAGTCACGAAAAACAGCAACATTCAACAACTTTCGTCAAAATTAATACCGGAAAAAATTAAAATACTCCTGTGAAGCTTTGTCGATGAAAACTGTATGATATGTTATTATAATCCGTCCAAAAAGTATCGAGAAACGTAAAAACACAACATTTTCACCCTTCTTCTCCATTCCTTTCTCTCATGAGACAATTTCTTCAAATCTTTGTAATTTTTGCCAATTGAGATCTTGAATTATTTGAGTAGTACATATATGTATTGTAATCTTGGTCTTCCTCCTGGATTTCTCCCTTCTACTGTCCCCTCCAATATTGTTTTAAAAATTCCGTCATGCCTCAGTATATGCCCAATCAGGGAATCCCGTTTTTTCTTGATGTTCCTCCATAGAGATCTTCGTTCTTGAATTCTTCCCAATATGTCTTCATTGGTGACCTTGTTCGTCCAACTAATTTTTAACATCCGTCGATAGCACCATAGTTCAAAAAATGATAAAATTAATAAAAACCAATTTATATATAATTATACAATATCCTCTTAATTGAAAAAAATTCATTAGTTGTCCTGATCACCTGAAGCTAAGTCAAGTGCATAATGGGCAGTAATGGTGTTTTAAAAACAACTTTATTAATTTATTCTTATTTCTTAACACAATTCACTTCATACTATATTGTCTACAAATTAAGTTATTATGACAGTACTACTAGAAAGTAATACTGTCTGTTTCTGTGCAAGACAGTCATTTTTTTTTAGGAAATATTTGTTACTGAATCAACTAATACACTTGCCCATCTAAAAATCAAATTTTCAATCTCCTCTTGATAAAAAGAGGTGGGTTTTGATACGAAAAATTCGGACAGGTCATATTTGATGTGATCACCTTTTGGAATGTTTTAACAATTACAGTGATCCAGAGATCGAACACTGGTTAAAATTAGGATTAATTTGTAGCTGCAAATTTGTGCGGAAACCAAACAATCTGTTGATCTTCCTATTCTGACGAGTATGGGTGTATACAATTAATAAAAACAAATTAAATTCTACTCTGATTTAACGAGCATTTACTTCAGCAACTAGAAGTCGTATGTCGTTCAGTTTGGATTTGAAAATTTGCAAACATCCACTGTATTTAGATAAATAATGAAGTTATTTTTGCCAGTTGTGGCATTATAAACATAACAAAATTTATAAAGTATATAATAACAAATATATGAATTCTTACGTTGAACGGTAATAACACTAGGAAAAATTATTACCAAACATTGATAAATAACCCCCAAACGAGTTAATATAAAAAAATATACCACCACCCTTCGACGCTGATAAATACCTATTTAGCAAATGACAACAAAATTCAAATTGTAATAAAAACAAAATTACAATTAGGAAGCCCTAATAACTACATAATAAAAAATTGGTAACTATAGAACCTTAAGAAGCATTGATTTGAAATCTTCTGAAATGTTGAACTTAGTCTGGCATTTTCGATTTTCCGTTTTTTTTTTATTTTCAAGCAACCCTTCCCGGTCATTAAACCCGATAATTGAGGTTTTGCTGTAGTACTTTTTCAGGCGACCAAACAGTTAGGTCAGTTAATAGTGCAAACAGTTTGTTTTATGTTATGTGAAGATATAAAAAACATGTATGCTACCCCAAATAGCGCTAAAAGTTCTTAAATAGGAACTATCGTAAGTTTAAAACAAAATAATTTTCACATATACCGTGCCCAGAAAGAATTGTGTGTATCTTTTTCAAAACACCTATTCTGTCCTATGATATGATAGCAGGATACTTTCTAAAACTAAGGTAAGATAATGTCTACAATCTTTTTAGCTTTAAGAATAATTTAATATGGGCACCATTCGTGATAAGATATCTAGTCGATAGCATATTTCTTCCCGTAACAATGATCCGCTCTTTCAGCTCCATCATATCTCGAGGCAACGGTAGAACAAAGACTTGGTCCTTGAAGAAGTTTCACAAAAAGAAATCGCACCTGTCCACATCAGCGGCAGCGACTATTAGCGATCGGCGCGGAAGGTCAGTCGAGACTATTTCGCTGGTCGGCTGTCTTCTCGAACGCTGTTTCAGAAAACTGCTCCCGAACACTCACACAAATCATAATAAAAATGTCAAAAACCGTGCCGTGCCGTTGTAAACTGACGAAGCCCTAACTTAACTTAACGACAACTGAAACGCTGTCTCGTCCAGTTTGATGGGTCGATCCTAATTATTGTTTGTTGGAAGGTCATAAATAAAAGCATCTTTCCAGCTTTATCTTAAATTTGATTTAACTCAAAAAGTAATAATTTTCTTACGAATCAAATTGCAAATATTAATGCTACGAATAATTTGACAAATTTTTAAACGAAAAACCAAACATGGAAATTTTACTCAAAACTCTTTGTTTTACTTTTTTGGCTTCAAATAAAAATAATTTGAAAAATTTGTAGCACTAATCGAAAGTGTAAACTTCAACTGATGTAACATGTAAATAGAATACTTTCCCCTCAATTTTTAATAGGTATTATGGCTGCGGCGGTAAAACTTGACTCACCCTGTACTGTGAAATCAAAAATAAACTTGATATGCAAGTATATTTAATTCAAATCCTGCGAGCAAGTGTATTTTTGATCTGACTGTACAACGTTTGGATCTGAGGTTCAAAACACCCTCATGCAGTCATTAAGCATAAAAGAAATCTTCAAGGCCAGACGTCTTTGGTGCCCTATCATTGTAACCGTTGCTGCTTCTACAATAAACATGCTTTCAAGGGAGGAAATAGACTGTCAACTAGATACCTGTCGTTCCACGAAAAATCAACAATAATATGGCAAAAAGAAAAACTTGAAAAAACTGTATTACTGTGTTGTAGAAAGCATTTTCATATTCAATCAGATACAACCTTTTATGGGTACGATGCATAATATAATGCGTCCAAATAAACCCTAAGGACTTTTTGGGTAGAACAAGCGAAAAGAAGTACTTAGAAAATAGTTTTCGGTAGGTTTTGAAGTATATATTTCAATAAAATACACACTGCTTAGATTTAAAAAACAAAACCAACCAATCTACTTTCAACATGTGCTGTCAAAGTTCCACTTTGAGTCCATTTAAACGCAATGACTGTTATAGCTTTACGAAAAGAAACATTTTTCATTTCCTATTTCTTTGTTTTCCAGTTCTCCATCTCTAAATAAAATTAATGTTTGCTAAAGTTCCTAAAAATTTCAATTTTTAACAATAATAAAACTATGGATTTGTTATCTAAAAAATTACTTTTTATCTAAAACACCGGTGATCTAAAGATATTCGGCTATTAATAGTTATTTAGTCTACTTTTAAACCGTTATCTAAAACTTTTTTTTTACATTTAACATTCAAATATTCAAATTTGTTTGAAAATAAAAATAAACAGTCGAAATTAATTCGCCACAGTCAAGGTGGACCCCAGCACGTCTTTCCACCAGTTGAAGATTGCAGAAGTGTGAATTGTTGGTCAACTTCCGATCTTGCCGAATTTCCCTCGATAGTTTCGTTTCATCATTGAACGCGTGATTCTTGATCATGACACTACTAACAAAAACGCTCTTCAGAGTACTACTTTAGATAAGAATTCAGTCCGGATAGTCAAGTGGGAATGACGTATCAACATTATCACGCAGTATCTTTAGCGTGTTAGGTACGACCAGGAAATACAACACTTGACTTGTTAATTAGATCACGTACGTATCTTTCATAATTATGTACATAACACATTAAACATTAATTTGTGAATTTCAAATTTCTAGTAAATAACCGAAGGTAAAAAACTCAATTAGGGTAGGTTGCGATTTTAATAATAAGGTGGCAACACGAAAATTGTAATGACAGTAAAAGTACAAAATGAATGGAACGCCAACGTTATCATACCCATCTTTAAAAAAGGGAGTAAAAAGGATCCAACAAACTATAGAGGAATAACTCTGCTAAACTCCAAATTGAAAATAATGACTAAAATTCTGTCAGAAAAAATCAAAAAACAAGTTACCTTTTGTGAAGAACAGCAAGCCTTTAGCCAAAATAGATCAACGGTAGACGCGTTTTTATAATTCGACAATTAATCAAAAAATCGATTGAGTTTGATAAGCCGCTATTCCTACGTTTTGTTGACTTAAAGCAAGCATTTGGTAAGAGTTTGCCTTAGCAATGTAATTAATAGATTAGAGAAAAGTGGTATAAATAGCAAAGTATCGAAAATTATTTGGGAACTAAACCAAAACAATCTAACTACACCAAAATCAAATACAGGTCTAACAGATGCAGTATCAATAAAAACGACAATAAAATAAGGAGATAGCTTAAGTTCAACAGGTGCTAACATTTCATTACCTTGGTGTCGAAATTTCAAGTGACAGAAATACAACAATGGACACCCGAGTGCCAGTGAATAAAGCAAATTGTATATCAGGATATCTAAGAGATATCATATGGTGAACCAATTATATATTAATAGACAGCAAGGTCCGGATATACAAAACATGTGTAAGGCCGATACTTACATACGCCATGGAAACACGTGGAGAAACAGCGAAAACTAAGAGAATACTAAGAACATCAGAGATGAAGACACTACGGGCAATAGAGAGTATCACATTACGAGACAGAGTGAGAAGTGAAAGAATTATAGAGGACTGTGGAATCCAGGATGAGTAAAAGAGGATGGAGTGATCACGTAGACCGCATGGATTACGAATGATTGGTAAAATGGAGAAAAACAGAAAAACTAGATAATAAAAGACCACCTGGAAGACCATTTAACCAGAAAACCATGTACTGACAATAGCGGAAAGTAACAGGGCCTAGTCTTAACGTAAGAAGAAGAAGAATTGACAGGCGTTGCCAACCTAAAATTAAAATCACAATCTACTCAAATGAGTTTTTTATTGAAGACACGTTAAGTTCGAGTAGACAAATGTAATATTCCATAAAAAATTACAATTTTGTTTGCGATATTATGTAGCTACTTACAATTCAACCTTGCTTACTTGGACAAAAAAAAACATGTTAATTTGTAGATATTAATGGTTTTTTTATTGATGAAATAAAAATTGTATGCTTTCTTCTTCAAATCCAAATTAAATGGAGTAATTATGTCCGAATATTTCCAATAATAAACAAAATATGAAAAATATCAAAATTATTACTATTACGAATTAGCAGAATGTTAATGATGAAGTAAAATAAAAAAATCCTGCTTTCAAACGTACCCTTTTTGCCAGAATTAATAATATACTTCTATTTCTAACCCTCTTCAGTTTTGTGCTGAAAAACTTTTCCCCGGTCGTACTTTATTATTTAGTATTCGAATCAGATTACATCTAGCGCCAAATTAGCACCTGCACGATAGACTTTAATTAAATTCTTTATCAAGACGTTTTTATTAATAATTAAATTTAAACTGATTATTCGGGGAATAATAAAATATTTTTTATAAATACAGTAAAACCTTATCGGTGGGCCGGACTTAATCAAGAATTAAACAAAACAAAAGAAATATATTATTTTCAATATTTAGGAGATAAGAGATCGCTTCCTTGTACTTACCATGATATATAACGTACGCATAACAATATAAAGACGTCTTTAAAAAACCAATTATTAATTCACTTTGATAGTAACATTACAATCAAACCAACACAAATAAAACAATTTCAAAATTTAACTGATAAGAGGTCATTTCTTTTATATTACCTATAAGTTAAATATTATGAGGATTCTTAAACAAACCTCATTAGTCACATTACAATATACAACTAAATCGAACCCAAAAATATCATTTTTATTGAAATTAGTTTTATCTTGTATGTTTCTTAATCCCTTGATAGAAATCCTTCAATTGTTCACAAAATTGATATGTTTTGTCTTTATCTTCAGTAATAATTATCATTACCTGTAGTAGCTGGATGGATTGAACTTCTTCAGCTATAAATAACAGATTCTATAATTTACAAATATAGACCTTGTTCGTCAAATGCATTTTTAGTATCTAAAATTCACTTAATCTAATACATAAATGGGTCACGTGCAGTCAGTTACATTACATTGTATATATCAATCATTACGAAATTGATAACCTTTGTTTTACTATTTATCAGCGCCTTTTAAACAAGAAATTGTTGAAAAGTAAAAATAAATACGAGGGATGGCAAGTGAAAATTTGCTCTCTCATATAGCAAATAGAAAGGTCATAAAAATTCCTAGATATCGATGATCGCTAAGACCCTTTATATATTTTTGTTCAGTTACTCGAAAGAAAAATTGCAACTCACCACGTTCTTTCCTTGTTGAATGGCTACTTGAATGCGAAGAAGATAGACTTTGTCCCATTTTTGAAATGAAAATCCAGAATCTATTTTTCGAAACTATGTTATAATTAACCCGCACGTGTCAATAGGTTCAGATAACATTTACGGCCGTTTAATAAAGCACCTTTCTCTCAGTTAGCGGATACGAAAGAGATCCAGAGAAACGTTATTTAAAACACAATTCAGTTCACAAAAATCTATGAATTAAGCCCGATGTTTTATAAGCGCACACCGAAGAGTACTTGGCACTGTGTGGTAGCGTTTATCTCTAAAGATAGATTAGCGTCGTTCGCAAGGAAACGAGTGACTGCTGAGACTCTCAAATAAATACAAACTTACGAATTGTCAAGGTCTACAGTACGAGACCGACCGGTTTTACTTTTAAATTAATCCTCACTTTTTCAACAATAATTTCACTTCTCCTTTGCGTAACAACAACTGCGCGTTTATCTGTTTCGATCTGTGTTTTATCATTTTTTTGCTGAAGCTGTCTCGTTATCATTAAGAGATAGATAGTCTGTTTTGTGCGAACGTTTAAGGATGTCGAGAAAAATTGCGACTGGAGGAAAAAGAAACCTTGGAGGAACGTTGAACTGTAATTATTTATTCTTGTACAGTGCGTTCGATCAACCGCAATTTTCTACACGTGCGACCAAAAAGCCCTGAGCATACGATTTTTGAGTCGGCCGTTTATGCCCCGAGTCAATTAAAATTTCATAGAGTTCAGTAAGGTTTTAATACAAATACTCCTTTCACAGTTCGCTAAATACAACTAACTTTGTAATTAAAATTATTGTGAAATGGTTTTGGTGACTAAAGAACACATTGGCTTGTTTTAAGGTGCTTTGTAAATTAAACGATTAGATTTTGACGTTACTGGAAATAACGATAAGATAAAGATAAAGTTGTAAATATAACGTCTACAAGTTTCGTGTTTTCGTATTGAATACCAATGCATTTTTATTGTTCCAAAAACATGTTGTATTTCCTTTAACTTAAACTTCAACAGCTCTTTCATTTTACAGAAAAAAACAGAAAAAAAAATTATATAAGGTAATTTCTGAATTTTTTGTTTTATAAAGATTGGTCAGAAAAGTTATTTTTACTTTCTGGAAACATGTTTAATCTTAGTTATAAAATACTATAAAATAGAGGGTGGAGCTACAAATACTGATTCAAATAAAATTAAGTATCTACTATAGTGTATTTCAGATATCTGTAGAGTAATAAAATTGATTACCGTGAAATTGTGCTGAATTTTCTCAAATGAGCGAACATCAAATGTCCACTATAAATCGATAAAATTTCTAGAGAATGCAGACTACAGTTCTAGACAATAAATTTTGCACTAACAGTCTCCAATATCTCCCGTTGAGAAACAACTCATAGGCGTGCGCTTGGGATTTTCCATATTTTTGTTGGAATATAATTTTGAAATAATTAAACGTTTGTAAAAGCATTAAAATAACTTAGTATGGGAACCCGAACCATGCAACTAATTACACTAGAAAAAATACAGTTACTCCGAAATCAGTCAGTGGAAATCGACGCCTTATTTATAAATCTAAACATAAATCTAAAACGCCACCGCCAATTGGTAATAAACAAATTACCTTTTAAAATATTGCTCTACGTCCCAAAGAAATAGACTATAACCATAAAGATGTTCGAAATTTGTTACAGCAAAATATGAACCGCGCCCCTTCAATAGAAATCTTAAAACGTGTGTTAACAAAATTAAATAAAAATAATATTGTTAGTTTGAAAAATTCAAAACTTACTGATTGATTTCTCCATATAAATATAGTAAACCATATAGTAAACACCCACAAAGGAAGAAATTTAATTATTGAATTATAAAAATAATAGCCTAGTTTAATTAACATTTTTATTGAAGGTATGTTGCAGTATTATTCTGTGCAATATTGAGATTATTTTCTATAGCGCCAAAATCTCGCATTTGCTAAAATTTGTCATAGGGTGACCTTGCCAGTGAATGAACACTTTGCATTTCGGTTGTCACATTTGCGTTCACAGAATTATTTTCTCCGTCCCCAATATCACTTTTGTTGCTAATAACTTGTTGTATCGATAGATATTTTGTTAGAGCACAAGATTATTGCATCATTTGGAAGACTCGCTACAAATCAATTTATTAAAAGACATTTAAATACAAGACGTACTAAATACCCAGTGAATGAACACCAAAACCAAAAACCAAAACAGCGACGTCCAGTAAATGAACACCCAATATGGATGACAATACATTAACTTCAAACGTATTTGTAATAAAGAAAAATTTGTTTCTTTGTTATAAATTATAAATTATGTTCAAAGATACCATGAAATAGGACCTGCCTCTACATTTGACTGCAACTCGCAAGCAACTGTTGATTTGAGCAATGTCTTTTTTTGGAATAGACTGATAAGAAAAAAACGATAATTGGATCATATCTGTAGAGACCTAATGGAACTATTTCGTGCTCAAGATAGTTCGAAAATGCTCAATTGTTCTTAATAATTCAGTTTATTTGAGCAGTGTTCATTCACTGGGTGGTGTTCATTCACTGGACGGTTCACGATATTTGCACTAACGTGAGTCTACTGTAGTTATAGTGCTATTATTAGATTTATTTTTCTAGTTCAAAATTTCAATAGCATTAAAGCGGTTTAAACAAAATAATTTTGCTTTTTACCAACAAAATCTGAATTATGATGCAACAATAAAATCACAATTTATAACAAAAGTCTCATTCCACTAACTAATTTTTATCTTTGCCGAATTAACCCTTCAGGCTGAAACAGTCATTGCCGTCAAGCAATTTTAAGAAATGCGTAGAAAGTAAGCAACGACCCTTGTAACGCACTTAACGGTAATCCTCCCATTTTCAAGTCACTCACCCCAAACTGAAAGCTTAATTCTCGCAAAAAATTTAGAAAAAGCTTCCGCAGGTAACAGAGTGAAAACATAAATGTTTTTGTAAAAAATTAACAGACTCCTAAGTGTGGGCCCTTTTACTGTTTATTTTGCCATTAGTGATCTCACGTATTTCCCATTTAAATCAAGAGTTAAGTTTATTGCACTCCTGCTTTATCATTATTAATTAGCAGCGAGACCTTGAGTGCAATGCCGCATTAAAACAATTACAAAAGCACAAAGCAATGACACTCGACTGCAAATAATGTCCATATTAATCTAATAAAAGCTAGCTTTGTTCCAAAATTATCCGGTCTACCAAAATAAATCGCAAAGGTCAGCGTACGTTTGAGCGGATGAATTAAAACACGTGGTATTTTCTTCCTGAATAATTCCAATCGTGAATTCGCAATTACGACCTGTCAATCTAATAATTCACCTCGTCGGCAATGTGTCTTTCAGCCTGTTTTTTCATCGACTGCAAAAACCGTTTAATTACATTTTTTCCGTAGAACAATCATTCGGTTTAATGAGAAAAACTTTGTCAAACAATGGCGTCCTTATCAGCAGTAGTAAAAAACACGACCACATCTTGTTTGTACCTACGTAATCTCGTGAATTTCATTCCCAGCTGAATATCGCGTAAATTGAATATTTGATTGTCTCTGTTGACACTACTATTTCTGTGTACAAGTCATAATTAACAGATAAATGGAGAACAAACTACATCAGCAACAGTTATTAAGTGTGTAATTAATCTTTCGTCATTATAATCAAGTCAGATTTGAAATGAAGTCTCCCGCATGGAACACTAAAGAATTTAATTAAACTAAACCTTAATTTATGACATTCTGTCTACAATATGTTTGCAAAGCTGGGTTTTAATCCAGTAGTGTACCTATTCACCGGGAGATAATTATTTACAAAAAAGTGTATTGAATTGAAGGGTTTAGTTTTAGTACATCATAAGCTTACTTCGATGATGGCTTCGTCAAAACATTCCTTTGATTAGTCTAACATCAATTATTATAGTTGAACAACGTTACTATTAGTAACAACTAACCAGGGATGTACTGAACAAATCAGCAGTTTCTTGTAAAATAGGAGTGCATGTTTGCTTTAAAACAGAATACAGTAGAGCACGGTTATAACGTAACGTTTTATAACATAAATTTGCCCATAACGTACATCTTTTTGGGACCTGTCGCATTCATCCATCATATAGTAGTGCTCTTTTGTTCTGTTATAACGTACGTTTTATAACGCACACCACGTTTATAAAGTATAACTTTAAGGAAATTATCCGATTATAATGTATTACTAATGCGACACTTTTCCGACATTTAAGTTGAGTGGAGACACTGCAATGTTTTTATGAGTGATGTGGAGAGCGCTGATACTAAACAATTGTCGCAAACATGCAGAAGATAAAGTAAAACTTTAAAAAAAATAGAGTGGTGTGAATCAAGCCGTAGTGTATTCCAAATCTAATAATAAAATTCCGTATAATCATCTGAAGTATTGTTTAATTTTCTGGAATAATGTCAAAATGTAACGGATAAAATTTTGAATTCAACAAGTACTTCCAAATCAAAAACTTAAAGTCGATTTGTAATAAAGTATCAAAGACTTAGTTATCTAAATACATATACAGTAGAACCCCTCTAGTCCTCCCTCGGTTAGTCCGTCACTCCGGTTAATCCGACCGTGGTCCGAGTCGCGAAAACTCGCCAGTGACTCACCACCCGTCGTGCCATTGTTTATAGTACCCGTCATATCTCTTATCGTTTCCGATGTAGCGTGTTTTTTTGTACTGAGCTATGCAGTTTTAGTGTTTACTGTTCGCTGGTTTTACGACAGTGTTTTTCTGTATTCGTTACAGTATATGTTTTTACTGTTTTCTGATAATCCGACCTTTTTTGCGTTCCGACCATACCCCCGGTCCCGAAGGTGACGGATTAGAGGGGTTCTACTGTAATGTTATTTTGTATGAAATTGCCCGTATTACGTATATCGGTTATAAAGTTATAACCGAGTTTGACTGTATAAATAAAATGTTTAGTAATTTTTAAAAAGCTAACAAAGAACATTCAGCGAATTAAAAGAGAACAATACCACCAATTGCAATGGGTGTCCCAAAGAATGCAAAACTTAATTTTTAAATAAAACACATCCGTTCGCCAATTTATTACAAAGCAGATAAATTGCGATTTATATTTAAACAATTTTGATTTTGAAAGTGCCCTTTTTTATTCTCAATAATTTTGACGTAACCCACGTATAACAATTTCGGTTGAATCAATGACACTTTGACCAAATGGGCTGTTGATCAGTCTGGTTATTTGAACAAATCAAGTTTCGACGCATTCTTACTCGAAATCATTCTTTTATACATAACATTTCGAAAATTCCCTGTGTTCATTATCAATTCCTGTTCGCATAAGCGAAATTTTCCCACTGTAGAGATTATGCACAATAATTTCAATATTGTACAGAATCTTAAAATATACTACAACCCTGAAAAGTTTCCATTCATTTATTATTGCTGTATACAAAAAATATGATGTTAAAAAGTTCGCTTGCACTCACATTTGTACATAACTTCACTTAAACTGCAAATAAGAAGTAAAATAAATTAAATTTCCTCTGTACATAAGAAGGTTTTGCATCTTCTTTGCATGTCTTAGCAAGTGCCACAACATTATAGAAGGTGTCGTGCGTTCACACTACAGATAGTAGATGCATACATACTGAATATTCCGTATAAATAATGTTCACACTAACACGAGGCTACCTTAATTAATACTAAAATAAGTTTTCAAGTATTGATAGAACTTCGGTGTTTAGTTTAGTTTAACAGATACAATTCCTACAAAAAATATAATTATTATTATTATTGGAAGAAATGAGGGAAATTTCAATATGTAATGTAACCAAGACGAAAATATTTACTTATTTATGTTAAAGAGACACTTCTTGCTTGTGTCTAGGGAGCTTTCATACAATCTCACATTCTTTTGATTCTTTAGTTTTCGCGCCTAAAATTACACAATTACAGTCGAACTTCTCTATAGTGAACTCCTCTATAATGATTTTTTCTCTATAATGATGTTTTTGTCAGGAACGTGCATTTTTGCACGTTTTGCATATAAAAATACCTCCGTATTATGATGTTAAGCCTCTATATAGTGATTATTCTTTGAGAAATATTTACGAACATTCTCGGGGAACGAAATTTTCGGTAATAAAAAATACAATGGATGTATTGAACATCTGTTTTTTTTCTCAAATTCCGACAACCTACCTGAAAAATTCTTAGAACAATTTATTGCAAATCCCTTATTTATGGAAATTTCTACCCTCACCAAATGCATTGGCTACATTTGCATTTATACTTTTGCACTTTAGTTTCGCTTCAATTTTTGTACCACACGCATTTTAGAACGTGAAATGGCGAAACGAAAGTGTTTGAGTATCCAAGACAAATTAAAGGCGTTGGAAGACGTTGATAATGGTGTAAAGCAAAAAGACGTTGCCGCAAAATTTGGTATTGCTGCAAATAGCGTATCCGTAATTGTGAAAAATCGTGAAAAACTTAGAAAAGAAGTTAATTCGGGACGAAACAAAATGAGGCTGTGTACATATGAAGATTTAGATGAAGCGATGTTAAAGTGGCTACAGGTGATTTGCGCCCAAAATGTTCCGGAGTCCGGGCCATTAGTAAAAGAAAAAGCGCTGGTTTACGCAGAAGCCTTGGGATACTCAAATTCTCAAGCAAGTAACGGATGGTTAGACAAGTTTAAACAGAGACATACAATTTCCGAAAAAGTAATTAGCGGCGAAAGTGTTATAATTAGTGACCATACCTGTAACCAATGGTTAAAGTCGGTTTTAAAAAAAATTTTGGACACATATCATCCTAAAAACTGGGTTATTTTTTAAGTGTACGCCAAATAGAACTTTAACGTTTAAAAACGATAAGTGCTTTGGAGGTAAAAACAGCAAGGAGCGAATAACTGTCATGATTGGTGCCAATATGACTGAAAGTGAAAAAATGAAGCTTCTTGTAATAGGTCGCAGTAGAAATCCACGTTGTTTTAAGGGCGTCAAATCGTTAGAAGTGGATTATGACTTCAATAAAAAGGCGTGGATGACCAGTCAGATTTTTGAAAAGTGGTTGCTAAAGTTTGACAATCAAATGGACAGAGAAAAACGAAAAGTTGCGTTAATTATAGATAACTGCCCAGCCCATTCTGCGCTTATAAAATCAAAATGTAAAAACGTCGAATTGATTTTCTTACCACCAAATCTAACGCCAAAATTGCAACCGATGGGTCAAGGAATCATAAAAAATTTTAAATTCCATTATCGGAAAAGGATATTAAAGAAAATTATGACCGCCATTGAAGAAAATCAACCTGCACATAATATCATAAATCTTCGGACGTCCATATCTGAAATAGCAAAAGTATGGCAATTTGAAGTGACGGAGATTACAATAAAAAATTGTTTTGGCAAGGCAGGGTTTATTAATTTAAATTTGACTAATTGGGAGGAAGAAGATAACCTTCAATTGTCAGAATTGAAGAAATCTTGGGAACAGCTAAAAGCGTTGGACATTATTTGTGATGAGGATTTTTTAAACATTGATAAAGATGTGTTAATTACTGAATATCCTGATGACATCGAGATTTTGGAAAGTGTCAGAAAGACAACGAATTGTCTAATTTGGAAGAAGAGGATGAAGAAGATTCTATCGAAAATCCTTCCAAAGCCGAGATGGTCATGGCATTTGAGACTTCGCCGAGGTTTGCAATGCCAAGAAAATGTTCCAGAAAGAATATTCAACGCATTAAACAAGTGCGAAACGTTCTACGAAAATAAAATAATTTTTAAGAGTACTGTGCAATCAACTTTAGATGGATTTTTTCTTCAATAAGTACATGTTGTGTAATATAAATCTGTATGTATTTCTAAATACGGAAATATCATTTCAAACAATAAATAAAATTTAATTTTAATTTTTTGTTTCATTTTGAATATCGATTGTTTTTTAAAGTGACTGCCAAAACTGTAAAATTATATGTGAATTCTCTATAGTGAAGTTTCTCTATAGTGATGTTTTTTCAGGACTTTTCGAACATCACTATAGAGAAGTTCGACTGTAGTTTCATTTTCTGGGAAGTTTCTGAATATAGTGGTACTGTATAAACAGCATTTTCAACAGATTTTCTTATTTGTCAGAACTAAAAATTTCAAAAACATAAACAAGAGTATCGAGTTAAAATCCTAACATTTAAATAGCCTTATTGATGTTTTCTGCAAATAAAATATTTAAATTATTCTAATCAGTCGTCAATGCCGTTTTACCGGATATCTTCTAAAGAGGCGTTTGGATATCAAATTACCAATACTGTAATCTTATTAACATTGTTTTTCAGCTAGGTATCTAATTTTAGATGTATTATGTTTGTTGTTGAATCGTATGTTGTGACTATAAAGAAGATAATGATATCGCTTGAATGTTGTAAACATATTAAAGAACTATTTCAAAATACTATGCAGTCCGGAAAAAAATTTGGCGCGTCTGTTACGCTTAACAAGATTGTCGGATTTGCATGTTATTTTATGTTTATTGTTACCAAAATAAAATGTGATGCGTATCTTTTAAATAGGCAATTAAAGCGTTCACGCAATTTTTATCACTTCACTTTTTTTTAAATTTGTTTTGGACTTAAAATTGTACGTTTATCTACAATATTTCACATTCTAGTTTTTTACGCAACCAACAAAAAGAAACCAGAAAAATCAGTAAAACATTGCAAATTGATAAAAATCAAAATGTATTGTTTCAAACTGGAAGAAATTTGCGTTTGATATCAGCACGTACTTATACTACGTATTACGAACCATTACGTCGAAATATTACAAAACTTCTAATTGAAGAACTAGAAAAAAACTTGATTCAATTATAATCGCTTGTTTGCAACATGCTGTTAACTTCAAAAGATTAAAGAAAACACGTTTTATTTATTTAGCATTTTACATCAATAAAAAATGAAACATTTAATTGTTACATTTAACTAAACAGGAAAAATAACAATTATGATATTGATAAAATCTAATGAAACCAAAGACCATTTGGGTAAACTAACATCAGATATCAATTGGATAATACTCAATACCTTAAAGTAGGTATGTAGAGAGAGTCGAACTCGGTTATAACGTACCCTCACGGGGTCACCGGATTTATACGTTATCACCGATGTTCATAGCAGTACTTTTCATATCACTTACAGCAGCAATGTTGCGTCCCCACTCAACATCAATGCTTGTAATCACAACTTACGTTATTAAATCTGTAAGAACAGAAACAAATTGTGCCACTTTGTATACGAACGTAACGGGACTTCAAAAAGTGTACTTTATAACAGAGTCCGCTATAACCTAGTTCGACTGTGTTTGAAATGTTATGCGCCTGCCTTATTACATTATCTTTATGACTTAAAAGGTCTCTTCTGCTAAATATCGAATTTAGGATCACACAAAATTTTTCAAGCAGTAATTGGAGGATCGCTAACACTTGAATTGATAGAGAGTTGTGTGAATCCAAAAGGGACACCAAAACGTTTTATTTCAATGATGATCTACATGTAAAAGTTATCGTCAAATAAAATATAGTTCAAAGCCCTCTCCATAACGTTTTTACAAATACATTGCAAAAACGCCGTGTTATATGAGGGTTACAAACCGTGTTACAGGTGGTTGCTACTGTTTCTAAACCGCATTGTAGCGAAATCGTGTTGTTAGTACCGTATTATAAGTCCTACCTGTATTTGATTTTATTTTAGCAAAATTGCTTTAATTTAAAAACTTACTTTTTTCATTTTTTTTAAATTTTGCGAAAAAATGTTATTTTAAATTTATACCTACCGCGGCTCAGATAGAACTGGAGTTTGTCTAAACTACAACTGAATTTGGATGTGTACAACCGGCTCTAAGGGCTGCGGCCGTGGTTTAGTCACGTCGTTCCTTGTATGTACAAGTGCAGTCAAACTAGAGCTCAGCTTTTCTTTTAAAATTCAATGTTGGCAATAGTCACTGTTTGTATGTTTTGTCGTTTCATGCTGGATACACGTGAATACATTTGACGTTTACCTGACATTTGTAGAATTAGTAGTGACAGCTCGAGTTTAACTACGGTTCAGACTTGAGAGCCAGTTGAACTTGCTTTGTACATCCGACCCTTAGTCGAAATTTTAACATGACTCTCGAAGTTTGGGAGTTTTCATATTTAATTTTTTTTTCTTATCTCAAATTTTCCAACTTTCATAAATTGAATTCTCAATGGAGATTTTAATATTAACTCGAATTCCTAACATTTTTTTCCGACTACAAAACGACTTTATGTTTTTCAACAAAGTGGAACATTTTGTAGACAGAAAAGTGGTCTTTCACAACACAAAAGAAGATTACGGATTAGTTTCCTCAAAAAACGAAGTTATTTTTTTATTATTTACCTCTTTCATGTTCTACATAGACAGTTTTGTAGTCTCAATGTAACATAAACTTACTGTTAATAAATAATGTATTGCTATATTTTCTGTATTTCGCATTTCCCTACTTTTTTTGACAGTCCCTGAAGATTCGACTTAAAGAAGACTGTGCACAAAACATTCAAGAACTTATTAACTGCGGCCAAACATTATCTACGATTTTTTGAAGTCTCGGTACATAACGTATTTCGACAATTTGAGCTTACTATTTTAGCTTTCAGTATATATGCTTATTCACGAGCCGTATTAAAACCTGCAAATTCCAATTGCATCCACCAAGCATACATATTTCATAAACATCTCTGTCTTGTATTATTTTAAAAAGTAATTTTGAATTCATGACCGGTCCGGTTACTTGAAGTAATGAATTCCATAGAATTTCCCACAGCATTCACTACTTATTTATTACATACCAGCCATAAAACGATAAAACCGAAACAAAAAAATCGGACCGATGCTTTACACTATACGGTTTTATCAAGTGGTTAAAAAAAACTGCGATAACTACGGCAGGTATGCAACATGGTGTATTTGCTTGAATAACTAGAAAAATAATAAAACTATAATATAACCTGATGTCTGCGCCCGGACTTTAAGGACGTTTTCGAAATTTTTGGCGCCAATTGTAACGGTTTCGGATTTTTGAATAATTTTCCCATTCCTGAAGACACTTTCAAGAACTACAGTAATACAGTAAAACCTCGATATAACGGACCTCTATTTAACGGACTTCGGATATAACGGACAAAAAATCCGGTCAAATGTAAAAAAATTAAAAACGTCCTGTTAATATTATTCATGCTTAAATTCAAGTGTCGCCGCATGTAAACAATTTTTAGCGGCCATGATAATCACGTCATACGTGTAGCACTAAAATTTGAGACATAATGCTCGTGGACTGCAGCAACGTCACTTCACGACGAGTGTCCGAAGACAATTAAATAGAATTTTGTTTGTGTTTTGTATTTTTTATTTATATCTAAATACAGCGTATTTAAAAAAAAAGATTTTTGATTTATTTTAAACCTATTTTTATATAACGGACTTTTGGCTTTAACGGACACCCTCTCCCTCCAATTAGTCCGTTATATCGAGGTTTTACTGTACTTGATTTTTCATTGAATCAGTAAATTGAAACAATTTTGAAAGTCTTTTAATATTAGTATTTATATTTATTGTGTACAGGAAAGTTGTATGAGGCAAGCGATAAACGTGTTATTTTATTTTGTTCGTAAGTTGCTCCACTCGCTCGTTCTGCCACAAGCTTGTATCGTAAATTACTGACAACTATTGAAAATGATCAATGTTGTACAAACAATAAACAAGTAAGCGTGTTCTTAGACACGCCGTGTATTATAGAGTAAAATCGTAGTTAGGGATCTTTATCTGCATTGTGTTGGTAGCGCAATTAAAATTAAAACGCGGTGACAGTTCGGTTTAATTCTGGCACCCCCATGAAAAAGTAAATAAAATTTCTAACAGATTAATAAAATACTTTTTTACTACTTGCCATGTGCAAGTCAAGCTATAAAGCATGTTTTACATATCTACATACCCCAGGTTTCATTAATAATTTTGATAAATAAAGAATAAGACATTTTGGTTTTTAGGTTAGGTAGTCCGCTTCAACATCTCTACATAGCGTTGCTAAATTAATAAAACTTTTTTTTTTTAATTCCCAGGAATTAATGTGGTCGAAGAGAAAGTACGGTACACAACTCTAGTTGTAAAACAATTGCGCACTCGTCAATTTCCACGGCGTCGTGCGTAATTTTTTTGACTTGTGCGTAATATTTCTTGCACTCTCGGTATGTAATATAATCTTTCTACAAACACTACTAAAAATTGAATTTATAACACGGCACACTGGAATTAAAAATGTAATATTAAACAACAGCATACTAAAAGTAATTCACGTGGTTTACTGTTAGCACTATTGTTAAAAGGAAAATGACGACTTGATTTAAAAGTGACTTTGGGCTTGATCAACTTCACTACGCCGTTTCTCCATTTTCTCCACTTTCAAAACAAAATTTTACTTTTAACACCTTTAACTACTGCTTGAAACAATGCAAAACTTCTAGTTACCAAAGAAAAATGAAAATAAATAGAAAAAAATCACTTTAAATCATCTGGCTAATTATGATTCAATTATAACGTCCAGTTATACCCCCTATTATAAAAACATTCATTTAATGGTTAACTTAAAATGGAATAATAAATCACGTGCAGAGCACTCATAGATAATTGCTTTTTAATTTTCAGCGTTTCAGTGTAATTTTATTTTTCAAACTCACAAGCCACTTCAATTAGCCACATTATGCAACCACGACACCACACTGTGGTGAACATCTATGTTGACAAATAGGTATTACAACTTTATCATTTCAAACCGATTGGCCGCGTGACAGTAAACAAAACGGTATCTAAGATTTGCTTATCACATGATGGAATTATCACAAGAAAAAATGTTGAAAGATCCCTTACCATTCAACGACCAGATATGAGAGGGTAGCGAGTGGGCAGCGTAAACCCTTCCAAGGGCAATGCTCGTGGCCGTGGAGCCCAAAGCTGTTCCTGCCTCCTCCGTCGGACTGCTGTCAGTCTCCGGACTGGCACCTGCGGAAACATCGAAACTAACACCGGTCGCTGGTATCGCAATTGTTTCGTGACTGTTATGTAAATCCGGCACACTTGATAATGAACGGGCTCGTTGGCGATCGTTTGATACATCAATCCCAGGTAACGACCTCAGGAGGCGAAAACCCGCAGGGGCTGTCACCACCTCTGAACTGCTGCTTGTGGAAAAGGCCCTTGTGCGAGGACTTTGCGTGCCGTTTGCTGTACTCGGTTTAGCACCCATTTTAATGTCAATAAAACACAATTGGATTACAAGGGTTTACACATGTCGAGGGTGCACAAATCACCTGCACTGCAACATTTTGGCAAATTTTTCTGTGTCAACCGCAAATATACACACTCAAGTTTAAGAAGAGAACCGTTACGAATTTTTAAATGTGACCACACAAGGGTGTCGCGCGATTTGGCGAAAACCAGGGTGAATTTTGGATTTGTAGAGCCATGTTATTTTAATCAGTTTAAACTAACATCAACAGATGTCCGTGTTTTATTGCCGGGAACAACCTCTACCGTGAAACCAGTGAAACGTTTGGAGCGAATTTAAAATCGATACAAATCATATCATGCGCATAAATTGCGGTATAAAAATGATTGTTTTTTATTTTTAACTTAATCGAGTTTGGGCTTTTAATTTCGGAAATTTTTAATCAAACAGTGTGTGATAATGTAAGTATAAAAATTTGGAAGAAATGGAAGAGAGCAATGACGCCCGGGGTTATGCAAAACTTGGTAAACCGCGACGTAAAAGCAATTTTCACATTAATAATGGATTTACGAATCTCTCACCCCCCAGAGATGCATATAATGCCGTCTATTTATCATTCGTTTTAGGGGGTGCCGGATTTTTGTTCCCTTACAACAGGTAACCGGATGTGAACTTTTGACCTTTACCATTAATGTTGTTTGTTATAGTTTCATAATGGCAATGGATTATTTTAAAGTGAGGTATCCTGGTACACCGGTTGTCTTCGATATGTCGCTTGTTTACATAGTGGTTGCATTTCTAACAGTGCTTGGCAACAATCTTCTGGTTGAAACTTTTAGCCTCAATCACAGAATTAACTTTGGTAAGAAGAAATTCTTGCTCTATTTAATCATCCTAGCAAATGACCATCAAGCTGCTTTCAGTTTTCTGTATACGCAAGTTGTGCAATTTTTTTTATCGATTTTAAAAGAGACACGAAATTTTAGTAAGATAAATTTCATTTCTCTATATTTTTTTGAATATTTTTGTCTTCCAAATGAAACAGGGCAAAACCGATATTGATAACAAATCTCAGTACGAGTTTTTAATTTATTCCTCCTGGTTAACACTATTCTAACATGTAATATTATTTTTCAGGGTACGTTATGTCATTCATAACGTTAATTTTCGTTGTAATATGCGAAGTTTGGTGGGAAGCATTCAGAACAGCTACTTCGTACACAGTTAACTTGGGAGCGGTTGCTGTAGTGGCTGTTGGTTGTACAGGTAATCCTTGAGTTGTCTCAACAGTTCTAGCTATTAATTCTTCCCTTATAGTCCAACAGTCAAGTTTCTACGGATATACAAGCATGCTACCAGCAAGATACACCCAAGCCCTCATGGTAGGCGAAAGTAAGAATTGATTTATCGCATCCTGACAATCCCTAATCAATTTTTATTTTAGGCGCGAGTGGAGTGTTTACGTCATCGGTGAGAGTTTTAACGAGGTTTTTGATTCCGGAAATCCGCGGAAGCACAATTTATTTCTTTTCTGTTTCAATATCGGCAGTGGCTACTTGCTTCACAATGTATCATTTAATTAGAAGGACCGATTTTATCCAGTTTTACATAGCATTGTGTGACAGAGCCAAAACTAGGATTACTTTGGAACCGACTGAAGATGCGGGTTTGGTAATTATTTTTTTCAGGAACGCCGATCGGATTATTGATGGGAAACTTTTCAGATTGAGACCACGGATGCCCAGTACGGAGTATTAAAAATTCAGACTAGTCCTCCACCAACAGGAACGACGTTGAGTTTTGCAAATCCAGTGTATGAACCATCCGCACCCGCGCCAACCTATAAAGTCGAAGATGTGGTTATAAGAGGAAGGACGAGTATGAGTGCTGGCGGCGGCTTAAGCGGAATTAGAAGTATGTACAAAAAATATTTTTAGCTTTCGCTACGTGTCTGAGAGTTTCTTGGTTGGCTTAGAGATAGATTGAAATGATAGACTAGATATTTGAGAAATGTTTTCTTTTACTGTACAGCTTACAGCTTTATAAATATATACGTATATATTACTACTTTTTAAATGGAATTCTGTAATAGTATTTCTCAGAAAATTATTAATCATTTATTAATATTTACCACTGTTATTTTTGGAACTTGTATTGTCCAGTTTTGCACCAATTCTGTAACCCGCAAACGGGCCAAGTTGTGTAATTATAAACCAGCATTGACCGCGCACCTCAACCTATAACAATATAAAAGGACAGTGATGATGCTGATGAGGTTGATAATGATGCCGTTGATGATGATGATGTAGCCTTCAGAGAAATTTAGCATTAAATCAGCTCCGTTGGCAATCTAACCATATTTTTAAAATACAGAAAAGGCCGGATATAGTAAACTTGGAAAATGCATCAAAATTGGTTTACTATTTCCGAGATTCACTATAAAAGGATCGACACGTTTGCAACTACCAAAACATTCTCATTCATAGTTTCCAAACGAAACAACACTTAAAGTTAATATTTTGCTTATTGTGGTTATTTTATTTAACTTAACCTTTTAAGTTGCAGTGAAATAATTTAGACAAAGGCAAAATCATTAAATAGGCCTTTTGTAAATTGTAAATTTTAGTGAGAAGGAATTTTCATTTAACAATAAAAACATTAGTTAATACCATAAGTTGTTAAATTCTCTTTTCAAAGCATTAAGTATATTAATTTAAGTAATGGCTTTAATCGTAGCATTCCCATTGTAGCTTTATTATATTTTGTTGTATAACGAATTATTACGGAAACCCTGACACAGACAGACAAAACATTAAATGAGACAAATAAACTGTTATAAAATTAATGCGATACACCAAAATAAAAATTGCAAACAACTCTTTACAAAAACATTTATTTATTAGTTATTATTCCGATATGTAACATCAGTGCAATAAGTATTTCAAAAATATTGCTACAAGATTTTGTTTTAACATTGCTGGAACGTTGCTCTTGTATACAAAATATTGTCTTTACAAGGTTGCAAAGCATTACCTTGCAATATTTCCGCAACATATCTTCAAAATTGTGTTGCAATATTGCTGCAACGTGTCTACCATATTGCGCTGCAGTTGTAATGTGGCAAGATTACTCTAATGTTACTGCTGCGGAACGGATCGAGAAACAGCCAGAACGTTGCAAGTCAATAGTAAACAATGAAGAAATTTATTTTCAACGCTGATAAATAAAGAATTTAATAAATTCAATCGATAAACTTGAATAATTAATATTTCAGATATTAATAGAAATAATTTGTTCTTAATTTGAATAATGATTTTCGCAATTCTCTTCCTGCAAAAATTATAATTTTACGAAACACGAACTTCAAGAAACGCTTAGCATAGCTACATAACAACAATTTATTTTACAGGAGGAGTACACGCAAGATGGGAGATAACGAAAGCCATTTACCCCTTCATGTTATCCATATGCTTAGCATATTTTACAACCCTCTGCCTGTACCCCGGCATAGCTTCAGAAATTGTTAGTTGCGAACTGGGTTCCTGGATGCCAATTTTAATGCTAGCAATTTTCAATGGCGCCGACTTAGTCGGCAAAATGCTAGCATCATCAACTTGGAATTGGACCGGAATTCGATTAGTGAAATGTTCTGTAGCGCGCCTCATCATGATTCCGTTGATGTTAATGTGCGCGACACCCCGAGCCGACCCCGTCTTCTCCATAGAAATATTCGCTTTCACATTCGCATTAATGTTAGGCCTCAGCAACGGAATCTTAGGGAGTGTTCCAATGATCCAAGCACCCAGTAAAGTCGAAGATTGCCATCGCGAACTTACAGGTAAAAAAATTAATTTCATTCAGTTTCACCAAAGTTTAACTTTTAGGTAACATGATGACGCTATCGTACAATTTCGGATTGACCGCTGGATCTCTGATGGCTTATTTCCTCGAATCTGTCTTAAGTCCAATTGAAGAGCACCCGTGCGGTTCAAATATATTGAAATTTCCAACAACAAATGCTACAACCATTAGCAGCATTGTTACTACAACTATGACTTTATTAACTACAGTAGGTGATATCACAACAGTAAATTCCACTCTTGATATAGGTTAAACAGCATATCATTCTTATTGTAACATTAGCTGCTGTTTTGGTTTTCCTGTAATATTTATTGGCAAAGAAATGATTTGTTAATGTAATAAAGCAGTTATTGATCAAACTTTCCAATTCGCTCCCTAGCGTTTAGTGAGTAACATGTCGCACGTAACTTATGACGAAGAGTGGAAAAAGGCTCAAGAATTACTATCTGCTACTCTTCAAAGCGAACCTGCCCAAGCTGACCGTCGCCAGCAACGTCCCCTGCTCGCAAATCTCTACGTTCGCTACATCCTCATCGCCAATCGCCTGTCGGAATGCATCGATCAAATGGCTCAACCGCAGAAACGCGCCCTTATTCGCAAACTACTGGAGGGAACACTTGGACGTATCCTCGAATTAAAATCGGATTTGGTCGAAGCCGACTTCTGCGAATGGACCCATTGCGGCGATGTGGTGGAAACGCTGAACATTACTCCTCTTGATAGTGAGTTAAAAGTGCCTTCTTGTTTTCGGGATGAACGTAAAGAAGATTTGTTGTACCGCGAAAGAGTCATTGAGAATGTTCTGGGCAAACTTGGGTTTTTGGATAGTGCGGATGAGAAACCTCGGATGACCGAACAACAAGCAATTTTAGTTATTCAAGTGCACGAACGTGCAAGACAGGGACGATTGCGAGCCCAGTTTATGAAGGAAATAAGAAACGTGAAGGAAAAAACCAAACCACTCGCCGAAGGTGAAGAAGGGACTGAAAAAACAGGTGGAATTAATTTAGGCGCTGCTTTGAGAATACAAAAAATTTGGCGTGGCTACACAGCTCGGCGACAAACGCGTCGACGTAAATTGCAAGAAATGTTATTAATTGGTATGATTCCTCCTCCGAAAACCGAAAATGCAGACATCAACAAAATGCTTGAAGTGTTTGAATACCGGAAGAATTTACAAAAAAGCAGGCAAACGGAGTATGAAACTGCAGTGAAAACGTGTCGCGAATATTTGGAAAAGAATCAACGGGGTGCCGTATTGGAGCAGCTGAGTGATCAAGTGCGCGGTTGGTTGCAGGAATATCGAGCGCACACCGGAAAAATTCCTGAATATACAGGTTCTGAACGAACTACGTCAAGATTGCTATTAAGTCGTCAAGGTGAGTCAACAACCGTGCAAATAATTGTTTGACGTAATTATGCAAATTACAGGTACTGACAGCGAATTGAGCAAATCGACACAAGTTTCATCAAAGGAATCCAAAACAAAGAAAACAAAATCCGCAAAAGGGAAAGATAGCAAGGCAAGCGAAGAAACTGAAGAGGACACAACGTCGAAAGCTTTGGTTTCGGTGTTTGTGCCGGATTTAAACTTGCGAAAGGAGGAATATGATGAAATATGGAACAACAAAGATGAAAGTGAGAATCCGACACAGATACATTATAATCATATTATTGAGCATGAACAGATGGTAGAAATGGAAAATGAACTGAGGAAAGTGGTTGATGAAATGATGAGGGCTGAATTGCAGCTGTTGCAGGAGGCTTTTGATAGGGATCGCGGACATAAAGGAAAGAAAGCAAAAAAATCAAGCAAAAAGGCAAGAAGGGGTGGAAAGAAAAGTAAGAAGAAAAAAGAAAAAGATCTGACGCCAGACCGGACTACAGAATCATTATTTGAAGAATTAGTTGCCAATGGAATAATTCGCAGGTAATGTGTTACTAATCGAATTGTTTACATTTAAACAATTTAAACTGAAGCAAAATTATTGTAAAACACTAAATAATTTTGAATTAAATCAAACTATGTAAATGTTCCTGAAAATTTGTATTTTATTTAAGGAACATAATGAAAGCTACGCTATCCGACGGTAGCTTTTACAGTACGTGTGGAAACCGAATATTGTAAACATTATCTGATTGCAATATATCCATTATATGCGAGTCAAATACAATATTTTCGCTACGATTTTTTATCTAAATCATTTACTTCAAATCTACCAGCGCGATTCACTGACAGATCAGAACAACTCGATTTGTATGTTATAATTTAACCAACAATCCAATCAACAATACTGCAACCAAGCAGCATAAGGATGAAACATAAAAATTATAAAATTAATTGTTACCCTTTCTACTGAAACTAATTCACATTCAGAACCACTGAGATATAGAGGGTTGGCACTAGTTTCCTTTGTCAGGTACAATTCTTTCAAAAAGTGTAATTATTGGAAAAAAATGGAAGAATTTAAAACTGCACTTTAAGCAATTTTAATTCTTTCACAGTAAATCATAACCAATAATTTCTTATGGATATGTTTGCAAAAATTACAAAAAGAATCATTTAATGATGAAAATTAATCAATCAAATATCTGCCTGAAAATATATTTTCAATCAACCTTAATTTGCACGAGGCACTGTAAAATGAGTGTTTACTCTTGGTATATTTTCAAACTTCTTGATGACATAAAACTAGACACGTTTTTCGGCGATCATTTATTTGCAAGTCGGTTTAATCTTTAGAAAATCATGCATTAATGACCCCTATTAACCCTTAACCGCGCGCGTTAATTTGTATAACGTTAGTGCGCGCACAGTGGTGTTTGGACCGCACTTCAAGAAAGTTCAAAATATCACGATTCTTCTCACATTTTCTTACTTACTTATTTACTGTCTTTAAGGAATTTTAGAGTATTATTAAGGAAAAAAAACATCGTGGTCTAATAGATATTTAACCAACATGTGGGTTAATGAGAGCGATTAATAATCGAGACAGTTTAACGCGTGAGCGGAGCGAGCGCGTTAATATTGTTGAGATCATTAATCGCCGATTAACGCAAATATTTTTCCGTTCATCGAAATTGAAGAAAATGTAATTTTTTTCCATTGGAACTTTTGTATAAAATTATATTTTATTCAATTTCGTAAAATTCGATTAACGGAAAACTATTTTAACCAACGAGTTAATAGGCAATTAATAATCTCACGCGATAAAATGTCTCGATTCATTAACACCCATCTTGGTTAAATAACTAATAAAATGTCAAGAAAGTCATTAAGCGGTAGTTTTCCGTTTGCAAACTCATCACCACAATATACTAATTTTCTTCGCAAAAACGATTCTGACAAACAAATTTGACAGTTAATAATATTAGCTACTTTATTCTTTTATACGAATTTTTAATTTGAGTGGTTGTAAATTTTTCAATGGTACCGATTTTAACCGCAAATTTAATCAAAATTATTATTTTGCGTTCGTTTATTTATGGGTTTGTTTAATGTATACATAGAATATCGTGGCATTGATATCTAATTTTGTGTTAATCGGCGATTGTATACAACTGTCTGCATTTTTAAAGTCTTATTAACATACATATTGGTTAAATAATCACTAAACAAAGCTAATTATTTTTTGAAATATGTATAGAGTTGATATGATGTAATTAAATTTTTTTTACATCGCTATATTATTGAAGTTCATTTATACGTCCACTTTAATAAGCTTTGCAAGTTTGTAACTAACAAGTTACCAGTATACAAGTTTGTCAATGCCAGATATCTATTAGTGTGTCACAAAAGTACAATAGGTACATACTATAAACTAAAAATCTAAAGAAAATGTTTGCATTATACAGTACCTATAAGATACTTCTTTTTTAAACCACCGTTCGTGACTTTTTATCAAGAATGTCTTTTTGACGTAAAATTAATGATAACAAATATTTCCCTCTTTGCAACCCCATCCGTGGACACACTGGATTATTCAGTACTTTTACTCATCACTGCCCACCTAAATTTTACAAAATATCTTAGGGGCTATTGTTCAGATACCGTTAAACTTTCAGAATATAATATAAACTCAGGGAATAAACTAACCAACGCAATTGTGTTGGCAGCGCCGAAAATTTACAATACATACTTTGATACATCAACACGTGGAATTATGAAGTGAAGTTGACAAGATTTTCAATTTTCGGCATTGCGGAGACTTAAACGGTTTCTTAACAACAGAATCATAGTTTTGTAACATTTCTCCTGGTTTCAAAGCAAATCATAAATATTTTGAGAAGTAAAAATCAACTTGTTAGTTGCAAAATTGAATCTTTGTAAAACAGGCATCTGGCCAGGTTAGATATTTTTTTAACATTAGAGACATCAAAATTGAATATAAGATATTTTTTTGATATTGTTCATTATAAAAACGAAATTCATTATAAGAGTACATAATTGAAGCGTTTTTTAATTATCAACTTCTTTTACATTGTAATTTTATGCAAAAAATTAAGTACATTGTTAAAACTCTTGTAAATGTACACATCTATGTATAAATAATTGTTTGTAAAACTTTTAAATTACATTCAAAAGCTTTTAGGAACGCCAATGATAATGAAAAGCCATTGACGTCTTAATTGCATAAAAACAGTTCCAAGAAAAATTATCTCTACTTAAAGTTTTAGTAGCACTGAGTACCATTAATTACATAACACGTTCTCGGCAAATTAATAATTATACCATGGTACTAATTGCACTTGGCCATTTATAACGTGCTCTTGCAGATATCAAAAGGCCTACTTAATCGACTTCAAGGGCGAAAGGTCTTACCACACATCTGTCCCTCACAACAGCGGAAAAGAGCCTTCAATTTCACTCGGTGACATTCGGCAAATCATAGCCGAATATTGTATAGTACCTATGCTTTCTCCAAGATTACACCAAAACACACAACACATCAAATCTCTAATGATAGCCGGCACCAAAGGAAGCGGAAAGGATATGTTAGTAAATGCAATATGTACAGAAACTGGGGCTGTACTGTTCGACTTAACACCAGCTAATATAGTCGGAAAGTATCCTGGAAAATCTGGTCTTACAATGTTAATTCATTTGGTCACAAAAGTAGCAAGATTGCTTCAACCAGCCGTTATTTACATGGATTGCGCCGAAAGACCATTCGTTAAAAAAATACCCAAAGCGGATAAAACCGATCCTAAGAGATTGAAAAAAGATTTGCCGAAAATTGTTAAGGGTTTCAGTCCTGAAGACAGAGTAATATTAATAGGAATTTCGAACTGTCCATGGGAAAGTGATCAAAAGCTTCTCCAGCAGGTTTATCAAAAATTTATCTTTATCCCAAGACCCAATTACAGTTCGAGATATTGCGTGTGGCAATATCTCTTGAGTCAATACAGCGCTATCAGCTGGCAATTCGATACGAGTGCTGTAACAAAAATTTCTGACGGTTATGGAGTAGGTAGGTTTCGAACCTTTTCTCAACAAACAAATTGATAGTTCTTTTTAGGTGCGATTGTAAACTCTGTTGCTGAAGTAATGACAATAAAGCGTATGTTACAATTACGAGTGCTGCCCTTAAATCCTTTAGAACTGGTCAATGTACTTTGCAAATGTACACCAATTTACAAGGAAGAAGAGGAGTCCATGGACATTTGGTGGAGCAAGACCCCCACATTTAAAAAACGAATGCAAGCCGTTGAGAGTTTGCTGGAAGAGGAGGCCGAAATGCAAGCCAAACTGGCTAATGCGAAAAAGAAATAAAACGTTTCAAAATATAGGAATTTCCACGAAAAACAAATATTCCTCATCCATGACCTAATGCTTTGCAAATAAAAGCAATTAAGATTTAAGTATATGTAAAAGTGTACTCAGATATTATTGTCAAATAAATACTAATGACGTTTGTTTACATTTTTTTGTGGCCAGAAGGTCTTGATTCGTATTCTGTTAAAAGAAAAAAAAAACTTGTTCCGCTAATTAAAAATTGCTGATGATTTACATTTATCAACATAAAGGTGATGCATTTTCTTAAACCGGTTCTAGCAAAATGTTGCTCTGACTTGTATAATAAAATTAAAAGAGTTAAATTTGTGTTAATTGCAATGACATTAACCTTCAGTTTATGTTTCAAAAAAAATATCAAAGGTCGTAATTTGAATTATGATAACTGCAACTGCATTTAATTTTATTACAACTGCACTTTTCTTTCAAAAAATTACTGATTAATGCGAGATTATGTTGGATGTTCAACAGTAGGTATAACGATTCAGTAAAGGGTCGATTTTTCGATCAGTTTACAATTCTTGGAATTATGTCATCACATGAACTACGTAAAAATAACAAGAAGCAATTGCAATATAAGCAAGTGTTATGTTCTAAACATGACTCCTTTGGATGACCGGTCGTGACTTTACGATTAAGATAGTAACCAATGTCAAAACTCAACAGTAATTAATGAAATGCACAAATGAATTAATTAATCGCGATTTATATTAGATTAAAATTGGCCAACATGTTTTTTAAATGACAAGTATACAATGTTGTAAAAATTTGAAACTTTGAACTTTCCCGGCAGAACTCGCGCATAAAAGTTGTCACTTGAGAAAACCATTTTCTGTGGCTATCAAGCAAAGAATGATGATTCGGCAATGCGTGCTATCCGTAATTTAGATTACAAAAGGAAACTAGAGAAAGCGCTAACTTCCCCTGAAACCTAAAACAGCCCTTAATATGTTATTTCTTTTCGTACCGTGAGTATTTTGCTCATAGGCGCGAGTTCTCCAGGGTTAATAAAATCTTTGAGTAGGAGTAGGCCATTGGAACTACTTGCTTAAAGACAGCTTCAGCGGAAGTAACAATTATCGAAGTAGATTCTACGGATTCGCCGGCCTTGATAAATCACAGAGGCAAAGAAATGACTTGTATGTACCTGTTCCGTAAGAAATAAAAAGTTTTCCTAATTGTGCAAAAAAAGTGGAAAATAACTTTGTAGACTTGTTTGATATGTACCTATTTTGAATTAAAAAGTCGTTGAACTTGGTCTTGCTCTTACAATTGCGTGCATTTCGTTTCATTAAATCACTGCCTATTTGACGTATCCTGAAAATTTTAGTTCCCGATTTATATTAAGAAAAAGTTATTCTCAAATTTTGTTGTTCTTGATTTTTCATCTTCAATCATGTTGTGGTGCAAAATCAATACAATTAATGGGGAAACCTTCATCTAACTACATGAGGGTTCGTATTTTGTATCCACCACACATAAAATGATCAATAACTGCACACAGGACTTTTTCACCTTCCACAGCTTATTTTACTTTCTGCTGTTACCTCCAAATATTCTAAAATTTTGAGTTATCACAAAAACCAATAATAAGAAACTTCAACATAATGAGTTTACTAAATGTTTTGTTGACATAATTTTGTATTCTTGAGGACTGCCCTGCAATTCGGTAATAAGAGATTGATTTGTTTGAGGCGTAAAAAACGGATAATCAATTTGTTGTACTATATCATCTATCAACAGAAGTTGTAGCTAACGCCGAAAATTACCGCCATGGAAAGCGTAAAACGAAAATTAAGGGAGATCAATTTCATCATGTGATATAACGCTTAATACAGAATCTTTGTAAAGGGCTGGAAAATTGTATGGAAATTGGAAGATAGCACATTGAACAAAATAAAATATTTTTTCCTACGACGCTATTCGAAACTAATTATATTGTACAATTTAGTAGGCTGGAAAATGTTTCGTATTCTTACGCGTGCGAACATGGATATTTTGCATTATCAAGTGTGCATTTTTATAAATTTTTAGAGTTTTATATCCTTACGTTTGTGAATATGGTTATATCCTAACAGTTTGCACTATCAAGTGTGGATTTTAATACAAATGTTGACAGTTGTCATAAATTTTGACGCTGGCGCTGTTACAAAATTCATTATAAACATTTTTAACAACTCCACGAATATTTCCACCGATTTCGACACACCCAATTATTTTTTCCATTTATGTTATAGTTGTAATAGTTGTTTTCTTTTGACCAAAATTTGAGGTTGTTGAGATTGTAGGTGAGTTTTAATAAAAAGTCAAAACAAGTTTTTTTTTGCGCCGCAGGAAAAATAGTGTTCATAACTCGATCGAAAGTGGGATATCGTGTTGCTCGTGTACTTGAATCGCTTCACTTCGCTTCACTTCGCCTCGTTCGTCAAAGTTCACACTCGCCGATATCATTCACTTTCGATTCTCGTTATAAAATATACTATTTCATAATTTTCTTTTGTAAGAAAAACATTACTTGAATTTGGTTCGGAAAACTATTAGTTTTAGAACAAACAAAAACTTTCCCGTGCACAATTAAAACTACAACAGTTTTTTTTTTCTTTTCAGTTCATCTAAACTAATTAAAATCCTTTTTAAGACATTCCCAAATTATTTTTGCAGTTTGTAACAAAAATTGGTCGAAACAAATTGACATTGAAATTTTATTTTTGTTTATTCTGAATCGTTCAGCAAAACTGACCGAGCAAATTTTTCCGAAGTAAATGACAATTGCGCAAACTATCTATCGCAGTTAATACGTCACATTACTTCATTTATTCAGCCAACCCAGTCTAAATCCAAAGATAAATTTCCATCGTTTGTTACGAAACGCTTATATTAACTTCACTTTAAGATTGCATTGGAATACGAATCGTGATGGCATGCAAATAAATTTGTTTGTAACATTACCTGCAAAAAAGACGTATCTCGTTAGCTGATAACTTTGTGACTGCAGCCAAAATATTTATTTTTGTAATTTTTTACGATAAACAAAATACGACTTACAAGAGAATTGTTTTATTATTAATACGTTTAAATTATGAAAATGTTATATCTTAATTGTATTATACATATATTTTTATGTATAATTTGTTTATGGTGATAATTTCACACGAACGTCACATGACGTTTGTCAACCAATAATATTTGTTGAATTTCGAAAAATAAACCAATCGGTATCTGATTACAGCGATAATTTTCGCCTGACTATGGCTACTGGTGAATTATCGATTTTGCGTTGTCGATTTACAGGTTGTCATTTTGACAGCTTTTTCTAAAACGCTTCAAACTGTCGCCAAATATATTTTCCCGAGCTCTTGGTCTTCTGAGGAATGGCATCTTCGGTTTTAACTTGTATTTCGCTTACCGAAACAACCAAATCGCGCACTCATTTTATGAATATTTTTCAGTGAAACGTCAAATTGTTTTCTCGTCACCAAGGAAACGAAAACCAGCTTACTTTGTAAATGGACAATTCTGTTATTTTCTTGTGCAATTATCTTCAAAATGCCTCTCGTGCATTCCATATCCTCAGATAATTTTGCATGCATGTTAAGAAGAAAACCGCACTCGTGCTACGCACTCGTGCAGTTTTCATACCTAACACGCATTCAAGATTAACCTAAACAAAATTATCGATAACATGGAATGCACTCGTTGTATTACTAATGATAATTTGAACAAATTAATTTCTGTCTAATCACATTCCAACGAACAAATTCAGTTGCGTTTATTAATTTTAAAACTTTTCTTATTTTTGCTCTAAAAATGTTTTTTCTTATAATTATGATGAAAATCTTAAATATTTTTTATTGTCTGCAAATAAATATACTTTTCATGTTTTCCAGTTTAGAAGAATATCATGAATTATATTAGAAAATTTTTGATACCAACACAAATTTCTACAAGACGAATTTTCTCTATAACGAATTTTTGTAAGATCACTGTGGCGCTTCGTTATATCCAAGTTTAACTGTATTTCTGGAACCTTACAAAAACGATCTTTGAATATTTGAAAAACACAAGCCAAAATTTAAAATATTGTTAACAATAAAATAAAAAAGACATTTATTTTTTGATTATATGTTATTTTTGCCCAAAATATAAATTAAAGTTTGATAAACATTAATTCAATCTTCCTCATCCTCACTTACCTACCTACTTACCTAAAAGTAAAAACCGCGACAAAGTAGAAAACCAATTAAAAGGTTAAAAGAATCACCTTCGTTGCTAATAGGTAATGTGTTTAATGCAATATCAGCATATTTGCAGTATCAAAGTAGCATAACGTCACTTTTCGCAAAGATCACAAAATAATTCTTTCTTAATGTAACCTCAACAACAATCAAACTTTTTATTTGGAGCAACCGCGAAATTTTTAAACGCAATATTTGCCCTATAGTTGTAAGTGAATCAGACTGTCTATAGATCATAAAATAACGTACCTCATAATTAAATTCCAACTGATAAAAGTAGGCGCTTTTTTACTCGCCGATAAGACAATTTTGAGATTCTAATTCAGAAATAATTATAAACGGAATGAGAAGATTGCTAAACCTTCTCCTGAGACAAATAAATCTAAAAAATGAACTTTTTGATTTTTTTTTAAACTCATCAGTTTAAAATTTACTGAATTGTTGCGTTACTTTTATTCACAATTTTAAAACTGAAATCTCTTATGTTTCAATATGCAAAAAAAATAATTCTTTCTTCACTCATTCCTTTGGTCAATTCGGCTTCGCCTTTAGATCAAATCCACTCATGAAAAAATGCATTGCTATCATAACTAATTAAAACAAAAATATGTAATTTTGAAAATTTTCATTTGCAAATTTTTATATTTATACAGTAGACTCGCGTTAGAGTGAACACGAAAAGTTTCAGCCGGCTCGCAAAAGTAAAATTTTGGCACTGTAATAATAAGTAATAATAATAAGTGTTCACAATAATCTCAAGATTGTACAGAATTTTGAGATACTACAACCCTGAAGTTATTCATTCGTTTATTATTGCTGTGTACACATCACACTATGTATATTTATTTAAACTATAATGCTAAAAATATATTAACGTCAATACATGCGAACTTAAATTTAAACAAACTGACCTTTTTATACAACTTCACATGAACCGCAAATAAGAAGTAAAATAAACTGAATTTCCGGTATAAATATATTGCAAACGTGTGAGCTTCTTCTCCCATAAACGCTATTTGCATATTTAAACAAGTTGTTAAATTGCTATTGTTCGTATTATAGTATGTGTAGTTCATCTGCACCATAGACAGTCGATGGTTTGTATCAACGGTGTTCGCACTACCGCGAGTCTATTGTATTTGGATTTTTGTACCAAATAAATTCTATAGTTTTATATTTTATAAACAATTATGAAATTACTCGCTTTGGCCGTAGAGATTCATTCAAGATGGTCCTGTGAAATGATTGAAAGTAATTTTCATGTGTGAATACAACAAAAGAACTTTCCCTAGGCACTGAAAATTTGAATAACAGAATTACGTGGATTGAAATCAAGCAATAATCCGCCTCAATCCAAGAGTGCAGATCGAGGGCATTCTAGTTATTGTGATCGCAAAATGAATCGCTCTGCAAATTATTTTTGCAAGAAACATGGATTCTTCATAAGTGGCGAACATTCTCCTCTAAATTGTTACACAGAAAATATGGCCTAGTTTTGCAATATTGCACTATTTATATAATTTCATTTTTATTTCATTTTTTGTTTTATATTATCTATATTTTATGTATGGATACAATTAATAAAAATAAATAGTTGTATATCACAAATCTTCCAAAATAAACAATTTCAAGTGAATTTTTACCTAAAATCAGCGTCCGCACGCATGCACGGTCTCCTAATGTTTCACCGCAAGCAGTAACGAAAAGTTAAACAAAATTTATTTATTGTAAGTTGAAAGTGCTGTACAGGTGTAAAAATTAAAAAAAAATGCGGTTCATTTGAAAATATCGACCACAAATTTTCTTCGTCGACATTCGCAAGACACGAGCTTAGCATGCTACCACCCATTGGCTGCACAACGTGGTGTGACATAGGGCCACATCCCGCATCAAATAAATGGCAAGCGCAAAATCGCGTGGTTCTCAGTTAGCGAATGAATCATTCAACGAGTGTTCCGACCAGTTATAAACAAATACTTCGCTCGTTGTATTAACAAAATTCAGTGATAGTTTTCAAAGGATTGTATTGGCTGTTAGGTGAGAATTTTAAATTTTTTTCAAAAACCGGTAAAAAAATTATTTTCGAAAAATTCTGTGCTCAAGTAGCGCAATTTCGATAATTCTAGATAAAATTTAAAAATTAGTTCCTATTCGAGGTGACTCGTAATAATTAAAGTGTATTGACTTTCATGTGTACCGCTTTGTTTTCCGTTATCACTTGCACGCATCAGTTCGTAACAAAAAAAATTCTTGTCAAGGGTAAACAGTACCAATAATTAACTAAAGTTTTTTGACCATTTGTTTCTAAGAAACGTAAACAGTTCATAAAATTTTGCCACAGATTGTACAATTTAAACAATAAAATACTATGGAACTTATGTTACTTTTACAAATCATATTTGCAATCAAAATATTTACAGTGGGTTAAGTAATAAAGCCTTCAACTTGTAGGAGTCCTACTTTTATCAGTACTTCGCAAGTACAACGGCGTAGGTGTGTGATTTGCGTTTATCAAATTTAATGTAATGTTTGTAATTGGCGAATATTCACAAATTCAAATTTAATTTATTAACGTGGAATAAGTTTTATTTCATTATTTCTTTTACTTTTCAAAACCTAAATGTGAAAACATTTGTCTTTTCATTTATTTTTTAATACGAATTCCTATCAAAGTTTTGGAAATTTCCAATACGATTCGCACTTCATAATATCGTTGCACACCTTTCCATATCATTGGAAAAGCCAGCTTATCAGTAAATTACATTTAAAAAATAGTGTGTTGCTTATAATTGTAATTCTGATTAATCGCGACCTTGTCTGTTTTGGATCAGTTCTAATGCAGATTGAGGGTTATAAGGTCAAAATTAAGCGATTCTTGTGCGACGAGAGTATTTATAAGTCACTAATCCATTAAAAACCAAAAACCAAAAATTAACAATATACAACTATTTAAACTTTTGACTGTGGGAAAAACTCACAATTCAATTGTAATCACTTTTTTTTTATAAGCGTTCTCTCAATTATCTAAAAATAGTTAGTGGTATGATCCTGAAAGTGGAGCGGCATCGATTTTCGCTGTATTGTTTTTTTAATAAAATCGAGGAGTTTAATGGAAACGAACCAAGCTTACTAGCCGCTCTATACGTTTGTCGATTGAATCTTGAAATAGGGGGTTGCTGCGTAGTTCCAAGAAATACTGCAATTAACCAGTCTGTTTTTTGCCGAAAATAATTTTTTTAGAATCTTTTAACTGTCCGGAAAATCGATTAATTTAATAGTAGATCTAACAAGTTTAAATATGCATTTCCTCAACAAGTTCAGGATGCGCTTAGGTTTCCTGGACTGCTCCAATAACGCATTTTTTTTATAAAGATTTAAAAACTATTCATGATTGATGGGATATCAACTTTCGTTGACTCCGCTTGCCATCAAGGTGAACGCTCAGACGGTCAAGTTCGTTTCGGCTCAGTTCCATTCACAAATAGGTCTTTGTTCACCTGTTTTATTATTTAGATTCCATTCCATCATTCGGCTTCATTAAAATGCGAAATTATGTTAATACATTCCTAACGATAACATATCGCATTCAGCAATAATTTGTTCATTTTATTGATCGTTTATTATTGCACTAATTTATCGGCATACTTTCTTTTACGATTGCGAACAAGTGTGATCGTCGCTAATCAATAATATAGCAGTTTTTATAAAATTTATCGATTAGTTATAGTGTTTTTCCAGAAACGGAAGACTGAAAAAAAATAATTTTTTACTTTATGTTGGTAGTAATCAGCACTGAATACCATAACCCAGGGGTGGCCGGCCCGCATGTCTTTAACATTTTTCCGGCCCGCGAGATTCATCACACTTTTACAAACACAAATAATTCACAATAATAATAACTCATTATGTTTCAATTTTTCACTCCAAAAAAATGTCTATAGTGGGTCTAAATCTAATATGGGGATATACTATAATTTTAAATGTGACCCGCGGAGTTATGATACATTTCCAAAATGGCCCGCAAGATCATTTGGGTTGGCCACCCCTGCCATAACCTATACAATTTGGACAGAATCACTTAAATGTTACAGAATATTGAAGATAAAATTTTCCTCATCAGAAGTTTCCTGGTAAATAGTCCTACTGCCTCCTTCAGCAGAATCGTTTTGTGTTATATTTTCTAAGTTTAAAGCTACATAACTAATATAACCTTAAACTGGCGGATGTAAAATGTCATTACTATCAACATAAAGTTAAAAAAATATTTTTTTCTACTTTGGTATCATAAATGAGTTTTTGTGAAACTAAAAGTAGTGTCACAAAGGAACTTTTTGTGAAACGGCCTTTTGGTGTTTTGTTTGATAATAATTACGTTGGTATTGCTGTAATAGCACGCTGGCCGGCGTCGGGCATCTCTACCGAGCTCCTGTCAAGGTCAAGCCAAGTGTGCAGCTTAATTCTTCCATGACTTCTTCACAAAAATATCAAACTCGAGATTTTAAATTCGAAGTTTTAGTTGACATATGACACATGACAAATTACCAACCCAAGCAGTACCTAATCCTAAAAATCTCTAGAATATTTAGAAAGCACAATTTTCAAATTTTCATGAAACTGAGAGCGCCAAAGTAGAAAAAATAGTATATTACACGCGTTTATAAGACGTATTGTCGCACTCATGACATTGGAGCACTCCTCGCTTCGCTCGTCGTGCCCCAAACTTATTCGTGCGACAATAGATCGTCTTATAAAACTTGTATAATAATATACTATTTTCACTACTAGCCATACAGCGCATCATTTTGCTTTATATTAGAATGTCATGCAGTTTAGTTTCACTACCTTTTGTTTAGAGACGGGTAAATATTTTCTTTTTTTGACCACTGTTATAATGCACTTATTAAACCTTATATCCCAATATACTATTCTTTGAATATTTATAGTATATTGGGATATAAGGTTAATAAGAGCATTATAACAGAATCGAGGAAGAGTTTGAAAAATCTCGACGTTTGAAAAATCGAGACGTCAAGATGTTTCATCTTCCACTTAATAACCCTATAGTCCACAACGTTTTTCGCACAATCGCTTTATACTTACGAAATGAAATAAAGAAATTTAGACTGACTGACGTAATTTTTTTTGACAAGAATATTTTGAAGGCATAAATAATATGGGTCACCAATTACTTACCGCATTAGGGTGATAAGTTCAACTTACAGATTCTGTCAACAACAATGGTAAGTAGCTAGTAACAACACGATTGTGCGAAAAATATTTTTTTTCAGATATTTTCTCAATATCTGGAAAAAATATAAATAAAATATTTCGTTTCAATATTTTCTCAAGATTTGGAAAAAATATGAATAATATAATCAAAACCCTTTCACGAAAAATGTGTAGGTATTTTTTAAAAAATATTTAAAAAATATTTGTGGTCACTAGGGTAGTTTTACATAATTTTTCTCAAAATTTATAGTAGGCAATTATTCCATCGATTATGACATAATTACAAAAGTACACATTGAACTAAGTGTTAAAATCAGGTCCTATGACCTTCTTACGTCAAGTCGTAAACTGATTGTTTACAATGTCATTCGAACGGCATAATGAATTGTGTTCTACATGATAAGAAAATTTTGCAGAATTGCGTAATGAATTTACTTGTTCGCTTTAAAAGTGGTTATCCTAGACCAGACCTGTCCTAGATTATAAACAGATGCAGCAAATCAAGCACAAAACTTTAAAACAAAGTCGGTAAAAAAAATAATCTCAATTTTTAAAATTTCTTAGCATCAAACTCCTATTTAAAAATCTATTCTATTCTAAACTTACTTTTTATTGAACGAAGAAAAGTGTAACTTTAAAGTCCTAACCTAACCATAACAATGGCTATCAAATTGAATTAGTAACAACTACAAAATTTTATTTGACAACAATTCTAACTAAAGTAATCAACGATACCGTTGATGCAACTGATGTCATAACTTCCAGTTTGACAGGTCTTCTTCTTAAAGTGCCGTCTTCCGTCAGAGGTTTATACCATTCTCGCAGGTTTTTAAGTCACGATGTTCTGCGGCGACCTCGTGGCTTCTTTCCCTGTATTTTTCCTTGATTAATAAGTCGAAGGATGAGTACCTTGTACCTCGGATAATATGCCCCAGATATTGAAGTTCTCGCTTCTTTATTATATAGTAAGTAGTTATTTCTCTTTCTGTATTCTTGGTATGACTTCTTTATTGGTTACGTGGTTCACCCAGGATATCTTGAGCATACAACGGTAAATCTCCATCTCAAATGCGTCCAATCTATTCATATTGCTTTTTTTTAGTATCCATGCTTCCATGACATACAGTAAGGTTGAGAACACATAACAGCGCACCATTCGGAGTCGTTGCAAAAGTAGAGTGTGTTATTTCGATACGTTTATCTATCTCCGTGGTCTGATCGTTTTCGTTTTCAATTCGTTTGGCTAAGTAGTGATAGTTCGTCACTCTTTCTATTATTACATTGTTTACGGTTAGGGTTGGAATATTATGGCCAAAGATATATTTTTGGCACCCACATACTTAGTTTTCTTATTGTTCATTTCTAGTCCATAAGTTTGCAACTTTTTCTGGAGATGGTGAGCTTTTGCTAATGGTTCTTTGAATATCTATTCAGAGCACATATTAAACAGGGCCGTAGATATAACGCAGCCCTGTCGGACACCTCTGTAAATTTCGATCTCTTCCTTGTTTTGGCCTTCAACGTCTACTATGGCTTTCTCATTCTACTACAAGTTTTTTATTATTCGAATATCATTATAGCCCGAGTTCTGGTTGTTGTGTGATTTTGATTTGTGTCAGGTATGGAACATTTATAATTAGTGAGCGCTTGTGGACATAGACAATATTACATTGACCTCCAAAAATGTTAGATAATGCAAATGTTGCATCTTTAATTTATTTCCGGAAAAAGTAGGCGTATTTAGGTGACAACTTAGGCCGAATTTATTGCCATCCTTACAAGAATTTTGCGCTAATTTCCGAATTTTAGAGTAGCATTACTAATCTAACCTTATCTGTCTCTCTGCCAACAGAAATTTTACAAAAATATATTTCAGACATTTCTATTTATCTTTGTGGTTTTCAAGTAGACTAAATACAATTGAGGCGCTTCTTACAAAAACGACCATAGTCCAAAAATGCGAATTTCGCTGTTAGTGTTGATTTACAGAGTTTCTTGGGCGCTCAATCGAATGGTGTGATCGGTTTCTGCAAGAAGATACATAGTCCAACGTTATAGTTAAGTAAATATTTGCTTGTTCTGCAAAAACAGCCATTGTCCACTCGATATTCATAAGTAATATCACCAAAAAAAATTAGGACTATGGTTGTTTTCGTAAAAAACGCTTCAATTGATTAACTTAACAGGAATGTTATGCAAACGCTCGTAGGCGTATAAAATGCATTCAAGTTCGTGTACCTTAAAAACTAAAGTATTTTTGCCAACTACTATCAAATTCTTTATAATTCTTATAGGTTAACTGATGATCGTGTTATATGTACAAATAAACATTGAATGAAAGATATTTGTACAGTTTTTTATTAGTAATTAAAATATTGATAAAAAGTTTAAAAATAAATTAATAATGCTTTCAATATTTGGGACCAGAAATTGAAATCATGAAGTCAAAATGTTGTAAATAAGGAACAATTCATAAACTAGAAAAATGTATAAAATATAATATTTATTATAAAGGAACGTATTCTGTTTCTTTTTGCCAAAAAAATTAACAAGTGTTGAGAACAACCTCGGCAACTTTCGTCCCCGCCTCGTGCAGTTAAAATTGAGAGAATTATAATTCAATTTATAAGAGACTATCATTTACAAACATGAAAGGCCTTTTTAAGTAGATTACGCTATTGTAAACCACTCAACAATAATTTGCATTATTTTTCCGTCACATGCATTTGAAAGCAAATTGTTGAGAAAAAAAAAACAAACCGTCTGTAATATTAATCGCTCTAAAAGCTGACTTAGACAACGACTTCCACCTGGAACAAACATACCAGACCGATCAATAATTCGACACTCGAACCGTTTTTCCCTTATTCGATTAAAACCTATTTATAGCGCTCCAGACTACAATAAAAAATAATAAGAAAAATATTATTTCAGAATTTGAAGATGCCTGCTCGCGTTCCGGACACTCACATCGACAGGCATTCCGCCATGGACGATGAAATTGTAATTTCGGGCATATCGGGCCGTTTTCCGGAAAGTGACAGCATGGAAGAATTCAAACAGAATTTATTCGATGGCGTCGATTTAGTCACAGACGATGGTAGGAGGTGGACGCCCGGACTGTACGGCCTCCCACATCGCACCGGAAAATTGAAAAACTTATCAAATTTCGATGCCGGCTTTTTTGGCGTACACCCCAAACAAGCGGACTTGATGGACCCTCAATTACGTATCCTTTTGGAAGTCACATTCGAGGCTATAACTGATGCTGGAGTTAACCCGACTGAAGTTCGCGGAACAAACACTGGAGTTTTCCTGGGTGTCTCCGTGAGCGACTCCGAAGAGTGTTGGTCCAAGGATCCAGATAAGATTAATGGATACGCGCTTACTGGGTGTTGCAGAGCTATGTTCGCCAACAGACTATCTTACAGTTTCGACTTCAGCGGGCCTAGCTTTATTTTGGACACGGCCTGCTCCAGCAGCTTGATCGCAATGCACCAAGCCATAATCGCAATTAAAGCTGGACAGTGCGATGCCGCCATTGTTGGAGGAGTCAACGTTCTCATGAAACCAACAGGTTCTTTACAGTTTCACCGACTAGGAATGACGAATCAAGAAGGCGTTTGCAGAGCTTTCGACGCTTCCGGAAACGGATATGTGCGTTCAGAGGGCGCAGTAATAATCTACCTCCAAAAGTCGAGCGTTGCGAGACGAATTTATGCGACTGTAGTTGGATCGAAAACAAACACCGATGGATACAAAGAAAAAGGAATAACGTATCCATCCGGAGACATGCAAAATAAGTTAATCCGGGAAGTTTATACTGAAGCTGGGGTCGATCCAAACGACGTGATTTACGTCGAAGCGCACGGAACTGGAACCAAGGTTGGGGATCCGGAAGAAGTTAATTCCATTGCCAACTTCTTCTGTGTCAATCGCAAAACTCCTCTACTTCTTGGCTCTATTAAGAGTAATATGGGACACTCTGAACCCGCATCTGGTTTGTGCTCTATTGCCAAATTGGTGATAGCTATGGAGTCGGGTTTAATTCCTGCAAACTTGTACTTTGAATCGCCGAACAAAAACATCCCTGCATTACTGGATGGACGCATAAAGGTAAGATTATAATTGTTTTTTAACCCGCGATGCATTATAATTTACCGTATTTAGGCGTGATAGGCCGCACTTTTATTACTAAAAATAAGTAAGTAAAAATGGAGTGCGAATTATACTCGAAATTTTTAAATTAAATACAGTTTAGTTTAGAACAATGTACAACATTCCCACATTTCGTAGAACGAAGCTACTTTGAGTCTAATTGTAAGATAAAAATTGTTTAAAATGGAATCAGGGCTGTAGATACCTCCTTTACTCGAAAAGGGAAAATAAAACAATTAGCATCAAACGATTTGAGAAATTTTAAAAGATATGTAAATTACTAATTGTTGTAGACCTCGGCTATAATGTACGCTCACGGAATCGCCTGATTTCTGTGTTATAACCAATGTACGTAATAATCATATTATTACATACTATTACAGCTTGACTATTGACTGCTTGATCATTTTGTGAAATTACAAAAAGCATACATTATCGTAAAAGGTGTACGTAATAAGCAATGTTGTTACTACTTTGTAACAGGGTCCCATTATGACTGAAGTCTACTATAAATTAAATTAAAGCCACTAGAATAGTCTAACAAGAATATTCAATGTCACTACCTATTTCATATATAAATGCCAACTTACAACGTAAATAGTTTCTTTATCTTTAGTTGTTTTTTCTGTGATAAAGAATCGCTCCTTATTACTTTGGTTTATTGTTATTTAACAACCAAAACACGTTAGACCAAGCATGCACTATGTGTGCTGATATGAAAAGTAATAGAGAAGTTTCATAAACGTAATGAAACAATTACAGAGATCACACAAAACACAAATTCCGTAAAAAAAAGCCCTGTTTGTATTGATATATTGTATAATAAAGCATACGTCGACATTAACAAGAGTTATTAATAGAAGAATATCTGTAGTCATGTCACTTAGCATAAATTGCTTTGAATATGTATTTACTTGTACCTAAATAAATAGTCAATCGTTCTTTAGTTTGGTAATTTAAACAATTTAAAATTAAATTAAAATTTCTTAAAATGATTATTTATCATCTTATTATTATTTTCAGGTGGTTGCAAAACACGAACCGTTTAACGGGGGAATAGTAGGTCTTAACTCTTTCGGATTTGGCGGCGCCAACGCTCACATAATCCTCCGTTCAAATCCAAAACCAAAATGCGTATGGCCTCCTGGACCAATTCCAAGACTCGTCGCGGTATCAGGGAGAACGGAAGAAGCGGTGAACCACTTCTTGGACAAACTTGAAGGACATCAAAACGATGAAGAGCTATTAGCTTTAGTTGACGAAATTTACTCACGTAACGTCCCCGGACATTTCTATCGCGGCTATGGAGTTTTCGGTAACAATACAACCCGTGATATTTCACAAGTAGTTCCCGAGAAACGACCCATTTGGTTCATCTTCTCCGGAATGGGTTCGCAATGGCCATCGATGGCGAAAGATCTGATGTATTTAGACGTGTTCAGAAATACTTTGAGAAAGTGCGCCGATGCTTTAAAACCTCACGGGGTAAATTTGGAAGATCTTTTGGTCAACACCAATGAAAAAGGACTTTCTAACACTCTGAACTCTTTTATCGCAATAGCAGCTGCACAAGTGGCCTTGACTGATGTTTTAAAAGCTGTCGGAATCGAACCGGATGGAATTATTGGACACTCTGTAGGAGAGGTGGGTTGTGCATATGCAGATGGAACGTTCACAGCCGAGCAAGCAATTCTTGCGGCTTATGCTCGAGGTAGGGCAATTCTGGAAAGCAACTTGGCTCCTGGAGCAATGGCAGCAGTTGGTTTATCTTGGGAAGAATGTAAGAAAATGTGCCCCCCTGATATTTTCCCTGCTTGTCATAACAGCGCAGATAGTGTTACCGTCTCAGGACCGCCAGATGCAATCGCTAAATTTACTGCTGAATTGAAAGCAAAAGATATTTTCGCAAAAGGTGTTGATAGTTGTGGAACCGCATTTCACAGTAAATATATCGCTGAAGCCGGACCAAAACTACGGAAAGCCCTGGACTCGATCATAGTTAACCCAAAACCAAGAAGTTCAAGATGGATCTCCTCGTCCATTCCCGAAGCAGCTTGGGGCACACCGCTCGCTCAATTAAGCTCCGCAGCTTACCACGTTAACAATTTACTTTCACCTGTACTGTTTCATGAAGCCTTACAACATATCCCTGAAAATGCAATTTGTGTCGAAATTGCACCACACGGTCTCCTGCAAGCAGTGCTTAAACGTGCACTAGGACCTAATGTAACAAATGTATCTCTAGTCAAAAGAAATGATGCCGACAATGTCCAATTTTTGTTATCAAATATTGGAAAAATTTACAACGCCGGGGGACAACCAAAGATTGCAAATTTATACCACCCGGTCTCATTTCCTGTTGGAAAGGGAACACCTATGATAAACTCGATGATCGAATGGGACCATTCCACCGATTGGGCAGTGGCTTCCTTTGCAGGCCAAGGAAGTAGATCTGGCGAACTTATCGTAGAGGTCGATTTAACCAAAGAAAAAGACGAATTTTTAGCAGGACATGCGATTGATGGAAGAATACTTTTCCCGGCCACTGGTTATTTAACTCTGGTGTGGAAAACGCTTGCTAAACTGAGGAATGAAGATTTCGAACAGATGCCAGTTATATTAGAAGACGTGCAGTTTTATCGCGCCACGATTATGCCAAAAGAAGGTTCTGTCAAATTCTTAATCAACATTTTTGAAGGTTCTGGCGAATTTGAGATTTGCGAGAGTGGTTCGGTAGCAGTTTCTGGAAAAATATCAGTAGCTGAAGCTGGAAATAGTGAAATGCTCTCATATTCACCAGAGACTGTGAAAAATGAGGCCAATATTTTACCACTTACCAGCAATGATATTTATAAGGAATTAAGATTACGCGGTTATGATTATGATGGAATATTTCGGGGTATCGTAGAAACTGATAGTTGTGCCCGCGTTGGCAAATTACGCTGGGACTCTAATTGGATTAGTTTCGTAGACACCATGCTCCAGTTCGCAGTGATGGCCAAAGATACTCGCGACCTTTACTTACCAACCCGCCTACAAAGAGCAGTAATCGATCCGAAAAAGCACCTACAACTTCTCAACGACCTTCCAAAAGGAGACCACATCTCAGTTCACATGGACCAAAACACTGGTGTTATAAAATCAGGTGGAATTGAATTGCGCGGGATGAAAGCTACTCTAGCTCCACGCCGACAACAAGTACAGGCTTCACCAAAGTTAGAAAAATATCAGTTCGTTCCTTTTGAAAACTTACAACCTTTTGCAGAAGATTATGACAAAGCAAAATTGCATGCACTAACTGTTGCTTGTCAATTGGTACTAGAAAATAGTGAAGGGGCTCGTAAGATTAAAATTGCCGAAGTGGGTGGAGAGAGACCAGCTGACATAGTTTTAGCACAAATGCTTAAAGATATTTTTGAATTGGAACCTATGACTTCAACAGATTGCACTGTTGTGACTACAGAACCAGTTGAGTTGTACAATACGGTTTTAGAACCAAAAGGAATTAAAACGGTTCGTAAAGATATAACTGCAAATCCTATCGATCAAAATATCCATTTAGTAGTTCTGGTTGATGCCATAACTCACAAAAAAGTAGATGTGTTGCAAAACGCAGCCGCGTCTCTTAAAAATGGAGGTTTTATACTATCAGAAGAACCGCGAGGCCCAGTTGCCACTAATGTAATATCATCAGTGGGTTTAGAACTGATAAACACACTGAGTGCAGGGACAAAAGTCTACGTCCTTTTACGCAAACCCGCAGAAGTTCCAAACAACCCAATAATTATTAAAATAACCGAAAATAATTTTTCGTGGGTGGAAACTTTAAAATATGCTTTAAAAAAGAGTGAAGTGGAAGGCACAAAAATTTATTTGGTGACGCAAGATGAGGAATTAACTGGGCTTGTGGGATTGATGAATTGCATCATGCAAGAACCAGGTGGCACAAACGTTCGATCATATTTCCTACAAGACAAAAAATGCGAACAATTCTCTTTAAAATCTCAGTTCTATGTTAAACAATTACGAAAAGATTTAACACACAATGTTTTAAAGAAAAACGTTTGGGGAACGTTTCGTCACATTCCACTAGATCAGCTCAGCGATAGCGGAAAGTTACAAGTCGAACATGCATACATCAACACTTTAACCAGAGGAGATCTTGCCAGTTTGAAGTGGATTGAAGGGCCTCTGACCTTTTACAAAGGCGACGATCCTAATTCAGAACTGTGCTCCGTTTATTACGCCCCTTTAAATTTCCGTGACGTTATGTTAGCCACCGGAAAACTTCCTCCAGACGCCCTTCCAGGAGATCTTGCAGGGAAAGATTGCATACTGGGATTGGAATTCTCTGGACGAGATTCAAAAGGCAGGAGAGTGATGGGAATGGTTGCTGCAAGAAGTTTAGCAACGACAGTTTTAGCCGATCCTAGTTTCTTATGGGAAGTGCCTGAAAAGTGGAGCTTGGAAGAAGCGGCAACAATCCCTATCGTTTACGGAACGGTAAGTTATCTTGCATTTTTTAATTTGCAAAACAACCATGGAATAATTAAATAAAATTAATTCCACCGTAATGCAACCATGAAGTGTTCATGCGCTTTTATTGCTATATCTCTTTACTGGCCCTACTCTAGGTAAACCTTTTTGTCAAGTTTTCTCTATATGTACCTATTTCATTCTTATATAAAAAAGTAATGTCATACTCTCAGCAAATTATGAAATGAAATAATTATAAGAAGCAAATTAAATTAATGTGATTAATTCATTTTTCAATAATAGTAATAGTAATTAATTTCATTGTAACTGTGTTGAAATTAATTTATTAATTTTGTATAGAGTTATTACGCCTTGGTGGTACGGGGTAGAATGCGACCCGGGGAGTCGGTTCTAATCCATGCTGGAACTGGAGGCGTTGGCCAAGCTGCCATTGCAATTGCAATTCACATGGGTTGCAAAGTTTTTACCACAGTAAGCAGTCAAGCCAAACGTGACTTCCTCAAGAAAACATTCCCTCAATTAACCGACGAATGCATTGGAAATTCTCGCGATACCAGTTTTGAACAAATGATTTTAACCCAAACAAAAGGTCGAGGAGTTGACTTGGTCCTCAACTCATTGGCAGCCCATCAACTTCAAGCTTCAGTTCGCTGTTTAGCAGTAGGCGGCCGCTTTCTAGAAATTGGAAAAATGGACCTTTCAAACAATTCTCCACTTGGCATGAGCGTGTTCTTGAAAAATACAACATTCCATGGAATCTTGCTCGATGCGCTTTTCGACTGGGACGATGCCAACAAGCAAGAAGTAGGCAAACTGATCACAGAAGGAATTAAAAACGGTGCTGTAAAACCGATTCAAAGCACGGTGTTTAACGAAAATCAAGTGGAGCAAGCTTTTCGTTTCATGGCATCTGGTAAACACATCGGAAAAGTGCTGTTAAAGATAAGAGACGAAGAAACTCGTAAAATGCAATCGCCTTGTCTGAAAACAGTTTCGGCCATTCCACGTACTTACATGAACCCTGACAAAAGTTACGTTTTAGTTGGAGGATTGGGCGGCTTTGGTTTAGAGTTGGCGAACTGGTTAATTGTCCGCGGTGCTACCAAATTGGTGCTTACTTCCCGAAGTGGAATTAAAACTGGATATCAATCTTTATGCATCAGACGGTGGCGGGAATCAGGAATCCAAGTTGTTGTATCAACATCCGATGCAAGTACTGAAAGGGGCACAAAAAGGTTATTAGAAGAAGCCCAACAATTGGGACCAATAGGTGGAATATTCAATTTGGCTGCCGTGTTACGAGATGCTTTTATGGAGAATCAATCAGAAGCCGATTTTAAGACTGTCTGCACGCCTAAAGTGGATGGCACCAAAAATTTGGATATAGTTTCGAGAACACTCGCACCCCATTTGGATTACTTTGTTGTCTTCTCATCAGTTTCTTGTGGTCGTGGAAATGCCAGTCAGGTGAATTACGGCTTGGCAAATTCAGCAATGGAGCGCATTTGCGAAGTAAGACAGGCAGCCGGTCTTCCTGGTGTTGCAATACAATGGGGAGCGGTTGGTGATGTGGGACTAGTCATGGAAATGGGAGGAAATGATGTTGAAGTTGGTGGAACTCTACCGCAGCGCATATCTTCTTGTTTGGCAGCAATGGACGTTTTCATGCAACAGCCACATCCGGTTGTCGCGAGCATGGTTCTGGCAGAGAAACGTAAAAGTGGAGGAGATACAAATCAAGTTTCTCTCACGGATGCTGTAGCAAATATTTTAGGAATAAAAGACTCGAAAACTGTTTCTGGTAATGCCACATTGGCCGATTTAGGAATGGATTCGCTCATGGGCGCAGAAATCAAACAGACTTTAGAACGAAATTACGATTTAGTGTTAAGCGCACAAGAGATCCGAGCTCTTACTTTCGGCCGGTTAATCGAACTGAGCAGTGGTGGAGTTGCACCCGTGTCTGAAGCCACAACAAACGGTACAGCCAAAACTAATGATCAAGTGCAATTTGATATGGTTGAATTGATGCCTACGAAACCTATAATACAAATGAACAGCAAAGGAACCCAGAGTAAAAAGAATCCCGTTTTTATACTTCATCCAATCGAAGGTGTTGTGAGTGCTTTGCAAAAACTTGCCAGTGAACTTGAAGTTCCTGTTTATGGCTTGCAATGTACAAATGCGGCCCCATTGGATTCAATCAGCGACCTTGCAAAGTTTTACATTAATAAAATTAAAAGCTTGCAAGCAAAGGGGCCATATACATTTATCGGATACTCATTTGGTGCGTGTGTTGCCTTTGAAATTGGAGTGCAATTAGAAACATTAGGTGAACGTGTGAAACTTCTTCTTCTGGATGGATCACACTCTTATGTTGCAACACATACAGGAAAAGCAAAAATTCGAGGCGATACGGCAGCTGAAGAAAGTGAAGCACTTGTGTACTTTATAATGCAATTCAAGGATATTGATCAATTAAAGGTATGTAATGTTTTGTTTATGCGGCAGTTATTTCAGTACACAGGAAAACTTCTCTTAACTGATTGCTGTTATTGGTTCCAAAATAATTTGTCACTTTGGAAACTGCTTATTTTCTATTATTTTACTACATTATGTAATAGTTTTTCAACTTACAAAGAACTTACAGTAACCATATTGAAGAAGCACGTGGCGGCATCGATATAAAGTGCGAATGTTTTTAGATTGTACAGTTTACTTATCTGGTAACCGACTTTATTTTTTTGCACAGGTTTTTCCCAACTTGAACAGTCTTTAATATATTTCTTAACACAAAAGTTAAAAAAACCTGTTTTTGAAATATCAAATTCCGAGTAAGAATATATGAAGAAATATACTTGTTTAATTGAAAAAATTCGAGTTGATTGAAATAAAAGTTGAGAAAACTAAAAAAATATTGATTTCAATATCCTTAACATTTCTACCAGAAACTTTTCACTCTTGTTTTCAGTTATTTTATGCACAAAACACTGCAAACGTTTGAAAAACTATTTAGTGGTTTTCGAACAGAGTAAAATTCAAAGTGTACAAAATTATTGGAGTCACCAATAAATCATTTTAAGGAAGTTTTAATTGTATTTTATTAATGCATTTATAATTAATTTTATTTTACACTGAGCCTATTACTTCAGGTTACCACCGAATTAACATTTTTGAAATCATGGGAAGATCGATTAAATCGAACTACACAAATCCTGTCAGGGGTTACTCCCTTCCCTGATGATCAGTTAGCAACTGCAGCTGCAAGTTTCTATTACAAATTAGTTGCAGCTGATAAATATAAACCAACTGTACAATTTAAGGGTGAAATTACCCTTGTTAGAGCTAGTGATAATTTTGTTCAAATGGGTGAAGATTATGGTCTTAATTCGGTGAGTTAAAAAATTTGAAAACTTTAAATCAAAGTGGTAACGTTAATTTATTGCAGGTGTGCAAGCAAAAGGTTGCAGTTCAGCCAGTGGAGGGAAATCATCGATCAATATTAGGAGGGGACACAGTTTATCAAATAGCAAAATTAGCACATTCTATTATTGATGATAAGGTTTAATTTAATTTCACGCTAAATAATCATCACGTTTAAGTTATTTTATTTTGCATTTTTTGTACATTTTATTTATAGTGACGTAGAATCTCATATTATTTAAATTGTGTAAATAATTATTGTTAAAGGTGTATTAAGTTGGTAAAATTTACTACAAGCAGCAAGGTGTTTAAAAATCAACTTAATTTTGTACATTTTTGTTTGGGGGTAATTTAGATAACCAAAGAGTTCAAGTATCCAATTGATTTACGTTGTGTTTAATTAGCGATATTGCTTATTTTACATTGACAAATAATTGTACACTGATAATTTTCCAATAAAATCGTTTTTTGCAGAGTTTTCATATTCATTTTAAAAATATTTGTAGTTAAGAAATCTATCTAAACCAAATAATAATCCATCACTGCAGAAATAGAAAAATATTGTGTTTAAAGTAAAACAAACATAAGCACTTTTGACAATACCTATTAAATTGTTTTAAATTGGATTTTATCAGAGCAATAATTACAAAATCACATTTTTTTCCAACAGTTTATTAATAAACCTAACAAAAAAGGAATGTTTTAAGTATTATCACACAATTCTGGAAACAATGGAACTAAGTGTTTTAGGGGCAAAACTTTATCTAAATGTCCAATATAAATTTATCCAATTAAAGCAAGCTACTCAAGAAAAATAACATTAACCTTTATGCACTCAGACACTTAATAAAAAACATTAATACATTAATACATTGTGTCTCTATTTTACTATAAAATTATTCACCGTATGTTGACTAGTCCTGGGGTGGTTCCCTTTTTACTCATTCTATTATTTAGTATTAAAATGTTGTGCACCAAAGGCCCCAATCTCCGATTTAGTATTAAAGCACTGGGTGTATAAAGCTAAACAGTGTTCTCAATGAACAGTTGGGTCCTTTATCGATTTATTGACATCACAAGTAAACGATACAGTTATTGCATATCGCACTCCTGTTGCGACTCGCTCAACAAAATGAACATTTTCAGCCCCTGAAGAAAACATAGCAACTCGACCTTTACGTGGTTCTAAAGTGACGTTAGTTGTCGGTTTACCCTCAACCGAATCTAACCAAATTAAACGACCGCCTTCAAAATCAATACCATAATCTGATAGGTATAATAATGATGTGTAATGGAATGATTCGTAAGTATCCTATAAAGTTTAATTCAAAAACAATAATTCAAAATTTACCCACTCACCTTATCAACATGTGCATGCCAATATTCATCATGTGGAGTTTTTGGGTCTCCGTTTGTTAATTTAGAAAAAAATGTGGGATGTGTTAAGTAAAGGATCTCTGCATCCAGTCCAAAAGTTTTAGCGATGGAATTTTGAATTTTTGTTTTGACTATTTTATAAATTGCCAAATCAGCTGCATTGAATACTTTTTTTGCATTTTCTAAGGAATAAACATTTACAAATTTTTTCCCATAAGACAATGCACCGGAATGTAAATCTAAGATTGATGCACCACCATCAGATCCTCCTAATGCAATGCCTTAAAAAAATCTGTAAGAATTGAATTGGAAACAATTGTTCTATTAACCTCTTTTCGCCAATTTTAATAACGTTTCGGCTTCTGATTTACTGACCAACTTATCAGAAACATGTCGGCCACATTTAGAAGGGACACATCCTGGAAAATCATTTATTTCTTCCATGTAACTTTCGTCACATGCAAAAGATTGACCACGTTGCTCATACATATCTTTCTGAGACGCTAATACAATCTGTTTCTCATTTTTCGAAGTGTACCAAATGTAAACTACAACTCCGAGAATTAGAACTAAACGGCTCCAAACGCGTTGATGTGAGAATGTTGGCATGGGTCCATATTTTCTAAATAAAAGGTGTAATTATGAATTAAATAATAAATATTAGACTTACAGCGGCTTTATTTCCGGTTGTTCTGCACTTTTCTCCCCATTTTCTTGAACATTTTTTCGTTTTATTGGCTTTGTTGTATTTGTCATTACTAAAATGTTCTTTACCAGTTCTTTACGTTAATGGAATGATGGAGGAATGTAATATGCTTAGTTCATAATATTAATATTTGGAAACGTTAAACGTACCAGTTACGAACGTACATATTGCAAATATTTTTCTAACCTCAAATCTACAAAATATTTTAAGGAGCTGCACACAGAGCTGCAGTTGTGAGTGAGATTTCTAACATTAAAGGTAAAAATTATTTATTGCACATTTATTTAAAATGATTGTATATATGTACTTCATTCCTGATTTACATAAATATTTTTATTCTACTTTTTTGAAATATAATAGTTCTATTTTCGACTAATAGGTGTCAGCAAATTATTTTTTTAAAAATTTAATTTTTAATTTAATTTTAATGCAGTGCGGTGTGAAATTTTATTTACCACAAAAATAAGATCAAACATACTACTTTTCAAAATAATACTACAGTTGTGACAGCTTATAATTTCGTCTCAAAAAATTCTTCTTGTTGGTCAATCGAATTTTGTATCAATGTTCTAAAAGTTTCTTCATTTGTTCAAACAAGATGAAACCAAATACAGAAGATGAAAATTCCAGTTAAGTTTCCAAGTTTCTTTGTGTTTCTACATTATGCAAATTGATTTTAATAGTTTTTATGCAAATTTGAATTGATGATTGTGTATTGATTCTCTCTGTTTTAGTTTTGCCCCTATCTTTTGAAATGGTTCAAATGCTTGTTTTCTAAATTTGGCCACGTTTTCTTAAGACCTGCTTAATGATAATTTTTTAGAATACAAAACTGAATTTGACAAAAATAAATTACAGTAAATACAATATTTTCAGAAGAAAAAAATATATACAGTACACGTTCAGAACTTGTAACTAAAATATCTATTACACCTTAAGTATATCTGTCTGTGCAAAATTAATTAAAAACTAAACTGTACCTACATTTCTAATTAAATCGTTCGTTTCAAAAACAACTTAAGTCAAAAAACAAATATTTTAGTAGGCTAAATAAACTAAATAAAATAAACTACTACAGTTGTTTTAGTCCTAAATCTGTGCTTGCTTTTTAGTAAGGTGAAATCTATGGTTTTAACCACTGAACGAGTAACGACTAAAGGAATATGGGTTTAAAAATAAATAAATAACTCAGATTTAAATCAAATTGCTTTATTTAAATGTTAACTTAAACAACTACCACTTTCAAAGGTTAATAGTGGAATGATTACAGTCGTCTGTTTTAAAATGGTCTGAGAAATCGCCTTGACCAGACGTATGTACAGTAAAACCCCTCATAGTGGACACCCCTCTAATACGGACACCCCTCTTAATGGACACTTTTTTATCAGTCCCTCCATAAGATTACATTATACAAACACCCCTCGAATACGGACACCCCTCTATAGTAAACAGTTTTGTCCAGTCCTTTGAGTGTCCACTATGGAGGGGTTTTACTGTAATATGATCCCTGGGTTGCTTTTAATATTGTGTTAAAAATTATAAACAGAAATTTCTACGAGTGTTATGTGAGATTTATTTTTGTAGGATTTGACTATGAATTTCAACAACGACCTCATTTGGCAATTTTGTTGACTTATGTTGTTTTTGAAACGAACAATTTAATTTTATTCGGGTACTGACGGGTTGCAAGTTGAATGAACGTCTCTACATAACTATACGTCTGGCTGTTGTAGGTTGATCGAACGTGTAATTATGTAATTGTGTTGTATCTTAAGTTTTTAAAACTCCATCGCGAAAGCGTAAAGAAAATTGAAAGTTGATGAACAGAAACTTATGTATACTATATAAAACTATTTTTTCGTTTACGTTCCACGTAAAATAAATGCAAGATAAAAGGTTGCCGGTTACATATTCATTAATTTTTGTTAACGTGACTAATAATACACCGATGAAAAGGGGGACATAAAAAATGTATTCCCACGCAATGAATCGTTAAAAAAATCAATATTTACTTGATTTGTTCTTAAAGAAATCAAATTGAAATAATCTTCTTTCAATTCATGTCCTGCGTGACTTCTTGCAATTAACAACCAACAATCGGAGCGATTTTTTTAACATCGCGCATATTCAATAAACCAAACTTTTTTATCAAAACGATTGGAACAACTCGAGAAGTGATAGGTCCATACATTAAATTGCAAATTCAACGCAAATTTCAATTAAATGAGTGAGATTTAATTTACATTTACACTTTTTGATTAATCGTTCGACCTCGTACTCCACTTTTGTAAGCCGGGCAACCATCTTCAACACCTGCTTATATTCCACGTTTATGAATAACATACATTCACAACAGACAATCGCCGGAGGAACCTAACATTTTATCAGAATATAAAATTAACTCATGATAGGGGAAGGTTTTGTAATATAATACCGCCAGAAAGTAACAAAATAATCAATATTTAGAAGGCCGGTATACAAATGTATTTCTTTCGTTAGTCGTCACTCGCCCGCATACAACACAGGTGTATTCGATTTAAAATGGGTTAGAATTCGAATTTTTAGAAATGAATCGTTACGTAACTCTACACCAACTCGGTGATGGCACCTACGGATCGGTCGTCCTTGGCCAAAGAAAGGACACGGGAGAAAAGGTGGCTATTAAACGAATGAAACGTAAATACTACTCTTGGGACGAAGCTATGAATCTCCGAGAAGTAAAAGTAAGTCCATCAAATAAATTATTTAGAAAAGTAATACGTTATGGTGTTGTAGTCGCTGAAAAAACTGCACCATGCAAACGTGGTGAAGCTGAAAGAAGTCATCAGGGAAAATGACATCCTTTATTTTGTGTTTGAATATATGCAAGAAAATTTGTATCAATTGATAAAAGATCGTCGAGTTCATTTTCCTGAAGCAATCGTCAGGAACATTATGTATCAGGTAAATTGCCAATTGATGAAAATATGTACCTACTTACCTAAAATCATTCAGTGAGTCATAATTGTTTAATTGGCTTTAAGTGATTCATAATACAGCTCAACGAGCACTTAAAAAATTGCACCGATAAACTTTGGCAATACGTACGTTTCTCAGTTAAAATGAACAAAAATTCTTCGAATGTGATTTCTTGAAACACCACAAAACTCATACAGCGTAAATGTATTTTAATTTTTACTCCATGCAATTGTGGTGTACTTCATTGTAACTCCAATGCTGTCATTAACATCTTTGATTTCATTTTGTAATGCAGATTTATTTTTTTTAAAGCGAAGCGTGCTTTTATGTTTGTCGGCAAAATTCTAAACACCTGTGATGATCTAAATTAAAAGACTACAAGTCTACTTTTTATGTTTGTATCAATGGTGGTTTTCAAAAGCTAAACTGCTTTAAGAAATATTTACAATGATAGAAGTTTATAATGCAACTAAATAAAAGTCACTATGTGTGAGCAAATACGACGTTTTATCAATTACTATTTTAAGTAAAACATCATATATCATAATACAACATAGCAACCAACCAATGCCGTAACTAAGGCAAATTGCGTATACGGCGCTTGGTTTGAATCGAGGATAAATATATTTTTCCGGTGATCGTTGATTTACGGGTCGATTTAATGAATAGGAAATCATGCATTTATGACCCCTTTTAATGAATGATTTCTTATAAATGCATGAATAAGGTATCTAGGTAACAAAATATGGCACTTTATTTAAATGTAAAATGACAAAATGAATGCAAAATATACCAATGAGAAATACAAATTTAATTAATTACTTACGTTATGTTTATAGTAATACTATTTATATAGAAGTTAGCAACCGTACAGCCAGTAAAATTGATAAAAAGTGCAGATGGATTGTCAAACTTTTGACATTTTTTGTAAGTCATGGCACCGTTGGCTTGAATGTATATTAATTTAAAATGTTTGGCATGCTTGATTTGAATATCTATTGGAATTTTTGTCACGGAAAAAATTACATTTTCTTCAATTTCGTAAGATTCGATCAACGGAAAAATATTGTAACCAACTTTTGCGTTAATCGGCGATTAATAATCTCAACAATATTAACTCGCTCGCTCCGCTCACGCGTTAAACTGTCTCGATTATTAATCGCTCTCATTAACGCACATGTTGGTTAAATAACTATTTATGATTTCCTTAACAAAGAAACCAAAAAAAATTAAATTAAAAATTAAATGATTCTCATAATAAATTCTAAAAATTATTTCAACATACATTTTTGATTAACGTTTTACTAGATGTGTCACGAATAACGTCTGATCTGACGATTTTTTTCTAATCAAAGTTTTCTGATAAATTTGTCAGATTTAGTTTCAAATTGTGTATCATAAAAATTAGCTGCGACTTTTGCGTTGTTTCTACATTCGCCAAAAATTGATATCGTATCGGCCTTCTCATCGTTCCTAAACATATTAATAATTTGAAACTAAATCTGGCATACAAGACTTTTATCTAAATCAGTTAACTTTGATTAGAAAAAAGTAATTGAATTAAAATATCGTAAAGTCGTACATGAATAAGTATGTTAGGCTGCATCATCAAAATCGTCAGGTCAAACATTATCCGTGACTCACCTGTATGGAACAATAAAAGTACAGATCAGGCCTAGTATTTTTCAAAATTTTGTGAACAGATTTGTGCGTTGATCGTTGAAAATTTAAAAAGAGATTAAAATCAAAAACGCATTTAAAGGCGTAATTTTTAATTAATTTGTAGTAATGTAAAACTAAAATTATTTGGCCCAGATAAATTAAACTTTTGGAAATAATATTGCGAAATTAAAAAAAACGAACGCTTTTAGGTTGCGATAATAAAAAAAAAAAACAGTTTTCTTTGCTTGATAAATTTTGCATTTCCATTTTCATTTCCTCCGCTCTTAACTTATACGTTTTAGTATTATTTATTTATTAATTCTCCACAATAAAAATTCAAATTTCTCGTGTAAAAAAGGGTTACAATTAAAATATACAATTGCCGGAATAAAGTTTACAACCTTGACATCGATTAATCCGAAGACATGTTATTTTCGTTATGTAAAGCATAAAATTACCCTATTAATTAACAATTCATTAAACCGATACCGTTCTCTTCGTTTTGTATTCAAAAGTGTTTGAATAATTTAATTTTACAGCGAGGTTATAATTTTCGATTTTCTTGCAGATATTACAAGGACTGGCCTTCATTCACCGTCACGGCTTTTTTCACCGCGATTTGAAACCTGAAAATCTTCTTTGCACCGGCCCAGAATTGGTGAAAATTGCAGATTTCGGTCTGGTGCGGGAGATACGCTCGAGACCGCCCTACACTGATTACGTGTCGACGCGATGGTACCGTGCCCCAGAAGTTCTATTACATTCGATAAATTACACCAGCCCTATTGATCTGTGGGCTGTTGGATGCATAGCAGCTGAAATTTATACATTTCGGCCGCTCTTTCCAGGAACGACTGAGACGGATCAATTGTATAAAATTTGTGCAATTCTTGGCACGCCAAATAAGGTATAGTGACGACCACTTAAATTTTGCCTGCGTATGTGTCTCTACAAGAATACAGCTCTAAAAATTTCAAAAAACTTGTTAGCTCAAAAAATATAGAACTTGGTAATACATATTTACAATTTTTGTTATATTCATTTTCTCATAATTAAAAACAAAAACAAATTTACAGTTTACTAAATGCTTGAACCAACAGTAAAGTTTTCTTCAAATTGAAATTTTGTTGGTACACTATAACTTTTTTACCTCTTTACTTTAACTTTTAGAGGCGAATACAATTTTTTTGAAGCTTAGGTACCTAATTAACAATTTATTATATTATAATTATCATTGGGAATTTAGTAGTTAGGGTTATGATCCACGTCAAAGGGTTAATTTGGTTATAATATCGAATCAATTTAACGGCCTCGTAAATTCCAAGAATAATTCTTCAACTTTAATCATTTCGGTCATTACTGAAATTTTAATTTTGTGTACCTTATAATGGCACACAAGGTTGTACCTACTTAACTGAAAATTTGGATAGTAAATAATTGCTGTTATTAAGTAAATTACCGAAATTATATAGGAATTTTCCACCGTTCACTGTTAACTTTTCGCTAATAGGTAGATAGGTACATACATACTATGTACTATACATAGTAAGTCTAATGAAAGTGAACAGACATGACAAAAAAATACCATTCAAGTATTTTTGTGTAAATCTAAACTCAGAATTTCAACAATTTCAATACAATTTACGAGATGATCCTCATTTGGAAATGTAACTATTTATATATTTATTAGTTATAGAATTATTAATAGTGGAAATAAAATCACGAATGGTAACAAATAGATCAATTCCCGTTATGACAAAAAATCTATCTATTTGTCACACTAAATAAATTACCCGGAATAATAGTACAGTCTACACCAGTTAGAACGAACATCAAAGGATCATATAAATGAATTCGTGATAAACAAAAATGTTTCTTTTGCCATTTATTACATAATTATTTTAATAGATCTGCATAAAAATTTCTAAATTTAATCGGATAAGGAAATGTTTATTAGAATTTATTATTATTATTATTATTTATTATTAGAATTTGTTTATTACCTATATCAAAACAAATACATCAGTATTACATGTTTTTATAATTTTCTGGTACGATAAATGTTTAAATAGCAAGTAACTTTAAACAACTAAAATTTTTCTTAAAAACTTAACTAAAATAGGGTTCAACTATCAAGGAGCATATTTATGTCTATTAAAAATGGTAATTCAGCTATTTTCTTGCCGAATGGTTGGTTTAAGCCTCTTAATTCTATTAAACCTGACAATGAATCGTCAATGGGGTTTTGCGCAAAATGTAGTTGTTGCAGTTTTCGTCAGTCATTAAAAGTATACATAGTCAGTTTTGTCAATTTATTTAGATATTTTTATTAATTTCTTGTCTTGTAATTTCAGTTTTGTAAATTCTTGCAAATCTGAAAAATCATTGTCATCAATTGTAGTAATATCGTTTTGGTAAAGATACAACATCTTCATATTTCGTAAATTTTTGAATGTATAGTGAGTTATTTCTGTTAATTTATTTTCGTCTGATTTTCGTTTATTTGTTTTTATGCAAATCCAATCTTGTTAATTGCTGTAGATCTGCAAAAGCATTATCGTCGATAGTAGTATCTAACTTTGATTGTCCTTTAAACGTGTTATTTGTTTTTTTAAATCTGTTTTCATCTAATTGAATTTCATTTAGTTCTTTTAAGTTTACGAAAGACTCGTCCTCAATGAATAAAATATTATTTTTAAAGATCCGCAACAACTTTCCTAAATTCCTGAATAATAATATCCTTACCGTTATTTTTGTTAATTTATTTGAACTTAAATCAAGTTTTTCCAACTTTGATAAATTTTCAAAAAAAAATTTTAGCATAAAAAAAATTCTTGAACATTTCTGATTTATAGAAAACATGGCCGGAAGGTTACCAGTTAGCAGGAGCAGTCGGTTTTAAATTTCCACACTTTTCGCAATCTCCATTAAGCAACGTAGTCCCTCAAGCCAATGAAGTGGGTATAAACTTGATCGATATGCTTTTAGAATGGAATCCAACACGAAGGCCGACTGCACTATCTGCATTAAAGCACCCATACTTCCAGGTTCGTTCCGATAGTTTTCTTTTCTTCCAAGTCTTACCCGCTGTAATTTAGGTCGGCCAAAAATATATAATTTCCAACTCAACCAAACCCCTTCAACAACACAATGGAGTGGGACTAACCCCAAACGACACATCAAATCTACCACTACAAAATAATACTGAAAAAAGTACACAATCATCGACACAGGATTTTGAGCAAAAATTGACGTCGTTTCCACCAACAAAGCCCTTGCAACCTTCAGCGAGAAATCAACCGGTTCAGGCCGTAGCGCCAATCGTGTACAGCTTCGGACAACCGGACATTTCAGCAAAAATCAACAAGTCGGCGTTCAGCAAGAAACTTTGGGGCAGAGGTGACACCCTCGATTTCGAAGACGACGATTTCGCCGATATCTTAGGGTATGTTCAAATCCGTTTAGTCAACTCTCAATTAATTATAACGTCTGTCCAAGAAGTAAAATCAAGGTACCGGAGAAAAGTAAGGAAAACCGCAATTTTCATTTGAATCAGTACAATTTGCAAGATATCCTCGCACCGCTCGCGAAAGCTAGCGCTGGAACGGCACGTACCCAATATTTAAGTGTGTCAAGATATGTGGCCGGACAACCGTCAACAATTCGCATGGACAAATCGATCGAACCTCGAAAAGAACTTTTTACGAAACCATCAAACGAGTTGACATCAATCTTCAACGATTCCATCGCCGGAATTGCGTCAGGCAAGAGACGAGGGTTGGATTTCAGCGTTAACGGAAATATTCACGGAAGGACGGATTGGACTGCCAAGTAAGTAATTACAAAATTGGTAATTTTTAAACAGCGCAAAACTTATTGGTAGCCATTTTTGTTGTCGGTTCACCGAACAGGTAGTGTCATATTCTTACTGACTAAAAAATTGCCCATCTGCCTTGATTTTATTGACCTAGAAAATGAAGCCTTGAAATAGGAGCTCTTTACTTGCGACTCGTTTCGTCGTTTTGCGCTGGTTTACGACAAACTGAACTTGGTTTACTATACAACATAATTGCATGGTTCTGCTTTTTTCCAGATATCTTAAATAACCAACTCACCGGTGATTAAAACCTACTGTGATATAATTTATTTTCATATTGTACCTACATTATAAAGACAATTAAAAACATCGATCGTTTTTTAGCGTTTTATTGATCAACACAATGCCTATAAGATAATTTGGAACGTAAATAAGCGATTTCCTGTCGGAGAAGAGCGTTTTCATATTCCAATCTATTCGTTCGTTTGACTTCTCTTAAGAGGGCGGATCTTTTAGGATTCAACGCTTCTTTCAACCGATCTGTTAACAACTGCTCACGTTCGACACATTGCTTATTTAACAACTTTACCATTTGTTCGTGAACCATTTGCAACGTGTCCCTTTCAGTTCGTAATTTCTTAATCTACAACAACTCACACGAGCTCAATTGTAAAACTTTTAATTGAATTAATCATGCCTTCAGCTCTTTGTTACTTTTTAACGCAACAAACTTCTCGCACATTTTCCTCAAAATGTTTTCACGTTCGCTTGAATATAACGACAATTTTTTAATGTCGTCTCGCAAAGAATCGTTGTCGGAGTAGCATTTGTGAACTTCTCGTCCTCTCGATTCGAGAACTTTCAAAAGGCCTTCGTAATTTGCCACGAGTTCTTCATATCTGAATAGAATTAATATAGTATTCGGCACATTAAAAAGGTACATACTTATATTGCAAATTGACCATGCTTAAAGTGGAATAAGATGACGATAAATCGATTTGGGATCTAGACGTCGATCGCGAGACACAATTTTCAGAACACTTTTGTTGGAGAATATCTGCAATTTTTAAATTTCACGTTTGGATTTAAATAATGCACAGTTCGTACTTAATAATTCCTTATTTTCTTTTCGAGCTTCCTCGAGTTGTAATATTAATTTTTTATTTTTATTGTCATCCATTTGTAAACTCATCAAAAGTTGGCGATCATTTTCTTGGGATTCTATTAAACTAAATTCCAACTCGTGTACAAAAGAATTCATTTTTTTAATATTTTTCTCCATAACTTTTTCCTAATAAAACGTTAAATTTATTTTTGACTATATTGTGGAAGTGCATACCAAATCATATTTTTCAGGCATGCTTTCCCGAGTAGAACCCATCCCATCTACTTATAAATTTAAATTTAACTAAATAAATGGTTTAACAAAACAAAACTGACATATATCTGACATAAACCTATTAATTAAAACCTAATAATGCCATTGGTAATTTAAGATATACTGCAGGTTGTTCAAGTTATCTCGATAGAAAAATTAGCAGCAGCAGTTCTGAAGATAATGAAAGTACAGCATTTGACTATAGGCAAGTTATGGAAAATTTAAGGCATCGAAGTGTTGGAACAGATAAAGATAAGAAGCGAAAGTCAAGTGAAATATCTGACAAACCAGCCTATTTAGAACCAGATGAAGTCACAGTTGATGAATGGTTAGAAGACGACTTGCAGACCAACATTAAGAAACAAAAAATCAGTACATCAAATGCCTTTATTACAACTGCTATTATTCACAAAGAAAAGGAACCAGAAAATCGAAGCTTTAGTAGAAATTCAAGCAAAAGTAGTATTGGAATGGATCAAGATCTAATTTTAGTAAGTGCAGATGAAGTTGCTATTACATTAGATAGTGAAGATGAGTTTGTAACTGCAAAATCAATTAAAAAAGTCAAAAGAAAACATCAGATTTCATTGATAGATGCTGGTTTCATGAGAACTAAAACTTCACCAAATACAAGCCCACTTAAACAGAAAGTGAAATCAAGTCATCTTGAAGATGTCAGTTCTGTAGTTGAAGCTGACGCTACAACTTATATAAACAGAGATGTTACAAACTGTAGATCAACTGCCTCTACTGTTTTATCCGATCCGATTGTATCAATTGATGTAAGGATTGAAGGTCGCCTGTACAGAGTCCCCTTACGTTTATTTGAAATACATACAAATACAATCAAATGGTTAGCAGAAGAAGCAGCAAACAGATATTGCAGGTACAAAGAGGGTTTTTGTTGTATTTTATTTTGTTTATTTGTTGTTTACTTCTTTGTTTAATTATAGAAAAGAATGTACGAAACCCAGTTTGGAATTAGAAACAATGAATGGAGTAATTTTAGGCGATGATGACTTGGTTGCGATATTATTTCCTGTGGGTTCAACACAGGCTGAAAAGGTCAATGCAAAAGTGCTTACATGGGTTATACCATCACTTTTTAATCGTTATAAAGAAAATTGTATCAATTCAAATTTAGGTAAGAAAATTAATTCTAAGAGAATTTGTTGTATTTCTAATAATTTATAGAACCAAATGAGCGGTTATCAAAAATATTATCAGAAACGTCACCTGTTCTGAATTTGCATAATTTTATGCTACGAAACAAAAAATTAGCTCCTCTTTGTAAAGCTTTAAATCATCAAAATAATTTATTTCATTTAGATTTGTCAGGAAATTTGATGCTAGATGAATGTGTTCAATTATTATGCAGGTCATTAACTTCATTAAATAATTTATCAATTTTAAATTTAAGTTCAAACGAATTAAGCGTTGAAAGTATAAGGTGTCTGGCTGGTACGTTTCTAGACAACACAATTCCAATTCTTACAAATTTAGTTGAATTAAACTTATCCTATAATCCTTTAGGGGATGAAAGTTTGAAACACTTGGCAGTCATTACCACTTACCTGAAATTAACGAATTTGCAGTTGGTTAATGTTCAGTTTACCAGTAATGTTTTTAATTATTCCAATAAAAATATTGAATTATGCTTTGAGCACCTCGAAAATTTTAATATTAGCAGTAATTTTTTGAAAACAGAACAGCTTAAAAAATTTGTTTCGTGGCTAAATCCTAACAAGGTGCAAATACTTGATATTGGTGAAAATAATCTTCAAGATGATGGGTTTATAAGATATCTGTCACAGTTTTTTATTGGAAGTGGAAATGTTAGTTTAAAAATTAAATCTCTCTATCTGTCAAGATGCGGTGCCACTGATTCAAGCTTGTATGATCTTCTAAGGTAAATATTAAAAAAATCAAATGATTTGTAATAAATGTGTTTTTTTTTAGGGCTTTGGTGTATGTTGAAAATTTTGAGAATTTCGATTTGGCTTATAACAGTAAGTTAACAGCTGTATCTTTACGAAGGTTATTACAGCACAATTCATCATTTACAATCTTAAATTTAATTGGATGCCAAGACATTTTAAAGTACTTTAATGATTGTACTGAAAATACGTGGACTTTTAGTGCTGGTTTAAATACTACAAAAACGTTAAGATTATCAATTGAGTATACAGTTAATCAGAGGGAATGTGATATTTTAATTAACATGTGGAAAAAACATTATAGGGATGACTGCATTATAATTACGGAAGTTTCTTGTTTTTTAGAACTTTCAGTTAAAAATTGATGTTTTTGTTTCATTTCATAAAGAGATTGAATTTTTAAAATACAGTAAAACTCCTCCAACCGACCACTCGTCCTAAACAACCACTCCTGTATCTGACCATAATTTCTAGGAACGAAAGATTTATACTCCTTTAAAGCGACCCTCTACTTCTCACTTTGTGAAAATCCTTTTAATTTTTGTCTTTGTTGATTTATGAGTTCTCACTATAAGGTTGGGTTTGTAAAACTTAAAATGTCAATTAGACACTGTAGAATTTATTAACAACCTTTCTCTGCCAAGTGCTTGACACATTCCTTATCTTTCAGTAATAAATTTGTTACGATTATAAATCAGTTCTTCCACTTTGGTTCCAACTTTTCTTTGCGATATTTGTGGGCTCGTGTGGATATTTAAAATGGTACATACTATGAAGGCAAAAAATTCGTATCAGTTGTATGCCAGTCGTTGAGAAATCGTTGTCACTGTGCTTCTGAAATGGCTTAGAAAATGATGGCTAAACGGGGTTACCATCACAAGATTTCAAGTTTGGAAGCTTGCATAAATGTTATTAATTACAACAAAAGAGGTTTATCGTAACAAAAACTAGCTTCTAAATGCAAATGTGGCAAAACCCAAATTCAGGAAATTTTAAAAAACACCAAAAAGAAATTGTCTCTAATTAAAACATATAAGAATTGTAAGGAAACTGGCTATTTTTTATATAGTGAATTTTTTTAATAATAAAACGTTTTAAAGTTAATATGGTGTTTATTTTATATTAATTTAAGAAAAAATTCTCTAAAGCGACCACTCCTCCAAGAGACCATTTTTTAAGGGAACCACAAGTAGTCACTTTACAGGCATTTTATTGTATATTTTATGAACTGTATTAGAATACTAATCATATTCAATTAATTTTTTGTAACTTTTAACTTAAGAATCACGTTCAATCTTTTTAATATGATCTATTTCTTAAAAAGGAACAGATTAAAACATTTATTTGTTTCATTTTTAAATATTAATAAGTTGTGCAACCCTAAATATTGTTAATGATATTTCTGAAAATGATGGAATAGTACCTAAGTTGTATAGCACAGTTTTTCCTTGGAAATTGCAATGTGAGTTTAAAAATAAAAAATTTTATTTATTGAACTGTGTTATTACTGATTGAAGCATTTATGATCTCAATCTCAATCGCGTCTTTCAGTTTGGGGGGTGGTTTCAGTGGATGTTCCAGCAGTGCTTGGAGGGCCCATTGATTCACCGGCACTTGCTTCAGGAGTTGCAGTTTCTTCTTCACCTGCTCCGCTCACTGTAATTGTAGGAATATCTACTATAAAAAAATTATTAGATTTGATTGATGTAAAATTAATGTTTATACCTTCAGAATTTGGGGTTTGTTGGGAAGACTGATCTTCCCCACTGGGCCCAACTTCCTGTGGGGATGCTTGTAAAGGGGTACTAGGGACACTACGACCGGTACCTAAGCAAAAACATTAAAGAACAGTTTTTAATTATATACACTTACTGTTATCATCAAGTTGGCCAATTTCCAATGTTTGTTCAGGAATAACCTCATTGGAACTTGTGTTATTTGGTGGTGCATTCTCATTGAATGTAAATCTGCCACTTGTAGGAACATGAGGTGAACTGACAGCTTCTCCAAAACCATCAGCTCTTCTAGGTACAAATAAAGTAGGTGTAGATGGTACAATACCATCATCACCCCCTTCTTCAAGTCCATGAGGTAATAATAAATGTGTCTGTTGTTGTTGTCTTGTAAGAGGGGCAACAGGTCTTGTCCGGGTGGAAAATGGAGTCATTGTTGCTGGCACAGATTGTGTAACACCAGAAGTACCATCTGTACCGCTACTAGTTGCTTCTGATTGAGCTTGTTCTGCACTTTCCTCTTGACAAGAACCTTCTTGTATTGAACGTTCACTCTGATTTGGTACATCCATCAAATCTTCTTGATATTCCACTTCTAAACCACTTTCAGTGACTCCTTGAAAAGCTTCGGCTGTCCCTTGCTGTAAAAAAGATAAAACATAAAAAAATAAAGAAGAAAAGAAATGAAAATCAAGTACAGAAATGATAGTGAGGAAAAATAATATTATTTTCATATTAGAAAATTGAATCCAAATCCATAAAAATAAAATAATGATGATAAAGATTAGATTACATGAATTTGTGTTTACCTGTACTCTTGTTCGTTTGATTTGTGGTTGTGCTTTAGATTGCTCTTCAACTTGACAACTGTCAGTGTCAGCCTCACGTGGACGTTTTAAACTAGCTTGTGTGGTAGTTACAGTATTGGAACTGCTACTGCTGGTTCCCGATTCTTGAGCCGAAGCACTAGTTGAAGGTTCAACTCGAGGTAAGACCAAAGCAACCGCTTGTTGTTGAGGAGCTGGTTGGGTTGATTGAGTGGGAGGAACAGCTACTTGTCGTGGTCCTGCTGCATGAATTTTTAAGTTCAACTCGGTCCAATGTTCCATCTATTATTTGCTCGCGGATCTCTAATTAACCTAAATGCTTGTGCAAAAACACCGGAACATTTGTCATGTTCATGTAATCTTCCACAACATGCCACCAACACTAGACCATCAGGATCCATGCGTCCCTCAGTACCTTCCGGTTGTAAATTTGGTTGAAAATATAGATTATACTTAGATTTAGTTGTAAATAGTAATCTAGTAAATTCATCTGGATCGTCAGTGACAGTTTGAGTCAGCGTATCACATCCAGTTATTAAATTTAATGTCAGTTTCGAATCTTGCCAAAAATGTTCAGCATCAATACATTTATTTTCATTAAGCATCGAATAAAACCACTCTGCATACTGTAAAGCTAATGCTTTTGCAGTGAATTTTCCCCCTTCACTCATTTCCTTTTCCATTATTTATCTGAAATTTATCTGAAATTAGAAAGATATTTGTTTATTTTCAAATTAAACTATAGCTAATCTAAGCACAAATTCATTGTCACAAACAACACAATCTATTTATGTATCTATTTATTTGTAGCTAATGCCTGTGTAAGAATTCGTTAAAAAATTATTTAGGCAAAATTCAAATAAAATGAAACCGACGCCATCTGTAATTATTGTGAGGTACCATTAAGTGAAGTCCACTACCCATCTAACCATCTCTACATACCGGGAGATTATCTTACAGGTATACATATCTCCTATGTTTACTTTTAAAAAAAACGCGTCAACATATTGATAACTATAGGCAACCAACATTACACCACAAATCACAAGGTTATTATTTTTCATTGTGAAAGGTTATGTTCAAGTATCATGAATAGTATTATGAATAGAATCTAAAATCATTTGAATATCAAAATAATAACAATTTTAATAAAACTATTAAAGTTTGAGAAGTTATTAACAGAAAGTACATAACAAAAAAAAATAAACAAATAGCGTCATAGCAAGTGTTCAAAATGTCCACCTTCTACTTGTAAACAATATCCTAGCCGATCTTGGAACGCACGCACAGCATTTCTGAGAATGTCAGGATTCAGTTCGTTACATTCAGTTCGTATACGATCTTTTAATTCATCTAGATTTAAAATTTGGATATTGCGGTAAATTTTTGATTTTAGGTAACCCCAAAGGAAATAGTCATTGGGTGATAAATCTGGAGATCGTGGTGCCCATGGTATGGGGCCGTACCGTCCTATCCAGTGTCCGGGAAACCTTTCGTTTAAACAATTTCTTATAACATTTGTGGAATGCGGAGGGGCTCCATCCATTTGAAACCATGGTTCGTTAATGTTCCCAACAAACACGATCTGCTGGTTCATCGTCGGCCGATTGCTGGCACTGCTGGCAAAGTGTTGGCATAGAAATGAGTCGTCTAACCGACGCACAGTGGAGTATTTCAAGGCAAACACTGGCCAAAATATGAAGGAACCGTTCAATTTACTTGAAATTTTTAACTCGGGGATTCTTGGAGTTGCTGAAGTCAAATTTAAGACCAAAAATTTTAAATTCAAAATGGCGGCTATGAATTTGCTAATTTCAGTAATACCAATCAATTGTCATTCAATTTTGCACACGGGGGTTTTCTGGGGTTATTGATCATGAATTTGATAACAGAAGTTTCAAATTCAAAATGGCGGCTCCAATATGGCCGCTATTAACTAGCCAATTTATAATTCTAAATTAATATTATGTGCTACTAAATGTCCACTTCCAGTAGAATTTACTATTCTTACATGTAAAAAAGCCTATAAAAACAGAATTGAGTGTACCATCAAAATTAAATCACTAAAAAATTAATCATTGAGTTCATATTCTTCTTCGGAGTCTTCTTCTTCGGAGTCTTCTTCTTCGGAGTCTTCTTCTTCTTCGGAGTCTTCTGGTGAAGGTAAGACAGTCGTTTCCGCTATGAGAAGTGTTAACGTTTCACTAGAGAACGGTTTTGTTTTCTTCTGTGGCTTGGGTCTCGAACTACTAAGTAAGGGATCAGAAGTTAACAGAAGCCTATTCAATACGTCCTGATTGCAAGCTATTCGAGAGGTTTTTCTGGAGTTTCTTTGCCTGTACTGACGAAAATGTTTATTTCTTCCTTCTGCAGCTTCTTCGGATAGCTGGCCGATTGGCAGTATTGCGTGTTTAATAACTGTGGCCCCATGCATTAAAATTTTGTGAAGTGTTGGTGACATTGGGTGCCACCCATATAATTCGACATACATTTTTGCTGTTTCTCCTGCATACACTTCAAATTTATTCACATCAATTTGGTGACCACTCGAAATCGCTTCCAAAATAACTTTCAACTTCTTTATTAAAGTCAAGTCTAATCCAGTTATTTGGGCAGATATTTCTGGAGCTGCAAAAAATCTTCTTGAGGTGTTGCCATCATTCGTGTTCCCGAAACCAGCCTTAGGGATGTCTACCAGAAGACCCATTTCTTTTTTGAAAGAATTTTGAATTTTTTTCTTCCTTTCCGTGACAATTCTTTTATCTTCGCTAGTTCTCGCTTGCCATTTTCTCAGAGGTAATTTGTATGATAAATGAAGAAGTGATTCAAAAAATCTTATCCTGGCGTGAAGGATTGATAACCCGAATTTTAAAGATTCGGGATTTACTTCATTTTTTTTCCGCAAATCGTTGAAGCTTTTTGAAGTTTCTCCACATATGTAACATCTCATAGTAGAAGACGTACTTGTTACAGCATTGCAAACCTTTGCATCTACCATGGTGGGTATCAATGTATGTTTTATTTGAAGTATAACCCCAGTAGATGTTGGTACTTCAGATTTTCTCAGATTTTGTATTTGGTTTTCTACATACTCAATTTCTTGGTTTGTAATGTCGTTTGTTTCGTGTACAAATCGTATGCGTATAGGCCGACAAAATCTTGTCGATGATGGTACTGGGTTCTGCCATATAACTTTCTTATGGTTGCCAGAACTAGATTGTAATCTCAAGGGTACAAGCGAACTTTGGAAAATATGTGCGTCACTATCCATGTTCCCTCCAAATTTTTGTTTAAACTGTGACTGCTGCGAGCCATCACAGCCCCACTTTGTAATAAGTTCTAAGTTACATTTCTCTTGATCCGTACATAGTTCTACGACATCCTCCAAATGTTCACATAATCTTAGAGACGTATGATCAAGTAAATCTTGAACTGCAACTTCAGCACATGTTTCTGTAACGCGTATTGACCCTTCCCTTGGATAGGCTTCTTTTTTAGCATTTTTCAAAAGAGAATAACAAGGATATACTAGTTTGTTAGATTTATGAATAACTTCCCATTGTCTTCTGGTAAGATCAGCCTCCACGAAAATTTCTAGTGCCTCTGATGGGGTATACTTCTTTATCGCAAATTTTTTTGCAGTAGCAATAGATTTTCGAAATTTTGAAGCTCTGGTTGGTGTTGCAGTTATATCTTTTAAAATTTCCGATGCATCTGTTTTTCCTGCTGCACGTAAACTCATGCGAGTTGCGTATGTCAATTGGTCAACAGGAATCTGCTGTCTTAAATCTTTAGTTTTTCGTCGTTTGCTTCGATTGCTCGAATCTATAAAGTCTTTTGTTGGTCGCCCCGACTTTTGAGTTTTCCAAGTGGTCACTGTAATGGAACCGTTTAGCCATGCTTCATTTCTTTTCAAAAAATTGGTATCTTTATATTTTGCGTCTATCATTTTTTTTTTAAATTGACTTTTGAAGTTACGTAAATTACGCTTTAAAGTGCCATATTCAGCTATAGGGCATTTTGTAATTTTAATGATTTCTTTCTCCAGAAAATCGCATTTTTCGTCAATTTTTTGTTGAGTTGATTTTTTGGTTATGTCATACAATGACCTTCTCGTCATTTCTTAAAAAAAAATACCTTAATGTGAAAATCAAAGTTTATAATAATATACATGAATTTCCAAACACAAATGCTTTACTGCTGTTTGTAAACATATCCCGCGCATAAGCAACCCTCAGCGTTAAGTGTTAAAAAAATCCAACGCCATAAAAGATAATTCTATTTTTGTTAAAATTATTATGATGTTTATTTATATTCATTTTTTAATAATAAATGTTTATAATGCAAATTATTGAAGATACTAAAATAATTTCCTCGGCAAGCATTTTCTTGGAAGTCATAATAACCCCACTTGCGGTCACGTGCGGTGCATGTTTTTTTTAAAATTAATATAAAAAATGGATAAATTTCACAATACAGCAAAAATCTTTTGGAAGCAAGGTCAAGCACACATACACTTGTGCTCACATAATTAAGTTACGAAGAAATAAAATTTAAAAAAATAAATAACATAGCAATCAAGGGCGATTACGTCCTTATTTTTTTTTATAAATAAGTCCCGTTATCTGTCCAACAATGCTGAATGCATAAAATTAAAGTATTGTTTTTCTGTCGCGGTCAAAATGCCCTTATTTCGCACAATGTCGATACGTAAGTGCTCACATAATTAAGTCATTGCGTTTCGAAACTGTAAATTAGCGCCTTGTGCAACGATTTGTGGCGGAAAAATTTGCAAATAATTAATTTACGGTATTATTAATTTAATCTCAGTAAAATATTAATAATCAATATTAATGAGTAGAAGAACAAGAGCTCAAATCCCTGTGAGAGGAAGATCATCTGGGAATGCTTCCAAAAACACCAAAGTGTTGCAAAAGTAACGGAGCTTTTAAGCTTTTCAAGAGGTAAAGTGAATAATGCTATCCAATATTACAAAAAAAATAAAACTTTGAACAATTTGCCGCGTAATAAACCCAGAAAGACGACACCGACTACTGATAGAAAATTGGCCAGGTTGAGCAAGGCAGACCCTTTTCTGACCTCCAGCGAAATCAGGGCCCAATTGGAAGAGTACCATGGTGTTAAAATATCGGCACAAACTGTTCGCCGACGACTGCAAGAAAATTCTTTAAATGGACGAATCGCACGACGAAAACCAAATGTGTCAAAAAAAAATATTGGGAAAAGATTGGCCTTTGCCAAAGCGCACTTGCACAAGGACCTGAATTTCTGGAAACTCGTAGTTTGGAGCGATGAGTCAAAATTTAACGTATTTGGAAATGATGGTAGACCATATGTAAGGCGCCCACCACTGCAAGAACTGAATCCTAAATATACAAAAAAGACTGTAAAGTACGGTGGCCCATCAGTAATGGTGTGGGGGTGCTTTACTTCATCAGGTGTAGGTCCCATTGTTCAAATTGAGGGCAAAATGACGGGTATTATGTATCGTGAAATCTCACATGAAAACTTGACAGAAGATTATGCTGACAATTTACCGCTACATTGGATTTTTCAGCAGGATAACGATCCTAAACATTGCTCTCGGGTCGTTAAGGAATGGATGAATGCTAATTTTATAAAAACTCTTGAGTGGCCGGCGCAAAGCCCGGACCTGAACCCAATAGAGAATTTATGGGGCATTATAAAAAGAGCCGTTGCAGCGAGAAAACCGGCAAACAAAGCTTCACTGTGGAATATTATCAAGGAGGAATGGGGCAAAATCACTCCAGCTCAATGTAATGCTCTAGTGCACTCAATGAGTAGGAGATGTGCAGAAGTTTTACGCCAAAAAGGATTTCCAACGAAGTACTAATTCTGTAACTTAAGGTATTATTAGTTAAAAAGTAAATTACATTGTGTTAATATGCATTTCTTGAAGATGACTTAATTATATGAGCACGGAATATATGTCGAAATGATGAATTCGTGTCAAATAATTTTTATAATAGTTTTAAGCTAAGAAAACATATAACCATTTAGAAACCTTAAATCTATGCTCCTAATTTTGTTACTTTTTTTAAAAATTTTCTCAGTAAAACCAGTTTTTTTTTCATATTTGTATTGCAATATATGCCTGACTTAATTGTATGAGCACAAGTGTACATAAACACTTTTGTTTATGAAATGCAACTAAAAATGTTATAAACATGACAAAATACATAGTTTTATGAGTTACGAATTAAAAATAAAATAGTCAGCAAAATAGTACATACCTATTACTTCAGAATTCATAATGGTTTATTTTCTGTAATATTAATTTTAAGCTTTAAAAACTGACAATAATCGACTTCTAAATTAACTCGCTCAAACTAATTTGTACGGACATCAACCACAGTAAAGTCTCAACCGAGTGTCTGGCATGACAAAACGTTCTGGAAACTATCATACGAGGGCACTTCACCTACTTCAGGAATTTTTTATTTTTTTTAACGGTGTTAAACTTTTCGACTTTTGGCCACCTTTTTCACTTAAATACTCCACTGTGCGACGCACGGCCAGCGCTTGCATTTTACTGTTACCAATGAAGATATATTAGCAGCGATGGTAAAGCATTGGTCCAACGCCGGTTTTATGTGTATTTTACGCACTGTTGGCAATTCACTGGGCCAACGCTAGGAGATATGTGAAAACTTGATTTTTATTATGCATTCAAATGAAGATACCTATATCATACAGTATATCGCCATAATGCTGCCTTATTATTTTTTTAAATCTTAACATTTACTTTCTTATAAAAATTAAAAAGTTAATAAGTACATACTTTAAAAAAGTATCTACTTAAGGGGGAAATACTGCCGTAAATTTATAATATTATGCACTAACCATTATATAATCGAGTGAAGTAAACAGTAATTTGTTAATTAAAGTTGAATTGAAGTATCCGACATAAAAAGAAATGTTTCTATAAAATATTTCTATTTATCACGTTTGTTATTTATGGCAAATACTGATTGTCAGTACCTTCATGCATGTTATTTATATGAACCTATGTTTTTAAATACACATTGCCTAAATTCCAGGCTTTTAAAAGTAATAATAGTATAAAAAGTGTTGAGTTTTTCCGATAGATCTTGTGACATTGAACGCATTGTGTTTACAAAGAATACCGTCATTACGCAGTTACTGCCATTTCTATATAGACCGACTGGTCCTTCGAGATAATCAGGATTGTATTGGCCCAAATGTTTTTCCCAAAGCCACAATTTCTATACATATTTATTCTGTATTCTGTAAAATTGGAAAAAATGCCAAATGATGTGATAAGAAACTTCGTTTGTTGTAATTAAATTTGGTAAATGTCTTGTTAACAATTTTGCGTAGAAATCAATTTGTATTCTTAAGGACTGCTCTGAACTTCGGAATTTGTCACAGGCGCTTGCCGTTTAGTGTCATTTAAGTAGGGTAGGTAAAAACGGATGCGCCGATTTCGGAGAATCTACACTGTAAATGTTCAGATTTGTGTGGTGTTATTATTGGACAAAAAACTGGTAAAGTGTTGTTTATAGGCGAACGAAATAAATATTGTTGTGTATGTTCTCGTACCAAAACACTGAACCGCCATACCATGTTTTAAAAACTGGAGCAAGTCGTCTACAGGAATGGAATCTGATATTCATTACTAATTTCTTTTTTTTTTGTTGCATTGTAATATATTAGAAAGTTATTTAATGTTTCATTTTTCTAGGTTTATCTATGTATTTAATATAATTTGTTAACGTAATTTCTGATCAATTTTTGTATAAAAAAAACTATTTATAAGCAAAACTTTCAAATCAATGTTATTAAATGTTACTAATATAACAATAAACAAAAAATAATTATGTAATGTACCTCCTTCATACCTATAATTCTTTTTACATTTTGCAAGAGTGGTAGAACTCAAAATAACAAGTTTAGTGTAAATTGTAAAAGTAATCGATTTTCTTCTGTCAAAATCCACAATTTTTTTCTGTTAAAATTCATAATTTGGTACACAATTGTTTAGGTTACCATGTGCTATTTTTTAAATTATAAGAGTGCGGTAGAAATTATATTAAAACATTTTTGGGGACAAAAATGTTTTAAATTTGTTTAGTTGTCTTGCAGCAGAGGTGCGATTTGTTCAATATCCGTTAGAAACGAATTGGATATTAAACCCCATGCATTATAAGCATTGAGTTCAGTATCCGTAGCGTGGAGTTACTGCCGAAATAGAAAGGCCTTTCCGAATAACAGTGTAGTTGTAAGTTTCAACGTGAACGAAAATAAACATCTGGCATTCTTTATCCCATAATGGTTAAACATCCCTAAAACTTTCCTACAAACCGTGCGATGTTTCTTTTTCTAATGCGTTCGGTTCATTTGTGATTTACTTGACCTCGACGATGTGGCTTGACCAAAAATTGTTTAGTGCCCCTTCAACTAATTCTTTTCCCTAGTAACCAACCTTCATTCTGCACACATATGTTGAAAAATTATCTGAAAAATACAGTCTTTCAGCCGCACCGGTTAGATACAGTCGAAAACAATAACGAGTGCTAAACTTCTAATTTAAATTTAATAATACAGACTTTGTAGTTTTACTTGTGAAACGTGCGTATGGGTAGTTGTATCTCAAATATTTCATGCAAGAGAAAAAAAGTACGATTTTGTATACCAGTGATGTATTATTATTGTAATTTTTCAATTTTTTAATTGTAAATTTGTTTAAATAATTAATTATTGTATTGTCGCTTTCATTTAATTTTCTGTAGATATGTTTCGTTATCCATCATCAGTAAAATACCTAATTTATTATGTATTATTTAAGTGTTTTCAATAATGGAAAGTTTCATTCCTGGGTTATTATTATGTTCTCTGAATCTTGTGTAAAAATTTCTACCCGTTGTTAAGTGCCTTTAAACTTGGTATCAATGTTTAAGCTGATAATGATTCATGTACTTGCAGTTCAATTTCCAAAGATTGATTTATTTGTTAGGAAACAACCAAGGTCCGTATTTAATTTAATATGATCATTAGACTTTAAAACAATTACATTTTCAAAATTAGAATATATAAAGGACATTCGTTGTTACAAACAGCACAGTCAGTCAAGCACAGTCAAGATCAGTCAGTCAAGAGCAGTCAGTCAAGCTCAGTCAATTCCAGTCAAACTCTGTCAAAATTCAACTAAGTTCAGTTTAACTTAAATCAAAATCCATTAGTTAAGTCTTAATTATATATTATTGTAATTTGTGTTAAATATTAATGTTGTAAAATAATAAAGTAGTTTAAAATTTAAACTATTAAATTATTAAACCAAGTGAAGTGAAATAGTTTGGAGAACCATCCGTCGATCCGTCAGGCACACAACACCGTTTGTCGAATATATTTCATATCACATGTACCACAATTTAATGTATAAACTCCATTATACCTGTACTGTATCTAATTCTATATTGAAATTGGTTTTTGTCATAGGAATTGTATAAAGTTTGTGTATTAAATATCGAAATGCAGTTATTTTATGTCGATAAGGGTGGTTTGAAATAGCATGTATTATATGATCCGGTTGTGTTGGTTTTCTATGTATACATATATTATGAAGTAAATGATCATTGTATTTTGTAATAGTTATGTCCAAAAAAATTATTATATTGTTCACTTCTGTTTCCATAGTGGATTGTATATTTTGTTGTATTGGATTTAAGTATTTTAAAATTTCACTTGGATCATTATTTTCGGTTATAATAAACGTATCATCTACATATCTAATCCATTGTATGTATAACTTGGTACTTCGTTTGTAGTGTATGCATAAAATTTAAAATGAATAAATATTATGTTATTATATAATTACATTAATTTAATTTGTATCCCCGCCCCCCTCAATTACCGATAACAGTTACTAAATTTATTATGGTTCAATGCTGGCCGAACGTCGGCAAATCGTACAGGCTAGATGCAGGTCATATGCTGGCCGAACGTCGGCAAATTGTGCCGGCACCAGCTATCGGCCGCTGTGTCACCTCGATGCTGGGCCAACGTCGATTGCCAGCGTTGGCCCGCCACATCGGGTTTGGCAAGGAGGTACTGGTTCGGTAAAGGGCCGATACAGGCGTGTTTGTTGGGTTTAAATTTTCTATTGCCGGAATGATGTTGTTTACCAACAGATCTAAAAATTTGGCCGAATTAAGGTTTCCATCAATAAAAAAAGGCCCGATAAGTGTAGCATTAACTATCCCTAACCACACATTCACCTTCTGCTGGTACTGAGTGTGGGTCAAATTTTGAATATGGTGATTAGTGCGGGATCAATATCTAAGGAAAACGAAGGAACAAGGTTAACAGAATAAATTGGATAAATAAGAAATTATGATGCACACCGGAAATTTTGGGAATTGACCTCTCCATTTAACGTGAACGTTGCTTCATCGGTGAAAACTATCTTCGCTAAAATTTCATCATGTTCGTTTAACAAATTAAATAAAGTTTCACAAAAATTTGTTCTTTTTGTTTTATCCTCCTCAAATAACTCTTGATGATTGGAAAATTTATAAGATTTGTACTTAAATTCTTTTAGTGTTTTAAATATTGACGTTTTTGATACAACGAAATATTCAGCTACTTCTCGCAAGGATACCATCGGATATTGCTCAACGTAGCATAAAATATTTAATTTTAATTCTTCGGTCAACACATGGTTGGTTTTAATCTTCTTTGTATGACCATTCACTATGCAGCCTTGTGAATTAAATTTTTTAACGATATTGTGCAGAGTTCTGATGCAAGGAATTGGTCTTTCAGGATATTTTATGGAAAATAAATCTCTCACGGTCCGCAAACTATTACCTTGCTGGTACCACATTAACAATTCAATTTTTTCGTCTTTGCTGTACATGATTATTACAGAAATTGCAATTTTATGTTAAACTGACACTGAAAAATTAATTGACTTTTGTTGAAAGAGCCAACTTTTCAAATGTTGAGAATTGTGGTGTATACTTGGTTGCCTACAGATCGCAATAAAGCAATGCGTTGACTCGTTTTTTTTAAAAGTATACATAGGATATGTTTACTTTTAAGATAAGCTCCCGGTAGAATAGCCGATGGTGGTGGTCTATTCCCCCAATTTTTTTTTGGATCAGAGTAGGCGAGTGTCAAAAGTGTCAAATAGTTATTTAACCAACAAGTGCGTTAATGAGAGCGATTAATAATCGAGACAGTTTAACGTGTGAGCGTAGCGAGCACGTTAATTGTTGTCGAGATTATTAATCGCCGATTAACGCAAAAGTTGGTTACACTATTTTTCCGGTGATCGAAAGTTATGAAATTGAAGAGAATGTAATTTTTTCCGTGTAAAAAATTTCAATAGATATTGAAATCAAGCATGCCACGCAGTTTAAATTAACAAATCAAATTAATCAAATCAACTTACAAATGTCAAAGCTGTGACATTCCAACTGAACTTTTTATAAAGTTTACTTATTTTATTGTTGTTAACTTTTATATAAATAGTATTACCAAACATAAAGTAAATAATTAATTCAATTTGTAGTGCTTATTGGTATATTTTATTTTCATTTTGTCATAAATTGCAATTTTAAATTAATATTCAAATGCCAATTCTGAATGTCAACTGAAAAAAATAAAATTAACAATTCAAAAGATATAAACATTTAATGCCTATCACATAGAACTTGAAAGTTCTCAACAGATCAACTCACTAACTAAACCAACTAAATGAAATACAAAATCTGACCGTTTCAGAAACAAGCGGCGCCTTAGTTACAAAACTCCTTCCGCATCCACGAAGATAGTTGCTTTGAATTTCCTAATTGAGGATTGAATTTTGCATTTTATTTGTGAAGGCAAACTCTTTACGTTGATACTTGTTAGAATAAAGGTTTGCTTTCACTTAACAGTAAAAGTCAAGACTTTTATTGCTGCAACAGTGTGACTTTTTATTTGGACGTTAATTTGAAATATAAATATTTAACGATATGGAATTGACTCCCCCCGAAATAGTAGAGACGGCGAAGACTGCAAGTCTGAGTTTGCTTCCCGCAAAAAGCAGAACAATTTACGAGAAAACCTATGATGAATTTGTTTCATGGTGTAAAGAAAAGCGGGCAGTGCACTATTCAGAAACGGTTCTGTTGGCATATTTCTGCAGTATAGTAGAAAGAGGCTTAATAGGCAGCTTATGGCCAAAATTTTCAATGCTGAAAGCCACATTAAACGTCAAAGAAAACATCGACATTGGCAAATATACTAAACTAATCCTGTATATCAAACGGCAAAAAGAAGGTTATGTGCCGAAAAAGTCACGGGTAATTGAAAAAGAACAATTACAAAAATTTATTTCCGATGCACCTAACAGCCTCTTTTTAATGATCAAGGTAAGTTAATCTACAAGTTAAAACTATTAAACATAATTATATTTGTATTCCCAAGGTTGCTCTAATTTTTGGAGTGGCTGGCGCACTAAGAAAGAATGAATTATTAACATTAGAAATTAACGATGTACAAGATTTAAATTCAAAATTTTTAATCACAATTAGGGCATCAAAAACAAAAACTAATCGAATATTCACGATTGTGGATAATGAAGAAAAGACGCTTTTAAAATTGATTAGAGCCTACATCTCATTGAGACCATCACATACACCACACAAACGATTTTTTGTTTTTTTCAAAAATAATAAGTGTTCAACACAGCCTGTTGGAGTTAATACATTTTCCAAATTACCATCGCAAATAGCAGTCTTTTTAAAACTAGAACAACCGCATCTCTACACTGGTCATTGCTTTCGACGTTCTTCTGCTTCAATACTTTCCGATGCTGGTGCAGACTTTGCAGCCATTAAACGACATGGTGGTTGGAAATCCACTGCTGTGGCAGAAGGATACATAGAAAATTCAATCCAAAATAAGGTTAATATAGCTGAAAAAATCCTTTCAAACAACTTCATACAAACTCCCCAATGCTCAACCAATTCAGATGCACACAATTTAATATCTAATGATGTAAATTTAAATTTAAATTCAGAATATCATCGAACTGATAATCAATCTGCACCTACGATCAATTTTACTAGCTGCACTATTACGAACTTAAACATAAATAATATTACTAAGCACAATGCAAATAATTAGTTATTAATTAAATGTGTTGTATTTTTATGTTGTTTTCAGCTATATTAACCTTATTTTGGACATTACATCAGGAGCTAATCGGAGAAGATCCCTTTTTTGACATCAACCTTCGTGTTTACATTGAAATATTAGAAATACCTTATATATTTTTGGTTGCCTAGTTACCGGAATCGTGCATTAATGAAAAATCATTCATTAATGAGGGTCATTAATGCACGATTTCCTATTCACTAAACCGGTCCGTAAATCAACGATCATCGGAAAAATTGTAGGCGACGAAGCTGAGTGTCAAAAATTAACTAATTATATCTTTTATATCGTCAATTTACGGAGCTTAAAGGTAAGTAAAGCAAAATACATCATTATATTGCAATGCAAATGTATATAAATAAAATGGTAGTTAAATAATAAATAAAATAGATAAATAAAATGCATAAATACACAATAAATACTGTCAGCCCGTTTTAGGGCTGAGGTTTTCCACTAGTTTTATTATAATTTAATTAAAAAATAATAGACCTACGAACATAGTAAGACTTTACAATGACTTTATAAATCACGATCTGTGCTAAAAAGGTTGTTTTATGAATTCATTAATTTGAAATGTTATCGGTTTCAAAATGGCGGTCGTGTTGAATCAGAATTATGGCAAAATTTTAGCTAAAACAACAAATTAACCTCTTTCTACTTTAAATACGAGAACACAACGTGTATTTATAATGTTATGAATAAATTGAATCATTAAAATAAATTACTGATTATACCGAATTAATTAAAATTTTGGCTTACCCGACCGACGCGTTCAATATGGATGCTACGACCAACTGGACGATTGAAGAAGATCACACGCGAACGGGAACTTAATTAGCGCCACCTATTTTTAATTTAATATATTTTAGCGGTAAATTTGAATATTTTAAAAAATTATTTAATTTTAAATTAAATTATTTCTTCTGGTTCGGGTATCACTGTTCAAAATTTCAATAATTTAACAAGTTTTTCATTTGTGAGTGATTATTCATATTTAGTGCTGTTTTATAAATTTAAACAATTACATCATGTGGCTAATTAGGGATATTTAAGTGAAGAATTTAAATGGCTCAAATGGTCAGATGATACATTAGTTCAATATCTGATAAATTTGATAAAACCCACAAATGAATAAAGAGAAATCAATTGTAAGAGATCAAATCATTAATTTTTATTCAAGCACATATTTTGTACAAAATGTTTATTGTTCTCTATTTTTGTACCACTTGAATCATTTATCGAAATCTATAATTATGTGATACTATTTAAATTAATTAAATACCAATAGCTCAAAATTGGTTAACGAAAATAACATTTTTTAATTTTGTTTATTTTGAATTCTTACAGTGGAAACAAAATAAACATACACTGCTTTACATTATCGACCAATTTTATATCAATTATACTGAATATTTGCTATAAACATACGGATTTTCATGGGATTAAGTGTTATAAAGAAATCGGCATATTCTGCAGGCATGTTATCAACATCCAAAATTAACTCTTCCCCAGATAGCAAACATTGCTTAAAACAAGCTGGAATTAAACTTGCCATGACAACGATGGCAGCTTACTTCCAGCTTGACACGGAAAGCTGTCAAGCTTATATCCAACAAGGCGAATTAATGTTACAGTCGAAGCATATCACATGACTGCTCAGGCATCCATTTTCTGGAGACGTTGATCTCTGTAAAGAAAAAAACAAAAAATTAATGCCATATTGTGTATGAGTATTTGGTTCAATTGAAGTTAAAATATCAAAGCGGCCAAGTGCATTAAAACTTACACGAAGCTGGAATATTATTTATGTTTAAGTTCGTAATAGTGCAGCTAGTAAAATTGATCGTAGGTGCAGATTGATTATCAGTTCGATGATATTCTGAATTTAAATTTAAATTTACATCATTAGATATTAAATTGTGTGCATCTGAATTGGTTGAGGATTGGGGAGTTTGTATGAAGTTGTTTGAAAGGATTTTTTCAGCTATATTAACCTTATTTTGGATTGAATTTTCTATGTATCCTTCTGCCACAGCAGTGGATTTCCAACCACCATGTCGTTTAATGGCTGCAATGTCTGCACCAGCATCGGAAAGTATTGAAGCAGAAGAACGTCGAAAGCAATGCCCAGTGTAGAGATGCGGTTGTTCTAGTTTTAAAAAGACTGCTATTTGCGATGGTAATTTGGAAAATGTATTAACTCCAACAGGCTGTGTTGAACACTTATTATTTTTGAAAAAAACAAAAAATCGTTTGTGTGCTGTATGTGATGGTCTCAATGAGATGTAGGCTCTAATCAATTTTAAAAGCGTCTTTTCTTCATTATCCACTATCGTGAATATTCGATTAGTTTTTGTTTTTGATGCCCTAATTGTGATTAAAAATTTTGAATTTAAATCTTGTACATCGTTAATTTCTAATGTTAATAATTCATTCTTTCTTAGTGCGCCAGCCACTCCAAAAATTAGAGCAACCTTGGGAATACAAATATAATTATGTTTAATAGTTTTAACAGTCCTCGGCGCCCCGAGACTAAATTCAATGGTTTTGTACGTTGTCCGTGCGGTCTCATTTTCAAATTTGAAAAGAAGGTCGCTATCTTATACGACGAGTACACGCTAGCCAGACGACTTCCATTTAATTACAGTTTGATATTATGTCAATTAAGTTTGTTATTAATTAAAATGTCCAAATTTCACCTAGTCGTACAACTTGCTGTGCGCCTCCAATTTTCAACATTTTGCTTTAAAATTGTAATGGTCTTGTAGCTTACTCATTTATCGGCGGCCCTCACTTAATCGTTTTTCTTCATATACTACCGTTTTTTAATTATTTCAATGTTTGTAAATTCATGTAAAAAAAATTGCCGAGAATTGGTCAAGAAAAATATCGCCTGAAGTCATCCGTCAGTTTGATTTACAACCGTACTTCAGAGTAATAATGGCATGCGGTGTGGTTGGAGGCAGCAAGTGAATTCTAATTTTGGTATATGAAACATTCAATGACAAAGCTGCACATTTTTGGTATTTCTAACTACTACCTGGTTCGAACCCTGTTTTATGTGAAAAATAAATATCTTGCCGACTTGTTGACTTATGTTCTTTTTGAAACGAACGATTTTGATGTTTTAAATATCATTACTTACAGTTTGATATGTCTTGTAGATTACTCATTTATCATTTAAGTTGGCACGTGCAATCACGTGTATGTGTAGATAAAAAAACTAAATATTTCAATCTTCTATTTTCATTTGTTTTTTTTTTTTCGTTAAACAGATTAATTTTGTATACTCTTCATTTTTGCAATAATTTTTTAAACCATAGCATTTTTGAATAGACCATGAAGAGACATTTAAAATGAGATATCACAAACCCCGCTTTCCATTTAAAAATTTGGGGGTTGCAACTGTAACTCGAAAGGGGTTGAGGTTAGGAATGAAACTTTCACTTTACAGGATATCATGTGATAGACTAAAAATTACGTGTTTCGGGATTTGTTTTCAATATGCAGAATAATTTAGATAATGAATTTATTCCAGTTAGCTGGCGCTTACTGAATACACAGTGAGCGCCAGCCAACTGGAATAAATTCATTATTTCAATTATTGTGCATATTGAGAAAAAATCCCGAAACACGTAATTTTTAGTCTAACACATCATATCCTGTAAAGTGAAAATTTCATCCCTAACCTCAACCCCGTTCGAGTGACAGTTGCAACCCCCAAATTTTTAAATGGGAAAGGGGGGGCTTGTGATACCTCATTTGAAAGGTCTCTTCATGCTCTATTCAAAAATGCTATGGTTTAAAAATTTATTGTAAAAATGAAGAGTAAAAAAAAATTAATCTGTTTAACGAAATTCGCTACAACACATTAAAAAATCAAAAATTAATAGCGTTTCGTTCTTAGTAATCTAATACAATAAAAAATATATCAATCAACGCTTTAAACTAAACTAACAATTTCAACTAACGAAAAATGTTCATAAGTTTTTATGTCACTTTCTGAACATTTCAATTGTTTTTGCTTGCCTTCTCAGTATCAAGGACCAAACGCTATTAGTTTTTGATTTTTTTAGTGCGTCATAACGAATTTCGTTAAACAGATTAATTTTTTTTTACTCTTCATTTTTGCAATAAATTTTTAAATTATATCATTTTTGTATAGAGCATGAAGAGACCTTTCAAACGAGGTATCACAAGGCCCCTCTTCCTATTTCAAAATTTGAGGGTTGCAACTGTCACTCGAAGGGGGTTGAGGTTAGGAATGAAATTTTCACTTTACAGGATATGACGTGATAGACTAAAAATAACGTGTTTCGGGATTTTTTCTCAACATGCACAATAATTGAGATAATGAATTTATTCCAGTTGGCTGGCGCTCCCTGTATATCGGAGATATAAAAAAATGTTTCAAATGAAAATTTTGCGTGAATTAGTGTACATAAATGTAGCAAAAGTCATTTTTCCATTTGTAAATTAGAAATATTTCTGTTTCCCAAAATAAACAAAAACAACCAGTTATTTTTGAGTCCGCGCCTCGTTTGAAATAAAGCTGCACTGGTTCAAGGGTGTCAGTAGCGAAAAAAAAATTTTGCACTTCTGTGCCCCATAAGCTGTCACGTATTCATGGAATGTAAAATTTTTGAGATCGGTTATAATGGGCAGGTTTTAGAGCACACTGAAGCAATACTAAATATAGGCAGTTTTTTCAATAATTTTCCAAGTTTGATTGCTCGCCGTGTGGTCATTTTTCATCCAATTGGATCAAACAAAAAACCATAATAAAGAGCATTTAATGCCCATTAGACTGACATATCATTTGTTTCGATGTAACCAGTGCATCAGCCTGGAGCGCACGAGACGTGAGATAACAGCAAAAACAGTTCATTTGCGGTTTCAGCAATCAAAGTGGTGAACTTCAAAAAATCATAGCTCATAAACTATTGGTCCTAGAGTAGCGGTCTCGATTCGATTCTGAGTGCCTATATCGTCAGGTATTTAAATGAATCAAATTTTTTTTTTCCAAAAAGCCGTTTGCTCAGCGCACTCAAGAACGTGTTTTTTTAAAGTTCAACCCCCATTTTCAACATTTTCCGAAAAGGTCGCGAGGTCAAAAACTTGACATTAGCATTAGGGGCATTTATGATAAAACATATCAAAAAACCAAACCTGACCGACCTTTTGCAGGGTAAAAATACATTTTTACTGGACTAAATACATTGTTTTCAAATTTGAAATTTTGTTTTGAAAAAGCGGTTTTACCTCAAATCATAGACCCACGAAAACGTACGAGTGCAGAGATCGAAAAGCCGGAAGCAAATATTCAAGTAATCAATTAATAAAAACCAAAGTTGTTTTCCTATTTGCAATTCCTACCGATAGGTACTATAAAGTTTACAAATATTTAAATAACGCTAATTACATCACAACAAATTTTCGGTTTTTTATTTTGTTTTACTAATAACATTCAAAAACCATTTAAGTCAACAAAAAAAACCCTTCTTCCTCTGTAAGTCCCATTCCAGTACAAAAATATTTTGCTACACATCTGGTATTTAAAAGAATAAAGGAGCCGATACGCCCGAATACATATTGTGTCGCCAGTATTGTAAACTGTATTTCGAGTAAATGTAAGTCGTTTCAAGGAAGTTATTTATGGCTACTTTACCGGGTTCTATTATACCTAATGATTTATGACCGAGATGGTAGCGTGGTTGCCTATCATTTAATGCAACGCCTAACGTCGTAAAATTCAACTTCTACAAAGACAGGTCCTCTATGCCGAGAAGTCTTAACTTGTAGATTTACCTACCTTGATCATTAAAAAGAGGCTGTTAGGTGCATCGGAAATAAATTTTTGCACTTGTTCTTTTTCAATTACCCGTGACTTTTTTGGCACGTAACCTTCTTTTTGCCGTTTGATATACAGGATTAGTTTAGTATATTTGCCAATGTCGATGTTTTCTTTGACGTTTAATGTGGCTTTCAGCATTGAAAATTTTGGCCATAAGCTGCCTATTAAGCCTCTTTCTACTATACTGCAGAAATATGCCAACAGAACCGTTTCTGAATAGTGCACTGCCCGCTTTTCTTTACACCATGAAACAAATTCATCATAGGTCTTCTCGTAAATTGTTCTGCTTTTTGCGGGAAGCAAACTCAGACTTGCAGTCTTCGCCGTCTCTACTATTTCGGGGGGAGTCAATTCCATATCGTTAAATATTTATATTTCAAATTAACGTCCAAATAAAAAGTCACACTGTTGCAGCAATAAAAGTCTTGACTTTTACTGTTAAGTGAAAACAAACCTTTATTCTAACAAGTATCAACGTAAAGAGTTTGCCTTCACAAATAAAATGCAAAATTCAATCCTCAATTAGGAAATTCAAAGCAACTATCTTCGTGGATGCGGAAGGAGTTTTGTAACTAAGGCGCCGCTTGTTTCTGAAACGGTCAGATTTTGTATTTCATTTAGTTGGTTTAGTTAGTGAGTTGATCTGTTGAGAACTTTCAAGTTCTATGTGATAGGCATTAAATGTTTATATCTTTTGAATTGTTAATTTTATTTTTTTCGGTTGACATTCAGAATTGGCATTTGAATATTAATTTAAAATTCATGGCATGCTTGATTCAAATATCTGTCAATTTAAAATTGCAATGTATGACAAAATGAAAATAAAATATACCAATAAGCACTACAAATTGAATTAATTACTTACTTTATGTTTGGTAATACTATTTATATAAAAGTTAGCAACAATAAAATAAGTAAACTTTATAAAAAGTTCAGTTGGAATGTCATAGCTTTGACATTTTTGTAAGTCATGGCACCGTTGATTTGATTAATTTGATTTGTTAATTTAAACTGCGTGGCATGCTTGATTTCAATATCTATTGAAATTTTTACACGGAAAAAATTACATTCTCTTCAATTTCATAACTTTCGATCACCGGAAAAATAGTGTAACCAACTTTTGCGTTAATCGGCGATTAATAATCTCGACAACAATTAACGTGCTCGCTACGCTCACACGTTAAACTGTCTCGATTATTAATCGCTCTCATTAACGCACTTGTTGGTTAAATAACTATTCCTTTACGTTTAGAAATCTTATTCAACAACATATATTTTTGTTACAAATAAAACTTTCTCGCTATATGAAGGGTGCAAGGGAAGAACGATCAAAGTCCATTTTTCCTGAAATTCAATTTTTAATATTATTTACTAGAGAAATTTGTAAGCTTTCAAAATATGTTCGTGGATATAATGAGAGAACGTTGCAAGTGCATGAAAATAACAAATAAAGTTTTGAGCCTTGCCGAAACATATAGAAATTTCAAACATTAAAACTCGAATATCTCGACAAGACGAAAATGTGACTGTTCGTTCTTCCTGTGTACCCTTCATTTACATTGATCAAATTGATCACACACATTACCCTTGAATAACTTCTTCCTTTATCGGTGCACTAGTGAATATGTTAATTACACCTTCACATTCTTTATGAAACGTGTATTGGATATTAGTAACAGTTCTCTGTTCTAAGCTCTCTTGAATTTTGTTTTGATTCAAGGCAATATCTACTGCATCATTTTTCCTTAACTGTTCAATATCCCTTTTTTTATTTTCACCACTGCATTTTCCACGCCATTCACTTGAATTATAAATAATAATGGTAATAAAGTATTCCACATCTATGGATTTTATTAACAACAATGAAATTGATTAATGATCAGTAAATTATTAACAATTAACTTTGATTTCTTTGCAAAAATATGACAATATTAAATCATGATAGAATGAGTTTAATTAATCATGTTTTCAAAGCTTTTAATTTTTTGAAATTTTCCTTCAGGTTGAAATGATAGAAATTTGAAAGTTAAAGAAATATCAATTATACTTTGTTGTTAATAATACAAAAAAACAAAGCTGTGAAAAATACCAAAGGATTTATAATTAGGTAATTTATAAATAAATATTGATTGTCAATATCTCATAGAAAATTTTAATTTATTGTTATCAAACCGTTCTTGAAATCAAAATTTCATCGTTATTACAAAATGCACAATTAGACCCATATGATTACCTATAATTTTAAAATCATTTTCAGGTACATAATTTCCTCCGATTTCAATTTAAATTCAACATAATCTTCAAAATCATCCATCGCTTCTGAATCATCTTCTTCTTTGACGGCAAGCTTATTTTCTTCTGCTATAAGTTTGTAGGTTGAATCATCATCTTCTTCCTTAATGATAACTTCCTCCGCTTTTATTTTAAATTCAACTGAATTTGCCCCTTCAAAAATAGCCATCGTTTTTGGAATTGAAATGTGTTATAAAATTCTTCTGAAAAAATCAAGTAATTTAAATTGATTTAAAAAAAAAGACATCCTGCAAGTTTCTGCCCAAGATATAAGTATTTTTAAAACTTACATTTAGGAACTCACCAAAGAAACAAAAAACACAAGCTTTACAATAACAAACAAAATGGTAGGTTATGTTATATATTCGACGGTAAGTAATGACAGATGGTGGTACACGACAATTTTGTGAGTGAGCTATTCCGTAAAATACACTTGACATTGATAAGTGTCGCTACCGAAATACTAGTCAAAAAACAATTAATTATTGGTTAAGTAATTAATACTGTGAAGTAAGTATTGTCACCGTGCTTTGCACTCTCGTTCTAAATAAACATGACTTCCAATCGCAACACCTTCGTTCCCGGTTGTGCAGGGATACGGATAACAAGAATGTCAGTCAGTGAAAAAACGACGCGGGCGAAAGTTCTTTCGCTCGCTACAACCGAGATCGCCCTAAGGGGTAATGCTGTTTTATTTCTATTTTTTTTAATTCTACGACGAGCGTAACAATTGGCGCCCAACGTGGGGCCTTTCTGGAAGAGAACTTCTGACTCCTATCTTGATTGCAATTGTTATAATGAGCGGTCCAAACATATAGAATTAGAATATTTTTAATTAAATACAAATTGCATTCAATTTCCAATAGTTTTGTTTAGAATACCACTGTTGACGTTACACCACTTTAAAAAACTTGTCGATTTAGGACTGCATTAATAGGTTACAAAATATCAGCTGATGTCATTAGAGAGCCGAAATGTAAGTTTGCTGCCACAATTCTTCATTTCCAATTAAATCACATTCCATCTTCGTTAAAGGGGCAACTTGATTTCAAAAATTGCAAATACAGCAAGGATGATCTAAGGCGGGCTTTGGATGCCATAAAAAACGGCACACCTTGTTCATCTGCAGCAAAAGAGTTCAAGATTCCCAGAACGACTCTCATCGGAAAAATTAAAGGCATTTATCCTGAAGAGTGTCGAAGTGGAGCACCTTCAGTGTTAACTTCGCACGAAGAAAATTTATTGATTCAATGGATAATTAATATGGCTCGCATGGGGTTTCCTGTCACAAAGGAGCAACTGGTAGATATCGTCTCACTTTTGGTGAAAAATTTGGGACGACATAACAACTTTACAAATGGAAAGCCAGGCCGCCAATGGTATCAATTATTCTGCAAGAGACACCCTGAAATTAGTGAACGAATAGCACAATCCTTAAGTGCAGCTAGAGCAGGAGTAACTAAAAGTAAAATCCAAACATGGCACAAGGAAATAGAGGATTACTTTATTTCATCAAATATTAATATTAATGATCGTCAATGAATATTCAATACGGATGAATCTGCATTTTACCTGTCGCCAAAGGGACGTAAAGTCTTTGCCAAGAAAGGAATTAAGTCAATACACGATAGATCTGGTAATGATAGAGAATGTTTGACTGTCCTCATTACTGGCAATGCTGCTGGCCAACTAGCTCCACCCATGGTAATGTACTCTTATGAGAGAATACCAAAGAATATAGTGTCACATGTGCCTAAAGGTTGGCGGGTTGGCAAGTCAACAAGTGGATGGATGACATCCGAATCATTCTTTGAATATGTGACGAACATTTTTTACCCCTGGCTTGTCTCTAAAAACATTGAGTTTCCAGTGCTGTTGTATTTATACGGGCATAAATCCCACGTTACATTACCTCTGACAGAATTTTGTAGGGAAAAACAAATTGTTGTCATTAGTTTGCTACCAAATTCCACTCACATCTTACAACCTCTGGATGTGGGTCTGTTTAGCTCTTTAAAAAATAAATGGCAGAAAGAAGTTAAACAGTTTAAAATAGAAAATAACTATAAATATTTAACAAAAGAAACATTTGTCCCAGTTTTAAATAAAACTCTAACATCAATGTCGGTCTTTCCCTTTCAATGCCGCAAACATAGATTACAGTAAACTACTTACTAAAGATGACGATAATAATTTAGAAGAAAGTAAAGAAAGAAAAGATCCAGATTCCATACAAATCTTAAGATCTGTTGAATCTTATATTGAACCAGCAGTTCTTAATCAATTTTATAAACTAAGAGGTATAAAGTGGACCGGTAATATCGAAGATAAGAGTTTGTATGACATGTGGTGTAAAATATACCAACAATCCGAAATATCCTATACTAATGAGAATGTTACAATAGATATAGAAGAAGGTTTAATTTTAGAAGAAGGTTGGGAAAATTTAGTTGTGTATGAAGAAGGTAATGTAAATGAAACTACTGAGAAGACTCCCGAAAAGACAATACCAGAGAATGCTACCCATTCTCTGGTATTGCCAGGAGTAATTGTACCATCGCCTTTTAAAAAATCTTTATTTTGGCCTGAATTAGATGATATTGACAGCACTTGACAAAACTATTAATAATATTAGTTGCCATAAACGTTTAATTGAAATCAATGGTTAGATATCATCAGAAACCATCAATAGTTTAAAAAAAAAATACCCGACGAAGATTACTGTATAGGCATACCTTTTATTGTATAAAATGTAACAAAAATTCCTAAAGATGTCTGAATTTGCCCACAATGTCACTTGCAATTCAGTTCAGTAGCGTCACAATTGTCGAGGAGTAATACACTGAACACATTCTTACACGCTTTTTTTACACGAATTTGAAGTTACACGGTTTAAAAAAGTCTTCTTTTTGAGAAAATTTATTACATCTAACACGATTCCAAAGTGAGTTTATCGATCTCTACGAAATTTTCGATGCTTGGAAAAGAAACGTCGCACAAGCGATGATATTTTTAGGATGACCGCTATCCATGATGGTTAACACTTGTCTATTTATCACCCCAATATTTGATCAATTTGGAGGCGCAGTAATAACACAATTGTACACGTCGTGCGAGCGCCTCTACTTGTTGTGAGTTAGTCGACTTGCCAAATATACCTACCAATATTGGTGTACTTATCAAGTAAACCAGTCGCTGAGTCTGGCTTAAAAAATGATTTCAAAATTTCTTCCTCCCTAAGAACCGAACTACCTTTTTCTTTTCTTACTAAGAACTTTAGCACAGCAAAATTGTTTAGATTTCGTTGCTCATAGAAGCAAAATCCAACCAAATTGAAAAGCCTTCAGCGGATTTTGCTTCTAAAACGTTCGGCAACTTTGTCATAAGGAACAACATTCCGTGCCTAGTTAATATTTTTTTAAAATGGACATGGCGGATTTTTCATTTAGACCCCTCAAGTATGTAGAGGACTCAATTTTTCAGTGCTAAATATGAATTAAGATTATTGTTTCATTTTATTTTCTGTTTTTTTGCATGTTTAAATCTTTCCAAACCTCGTTGTAAACAGCAGGTCAATATTATTATAGTTGCCAACACTAAATCTTTGTTCCATACCTTTGTGAAAAGGACATCATCACAGATCCTACATCAGTGATCTTGAAAACCACATATAGGTACACAAAAAAAAGGGCAATTTTCTTATAAATTTATTTATTTAGTCAGATTTTATTGCATTCAACATTAAAATCTCATAATGTACAATATTTACAACAATATGTAACGTGATAAAACTATAAACGAAGCAACATTAAAATACCTAAAGATATTAATTAACAAGACTATTAACAAAACCTAATCTATAAGTTCTAAAAAAATATTTAAAAAACAATTGCACTTGATAACAGTAAACAAAACAAGATCTGCACTACATCACCAACAGATATAAAATTATTTTATTCAATTAGTTTTTGTTCACTTTTTAAACACAAAAATTGAGCCGTTGTTTTGTGTACAGTTTTAGGCATTTACAGTTTACAGTTTGGGCCATAAAATTATTGATTTAAAATGCAAAATAAGAGATCACAATGTCATTATGAAATTTAAAATTTTTCAAAAAGAGAATACCGGGGCATAAGTGGACTTAGCGGATGAATGATGTCTCAAGTTTAGTTTTTTAATTTAGTAATATTTAATACAGTAGCACCTCGCAATAACGGCATAATTGGGACCGGACCCTGGCCGTTAGGTGAATTAAGGTTTTTTGTGCCTCGCGATGGCTTGCAAGCAAAACTACATACTATATGTACTTACTAATATACATATATTAAGTGCAATAACACCAGCTATAAAACAATGACAGAAAGGAAATTTACACGTTTACCTTCGTGCGTTTTCGCCGCACAACACTGAGTACATACGTAGTACATAGTGAGTATCGCGTGCGGAGATTTAAGAGCGCCGTTATTGCAAAACGCCATTATTGCGAGACGCTACTGCACTTGAATTCAAATTAAACATTTAATTTTCTAATCGACACCTTCAATTATAATTTTAATTTAAATATGCATTAGAACGACTCCAATTCTCCCAAATGTCTAAAAATATTTCACGTTTTAATAAATTTTTATATTTTATTTGCATTACTCGACCCTGCAATTCGAAGATTGCAGAGCTATTATAAACTACAAATACTTAGAATTTGACCCTTCTTCCAATTGATGAATAAATCTCTAAAAAAATATTCGAACCCTAATAATAATATTGTCCTTTACCTGTCGCAATTACTGTAAGAAGTTGTCCACATATAAATTTTGACGTTCAACTGCTAACTTTCAACATATACAGAGTAGACCTAAATGAATAAAAATCAAATGACAAGGACTTTTTTGTATGATATAGAGGAGACGGTACGTTTCATGCCTCACTTAATGCACATTAATTTATGTCGACTCCGAATAAATATAAATATATTTAAATTCTGTTTTAAGAAGTGTAGATTTCCAACATACGTGTGAATAAACAAACAAATGCAAATTGGAAAAACGATCTAACTGTAATTATATATTTTACTGCAATAATTATGTAATTATTGTTATTTCTATATATTTTTCGTTAACATAAATTCGAATTTTTTTTACCTCCTTTACGGTTCGACTGACCACTTAAAATACACTGCGCTCAAAAATTAACACACATTTAAATTGTCTCAGGAAATTTAGGCAAGTTTAACGCTAAAAATAAAAGAACTACTAAAAGTATTAGGTTCAGCTCTTCAGCTCTACTTACAGTTTCACGTAAAGCATACTGTTTATTAAATTGAAAATAAATTTTTTACATATATTTTGCCAAATTCATGGAACTTCTGTGAGGTTACTTTTGTGTAAGGTTTCTTTTCACTTTGTTCTATAAATCTTCCTCATCTTCCTTTCTTTAGGCATAACTTGTTTTACTTCGACAGTTTTCATTTAAGATGTTGATTAATCTGATGTGGACTGCCAACTTTGAGTCCATCTCTTTGGTGATCTTCGATCTCTTTTTCCATGTTCTTGTATTATCCCGACATGTTAGTTTCATTCTTTCCTTCTGTCTTTCATAAATTTACTAATTTTCTGTGTTGCATTGTCTTCTCATCTCTTGATTATGTATTCTATCCCTCAGGGTAAGACCTGTGATAGCTCTTAGGGTAGGCAATTATTTTGTTTGGCTCATTTCGGCTGTACGTTATAAACATAAATTTTCAATGTAGTTTATTTATTCGTACTTAAAAAAAATCATCCCTATTAGGCTTCAAACGGCCCAACATGAGCATACAATATTTTGTCTGTACATTGATGAACATAAGGTTCCATTTCAAGCCACCTAAGGTCGGTAAGGGCTTGTACAAAAATTCTACCCCATATCATAATTGAACCTCCACCAAAATTATCAACTTCTGTAAAGTTGTATTAACTGTATCTTTCTCTAATACATCTATATATTCTATCATATCAATAACAAGCAGTTAGACAGAATTTGCTCCCATCAGAACACAGGACATGGTCCCATTCCTCCGATACCTAGTTTATGTGTGTAAATGCAAAATTAGCCATGCGCTTTGATGAGCTACGAAAAGATGAGATCACCTAGTTAATATTCATGACCTAAAATTATCTTCTCTGGCTCAATTTTGACAATATCTTGTTTAGGCTTCATGCTGTTACAAATCATTACCTTAAACAGGAAAATGTAAAAAAATGATCTTGTGTTGAGGTAGAGTTTCGTTTTCTGACTTGTCCTAAACGTTGAGTAAATTGTCTTATCTAAAGATATTTTGTAAAAATTTTTGGAACACTTGGTTGGTTTAATTCAAGTCTTAAATCAACTTCAACTGCCTGGGTGGCTATTGAGCAATTTTCCACAGCACAGTTTCATTGTAAAACCTGTCGTTTTTTGTGAGAAAGTTTCCCATCAGAATTGTTTCTGACTTCATACAAAGAAAACAAGACGTCAAAGTTATTTGATGTACAACACTAATTGTAAATATATTACTGCAAACAAACAAGTCTTAGATATTGTTATAATTATTAAATTTGCGTTGGAAAATAATCTAAAAAATTAGAAAAATACATTCATTTATGTGCACAGTGTATATTGACTTGTAATGTACGAAAAGGCCTTCTGAAAAGGAGTTTCAATGACATTTAAATTTCACTAATTCGCGAATTAATTTTTCTACTACAAGTTCAAGTTGTAATAATTGAACTTTACAATTTTTATTAAATAATTTTTTTTATTGATTGATGAAGTCTAAGATCATTAAATCAATTCAAGGGTAACCAGTCAAATAATTTGTCCTTTATTTTGAAATCATATTCACAATCTGAAATGTGAAATAATAACTTATACATTTTTTTAAAAAAAAACCTTCTTAAACAGTTTCGAAGAATATCAAGTATTTTCAAAATCTTTTGTAGCATTATATTTTGTAAATTTTGTACCATTCCAGTATTAAGCATTTTACTTCAAATTTCATGAACCCATATTATCTGAAACCATACCGAAAAATCTAATTAAACTAATCAGTCTACCACTAAGCTGAGAACCCTCTATGATATGTAAATCTATACAATATACTGTTTGTTAAATATTTAAAAATGATACAACAAATAGTCCATTGATAAAAGAAACTTTATGCGACTTATTCGACTTTTATCTTGACAAGTTATCAGTGATGTAAAAACTAATGAACATATCGCAATAATCGAAGTTGCACAAGTACATCATGATATTTCTTACTACAATGGAAGCCCTAATTGTGAATTTAAAAAATATATCACATGTCCAAACATCAGACTATTATTGCTTCAGAAATGACTAGCATTGAACACTTACATGTACAGGTGCAGCCTTCGGTAGATGATGTGAGCTACAAAGTTTAATTCTTATTCACTGAATTGGTGATGATTGTATAAAGTCGTTTTCCCCACCAAGATTCTAAATCAAATGGTTTAAAATTTTGTAAGACCACATTTGTTGGCTTATCTTCATAATATACAATACATTGGTCATCTAAAAAATTACTTTTAATCTTGTTATCTGATCATATTTTGCATGAGACTCACTTGTTGAGGTCGAAGAATTTTGATCCATTTCTGAACAGGCTAATGTCCAAGCTGTAAAAGAATTTGGTTATATAACTGTGGAATTGACTTTAATTGATTCAATTAAAATTAGGTTATATATGAAGATACACATTAATATGATAGGGCTATACTTACAGTCATGTACGAATTTGATAATTTCCTCATGTTGTGGAGTAATACTTTGACGTCGAATGTAATTTGATAAATTACGTTTAGAAACATTGTTGAAGATAGGCTTTGGTCCGCTAAAATTTCAAAATTAAAAGATCTTAAAGATCGAATTATTATTATTACTTCGTTATTCCATTATCATTACAATCCAAAGACTTGTTTTTCACATGATCTCGCAATGTGTCAATATTTTGTGAAATTCCTAAAAATGCACAATTTTTGTTTAATAATTGAATTTAAAAAAGTTATTATAATTACCTCTTCTCGTAGATTTAGCAACTATTTTACTGGGACCCTTCACATTATACATTTTACAATTAATGAACAGGATTTTTTAAACATGTGGTTGCAAAAATGACACGAAAGGTAACTTTTGTTTGAGAATGTTGGTATTTGTTGTCAACACAGTTGTCAACATCACGTGGAAAATGTTGATTTTTGAATAACCTTAAATTACAATGTCTGCTGCATTAGTTCGCAAAAGTTTAGCTATTGTAGATCCAGATTTTGACCAAACATGCTCAAGAAAAAGTACGTAAATGGTTCACCACAATCAAGAAAAAATAATTCTACTTTCTAACTCAATTATCATTTTTATTGTAATTTTAGGCAATAAAAAGTCACACGGAGAACGTATAACTAATTTGATGCATGAAAAACACAGGCTTACAGAAAAACTTCGCAAAAAAAAACAAAAAGGTAAATTTACTTCTTAGTTTGCCATATAAATAATTTTCTTATGTAGGGAAAAACGTGCATGTATTACAAGGCAGTAAAAAAATAACAGTAGCTGAAGCCCGCAAGAACCACATTTCAAAAAACAATATACTTAAAGAAAACTTGAAGAAGTTAAAATTAATTAAGGAAGTCTGCACTATAAATTTAGATGATGAAGTTTCAAAACAGGTAATTACGTTGGTAAATTCAGGGAGGCATTAATTGTTTTTATAGTTTATAGAAAGGGCTGTAACAAGAAGACCTATAAAAATTAAAGGAAAATCAAAGAAACAACAAAAAACTGCATTCACCAAAGAGGACTTTGACAAATTTGAAGCAGAATATTTTGATGAATAAAACCTACACCATGCCTATTGCAGATAAAACTTGGGGGATTATAGGTTTATTAGTGAGTGGCTGTGGACTTTTGTATCTTTTGTTTCGACTCATTATAGTTCCATTACTTCCATTAGATCCATTTAACTATGAAACACCCACAATTTTAATGACCTGTGGACTTTCAGGTTTTACTTTTATATGTATATTATCGATATATACTGTCTATATGTTGTATAAAACTAGGTATGATTGAATAAACTTTATTATTAATGCTTTCTAACATTAAATTACAGTACAACATAAACAATTTGTAATTCACAGAATCAAAAATAAATAACACTTTATTGGTAGGGTCCCCTGCTTAAACCAGTGCCCCACCAAGACCTGAAAGAATAAATATCACAGTAAGAATGTCCAATTGTAACTTGACACATTATTGTGATTAGAAATATTGTTAAAGAAAAACATTCTAAAAGGTCACGCAAATGTGACAATGATAATTTTATTTATTTAAAAAAAAAAAAAGTCAACCCTACATAAGCTGGAATCCTGTCTATGACAGTTTTTTTTTGTCCCAAGCAGGTTTGACTACTTACATTTGGCGATATTGTACCGCCCTTTCTGATGTAACAAATGCCCGTCCTCGAGGTCCTCTAGCCACGCGCGAAGTAGCAAGTAATTCTCGACTAATTTTATTATAACCTGTGGGGCCAGTAGGTTGAGCACCACATGTTTCCAGAGCCACAAAATCATCAACGTGTAAAGATGGGGGTCTTGATGTGTTAGGTGGTCTTGAACGGAACAGATCAGTACGTTGATTAATGGTACGAGGAAAACCACGCCGTGCCATAGGAGTTACTATAAAAATTTACAAAAGACTCGTACAAAACATAATTCTCACATACCAAACGGTTTCTTGGATTTATCTTTCTGTGAGGCTACTTTGATTTTTAAATCATCTTGTTCGAGATTATCAGACGAACAAACCCGACATAATTTTTCAACCTCACGAACCAAATTTACTTCTTGAGGTAAATCACTTCGGCTAATTTCGACTATATCACAAGAAACCTACAAATTCCTTTTTGCAATTTAATGTAATAATTTCATACACAACCTTACATTTTCCAAATCATTTTCTGCTTCATCGGAGGGGACTGACAACCAAAAAACTGAAGTTAATCTATCATCAGAAGTACCTTCAGTCACTGCAAAAACTGGTCGACCAACAAACTGAACTAACAGTGTGTCTGGAGATGGCAATGTAGACTCATTGTAAGAATCTTTAGCATCACTTTCAGTATCGCTGTTTAATAAATTGATGAATCCCTGCAGTCCTTCCAAAAGGCTTTCAAATGTTTTATCTTCTTGAATGGTTTTCTGCGAATTGTTCAGCTGTTTCGTAATCATAGTTTAATAAAGTATAATTTTTGTTAATAATTTTGTAAAAACTGGCGCGTCGAGTTCGTAAACCATAAAATCTTGATTATAATACTCATTTTAACTCGATATATAAAAAGCTTCAACTAATCAAAAAATTCAACTTATTGAAATTCGTGTGTCAGTATAAAAATATGAACATTCAGACAACAGCTTCTACTTCAAGAAATTCGACTTATAAAGGTTTGAGTTATCAAGGTTCGACTGTACATTGAAATTGATATCTTACAAAAAATTGTAATTTAATTGTTTAGTTATTTCATTTGTAATTTCACACCAATTTAAAATTATCTAATTCAAAATTGAAAATATTACCTTCAGAATACTTTCCAATTCATAAATCGGATGTGTATTGACTTCTGCATTTTTCCACCCAACCAATGTTCTAATTTCACTTAATGACATTTTCATTGTCCTAGGGGTAAACAATGTCGGTCCTTCAACTTCTTCTGGAACTGCACACACTCTCAAAAATTCCACCAGAGTATTGAGCGTCGACAAACATTCTGCATTATCCTTTGAAAAATCTTTCACCAATTTCATCAATACATTGGAAAACGGTTCAGTTCTTTTACTTAAACATTCCTTTAAATGATAAAATCCATAATCGTGTTCTGTTAACAACAACAAGGTGCGCACAATCGGTAGATAGGTGACAAATGAATTATCAGACATTAAATGCTCCATCATCATCGATATAAAAATTAACAAATTTTCCTTTGTTGGCAAAGCATTTGCCAAATAAACTTCAGAATTTAATGACTTTTCGTTAGGTGAATTTTGAAGCAGAGTAATCTCAGTGTCACAAAAACTTTGTATAATACTCAAAATACACTCCTGAGATTGAATATGCGAATTTGAGTTGTTACTGTTTTTTAAAACTTGGGCAAATGCTGTGATTAACTGTGGATACTTTTCATCTCCCTTGACAGGGCTAACATTATTCGCATTTAATAACTGCAAAACAGCGCACTTTAATGAACTGTGCGTCACAAGGCAGGCCAAAAAATTCAAAACCCTTGAAACATGTCCATTGCATTTTCCATCATCTTGTAGTACTTTATGGATGATATCAAGCACCCCTCGTCCTACAACTATTGCAGAATTGGCCGCAAGATCGGACAATTGTACACAAACTCTCCTCAATAAATTCAAAAGTGGTTGATGAGATGATACGCACAATTTATTAATTAATTCTTGAATCGTTCCACTGTGAGCATGGAGATGGGCAGACCATAGCTTTCGCAAATTAGTTGTCCACAAAATCTCATCGCTTGTCATTTCAACTTGAGTTGGAACGGGCAATGGAAGTGGCAAGAGTTCAGAAAAAATCAATAACCCCGGAATAAATGTATATGGGGCCATTGTAATATATTTAAAAACCTCACCACACATCATTGTCCACAGAGTTTTATTTAAGGAATCCTTTTCGTTAACTTCATCAGATATGGGCTGCGTGTAAACTAGAAGAGTGGCAATCAGGTCCTCGCAAATCATGCGAGTCTTGAAATATAATGTACTTGCAGTAGGAAATGTGTACAGCAAATGGTAAGTTTGCAGAAGCACAGGAACAGTTGTTAGATCCTTAAAATTTGTATTTCGGCACTGAATAACATAAGTTAACATTTGTTTCAACAGAAGCACGCAAGGTTCGATTGTGTTCACAATATAGACTCCTTGACTTGACACAAAAGTAGAAGTGTGCAAGCTGGGCTGCTCATAAAAGTCGCAAACTTTTTGCAAAATTTTTGTTATTAAAGCTACACCATCATAAGAAAACAGCTGCAAAATAACATGTTTGTACTTCAATTCAATATGGCTATTAAGCAGATTATCACAACAACGTTTCGGTATACCCAAGCGTTGCAAAATCCTAAGCCCTGTAATTAACTGTCCAGGATAATTCGTTGTTGCATCTGCATTTTTACTGATAATTTCGACAATAACATTCACATTGTCATAATTAAAAATATTTATGTGCTCAAAAGGTTTTATAAAAGAGGCGAATTCGGTGATTTTTATAGAAATTGAAGTTTCAAATGCCTCATGGTGATTGATCAAATGGAGAAGCTGCTTTGAATAATTTTCAAATAACGATAAACTGTTAGGGGTATATATAATTGTTAATGAAATTAAATCAATAATATAACTAATTCCTGGCGACTTTTTTAACTTTGACAAATCACCCTCTGACTTTTCGTTAATATCAATGAACTGTATAAGACTTTTAAAATTGTCATCCATGGTGAGAACATCGGCACAAGCTACTTTACCAACATTTGAAAATGTCAAGCAATAAAAAGCATGTAAATGGTCTATAATTTCACCACAATCACAATCATAATCAAATTTTTCTCCAGAATCCAGTAAGAATGCAATTTGGTATAAACTTTGCATTTTATAAGCCAGCATTAATCCCAAATGGTGTGATTTTGCTTCAAGTGAATATGAAAATTGTATTTCATCTTCTTGTAACAAACACTTCAAAAGCAAATTCGTATTTTCAATGTTTGAAGAAAGGAATTGCAATCCATCGCTAGTGTTAAGAAGTTCAGAAATTATTTCAAATATTGGAGTTTTAATGGCTGATAAATTCATTGTTTCTGGATATGTCAACAAGAACGTCAAGATCCCCAGTAAATTGTTCATTTCGAATAGGTTCATTAATGGATTTTTTAAACACGCTCGATTTATTTCAAATTGTGACGAGACTGGTAAAAACCGTTTCGGTTGTGAGAGCAGAAATGGATCAGCTTGGCACATTTGTGCTGCTATGTATTCCAAAGCTTCAATAACAGATTTTAAGTCATTCGATTTTTTCTCGGTATCTCTCAACTTTAAAACTGTTTTGGCAAATAGTTGCAAAATTTCATACAAATTCAATTTCTTTAAAATTGAACTAACAGAAAATTTTAATCGTACAGAAGGATTTTGCATCAGGGTTTTCACTAGTAGCTTATAACCATTAAAATTATTAACAGCAGGATTTGTGAATGGTTTGTCCTGAATAAATTTTCTGATTGTGTTGTCCTTTTGCAGATATGCATCCAATGCTTTTAGAATCATCAATTTTATTGAAAGGGCCATGTATTCTTGATTGTACAATTGCATGAGAATTTCATCAATGAAGTAATCCTGTTCCCATAATACGTCGATAAGTAATGAACTGTTGCAACACCATTCTGCTATACGAATTCCGCACTTTATATGCCTTATTTTATAAGCAGGTTGATCCTGTGCATTTGCCATATCAAAATTCATGGCGATCTTAAGCCATTCAATCAATGTCTCTGTTATAAAATTAATCTGTCCCATAATTTCTTTATAATTATCATTTAACAGGGTTTTTTTCTTGTAACAGTACAAACTGATTATGCCGCGAAAGTGATCAATTTCATCTACAGTTGTAGTAATTTTTTCACATAAATGTACAAATTCCTCCTTAATTTCCGTATTTAACTTATCAAAACCTGCTAGAGTGTATTTAGTAATACTCGATTTAAAAAAATCATCGATTATACCAATTGTAACTGTAAAATTTTCTTCGACTTGAAGATGATCGTTTTCTACAACAAATATTTTTGTTTTTTGATATTTATGTAATTCAGTACTTCCAGGAACAAATAATTTAATGAACTCATCATTATTTGTGTAAGCTGTGTAATCATAATCAACATCTTGAAAATGTTCTGAATCATCCACAATATCTTCATCACTCAAAATTGGTTCAAATTCCTCCAAATCCATTTGCATAACTTCTTCATTGGAAGGCGATCGTGCCTCTTTAACATCAGGACTTTGCGTTTCACGTTCCTTGCGCTGTTTCTCCAAATTATTTTCATCCTCAGATACACTTTCAATTTCTGGAGGAGACAATTCCTTATGATCACTGTGTGGGGTGTGAGGGCGTTTAGGGGAGCTCGGTGGAGGTGTTCGTGGACGTTTACGTGCATCATCCCTATCTTCACGTGTGTAGGATCTGTGGTAATCTTGATGCTTGTAGCGATCACGATCCCAATCTTTATCTGATCTATAATCACGATTCTGTGAACGATCATGTTCCCAATCCCTGTCCCTGTCTTTATCTCGACTACTTTCCCGATAATCTCGAGAACGTTCGCGGTCTCCACTGTGAGAACGTGAGTAACGACGTTCTCTGTCGTGATCATGGTCTATAGTTGAAGGTTTTTGATAAGGAATATCTCTTCCACGATCACGTTCTCGGTCATGTTCTATGGAACGACCTCTACTTTTGTTGTCCCATTCAGACTCCGATGTATGATGGTAATTTCTGGGATCTTTTGGTACTTCATTGTAGTATTCAGTGTATTCCTGTGTGTATGGTTCTGGTTGAGGGTAAGTTTGTGAGTAAGGTGCAGCAGATTGTTGAGTGTAATCGATGGGAACAGTCTGGATGTTTTCTTGAGGCCATTCATTTTCAATGGTATTGCTAGTTATAATTTGTTGCACATCAGAAATTGTGTTAGCTTGGGCTGGCAATGAGGGGGTTACAACGGGAGGAATAATTTGTTCAGAAATATTTACCGTTAAAGTCCCATAAACTGCAAGTGTTATTGTCGTGTACCAACCTGAAATTTACATTTTGTAAATATCAAGATATATTTATATTATGAAATTTACCCCGTAGCACAAGACCATCGGTAGGAATTTTACGTACTGACTCATTTGGAACACATTCCAAATTAATGCAACCATTTTGATTGTATTCAAAACCGCCAAGGCTTTCAAAAGTACTTGCTCCTGGTTTTCCCAAATCATTCACAAAAAATTCTATTTGAAATTGACTAGGATTTGTGGCACCTAACCGAACCCCTCCGGGGAAATCCGCCTGCACTCTGGCTCCCAAAGGAATAATTCTAACTTCAGTGACATAAACCGGCTTTGGAAATTGAACTAGATCCAAATTCAGCTCCTATATATGTTTGACGTTATCATTTTGGAAAAATGTAAATAAAATTAGTGTTACCTCACTGTTGTCATGAGCAAAGGTATCAAAAAATAGCAATTCGACACTCATTACAGTCAAGTTGGAAAAATCTCGGTTATGATTAATCAAAAAATCTTCAACAATTTCATTAAAAACACTTTTACCGCAGATTTTAACTATTGTTTATGTGTTGTCTGGATAAACCTAACCATACAAATTTAGTAATTTTTTTAAGATTAGGTTACAAACGTGTTTTTAAAAATTGACATTTTTTGAAGAATATAATTTATGTTTTATCTATTTTAGATTTACGTTACAGAATTACAGAATGGCAGCAACAGCAGGATTAGTGGTTATAGGTATTAATTAAAGATTTTTTTTAACTTGAATATATAGGTCCATTTCAGTTTACTCAAAATAATTCCACAACCTTACCTATTTCAGGAGGTGGAACAGGTTTTATTGGATCTCATTTATGTAAACTTTTACGTAATAAAGGCTACGGAATTAAAGTAGTGTCACGTATGCCAGGTCCCCAATGCATCACATGGCATGACATTAGTTATAACGGTCTTCCGGAAGGCACAACTGCTGTGGTAAATTTAGCTGGGCAAAATGTTCTAGATGCAACAAGACGTTGGACTGCTGGTTTTAAACAAAATGTATGGAATTCTCGTATAAATACTACTTACTCTCTGGCACAAGCTATAATTCATGCACCTATAAAACCTAAAGTTTATGTAACAATGTCAGGTGTTGGAATATATCCACCTAATACAAACACTGTATATACTGAAGATTCTCAAGGAGGCGAATTTGATTTCTTATCGAGTTTGTGTCAAGAATGGGAAAAAGCGGCCAAGCTTCCTTCTCATCTGGGTTGTCGGCAAATCACAATTAGAAGTGGAGTTGTTTTGGGTCGCACTGGAGGAATGATTAAACAGCTGTACTTACCTTTCTATTTGGGTTTAGGAGGACCTATTGGATCAGGAAATCAGTATTTGCCTTGGATTCATGTCAACGATTTAACTAGGCTGATACTGTTTTGTATTGAAAATGACAGCACAAAAGGTGTTTTAAATGGAGTGGCCCCACAACAAATTACAAATAAAGAGTTTTCCCATGTAAGCTACTTTTTTTTTCTAAAAGTTCAAAGAATATAATATCTTTTTTAGGCATTTGCTAGTGCATTGTGGAGGCCAGCACTGATACCAATGCCAAAAGTAATCTTGAATTTTATTTTTGCTGAAGAGCGAGCAAAGATGATCACTGAAGGACAAAAAGTATCACCAAAACGTACACAAGCCATAGGTTTTGAATATGTTTATCCAGATATTAACTCTGCTTGTCTAGAATTAGTAAATTCACCTCCTCTTATAAATCAATTCGAGTCATAAACTTTTCCATTAATATGAAAGCAAATGTGATCTTGTAACAATTTGTTACTCATGTAAATAAATTAATTGTAATTCTACATTTTTAATGCAATCAGATATTGTTCCGTCAATAAATACAATGTGTTATTTGTTGCACAAATTCCTAAAATTTCATTTTCTGAAAGGGTAACAACTTGCTGCTGTGGTACAGTTAAAATTACTTTTGAAGTTGTTCTATTACGTAATTGACCACTGGTAACCGTTTGTTGCTGACGATATATAAAAAGATGACGACTTGTTTCACATATAACTGAATAACTAAAATTTGGGGCACATGCAGAAAATTTCTTCTGTTGTTTGGATGCCTGAAAGTGTTCTAATTAATTTCGTATTGTAAAAAAACTAGTACAAACCTCTATATAGCCAAATGCGTGTAGGGTTCCTTCATGTTTCAATAAGAATTCGCCATTTTCAATTAAAGGTTGCCATAAGCAAGCATCAACGTCATATCTTAAACTTATTGCTGGAGGATTGTGTTCAGACAATTTGCAAGAAAATAAAACCTTGTGTGAACTAATATCAACATAATGTGAAGATTTATGGGTTATACAAGACAACCTTTCAAATAGTGAAGAACTATCATTGTTAAAATCGCATTCTTCAACCTGTTGAGGATTAAATGTCGATGGACATTGCTGTTGGGGTTCTACTGCTACTTCTTCTGTTTCAACCTTTTCAACTTCTACAGTTTCAATTGGTGCAGTTTCTTGGTTTACTTTTTCTTCTATTTGAATTGGATTTTCAGAATCCAATGTAAATTTAGTTCCACCATCACTAATTACATAAACAGCATCACAAGTGCGTTCCAAATAACAATATTCAATTGAGCCCTTAGCTTTCATTTCTCTCAAAACACTACATCCCCACACATCAGTAAATGTTAATGTAATCCAATACAAAACACTTCTCCGTTCGTTTGCATCACCTTCAATACTCATAAGAATACAATGCAATTCATCTTTCTTCTCACAAGTTTCTTTAAAAACAACATCTACTATTACAAAACATTTTTCTGGGCCTATTACTTCCTCAGAAAATACAGTCTGCCACGTATTATCACAATTTCTAAAACCAGTGTCTATTATGTGCAAAACACCTGTTCCGTCCCCAACAACAGCTAACTTTTCTGTGACAAAATAAAGTGATGTATTATAATCACCCGGAATACGGTCTCGATGTTTGGGAATCTTCCATGCTTCGCTTGAAACACTTATATTTTCTGATATGTGGTCAATATATGCTCTATTAATGCCCCAAGATTTGTCAATAAAATAGACAGTATCATTGAAACGATCATAAGTTAAATGGTTGTGAAGTCCAAATAATTTTACATAAAGAAGAGAATATTGATCGGGAGTAGGTAAGGCCCTATCAACCGGAGTTTCAAAATTCTGCTTCAAAGTTGGAATGGTTTCTAATGACAATTTGTAGCCATTGAATTCTGGTACGAGTAAATTTTGATCTGGGCGCAGCGATATTAATTTTGAGGACATCTTTGATTTTATTCGATAATACTGAAAATAAAACGATTGCAAAATGTACATTAATATTAATCATACTGCAAGATACATACAAACGTTTATCAATTTCACGCATCACCATTAACATATAGGTTAGAAACTTCTTAAGTGTATAAGGTGTTGCCTAATTAACACACAATCCCCAAAAATTGAAAAGAGAAAAAACTTTTAACATTTAAAATGTTATTATGAAATTATAAAATACACGATGCTAAATAACAATTTCGTTATATATAAACACAAAATTCATTAAGCTTATGTTGCTTCACATATCTTCACGATTTCTGAAAAATATTAATTAAAAAACCGAAAGTGCAAAATACAGACTTACTTTCGGCAATAATTTTCACAGCTTGCACAGTAGCTGAATTAGGATATTCACTGCATATGTCTGTTCCAGTATCACAACTTCGAGTTACAATAGGTTCTAAAGGCAAGTTTCCCAAAAAAGTTACACTTAAATCATTACACATTGCTTCAGCTCCTCCCGTATTGGCTGGAAATATATCTGACGATTTTGTGCATTTGGGACAAATAAATTTCGACATGTTTTCTACAACTCCCAATATTTTTATATTTACTTTCCGACAAAAATCAATTTCTTTCCTAACATCCAATAAAGCTACTTCCTGCGGTGTAGTTACAATGATGGCTCCTGTTAAATCAGCTTTGGAGAGATACGTTGTAGCAGATAAATGTTCATCCGAGGTTCCTGAAAAATTAACAATAACATTTGAAAAAAATAAAAAATATATCTAACCAGGAGGTGTATCTATAAGAAGGTAATCTAGTTTTCCCCAATCTACTTCACTGAGAAATTGCCTTATCATTCCATTCTTTTTTGGTCCCCTCCAAATTACAGCATCATCAGGAGAACTTAACAAAAAACCAATGGACATCACTGATAAATTGTCATCTACATACTAAAAATATTTCATTGAACTTTGATTAGGTACTTAAATTTCTGCATCATACCACCGGAGACCACCCTGATCCTGATTGATGCACTTGTTCACCAGAAACTCCCAGTACTCTAGGTTGTGATGGTCCACAAATATCAATATCTAATACACCAACCTTAAATTAAATAGAAAATTTACTGTTTGTAACAAAAATTCATAACTTAAAAGCTCTTTCATTGATTTTTACTGCACAAGGAAAATATCAGGTCACAGTGCACAGTTGTGCCTAGCACAAATAGGTCAATGATAACATTAAATCTGTTGAAATTCGGCTATGAATAGACTGAACATAAGTTTGATTGAGAGTTAATATTTACCATTTTAGAGTTGAAACCATATTCATAAAAACTAAATACAAAATGATTTTCGGATTTGAAAAAGAAAGAAGAAGTCGCTATAACCGGGTATGAAATTTAATTACACTCACATTTCTTTCTGAATCTTCCGCCGCAAGAACACGACTGAGTAATGCGGTAACTGTACTTTTACCAACGCCTCCTTTTCCAGAGAGAACTAATATTTTATATCGCACATCTTGCAAACGTTCTTGCACTAGCTGAATACCTGGATCAGGTCCTTTAGGTCCTGTTGCACAAATTTGTTGATTTGGACAGCCTGCACAAGCACCAGCTTTTCCTGCACTTTCACTGCCAGTTCCAGGGCAATCTAAGGTTTGAATTTGTGATTACAATTTAAACATACTAACATCACTTACGTTCTGGGGCATTCGTGGGTTTTGCAATATCAGTCATTTTCCGTAGTGACAAGAAAAATCAAACTAAAATATGACCGACGACATGAATCACCAACCAAACTAAAATATAGCAAAACCTCGATTTGACACATTTTTAATTGCGCGCGGCAATGGTCAAATTTAAAAAAATTACGTATGGGAACCCCAAAATCAATTTAATTACAAATTATATTTCTCACAACACAGCACAGATCGCACAGATCGTGTTAACCACATTAGTTAATTTTTACCCCAAAAATCGTAGCAACATAGAAAAACAAAACTTCAAAGTTACATTTTGAGGTTTTTAAATATTTCAATGCTTTTAAAATAATTATTTTCAGGACAATTTAATAAAATTACAGCACAATGGTTGAGAATGCTGAAACTGTTATGTATTCGGTGAAATTTAACATTTTGTATAGTCAAATATAAGAAGTTGTTTTCGATTTTTAGCAACTCCAGCCATGGAGCACAGTTGCAGCCACCCCTTGTATGGAGCAAGTGGCCGGACCACCTCTCCCTGCCAGAATAGGTCAATATTATCAAACTCCACGGCCACATCCATGGAGACCCACTCTGGGATATGAAAATGTTGAAGTTATGCCATTGTATGGAATTCCCAATTTCTTAATTTTACATTTTTAAAAATGTAGTTTAAACTTTTTAGACCAACTCAACCAGTAACAAATGCAGTTGTGGATCCTTGCTACACCCCTTACGGGATGGCCACAGAACCATTAAAATTTCCAAATTTAGTAACAGGTTTTGAACGCAATCCTGCACATGCCGCACGAGCAGCCTTATATACCAGATACACGCCTCTTGAATGGACACAAAATAATTTGCGCCTTTACAATGAATCTGACACAAACAGAAATTACTCAGAACGATTGCGTGGAGATTTCATACGTGTTATGAGGTAAGAAAGAAACTACAAAAATTATATTTTAACAATTATTTCTTTAGACAAACCGATGAAAAAACATCACAAGGACAAAGAGATGCTGGCAGGAGATTGGGAGAAAGAATAACAGACACAACATTCTGGCGTAATGAAGCTCGAACGGAGCTTGAAAGATTGGTCACCGAAGCAAATATGCTTCATGATGCAAGACGTGCAATTGAAAAAGCTCTTCTGGACATTGAAGGTCCACTGCATATCGCGCAAGAGTGCTTTTACCATCGAGAAAGTAGGCAGGGAGTTGATTTGGTGCATGATCAAGTGGAGCAAAGCTTACTTAAGGAAATAGAAATTTATCGAAATGGACAAGAAAAACTTAAAACACTTTATGAGACAACAAAGGGTCAATTGAGGAATAATCGCGCAGCACAGCATGAACTCGAAACTGACGTAAGAAGCAAAGAATCAGCGTTAGGTACCGACTACATGTGTCACCAGTTGAATAATTTTTCGAGAGGAATTAATTATTATGGGGGTATTGAAAAATTCGATCCAACGTAATTATTTTCTTTATCACCGATAAAACCTTAAATAATGGTTTTTGTATTTAGTGTGAGTACAACAACAACTTGGGCTGAAAACAGTAACAGAATTGTTCAACGTTCACAAGCAGAAAGAGCAAAATCTGCACAAATGCGGTCAGATATTGACAATTTAGTTAATGGTGTTTCTAGCTCAATATGGGACGCTTGGAGTAACACAAATAATTCTTTTGCCAGAAATGCTGCTGAGAATTTGGAAGTTAAGAGCAAACTGCAGATGCACTTGCACAAGGTATTTCTCTACAATTATATTCTCAAGTAGGTATTCTTTTTTTTATTAAAAATAATTTTTTTGAAAATGATAGGTTCAACAAGAAATATTTGATGTTGAAAAGTATATTGAGTTACTGCGAAAAGGAATTTTGGATAAGAGTAATCCGATGAAGGTTGCACACACCAGGCTTGAAGCCAGGACTCATCGAAAAGAGGTCGAGTTGTGTCGAGATATAGCTCAAGATAGGTAAAAATTATGTTTATTGAATAGTGTTTAATATTTAACAATTTAATTATCCCAACCTGCAAATCCAGAACCGATTTAAAAGCAAAACTACCAAAGAGTACAAAAATTTAAAAGCTAATGAATCAAAATGCCTCATATTCATTATTTAAAAACTACTTTGTAGAAGTACCTAAATGAAATTAATTTGTAAATTTGTCCAGATTGGTGCAAGAAGTGTTGGATATACAAGATAGCATCGAACAACTCCATCGAAAATTGCAAGAGGCAGAAGCTCAACATCAACAATTATTGAAAACTAGAGCAACCTTGGAGTCAAATTTGCACAATAAAGTGAATACATTATTTATTGACCGTGAAAAGTGTATGGGAATGAGACGGTCATTCCCGATAACTGCCACAATTAAATACTAAAGCATTTTATTCTACAAAATTTGTATAATGTATAATTTTCACATTCAGAATGATAAACTGTTATAAAATTAACAAATAGGTAAATTTATTCATCATTGATCACATTTTTAACTCACAACAATACAACAATAACTATTACCTGCCAAAATATGGTACAGGTAATTTCAACCCTTCTTTAGCTTCAAAAAATGTGTACGATAATATAATTTCTTCTATAAATTCCATTTTTGGATCTTCCATAAATTCTGGATCAATGTAAAAAAATACAGGCATGTCAACCTGTTCATGTGGATTTAATTGCTGTTCTTCAAAACAGAAGCACTGAATTTTATTGAAATATTGTCCTGCTTCAAAAGGTACTACATTGTAAGTGCTAATCCCAACAACAGGTTGGCTGGTTGGATTCATGGCTGTATAAAAAGCTAGCGCAGTTTCACCAGGAACTACCTTAAAAATAAATGCGATATTTAAAATATAATTGTGAAATTAATAAAATTGATCTACCGTTATTTCACTCTGTTGCGGTTTGAAATTCCACCTCATACTAGCACCAATATCTGCATTAAATCTAATTCTTATGGGCCTGTGTTTTACTGCAAGCATCCCCTCAACTTTACGGCTGTCATGGCCCGTTGATGTGGTGCCCCCATAGCTATATGCTTGACAGAATAAGCGATAAAGAGGTACTGCGGCATAACTTAAACCAGCAGTAAGAACACCAATCGCAGTTATATAATAAAACGTTGACCTTATTTTGGTTTTATGGGGGTTTTGTTCATTTTGCTGAAGAATTCGTGAAGAATGAAATAAACGATAATTACCTACGGTTGCACTTATAAATTGATTATTTTTGCAAGTATGAAATTTTATTAAGGCGGTTACAATTCTATTAAAAACCATTTTTCATAGAATAGTTGCTTTTTTTAAACTCATTAATGAATTAAAGGTTCTTCAAAATACACATTTAGCTTAAATTCATATTCCACCGGTTTCATTTCTTTATTCTTCTCATATAAAATTGTATTTTTTATTGCATAATTTTTGACAGATTACAGATCGTGAAAACTTAACCTTCTTTATTGATTACGTGAAAACCGTATGTAGTTTTTAAGATTTATATTAGGTTTGTTTAACGTATCTATTTTCAGCACCCATGGCTTTAAGAATTGTGACCGCCAAACTTTTAAAAAGTAGGCAAATGATTGCATTACCGATGTCAACTTTAAATAGTTGTCATCGAATTGGTCTAACAAATGATGAAAGTATGTATGTGGCTTGGCATCCCAAGGAAGATTTCCCCTATGAATGCTCAAAACCTTTACCAGAACTACAGTTTGAAGAAACATCTGTATTAAAAACAAAAATGACGCCGCAGTTAAAGGAAATATTCAAGAAGAAAACTGAAGATCAAGCTATTCAAGAATTAATGAATATTACTCATACCACAAAACACAGATGGTATCCTCGTGCTCGTGATAAGAGAGCAAAGAAAACACCTATGGATAGACAATATTTATAAACTCTAAAAATAGGATTTAAGAGACATTCGATTAATTTAGCATTTTATTTCACTGAAAAATAGAAAATAAACATTAACACAAATTTGCTTGATTTCATATTTGCAACATACCAAACGTATATTTACAATTTAAATTAATTTGTTAATGCAATTAATGCATTAACTACATTTCCATGATGTTCTCGAAGTGTGCGTTCAGCTGCTGTTCTTGATATTTCCATTTCACGAACAATAATATCAACATCTTCCTTTTTTATTGAAACTTTTAACAATTCCTTCTCTCTAGCAATTTTTTCTGCTGCTTGTTTATTTCGTTGATCACCGATTAACGAAATCGCTCCTTGAACATCCTGAGTTGAAATTTCTTTTTCTTCTGCATAATCGGTCACTTTTTCTAAATCAGCGGCCCCACTATCGTGTTTTGCAGTTTTTTTTTGAGCCTTTTCTGGGAGTTCTTCAGTACTTCCATTTACACCTTCGTCATCAGCCATTTTTATAATCAAAAATTGAAATTACATGTGAAAAATTTCAAAAATTTGATTTTTACGACGAGCTGATAAAAAGTAGGGTTATAAAAATAACCTAAGAGGACACTGTCAAATTTATGAAAATATTCCCGGTGCTCAATTTAACACGTGTTTGTAAGTATTTTATTGTTTAATTTCAAAAATTGTATTTTTTTATTTTAGAAATGGAAGAATTGTTATTAACCTCAAGTTCCAATGCCCAGCAATGTTCTGTGTGCTTGTGGAATTATGCTTCAGGCAATGCTCTTCAATTGTACCGAAACGGGGGACCTGTCCTGCCGAAAACTATGCACATGATTGGAAATGATTACATTTTAACTGCTGAGCAACATAAGCCACTTTTGCATCTGTGGCCTGTGAATAGCCAAGAACAAGTGAAAAATCTTAGATTGGTTTTACCCGAAGTTGCTCAAGTGGTAGCAGTTGCGCCAAATAATTTCTATATGGCTGTAGGGATTGGAGTCAAATTGTACATTTGGCAAATCAGTTCTGGCAAATTGTTGAGTGTACAACAAAAACATTATCAACCAATAACCTGTATTAAATTTAGCAACAATTGTGAATTTGTTGTGGTTGCAGGTCAAGACGGTATGTTAGTTACGTACAGTTTTGTAAATTTAGTAAATGTACAAAATTCTAATGTGCCACAAAATGAATTGGGACAGATTCAAGCATTGTACACACGTTTAGATCATACTTTACCAATTACTGATTGTCACATTGGTAATTTTGGTAACAAATCGAGAATTGCAACGGTATCTTCAGATAACACTTGTCGCATTTACGATATTGTAACCGGAGATGTTCTCTTAACTTATATTTTTAAGGAACCATTAACTGCCATTATATTTGATGTGCAATGTTGGACATTGTTCGTGGGGAACAATTTAGGTGACATTGTGAAATGTAATTTACAAGAACCCCCTCGTGCATTAGAGCACCATGTTGATGATAGTCATGAGAAAGCAAATGTTTTCAAAGGGCATACAAAGAAGATTAATTGCTTAGATTTAAACATAAGCAATGATTACTTAGTTTCCGGGAGTGAAGATTGCTTTGTTTTTATTTGGCAACTGGAGAGTTCACAAATTTTAAGAAAAATTGAACATAAAGGAGCAGTTACAAATCTTAAATTTTGTATGTCTAATGTTAAAATGTTTGATTTTGATTTTAAACCAGAATTTATTTTTAAGGCGCTTGAACGAAATTTAAATTATAATCTTCAAAATTTTGTTGTTTCTGTTGTGCAAAATGAAACTATTACTTTTAGTGATGACAGTGATAATGAAGATAATGCCAGTTTAGTTAATGATTTGAAATTGAAACTGGCGCAAGCAAAAAACATTAACAAAAATCTGTATAGCACATTAGTTAATGTTGCTGAACAACATTACGGTTCTAAACAATAAATGATTGACTTTATTAAAAGGATTTTTGTAAACTAAACCTTAATGGGATAATTTATTGAAATGATGTATAATGTATCTAAACAATAAATGATTGACTTTATTAAAAGGATTTTTGTAAACTAAACCTTAATGGGACAATTTATTGAAATGATGTATAATACATTGGTAGGGATTTATTATTCAGTATGTAATCTGAACAATGTAAAAATTAATTCCATTCTAAACATACTAATCTAACATTTACAACATTAAATATTTCCAGGGAATATGCCTTCCTCTCTTTGATTATCCCATTTTGATACCCAATCATTAGGGCAAATTGATTCATAAATCTTTTTGAAATAATTGCAAGGTTCAAAGGTGTCGCCTTTAACTTTTTGACAACGATAGTAGTCGCAATAACTTTGGAAGCAGTAACGAGTTTGATTTGTATTTGGAAACCTTGGATCGAAAGGGGCTGTATGAAATACTTCTTCAGGTTTAGGTTCTACTGCTGCTGGCATATTGTCTGAAATCAAACAGATAGAATAGAATGTACTTGCAAACACAATATTACTATTTATAAACAATTGAAAATTATTTTCATAGGCCATTTAGATGTGAAAGCTTTTAAATGACAGTACGGCAATAAAAATACCATCAACTTTTATTTTGCTCTTTTGTGTTTGTAAGATGCTTAATACATACAAAACAAAATTAAATTTACAGTAATTTAATATTGTCTTTGGGATGTACAGTGAAAAATTTGTACAAGATGAGGTAAAAGTTTACAAATCAGTAGAAAAAAGTATTGTATAGGGATATTTAATACATTTCTAACAATTTTAGGTCGTTTTCTTTATTTGAGGTACCCTTGGTTCTTTAATCTCCAATGATTTTAATGCAAGTTAAATCACCCTGTAGATATCAATTTGTGCAAAGTGCAATGGTCTCAAAAACTTTCAAATGCAAATTAAAAATTCCACCTCATACCTCAGAAAATGGGTACTCATCTGCAGCTACTAAAAGCTTTTATGTGGTTGTATTGCTGTTGTGAATCTTTAATGTAAGATTCAGAAATCAGTGATTAAAAATTAATTAAAAATCTGAAATTTTTTTTAGAATATTTTTATTTACAAAATGTACCAATGAAAATGATAGGAGGAAATTGAATTAATAGCAACAATTTATTTTTGTTAGGCGATATTGATGCTTAGACCCACAAAATGTTACTTCTATAAAAACCAAAAATTTTCTGACTGAATTTAAGATAAAAATATTCATTTGTAGAAGTGCCACTTTGTTGGTTAAGCTCCTTCGTCTTTTAACCTTTGAAATCGCTAGTATTGAAAACTTAATTTGTATACAGAGAATTTAACTCAAACAAACCTTGTAATCTGTTGTCAATAGATCAGTACTTCCCTACAAACTAAATTGGTGGGCGAGTTGCAATACAATATTGTACAACTGGAATTGCACAAGCACAAACAAATTGCTACCAGAAAAGTTGTAAATGTGACTTTAAAGTACATAATCGGTTCCATTACTTATATTATACAAGAAAACATACATACATAAAAAAAGTAGAAACCAAGACATGAAACAACAAATCTGCACAATGTTAAATTCGCACCCAGACGAACCAATTCTATGTTTAAAAACAGATAAAAACTAAAAATAATGACTAACATTAATGATTTATTTAACCAAAGGTCTGGTTTTGGAGTCATCATCGCAACAAGCTTCCTTATATTTTTTCACTTCTTTCATATACACAGACCATGCATCTTGAGGTTCACTTAACTCGTTTTCTAAAAACTGTTTATTTTTTTCAACTACACCAGTCTTAAGTACACGCCCACCTCTTCGTTTACCAAGTGCGGGTATTGGTTTTTTAATTTCAGCTTCCTGTTTGGCCGCTTCAGCTTGTTGTTCTTCTTGCATCTTTTTAAACATCTCCAAAAAAGATCCATCATTTTTAAATGTGTTTTCTTTGAGAGCGGGCTCTTCATCTGACTTTTCATCAGTTTGGTCTCCATCCTTATCCTCATAGTGTGCATTATCAGAAGAATGTGAGCAAGATCGACTAAATCTATTCCTATGCGATGTTTTTGAATGATGACGTCTTTGATTACGCGATCTGGACCTACTACCCGATCTTGATGATGATTTTGAATGTTTTGAACTATGAGTTGATATTTCTTTATGTTTTCTCTCTTTGTGGTGCCTATGATGTTTACTTCTACTGTAAGACTGACTTCTTGATCTGCTTCTAGATCTACTGTGATATTTACGTAAATGTTTTCTTTTAGAATGTGATCTTGAATGTCTACGATAATTCCTCGATCTGCTTCGTGAGCGATGTCTTCCTCTGTTCCTTTTAGTATGATCTCGTGAATCACTCCTTGAATGGTGGTGGTCATGACTTGGGGATCTCTTACGGTGGCGTAGTTTGTCACGTGGCATAATGCTCCGTTCATATTCCAAATATTCAGGACTTTTTAAATAAGGATCGATTCGACTCTTACCACTTTCTTTGGATATAGTTTTACTTTTGGAAGAGCTTGCAATTTCAACTTGGTCAATGTCTGTGCCTGGAGGAAGCGGGTTGCTCCACTCACCAATTGAGACAGGATTCATCTTTGTGTAATAATGTGAGACCTACAAGAGAACTTGCAGGTATAATTAACTGAATTGATGGACATAGAAATTCAGAGATCTTCAAAACGATGAAGTGGAGTATACTAAGTGAAACTCCTATTTACATATAGCGAGCATAATTAACTAGTTCGTCTGACGTTCGATAACGTTTAATCATTGTGCATTTTGATAACACCGATGGTGTTACGTAATGTTTTACAAAAAATATTAGCGTGAAAACTACAAATTCCGTTACCTAAACATACAACTATTCTAACTATAAAGTTTCGTTAAAATTATACCTGATTTTTTCCAATACTCCTTGAATTTTCTTGCTTACAATATGGCCACTGCAATTCTAGACAGCAATGAAAATGGCTCTTCACAAATGTCGTTTATCGATTGGTTCTATACCTGCTTGGTTACATTTCAAATTCCCTACTGTAACCTTTACTATTGTAAGTAGGCAACCCAAATTACGCATAAATATAAATATGTAGGTCAATAATAATTATTATTGTGAACATTTTTTGAAACATTGTGGAAATTTAAAAAGGGGGTATAGATCAATTCTAGGGCCCAATTCATCAAAAATGAGTTCGTCTTGTCTTCTTGTCCAATTTTAAATATTCAAACCTTCCATAAAACAACTCTTTAAATCAAAACCATCCACACTGCTGGAGAGTGTATTTATTCGGATAATGTACATACAGTAGACTCCCGTATAGTGCGGTTTATACGTTCCGCGTTGTGTAAAATCGCTTTATAGGAAAAAATAATAACTTTGGGATGATTGTTGTCATATTCAATTTTATTTTCTATACCTTATCTATCAAGATAGTAAAATGTCTTTGTTAGGGCTAGAGACGCCCGGACTTGATTTTTAATTTACTAAGCTTATTTTATTCTATTTTATTTTATTTTTTTTGAACGGGGGAGTTATCCTACAACATTTTATTATTTCAAATACCTACTATTATAACTGACATATTTGAAAAATGTTATTACCTGTTGAAAAATAAATTCTTCATTGAACCTTTCTCGAACAGATGGAAACATCACTTCATTCATTATTTGAATATACTTTGGTCCGTTCAAACGTCCATCCACAACATGCAGAATTCCAATGCCCTCTACTGAAATCCACCCCCATACATGGACTGACCATCTACCACTCTTATCCGTTTTTTGTAAATAGGGTTCCTCATAGTGCTGGCCGCTCCGTCTGTAGACTTTCAATCTAGTATTATTCGTCGATTGGAAAATTGCTTCATCCGAAAACACTACTTTTCCCCAGTACTCGTTATCACGGCCAACGAAATTGTTTGTAAAGTATAACCTTCCTACTATGTTTTGCTCGCTGAGTCGTGGTTTTTGCGCAGCTACACGATTTCGAAATCCTTAATCTCGAATCAGTTTTTGGGCAGTGCAAACGCTAACCGGAAAATGGGTTTCTTCTTTGGCCTTAATGGATGTGCAATACCGATGCTGTTCTACGAATTCAACCAATGCGTTGTCTTCATCCTCCCCAGACTTCTTGAGTCTTCCGGAGCCAACGCGTCTTGCTATATTATTTGTTATGTTGAATTATATTGTCCTTTACTAAAAATACTAAATAGAAAATTACATATTCGTTTTAAGTTTTGCGTTTTTTTTTTAATACTCTCAAGTAGTTAATTAATAGAAAAACGTCACTACCTTTTCAAGGTTATGAATGTATCGAGAAAAGATAATTCTTATATGTATATGGTCTACTGTTAAAAAAATCGTCCCAAATTTAAATTCGTTAACTGTACCTATGTCCACTTTTTTTCAAACATGGATTTTGATGTATATTAAAGTATGTCCGATCTACACATTACAGAGTCCAAACCTTGAATTTGTGTTGCATTATGATGCATCTCCAAGAATAAAAATATCAAGTCGGTAAAATCAAAATTCAATATTCTGTGCACACTGCCCCCCCCTCTTTTGAAGTTTCGATTTTCCATAATTTTTGAGAAGAAATTGTTTGGTAGATAGTCGCTGTTATTAAAACTTCATTTTTAGAAATTCCAACGGTGTAAATTAGGTTTTCTTTACGGTTGTCTGTCAGTTTTTCATTGTATTGTATTATTTTACAAAATTAAAATCATTATCCAAATGACCTCGATTATATCAAACCGCGGTTACCTCTTACGTATGAGTAAGCAAACATATGTAATAATGACACACTTGTCAGCAGTTTATAATCGGAAAATTTTTATTAAAATTTATTTTCTATACAAAGATTTCAATATTTTCAACGAGCCTTTTTTACGACAGTATCAACGTAAGGGATGTCACTATCGACGGCATAATTTGGCAGATATCTGAAATTTGATCTCGCCCATTCTTTGGTGAGGTTGATTCCTTCCGCACAACATTGTTGGTAATATGGTAACTCCTGTTGTAGATTTCTTGCATAATCGTTTATATTTTTATGACGTTCATAGCTGCAACAATTTATATATAAAATCATTCCTAAGTAATAATTTTATGGGATTGTTACGATAAAGGAACTTGCAATAAAAAATGACAATTTTTACAATATATAATACAACAACACTAATATTTTTATTTACAATATTAACTATAGTAAATTGGGTAGGTACAGCTTGATCAATAAATTGGACTCGACAAGTATGGTGGGTTGCATTGGTTTCCCAAGATTTACATTGGAAGGTAGTCTAAAGCAGGTAACTCTAAACGGAATTCCTTTACGAGAAACGTCGAACTGGAAATGTGTTCTTTTGTAAGAAATGCATTTATACTGGAAGGTTTCAGGTAGTTTATAAATTCGTTCGTCGTTCAATGCATATTGACATATTTTTAAATTTATATCTATTAACCACAATGTTATCGTTTGAGGGAGTTCTTCTAAGACAGTTATTTTAGTCGATATCTAAGGTTTTAATACATTTTAATAAAAGCGTGTTTTGAAAAAAAAAAATGTCTTACTATAAATTATTTTATTGGCTTTTTTTAGTCTTGGACCGGCGAATTCTAATAATCTTCCCTGACCGAGGAATGGTTCCGCACCGTATGGGGCTCTCGACCTACAATTGAAATAAATGCTTGTAAAAATATAAACTGTTTGTTTGTATTCCGAATTCGAAATCGGCGTCAGTACGACCAAAAAACATTGAGAGTTTTAATAATGAATTTGCTAAATAATTATGAATTAAAAAAATATTGTTTTGCTTTTATTTATTTTTAATGAATAATGAATTATATCGATACCTCAGTTTTACAGTGTAACAAGTCAAAAAATAAATAATCATTTTTGTGTAAAGCACACCATTTAAAGGCAAAAATTGTATTTTATTCAATTCAAAAGGGTATAGGAGTATAGTAAGTCGAATTTTCAAAATTCGTTTGTAGATGACCTCAAAACGAAATTTTGCACAAAGTTCAATAATGTAACAACTCAATTTTTTGTGTAAATTTTCAAAAGCGTAAGTGCTGTTAAGTCAATCATAAATTAATAATTAAGTTTGCCAATTATTATCCGTAATTTCCTTAAACAACTATTAATTTTCTTAAATGCGATTACCTCAAAACTCCATCATATGATTAAAAGTAAAAGATTGGGGCGAAAATATCTTGATCTCATTTATAAAATAGTTTTCTGACGAAATAAAAATTTGATTAAAATAATCTTTTTTATTGGACGATAATATTGTGGTTAATACATATAAATTTAAAAATGATTATGCGTTGACCGACGAACGAATTTTTAAAAGCTTCAACTCCGTTTACGGTTACCTGCTTTAGGGCTCGTCCAGACAGAGGCGATATTACGCTCGGGACCTAATGGTCTCGGCCAAATTGACATTCTCACAAGCCATAAAAAACACGTTACATATCGATTGCATGATCTATACTTGGACATATTTAAGCGTTGTTTTGAAAAGCTTTAAAAAAATATAAAGATCTGGACACTTTTTATTGCAATTTTTATGGTTTGGTTTGTTCAATGTCATTGTTTGATTTTACATTTCCTAATAATCCAAGTGGCAAATTGCACCAGGCGCGGTCTTACTATTAACAGAAACGTATAGTAAATTTTATTGATGCCGCTATTATATCTGTAAATTATTTTTTCGTTGTGTTGTTCTCTGTACGCAAAAATTGGAATGTCATAAACTTAAATTCTATTTTGTTCTCCCCACTTTCTTTACGACTATTTAACCAAATATAGAAAAATTTTGGATTTGGAATTCATTTTCGGTGTTTAACTTGAATAAGGTGAAACGTTTGTGTTTTAATTGCAACCTAGTAAAAATGGAACGTTCTGCGGGACAATCCGATTCCACAGTTGAGACGCGTTCTAAAATTGTAACATTATGGGAACAAGTTAAACACCGAAAATGAATGAATTTTTACAAGCATTTATTTCAATTGTAGGTCGAGAGCCCCATACAGTGCGGAACCATTCCTCGGTCAGGGAAGATTATTAGAATTCGCCGGTCCAAGACTAAAAAAAGCCAATAAAATAATTTATAGTAAGACTTTTTTTTTCAAAACACGCTTTTATTAAAATGTATTAAAACCTTAGATATCGACTAAAATAACTGTCTTAGAAGAACTCCCTCAAACGATAACATTGTGGTTAATAGATATAAATTTAAAAATATGTCAATATGCATTGAACGACGAACGAATTTTTAAACTACCTGAAACCTTCCAGTATAAATGCATTTCTTACAAAAGAACACATTTCCAGTTCGACGTTTCTCGTAAAGGAATTCCGTTTAGAGTTACCTGCTTTAGACTACCTTCCAATGTAAATCTTGGGAAACCAATGCAACCCACCATACTTGTCGAGTCCAATTTATTGATAATCAAGCTGTACATACTTTTACAGAAAAAATGGGTAGTAAGGGTCATAACGAATCTAACAATTTCTCATAAAAGAAAGAGTAAATACGTGTTTTGATTAAAAGCCCGGATATAGATCGACATCCATCAACAGCATTCAAAGCCGCAATTGAGCAATTTTTGAAACTTTCGGCAAAAATAACATGAATTGACATCTGTACTAAAGATTTTCTATTTAACAATACTGTAAAACTCAGTGAAACAGCGCTCAATCTAAATGTAAAATGATCCGCCATAAATTTGTATTTAGGATTGCCGGCTGATGTCTTAAAATAACTGAAAGTTTACTAAAAAAGAATTGTGAATATACGACTTAACGTTTTTAAATTGAAAATAAAAAAGATCTTATTTTAAAATTATTTGTCGAATCTATTTTAAGTCTTCAGTTTTAAGCAAAAACGATTTCGTACCTGTAATCTAGCGCCTCCAATTGACTCAACGCTGCCAAAAAGCTAAAATCAACTATGGTGAGGTGATCGGGCCCACCGGCACCCCCCAAGGCGTATCTACCTTTAGAGACGCTTCTTTCCAAAAGTTCCAAACTTCGTTCCACTTCGGCCCCGAGCACTGGATTGGGCTTTTCCTTATAAATAGCTTGTGGTATCTTAAATCGTGAGTTTATTAACGTTAAATTCAAGAACAAAATTGGCGGTATACAAAATAATCTGAAATGCTCTGATAGAACGTTCCTTGGTCGAAGTAAAGCAGACGATCAACTCGTGCTTGATCAGTAAAATCGGTGGGATATAGATTTCGTTTGTCGCTAGCAGCATATTTCAGAACCAAATATTTTGCAATTGCACGGCTGAAACAATTATTTTCTTCAACAGATTTTATTTATAAAAAATTAATAAAGAAATCCGAAAACGACTTTTTAAACTCATTAACAACGAAAAATTGAACGATTAAAAATTTTAATGATTTTTTTATAACTAACTTGTGGTATAAACATGTGAAGATGATTCTAATATGTACTTTATGATTTGTTTGGGTTCGGTTTTGACTTTTCAACAAAAAATATAAAAGTGGAATTGATACCATCAAACACATTCATAAACTCATATGTAAATGCCAATTTAAAAATTCGTGATGAATAGGTATTATTGATTATTATTATTGATGATTGTATTATTGCAAAACCACGATTAGATATATGTAGTGATTCAAAAATAGTCTAAATTAGTGGTGGTCAACTTTTTGCATACCATGCGCCATACAAATCAAGCACCTTCTTACGTTTACGGTTGGGGTTGAAGAGCACTCAGGCATTGAAAATATGAAGATGGATACAGTTGTAGCGCCTACTTCAAAAGAATAAGTAGGCGCAAGGATGCAATGCGCCATGTTTGGTGCACGCGCCATGGTTTGGCCACCGCTGATCTAAATAAATACATTGCAGATATTGGTAAACACCTTGCAGTTTAATACACTTTACAGTTTTAACATGACATATATATGTATTTTAGGTAAATTATTGTTTCCGGTTAAATATGTTAGGATCAAGTAATTTGTTTGAATGTCTACGGCTATTTTCAGTTCGGCTTGCGGTCAACATTTAAACTTTTGTATTAGAACTGCAGTAACAAAGAGAAGACAACAAATGAGGTGCAGTGATAAACCAATATGTATTTGGTATTGTGTTCGTGTGAACTAACCAATTGTAAACAGTACATTAAAGTATATACCTATTTAAAATGATAAATATATCAGACTTTTTTAAATTTTCAGTTTCAAGGGTTTTTTCAGATTTAAAAAATGTCTAGCCACACGTATGTCATAATTTTTATAACCTTTTTGTAAAGAGACAAATTTAAACAACAAATATTTTTTCCACTACTAGCCATACAGCATATCATTTTGCTTCATATTAGAATGCCGTGAAGTTTAGTTTCACTATACCGCGTGTGTACAAATTGCCGGAAAAGCTACACGCAGCGACATTCTTAGTTCGGTTCTGAATAAAAATCTTAATTTTAAAATTTTAATTTTAAAGAAACATGCATTTGGCAACACTGTAGCCGCATTTTACTCATTATTAGTAGTATCAATTGGTTCAATCTACACATCACGCGAGGTATGATTTGTTGTTCAAATTATTTATTGTCAAAATAATACATATTGAAAAATGTTTAATTATAGTTATTTTATGAAACGATTAGTTCTTTGTTTGCATATTTATCTGACAGTAAATCAGTGACACTATTACCTACGTAATAGACCACCGAAGTAGGCGGTCCTTATTAGGGCGGTAAATTCGAAAGCGAGTCTATCGGTACTGCAATTTCTATTGTGTTACGATGTTTTTCATTTATAAGTATCTTGATCGAAATATTTAAGGAAAAACGTCAATGGCACCACAAATTACTGTGTTAATGTTATCAATATAACAGACTATTGTTTTAAATTGCTTCAAAATAGAGCATTTATTTGAATTTGAAATTTGCAAGTAAACGTATGTCGTAGCATCAGGTAGGTAGGCGCAACTCCCGTCAGAACCAATGTAAAAAAACCGGTAGAAAGTAAGCATGAAATCACTGAAATGCTGTACGCACTACGTTGCATAGGAATAAAAAGAGATAGCATGATTAAGCTCCTCCTCCAAGTGACCTTCGCTTCGGTAGTCTATTGTTGTAATTGAAAACCATCTGTCTCTAAGCATAGTTGCAATCTACGAGGTATCGTCTGTACTACTTGTTCGAGCATTTGAGGTGTAATTTCAAATACTGCCGCGCTAATTCTATTTCTGACTTCGTCAGCGTCTTGAGGAGGCGTTACATAAACTTTCTCCTTGATGAAACCCCAAACAAAAAAGTCTAAAGGATTGATATCGGGAGATCTCGCAGGCCATAAGATAGGACCGCCGCGACCAATCCATCTGTTTGGGAAGTGTTCATCCAACCATTGTCTTACATTACGAGCATAGTGTGCAGGAGCTCCATCATGCATGTAAATCATGTTATGGCGTATATTCAGTTGCATTTCGTCATAAACTTGTTCCAATTCATTGAGATACTCATTGGCATTAAGACGATTTGTTAGATAAATTGGCTCAATGATCCGGTGATTTATTATGCCCAGCCAAACTTTAATGGAAAATCTCCTTTGGTGACCATATTCTCGAAATGCATGCTGACTTTCATCCGCCCAATGGTAGTTTTCTCGTAGAACCAACTGAACGGTCTTATTACTAGGGATATTTAAGGTTGAAGCTAACTGTCGGGTACTAACGGAAGGATCTTCTTGTACTGCGTCTAGAATTTGCTCTTCTACTGGTAATGTACGCCTTTCTCTTGGTCGACCAGCATTAGCATTTCTTTTAGTAACCGAATCAGTTTCACGTAGACGTTGATCCAGCCTTCGAAATACATTTCCACCAGTGGCGGCTCGTCAGAGGAGGCAAGGGAGGCTAAGCCTCCTCATGATAAAATTGAAATAAATAAATAATTACATAATCAAATTTGATTTTCATTAAAATTTCAGTATGAAATCATCAATTATTAGGTACTCAATTAAATAAATAGTAATAGTTATTTGGTAGACAATTTTCTTTCACCATACCAGAACGGCCTTATTAAAGGGGATCTTCTGTTGACAATATGGGACAAGGTTGCATGTAAGCGCCAGAAATATTGTCGAGACCGGGTCGGAGGCAATTTGCTACATTTGACTCCAAGCATCTGCTTTAACACTATATAATGAAGCGATTTTGACCTTGAACGTTAAAAAGAAATGAGATGCAATACTTGAGTTAGAAAGAATAAAACTATTGCAGTAGAGGCTACGACTCCATCCCCCACCCAAACAGGCGCCCTGGCCAGTGCGTTTTGCCGGACAAAGATCCCATTTATTCCTTAGCACTGGGTGCGACAGGTCTACTGAAATCATTGAATTCAGGTATAATATTTTGAATTTGCCGGTTTTATTGTTTCAACATGACTGACGATATAAAAGTAGAACTAAAAAATTTATTTTGTTGGCCATGCTTACTTTTTTCATCGGTGTCACAAACCGAATATACTCATTGTCAGTGGAAAACAACGGGATCTCACGATTTGAAAAATTTACCGCGTTCCATTGAAAGGTCACATATCATCATTTATAGGGATACCAATCCCGCAAACGCTGGATCCCGCAAATGCGGGATCGCGCATGATTTTAACGAGATCACTTATGCGGGACTACATATGCGGGATCCGCGGGACTTCCGGGACTGAATAAAAATACAGTAAAACCTCCCAATAGCGGCCACAAAAATTTGTTGTAAAAATGACCGTTATAGGGAGGTGGCCGTTATTGAGAGTGATGAATATATCTAAATAAAACATGTTGAATTTTGAAAAGTGGCCGTTTTTAGAGGCGACCGTTATTCAGAGGTGGCCGAAAATAGAGGGTTTACTGTATCCGAATTTGAAAAAATATGTATGCCGAGCGCGCGTTTTCTGTCGCCCAGCAATAAAATCAGGTCAAATTTACAAGATCAAACTTTGAATACTTTATCATTTCTCTGAAAGTATTTCCAAAAGAAATCTCAATAATTTTTCTTAATTTTTTTTTACTAATAAATGCTACTTTTATTTTGAATTTAGTTAACTTTTATTGCATAACTAACTTCTGGTACTTAATTTTCTTAGCAACTAAAAAAAACATTGTGATAGTTTGTATTCCCTCAAATCCTGCGGATCCGCGGGATTGATGATGCCAATCCCCCAAGCTTGCGGGACTGAAGTTTTGATGCGGGATTGGTACCCCTAAATTCATCAACATGTAAATTTACGTTATTTGGTAAAGGAAATCAAAATATATCGAGGATTTTGGATACTGCTCGAACTCGCGAGATGGAGGAATTTAATATCAAAGTTAGTTATTTTCATTATTAAGTAAGAGAAAATACAATTTATAAGCCCGTATCTCATCATCCCACCCTATGCATTTCCTTCAACTCCTAATCCAGTCCTGGCAAGAAATAACTTTACACCTCCTTGGTGGTTCTTGCTGGACGGTAATTTGTGATACAAAAATAAAACATCATAATTTGTTGACTAAGTAGAGTACCTATTCTTCATAAATATTAGCCTCCTCACTCGTCACTACCACGAGCCGCCACTGATTTCCACTAGGATGTCTCCGATTTGGGAAACGTAGGCGATATTCTCGTTGTGCAAAATTAGCATTTCCATTACAGAAACCATACACCATGTACATATCGGCATATTCATTAAATATAAAATCCATTATGAAGGAATAAAATAACAACAAAGGAACGATAAAACACAGTAGCACAACAACTAATCAAAACAATACAAATAACCACGAAGAAGCCGGGTTTAAACGAAATGAAACACGGTAGTCGAATTAAATACATACGTCAAAATTTGACAGTAATAATTTTGATTGAAACCAACGTTGTCAAATGTATTTTTCGTGAAAGTATGTTAATTAAGGAATGTTAAAAACAAACTTTTAAATCAAAAAGAAAACGTTTACACAATAATACTAGTAAAAATTGTTCTTTAAACTAAATTGCAGCTATCTCTATTAACAGATATCGAAGAGTAAGTCTTAGTTACGCACTAAAAGTCTGAACTTCAAGAACCCCGTGAAAACAAACGAAGCATGATACGACATTTTAACATTAAGATTTTTTATTCAGAACCGAACTAAGAATGTCACTGCGTGTAGCTTTTCCGGCAATTTGTACACACGTTATATTTTCTTTTGATAATTATTTGCAATAAAAAATATTTCAAATTCAAATATTACTAGTAGCAGAAAAAATTGTATACAGGGTGATGAAATAAAGGTGCCCGTGCATAGCGACATGTTATAGACGATTTCTAACGAGACACGAATTTGAAAGCCAAAACAAAATTTGTTGTCTCTTCACCAAGATATAAGCTTTCCTATTCAGACAATAAAAATCTATACGATTAACAATTTTGTAATAATTTCATTATTAGGGTCTAAATTTGATGCAGTTGGTGCTTTTAAAAAAAAATTGTAAAAAATCTATTGAAACCAACTTTATTACCGTTGTCAAAAGTACGGTTTCTTGGCTCCGAGGTAAATTTATCAATGTCGCAACATCGTAAATCTCCTAGGAAACGTTGGCAACAATAACTCACTTTTCAATGTCAGTTCTCTTGTCAAATTTGAACGATACAACTCAAATGTCCTAAAAAGTCTTAAAATGAAATACAATTTCAGTGAATATCTAGACATGTTGCTCCGCTTGGATGAGACAGATAATAGTGCATCGGAAGCTGCTAGATAATATGCTAGACTGTATCCACACCGACGTCATCCAGATGCTAACGTAATTAGATAAGTTGAGCAAAAATTAAGAGAAAATGGCCAAATAGTGTCGATTTCTGTAAACGGTAGGCGACCTCGTGAAGTTCGTACACCAGCGTTGGAGGAAGCAGTTGTGGAAGCGATTGAAACTGGATCAGGACGAAGCATGCAAGGATTAACGCGACAGTCACTCTAAGTCATTCTTTCCTATTCTGAGATATTTGAGATTTTTTGTTTCAATTGGATCTGGAAATTACATTATTTCGTTTTTGACTGATCTGTTTTTACTAAATAACATGGTTAGGGGCCTTTTAAACGGGAATCAGTAAGTGCGACCGAAAGTTCATCCATTCTTATCAGAAATGGCGCAAATAGAAAATAGAAAATCTCTACGTCACCTAAGGGCTTTTGCATACAGCCCTTCAATTACCTGTTTGTTGTGTATTATTATTTAATTACATTAAATTCTTTTGAAATAAAAAAAGTTATGTCAACGTGACAGTTGTTTGTCTTACGCAGTGTTGGTTGCTTAGATACAAGAAGTGGGCCTACCTGAAAGTAATTCTTTAGAAAAAGAAATATGTGCAGTATTGACACGTTGTGCTCTTAGACAAACTGTTTTAATTTTAAACAGAATCTACTTGGACCACTTTTGTTGCGATTTCCACAATGCTTCAACAGAAAGCATTGTCCCGATATCAATCACGGGCACCTTTTTTCATCACCCTGTATACACCACGGTGGCGAAGTATTTGCATATACACTTATACTTATCTAGTGATTAAAATACAGTTGATAATTTGATCCCAGGTTTTTTTTTTGTCAAAAAGCTGTAAATATCATTGAAATCTTATAATGTAAAACTGAAAGTTTATGTTTGTATATGTACAGCGTGGTTCATCGTATAGCATTTTCGCGTAAAAGCATCTTTCTTATTCCCATCAAAAATTGAAAACTCGCGCTCAATAATCTACAATTACCGTACTATAATTTAATGCCTAGTGAAATTAAACAATCTTTCTGATTTATATGTGTGCTTTAGACCGAAATAAATAAAAAATTTGCAAGACTGTTTAAATTTCACAACACGCATCACCAACAAAATTTATAGGAAATTCTGTTTTTAAATCTTTCAGAAAACAGTTGGCGCTCCACACCGACGCTACGCTTCCAAAAACATACAAGGCAATAATATAATGCCGACGAAAAAACGTCATTATAATTTATATCACGATTTCACAGGTTCACGGAGCCAGCTTATAATAGAGACCCTTTTATAACGTGATATAAACCACATTTACGTTATCGACTGTCTACGTTTTCAATGAATCACATATTTTTATAACCACTTCGCGTTATTTTCAAAGTTAATGGTGGTCATCATCTGGTTAAAACAAAACATTGCATGTACTTGCAACAATCAATCATTTCGCCGTAGTGCAATGCAACCTCGTTGAATAGTTTTTTTTTGTTAAAAAACATAAAAAAGTAATTATGTATAGTAAAACAGAAATAAAAAAAATTGTCTGCGACTAATCGTGCATGAAAATGCATTGTTTCTAAAATATAATATTTTTTCACATTTCATTAAATTTACGCAAAGTTATGTGAATGCTAATGTTTACATTTTAATCGTCAACATTAATTTAATGACTTCTCAGTTTTATTTGATATTTTGCAATGTTTTTCAATTCATAACAAGGCCCTGAAACGACCACGCATTTATAACGCAAATTTAAAAAAAAAAAAAATGTCGGTTCATATTATTAGCAGCACATCCGGAAGTTTGTTGACTAATTTTGGATTGCGAACAGTAGTTTGATGTGTTCTGGAAAAATGCCAAATCGCTTAATCAAACTTAAACTGCATCCATGAAATTAAACCGTTTCGTGTAATCTACCTGGTTTCTGAACAGCACGAAAATTCAAAGTAAACAAAATTGAATTATTTAGAAATTAGTCGATTATTCCTGTAAATGCGTTCTATGTCAAAGACTTCACGTACACGGTTTACGACCGGCTCAATTGAAAAAGAAATCGGATAGCGACGCGCTGACTGCACAAAAACAGAGATTCAATTTTTACTAGGTCGTAATGAGATGCAGTGCTCGATTTTTAAATTGTGCACCGCATTTAACCTAATCTAAACGAGATCTGATTATGTTGAAATAAATTGTAAATGTGCTTAATTTAATTTAACTAAATGTTGAGAAAGTCTTGAAATCCAAACTCATTTATAAATAGTACAGTAGAATCTGCTTATAGCGAGAACGCACGGGAGATTGAAATTAGCTCGTTATAAGAGGATTTCGTTAAAAGCGGATTATTATGTAGACTTTTTTTTTAAATGTTATTTGTTAACATAAATTAGTAAAATGCGTGTTACATATATAAATGTATGCGTACTGATTAACATAAATAGTCTGTAATAGTCTGTTTCGACAATTAATTTTCCAAATTTGCCAAAAAATAAAAAAATTGTTCCGCACTGGTTAGAGTAGTTCCGGCTTCAAAAACCTCTGTAATTTTGCCAGGCACTTTGTAGCTTCCGTGCGCGAAATCTTTTCTGGTAAAAGGGCCGGTTCATCATCATCAGATTTAGCAGTTTCAGGTTCAGTTTGATTGTATTTTTGGTACGCATTCTCAACGATGTCATCCTTGGTTGGGATTTCACTAGTGCATACAAAATTGTCAACAATCACATACTCCTGAAAGTTTACTTTTTCAGCATTTAATGAGATAAGAAGTTCACTTAAAGGCGCTTCGTCACCCCATTGCCAATTTTCAGCCAACTTCTCCTATACATTCAGCGCGTTTGAAACAATTTTTTATTGTGGTTTGCGCAATACTTTCATAAATTAAATGGCGTCTAGAAGTGTTACCCGATCCTCTTTTTCCATTTCAATGCCTTCTATCAAGTGCAACACAAGCACTTTTCGAAAATGAAATCAGCAGATTTCTAGTATAGTAAACCAAATTTCTCCGTATTGCTCGTTATAAGCGGTGCCTCGTTATATTTGGTATTCGTTAAAAGCGGATTCTATTGTATATTATATGGCTGGTACAGGAAGTGGTATATTCCCGGCCGACGACTGAAACTGGAGCAGACCGGGATGTAACTTCTTCTTGTACAAACTCAAAATTTTAGAGCCAACGGTTTCCGATATACAGCCGCTGTTCAGCCTTATTAAGACATCCGTTTTCTATATATATATAAAATTGGAAGGGGGAGGGTCAAACAAAAACCGCACGGGGGGATCACTGAAACTTATTTTCGCATAGAAATAAGTGTCCTACAGCCAACAAATTTTGTACACAAGTGCATCTTCGTAGGGGGACTTAGTTTGATGCCGATCGTGGGGGGGTGCAAACAAAAGTCGCACAGGAGGATCACTGAAACTTATTTTCGCATAGAAACAAGTGTCCTAAAGCCACCAAATTTTGTACCTAAGTGCACCTTAGTGGGGGGGGGTATCACCGAAACATATTTTCGCATAGAAAGACGTGTCCTGCAGCTACGAAATTTTGTACACAAGTGCATCTTAGTAAGGGGGACTTAATTTAATGCCGATCGGGGGGGGGGGTCCAAACAAAAATCGCACGGGGGGATCACTGAAACTTATTTTTGCATAGAAAGAAGTGTCCTACAGCCAACAAATTTTGTACACAAGTGCATCTTCGTAGGGGGGACTTAGTTTGATGCCGATCGTGGGGAGGGCAAACAAAAATCGCACAGGGTGATCACTGAAACTTATTCGCATAGAAACAAGTGTTCTAAAGCCACCAAATTTTGTACCCAAGTACACCTTAGTGGGGGGGGGGGATATCACCGAAACATATTTTCGCATATAAAGACGTGTCCTGCAGCTACTACATTTTGTATACAAGTGCATTTTAGTGGGGGGGGCTTATCACCCAAGCATATTTTCGCATAGAAAAAATGTCCTACAGCTATCAAATTTTGAACACAAGTGAATCTTATGGGGGGGATCGCCCAAACAGATTTTCGCATAGAAAGAAGTGTCCTACAGCCACCAAATTTTGTACACCGAGCGAAGCTGGGTATTTCAGCTAGTAATGAAAATAAAACCGAAAAAACTGAAGATATGTGTCCTGTGGATTACGAGTCTTGTTATGATTCATGGCTAGCATATGAAACGAATGTATTATGCCAGGATAGTAGATAAACTTTTCTTTTAAACTCGTAAGCTTCACAATAAATTCTGAAATAATGTTACTGAAAATAAAATAAAAGTGATCTCATCCTAAGTTAAAATCCGAGAGAACCAAGAGAACTCGCGAAAAGTTCACTATAAACGAAAAATTGTACCTTACTTTAACAAAATTTGGTTCACTTTATCAGGAAATTCGTTATAGCCGGTTCCACTATAAGCCACAAAAAAAATATTAATCTTATGGAAAAAAAATTTGGTACTTGAAGTAGTGTTTACTATACCCGGACGTTCATTATAAGTGGGTTCACTAGATCCGAAGTCGATTGTATATTAAAAAAAACAAACTTTCAATAAAATGTTAAATGGCTGACGCATATGCGAAGGATTACCGCAAAATTAACTTCAAGTACATATGTACATAATTACCGCATATCATACCAGTCTACTGGGAAATTTCCCACTGTAGCCTCAATTATCTCAGCATTTTTAAATATATTTTACAAAATAACAACTCAAAACTATTTTGCAGCACCAGTCGGATACTAAACGTCGTTAGATTGCTGAAGTCCGATAATAAAATTATCATTTCACGTAAGGCTCCTTTCAGCTTTCATTTCATACAGACACAGTGGCCCTTTTGTAATCGTAACGTGGGTACGTAGAACTGTCCAGATGAGGCACGATACTACAACATTTTTTATTAAGAATGTATTATGTAAGCTGTACTACCAACTAGTGTACTAGCCTCTTTCTCTCTGCTGGCGACTCACATACAGCGGCAGCAAAGCGGAAAAAGACATATTCACGAGTGGGTTAGTAATGCCAATTCATTTGGCCGATTGCGAGAAACCCTCTCTCACAAGTTGCAGTTCTATTGAATGACGTCCGCGTAAATATGCCAAACGCACACGCACAACTCACGGCCAAAGTGAATTCCGATGTTGAACCGATTTCAGCGCTATTACTTAGTTAGCCTTATGATATTTCCCAGCTTCCCGATACTGTTAATCGGGATCAGGGCTCCTCTAAATAAAAACGCCGCATACCTAAGCGTCAGCATGAATTATGTCCAATTAAATTTGGAGGATATAAAAAAACTATCTTCTGAAACCGTAAAGGTCGCGAAGGTGATGTGTTTCGATAACTAGAAGGATGTTTAATATTAGATTTCCTGATTTGATACGGGCTCGTGCCTCGATCAAGAGACATTCTTAAAGCACACGCTTTAATTCATAAATTTAAATTAAAACGTTTATCAACGCGGCAAGTAATAATTTATTATGTGCAGAATTCTTACCTTTCCCACAGGACGAATCCTTTATCGACCAAGGTTGGCACAATCTTTTGGTGATTAATCTGCAAACGAAAATAGATTTTTTAATCTTGTTGTTTTCATCAGCTCTAAATGTGAAAAAGACAACAAAATATTCGTCTAAATTTAACTAAAAGCCCGCAAAATTAAAATTAAAATGGGTAGGTCCGTCGACAACATTTTTTCGCTCTCATCGCGATATTCAGTTCCAGTTTTGCAAAACTGACACGTTTGGTAAAAATGTTGTTATTACAGTCGAGCTTGTTTCATCAACGTTATTAGGGTTAAAAGCTGGTGTGTTTGTAATTCAATTTATTCCCAGCAGTGGTAGAGTGCGTTACGGCGTCGCCGCTTGCGAAAGAAATGTCTTTTTATGTCATCCGGGAGAATAAAGCACTTATCCGAAACTTTTTGTCTCGCATTCACGATCGACAAGTGTTAAAATTGCTTGCTTAACTGGTTTCTTCATTCGAAATTGCAGGATACCATGCAGATTTTTTAATATTATATTTTATTGCTTCATTAGTATTTTTCCAAAAATATAATATTATATAATTTGCATTATTGAGTACGAAAATTAGCTTAATTGAAAAGAGAGCAATATTGTAAAATAGTGATTAATGGGGAAAAGTAAATCAAATAAAATATAAAAATGTTTTGAAAGAAAAATTGAGAGTTAACTAATGTAATCAATGACAAAATAAAAACTTAACATATTTTTGCTACTTTGCGTTCGTACTGAGGTTATTACGACACGCTTTTGCGTATCGGACTAGACAAAAAGGGTGCAGTAAAAAAAATACTGAAAACAGTGTAATTTATTTTTTTAATTTAGACAACTTGTCTCTGTGACAACCTAACATTACTGTCAACACTAAATTAACAGTGTCAATTACCACTGGGAATTTTGAATCAAATAGAAATAGTAAAAGGAAAAACTCTTTGACTCTGCTTGATTTAATCGTCACAAAAAACTTCCAGACCTGAAAAGTCAGGAATGCAGATATTTGCGAGAATAAGAGTTTTATTATAACAAATTATAACTACATTTCTAGAGAAAAAGAATAACAAACATTGTGTAACTGCTAAAATGTTTAACAACAAATCGAAATTCACCAGCATATTTGTAATGCCAACTGCCAGTTCTATTTTTTTAATTTTTAAAAATTTTCTGTTTATTATTCTTAAAACTTTTAAAGACCATAATAGTATATTATTATACAAGTTTTATAAGACGATCTATTGTCGCACGAATAAGTTTGGGGCACGACGAGCGAAGCGAGGAGTGCTCCAATGTCATGAGTGCGACAATACGTCTTATAAAACGAGTGTAATATATTATTTTTTCTACTTTGGTGCTCTTAGTTTCAAGAAAATTTGCAAATTGTGCTTTCTAAATATTCTAGAGATTTTTAGGATTAGGTACTGGTTGTGTTGGTATTTCTCATGTGTCATATGTCAACTAAAACTTCAAATTTAAAATCTCGAGTTTGATATTTTTGTGAATAAGTCATGGAAGAATTAAGCTGTACACTTGGCTTGACCTTGACAGGAGCTCGGTAGAGATGTCCGACGCCGGCCAGCGTGCTATTACAGCAATACCAACGTAATAAGTATCAAAAAAAGACAAAAGGCGTTTCACAAAAAGTTCCTTTGTGACATTACTTTCAGTTTCACAAAAACTCGCTTATGATACCAAAGTAGAAAAACCGTTTTAGAGAACTGAGCTATTTAAAATGAAATTAATGTAAGGTACAAAAATTTCTATCAAATTACAATGGCATTTTCTTCAAGCTGGCAGTTGGTTCCTACCAAATTTGTGATTTCCTGCTCGGAATGTTCACATAATACACAAGTTTCTATTCAAATACATGTTACCCGATAAAACCGAAAAACAATCATTCAAACCTTATTCTTAATTAAACCTTACATCTGTTCATTTCGGTGACATCTGGATACTACTACTACATTTGTTGAAAACCGATGTTTTCTTTAAACACTTGTCAAGTTAAATGAAACCACTTCTGCCGGAAAGCATTTATTGCAAAATAAGCATTTTCGTTTGCTTCCCCAGTCAGAAGACACATTTCGGCGCATTTCTAAAATTTATGTTCGTATAATTTTAAACTACGAATCGTTTTCATGTGAAACACACTCCCGGCAATTTGCTGTTAAGAGAATTTTTGAATGTGACAGAATCCGATATTATTAAAATTGTAGCTGTATTTCCATAATAAATCATCTAAAAATACAAGGTAACGAACAGACGTCATAATTTTATAAACATTTTAAAGTTGAAATAGTTGGTTCAGTGGAAATCTTAAATAACTTTCTTTGCAAATTCACCGATATTTGCAGAGGTCGGTGTATTCGACTTTAATATTCCATACGGTTTGCGTTTTTATTCGGTGCGTTAATTACCGCAAAATTCATAAACAATTTCGAAGTATGTGTTTTAAATTTAGATTAATGCGGGGAACCGTTGCAGTGGCAAAAAGCCAATCCAGAAAATATGAAATTTCTTTTACAGCCGACCAACTCGAATAAAATGATCCCTCCAGTTAACGTCGCGGCCCGCTATTTTATACACACGTCCTAATTTCAATTCCTTCAACCCGATGCACGCAAAATTGCGGTAAGTGTGCGTATCTATTTTTGAGTTTAGAGCACTCGCATAAAACGCTAATTCGGCCGAAGATATTTTTAAACATTTTTATTATTTACGACATTTCAATAAAATCCGACCTCACATCTCGCTGCAAGATTCCGCCGATTAATCGGCACAATCGTCCAGAAATAAATCCGTGCACTAATGTTGGTGCGAATGATAAATTGGCGAATCATACCGATAAGAGCGGGTTTACATTGTCAGTCAAAATAGACCTGACATGAGCAAGTCAATTTATCATTGTCTAATCTGCGGGCGGTTTCGACATCTGGAGACGACCGGGAATGAAACAAACCGAAAAGTATTGTGCGTTATTTTAGAAATAAAATGCGAATAATTTTGACGATTCTGTCCGACTGCCAAATGTCGCAGCCCCGCGATCGAGATGACAGTTTCCCGTTTGGATATTTCCTCTTCATAATTACAAATTTTTATGCCAAATAAACAGGAAGAGTGCATGAACCGATATTTTTGGAACGATAAATATTTCTCTGAAGAAATCGTGCTTTTCTCCAATGCATTACATGTTTCATAATTGTCGCATTTGTGTTTTGTAAATATTAAAATTGATCTTTGGACAGCGTTATCGCAACGACTTTTGGATCAGCTGTTTAGAAACGATGAGGGATTTTTATACATTTACATTTTACAATGTTTTAACGACTGATTTTTAAATTAATTTACATAAGAACTCTCATTTCTTTTACAATCAATTTAACTTTTTAATTTTTACTTGCACATTGTTTTAATAATAAAATTGCTTTAAATTATTATTAATTATACAAATTTTATTTCAGTTTATTTCATTTTGACTCAGCTACTTAACGTAAATTTGTCATTTTAAGAAGTTTCAAAGACCCATGCAACCAAATACATTGCACATGCTATGAGTAGTAAATATGCAGATACACCGCTTAGCAAAGCAATGGCTAAGCGCTTAGCAAAAAGCAGGTAGAAAAATTTTCGTTTTGAGTTTGAATATTTCTTTACCTGTTCTGCGAACTCAAACGGAAGTCTCTGCCTGTTTTTTTCCGAGTGCATACTATCCTAAGTATAATATCGTATATCTGTTTCTTTGTAATTTTACACAACGACCAGTCAATAATTTGCTAATTTGAGTCGTTGATTTTGAAAGTGAGGCATGTTCATTTTATGAAAAAATAGTTAAAGCTAATTATTATTACTAAATTACTAAAGAAAAATATAAAGATATGATGGATTTATTACCTTATGTACCACCCATTCATCAAGAATACTTTAAAAAGAAATATAATTATCTGCGTGCAACCTATTAAAGTTATTTATTGTCTTATTGTAGCTTTTCGAAAACAGTATGAAATGTTGAAATAAAATAAATAAGTAAATAAATATTCAATTTTTTGTTATTATAATTATATTCTATTCACAGAATATCAACGTTTTCAACAGATCATTTCTTCTGAAAGTGAACAAAGTCCATTGATACATACGAAAACCGTGATTTTTTCACCTAAGGCCCGGTATTTCAGTGCAGAGTAACCTTAAAGAAAACTTAACCGGAGGTGAAAACTGGGGTTACCGGTTGCTGGTAACCATAATTTTTGGTTTAACTCTCAACTGAAATACCGGGCCTAATACTACGGTGACCAGCTTTTTTATAATGAAAAGGAGGACACAAATAAATTGAGGAGAAATAATACCTTAAATAAAAGAAATATCTTTTATATTAAATTTACGGCAAGTGCTTGCAGCTAGAGTATCAACATTCAATTTCGATTTCTCTCTTGTCCAAAAATTATTTTCGAGAAAGGACAAAATTTGCAAAAGAGGGACTGCCACCTTACTAATACGGATAATCATTATTGCATATTAAAATTACATGAAAGAAGACCACGAAAAATATAAAATACCTAAGTCAATTATTACTTACCGATATTTTTAAACCCATTCAAATGCAAACCATTAAGTATCTAGCAATAGCATAAAATGGACTTGCCCTACTTTCAAAATCAACGACTCATATTGTCAATAATAGAAAACTGTAATTTTTTGTAAAAAATTGTTTATTATATGCATCCGTTGCAACGTATACCAAACCGGACGATCCCGTGAGGATAGGTTATAACCGACTTAGACTGTAAACTCAAACAAAACGTAGCAACAAGTGAAGATGAAACAATTTAACGACAACTCACCTCAAAAGTCGCTTGAAATGAAGCAAACACATTTTTACACAATTTCATCGATTCTGTTACACTTTTCCTGTCTCGATAACGCCCGGTCACACTTTTTCACCGCTCCTTTGTTGTGACAAAGAGTGCATTCGCGGAAACAAAGGCAAGGTTTACATGTATATAGACGGAGTTATCGTTAAAACAAACAAGATTATGAAATCTTATCGTTTACAAATATAATATGTTACTCGAGCTGTTAATGATTCACACATCGCCGTTTCTTAAAATTTGAGGTATGCACACGAAGAAAAATCGTCCGATTCGACGCAAATATTTGTGTATCTATGGTTTGAAATACGAATTCCACGGTTCCGATGATACTATTTCGGTAGGCTGGCTGATAATAAAAGCTAAAAATGTGTTACTCATAAATTGGAATGTTTATTTACCAAATATTTCAAGGGACGTCTGCGAGTTCCGGACATGTACGATTCGCGTGTTTTTTAATTATTTTTGTTCCGAAAAACTTTAAAAATGGATTTCACCGTATCACTAAATACTTACCAAACCGCACAAGAAAAGTGACGATACATTTATAATGTGTTGGTTTGATTTATCAGCGATGTCATATTTGAACTTCCTGTCGATGTAGATTAAAAATAAAATAATCGAATTAAACTAACAGAAGTGTCACTTTCGACTTTGAGTCGTTTGCAGTTCTCATTCTTCATTGTTTTGTAAAGTTTTTCATTTAAACAAACATATTTCTTACTTTCCATTACGTATCGTTTCAATACTTAAAACTTAAGTATTTCATTTTGAAGAAAGCCAAATACATTTTCTTCTAAAAAAATGACCATTCTGAAATATTGCACTAAAGTAGATATTCATTAATTTTACTCCAGTTTGTCATTTAGTTGCAGAATCATTCATTGCTGATGTCGAAAATCAGTTCTAACCATACGCTAATTTATTTTAAAGAAAACATCAGTTTTTTGAAAAGGTGCAACTAAAAATATATTATTGTCGTTAATTACACTCAGGTGCAAAAATAAAAGGGCTGCCCTGAAAACTTTCATAAAAGTTCTCTAAACTATGTTTTCTCCATTATTCATGCTTATTCCATTCCAGTAGTTTTAATATAATTTTCGAAATTTTCTTCTAAACAAATAGTCGAGTCAATAAAATTATTCACTTCGGAATCCTCAAAACCGGGTTCGATTTGGATGATTTGTTTTCATTATTTGAAATCAGAAACATTCCGACAACAATAATGTAATTCATTTATACGAATAATAAAATTTATATTTCCGATGATATTCAATAAAAAGTGATTTTTTGTGAATTAGTGAGAATACATACAGTGCTTTCGTAAAACAACAGATAAATTCGATAAAACATGTTAGAAGAGTTTTCACAGAAAATTCTCCCGTCAACCTTAGTTAGTGTATAAATAATTATGTACATTATTTATCAGAAAACAAGAAAATTGAGGACCTTGGTGCAAAAAGGGGATAAGTCATTATTTTCCCAATATCGAATTATGTATGCCATTTGAATGTATTGTAAATTAGGTGTCGTTTGATGTAAGAATGGGACAAGTTATAATGTCATAATGAAGTTAAAACTACTTTTGACTCATCCCATAACGCGTCTTTGATGCAAGAAGGCGATAAATCCAATTTTCATATTGTGACTTATCCCCTTTTTGCATCAAGGTCCTCAATTGTAAATGTTGTAATTTTGAGCGCCGTACTTATATTCTAGTGTCGCGTCCAAAATAACAAATATTTCTCATTTTTCAAGTAATCATTTCCGATGAAAAATACTATGATGTTATGCTAAACAAATGTGTAACATTGCCTTTACATTGGCGAAATCGACAGTTATGGGGGCGTTTATTTGTGGGCGTTGGATAATAGTATTTTACATTATTAGCGTATATTATATTATTATTGCGTTTATGGTATAATAGTTTATTTGTTACTCATTTGTAAACAAAATTAAAAATTGCTACCAAATCCTGCCAGTCACAGTTGCTGTGTCAAAACTTTGAAATTATTACATTTTGATATTGAAACCTGCTGGGGGTAGAAATCCAGTGCGGCTGCGGATTCTATTAATTAAAAAATTGAATTGTCAAAAAAACTTTCCCGCACGTGATTCAACAAATGCATACCTTTTTACTTTGCTAGAATCTGACGTTGGTTCTTCAACTACATGTGACTCCACTTCATCTGGAAAGTTCAACATCAGGAAGAACCATGAATGTAGAGATATTTATTTTTCATACAATAGGCATAATTTTCAAATGTCACCAACGTTGCTAACCAGTTAAGTTTTTACTGGTTAGCTACCTAAATTAACAATTTAGCAACTGACTAAGGTCACTTTTCATTGTCAATAAACGATTTAAATAAATGACGTTTACAAATGAGTAACAAGTAAACGCATTTCGTTTACTGACTGCGAATGATATTGTAGATTCTCTGTTCTTAAGTTTACTTAGATACTTATTTATTATACCTATACAGTAGTTACGGCCATTTTAACACACAAGCCAATGTCACAAGATCTCGCCTTTTAACAAAATTTCATTTAAAAATTCGTGCCGATTATCCAACGGAATCGACGTGGTATTTTCACCTGATTTTGTTTTTGTTAACATCGAAGGTTATAAAAGGACCGCATGACATGTGGTCGCCCTCTCGTACAGTTCTTTCCTGGCTTAGCTCGCTGGAAGAGCAGAATAGCTCCGAAGTTTTGGCGATAAATTTTGTTTTCGAATTTCAATAAAAACCAGGGCGTGATACCTTGAGTACCTAAGTGTTTCAAGTAGTCTTGCAGTAATTATTTGACTGGTTGCAAAGTTTGACTCTGCTGTTAAAGTGCTACATGTATTAGAAAACCGACTTAGTGCGTCGTATTCCGCTCGTGAGGAAGCCGGAGCTGCTGTTCACCGAGGCCACAGCTAAGCTAAGACAATTATTCTATTTGTGTTATTTTTTAATTTGTGTACACCTAAGTGCGTAGTAAAGGGCCCTTAAATGGTTGTAAATTTTTAACTGGATAAATGAACCATTTTCAATTTTTAGTTTAATTGGTTTTCTTTTTACCTTATCATTGTAAGAGACCTCACGTCAACTTCTGACTTGTAAGTCCGGTAGCGCCCAACGAAAGACAATCATTATTCCTAGGAAAGATTTTAAAAAAGGAGCGACTCTGACCCTCGCCGACTTGGCTGAACGGGCATACAAATTCGTCCCGAACTCCGGGTAAGCTTGCACTGTTTTCTCTTATTTTTATATTTTAGAGGTCAATGCTGCTTTTTGAATTCCATTCATTTAGATATAAAATACATTTTAAAATTTAAAATTTTTTTAATTGGTTTTTTATTCTAATAATTTATTTTTATCTACTTCATGCAGCGTTATCTTTAAATTATGTATCAGTTAATTTTATTCATTTATGCATTCAGTTATTTTCAGTTGCAATTTATCTTTTAATTATATGATTTAATTATAAAAACTGTTTTTATTTTTATCGAATTGCACCCCGTACCTTTAATTTTCACATTCGTCACGCTCGCCACGAATTTCGCATTAAAAATTCAGCGAGCGACTCACCTTAAGACTCTTCTATACCCGCGTGTGAACGGTGAGCTGAGAGAGCAAGCAAAGTTCAAAGTAGGATACCAATAGATGACGCATTGAAAACATTCTCTATATTATCCATGCAGCTGACGTACGGAGTCAATTAAATGAAAATGGATTGGTGCGGGCGCCGACAAAGAATCTTGATAAGGCACGTGCAAATTTTTACTGTCAACGGAATAAGACCAGTGGTGAATCGCTGAACAATTATTTTAGTTGAGTTCGTGTTTCCACCCGTGTCTCAATTTTACAGATTATTTTTTAATGATTTCATTCACCAATCGTTTAGCAGTATTTGGGCACACGTGTTTAATTCTGTCCAATCACAACATTATTATAGTGAGAATTTTCTACTGTAGAAAATTCCCGCGAGCATAATTTCTAGTATTTTGTTTACATATGTAACTTGACAGCACATTTTCTAGTTTTGACATCTGTCGCCAGTTTGATTTTAGTTTATAATGAATTAAACTGTATTTTTATGCTGTATTTTTTATTTAAACGTTAAAAAATAATCTTCCGAATACCACTCGAGAGTGCGAATTAATTAGAAAATAATTCTCCAGTTATTTTTTCAAACTTGTTGCCATTTGGGAATAGCCACTCGAGCCCTACGGGCTCTCGTGTCTATTCCCTGGCAACAAGTTTTCGAAAATCTGTCGAATTATTTTCAATTTATTCTCACTCTCTTGTGATATTACTTATGAAGATATCGGTTACCTAACTAATTTAAAAAATGGGTAAATAGAGTGGCGATTTACTGTTACCAGACGAAAATAACACCCACTCAATATTACCAGATGGTAATATAATCGCAATGGTTCACGAAATATTGGCAAATGAAGTCAAAATGCTTTTGCCTTTTCGCGAATGTCAGACTTGTTTTTTATATCGTCGTCTTGACCACCGTATCCCAATCTCACACGGCCACGCGTGACTGGCGTCTTTTAATCAGTTGGTAACATTACGTAAAGTAACCAAATTTGGACGAAAGAAACGAAGCAATGGTCAGCAATTAGAAAATTTAAATCAATTCAGGGGTAAAAAAATACATAAATTATTAGCATTAGCATTAGCGTGATTACCACAAACCTGTGATATTAAAACTGTTTTGCAAATTAATTTATAAACACCCCATACAACATACAATTTTTTAAAAGTTCACGAAAAGAAAAGTATCACTTTCGTCGCTAGTAGGATAGAAAAGTAACTTTTCTTCTAAGGAACTAGCACTTTCCATTATCTTGTTATGACTATAAGGGTTATCGTTTGATAATAGTATATTATGATATGAGTTTAAGTCTGATGACACATTATGCGGTTTGCGGTTTGCGGTAGCAAGTGACCTTCATGCCGCTTTTCTGAAACACATTGATTCAAATGTGAGGTGTCACACTTGCCGCTATGTAAACATCTGCCGCTTCTTTGACCGCGTCCTGTCGCGGTCAGGCGGCAGGCCGCGAGGAGTCTGATACATTATTTCTTATGGAGCATGACACACTAGCCGCGCGGTAGGCAATAAATTACTGCATTTGTGTACATGTATAACTTTATAAACATAAACTGTTCAAAGATATGATTTCGTAAACATTATCTTGTTCTTTTCTTTGCTTCTAATATACCTACTATTTAATTTCTTATTTTTAATTTAAATGAAACAGAGATGTAAGGGAGATTTCATATACATATTTATAATTATTATATAGATCATTAATCAAATTTCCAGTTTTGCTGTGATGCACTAAAATATTATTCTTAACAGAATTCGTGTTTAAACTCGAATATTTCTTGGAAGGTTGTGATATTAAGTATCAATTAAAGGAATATGGGTTTAAAAATTAATGAATAGCTCAGATTTAAATCCAATTGCTTTATTTAAATGTTAACTTAAATAACATGAAATGGAATAAATCCAGTCATCTGTTTTTAAAAATCGCGCTGACCAGACATGTGTAACATAATACCTGCCTAAAGGTTGTTTTTAAAGTAAGCGTTAATAAACAGATTTCTTTGAGTGTTTACTACAACTTTTCATAAATGTGAGATTTATTTTTGTAGCATTCTAACATCAATAATGTTTAACCCTTTAACTACGGATATCTCCAATAGACGATATAATGTAAGTTTTGTCAGCTGTAGTCAATAATGAAGGTATTCTACGTAAAAGTATATGGGTTGAAAAAACGGTTAGTCTTTCTTGTACGCTAATGGCATCACTAAATGCAGTTTGTTGTTTCTGTAGATCCTGTCTCATGAGAGTAACTAATTCGTCAAATGAGCCAATACTCATTCTGTAGTAGTTAAAAAATTTATCGGGGTATTCCCTCAATCGGTGGTAAAGGCATTGAAATTGGCCTCCCGTTTTCCGTAAACTATTATTTAAGGGATGGACCCAATACCTTCTTTTTTTTGACGTCGTTTTCTCAAAGCATAAATGATGCACACTGTCTCTTCGAACGTAAGCATATTGATAACTGAGACATCTTTCACATGCATCGAATAAACTTCAGGGAGGGGCATAACCGCGCGGTTAGAACCGCGTGTGTGAACGCTGCAGCGCGGTTTTTGACAGCATGTTTACAATCAAAACGAAACCGCGTGTGTGACATCGATTTGCGGTTATAAACATTATAATCTTTGTTTATAAACGCAACCGCAAACCGCAAAGTATGACACCCCACTAATAAGAAGCATTTTGTCGCACGCACGGGTTTAGGGCACGACGAGCTTGTGAGGAGTGTCCCTAAAAGAGAAAGTGCGACAAAATGCCTTATAAACGAGGTATCATACACTATTTTTTCTACTTTGCCACATTTTTAAGCAAAAACATGAAATTTCAAAATCTAGGGAATTTCGCGGCATGCGGCAAATACATTAAAGGCGGCTATGGAAGGAAATGAATTTAAAATGTCATTGTTTCAATAAATTCTGAAAATCAACTTCGCTGAAGATGTTTTAGAATGTGCGCCCCCAGAAATACGATTTTTTTGCAGAAAATACAATTGGTAATTTGCTACCCACCAAATCACGCCATATTTTGAAAAAAAAATACGGCGAATTTGAAAATTGACACTGTTAATTTAGTGTTGACAGTAATGTTAGGTTGTCACAGACACAAGTTGCCAAAATTAAAAAAATTAATTACACTGTTTTTAGTGTTCTTTTTACCGCACGCCTTTTGTCTAGTACGATACGCAAACGCGTGTCGTAATAATCTCAGTACGAACGCAATAGTATATTATGATATGAGTTTAATAAGAAGTGACAGTATCTGTCAGCGTTGGTGGCTTAGATACAAGAAATAGGCATACCTGAAAGTAATTCTTTAGAAAAATAAATATGTGCAGTATTGCCACGTTTTGCTCTTAGACAAACTGTTTTAATTTTAAACAGAATCTATTTGGACCACTTTTGTTGCGATTTCCACAATGCTTCAACAGAAAGCATTGTCCCAATATCAATCTTGGACACCATTTTTTCATCACCCTGTATACCAGATAAACACATATTGACTCTTTCACAGATCGGCTGTCGGCTCGATGGTGGCTCTTATACCTTCAGTGTTTTTTCACGACCGAAAATGCAACAGCACAAAATGCAAATTATAACAATTTGAAAATGGAAGACCAAACTGTGCATTTTTACCATATTTTTACTAAAGTAAAAACGACTGTATTTTACTGTACTGTACTGTACTGTATTTTACTTCCATAAAGGAAAGAACGCCCGTCAAATTTGTGAAAAATTGCGTAAAGTTTACGGTGACAATGCCCTACAATAACGTCAGTGACAACGATGGTTGCACCTATGGCGATCATTTTTTCAAGTATGTTAAAACATTATTAAATATAATTTAATAATAATATAAATTCACTGGACGGAATCCGCTCAAAAATATTACCCCTATACGAAACCTAAATATCCACATTTGAAAATTCATGTGAAAATAATCGCCTTTTATACAAAACCGTTTCACATAATTCGTGAAACATTCATATTCGAGAAGACGTTCAAACGACTCGTAAATTATTATTATTAGTCACAGCAAAAGAGAGAAAGCATGCGTTTGCCGATTCTATCAGCAATAGTAGGGTAGAAGAGATGGCCGTAGCATGGCGCCAGGATACGATGCCGATTTGACGTTTTCACGGGTGCCACGATTGGGACCTTATTTATCCAAATTTCGCATCTAATTTTTTTATTAATGCTGAAAATCATCTTTACAACAAACTGATCGGACCACTTTTTGTATAAATGAGCTCTGTCCGTAGCAATAAATTAAAATCGTTTTGGTCGAAATTAGGTATAAAACCATAAAGTTTCAAAGTGTTATTACATTAGTCTCATTTACTTTAAGAAAAAAACATCCGGTTATTTTGTAGATAAAGATTTAAACTTTCATAATCTGGCGTTAAAAGTTTATTTTTTTAATAATTGAAGGGGGTTTTTGTGGCAGCCGTGATATAGGAAAATTACATTGAGAACGAGGTATAGAAGAGTCTTAACAAACCATGGTTCTAAATGTTCGTGTTTCTTGTGAACGTCCATTTTCCGCAGCCCCGTGGGTGCGGGCTCGATGCCGATCGCCTTCAGAGTCATCAAAACGGTCCGGCAAGGCGACGAAAACGGCGAGAAATAAAGCGACAGTCCCTGGGCTATCCTTTTTACCACCCTCATTGTTAATTTCAAAGCTAAAAAAGAAAAACAAAAGATAAAATGATTTTTAACATTTCTGCCCCGGTTAGCCCTCGTCAATGATTCTCAGAAAACAGAGGGCACGAACTTTACATTTCCTGGAAGCAATTTAGACGCGAATTATTATGTCGGGGACGTCTCGGGCTTCCAAGAACTGAACCGCTGCTCGAACTCACCCTTGCGTCCACAATAAAGCGATTATTTCATATTGTGATGAATTTTTATCGCACCAAATTATTCATGCAAGCACCTGTATTTGTTTTAAATTAAATTCCGCGATAAAAGTAGAAATGATTTAAAGGAACGCCGCGATATTGTTGGAATTTGTACGTCATGAAATCACGTGTTAACTCGGAAAATTTCTAATGTGTAATTTCATAACATAATAGAGCTTATGTCATGTTTGTGATGAGTGCCGCTTATATGTTGTTTTCAAATCCGAAAGAATATGGCGAAAACAAACATTGGTTAACCGGCAGTGATAACATAGTGCAACATAAATAAAATTGATAAACTGCATGCATCCATTTCGTAATTGAAATTTTTTACTCTTACAGCTAATAATTTAATTTTTAATTATTAGGTAGCACGTTAGGGAAATTTATCGTCTTTAAACAGTTATTGTATTACTAGTTATGTTCAATGTGTTAACGTACATACGTGCCTATTTGCTAAATATTTAACACCTTTAACGTGAATTTTACGTCTTTATCTAAATCCTAGAAATTCTTATCGAACGTAAGCATAAAGCACTTACAGTTTGCACGATAAATTAATGTAGTTATTTCCATTTCATCGGTTTCAAATAAAAAAAGAAGGGATTAACACAATATCGTAATTTCTTGTAACTTTACCAGCGAATAACTATACAGGTTGGTCTACCGTATAGCTTATTTGATATAAAACCTTTTTCCAGTAGGTAGTCGAAAAATTCTGAAAATTAGAATATTCTTCAATTACCAAGCTACAAAATGGGCGAATTTTTTTTTCAAATTAAATCAGTGCGAAAATTAAGTTTGATGGCGATTTATTACCAAACTAACTCATCTACGTTACAGTGTAGATTTTAATATGAGTCAAATTGTCATTTGCATGTTAATATAACTAATGTTAATGTAACTAAATAAACCGTATTCTAATATCGTCTATACCACGTTTTTTAATTCCGGAAACGGTTAGAAGGTTATGAAAAAATTTGTTTTTTTACTTTGACACAGGTGACACAGGTTTTCGTCAAATTTTACCCCCCACCCCATGTCACAAGGTACCCCACTGTGCCAAACACCCCCTCCCTACGTGCGTAACGTCACAGCAGCAAAATTATTTTCATTTATGAAGGAAAATTCAATTATATTATTATTATTCACTATATTAGTTGTTGGATTTATATTAGTCATTTTGTCGCCGAAAAAGCAAAGTATTCTATGCCCATTTTTATAAAGAGGGCGTTTTGAAAGAAAGAACTTTGGTGCAGTATTTTTATTTTTGTTAACTCATTACGACATTTACTACTGAAAATAAAATAATATAAATTCATGTGTTCTTTAGGAAATAAAGAAATAAATTAATGAACATAGAATAGTCTGGTTCTCAGGTGACGATTTGCCAATGTAGTTACTAAAATTTTACTTTTTCTGTAAATATCCTTTGTAATTGTTGTAGATAGCAACGATTGGTCGTGTAGTTTAGTAAGTTTGGCAACGGTAGGCGCTGAACGTCACCGTTGGTGGTAAACTGTTTATTCACCGTTTACTAAACATCTCAACGGAAACTGAATGCGTTTTGTTGTCGTTTCGTGTACGCGGCATAACCTTAAAGTTGTATTATGGTGCAGTTTGCAAGTAATGCGTGAGCAAAATTTAAAGAGAATTTAGTGTGTGTAGCATGATCAAAACTTTGACACTCTGGAAGGCTAAGAAAGGGCGAACCGAAAAATATTCAATGTTTTTACGCGGTCCGGTGACAACATTAGGTACTTTATTATGCAGGGTGTTCCAGGGGGAAACATAAATGTTTTAGAAGGTGGTTTATGAGTAAAAAACATGTGTTCAATTTTCAATGGCCACGAAGATATAATGTACTGCTGTTTGAATACTGCCTATGAAAAGACACACAAATAGTGTTAATAAAAGACAAATAACTTATTGATTGCAGTTATTAATTAGTTAAATGATTTAAAATGCACGAATAATTTACACTAGGTGCCTATATAAATTGCCCCCGATGAAGTCAATGATGAAGAGGGAACTAATCAGTTAAGGTAAATGTACCGAATTCGGACACGTTAAGAGAGATTTTGACTTATTTGTTTTGTGATATACATCAGTTTCGTGATATCTACATGGAAAAAAAAGATCTGAATCGAACAGTCTTTATTTTTGTTGGCTTTACAACGAAAAACGCAATAACAAGCACAAGGTTTTTTAAAAAAATATAAATTTAGGCTTATGTACTACTATGAACCTAATTCGGACACAGGCTTCCAATACATAAAAGGGACACCCACTGGTACACATAACAAACACAGTCTATAATTCGAACAGGAGCTTAACCTAATTGTGACACACAAGCGGAACAGAATTCTTAATTTTTGCATTAAATTGCAAAGTGTCCGAATTTGGTACTGTGTCCGCATTTGGTACATTTACCTTATACTAATAAAATATAAACCCACCGTGAGAAGTTGCGGTGGGTTAAACAAAACAATATGTCACTTTCAGATGTTCTTACACTAAATACTATACGAAAGAAACGTTTTTTTTGAGAACCACACAAAACATTGAAACAAATTGAAGTTACTAAATACAGTAGAATCCGGTTATAACGGCTCCGGTTATAGCGAACCACCGGTTATAACGAACTTTATTTCAAGTCCCGACATTTTCCCCTATGTAACAATGTAAAAAATAATCGGTTATAACAAACTCGGATATAACGAACTATCGGATATAGCGAACCTAAAAAGCCGAAATTAATAAAATTTTAATCGGCTATAACGAACTTTGCATTGTATATAACACGTAATAACCTTTGAATCTGATGATGACTTGTCATTAAATGGGTGGTTACAAAAAGAGAAACAAAGCGAACGTGAATTTCAGCAATTGGAAAATTCAATTTTTTTCGAAAACTTATAACTAGAATATTTAGATATTTGTGGTAGACAAAAGTGACCACGAAGAAGCCAATAAGCCAGCATTAACAACATTCGTAATTTTTTACAGATCTATGGTGCGCCGATTATTGAAAATGTGTGGACAATTTATAATTTAAAAATGCAACAGTTCAGTCTAAAATAACAGTTTTTTCAAATAAAATTACTTATTGCATTTTGCTTTGTTTTACTTAAGTTTAGTCCTTATATTATACATATGCATATTTATATTAGACAATAATGGTCTCATAAAACACTCTTGCATTTATTCTTTCAATAGCGTTTATAGCGAACTTCGGATATAACGAACCGATTTTGACGGCCCCTTCAGGTTCGCTATAACCGGATTCTACTGTATTCTAAGCTACTTTTCGTAAGGTAATGTGCTTTTGCAATTACTAAATTTTTGTTTACAACATATTTTTCCACATTCGCTGCTTTTCTGAAGACACTGATGTGCTACGGATTGACGTAGTTATAATCAATCCAGATTATCAAAGTAGTACTGTATTGATTATATTTAGATTATTTTAACGTAGTTGTTTAGGGATTTTTAAATTATGTACAATTAAGACACTGAGATTTAAAAATAAAGAGTTATAGAAATAAGCAACAAACAAACGCAAGTTAGAGACGATTCAAGTTGGAAAGAACCTGCGCAAAAAGAAGAAAATCAGTTCGCGGACATGTAAACTGTACAATCTAAAAACGTCTGCAATTTTTCTATTAGTTTATATCGCTGCCGCCACGGTCAACGTTTTCAGGTCTCACAATAATTGAAATGCTAATTTTTGAACCTGCCTTTCAACCAATTGGCGGTTATTCGCAAGTTGAACAACATTCAATTGAACAATAAAAAATAAATGATATTTTTTCGTATATCTTCAAGTTTTATTTTTACGACAACAACAATATAATTTCTTGTTCGAGGAAGAACGGTTGCAGAAGTTACTGTAATTTTTAGTTATTTCTTTCAATATTTTAATAGCCGATACTTTTTTGAACAAAAAATTAGTCTTGCCATTTAAATTCAGGAAGCAGTAGCGTTACGTTTAACTGCTTTTGTCGCATTATCTATTAAAATGTTATGAAAATAATAACTGTCGCCGATAAGTAAATGTTTCACTTTCAGATGTCAGAAACTGTTATAACCAGTATTTGCACAAATTAAAAAATCGGAAAGGTGTATACAATTTGTCTTCGAAAGTTACAATAATAATACAGAGTTTCTGAGAATCAATAGTATAGTTTTTGTATTGTTATTATGGAAAGCATAAAATGACATTCATGTGAAATGTAGCAGAAAATGTTATATATTTTAAAGTTGCCGAAATAGAAAACGCCAGGTTCTAAGTTTAGTGTTTATCAGCTTCTAAAAATAATCGAACAAAATTGCATCATCCATTGCAATAAATTTGAAATCGGTCAGGCTCGCAGAATTAGGGTTCCGTACTAAAACAACAATTTTCCCGCAACTATTACATTGTCGAAAAAATTCCCAGTTTTCCTGAAATCCGTGGCTTAGTATCTATTAACCCGATTAAAATCTAAATTTTAGCTTTAGAAACTTAGGGGAACAGGGGAACGACGGTCATTTCTTACACATTTTTAGATATAACATTAAGACCACTTAAATTATAAAAAAAAATATTTTTAGAATCCTAAAAGTTAGCTCTTTCTAATGATACCCCACACGATATGTTAACTTAAACTTTTTTTATTGGTAACAAACTGACCCCATATTAATCTAAAAAATTTGTTTATCCAGTTATTGACGAGCGATATATGTGCACATCATCAAGATCTATTATGATACCAAATTTCAAGTTTTTACGTTACTTAGTGTTCGAGAAAAACATCTGTGACAGACAGACGAACGGACACGGGAGTGATCTTATAAGGGTTCAGTTTTTTCCTTTTAAGACACTGAACCCTAAAAACTAGCCCCACTTAGTAGACTTTAGTTTCTACCAAAATAGTCTCCTACAATAAAATGAATAAACTGATTTTGGTGACCCCTATATTGAAAAAATGCTGACGAACTCCGCACATGTTTTATTTGTGAATGAAACGATACACCATAAAAATTGTCTGTATATTTTTAGTCAATGTTTCACCTGGAGCAGAGCAAATAAACATGTTCGTTTAGTTTGTTTGATTTTGGACACACTCCCGCCCATAAACAACACAACTATAAAAATTCAAAATAACATAATTTTACAAGTAAAAATAGTAGAAACAAAAAATGAATTTGCGGCATTGTTTTAAAGCGGGGTTCCCAATCTTTTCAATCGACCACCGTTTTTTGCTATTTCCCAACATTTGATATGAATTAGTAAAAACGAAATTACGTTCTTAAAAAGATAACAAAATAAATAACGTACACTTGACCACTTTTGTTATGTGCTGCAATTAGATTGGTACTAGTGGAATCGAATTTTCAGTACAATAAGTGTTCGACTTATCGACCTCTCCAGTTACATCGACCCCTATCAAATAAAATAAAATGAAGCATGTAGTTACGAATAAATAAATAAAGAAAACCAATACTTTAATAATTAAAAAACTATTTTTCAAAATAACCGACACTTATCTGAAAATGTAATTTGAAACAATTCGTGGAAACAAATTAATGTAAACTTCAACCCGAAAGAGATTAAAGAATCGAATATTAAAACCTAACATTTACTAACTAAAAAATTCGATCACTTCAATAAATATCTTCGGAAGAAAGGTCGCGTTCACGCTTCGATATAATTTCCTGAGATTTTATGATAAATGAACTCGCATAAAAGATGATACAAAGATTAATGTTCCAAGCAGCTCAATAATTTCGAGCAAAAGAGTCACCGAAGTTCTTAAACCAAAGTAAACACGTTGTTGCAACTCGAAAGGAAAATGCAATTAACCCCGCCCGTAATTACTAACAATCCCTTGTCACATCTTCGTTTTTCCTGTAATTTAACTTTACACCCAAAAAGTTGCCACCTAATAAGATAAGTTATAAACGCTTCACTCGTAATCAGCGTTCTTATCAAAAATGATTTCATATTCCAGAGCAAACAAAAGGAATATCGTTAACAATACGTCGTGATTCATGCAGCGTTAATAATGTCAAATTAACGTTGGGTAATGTGAGATCGTTTCGTATTTTACAAGATTCTCCATTGTCGCGGAATTTTATATGTACAGCCAACAGCTGTTAAATTAAATTGGCTTTCACAATGCGTATAGTATTTGTTATATATATATATATATATATACGTTACCATTATCGATCTTATTCTTCATTTTCAATTACGTACAGTTAATTAATATGTATGTTATTAGGTGTGCAATACATGGTCCATCGTATAGCATTTTTGAGATAAAACCTATTTCCGGAAGTCAAAAAATTCTTAAAGTTGGAAGTAATATTCTTCAATTGGCAAACTACAAACTGGCAAAATTATTTTTTTAAACATTAAATCAGTGTGAAAACTGACTTTGATAACGATTTATTATCAAAATATTAAAGCTATCTGGAATTTTAATAATAGGCAAATTGGCACTTAGATTTTAATTGTGACTGAATAAATCGGATTCTAATATCGTCTGTTGTATTATTGCATTATTTATGGCAGGGGTCTTAAATGAGAGCCTCATAAAGATTACGGTTATACTTGTAAAGATGATTTAAAAGCATTTGCAATAAAAATATTTACAGAAAAACATCTGGCACAAACTGGATCTTATTGACAACCGAGAATATTCAGAGTCGTATTATAAGTGTTCTACGGAATTTAAAATCATGCAATACTTTTATTTGTTTTTGTGCATCAGACAAGATTCTGCAAATTATTTCTTCATTGAGGGCAACAAAAATATCAAAGGTTTTTATTGTGTTTAGAACAATTTAATTTACTAAACCAAAATTTGTAAATCCGGTTCTGGAGTGAAAAGTAGGAAAGAGTGGGGCACCTTTCATCACGTTTTTAAATAATGCTTGCTTTTGCTGATTATTTCTACAGGAACAGCGCAATTCATATATTATTATGCTCATGCACCTATATTAAGTTTGAATTCCAACAAGTGTCATTTATATTAAATTTAAAATGTACCGCCATTACGGGGCTACATTTGAACACTTCGTGTGGTAATAAGATTATTCACCACGGGTTTTGAAATTTTTGGGGGGATTTAAAAGATGCCTTTTTGCAAAAATTATATACGGTGGACCACGCTGTATACACGTCCGAAATTGAATAATGAGAATGAACACTGCAACTATTAATTTCACGAAATGAAGATTAATGCAGAAAAAACATATAATGAAATTTAACCAACCTTTGTTTACGTTTCGAAAAGTGGGAGGTAAGCAGCATTAACTCAACATAAATATTTAAAATTGCTACTTCTATATTAATATTATTTATACACGTGTGTCTTGCCATCGATCATTTTTTTTTGCGAGGTTATTTTTAAGTATTATCAGTTTGTCTGCGTATATGTCTGTCAGTTCACATAGTATTCCTTGGGATAATAATTTTCTCAGTTTTCCACACAGTCTCACACATAGTGCAAACATAGATAAAGGCATGAGTGATTTTCTATTTATAGAACTAGTTGATATGCAGTTTTATATTTCTTTAAACATCTAACAAACTATTGCAATATTCAATAAGTAGTACTAGCAAATATTTCATCATCTAATCAATATTGGTTAAGAATGTATTATTTTATCAAATTTTGAGATTTTCTTGAGCCTATTACCAACACATCAGTTTATAGCTTCAAATTTAATTGTTTAAACAGAGCCTCATTAAGATATCACTTTCAAAAAGAGGATTTATCGTAAATAATCGTCTTACAAATGTGCTGTAATGCTAGCAATCGATTACAAAATTGAGGATATTGTAAACCTGCCGTCAAAGTACGAAACGATAAAGCCGGCTTCCAAGCTACTTAACTCAATTAATTTCTTGAAATGTGATTCGGTCACGATATCAAATTGAAGTTTCAAAATTACAACAAATTACAACTTCAAAAATCTACTGTAATTTCGATTTTGATAACATTATATGGAATTTTTAAATGCTTTACCACAAACATTCAATCGTTTCCAAAATCGATAAAATGAGTTATTGACTTGCAAATCAAATACATAATTTTTTTTATTATTAAAGAGAGAATTGTTTAACTTGTTTAATAGTCTCCTACAAATAACTTTTTTTTGTACAATATGATTTAGCTAATATTAATCCAAAACAACTTCCCCGTGAATTTTTTATGTTGTATTATGAATACTGTTAGAAAGGTTTTACGTTTCCTTAATAATTTAAAAATTACTAACATATCGTGCCTTCAACAAATAAATTGTGGTGGTTTACGATCGACCTTCTAGGAGGAAAATTTAAAAAAACGATTAAAGTGGTTAAAGAAAAGTTATTAGAAAGGTTGTAGAAAATGGGAAATTAAAATTATTTTATCTGCATACACATTACGATTTGCTACATTATTCCAGTGATATTTATATAAAAGAACGAGAATGAGAAACTTGGCAACTAAAAAAACAACTGTGAATTTGAAAGGGTGACTTAAATCCAACGTTTGGTCACTATTGAGTGTTAAAACACGACACCCGAAGGTAAAATTTGACATCACTCAAGGAAGTAACTTCCGCCAGAACTGCAGCGCACCAACGGCTATTATTGAACCCAATACTACCTTCTATTATTATTTAAATATTTATTATATCCAAAAAATGGTTTCAATGTGTTCAGAGATAGCCAAAGTCGCTACATCAAACAAAATTTCGAATTTCAAAATTTTTATAAATACCTACTTTCTCTTTCGGAGAAGTTAAAAAAGTTTTGCCAATTAAAATCTCAACCTACCCCAAAAGACCCTCTTCACACACCACTTAGTTGAGCGTGATTTGCAGTCGATGATTATCTCTTCTGGCAGTATTCACACTGTCGGATGTAGCCAACGCAGTGTATGAAGAGGACTTAAGTTAAATTTCTTTTTGTACTGCTTAAATATAATAGGGCTATTATTTTATTGCAGTTTATTACCAATTCCACAAAGGCGGAAGCAAAATTACGCTGGAAAATTGTAAGTAACTGCCCTTTCACAATGGTGTTAATGTTAGGATGGTAATGTTAACGTAATGTTAACGTTACATCCAAAACACAACAAAATCATTTCGATGTTCACAATGATATTAATGGTAATGGCAATGTTAGACTTTGACTTTAAAGCGATGATAAGCTTCAATTTCTTTTTGGATTTTACATTAACATTAACAACACTTCTAACATCCGCCAATGAAAATACGTTATTTTGAAATTTTCAATTGACATTACAAAAAAGATTGTCGTAATGACATTAGATTGTCAATCACCATGTTTTAACTGGGTAGGTCATTATAAATTTGTTATACATTAAGGCTAGACGCCGGACTCAAAATCGCTTTTTAAAAATTTTCTATACGAAAAATTTTCAATAGATAAAGCGCCTTTTTTCAGAATTTTTTGAAGGGCCCTCAAGATAAATTCAAAAAAACACGGCTTTACTAAAAATTTTGTAACAATCAACAACGGTACGATTTGTTTTTTGAATAATTTCTAGAAATAAGATCACAAAATTAAAAATCTAAATCTAGATATTCTGGTTACGTCCAGACAAACCTAGAATCGTCGATCTTCTTTTAACATTGGCGAATTTAGCATACGTTTCGTAGCTTAAGCTTTTTTACCGAAAACGCTCACTTGAAATAATAATTTGACAGAACTGAGAGTATCGCCTTTAAAATCGTTATGAACACCGAGACTTAACATTAACATTAACATTACCACTAACATTACCATTAGCATTAACATCATTGTGAAAGGGCAGTGAGACATAAAAATATTGACCGTGTTGGAGACAAACGTGGCAGTAGCGACGTAAAGTAAGGAGAGAAGTGCGAACGACTTTAGGTTGAGTAGTTCACCGCCGACGGGCCGATTTTCGTCGTTTTGTGCAAGAGCCACAAGATGCTAAATTTACTTTAATATAAAGTGTTCAAATCGAATGTTGGCAATTAGAAAACTGGAAAAGTTTCTATTGACATTCACAATAAGTGTACTTTTTTAGTCAGTAATAAATCTTATAAGCGACGAAACATATAATGCCTAGTTGTATTTAAAATAGAAAGAGAATTAATTAGTTGACAATACCAACGTAAATTTAAAATAGTATCTAGTGAGTTACGTTTTTATAAAGGCAATATCATTTTTTCTTCAAACATTAAAATATATCGGTCATTGTACCGCTGCAACAGTAAGTTCCTAAAATATGTTTGCAATATCAAAATTCGTTAGAATCTTTACAAAGCTACAAGAAACACAAAGCCACGATACAGTAAATTGTTGTCATTTATTTTTATTTTTAAAATTAACAGACTACTTTATTCAGTTGCTAGAAGCAGCAAGTTGACGGTCTGAATGGCCTCTTTCAGGGAGTATTAAATTAAATTTTTAAACCTCCAGAAGTAATTGTGCAATAAATTTTACGAAACGCCTTTTAAATGAACAAAACAAGTAGGTACTTACTGTAACAATGACAAAAGTTAGTTCTGAGAAAACCGTGTGCGTTTGTGTATTTGTAAGCAATTTATTTGTGTATAATTCCCTGACCATTTGTTTTCCGCTTAATTAGTGTGTGTGTTCATATATTCTTAAATATTTTAAATAACGAAATTAACAAATTTCCATAAAAACATTGCGTAAACAACTACTCAATCTGCAACCTTGCAGCTACTCATCTCGAGTAGGTGTTCATTAACATCACACAATGTTCAACAAATGAGACTAATCATCAATCAAGATCGTCCGGATCATCTTGGATTTCAACTGCGCACAGTGCATCTTCACATGCATTTAATTCGGCGCCGGATTAAAAAATAAAGAGAGTCTAGCTGCAGTAAATAAAAAATATCACGATGGTGCAAATGAAGGCAATCTAAATTTAGAGTTAATAACTCGATAATTCAGCAGCGCAAAACTTGACACTTTATTATTAAAATCGATTGAAATTTAAAAAGAAATAGCCTCGCAAAGGTACTTACGCAAAATTTCAAGATAATTTCTAAAACTTGCAGCACTTCACAATTGACAACTAATAAAATGTGTTTCCAATTTCCACAGCATTCTAAGTTAAACTGACATGGTCGTTAATAGAATGTAATTTTTAGCGCCGCGCCGTAAGACGATGCCGAACGTTACCGCGGGCACGTGTGGGAGTGTGGCCGCCGTTCATGCGACGCTCCTTCAGATGTTTTCCCGCCCGCGCAAGCGCTACAAGTTTTACGTATATTCCGTCACACCTAAGGATTTCCTCATACCGATTTAATAAAAGTTTAGGAGGAATTTTTTCAGTTTCACTCGCTCGGAAAAACTTGTTTATCGTATCGGTGCGCAGAAGGTCGAATTAATATAAGCCGAGATAGTATAAGCCTGGCAACTAATTGGTTTAATTAAAACTGCAATTTATACAGATTAATCCAATAATACCTGCAACATTTTTAGAACACTTGGAATTAAGTGCTTTGTCGTCATTCCATTTTTAAAAATGTTTTATCATCGGTAAAAGCAGGAGAACTCTTATGCCCACGCGCTCGAAGTTCTGCTTGTCACATTTTCAGTCTTCTTTAGTCTCTTTCAAAAGATTAATAAAATCCTTCCTACGATGGCTTTTAAATTTTTGAGATGTTATTCGTCTTTTGATGATTCATTTGATGTTGTATATTTCATCAATGTTTTTCCACTTTTCAACCAACTGCAGGTAATCTAGGAAAGCCACAGAAGAACCTAGATTTTTATAAAAGTGATGAAAATAAAAAGGAACCATGTCAGCAGTTTTTGTATATTCATGTATTTATTTTTGTTAGTAGGTCTAGTCTTGGTGTTCATAACAGGCAATTATGTAGGTCACACTTGGCTGGACTCCTTCTTCCTCCTATTTGGTTCCAGCCCCACAGTTTTATAATGTTCTTGAAAGTTGGTTTTGTAGAACAGCTTGTTTGGTTCAGAAGATCTAAGTTGCAGTTCTACTGCTTGGCTTATTAAATAGTTTTCTCTGTCGGTGTTAGTTTTGTTGTTTTTAAGAGGTGCTGTGTTTTCTTCATAAAGTAACTTGAAATTTTTAAAGTCTTTGAGGGTGTCATATACCTCTATCAAATTCTTCAATCGGCACTGGCAAACAAAATGTTGCCAGTCCCGTGACACCATCATTTGCGTCTGACCAAGTAGCTTTTTGGCCCTCTCAATTACGGAATGTGCTCCATCAACTTCCACATGGGTATGTCCTTTGTGAGTTATCACTTTCAATGTAGGAATCATTCTCAAAATCGACGCGTAAGCTGAAACTATAATAAAAAAGCGATTGTAACCTGCGCAAGTATTCGATCAAACTGTCAACTCTTCTATTTCAGCGCCTATATTTTCTAGTGACCATTTCAAAATGCACGATGCTATTTCACGACCACCACGAGCACCCACTGTTTTGTCCCACATTGCGCAGTGGCTTTTTCCGTTTGTAACATTCAAAATTGTTAGGTAAAGGTCCATCACTTTCTCAAACAAAATGTTTAAAATTGGTCAAATATCCTGTTGGTAGACATTTTTGCATGATTGTAAACTTCTTCGATCCAGCATGGCTTGACGTTTCTTTATCCCGTTTTTTAGGATATATTTCGATTTGGCTTCATTAAGGTGACTATCATAATATATTTGCAACTCCATCAGGATTAGCACCTTATCAGGGGTAAACAGTTGCAAGTCAAGTTACACGAGTTTACTTCGATCATTCCATGACAGATACGATAAATTCACATCAAAATAATGCGATTATTTAGCTGTGTAGATACGACAAGTTACCACTCAAAAATATACATCTCGACAATGCAGTTATGGTACATCAATAACCCCTAAATCAAGAATTTGGTAGTTACAACAGTTTTTCTCTTACGTACAGACCCAGATCAAGCTACCAACCAAACGTTCACCGAATTGAAACTCTGTCTCGAAATGGGATTGATTTAACTGTGACAACACATACACACACACGCATAAGGAGAATGCTACGGAAACGGAAAGATATGCTAAGATTTGCAATCTGGAACCGGAAGAGACCAAGAAATAGAAAGAGAAATTATAGTGTAAAGGAAAGAAAGATAGAGTCGCACCAACACATTGGAAGAATGGCCGATACCAGGGTAGTGCGGATCGTACGGGATAAATTGTCGAACAGAAGACCTATAGGAAGCCCAAGGAAGAGATAGAGCGACGATCTATATAACAAGGAACGGGAACATAACAGGGAACAATGCCTAATCAAAAGCAAAAAAAAAAACAAGAACAAATTTAGTCGATTTTAGTATATTATGTATGCAAAAACGGTACGGAAAATATTAAATAAATATATTGCTGGAAATTTAATACCGCTATAGTGTGTTTTTTAATTCCAAACGCGGTTAGAAGGCTGTGAAAAACCTTTTTTTATTTTATGTTGGCTGCAATCAGTACTTAATACCACAACCTATACAATTTTGGCAGAATCACGTTAGTGTTAAAGTTTTCCTCATCGGAAGTTTCTTTAAAAATAGTTCGATAGAACCATTTTCTAATTTTAAAGCTACTTTACTAATATAACCTTAATCTGACAGATGTAAAATTGCATTACTATCAACATAAAATTTAAAAAAACAAAATTTTTGCATAGCCTTCTTAATCGTGGTATAGTAGATAATAATTAGACAAAAATGTCAGTAAGGGAAAGTCAAGTAAGACAACAAATATTATAAAATGACAAATTGCTAAGTTCTTGAATAGTACTTCAATAGATAGGTACACTTTCTTGATTTGTGTACTTGGTGATAGCCCTCTCGGGCGGGAAAAAGTAGAAACAAATATCATCGGCCAAGTTTCTGTGATTACACAGCGTTTTATGTTTTATCAGGTGTCTGTTGTAAAATTTGCATGCAGTAAAATACCGCCATAATTTCTTTCTCAAATCGTATGGATTCTGTAAATTATAAAATAAACTTCATTTAGATATTTTTGGTACGTAAATAAAAATATGCAGTTTCTGTTAGAATCCCTCGATATCTGTCAATCATATAGATGGAGATAACGATGACGATTTGACGCGAGCAAAACGTAGCTTGATATGTACCTAAAGGCTTTGGTAAAAGTGCAACTCTAGTTCTGTTGGAATAGAGTAGATGCCGTGTGCAGTGGGTTTACCCCTGCAACCTAAGTTTGCGACTTTTGCATTTACATATACCTATAAATTTATTAAATTTCTGTATCATTTGTCATCTTAATCTATTAAGGTCAAGTTATCTGGTCATGCAGAGAGGGAAACTGTAAGAGGTTAGGTCACAGTAGAAATTTCAAAAAATCGATTTTTTTTTTGCTTAAAAGATGCCTTAACGTTGAAAAATGATATACTCAAAGGATCATGGTGGGCGCAGGCATCGCCGATTGAAGGTATAAGTATAAAATTTACCTATGATTTTGCAGTACTGAAAACTTTAAACGCGTTTTTCTCGAAACTACATTTTTCTAATCGGCCGGACTCATAACTCGAACAAATCTTAACCGATTGACTTAAAATTTCAACTGTATATTCAAAATTATATTCTTTACAGTCGTACGTAGGAGTTTTTAATTTTTAATAATTCCTATAAGTACTCATGTAATTACACAAAAAGCTTTTCGACTTTATGAACAGATGAAGTGATCCAATCCGTCTACTTCCGCTGCCCACTCTAATCAAGCATTTTTGGCTAGTAAAGGATGGTTAACTGGCTTTTTAAAACAGAAATGCTTTTCATACTGTCAAGATCAAAGGCGAGGTTGCATCAGTAGATGTAGAAGCGTCCAAAAATTTTCCGGTGCAGTTAGCCAGAATTATTGAAGAAAGTGGATATTGTACAAATCAAGTCTTCAACGAGGACGAAATAGGATTATTCTGGAAGAAAATGCCTAGTCGTACTTACACAGCAAAGTCTGAAAAAAAAACAAACGGGTTGTGTGTTGGATGGCTAATACAAAGGCACGGGTTCCAACTGCTGTATCTACTAAATGATTCAATAACTTCTTTATACCAGCAGTTATTGTTTTACCACCAAATACAATAAGCATTATTCAGCCATTAGATCAAGGCATAAAATTGTTACTTTTAAAAAATATTGTTAAGCGCACTTTTCAATTTAGATCAACTATAAAATGAACCATTAACAGTAATGGGCGTTTGAAAACAATTTTCTATTTTGAATTGTTTAAATCACGTGGCATCTACTCTCATGGAAATAAGATTAAACACTTTAAATGCCTGCTGAAAAGCAGTTTGAACTGAATGTATTGCAAAAAATGCAATCCATGAATCATCGACTTTAACAACTGAAATTACAAATTTGGCACATGAAATTGGCGGAAAAGACATTGATACTTTTAATAATAATGATATCGACTAATTGCTTGTGGATAAGGCTGCAAGTGACAATGATATTATTGGTCTAACTTCAGATACAGTCGAAGATCCAGAAAGCGATAGTGAAGTGGAAGAAACACTTGATCCCCTTACTGCAAGTGTACTTCGATAAGGACTTCAACTTTGTAATAAATTGGAAAATCGCTTTCTGGCCAATGACACAAATTCAGAACCAGCCTTCAAATTGCACAGGGAGCTCAAGAATTGGATTGCTGGATATCGCGAACTCTATAAACGATTAGTAAAGTCATCCAAAGTTTAATCACTGATTATATTGTTACAGCAAAAACATCCACACAAAGCAAACCTGAACTTCATCCAAACTCAAGTGAAGGAAGTGATTTTGCACCAATTCACAAAAGTTGCCGGATATATACAGACAGCAATTCTAATGAATGTTTGTAAATAAAATTGTTACTTTTGAAACCAATTAAAAATAAAGTTTTAAAACACACCTAAATGAAGTTTTACATAAATTTTCAGATTTTCGAACCAATTTACCTCATGTTTTTAGTCATTGTTATTTGTCTGATTTCTTGTATGCGTTTTTTGTTTATTTTTTAATTTGTTGCTTTGGTTGTATGCGGTTTTAGAAAATTATGGAACCTATCCCTATTTTTACTGTATAAGCAATGTCTTTTTTTATGTGAATTTTATTTATGCGGTTTTCTGTGAAACGTATCTACCCATAAAAACAGACCCGAGTGTATTTCTTATTCTTAATGCTTTTGACATGACCCACGGGCAAGATTCCTCGAATTTCTTTGTTATAAGTATCACTCTAATTAAAAATAAATCAAATTTCATAATCTATTAATGATTTACAATACAAATACAGCAAATTGTAAAATTAAAGACAATAATTAAAAATAACTTTCTAATGATTATTTTTTAATGATTTCATTCACCAATCGTTTAGCAGCATTTGGGCACACGTGTTTAATTCTGTCCAATCACAACATTATTATAGTGAGAATTTTCTACTGTAGAAAATTCCCGCGAGAATTATCTAACATCTGTCACCAGTTTTATTTTAAACTGTTAAACTGTATTTTTAACATTAAAAAATAATCTTCCGAATACCACTCGAGAGTGCGAATTAATTAGAAAATAATTCTCATAAGTAATATCACAAGAGAGTGAGAATAAATTGAAAATAATTCGACAGATTTTCGAAAACTTGTTGCCAGGGAATAGCCACTCGAGCCCTACGGGCTCTCGTGTCTATTCCCTGGCAACAAGTTTGAAAAAATAACTGGAGAATTATTTTCTAATTAATTCGCACTCTCGAGTGGTATTCGGAAGATTATTTTTTAACGTTTAAATAAAAAATACAGCATAAAAATACAGTTTAATTCATATAAACTAAAATCAAACTGGCGACAGATGTCAAAACTAGAAAATGTGCTGTCAAGTAACATAAACAAAATAGTAGAAATTATTCTCGCGGTAATTTTCTACAGTAGAAAATTCTCACTATAATAATGTTGTGATTGGACAGAATTAAACACGTGTGCCCAAATACTGCTAAACAATTGGTGAATGAAATCATTAAAAAATAATCAATTAATTCTCACTCTCTTGTGATATTACTTATGACAACTTATTGACACTAATTTTTTACAGAGGATTGATTCCCGTCGACTACAGTGTAGGTTCCGCTTGATACCTGATTAAGACATGAATCATATTATTCTCTGAGCAATTCACAATTAAAATAATGAGGGTAACTTGGTGTTTTAAATCCTGTTCAAAAAGTAAAACCAAAAAGTTAGTAAGAGTCTAGCGGTAGTAATCAACGCGTCAACACTTATCCAATGAACGCGTTTCCGTGCCGAAGTATTGCGCTGCAACATATCGCACAGGCATGCTGTTAACTTTTAAAAATAGCTAAAATTAAAATTCTTGAAAAATATATTTTAAAATTCTGAAAATGCCATAATTCGCGAAAATCGTCTCTGGCAATTCGGACACGAATCGAGAATAACCATTAAATTGCTAAATACTACAAACATGGAAGTACACCTCATGTTTAATTCAAACGTGACGGTATAAACACAAATACGTCTGTTGATTTACGCAATTGTTTCAGCGCGCTCTTCATTACCTGCATTTGCATAAATTTATCTTCGCCCGATTTCTTTTAATGCGCGCAATGAACTGAAACATTCTAAAGTCATGTATATCCGCAAGGAATTTCTGGATTTTGTATTTTTCTTTATTGAACGAAAGAATTCATAACATGAATTATTTGAAGGCTCGTCTTTATTTCTTCTGGTCATTTATTGCGTAACGAAGGGTGGTGCTGTCAAAACTCCCTTGGCTAATAAATGCTGATGGATGTTCTTTCGGTTTTCCAAGATTTGTGGATATGTTCTGTGCTAGTTGGAGTCAATCGATAAAAAAATTTTAAGTGTAGCAACTGATTTTTAATTTTCTTTTAAAAACGGATTAAAAGGAAAATATGATTTAATTTTACACTGATACAATTTTTCTTATGTATTAATTTCTCTTAAACGTTAGTCGTGTACCGATCGACTACCCACCAATTAATATAACTTTTAACTTTACAAAATTAACGACTTTAGTTTTGACTACGTTTTATATTTTAACAGAAAACATTTATTCTATAATAAGTTCATAATAATATTTTATTGAATATTAAATTTAAACTCGTAAATTATGATAAATTATAGCTCAATAAAACTGAAATGTTTTGGTTTCAATTTAAAAAATATGAATTTTCACAATTTGACAAGTTGACAGGTTATATCTAGAGCGTATCATTCCGAAATTAAACCAGAGGTTTCAAGTTGAGACGATTAGCGCCTATAAACTGTCCAAATGAAATTCCGTTCGAGTTTTGGTTTGATTTTAAAAACATGAAGTTTTACAATTTGATAAAGAAGATGTTTACTTACAATTTATCTTTCTGCCTTTAGTCCAGTCATTTTAGTATTCATCTTCTAAAAAATTCCAAGTGAAGATTTTCTTTCGGGATTTTCTTTGTATCGCTATAAGAAACACTGTGTAAAAAGTCCGTTAGAAAATCGTGGTCGCCAAAGAAATTGTTCAAAGTCGAAGGTCGTGAAAATCAGTTTTTCTCAAATATCTTGTGAAGTATTGGTTTTACGTGAATTTCTATTGTAACAAAATGTATTCATTATCAAAATCTGCACAAAAAAGGTTCTATACAAAATATATGTGGAACCAATGGTTTTCGGGATATAAGACTGAGAAAACTTGGGCACTGCGATGCATTCGTTTCCGCACCACCTTTGAGGTAGAATGCAAGGCGCGTTTTTTTAAAGTGGTGTTTCCATTAGGCCTATTATGATTCGTTTTCTTCCACTTCTTCGCCTCTCTCTTTTTCTTCTTCTACTTCTACTTCTTCTTCATCATTTTCGTTACTGACAAAAATCACATATTATTGAACATGGCAATCCTAACTTTGGAGCCGTTTTCATTCGACAAAGTTGTTCTATTGCTTTTATATTGTTAATATTGTCATCATAACCATCAAACACTACAACTATATTGCAACTATATAAATGCGTTCATATTGTCAAGGGTAATATAATAAGTGGTACGCTTATTATCGAAAATTTTTTTGAAATGCCACGAATATCAGTCCCAACGACGAAAATACAACGAGTGCGTAGCACGAGTTGTACAGGGTGTCCCATCACTTGTGGCCACCCCCAAAATTGAGCTTTAATTGAAAGCTATGAATTTGAAATTTGGTGCACGTATGACTCTGATATAAGGCTAGAAATTTCCGGTTTTAAATGTTAATTGTCGGCGTTAGTTTTCGAGAAAAAAAATAAAAACTGATTTTTTATAAAAATACTATCTCCCAATTTCGTCAAATTTCACTTTTCAGGATCAGTATTATTGAGACAAAGATGTCCAAAGTAAAAAAAAAATCCAAAAGCTGTAATTAGCCTAAAATTCCCTTATATTCGAATCTTAACAGTAAATGTAATGATTTATGGCCCTAATAATCCTCAAGAGGCTGTCCGCAAAGTCGAGTACAATTTAAATTTATGGCATTGTAAAAATTTGTCAGTGTCTAGTGGAAACCAGGGCAAGAGAACGTCAGTAGCGTACCTAAATCGAACCTTTTTACATTCTTGTAAATTTCTAAAATTTTTGTAAGTCCTCTAATAAATTATGATTATGAGAACGAACATGATTTAAAGTATGGATGTTGAATTATATTTTTTAAGTCGAAGAGGACTTATTACATTTTGAATTAATGTTTGAGTGCAAAGATGAATTCGAAAGATTTTGAACTGAATGATTTCGGAACTCGTTCGAGACTAACTTTGTCGTCCCCGTAAATTTGGAAATTAGTTTCACGGATTATTGTGGTCGTACTGGTTGAGTCTTTCGTGAGAACCTGTTCAAACGCACGTTTCATCCATAAATATTTAATGACTTTATTGCTAAAATTGCTTCGGAATTGCATTTTTCAATAGTAAACGTATTCATCTAGTCGTAAATATCGACTGTCAGTTATAAATGTAGGGTGGGTGTATTACTATTGTTATCAGTTCAACTTCAGCTTTTGAAGAGTAACTTTGTCCAAAAAGTTTTTATCTGTGTTTTATTTCTGTGTGTTTTAATTATTTTTCGTTTATAATGCCGGTTACCTTTACCTTCGAAGAAAAGACTGATATGATATTAATTTATGGAGAAGCACGGCAAAATTATGTTCAAGCTGCTCAAATTTACGCTCAACGTTTTCCACAAAGAACTCCCCCAGAAAGAAAAATATTTCAAAGACTTGTTGATTCCTTGAAACAAAACGGAAATTTAAAGGGAAAAGAAAAAACGACAGTGAATCCCACGGTAACGCATGAAGTCAATCAAGCTGCAGTTTTAAATCTCGCCGATAATAATCCCCAATTGAGCATTAGGAAAATCAGTCAAGACACGGGAATTAGTCGGTCTTCAGTAGGGAGGATATTAAAAAAGCACAAATATCATCCTTACCACATAGAATTACATCAGCAACTGCATGATCGAGATTTCGAAAGCCGCGTAAATTTTTGCCAATGGGCTAATGGAAAGCCCAGTACGACGACAATAATCCGTGAAACTAATTTCCAAATTTACGGGGACGACAAAGTGAGTCTCGAACGAGTTCCGAAATCATTCAGTTCAAAATCTTTCGTATTCATCTTTGCACTCAAACATTAATTCAAAATGTAATAAGTCCTCTTCGACTTAAAAAATATAATTCAACATCCAGACATTAAATCATGTTCGTTCTCATAATCATAATTTATTAGAGGACTTACAAAAATTTAAGAAATTTACAAGAATGTAAAAAGGTTCGATTTAGGTACGCTACTGACGTTCTCTTGCCCTGGTTTCCACTAGACACTGACAAATTTTTACAATGCCATAAATTTAAATTGTACTCGACTTTGCGGACAGCCTCTTGAGGATTATTAGGGCCATAAATCATTACATTTACTGTTAAGATTCGAATATAAGGGAATTTTAGGCTAATTACAGCTTTTGGATTTTTTTTTTACTTTGGACATCTTTGTCTCAATAATACTGATCCTGAAAAGTGAAATTTGATGAAATTGGGAGATAGTATTTTTATAAAAAATCAGTTTTTATTTTTTTTCTCGAAAACTAACGCCGACAATTAACATTTAAAACCGGAAATTTCTAGCCTTATATCAGAGTCATACACTCACTCACATAAGTATCCGTACCCTAGCAAATTGCTGATTTTATGCTATAAAAACTGAAAAACTTAATTTTTTTTTCAATAAATTCATTTACTTACATGAGTAATGAAATAAAAGAACAAAAAAGAAACGATTTCATTGAAAATACCTGAAAAACAGCATAAAGTCCACTTATTTGTAAAAAGTCACTCTCACATAAGTATACGTACGGTTCTTTAAAAACATAAAGTACACAATGTTTAATAATTTGTATGACCTCCATTTGCTTGTATAACTGCTGATAGTCGAGAAGGCATGGAATGAGCCAATTTTCGAGTTGTTTCCAGAGTTATTTTATTCCATTCTTCCAGTAAAACGGTCTTCAGACTTGACACTGATGTGACGCGGCGTTTCCGGACTTGCTGTTTGAGATGGTCCCACAAATGTTCGATAACATTGAGGTCTGGGGACTGCGGTGGATGTTCTAGCTTAGATCGCACATTATACAACAACCATTCTCTTATCAAACAGGAGGTATGCTTGGGATCATTGTCTTGTAATAGTATCGCCTTGCCTGTGAGGTTCAGTTTTTCAATGCTTGGCAGGTAGCTGTCTTTTAATATGTCTAAATACATGTATTTATCCATAATACCTTCTATGAACCTTAAATTTCCAACACCATTTGCAGACATGGCGCCCCACACCATTACCGATCCACCTCCGTGTTTGACAGTGGGAACTACATTTTTGGGATCAAGTGCTTTATTGCGTTTTCGCCACACTTTTGTACGGCCATCGTGACTAAAAACGTTGAATTTGCATTCGTCGGTAAAAATTACACGTTCCCAGTAATTCGGATCCTGCAAATGGATGTTGTGGTACTTTTGTGCATATGCCAAACGTTTTGCCTTATTCACTTCCCTCAGAAACGGCTTCTTTCTTGCTGTTCTGCAATTGATACTGTTCTTTTTCAAGCATCGTCGGACAGTTTCTGGATTAACGGCCACTCCATGATCATTTCCAATGTCTTTAGTCAATTTCACAGCACTCTGCTTGGGATCTTCTGTTATTGATCGTATAATATGCCTCTGCATTCTCTCGGTGAGCTTCGAAGGGCGACCCGATCTTTCTTTATTTTCAATGCTACCGGTCTCATTAAAATTTTTTACAATCGTTTGAACAGTAGATTTTGGTAAACTCAATGTTTCAGCAATTTCTTTCAGCGATTTCCCGCGGTTTTTTAAGTCAACAGCAATTTCACGCACTTGTATTGCAATTTCTTTCGACTTTGGCATTTTATTTGCAGGTATTACTATTGCTTCTCAAAAATGTTCGACTTCACGCTCAGAAAACTGATTAGTAAATGTAAATACTGCTAATTTTTTGTCGTACTCAGCAAAAATTTAACAGAACATCTGTCCGTTAAGTAACGTACGTATACTTATGTGAGAGTGCCTTTTTACAAATAAGTGGACTTTATGCTGTTTTTCAGGTATTTTCAATGAAATTGTTTCTTTTTTGTTCTTTTATTTCATTGCTCATGTAAGTAAATGAATTTATTGAAAAAAAAATTAAGTTTTTCAGTTTTTATAGCATAAAATCAGCAATTTGCTAGGGTACGGATACTTATGTGAGTGAGTGTACGTGCACCAAATTTCAAATTCATAGCTTTCAATTAAAGCTCAATTTTGGGGGTGGCCACAAGTGATGGGACACCCTGTATTCTCTAAAGATTGGGGCTGAATGAGTTAGCATTTCAAAAAAATTATCGATTCTTAAGCGTACCACGAATTATATTTAGGAAGAGAATATATTGCGACACACACATTAATTAACAAAGATACATTAAATGGATTCTCCCCAGCGTTTCTTTTGACAATTATTTTCCATAATTCAAAATTAAACCCGTCGCACACGAAGATTGAACCGTGATTTAAAAGTTTAAAACAGGCGCCCGCGTTTGTGATTGAACATGACGTCACCGTTTATGGGCTGCACCGGCTGCGCTGCATGTTTCAGCACGAATATTTTGGTTTGTATTGGAAGTAGTCATAACAACGGGGAGTAGTAGTGTACCACAGCGAAAATACAAAAGTGACAATACAACAGTATTGTATTGTCACTTATTAATAACCAACAACAACACTGAATTTCAATGGTGATTTTAGTCGAAATTATATTCTCTGTGTAATACACCATCAAACTTTCTTAGCCTCATATCTTGAGAATTATTGGTCCCACGTAAATTTTGTTCAGCACCTTTTTTGTGCAGATTTTGATAATAAACAAATTTTGTAATAACCAAAATTCATATAAAACCAATACTTCACGAGATATTTGAGAAAAACTGATTATCGAAGCCTTCGAGCTTCAACAGTTTCTTTGGCGGACACGATTTTCAACGGACTTTTTACACAGTGTTTCTTATAGCGATACAAAGAAAATCTCGAAAGAAAATCTTCATTTGGAATTTTTTAGAAGATTGAATGTTTTTTGTGTCTAAAATGACTGGACTAAGTACTTGTCCTTACATGAAACTTTAATGTGAATTTGGCATGAAAATTTAATTTTGTGACAACACTTTCATCCAGTCATACGATGTCTTCAATTACTAAAGACAATTTTAGATTTATAACTTTAGCATACACAACCGTCTGAAATCGTAAGAAATATGTTTTTCATTAAATATAATTTTTCATATCCCGCTAAAAGAAGAGCTCGAGAAGGTTAGTGCTAAACAAGGGTGATTGAAGAGTTTAATACAACGCATTTAGAAAGAAGGTTAGGTATCCAAGACGTGGTATTTCACTTGCATACAAAAGGTTGATTTATTTCGATAAACTTAATATCGTAGGTCAATATTATTGCAGTATGTAGTAAATAATAAAAATCAAACATCGAACTGGCATAAGACAAATTTTTCGATCTAACGATTTTTTCGAAAGTTAGTGTGATATTTCGTTACATGGACTGTAGTACCGTGCGATCAAATAAAAAGAGAATTAGAGTAGACAACGGTTGTTTACGAGTCTTTCGTCTACTGCAATTACATATGGACACATCACTAAATCAAATGACCTGTCATATTTAATGCGGTAGGCGAACGACTCGTTAACAATATTACAATAGCTTACTCATGGCCTGCTCGAATATCCTTTTTATTTGAGCACACGGTATATTAAACACTTTTTTTATTCCAGACTTTTCGGACATTTGTGAATTAATTATTCCACAAGGTATAACGAGAATAAGCCACTTTTAAAAAATATTTTTTTAAAAGCAATTCGTTTGAAAGTCGAAGAAAACGTCAAAATTATCATTTTTAAAGACATGTCTTGCTGTTGCCAAAATTTACAAAGTTACAAAGTTTTCAAAACTTTCATTGCAGAAAACTTCAATAAATTTTCCAAACTATTACATTTAGAACTCCGTTACAGCTGTTTACGAATTTCGAGCTAGTTTAAGTTCACTGCAGATTGAAATGTTGATATCCAAGCGACATGTTTAAGATTAGAAAGTAAAGGTACACCATTAAGATGTTAGTTTATTGCAGTATTTTGCCTTTGTCCAATATAAAACATTTTTTTCATATATGGGCGCATAAATAAATTCTTGCAAAAAAATACTTGGCAGTCGAACCGTTGCACTCCTCACCAACAGTTTTGTACTGTTGCTTCTGGAATGAATAAAATCGTGAAGCGATACCCACACATTCGGCAAATAAAACAAATTGCACGTTACAGAAGTGTAACTGAATATTGGAACGTGGCATTGTACACTCTAATATCAGCTTTGCATTAAACCGCAATTTATATTTGAAATGCCTAGTTGACGCAGACAAACTTAGCCGACCTGAGTAGACAAGTGTCGCGTAGACAGATACTAATACACCATGATTTTTGAACACTATTAATATCTACACGCGCGGTGTGTAATAAAGGATTATAATTGTTGAAAAATTTAACCTAAAAGCCTTTTCATTTCCTACCAATGAACTGATTTGATCTCGAACTTTTTAAATAAACAATATTATCATAAGAAGGCATTACTTCATGATCTTGTTGTGAAACTTTTTCCTGAAAGCAAAAATGGAGCAGTTTATTGTTTTAAAAATTACAAGCACTCTCAAAGGATACATCTAAAATTATTAAATTAAGCGAGGGCATCTGTGTTTATACGTCTAGAACGGTAACCCTAATGATTGATATACGATGCTCAACGCGTCTGCTGGCATCAATATGAGAATTAAAATAGTTAAGATCAGAATGATTAAAAATGCCCAGTGCAATTCTTTGCAATTTTTTTGTATCTCATCTATACCTCGTTTTTTTATTCCAAACGAAAGTTCACAAATATCGCACCAAAAGATACATCAATGATTGGCTGTTAGCAGACTGGTTTTACACTGATTAAATTATGGAAAATGAGCAGTCACCATATTGTCGCAACATTTGATTAGATTTGCGTGCATAGTAGCTAATTTTCACAAATTACATTAAATATAAATGATAAAAATGATAACAATGTGTAGGCCAAAATGCCTTGTTGTTTATCTTTGTCCGTTCGGTTCTTCTAAATGAGACAGCTTGTGTTGTATTTTTATTTATTGATAGTAACTATTTACACAATAAACATAATTAAAACACTACTGCAATGATTTTACTTTGTTGTATTGTGAGCTTAACTTGTAAAATGTTTCTATTGAAGTTGTGCGATTTCCTGAAAAAATGACACTTGCAGGTAGCTTCTCACATACCGAGATGTGCGGGTTCATAAGTAATAAAAACAGTTCTTGTCATAATTTTTGTATTTTGTACCTTCCCTATTGTGCAAACGTTAAAATTACTAAAATTCAAATTTGCCGCCAAAAACTACTTGCTAGAAATATTTCAATGTCTTTTGTTCTTTCAATTTCACGTCTCAAATTAAAAAACAGACTACAGTCGCATCAAAGATGCATTTATATACTTTTTACAGTACTATTAAGTAATATGTAATCTAACCATGGTGTAAACGAAATAAGTACATTAATTTTTACCAGTAGTAGAACTCGTTGAGATAAGCCCTTTTTTTATGTATCATTTTTTCGAAATCGCATTTTTTAAAATCATCCCCCCCCCACAAATTGACGAGCAAATAGTCCAAGCAAAATGTCACCAAAAGGGGGTGTTTAGGCCGAATTGCCTGGCTGTTTCTCTTTTTGCTTAGATTCTCCGAATGAGACACCTTTTTTGATTGTATGATTTATTCACACTATATACACAATAAACTTAAATTATGCACTATAATGATTTTATGATGTTGATACTTTGAGCTATTGTAAGTAACTAGTCTAAATGTTTTGTATGGAAACTTAAGGGCCTTTTTGAGAGAGGGACACTTCAGGTACTTTTCTAACCCGGATCACATGTGCGCGTCCAGGGGGGTTACCCTGCAAAAGGTCGGTCAGGTTTGGTTTTTTGATATGTTTTATCATAAATGCCCCTAATGTTAATGTCCAGTTTTTGACCTCGTGTCCTTTCCGGAAGGTGTTGAAAATGGGGTTTGAATTTAAGAAAAACGCGTTTTTGAGTACGCTACGCACATGACTATTTGGAAAAAAAAAATTTGATTCATTTAAATACCTGACGATATGGGCATTCAGAATAGAACCGAGACCGCTACTCTAGGACCAATAGTTTATGAGCTACGATTTTTTGAAGTTCACCACTTTGATTGCTTAAACCGCAAATGAACTGTTTTTGCTGTTATCTCACGTCTCGTGCGCTCCTGTCTGATTCACTGGTTACATCGAAACAAATAATATGGCACTGTAATGGGCATTAAAGGCTCTTTACGATGGTTTTTTGTTTGATCCAATTGGATGAAAAATAACCACACGGCGAGCAATCAAACTTGGAAAATTATTGAAAAAACTCCCTATTTTTAGTACGGTTTCAGTGTGCTGTCAAACCTGCCCATTATAACCAATCTCAAAAATTTTACATTCCATGAATACGTGACAGCTTATGGGGCACAGAAGTGCAAAAATTATTTTTTTTACTACTGACACCCTTGGACCAGTGCAGCTTTATTCCAAACGGGGCGCGGACTCAAAAATAACGAAAACGTTAAAATTCTCCTAGATTCCTGAAAGTTGGCACGTGCAATTACGTGTAGATTTCCGAACCGTCGCGTCGTCTTCCGAATGTTCGCACATTTGTAAATGTGGTGCAGCATCTTCGAGATCACGGATCTTTTCAGCCTGCAGCTTACGATCGTGGTCGGCAGCGTCCAGCTCAAGTTGCAAACATTGAGGAGGCTGTTCTGAACAGTGTCGAGGTTCGACCTGGACTCAGCACAAGAAGGCTAGCACTGCAACATGGAGTATCGCATGGTACAATTTGGAAAATACTAAAAGAACAGCAATTATATCCTTATCATGTTCGAAAAGTGCAGTTCCTACAACAAGATTTACCTCGCAGACTGCAATTTTGCGAATGGCTCCTAAGAAAAATAAACAGACAGCAAAATTTTTTATCGCTTGTGTTAGCAACTGATGAGGCTGGATTCACACGAGGAGTTTTTAATAGTCACAATATAACCAAAAATGTAATTAGCTGAATATTGTTAGTAGATGGATACAATCTTTCCACCTTCTAATATGGTTCCTACATTCAGAAAAAAAAATTCTTATAGGCAAGAAATTTCGGGCTTAAATTTAAAATTGCGCGTTCTTAATTTTGGCCCAAGAATTGGTATTTGTTGATTTTAAGAATGTTCATTCTTCATTCATTCTTCTTGTTTAAGAGTGGGTCATGCTCGATTTCAAGAATGTTTATTCTACTTGTCAAATTCATCTATTGTCAGTAAAACTTTAAACGCCCCTTCGAGAAAAAGAAATATCGGCCATAAAGCAATAAATAGCAGTTTGTACCCAATAGATACTAAATTACAGTTTGACATTATTTTGATAATAATGTACGCCAATGGCCAAAAGATTATTCGATAATAATTCTATACCAGAGAACAGATGGATGTAAGACAACATAGTTGTAATAACTATTATAGCCATATATCATGTACTTATGTATCATCAACTGTACGAATTTAATTTCCTATTCCCAATCGCTTTCGAGGGACCGGGTGTCACACCCTCACCGTTCTCAGCTTACCCTAAACAGAAATAACGACAAAATTCAAAAAATTTTATTTAGCAGCAATAAGGTCACGTTGTACAACAAAATAAAAGTATATTTTAGTGTTGACTATAAAATTTTCATTCCTTCTTGTCGCAACTATGTCGTCGTCGTCGTCGTCGTTTATGTCCGCAGGAACTTCGATGTCGCCTACGTTTACGTCGGCAGGAGCTTCGGCGACGTTTTCTGCGACGAGATTTACATCCTTCCTTTTTTCGACGCCTATTCTTTGATCTTGGAGCTTGACGTGCTAATGTTTTAAACTTACGCTTGCAGCGCTGGGGCAACTTGCACCATATCCTGGCCCCTTCAACGGCTATTCTAATTACGGGCCATCCGCAATGCTTTTTACGAAATATCCTTAAAAAGTTTAGGAATGGGTTGGGAGTTATTTTACCAGCACGACAGTTATTACGTCTACGACGACTACGTCCACAACGACTGCGTCGACGCCGCTTTTTTCGTCCGCAGCTAGGTTTTCTTTTCTTGCACTCCGAACTGTGGCTACTTTCTCGGCTGTCGCACATATTAAATTATTTACTAACAATAAGTAATTTACATGTTTGTTTTCCAAAAAAATTTCACTGAGAATTTTTAAATGCCAAACCGATTTCTTTAATTCACCATTTTATTTCTTAATGTCCAGATAAACAAAATTTTCCATGGAGATGATAGTGATTTTTTTAAAATTTTCTACGTCGCTCACTAGAAATAATAAAAATCGGTTGCGAATGCAGGCGTGATTTTCCTGAACATTTTAACTTTTGGACATACATCGTTCTGCTTCTCTGGTACAGAACTACTGCATTAAATAATTCACAACAAAGATTTGTTTTATAGTAAATTTCTTCAAGTATGCATGAATTCAGTAAATTTAAACTATAATTGAAAATTCATTTCTTTGGACAACGGAAATAAGAAATTAATTTACGAAAAGTATGCAACGACTTAATTATGAATTAAAAGTAATTTCATTCATTTTAACTTTGTAAAGAAGAGTGACAGAGATTAACTCCCAAGCATCAGTATAGGAAAACAGACAGAAATAAAGAACAAATATTTTGCTTGCTTCTATGAAAAACCTTCAATTTTATGATTTTGAATCATTTGCTTACAAAGTATCTAAGGATAGAACATTATGGGTGTTGGAAAGACCCAAATTCCTACACGAAGATTTAAAATTCCTAATATACGAAGTTGTTGAACAGCTAGTGAGAACTCTGTTAGGAACTTGGAAAGATCGAGGCTAAAGGAAATACATTATGTATAATTAACAGGGAGGGAACCACGTATGTTGCTTGACCTGGGTCTCCAAGTGGCTCTAACAGGCCCTGGTTATGACCAATCGGTCATAAAATTATTTGTAACATCAATAATAAACTGCTGGTTAATTTAAAGTGGCCCACTAGTAAAAATTCGAATTGAATAGTTTTCTTACCATAAAACAAATAATTAATTTGAAGGTGGTACATGCCAAAATCTGCATACAACTGCTCGCGAATATTTATTTAATTCATGCTAAAAAAATAATAGTCAAATAATTCGTTTGATGAAGAGAAAATTGAATTTTCATTCGAATTTTTAATACTGGACTATTGCATTAACCATAAGTTTATAGAGGAAAACAGTAATTCAATCAAAAGAATAGCATCAAATAAAGTTCTTCTCGACTATTTTTATGAAATTTGAAATCGTAGTCTTCTACCATTTTGCTAGTAAACTTTCGACAACTTGCTAATTAGTAAAGCACGTCAAAAAATCTTCACTTAACTCATTAAACGCGCACAGCTGAACAAAACGTTTCATTATGTTGAGCACACTACATACTTTTAAAAATAAAAAATTGAGAACGCAAACATATCTTCGAAATTTCAACGCACTGGTCATATGCAGGTGTTTAGTGAGTAAATCTTTTTATAAATGCTGCATCATCGCCAGATTAATGACCTAAGTGATAATCTCGATTTTCACGTTTCAAAATATCGCTAATGTAATACACTAGACACAGTCAAACACACTTTTAAATTTTACGATGACTTAAGACCAGTTGTTGATTTCTTTATGTTCAAATCCCTTTTATCCGTGGCGGCGAAAATATTGTGTATTAGTTTTAACTTTAGTTTGGCAACTTTTAAATAAGATTCAATATTTGTCACATCCGGATTTCAATGTTTGCTTGGATACGCTGTTTATACATTTCAAGTAATTTATGGGAAGCAGAATGTATGTACTGAGATTTCATTGAAATAATAAATACAGGAAATCAGATTCCATTTCTACATGTAATTAAATCCGGATTCAAATTTGTTTTCAATTTGTGAGTGTTAAAAGCTATTGTAACATAAATCATGCCAATAAAAATAATGGAATTTTTTAATATCACACCCAAGCTACGTTCAAGAGAATGGAAACAATTAGTTATGTTATGTTAAAAATAAATATGCTTGACCAAGACAATTCGCAGCCGACCAATAAATATCATCGTTATAGCTTAACGATAAAAAACGTGTGAAATGAATTACAATGCTTTCATGGAAATGATATCAATAATAAAATATATCAAAAAATGGCTTATAATGTGTTAAAAGCTGCTTAAATTCCATCACTTGATCAATTTACTTAAAACTTAAAAAAAACTAAAACATTCTTTTTTATTTTCAAGATTTACATATTTTTAGTTGCTTAGTTGCAATAATTGTCTTGTGATTAATTTTTGAAAATTATCATTAATTTATCAACAAACTTTTAATAATAAAGGTAAATAAAAGTAGAAAAAATTGTAAAAAGTTACAATCATTATTAATTATAGAACATGTTGGTCAAATCTTCAAATTTGGATGAACAACATTTGGAATTAAGATATAATTAATTATACTATGCATGTGGTAACCGGAATATTAAAGTTTACAAAGTTCAAATAAATTTCAATTTTTTAAATTTGAACGACAATAATGAAATAGAGATTCTTGTTTTCACTGCAGAAGTGAAGCAACTTTTATGCGCGCTGACCTAATATAATAAATTTATTAGTCCCATCTTTTGCACGACTGTCGTCATAAAGAGCAACAGTTCTCCTTTGAAATTTAATAATAGCAAATTAAGTTAAACGAGCGGTTTCTTTCCGCCACGCTATCTTTACGATTTTCTTTAGCGTTTAAATTATCAAAAACTAAATATCACGGTAAATTTGAGCCATTGTGAACAAAATTTTTGCACAAAGAGCGCATTATAATTTTATAGTGCACTTTACAAAGCCAGTACGTGTCCGAGTATATGCATTTGCGGCTTGTGGATTAGTCATTTCTAATAAAATTATATTTAGCATGCTAACTAAAAACAGTACTTTTACACTTTTCCGATAATGAAACGATCGAATAGCGCGATTTGTACAAATGGAAACTATTAATTGAATTTTGCTTTACCTGTATTGATATGACACATCTGCAAAAGTGGAACTTCCTGGTTGGAAAAGGTCACTTTCATGATCAAGGTTGTTTATATTTGTAATTTTATTATTGCATAATTCATATGCACACAGAGATGCAACTGCGATGCTTTATCTGCAGGAAATTTTATTCGTCGTTTGCGATATAGAAAATAATCACCTGACGTAATGATGCACACTGCACTTCATGGATAACCGAAGTAAAATGCTGATGATAACAACCATTTATTTTTAGCCAAATCTCGTGTTTACTCTGGATCTGTTAATTTTTTAGTCATAGTAAACTCATACAGAAAAATGAAACAATGAATCATCAAAATACACATCTCATAACATTTCATGTTTCAAAATTTTACAAAAACAACTAATTAATGAAGTGGAAAATAAAAAAAAAAAAAAAGTTAAAAATGTTGATAGATAAAAAATTGTATTTCCAGTTTTTAAGTGTTAAAATAAGTTAAAATTAAAAAACTGAATGAAAAATACGACAATGGAAATAAAATTTGTTACATTTTTTCTGTGTGCATTAATGTAGAATTCGAATTTTGTTTAAAAAATATGCTACATTTAAAATGTATCGTTAGATACGAGTCACGCCCCCATATAACGTTGAAACTATTTTGATCACTACTAAAATAAACTTTAACGCCTATATTATATCTACATGTGCTGGAATATAATATATCGGCACGCATTTATCAAATACACGGGCAAAGTGGTCATGCAAAAGAAAACACCAACATTTGTTACATTGTTTGCAACGTACCTATCCTTTGTTTTCAAATAGCATGACTGTTGTAAAAATTCAACTGTAGCAAACAAACCCATAAAATTAACGATTTTTTGTCAACGTTTAATTTTAGATAGGTTCCTTTAAATTTATTGCAATAATTAATTTGTTTTTAATTTATTCTTTCTATTCTTACAGACGTTAACTTTAATTATCAATTAGGCAGGTTACTATGTATCTGCTGAAATTACTTCAACAGCATAGTTGTTTTATCACCTAATATTACTGTTCTATTTCCAGAAATATAAATTGTTAAGTTAATGAAGGTGATGAAATTTTTAATTTTCTTTATCATTTATATTATTCTCATTGTGCAATAAATTGAATACCAATATTGAAAGTAACAAATGTTCCAAAACTTTCACATTATTTATTATTTTTTTAAATTAACAAACTATTTCTATTATGTATTAATTGCACCTATAAAAGATAGTATACATTCTCATTTTTATAGCAGTGCTATACTAAAATGAAATAATTAGTTTTTTAATTAAGTGTTGTTTATTTAATTTTTTTATGTACTAGGAATTTAATGTTTGAACATGCAATATTGTTTAATGGAGAAAAATTGTTAAAATATATTGATACTTACTTTATTAGGTTGTTGTGATGAGGTAAAGGCACCATTTCTTAGGTATTCGTTAAAGAGAATTTTAAGAAAGGACCATTATGAAAGGTAATATTTATTGAAGGTTTTACTGTATTTATTCTAATATTGTGTGTACAATTTTTATGAAAAATTTAAGCTTTCAAAAAAGTAGCGATTGCATCTACGCAAATGAAACAGACAAGTCTCAGAGTGATATGATTGTAAATCATAAGTAGATCGCTGTTTTGATCCATTTTTTGTCATATTACAAGAAACAACAGAGAAAAATAAGATGAATATTGCAATTAGTTTTTGTACAAGTACACTTGAAATTGCAATTGTGAGGATCAATAAAAAGTGATTTATTTACTGATTATTAAACGTACTTTTAATAAATCACATTACACATTGTCCCTAACAAAAAAAGTTCTTAGAATAAAACAAAACAAGTAATACAATTGAAGTTGTTTTAATAATTCACTAATACAAAAACATTTCAATTTAATTTGTTATTCCATATTATAATAAAATTTAATTATAATCACATTTTCTTGTTGTTATGAAGACTCGTGTCGATCTGGGGCTATACGTGTAACAAACTTAACTGTTGGAATCATGTCTTTCCTTTTTTGGTACTAAGCTGCGACTTTCAGATGTGCGTAACATTGAAACACCAGTATTTGAAATGTTTCTGTGGATGAATGAATCATTGGTAAAAAGGAATTTTATTGGCCGAAATGGTAGTCAAAACCTCAAATTTCCTCGACAAGCTCACAAAAAATAAAACTCATAAAACGAAAAAAACACACAAGAAATATCTTAATTAAGGGGCACATTTGTGGGAATTGTTAAAAAAGTTTGTTACTTATAAACGAAATAAATGGAATGGAAATAATTGGAACTTTGAGGTTTTCATGTGTGTTTTTATTACGATATGGCCAAAGTATCACAGAAAATCTCTTTTGTTAATTAATAAACACTTTACACATTGCACTATATGAATTCAATATGTTACTATATTGCCACGCTTTTCAAACATATCAGACAAGTTTTTACACGTACGTCCCAAAACTATGTATCATCACATACGCTTATGTTCGACTATAATATACGGTTTTTCTACCATATACAATATTTTTTAATATAAATCATATAATTTAACATTTTTTTACTAAATTATTCTGTAATTAAATGTGCAAAACTTGAACATTTGACAAAATAAAACTCTTGCTGAACAATTCAACTGAACAAAACTGAACATTGGGCTGAAATGCTCAAATTTGCGGTGCACAGTTAATCACAGACTGTGATGATTATATCAGTTGGAGCTATTCTGACGACAGCTGACTATAGATGAACACTTTTAGCGCAAAGAAAACTTGATTTTCATGATCCCACCAAGTGGAAAAGTCTTTAAATTTGTTGCACTTTAATATCCCATAGAATAAACAATATTTAAAAACAGAACAATGTTCTACTACCGTCATTTTTTTAAAATTCTGAAGAATGTTACGACGAGGTACAGGTGCTGAAAGATCATTTAATCGGATGCCAAATATCCCATTAATGTTTTGATTTTAACATTATATAATATCAAATAACTGGTAATTTATGCTTTATAATTCAGTAATGTACACAGTACATAAAATAATTATTACATAAAAATACTTGGCAGTCCTTGTTGAGACGACGACATTTCAACATCTCTACATGTTGCTTGTTATACATTGAAACCACATAAAAAGTGTCTTCACTTTGAAACTAATTAAATTACTAATTGTTCATTCGTTGACCATTTAACATATAATTTAAATTATGAGTAGTAAATGGAATTGTTTTGCTATATTATGTATAATAGTATTTCACAAACGTCACCTACAAGTCCAAAGGTGAGGTCAGACATTAGGTTTGGGACGGCCTGTGGTATTTTGTTGTTCATCAGAGATGTGCCTTGATCTGGATGGAACAATGACCACAGGCAGTGTCGGTGGGGGTTGTTGCTGATTTTTATTTTTACCAGTAAATATTTTAACAGTCCTTTGTATAAAATCAGTCTTTTGTCCGCTAGTTCCAGCTTCCGGTCGTTTGGAAGTGGAAGATAATGAGTGGCAGCGTACAACTAACGGTGCACTTCCACCTGACCAATCACTGCTACCTGAGCTGCTTCCGCCTATCGATCCTAACAATCCTGCTGAACTTGATCTATAAGGAGGTGGCGATTCTGATTCCAACACTGTGCGATTTGGGGGTGGCTTTATGCATTTTTGATAAATTTCAGATTCCTGAAAATAGAAAAAATAACGTAATTATTTATCCACTTAAATTTATAGTAAATCAATTTTACTAAAATACCGTGTCTTCAATAAAAAACTCAATTAAATGCAGTGAAAGCTTTAAAAGTGTTATGGTAGTACATTACAATTTGAGTGTGGCCAACTTTATATCATAATCAAAACCTATCCTAAGTTTTTTATATTGAAGGCACCAACCATACATTAGTAAGAATTTTAAAATTTATAAATAACGTAAGAGAATTTCAATGACTTATTTTACTTGAGCACAATATAATTTAAGGCGAAATATTGCAACTTTTGACCAAATAAAATATAAATCTTTACAACCTTCGATAATTAATTTAAGTAAATAATATTTGTTTCAACAAAATTGTTATATACAAAATTTATTTACATTAGTGTTGATTCATTTTAAACTTAATAAGTCAAAAATACCTCAAAGAAATAAGTAGTTTGAATCCTGTTTGCAATGCAAACTGGAAAATAAACTTTAATTACTGTTTTAAAGTGCAATAGCAATTGATTGATTACATTTAAATGGTTGTGTTAATTGTGGCAAAATAAATCTTCTGCATAATTGTATATGAAGAAGAGTTACTTTCTCTTTCTTTTTATATTGATACAAGTATTTACTTTTCATTTATGATGGCCTTATTGGTGCTTCAAATTCAAAGCAAGAGCAGGCGTCAATACTGTACACACCCTGCTAAAGTTGCTACTTTTACCGCTTGTAAAACGAGAACGTACTTCGGTGCAAAATTAAAAACGTATTATTCTCCATTTGTTTAACGTTAATTATATTTTTTGTAAACATGTTAAAAATTGACAAAACGAATGATACCTGTTCTGTATCCCTAATATGTAATCTGGAACTAGAAAAAGGATGTTCTTCACCATCAGGTAGCTCTATATTGGGCGGCAGGTTAATGGCAATGTCTGTATGTACGGTATGAAGTCGTACTTGGCGGTCCCGAGTAGCTGCTAGTTCTCGCGCCGCTCCTCGGCCATGAAGCCGGTCCATGCCGCCCACTCCCGCCGCGGCGCCGGCGCTCACCACCGACAGCATCTGCAATAAACATAATTGCTTTAATCACATAAATTATAGGCACACAATATTCATATAATTCATAAACAAATTTCCTTCGAAAAACAACCAGTTCGTAGATAATAACTTAGTCCTATTGAAGAACGCGACAGAAAAAATTCGATGGGGATGGTTTTATATTGGCAAACAAGCAAGTAATTAACGGAATCGAATATTCACGAAGCTGTGCATGCACATGAAATCGGTAACTAATTAATCCTGCTAATCAGGTCTTTATGCACGTTACATAACAGTTCCGCATAGCTAATCCTACCTACACACAGGCACACAAGCTGTTGCATTATATCGAAGGTTACCTGCTGATGCAGTAATTGCTGTGGGTGCAGCCGACAGTGCTCGGTAATAATACATGGGTCATTTGTTTACAATGGCTACATACAAGCGCGGAGCCGGAAAAAATTGCTTCCACGAAATAATCCAGTTTGTGCGCTGGGGCTCGCATCACAAAATTCGCATTCTCATGACAAAAATTGCAATATATATGAATTTAACAAAACCTAAATATAAGTGCATGTACTCATGAACACATGTCCCGGTGTAATTGCCGAGTCTGACAATGAGTCACGCCGTAAAGGCAAAAATAAGAAGGTAGGATGTTGACGTCCTGATGTCATTAAGATACACAAGTGTTTGCATGTTATGACACTTTTAATCGGAGCATGACTCAAACGCTACCGAATTGGATGTAAACGCAATTGCACTTTTTTCTCGTCTTCCGGAATTTATGACAATCACGCCGTTCCGTGACTTTATATTAAAGTACCTGTTACGGTTTGGCCGTAATTAAGATTTTTTGGGCGCCTATCGTAATAAAATTTGGCATTTTATTCCGTACCTTTTTTTGCGAAGATTAACAAAAAAAAAGTTTTATGCCGGGTTTTTCCAAATCACAAAATTATTCAAATACTCTAAGTTATACCGCAATTCGTACGTAAACGTTTTATTATCAAATCAGAACCGTAACGCCCGGATTCACTTACTAAGAAACGAAGTTATCGCATTATTTACTTTAATTTATCGAAATGTTGTAATAGAGCGTTGTTATAGTTGCGTCTAGACGGTTTGTAAAGCTCTTTTTCTACTTTGGTATCATAAATGAGTTTTTGTGAAACTAAAAGTAGTGTCACAAAGGAACTTTTTGTGAAACGGCTTTTTGGTGTTTTTTTTGATAATAATTACGTTGGTATTGCTGTAATAGCACGCTGGCCGGCGTCGGGCATCTCTACCGAGCTCCTGTCAAGGTCAAGCCAAGTGTGCAGCTTAATTCTTCCATGACTTCTTCACAAAAATATCAAACTCGAGATTTTAAATTCGAAGTTTTAGTTGACATATGACACATGACAAATTACCAACCCAAGCAGTACCTAATCCTAAAAATCTCTAGAATATTTAGAAAGCACAATTTTCAAATTTTCATGAAACTGAGAGCGCCAAAGTAGAAAAAATAGTATATTACACGCGTTTATAAGACGTATTGTCGCACTCATGACATTGGAGCACTCCTCGCTTCGCTCGTCGTGCCCCAAACTTATTCGTGCGACAATAGATCGTCTTATAAAACTTGTATAATAATATACTATTATAATTTTGTAAATAGCATTGCAAAATATTCCCTGATACGTTACTGGATTCGATGATCCTTTACTATTTTACGTCGAGATTTTGGATAAATAAACAGCGTGTTATCCTTGAGATCTTTCAGTCTGATGTACAAACAGATTATTTACAACGATGAATAATCCTTTAACCACAAAAAAAAGTCCAAGCATGCGAAACATTTTTTCGTGCTATTGTCATTACGCAAGAGTTCCATTTCAAAAATTTTAACGATTTTCTTCGAGAAATGCGCGCCTTTGATGTTGAAATTAGAATATGATTGGTTAACATTGTTACACAATATTTGAATGAATAATTATAACTTACTTAATAGAAAAATGAACTGTTAAATTATTCAGTCGTTGATCACTGCTGATAATTATTAAATGGATGCTTTATAATTAACCAAACAAGAAGGAAATTTTTTCTATTTTAACTTACAAAAAATGTACATGAAAAACAATCGTGCGTGATCTGCGAAGTTGGTAAAAAATAATTCTCAACAAGATGATTAAAAATTTCATAAGATGATTCATTAAGAACTAGATGGAAATTTTAGATTGTTTTTTATTTAAAAAATTAAATTCAGTTTTGTTTAAGTACGGCTGAATAAATAAAATCGCAAATATTCTTGCTATTTTATCTTGCATTTACAAAAGAAAGCAGCAACTTGATACTGAAACACCCTATATGATAATATGTATAAACAATTTTTTTTGAATATAAATAGAATGAAATCCTTTCGTCATTCAATTCTGAAACATAATTTTTGGGACAGCCACTTCGATTTGCAGACTACCTAAAAGATTTTCCCAGTTTTTTCTTATCTTCGCTCTAGATATTTTCCATTTCCCCAACGGCTTCGTGGATAATATTGTTTAAAACTTTTTCTTTTCTATTTCCTAACGGTTTGAATATTTTATTTCCTGTTAAACTTCGTTTTTAGATTTTTTCCGTAAATATTCACTAGCACTATACAGTGAATACGTGCCATGAAATATTCCTTGTCCTTTTATAACTTTTAATAAAAAATAAATTAAATTTTGCCAATTGAAATTTCGGCAAGAGCGCCAGCGGAAACAAAGAGTGTGAATCTTTTAGGAATCTAAATGTTGATACGTAACTTTTGAATTTTTTAAAATAAATTTACAAAATTAACTCAAATTTCCGCTACTTTCACGATGTGTGAAAATATTTTAAAGGATTTAATTAGAATGGTTGGGTGTAGTTGTATGCGCTCGAAAAAAAATTGTCGGAGCGAAAAGAGTTGGGAAACGGCCCGGAAACAAGCAAAGAACGCGTTTTAGAACAATTCGTACTTTCTAAACTATGGGAACTGGAAACAATTGTATCAGAGATATGTAGTACGATTGCCATTACCATTGAATATGTCGCAGTTCTAAACAATGGTTACTTAGCTGTATTTGCATTTTTAGCACGGACTACTTATTTTATTGCTTAATTGTTTGACTTACAACACTTTTTTGGAATAATTTCTTTACAACTTCAGCCATTTCCATATTCATTGTGCTGAAGATTTATGGTCTGAAACCGACCGTATCGCAGCTTTTTATACAAATCGGAAAACGTATTCTTTGTTGAACATTTTTATATAATTATCATTTCTTTTTGACAGTACATACGGGTGCGGAATATGAACTAGACGTACTTATGCAGGTGCAGTGGTGAATGAGGGACGCGCATAGTAATCAGCAGGTGTTCGGACATCGACCTCGCGGTGTGGGTGCCAGCGCTGCCGTTACATGTCACGCCAACCATTACCGATTATAACCACACACACTCACATAAAAAACCGCAATTTTTTCTCCGAGATTCAGCTCGAAATCTTACCCCGTTTTGGTTATTCAAGTAATTTATTTCAAACAAAATTTATCATATATCCATGACACGTGCAAATATGGTACTTCACGAACAGCTGTGCTGCAGCCAACAACATATCTTTCCAATTTAAAAATCTGACAAGTCACGAGATTTCGCTCGGAATTCTGACAGCTCACCTTTTTCGAAATCTTTGTTTTTTGTTACAAGTTTAATTTTTACATCAACACGAACATGAAAGTTGGCTTTTCTTTTAATGACAGTTTCGCGGTTTCGTAACAAGCGTCGATTTCCTTTGATTTTTTAACAGTTGCGTGAACATCTTTTTTCCCGAAGAGTTTTTACGATAATGATTACCAGTTGAGACGATACACGATTTTACAGAGATCTAATTTCGAAATCTGTGGAGAATGGATGTGATAGGATTTCAAATAGAACCAATTCAAGGCAGTGAACCTAAAAATTGAATATTCAATGGCGGTCTGCTTTTAGGGATCATAAAACTGAAAAGGTTTTTTACAGTATCTTGCTGAATTCATGAGGGAACATTGCAAATGAAAACGTGCATTTCAATAAAAAAGGTTTTGATCATTTACGTTGATGGAAGTGTGCGCATATTTATCGGCTGCGGAGGTTTTATCACCGTTTTGAAAATATTTATATTTGCCTAATTGAAATTAAAAATGCAAGCACAAAGGGTAATGAGATGTTAAATAAGTTTGGAGAAATTGGAACAAATGTTTGAACGTAAAAACAATAGCCATGCTTTAGGGAAGTTATCAGGCCATAAGTATAGATACTGAAAGGCGGAGAAGAGCCAACGTTAAGAATGATAATATCCGTGACAAATGAAACGTAACTTTTATATCGAACTGCAGATAAATAGGAAAGATCAACAAAATATAACTATTGTGAAGAAAATAACAGAACATCAAACACGAAGAAAAAGAGCATCGAGCACGAAGCAGAAATGATAAAACTATGATAAAATGGAACCAGCTCAGAATTTTATACATTTTAAGTAAATGTATGTTTTATGTAATTTGTTGTTTTCAAATTAACTCTGATGGAAATTTGTACCGTCAAATTTTAATAACAAAAATCATCTTTTTACCACTTACCAAATTTTATTTTTTGGAATTTTTTATCAAGTCTCGTGAACTAATACCACATGAATTCACTGATAATAGCATTAAGCAAGTACATTTTTTAGAACCAATGTAAATAAGAAAAATGATACGGATTAATGTAAAAAAGATTAAAATTTTAATGTTGGGGACAATTTGAAAAACGGAATATTACAATGAAATTATTTGTTATATAAAATAATGTTGCAGTGCCTATTGTTAATTTATAAATTCACTATAAGCACTTCTAATTAATATATAGGTCACAATTTCCAATAACGAAAATAAATTTAGTAAAACAAGTTCAAGAAAAATATTTCAGATTAGTTAGAATACTATTCTACGCTCTTTTTTTCAATATTTTCTGTCATTCATTCTGTCATAGAGTTTCTTCTGAATTGAACGGTCTATCTCAATTTGCGTTTGTAGAATGGTTTTAAGAAACAATTTTGTTCTTTAAACTGGATGACAAAACGTGTGTTGGTTTTAAAACAAAAATGTAACATTTAAGAAAAGTTATATTCTTTTGAAGGTTTATTGTTATGTGGCTTTGGAATGACTAAAATCGGATTATTAACAACAAAGTTATATATCGTCGTGGTAAACGCAGTAGGTTGTATGTCAAAATTTTTTTTATTTTAGTTTATTTTACAATCGTGGCTAATCTAGTGAACTACACTAATTGCAATATACCATACATATACCAATAAGAAACTGGCAATTCCCTCTTTCAATAGAACGAATAAAAAACGATTATAAAAGCAAAATGAGAACGTTTATTTGTCGTTCCGATAATATTTAATATACCTATTGCTTTTACCACGACGATATAGCATGTTGCGTTTTTCGTAAGACAGCTTGTACGTAATAACTTGAATGTTGAAATGACGTGCTTAACAGACCGACTGCACGAATTTAACAGACTGATATGTTCGATTAATTCCAATACCTGTCTATTGCGTATAGAATAATACTTTATGCCTAAAACATATGTAGCTTTATAGAAAAGTTGAAATATACTAAAAGTTTTTACAGGAATAATCCACACTCTTCAACTGATAACATCAATTAATAATTACACAGTGCATAGTTTTGATTTAATGGAAATTGCCATTTAAAAGCATATTAATAAGTTTTTTTATTAATAGATTTGAAGTTATAGTATACTATAATTTATTTAATACAAAACTTATAACTGCTACTTACAACTACAAGTGAGGAGCGTCCATGCAATACTGCACATGTCCATTAAAGGTATTTTGTGTTATATGACAATAACCTATCATGCCGTGCCATTAACTTTAATTTGAGAAAACTGTAAATAAACGTTATCATGTTGGCACTACTTCCTAAGATGTTTACAAATTGTTTTTTTTTTTTTTGTAAGGGACTGAAAATACAACCAGAATCCATAATTAACCCACTTTGCACATATTATGCATATTATCCTCAAGTGTTTGAAACAATGAATTCGTACAATTTTTTAAAGTAAAAACGTCAACTACGGTAGTTATTGTTTTTTAAAATTTTCAGTTGGTAACGCTCATTTAATGTATTCAAAATTTGAAAAATCAAAGCCTACCTTAACTGACTATTCTTAAAAGCACGGTAGATATTTCTGATTGCGATTTTAATTCTGCTTAAAATGGTTTAGAATAATACGTATATGTGTACTTTCAAAAAACCAATTCAGAATGGAATTTCCAAGAATCGAATATCTTGTCAAACTGATATGTATTTTAAAAATGTACGAGTATCCCTAATAAACTAACAATTAATTAAATATGAATAATACCTAAAATTATTACTTGAAAATTTTTTAAAAACTAACTTTTTAGTAATACAGTCGAACTCGGTTATAACGTGTTCTGTTATAATATGGTATGTACTTCGAAACAAAAAAGTTTAAAACCAAAGAATATAAGTTTATTGATTTGTTTGTTTTATCTAATTTGTAATATTGTTTCAAAACATACTTACCTAAATAAAGATTATGTAGGAGTATAATGTAATGTTAAGTAAAAAGGTGATTCCATGAAGGTACGTTGTAACAGAGTTCGATTGCTTGGTGTATTTGGTAAATATGCACTTAAATATGATTAACAAATAATCATAGACGATTTGGTATAGATTTGGTTTGCCACAAACAGAAACAACCCACCGGAGAGAGGATTAAACCCCTTAGCACAGAAAACTTGATGTAACACGAGTTGATGATTTGTTTGTGACGAAATTTATGTGGCATTGTAATTACGTACTAAACAATGTTACGTAACATTAAACCAGAAACCCGATCCGCAGTTATGTGAGATTAAAAAAAATTAAATCCGGCACATCACGGACACATCAACTGGCCAAAACGAAAGCACTCTTTAAAGTTTGGTGACGCGATATGATAAAGGTTGCAGTTTCACCGTACATGTGACATGCACAAAGCGCAAGCTAGGCTCATTGAATAATTGAACCTATTACCCTTTAAAATTGAACCGTATCAGGATGTTGTTGTTGCATACGTTACATAATTTGCAAGTCTGCATTTGTGTTAATAATTCATTTCCACCCTTAATTCAAACGGCAAACAAAACGAGCGTTCGCAATTATCTGGCTGCTATTTTTAATAATTTTTTTTTGGCACAAGTCTGTGTTTTGTCCTAGTTTTTGATCTGAAATATTCTAGTTTATATTCCGTTGATTTATACACCCCAGATCGATTGAAAAATTCCACAATCATATCTTTCTGATGATAATCTTAATTACTCATGTAACAAACACAAAAGGTTTGCTTGTTCGGGGGTCTTGTATATCATCCGGATGGACAGTTAAATATTTAAAAAGTAATCAGCAGATAACACAAGTAAGACTGGTAGCTCTGGAGCTGAGTCAACAGAGTTCGCTTTGAGGTCAACAAATAATCCAGGTAGGAGGCAACAAGTCGCCCAAAATGTTCAGCGAATTTTTTCGAAAAAAAATAATAAATTGCTCTAGACTGAAAATCAACAGCAGAACCGACAAATGCGTAAATATTTACTAACAGCATAAAAAAGCGGTATGATCGCAACACACCCTAAGGGGGTCACGTTGAGACAGAAGGGTGGGGACCAGACAGCCTACGCACGGCGCGTCCTTGGCTCTGTCTGCCAACAGTCTAGCGTGAGTCGCCCCCTGCCTCGATTCAGGCGAGCTGCAGGTGTACGTCGCTATGCATTTGTGTTACCCCTTTGCACAGCCGGGAGATTTTACGACGCCGGCTCGAAACCTATTTCTCCGAAAAAAATTTAAAAACCAAAGCGCGAATTCGTCGAAGGAAGTGGACACAATCTATTTTTAAAGTTTGATCACTGTAATATGTTATGCAAGGTCGACCGATTTGCGCTGAATTAAATAACAGATGCACTTTTTGCAGCTTGACCAGTTCAACGGAAAATCGACCAAAACTGGTTTTGCTTCGAATAAAAATTGTTGGAAAAATTACCTTTTTATTAAATGTAAGTGAATTTCTCATGACGAACAGGCACTTTCTAATAGCCCGCTTGGCGAGGTTAGCGGGCGTGCACGTCAAAGGCACCGTTTCGACCGTCATTTACAAATACTGGGCGCAGACTAGTGTCAAGTGCGCTGCGAACGTGAGCTGTCCTGTCTAGACAGTGCTATCACTCCCCGCCCAAGCAGCATGATAACATACACAACTGATGTAGTGAGTGTAATCCCCCCATATGGCCTACTTAGTCCAACCAAATAGCGTTTTAATAATAAACATATGCCACGATTTAATTAATTGTTCTCTTGATGAAGTTTCCTCCTCCCCGAATTTAAATAATCGCTTGTATCTGATTTTCCCGCGAGTGACGTCATTCCCATCTGATCATGTCATTGCAGCGCCGTGCAATTTATTAAAATAAAAAAAACAAATTATCTCATGGTGTCATCGAAAGTGGTTATTATTGCTGCCAAGTCTACCATAACGCGTCGAAGGCCGTCTTTGAGAAAAAAATCACGAATCGCCCGCCAAATCCCAGTGCAACCAGCGATTGGAACAAAGGTCTGACAGGGTTGGTGCGGCATTAAAGATGCTTTTTTAAGGAAAAAAGTCACGTCCAAGCCCCCTGTGGACCTTTCTTTTTAAGCAGAAGATAAGAAAAGTTTGCCGGGCATCTCTTACAGAATCACGTAGACAAAAGCATAAAAATAAACAGTGTGTATCGCACGATTCCATTCTTTTAGGTCTAAAAGACGACACGAATTGACCTGCAGCTATACAATCCGCGGGTTCAAACCGAAAGGGATTTCATTCTTTGAATCGCTTTCTTAATCCCCGATAGTTGTATCTGTCTGCGTTTAATTAATCCATTTGGGTTTTTGTACGTTGCATTTTGTTATCATGGGAATTCATTTCTAGGAGCTAGTTAAAGAATATTTAAAGCCTGGCTGTTTTTTTTTTTGTTCTCTTGCACATAGTCCGTCTACAACAGAATTATTTTGGGCGCACTGGAGCCAATTTGGCTTATTGTGCTCAATCTAGCTGTTACAACGTTACAAAAGCTTACAAAAACATTTGCATCATTCGTACATTTTTAGGAAACCAATTTTTTAAATTTATTGTTATACAGTCGAACTCGACTATAACGTACCCTCACTGGATCACCTGATTTATACATTATAGCCGATGTACGTAATAAACGCAATTTTAAATGAAATTATATATACTTCTACATGGCACTTATACCTAACTTTGAAATAGCGTTGCAAATTAGGCAAAAAAAACAATGAACTTGCATTGTTTGACTTTAAGCTTTTTCATTTGCAAGTATTTATCGATATCGGCATTAAAAAAAAGATTATATTGTTTCAGAAAGTATGCAATGTTTTAGATGCTTTTTCAGCGTTTTCTTAATAATAAGACACTTTTACGTAAATTATATTTTCAACTTATGCCGGCGGCTAGATCCACACCTCTTTCTATTTTTTGAATAACTTTTACTTTATCTTCTGCATTGGTAAGTCATTGGGTTTTTTTTTTTGCTACAGTTTTAAATATCACCCACAAAAGTACTGGATCGTCCTTACCCAATTCAAATAACTGAGAAATGTCACATTAGTACTGTTCCCTGAAATTGCACGTTATAAACGAAATGTACGTTATAAAAAATACTTTATAACAGAACAAAAAAGCGTTACTTTGTAAATGAATGTGACAGAACCACAAAAAGTGTACGTTATAACCGAGTTCGACTGTATTTTATAAGGATCTATGAAACCATTCAATCAATCCATTTTTCAACGGCAGGTTTAATTTTATACCCTTCTTTCTTTTTCTTAAATAAATTTGTCTGAAGGTTAAACGGGTCAGTTCGGAAATTTCGAAACCAAAAACAAAGCGTACTTTTGTGGGTGCGACTATTTTTGATATAGCATAATATATTGCTTGCATTCTAAGTGGCGTTTATGTGACTTGGAAGCACATTGCTGGCACACTTACATACGTCACGGGATTGCAATATTGTTTCATTTATTTTTCAATTTGGGAAGATATTTGAAATGTTTCTCTAAAATTTAAATTGCAACAGAAAGTAGATTTTCTTCAATTAACCTTTAAGTTTATGGGTGGTTTGGAAATAATGCAGGTTGCGGACCGAGACTGTCAGGACCAAAATTCTAACGTGAATAGTCATTTATCATAAAAAATAGCCGTTGTTTGGTAACTTTTCAAGAATAAATCGCATGAAAATGTGATCTATAAATTGGGTAGCTGCATTACATACATTTAATTTAAATAAAAATAAATACATAAAAGCGTTGGCTTCCATAAAAAAACTGCATAGAAATCCTCAACTTGTGAATAGGATTCCTCGAAATAAATAAATCGAACCTTTCAACGCGAAACATTTTTCAAGGATTGAAACCTCGACAAAATGTCTAATTGCAAGCTTAAAACGTAATTTGCTGCAACAAGCTGGAACGAATGTCAACAATTCAGAAAGTTTTCTTTTCGTTCTATTCTCCAACTTGTTTATTTTTAAGCGCTCTTTTATATCCCTTGAAACCAATACTACAAGTGCTGCTAACGATCCAGACGTTTAATGTTTAAGGGTAGGAAACGTTATCGGGGAAAAACACTAATCCTAGTCTGGTATAATTTTAGAATCGCGTTAACGAATGACTAACCGAACTGTCACGCTTAAGGGGTTTTATTGTATCGGTAGTTTTTGCTCAGACGAGCAGTCGCAACGCACGAACGTTAAGAAACATTTTAATAATTTATTAGAACTACTTTAAAAATGCGTTCCGAAATTATATCACCTGATCCCTATTTACCTGAATTGGAAACATTTTGTCGACCACGAATTTTAAATCGCAGCAGGTTGCGTCGGTAGCGTGACTAATTTTGGGCGCAGGATAATGAAACAAAATGATTAGTGGTCTTATCTTTCGGCTGTTAAACCTATGGAAATCTAGATAAAAATGTCGTTACTTTCCAGCCACGTGTACGGCCGTAAAACGCCAAACAGGCCAAACGGTGTCTCCTTCGGTGAATTGTGATGATTTAACTCTCACGAACTGAATAAAAACAATAGGAAAGTTGCATCAATCGGTGTAACTGACGCAATCTGATTACGTTTGCAGCAGCGTCACGTCTGCTCCTTTAATTAGAAAGGTTGGGAAGAATGTTAAATCAAACTTTTCGTATGATTTATTCTGATGCGATTATCGCATTTTTTCTTCTTATTAACAGGAAGTGTTCTGCAATAAGTTTTAATGTGGTCGAGATTTATTGCCGGCAAGTAGTCCAACTTTAAATTTGCGCAAAAACCTTTCTAACGCGAAAACTTGTTCGCCATAAATTATTCTGTAAACTTAGATGAGGCCCAATGTTTGCGAATCTTCCGACATACGGTACGTTATAACTTATAAATTTCAAACCTAATTGATATGATAACATTTTCGTCGTCGTATAACGTCTTCTTTAAATTTCATTTCTTGGAAATTTCTTCGCTCTCGGTTAAGTGCAGTTAATTTACGATTACGCCGAATTTTTGCAAAACAAGTTTGCACAGGATAATGTTTGCACTCTGATTGCAAAAAGGTATTAAAAAAATGTGATCGCGCTCGTCAGGCTTATCAGTTTTACGAATCTGGATTTAGTATGCTTTTGAGAATTAACGGTACCGCGTTTGCAGTTCGCCCGAAGCTCGCACTGTACTTTGAAATCGGCTTTAATATTTGATTTTATGTCTGGAAAGCTTCCTGCAAATCGTATCATATTAATCCCCTACACAGGAAATCTGTTAAAAATGTTGCTTTTTAGAAAATTGTTGTAAATTTATATTCCTATGTATTTTAAAATTATAGATATAATTATACTCATTTTATTATTTTCATTTTTGAGGCTGACACTTGCTTGACAGCAAACAGACACTTTTTCTAATTTAAAATGTGCTTATGAATTGAAGAAAAAATTGTATAAACCGATTACACAGCATTTTTGCAAGTTTAATTTTGTAATGTTTTTGTGACTACTGCATGTAATTTGAAGTGAGTTTATTTTTATCGCTTTGAAGGACGATAAACATTATACCACGTAACGAGAATAGATGTTTCATATTTTCCTCACTTTTGCTATGTGTTACATGTCCAGAAAATTTGTTCGATTTTTAATTTGGCATTCAATTATATGCATAAGTTTGTTTTGGTACATCTTTAGCAACTTTTGCATTTCATCTATTTGCATTCATTCTATTCATCACTTCAGTAAATTCAACAAATACGATGGATGAACAAAAAGTTTCGTAATAAGCTGAAATATTCTTCGTTATATCTGCAGAAAGATTTATGATCTGTAGTCATCGGGAAAGATAACTTGTTTTTTCTGAAATTATTTTCTAAACGTTTGCAAGTTCTATGCGGAATGTTGTTTATTCACAGCTTACACTACTGCCCATTATAAACTTTTTCTTTGGTGGTTATTGGAAGTCATTTTATTTCATGTATTTTTCCTTATTATGTACTAAGTCATTACATGTGAAAAGGTCATTTTTATGACGCTTCGGTAAGTTATCGTGCGCACTTATTTGTTCCAATAATCTTTCTATCATAATCTATATAAATAAAAATTAAATTCTGTTCGTTGGTAAGCGCATCACTTGAGAACGACTGGGCCAATTTAGCTAATTGTTTTAAAACAATGTTCGTTTTATTTCGAATAAGGTTTTTAGGGAAAGAAAAATAGCAAAAGTTGCCCGGAAAATTGGAAATTTCGGGGAAGAAAACAAGTTTATTGAAATTTGGACAGGACAACGCTAGTTTCAAATACAAATCAATCATGTTCATCATCTCCTAAAATATTGTAAGCCATTTTACCGTTTTAGATCATTATTTCGTAGAAGCTCCTCCAACGTTAATGAAAATTTGACTATGTATTCAGTCATTAATACGTTACGATCTGATGTTAATTGCATCTTCAGTTTTTATCATCCGTCGGCGTCGCAATACTCATTTTTCATGGATGTTTTGGGCTTTTCTTTTCATAAATCTTTTATTTATAGTTTTTTAATATAAAAGTATCAAAACCCTATTGATTAGAAATCAAACAAGTGTTGTAAAATTACCGAACGCTAATTAAGAAATACTAAAATGCCCTTATGGGTTGATTTTTCGTCTGGACCTAATAACCTCAGGTTACAGCGGGTTCTGATTTACAACTCCCCTTAAATATCATTTGATCATCATTTGTGGTCGAATAAATTTATCACTCTAAGCTATTCAAAATCGTAAATCTTGGTTGGAAGTTTTCGGAATTTTATTATTACTCCATTTTTAGGCTAAAACGCGTTTAAGACTAAGTCTTGCAAGATGAAATTAAACGCTGTAGGTAAATTAACATCATAAATTTAGAGTTTCGCATTATAAGAGTACCTTAAAAAAATAAAACGTATGTACTTTCGAAACAAGCTAATGAAACAAAGTTCGACAGTGAAATTAAAGAAAGTCTATGTTCAATTAAAATTTTCCTAAAATCCACTTTTGAACAATACAAAAACTTAACAGTTCACTTTTAAGACGTAAAAAATGTTTAGTAGATAAGTTTGATTAAAATTAATTAATATTAGTTATAGATCGGGACAAATGTTGAAATTTACAATTTCAATAAATTCCACGATAAAACAAATTAAACAGCCAATGAAAGTCATTAACAACGCAGGAAGTCGACAACAAATATTTCTATGGAAAATTTAAATAATTGATAGAAAAATAGTAAACAGTTCTAATCAGAGCGACGAATTTCAAAAATAAAGTTGCTAAAACGACAATCTGTATCAATAACCATAACGCACACGGGGCGTAATTCTTAGTGCGGAGTTTATTAGCGGAAATAAACACCAATTTTTATTAATCTCCAATAAATATGTCACTTAAAAATCGACTAATCTAATCATTCTAATTTAACAATGTCTGGAACCTAGACATAAAAATCATTATTGTTGTAACGCAAATAATGTGTAATTGCAAAATAAGTATACCTACACAAGAAAATTGTTAAAATGAAATGAATAAGCCTCCTGTTATTATATGTAATTACTGGAATTTTTAAAATTTTCCTGAAGGAACGTTCCAGTTGGTATCAGCATTCTGCATGCACGGTTCAATTCAGGCCGCGGGAAGCAATTCATGGGCCAATCGGGTATTGCTGAAGATATCAGTGTATTTCTTATGTAAGATATAAATCGTCCACATAAATTTCATTTGTGATGGATTTACAGCGACATTTAAATATTACCCAGACTGTAATGAACCGAATTTTGGAAGTAGTCTACGAAAAAAAGACCGCGAAAGTTGATTTTTTAATGCAGCCGTATTCAAATACAACCTCATAATTTAATCATTAAATGATAATTGGGGACCATCGTAATGGAAATAAATAAATCCTGCATCGTATGGTACTCGACCTACCTCCGAGACATGAATAATTTGTCATTGTAAGTTTTACCAAATAAAACTTTGCGCTTTTTTTGTTAACAAACTAATTACATATTCTGGCCTTTGTTTGAAAAGTTTCAATAAATGCAAGTTTCTGTTCAGTAAATAGCAATTGCGTTCGAACTGCGATGCAGTGTGAACAAAATTTTGCCGGATGAATACAATTCCCTATTAATCAGATGGTATTCATAATGCATCCTTTTGCAAACAAAAACATCATTTTAATCACGCCATGAAGCCATGTGGTGACAATTTAATATATTTAAATTGACGTCACGGCTTAAAAAAAATGATGCAATATTTAATCATTATCTTAAGTTAGCCGGTAATGCAACTTGTAAATTTAAGTGCAAATAGCATTTAGCAGCTAAGAGTGCTGTAAATTTCGTTTGTTAGTGAACGCGATTATTTGATAAAATGTAACGTTTTTATTGTGCAATAAAAAAGGTAATTTTAAATGCTGCAGCGTAATTAAAATTGCTAGCAAATTCTCGAACTTGCAACAAGAATAAATGACTTGATGACAAAAAAGATGTATTCAAATTGTTTAATTATTCTCCTTTACAAAATCGCTAGCGACAGAAACGTGGAATTCTTTTAAGCTTTTGATGAAACTTTAATCCCCCAAAAAACTATAGTATAAAAAGTGAATGTGCGCAAATGAAGTTGATTTATTCAGCATTCTGACCATAGTAGTATATTTTGTTCTATAAAATTAGAATGTTAAATCCGTTTTATATGAACGGAATTTACGTATTAATATATTAATAGTTAATGGCAAGAAATTGCTAATTGTTTATAAATTTAATAAAAAATCAATTTGATGATTTAATACAGTCAAACTCGGTTATAACGTACACTATTTGTGATTCCGTCGCATTTGTATACAAAGTAATGCTTTTTTATTCTGTTATAACGGATGCTTCGTTTAAAATGTACAACCGGTCCTAATGTGTCATATGAGTTGGGTGGAAATGCTGGAATGCTTTTGTAAATAGGATGGAAAAAGCTGCTGTTATAAAAATGTTGCAGATGAATACACGAAGGACTTTAAATGAACATGACATAATTGAAAATCATAACTATTAAATTTATAACATGAAACATACGAATATAAAAATGCGGACCGAGTCGCGTTTTTCCTATTAAAATAATGCAAGAAATGCCAAGTCCAACTTGTATGGTCTCTTTTTTACTCATTAGTTTCATACTCCTTGTAGCGCGACTAAATTATGCAAAATGGGCAAGTAGGTCCCTTTTGTTTATAATTATGAACGTCTTCATCTATCTAGACCATTTCATGCAAAACTATGGGTAATGTTCCGGGGAACGCAAACAAGATATCGCAAAATTCAGCGATCACTGAGAGGTGGTTGTTCAGTCATGGATTAAGTATAAGTATAGCTTATACCTGAAGGAGAAAATAAAAAACTATACAATTATGTTGGCAATGCTGAAAATGTGAATTATTGCCTGCTTCCATGATTGCTTTTTTATTGTCTTTTGGTCATTTGATATGCTATCATTTTGACTATTTAATAAAATTAACTTAATTTTCAGATGTAACTGTTATGTGGCTAACGGTGGGTCTACCTGCGTAGTAGTTAAACTTTCCATGACAAGTTTTTACTATTTTCACGTTTAAATTTAAAATTTATAAGTTGAGAAATATGTATATTCGATTCAAATCAAATTTTATACTCACACTTCTAATACAGGAAAAGTAATGTGGGGTACCGTCTAGAGTTATTTTCCCTAATAATTCGGTTCTTGGTATTACATAATTTCGATCACAAATGATCCATTATTATAGAAGCATATTATTTCTGTGGTTTCCACAAATACTTTATTGGGTATTGTATGCAATATGCGTTCATTTTATTCCTCCACGAGCAAAAGAAATAATATATCGAAACAAGGCACTTACGTACAGAACAATAAAGTGACAAGCAAAGTGTAATTGCAGTTTAATAACAGTCATTAAAGAATTAAATGTAAATTAACCTACTTTACCTAGCAGGTATTAGATTTTAAAAGTAAAAATCAATGTAAAGAGCTTTTGTGTCGTAAAAACCGATGCAGACAGTTACATAGAAATGAACATGTCTGCATAAAGTGTGACCTTAACTATGGCTTGCGTGTACCGTGCAATTAACACAAAAACTGGGATGATGTATATCATGGCAAGCTACGTCTGCGACCTTGAAATGAGATATTGCGGTTTGCAACTTGTTCGTGGCGGATATGCCTCTGCTATTTATCGACGACCTCAGAAAGCTCGGGACCGCTACAACGAATAATACTTCTAGTTATGTAACAAAATTGTGTCCAATTACCTATAAAACCAATTTCTAAGTTTCGGTAAGTGATTTACTGAATTGCTGCAAGATTTAAAGAGTAATGTCTGGGCGCTATTTGAAATTCCACGGACTCGCTTCGCGAACCGATTTGTTTTAGTTCTGAATAATTACTGGAATCTCGATTAACTCAAACGGTTAAATTATTGTGATTTCGTCTGCTCGACGGGTACATTTGAGCATTTCGCGGATCTGGATGTAGCCTCTATTGATTTTCTCCGAGTTAAGAAACTCAACTTTCACTCGATTCTCGTTATCTTTCCAACGATCGTTAACCTTTGAAATGCATTTGTAACCGACCATTGTGGGGAGATTAAGCGAGTTAAATTTGTTTTTAGCGACCACCTTTTTCACTAAATTTGACTATCTCTCTAACCGAATGATAATTAAAAAATACTCAATTGTGTTTAATGGAGCAATTTTCTAAACAACATTTTACAAAAATGGCTGGATTTACTTGCCACATTTCAACTATTCTTTTTATTCTTGGAAATCAAATTTAAAATGCAGGTACACTCGCGTTAAGGCCATAATACTTGAACTTTGAGTATATTTTTCCATATATGCATTTACATGCCATTATTAAGGGAGAGGGTATAGTATTCATGCCAAAATCGATTTTCCAATTTAAAGGGACGTTCCAGTTCTCTAATTATTTACCAAATGAAGTCTGAATATTAGAATTTTGTGGTCACGGTAATTCATTTTAACAATTTAAGTAACGTTATTTAGAGTTCCACTGTCTAGATTTTGATTAGTTTACTTTGGGGATTACTTGCGGGTTTACACCAGAAGCCCCCAAACCTTTTCCATTGATTTTCAATCGACGCCCGAGCCTGGGAATCCCTGGTTTATACCATAATTTGAATACGAATTCATTAAAATTGTTGAAATGTAGTTAAGAATTAAATATGATTAGATTTTGATGTAATAATTGTAAACCAATACCTAGTATATGATGATATACAAGCGTCAGCAAGATCTGCATCAACTCTGCAACCCGTCCTCGGGCCAAGTTGTGCAATAAATATAACTAATACCGACTGTTACACACTTAGCAAGAAGTTGAATATTGGTATAAGAAGACAATCTACAAGGTATTTCATAAATAACGTCTGACGACAATTTCTCCTTTTAATTTGCAATTGATATTTATAGTAAAACTTTGAAAATTACAACAAACTTTCATGCTGATTTTCTTTTTGTTAAACCAGTTTGTGCGTTTGCCTAATAATCGATGGGTGTCGAGGTTGAAAATTAACCAGCATATTTCCCCTATAAAATGAAAAATGACGAGTTATGTAAATACAGCTGCATCATTTCGAATTCTGTAAGTGAGGAGGTTTTTCCCCACGTTCCGCACTGACTGTTAATAAGTTGGTAAACACATTTTGGGAATTTTTGATTTCATTAAAAAAAATGTCAGTATAATAAACCGCTAAACGAGGATGTTTACGGGCGTTGTAATCAGCAGCTAAATTTCTTTATAAAAGCCCAACCTGTAATATTACGTGGGTCTGATATGAATTTCAGATTGAGAGGGTGTGCGTACCAAAACGCCGCTTTGACGGACTGAATGTAAAATAATACGTGGAACTTCAAAATGATTTACATTCGCTGCAATTTTTAGTTGCCGCTTTGAAATTTTCGGTCAGGGGGAGCGCATCGGTTAGGTTGTCCGGTTTATTGGTTACGAGACAAACAGGAAATTACATGGGGACATATACACGTATCGATTTGCTGTCAGTAGGACTGTAGTAATGAGTTTAAATTAAATTTACCATTAAATCTGATTTTTTCCAATTGCGGAGGAATTTAATTTAAATATTAAATCTTTCAATCGCTTACTGTGCTTTTTCATCATAGACATGTTTTAGAAAATAAAACAACGATGAACAAACTATTACTTGACCATAAAAGCACATAAAGAAGAATTCTCTAAACAACGACATTATAATGAGGTGGCTGATTATAGTGCAATTAGCGGTATAAATATAAAAACGTGCTAAAAAATAATTTATAGTTATAAAAACTAGTTTTTATGAAGAAAAAAATACGAGTTGTTACTATTTAATTTGCATATTGAATAGGATACTTTGTATTTTTAATATTTGAAGCAAAATAACTCTAGTTAAATATACATCTGTTGTAAAAAAAATGCATTAACAATTAATACGACAAATCTAATTAGTCACAAACATATGATTACATATGATTATCAAAAGCCGATTATTTTATAAAAGATTATAGCATTCTATGAAGATAACAGAGTAGCGGTGAAGATAGGACAACGATTAACAAATCAAATTCAAACAACAAAGGACCTTCTGCAAGGATGCTCTAACTCCCCAACACTATTTAAAATATATCTACAACAGATTCTCAGACAATGTAAACAGAAGTGTGAGGGAATGGGGGTCCTGGTTAGAGACGAACTTATATACCCTAAGCTTTGCAGATGATCAGATGAAGACGACCTTACTTTTATGGCCAGAAAACTCCAAGAAGAGTACGTATAGTGTTGCATTATTCGGATGGTTTTTACGACCCTGCGATAGTGATTATCTACCCTACTTAAATGACACCAAACGGCACGCGTCTGTGACGAACTACCGAAGTTCAGGGGGGTCCTTAAGAATCAAAATTGATTTCTATGCAAAATTGTTAACAAGACATTTATCAAATTTATTTACAACTAACGAAGTTTCTTATCACATCATTTGGCATTTTTTTCAATTTTCCAGAATGCAGAATAAATACGTATAGAAATTGTGGCATTGGGAAAAACATTTGGGCCAATACAGTACTGATTATACCATTAAGATTATCTTGAAGGACCGGTCGGTCTATACAGAAATGGCAGTATCTGCGTAATGACAGTATTCTTCGTAGACACAATGCGTTTGTCATAAAAATCACCCGAAAAATGCAACACTATACTAACGAATAATACAACATCGGAGGGAGTTATAAAACTCGGACCAGGGCAAGCTAGAGCGGGTATAAAACAACTTAACTCAGTGCTATGGGATCGACACATTACAAAGCATATAAAAATTAGAATATGCAAATCACTTATAGAAAGTATAATGACTTACGGTACAGATACATGGCTATTAAATAAAAGAATCAAATCAAACATTGTCACAGTAGAAATGGGGTACTGGGGAAGATGCTGCATAGTAATTCGCAAAGATCGGATAAGGAATCAAAAAATAAGAGAATGAATGGGTGTAGAGGAGGATGTGGTAACCTGCGTAGTAGAAAAACGATTAAAGTGGTAGTGGCAGGTGAGAAGAAACGGAAATAATAGATGGATAAAGAAAGTGACAGAGTGGAGACCAATAGGATGAAGGAAACGAGGAAGACCTAGAAGGTCATGGAGGGACGAAGCGTTGGGAAAAGAGGGCTGGAAGAAGGAGATTGGAACAAGTGGTTGAAAGGAAGGAAGGCAGCGGCAGAGTAACTATTTTGTCAGGGGATATTTTGCGTTGTGTCATTGTGACAAGGCAAATAGTTTAAAAGTTGAAAAAGAAAATTTGTGATATAAATTAGCAGAATAAAAAAAATTCCACCGTAAATTTTAAATTCTGTGCAATTAGTCCAACAATAAAAAATAATTCAAGTAAATAAGTCAAGAATTATTTATTAGGAGGCATTAGGAGCCGTAAAGATAATAATATTATGCATGCAAGTGTACACGTAATTTAAATGTTTAATCAAGCTCACTTATTTTAAACGCCGATTTATTCTTTCACACATTTCATGAAAAAATGATACCCCGCCAGTAAGAGCTCTCTGAACGGCCTTCACAAGAACCTATGTGTACACAATGAAGTGAAAGTACAATCGATATCGCCGGCGGAAAGTAAATAAGTCCGTAAATCTCCTTCCGCAATTTAATTTTCGAATTTTTCTAAATTTATTTAAATAACGGTATAACGTTTAAAATTTTACGGTCGATTTTTTCCGCGCGACGTGGGTGTTCCGTCTGAAAATTAAAATCAAATAATACGACGTCTAACGATTGTATAAAGCCCGACTATCGCGAGTGAACAATGCACAATTTAAAAAAAATTATACACAACTTAACAACCTTTTTAAAAACAATTACGCCATTTATTGCACGATCGCACAGCACCGATGGCTAATTTTAAATGGTGAATCAGTGTTCCAATTTTCTGAATTTCGATAAAAGAAAAAGTACACACAACAAGCTTGCAATTTTCCGCCGACCACAAAACCTGTAAATAATGTAAATTATTTTACTCTGTGCTCGAATACGCTTTTAGTGAATAAATAGTTGGACTAGTGCCAACATACCGCAATAAATTACGGCCGTTCCTACCCGACCCCCATATAGGTATGCAATGTACAAAACACCGAATGTATGTAAACTTTCAGAAGGAAGTCTACAAATTAATCATTTTGGTACTTTCAACAATATTCACTAATCTGCACATGTGAAATGTTTCAATGTTGCAATTTCGTGATTGCCAATAATTATCACGCCACTGGTTGCAGCGGTTTAAATTAATTTCCGCATGGGTCGTGCGTATTCACGCAATGTGGCAAGTTCGATTAGCAAGGAACACATTCATTCATAGTTTCAACATCAATCATTGAGTTTTTATTATCACAATATTCTTCTTCGGACTTGGCTACAAATTACCGTATTTCTTCGATTATAAGACTCACCATTATTTTACACGCCAATAATAACAAAGAATAAAATTAAAGAAATATTATAACAAAGTCATACAATTAAAATAAAAAGGATTTAAAAACAGACAAATTATTTATTTTCCAACTATGTACAGTTAGAGTCTGAAATTTCTTCGATCGTCTCTTATTACATGGTTATCCCCTACAGCATATTAGAGAATATTAGAAAAGTTTAATTTCATAACCGTTTGTTCAATGACAATTAAATAATCTTTTATTACTAACTCCTGGTTAATAATGAATAAATTTACATTTCTTTGATGATCCTATTACAATTTTAGAGACAAAATACTTATAGGAGGATTTGATATAATGGGCAGCTACTATTTAATGTTCGTTCATGAATTAATCGTTGTTTAACTAAATTAATTTATTTTAAAAACTGACCTATATATAAATGGCAATTCTGTCAAAAGTATTTTAGTAGTTCTTCGTCAAACATTCCATTAAATGCCAAAAGTGCGAAAGGTAGAAATTTAATTGTTTATTCATACGATACACTATCTGTAATTATTCAACCTTCGCGACATATCTCATTTTGGTTAACGGCACTTCACGTTTATGCAAACGATCTTCAATTTCTCGAATTTCTGGCGGTGTAAATACAACCCAAAAAACTAAATTCAACTTTTCTGTAAAAAAAATGACAATTTGCAATAACTGTCGTGCCAAGGAAGCAAAAAACTATAATGTTTCTGGGAAATTTGAAATAAATACTATTTTAAATTCAAATGTAACTAGTAGCAAAAAAAATGTTATGTTTGTATATACAGTACAGAAATCTTATAGTCTTCGGACGTTACATCCATCAGTGCTTCGCGTCTCAGAATCTAAGCTCAGTCCTCAGGCAATAACAACCAACTTCTAGACCTAAGTGTATTATATACTATTTCTCTCATTAGAAATGATTGTAAAATACCTAGGCATCTTATATTCACATTTTTTTTATAAAGGCCCATTCCATAAATGAAGAGTTCGTTTTCAAAACACTGTAAGCGCCAATAACCTAAAATTTCACAAATCGGTATTTTCTATCCCAAAAAACAGGCTGTATGTATAGTGATTTTTGCTTTGGATTAAGAAAATACAGGTGCAAGGTATCTCTAGAAGCAATTTTAAAAATATTGAAATATTGTTACTGTTTACTCTTAATGTCAATATTGTTTTAACGCGTTTTGAAAAAGCAAAATGGATGTATTGCTTTTTGAAAATAAGCTCCTCAAATTAGGTCACAGGTTTAGACGCGGAGGGGGTCAGCGGAATTGTGACAGGGGGTTAGGGCATCGTTTTAAAAAAAGAAAAAATTTTAGCAACTATTGGTGGATGACCAATATAAATTCGTCAACTGCTATAGCGAACCTTTCATTAATTGTATTTTTCTTTATAAATGAAAATAATTTTGTTTCCGTAACGTGACGCACGTGAGGGAGGGGGGTGTTTGACGCAGTGTGACACCTTGTCGAATTTGACGAAAAACCTGTGACATCATTTATGGAAGCCGCCAAAGAGATTTTTTTCAGATTTGAACACTTCATGACTGAAACAAGTATTTTCCCTTTTCTTATTTTCTTTTTTGGATATTGAAACGAAGTAAAGACGGAAGCATTTTGTGATCACGTTTCAGACCTTATTTATAGAATATTTTGTTAGATTGACCTAAATCAAAACTTCATTTAATAAAATTCTATATGAAGTTTTATAATAGAATTATTTCGAAATTTATCGTCTGGATGAACGGACGGACATTTACGATGTAAAAGCGTCCGTTCGCCGCTACAATAACGAATTTACCCGTAAAATGAATTTGTTTGCCACATACAATTACGACAGCGGATCCTACACGGTTACAAAATCAAATTAAAAGTTTATGATTAAATTACAACCCGCTCGCATAAATAAAATTTTGCATGTAACCGGTCACCGAAGTTAATGATCCTTCGAAAAAAAGTGCAATTTCACAAATTCGGAACATCACGACGCTTCGTGAACAACGGCTGACTGCGATTACACGCCAAATGATAATGGAATATTTAAAAATAGGAACACTTTTTATAAACATAACAAGTTTGGACAAGTAAATGGTAGATAAGTAAATTTGAAATTATACATGAATGAATTGATATGGCATCTCAACTATTTCGTAAGTGGGTCACATAACACGGCGGAAATTAATTGTTTGCAAAAGGGTGCAATTAAAACTTTAAGTTTCTAAGATTACAATATGCAGGTGCGTTATAATGTTCACTTGGCACGGCATATACTTATTTACTAAAAAAAGGTTTCAAATGGCAATTTACTAGCAGTTTTATTCACGACTGATGATTTGTGATTGTGTTTTCTATGAAACCCAAAGCGCTGCAGCAATTTTTTTTTTGTTCGCAATCATGTTATTGCAATTACAAAAGAAATTGCGATAACTTGCAATGAGGTCGTGCGTAATCCAACCGTTGTAATGCTTGTTTTGTCTACAGGTTTGTTTATTACTCCAGAATGACCAGCCTTGTTCGCTTGAACCCTAGCAGCCTTGCCTCATCGATAAGTTGCATTACCTGTGACTAATTCGCGTCCTTCCAGTATGCAATTTGCAGCAATTACGAAACAATATTTCCGCGTCGCGAAAATGACTCATCGCGGCAATAAAAATATGCGAGCCGGTGAAAAATGTTAAAATTCATGTCAGTAAGACGGCTAAAACGTTCAAGTGGTGATTCACCGGCGCTGCAATGAGCGCTGCACATATGCCGCTCTAATTAGCAATTAGGCTTGGCAGTGTAATCAATCGTTGGGTTAAAACCGCGTCATTCGATACTAATTAGTCTGTCTGCGAACACTGTGGTGTAGTTATTGATCCACATTCGAACGGATATAATTCATAAATTATAGTCGTTCGAAACTGTTCCAGTTACCGGATGAGATCTGATGATGTATTTTTTTTTTACTTACGGGTGCAGTGGTCGGTGTTTGCGCGGCGTCGTGCGGGTTGGCCGCCGTGCCCCCGCGGTAATGGCTCAGTACGCACGTGACGAGCCCCAGCGCCACCGTCAGCACCACTACAGACACCACCAGCACAAAAACGCTGGATTCGGTCACTGAAACAAAAAAAGAAAATTTATTCAGTAAATTGCCAATTTTTTTTACAGTCGGCATTGACCCGGATGAAAGAATCCGAAGGTTAAAGAGGAATTAGAAAATTCCAATTCCTGATTTAAAGGACGGAAAGACCGTCCGATATACACCTCATCATGGCCTCATCTTCATGGATCGAAGACAAACCGCGTGTTTATTTATACACATTAAAAAATACAACCAAGGCCGGAAGTTAATTTCGTAAGGTGTCTACATTTAAGCGCACCTTAAAATGCAAATTTTAATGCCGGTAGTTGGTATACAGGGAGCCGCAAATTTAAATACACACATTATTAAACTCGGCCATTTGCATTTTTGGCGTTTAACTTTCGTACATTCATCTCTTTTATACCAAAAATTGTAACTACTATTTTGTGGAAACTTTGAATAGAAAAATTTATACTTCGAGTGTGAACACCATCGTTGTTGTAACGATATTTTCAGGAAGAGCAATTTATTACTATTAAGTGACTTGAACATTATTAATAATAACAAATTATATTCCTATTAATACGATTTTCCAATACATTTTATTTTTTGAATAGTTCAAGGAAAATAAATTATTACATTTCTCAAAATATATTTTTATTCCTCATTGTAACTAAAAATAGTGTTGGCAATGCTGAAAATTTGATTTACTTAATATTTCCACGTTTTCAGGTGTCAATTTAAAATATAAAAAAAACAATACATACTTTGACACATGAACACGTGGAATTAAGAAATAAAGTATACAATTCGTAAAATTTTCCGCATTGTCAACACAATTTTTTAGTTTTTTAATTTTTCCCGGGGTTTACAAAAGCTCGAGCTTAAGCCTTCACTGAACAACATAACATTACATATTTTGTAATTACAATAATATGAAAATAATATCATCTGGTAATAATTCCAAATATCAATCAACATCCGTACTTAATTTTAAATAGTAACTTTTTATTAACCATTATAAGCTTAAATTAATTTATGCAGCAGCATGAATTTTTTCGTTTTTCAATAAATATTGAATAAAGTTAATAATAAAACTTTTCCAACTTGGGAGGTATTGTATGGTAATTGCATTTTAAATTGACTGTGTATGTAGGCAAAATATTACTTGACCAAGATGCCGACTATTATTCAAAGGAAAAAAAATTACCGAAACAATCCATTGAGCAACGTAACGACAGGTTTAATATTAAATGGATCATAAAATTTCCCATTTACAAGGATGGGTTTAATCTTTGGGGTAAATTGGACGTAACCTATGCAAACACTAAATTTGGTCCATTTAAAGCCATAAAGCACATCTGTTATCCTGCGAGCGGAACAAGTTGCTTATAGGAACTAGCATGTGCAATTGGCCACCGGGACAATTGCCCTTAGGTCAAGCCGATATCGTCGCAATTATGTGACTTGCCAAAACGAATTTCAACCGCTAACAAAAGATCGACGAAAAAAGCCTTAATACTCAGAAAATTAAATACAGACGACATGTGTTTGTCGTGACAAATTTAACTCCGTTGAGTAATTGTGGTAAAGCAAAATAATGCACATTTATCGTGAATTGTGTGTGTGTGTGCCCAGATGTTAATCATAATTTAATTTAAAGTTAGAGCAAAATAAAGTTTTTATTTCGGTTTTTAACGATTATTGCGCAGATAACCTCAGAAGATTACAGTCAATTTCTGTTTGTTCAATCAGTGAAATTTTTCCTTCAACATTATGTCCGAGTGTCTTCATAAATCAAGTGAATGTCCGTTTTTACAATATTTTTTGATCATACCGCATCATTTTAATCACTTACACTGGAAAAATGGAATTAATGTTTGTTCGCCAAACATACACGGATTGTATAGCTCTACAGACGGGTTAAATCGATATGTCTGGGCCGATGGAATGGCGGCTAGACGGTGTGACCTACAGCTACTACAGTGACACACTTCTCACTATCGTTATACAAGGCTCATACACCTATAAATGTTAATTTTAAATATATCATACTCATTTAAGTCTGTCTAGACAAGATAAACATTTTATATTTATGTAGCTTTAGATTACTTGTTTATTAACCCTCGCGTTACCGAGTCTTCAATTTTTATATCCAGATCCTTAAGTTTCGAAGGAAATTTGATAATGTCATCTTCACGGAAAAATATCGTTCATATATTATTTTGAGTCACATTGTTTCGTTGAATTCCTTCATACTCATCGACCTTATACATTCAAATGTTCTCAATTCCCTGTATATATACCCTGTATATATACATACTAAATAAAATTTCAATCTTTTACAATTCAAATCTCTTTCATTAATTATATTAGACTTGCATTCGGAAAATAATTATATTAATTAAAATTCATATTTGCATTGATCATTTTAAGGATAGTGAAAGACATTCAAGGTAAAATAGATGATTTCATTCGGATATGCAAAGAAAATGACAGAGGGAAGGTCATCAAGAGCAACATCACCAGACAGATGAAAAAGAGGTACACCCAGAAAATCCTCAGACGATGGAATAAGAAAGTCAATGAGCGTCAGAAACTTTCAAGACTTTGTCTGCACACGCCGGAATGGAAGCGAAATCTAAAACTTGGACAGCGTAAACAAACGCCATGAACCAATTATAAACCAAAAATAATTCGCAAAAATACCAGACATTTAATTGAAAGATATTTAAATCGTCTAGCTCAAAATGAGATAACCGAAATTTGGATAAATGTTTCTAGATTTATAATTTTTTTCACGAATCTCATTTCCGTTCTAAGACTAATGATAAAAGGTGTCGCGCATCAGTCATACGATTTAATCTACCGACACTTGACTTTAATGTCGTCTAGTCGTGATTGGAAAATTTTATCTCTAAGTGTTCAGTTTTTTTTCAAACGAGATACTGAAAATTTGCAATTTTAGTAATTTCGCCACGGCTAAAAAAATTGGCGATAAAATTTCCGATTATTTTATGGCAGAAATTACTAGTTTAACCGGTTATAAAAACATCACAGATAAGATGCGTAAAGTGGTCTCGGTTAGATAACATTAATATAAATGGCCATCAAAAGCGCCATATTGATAAGGTATGATAATGAAGTGAAAGTGGAATAAAATCTAGTATGGCACCTATGTCATTAAAATTTAGATTATTTCGCGACCTTTGCGATTTTTTCTTATTTAAATTTATTTCTCCGAATAATTGTGGGCTTAATAATCTTTGGGGCACTCCAAACTTCGAAAGTAAAATTTCAGCACGCCCACACTTAACATTCAACTTTGGTATTGCGAACGCGACATAAAGGTCTGCGAGAAAACTTTTTCAAAAATATAAACTAAATCGAGAAAAGCAAGCACATTCTTCCACTTAATTAAATTCACGCGCGAAAATTTAAGGCAGATTCGTTTTATTTATTTGTTATATTTGTAGCTGTGGAAACTTTCGTCGCGGCCTCTAACGCGCCTCTTATTACCTATTATTCTAATGCGGCATGAACTTGTAAGGTAATTAATTTTCTTTTGATTGAGTAAGAGTTGTAAAGAAAGCACGCGTGATTAGTATGCGTGATATTCTACTATACAGTAGCAGCGATACCCACGTAACGTTTCAATTTTTTTAAGGTCTCCACCTCAACAACACCTGTTTCTTCACAGCTAATAAACATCCAGTTTACAGTCTACATTACCGTTTATTTCTGCTATTTTAGACATTCAGGCAATTATAGTTTCATACTGCATGATGACAGTGTTTTCCCAGTTATTTCTCTTTTTTACTTGCGTTTAGTTATTCTTGTCTTTTGAATTCGCGCATGTAACAAACAACAGCGATTATGAAACATGTTCGAGCTCTTGTCAGTTATTTGCAATTTAAAAAAAAATATTTTCTTGCATTCCTACATTTATTAATTACAATCATGTTGCATAAAATTATGGTTGGAAGTCAGTTAACGTCAATATGAGTAGTTATAATACAGTGGTAATAAATTAGTGTTAATGAAGTAAAATTTTACATCTTGTTTATTTATTTTATTTATTTTGTTTGTAGGCGAGTCAGAGATAAAATAATCCCTTCTTGAAACAAAACCTGAATTGACTTGGTTCTGTAATATTTTAGAATTTGCAACACAGGGTTATCTACGAATGATAATGAAACCAGCAAACTCCAAATACAACGGACAATACAGATTCTATGTAGGGGACAGTGGAGACATTATCCGCGGCGGGTAATCGCGTGCACCGTTGCATTTAATAATACAGGGTTAATTCTACAATTTAAAATAGTGCTGATCTTGTTTAATTTCATTATAAACTATTCACGTCACAATTCGTACCATTCGCATACACCGATGTTTTCAAGAAATTTGTGACGATTTTACGATTTTTTAGTGTCGAAAAATAAAAAGGTAAGTCCACAATGCTACCCTAATTGTTTTTAAGTGATTCTTTTCTGGTAATCAAATTCTTTTGTTTATATTTCGGTGCATTTCTTTTTTATTATTTTCTGTAGCGGAAGTTGATAATGGTGCGTTATAGTAATATTTTGATTTTTTCTTCAAATGATAAGATATTACCTTCAAAAAGTTGCTATACTTTCATACACATGTGAAGATCTTGAAAATGTGATAAATACAGTTATTAATGGCGCCAAAAGTCGAAGAGAAGCCGGGAAACTTTTGTTTAAACTTTAACCCGAAATATTAATCCCTAAGACCTCACGATCAAGTAAATTCTATTAACAAATTCGCAATAAACGTTTATTTAAAATTATAAATTGATTCTTTTATCTTAACTTTATCGAGAACCATTTGCGTACGATTATCCGCAGGGATGGGGAATCGTACGCAATTGCTCTTTTACACATTTTTCAATATTGTGGTTCTACACTTGAATTTTTTCAAATATTACGTTACATTATGCAGAGTAGAACGTTTTTAAACTGATGGTAGGTTTACTGTACTTGTTACAGCAGCTATTTTGGTTTAAGTGCGCACCATTCCCCACTTTCGCCTAAATATTGTGATAAACCTATTTTAAAAGTAAATTAAAAAATAAAGATAATCTGCCTTCAATAATAAATATGTATTCGTCTGACCAGAAAACATAGATGATTTTGAACTTACTGTGTCCACTTATACAGAGAACGTTTTCCACATAGAACTCCTAAGCAACCAAATTTAAAAGGTGAATTTTTGGTTGCATTTGAAACTAGCTGGTCTCATTAACATTCGTACATAATCCTGTACAAATATAAAAAAATTGTTCCACTTCAAACGATTCCTTTTACTAAAATTATTAAATATAACATTGTACCCAGTTTTCCCGACTTTTAGGAGGCACCTAAGCCTTTTAGGAGGCTTAGGTATAAAGCAAAGTATGCAATTATTAAAGAAGTTTAAAAATTTCAAAAAACATCTCCAAAAAATCTCAAGGTTTCCAGAAAGGTGTATCATCTCCTGATTATAATGATGATTTTTGCTAACAATAAGATATGTTTGTTTTTAGAAAGCGTGCGCAACCTCTCATTTGCGTTATGTCATGGAGTAAAGGGGTCATTACAATAAAATATTACCTACGAAGCACAATTAAAATGCTTCCGGATCGTTAACAGAATTGGAACGATTTTAAGTGCTGTGCAAGAAGATCAATCAATTTGTTACTTGCTTAAGATAAATTAAATTGTTTTGGCTCTGTAACAAAATGTTTGTAAATAAGCGTCCGAATTGATTAGCTGTCAATTTAGCATGAAGAAAGAGAGTGAAATATTTTTCTTATAAACTGGACAAATTGATGTCTTGGATTGCGCCTATTTCTAAAACAAAATAAGTGACAACATGAATTAAAATTCTCAATAGTAGGTATCTAAATTTATTTCATATCAGGAAACACATCGAAAAATGCACTATAAAGAAATAGAAATTGAAAAAGAAATTTCAACTTTGAATATCAAACCACGGCACAAAAGACTAATCGTAACAAACAAGAAAAAATCGCATAATTACATAGAGAATTGCTTTCGAAAGTATGCCGTTGTTAACTTAACTTTTGATCTTCAAAGTCGAGTAGTCGGATAAGTTTTGGCATCACAGTAATGACGTTATTCGATTTTCTAGACTTCCTTTTTGTTCCAACTAAAAAAGCATCCGGAGCTAATATGTAGTACAATAGACTGCAATAATTTTAACAATTTACTAACTTAAGCAGAACAAAACATTACCTCCAAAATTTTGATAATTTACGTTCGAAGATGCTCACAGGACGAAAGAGCAAGCTAAAACTAAGAAAACGTTACCGCATAGCGGATAGAAGGGCAATGTTCTAGCAATGTTGTTTATTATGAGGATGTGGCTTTCGGTTTTTTTATTATCAATAACAAGGATGTGTTTGGCAATTTCGAGTAAAGTGGCGAAAATGAAAATGACCAAAAGAAAGTGATGAAGAGTTGATGGTCGCGGTTTTGTCATTTTTTTCAACCCGCAAACAAAATAAATGGCGTCTGACACGCCCCGTTTCACCTAGCGAAGGTTAAAAGCTCACTTTTTACGTTTTCTTTCGGAGGTTCGCTAAAAGCTCGCCATTGAATTACTTTCTTTTATGACGTGCACGTTGCAGAAATTTGTTGTTCGTCGTTTTGTTTAAATAGAAACGATAGGCGGGTATGTACCAAATGATTAACGACTTGAATAAAATGCAAGGGCCAAATGGTATTGAAAATTAAATGGAAAGTCACGATTTAAAAAGTAACAAAAATGAGCTGATGAAAAATGCAAAGATTTTTCCATGGAAAGAGTTCATTGTTGAAAGTTGTTCTTTTTTGGCGGGTGAGATATTTTTAGCACTCCTAAAAATTAATTTTGTGCGACACGAAAAAAAGAATGAATCCGTAGATGGAGTGCTAACAAACAAATATAGTTTTGCATGGATAAAAGAACAGAAGAAACAAATGACCGGAGTGACCTTGTAGATCGTGAAAGCATTTCAAAACATCAGTTATAAAATTTATTGTAATGCGTTTAACACTTCCAGCTTCTTATTCCAAACAACTGTTGATGTCATAGCATAATGAGACTTTTCAGTTTCTTTTTGCCATCAGCGTCACTGACTAATTAGACTTAAAAAAATTACAAAAATTATTTAAAAATCCTATCAAGCGACTTAAACTAACTTTTCTACCATCATCCTCCAATTAACAGTTTTCTAGCCTATAACGCAGTCCATGAAGTGGAGGATTCCTGTAGTGATTTTGGTTACTAAACAACAAAGGATAATATTGCTGGAATATACTTCATGATCAATACTGGGAATGATATTTCTGACCTGTGGTAAATCAGCGTCTGCATCACCTGAAAGAGTAGCTGCGGATCGCCTGGAATCAGTGGCCCAAAGATGATGGATCCCAATTGCCTGTCTGTACTTTACTGTTTTGATATTTAAGAAAACCCGTAGTTTATAATGATTTATAGATGATCTATAATACTTGGTAGCAAAATAAGTCAAAGTAGCGTTCTCAAAAAACTACTGAATCTTCCTTTTTCGCAGAATTATTTTTTTTTTTAAATTTGTTGTTGGTTGTGGCGAATCTATACTGTCGATGTCCCGAAGGTGTAGATGAAATTAATTTTTTGCATTCAATATCGTTAATTTATTTTTGACAATATTGTTTGTTTGTATGCAAAACAAATGGATTCCATGATAACGTCAATTTTTTTAGTATGACTGTCATCATCTTAAACAACTCATCGCATCGTGATGTAACAAAATAATAATTTGTTTTCTAAAAAATAGTATGTGCAGTTCATACAGGAAATGACATCTCGTTGCAGTCCTCGGCTGTCGTCTCAGACTTCAATTGTTGTCATCAAGAGGAAATATACCTCTTCCTATACTAATCGTACAATATACTAATACACAGAGCCTGTTAGAGCCACTTGGAGGCCCAGGTCAAGCCCCCTATATAATGAAAAAAATAAAAAATTACTCGATTCATAAGAGCCGTCTTTTTTTACATGATCCAAATAAACTTTTTAATCTCGTTTTGTGTAGTTTCAAATAGTGTTGTTTGGAAGCCACCTGACCGCCCCGCCCCCCCCAACCTTCCTGGGCCTGCTAATACATACTAGTACGGGAAAGTATTTTAATTTCTAAAGAATGTGTCTGTGTGTATTAGTGACAATATTTGGTATGCGTGGAAACTAAAAAACTAACGGAAATCTTAAAACGTTTTAGTACTTGCGCAACCTGAAAGAAGTGCAACTTATCAATATACTCGCACAGAAATTTAAAAAATGAAATCACTTTTAATTTTAAAATCTTTCAATATTCCAGATATGAGAACCCAATACGGTATTGATTATTATCGCAACATAATTGTTTAAAACGGTTAAAATTATTTCAGTATCAAGTTTTGGGTCAGTGTCACATTTTTGTACTTTGAGGGCAAATTTTGTAACCTACCTATGAAAATGTCAACTAAAATTTCAATATATTATCGATCGTCACGTTTGGATTGAAGTTTTGTAAAATATAAGGTTATTGTACAAGCTCTTGAGTCCAAAATGAGTGATATTGAACTTTCGAAGACAAGTTAGATGCACCACAAAATGTTTAGAATTTTCTTTCGTGAATTGTGACAGGCGATGAGTCTTGGGTGTATTACCTACTGGGATTCTTCTACAAAACAAAAATCAATGCAGTCCACAAGGGTTCTCCACGCCGAAAAAAGGTCAACACTAAATCTTCTGCCGGAAAATTGATGGTAACAATTTTATTTTAATATGCAAAGGTGTATTCGTTGAATGCAGAAGGGACTAGAATCAATGCCAAAGTCCATGGAGAAACAACTCAAAATTAGCAGAAATTCTAAGAAGAAAACGATCACATTTTTGAGAACACAAAGGGTACATAAGCCGCTTTAATTCAAACTGAGCTGCAACATCAAGCTTATACTCTAGATTTAGCACCCAGCGATTCCTTTTTGTCTGAAGAACCAAAAGAAAAGGTGAATGAACAGAGAAGTTGGTACTATAGGCGACTAGTTTGAAAGTTTGCCAAAATAATTTCTCCACTTGAAAAACGTTGCAATAAGTGTGCATGAACAGAAAGTTGTTATGTAGAGAAATACTCTATAATGGCTACGCAGCTTACATAAAAGATTGCCCAAAACTGAAAGATCAGCATATCAATACTGTGACAATTAATTTAAAGTTGCATTTTTATTATCAGATGCTAAAAGATTTGTACAACAATACCACTAGTAATACTAGAAACAAGAACTTACAGCCCCCAAAAGTCGAGAAAAGTATTGGTAATAAAAACAGCTACTTCGTGGCAATTTATATGTTAAATGCATTAGGAAAAGATCTCAAAGTCTTTGATTTTAGTAAGGTATTAATAAAAAAAGACTAGAGAATGTTATAAGAGGAAATACGTTTTAGTTGAAAGCATACTTTGTTAGTAAATTTTGATTTAATTTTTGTCATGTAGTGTTAGATATTTTAGTATGTAAGGGTAGTTTGGCTCGCTAGGTTTGCCCGGTCTCATTAAATAAATAAATAAATAAATTGTAACAGCAAGTTCAAAATTTTTGTAACAATACACCTGACGAAGTTTGTAATTTAATAAGGGACAAATTTAAAAACGGGCATAAACAAATATTCAATGCAATCAGATATATACAGAGTGCTTAATTTATAAAATGAGATTTGAATATGCTCGGAAAATTGAACTTATTCAACCCATATCAATACACCTGTAAAACGAGCAATATGGAAATCTGAGCTTCCTTTCAGTCTAGACATAACAGAGTGCAGCTTGCACTAAATAACTCGTAATATGATTAGTCAATAACCATAAAATACATATCGCGGTCTAAATAACTTCCTATTTATAATGTGCCGTCTAGACGGCGGGTCGATATTCTGGGGAGGTGGTGGCGGTGGTGATGGCAGAGATGAGGTTTCAGTTCATTCGTGCCGCAGACAATGTGAACGAAAAGGACAAAGAGATATTAAAAAAAAACACTCACTGATTACATTTTAGGGAGTTTAAGTGATACCTATTGAACTGGATTCGAATCGAGCATTCGTTCGGGTTGAAGACAACTAGCGACACGAATAGTTAGAATCTGGGGAACCACTTGAACTATTCGTGTTGAACTAATAACGGCGGCACGCAATTTTACAACAAAAAATTAATTTATGTGGAATACAGAAATAAAACGCAGAAGGTTCAAAATGGATTTTTAGACAATAAAAAAATGTAAAGCAATTTCAAGATCTTTTAATTATTATAAAAGATATGAAAGTGACACTATAGAATCATGCTTGGAAAATTTAAAATAATTTTCCAGCGAGTTGTTGGTTTTGCTAGTTGTTTTTAACAGAATTGAATTTTTACAGTATGTAATTGCAAAATTGATATCTGAAGTAGGTACTTGTTGACAAAATTATGCAGCAGACACAAAAAAAAATGTAACTACAGATAACGAAAGTAAAGCAGCACAAATAACTCTTCTAACGATAATACATTTTAAATTGTTTGATACAAAAGTGTATATTCTTTACGGAAAATTACATAAGTATGTGGTTCATTCTATTTGGGATAAAATTATTGACGCTTTACCTACCAATTTCGGCACGATTGGCGAAACTAATAAGTCCCTTACAAAGCACTGAACTCGCATCAGGAAAGTCTGCACCTACTCTGCACTCTGCGTGCGGGTCAAATTGTACAAGTTTAACCAAAACTGGCTGCTACACACACACTTATTGAGATCTGAATACCGCACGAGTATATGATAAAGTCGAATTAGATGAAGAATTTTCAGATGGTAAATTTGTTTTTGAAAATTCTAAGATGGTGCTAAAGAATTTCCCAGACTTCTCAAACCGCGAGATGGGCCAACAAAGAAGAAGAGAAAGATACAGATAAGATCAGGTAATAGGAGAAAACCGATCTGTAACATCGCAAAACGAGTTTTGGTTTCTGCGTCGAAGTTCATGAGATCTGGAACCAGCTATACAGGGTAATAGTCACCCCAAAAAAACTCAGTTTTGAAGATACATGTTACTATAAAAATTTGTCTATGTATTCAGTTATTAATAATTGCGTTTTCAGTTTTTATCATCTGACGTCGCAACACGTATTTATGGATGTTTGAACTTTTATTTTCATAACTCTTTCTTTTCTTTTAAATATCAACACATCAAAATCTTATCAGCTTTTTATTGATATTTGCCGTTATTTCCAATAGAAATGTTATTTGCAATTTTCAAGCCATAAGTCAAGCAAGTGTTGAAGAAACAAGATGCCCGGTGATGCCAGGTGGTAGCCGCAAGTGTTCTATATCAGGAGCGTATTTAGGCTTTAAAATTTCAGATTTAGAAAAGTCACTGAAACTGCTGCTGAACACAGCATAATGTGAAAGCAAAAGTAGAATATTTAACCGAAATACTAAGAATTCATTATGGGTAGAAAGTGTTTATTTTTAGTCCAAATATGATAACCTCAGGTTACAGGGGAATATATATCATTCGGTTATCATTTGCGGTCGCGTAAATTTACCACTCTAAACTATTTAAAATCATAAATCTTTGGTGAAAGTTTCTTCGGCTAAAACGCATTTAAAAACTTTACACAAAACCATTTTTGGGATTTGCAAGATGAAATTCCAAATTGTTTAGTCTTGGTTTTTCAAAAATTATACTTGCTTGCTTTTTTACGACGTCTGGTTTGGTTTATCATAAAAAACACTAATTAACAAAAATAAACAAAATAATAATTTAATATTTGAGGCCCATTTTGAACGTGACCATTAAACGTTGGAAGACCCTGTACAGGCATTCTGGACTCAAAATTTTAAACTGCAGTTCAGTTTTCTGCAAAATAAGAATTTGTCGTTATAAGCGTTTTTATCAATAATAGTATTCATAGAAACGAAAGGCGTCTGATATCATCAGCACACAACTCATGCTACGTGACCTATTCCACAATAGGCACCCTGTTAAAACCTCAACAATTGTGACGTATTTGAGACTACAATGACATTTACTCATAAAGTACCTATTCCAGGAATGGCGTTCTACAGATCAAAACATTTTTATTTCTCCTTATTGCAAGAAATGCGACTCACTAACCCATACCTACAATTTTCATTGAAAATGTCGCAAGTTTCACTTTCGATCGTTTGAAAAGCTTATGTTCACAAATAGGTACCCAAGTCGATAAATAAAATAAAACTGTTAGGGGCGTGAAGTAACAACAATATGAAGCAAACCTTTCTTCTTCAAATGTGTATGTTTAGTCTAGAACACGCGTATGCATGCAGGAAAATAGGAAACGATAACATTACAAAGTTATGAAATATGACAGTGTAAACAATTTAATTGTGTAAATATAAAAGAATTTATTAGAATTCGTCAAGGCAGTTAAGGGCATTTCTTAGCGATGGGCGCAATTAATAATAAGCTCAATCATTGCCAGTATCGATAGCGATTCATTAACATTGAAATAGCACAGCAGACTGAGGAACTCATCAGTATTCAGATCAGGTACGGGCCTGTCAAGTGTATCAGAATCGGGTCGAGGTACGTGCGGCGGTGGCGGAGACGACTTTCTTAGAAAAAAGATGGTTCACGGAGAGGCTTCTTAGAATTAGAAAATCCAGACGATCGACCGCTTGCGGTTACATATTTCATCATAATCTCAGCGGGAATTACGCAAACGGGTTCGCTTCTTAATTTAAAGCCTCCCGTATAAAACAATGAGCACTAAGAATATAAAGTGAGGCACATTGAGCTGATTGAGGTAGACGAAACGACCGGAGCGGGGATTTCCTTGCGATGTAATATCGCAACTCCCCAAGTCAATAGTGGTGCAGGCTAGGACCCGAGTCCCAGACAGATCAATACGCACGCAGCTAGAATAGTGCGTGTGCGCCAGGACATGATTTCATTCATAAAAATAAATTGTCGAATTTTCTCAAGCGGAATATTAACACCTAATGGGCGGAATTTTGCGAGGAAACGCTTTTTTAGCAAATAGCGCTGAAATTAAAATAAATCTAGTGTGTATAAAATCGTACGTGATGAAGTGAAAATAAGAGGATGTTAGTGAGCTTTGCGCAATGAATTCATAAAATTTTCTACTGAAGTGAGAATAATCATGCGAAGCTGTTAAAGTCTGCAAATATTTAGTTTTAAAGACGTGCGATGTAAATACTTCCTCGACATGTATACAACAATTCAATTCACGTGTTCCGATATTAATAAATATTCGGATTGGAAATTTGCAATAAAACAAATAAATATGCCCACACGTGGGCCTTAAATTCGCGGATGAAAACATTTCCATCTCTCGCCGTTCAATTAATGTACTTAATATTATACAACCCCGCTTGCGTAGGTGTAGTGTTGGTAGCGAGCGAATAAATTTTGCACCGTTACTCCGCATTATTTACTAATTCTGATTCATTTAAATTACTGGAATTACGAAAATTTGAACTGCTTCTACAAAAGCACTTATTGGCAATTAAACGAAAATTTCCACAAGCCCAGTCATGGAACTTTCACATTTTACATGTTCAAAACATGGCCGGAAAATATCTCAAGCGCATGATTTAACTTTAAAGAGATCGAAATTTTAGGGGTTTGGCAATCAGTGTTAATGGTGTACCAAATTAATCGATGATTTAGGAATAATTCAATTACTTTCGTTTCCGTTTATATGAAAGGGCAGTTCTTCATCAATATTCTTGATGCGAATGATCGTGATCGCTGGGGTGCTTTCGCGAGTAAATCGGCACATAAAATCCCTTTGGTCTCCACTAGGAGTGCAGATGGATAGAGGGTGCCCCACAGTTCATTTTGGATTTTCACTAAAATGTTTGCGGAGTTCACAGAATTTTATCAATCGTTACGAATGGAGAAAAGAAAAATTTTAGTTGTAAAATTTACATAAAAACTTTTGGGAACAATAATATTCTTACGATGGCGTAAACATACAATCAGAAAATTTATTAAGACTATTTTTACTTAACTTAATCAAGTTTAGACCAAACATGTTTTTTTGTCTGGAAAATTTTTTTTTTGCCTAATCGAATCGTCAATTGCCAATATGGTAGAGGAAGTAATGCCTAAAATGTTACAAATTCACAGATATTTTGACTGTGCTTTGGCGCTTTCAGAAAAAATTTCAATTGATACCATTGTACAGGAAGTGGTAATATGTAATATTCTTTCCAGATCATATCTCTTTTGCAATGCACCTTACTATGTCTTTAGGCTTATAATTCGGATGCGGGCAAAATTAAGTATGTGCATCAAAGCACGAATTATATTTCGAATGTCATAAACAAACGCTTGTGCCGTAGTGGAAATACCGATGAGCCCCTTACTAAAGCTGGAAAATAGATAGTTAGTTTAAATTATTCCGTTTACATAATAATTCACAACCAACTAATGAAATACTTAAACATTAGAAGTATATTTTATTAATTTGAGTTATTCTGTCTACGGTGTCTTCTCTACACTACTATATGAAGCCGAAGCTTCGACGATGAAGAAAATGGAATTAAAAAACTATTGGCATTCAAAGGATGTTCAGAATCTTGGGTTGATTATATGATGAATAAGGACGAAGAAATAATACTAACTCCCAAGAGGAAGGAATTAGAATGTCTAGGTAATATGATGAGAGGAGCACGATATTCCCTGCTTAGACTAATAATGGAGGGTAAAATACTGGGAAAGAGAAAAAAAGAAGAAGGAAAATGTCGTAGCTAAGAAATCTAAAAGAATGATCCAGTATGAGTTCCAACCAATTGTTTAGGGCGGCAGTGGATAAAATAAATTTAACATGATGACATGTCCAACCTCCAAAAGAAGATGGAACCTTAAGAAGAGAAGACGCCGTCGTCAGAGTATGAGATTTATATAACATGCGGCTACAAAGAGCATATATTCAACAAGACAGAAAGCAGAGTCTGTTAATATAAATGAAAAAGTGTATAAGCAAAGAATTAACTAGAAAGTGATAAAGGAGATGGAAAGGGACCTAGCAGATAGTGAAAAAAGAAGCCCGAAATTGAAATAAATAGATGAAGCAGCGGAAGAGATAAATGTCGTAGAAGTAACAAACTATAAAGAGAAAGCGGAGAACCGAACGAAATAGAAAAAGATAGTGAAATCAGTAAAAACGCGCATCAAATTAGACTGAAGTGAGAATGTGTTAGTGCAGAACAAGAGAAGTAATCCACCTCGTAAAATGAATTGGAACGCACATGAAGGCGACTAAATCCCCTCCGAGATGTCACGCCTTTAAAGAAGAAGAAACTAGTTGAGCAAGTACCTCGAATGAATCCTTTATTTTTGCCTAATGCAAAATGACTCGCTGCACTAATGTTAGAAAATTAACATCATAAAGTCAGTGGTTTGACGACAACCGATCACCTTGAAAGTCTACTGTTGATAATTACATGACAGCTATCGAATTTGAAGTGAATGTGGTGAATCATGTTGCCAAGAAAATATATCGTTTTAGGCGGAATTCCCCAAATAATATTTATAATTTTCACAACTGAAATGTATGCAATTATATTTTTTCAATGTTACAAATCACAATTTCTTAAAGCAATTAATTGTTGGAGCCTTTCTTTAATAAATATTCAGTGAATTGTAAGATAATTTCTGTACCAGAGAAGCAAAAGAGGCAATGTACAGGAAATTAAAATTAATTTCTTTGGTGATGCGTTAAAGTAATGCTTGGAGATACATCATAATGCAACACAAATTCTAAGTTCGAACATAATTCCCCCTGTAATGTGTAGATGGGACGTATTTTAATTAATATACATTAAAATTTTATGACTGGAAAAAGTGGACATACATCGTTCTGCTTCTCTGGTACAGATTTTATATAACTTCCGCAAAAAGCACTTTGTGTTCAAATTTTGTTAAACGGCAAAAAATTCAAGTGTTTGTGTATGAATAATTGAATTTTCTTATTTCCTGTTGCTGATATTTCAAGACAATACAAAAAACATTTACAGTGCTTTTTATAAAATTACAAGATACCTCTTCTAGCTATATTCTGTGAACTCGCACTCAAACAACTCATTTAAACTGTGGAAAAAATCTTGCATTTATTATATTTTAACAGCAGATATGGTAATACCGCCTGTTAGTTTAAAACGCGATTCACACAACCGTGAATTTTAAAAGTAAGGAATTTGCCTAGCAAGATAAGCGAGTGTTTGAAACTGCTTCCTTCAAATAAACACATTTAATTTCGTTTGCTCGAAACCAGCCTGACACTAAACTGCTCGTGTGATTTTAACACGACCTTAATCCCGTTCCTCAAAAAAAGTAAAACAACCACGCGAGAAGTTAGATAATGCATCAACTGTTCTAATTAAATCCATTATTCAGCAACGATATTAAAATATAGTGGAATGAATGACACCGAGTGATAGAATGTGAAATGGAATGATAGCGAAGGCAGCGTACGTATGGTAATGGCCTATTGTCTAGGGGCGAACCCTAGTCCATTATTTCTTGACTTTTGTCTTTTCCGTCAAGCTGCATAATTTATCGCGGGCTCTTCCTACTCTGTGACGCAACGCGAATTCCTGACTGTGAAATCAGTAGGCGTCAGAATATTTAGTAGACAGACTAATCTAAATCTAATCTAAAGTGTAGACTATACGGTATGAATATTAAAAATGTATAGATGCGTTATCTAGCTCTTATCTCCTCTTGGATCTTATTTCGTTTATTTACTGAGCTTTAATTAATTATTTCGAACAGACAACAAGTCTAACCTTGAAATACTTATATGTGTGTTACATAATGCAGCAGACACTTAAACAAATAAGACAGACTAATCCAAGGTACAGAAATAAAACAGATAAAAACCAAAGCAAATGCAATTTAACTTTGACAAATTGTTTGCTTAATTATTTTATTGTCCTTTTTTATACTTTTATTGATACAATTGACGTCATCTTTTATATTTAAAACTACTGAAATTGAAGATAGCTTTTTCGGTTACAGAAAAAGATTATTCTTGCTTTTATTAGCATGACATTCAAAATAATTAACATTCAGTTTTAGAATGCTGCAGTTCTGGGAGTGCCCCTTAAAAAAAATTGTTTTTTCTACATCCTATATTTCGTTAACACCCGTGCATCGTAACAGAACTTCTAGGTTACGGACATCAGCAAATTTGGACTTTTATGACAAATAAAATAAGTTGGACAAATTGTTAAACTTTTTGTGGGGAAATTTTAATCAGGAAGCGCCTACTATAGCGAAAGACTTTTGCCAAAGGCTCGGAGAATGGAGCCATAAAAAAGTATTGAAGTCGGTTAAGTTGTTGACGAATTGGTGACTAAAACAGCAACACGCAGGACCAACCAAAATATCTAGCGTAGACCTCAAAATATTGCGAAACGTTTCCTAAAAATATTCACTTGTGTGCTTGAGAATCGAAAAATAAATTGTATACCTGAAAGTACTTGCAGAATTATACCCAACTCTGCAAAATGTAATAGTACTATAGGTACAATAGTCTTAGTTATCCGCGTTACGATTACCAGAGTTCTGGATTAACCGAGCCAAAATCCGTTTCAAAAAGATTCCGGATTATCCGAGGTTTAAAATTTCATAAAATTCACATTTTCATAAAATTGATTATTTTTAATTGCATTGTGTTTTGAGACAAAATGGTCAAAAACATCGTCTGGTCTGCAAATATTTCAACCCATTATGACAATCGTGAGATCCTTCTGTCACTGTGGGAGAAAAGCTAATTGACAGAATTAATACAAGAAAAATAATTTTGAAAAGGGGAGTAAGAGGGCAAAGTACAAATATTTCGTGCGTTTTGGGAGTTAAAACAATTTTAATAGTTTGACATGCGAAATTAAGATAACTTCGGTTTAAAAATAAAACGTAAGAAAGTATTGCCCAATGTAATGTACAGTGGAAACCCATTATTCGTTCGTCACTTTATCTCTATCACACCTATAATATATAAAACGAGATTCGCCTCTATATGATTCGTTTTCGTTATTTTCTAAAAACTAGTGAATGATAAGGAATGTTAAAAAAATCTATGAAAGCAGTCTTATTTATTTTTTATTTTTTTAATATTGAAAGCACATAAACAATAATACAACAAACTGAAAATATTTTATGCATTAACTCTTTGTGGATGGCTTGTAATTTGTGGTCAAAAAACACTGTAGCAAAGGCAACTTCAGTTCCTATGTGAACCCAAAATTAAAAAGTAGTTTATAAATAATAGAGCAAAATTCCATACATGTAAATAAATCCGTATATTGCAATTTTGCTAGTATTTTGTCTAAAAAACAGCTTCGATATTTTTCCTTATTTTTTGTATTAAACAATATTAACCGAGAAGCTTAATCATTATAAAGACAAATCTACAAAACTTGAATATAAAATTGGCATTTATGTGAAATTAGACAAGTGAAACAGTTTAATGGAAAGTTAAGATTTATATAAGATACTTACCAGAAATGTTATTCATAATAAAAAATTCAAGTAAATTGAATTATTCAGAAATGATCTGGGAAGAGAAGGTTAAGTTCAAGAATCTGAAGACAAATTTATTCGGTGACATTCACCCTGTATAAATCAAGTGTAAGGTTTAATAATGCACATTCGAACGATTATGGCGAAAATTAATTTTCAATGGGTGGGGTTATATTTCCGCTCCCGTTATTATTGTTAAGACCCGTTTTCCATCCTTCCGCTCCACGAATTTATTACAGCAATCGTAAAGTAAATTTTGGAAAGCAGTCGAAAGGAACGCGCGAAAGTGAAGGGTGTAGTAAGCATCCCACACGAACGTAAGTGTGTAGTCTAGAAAAATGTGTGTATAACATCGATAAACAGGCTAATTCTGTCACTGGATTACATAGTCAGACGATGTCTAGACACTACACAGCCTTCCACAGACATATCTGATAATACATCCGAAATCTGTAGGATGGGCTGAAAATGTTAACTTTTCCTCTATTACGACGGTATTAGTCATTCAAGTGTTGCAACCGTTTAAATACACGCGTGCCGCACAGAAATGCGTCGAGTCACGTCGTAAATTTCGCTCACAAATTTCGAGTGCGTTTAATTGTTCGCAGATTTATAACGGGAACGAGGATTTACATCATCGAGTTTCTTCCTATTTATCATAAATGAATTAAGTATATTTATAAATAGTCGTGTCTATGTTCCCGATTTCAACTCGACCATCTTAGAGCTCGTATTAATCAAAATGTCTTTACACACAAGGCAACTCATTACCGTTCCTTGTTAATTATACAGCTCCACACTTTACACTTTATTAATCCCAATTTAATTTTTATAATTAAAAATTGTCCGGTTCGGTGTGACGAATCCGAAAATTATTTATAGCATTGTAAAAACTGTTCTAATTGAAACTAAATACCTGAAGAAACGTGGCGAGTTTAACTGACAATGATCTTTGATGAGTCACGCTAATTGCTATTTGATGATACTGCTTCGGATGCTTTTTTATTTCACCGCGTTAATTTTCGCGAAAAAAAAAAGTGGGTTACTCTGTGAAGGATTCTATAGATTAACCGACAAATCCGAAATAATAAAAAGCAGTCACGTTTCCTTTAAGATCTTCTAAATTATGTTTTATTTTTTCAACTACTTTTATGGAGGTTACAAATTATCGAGAAATTTCGCAACACGTGCCGAAATAAGAAAAAACGTTTGTCGATACAATCGCATCGTAAATTCATAGATTTTTACGGTTCTTGCAAGATTTGTGCGTCACATTTTCAAACTTTCTAATACATTTGAAAAATAAAATTTGACTGCATGCATATGTGTGTGACTATCAGGGTGTTAAAAAAGGGTAATACATTTTGGGAGCTGATAGTACCTACATATATCATAAAAGAAGCGAAAAATTCTTAATAAAAAAGAAGATACTAAAACTTTACAACAGAAAATTTGGTCGTAATTTGAGGCGGTCAAAAGGGCATTATTTTTAAAGTCAAACACAAAATATGAAGATGAAAATCGTTGCTCGAAATGAACACTACAACTTTCGTTATTACCATTTTTTTGTGTTTTCGGCCATTTTTAATTTACATCCAATTTAAACCGATGCTTCAATCTACTCCTCAATAATTTTGGTGCAACCCATGTATTGCACCTTGAAAAAAATAGATACAAAAAATTTTAATTAAAAAATTTGTTACAAACCGTACATTTAGTTTTCAATTTTTTATGTGTTTTAAATATTACAATGAGAGTAAACAGAAACTTATGACCACCATTGTTTTTTTAACCTTCAATAAAATATTATCGGAGAACATTAATGAACGAAAAGAAATATCACAGTTCAGTGCGTACAACTGCGAAGTCCCAAAGTTATCGTCAAATTTCAAAAACAAAATTTAAATGAGACTCCTACATAAAACTTTATGTCGCTGTTTACACAACGAGATAAAACAAATGTTACAAAATTAATTTGCGAAAAATAAAACACCATTCTTTTCAAGATTTGCTATCGCGACTTTTTCTTGCTGTACATCCTTTAGTTTGTACCATTCGCTTTTTAACTATTAAAATCACATTTTAATTGCGCTGTTTATAAATCCGTACACGTTCCTAATTAAAAACAACATGCCTATTTATTTCATAAAGAAATGCATAATGGAGATCATGCCGATATGTATGCCTCCTACCGTAGGTACAGTTTTATGCCAGTTGAAACAAAGCGGTTTGTTCCCGGAAAGCCCACGGTGTCTAGACCGACTGTAAACCCCATACCGTCGTCGGTTTGATAAGATAAAGATGCATATTTTAGTTCAGTGCATTTGTTTATAAAGAAATAATAATAGTAACTCCAATACACCTCTTCGCCCTAAAATAACCATTTAAGATTACATTTGCAATTAGCTCTGATCCATAAGATTCTTTGACTATAACCTCCATATCCTGAAGAGGGTCACCGGGTCAGCATTCTTGGTGGGCATCCCTTTCTTTCTCACTTAGCTGACCGATACCCCGCCTCACCTTTCTATGCTCAGGACACTTTCTGTAATTTACAAAATTCTCTAATATTGCACTTGCAACCCAATTAGCTCTGATTCATAATAATCTTTGACTGACCATGACCCCCACATCTCACCGGGTCAGAATTTTTGGCGAGCACCCCTATCTCATTTCGCTTAGCTGGCGGATCCCCCTCCCCGTAGGGCCACGTCCCGGACACTAGCGGCCCTTCTTTTAGCTAAAAAATTTTCAACGCAGGATTAATCCACGGGTGGTAGGATCAAGCTGTGTGGGCTTTACTTTTTTAGTGCCGAGTTATTCCATCAGATATGACTGGAAATGCAGTATTTTATTGCGCACCAATGGAATAAGAAAATGATCGTTGTATGCATCGTTATCAACCGTACATTTCCTGTACAGGATGCAGTGTTATCGATTTTTTACATACAGTTTTAATCGTGATACAATAAAGCAAGTGCTATCACTAATTCATTCGGTTGATGGAATTGCCTACTTTGCTTGCTGATAAAGATTACTTTATAAAAATTAAGGAAAGCCTTCAAGTGGTTCCTACGCAGTAATGATTATCAGCAATTATGAAACACTAATGATACAATGAAAAACAATGTTCTGATTAGTTTCAAAGAATGTCATTCAAAAATAAGAAGGAAAGGCGAAAAAACGAAGATTATAGCCGAAAAAAATTCGCTCTTTCGAACACGCAAGAAACAACTGAATGCTGAAAAAAAGCTGGGCAAATGATTTTAATTTGGTATTGGTGAAATAAAAAGGAAAACTGAAAATGATGATGACTGAAAATTTTATTTTTAATGTGCTGCAAAGATTATGAAAACGTTTAAATTTCGTGTTGAATCAATTACAAAAATAAAACCGGTTTAGGTTCGAAAAATAAAACTTGCTGTAAATATACTAAAATGTTCTGTTTGTATTTTGAAGAATATGGAACAACTAAAAGTGAATCGTTGCAAAAATGTTGGGTTTGAATTATTTTCCAGGCGATAGAAAATATTTATAACAAATTGAAACTGAATGGAAAAAAATCCAATTAGAGGTAGTTTAAGCCTGCATGAGCGATTTTTAATTACGAACCGAAGTCTGCGCGTGTGGGAAAAAATACAATGGAGTTATAAAATTTTCGCGATTTGTCACGTACTTATTATATAACCTTCAGCCGATCTGTAGAATACATAACAAGATAAGAAATATGAACTGTTTTCGCGTACAAATTTTATCACAATAGACGTATCGCATTTGCAAGTTTTACAAAAAATAAGAAACGGACCTATAAAAATAATTCCCGGAAGCGTATCTTTTTTATTAATTGAACTGCGAAAATGTATGTATGTGTTATTGGCGTGAAATTTGTTATTGTTGTACCTCAACGGCTTTAATTTATGTGTTATTACCTACGTCATGGCAATATCATTAGACTTTAGCCTGTAAGAATTGTTGCGCTTTTTTATCACACGAAAGTGTTAGTAAATAATTAGATTCAATATTTTGTCGATATTCGCAATAAACACCACTAATTGGATTCAAAATATCAGTGACCTGGGTGTAAATTATTATACTACACAAATTAGATTCGTATCACTTAAGTAATGTCCCTAGATTTTGGTCTGTAGATAAGTAATTGAGATATTTTACTGGATGAACGATAAACGTTACCTAATTTATTCGAAAGCAGGTGCTGTATAATAAAATTGGTGTGATATTCCACAACTATGCGTTAATAAAAATAAACTGTCCCGATTAGAATTTATAATGCTATCACATTCTAAAACCTCAACCAGCGATCAGTCTGTCGGGTTAGTATTTTCACAATAACTTTGTTTTTCTTTAATTAAAATTATAAGTACAGTGGAATTTCTCAAAGGGTCTGTCAAAAAAGTACCGACCGAGTTGGGTAAACTTCAAAATACACAAACTACAGCAAAACATTATTTATAAATTATTTACAGCAGAAAGTAAGCTTTTATTAGGTATATTGAGAGTGCAAAATTGTATGTAGAACAAGAAATAATTGGTATCCGCTATACAAGAAATATTAGAAAAATGTAACTCACAAGAAAAAAAAGTTTTCCACAAAGCCTATAAGGTTGAGTCGGGATGATTTTTTCGAGTAAACTATGTTTTCTAATTTGCATGTGTGATGCAACGGTTCATATAAAGCGTCAACGCCTTTGGTGTTTTTTTGTTTCAAATCACATTGTTTTTACGGTTTGTGAAACCAGCTGAAATATCGGCATTTACCTATATTGAACTATTTCAGATATCTGAACCGAAACTACCGAGTTACCATTGAATCTGAAATAAGATTTCATTCTGAATAAAAAATTCTAATATCAAGTCAGGCTAGGTCTCATAAGCAAATATTTAAAACAGTTAAATTTCCAGCGAAGAACAAAAAACATCTTTGTCTGATAATGAGCCTTAAGGAGGTTAATGAAATCAATGAAAACGGCCAATAATGGACTATTGTTGTACGATTACACAAGTATCTGTGTGTGTAAAAATAAATATTCTTGGATCAAACTAGCAAAAAACGGAGTTGTTGGTACCTACACCTTTATTTCTGAATTTGTTTGAAAATTTTAGTATGCAAACAATTTTTAATAATAATAATAATAAATACAGAAAAAAATGCAATATTATTTTGTAACATGCGTGCCTATTACGACATTTTTTGAAACGTCGCGTCGTGTTGTTAGCTGAAGGTGAAAACTGAAATAATAACTGTATCGAAATATACAGGGGTGAAACTAAATCGTATGTAACAATGCATTCTTAGGAAGCTGCATCCCTTTTAATTAAAAAACAAGTTTCTATACGAAGTTTCTCACAAAAAAAAGTGTTAAATATTTTTAGCGCCACTTTGAAGATCCATATCTTCGTAAATATATATATATATAGTTTAGCTCTCCAGGCCTAGAAGGCCCATGGCTTGGTTGACCGTTTGTCTCCATCCTTTCTTGTCCCTTGTCCTTTCCTTCCAGTTACTGATTTTACTGTCCCCTATGTCCTTAATTACTTCGTCCTTCCATCTCGACTTGGGTCTTCCTCTTTTCATTTTTCCACCTACTTCACTTTCCAATATCTTCTTTGGAACCCTACAATTCTGCATCCTCATCACGTGTCCCAACCATCTCAACCTTTGTCCTTTTATCACTCCAACCAGCTGTGGCATCTTGTACAGTTCTTGCAGCTCCTTGTTGCTTCTTCTTTCCCATCTCTCATGCACTCTTTTACCTCCATATATCCTCCGGAGTACTTTTCTTTCCCATACCGCCAGCCTTGTTTGTTCCGCTTTACTAAGTACCCACGTTTCGCACCCATATGTGACTATCGGGCTTATTACACTTGTGTATGTTCTTAGTTTCTTCGTAAATATAGATTTACGAATTAATTTTATTTTTAAGTCAAAAATCTGTGGATAATCTACTACTTTCAGGCTAACTCTACAAATTATAATGAAAATAATATCCCCCATCAATGTTGACAAAATGATTAACAATGTCAACCATCTTTAAATTAATACAGTAGCCGCTCGGTTATATGAACTAATAAAAACCAAGTGTTCATAAATCAAATTATTCACATAATCGAAAGTGACATAACAGTGCTTTTATTCCTACTTTTCCACGATTTGAGTGTATTAAAATATTGTGCTTGTACTCTCTTAGCAGACAAAACGTTTCGGAAAATGCTTTTTTCCTGCATTTTTGCAATACCAGTAATTCATCAAAAATGAAAAATACATATTTCCTTCGCTCCAAACCTTCTTCTGATAATGTGAACACTTTTCTGTTATATATGTATGTGTACATTCACGGAAGACAAGATTTTTGTATCGAAACAGGCTGCTCACATAATCGAAATTGATCTTGTTCACTCTTTAGAATGTAGTATGCTGTTCACTACAATTAATAGTACATATAATGGAGAGTTCATACAACCCAGTGCCTACTGTAACAGTAAAAATTTTGGTGTATAGGCACTAATTTTGAATTATTGTTTATTACCTACTTTTAAAAATAATATTTTATTAAGATAAATCGGTTTTTGTCATAAACTAAACACCCTCTACAAGAAAGAAACAAAGAGGCTATAGAAATGTAGTTCTAAAAACTTGTATTTTGAGGAGAGATTAGCCAGACATATAAACGTAAAGGTTAAGCATTTTTGATTCATGCTTAACCCTTTGTACCTCAAATTATTTTACAAAGTAACGTAACGCTTACTTTCACTAGACATTTGGAGGGGACTTTGTTGTTTCTTTGAACATGCAATTTCAAGAGAAATATTGCAAGACACATAAATATTACTTAAATCCTTAGTTTCACCTTCGGCTCCGCAAGAACTGGTGCCTACAATTCATGCACTCATAGAATAAAGAATTATATTTTGTCCCGCACGTCGCATATATTTTCTCCACAGCAAAACATTAAAATTATGCGATTCTTTTATCGGCAAATTACATTAACGATGACCTCGGTGCCACTCATTAGCAAATAATGGGTAAAATTACAATTCACATGCAATCCTGGATTATAAGTGTCTAGGTATTCTTCCGGTCAATTCCTTGGAAATTGCTCACGAAATTGGCCCCATCGAAATCAGTCAATTACTGCAGAGGGAGTGTGCGAAGCGACGTCGAACGGCATAAAAGGAGTAAATGCGGTCAAAACATAAATTCGCTAGACTAAACAATTATTTATCATAACAAGCAGACATAATAACGGATTACATGCTATAAATTATTAAGTTAAGTATTTCGCACCCATTAAACAAATTCAAACAAATATAAAGAAGAAAAAACTTACATTTTTAAATAAAACGTTCCTATTTTAACTGTTAAACTTGTCGCGAAAGGTAGAGCACTAAAGAGTGAGTGGCAGAGCACTAAAGAGTAGCGTAGCGAGCGATGTGCAATATAATAAATTAGCTTCCGTATTTTAAATGCACCGTTTATGTTCAAGGATATCAACGTCAATGCAATAACCAACAATTTGCATCGTGAAATGGAATTGTATGGAAAAAAATCGTATTAGCAGTCTTTAGTCTGTTTACGCGAAAATATTTTGGCACGCTGTGATTGTCTCCGTAGGCACTTTAATAAAAGCGGGCTCCCAAATTTATTGAACGGTACAAATGGTTCAGCAGCCAGTCGCAGCAAAGCCGCCGAAGTAAACTGCCTACACTTCCTCACTTGCGCTCTTATCACTCTTATCATAAAATCCGAAAGGCTCTCGGTTATACTCGTCACTGTTAACACATAACCGAGACAAAACAATATAATTTGCAATAAATAATGCGTATGCACACAAGTTAGGGCGGCGGCATCACCTTCGTTCGAGTCGGCCGGGAAACGCAAACTTTTCCATCTGATAGATGTAATCGCGTTCGTATACAATAAAACCACCCTCTGTCAGCAGATTGTACCGTCCGGAATTATTCTGGGGAAAATTTGTGTTTTATTTTCCTCGAGTTCATGCCCGGCCTTGACTCAAATAATCGAATATAAAGAAATTTTAAACCGAAACAAAGTACAGCCACACGATTTGCGTCAGAAGGAGGCGATTATCAGCAGTTGAATGTTTTTATTCGAAATTCGTAGACGGTTGTTTTCTGTCAAATTATAGACGGATCAATGTATTGCACAGTTCAACAATGTAAAAGGATGGGCAGATATTGTTTCGTCTACAAATTGTGTTTTTTCCTTCACGGTATCACGCCTTGTTTGTGAATCCAATGTGTGTACGCACACATTGTTAGGAAAATATTAATGATAGCAGAAAACTATTTATAAATAGTGACAACTACTTGTGTATTTATCAATATCTTCTTGGCAAATAATTTAAAGTGTATTTTAAAATTAACTGCCAATACATAATGAATTACCAAAATTTAAAAAATTTCCTTGAATAATTTACTAAACATTGCAAAAAAAACCTGAGAACTATCATTATATCAGAGAGCAAATTGTATTTGATATAATAATCCAATTTCTATCAATGTACGATGAAGTTTTGAGGAACTCAAAAGTTAAAATTAGTGTCGTTTTCTTAAAAGTTCAAGTTTTATGAAAAAAATATAAGAACCCTCAATATAAAATCTCGACTAATTTATAATGTTTACATAAAATTGTCAGATCTTTCAAATGATGTTACCCCGATCCGGAGCGCACGATATCCAAGCTGATTTTTTTTACATTGTGTATGTGGTAGTCCGGATTTTGTTATGTGTTTAATAATTCAGATTTTCAATTAAGAAAGGCATTTTTGGGAAGTTAAAACTTACCGGAGAAAGCATTTCTGCTCATCGATAATTCATTAAGTTTTGGCAGAGAAAAGGATCTAGTAACAGATATTGGGCAATTTATGATAATCTTTTTTCCACCTACCACAACTGTGCCTTACATAAGACGTAGTTTGTTTGACCAAGTTGCATTACAGGAAAAATGCGTTACTTGAAATTCTAACCGGAGATGAAGATCTATGTAAATCTTTAAAAAGTTACAATTCAAAAACAGTGATACGGCTGCTGTATAATCCTTGGGAAAAACTACCATATACTAATAGGTACTTTGAAAAAGTATTCGAAAAAAATACATAGGAAAAAAAAAGAAGTGACTGATTGGCTTAACACATTAATGACCAAGACAATAAATACGCTAGTTAAGACGGATTTTTGTTTTATTATTTTTTTTTTTAACTTTCAAGAAATATCAGGATGCGTATACACGTCTTTGGAAAATAACGGTATCATTAGCAAAAACAAAAATTTATTAAAACATTTCTACAAAATATATAAAACAACAAAAATTACACTTTCAAAGAAATATGTTCGAAACAATCTGGAGTATAGTAAAAATTGTAAAAACGAAAAAAATTTCTTTTACATATTATTTCTTTTATATCGGTTAGTCACTAGGAATAGTTATTAAAAAATAAAATTTGTTTTGTAAATAAATGGGTTTTTTTCCATAAGGTGGGTCGCGAAACATTTTAAAACCTCGTACCGGGTCGCGCTCAAAAAAGTTTGGGAAACGCTGAGCTACACGGTTTTCCCGTACAGTGCACGTGGTAAAAAATCATTTTCTTGCACAACCCTGAAAAGTGAGTAGGAAGAAAAGAAATTGTCGAAAAGGTTGTGTTTACTGATAGTAAATTTAAAACAATTGTTTCCAAATTTGAACAGATAAACATTGAAGGTTCGTATACGCACCTTCAATGTTGTTTCTAAAAAAAAAATTGTTACATTTCCATCATAAATCCTTATTGTTACCTTTTTTTTTAAATAGATACTCTAAACTATGCAGAATTGAGCAAATTTTTAAATAGCCAAAAACCGTCATTTTCGTTGAAATGAAATTTTTACAAGGTATTTTTGATAGTACAAAATATTGTAACTAAACAGATATCAAAATTTAATGAAGATTGGCCTTCAAACAAATTAAATAAAACAAGGTGCGTCACGCACTTTTGACCATAAATGGGTTAATGCAGACTCAAATTTTTAAATAAAAACGATAGATACTACTACAGAAATTAGCACTAATCAGTTACTAAATAGAAAAAGATATATCCTTCCTAGGAACATTAAATAAAATTGGTACAAATTAAAATTAGAAAATCCATATTTTTCAGTTACTTTTACCGTGTTATTGTGCTGTCAATTGTTAAATTCTTGTTCTTGAAATATTTTTGTTTTAATTTATTTTTCTAAAGATTCGATAATCAGATGTTGTGACACTCGGGATTGGGACTGTTTTAATTAATCCAGCACCATGTATAGTTTTATTATTACAATATTTTACATTTCGAAATTAATTTACATTAACAATTCGAAGATTAGATCACAGTATCTAAACTGTGCTTTTGCACCTATTGTCTTATTGTCATACTTAGAAGTTTACTTCAAAGAAATATTGATAAGATACGAAACACGTGATTTATTTTCCAAAGGAATATTACATTCTGTTGATGAATATTTAATATGAGTAAATGCCATATCTAAAGCAAAATACAAATGCTGATTTAGAGCTTCACTTCATAGGTTAATAGAATGAAACAATAAGTGCATTCAACTTCCACTGTTTACATAAGAAATATCTTCTGCATTTATAAATATTTTTTTATCCTACACTATGAGAAAATCCAATTTTTCCCTCTCTACTGAAAGGAGAAAGGATGCCTTTGCACGGCTAGCCGGACAAAGAAACCGTAAAATGCCTAGCCGACAAAATAGTTGTAGGTGGCGCGCGGACAGCTCCCTGGCGGACAGTTTCAAATGCATAATTTAACCTGTCAGTTTTTCGTTCCGTTTGTGTATTGAATTTATTTCTTTATTATCTGTGGTGTATTTAATTTGTGATTGTGATAATGGATGAAGATTGCGATGAAATGGTGGAGTATTGTACTCCACCCGAAGTTAGCGATGCAGCCAAAGTGGTCACCATGAATTTGTTACCAAGTACATCAAAGAAAAAATATGACCTACAATATAATTATTTCATGAACTGGTGTGGTTTAAAAAAAATAAAGAGATATAGCGAAAGCGTCATTTTAGCTTACAATTAGTTATCGGAATTGTCTCTAAAATATAAGTCATCAACACTGGTCAATGCACTAACTATTAAAAGCTATGTTATCAGTTAGAGATGATGTACACATTGGAACTTACACAAAAGTAAATGCTTTTCTAAAAAAGCAATCGGTCGGACACATTGCTAAAAAATCAAAAACTTTCACCCAGCAAGATATTCAAAAATTTCGCATCATCTTCTGTTACTTCAAAATTTTCGGAACAATTGCAACTGTCAAATTTATCCAAACAGGGAATTTCTTTTGCGAACTGTGTAATCAGCAACCCTATTTTTAACATTAACATTACCAATAGTTGAATATTCTTTATAAATTGTACCTGCTATTTAATATTTAAAATAAACCTTATTAGTTCTATAATATTGTTGGATATTGTAAAAAATGGTGTAGTAATGTTGTGTAGCATAAAAAATATTGTGTGAACCATGGCGGCAAAGTGGTTTTCCGGGCCTCAAAAAGTAGCCAGCCTCGGCTGCGCCTCGCCTGGCCATATCTTTTTTCGCCCCGGAAAACATTCACTTTACCGCCTTGGTACACAAAGTACTATTTTCCACCAGTAGTAACACAGCAAGGATATCATTTTGATGCTTATTAGAACGTTGCGAAGTTTAACTTCTCTACCGTTAGTTCAATGACATGTAAATAATATTTCATTATTTTAACTATGTTATTATTATTTTATGTATGTTTCTTGATGATTATATTACAACTTTAAAGAGCAAACAGGACGATTTGCTATAATCGGCAGATACTATTTCTGGTATTTTATGCATTATCTCGTTGTTTAACTAAATTTATTTTTAAAAAATGTAACTGTGTGAAAAGGGTTTTACCAATTCTTCGTTAATCATACGATACTCCATCTGCAAAGATTTGACCGCGGTAAATCTCTTTTTAGCTAACGTCCTTTTACCGTCAGGTAAATTATCTTCAATTTCTAGAATTTCTGGCAATAAAGAAAACTTTTCTACCGAAGTGTATACTATTTTATAACTGTTTGACGCAGCATCCTTTCAGAGAAACTATTTATGGCTAACTAACATCAATTTTATAAAGAATTCAAACATCTCAATTTTACGTATGTCCACAATTTTTTCGAAACAATTTTGGGGCGCTGTTCTGAAAGGCAATACAAATTAACCAACATCAAGGAAACTTTCCGATAATGAACCCTTTGCTGATAAAAATGTGTTTATATTTTTTTTTCTTATTGAAACTGTTTTTGAATGGTGCTTCCAAGAAAAGCTGATAAACTTCAAGCATGTCTGGTTTCTCTGTATACATTAATTTAAAGTTTTACTATGCATAATCATTATTTTCATGATCCGGGATACATTATTTCAGCTCTGTTGAGCATTCATATTTCTTGAAAGTAATTCATTTTTCCAGACTACGAGATTCCTGCCAGCAATTTGTGCGTAAAAACAATTCCTTTTCACTTACCGCCACGTCCCATCGATAAAAGCGTTTGAATTTTTTCCCCAAAAAGAGGAAATCCTAAAAATACGAACGATAGTTGAAATTTTAACTGCACCAGCGTGACCGCATAAATTGCACAAACAAAGAAGAATGTTGTACTCATTAATTCATGTTTACTGAGCTGTAGAAAATGCATATGTGCGTCATGTTTATGATATGTTTGTTAGACAATTGCAGAAAAAAAAACATTTTTTCTGTAAATTAATCAATGTTATAGAAAAGTCACATGAATCTTTAAACTATGGCATTAACATGAAGTGGCCGGATGATACTCGGGTCACTGCAGTAACGGAGCTCGCCCCCGCCATCTGTTCCAGGAAATAAAACTATTATTTTAACATTTATATTGTATTTTACATACAAAAACGTTGGAGTACTATTTAAATTTTGAATACTCTGAATATTTCTGTATGTTTTATGAATCCGAATATCATACGGTTCATATCGTTCATAGATATGTATCATATTCGTGTGTTCTCGAATACCTTAAATTATTAATCTTACACGTGTATCGCCTTTACACGCTCACAAAAACATTTTAATAAAACGCAGCGCATTCTCGCTTTACACAATCCATTTCGGTATTTCGCTAAAATGTTTATATTGCAAATGTCAAAATGCCAAATCATCTTTTCTTTAAACTTGTTCAATTCCATTGTTTTCATAAAAAGTCTTTTCGGGTCATTTAACTGATACTATCTGTACTTTAAGCCGTCCTGGAAAAAATGTTCAGCAACAGTAGGGGCGGTTAGGACCCCAGGTGTAACCAACGCCCAGGTTTCCGCTGTTTATGTCAATGCGAACAAAAAACCAGTAAGAAGCAGCACTAAGTTTCGTATGTACATAAAAAGCTTTTCCGAGAAAAGTAATTGTCATTAGCTCTTTTCTGCTGACGGCAGTAGTGAAGCTTTACAACTTCCTAATGCAGAATAGTCGTCAGTTGGATTTAGATAATATGTCGTCGCAACCAGCAATTTATTACTTATAAAATTAACCAACAACATTTTTTCATTGCTGTAATTTTGCTGTAATTATTCTCAAATTTCATGCCGATAGTGCGCATAGTTAGAAGTATAAAAAATTGACAATTTCAGCATGTCTGGATAATTGCCCAATGCTGGCACATTTTAATTGAAATTAATTTGTGTGTACGCAGTTTAGATGAAAATTGAATAAATGTGAACAACTTTGAAACTTTACGTCCAACTATTTATTTCACATTTTATATTCTTTAGTTATAGCGCAAGTACAACCAACAGTTTGCTTCAATTTTGAAAAACACAAATTACAGAAATTGTATCAAATTGAAATGGAAATGGATGACTTACTGATATGTTTTCGGATTAGTTAGAGATCATTGATTTTAACGTAGGATATATATTTTTTAGTCAAGAAAAACTATCAGGAGTTCCACCAATAATTTACCTTTTTTATGACTGTAGAACAATGTTTTAAAAAAATTACACTCGTTTAAAAATTTAGGATATTTAATGAGACCATTAAAGAAAGACCAGGAAGAAACTCGTGTCTACTTATAAACCATTGTGTTTTAATACAAAATAACAAAAATTATAAGATTAAATTATTAACTCTCTAAAATAACATTCTTTATTTCCCTTTTCTGGAAAAAAAATTTGGTTCCTTTTCTTGTAATTCCTCAATTTCTTTGGTAACGGTACTTATTTTTTCTACAGTAATTTCTGCCAAAATTTGGGATTGATTAATTTTGTCTCTATGTTTTGCTTTGTCTTTGAAAACGACTTTTAGCTTTCACTACCTTGCTTTAAAATATCACGTGTAATTTCCAACTTTTTTCTTTTCGCTTTTAATTCAGCTTCGATTTCTTCTAATTCAATCTTGAAAAATTTTCGTTTTAAGTCGAGTTTTCTTTTCTCTGCAACTGTCAATCTTGACATTTTTACTTGTTTCCCGTCCTCACTTTTATTTTGTAGGTAAATCTGCTTTACATTTTAAATTAGAATTTTTGACATATTTAATTAACTCTGTGCTTATCGTGAAGTTGTTGCTTCCCTTTCTGTTTTCTGTTTCTGTAATAAGTTTCAGAGACATAATAGTATATTCTGTTACTTTGATGAAAAATTTAAAAAAATCAATAATAGTATTATTAATTTACTATGCATTTTATCAAGTGTATTCACATTTTAAAATCAACATCCAACAATGAACATTTTTCCAAGTAATATCATGATTTAATAAATTCTTAATGATAAATCTTGACATCAAGGAATTATTTGAATTATAGAACAAGTGGAACCCCTATATTTTTTAATTATTGTAAAAGTATAACTTGCTCACATCCTCGGTTTAATTAGAGATTGTTGGCTCCAATGTAGGTGAAGAAAGGAAAATTAAATGTAAGGATATGTACTTAAACCGTGTTTAAACCTACATTTAAAAAGATAAATTAATTCCGAGTTTTGCAATTAGACGGGTTTTTTAATTGCATTTAAAACTGATAGCGACCCCACTGGATGTGGTAACCATATTTCTTTCTGTTGATAACTCCTTATTACGACCATTTATGCATTATGTGCTGCGATCACCCTGTAACAATCCTTTGTGTTTATCTGCGAAAGCAACCGGATGTTTTCCGTGATAAAAATCACATCGGAGTTTTACGACCTTTAAGTTACTGGGCTCTCATTACGAATTGGTATGGGTACATAATTCTGCTAAGAGATAAATTTTGAAAAAAGGCAGTACCGATTTTGAAAAAAGGCAGTACCGATTTAGAAAGAAGCGGCTATTTCCACTAGTGTGTGCTAATATAATTCTTTATGAATCCACCCAATAGTAAGTATTCACTGCAAAATTGAGTTTTACGTTTGCTATTCTTGGCAACACTGTGTAAGGTGACAGTAAAGTTATTGATTGTATTCAGTATTGAATGTTATCCATTAATAGGTGTAGTAACCTAGCCAAGTTTAAATAATGTATTCTTTTACGCATCTGTCGTCGGAACCAATTATCACAAAAAAAATCATCATGATAATGATGATACCGATTTTTAATTCGTAGTTTTGATTTTTACTTATGAATCTTAAATAGTAAATCTTCACATAATGAAAAAAATATTTTTCGGTGCTGAGGTAGGTAGTTTGTACAATTTCAAATTGGGTTACTTTATTTTGATTTAAAAGAAGATGCGTTTGTTTTCTTGTCAATATGAATATTAGTAAAATAAAATCAGAAAAGCCGAAGGAGAGAAATGATACTCTTTTCTTGATAAAAATATTTTTAGGTACGTCAGAATGTTAACCTGGTTAACGGTATCGCAACATCCAATTTGTCAGAGATTACCAGATTATTTTTTTCCGAGGTTTCGTAAGTGCTACAATTAGCAACATTTTTGCACGAGTGACTCCAAACCCTCGCTTTTCTCATAATGGTCCATTATCATTAAATCAGGTAGATTTACTGGTCACTCTGCGAAGAAAATTAGGGAAAATGTTTTAACAAATTAAATTCTCCGTGACCACCGTATTACTCTGTTACCAAGGCCACTTTCGAAATTAACACTCAACGTTTTAGCCGTTTTCTAAGTTCGACAATAAACGACCAACAAGTCCGCTTGATTTAAAACGTAACCAGCTATTTTACGAGCGAAGTTTTTAACGCGCGCGCGCGCGTTCCCTTTCAAAATGGGAAAACGACCGTTTAAAAGGACATTTGATTAAATAAACAGTTTCAAAGACAGCGTTATAAATCAAATGTTTGCGCGGCCGATAATAATCTAAGAAAGGAATTAAGATGGCGAATAATTGCGAGAACGATGGTATTACCTTGACACATAACCCCTAAGGAGTTTGCGCCGACCAATAAATACTTCATGCAATTATGTAACGAGCATGAAATTACCATTAACGTGACATCATCCTCTTACAACAAAATCAAAAATTGCAATAAGTCACACGTGTATTCTAGAAGGGACATATTTCTAGTACATTGACCGATAGAGATATACCGAATTACAAATTAAGCGTGTTCATGGTCAATATGTATAGAATATGCAATATCTGCCACTATGGTTAGTAACCCTTAACAAAAACAAATACACTTGACGTTCGAAAAACTACTTCAATTTGAATGTAAAATTTGCAACTTTTATTAACATGAGAGAGCCAATATTTTTTAATTGCGCTCAAGTCGTTAGGAAAAAATAACAAAATAAAAAGTCTTAAATGGCCTTTTACAGGAACTAACGGCAAGGTTTCAGGACCTTGGGTTAGTTTACGAGCTAATATTCACGACCACGTGTGGCCGGCAGCCATATATAATATTTTATGTTCATGTTGTGTTACGCAATACAAGCACAGCGGGTTACCACCCGTTGTAGTATTGTTTCATGGCTTCTACAATACACACGAGAAATCTAAACGACAAATTTACACCTAACATTGAAAATTATGATGTATCGCAGATTTGCTTGTGGAGATATGCGTTCTCAAAGTTCCTTTTTCGCACATGTGAGTGAAAAAATAAGTGTGCGTGTATCATTTTTGTTATTGCGAGTATGTTGAAATGCTGAGAGTTTTAGGAGCGACATTAGAAATAAGTGTCAAATAAAGAACCTTGTCAAAATGCAAAGTCTCTCATGGCACCTGCGTGGCAAGCATTAGGTCGACGACCTGGGATGAGTGCAAATAATACAGGAATTATTGAACGTTGCGTAGAACGTAACATGTATTATAAGGACTATCGTATTAAACGAACCCTGCTTAGTTGTTTTAGGAATATTAATATCCGCTTGATTTGCTGGGGGTTGAGTTTCATTAGATATAATTATTTCCACGGAAACTATGTTGCTCATTTAGCACGAAAGCAGGTGCTACATTTGTTTTATTTGCCAGTTTAAAAAACGTTTCTTTTTTTTTACTTAGAGAAATGTCAACGTTCAGAGCAAGAAAAACAAATTTTTTCCAACTGTGGCGCCTATAAAACTTGAAATAAAAATTAAGTCAATGTAGTTTCTTTTAATATTTAAAAGGTAACTTGTTAAAAAAACGTAAAAAGATTTTATTCGATTTTTATCACTTAAGGGGGGAATGTATTTACGCTGAAGGAAATTTTAATATTCCAGGATTTTATGGAATACTGTAAACCACAAACGAATTCAAATAATTAAAATAAAAATTACTTTTCAATGAAATACAAAAATGGTTATAAAAGAAATTGTAATTATTCGAAAGCTCTACAATTGAAGACCTGAGAATGAAAAGTGGACAAAGACCCTAATCTTAAAGGGACACAATACACAAAAAATTAGTTCGTTTAATTTAAAGAAAAATGGTATATGTATTTTGTTTCTACTCAAGTTATTTAATAAGTTATAATAAATTTAAAATAGGCGCGTGACGTCACTGGGTTGAGCTCAGCGCAGCGCCCTATCTTACACGTGCAAAAAATGCTCCCTTCACACGATAATCTACCCACCCTCAAACTAAATTTTCGAAATTTTATTACGAGCATTTAGACTGTTTTTTTGTTGTACTGAAGACGATAGTGTAACCAAAATTTTAATATGTCTAGTTTTTTTCAAAAAAAATATTATATTCTGTGAGCTACGACCGTTTATACGCACACTTAAATAACATAGGGGCGGAACGCCCAGTCAGCGCTGTTCTTGTTTAATATTTAAAAAAATAACTAAACACCGTATTGAAATTCTGATTCTTTTATCGTCTTTGGCATAACCATTCACACAGTCTTATATTTATTAAGTATTAAAACTATAATTTTAAGGCAGATAAATCACTGTGCGAAGCGAGCAGCTTCTACACGTAAAAGATACGCCGGTCGTTTGGGTCTAGCCCTGTGACGTCACACGGCAATTCTAAGTGACCTAATATGTTCTAAAACTTTTTTTTTACATTGGATTTTTACCAAATAGTTTTTAACAGTTCTGACTACAATAATTTAACATTAAATGATAATTTTAAGATTTTTTTTTGTGTATCGTGCACCTTTAACTTCACGGGAGAGACAGAATTTAGTCGCTTGCCACCCTTACTTGTTATTTGTGTACAGTTTGGATTTAACAGATACCTCTCTGTTAGTCAATAGAAGAAGCGAATTTGTACAGTTTTCATTTTCAACGATGCAGCTCCTTCTGATACATTGAAAACTGCTCAAAACCTAAAATCGGAAAAAATGAATTTAACCACTTTTCATTCTCATGCCGTCAATTATTGTTCGTATCTCGAACCGTTACTAAGTTAAAGACGCTTGTAGACTAGCTATTCTATTTCTTGCAACCGATTAAGGTTTAATTTCATGAACAATTAAAATTGTGCAGTATCACACAGAATGGATCAGAAATTGCCTGAAAAAAATATAAGTGTTCTTGAGTAATAATGCACAATTTATCCTGCACCTACCGGACGGATCCATTGGACCGCGATCCAAAATTTATTAACTTCAATTAAATATTTCTAGTTTGAGAGCTTGTGACTTTTCAGGTATAAAGTTTATGTTTATGATGACAAGGTTTGTTTTTTAAAATAATGTAATTTATTTTATTGGTATAACTCGTGGTACAATTACTCGACTGTAAGCTTTGCCCACCCCGAAAAATTTTTGCGGGCGTCCATGCTGCTTGTAATCAATAAATTCCTGAAGCTGGTAACTTTGTGTATTCCTTTTCATAACTTTATTATTTATCAAAAAATTAGTCGGCTTCATTGGACCCAGTTCTAGCTAAAAAAAATCGGTAGATTCAGGATTAAAATGTTCAAGAAATTGAATCAAATTTTGTACAAGAAATAGAGTAATCTAAAACAGTCTTAAGATGAAATTAAATTACTGTAGCTTCATTGTTTCAACAGTTATCGTCTGTGACAAAAGTATACACTCATACCCAGACAAACCGATGGATGGATACTAATAATTTCAGAACTGCATACAAAATGTATTAATTAAAAAGTTTGTCAATTTTTTAAAATCTGCAAATCCCAAAACTGATGAAGCAATTCTCCCAAATTTTCGAAATTTGTACTAACTCCAAAAATAATCGGAAAAAGTTATTTTAACATGAAAATTTAAAAGCATTCCGGAATTTTACTAGGAAAATTGTCAAATAATAAATGTTTAGTTTATAAGAATGAAAAAAACAAGAAACAAGAAGCAAGAATGTTTAAAATTTGTAACTTTACGTTTCAAGGTAGCAAAATTTCAAAATGAAAATTATAATCTACCAAAAGTTCTTGAATATTTAAATTTTCAGAAATCATCGTATCAACTCATCCCTCACTATCAGCTTTTAAAAAAATTGCTTTCCGAAAAACGACTCGCGTGCGTTCCAATCCCACGGGGTGTAATTAAACTGTAACTTCACTGTGGTGCTGACATAAATAATCTGCTTAAATAAGTTCAAAGAAAAACAGAAAAATCTGATGTGACTTCCACCGGAGGGCTTATCATCGATCGCATCAGACGAAACGATCTCTAAAGCAATTCCACTTACGAGTTTCACAATTTGCACTCACATTCTTCAAAAACGCTGTTTTCGACATTTTAAAACAACGTCAGAACAACCATCAATTAAAAATAAAATAAAAATTCTACCTGATTGGCCTGAATATTTATAGAGTGAAGATTCGCGAATTATTTTTAGACTTTATTTTTTAAAACAAATTTAGCATAATCGTGTCTCTTCATTTTACAAGTCAATCACCTCTCCTCTCCTCGAGTGAATGCTGTCTGCATGGATATATCTTCGCCTACTGCCAAATCACGACGTGTCCGTAAACAGATATCCTTACTTACCTGTAACAAAAAAAAGATCGTTAAAATTCAATTCGACATGCACTTGTGATAGTGATACGTGCTTAAGATGGTTTGGGGATACTAAAATTTAGCACTGATATGCAAAACTGAAATTAAACATTCCCGCGGTCAAGACTTATGTCTGGTTTTAATTAATTCCGTCTGTTGGTGATAACAGAAAAATTCGAATTATTGCATGCAACTGGTGCATAAGTTCCTGAATTTAATCAGATAAATTAATATAAATTAGCTTCGGAATAATTATACATGCAGTTATTTTTACTGAGTCTAGACGAAGTCCAGACTGAGGATACGAAAACATACAAATTTTATCTAGGTGATTGTACTTTTTATCAAGGTCGACCATTTGTCGTAGATTGCCAACCGCAAAAGCAAAAAAAAATTGAATTTCAGTATAATGAAACTGACCGGTATGTTCGGCGGTTGCGAATCATCACGTAAAATTAGAAATAAAATTTTGCATGGAAACAATTTATAGCAGCGATTGCATAAATGTCATGCTATTGCGCTGAGTTACAAGGTGGTTATGCTGATTTGACTGCAAACCTATTTCATTTTTTAATTTAAGGTACGTCCACGGCGATCTCACACGTGTGGGAACATTAGAAACTGTTGTTTGGACCAAACAAAAAAGTTTGTACCGTATATCTCGGTGTATAACACGCACTTTTAAGATTAAGAAATGAGCTCAAATTTTCGGGTGCGTGTTATACGCCGGGTATAAAAATTATTACTTCAGAAATTAGAGATAATGGGATATACACTACTTTTATGACGGTCGGGCAGCTTACGGTCAGCCGTCATAAATAACAACTATTACAATACACTGGAATTGCAAAAATGCAATTTCTTTTTGTATTTACAGATACCTTGGCTTTAAGCTAGGTACTTAGGTATTTTTCACATCTCGATACCAGATGCGTGTTATACGTCGAATATATGAAGAGTTAAAAAAATCGTTCAAAATTTTAAGTGCGTGTTATACGCCGAGATATACGGTATTTATAATTTTTACTTTGTTTAACTTCAAGACGAAACAACAACAAAAATATTTTTTGACAGTAAGTATTAATAAAACACGCAAACATTAAATATAGAAGATATTATTGTTTGGTGCTTCAAGTGAGCCCTATTCTGGAAAAATGTATGGTATCTTGAAAATAAAATGTTACATGTTTTTATATACATAGTACAATAATTATGTAAAATTATAATTTAAAACTATCGTAGAGATAAGGGGTAAAAAAGCGGACAGAAGAACCTAATATCCCACTACATAATGTTCTTGTACTTCAAAGATTAAAAGAAACGACTTCTACAATGTACCAGAAGAGGATCAAGCAAACAACACTATTACAAAAAAAGTACTTCACAAAGTAATATAAAATTTAATAAGTTTTCAATAATTTTTGTTTATGTAGGTACTATTTTCTAGTTGTTTCTCTTTTCAATAAAAAAAACTGTCCCGTTCCAGTAGTCATTTACTTATCCGGATCACTGCGGTTTTAATTGGTTCGTTTTATCGAGGTTGCACTGTATCATCTTTACACACTCGTTTTGAATAATTTAAAACAATACAGATACAAATACAATTTTTGTTGATTACCTACACAGGAATTCAAATCGTATTGATAGCGTGGAAACTGTTACATTGACAATGAACACATAGAATATTGGAGGAATTACAACACTATAACAAATCGTCACCTTTCTCTGATTGGTTATAGTTAGACAATACAGGAATAAATAAACGTTGAGCAGAACAGAGCTAAATCGAATCATCGAATATTTACCGATTTTTTAAGGTTGGGGAGCAAACAGCGTTATAACGAATTAGCATTAACTTGGGCAGCGTTAAGCAAGGTATTACTGTATGTAGTTTATTACAGCAAATAAAAAACAATACATTAACTGATTATTCAGAATGAGCGATATGAAAGGAACTTGTCATGTAGCAGTATTATTAAATTCAAAATTCAATACTTCCCTGCTCAGATATCAAATATTACAGTTCAATGACTGATAAAGTGCATTTTTAAAGTTGATTGTAGAAATTCAATTTTTTAAATGAGATGAAATGTGTTTTAACGAGAAAACACATAATAGATTGGTTATGTTGTTGTGTAACGACGTCACACTGCATCAATTTTTCTTCACAGATTTCATTTACGTTTATCAAGCAATAGAAACAAACAAGTCGCCAAAATTAACAATTCCGACGTTTTATCACATGAAGTACTGAAACTTTTTATTGAATAAAAATTTGATTGCACTCGATTTTTTAAGAATAATCGACGCAGTCGAGAATAAAATACAAGAAATTACAGCGCAATAAACTTGCCGTCGTAAATACATCAACTCGGTGATTACGAATAATTAAAGTTAATACCGAATTAATTAACGACGAATTTCTGGAAACGCGTCAAAACAAAAACAAGGAAACAAACGTGCGTCAAAGAATAATAAAAATGTTACCTAATCGCAATTTTTCACAAACTTTAACGCAATGCATTCCGACATGATTTTAGCAAGTTAATTTACATAGAAACATGCACTTGGAACTTTTAAACACTGTTAATAACACTTAAAAATTAAACGTCACGCCGTGGAGGATGTAGGAGGAGAGTATATCCCAAGGTCTGCCATGATGACATAAATGCACACTCTACTGCAACAGATTAGACATGCACGGACACGGGTATCCTTGGAACTTGTTAAGTAAGTGATGGTTCAATTCACAAGCTGTATGCGGACGTTGCGAAACAGCTGTACACCAACTAACATGAAAAAGTACTTCTGCCACGGTTCACTTCAGCGATTACGACAGAAAATGCATATGTCGCCGGTTTCACTGCAATTTACATAAAAAACCATTTTCACCCCGTTACCATTCGGTGGCTGATTGAAGCCGATTTTTTTCTGGTAAATGTTTATTTAGGACGTATTGGTTAGGAAAGCAATCTGTTTTCTTTATTTAGCAGTGAAAATATGGGGATGCTCATTCAAGGCCGTATTTACATAAATAATTATAAGTTTGCGTGCAATAACGGAACAAGTACTATTCAAAAAAAAAAATTACCATATTTTGTGATATAATCCCTGCTTTTTAAAGTAAAAAGCTAGAAAATATGTTAATATTTTCATGATCCCCCGTTTAGCATTTTTACAAGGGTGATTAAGATTTTTAGTTTGTATTATGCATAAGATCACGAATTTTTTAAAAACCTTTCAAACAGTATATTTTTAAAGTAACATATTAAGCAACGTACCGGTATAATGATGAAACGTGCCTTCGTGGCATATAGCTCACGAAAGTTCATATTAAGACAACTTTACTTTCAAGTGGTGCTAGAAACGGTTTACAGTTTCGACATAAATTTTCACATGAAAATCATCATGAGTTTCATTACGTGCTGTTTTGTACTGCACGGCATTAATTTCAGGATTACAATTTTTTACATGTATGGCTGTAAAAATGTATTTCAGGCGTTTAAGTTTTGTGCATTACACGACATTTTTATTTATTTCACCCGAATTAGGGCAATAAAATTATCGTGGTGAGGGTGAAGTAATGATTCGGTAATTTTTATGTTTTTTTGAAAGTAAAAGCCGTAAAACGTTTCTGGTGATAAAATTTGGATCATAAAAATAACGTTGAAGGTTACACGAAAAAAAACAGCAAAAAAATTCTACAGTAAACGTTGATTTATCTAAAAATCTTATTTCCTTTTGGGCAAAATTTCAAATAAAATTCTGACGCAGAGAATTTTATAGCCCAACGTATTTTCAAGAAAAACGCTGCAAAGGGTCGTTATGAAAAAAAAACATCCAAGTAATTTCAACGGTCTTTTTGAGGAATTTAATTTGACTCCGTCGTAAGACAAAAGTCCTAAATAAGTTTATGGAGAAAAAATCGTAAAAAACTTCCATTTCCGCTGAACGTAAGTTCGCTCTGCATAAAACTTTATTGCAATTAGCTCGCAACAATGATTTCTTCCATGATTTCTGTAATTTTTTTGTCTACTTCACATGACATAATATATGCTCATTAACTAAATTGCATCGCAGAATAAATCACAGGGGAAATTACGGTAGCTTCAGGTAATTAGTACTACGCCATAAATCGTAATTACTTTTAATTTACGCTTTTGAAAAAAGAAACCATTGATTACACTACTCATTTACTGAGCTATTTAACTTTAAATTACACTCAACAATGGAATAATATTTTATACACACCTAGAACAAGCCCACTGCATTTGTTACTAACAGGTACAGATGCAGCATTTCGTCTAACTTTCTAATATAATTCCCAAGGCGAAGCGGTCTACATGCCGACCATTCGCGCTCGCTGTAAATTACCGCAGTCGACATTTCACGATGCCATTATTCATATTACTGTTGACATCTTCAAGTTTATATTCAAAACTAATTCAATTATTTTTGTTAGACCTCCCTAATCCCTTAATTTTAATATTTTCTAGCCAATTATACGCTCAAATCCCTTCGATGGACTTTTCCATCGACTACTTACTATTTCAAAAAGAAGAAAATCTTTATTTGATAATTTACAATAATTAACTACAAAAACATGAATATGATTATTATTCTTAAATCATGTTTACGAAAAATAGCAAGGAAATTGGAAAATCATATAAAAAATGTCATCCTATGAATATTAAATATAATTAACTTATTTTTGTCATAAGCTCCAAAAGTGGCACTTATCGTGCGAGGAGCGAATTTTGTGAAAACGAGTCGGGCGAAACGCAGGCGAGTAAGCAAATTCACACGAGCTTCGATATAACATTTTCGAACAAGTTGTAAACACTATTTTTCAGACGATCCAACAAAATAGAGAGTTATAGCAAGACGTGTCGTAATACTTAATTTTTACATTTCTATGGCGTACGCATGCGCTTGAGCCTCCTAACCAAACTGTCGTATAACGACAATGAAAATATACGTCTTGCTATAATTCTCTATTTTGTTGGCGGCAAATTTTAAATTCAGTCGTTCTCTCAATGACTAAGAAGATTGTAAAATATAGAAAGAACGGAGAATTTTTACAATTAGACTGAAAATTTTAGGTGTTTTATAAATCGCTGAATAACTCTCAGTTCGTTTTGTAAAGAAGTGAAGAATTGTTAGACATTTTATAAAAAAACCTTCTATATTGAGTTAAAACTTTTGCTTAGTTATGACAAATGAAAAGGCTTAACTCAATATAAATGGTTTTTTTGTATAAAATATCTAACAATTCTTCACTTCTTTACAAAACGAACTGAGAGTTATTTTGTGATTCATAAAACATCTAAAATTTTCAGTCAAATTGTAAGACATATTGTCGCCTTACATTACATATAGTATAGTATAGTAGTATAGTACGTATTATTGAACATAGTCAACATTCCGGCTAAACGTGGGCCGCCATATTATTGAAAGTGTTTCTACAACAATCTGCCTAAACGTAAATCAGCCGCTTTACAAAACACATCTGCTTTGTAAAGTGGCTAGCCGCTTTGCATTTCGGCGGATTCTACACACGCTTTCCGAAAGCCAACATTTTCAGGATGCGCTGTAAAGATATATATAGATCACGAATCCAATGATACTCATTTGCAAATTTTATTTTTTTGTAGTGACTGCTTTCTTCCTAAGCACGACAGTGTAGTACAGCATTTAAAACAGTTTAATAATTATTTTGTAATGAGAAGACTTTTATATAAGTGCGATTAATTCACAATTTTCATCAATGCAAATTAAAATAAAACTTGTTTGGTTACCACAACCGCATTATAACAACAAAAATTCTTTTCTATCAATCTTGGCAGTTTTTATTATTTATGGCTGCTATTTCTTAGTTAAAGAAGTACTGCACTCCTATTTTTTATTTTAATTTTAATTATATTCTATTCATGTAAAGTTTACTAGGGCAAATTTATTAGTGGGCGTAATAAATTAATTATTATTTTCAATAGGACAATATTTTTGCATGGGTCGAATTAAATCAGATTTCATAAGTGTAGGTAGTTATGTGCTTTATTTAATAATGTTTCCATACCTTCAGTGGGACATATTGCACGGGTTGTGCAAGAGTTGAGAAATAGCCCAATTATGAAATAAAATATTGATCAATTTATAAGTTTTTTTAAATATTAACAGCAAATTGTAAAAATTGTAATTCACGATAATACGATAAATATCGTACCTGCACGAAAAACTCAAAGTTCTAACAATATTCCAAAACAAGCATAATTTTTTAATTGTCGAAGATACCGTTTCGAAATGCTATAAACAACGTGATAAGGATTATTAAGATTTCAGATACTTTTGTAAAAAAAAAAAAGAAACATTCGTACGGAAAAATGTGTAACTAATTTTCTCTACGTTCACGTGCGAAAGCCAACATTACGAAATTATCAAGTTCATACTTCAACTTAAATAATTATCGATTTTATCTTGCACAGCAATTAACAAAAAAAATATCTCGACTTGTGTGATTCTTTGGACGAAAATTATTTTTTCGTGCGAACGAACCACGATTGAAATTTAACACAAAAAACAACGTGCGGCACAGAGAGGAAGTTTGCGGCAGATCGCAATCGCAATGTTTTTTTTTTTTACCTGAGAGTTCGCCAAGGATTTAAAATCACGACACCGAGCGCGGTCATGTCCATTTTTCCAGGTCTCATGCAAAATTTTTAATTTTCATTAGACAGAAATCCTTGAGACCCGAAGGGAACAAACACCTTGTCGGCATAATTTTGCATACTCAATAAAAAAAATTGCTTTGCAGATCGGCATTCGTTCGGTATTTTTTTTTTTAAATAAACCCTTCTATAAATCTCGTGACCTATTAACGACAACAAATGATTTTCTTCAGGCTCGAGTTAACTCATGTGCGCGACTTTATCCCCCCTTTGTTGCTCAGTAAGGGTGTCGATGACCATTGTTCGGTTCAAAGAGATTTTTGCCCCTTTCAAACAATTTTTTCTCGCTCTATTTACATTTCTAGGTGCGAGGGGAAGGCGAATAATTATAAATAGGCTTAAATGATATCAAAATGGAGTACACACTGCATCTGCTTTCTAACATCCGTAGAAAACGAGGTATTCAGTTTTTAACAAGGTAGAAATACAACGATTATCATATGCAATAGACCGGGTAAGTTCTCCATCGGTATTTTCGCGAATCGCGAGAATACTTATTTGGATGCATTTAGCGCACTGGTTTGCCTTGGTATGGCTTGCTTGCTCCACGTGGCTGACTGATGCAACTAGCACCGACATACGAATTTTTAACATTTCATTTACACATCTAGCGCTGCACTTTTGCGCAACCGAACTTCGGACTGATCAGAAAGATATTGCGCAATTTTTCCAGGGCTATTTTCGACCCATTCCCGCCCAAAATTTACAATCGAGAGGTCTTGGGAACGCAAACTCCCTCTTAGCTAGGATCTCCCAAAGTTAATGCAAATAAATAAAATGACAAATTTAAAAACTCCTTTTTCAGTTTTTTTTTATTACTTTTGGACTATAATTATCTAATTTATAAGCAATTTTGATATTTTTAATTGCTATGAATAGCGATTTGTCCGGAATGTATAAATATACACATCGTAAATAGGATTTTTTTTAAATGAACGCTTCGCATACCTTTGACTTTTATTACAGTTACGTTAGAAGAATAAACCCTTTTATTTATCACAACGTTCTTATGCAACACAAGGTTATTCAGTTTCTTGTTTTACTTCACAGTTCCGCGAATCTAGTTCTAGAAGTCCGTTAACCTTTCTCTAAACACAAACTATTGAACTCCGACGGTGATTTTCGTCATGTGCATATCTCGGCTCTGAAAAAAATTCAAATTTTTAATTACCTCTCTGGTAAAACAACATAATTCAGGTAGCCGGCCTGTAATACGGTAGCTTCGCGTGCACGATTAGTGGGTACGACACAGCATTTTTTTTGCATGCAAATTTTTGGATCCATCAAAAATCGAAATGTTCACGGTTAATCAATTAAAGCCGCGTTCCTAGAAATCTTCTCATCTTAACCGTAAGACACTGGATGAAAAAAGTGTCCTTTCTTTTCGATCGTAAATTAAATTTCAGCGAAATTTTCTTATAATTAGAGACATTCGGATGCAAAGAAAACTTTAGCAGAATAAATCCGAAAGCCGCCCAATCATTAAAGTATGTATTTTGGACTGAAATTGAAACAAAAAAAACAATTTCTGGATAATCAGATTCACGTTTGATATTTTGCTAATCCCGGGACTAATCACTTTACCAATTCTACTATCCACGAGCAATGGTACAGAGAGTGGTTGTCTGCTCGCTAATGAACAGGACATGAGAATTAATCAGAAATACATTTTTTTATTTATTCTTGTTTGTTTTGCTATTCATTTCAAAATAAAAATCAGGCGAGGTAAATAGTTAATAATAAAATTGTTTTTGGAAAGTATTTATAGATGTCTGGAGACTAGATATAAAACATGAATAATTTATTATCTTTAGTGAAAATGTATATAATCAAAAAATGTTATTCTTATTCTGTCTGAAAAATTATAATAATTATAATAAGTTATAAATTATTGTTATTATTATAAATTAAATAATAATGAGAAAACCAGTTCTTTTTTATGTATTAACCAAAATGAGAAAAAAACGACATATTATAAGTTTTGTGAAATTGATCTGAGGAAACTGACCATTTCATAGTTTTACCCACTACTATAGAATATGGGTGTATTGACTTCTTTTCTTGCGTGTTTTACAATTCGGGAGAAAATTATTCTTGTGATGATTACCAAATTTGTATCGTGCTCCGTTCATGGCCCAGCTCATTACAAACAGAAATAAGCAAATTTAAGAAATTGAAACCTTTATTAAAATATAAAAAAAGAAGTTAATTGTAAAATTAAGTATCTAATAGTTTTTAGATTTACATTGGTTTAATATTGTTGATACACGATATCGCTAAATTAAACAAAAATAATGATGTTACAATAAAAGCAAAGATGAAACAGTAGTACCTAAACTTTTACGATGCAATTAAGCAGATCGTCTTACCTTTTGATGCCACTTCTTTAACATTATAAGAAGTTACCTAGTTTGGCAATGTTTACATAATTTAAATTTATTTTGTACCAACGCAACGCCAGCAATAAACATACTCTGTATTTTAAGACATGTGGATTGATATAATTAATTTATATTACAAGATATATTGTCAAAATATCTACTATAAATTTAGCTTTAGCAATTAAAGAAAAATCAGTACTTACATAATACGTTCTACTGACAATATACTAATAAAATTGTTATGGGAGCATGCACCGGAAGGAAAAAGACCTTCAAGACAACCGCGTTTGAGATGGGGGAACATCATCTGAAAAGATCTCCAAATTAAGAATATGGATAACTTGGAAACAGTGACAACAGACCGGAATAAATGGTGGAAGTTCAACCAGGGAAAGTCCAACAAGGATTATAAAGCTATGGAGTAGTATCCGTAGAATGTGAATGTTTGTAAAAAAACTTCTGATGAAATACCGGATAAAGGTGAACCCATAAATAAGCAACGGTGATGACAATTTTATCGAAATTATGCAAATTTGAAATGTTTTCGATTTATTGTGTTGGCCATTTTTCGTAACAAAAATCGTAAATTATGCATTTGCTTTTGAGCATATCGACAGGAATAATGTGTTATGGAAAAAGAAATAAGTCTAAAAAATTTAGATCAATCTATTATTTTACATAATATTATAATTATATTGAAAAGTTACATTGTATTATATCGGTAAAATATAATTGAATAAAATAATTAAACACACTCAAAAGTTTAGAAACAACTCTTCCTATAGCCATCACAGGAAAATGAATTGAAAGGTCAGTTTTGTTTACAGAATGATAAAAAATTTACCAAGTTTCAACCAACCAAGTAATAGTTATTTACTAGAAGTATTACAAGAATATAATTCACGTGAAAAAAATGTTGGCACGAGGTCCTTAGAGCAGAGATGGGATGATTTTCTTGCTTCGCAATTTTCGTGTTTTGTACAACGATTTATACAACGCTTTGACGCCTTTTGCGCTTCAAACTAAAGACTTTTATACCGCCGAGCCCACATTATATACTGTTGACATGAGATTATATTATGTTGGTTTGAAGCACAAAAGACGTCAAAGCGTTGTATAAATAACGCGCAACTAAAGAAAAGAAATGTTTCCTTATCATTAACGATTAACAAATTATACTAATAAACAATACAAGTATCATATAGCACATAAACTAGAGATTCTCAAACTATTTCATGCATAAGTGCTCCTTTAACGCACATCGATTTTGAAGCAGTGGTAAACTTCGAATTACAGTATTACACAATAGTGTGGTTATGAAAACCATTATTACACTATTCTAATCATGGTTTACGCCAGTGTTTCCCAAACATTTGCTAAAACTTTATCGAGACACCTCATTTATTTTGTAGAGTTGGTAAATACACCGTGAATCAATTATGGTCTACTTCTGAATTTTTCTTAGACGCAACCAAACATACTAATTGAAACAAGCACTAGATCTCTAATTTTTCAAAAATTTAAAAATACATCTAGCATTCCATTGTTCTGTGTATGGTCATAACACTAGAAACATTACAACGCGTTCAAAGGTCGTTTTTAAACCGGGTCGAAGTTTGTTTGCTCCACAATGGAATGCATTTTGAACAATTTTTGCGTTAGTTTTTAAGTCCTTTTACGTAATTTTGCTGATTAAATTTCTTACATTGTCATTTTGACGTTTGTAGCCAATAAAGCAATTTTGATTCCATTTATAATTTAAATCAAAGGCAGTATCAACTGGTAAGTGGAATTAGTATGTTTGGTTGCAACTAAGAAAATTTCAGAAGTAGACCATAATTGATTCACGGTGTATAAATAATAAATAAAATAAATCAGTAATTCTTCAGCGTTAACGGAGCGTTTGAAAATCGCTGGTTTTTGTTTTATATGGTACAAATATTGTTTATTAGTATAGTGCACATTTATCGTGAATAGATTTTTCCTTCGTCGCACGTTATGCAAAAGCATCAGTAAATAAACAGGGGAGCTCAACCGCAAAAACTGTGGTTTGAAACATAAAATTGAAAAACATTAGTTAAAGCGTTGTGTAAAATATTGACTAGACAAGAAGGATTACGAAATATAACTAACTCGAAAAAAGCACGAAACTCAGCCCTGCGGATCTCGTAGTTCGATCTTTTCTTTCTCGCGATTTATATTTTCTTAATCCTTTTTGTATAGTAAATAACTATTTTTCGCGGAAGAAATTGAAGTCGTTATGTTAAGATTATTTATTACATTATTCCGCATCTGCTCAATTTATTCATAAGTAATATCACAAGAGAGAGAGTGAGAATAAATTGAAAATAATTCGACAGATTTTCGAAAACTTGTTGCCAGAGAATAGACACGAGAGCCCGTAGGGCTCGAGTGACTATTCCCAAATGGCAACAAGTTTGAAAAAATAACTGGAGAATTATTTTCTAATTAATTCGCACTCTCGAGTGGTATTCGGAAGATTATTTTTTAGTGTTTGAATCAAAAATGCAGCATAAAAAATACAGTTTAACAGTTTAAAATAAAACTGGTGACAGATGTCAGATAATTCTCGCGGGAATTTTCTACAGTAGAAAATTCTCACTATAATGATGTTGTGATTGGACAGAATTAAACACGTGTGCCCAAATACTGCTAAACGATTGGTGAATGAAATCACTAAAAAATAATCAACATAACACGTTCGAACGTTTTTTGTTGTTGTGGTGTTATTACAGGATTGCTCTGTTGTTTTTTAGTGATTTTAATTTCAACAATAGGTCACCGAATGTTGCGCATAAATGTCTATAATATTATTTTTATTATTTATTTAAAAATAAACTCAAATCTTAAAGATAACAAACCACTGAAAAATGTCTTTTGTTTGTTTTTTAAAAACTTAATTTATAATTCCTGGCGCTATTGAATAGTAATAAAGTTTTTGTTTTTATATGCGTTTCCATTATATAGATAAAAATTATTAACAACAAATAATAATAATAAAGTTGACGTTTCACCCCTTCGCACATTCAGTTACCCTCAAAACGATACGTAATTAATTCTAAATATGAGATTAAGCATAAGCCTGATTGAACTACGTCTTATGTTTCGAACCGGTTCGAGAACGGTTGAGGAATTAACAAGTGCTTATGTTCGATCACGTAAACAGCCTTTATAGATTCGGTCCTAAAATACAAGCGGGGATTATTAACGCGAGGGACAACATTGTTTTTCAATTTCACTTGAAACAGGTTAGGTACCAATAAAACCTACAACTTAATTGTTAGTTTATGCCGGTCCGAAACGGACACAGCACTGAATTTCGAATAAATTTTTAAGTAGTCGTAAAGGATGCACGTTGCATTTTTTGTACAGATTGAACACTGTTAACTCAACATTGCGACCTCTTTGAACGTTTATTGCTGTTGCTATGCGGTTTATATATTGCTTGTCTAGCCTTCGAGTTTTCAGACTGTCTAGTTCTGGTCTATTACATATCACACACATGTGTGTGGGTAGTGATTACTGATTGCAACACTTTATTTCAACTTTGCTTATCTAATATAAATTTAAAAAATGTCCTACAATTCGATTTAGTACCTTTCCAACTTTTTAAAAGTGGATTTGCATTCGCCAGGGTCGGTGCTTGATTTAATGTACTTGCCCTTGTATTAGCTGTGATTTATAGAATAACTTTTTCTTACATCATATAACCGATTCATGTGGGTACCGAACAACTTCCTACAATAAAAATCCCGCGATCACCGTGCGCACTTGTAGACAATTTTAATTGCAACGTCCCAGACAACTACATTTATGTATTGCGGATTATCGCCACGACCGATTTTTATTGAAGGGTTAGTTGATTTATGAAGTTCGCGAAGTAAATATGTTTTATTCTGCTTTGAACAAAGTTACAAATCAAAAGAATATTGATGAGTGTCACATAATTGACATTTTAATGTTGCAATCAGTGCTAAATCAGTCTTGACGTACAGTTCATTAAATATTTCCATGTTGAGTTTTTCGTGCATAATATGCATTCGTAGTTCTAGGAACTAAAAAACGCTCACTGCCAGTACGACATTACAAATGCGATTTTTCAAATGTCATTGTCATCATGAAAAACACGAATAACAATCCTATTGGAATCCCATTGGAATTGTTTATCGTGTTTTAACCGTTGATCTTTTTCTAATTTGTTACTAAATCCTTCAAGTTAAGCTGCTTGCTATTAGCGTACCTCTTCATATTGAAAAGAGAAAAAAATATTTATGCTAGAATAAGTTAGATCTACGCGAAGTATGAGTATAAGTTGATCCACAAATGATGACACTTGAGAGTATTGACTACATTCGTTTGGTTCAATTTTAAACAGAATGCCAGTGCATACCGAACAAGTGTTTGTAAATTCCAACTGTATTGTATAATTTAAAAACAGCAGTTGTTTGAAACGCACTGGGCCAAACGGATATATTCTCAAGTGTCATCATTCGTGAAACAACCTATGAGTTTGGGTTAAAATGCCAACAGTTTGTATAGCGACAACCCTAATTTTGGAATCGAAGTGATAAGTTTTCCAATCTTCTGAAGATACATACATGGTACCAGCTGGATCTGTTCGGCTTTCTGTCCACTTAGAGAGTTTCACATTTTTCGTATTGGGTTTAATGGTTTCGATCCCGCATCAAAACTTCAATCCCGCAAGCCTGCGGGACTGAAGTCATCAATCCCACCAATCCGCAGGATTTGCGGGATTACAAACTATCACAATGCTCTTTTCAGTTGCTAAGAAAATTAAGTACCAGAAGTTAGTTATGCAATAAAAAAATCGTGCGGGATCCAGCGTTTGCGGGATTGAATTCCTTAATTGAGATCATAATTAAACCGTAAGTTGCACGTTATAACATTATCATTATCTAAAATACTATCACTTAAATTAAAAATCACATTCACATTTGGACTTTCACAAAGCAAACTTGTAGTTTCTTAAAAATTATTAGTTCATAAGATTTATCACAACTTTCCGTTTTGATAACAATGAATTCCTCCGCATAGGATTTAAGATCTCCTGAACCACGAATAGCGCACAGGCGGGGCCAAAAATAACTATGAGAATCGTAAGTAAGACCTAAAAACGTTGACTGTATTGGAGAAAACGCCTGAAGATATAGAAAGACATCTGAAACGTTTTTATATGTAAAATTAAACTGAACTTCAGGAGGGAAATATTCAAATGATTGACTATTGTATGCTGTGAAGCACGAACGTTTTTAGGTTGAGTAGTTCGCGATCCGCGGGCTGATATGATTTTGAACTTGCTTTACCTTTAAATATTTCCAAACTAGAAATACATTCAATGATACAAACATAAAATTATCTCTATCTTTCTCGTTCTCCCGATTTCAGGTATTTTCAACAGTCTTATAGAATATGGCATATTTCGATCATACTGTATGTACACGAAGGTTTAAAAATAGATTTCATCTAATTTCAAAACAAGAAAATACTTCTGCACAATGTAATCATATCAAAAGCAAAAGCAAAAGCAAAAGGAAATATTTAAGAACAAAAGTTTGATGGAAAAGGAAACTATTTAATTTAAAATGAACAAGCTTGGACGGTGGAAATAAAATACTTTGTGAGAATCAAATTCTTTATTCTATAATTGTACGAATTGTTGCTTGAAAGTTTCAAATAAATCTTCATGAAAATGACGTTTAAAAATATATTTGACCAATACAGATCGTTCAGTGAGGTGTATTACAGCAACCTAAAGACAAATATTTTTGGTAATCAAGAAAACAATAACAATCAGTTTTTTTCACAGAAAATCGCCAGAGAAAACATTGCGAAAATATTGCTAAAAGCAAATGTTAAATGTTCGTTTTTGAATTACAAAACGTTTCATCCGCCCGCATAAAATCACCCAGTATCTAACCATCAGAAGCGCAAGGTGCATTCAAAATCTACCTGCGCGGGGTTTCAATAGCTAAGCGTGTCCAATTAAAAATAAATTCTTGCAATTTTTCACCCTTCTTGCAAGACATAAATGGAAAAATGTTAACTTTAGTACGTGGTTCTCGTCTGACCGGATGCACTACATAATTACACGAGTATTATTGCAGTCACGAAAATTTGAGGCGTTAAACCCGGAGCCACTTTCACGGCACATCATTTGAATTTTTCGAACATAAAAATTTGATAACGTAACAAATTCGGCTATGTTTCATACACGTCAGTTGATCCGAGGAATTACTCGATTTTACGCTATTTAATTAACATGGATTTTTAAAAACTGCTCATTCTTCAGAGATTGTTATCGCGACGCATAATTATTCAAATAAGCCAGCAAAATGCAATCTGTTTCAGATAAGTGGTATGAATCAGTCTGGATATTGCGCATCTTCGGCTTAATTATACCAAACACTTAGGTCAAAGGTCACAGACAATTAGATGAAGTGCAACTGGTAATTGTATTAAGTCGCCGTCTGGTCCGTGACGCCGATCATAAACAAAATACGGTTATTCGAACTGGCAAATGCACCAGGCTTAACAGTTGCAATTTGGACTCATTGTGCTATACAAGATTGCAACTTAAGTGGATCCTTAATTGGAAACGAGACATGAAAACAGCTGAATACATTTCACTGTCATTAACCATGATCACCGATTCATCGGGCTTTTTATCGGATTGCATTTTAGCGAAGGAAAGAAAGCGGCCGTAGAAACAGCACAATTTCGGAACAGATAATTCTAAAATAAACAACGTTATTGTAGAATGACGCACGGCAGTGATATCCGCACCCCAAGCGACGGGCGGGCGCTTAATGAGGTTATTCACTGGTACGCAGACGCCGTATAAAGCTGTTACATGAATTTTCATGTAAAAAATTCAATTGAATAAATGCCCATGAAATTGTATAAGTTATGAGGCTGTATTTTAATTAAGGTGAATAATAAAATTATTGTAGGGTTAAAAAGTTACTCGGTTTTCTTGATCGACTTAATTGAAACCAATGAACTGTACTCTCTAGCTTTATCTGTTTTGATACGGCACTCGAAAAAAATTGTCAAAACAATGTCCAATTTAAAAATAAATATTACTGTACTTACAAGTCATCCACGCCTCGAAAACAAAACCTCATTAACACGTTCTCACCTTCGTCGGTGAAATTTCTTTAAATACATTTTCATCAGGGCGAAACATTTTCCGTGCTTTTCCATCTATAAATCATTATACGCACTTAATACCAGATTATTTATTGCTGCTAATAACTGGTATTGTTTTTCTATAATAGCACAAGGACGGATGTGGAGACTTGTTCTTTTTGTGCGTAGGTGAGGTTCGTGGCTACAAATCCTCCATTTCTTTTCATGCTGATATTAAGAGGTAGTAAATGAAATACCACCTTGCAGCAAAAAAGTGAATTAAATGAAATGCTAAGAATTTAATAAACACGGTTTCTACAATTTTATTATAAATACAAGTAAACCCTCACGTAACGAATACTTCATGTTAGGAATGTAATAGTTTGATGCTTTACCTAATTCTTTAACCAGACAAAAAAAAATGTATAAATTAAGTTTTCCACATAGCCATAACCTAGTTACACAAAATTTTCGATGAACCAACTCCCTTTATTGGGCAGTTTATCTGTATTAAAAACTGATAATGTAGTACTTCACTGATACAGTTCCCATGAAGTGCATAGGTATATAGGATTATCGATGATAACGACACGTTGGATACGAAAACTGCAATATCAAGTAATTACAAAAGAGATGAGACACAGAGAACAAAATGTATTAAATTAGTCGACGACTAAAATTGCAATAATTCAGGAAAGAAAATTATCGACAGCAAGAGATACAATTTTCACCGAAAGAGGTATAATTCGTTGTAATCAGAAGCCCCTTGGTTGTTATTTGAAATTTATCTAATTTATTACTTTTTCCCTAAATATTACTTCTTTAGAAATAACATAAGGAAAAGTTGATAATTCGCTTTAGTTTGTGTTCTCAGATTACCGTCTTTGAAATTGTTCTTTTTCTTAAAGCAAAAGATATTGGCTGAAAATCCCCAACAATTTCGATCTCGCAACATTTGATTTTTATTGTAATCAGCTTTTTGAAAATACATCCCTGAATTCAAAACCAATGCATACTAAAGCGGATAATCCATCATTGTATGAAGAAAATAATATTCCATTTCGACTGTGAATGGTGGAGAAATAGAGCCTCGGATTTACTTCGACATGAGCGTTTGCCATTAGCATCATAAAATATTTCATGTTATAAATCAGTGCCAGGTTAAGCTAATCAAACTTTCAGACTTACTGAAATTATGTTGTGTATTTAATATTAAACTACAAAGCACATATCAAAATGTATTAATATCTCAAAGCAAATATCTACATAACTTTAATCTATGCAATAAATATAACTTGGAAGAGCTAGATAATTTTCAAAATATTTAAGACAACGAACGTTATTTTCATTAACATTTCTCTGGAACAAAAAAGAAAATATTTTTGGTTTCCAAGAGAAACGCGTGGTAAGCAATTGGAGATGATTATACCCTTCCTGCTTTTCATTTCAAATAACTTGTTTATCTAGTACAGTACTGATCTAATACAACAAAAAATTGGTTTAAAACTTTTTCGTATAAATCTCAATGAGTAATTTTCAATACATTTCCATATAATATACAAAAAAAAATATTTAGAATTACCTGCACAAGGTTTTAATTTTAGTTTTCTATTTTTAGTTAGACGGAATATCTATTCCAATATTCATCAAAGGATATAAGATTCTTTTTGAAAAATAAAGCGCGTGCTTCATACATAATTTGCGATATTGTATGAAACATCAGTAAATTACAGTTTCAGTTAGGTTTTTACCAACACACCGTGCTTGTCTAGTTCTTACTAGACATTACTAGTTTTATTAAACGTTGCAATTTGGAACATCTAGTTTTTTTACTAGCTACAGTCGACTGTAACGAATTTTTAAGTTTTTACTGTAATATAATTATATAGAAATCAACATTTTTAGAACGTTACCACGTTTATTCGGCACACTGTGAAGATTGTGGAATAAAATATTTCATACCGGTTAATTGAAGGTCTACTGTACATTATTTTTTATGTGTCAACGTCTTTATTCACACTCCAATTGAAAATTTGGTGGAACTGAGGCTACTCAGCGCCCGATGGTAACCGATTTGCACCGTCGCAACTCTAACTTGAAATCGAACCATAAATTTCGTGGTAATCGCAGAAAGTGTTGTCAATTTAGAATTGATAAATGTGTACTATAATAGTAGTACATACTAATAAGAAAAATACATACTGTCATTGTGCATATTAATTTAACATTGTTTGCATCAAATTAAACCGAAAATTGTATACAGCGCGCTCCAATAGATTCTTATCGTGTGAATCTAACTTTTTTATGATATAGAAAACAACTTTAAATGTAAAAAAATGCTGAACTTTATTAATTAATTAATTATATATTTATTTATATTTATTGTTTTTTGTCATTGCTTCCATGATGTGGTGATATAATTACAATTGTACCCGGAAGGGATATTTTAATCAAAGATACCCATAAAATGACGAAAAATGCAAAAGTACATTACCGAACACTTTGCTTCATGATAAGTTACATGTAGCCCAAAATGCATTGCAGTTAAAAAGAAAATGTTGGCACAGAATAAAAATGTACGTGTTCTTTAAATCTGATTTTATCTTATCATGAGGTTGTTATAATAATAATTGGTGCCTTGGGTGACGTTATGTAGATGCAACAAAAGGTAATTCTGATGATTACTATTACTATTTGTTATTACGAAAACTTGCTCAATTATATTGATTAGCATTTTCAATTTAATAAATAGGAGTATAATATATTACTAATTGTATGTCAAAAATGTAAATTATTGTTTACAAAATATCATGCAAAGCCTGCTAGTATCACGATCAGCAACACATAAATGGGACACCCGGTAGACATACAGACACTTTTACATCGTAGCGACACACCTAGTAGTCTAATCAAAATTTTGCATGTTCACAACAAAATTGAATTCGCAGGCCACAAGAAAATTATGCTATTTTTGTAATGCGACTAAAAAAATGTAATAGATTAGCAAGTGAAGGAATGAAGCATGAATGAAAGCAGCGAAACAGTAGACATGCTCTAATAAATGCGAGTGACATCTCAGCGACCAGAGTATCGACCGTTTCCAGGGTCCTCCGGTCTATCTCCTCCTTGCGAAATCTATTGCAGTGGCGTACCCCGCAAGATTTAAGAAGCTAATAAAACTGCGACCGGAATTATTAATCTTAACAAAAACTAAAGTGTCACCAAATCGCTGGATACATTTTCACAGCGGACGGCCTCGTACGCTCGGTGCACCCCTCGAAGCGATAACGCTAAATCTTTTGTACGGTGTGAGTATACCGCAAGAAAATTTATGTACGAATCGAGCACACAGAATGCCGCATTTGTTAATAGAAGGGTTGCCCCACTATGAATAAATTGTTCCCCTTTCGAACAACTAGTTCGCTGTACGTGTAGAAACTTTTAATACGGCATTAACAATTTTTTAATTTTTTTTCTGGTCTCATCTCAACAATAACTTCCACTTTATATACCCACATAAAGGTACGCAAATATAAAACGTACCTAGAATTTTAATCGGCAACTGTAACATAAGACACTTTTACGGCGAACATAAATAAATTTGGATCATTAGTTTTCTAAGGGGTCACTGTGTTTTAGTAGGTGGAATGTTCTATCTGGGTAAAAACGGCTGGGTGGCTCAATGCTAAGAGAACATGGCTTCCGCTACGACGTCCCGGAATCGAATCGCAGACACTGCGGCCGCAGTTATGACATCGTTCCTGGCTCAGTCACCATTGGTTCTGTACTTTACACGAAGTATGAATTATTTCAATATAATGGGAAAAATCTTTTGACAAACCCGACAATTTTAGTTGCGAATATTCTGCCAAGTTTTGATTTTACACTAGCAATAAGGCTGTTTTTTTAACGGGCAAAATCGGTACGTAAATATGGCTCCAGAAAAATCTGGCAATTTTAAATTGGTTACTACTTAGAAATTGTTCGATACGAACGAAAATTACAGAACTTTCTAATACGAATAAAGCAACTTTTACAAATTATTTTTTTAATTTGAAAAATAATGTTTCATTGCTCTTTTGAAGTCGCCATCTCTACTTTTCTAGCAAAAGCTTTTCTTACTGGCCAATTATTTGTTATAATAGATAACATCCATCTTAACAACACCGCATGATGTCAAACAGCAACTTAATAAAATACAATAATTATAAACAGACTACGAGCCACGTTAAGAAAATTACTTTTGCTTTACAGCATACTAAGTTAAACGGTTTCTTTGAATTTTTTTTTAAATTTCTTTGAACTAGGAAACTATATATCTAAGCATGAAATTAAATAAATTATGAATATGTATTTTAATTTTCTTTAATTGCTAATTTGAGTTATAAAACTGTTTAGGATTTGTTGTTATTTACAACTTCTTATGATACCGCGAACTCGTTAATTTTTTCCGCAAAAAGGTTTTTTTGAATTAATTAACTAAAAATCGAAATGAGAAAATTCGCAGCAGTTTTACAGATTGATTTGAGTAAAATAAATTAAAAATTTCAAATTTGGAGCACATTCTTGTTAAATTTGATATAATTGTGAATGATGCGCTATGAGCCATGTCACTAATTAATTCGATTGTGGGATTCAATCGAGTTCAACGTTTTTTTTTTTCGTAAATTTACAAATGCGAAAGAAAAATCATCCTTTTTGCTGGAGCAAGTGTATGCACGTCGCAGAAAAAAAAGCAATTTCTAACCGGAATTAGAAAATAAGCGCATAAAATCGGTAATTTCGATTTAAATCGGTGCAATGACATTAAATAATTTGTGACTAGGAATAGTGCAAAAGGGCGGATAATATCAGAGACGCGTTCACTTTCATTATCGACTGGTGGCTCTGAGGTCGCCGACCCGAATTCGCTGGTTGCCTACTCGTAGTAACGAGCACAGTTCGCAACGATCTTCAGCTTATTGTTAATCGATAAGAGCTTCACCACGACACACTGTTAAATAAAATATACACACACGCTAATTTCGTTTTGTACTTGTTGAGCATTTGACCATACTACGTCCAAATCGTGTGTGTAATTTCACTACTTGTTCAACATTATTAGAACGAAAGTGGGTTACTTATTTATAATAAATAGGAATGGGAAAAATTCTTTTTGTCACACTTTCATAAAGAAATAATCTTCTTGCTTTGAACACGATTCAGACACCACGTCCACTTTTCCAGAAACAGAGTTTTTTCGTGTGAATTTGTTTGAAACATGCTTTGGAGTGTTGAAATGCTTGTAAGGTCGGCCATGTTTCAAATTTTCACGAAAATCTCAGTAAAATGTATGAAGGTAGGCGAGAACATTTTAAGACATGTTTTTAACATTAGTACAAAACTACTTAACTTTTTAACAAAATAAGTATGCAAAAAAGTTATCAAAAACTTTTTTAAAAATTTCCGAAGATTTAAAAATGGGGAGCCTGACAACAATAATGGATTTCTCGGTATAGACTACTAACGTGTGTTCAAAAACATCTGTGGTGACAGAAAATTTTTCAAGCGTTCAGGGTATAACAACTGGAACGGTTGTGAATACCGTATTTCTCTGATTATAAAACGCATGTTTTTTCCTATTTTGGTGTCCCTGAATTCAGGGTACGTTTTATAATCGATGGCTGGCCGATATTTAACAATTCGGATCAAAATAAAGTGTGAGTTAACTTTAGTAGTTACGTTGCACTGCAAATAATTTACAAATAATGTTTTCCTGCAGTTTCTGTATTTCGACATGCTTTTTATCGAAAATAATGTGTACAATTTAATTTGCTTTTTTTGCAAGGGAAATCAATTTCAAGAAGTGTCTCAGTAAAGCAATGTCCACCAGAATGAACAAATTTTCCGAACATCGATTTAGGCTTTAAAATTTGTCGGCAGACATTTTCACGATAAGAATACTTTGTCGGAATATAAAAAAAAAAACGATTTACACGTGGTTATAAGTTAAAGAAGACTTTTAGCCGTAATAACGGCAACAACCAGAGATTTATTGATATTTCAGTATACAGCAACAATTTGAGCGGAAAGGCAAAGAAAACTTTCGAGCGGAAAGATAATGGTTTAAGTTTCATACAGATTGCGCTTGAATTCTTAGAAAAACAAATTTAACTAATGGCCCGTTACGGCAGTTGTCAAGGAAATCGTAAATATGTCAGAAACTGCGGTGCAAAATGCTGTAACTAAAGTGCTTAAATATGGGCAAGAAAAAAGTCGACTTAAGTGATAATAAAAAGGTGGCAATCGGCCAAACGGCCCTCCGAAAAATCCGATCGGTCGCGCGCACGCGAAATTAGAAAAAACACGAAAATTCATAAAAAGATGAGTAAAGATTTTCCGACGAAGAACTATGTTTATCGGTTCTCCGCCCACTTGCTCCTAAAACTCATCGTTTGTAATCCAATTTTTTTCAATAAAATCTACATTCGTGAAATTATATTTTGCTTTGAATTTCCCGTTACTCGAATCGATTTCCCGTCCGTGTTATTTTTTTTTATCTTTAATTTGGAGTTATTTAAGCGAGCGAGCGATATTTGAAAGCATCATTTTCCTGGGCATAATCCCGAAAGCTAGCTTATCGTCGCGATCGATTGATCTCCGAAAGTGCTGGATCGGAGGGGCACATATTATTAAAACGTGCCCCGGCGCGGTCGGCGGTACATTCGCGGAAACGGTTAATTATGTCACTTCGCGGTATTTTCGAATTAGATTAGGCTTTCATCAAACTTTTTAAGATCGACCAGTGAATCTGATCTCGGTGAGCCTGGAGGAACGATATTTCAGATGACGTAATGCGGGTCCCTCGAACCGTCTCCAAGGCAACTGGCGGTAATCGCGCGTAGCAACAGCGTAGATGTGTGTGCTTCACGTTCGTCAATGTGCTTCTTCCGCGAGTCTCCCCCGGGTACTTTTCTGGAGGTGGGATGACACTTGGAAATTGTACACGTTTTTAATCGGTTTTAATGTGGCGAAACCGAAAATTGTCGCTGGGAAAGTTTACAAGTCATTGTTCGAAGAAAGAATGTTATCGGAAGAGATTTATAGGTATTTTAATCCTGTACTGTGTACTGAACCGTTGACCTCGCCGTATTTAAAATAAACAAAGATATTAATGCTATTGTTTTGTCGCATCATTCGCAGTCGAAAACAATCCCATGTATTATCTGCTTCAAGTTCATGGTGTGGGTTACCATTTTTATACAACTCTTATCAGTTAGCATACGATAACAACATCGATTTTGCAGAAGTGACAAAACTGGTATAATTCACAAGTGTAATTATGAAAACCATTATTAAACTACTGGAATCATCATGGTTTACGACAGCGGTTCCCAAATATGTGCTCAATGGAACACTTCACAAATCCTTAGTATTTTGAAGCGTTACTAAATATAAATAATAATTGAAATAAAGGAGTAAGTCTTCCGTGTTAACGGAGTACCACTTTTCGCATGACACAGTTTAAGAATCGCTAGTTTTTGTGGTATATGATACACGTATTGTTTAGTGTCACAATAAATATTTATCGTCAATGAAAAGTAAAAGATTTTTCCTATGTCGGGCATTGTACCAAGGCACTGAAAGTATGTAATTTAAAACACAAAATTTAACGTACTCAAAAAGTCGTTAAGTAAAGCGTTTTATAAAGTATTGTACATTCGACAACTACCTCAAATATAGTGAAAACGACGCCATCTGTACCTATTGGCAGATACCATACCAGGCAGTAATGAAGTCAATGTCCCCTTCACAATTTTTAATATTAAATTATTTAAATAATATAAGAAAATGAACTAAAGAAACCTGTGAACATATTCTACTTGGGGCAAGGCATCTATTTTTGGCATTAGTGAACATACATGAGAATACCCCATTGGAGCGTCTAGTGCTGGAGTAGGTAAAGATTTCCAGGACCGCAACGTAATTTCTACAATTCGAATAGTGAAATATCCTCTGGTTAACTTAATTAACTAATTAACCGTTTTATTAGCCGGTAAATTAGTATTACAAAATTTACCACTATAAATAATTGGAATATGGTACGATGATTAATAAGATGTGAAGAAAACACTAATTCGGCCCTGTGAAACTTGCCTGCATTTGCGATGGGTTTGTTCTATGGAACATCATAAATAACTAACAGGAAAAGGTTCCGACCACAGCTAGCTGCTCCGTTGTCGGGAAATTGTCATAAATTCATCAAATATTAAGTGTTGAACGATTAAACTGGATTCTCTTGAGAAATTATATTTTTGAATTTCAATTTAATGACGTGGTACGAAATTGCATAACGAACATTGTAGCCAAAAATAAGTATATAAAAGTATTAGCTGCTTCTATACAGCGAAAAAACTCGCAATGATTCTAAAAATAAATAAAATTTCGAAATATATTCAATTAAGTATGTATGGAGGCAAAACTCGCCGCACCCTGTACATGGCAAGAAAGAATAAGAAATACAGTGAAGTCCGGATTAAGTGAACTTGAAAAATGCATCAAAATTGGTTCACTTTATCCGAGGTTCATTATAAACGAAACACAAAATGCTTTATGTTTATTATGGGAAGATTTTTTGGTATGTAAAATAGCGTTCACTATAACCGGAAGTTCACTAAAACCGGGTTCATTATATCCGGACTCTACTGTATATTGATGTTTGTAAAAACGATGTTCGCAGTGACGCGAGTCTACTGTATTAATATTTCCTAAATACAGTAGATTCCGCTTAATCGGACCACATCGGAATCAGCATGTTTTGGTCCGATTAAGCGGCTGGTCCAATTATCCGAAGTTCATATAAAATAGAGCCTTTGAGGGCTAAGACAAAATTTTATAAGTAACTAAAAATGAAAGGATGGTCCTTTTACAATATTGACCCTCTAGAGTCTTGTTAGTTATGGGCAAAAAAAACAAGGAAGTATAAAATTAAAAGGTTTCTGGATCGTCTTGAAAACCACCCGTGCAACAAGGGCGATTTAACGCTAACAATTTATGCTATGTTTATTATCAACCGGGATTCTAAGAGTTTATACTATTTGAGCACAATTTTTATATATTTATCTTACATTCACTGGTCCCATTAAACGGCATGTTGGCCCAAATAAGCGAAGTAAATTCGTGTTATTTTCTCTATTGGTTTCTGTTCTTTAAGATTTGGTCCAATTAAGCGGCTGGTCCCATTAACCGGTGGTCCGATTAAGCGGATTCTACTGTACATAATTTTTCATTTCAATAAAAAAATTTAAACGAAAAATTACATTTAAAATTTAAATTGATAATTAAATGTGGTGTATTTTTTAGTTGAAATTCTGCGGATTTGATCCTAAGGGATGAGCTTCAAAATATGATCTCTTTCCAAGTGCATTCAAAATAATTGTTACTTTTCTAAATAAATTATTACTGATTGCTTCATAATTTTTTTTCTGGTCATTTCGTCTTCACGTTCTTACTGTCGATATTGAATACTGGTAAAAATGGCGTGATAGTTCTCACCGTGTAAGAAGATTAAATTCTGTTGAATATATGATCTGTTTGTGTTCTATTGTTGTCACAACATGGTAGATTAAAACAAAAAAAAAATTAGTCAGCCACAATCTAATTCAAACAATTTTTTCTACATAAACACGTTTACTTATTTCAATCGTTGACCAATATTTTTAGGCATTAATTTATAACATTAATGTTTTTACTTAAATCAACATTTCCTGGTATTCTGCAATTAAAAGATATAAAATAAAATATAATTCTAGTGATCTATTCGATTATGTAGATATATATAAAGTAAAAACATTATTATAAAGTTCATAATCAGGTGAATCAGTGAAGGGTAATTTCCTTGCATATAATATCTGTATGCAATAAAATAATAATTTAAATAAAAATATTGAATTGAAAAAGTTCCCAGTTATTATGAAAGTAAGTGCTACCCAATCCTATCACTTATTGTCATTTTCTAAATTCCAGGGCCTTTTCTGTCGCGAAAAGTAAAAGTTGCAATTTACTAGTTTTTCCATGTCGCCCACATTCATTTTTATGTGTCGATTTATCAAAAAAAAAGTGGTGTCAAAGGGGAAAAACAAATATTTCTGAGGTCAAACGTTCTGTATATAAGCTAAGAGGAAGAGCCATAAAATTCAAAACACAAAACATTACTTTCACTATGGGATGTGGTAGAATGGAAGCAATACCAGCTGAGGGTGGAGCAAGGAGATCAAGCAGGTCAATGTCCGATAGCTGACCAGCCAGTCTTCTGTGTTGCCTGTGCTAATCCGACCTACCATTTCGCAAGAGCGGATGAAATTTTGATTTATCTTTCAGTAATCTAAATATAATTTTAACAAGGAGGTTAAGCATTTACTTCTTTCAAGTTTTTGATTTAACATTAAATGGGTCAAAGTTGTAAATATGTTTTAATTTTAAAAATTTGCATTTTCATAGACGAGATGATGAAAATAAGGTCCCGCTTTTGTATATTTTTTAGCGGGATTAGATAATAAAACGGCCGCGCTATAAAACTTGTGGTGTGAATAGTCAGGATCATGTCTTCAGCTGCATGTCTTGCTGATGTACCGCCGCAGTTGTTTCATGAATACACCATCTCAAAGCACGTTTTGCTGCTATAAAATAAGATGCACTTTAAGATTTACTATGTAATACATAGAATTTTAACAAGTTCACTTGAAACACACCGCTTGCTCGCGAGATATTAGAGAAATGACAGCGGCGACCTCAAAAAAGAACTAATAATTTAAAACATCCATCTCGTAAAAATAAAAACATTTTTAGAGCGGCATCAAAAAATTCTTTGTTTATCCGGGTTCAAATTCCAGAGCGTGGCTTTTCTTTCAGAAAAAGGGGAGAAAAACTAAAACACGTTAATAAACGAATATTCGGAACGTTTCGAATATAAAAAAATCAAAACGTGTAATTTTGTCGGTGGATATGAATTAATTTTATTATAATTGTAAACACAATAACACTCATAACTGACGCCCACTGATACTGCATTGATGACGTTTGCAAGGTTACTACAATTTTTCGCGCTTCTTGCGTAGTCATAACATCATTTAACACATACACGTGGCCTAGTTTAAATGTAGTCGGCATCTATAAATAGCAACTTTATTGATACGCTATTCGGATATCTTTGGGCGTTTATATTTATGTTTATTAAACTTTATTTGGCCCGTAGTAGTAAGCTTTAATTATACATTCAAAATAATTAGAAATGCTTTCGCTTGTACGTAATTCAAGAGCGGAGAGGATTTCGGTCGAAGCTGGGAAAAATGGAGTCCAAGCCTTTTCTGTCCTAAAAAACAGACAGCCGTAGCGCAACAAAATGAAGACGCGATAATGATTTTGTTTACGAGAACGCCGTTGACAAACATATCACCTTACATAACGTAAATATGTCTCGTTATTTAACGAAAAATAATTTTCATTTACTCCCGATTTGAAAAGCAAATAGACTCTCATTCTTTGTGTGCGGGCGAAATTCTAAATTTTCGTGGGAGGAAAGCATTTCTTCTGGCACTTTTTTAATTGGCAAGCTAAATTTACAAAAAAAATATTTGTTAATACTGAATATAAAGTAGGAATCAGGAAAATAAAAGATACACATATTTTGTTTTTTGCAACATTCATTTTTCAGTTCGGATCGCATGACTGAAGCAGCAAATTAAAAATCGGTTTTATCGACAAGCTTATAAAATTTAAATGTAGACAAAACATTTACAATGTTGCCTAATCACAAGTGCATACAAGCTTTTAAAATATTCTGCATTAATTTCGTTTTTACATTTACAATGTTTTTCTTTTCTATTTCAGATATTTTAACAGATAAAATCCTGATTTATAATACAGTCGTACTCTGTTGTAACGTACATTTTTTGTGACCCCGTCGCATTCGTACACAAAGTAACGCTTTCCTGTTCTGTTATAACTTACACCCTGTTTATAACGTACTAATGCGGCAATTCCCCGGCATTCTTTTATGGGTGACATGGATAGAACTGTAGCTAAAAACCGTTGCAGAAAAATAAACCTAAGGGGAATTTAAAAAATAATTTCTGGAATTTGCGTAAAAAAAACTAAACTGCAATGTTCGTCCTTTTAAGTATAAAACATTAAAAAAATTAAAAATCCCTCATTCAATCACTTCAGGTAAATACACAAAAAGATTTCAAGCATCTATCTTTATCCGTCTTGTAGAAAAATGTACCTAAGTGGAAAAAAGTCAACTTTACAGGAGAAGCAAAAAGCTAGTGCTCTGTGTAAATCGCACGACTTTGCTGTGTTTGTCCACAAATTTGGGACACTATCGTAGAATTCTCGGAATAGAATAGTTTTGCGCAGAAAATAATGCAGTTATTAAATATGCAAAAACAAAAAAAAACGTTTTTTCAATTTGTTCATAACCGACCCCCTTAACAATGCCAGCATCGAATCGTTTAATTAAAATATTAGTAGCATTATGTCAGTTTGCCAACATTTCATCTTTTTAAATTTTGTTGTGTTTTTGTTGGTTCTTTAACGTTTTTCGATTCTATTCCCGATATATTTTCCAACTCAAAATTATTATTTGCTAATTTGCGGTTCATGTTCACGAAATCTGATACATTAAATTTCAATAACATCGAAACATTAAAACTCCAAATTTTAAATAAATTTCGAGCCACCGAAAATAACGTCATATGATATTTTCGTAAACAATGATCAATTATCATTCGAAACTTTTCAGCGGAGGTCAAAAACCCATTGAATTCCGGTGGTCGCAGAATTCAGAAAAGGAGTGCAAAAAACTTGCTGAAGAACTTTTGATACTATTAGGAAGCAAAACTTGTACCATCCCCTTGCATTCCTCGCATTCAGTCGAAGGTTCGATTAGATCCAGTCTTTAATGTGGATGAACTTTGTTTTCTACGTTAGCGAAACTGATAGACTGAAGTTTACATTGAAGTAATGCATCTTATCATAAAATCAATTTTTTTTAACAAAGCTAGCTGTTTAGGAACTAAGTAAAGTGAAGCCCCAATTTCAAAACGTCAGAAACAGCTCTGTAGAAATGATGACAACAGTTTTAGATTTTATAATTTGTGATTATAAAATATTTTTTAAATCAGCAAATTTCGAAGCTAGTTCGTTTAAATTTAACCTTCCAGGGCTCGCGCGCTGAATCTCGTGAATCTCGCTCGGTACAGATTATTTTTACTGACATTTTGCTTTCTGTACGCCCCAGGGCTTGTCGCCTCTCAGTACGTTTCAATTACAATAGAATCAACAGTAATACACGGTTGTAGCTGAAAAAAATGTATTTGTTTTGGTTTTATTGTCATATGCGGATTGTTTAAAGTAATTCTGCTCTGTAACGTGGCGTACCTGGGAGGGTGTATCTGGTATAGTGACACCTTGTGATACAGGGGAGGGGCTAAAATTTCACGAAAAACCCGTGACAACATTGTGAAAGTTGACTAATTATAAAATGATATAATTATGAAGGGTGTATCTCACCTAGTGTGACACCTTCTGACATAGGAAAGGGGTTAAAATTTCACGAAAAACCTGGGACATCATTATGGAAGTCGATTAATTATAAAATGATACAATGTAAGTCAAAGTATTTTTCTTATGTGACGTGGCTTACAGGGGCGGGTGCATCTGGCATAGTGTGGCACCTTGTGATACAGGGAGGATTAACTTTCACAAAAAATCCGTGACATCATTAAAAAAGGCGCCTCAGATGTGATTATCTTATTACAAGACAGAAAATAAATCTATACTTGAATGATTGAGTGAAGATGATTTGTAAACTGAATTTGATGATAAAGAGGAACTGGAAAACTAGGTAACTTAAAAACAAAAGAAATCAAAACAGGAAAAAACTTCAGATGACGAAGAAGAAAGGAGAGCAGTGGAAATAGTTCGGAATTCATTTTTTGTTGAAAAAGATAATTTAATCTGAATGCTCAATAAAATCTTATTATAACTTACTTCGTTGATTTTTTATCAATCATTTCAATAATTCGTGGAATCACTCCGTGCGAGCCATCATATTCTAAAAGTGTGCGCGAACCCTGGAAGGTTAAATCTTTTTTATTAAAGTGTTGCGTAAAACCGATACATTTTTGTGGAAAGTTTTGCAATTAAGAAAGTAGTTGAAATGAAAAAAATGTGTAAGTATGTTTTTGAACCATCACACAGCTAAAAATGAATATTCACGATTGTGTAATCAAATGGGGTGTATGGAGTGGCAACTAAACCATTACATTTTTGTGATTTTGGCGGGTGCTGGTTTAGGTTCAATACTTCTGGAGCAATAACTAAGTGCACGTGAGCATATTTTTAGGTTCTAATTTTAGGAGTTATAAGTTGTCAAAGAGTCTACCAGCGCATTTTTTCCTTAAAACACGAGAACAAAAACGATTGTTCTATAAGTTATAAGATATGCGTGTGAATGACCGACTAGCTAGAATTTCGTAACTCGAACCGGCAACTTACTCGAGAGTGTACTGGAAACGTATCCCTAATTACGAGCCCGTTACATAACATGAATACTGCGAATGGAAAGTTTTCTAAGAGTATCCTATCACAAACGGCCGCATACAAAACAAATTGCATCAATAAAAACAAACTTGAAATTAAATTAGCCATTATGCTGGATTAACCGAAATAAAGCATTGCAGTCACGACTTCTCAACGTATGTACATTCATTGTTAGATAACCTCCTGTACACACCCAAATTAACATGAGTGGGTTGGGTGCATGGCCAATGGGCTCGTAAGAAAATTCAGATATTCACTACACATGTACAATTTAGTATAATTCGTATGCAAGAACTCCGGACGATAAAATCTTAATAATCAAATATGTACGAGAAAATGTCGAAAGCACCACACAAAAATATTGACTTGAACTCACATAAACTTACGCAAGATAATGTCAACTATTGTAACAAGTTGCCACAATTTTACTAAAATAAAACCAGCGGGCACTTGCACACGTGCGTATTTATTTACATACATGTTTTTAAATTATCCCAAAATTTAAAGTAATACAAACATTGCTCTTACTGTTAAGCATCCTCGATTTCCATTTTTGCAAGGTTACAAAAAAAACTCAGAAATTCTGCAAACAATCGGAATATGCTAAGAACGAGTTCCTTTTCAAATCTTGATTGCAACCATAATGTGCAGATGATCGTTACGTAACCGCGGCCGATCCGATCGAAACCAGATTCGAGGCAAAAAACTAAATTTAATACTGTTTTTTAATCGGGCATTCTTATGCAATTTTTGAAATTCTAACAGACTAGATACAATCAAATACGGCGAGAATTAATAAATTTGGCTTCGAATTTATTGTTTTCGTTTCTATCGAGTTTCTATCGGTCGATATTTTTTGTGAATCGTAACACCTGTTTCGCCGAAACCAATACTAAAACCGAGAGAATTAAAACTACCTCCGGAGGCAACCCGAATCTGAAAATCATCCATCAACAATTTTTATCTTAATTAAGGTTTTTTCAAGAATGATCCGTTTTACAACCCCAATTCTCATTTTGCAAACCTGAAAGGATGATATATTGGAAAAAACATTTTAATTTTCGAAAACGTGCAATTTTCAAAAGTTTAGGGTGTGATATGAGGTGTCATTAACTATACTGCAGATAAGTTGATCGAGAAATGAATTCCTCAACGTAAATGAAGTCTACTTACTACAAATTTGTAAACATAAAATACAGAAAATCTTCATGCCTATTTATGAATTAATTAATTTTTATAGTCAAGGGAAATTATTAAAGTAAGTATAATAAAAAAATTAAAGCTACAGTTGAAACAAAAACAACTTACTGAGTGCCAATGATTGATTTTAAGAACTTACAACAAATTACAAATACAGTCGAACTCCTCTATAATGATTTTTTCTCTATAATGATGTTTTTGTCAGGAATGTGCATTTTTGCACGTTTTGCGTATAAAAATACCCCTCTATTATGATGTTAAGTCTCTATATGGTGATTATTCTTTAACAAAGGTTTACCAAAATTCTTGGGGAACGGAATTTTCGGTAATAGAAATATAATGGATGTATTGAGCATCTGGTTTTTTCACCAAATTGCGACTACCTGAAAAATATTTAGAATTTCTTGCAAATTCCTTATGGGAATCTCCATTTTTAAAAGTACTGCTGTACAATAAACTTTGGGCAGATTTTTTCAACCAGTATTTAATAACATAAATATGATCAACAATTGTCAAACATAATAAATCTTAATTTTTTGGGTCATTTTAAATATTTTAAAGTTTTTAAAGTGACTGTAAAACTGTAAAATTATACGTGAATTCTATATAGTGAAGTTTCTCTATAGTGATGTTTTTTCATGGCTTTTCGAACATCACTATAGAAGAGTTCGACTGTACATTAATATACCATTCAGTTAATTTCAAGCTTATTATAATAAATAACTCTGCAATATTGTCCCAAGACGTTTTTCGAACATTACTTAATTAATATCCATGCACTGGCTTGTTTCCCAAGGTTTCGTAGATATTTGGCATTTTTGACCATGTGGAAAGCATTGTCGAATAGCTTCCAATACGAACTGTTGTAAATTATTTTATTGGAGGTAATACTTCAACACATTGTCGGCATCTTTTCGGGAAAGGGCCGTTTAAAGCCTTACTGACAATTGATAAATTACTTCAGAATTACTTAGAAATTAGCTGAAATGGTAAAATCGTTAAAACGTCATAAGCAGTTCGGCTTGCAACAGGGAAGTACGTATTACGGTGTGCGTTTTCTATTTATCTTTATGAAGTGAATTTTTGTTGACTTTTCGGAATTAGTGACCTGATTAAAAAAAAGCATCTAATGTGGAAATTTTTATGCAAGTACATTGTTCGATGTAATTGTTTTCATTCAACTGACCTTGCCATTTTAGAAAATTTAATTAGTTCCCATACAATACCAGAAACTATTCAAAGACAACCTGAAACCGAAACATCACTTTTTAGTTAATTACAAACTCTGGTCCGATTAAATTTTTATGGTCAATGCAATTTGAAGCAAGGAATCAAGAGTTAACGACATTCGCCATAAATACAAAATTGAAGAAAAACACTTCTTTTGCTCTCGGTTTAAAATGTTGCTTACAATTTTGAAATTTTATACTGAATGATGATATCTCAACTAATGAATATACATAATAGATGAAGTAAATACAAAACAATATTTTGAAAAACTCCATCTTTCAAATTAGATATACTGATTCTGATAAATTTGTAAATTCTTGTTTTTACAGGCATTTGATACAAAATTGGCTATTTTGTAACTAAAACTTTTAATAACATTTTAGAACTACTTATACGAAATTGAATACTTTTTGTTGTTGGAAACAAAAGTATTAAGCACATTTGTATCAAATCCCACTATTATGATGATCACACTAGATCATACAGAATGCAGGGTATAGCAGCTAAATATTACATACATCACATTACCGAGTGGTTTTTAAACTAAAAATATATTTTTAAAAATAAAGTGATATGATGTTAAATTTTTAATTTTTATAGTGTATTTCGGATGTCTGTAGAGTAATAAAAATTGATTACCGTGAAATTGTGCCGAATTTTCACAAATGAGCAGATACAAATGTAATGTTTATTATAAATCGAAAAAATGTAAGAAATTTTTTTTTAATGTGCCGTTTATTATAGAGAATACAAACAGTTACTAGGGGTTCTAGACAATAGATTCTGCAATGAGAGTTGCCAATACCTCGAAAAAGAAACGACTCATAGACGTGCGCTTGGAGTTTTCTTTATTTTTGCTGGAATATAATTTTGAAATAATTAAATGTTTGTAATAGCATTAAAATAAATTATAGAAATTTGTAAATTAGTTCTCGTCGTTTCATTTAATTTGAAGCATTTTATTCTAAAATTCGTAAAAATAAGAAAAATAATACTTGTACATATTTAGAACATTCTTAAATTGGACAAGTATAATAAACATTCTTGAAATCAAGAATTTGGCAAAAAGAATTAACGTTCTTAAGACTCAAGAATGACCAATTCTTAGGCCAAAATTAAGAACGCGCAATTTTAAAAGAGCGATTTTTTTTTAATGTAAGCGCAGATAAGTTTAAAAATATTGCAGGTTCGCAATGACATGAATCAGTAATAAAACGATCCTTTTAAAAGTTATGTCTGTGAGGCACGTGAATATGAAATCTATCATCTGGCTAGATTTGTGAATTTTGAAAAATTCCGCCACGAGATGGATCTAAATTTAAATGGCAAGCTAAAGCAGTGTATATTAGAGAATGAATTCTTGTTTTGACGCAAATAGGTGTCTAAATCTGATATAAGATAAGGGGCGAGCCGGTTAAAACACAAACATAAAACTAAATATAAAGCACGAAATTATTGTTGCTCCAAACTAATCTAATCGACATAAATCTCGAGCAACAATACGGGCAAACGTTATTGAATTCGTTATCAATAGTGGCGGACGTCACCAGATACAATGAACGAACCGACGACCAAGTGAAATAATTTAATAAACCAGTGCATTTGCCACGACTGGGTCATACGGGACAAGAGCTCGGCAGACTAACGGGAGCACACGCGTCACATCCTCAAATAGAATCGTTAAACTGGCCAATGCTAACTGAAGCATTTTAAGCTCAAAAATAGTTTTCAAAACATAAATTAATCTTTTTCCTGTACACAGTGTTCAAATCGAAAAAAATCGACTCACATGAAATACTGCCGTGGTCATCCGCAGGCGGCATGGGCCGCTCGGTGTTAAATCCAAGGGTCGCTTGCTGGTCTGTTACAGGCTTGTAGCTTCCGTCATTCTGACGACGATCGACAACTTGCAATGTATTACTCACTCGCGAAGTATTTTCACCTCTATTCGACGAACCTTCACTACCGTTTGCACTTATCACTGGCGTATCGAATCGCTTTTCTAAATTTAAAGAGTTTGCATCTTTTAAGAACGTTATTGAATGTCTGCTCGATTTTAAAATCCTTTTTGATAATTTGTTACTTGTTCTGGCATCAGTAGCCAATTGAGGGTCTTTTAATCGGTAACTGATTATAGTTTCAGGGCTAGCGTTCACGTCATTTGAATTTTGTATCGTTTTTGCGTAAACGTATGGAACTTTTGTCACTGGAAAGTTTTTCTCTAGTCTTTTCAACGGCTTATTGTCATAATTCTTGAAACTGTTCAGATCGATCTGTTGATGTTCGATGTCCCTCTTCCTCCTTGCGAATAAACTGTTTTGGCTTCTGAATGGATTTTTATTCTTACTTAATACTATGTTGGAAGAATGCGTTTTAAATGTGGAATCTTTTCTGGCGAATTGAGGATATTCTGGTAATTGAACTAAATTATCCGTAGCGTTAGCGGACGCATAACACCTTGCCGCCACTGTCAAAGTGGCAAGAAATAGACAAAATGCGGCCAGCAAGGCTGATCGCGACAAGTTACTAGGGGCCGTGGTCCAATAAGTGACCAACGTCCCTGCATATAACGAGCTCACGGTGATTATAGCAACTAGAACGAGAGGAAAACAGACATTACTGTCTCTGATCAGTGAAAGAAAGTCGCTCGACACCTCCGATTTAACGAATGAAACGCCAATACTATTAAAAGTAAGATTTGTTACGATGCTGACATACACTAGGCATAAAAAAATATAGGACTTGCTATCAATTCTAAAGAGGCGTAATACTATTCGGGCAGGAAGCTTACGAAATAGTGCATAATATTTCAGAATTAATGTCCGTTTTGCAGTATCGTTTTCTACGCACTGGTATATAACAATGGCGAAGTGGCTGATCAAAGCAGAAACTTGTGCAGCCGTTATAAATCTCAACGAGTTTTCCTGGAGCGTACATGCACACGATCTTCCACACTCAAAACTTGGAATCAATGCGAGAATTGGACATCTTATCAGCGAGATAAAATAGGATAAACACGCTCTTTCGAAATGGATGTGGATTGTATCTGCAGTATCCAAATGGTCAGGGTCTATTGTAAATCCAGGCCGCAATAACAACGTCACCGCTTCATGAATGTGCTCATCGAATCCAGTGGACGAGCGTTGGATCCCAGTACCATAAATGGGCCCTTCGTTGGGACTTTGTATACACATTGCATCTCATTGGTGATCTGGCCAAAATCATCTTGCGGTGTAAATTTATTTATACTATTATTTTCTTTTGTTCTAGTTACGAAATCACATTCACTTTATTGATGCAGAATGATGTCTTGGTGCATTCTCAAATTTTATAACCTGCAAAAAACAAAAATCATGAAAAAAAATAGTACGTTTCCAGAATAAATAACAATTATACTGCAATTTGTAGTGCAATAAAAACTGACAATTTTATTGATGCGACCTTGAGGTAATTAAGGGTTACAATAAAGTGACTAGTAATCCAGTTAAATATTATAGCTTATTTCATATTTACCATAACAGCTACCTCACTTACAAAAAAAAACATTTACAAAAAATTGTGCAAAATGGAAAGAATGTACTTTTTACCTTGAAAATTATACATTCAATCATTCTTATGCTTGTTCTTATACCATGTAATGTATTGAGTTTTGTATGGAAGTGTAGAAAATCTCTTGTTGGTTTTATTCTAACCGTCCAATTATGCTTGCACAACCTGGTCAGCGCGCGGGTTACAGAATTTGTACAGAGACCTTGGGGATGATCGTTAGTGTCGGGTATGAGGAACTACTTACTTTCTCAAATTGTCATTTATTTTATCACAATGGCAAATAACGATCTCGTCACTGCACAAAAAAAATTCCACCTTTATAAGGTTCGTAGCTAAAACCTGGTTGTCTCATCACTATCTACTTTTTTATATTTCATGTTTCATTTACAAAGGGCAAATTATACGTATCTATTGTTTGATAAATTGGGATAGGTGCCCTATTCCATTAAAAATCACATTTGTTGTATTAAAAGCATCTTTTAAAATGATACTACTTACTCAAAAAAAATCAATCAGCTAATAAGGGCCACAATCTAACAAGAGTGGCTGAAATTCAGGTAGTGGTCTAATCCAGTGCACCGTAGGTTTTTAAAGACGCAAAGCTATTCTAGGCCACCAGGACAAGGTCGTTGCTCCGCAGGATACATTTTTTTACAACAAATCAGACTACTATTCCAAAGGCATTGCAAAATATGCTCCAGTTATACTAATATCTATAAGTCCAGCAACTAAGCCCTCGATTGACTAGGAACCACCGTATTCCCCGCAGAAAATGTATCAAAATTCATCAAAACTGGACGCAAGGAGACTGGCTGGAGCATAGTTATGTTCACAAACGAATCAAGGTTTACTATTCAATTGATAACAGGCAGAAAGAATCTGAAGAATGTGCGAAACTCATTTGGCCCAATGTAGCATTCGGCAGTTGGGTGCATTTGTAGGTGGATGTGTTATGGTACCGATTGGCATTAGTTGTACCGAACGTACCGAGTTGCATGTTATTCCTAATGCCATAGTTATTTGTGGTCTCTTTTACACCATTCGTGAAAATTGTATGCTTTTGCACATACTGTCTCCAAAAAGTAGGTATTAAGGCAATTAGTTTCCCTGCGAAGTAACCAGATTTAAAATCCATTGAGCAATGGGATACGCTTGAAAAACGAGTATAAGCTAAATCAAATCTTCCACAGACGATTGAAGAACTGTCGCACGCTCTAATTGAAGAATGCGACAAATAGTCAACGAATACATGCAAGGGTTGGTTTTAACTATGCAAAATCGTTGGAGGGCTGTTAGACAGAGTAAGGGAGGAAATACCCGACATTCAAAGTGTTCTATTGTAAAGTTTCGATAACTTTGTAATTTCAATTTGCACGATCGCATGTTACTTTTCAACTTTTGCGTAATTTAAAAAGATTTTACATTGTGAGTCTCAAAATTATCAGCCTATGATAAAATGCGTTAATAACACATAATGTGTAAATTAGTTTTCCGCATTATGATGCGTTAATTTTTTTGAGTAATGTACAGATGACTCCCGTACAATACGGAGGTTAAGTTCCTAAAAATACCGTGCTACGAAAAAGAATATAAAAAACAGCTAGGTTCCAAAAATTAATAAAATCGTACTAATTTGTTTGGTAACTAAGAGAATTATGTTTATTTACCAAAATTCTGAACGTTAATCTGATATTTACAAATTTGTTTCACGTGCCGTGTTATCAGGAATTTTTTCAATTGTCAAATGGTGTTAGTACAAAACTGCACTGCCGGAATGCAGTGTTGTACAGGGAATTTCCTCAATTTTAAAGTCGCGTTGGAGCGAAACTATTGATAGAGGAGTCGAGTCACATGTAATCATTTTTGCAGCATAAATCTACTACATTTTAATGTTTTAAAATTTTTATTTGAAATTAAATTTATGTGTGCAGCAGTCAATTTAAATAGTATCTATAATACACAGTTGCAAATACTTATAGAATAAAATAAAAATTAAATGACGCAAATTGAAATCAGAACTTCAAGAGTTTAATTGTATGTATTATTTACTATATAATCTAATAATTACGATATGTTTTTTACATTGTAGATAACATAATAATAATAATAATAAATTCTTTTGATATATCACTAAAATATTATCACATTTGATTATAAATAAGAAGCCCATTCAGAGGTTGAACAATAACAAAACATTTGCATTAGAACTTAAAACCAAGTGTTTACATTAGAATTATCATTTAGTGTCATAAAGCGCTTCTTTCGCATTTGCTTCAATTGCAAAAAGTTGCAGCATTTACAACAAATCAACAACCATAATATTTGTGAGAAAAGATGATTGTGATTCAAATGACAATTTTTGTAAAGTTAATTTTAATTGAGGCTAAACTGGTAGATGACTATTTGTATAGACACTAAAACTGAAGCTTTAAATGCTATTCTGTGGAAAAGTGTGCAAATTCTCACCAAAAAAATTAAGACAAAAATAAATTGAAAAGTGTTCTGTAATATGGAAACACAGGTACATATGGAAGACCAGCGGAATTTAGAGGTGTACACCGACAGCCACGAACATAACACGCCACGCGGGCAGTTGGCTTCATGCCAACCCCGTTTTTAGATCACAAGCACCAGACTGTGGTCTGCACGCCCTTTGCCATTCTTACGCACTCACTCGATATCGAGTGCCTAATATTCACTACGTCCCGCATTCCTGCAGTTTCACTTTTTCACCGCAAAAATTCGAAAGCGGAAAAATTTGTAAATAAGCAAAACTGAGTAATATTGTTTTTTATGTGCATATCAAATGTAAGCATTACATCTAGAAACACGTTTCAAGGTCAAGCCGTATAATGCACAGTAATCGTCCCGTCTTTTTAAACGCAAAACGTAAACATTTCACGAATATTAGTTTCCTAGTTGCGCGTTCGGACACAGTTATTAACGAAAAAGTTCGAAAACCGAGTTGATTCACCTGTGCGATCGTGTGATGCAGCGTTCTCGGTAAAAATCCGAGATTTCATACTGCAGCCTTAACATCCGGTTACAAATTGATCGACGACCTTTAGTAGAGAGTTACCACGTACTATCGACCAATACTTGAACAATATTTTTAACGATTACTTCACCCGTCATTTCATTAAAACCCCGACTCTCGGTAAATGACTTAAATAATGCCCGTATCATACGTATGCGATTTTACACGTTTATTATTTTACTATCTGTTTAGTCTGCACATATTTTAAACTTGCAATTCCCAAAAATACAGAGAAAACACGAACTTGTGGTATTGCAGACGTGCAACTTTTTATGCCCACATTATAATTCACGGATGATTGGTGAGTCTGAATGTTTAATAATAATAAAATCGTTAGTTTCACCTATCGAGGAACCTCGACAATAACCTATTCCGAAACGGCATATATGAATTTTATTCAAGTGTAAATTTAGTCCGGAATTAATCTCGGCGCGAAAAAAATATATTCTTTCGAATTGGCGGGATTTTACTGTTTCAACCGGAAGCAAGTTTAAGTTGTTGATCGTATCTCTAACATCTTTCCAAAACCAAATCAGCTCTTGGAATTTCGCAAATTGAATTATTTTTTCAATCTTGTCCCATCAATTTTTACTTCCATCGCCGAATTGGTAGCTAATTTTACAAAGTTTTCAAAATTGACTAATTGAATTATTTAACTGAAATTAGATTTACAATTTATCAGCTTCGGTTCTCACCTCTGAGGGATATTTTTCAACAATTTTCAATAACTCGGGAAACCTCACACGTTTGAAAAGAACTTTTTTCTAAATTGACGTCGTTTAAAAATTGATGGGCCATTTAATTTATTAAAACGTAATTTGAATGAAGGAAAATGTCTGGCTATTTTGTTATTCCATTTACTGATGTTTAAATGTATAAAAATGTTATGGTAATAGCAAGAGGTAATATCCAATAAAGAAAATCGAATTTAGTTAAGGTCTGTTTTTGGAAGTTAACACTCAAACATATAATATCACATTTCTTTTATATCCAAGTTGAATCTTTCCTTAATTAAACGCTAACAAAACTTAAGAATTTAAGTCACCGAAAAATATACTTACTGTTGGTACCGTTTGCAAATAAATGTAATATAATAATGTAAATGCTAATTAAAAAGAGGAAGCAAACCTATTTTACATCTTGAAACGCTGTCTGGTACAAACTTAATTAACGTAATTCTTAAAATTTGCTCTTATTGCGGAATTTTGTAGTGTATAATCAAAATTTACACATAACATCAGATTGCTGAATTTCGGCAAGCATTTATTTTATATGCGCCAATTGTTAACTGAAATGGAGCGAAACGTTCACCCTGGAGACCAGTTATAAACAGGGAGCGTAATTTTGGTAATGCTTCATATCCTGAAATTGCGCCCAAAAGTAGCAATCATTTGTAATTGCAAGTTTAGAAGTTCTTAAATTTTCCTCATTTTAAAACATTTTGAAACGTTTAAAACATTAGCTCTTATTTTAGCGTTTCTACCTTCCACGAATTACAAATTAGTAAGTCTCTTTTTCTTACAATTCTTTTACCGATTCATTAATTTTAATATTAAAAAAAAACAAATTAATGTCTCATTTGGAAATAAATTAATGTTAAATTTTATTTCAAGAAAACGATAAGCAAATTTTAAAAATTTACTGTGGGATAGAAGATGGAAGTTAAATTTTTCTCAGTTAGTTTTCATTGGTATGAATTAAATGTTAGTAGTAACTTTTAACATTTAACCTTTTTTATAAAGTTAAGTTGTTCTGTCTGTATGCAAATGGGTAGAAAGAATTTTAGAACCTAACTTAGTTTAAAAAAAAAAACGCAACGTTACAAAACAAAAATGTATATAAAAGTTAACAGTTTAAGATTACCTATGTATGTAGTAGGTTTAGAAACATTTTAAACAATTTGGCGGTGATCAGATTATAATCATAATGCTAGTTTAAATTAGTAAAAGCAGTTTTTGATTCTTGTCTATTTTTCTTGTTAATTTAGTAAATTAGTTTCAACATGTAGGGCAAACATTACATTTGTATAATTCGATGATATCCCGTTTAAAGTGATACGACTTTTATATTACACAAGAACATTAAAAAACCATTTGCACATTTAAGTAAATCAATTTGAGAAAACTTATAATTATGGCTGTGACATTTAAAATGATCCAGTCGTAGTCCTTCATCAAACGATTGCCTGTGATAAAAAAATTATATCAATTTAAAAAATATACATTTGAACTCATTATGCCGTTCTTAGAATTTTAATAGCAAAACTTTTCTGTCAAAAACATCTTAGCCATTTAAAATGGGCAAAACTTAATTCACCTGCTTAATTAAAAAATATTGTACGACTTTTAATTAAGTTTGATAGAAATAATTACATCATTCAAGTTTCAAATAAATGTTATCGAATCGATCATAATTTTCTAGTTAAGTAAATAAAAGTCATTTTCAGTACAGTTAAGCGTCGACGAAATAAAAAAACTTAACCACACCTGTGTCAAATACTAAAAATTCCTCAAAGCAACGACCGCATTTTAAGACAAAATAAATCTTATATAATGAAACAGGATAGTGTTAAAGTCGAAATTGGTGGCAATTTAGGAAAAATTACTTTCACACACAAAATTCGAGTTTTGAAAACCGTTGAAAATATTTTAGTCGATTTTGGAGACGACAGGTAATAAATACCCATCTAGAGCTTCATTAATTCAACCATCAAATTTTTATACAAGGCACCAATAAATGGAATAAGAAAATAGCTGATAGGTACATTTTCCGGTCATTTTCCCTCATTCAATTGAAGTTTTAATGAATTAGGCAGCTCATCAATTTTCTACCTGACAAAAATATGAAATATAAAACAAGCTGAATAATTTAAAAAATTGTACTACTTTGGGGATAAAAGTAGATGTCTTATTTTGAATGCTGACTGAAAAGAGTTCCTTTGTGTTAATTTTTATTAGTGACATTATTTTCTAAAAAGTTTATTCCACAATTTGTAGGAAGTATAATCCAGGACGTTTTCTTTAATTTGTCCTTAGCAAAAATAAATTTTAATTGGGGAATAAAGTCAAATATTTTGTAGAATGTGATGAGAACTTACTAAAACTGAATTTTTCTAGAGGAAACAATTTATCAGTTTAACATTGCAAATTTCTTTAAAACCATAACATTTTTCGCTATTTTTAACTGGCGGCTTTTAAATTCGAAAACGTAAACGGTGACTAAACCTTGAGTCAGTAACAAGCATTTTGCCAAAAGTTCATTTTCCGTCTCTGTCGCTCGTAAATTACCGAAAATAATTAATAAGAAATCCGCGTCCAATTTTTTTTTAATAAAAGTACAGCAATTTTTGTAGTAAACGAACCTGAACTATTTGCCATAGTTTAAACATTTTGGCAGCAAACAAGCCAATAGTTCAAGAGTTAAAAATATCCAATTCGTGCGAACGCTCCTGTCTGGTGCAGAGAAACAACGTTCAGAGCCAGCGGTCCGCATTCTTACATCGGACACTCTTTTTTTATGTTATTAAAATCGGAACATAATTTTTCAAATCGAAAATAACCTTTGAAATATTAAAATGGCGAAAGCGCAAATGGTGAAATAAAGGGAAAATGTCTATTTTTGAGAGTGCACGAACTGCCCTGCAAGGCGAAAGCAACCCATGCAGGTTTGTGGTAATTAAACACCGCTTAAACACCGCGAATCTGCAATAAGGAAACAGTGAATGTACAGTTTGAGGTTAGGAAAAGGCATGGATCGTCAAGGCCGCAATTTATACAATACATCCACCATTAATATCAAAATTGAACATACTTCTCTTGCATTATCCAAATCAGGGGCGTTCGAACTCGTAGGAAACACACACTGAACGATTAGTCTTGAACACTGATGAACATTTGGCGTTTAAAAAACGCAGTCTCCAGCTGAGTAACTCGCCAAATGAGGGCCCGGCCAGAGCGAAATATCAAGTCAAATATACGTTCACATTTAATATTCTCGAAAACTTAAATCTCTTTTAAAATGGCGCGTTCGAATCTGTACAAAAAAAGCTGCTTGTAATATGGTACGTTCGTTCTGGTGGAAATTGTGAAAGTCTTCGCGATTTAAAAATATTTCTGGACACGAAAGGACACTCCGACGAAGTTAACAAACAAAAATATGTCAATACAGCGGATATAAGTGTACAAAAACAACTCGCAACGCTACACCCAACAACCTCCAATAACGAGTCGTCACATACTGAAATTGTGGAGTTTGCGAGACGGTGTACGCAAAGGTTTGACCAGACAGAAAGCCGATCGCTGGTTCGGACTGTCTCGTATGCGCCGAACCGAGTCAGGATAGGCAACTGCCAGTTACGTAATATTCCCTTAAATTACTTATTATCCACCGTCATAACCGCGAACGTTGTAGGTGTGCTGAAAACTGAAAGATATTTTTAAAGAATTAATTTAAGTTGTGTAGTCTATATTTTATTCTTATCTCCTTGTGCAAAATGCGTCAAACGATTCTCGGAATTTAAGCTTTATTTTTAAACAAATTAAAAATCTTTCCGAAACATTTCACAAATATTTGATAATAATTGATACTTTTATTAACAATCAATGTTTCTTTGCACACTTATCAGCGATATGTTTATTTAGCGATCAAAAATTAAGCCGAATGAACATTTCCTCGTTTGGGATCTAATTAGGAGAAACTAGATATGGAAATAAATAGACCCTACTTTAATGATTTAAATATTTAAATTTGCTAAAATAGTTAATGACAGACCGCTTTTTTGTTTTAACAGGTAATTAATTTGTAATTTAATATAAATTTGCGAGCTGCTACCGCGAATTTTGTCTTGGTTTATTGCTTAAGGTCAACCTACGTAATTGCATTTTTTCATTAAATCGTTTTTGTGCTAAAATTTCTCGAAAAGTAGTATTTTGTAGTACATCCACCTATATAAGACGAAACTGCTTGGAACCGAAAAAAATGGGTAAAGTGAACAAACCCAAACGAAAAATGTCATAATGCGCCGTAGTCAAAGATTTGTCACTAGTAGTTCCGTCTTATAAAGATCTGACTGTATTACGATACTTTTTTTTTTCAGGTAGTTAAAATGATATATCTATAAACGAATTCTATGCAATACTATAACAATCAACATTACGGTTGTGGAACAATAAATATTATCCGAAATTGTTATGCAGATTCATCAGAATAAAATATATTTTCATACGCAGATTACCTTATAATATGTAATATGCAAGTTTGCATTAAGATCAAGATCAAGTTGGTGCATTGTGTTCATTTAGATTAAAATTATTTCGGGCAGGCTAGGATTAATTGTATATTTGGCCTCCTAAGTACTGAAATCGTTCACTAATGCAAGATTTTCTAGTATACAGTACAATTTCACTAATCCGGACAGATAAAGTTTTCTTCTAGTCGGAATTATAGAAGTATTTAAAAAAAGTAAGACTAATACAAATAAAATATGGTTTTAATACATCTTAACCACACGATATCTTTATAAGCAAAAGAAATACAGGTGGTCCATCGTATAGCATTTTTGAGGTAAAACCTTGGAAGAAATATTCTTGAATTGCCAAACTACTACATAGTCAAATAATTTTTTTTTTATAAATCAAATCAATGTGAAAATTGCCTTAGCTAGCGATTTATTAACAAACTATTAAAGCTATTAGAAATTTGTTATTGCAATCTCATTTCCGTTACAATGTAACTTTTAATAATAGGCAAATCGGCATTTAGATTTTAATAGTAACTGAATAAATCATATTCTAATATAATATTGTGTAGTGTTTGAGTTTTAACGAATTTTTCAAAAAACAATAAAGGAGAACGAATACTAAAAGGGTGTGGCACACAATAGTCACTAATTTCACACTTTACACCACTGCATTTATCAATCAAATAATTCAAATTCACACAGAAATAAAATTACGTTAATTCAATATTAAATCACGTTTCGTTTTTTATAACTGCATGATCAGAATTCAAAAACAATAAAAAACAAGCTCCACAAATTAGGTGGGTGGTTTTCCAGGCCATCTATAGTGACCCTGCGCTTCCATAGCCGAACAGGAACCGTCATGCGCAGCGCACTTAAAGACGACGCTACTTAAGGACGAAAGACGGGTTCCACCGCCTGCTAGCAGCGGCTCTATTAACGGCGCTAACACTAGTGTATTTATGATAAAAGCCTTAAATTACCCCCTCCTAAAGTTGCGGTAGAACTATTCAGGATGATTTAAAAGGAGATCTAGCACACAGTAATAAAGCAACAATATCTAGACCCATTGATATAACAGGTATTCTGTTTGTGATTATGGCGAGTAACTAGACCTTAAGAGCGCGCCACGAAATGGTGGGGCAATGGTGGGGATTTGACAATTTTATTCCACAGTCCAAATGTTTCTAAGCTAAGAAAGTGTAGTAATTTTTCTGGTTCATAGATGGCCCGAAAGTACCAAATGAAACATCAAATCTATTTTTAGAATTTCTTGGATGGGAGCAAGGCTTCTAAACACTTATATTGTAACGGAAGGTTACCGCATACCCATCAGAAACAAAATAGCAAGGTCAAGGCCAATGATTACATTTTCCCGCGAAGTTTTGACGGGCTTCTGATTCTGGAACGTCATCTCGTTGATAATGGCCACACTTTTGACAACCTTGGGGACCTACCTTTTCTTAACCTTCAAAGTTTTTTTACTTTTACTGCGTTGTTATAAGATATAAGAACTTTAAAGGCTCTAATGTAGTTTACAAATAATCTAACCTGGGTCACAACAAAGTTTCAGGGAAAAATACGTGATTTTTTTTTTAAATTTGAAATGCATGTTTCATAATAAATCGACATTATTACTCAACTAAAACTAGTTGATGGCTGACTTACAACCTACTTCTATCTATATTCTATCTAAATTCCGCTGTAATTTTAACAATTAAATGCGATTATCGCTAAACATCGGAACGACTTTTGTTGCTCATTTCGCGCCACGCCCAAATAGGCCCCTCTTAAGCTACTATTGTCGTTTGATATTTACCATCTTCCAACTGTTCAAAGGGAACAGTTTTAAACACTTAATTTGAAATCGACGACTTTATCAAAATATTTTGAGCGTAATGATCTGAAAAAAAATTATCTTGATTTATTTGGCCTTATAGCGCCCTAGCGTCGTGAAAATAATTAAATCAAAAAAATAAAGTACCCATTTTATAGTAAGGTATTGACCGTATGGGATTTTAATTTTTTAGGGGAATTAAAAAAATGCATTTTTTTAAAAATGCTATACGATGGACCACGCTGTACGTCATATCAAGGCTACAAAGTTTGGTAAAATAATCGCTGATTACTGTTGCTTTGTGTTCTCAAATAAATGTGAAGTGGTTCTTTTCTTCAATCTTCGTGATAACAAGACGTCCAACATTGCTATGTCATCTTGTTCTGATTGTAGGATGATGTGAGAAAATAACTGAACAGCATCATTGTAGTACTTAATGTTATTACAAGATACTGCTGCACATTCGCATTCGAAGTCAGTAATTTTCAAGGCATTATCGTACGACTTTGAAGCTTGTGCAATTAAGTCTTCATCTATAAAATTTGCAGTTGCCTCATTTTTATAGAGACATTGACACCAAACTGTCCGTTTTGTAGCAACGTGCGAATGACTGGAGTGTCCGAATTACCGCATGTCTGAAGTAGCGAAAATGTACTGTATATTAAAAAAACCCATAAATTAACAATTGACGGAGAAATTCGTAAGAAATTATTCGAAAATACTATTTAGATGTAAGTAAATTATTTTCTAATTATAAAGTTTTGTGATAAAAGCGCACTGATGTATGGCATAGCAACAGTTAAATAAGCCATTTTAAAATTACAGAAATCTAATTTTTTCAGAATATAAAACGTAACTAATTATATGATTACCCGAACAAGCCCATAATTTGATTTTGCGTTAATATTATTTAAACGTAAGATGTGTGTTCTTTCTTACGTGTCATTTTCGATACTACACAAGCTAAAACCGCCATTTAAAAATTTAAATTAAAAAAAATAGCGTTTTTAATTTACTATTTGAGGAGCAAAAATACAAAAGCAATAATATCCATTTTTAATTTATTAGAAAAAACAGTGGTTTTTCAATGATAACAAATACTAATACCACTAATAAGTCATAAAAAACAAATACATGCAAGGAACTACTCCATTGAGTTTCAGAATACATATTGTACTTTTAACAGAAATTGAAATTATTGATGGGAGACCTCTGCAACACGAAAGCGAAATTTTTGGATAATATTCTTTTTGAATTTTTGCTCCTCATTTTATTTGATCATCGCTTCTTAAATCACAAAGAGCACAATATTATGCAACACATTTAACAGTTTTTAATTTAAATCACATGTTTTTTGCTGACCAACAAGTCATAGCTATCTAGCAGTGAAATTTTAAAAAACCACTCAGCATTTGATAATTCTCCTATTTACTACACGTTCAAATTATTATACTTCGTGTATTATATTTGCAAAAATTGATGAAGCTTTCTTTTCCTTATAAAACATTATATTAGATAAGAAAACCAACCCTTTTAGCATCAATCGTTTCAGATACAAGTAGATTGTGTGAACTAGTTCAACAATTTCTGGCAAATACAGTGAAAAAAGTTATTGTGTTACGTTCTTGTTATCGGATCGGTGATTTTTAACACAAAACCTTCTCGTAATGAGATTTTCTATTCCGATTTTTTCTTAAACTCCCATGTGGGTACAGCATAAGCACATTGTATTACATTTTATTTTTACTGAAATCAACAGAGCATTATTTGTAACCTATCTGGCTTGTTGTTATTCCATATCGCAATCGTTGATATAAACCGGGTCTTTTTTTAACATTGAACACATTTTAAATAGCTCTATGTTCAATTTAAACAAAAATAAAGTCAATCAGTCAATGTATGCAACCAATCGTACTCTCATGTCAACTTATTTTAGATTACGTATTATTAAATTGTAATGGTAAGACGTTAGAACAGTAGAACGATTTATTTAAATGAAATTACAGTACATTTTCGAATTATCCTCTTTAACATCTAAACGATACGTTAAACGATTGTAAAATCCGTACACCGCATTTCTTAAATAAATGAGATCTAATTTATTAATGCTCGGACAGATGTAATCAATCTGTTGGGATAATTGATGGAAAATAAATTTCTGACTTGTTTCAAGCTATTGTTATTTTTATGCCAATTCACATATTAATAATTCCAAACTTAAACTTCAACAATCATTTTTTATTTCTAAATTATTAGTATTATCAAGGATTGCTGGAATATACGCTACTAATTGATTTCATTTTCTTTTTAAATTGATTAGGGATATTTACATTGTATGTTCAATGTTAAAAAAGAGACGGTATAGGTCTTCTCAGCTTCGTAATTTTGCGACTATTTTAGTTAAACTAGGAAGTGTGGTCATTCAATAAAGCATAATTCATTAGTGGTGACAGAATTAAATTAAAATCTTCACCCAAATATTTTCATCATAATTTTGAAGCGAGTTTATAAAATGTTCATGTTACAGGTTTTGTTCAAATCCTCAACGTACCTTTGTCAATTTCATTCACAAAATTTTCTTTCTACTTGCGAAATTATAAATGTTGTGCGAACGTCACGGTTCATTAGTTGAACTTAATTTATTGATTTATCGAGCCAAATGTTTGTGGTGCTGTCCAAAAGTATCTTTAATTAGCTACGTCTAATGAAACTACGTCTTTCGACGCCTAGACCGAAATGATTTAAATTACTCAAGTAAAATCGTTAGTAGGTAAGTACTACACTTAGTACCTATTACAGCACTTGCACTAAACGCTGTTTTAAAGTAGCCATATTAATTTAAATACCGCACACCTTTTTGCTCGATTAGTAGTTTTCTGTACATTAAACATAACACTCCAGAAAATTCAATTTTCGTGCACTGTGTGTTTTAAGAAGTTGGAAAGAAACCACGTCACATGGTATAAATTTACTAGTTCCACGCGACTCCGAGAATTTTATCGAAGATAGAATTTACTGAAAATGAACGATTATAACGAAGACTTACAAGTTATGTCAATATACTTTCATTAAAAGCATAAAAAGTTAATAAAAGCTAATTTGTGGGTTTTCGTAAAACCTCTTCCCTTCCAGCACGGTTAGGGTTAATTTACAAACTGCCAACAAAATACTTCTGTAAAATTTCCAGACAGTGTGATCAAATCTGTATGGCTTCAGTTTAATAAAATTAATGAGCTAATTTTAAATTTTAAAAAATGGTAATGAGGAGTGTTGCGATCGATACTACTGTTTAGGCTCCGAGACAGCATTTAAATTTTCGGCTGACTGGAGGTTCTTAAGTAATTTGATACATTTATAATTTGAGCTTTGGGTTAAATTACGTCATAAACTATTATGATTTGATTTGGCTGTAAGTTTTTATTCGTGAGTAATAAAATATATACACAATAACTTTAGGTATTTTAACTACATCAGAATAATTTGCAGAATTTATAAAAAGGATCACGTTTTGTGTTTGCAAAGAAAAATTTGTTAAGCGATGTACCAAAAAGTTAAAAATTCCCAACTGAACAATATTTTTAATGCATCTTTTTTACTTTTTTCTTATCATTGCAATAACTGATTTATATTAAATTTGAAAAATTGAAATGCTTAAATTTAATTGTTTTGTTTTCGTAAGTTTTTGATGCACCATAAAATTGTTTCTAAACAAATTATGTGAACAAATTTGTATCTGCTCCATAATTAATGAATTCGTTCCATCGACACTTTCTTAGCAGCTTTGTCTCGACTTTCGTGAATATTTTCAATTAATTATTAAAACCCGCATTAAAAATTAAACGAGATCAGTAGGTATATGAAAATATTATCATATGCAGAAGATTTAATGATCCTGCAGAGAAATGCCAATAACCTCCAGAAAGCGGTATATGAGCTGCATACATTGTATGTGAAATACGACCTGACTATAAACAAGAACAAAACTAAAATTATGGTCGCCAAGAGCAAAGACCTGTAAAGAAATAAGATAGTGACAGAAGATGTTATTTTAGAACAAGTATTACGTTATATACTTGGACTGAGACATAACCTGAAACTATGATCAAGACTTGAACCATTAATTTCTTAAATTTAAATATACGACTAGCAAGAAGAAGAATCAAATGTCTACTAGCATCTAAAAAGTCGAAAGATGCAAATTAGACATCGACCAGACGGTACTACTTTAAATATATGAGCGCTGAAATAACAAGTTTTGGAAATCCACAGGACTAAGTCAGAGAATACAAATGATGGAAGCGTGACGAATATCAGGTATTTAAGAGACATCGTGTGTAGGAACAAGTATATCAACATAGACAATAAAATAAGAATATATAAATCATCACGGGAAAACATTTTACGACAGAATTCGAAGCGAGAAGACATAGGAAGGTGGGTAAGACAACCAAGAAAATACTGAAGTAAACAGGATGGATGACAATAGGCTTTCTAAAAAAGCGAAATGAAACAATGCTATCGAAAAAAAACCTCAGAATAGACCACCGAAACGCTAGAGACAATCTTTGACATCTACGTCCGAAGAGACAGAAAAAGGTTAAAACAGGCAGTGGCCTACCTATATATGGTCATTCATATTAAAAGGGAAGAACAAGAAGAAGGAAGAAGAAACCCACGACGTCGAAGGAAAAGATGTGAAGGCGAATTAAACGTATAAAAAATTAAAAACAAACTGAGCTGAGAAAAGCGGAAAAGGAAGAAATGGAAACCAAATAATACTAGTTTGATTTTGGTACGAATTTAAATCAGTGGTGGAAAATGTTACTTCGACTGGAAAAACATTTCATATCAAACCTAGATTCTTAATGACGACTACAGAATTGTAGAAAAAATTGCCCGCTGATATTATAAATAAAACTAAGCTGACTAGAAAGTGTTTCGGCAGCAGTGCAAAGCTCTCACCCGATATACACGTTTATTTAAAATTATTTTTGCAAAAAATGGGTGCATCATCGTAATAACTGATACAGCAGATGCTAGGTAACGTGAACTAATTCAAACCAAGTGTGTTTACATTATCAAAATATTTACATAAACGAGCGTCATTTTATTAATTGGCAAATTATTAAAAGAAACCTTTAATAACACAATAAAGCACAATAACACAATAAAAATTAAGCACATTCTGACAGCGATAAGTAATACACATTTTGTAAATTTGCGCAAATGCATCATAAACACCCATCCGAGATCGATTCAGCTGTGTGACTAACCGTCGCCAAGAACTGTTTACGGTATCGAGCTGTACAGATTGTTTACATTATCGGACATTCCGCTTGATCCTATAGTATGAATTTTGTGTTTATATTAGCGCGATGTTTCCATAATCCGGTGTTTACTTTATCGAGCGTCTGCTGTAAATGAATAACCAACGACTTTCATTAACTACACCTCATAAAGCTGCTAGACTTATATGACGTTAAGAGCCGTAAGATTGGAATCACCAATGTAACGACGTTATCTTAAGCGATGATTGGAGATTCGAGAAACAATGGCCGTGAGTGGTTACAACGGTATCGCTTACATCTTGTATCATAGTTGTGTTGAATGAAGATCACGTTTTGTGTTTATGTCAGTTACTTTGAACATAATTTATTATATCCACAATATTTTAAAATCAATGTTAGTGCTCTTCATGCAGACGTTGCCAAATTATGTTTTCCAGTAGGTTAATAAAAGATCACCGAATGCTAACATTACAAGAAGTAAACACAGTAGTAGCTGTTACCCTGGTCTGCATGATCGTTGAACAAGTTTACCCGTCTCCCCCAATAAGTTAAACGGCATATAACGCCACCTTGATTTGAGAGGGCAACATGGATTGGAATCCCAAACAAGGTCCCAAACAACCTCTGAATCTAAGTAACCTAGGAAGAGATAACTTGTCTGAAACAAATCATGCCATTAAGAGTGAATAATCCTAATCATCAAACCTGGCAAACTTGCTGAAGAAGTGAAATCGTACCGAGCGATTAACCTCTCCCTAATTGATCAGATCAAGTGAGCCACTGGATACACATTCCGAAGAACAACATTATCCACAAAAATGGCGCAAACATCAGAATGCCATGTTCTTACGAAGGATGATGAATAGAGGAGGAGGAGTTGATGAATTCACTAGACTTGCCGAATGCCAGCTCGCCACAATTCCTCAATATACCTATGTCAATTGCAAGGAAGAAGATGACGTTGATGATTTCGTTGGAAAGAAACTTAGCGTGATCTGTTGAGGCTTTGGCAAAAGTGAAACTTAGTACTCTTGAGAATATTCTGCGTGTAGTGGTACTTCAGCAGCTGATGTTTGCAACTTTTGTGTTTAAATTAAATGGCTGGTTAGTCGAATTGGTCCACTAGTACACATTTGATTTAATGTAAACTTTCTTTCCACCAAACAAATTATTTATTTTTATTTTGTTAGCATATTGATTGAGTAAATATTAGCTAGTAGTTCTTATATCAAATTTTATGTCAAGTATTTGATACTTACCACATTAATAGTATATATTAAGAGCCAGGTTGTGAAGACCATTATTTCAGGACACCGCTAAGAAAATTTATTTTAAATTGCAGTTTTACTAGTGGATCACTTCAGGTGCCTTGGTTCTAGGAAAAAACAATACAATTAGAAATTAACGTTTATAACCAAAAGGTTGCACAAAAAGAGAAAAATATAAAATTAGAATTATAAAATGTGTATGTTTTTTCAATGTTTTTAATAAATTATTATTATTATTATTATTAGTATTGTTGTTATTATTATTATTATTATTTTACCTGTTTTATTCTATTAAATGTGATAAATATCCTAAAACAATGTACAATTTCTTGTGCATCCTCCTGTATAGTTGCACTTGAAATCTCCACAAATTGTCCTTTACACTTCATCATCCACAATAAACGGCGATGTGCACATCCTGCTCTGAACTAATACGCTTATAAAATAAAGTATTTTATTATCGCAATTAATTCCGTCTTCCGCTTCGCATCACTTTCCTAGTTTTGACGCGAAATCAAAGGAGCGATGCATCTTTTTTCGCTTATTACACCTAATTTATAGGAGCCACTGCCGCTTGTTACTGTGCGACATTTGACATTTGCAGCCCACCTCGTCTGCAGTGTATTAGAAATCTCAACGAGCGCACTAACGATTGCAGTAAACTTTTATGGGGTCTAGTCTCGCCAGTCGAGCCATCCGCGGCACCACAGAGAAAGTCATCGTCGCAGTGAAAACCCGCGCTATCTGATACAAGATAAATGTTATTTCAGTTTTTATCCGAGATCATTTACTTTACGTGCACATACCATCTATCGTCTAGGCTCTTTTTTGTTAAAGCTTTCATTTTGTCAATTTATATAAGCCATATCTGGATTATTGGACGGTTCGGCAACACGAAACCCATTGATATATAGTTAGATCTGAAAATTTACGGTTTACTGGGAAAACATTTTTTTTTAATGGTAAAGAACGTTCAAACAAAAACACCTTATGGAGGTTTCGCGTGTCGAACACAAATACCGCCAACAGCCGGTAAGTTGTTAATAAGGTCAAGTTTTACATTCTATCTGTCGATTTCGATTTTTTATAGCAGAATAGAAGTTTTTGCAAGGGTTCAGTGGTATTTGGGTCTTAATCAACATGCACACTCAATGGCAAAATTGCTTTCTTTACCTTCACTATAATTATGGCTCTTTGAAAGGTTGATTTATAATAAAGTAAATTTTGTTTAATTTATTTACTTTTCTCTTCAACCAAGTGGAATTAACATTTCATCGCTGCTACTTCAATGATAATGAATAGATACTACCAGAATAAACAGATAAATCAAATGGTTGATCACAAATAAATTAAAACAGCAATCGATGTTGAGGACGATAACCTCTGTATACTATAAGAGAGTAGTTGAAGAGACCTGTAGCTTCGATCATATTTTTTATTTTTTATTACATTTTTAAGATCCAATTTCATACATTTCTAATTTCGATACATTCGATTCAGTTGTAGAAATAGAAATTATTTAAAAATTGGAAAACACAGGAAATTTTGAAAATACAAATTCGAAAATTAGTTTAATTTTATTATAAATTAATTGATAAAATATTTATTGATTAGAAAAAATTGTTTTAATTTTTATATTTTATTATACAGACTGTACAATAAGCGAACGTTTTTCAGAGGTAGAATAGGCAACACATATTGCATTTCATTAATAACATTAAATTAATATATAGTCATGATGAACTGTACGAAGTCACCAGATCTGGTTGCATGCGATTTTTTTTGTGGAGATATTTCAAAAACGCAGTTTTTCACAAATTATTCCCGAACTTAAAAAAAGAAACAAGAAACAGGATTAGAAACAAGTAAAAATGTAAGAATAATAAAATTTCCTACTTTAAAAATGGATGTGCCTTAAAATTTTACTGAAGCAAACATTTCTGTATTCTGTATGTAGAGGTCAATTGTTTCTTTCAGCATTTTTAAACTGGGACCAATATTTACTATTTTGTTCAAACTCATCATAATTCATTGTCCCAGAAACATTACCTTTTTTCAAATTTATAATATCTCTAAGAAACTTTCTTTTCACTTCATCAGGTGTTAGAATTGCGCTACCGAAGTGTGTCAATTTTCCTAGAGCATTGCAATGACATCAGTGTTCTGCGGTTTCCTCTACCGCATCACATAGTCTACACATCTCGCTTTCCATTTTGCCCATTTTTTTTAAGTGTGGAGATGCTTTTTAACATTTTTTGGTTCATGTGGTTGTACAGATGAGGTGCCTTGTTTGGCCAGAGCGTCGACGGTTTTATTTCATTTTATTCCCTCATGTCCTGGTACTCACATGAGGGCCAGCCTGTTACCTCTCACCAGTTGCGTTTTTATTTCCAAGCAGCTGTTATCCCCAAAGCTGTTTAATTGCTGTTGGCCTATCTGTTAAGATAGATTTCTGTTGCTTTGAGGTTTTATTGTTGACACTTTCTGTTTTGGTCCATAGTTTCCAAAACAAACATTTAATTGTCCAAATTCCCCGTAAATTATTTATAAGTAAATATTACCCAAGCAAGTACAAATCAGAACTAATTTATATTATTATTATTATTATTATTATTTTATTATTTAAGTTGACCACATCAATCACATCAAGTGTTTGATGAACAGAAAATAAACAATCCATTATAATAATATACTTTTTCGTATCAATATTAATCCTTATCGCTACAGTTGGAGAAGAATTTAGAATTTTAATAGAAAACATAGTGCAAACGTAAGTTGAAGGAACTGAAAAATTCAAATGGTAGACCGAATTCGGATTAACCGATCTTTAATGAAATTGTGGAAGATATTCGTAAATTTCACACACTTTAAAAATATGAGACTTTTAGTAATTGATATAGCTAATATCTGGATGCAAAATGAAACATAGTTTTTCGTCGATTTCAGCCTCTTCAACCACTTTATACTAATATTGCTTTATGGGTTAAAAAACCTGAAAAAGATTTACTGTACATCTATAAATAAATGCAGCTTGAAGTAGTTCTTTGACAATGAGGTGGCGACTAATGAATTATATTGTTTTCAATAAAAACTTAATGAAACTTCATCATGCGCTGTCAACAGTATTTGGATGTGCTTCGTAAACTGGAACGCACGCAAATTCTACGACCTGAAACTGTATAACTTTTGCAACAACAGTTCAATCAACTTTCGTCACCATCTAACAAATTTTCATTTCAGCACCATTTCAAGGAGCAATCATAAAAATCCGAAGTCAACATCTAGACCGTGGCGATCTAGTGCTCAACAAACACAATTTATGTTCACAGTATCAATTAATTATTATATTGAGACTTTTCTTTGGCGTACCTGATCTTTTCACAGGTATTTACCGCCCGGATGTATCTTCTGTAACTTGTAAATAATAGGGACGGTCGATTGTATATAGGTTGACTCATTCGACTTTCTAGTTTTTGAGTGTCTGGCTGCTGTCTGAGAGTTTACTACTGAATTAAAGAATTCTAGAAAAATTAATCCGGCGATGGTGAAAACTTAGCCATCCCACACGTACAGCGACGGTCGTTGAGGAAAGTTATGTTTGACAAGTTGGTTTAATTCCTAAATGTATCGGTTAATGGTCGACCTAATGGGAAATTACGATTGGCCCAAACTACCGCCGCTCTAAATGTTATGAAACATTAAAATTGACCCTGAACAAAACTTTGCTACGCAAATTCCGAAACTAAACTAACTTTTAACAAGATAAACATGACAAAAAAACGGCATTTCTGAAATATTCATTATTACGTATTGAAAATAATTAATCCACAAAAAAGGCAAATTTTTTTGTTATTGTTGAAAGCATAATAATAAAGTAATCAAATAGTCATGTAATTATTTTTATTATTTAAGAATTCTATTGTTATTATCATTATTATTGGATTAAAAGTAACTTAAAAGAAAACAAACAAAAAAAATGTTGTAATAAACTAACATTTAATGACAATAAAATTAACCCACTTATGGCTTCCGTTCAAATGAACGGACAGATGCAGGTTTCCTATAAAATTTTTGTCAGGATTATTATTAAATGGTGTTCATATTGAGACATGAACAAAGGCCTCTTGTAGCGTTTTTTACTGCAGTAGTGCCGGTAACGTTAACCTTGCACAAGTTAGGTACTCGTTACACCAGCGGAGAAAACGTTGCGATTTTGCAGGATGTTTAGACTTTTTTCTTTTATTTGAAAGACGTAAAAAACTTTAAACAAAGCACCTGTCGGTCCACCGAACAGGTAGAGTCAGATTCGCTGACCAAAAAATCGTCTCTAGCCCGGATGTTGTTTGGACTGGAACAGAAAGTGTTGAGTAGTAATTATCCTTTACTTTTGACTGAACTCGCAACCAAACAAAGGGTTTTGTTTTGGACGGCGTAAACCGACGCCATGTAAGAACGCGGCGCGTATCCCCAGACAAAAATCGCGTATGTGAGAGTAGGGCGGATAATCGTCTTGTATAGCAATGGACAACACACTGTTACGACCGAACAGAGGGAAAAGTTGAGCTATACGCCCGTAGGCTTTTTGTCGGACGTGGTTTACGTGGGGCCTCCACGAAAGTCTGTTGTCAAGGATGACACCCAGGTATTTTGCGGAGGCGTGCCTCTGTTTAGACTGTGGACTGTTTTTTTTTGAATGCGGTTCATTGTTTCTTTATCGAAAACGCAACGTTTTAACGCACGAAAAACGCATATGTATTTTACCACTTAAGCAAGAAATTATTTAACTAGTTTGTTTAATCGAACAGGCATAAATGGGTTAATTTATAAATCAGTACAGTACAACTTCGCTAATACGAATTAATGGCGACCGGACTGTGTTCGGGTTAATAGAATATAACATACTGTAGTCTCAAAATACGCAAAGAACCTTAAGCTGCGCAAAGACTGGGGTAGGATATATCATAACCTTAATGTGAACGCGTTTTAGTCTTGACACGTCGCGTCGGTCTATCGCTGTTTAATTCATCAGTACTTTAAATAGAAAAAGAACGATTAATACTGCTTGTCGAAACCGTTCGAATTGTAGAAGTCGGAATAATATGGTTTGGATTATAAAGGTCTAGTTTTGAAACCACTGGAGCTTCGAATTAGCGCATGTTCAGATTAGCGAAACTCAACTGTAATTTGATATTTTTAATTATATTGTTTTGTGATTTGAAAGATGTAAGTATTTGGTTTTGAAAGAAATTGTGTTATAAAATTGTATCCATTTATTTAATTTTGAACAGTAATAAAATTATTATTTGTCTTTGTAATTATAGTACAACCTCTCTAATTTGACTCGAAAACTATTTGTCGCTATAATACGAATAAAACTGTTTATATTCTTATAACCCGAACAGTTGGAACAAATCTTAAGTGTTAATTTTACCAAATCGGATTTTTGTAGGTAAGGCTTAATTACGTAAGGTTATTATGTCTCTTTCTCTCTTTCGTTCTCTCTCTGTGTCAATGTGTGTGTTACAGACAGTTTTGGTCACAACCTGGCCCGCATGCGGATTACAAAGTAATTGCAGACCTAGCTGATTATTTATGTGTATTTATTATTTATCAAATTAATAACTCCGTTATTAATAACTTTAATTACTTCCTAAACTAAGTTACATACAGTCAGAATTCTGTTTGTGACGAATTTTTTCTTCGATCCCGAATTACGTATCGTTATAGATATTTTTTAAAAAATACAACATTGTTTCATTAAAATGTTTCAATGTCCAAATGCGTTGTTGTCGAAGTTTCCTCGCCGACTAAAATGCTAACAGAAAAAGCTACTGGGTGGAAGCTCAATTTATTACATAAATCCTTACATAACATTAGATAAACCTCTAATCTAATAATAGCGGCTGAAGAAATTGCAATTAAGCAAATTCACAGATCGAAACGATAATTCAGTCTCAACAATACACAAAAGTCTACACTTCTTTAATTCATTGGCGAACCCAACATCATAATTATGGGCTGCACTGAAAAGTGGCCTTGTCACGTGCAGACATGCATTCCTTCTTTCTCACCTCTAGACGGACCGTCTATGCAATCAATTTATTTTTAAACTTGGAAAGTCCTGTATGGGTCATAGCGGTTACGCAACTAAGATCCTAAATTTATTCCTCGATACCGATTTGTGATTGTTAAATGCGCATTTTAATTATTCGCCTAATGGCTTGAATTAATTAACTTCGGAGCATCTGATGATTTGTCACGGAATGTCCTGTAAATGCATCCATTATAGTTGCTCGTAATACTGTATCGGCTGTATTACATCCGGAGGATGGTCCCAAAACACTTGATTATAATCCTATACTGACGGACAATTGGTAAACCGCTGCAACGAAATAAACCACTCATTAGTCCGATGGGGATCAAGTGCATTAACTTTTTTGACGCTGCGAATTCGCAAATGATTTTAATTTACGTACTCGCAGGGGCTTTTAATAAAAACTATTCCTATGTTTTTAAGTTAGAAAATATTCCTATATCAGAACAGAACTTTTGGTATCTACTTTCATACATAATTACTGTTTTGTTAGCCATCTATTGTTTACATCGACTCTGTACTAAGTTTAAATTTTGAAGAGCCAGAAGAATTTTAGGGCCCACCATGGCCCTAAAATTCTTCTTTTTTATTGTCACAGTATTTCGGGTTTAACCGGAAATATCCTCAACTTGTTTTATTTAAATGGAACACCCTGTATATTCATGCAGATTAAAATAGACCTTGTTGTTCTAAATTCGTCTGTATAAAGTTTAGTACCTTTATCTATAACAAGTAAAAAGATAAAGCACTTCACATTTACATGAACCAATTAATTGGAAAATAAAGACAAAATTAGAATTATGAAACATAAACAAAATCATTTCAAACGTTCAAACTGCCCGCCGTTTACCTCCTGACAACAAATCTCTGATTGTGAGTTGCATTTTCCACGACTTCTCTGCGAATTAACATATCGACAATTTATAATACTTTAAATGGCAAAAAGATATTACAATAGCTACTTGGAACGCCAATGGGATCCTACAAAAACAAGCCGAACTCTAGGTATTTCTTGACATGAATAAGATAGATATTTACCTCATTTCAAAAACCCATTTAACAAAGGAATCGTATATTAGATTCAGAGGATACACGAGCTACCACAGTACCCATCCTTCAAATGCATCAAGAGGGGACAGTGCTGCAATAGTGGAAAACAACATCTCTCATTATCAGGAAGAGAAAATATAATCAGAAGAAAGCCAGGTAACAACAATAACAATTAACTCCGAGGAAGGAAAAGCAACAGTAGCTTCAATTTATTGCCCACCACAACATAACCACAAAGAAGAAGACTACCTTAACATCTTCAACGAATTAGGAAACAAATTTATAACTGGCTGGGATTACAACGTTAAGAATACTATATGGGGATCTAGACTATCTACAACGAAGGGAAAAGAATTGCAGAAGGCAGCTGTTCAACTCGGATGCTGCTATTACTCGACTGGAAAGCCTACATATTGGTCTAGTGACCCAATGAAAATCCCTGATTGAATTTCTTTATAATAAAAAAAATTCGCTAAACTACACAGCAGTTGAAGAAAACTTGAACCTGCAGTAATTTTAATACTAAGTGAAACTATTATTAAAAAGGAGCATTACCCACCCGAGTGGACAAAAAAATTCGTTGGGAAGAATTTCAGGAAAAATTGTCAAACAAGATACAACTAAATGTTCTATTGAAAACTAAAGAACAATTAGATCAAGAAGCTGAAAATTGTGTAGTTGAGATACAACAGGCTGCCTAGCAAAATACACCTGAAATCAAAAGACTAACAAATAAGGCAACTAGTAGCTGAAAAAAGAAAACTAAGAAAAAAATGGCAGAGAACAAGAACACTAGATAACAAGATTAAACAGAGCCACCCAAAAAAATTAAAGTACAAGAGCAACCGAAAGAGATTGCCGCGTTAAAAAAGCGTTTAGCGAATCAACGTAAACCGGGGCAACGTAAACCGGAATAACGTCTGATCTTGCGATTTTGCTGGTGCAACCCAGCACGCAAGAGCCTTGGAGATTATTTAAATTAATTTTCAAATAGTCAAATGTGTCAAATTTTGCTTCAAGTTATCATAAAGATGTGTATGTGGATCTTTTCATCGCTAGTAAATAAACCTTTAAATCTGGCACATGTGAAGTTTATGAAAATAAATAAAAAAGCAACTGAATTAAAAAATCACGAAATTTCATATGAATAAGTATACCGAGATCAAAAATAAACTCGACGCAGTAGCCCATGGAAAGTATGGTCATTCTCTGAACTTTATAAACTAAATTTGAACTTCAAATTAACTGTATTATTAATTCATGGCGCTTTAACACAGTCTAATAACCTACACAAATTTGCTATAGAATTATAAATTAAATTGATAACATTCATTACATGGGCTTTCGTGATCAAGTATATTTGTGATCTTACTGTAAGTTGGGTTGCAGGTTATATTTTATTCGTGTCTCACCCAGTATGTTGGCCACAGTTTGGAATTATAATTTCGCGTAGGGGTTGAGAAAAAATGTGCAATCTTTTTTTAAACCAACTACAATTATTTGTACTTTCTAAAAATAAAGTATTTTTATGAAGCGTTGTTTTCGATATGTCTCTCTGTTTTGAAATGTGGCCTTGTTATTTTTGGTGAAGTCGCAATTAAATTAAATTAAAATACATTTGCGAAAATAAGTTTAATAGCAGATGCGTGTGCGATTAAATACCATATCCCTAATTCCCCTCGATTAACAAAATAGTAAACTTCCTGCATCCCATATTCTGTTGAACATTTGGTAGGTATGTAACGTCTTAAAACGGAACTTGATATAATTGATTGAATTGATTCACATGTAAATAATACACAAGAAATAGAAACATCTGCGAATTAAAAATGTGCCAGGATGTGAAAAATATTTATTTTCGCACATTCATGTTGTTACTAGCTACTTACCATTGTTGTTGACAGAATCTGAAAGTTGAACTTACCACCGTAATGCGATAACAAAATGACAGCAATGCAATGTTATTACGAAAACTGAAGGAAAGCGCCACTTCACATTTATTCGACAACATAAAGCAGCAAAATATCAGCGATTATTTTTCAAAACCTGATTCTGTTTAAACGTAGCCTTCTTATGATGTATAGGGTGATCCATCGTATAGCATTTTCGCGAAAACGCATCTTACTAATTTCCCTAGAAAATTGAAAACCGACGGTTAATAATCTACAATTACCGTACTATAAAATGGGTATTTAACTTTTTTTAAATTAACTATTCTAATGGCTCTAAGGCCAAACAAATCAAGATTATTTTTTGTTTTTCAGGCCATTACGTTTAAAATATCACTGAAAAACCATTTCCCAATTTTAAAATTTTGATAAAGCCGTCGATTTCATTTTTTTTTTAAATAGATGACCGTAAATATAAAACGACAATAGTAGCTTAAGCGCTAGTTAACCGCCATAATCACAAACGGAATACCTACCCGTACGGGTCTGGATATTGATCTTCTGAAATTGTAAAAAGAAATTCCTGATAGCTTCAACAGTTTATTAATAATTCGCTATCAAAGACAATTTCCACATAGATTTAATTTAAAAAAAAATCTACCATGTTGCAGTTTGATAATTGAAGAATATTACTTCCAATTTTCAGAATTTTTCCGATAGTAGAAAAGCTTTTTTATCTCAAAAGTGCTATACGATAGACCACCATGAATTTGTTTTGCTTATTAAGCTATCATGCAGTTAAGAAGTATTAAAAGCATATTTATTAAGTTAGTTGCATTATTATTATTGCTTTTTAAAATACTTCTATAATCCGGAAATTTGCTAACAGGGACTAGGAGAAAACGTTATCTGTCAGGATTAGTGAAGTTCTATTACCTAAGTCATATAAAAATTAATAGGTTTTCATTTTTAATTTCAGTTTTAAAAATTTCAAACTTTTGTTGTGAAGTTTGCAATGCTAATTCTGTCTGTAATGACCAACTCATGTGAGACAATGAAGTATTGTATATACAATTTACAAATATAGATAGGCAGCCCTGTTTACTTTTCAGTTATTAGACGAAAATAGGTACACAAAGGTGACTTATTTTATTTATCTTAATTTTTTTAATTTTATGTTTTCTGTCAAATTCGCGATTGGTCAAACAAAACTATTGCATGCTAACGATTCTACGACGGCATCATTTTTGATAAATTTAATTATAAAATAGTATCAACGCATTAAAAAATGGAGTACCTTCACGTCTGGAATTTTTATGAAATACTTTAGGCAAAAATTGTTAACCACAGACGCATCAGTGGGTATTTTGGCCGAAACGAACGTTTCTATTTATGGCTCAATTTTTCTTTTTAATTAAATTTTTCTTAAAAAAGCACCTCTGAAATATGTTTGAAATGTTTTGTAAGTTTTTAACAAATTTTTACAAAGTAAACAGTATGCTGCTTAAAATTTAAAAATAAAATTTAAGAAAATTTTACAAAATTTTAAAGAACAGAAAAAAATTGAAAATTTTAAGTCAATAATTGAATTACATCAAATATCAAGCGGCGCGTTTACAATACTAATAATAAAACTGAATACATAAATAAGAATGTAATCATACAATAACAACACACGATGAAAGAAATCTTCGAATCGAAACGCAATACGTTCCTTGCACAATAAAGATAACATTCAGACAGTCGAAATCAAACTCGCAATATTGCAATTTCTCGTTGTTCGCAAAGAACGAAAATTATATACCTACTAGCATATCAGAATTGCACGGTAATCTGGTATCCATTACTACCTCCCCAATCTTTATTGCCGACGAATTCGTGTAACGTAATGCCGAATACATTGTTACACAGTTGAATTGGCTATTTGTAATGTTATATATGATGTATTTATTCATTGTTAGTAAGCATTGATGCTGTTTTATATTAATTCCTACATTTTATACAAATCCTGCACCGTTATTACCTATTGGGTATGCAGATCTCTAGATTTGTTGCTGTGTTTTGCAAATAAATTATAGGGGAAACCGTACAATTATTGGACATCGCTAGTTATTGGACAAGCTACTTTTTTATTACAGAAATAAAATTTCTGTAAAGGTTAAACTTTTTTGCTACCCTTCAAAGCGACATCTATGCTATCCCTATTCAATATTTTAATAATCGGTGAATATTTTACAGGTTTACAAGTGTGTCCAATAACTGTCCTTTTGTGTAATAATTGTTTAAAAACATTATAATTTTGAACATAAATAAATCCTATAAAAATTAATCATACCATTCTTTGGCTAATACTTTAAGGACTACATCTTGTTAATTTAATTCTCTGGAATGACCTATTATGTCAAATAAAATAATATCAAAGATAGTTATTTTCTTAAGTGTCCAATAACTATCGGGTTTACCCTACCTACTATCTAATATTGAAATGCACGTTTGCGACACCCGCTTTAATTGACTAAAATGTAAGAGGTTGCATAAACGCCTAGGGAAACTAATTTCTGAAATATCTTGATTATTTAATCCTCAATCAGGGGCTTCGGATTACCATGATGCAACAATAATATATTCAGCTTGACGCTACGGTCAAAGCGGTTAACACATTCTATTTGCAAACAAGACAATATTGTTAGTATTCTGCCGTACCCTCGCTTTAGATTTTTTTTTTGTTTTGTTATATGTGTGGACACCACAATAATAGTTTATTTGGTATTGATTTATTTACAATATTTATAATATGCGACATGAAGTTTACAATAGCTTACGTGACGTTAAACGCATGTATTTATTTTATTTTATGCAAATTTCTTAACCCTAAAATTTTTGTTAATTGTCGAATAAATCAAAAATATTTGTGTGATAGTTTGCTTGATTTTATTTAATTATGTGGTAAATTAAATGGATGATTATTCATAAAATTTCTCGTGCGTTGTTTTCCTATTTAAAACTTGTAACATGGTATAAACATGTCGTATAAAAATAAAACTGTCACTGTTTTAGTGGTGGAAATTAATTCTTAAAGTGGTACTTAATTATTCGTTTTTATATTTATAGTGTTATTATGTGTGGCAGTATTTTTCATGTAGCAGCTTTGCAGACAAATTGATTTAAACGGAAACTGATTTTTTTTTTTAGAAGAATAAAAAAATCTGTCTATACAATGTACATATTTTTCATTTTACTCAAATACTCGGGTGTACAGAAAGTTTTGATACACCAGGCAACTAAGGATGGTAAAATATAGATTTTTACTTTATTGTGATTTATATGACAAAAGTCCAATTTAACTAAAATATGAAGAAAGATCAGGCATGCGTTTAAGCAATTAAAATTTAACAGTAGATTGACGTGATCGAATAGAACTGAAATTTTCAGTTTTTCTATGCATAAATTATTTAATTTAACACCAGAAGAGTTTTAAAATGAACTAATTAGAAAGAATAGAAGATTGTCTGCACAATTATCATAACAGGCATATAAGATCATTAGAGGAGTATCGCAAAATAAAATTTAAAACCATGAAAAACAATGACAACACAGTCAATGAGAAAACAGTTTATCCTGAAAAGAAAATGAGAAAAATGCAACTTTACAAGATTTATTTTTAGGGAAGTTTATTCATAAATGATTGAAAACTTTGTTAGGTGGATCAATGAAAACATTTAAAAACTGTACGATTTCCCTCCCCCCTTTCGTTTTCTGCGCATCCCCAATAAATTATTTGGTATAAAAGTACTTACGTTTTAGTACTTGCTTCTTAACTTCTCAGAAGCTGTTAGAAAAAAAAAAAATTAAAAACGTTTGAACAATCTTCTTCGGGTTCCATCTCCTACCGAAGGTTGGAGACCATCATGGCTATACGAACTTTGTTGACTATCGCTCTCAATAGTTCTGCACTGCTGAACTGAACTATGGGTACTAAAAATTAGTTGCGTGAACACCATCACTAATACAAAAGAAAATAAATTAAGAAGTAACACTTATTACCCACACATACTGAGACATGAGGGAATAATCAAAAGGAGTTTAGAAGGCACTGTTGAGGATAAAAATCTATCGGGTGGCCGATGATTTAAAAAAAAAAATGCGCAGGATAGCGGTGCATAGAAGATAGTGTTGAGACAAGTCAATCGTTAAGATTGAAGACTAAAGACGATAGATAGGTAAAAATATATTTATTGGTTTAGGCCAAGTACTATTTCTGCAAACGTACGTTGGCTTGTATCAGCAAAATCGTCAGATCAGATCATGTATCTAGTAATTTAGGGACTAGATAGATCAACGTCTGTGTCGGAAAAGGGGGAAAAGGGGAAATGTGTTTCTCTGAACACCATCAAAGGTAGTTAAATGCAAATATGATTCGTATTCCCCCTTTCCGTCTGCAATATTGCTAGTATAGCGGTTTCCATTTGGGTCCAAGAAATATGATCGAAGTATATTCAAGGCGGGGGTTTCCAACCTTTTCGTTTCTGTAATAAATACTAACGTTAATTATACTTTTCTGTCGTGGTCGAACAGTGACTGGAATTCAAAAAATAATCAGTGGGGGCGCCGTGGTATCTGCAGGCGTATGGTTGGAAATTCCTGATTGAAGGTTTATATAAATTGTGAACCGCCTTACGTAACTCTGCATTTTCGGTCCCAAATGTAGTAATTCAATTTGAAATTATAATGTATTTAGATTTGATCTGAAAATTATAATTCAGAACTTTTAAGACCGCTATATGTTGAGGACCAGTGCCTTTATAACATTTTGAAGTTGCTTAATAACTCATTTTAAATATAGGTACATATTTTATATTTTAAGAAGTTATATGGGACATTTAGTTATGATAAATACTCAAACTTTTGGAGAGGATTTTATGCTACAATACTTGCCAAATCATCTTTTACAACATGTTGAATATGCATAATATGTCATTCTAGATGTTACAAATAACATCCTAAATACATACTTCATTTTAAACTATAAAGTTATTGTTTTTATAGTTTCATTCTATGCATTCTTTAATCGATAAAATTTACGAAAAGATTTATATCCCAATATTTCCATAGGGATATTTTTTTGCTTATTAGTATAATTAATTTTGCTTCCAATTTTAGCTTACGATTAGTTTATCATATTTCTCCATGACAATGTATATCAGCAATCGTATAAGAGAGAATCTATTTTTTGTCGTAAAGAAAAAAAGCTATTCGTGACATTTATAATGGGTTCTTCTTCAGGTCTCGGCTCTCGACACGTGTATTTGTAAAGTGACGCCCAAAGAAGCTACAAGAAATTTTTGTGTGTACGTATAGGTATTCAGAAGAGCCACTTGTTATTCAGAATCAACGGGTGATAAGCGTAAGAGCTAAGCACAAGTGGTTGCAGAGACAACAAGCAGACGTCTCAGTAAGTTCATTGACCGTTTCTAGCACAGCAACTTCAATGTCTGCCCGCGCATCACTAGCTAATCTCACACAATTGACAAAGGCATCAAAGCCGGTTGTCTCGGTGCACTTCACTGGTAATAGCATCGCATCCTTTTTATGCGGAAGGACACGGCGATGGTTTAAATTCATGCCACCACGAAAAAAACTAAGCGACCACTCTTTTTACTCGTATTTGTGCAGACTTTTTACAGGTGCGATTATGTTTGAGAAAAAAATATTGCAAAGCAGAAACCTTAAAAAACTGCACTTATTTTAATTGCGAGCGCAGATTTTTTTGGTGCTTTTTTCGACTAAATCATTAAACGTCCGAATTGGAATCGTAAAAAATTTTATCTCATGAGCGTGATATAAAATTTAGTCAGTAATATCATCACCTGTTGTATATATCAGCAATAAAAACGTGAGTGAAAAATTGCACGGAACATAAAAGCCGCAAATGTTCTTCGGCTTGCATTTTTCAAAGTGGTTTTTCTACAAAAGTGAAAACTTCTAGTAGCTTTATCAGACAATATATTAGTGTCAAGTTGCAACGAACAATAAAACCAAGCGCGATATAAATTACTCAAACTGGCGTATAAATCAGCCGGTATGGCGATGATGATACCGAAAGAACTCGGGCTAAACTCCACTATGCATTGATATTTGTCTCTGACGAATTTTTTTCTTTCAGCGAAAAAACTGAATTTTTCCAGCCTTATTAATTGCGACAAAAAAGGTTCGTTTGATCATATGTTTCTTTGTTGTGCGGATACATCCTGCATTTTCTAGAGGTTATGGTAGGTCAGTGCCTGTGCATAGTCCAGACACCGGGCTGTCGCATCACTAGTGTGCAACTAGACACACTGCATTCTGATCTGACCGCCTCTCGATCTTCTCTTCTGTACCCAGACGTAGCCAATTTATCTGCAAGTGAAATCCTTTGCCGATATCGATTTAACTTAACGATCTTACTACTGGATTCTTTGTTAGATGAGCAGTAACTTTAAAGACATCAAACTTTACAAACCAGATGTAGTTACTCAACCATTTATTCTTTTTATCATCTTGTTAAGGATTACGCTTTAGAACATTTTAAAAATAAACATTATGAAGGGTATTAAAATAAAACGAAAAAGTTATTTTTGTAATTACAAGTTATCCTGTGAAAATTAATTACGGACTCATTGCATCAAAGGATCAACCCAAAATTTAATGAGGATTGCGTTAGGATAGCTTTAGCAAACTTTTAAATATTGATCAAAGTCATACCTTGTTAATAATTTTATAGGAAGCGAACGTGTTCAACAGTAACACAGCGGAAACAGTCGCGATATCTTTTGAACGTTAATTAATATGCTTAATCAGAGTGCACCTACCGATGCTATTGGTTTACCTCCCGTCCTCAAATATTTCTATTGTTTCGGCTTCATTAAGATGTAGACGTGTGCGAAGTGTTCATGTGTTTTCGTAGTTTAGAGTAAATTGTTTAGTGTTTCTTGAAAAGTTATTACACTGCACGGAGAACTGAAAAAGTTTCTGTACAAAATGTATGTAAGTACATCCGAAATGACAATTTAATATTATATTTTACAAGTTTTGTTATAGTTTTGTGTAAAAAGTGCTATCCAGAAACAGTAACAAAAAAGGGTGTTTCACAAGGACACATGCGTTTTTTTCAAAATTTGTAATGCATTTAATAGACGTTGTCAACTTAAAATTAAATTAGCAGCCTTCCATAATTGACTTTATTGTTGAACGGCCAATAATAAATTAGAATTCTACCAACCGATCGAACCAGCAAGCTTTAACAGTGGATTTAGTACATGAGATGACCTACTAACGTTTATGACTTTAATAGAAAAATCGACGGTGTATAATTTGCCGTGATATTTGAACTTCAGCGATTATCACGAAACCTTTGATATTTTGGAATTATAGGTCATGGACCAAGCCCTACAAAATAGTCAGGTAGTTCCTGAGTAAATAGAACTAATCCGTCCCAAGCCGAATTGATAGTTCAATTACATGATAAAACGCAACCCATTCGAATTAAGAGATGAGTGGCATAATGTGACTGCATGAGCTCTAAGCTATTTATAACAACACTTGAAAATGTATTTAAGAAGTTGGAACCAAATTGTACAATCAATCAGAAGCATGGGCATTAACAAGAAACATATGACACACATGAAACATATGGAAAAAGTCATGATGAGGGAGACAAAAAAGTAAACAAAGAGATCATGTATAGGAAAAAGAAATATAGGAAGAGCAAAGATGAGATGGGTGGATGATTAGAGGATAGTGACTGGAAAATTATGAAGAAGAGAAGTTATGGACAAGGAAACGTGCAATGATAACAAAGTACCCTGGATAAAAGAAGCCGAATATAGATATCGATATCACTTCCTCTTTAAAAAATGCTTTGGCAATTAATTAGAGAAATATTAGTCAAGTGAAACAATTTGTTAAAAAGATTTTTAAACGTTAATATCAATTTTTAAATTTTGATAAACTATAAATTTAATTCATAGTTTTTGTGGAAGAAACAACAGAAAAATCACTTTTGAATTGAAATTTAATAGTATATTTAATCATAATTGATAGATATCTATGTACAACCAATACACCAAGTACAGTAACAGGTTGATTTGTGTTGCACTCGAAGGTTTACCTGAAGCCGAACCTGATCCGTTACCGAAGTAATTTATAAGTCTACCACGGTTATCTATAAAGTACCGATCCCGAAAGTCAGTAAACTAAACCCGTAGAGCGCAATATTTTTTCCAATTCTACAGGCCCATTCATTGTTACCGATCGAACTTACTTGAATTAAAATATATTTAACGTAGAGCTTACAACAATGTTATGTGTCCGTGAAAGATAATAAAATTTTACAATTTTGGTGTATTGCAATGATTGCACTACTTTTCTGTCTTTATATAAAATATTGCTCGCCTAAAAACTCATGTAATAATTTTAAAGTATATAGAGCTTAAATTACTTTCGTGAAGTGATTCTTTGCAGTTCCTTTCGTGCTCGTAACTATCCGAGAAACATTTATGTCATGAAAACAACGACCTGTGAAATGGAATTTCTATTACGAAGAAAGGTGAGATGCACAGTTCCTCGGGCATACCATGAAAGTCGACTGTTTTGAGGAATTTTCTTTTGAAATTTATATTTATCTCGTTGATTGTTCGCGATAAAAAATTCGTTTTACACTCTGAAAAGATACTGAAAGAGCTTGATTTTTCATTCAGCTCGAACTCTATTAATAGTTTACTGAAACTTTTTCAATTTTTAATTAAGTGCTGGTCAAGTGCTGAATTCTCTTTGCGACTGCTGATTGCAGGCATCGATAAAACTTGTTTAATTGAATATTGTAAGATTGTCATACTTCAATAAAGCCAACAAATCTATTTTGACATTTCCCATCAATTTTTAATACAATGTAAAAAACGTGTCGATTCGAAATATTTAGAAATGATTTTTTTTCCATTAGTTTATGCTATTTGAACAGTAAAGAAAATAAGAAATAACATTGTGATTACAATTCAAAAAAGGGTAAGAAATTTTACAGTTCCTGTAAATTGATCCTTGGTTATAGCGGCTTCACCAATAGTTCGATTTATTATTTCAATTTTGGTTGCGTTACGACGTGAATAAAATAAATAAAACAAAATATTCTTTTACTTTTTAGTCCGAGTAATCCGGCGAACCCCACTGGGCTTCCTCGGCTAGTTTTCCAGTCGCGTCAAACCACTTCAGACCCCCACCAAACCACACGCCTCAGACTGAAGGACGTCGAAGGTAATCCGCGTAAAGCAGATCCTAAACAAAACATGTTCGGAGGTTTTGAAGGAAAACAAAACATTTTAAGCTTTGTTACGACCGAAAGGATTCCAAACTGTGGAATTAAAGTGCTTATTTTGAAAATTCGTTCGCATCACTTTGATTGCATTGTAAATGTTGAAAATATAAATACATTGACAGTTTTTCTACCAACGTTTACCAAATTTTAATTACTACAATGTATTCTGGCTCTATATATCTTGTATCCGTGTTAATTAAGACGTTCTTTCTGATACAAAATTGCTTAATTTTTTACTTTTTATTCTTACTAGCGAAGTTCGTTTTGAGACGATGATATATTGTAAAAACGTAAATAGATAAATTATTTGCAATTTAAACAAAATTGAATATTTGTAATGATGTGTGACGATGTGGAAAAATATTTTTCATGAAATCTCTAATAGATTCGTCAGTTTATGGAATGTTTTCAAATTAGTAAATGAATTGGATTGTGCGTATATGGAATGATTGGAAAATAGTAAATCATTTAAATCATTTGAACTATTATGCAAAACTATTTGTACTGTAAATATATTGTAGACATTTTCTTGTATTTGATGTAGCAATGAATACGGTTTTAATGGCGTTGCGGTGGTACGTATGTTCAGATTTACTGTTACAACAGTTCTGCTGCATTGCAATGTTTTTCACATAGTATCAATATTTCCTTTCCAACTCTGAAATCAGTGATATCGAAAGATGTTAATTATTTCTATTATTTCATACATTCATAACTGGATAATCATAATTTTTTGATTTTTTCAAAGAATTCCTTCAGAGTATACCTGGTGAATTTATGTTGCTCTGTATGCATTGATGATGATTATATTTCTGTCATAACCACTAAAGAGGTTAAAGAATATAAAAGAGATAAAAGACTGTTCATCAATAAGATATTAGGCTACTAAAGAGATGCATTAAAATATGTTCAATCCTGCTCATGAAACACGTCCTTTCTTACTAGGATACACTATTTGAAACTTTCTGTTTTTTTCACTCAAATTGTTTTCTCTATGGTAACGGATAAGCAAAAACAGTGAGCAAAACGTTTTGCTCACTGCTTTTGTCCACCCGTTGCCATATAAATTGCAGAACATAGAAATAACCAACAATTACTAAAGTAACATAACCCAAGTTGTCGCATGTATTACAAATTGCAGTATTTTTTTTTAACATTTCAGGAGCAGGATTGAACAAAACGCCATACATGTATATCATTCTGGAAAAACCGATTGAGCTTATTTGTGTCCTCTTCCACAATCGACTAGCGTATCGTATTAAAAACTAGCACACTCGTGAGCGAAATTCTTTGTTTCTTCACATGTACTGTAATATACTACTGTTCAATCCTGCTTTTAAAACACTTGGTTTTTTACTTCCTTATAATACCTATTTGAAATTTTCTGTTCTTTTTCTAACTCAAATTAATTTTTTCTATGGCAACGGGTGAGCAAAATAAGTTAGTAAAACGTTTTGCTCATTGTTTTTGTCTACCCGTTGTTACAGAAATTGCAGAACATAGAAATAAACAATTACGATAGTAACATAACCCAAGTCGTCGCAGCTATTACAAATTGTAATATATTTTTTAACTTTTCAAAAGTCAGGATTCAACAAAACGCTATAGAGCCCTCGTGAAGAACCGATTTCACTCACTTGTGTTCTCTTGCACACTCAACTGGCATCTGGTATGCAAAACTGGTACACCCGTAAGCGAAATTCTGTTTCGTTACGTGTACTGTAATATGATATTGTCTAGTTATAACATTGTACTAATTATCTATATTTCAAGAAACAGCAAAAATGTTAAATTATTATGTTGTTACTATCTGAACAAATTTGTATTGATTTTCCAATAAACATAATTTTCCAAACAAATTTAAAATAAGTGTTCTTGTTACAAGTTCTGCAAGTGACACTTATCGTGGGAGGGGCGAATTTTGAAAAACGAGGTTAAGCAAAGTGTAGGTGAGTAAACAAACTTTACACGAGCTTTGGACAACAGATTTGGAAAGAAGTGGATAGGACGGAATGGCGTTAATGCATGGCCACCCCGTAGTCCGGATTTGACTCCCTTGGATATCTTCCTATGGGGAACTGCAAAAAATAAAGTATACGGAACTCCATTTCAAAATTTGTAGGGATTGAAAGAGAGAATACGTGTTGCTTGTAGAGAAATCACACCAGACATTTTAAGTAGAGTTCGTGGGTCTTTTATGAGACGCAATCAAGCCTGTTTAGAAAATGATGAACGTCAATTTGAACACTTCACTGAAAAAAAAAAGTAGTAAATAAAACTACAATTGTACAAATTTTTACCACAAATTGTATTAAAAATACGACTAGTTACAAATTGTATCATTTTTTTCTAAACAATTGTAGTAACTTGGTTGTAGCTACATTTACAATAATTTGTGGCATATAGTACTAACGTGTATAGCGAGATTTTCGACAAATATAATAGTAAAGTGTACTACACAGTCATTGCAAAATTTACTAAAATAAAGACTAATGTGTTCCAAATCTTTACAGTAAAAAGTATAAGATTTTATACTAAAAATTACTATTTTAGAGATTAAATTTTGCGACAAAAAAGAGAAACAGTTACCATATACACATATCTTTTTCTATTATTATTGCCGTTATTTTTACTACAGGTTTTGCAGCATATTTTGCAACAATTAACAGACTTCTGCGCCTAATTAATGTAGTAAAAAGTAATATGTATATTCGTTGCAAAATACTACATTTTTTATGAATCACAATTTACTACTTTTTTTTGGAATGGAATTAGTGGTAAAATGAACCAGGTAAAATGAAACGCAAGAATTAATTATAACAGGATTGTTTCTTATATATTTTAAACAACATCTACAGTAATAATACAAGTAAATACAAAAAGAGCTTTTACTTACAAATTATGTTCCTTGTTCATAACAATTTTTAAAATTTTTTAACACTTATTACAAATCACAAACATTTTAAAAAACACATTCTTTAAAACATTGTCAAATACACAAATTACATTTTAAAAACATATTTTTTAAAAACATATTTTTTAAAATGTAATCAATATACATCAAATTTTCATGATTGGAAAAAGTGGACATACATCATTCTGCTTCTCTGGTACAGATTTTATAAATTAATTCTGAACAAAACTATTTTTACTTGATGCTCAATTTTTAATTTCTCTAATTTTTGGCCAAACAGTTTCCGCGTGCTCAAAATTGGAATTAATTCCTTGAGATCTTCTCGATCAAGATTGAGTAAGGTCTGTTTGTCGACTTCGTTTACTGTAAAACAAATTTCATAATTAATAGTTACTGTCAAATAAAACGCGGTAAAACAATAGAGGTATGTTGCAACGATGGACTTTATGAATACTTTATTAATGAATAGTAAAAACTGTTTCGATATTACTTACCGTCAAAGCTCACCCTCAACCGGTCTAACAAGCCCCAGCTTTCTAAGGTTGTCTTAACGAAGTCATCCATACCTAACTCACACAAAATCACAACGCAAAACTAATAATTATTAATAAACTTATCGCACTTATAGTCAGTAAGTTAAGACTTTATTAATTTCACTTTACTAACTAATTATAATTAAAAAGATTGATACAAAATTATGCGTATTAAAAAGAAGTTGTTCGTAAGCTCTCGAAAGAATGAATGACCGTTTTTAATCAGTTTGTTTATATTGCGAGGTTGTTTATCACTCCAATTGCTGGAAGGCACTCTTCACCGGCTCCACCGACCAGCCACAACATCCTCCTTCACGCATATCGACTACACACTGTTTCGGATGTATAATATAAATAAATAAATGCAAAATCAGCAGAAATTCACAACTCTTATCTGTAAACCGCAATATAATCAATATTGATTAAAGCCCAATTTTCCGTGGCATTAACCTATTAACTCCAATGACGGTAGCGTTCTAGTGTTAAAGGCGTATTTTGTGTGACTTAATACTGTTTGGGTCAGAAGTCCAAATATACGTTATACACGGCTTGTAAAACAGACAATGAGAGCAAAATCTCAAAAAATAATTTTGTTACGATATTTTTCCCTGGTATCCTATTTCCTAGCGGGGTGCGATCAGTGTAAATTATTTTATTGTCGGCAATTTTTCGGCAACGGGCCGCGTCCGCAAATCTGTTCCTTCCCTCTCGATCACTTTCAATAAAATACATTCGGCAAGCACGTGCCAACAATTATGAATTTGTATTGGCCAGAAATTTTCGAAAAATATGCAACAATTGTAGTGACGTTAATCCATTTATTTTATAGTAAAACTCACTCAAAATATAATGTAAGTTGCAACAATCTTATAGCAAATATTAAAACAAAAGTAATACCATAATTGTTTTGAAAAAGTAATACACTTTGTAGATAAGATTGCTACAAAGTTTTCACTACAAATGCTTTAAAAATTGTATTACAATTTTAAGTAACAAATGCTCTCTTTGTAGCAAAAATTGTTACAAAATATGTGCTACATTATTGTAGTAATTTGTAACATACGATTTTTTTCAGTGTTGCTTCGTTGAATTATCTTCACATGGTTTTTATTTTCATAACTTTTGTATTTATTTTTAATTAATTAAGACTGTTTAAATGTTTTGTCGGTTGGGTGTCTACGCTCTGGGCAACGATGCCTGTATAATCTGGCTGCAACAACTGCATTTTTGTGACGCTCGTCGTAGATTATGATCAAATTTAAGTTGTTAGTGTGACAGTTACTTTTATCAGGAGTTTCCAAAAATATGCAACTTAAATTTATGTTTTTTGTATCTAGCATGTTGTGGTTTTTGAATATTGGGTTGCGTGCATTGGTCGTAGGCCTCGGAAAGTTACGTCAAACACTGTGTATATGTCGAACAGATTGAAAAAGATTCCTCACTCCATTATATCACCTGACAACCCTAATAAAACAATTTTGGTTAAATAATAAAACAAATTACTTATACTCGTACTAAATCTTTCTTTATTCTTAGAAACCGCCACAGAACATTTTGCTTTTTAATAAGCACTTAGGGTGCCTGCCATTAAACCTAGTTTCGTGAACTAACCATTAATTTTGTTCTAACTAACTAACTACTTAACTAAAGGCAATCCATCGGTATATTTTAGCACATAACACTGCGTAACGTCAAATGGCGTGGCCCTCCTGATTGCCCAGCAGCTGAAGACCGTCTACGTTGACATGACGGTGAAGCATGACTTTATGTTTGTCAGCAGACTTTTGATCTCTTGATATTCTAAGGTCTCGATGAATATCTAGCTTGAGCACATACCAAAGGCCGTTTATCATGTTTCGCAAGACTTTATTGTGGAATGTTTTGATAGAGTTAATATGGCTGTCACTGGCACATCGCCATAATTGGATGTAGTAAAGCTATACTGGTTTTAGGACTTAGTTATAGATTCATATTTTAATAATTATTATAATAATATTTTATCTACAATCATGACGTAATACGTTCATTTCATATGCTAGCCATGGATACATAACAAGGCACCTTATCCACAGGTCACGCCCCTTCAGTTTCATTTTCATTAATAGACGGAGCGTATTGTTGGTTGCCTATTTATTTTCATTAATGAACGGAGAGTAATGTTGGTTGCCTATGCGCACGGTAGAATGATTAGTTTTGGTACCTTAGTTTTTACGAGGCTACCTAAACAAATGTCTCGGGTTCAATTCTGGGCGACAGTAACACCGTATTAAAATCAGAACCATGTCTCCTCGCGAGGGAATGGTAAAACACCGAGGTATTCTGCCTAATCTCTTCTTCTTCTTCCTTCTTCTATTATTGAGGGAATATTTGCACTTAACTGTTACGGGACGAAACAATTATCGGACGGTACCAATGCACGACGCCCTTGCGGGAAAAAGAAAATTAGGAACGAGTAAAACACTATTATCCATTAGGGAGACCTCGGCTATCGCGAGAATCGGAGAAGTGTCACAACTTGAGGCTGGTTAAGTCGTCACTTTCAAAATATAATATAAGGAAAAGAAAAACACGTTCGTATTTTTCTTGCTAACTGACAAATCCTTGTTATTTTTTTCGCGCCCATGACAACTGGAAGCAAAGGCTTCTCGATGAAAATCACGTTTTGGTTTCGGTTTAATTTCGGTGTCAATTTTGCTTCGGAACTTATCAGCATTTCAAAGTTTTATCGAATAAAATTTTGATTGTAGATAAACAGCTGTATTTTTCTCGCACATAATGGCTATTATGAACTCAGATGTTTGTAAATACTCGTCTTCGACTCGTATTTACAAACTTTCATCTTCGTTAATAATAGCCTACATTATGTGCTCGTTAAATAATATACTATTATTATATACTGACAGTTTTCAGTTTCTGCTACGGAGACAGTGGAGTTTCTATGTTTTAATCCTACATCGGTTTTTGTATTGAAATGCTACCTGTATTACAAGTTTACCACATATATAAATGTTAATAAAATACCCTTAGTTTAATTTTAGAAATTATATATTATATATTATTTAGAAAAATAAGTTCGATATGGCATCACAAGAATGCCCTGTGCTGTATATTGTTGTTTTGAACGAGTAAACTGTTCGAATATGAGTAGTTTGCGTGTTTGATCATTTGATAAGTATTTTATTACAAGCAAATAAATTTCAAATATTCTTTTATTGTACTTTTAGTTTTCATCATACATAAAAGGATTCGCAATAATGTTTCAACGATAGTAATTAAATTTGTCGTGAAAAGTGGAGTTTTGCTGCTTTCAGAAACAATAAAAATCACATCATATTTATGCGTCTGGTATTATAATCAGTGGCTACTTAATTAGTTCGGTAGCAATTTACTTGATAAACAACTTGTAAAAATGAATTTACTATCTGGATACGGTATTTTGTTCGACGCAATTAAAGAAACCGTTAAATATCGCTGAATGTTCGGAGCCACTGAAGTTATGACAGTCATATTGCTGTATTATTTTTAAGATTTTTTACGACAAACGTTAATTAAGATAAAATAAGCGCACTATCGCTAATTGCTTGTTTTTATTGGTGTCATTACATTTGTTGAAATTATGATCGTATAATTTTTTTGACTTGGGTTTATAACTTCTTCATTTTATTATCGCCCGTTTTCGTGTTATTGCTGAAATAATCTCGTCCCAATATGAACTGACTTTGATACAGTGGAAACCGCTTATAACGAGTACGGGTTACAACGAGAGTCCGGTTATAACGAGGACTTCTAGCCTATTTGGTTGGTTTCTCCTCTATTATTAAGTAAAAAGTTCCACATATAGCGAGATCAGTTATAACGAGAATCTTGATATAGCGAGTGATCTGATGACGAATCAATCGCTTATAACGAGATGTAATTCTGCAAATTAATATTATCAGCTTATTCCTAGAAGCAAGCGGACCTTTTTTGCGATACTAACATTTCAACTGATTGACACGTTCTTCCTTTCGTTTTGGAAACATCGGATTTATCTGGAAATTTGATATAAAAATGTTAGTTGAAATTGACTCTCTTATTGAAGAACTTGCTTTTATGTGTATAATGTCTAACAAACAAAAGCAACTGAATATTTCCGAAAAAATTGCTATATTAAGTAGAGTTCAAAATGGTGCCAAAAAATCAGCATCTTCTACGCTTTCCACAATTCTGAGAAACAAAGAAAAAATCATTACTGCTATGGAAGAAAATGTGCAACAAAAAAAGAAGCGACAATGAACTATTAATAAAAAAGACTTGGACACTGCCCTTTGAAAATGGTTCCAACAAAAAAGAAATACCAATATTCCTAAAAGCGGCCCTATTCTACAAAAAAGGATACATAATTTGGTCGAAGTCTGGGCTACAGTAACGATTTTTTGTGTTCCATGGGATTTATAAATTGCTGGAAGGTTAGACATAACATCGTCCAAGGTAAAATATCCGGCGAGGCGAAGTCAGTTCAACCCTCTACTGTCGAAGCTTGGTTGAACAATGTGTGGCCCGAAATTAGATCTGGATATTCCAATTCTGATATATTTAATGCAGAGGAAACGGGTCTGTTTTATAAGTTAACCCCTAATAATACGTTGAAGTTCTAAAACGAAAAATGTATTGGCGCCAAAATGTCAAAAAAACGAATAACAGTTTTAATCTGTGCCAATTTGGATGGTTCAGAGAAACGAAAATTACTGGTTATCGGGAAATCGAAACATCCTAGGTGTTTTAAAAGCATTAAGCATTTACCAGTCAAATATACTCATAATAGAAAAGCTTGAGTGATTTTAGACATTTTTATTTCCGAAATTCGTTAATGGAATAATGAACTGAAAAACCGCAAAATTGTTCTATACTTGACGCGCCCAAGAGATGGAATAGCCACGAGGTGATCACGTGATAGTTCGTAGCATAGCCTGATTTACACTACCTCGTCAAATTTTAGTTGGGTGCGAGAAATTTAAATTTTACTATTTTATGGATTTTATGGTCAGTCGAGAATAAGCATTTTTTATTTTTTACTTCACGCATTGCTTATGCGGGTATAGTGATTATTTTTTAGAGTTTTTATGTTTTTATTTTTTTTAAATATGTAATTTTTAAGCGCAATTATAGAAAAAAAAGACTGATTTATGATTAAAATTTATACATTTAATTTAAATAAAACACAGGACTGAAAACACAAGCGCACGAGGTAACAACGAGACAAGCAACCTGGGCTTAGCCAGGAGAGTAAGAAAGTTTAAAATTTTCGGTTGCGTGCATTGGGCTGCATGAAACTTTCTACCGCGTGCCGTTTAACCAATAGGAAACATTCCCACCAAAAATCACGTGAAGAGCACGCTCGTTTATTACTCCATCTGGTCGCCGTGTCGATTATAGTTGTGAATAACTGCAGAGCTCACCCTACAATGATCAATTCGAAAAATATAAAGCTTGTGTTTCTGCCACCTAATACAACGTCGGTGTTGCAACCATTAGACCAAGGCATAATAAACAATCTGAAAGTCAAATTTCGCAAAATGTTAGCGTTTAAAGTAATTGAACAATTAAATAGTGAGAATAGGCCAATCAATTTACTGGACGCTATACATTTTATTCACAGAATTTGTCAGAATACCTTAAACTTAAACTTGACAATCATGTATCAATGGAAGATTACATGAACATAGATAGTATGGTGACAACAGGTGAAGATCAGACAGAAGCGGAAATAATAAACGAAAGTTTTGAAAAGTTTTATCCAACAACAACTACAGAAAAGGTGTTTAAATTAACGAAGAACTTTTTTGAGTGCACCGATGTACAGGATGTCTGTGTATTACGATCCATTTTAATACTGGAAAATTTATTAATTCCGCATTTATAAAAATTCATAAGCAAAGAAAAATAACTCATTATTTGATAAAAAAATAATCATGTTTTGTATTCAAATTTTTCCTTCCAATAAAACACTTTTTAAAGCACAATTGTAATAATCTATTAAAATTTTGTAAAATTTGATGGATATTGCGAAATCCGGTTACAGCAAGAAAATTTGTCGATCCTTTGCGACCTCCTTATAAGCGGATTCCACTGTATATTCATTTAAATCTTGTTATTTTTTTTGCGGTATTACATTCAAGGTGTGAAACGTATTAATATCATAACATCATTGTGCAAAAATGTTAACTAGAATTTCGCTCGGCTATTTGCCCAAATCTAATATTTCACATTGGCCAGTCGGACCGAGTTTCCTAATAAACCGTACCGTTGGGTGTAATTATTGATTAATCCCGATCCTTTATGTGCTAACCGCTATTTCCCACTAAACAAAGTTTATCTCAAAAAGGGATTGCCAAATAACAAGTAGAGGACCACCCAATTCAAACGGGAGATAATTATAATTGATAAGATTTGTTGTGATGTAAACTGTAAAACTTCTACTGCCATATAATTTCCTTCAGTAAATTGTATCATATGCCAATGTGCGATTAAAATACGCAGAGAGGGCGAAAAGTTGCGGAAAAATTTACTTCCATTTTTAAATTAATTATTTTAAGATTTAACAGAGAATAGGTAAGGTAGTGGGGATGCATATTTGCTTTTTGCAACTTATTGCTTATTGATTTGTGCACCGATGCGTTATTATGTAACATCAGAACTACTCGCCTCAATTTCTCAAATTTCGCATAATAGGATAATGCAACAAAAAAGTTCAACAGGGATCACAAAAAAAGGTTGCCATGATTTCGAACGTGACGGGTGATTTTGCTGATTGCTCTCTAGCTTCAGGGCATAGTAATGAATTCAGGCTAGCATAAATTACAATTCAATTAACAGTTTAATCAAAAACGATTTTCACATTTGGGGAAGCTTTTGATTGGCTGCTGTTTTGATTTTTTTTTAAATTAAAACTAGAAAGAAACTGAAATGTTCGCTAGTAAATCAGTAAAGTAAACACGTTCACCCTACCTACTATTAAATGAAACATATTTATTTTTTTAGGTATTTCTTGTGATAGTTTCGATATCAAGAATATTTGTTTATGCTCGCTTCTTGTAATATATTTGTAACGTTACCCATTGAGCCACATAAGCGTAAAAATGATCGTCGGATTGAATTTAACGGTTGCTTTAGTGTCGAAACTGAAATAAAAAAAATTGGACAGTTTTTAAATTTAGTTTCTGTACCGTTTTGAATGCATGTGCTGTCATTACAAAACATTGAAACGCTCATTTTAAAACTTATTGTATCGTAAAAACAAACTGTTCACGAAAAAGTAAAAAAATAATGTATCTTGCATAAAAACCTTAACTGTTGTTATTTATGGATGACATAAACATAAAAAGAAAATTCTCGTGTGACACAGAAAAGCTACTATCGCTAGTGTTTCCTATTTATTACCCAAATACAAAATAATAAGCGTTTTATCACTACATTTAGATTTATCGTGCAAAGGTTGCATCAATTTAATTTTAATTCCGGTCTTAAATTTGGACACAAAGAAAGTCGATTCGAGTCTGCATCAATTAGTTAAATGTGCGTTTAAATAGGATATTTTCTAAAAATTTGCATTCATAACGAGCTTTCTTTGTTTATTAAGCTTCTTTGTTAATGTTGAGTAATTTAAAAATGTCAAGAAATGTAGACTGATGTAATAACTGAGTCCGCAAGGTGTGTGTGACAGGTGCAGTCGGACCGGTGTAGGTCCGAGCGCTTCACTGATCTGCATATGTGTTTTTACCAGACTCGACCGTTCGCAAAACGAATATAATCCGCTTACATCCGTCCATCCTTCATCCTGCGCGGTGGCGAAGTGCTTAAAAAGAGACGTCGCCCTTTCTGTAATTTAAATACAATAAATTACCGATATGAACTCCGAACGGCCTGCATGTACTCCCTCGACTCGTTATGTTATTACATCGGAAAAATGCAACGTGTTGCCGGCATATGTAATTGCATTTCAGTACCCTCGTCTAGACGGTCGAACTATTTGACGAAGAGATTAATGCACTTATTCTATGGCACTTAACGAGTTTACATGCAACTTTGAATTATCCGAGTCATCCATCACATTAACTCGGAATATGGCTTGCATTGTAAAAGAACCTACTTCATCATCTTCCATATTTACAGGACAAAATTGAATTTTATTTGGGATCCAGTTCGATCAAGCGAAGCAAGTTCGCCTAATGAAAGTGCTGTGGCTGATTTCAATTGGAATAAATGAGGGTGTAAATCTGATGTACCCTTGTTGAAGGCACTTTTAGTGAATTCTGTACTAAATTACGGAACACCTCAAGTTAGAAAGCTAATTCAGTCTGACTGCTGGTAGAAATGAAATCGCTCATTCGAAAGAATTGCCTTCACTTTTTTTCGGTCCTTTCTTTACGTCCGCGAAAGAATTAAAAGTGAAGAATTTAAATTTATTTCATCTGACAAAAGTTATACGAAAATTATATTCAGAGTTTTGCTAAGTTTTATATTAGATCCACTTAAAATATGCAGACTGCAGTTAAGTTTCAAATTTAAGCAGACACAACTGCTTCTATACTCGAAATGGAAAGCTTATGCAGTACTTAAAATTACGGATTTGCACTATCTACTGAAAAATATCCTACATTTTTCAAACAACGCAGAATTCAATGCACATTGTAACCTAGCTAATATTCCATTTAGACGCTCAGTTTGGCACGCGGACATATCACGCATGCAAGTATACATCCAAATCTGAAGTACTCAATTTCATACACCATTCAGGTCGGCATTGAGGTCAACATTGAGGTAAACGCTTAGCTGTTAACTGCAAGTCAGCAGATCATTGAAATGAGTTTTTAGTGGCTTAATGATAAGAAATCGACAAAGCAAGTTATAATGAGGTTTTATTAAACATTCAGATTAAGTGGAGAAATGTATAAATTCATAAATGAATTACTAGAAATACACAAAACATAAAAATATTATTAATCGCCTTTCTTATTTGAACATTCTCTGTACAATGCACGAGTGTTCCAAAGATAACCTTTTTTGACAGTTTATACATGATGTCTGGGCATAACATAATTATTTGAAACATTATGTTAAATTATCTTTTCCGAAAGTCCAACCCTGAAATATGTCCACTACTCTCAGTAGTATAGCTATGACAGTTCTGGGCCACTTTACATAGGGAATTAACATGTGTTAAAATATGTCGTTTGGTGTAACGTGGGTTGCCTACATCGCAGACGTTGTAGCATCCTTCGCGCTTACCCCCACTCCTTCCCCCTCTCTCTCTCTGTTGCAGGTTTATCGTGGATTATCGGAATTTATCGTGGATTATCGGAATTTATCGTGGATTATCGGAATTTATCGTGGATTCTCGGAATTTCATGCGATTGATTAATGAATCTCGCGGATTCTCGGAATTTCACGTGATTCATGTGTTAATGAGATCATTAACTTAATGAGTCCTTTCGGTTTCAAGGTCACGTGACATCATCAAACGATTAGCTTAATGAGTCATTTCAAGGTCGACAGGTCCATTCATTCATGATAACGTCACCATGTAATTAGCTCAAGATCACCAGGTGCATTCATTCATAATTAACTTAATGATTAATTAATGACCTCTAAGCTTCAAGGTCATGAGGTGTATTCTTTCATGATGAGTAATAATTCATGATGTAATTAGAAAGATGGGAGATGATTTAATTGATTTCACGAGATGCGTGCGCAGGAGTTGGTGAAAAAGAACACTGATAATATTACATAAATTTTTATTAAGATATTAATGCTAAATACATTACTAAATACAAAATCTAATGGGAAATGTGCAACTACATTAAAGAAAAAATCAAATAAGTTTACAAATATACACTAGACACAGTCCTTAATCATTGGTGGACCATCATATTCATCACCGACGCTTGTTTGATAATGTTGTAAGCATCATCAAAAATCGGTTACATCTTTATCTGACGACTTCGATATGACTGAAGCATTACATCAACTTCTTTAGAGCTTATTCTGACTCAGAATAAGCTTTTTCTGACTCAGAATAAGCTTTTTCTGACTCACAAAATTAGTAATGACCTTTTACACTTCAAGGTCACTAGGTGCATGCAGAATTCTCACCCTGAAGGCTGACCTCTGATAGCCGACTCCTAACCATTCAAACTGTACATTCACTTGAAATAATAATTCATTGGATTGTATTAAACATTTAATTGTACTGCACAATACATATAAATCTTTTTTAATAAATTCAAATACGAATATGATTTCACTGAATTAGAATCTAATTTTCTGAGTCAGAATATGATTTTTCTGAGACATAAACTATTTTTCTGAGTCAGAATAAACATTCTCTGAGACATAAACTAATTTTATGACTCACAATAAGCTTTTTCTGAGTCACAATAAGCTTTTTCTGAGTCACAATAAGCTTTTTCTAAGTCACAATAAGCTTTTTCGGAGTCACAATAAGCTTTTTCTGAGTCACAATAAGCTTTTTCTGAGTCACAATAAGCTTTTTCTGAGTCACAATAAGCTTTTCTGAGTCACAATAAACATTCTCTGAGATATACACTAATTTTCAGAGTCACAATAAGATTTGTCTGTCAGAATCTAATTTTTTGAGTCAGAATACTATTAGTTAAGTTGGCATCCTGAGTTTCATAATTTAATATTATAAGGTTGTGCATCAATAGTGGTCTGCAGTATCGCTTTGGAGTGTGATGAGTGAACAAGCAGGCATTCTACATAAAATGATTTGCCGAAAACATAAAATGGTTAAAGTGAATAAGGTTACAGCTAAGAAGGCGGCATTACAATAATCATTGATCAGCTTTAAATTTTTAATACACTAATTGTATATACAGGTTGTATTATATTAAGTGTTCACCATTGGTAACTTTGTTATTATTGGAGTTGCAAAGTCGGTTAAATTAGCAAAGAATTAGCGTTTTTTCCGCTGATTACCATTATGAAACCAAAAAAACAATCGAACGTCAACTGTTCGAGATATTCACGAAAATAACATTTTTTTAAATGGAATGTCCTATCCTTTTTTGCATATTTTGAAAGAATGTTTAATTTTGAGTGAAAAAGTCTTAATGCACTATTACGATTAAATTAACTGCCGAGAAGTTACAAACAATTGAATTTTTTATTTCAATTAATTACAAAAATCACGTAGGCACTGAAACAATTGAAAATGGTATTTATTGAAACATTTCTTCCACGACAAACTGAGAATAGAAATTTAGAAAAACATATTGCATGACCAAGACATTATAATAAATGTTCGAAAATGTCACCGTCTTGTTCAACACATTTTTGGGCTCTTTTTTGAACACACCGCGCTGCTTTCAAAATTTTTCTACCATCCAATACATTAATTATTGTTAAAATTTTATTCTCCAATTCATTAACTGTTGCATATCTCTCCCTGTAAACTAAATTTTTCATATACCCCCACAGAAAAAAATCCATGGGGGTTAAATCTGGCGAACGTGGTGGCCAACGCACGGGCCCATTAGTTCCTATCCATTGATCAATGAATAATCTGTTTAACAAATTGGTTGTTCCGTGATAATTATGGGCCGGTGCTCCATCCTGTTGGAAATGGATGTATTGTCTTGAAATTAAATCCATTTCATCCAAACAGTTATGCAGGACAGTGTTCATAAATTCTACGTATCTCACTCCAGTCAAATTACCACGGTAAAAAAATGGTCCAATAATTTTTGAACCTACAATTCCACACCACACATTTAGACTGAACCGCATTTGTGGATTTATAGGGTGTACTTGCAATGGATTTTCGCGGGCCCAATAATGATTCGTTTTTCTGTTGTACATTCCAGAATTTGAGAAGTTCGATTCATCGGTCCACAGAAAATGAAACTCGCTATTAAAGTGTCGTTGGCAGTAACTTAAATACCAGTTGCAAAAAGTTAATCTTCGATTTAAATCGCCTGGAAGTAACGTTTGCACCGGGTGATAATGATAAGGAACCATTTTATGTTTCTTTAAAATCCTTTCAATGCTGTTCAAACTTAAATTTAACTCCCTTGAAATATCTCGTATTAAATTTCTAGGATATGCCTCAAAATACGCAATTACATTAATTTCGACTTCTTCAGAAATTACAAATTTTTTCTTCTCTCTTCCCTTTTGAAACACTGTTTCATTACTCCTAAACTTTCTATACAGTCTCAGAAAATACTGTTGAATTGGTTGCAATCGAAGCGGGTACTGCTGCTGGTAATAATCTCGAGCTCTCGCCGAGTTCTTGCCGCACATAAGATATGCTTCTAACATGTCACATTTTTATAAATGTGAAAATGCCATGTCGGGAACCAAAATTGAACACAGCTGTTACTAAATCACACCAAAAGTAATAAATGTTGAATATACCACGTTAATGTTTGATGAAAATATTAACTAACACATTCATTCAATTGTTTTTGACGTTTTAATAATTACAATTTTCAATTGTTTCAGTGCCTACGTGATTTTTGTAATTAATTGAAATAAAAAATTCGATTGCTTGTAACTTCTCGGTAGTTAATTTAATCGCAATAGTGCATTAAGACTTTTTCACTCAAAATTAAACATTCTTTCAAAATATGCAAAAAAGGATAGGGCATTCCATTTAAAAAAATGTTATTTTCGTGAATATCTCGAACAGTTGACGTTCGATTGTTTTTTTGGTTTCATAATGGTAATCAGCGGAAAAAACACTAATTCTTTGCTAATTTAACTGACTTTGCAACTCCAATAATAACAAAGTTACCAATGGTGAACACTTAATATAATACAACCTGTATAACTCGGGAATTTGGTTGCCAACAACGGGCATTCAAATTTGATAATTTATCTCTTTTTCTCATATAATTAAACATGGACCATATTGGACCTCTTAGAAGCGTATATTTGCAATTTGCAATTTTGGAAGTTGTTAAAGGGGACAGTTTGTGCTCACCCTTTTCGAACTTCTCTGTGTTCCATTATCAATATTCATAATAATGCAACCTGGGGTTGATGAATGTAAAGAGGTGGATAATGGTATAAAGGATGATTTCCTCAATCAGTACCTTGGGAGGTTAATGGGTGATAATAAGAGAGGATTAGATACAACATATGGTGTACGGAAGCTTGAAGGAGACCGATTGATGATTGGTGATACACCGATTAATTTTACAACTACTCATATTCTTGTGGGTGATTTAAGTTATCCTAAAACTGAGGGTTTGATTGAGTTGCTGTTCAAGAAATCACCCAATATGAATTTCGTGAAACAAAACGATTTGGAAACTTATCAAAAAATTGTAATTTCAACAAACAGCCATCGGAAACGTTATAATCAAGATCAACCGATTCGAAAAAATAGGAGTTTTAAATTTCAACATATTATTATAAAAATGATATCATCAAGTGGACCTCCAAGTAATCAAGAAGATGATCATGTGAACCAGGTTGATTCTATACGTCACTTCATTGTATCGCAAGCTGCTAGAAAATCGAAGTAATTCTGAAATCATGTACTAGTGTACACCAGTACATTAATAAAACAATTATTGTACAATATATAACATTTATTGTAAATGCATGTAGAACAAATTATGTGTAATAGTATATACAATAAGATACAAAGTATTATAATACAAACATATAAATTTGTATCACTATGTACAATATAAATAAATATGATACAAATTATTTTCATAAACATAAATGTTATTATATACAATATATTAAAAAAAAAAAAATAATAATAAAAAAAAATAAATAAATAAATTTAAAAAACTATACTAATTTACACAGTGATAGTCTATTCAATGTCCATAATCTCAACGTCATTAACAGTTACAGGAATACCATAATGCTCCCATGGCAACGTATCAGTTGTATGTGGTTGTAAACAACGCTTATCGTCATGGGGGCTTAAGGCTAATTTGAATTGTTTAACTGTTTGCACTTTATGACGTTGAGATCTGAAGAGGTGTTGCCATCTGTGCGCTGTTGTATTCTCTTGCAAACACTTTAAATAGTCATTAAACGTTATATTGTTCTTAACAACAGCAGCCTTTACACCTTTAGCCTTTTTCACTCTGTCTACACCACTAACACGAATACTATACATCTTGCTGCGCAATCCTACAAATTCAGTCATCACTTCACCACAACACTCATCTTTCATCAGACCAACGATTTTCTTATTTTGTAACGGTATACCATAAGGGTTATCGCTGGCGTAATCTGATGTATCGAAGCAACTTATATCACGTTTCATAATGTTGTATATGTCTGGACACTGCACCTGATAGATGAGACTATCAGTGTCTGTGTATAGCAGCTTGCACATATTACCGAACTCACGCACCATATAGTCATAATGAAAGCTGTATACACATGTTTTTGATATGTCTAGAACCGAAAAACCAACATAGATGGGTTTGTTGAGAAGAACCTCAGTTCTAGCCAATTGTACAGCGACAAGATTCTCTGCGAAAATTGTATGACTATGGAAGTTCGGTTTCGATATTAAAGCTTCAGCTCCATATCGACCCTCCCACTTAGTCACCAATTTCACATCGACTCTCTTGCGCACATTCTCCATGGTTTTTCCAAAAACGGCATTATTCATCAATTTGAAAAGGTTTTTTTCAAATTCGTTTTTGGCGCTCTTCCTCTTCTCGCTGTTAAGGTCTATGTAACCTTTTAACCATGGAGATTGGCTAAAACTGAGGATTCTGTGGATCTTCGTGATTCGTAACCCACTCTGTACAGCCTGCTTTAAATTGCGGTAGTGTATTACATACCGCAATTTGGGTAGTGGCGTTGCCAGAAGTTTCAGTTGTTTCGATCCGGGGGGTTTAGCCTGCTCGGGGCACAGAGGAAGATCTTTATGGGCATCATGTAACTCCTCGGGGTACATCAAGTCTACCTCAAGGATATACCCCACAGGTGAATCATTTGGGATGTCCCAGTTGGTGTTGGTGGGAACCCATCTGAAGCCACCAGTCGGGAGGTGTTGTATCATTGCCCATCCATATAAATTGTTGACATCGAAGTACATCAGGTACTTGGTGTCCTCGTTTGGATTATAATCCGCCATGTACTTGTTGTTCGCGTGGGCGTAGCGATTACTACATTGGCTTAAACCGCCTCTAATTCCACGTTCAACGAACATGACCATATCTATATCCGTCAACAGTTCCAGCTCGATCTTTGAATACTTTAGCATAGCATCCCAAGTGAAGCCGGGCACTGTATGATAGTGAGCCGGATCGAGCTGGTATGTATCGCTGCAATTACGCCTTCGAAAACGTCGGCTAGCAGCAATACATCTGTTTTCAGAATACTCACCCAAGCACCTGATGTTGAAGTGAGTCCAGACGCTTTTAGCATGCTCATAATCAGCATCTGAGATATCAGAACCATTCAGGTTGCTAAAAAATTGAGTCTTATTCAACAAATTCATATGGAAAGACCCCCTTCCTCCTCAGGAGCGTCACATGATTATCGCTCATGGTAGCGAATTCTTTTCGAACAATCGCAAGATCAGGCATGTATGACGCCAACTTGTCGAGAGATGATGCCATGAATTTGAAGGAGTCTATGAATCGAAAAGATATATCGCTTCCATCAATATGTTTTGTAAAGGAGATGTAACGCTCCTTATTCTGAGGCAGAAGGTTGATACGCCCCTCGAAGCAGGTTGCCACATCTTTTATTATAAGGTGTCCATCGTAGCCGCTGAGATTGTGAAATACCACTGGAATCACTCGTGATGGCTGGTATTGCAGATTGCATACATTGTGTGCTGCACCTCTATACTGCCCCGTAAGATGGCAGTGGTCACGAACCCTATCGGCTAGCAGCGGTCCTTCACAGATATGGCATTGTGTTGATGTGGTGAATGAGTTCTGTTGGGTGGGTGTGAGCGGTTCCATGGGTACCGGTGACTCGTACACACGTTCAAGATTTTCAGCTAACTGTTGCAGCTCAGTAGCGAACCATTTAGCAGGCTCTGCACCACGATGACTTCGGTAATACGACCGTGTGTCATCGTAACTACACGCTACGTAGTAGCCAATACTAAATGGTTCGTGTACTTGAACCACTTCAGTTGTGCTGGTTGAATCCTGTTACAATACATAAATGATTAAAATTATGTAATTACATTTTGAAAAACATTTACCTGCTCGGTACGCTTCAGAAAGCACTCACAATCAGCATAAATAACAAATGGCACTGTCTCTTTAAAATTAAAGTTTTTAAATACCACTTTATTGTTTTTCTGGGTTGGAAGATTAACACGACACTGATTTATTTGCGCACAATCGATAAGGTGGCTATTGAGTTTTACTTCACTATTAAAATAATGAAGGCAGCGGTCACATATATGTTTTGCTCCATCATGTTTGGATAACTGGGTGCTGACAAGTCGTGAAAGATTCTTGATCCATACATAGTGGTATGTAATCGGTGAGTCATCATCATCACACTGCTCATCCTCATCAGCATAACTGTCTTGGATGAGCAGTAAATTGACGTGTGTATCTTTTTTACACCCAGTTATATGTGTTGGTGATACTGTAAACGACTTTTTATGTTTGTGTAGAATGTAAACATTCACCGACATGTCGTTTTGAAGTTCAAATTTCGGTATTGCCCGTGGCATTACCGGGAACTCGATACCATCAAAATTTAATTCATGTTCATACTGCTTGTATTTTGAGACCCGGCTAGGGTGTTCACCATGAGTCACTGGGTGTAATGCAGAAAGGATGGCCCACTTAAAGCATAACACATCATTGTTTTGAACGTTGACACACGCTTTCCTGTTTGTAATTTGAGCTGGAAGTTCAACATACGTTCCAGCACGCATGGGGTTATATTTATTGATATTCAACATCAAGTTGACTATCGAGCGCAACGTCCAGCCTGAATCTTTCTCCTGAAATTCTTCCATGTCTCGCAGAATCGGCTCTTTCACACCGGTTAGAAACCACTCGGTCAAGTTTGTTGTCACACATATCGGTGTGTTTTTCGTGTTGAAATGTTTGGTGGATGTCACTTCTTCACCATCCTTGATTATCACATATTCACACGTTAATATTGCATTAACCTTTATATTATTCTCCTTCTTCACAGCATTTTGAACACGAATTTTAGCCAACATCTAGGCATCAGCCATGAATGCTTGGATATCGATATGATTTAGATTTACAATCATCCCGGTTCGAATACGGCTTGCAAAGGCCGTCTCAATATCTTGCCACCTTACCCTATCGCTACGATTTTCCTTCCGTTGACCTATACCAGCACCTTGGCGCTGCAGGTTTTGCAATTTAATAATTAAACACCGAATTTTACCGCTCGCTGACACAACACTTTGTTTTTGCGCCACAGTTGCACCAGCAGAACGTGCTAATGCATGTAAAGCACGAAGATGTTTCCGTACCGTGGTTATTAAATGTTGAATACTCGCGCTGTCGTCATGATGCAGGATGGCCTCTTCTAAAACTTTCACTATTTCAACACTGTGCTCAATAGCAGACATTTTGTAACGATGTAAATACTACTGTTCACACTGATAACACACACTGTTGAATAAGTGATTTCTATCAACGCTCCCTTTTATATGGTTGTGTTTGGAGCTACTTTCTAATTTGACCACCAGGGTTATTCATAATGACTCATCATACTAATGAGTGGAAAATTTTTCATTTTGTTATCATCAATTATTTTTTGACTATTAACATACATGAATAATGGATATTGTTTGAGTTATTTCAATAAATGTTTTCAATATTGAGTTAATGAGGTTAACGAGCATATTTGTAATTAGTTATATTACTAATGTAGTTGGAATTCAACATTATCATTATTAACATACAACAAATTCAAGTTATTTTGATAACTGACATTTTCCGATATCACACGTTTGTTACAAGGGTGGCTGATAGGTGTAAAGCGTTACGGTGAGGATGCTCTGCAGCATCTGTAGGGTTTGAGATTGTAATAAGTTATCTCTGAAGTTTCAATTAGATATGTAAGTATGTTGATTATACTTCAAACATTATCAAACAAGTGTATTTAGTAATGTATTTAGCATTAATATCTTAATAAAAATTTATGTAATATTATCAGTGTTCTTTTTCACCAACTCCTGCGCACGCATCTCGTGAAATCAATTAAATCATCTCCCATCTTTCTAATTACATCATGAATTATTACTCATCATGAAAGAATACACCTCATGACCTTGAAGCTTAGAGGTCATTAATTAATCATTAAGTTAATTATGAATGAATGCACCTGGTGATCTTGAGCTAATTACATGGTGACGTTATCATGCATGAATGGACCTGTCGACCTTGAAATGACTCATTAAGCTAATCGTTTGATGATGTCACGTGACCTTGAAACCGAAAGGACTCATTAAGTTAATGATCTCATTAACACATGAATCACGTGAAATTCCGAGAATCCGCGAGATTCATTAATCAATCGCATGAAATTCCGAGAATCCACGATAAATTCCGATAATCCACGATAAATTCCGATAATCCACGATAAATTCCGATAATCCACGATAAACCTGCAACAGAGAGAGAGAGGGGGAAGGAGTGGGGGTAAGCGCGAAGGATGCTACAACGTCTGCGATGTAGGCAACCCACGTTACACCAAACGACATATTTTAACACATGTTAATTCCCTATGTAAAGTGGCCCAGAACTGTCATAGCTATACTACTACTCTCCTTTCTTCCTCGACATCCAAAATTTCTTGCTTGCTATCGATATTGACGTCTTGTGTTTCCTATATATACAGGATAGGCCAAAATTCGCAACCTAGAGAAAACTCTATAAATCGCCATGATACATACAAAAAATTCTCGGAGAAAAAATTTTATTACTGAAACGGTATTCAAGAAAACAACATTTTGATTCAACTAATCAGTGCATTTTAGGCCATCCAGGTGTATTTCTCATAATTCTTGTTGCCCAGTTACAAATTTTTTATCAGAAGCTTTCATTTAATGTAGCACTTAGCAACATTGGTAGTATTACCAATAATTATCTCACCTGGACGGGAGCTTCTAGGATTAGTCACCTTTGATTCTCCTTTCTTCTTTTGTGTAATGCCTAAAAAATTAATTGATGGTGAATTAGTTATCACACTTGTCTACTCTTATCAGAATTTTCCGTTGGGTCGGGAATTTTGGCCCACTCTGTATATTTAGTTTCTCTTCATCATCTTATTCAGTTTGCGATTCATTTTTAGTCAATCTTTAAAGTATAAGATGATTCAGACGTTCTTATTCTCTGTCATAAAATCACATCTAAGGTGGCTTGCATAAATGATGCCATCATTTCTTGTAAAATTTTACCACTTTCCTATAGCAGAAGGTGTCACTGTGCCATATACATCCTCCCTTGTACAGAAGCAAAATTACTTTGATTTAAGTTGTTTCATTTCAATGATGTCACAAATTTTTTGTGAAGTTTTAACCCTTCCCCTCCGCTATGTCACAAGGCGTCGCACTATGTAAGATACCTCCTTTCCCTCGTACCTTACGCCACAGAGGCAAAATTATTGTGAGTTATATTATTTATCATTATTTTATACCACCAAAAAAAATAAATAATGGAAGCAAAAAACACATGTAAAAAATGAGGAGGAAGGCCAAGTAGAAAACGGATAGATCAAATTCCAGAAATCGGGAAGAAGAAGGGAATGAAGATAGAAGAAATTAACATAATAACAATAGATAGAGGAAAGTGGAGGAAGTAGGTATAAGATGAAACTAGAAATTCTGTTCGACACCTAAAAGGTTATTTCTGCATTATGCTACACTACTATCAAAATATTTTAAAACTTACAAATTACTTTAAGAAAATTGTTTTACTAAAAATCATTATTATTATTAAAATTAATGAAAACATTTTTCATAATATATTCAAAATTAATAACCTGTAAAAAGAATAAAAAAGTGGTTGAATAATTAATTTATTTCATTAAGTCGCTGTTCATTTTACATTATATACATTGTATTTATGGAGAATAAGAAAAAAAAATTACCTTCCGGTGAAGTTATTGTTAGCAAATTATACTGCAGCGATTTTTCGTTATTTCTTTAACTTTGCTCCCACCGTAAATCGTGCTTCAATTAAACCTTGTTCACATCAGTCAATTCACTTTACTTTAAGTGCTTGGAGTTCAGTAACTTAACCAATATGAACCAGTTATTTTTTGAACTCAAAATATCTTTTCAGGTTTTAAGGGAAATAGAACTATCTTCAGTTTTTTATCTGCTTTGGAATCCTTCAAAAATCACTTGCCTTTAAGTAACTAGAAGTCAAGTAACTTGAGTAATGTGAACGAGGTTTTTCAGATAAATAAAAGTTTTGGACGCATAATCTCAGTAGAGAAGCTTTGTTCGTTGAAAAGTTATTGTCTGAATAGTCAAACCCACAATCAGACAGACTGGTGAAGTAGACAGACGGCTGTCAGTAGTGATAAGTTGCCCTAAAATAACAAGGATGCAATTTTTTTAAATTTCATTTCATTGAAAATATTTTACTGAAAATATTAATAGATATTGGTGTGTTGGTAAAATTATTTGTAACTCTGGAGGAGTGCAGCAGGAAATTGTCACGTTAGTAGTGGGGTGAGGTTTGTTACACCCCAGTTAATCTGTTAATAAGATCTGTAATAATATTCTGCAAACTGTACTAATTTTGTTACATTGACCCAAGAGTTACAAATGGCCTTGGTGGAATCTTTAACAAATTTGACCTTAAAATAGTTCACAGTAATAACAATAGATCATTAAGTAGATTGTTGGGTAATCCAAAGGACAAAAACAGTGACAGGGATAAGTCAGGTATTTACCAGATTAGTTGTAGTGATTGTGATTTGGTATATGTTGGGCAAACTAGACGTTCTATCATTACCAGATTCAAAGAGCATATGGCTCATATCAAATACAATAGACCAGAGAAATCTAGTGTTGCCCTGCATGTACTAGAATGCAACCATACAATAGGTATAGACAATTTAAAATTGGTTAGGGCAGAATCAGATTATAGGAATTTAAATAGTAGGGAAAGTTTGATTATATATAAGAATAGGAAAAAATTATTAAATAGTGATATGGGCCCCATTCCCAATACTCCACTGTATAGATTACTAGATTTAACTAACCATCCGTGAAACTCATTCAAGTGTTAAATTCAAGGATGCGTAAATAATAGTATATAAGGCTTAGTTTGTAAAATTAGATTTAGTAGATGTACTGAAGACGGTGGCATAGCCACCGAAACGCGTCTATGTGAGTAATTTTTATTTTATATAATTTTTTTTTGTGATTATAAGGTTCTTGTTTTTATTTTCATTATCGACATCACAGGGTCCACTATACATTGACTTAAACCAACTCATGAAGATGAAAGTTCTGTATTGGAAAATTTGTTGACAATAAATGTAAATATTTTTGCTAAAAAGTATTATTTAACCTCACGATTCTTTTTTGTAGAATTGCGAGAAAATGTTTTGAACGATATTGCTTCATTTTTAGATTTTAAAGTATCACTTATGCGCGTTCAGAGTTCTTCCACCAGGAAGACAGTTAATTTCCTTTGGTCGACATAATTATCGATCAAATCAAGAGCTAGCTAATTAAAATTCATTTTTATGGCTTAAAAATGTCAAAGCGTATCCGAATTGTTTGAAAAATGGTTCTTCGTTGCTTAAAAAAATTATTTCATTAACTGTTAGTACAGAAATCATTTCATACAGTATTTACCTATTAAGCAAAGAAATAGTCTTGCTACACAACAAGTGAGGTAAGCAATCGACTAATAATTGAATTGTAGAGGCCCAGGATTATAAACATTATGTCAGACATAATGACCATTATGCAGAGGCAGAGGCAAGTGTTTTAGAAAGATTTTAGGAAAGGAAGTAAAAAATGTTCAATTCACAATCAAACAACAATAACAACCAACTCACTGGGGTATGTCACACCCAGTTGCACCAAATAATGATTTTCTCTGTTACACTTGTAGCGTTAAATTCCTGGGTTGAAATGAGATGTCAATCATAATGCAATCCTACGCTGAACTGTATTTTATAGTAAATATTTTACATATTTTACACCAAACATGAATGTTTCAATTAATAAATGTGATTTTGAAAACAATTGAGGGGTCTGCAGCAATAAGGAGGCAGCTCCATTTTTGGGTGAAATTGCACTTCTCTCATATGATCTATCTGATGGTGCAAAAACGAAGCAGCTCCGGGCATTAGTTTCACTAATAAGGCAGGAACAAGAAGAGGCAGCTCATGCCCTCTTCTTGCTCCTGAACGTAAACATTGTTTGGAAGTATCTAAAAGGGAGTATAAAGAAAATTAATAAATATTTAAAAAAAAATTGTTAAACGTTTTTTTTTCAATTTCCCAACATTTTGCCAAAACGGAGCTTCCTCCTTCTTGCTGCAGACCCCTCAATTATTGATATTTTTTTAAAACGTCAATAAAATCATTGTAGCTGCCGCCACTGAAAGTGAAGAAAAACGTTTAAATCCATATAAAAAGCATTATTTGCAATAATACCCAAATAAACCCCTATCGTTTACATTCGAAACTTTCCAATTTTCTTCATAACTCGATTCAATTGCTGTTTGTATAGCCAATTTCAAAGAAACCAGAAAACCCAAAAGAAAAAGCAGTTGAAATTAAAGCCAACAGTAGCGGTTATAACAATAACTTTTTACGACGATTACGGCCGCAAAGTTCATTTGTGCAAGCTGTGAATCGATTTCGGCTCGTCCTTATTAAATACCAATTAAATACGTAATCAAGGTAATCTCACAACTGCTATATTTAGACAATACTAGCCAACGTCAGCCAAAGCGTCAAGGCGTCTAGACAGTTACGCTATGAATATGTTTACACACATGTTAGTTAACCTTTACCGGTCCATATAAACACAATTCATCACAAAAGCGAAACAATTACGGAGGCGTTGAAAATTTGCGGTTTCTTAAAATTAGGACAGTTGGTAATATTTTGTCGGAAATTACAGTGAAGCATCATTGACTAGACACGTTAATGTCGCGCTGCAATGTGTGTTATCTAAGCGGGGTATACCTTACGCCGTTTACTGCATTTCAACATTATAACGTCGCTATTAAAATTACAATATCAGTAACTAATAGCGTGAGTCTATTCCATTTCCCGGCGTTTTTGTCTCAGTGTGTTGCACATTAACTATACATTTGCATAAATCATCTAATTCGGAACAGAACGTTGTGCAACGTAAACCGGTGATATACACATGCGTTACAATCTAATCTTTCGTTATTACTCGCTACCTAAATTATATCTTGCATTACAACGGATGCTTGTGTTTTAAATTATTTACGTGCATGCACAAGCTTAAATAGATTTTTTGCTTGGTTGTGTCTGCTAATCAAACTGCGGAGATTTTTTATTGGAAAATTGTAAATGTCACTTAAGAATAATAAAGATTGTAATAAATGGTGGCTAGTGTGCTACAGGTGACATTTATGAGGTATCAAAAGCCGCTGTGAAAAGAAGTACACTACATCTAGTGACCGCTGTCGATGAAGAGTTATTGCCTGATGCTGCAATGATCATGCAAAAAATAAGTAAAAGTCTTGTTATAACTTCAGTTCTTTAACTATTTCAATAATGTTCTAGGCGTAACATTATATTACCAATTAATAACAAATAATTAGAAATAGGCAGATGAATAAATAATTGTACCACTTTTTTATATTTTTGAGACCAATTTCCATCAACATTACAAAATGACAAAATATCTGCTTTTTGAAAAAAGATAATTATTGAAGTAAATAAAATTAGTTATTTGCTAACACACATTTCGGTTGCTTTTACTGAAATGTTTTCAAGGATTACCTAGAATTGAATCGGTTATTGTTGAAAGGGGATGGGCGGTATGAATAAAAAACAGCAGATGCTACATGAGTCTGAGCAAAACCTCAAAGCATAAGCATAGTAATAGGTGGGAGTATAAGGTTCTGCTCCTATTTGTATGAATAATGATTTGCTTTTACTCACAACCATTTGCTCACATGAATTGAGCATATGCTCAAAGAAATTCTAGATTGTCCGAATTAAACACAGAGGCCGGCTCGAACGGATGTGTGGATTCTTTCCACGACGATTTGACTATCTCTATTTTACTGTTTTGAGTAGTGTTACATACTACGCATTTTGTGGGCACTCGTTTAATTTAATCGGAAATGATTTTTACAGTCGTTCATATTTTAGGGGAGACTGGGGTTAAAAGTACAAAGAAGCTAGTTGATACAGAACCTATAAAATCAAATATATGCTTGATAACACGGAGACGACTGACCCTAAAAGACGGGCAATTCTTTATACATGTGTTCATGTGGTTTCAGTTCTCTGCGAGCACGTGTGTGGTAAGTAAAAAATATTTAACGTTTTTTGTTGGTCTTAGTAATTTTAAATAACCGAAGTAATTTGTTTTTAACAAATTTATGATGACCAATTAATTTGTAAATTTGATTTAAATTTTTTGCATATTTGGGTATCTTATTAGACTGTGTTAAAATCACATGAATTAGTAATACAGTCAATTGTAGTTCAAATGTAATTTTATAAATTGCAGCCATGAGTGCAGATAGTGGCCATATTTTTCATGAGCTACCGCGATCAAGTTTATTTATGACCTCTCTGTAGATCCAATCTAAAAGTACTCTCACTGTACTACATTTAAAAAGCAAATGCAATTTTCGGGGTTTATATAAAAAAGTTAACTATCAAATGTGTAATTTATTGTGACAAGTGCACAAAATAAATAATCAGTTTTTATAAAATTTATGAGATTTAAAACTTAATACGCTATATTTTATATTTTCTCCGACAATAATTCTGTCAAAATTTTTGTGATAGTAAATTTCTTTCCACCCGTACAAGAAAGTAAAAATAAAATATTGAAACTTTTTCATCAGTTTCCAATTTACTTAAAGTTTGAAAGTAATTGCTGCAAATAAAAACAATGGCTTATTGATTGCTTTCAGGCCGGTGCCGCTACCAACATCTTTAACTTGCGCAAAATAAAGCGACCGAGATCTTTCCGCACGTGAACATCAATCAACGGTAGATACCCTGGACGTTTTATTCTCATTTCTGCTGAAAATTTCTAAATTGCCCGACCTTTCTGATTACATTATAAACGCTAATTAAAGTATTAAATTTAAAACGATGAGCTCCGTCTATCGTAGTTTCCTTTTTTTTGCTGCACCGCTTCGAGCTTGGCAAACAAGAAAGTTCTGTTTGTTAAAAGTCACTACCGAGTTTGCATTTTTATTACTTACAACTACATATTTAAATAAGTATGCAAGTGATTTTCAGATTTCGACATTCATGAATTTTTTCTTGCAAATTACACAAATGTACTTTGCGACAATATGGAAATGGCATAAAGGTATGTAGCTAAGAAAAATGAAAGAGCAGATTTTCTCAATTTTGCGAAGTGTAAAATGAAGTCAAGTAAGACGAGTTTTTGTTGAATGTAATGTTGCCTTTGCATACATCATGGCCCTCCTCCAGTCGAAATTAAAATTTCAAGTTTTTTGCGGAAAATCGCTTTTAGTATTTTAGTAAACTCCGTAAACTTCACAGTTTTTTTTACATCATACATCATAATATTGCTGCAATGTTTTATTATGATTTTGATTAATCTCTAATTTCATTTTATTAAACTCATTTAGACAATTTTTAAATTTCAAGTAATTTCGAACAAAACGTTTTAATTTGAAAAGAGAATCACTTCTGAAAATTAATTTTAGTTCATTCGCAATATTTCATCAAATGCGGTGAACTTTTATTGGCACCTAATTGCATTATAAATATTTTTTTGTCTCACGTCGGCGGGAGTCCGTCTCTAATTGTTTCGATTTTAGTATTCTTAACAGCTCTCGGCAAAAAAATTATAACGTTTATTGTGAGTCTTTATTAAAAAAATTTTTCGGAGGGTTTTCCTTTTACGCCCGATGATAAATCGCTTTACCTTTAACAAGTTACGAGGAAACTTTGACCTTTTTTGCTTAAGAAAAGTAATACTTACGCAATCGAAGCTATAAATTACAATTCGAAATTTGCCCGTAAACCAGTCTCGTTAACGGGCGGGCTAAAAGTGGAAATTATGTTAATTCATATTGGTATGTTATTTTAGGACCGTCTAGGCTATTTAAAGATAAGAAGATGGAATTTGAACTAGTTTACAAGAATGAAAAGCAAGGACATTCCATTCAAAGAGGCTGCTATTTTTATTCGATTACATTTATCAATCATTACAATTAACGATAACAGCTTTTGTTAAAAGCCGACCGTTTGTCTTTTTATGAGAAGAGTGTTCTAACAACAACCGAGCATTTTTCAAATTCCTCACTTTGTAAGTTACGCATTATTATTAGCTCTTGATAATTCCGTTTTAAAAATGTTTCTTAGCTTACTTGAGTGGTTACCCTAATTTTCATGCCACGTTCTTGAAATCAGAGTGTTGTGTTTAGAAAACATGAAATCAAATATTTAATTCATTGCAAAAGATGTAGTATTTGGCTACATCAAAAAATGTTCAAATCTTTTCATGGTCATTAAATCAGTCCTAGCCTATTGTTAGCTTAATCATCCCTTCCCCAGGTAAATCACACGGATCCACAGGTTGTGCCTGACAAGTACAATATATAATTATTGGTATTTTGTTAATAAACTATTTCACATCCAAGTACAATCACTTATTTTACAAGCATTTATGTGATAATTTTTTAAAACTTATTGAGAATTAAATTTTTACAATGCTTATGAATATTTGATATCTTTAAAAAATTATACAGAAAATTTAAATAATTTGTTTCGTATGCTAAACAATAAATTTGAAGGAATTAGTAAGTAGAAATAAAAACAGTAAATGGTTTGATACATATGGGTTATCAAACTCGTAGCACTTTTTTTGGTCCAGTCTGAACAGAAAATTTGCAGTTCAGTGTGATTGTCTTGTTTTACAATATCTACAATGCCCTCTTAGCACCAAGACGTCATATAAGTTTGTATTTTCTACAATAAAATTCACCATATTTTTAAATAAAAGGAACCAACACTGAATCGCCGTAACAGAATTTTTGATGTTTCCAAAAATTCCTGGTAAATAAGCAACAGTGTTGTATCTTTGTGTACGAATATTTTAAGGGAGGTGTGCTATTCTCACTTGGTACCATTTTTCCAATACAAAATTATAAACCTTTGTTAATTGTTAGTTCATCTTGTTGATCTTCCTCCTTCCTCTCAATTCCATGCTCAAATTCTTCGACGGTAACAGTGATGACTCCTTGTTTTTCTTCCTGTTCAGAATTTTCATTTACATCTGAAGTCGGAATTTCATCATAAAAAACTACTAACTTTTTAATTTCTACGTCATAATCACTCATTTCGTAAACTTTATAAACACAGTTAGACAAATCGTCGCCTCAATGCTTATTTGTTCTATATCCACTTTTTGTAGGTTCTGGAAAACTACACTTTAAGTTAAAACTCAAAATACTTTTGAATAATTACGTTATGGTTTCTAAATTTATAATAATATTCAAAATGATTATATATTATATTGCTAAGGTCCATTATCAGGTAACAGAGAAAAATTGATTTTTCATTTGGATATTAAAATTAAACTTAAGTATAATTTTTTCGGATATTAAACAAGTTTTAAAGAATATTAAACATTATTGAACTTTGCTATTTTGTTGAATTATTATATTGAATAGTACTTATATAGGTAAAGAATTTTGACATTATATTGAGGGTATTGATTTCCAAAAATTAGACTACTATTAAATAGGTTTAATATATCATTATAATGAAACTAGTAGAAAACCTCAGCCCTAAAACGGGCTGACAGTATTTATTGTGTATTTTTGCATTTTATTTATCTATTTTATTTATTATTTATCTACCATTTTATTTATATACATTTGCATTGCAATATAATGTATTTTGCTTTACTTACCTTTAAGCTCCGTAAATTTACGATATAAAAGATATAATTAGTCAATTGTTGACACTCAGCTTCGTCGCCTACTCTGATCCGTTCAAAAAAAAATTGCGAAACCGTAGACCACCATCGGGAATTATATTTAGAGATAATTAAGATAATTTTTATTAAACCATAATTAATAATTACAAAAATATAGTCTGTATTCTAAGTAAATAATATCTAATCACAAAAAGAAAGGTTTATTATTTACATTCTTTGTTTTATAAAAAGCGGTATCTTGTTCACCCTGCATAAATTTTAAAGCTTCTTTTAAATGTTTAATCTTATCTTCTCTTAAACTTACAGGTTTCTGGAAACTAAGTTGCGGTTGGGTTTATATTTTTTTTAGCTCTTACTTTAAGTAGATGTACAGTTTTAATTTTGTCTATAGTTCATTTTTTAATTCGAGATAAAAAAATAAAAAATGAGGTAGTTTCGAAAAACAAAGCTTTTAAGTTAGGTCAAGTTAAACCACTCCTGTTGCAAGCTATAAATAACTGCATCCAGCATGTTGTAAAGAATGTTCTAGTGTAGCTTGTTATTTTTATTTTTTATCTCGAACTAAAAAATGAACTGTACAAACGAGAGTCTATAACATAACATAATTTTCAATCAGTTCATATTCATTGTTTTTGTTAATATTTTCTTTGGTTTTTGGTAATTTTAGTGTAATACACATTATTACGTCTTCATCGAAGTTTAAAACTTTTTGAATTTCTTCTACATTTTTTTTTTAGTAAGAGAATACATTTGTTGCTCATCTCCAACATCGACATTTTCAACAATTCTAAAAAACATTACTATAAAATATTGACGTTTGTTATTAACATTATTCATTTCTTACTTTCTTGTATTTTCATCCATTTCTGGAACTGGCAAACTTAATGGACTCATTTTCAATTTAACTAACTTTAAACTAATCACTTCGAAAAACCGTTTACTTCTAAACAAGATAAAACAAAACGATGCACACGTGGTAGTATTGTTTGTCCCATAAATGATTGGTTTAAATGGATATTGAAAAAATAAGCATTGAGGCGACCAAATATGCACCTTAGCCAAGCTAGCAAAAAACTAAAATGTAGATTTGCTACAACTTGGTTTTAATACTGACAATTTACTAGGAATAATGGAACGTTCCTGAAATTACAAAACAAATAGGTAAACACTTTTATTTGAAATCGGACTGAATTTTTAAATATTGTTGCATATTGTAAATTACAAGTAAAGTTTCGTCCTTAAGATGTACGGAACAAATAAGCGCTGTTTCTTAATTTCTATCTGGAGGAATGACTGGGGTTTGTATCACAAATAAACCTTAATTTATAAAAACACATGAATTGATTGCAACACTAATCCACGGGTTGGATCTCAGATGCACAGGAGCTTAATAAAAGTTCGCTTAAAAACTTTATAACAAAATTTCAATTTTGTCGGGCTTCTCAGGGTCAACCCGTGGGACGGAGGGTTAAAAGCTTGCATAAAAATAAATTTTGAAATATCGTTTATCGGTTGTTGCTAAAACATCAGTTTTAAAACTACATTTTTTCTTTGTTAATTGTAGCAAATAAAGCAGAATTTTCATTTATGTAAAAATGAAATTTACAAAAACACATATAACCTAACTTCACAAAGCAACGTTGTTGTGTCAAGTTACGTCCTACGTTTCGCTTGAATTAATAATGTCTTGCAAAATAGTCAACGCCGTCAAGACGGGAAATTGAAAAAAAAAACGGTGCAAGAGCTCGTATTATCTAATAGTTAATATTCCTGTAATGTCACTTTGGAGTAAATTGCGAACGATTATTACAGTGGTGCGTTGGCAGCGCGACCGGTTTATGCAGAATTTCTTTTCTTAAATTTCCCATTATTTCAAAAACTCGGCATTCGAGCAATAATCCTTTAATAAAAAAAAAAATAATTCAACGCAAATCTGTATTTATCAGCGAATTTGGTTTCGACCTGCATAAAAGAGCCTATAAAGAAGTTAATTTATATGCAGGTGCATATCTACCCATGCGAGTTTTATTGAGACTTTTGGACATCTCGGCTGTATTTATTAGCAATTGTGATAATTTAACACCCACACTGCGTTTTTAACCGCGCGTTTGAATTAAAATATAAACACTTGTACGTGCAAGATTTACACAAACGTGACTGCGTTCATTTGAACGTGTAACAAGTTAGAACCAGAATCGTTTATGAATTTTACGGTAATAAAATCGTCTGTAATAAATCATGCAGCACGTTAATTTACGTTACGGACTCTGTCTGTCTGTAAATAATTGATATTTCTTTCCTACTCCAATTTAATCAGAGTTGTATCACGAAACGAGGCCGATGTAATGATATAGTTCTGAGTATGAGGGTTGCAAATGGAACTGTAAGTTTCATTAAAGTTAACTGCTCGGTGTTATAGTTTTACGTAATGATTTGGTCCTACGCATTAAACATGGGCGTTCCGATGATGCTATAAAGTTTAACTGCTCGGTGTTATAGTTTTAGTTGTGCGTAGTATAACAGGAAGAGACAAGTAATGGTTCACTGCAGTAGAATTTATGGGCCCTTACTGAAGTAGATAATGCTCGGTATATCTACCGACTTGTTATTTCATTGTGACTTGATGGCAACGAAAGCGTAATCGCCTCGCAAATAAACTCATTTGTACGATTTCGTTTATGGGGTACTGGATGATGCGTCACAGGTTTATGTTTGCTTGGTCAAATTGATTAATAAATTGATGTTTGTGGAGGAAACTACAATTACTCTGATATCCCTATTTTCCATAATCAAATGGTTCAATATAATTTTATTAAATATATTTGAAGAATAGTTTCAATCAAATATAACTTCTACTTTTTCTTCTTCTTCTTTGTTATCGAATACTCTATAATAAAATATAAAAATACAACCCGATTGCCCACGTCTTGTGAAGAATATAAAATCACATTTTTCTGCAAACCAAAATAAATTAATGTAAAAGTCCAAAATATTAATACAGTGACTACCGGAGTCACCTTGCAGGATTATATTACGGCAATATCGAATTGCGTGGTCATTACATTGAGATTTATATATGGTGAATAGTAAAGAAATTGTAATAATTGATTTTTTACCATGCTTAATTATTCTAATAGGTACTTTAGTTTTTATTCGCAAGAATGAGGAAATCCATCATAAACATCTATTGTCGTTGCAGTAGGTAGTATCGAACTTCTACCCTCTCTTTTGAGCACCACGAATCCCGGAACTGCTTTCACATTACAAGAGGATATACAGTTTTAACACTAATGTTGTCTCGTTTGATTAAGAATTCGCAATTAGCTTGCGCTGGCGTTTTTCCTCTTCCTCACTTTCATCACTACTTTACTATACCTGAAACTATCGTTCTCACAAATCCGCCTAGTTTGCCGGCGAGTTTCTGTTGCTCCTGTCTCCAGATCTCGAAATGCAGAATCGCAAGTTCGGCGCCTTCGACCTCGCTCCCGTCTATCGGGCTACATGAAGGAAAACAACATAATACACTAAGAAATGAATACATAATTAAATGTTAAACTTAATAACAGAATTGAAGAATCATGGCCACATCAATATGTCGTTTCAAACACCTGTCGTAGCCATCCTTCATACGACCCTGCTTCCGACAATACAATGTGCTCCTAAAAAGAAAACGGTCACGAAATGAATGGTTTCCACATGTGCTCTAGGTGCACGTCCACAACAGTAAAATCGATCAGCTGTATTGCAGAACAGATTTGCAAGCATTTTAGATGTCAGATATGTAAATCTGATATACAGTAGATACACCTTCAATTTATTACAGTCGTTCGTCGACACCTTCACAGATTTAAAAGAGCTTTGAATACATGTAGTCATACTGCCTTCCATGCAATGCCATAAAAACCCAAGTACATAACAGCTATATTTATTATAACCTGAAGGAACTTGGGAGCTTAAAAATGAACCTGTTACTAAACTAAAACTAAACTAAAACTAAAAATTCTGGCATGACATACCTACGAACAAATTTGAAGTTGTTTTTCATATAACTTTATCATACCTATACACTTTTCAATATTTCTTAATTTTCGTACTTGTTGTGAAATACACATAGGCATTATTAAAATTAGAATAAACCACTACGTGATAGAACGATATAATAAATTCCGCAATGGAGAGCACATCAGAACTGAATAGGCGTGACTGAAACTTAAGTCCAAGAAACCAATAAAAACCTAGTTTAATACAAAAACATTTAACAATGGATTGGAAGACGAGGTACAGTCGAGTAGCTGGCAAGAGCTCCTGATCTTACCCCATATGATTTCATTTTAGATGAATATCTTAAACCAAAGTTTTCGTGACAAACCAAATAGTACCGGCGACAGATATCAGCGGAAATGTTGCACAATGTAAGGGATGCATTTTATCTTCGATTTATGCACCATATTTAGCTCTTTCAAATCAAATCTCAAAAGTATATAGTGTGTTGAATTTGTCTCTTACAGACTTTTAATATGAGAGGTTACAAGATGCGAATGCAAATTAACCGATTTTGGGAATTGGTTGAAAAAACTTTAGTTCTTTTCTGTTGAATTTATTGCAGTTAAAGTCAGCACACTGTATATTTATCCAGATTGTAAATTTCCCCGCGAAAATGTTTTATTACAGTTCACTTTTTATTATTAATTTACTGTTGGAAATAAAAAAATGATTTATCTTGCAACTTGCAACGAAAACCAGACGACCTTATTACATAAAATGAAAGAACCTCATAGAAAAACCACGGAGTAAAAGCTTTATTGCATTTTCAATAATGAGCATCGATTTAATTCCTGTCTTACGCTTTCAGAATTTTTTACAGCCTTGTGAAGCAAATCTTCTTCAATTGAGGAAACAGCAGCAGCAGGTACTTTCTCGGCGGATCAGAGACATGATGCAGTTCTTAACACCTCTAAAACGTTGACATATGGAAAATTTCACGTGCTTTTCCCACTTCCATATTTTTGCCGGAATGTGCAAAATGTGTTTGTAAACATTTCCAATTTACAAGCGGAACATGATTTTTTCACTTTCAGAAGACTCGGTTACGTCAAACTGAATTATTAACTTTAAATTTTTTTCCGTTTCATTTTCAATCTTATTTCCTCTTAATACATTTTCTATTGATGGTTGGGGGGGTTGGACCGAAAGCATCATAATAAAATTTGTGTCTATTAAGGGAGGGGTCGCCTACGTTTGTTAACTATTGTGTGGAAATTCTTACCTGCGAAATGTTACAGGAAATAAAAAATTAATGTTCTAATATTCCTAAGCCGCGCACAGTACGTCGCGAGCGGACGCAGTCAACATGGCCGGCGCGCGTCATCAGTGGAGGGCGGCAGGTAGTTATGGAAGGGGAATGCAATGTCTAGACGCTACGTCATGCCGCCCCACCCGTTCTGACGGCGGATCGAATCCTCAAGCCGATTTGCAATTTTAGCGTAACGGGCGTCGTCTTTTCTTGCTGTTAACGGGAAGCGCTCGTCTAAGGCTAGGAATCCACTAGGCGATTCTCTCGCCGCGATAGCTAGTAACAACCCCTGGTACACAAAAGCGGTACATATCGACGGACAATTAATGGTGAAAATGAACTTTCAAGAGATAGCTTGCGTCTACACGGTAAGCATATACTTGATGTTGAAAAGGATTTAAAAAAATGGTTTTTCCTTTAAATTCATATTAAAAACAATGAAATAATGCAGGTTTGCGTGAATTTTTAGCTAAAAAAACTTTTGGTCTAGACTGTACAAAAATTTGCAATATAACTGCAAGAATATTTACAGTGCAAGGTCAATTAGCCTTCGTAAAATTTACAATGAACGTGCCATTTTGAATACGGGCGGTACGCTTTAGCGGTGGCCCTACATAATGTTCGGTTCCAGGAAACGTTTTATTACGATTTATTACTTTCGGCGTCCACAAAACGCTAGCAGAACGCTGCACAACGCGATCTCTCGCCTCGACCGACGATTTTCCTCAAACGTGCAAAATGTTTACCGTCGAGAAATTCATTTCTGAGATTGAGAAACGTCCAGCTCTATATGATATAAAGCAAAAGGATTACAGCAATAGGGACAAAAAGGCCAAATTGTGGAATGAAGTATGTGCGGCGATGTATGAGAATTGGGAGGAGTTCCCAAATCATGAAAAAATCAAAACAGGTAAATATTGCTATATTTATTACATGCATGTACTGTACAAGTGCAGGATCTTCAACAAAGCATTGACTAGAACCTAATTTATTGTTACGAATTGTATGCAAAAATTGAACTTAAAATAAACAAGTCACAAAAAGCAACAAGGGATCCAAAAAGATTTTATTTCAATCGTGATTTACATATAAAAGTTAAGTCGGGTTTATGCAGCTGTTAATTTAATTTAATGTAATGTAATGTAATTTAAAAAAAGTTAAAACCTATGCTTTCAATAGAAGTGTTTATGCAGTTTAATTTAATTTAATTTAATGTAATAAAATAGATTCCATCGTTAAATATCTGAAAACTACAATTGTTTGACATACTGGCCTTTGTTTACACCTCTTATTTATTTCTAGAGAAAGAATTGCAAATAAAGTGGAAGTCACTGCGGGACCAATTTAAAAAAGCAATGAATGCTATAAAATGTACAAAAAGTGGGCAAAGCGCTTCAAAAAAAAAAAGTACATGCATTTTGACCAGTTGCTTTTTTTATCTGCGCAATGTGAAACAAGAGAGACTGTTTCAAATTTAACAGACGAGGAAGATGATTCGTTGCAAGAGAGTTTCTTGCAAGATGATAGAAACGAACCATCGACATCATCAACAATATTGCCCGCAGCAAAAAAGAAAACCAAAAAGAAAGACGTAGAATCTGCAAATCTTGAGGAATTCAGGGTAATGAACAGAATTTTGGCCGAAAATTTAAGCTTGGAAAAAGAAAAAAGCGTAGCCATGGAAAATGAGAAAAGGTTAGCTCGCGAAAAAGATGACATCGGAAATAAAGCTTTTGCGATGTCACTTGTACCAATTTTGGATCAAATGCCAAAAGTTTCTGCGATTCGCACCAGATTTCGAATCATGGAATTGATATATAACGAAACTTGCTTCGGACAAGACAACATAGCTCAGCAGTAGTTATTAATCAAAAAATGTATTTATACATATACAATATCTATACATACATAATATCTATTTAGTATAACAATATATCAAACATTAAAATATAATCTATTTTATTGCTGCACCTAAATCTTGTCATATTGACCGGGTATCTCTCCCTCTGCTGTTACAAAATAGGACTTAAATTGGTCTCTGATCAAGAACCCATCTGATCGACCTCCTGTACCCCGAACTGGAATATCTTCCATTTCAGTACTTTCATCGCTATTAAATCCGTCCCTTCGTCGGACAAAGTTATGCAGTGCACATGCACATTTTGTTATTATCACAGCAAAATCTTCATCAACCAGCATACTGCTATGAAATATCCTCCATTTGTTGGAAAATATACCAAATGTGCATTCTACATACTTACGTGCTATCGTCAGACGGTAATTAAATGTTTTTTCATCTACACTGAGAATATTTCGACGTGCGTACGGCCGCATTACATGCTCACTCAACCCAAAAGCTTCGTCTGCTACAAATACATACGGAAGCAAAGGATCTACTGTATTTGGCAGTGACTTATTCTCAGGTAGATTTAATTGATTTCGTAGCAGTTTCTTTCCAAATAATGAATTTTTGAATATATTACTATCCGCATCTCTACCGTACGCTCCCACGTCGATTGCCGTAAAACAATAATTTGAATCGGCCACAGCCAATAAAACTATTGAAAAAAATTTTTTATAATTAAAATATTGGCTGCCGGTATTCGCTGGGCATTGGATTCTGATATGTTTCCCATCTATACTACCCAGGCAATTGGGGAATTTTGTATTATCGTAAAAATCATTTGCGATATTAACCCACTTTTCCTTAGTAGGAGTAGGCATTTCCGTATCTCTAAGAATGTCCCAAATGGCCGTACATGTTTCCTTAATTATACGTCCTATTGTACTTCTTCCTACTTGAAATACAAATTCCAGACATGCAAAAGTGGAACCAGTTGCCAAGTATCTAAAAAAATATAACTGATTGACATCTTGACCATTAGTCACATCGTTGTTATTTAAGCTATATTTGTGATGCGAATGCAGGATTAACTTTTCAGTATCTTTTTAAAAAAACATCTTGTTCTTATTTTTTAAATATATTCATCCAAAGGACACACTTTTCACTCCTTTTGACTTTTTTGACTACTGTTCCTGACTTTTTAACACAAACAAAAGTTTTTATCAAAAATGGCGTTTTCTTGCAAAATCAACATAACATAAGAAAGTTCACCAATATTCAAAACCCCGTCCGGGGACATGTTGTATTCAGCGAAATTATTTTTTATTTTATAGTCGTCAGTTTCAATACGTCTGCATTTATCAAAAAAATTATATCTAGAAACATACCTTATAGTAATCACCAAACGTTCGGCTGGCTCAATGGCTCTTCTGAAATTTGTGTCATTCTTTTTTATTACATCACACAAAAGACCGAGTAATTCATCAAAACTAGCTACAGACATCCTATAGTACATAAAGAATTTTTCGGAATATTGTCTGTGCTCGTTAAATTTTAAATGAAACTGCCCTGTTGACAAACGGTTTCGAAGAACAGGATGCACCCACCAGCGATGTCTTCGTTTTTTATTTTTCCGTAACATTTGCATCCTTGCAGCAGTAATACATGCTACCACATGAAAATTCATTTTGGACTGACTGGTCTCAGTCGTGCCGATATGTACCGCTCTTATGTACCAGTGGTTGTTACTAGCTATCGCGGCGAGAAAATCGCCCAGTGGATTCCTACCCTAAGGAGGATATTGTTCGAGTGTCAGCAAAGCTGATCACGTCAAATCTACCTATATTTTTCCTAGTACACGGGTTAGAAATATTAATGTTGCGCTAAGGTTTCGACGAAATGAAGAATTCTTCAGTAATTTATTAAATTCTTGTCTGGCAGAAGTTAATCAAATCATCCCACTCGTCCTGCTTACTGAACAACGTTGTGCTGAATGTTTTGTAATCCGTATTAATCCATATTAGCGCGAAGTTGGACGGAATCGAAAAAGTATACTTGTTTGCGACGAATTTTTTGCTTACTCCCGCAAAGCGCTTCGTCTCATTTTTTTGGTCCGAAGGAAATTAAATTAAGATCCAACGTTTTCTCGATTCATTTTTCTAAATAACTAATTTAGTTGGAATCGGGCGATAGTCGATCTGTTTGCATTTTTTCGTTTCGGTAATTGATGTTATTTTCAGAAGTCTGGAAGCATCGGAAAGTAGCATTTGAAATCACGATTGTAAAAGATTCACAGCAACGAGGAATGACCATTTCTCGAAGCTCTTTGTGATAAAACATCAACGGAACTTACGATTCGCTTTAGTTGGATCCTCCTGGTTGAAACAAAACAACCAAACGCTGTGAAGTTTGTAGCGGAAAAAGGCTTGCACGAATCAAGTTGGTCCGACAATTAATTGAAAAATTTCATATTAATTTTGTTGTTGACTGTTATTCGACAACTAACGTAAATACAAAAAAAATTAAAATGTCAACCAAACAAAGGTAAAACAAGATATACTTAATGTTAGTCAGTTGAAATTTATAAAAATCTCATTTGTAAATAGCAACTTTACTGATTTGGTGATGTGTATTTATTTTCAAGTGACTTATTTTTCATCCAAGGTATATTACCTAATAAAATGTACGGATCAAGTGGAAGAAATAGGACTAGATTGATGCGATTAAGCAAAATTTATGATTGTATTAATATTAAGATAATTGCATTTTTTACAACTGTACGATGTGAATTTTAATATTATCTGATAAAAATAAAGTTTGGTAGACTTCAAAATTACCCTCGAGATCATCTTTTACCCCGTTTATAGAAAAAACAACAAAAGTTTACGTACTTTTTTATTGATTTGGTAGTACAAGGTTGTGAGCCAAACACATTTCCTTCGTTTTAGAAGCTAAAGATGACAAAATGACAAAAGATACAAAGTGTGCTTACATAGTTTTTCTTCCTTTGACTTTGGTTAATTGCATTTCAGTTTTAGTTTTTGCGGTAAATAAAAACACCGATAGACGAGGATCGTTTTATTACGTTATATATCTTTAACAATAAACCAGTCTTACTTTCTGAACGGATTTGTTTTTTCTAAGATCACACGAATTTACCAGAAATTAATAAGTATACTCCTCGACGAAAATCATTTTCTAGGGTAATAATAGTGCATTGTGCAACTAGGGAGCAAAAACCTATTCGCTCCCGTGTAGCACATATTACTTTCTCATACGAGAGCGCCAAATGCTATGCGCCAAATGCAATATGTACTGCACGACACGGAAACATTGCTACTACTGATTCAAAATAACGAAAAAGGCTATTATTTATATGCGAGTTCGTTCGCGTTCTCTCTCTCTCTCTTTCTTTCGCTCTACACATATTTATATAACATATAGTTATTTTACTCCCTAGGGAGAGAAAGTGATATTTTGCTCCCTCTACATAGACCGACAAAATAGCATTTTGCGCTCAGAGTGTGAGAAATGTAATTTTTCTACTTTTTGTTTGTACTGAGGTTATTACGACACGCTTTTGGGTTCGTATAGACAAAAAGCGTGCTATAATAAAAATACTAAAAACAGCGTAATTTATTTTTTTAATATTGACAATCATCTCTGCGGCAACTGTAACATTAATGTCAACACTAAATTAACGTCGTCAATCAGCACTGCGACTCTGGTAATTGAAACAAAAACTCTTTGACTGTGCTTGATTTAATCGTCACAAAAGACTTCCAGGAATACAAATAAAACATCAAAAGCCAGAAGTGTAGGGCTTTTGCTATAACAAACTATGACTACATTAAATTTCTAGAAAAAAGGAATCATCTAAAACTAAATCCACAATGAAAAAATGATTACTGACGATGGACGCACGAAACTGAAAAAAGTAAATGTTTTAGTTTAATCATTGTGTTGACTCTTTTATAAAATGTAATGATGTGTAATTGACGCTGTTTTAAAGAATGTGTTTTTTAAAATGTTTGTGATTTGTAGTAAGTGAAAATTTAAAAAAAATGTTGTTATGAAGAAGGAAAGAAATTGTAAATAAAATAAAAAATACAGTTGTTGTAATCATTAACAATTACACAAGAAGTGCCAGTGGAATTAATGACAACACCCGGAAAGCTCTCATTAGTCACAATGTTTTGTTGTATTTTGCTGTGACTTGTTGTGGCAGTATTTGTACCAGAATTGGAATCGGGAACGCTTGGACAACTTGGTAAATTTAAGTCTATATGTGGTTCTGAAGTGCTTGAACAACTTGGTAAGTTTATGTGCGTATATTGAGGCCGAACCATTTGTGCCACTTCAATTTTTTTTTTTTTTTTAGGGTGGCTTCAACATATCCCTCTGTCACCATAGATGATTTCCAGCCCCCATGTCACTTTAAGGTTAACAAGTCTCCACCACGATTGACCAATTGTGATGCACTTAACCTCCTAGTGGCCGGTTCAGGTTGAGGTAATTTAAGAATAGTGGCAATTTCTTTAGACACTTTGCCTATGGTGTTGATTCCACTTGGATTATTAACACAGCGCCCATATCTGTATAAAAAAAAACTGCTTGTGGGTAGTATTTTTAATCCACATTCTTTCATTTATTACAAACTCTCTTTGTAAATAACTTTTTGTTTTATGTATGGTAATTGCTGTTTAATGTCATCTGTAGACATGTGTATGAGCTTTTCACGGCTACAAGCCCCACTGTAACCCATTATCAAGGTGATATAAAATAGTATATATTTTTTTAATTTAAGTCCATAAAAATAGCACCACTGAAAAATTTCAAAAAAGTTAGTGCATACTTTCATGGCCAGCGTCAGATATGAATTTCGCAAACTCGTATTCCTCGAATATTTTTGATTCTTTTGCTGTGTATCCTTCAGAATACTGTTTTAAAAATGCTTGAAGTTTGTGATATTTTGAAATATCAACATTCACGACTTATACATGACCTCAACTGGGAGTAGAGACACCACAAACTGGAGTATTTATACTTTTGAAAGTAAATTATTAAATGTAGATTTAATGCAAGGCAAATCCCAACTACGTTATAAAAATGATTTCTCCGGTATCGGTTCAGAAGGGTATCGTGATTGCCAGACAGTTAAAGCCTCAGCACAATACATAATCTCAAAGTTGTTGATAAGAATAGATTCAATGAGATCTGTAGAAGCATAAATAGAGGCAAGAAATGCTGAAATAGAGATGTCGCTAACAGAACGGCGAATTTCAATAAAAAGCTGACAAGTTTCGATATTTTTTATTTAAAATATTATAAATAAAAGCTTTTTGAAAGGAACAGCTCAAGAAAAAAAAACTGAATTAATATCACTTATTAATAACTGGCATAGAAATATTTTCATAGTAATTTCTTCAACATTGAAGCTTTTTTATTAGGTGACCGTTAATGTTGGGGGATTCTGTACACCGGCAGGTTTTACTTGAAAATAATAAACATTAATTAATTATGTGGGTAAATACAGTGATACTTCGACTTACACGAACTCGGAATTACGCGATAGAACTTTTTCCCTCCTCCTCCACTCCTCATCGCTCGCTTGAAGCTGATATGGCTAGAGAACCTGATTAATTTGTCAATTTTTGTAGGCAAATTTGTATCTCGACTCACACTTTTTCAACTTACACTATTATTGCTGGTCCCACCTGCATCAGGGTACGATTGTATTATTTTTTTGTATTTAAATAAATATAAATAAATGTATAAGTGTAAATAAAATACAGTAGAATCCGGTTATAACGAACCTCAAGGGACCGTCAAAATCGGTTCGTTATATCCGAAGTTCGTTATATCCGAAGTTCGTTATAAGCGTTATTGAAAGAATAAATGCAAGAGGGTTTTATGAGACCTTTATTGTCTTATAAAATATGCATATGTATAAAACCATTAAGCATATAAGGACTAAACTTAAGTGAAACAAAGCAAAATGCAACAAGTAATTTTATTTGAAAAATTTGTTATTTTCGACCGAACTGTCGCATTTTTAAAGTATAAATTGTCCACACACGTTTCAAAGTCACTAAGATTTTCAATAATTGAGTTCGACGCACCGTAAAACTGTAAAAAATTACGAATGTTGTTATTACTAGATAAAATCTGTAATGCTGGTGCTTCCGGCTCATCCTCATTCCTCATTGGCTTCTTCCTGGCCACTTTTGTCTACCACAAATACCCAAATATTATGTTGTAACTAATAAATTGTTTACATTAATAGTCGTTCATATTTAAGTTTTCGAAAAAATTTGAATTTTTTAATTGAAGGGCTCTATGCAAGAAGTACCTAAGTCACTTCTCATATTTTGTGTTTTTTGAGATTTATAATTCTGTTCCGGATAACCGGATTCTACTGTATTTGATTTTGAAATGGTATGTACCAATGCGGTAGTTTCTACTGACTATAATAATGTAATTGCATGTTTATTGATTCCAACAAAAACCAGATTTGGAATCCTTGGAGACATTAAGTTATCAAGGCGTTAATAACTTCTACTAATTACATTCTTGTTTCAGTTTCACACTTCAATTCGTCACAAAAAATTACATCAACGATAACGTCTTTTCCTTGGGGGTGTCTGCCGACCTCCTTGGTGTAATTGCCTATTCATATTTATTGCATGTAATAATGCAAAGCTAAAAATGTTTTTATCCGCAAAAATTTCTATTACAATTATGCAGATGTTAACTGTTATTAATTGTATTTTTATTTCATTATTTCCACTTGAATTTAATTTAAAACGAACCTGAAAAATTGTAATCAAAAATTAAAATACTGCCACATCATCAATTTTTCCAGACTGATTTAATACAACACAGTTCATTCCATAGGTCATCTAAATATAGTTAGTACACATTGAATACATAATGAAACCTACAAAAAGAGCGAACACTTTGTGAGCTTGCTCCATCCCTAACCCCTTTAATGAATTTTAAAAATGCTCACAAAAATGACCAAAAAAGTTGGCATAAATATTTTCGTAATTAGATCGACAATATTTGTGGTCGCTGATGATTATTTTTCAAATTATTGATTAATTGATGTCTCTGAACCGAAACTTATCTTTTTGAATAATACAAACAACGTCTGCCGCGTTTCAATTTAGTTAAACCGATTTTAATGAAGACCTTTTATTAACGTGGAATATTCGATAAGGGGGAAATAAAAAGTAACGGAGCGGAGGCAGGTCATATTGAATATTCTGGATCAGTGAATTCCAAATGTCCGAGTGATTTATATCACCGCGGCGTTATTCACAATATACCGGCCGGGAAACTGGGAATACTATTTGTACCAACGGTAACTGTTGTATTGTGTTTATGGATCCCTATGATTGCTTTTCGCCTACTCATGATTCTACCTATTCAAAAAATTTTCACCGGCTTTCAAACAACCGCAAAAATATAAATCAACGTAAAAATAATCCCTCCAAAGCGAAATTAATCTCTTAATAAATCCATGTGTAATCGACAATTTTATATTTTTCAATGAGCAATAAACTTATAAGGGGAGTCTCGCTCAACACTTCTTTTTTCACAATCAATCTAAAAATTCTTTAGTGTCATACAGAAATAGGTAATTACTTTGATTTATCATTTTTATCATTAGGCAGCACAAAAAGGAAATAAAGTAATTAAATTAAGTGAAACGAATACAGTCGAATTCGGATAAAGTGAATCCGCTTGTAGTGAACACTACTTCAAGTACCGAATTTTTTTTCCATAAGAATAATGTGTTTTTTTACTGCTTATAGTGGAACCGGCTATAAAGAACTTCCTGATAAAGTGAAATTTTGTTAAAGTGCGGTAACATTTTCCGCTTAGTGAACTTTTTGGGAGTTTCCCCGGTAATTGCCCGGATTTTAACTTAAGATGAGGGCACATTAATTGTATTATCAATTCAGTGGCATTATTTCTGAATTTATTGCGAATGCAGCGAAGCTTGTGAGTGTAAAAAAATAGTTTATTGTATCGCTTAAATGCTAAAAGACAAGTGTAATATTCAAACGATAGAAATGGGTGTTAAATAGAGTGATATTTGTCATGAAATGAGTTTGCCGAAATCAACCGTTTTCGTAACTTGGAAAAAAAGAGAAGAGATTTTATCATCGTATGATAAAATTAATGAAAGGTGCACAAGGTTTAGAAATTCAACTCATGAGGGGGTTGATAAAGAATTTTTGCATTGCTTTATTAAAAAATGACAGAAGTGAAGCTAAGTACTATTGTTTGGGCTGACATTCGCAAGAATTATGACAGTAAAGACATTTTCAGTGCCGACGCGACTGGTCTTTTTCACAAACTGGTCCCGGATAAAACATTGCAATTCATAGGAGAAAGCTGTGTTAGTCGGAAGTTACGTAAAAATAGAATTACTGTTTTGGTAGCTGCAAACATATTGTTTCGTTTATAGTGAACCTCGGATATGGTGAACTAATTTTGATCAATTTGCGACTGGAAAAAATAGAAAAGTACAGTATAACCTCCCTAATCCGAACGACTCTGTTCGGATTAGTGTGTGAACAATGCAACCGATTCAGCAACGTTAATGATTCAGACTTGTCGTAACTGTTCGGTCAGGATAATTTTATTCGAATTTCAGAGGTATTATTGGAACTACTTTTGGATTAGCAAAACATCTGTCAGTTAAAGAATAGAGAAAAAAAATTGTAGGGAATAATTTTGTTATGTTGGAAAGTGGCTCTTTTAATTAATTTCAATTCTCAAAAAAAATAATTTAATAATAAATTCAAATAAAAGCAGAAAATTTTGGGATTATTAAAATATGTCGACCGCAATCGTAATTAATGAAAATATTTAGTAAAATGGATTGAATAAGTGCAATTTAAATTTGTGTATACCAAAGTACTTTAGTTGCAAATCGAAAAGGAATACATTAATTTCTATTTGCGACAAAGTAGTTACTTGGTCTAGACGGAAATTTACTATTTACTAAACAATGCACGTGACTTTGCAAAATTACTCTTCAATTAATTAGTTTAGGCGAATGAAGGCAGCGTGTTGCTTTTAGACAATCTGCACTCTGTCTAGCAAGGGGCGGATTTGCTTTAATAAATTTGAAATTTCTAGTGTCACCGCTTCTGTCCTTTGTAAATCCCTGGATTTCGGTTATCTAAATAAAGACGAATGTATCGCCACCGGAACGCTGTTGCGACGTAAATACGCAATTTACATTTTCAATCACAACGAGAGGATTTTGTGGATAGGGCGTTAAAAGGAGTCATTTCTGTAGTGCTTTTGTTGCAATCATTTTCTATTCCGACCATTTAAAAAGAAAAATAAAGTGAACCACCATCTTTACACGATTTAATCGTTTATATCTACTCCTTTAAAATAGTTAACTTTTTCAGAACCATTAGCGGCAATTCAGTCCAACCAAATTGCATTACGTTACTCTTTTAATTATTAAATTTACCACTTTTAATTTTTACATAGAATTATTATTTGACTTTGGCTTTGTTAAATATAAAAATAGTTCTACGTATCGAGAATGAGTTGAATCTTTAATTCTAATGTAACTAAAAAATTAAAGAATTCATTTAAAATGTCTATCAACTACAATAAAAATAAATTAATACTGAGCAAATGATTACTTTCGGAATTAACTTCTAAAAAGGATTTTAAAGCTGAAGCGAATTTATAAAATAAATATAAAGATCCGGATAGCCTTTAACCAGATTCCACAAACACATTCTGGCAATGAACACTTTCCAGGATTTTGTATCTTAATAATAAAACTTTATTGCAAAAACTGCTAATAAAAAAGTCGTTTCCCTTTCACAAAAACTGGTTGAAGCATTTTTCAAATTTCTTTGCTTACGAAAACTGATTTAACCCAATAAAATGATCATTGTTTCGGTAACAGAATAAGTAACTTTAAAATTCTTAGTTTACTTAATAAGTTAATAAATTCCATTTAATTTCAATTTAATTTAGAGTCAATAAATTTATAAAAGGTGGTCACAGTAAGTAATTGATTTTATTTACGGAATTCTCTAGTACCCAATATTTTTTTAAGTTAAACTATTGTGGTCAATTTATTCAGGCATTTATTATGTTTAAGTGTTCAACAGGCAACAAATCTTCTAAAATTCACAAGTCGCTACAGTGCGACTTCGATAATTCGGATCTTCGTTACATCGGATTCTTCAATAATCCGGTCAAGCATTTCAATTGTATTGTGTATTTTATAATCCCGATTTGATAGTACTCGGTAATTCGGGCTTGGTTTTTAGACGTCTCGGTCATTTAAGAAGTCCCAATTTGCCTGAACCAGCCCTACACGATGTTCTTGTAGATAAAGATTAAAAGAAACGGCTATTAAAATGAACCAGGAAAGGATTAAGCAAATAACAATTACAGAGTACTTCACAAAATAATATAAAATTTAATAAGTATTCTTCTGTTCTAAATAATTTTTGTTTATCTACTATTTTCTAGTTATTTTGTATGAAATATTTCTTTTTTTTCTACAAAAAAACTGTCTCGCTTCAGTACTCCGAATTATATGCTTATCCGGATTACCGCGGTTTTATTTAGTCCGGATTATCGAGGTCGCACTGTACTAACAGTGATTTTTTAAGCTAAAATGTACTTGTTTCAATGTAGAGTACACTTTCTTAATTGTTGCACTTGGAAGTCACAATGTGCGTGACAACGCTAAAAAGCAGTCGAGCGCAATAACAGTTGCATAAAAATTGATTTTAAATTATTCATTTTATAAATAATTTTTTAATATCGTAACCAACCCGTTCTCTAATAACTGTCGTTGCAGTAATTTTTCTAAACTAATGTATACTTTGCGTGTTTTCCACATTCCTAATGACGGCTAAATCATCATTGCGATATTTTCTGAGAGTTATAAAAAATGAAAAAGCTAGAAAACTAAAGCATTAAATAAAATCATCGTTAAAAAGAAACTGAACCAGTGACCAAGAAGTCGAAACTGTTTTTAACAAAGTTAACGCTATGTGAATTAACACCCTCGACAACCAGACTTTGTGTCTAGACAAGTCGGGCAGGTGCCAAACAATATGATGCATCGAATCGAGACGACCTTGTGACGCGAACAGGATTGTGCAGTCCGGGCCTGAATTCCAGAGGGTCGTCTGCGCAAATCAGTTTCCTGTAAATAAATTAAATATTGTCGCAAAAAACAGGCACCGCAAATTGAATACGTTCTGTTCAAATCAAATAATCCGCAAATTGGCAATAACCGATTCTAGTTTTCTGCTGCATTGGGATTCTTCATGAGTAATTTAGTTTAGTCAACTGAAATAACAACGAAGCTTTGTCTTGGAAACGAGTTATTTTCTTTCGGCATGTGCTGTTTTAATTTAATTACGGAAACTTGGGAAACCTGCGAGAGGTTGAAATAATACGATTTCGAAATTAAACATAAATTTCAAAAATTTTGGTTGCGAAATTAAGTGAAATTGTTATTCATCTCCGTTTCGATCAATTAGTTGTGTTTTTCATTAATGTAACTCTACAATGCATTTCTTATAATGTTATAATGGGGGAGAAGCGGGCAATACCGATTACCTAAGCTGAAATTAGAATAAAACTAATGATATAACGAATGTTACTATTACTATTATTATTATTTGCTTAAACAAAACTAACATTATTCTTCTAAAAGGTCCACAGTAGTTGAGACTATTATTTTAGTAATTTTCGGCATAATTAACATTTTAAAAAATCGGTCAAGGGCGGGTCAGGGTCGCACAATTAGGGTTTTGTATTAAAACAACAATTTTTCTGAAACTATTACATTGTCGAAAAAATACGCAGTTCTCCTGTAATCTATGGCTTAATATCTACTAACTCGATTAAAATCAAAATTTTAGCTTTAGAAACCTAGAAGAACATGGGAGGGGCGGTTATTTTTCGAACATTTTTAGGTATATCATTAAGACCACTGAACTTAAAATTGTAGAATCCTTACAGTTAGCTCTTTCAAATGATACCCCACGCGATACGTTAATTTAATTTTTTTTTAACTGACCCCTTATTAATCTAAAAATAAATTTTTATCCAGTTATTGACGAGCGATATATGTACGCGTCATCAAATTTCAAGTTCCGTTTTCCGTTTTTCCTTTTAACGTACGGAACCCTAAAAAAAAGTTACATTGACCGATAAACTATTTTGATCGTCTTTAAAGGCGCGTCCAGACTTGTCGGAAACATTGTTATTAACAAAGTTATTTTACATTTCGACGAAGAGCAACAAGTTATTTTTGAAGTGAAAACTTCTTTAGGCGCGTTAGACGATTTTTGGATGGGGTAAATCTTAAGAGTTCGCACCTAGTTACGTCACGCAGTTACCGCGTCACGGAGCCACTAATTTGATTAATTTATCGACACATCAATCCTCAAAAACAATTGTAAAGCATGTTTCTAAATGTCAGAATTTTCATAATTTACAAATTGGAGGCCCATACTCGTACTGGGGGCCTATCAACACAGAATGAACCATACATTCCAAAGTCACATTCAGATTATGATGATGAAATTCACAATGATATTCCTTCACAAGTTCAAATTAATTATGTTCCACAATTACATGAGCCAATAATAACAAATTATGAACTAAATACTTAAAATTTTCCTTATCAAAATATTATTCCACTGTTATTTCATAGTTTTAAGTCTTCACTTCTGTCGGCAGTCCGCAATAACTGCCAATTTTTTTTTCATCCTTCACTTTTGTAAACGTTTCTAATCACATTTGTAAGATCAAAATGATAGGTTTCCTTATGATAACCTTTTTTTATAGATAGCGAATCGAAGTGTTTGTTAAATATTATATTAATATTATTTTCATATAAAAATGATATTATTCGACGGGCAAATTTTACTGACTAATTAGACTACCAGAAGGTCAAAAATATTTTATTGTGATTGTTAATTCCTTTATTATTATTTTATTAAATACGTCCGAAGACACCAATTTAGACACACAAATTAAACATTTTAACCCTTTAAGAACGGAATTTATTTTCGGTTACAGATCCCATGGAACGGAATTTATTCCGATGTAATTAGATTTGTGCCGCGAATGTGCGGAATTCGGGAAAACTGCTTCTTTTCTAGTGTGACGCGTATGGACGACATACGTCCTTAAAGGGTTAAAAAACAAACACAAGCTCAACATTATAAAAGGCTAAAATTTAAGATGATTGAAAATCAACAGAACAGGAAATTTTAAAATTGTCATTATTTAAGCAGGTCAGTGGCCCCAGCAACCACAATTGGCATACAAATCGTCCCTAGAGCGAAGGGCTCCAGCCTTGAATATCGCAAATTTTCTAATTCTTTTGTGCTGTGACAAATTTTATGATGGTTATAAATTTCTTATTTTAAAAGCTTTTAACTGCGTCTTTAGGAACTACATATTTGGCAGTTTAGTTGGGAAATCGTTTTACATATTTTATGTCCCACTTCGTTGATTAAAAATTCAAAACCGGCGCTTAGCATTCTGGCAAAATTTTTAAAATTTCCGTCACACCGCAATTGATCATTAACCCTTTGAGTGCCAAGCAGCGCGATCGCGCTTCTCAATACACTGGCCGAAAATGCCAAGAGCGCGGTCGCGCTTTTGCACCCGCACTAACTAATACGATCGATCTCTCTTTCATACTTATCGATTCATGTTTATTTTTTTATTGTTTTTGGAATTGGCAATTTTAGCTAATTCTCTAAAAATCATTTTGGCACTCAAAGGGTTAATTGCAAACGGAACAATGTCGTCGGCTTTTAATTCGTTGATCATATCACTGCCCACGGTACCGCTTTCGATACCTTTTCAATGGGCAAATCCAAAATCTTTTCTTTTCCTTTTTCTGTGCACCACTTAAAATTACATATGCTGCAGCCGCGAGAAGAAAGTCTTCCCGATTTACCATTGATACTTTGACTAACTTTTTTTTTGTATCAACCGATTATGCAAAATACAGTTCTACCAGAAGCTTCATGCTTTAATTACTTTATTACCGAACATAAATAAATGCATTCGAAGCTACCTACCCGCGACAGTTGTATTCCAGATGTTTCAAATTTCGTTTGATATTTACCGACAACTGGCCGGTAACAAAAATTGGTTGAAAAAGTATACAAATTGGTGCTTTTCGGCGATATCTCGAAAATATTCGGAATAACCTTTTTTCTGTCTTTCTTGGGTCAACGAGGAATCTTATACACGTCAAAAAGTTTTCAGTGTTACAGGGAAACAAGGTTTCAATAACTTATTACTAAGTCTGGACGCACCTTTAGATTAACATTTTCTTCTAGATCCACCATTTTTATATCTGACTTAACTGATGTCTCTGTTTTTATCATAAACACCTTCTTGCTGCCTTTATGTTGTCTCTTTTAGTTCCCTTGATTTCAGATTTCTTATTTGCTTTTGTAAGTGTGTTCCTTCCTTTGTAATTAAAAGTTTTTGTTATGTGTTCTTGTAATAACTATGGCATGCGCTCGCCTACATATTTGTGCTTTCTCTGTTCTAATGTCATTTTGGGAATATGGAGCAAATCTTTAGCAGACACACAAGGATTGTTATAATTCACGGTTGACTCCAAATTTTGACGAAATGGTATATTCAGCTCAACATTTGCTACACTTAAAAAAAAACAACTTTTTCATTGTTAATGGTAATAACATTATGGAAAGTTTTTTTGAAAAGCGATGGAACATCATTTGGTATTATTTTTTGCCCCAAATATTATTTCATACACCAATTGGATTTTTGGTTATAGGCAGCTTTAAAGGGCCCGCAAACAGAAATATAGGAAGTGAGATAGATCGCATTACGATGTGATATTGCTTACAAAAGTCGTAGACAAAATGAATAATATTAGATCTTCTTTGGAAGGTTTTGCAAAATCGCTAAAATGCTCTAACCAATCTATAAATAGCTCTTCATTTATCTAACCTTTTTTGGAATTTTTGTATAAACCTTCACGAGCTACATCTTTTTCTAACACAACGAAATGCCTCTGACGAGGATAAATAAATTTCGGAAATATACACGCCAGTTGCAGTAATTGCACAATGCAGTTGTGTTTTGGCCTCTCCCACTAGTTATTGAACCCACACGTTTTTGACCTTTCTTAGCTATTATTTTTCGCTGAAGAAATTCCAGTTTCGTCAGCGTTATGATTATTTGTCGGTAGACATTCTATATTTGTTCATTAGATCTTCTAGAAATTTGTGAAATGCATTCATTTCGTCTTTGCTGAAAGCTGTCGCTTTATTTACATTAGTGCCCACAGCTTTCCGAATAGATAAATAATTTCTCTTCAAAAAACCACTAACAATAAGTAAATCGTTCCTGGCTATTCTTAAGGATTTATTAAATTTTTATTAGTTATTATTTCTTTCTGCAAGCTCATACGCCATTTTTCTAACTTCATTAAAAGTGAAACCGTAAAAAAATTTAGCTAAATATCTTAATTTTATTTTTTTCAATCGTTTGTAGAAACGTAGACCTACTACTCTTGTTAGAACGAACCGTTTCTCTTGCGGTTTTTCCATTCTTTAAGTAACTGGATAGCTTCAGCTAACGAATTTTAACTCCATTTGACCCTTAATTGTCTTTCATTCCTTCTTCTTGATATTGTAAATCAAATCAGGCTTAGCAATCAGACAAGAAGAAAGAAAAATCTGAGTAAAAGTTATGTCGTTGATAATGCAATAACGGTCAGGCTGCCCACTATTGTCCGACGACCACATAATTTAAATACAACTTAATTTATACAAAATGTATTATCAACCGTCAAATATCAATATAGCCTTATGCGAAAAAATAATTCAAGTTTGGGAATAACAGAGAACAAACTATAAAGTGTAAATAAATAAATATTCATCTCTTCAGAGACCCCAAATTTTATATGAGTATATGCTGCTAAAACAAAATGCACGTACTACACTGCAACACTTGGTAGTGAATAAACGAGCTTCACTACACGTCACGAGGGGGGTCCACACGAATTATTTTTCATGTATGTGGCCGGTATTGCATCCTGACCGGTAATACTCGTTCTTCCCTTATGTGAAGAATATTGAAGCGTGTTTATAACAAGGTGATTCTGTAAAATATATAGCCGAATTTTCATAGAAACATTTTCAAAATTAAATTTTTTTGGGGATAACTATTCACGTTGGAAAATCCTGTACAGCGGAATTGGTTTCTTATGTCAAAACTGTCACAAAGGCCACAATTTTAAGTAACAATAAATTGTGCTGTCTAAACAAGAAATTTACAAAATTATTACCGAAAGTTAATTTTTTATTTCTTCTGTTTTTCGTATTATCTTGAAAAGGATAATCTCTAGAAAGCTTTTTATATTCTTCTGTGAGTTTGAGCTATGATGTATCTTCCTTGCCACTTTTCCTATGCCTCCGACCTTTCCCATCAGTACTTTTTGCAGTAGGTCATATTTTTCAATACCTATATATTAAGTTAACCAACTGCTTTTTCCTCGTTTGTCTATGAAGAAAGATGGAATTTCACATTTTCTAATTAGGATTGATGTATAAAAGAAAAGAATAAAAATAGAATTGAGTGTTCTTTTCAAGCAAGCAGAAAGGTAACCGCAGCAATGTAAAATGCATTTTCAATTTCCTTCGCATTTACCAGTTCGGAGAACTCTATTCGTTTTTAGTCGATTGTAAAAGTGTCGAAAATGGTTTATTTAAGTAAAAAATGTAGCTTTACTTTAAATTGCGAGAATTACAGACATTGAAGTACAGGACGTTAGCAAGCAACACATCATTGGAGATTCCGTGTCTGTGTCTCATCGACCATTGTAAACGACATTATTATAAATACTTTTCACTTTACTTATTTGTTATAAAGAAATAATCAAAATTTGAGAAAAATAAATTCTTCTTCATTTTTTGAATTGTTTCAGTCTAATAGAAAATTCTACTGCTTCTTCATATTGCAACCAATAAAAGTGAAAACAAGCACTTTTATAGGTTTTCACTTTAAGCCATTTTGTAAAAAGTGTAAATGTACTTCAAATAAAATATTTGGTGGTTTTTATAATCAAATAACTTTCCTTCATTTTCGTAGATGGTTTCTACGGATATTAAAATTGCTTCGGAGTAAAATATTTTTCTGTTTTATTTAATTTATTTGACAATATGTTTTGTTGTGTTGTAGCATGTAACATTAGCAATAATCAACTTGAATGAAATTTCCAACTCTGCAATTTCCCTTGTAAACTTTGAAGTTGACGAAAGTCGGGTTGTGTAATTCTAAAATGTGATAACATTCTAATTAGACTTTACGAATGCATTGTTAAACAGCTTAATTCAGTAAGTAGTAAAGCTGTTTGGTACAACTACAAGTGTAATTACACCGATGCTCTCCACTCCTTAGCTGAAATTGTTGTACAGTAATATACCAATTTAGCTAAAACTATGTTTATAGTAATATGAAACGCAGCTGGCAATAGTTAAATCTAACTGTAATTAATTTCACATTAAATTCATAGCGCATGTTGGAAAAGCAATCAATGTACACATTGCACTATCATAAAAAATTAATAGCCAATTTTATCGCAACGCGATAGGTGTAAAGCTGAAATGCATACAATGCAATGAGAAACATGTATGTCTACAAATTTCTTCTATTCTCAAAACCATTCAATTCGAAACAAAGCTTAATATAGGGACATTACTCTAAATGCGGTTTAATTACAAGAATTGTTTGAATATTGAAATATGCGTAGCTTATAAAATTTTAAAGCTTTTAGAAGCTCAATTTAGTAACTGAAAACTTCAATAAGATGTGATCGCATTTAAATGTAAGATATAATCTCTCATTACAGTTTTATATTTAAGTCGCCTTACAGTTACTATAATTTTATTGCATTCGTTTATTTTTCACAACAAGACCCGTTATTACCATAGACCTTATTGGCCAACGTAAATCGACTAATGGTTACTAAAATAAATGTTAAATGTTAAAAAGATTGAAATTGCACGGACGACGCCAAGTATTGAACAAAATGTAACAAAACCATTTTCATAACGCTTTCATAAAATTTGCACGGAATTTTATGCATCATTACAAAAATTGCTCATTTAACTCGATAAAATTATTTATTGCAGGTGAAACGATAACCAATTTGAACTGGCCGAACAATTTTATTATACTAGAAACTTAGTTGGTGCTTCATTTTACGAATTGAAAAATAAATGTGATAAGATCAAAATATTTTTCAAGCGGTTGAAATAAATGATTATCCTCTAGCGTGCAGTGTAAGGCTGAAAACTTGTCTTATTAAAAGCCAAAACGTGTTGCAATGGAGATAACATTAAATTTGCGAACTCCTGGAGCAAGTTTTCCTCGTGGGTCTTTCAAATATTTATTCTACTAATAGGTATCTGTGTGCGCTCACGTGTCTATCCACGTGTGCTAAAATGCACTGTTTCCATTTTACCTCTCAAACTATTTATGAGAATAAATTTTAATAAAATATCTGAAAATTGTGTTTCATGTTTATAGCGTAACATGATATAATTGCTTTAAAAGCACCTGGGATTACAAAACTATCTCAATTTTTAATTTTTATCATTGAAACTTATTGTTAATTTTAAAAATAGTCAAGAAAATGAGCCACATGGGCCTTCAAAGAAAAATTAAATTTGCTTATCAATATTTTTTGAATAACTAATTACGTTTTAAGATTATTTTATAATTAACTACCAACATAAATTTAATTGTAAGGACAATAAATTGAAAAGATTAAATTAAAAATAAATGTTTATGATTATACTTAAGATATTTTAATGGAAACTTATTATTTATTGTGTAATTTATCTAACGAGTTTTGTCGTTTTAATTATACTACTTTTACACAATAAACTGTATAATATTTCAGTTCTACTAAATCCGAATACGGATGTAAGTGCATTTAATTTCGTTGCTTGAATTACCTTGCGTTGCTCGGGCTTATAGAAACAATAGGTTCATCTACTATTTGTATTATAGGAATATTGTCGAAGTTTTATTACCTACTATACCTTATGACACTGTCAACTGTAGTAATGTAGCAGCGTGATCTAATACACAACAGTGTAACTTGGAACTTAAATTTCTATTGGTTATTATAAAGTTGGGGCATTAGTCACCTTTTTCTCGAAAATCCCATGACATTGCCGTTACCGTTGCTTGGATGTCAGCGGTTTGGAACGTTTCTTAGGTTGTTGGCTCGTTGATTTTTCTCTATTATAAAAATTAGTTTTTCTGAAGGATATTGTCTATGGGAATTTAAATTTTCTGCATAAAACGTATCTTTGCCCCGAGCAGTGTAAATAGGGTTTTTACCACGAATCGCTAAAATGATCACATGAGGAATGCGTGTGCACGATATATATGTACACTATATATAGTCGTAAAATAGGGTATAGCACCTACTTAATCGAATGTCTACAAACATGGGAATTCCAATTGGGGACTCCTTCTTGGGCACATTACTTTACGCTGATTAGATTATATGCGAACACGACGAGTTAGATGAGCAATATATACTAAGAAAATGAAAAGAGGAGTTCCAAGAATGGGGATTGGAAATAAACATGAAAACAATAGAGTACAAGACAGTGGTATGTAAATGCGAAGACATAGAGATTGAAGGAGACATAATAAAAAGTAGCAATACTTATAAATACTTAGAGGCGTTTATAAGTGAGAAAGGAGATTGCGAGCTTATGATTAAAAGGAGAATTGCGTTAGGAAGGACGACTATATGACAACTATATCCTGTAATGTGGAGCAACAAACTAACAAAACATACTAACCGGACTTATATGCAAAGTCATTATAGAAGTAGAAAGTATAAGTAGAGACATGGACCGTTACCAAAAGAAACAGAAATTGAAAGCTATGGAAATGGACTACTGGTGATAAAGCTGTGGATTAACAAAATTTGATCGAATTAGAAACGACGAGTTAAAAAGAAGTGGAAGTGGATATAATGACATCAATTGAAGTGAAAAGATTACTGTGGTATGGACATATGAAACGGATGGGAAATGGAAGATGGCTTAGAAAGTTATGGGAATGGATCCCATCTCAAAGATGGTAACGTAATCTATCAAAGCAAACACGGGAAAATGGAATGAAAGTAGCTATGATAAAAATAAATTGAAATAATAATAATTTGGAAGATAGAAAGACGTGGAGATTGGTTTGCGGAATATATCAATGATGTAAAAATATCTCTCTCTTTCTCTCTCTCTCTCTCTCTCTCTCTTCCGAGATTTTGGTGGAACCTCAGGGTTCTACGGAACCACTGCTCTAACGAGTTATAATGTAATGCCTTCGAGACTTCCAAGAATTATGTGAAAGCACTGAAGATTTCATCTGAAGTAGAAAAATTTTAATAAAATTGGTAAAGATTGAGGTTTGCTTGTAAATGAAATTCAAAATTTTTATTAAAAGCACTGGTTGATCTTGTATTTATTTCTCGCGATGGAGTTATCTCTTATATTAATAATTACAATAAATATTTAAAAGTACTGAAGCAAACTTCAAATTTAAATCATCATTACTGTATTCGGTGTATTCATGTATGGAATTAAAAGGCAACATGCCGAATATTGCGGTTTGTTTGTCATAACAATAACTTAGTTATACAGTAGACTCTCGATTATCCGGAATGAAGTGGGGTAGACACATTCCAAATAAACAAAATTCCGAATAATCTGGAGGGTTGAAAATTTATATATATATCGTCGTGGTAACCGCAATAGGTTGTATGTCATTATATTAAATTTTACCGGAACGACAAATAAACATTCTTATTTTGCCCCCTGTTTTTATAATCATGCTTTTCATACTTCGTATTGAAAGAGGGAATTGCCGGCTTCTTGCTGGTTTATGTATGGTATGTTGCAGTTGGTGTAGTTCAGTGGATTAGCCACGATAGTAAAATAAATTAAAATGTTTTTTTTTTTTGACATATAACCTATTGCAATTACCTCGACGATATATGTCATGTAAACCTTGTCCATTCGTAGGTGTACGGTTGAAAATTTATAATTTACAATATATGTTTTTTTCGCTTTCTTGAAAATATTTCGGGGTTTCCAATAAAACGGATGTCAAAAACAAGCAGTTGCAGATAAAACGGTGAATTTAAAAAAAGTTGCTATTCTGGATTATACGGAGTTCCGGATAACCGGGTTCCGGTTAATCGTGTTCGTCATAACCGGGTTTAGCTGTAATGTGTAATTATATTGAGTTCAGAAGACAAAGTTACAACTTGTGACAATGTTACATTTTAATCTTTGCATAAACACCGCCGCATCAACATTCTGTTCTTAAATTAAATTAAATAATTAAATAATATGGAGGTTTGTCTTGTATTAAAAAAATATTCTGCAATGCAATAAATTTTCTTATTTCATTTTCAATGAAGATTTTCTTAAAATATTGTTTAAAAGCAATGCAAATGCTACATTTAATTATTAAATGTTCGATTTTTTAATATTTTTCATTAAGAGTTTTGTTTTGGCTTTTAATTCAAAAATTCTCTGTCATAACTTGAAAAAAAGTAGGCATGTGACATTGTTAATTACTTATTAGCATTTAATTAATCACCGAAAAAAATCGTCTGAAACAGTAATCTTTCTAATGAAACATTACAATATGTCATCATGTTGGGACTTTTACTAATTACAAATGTCAGGTTAAAAAAGAAAAATTTAAAATTTATTACCTGAATTTACCGTCGCAATGTTCGGTTTTAATGAATTCTAAAGGAATAAAACCTTACTCTTTCAACTATAAAACGTCTTTCTGATCAGTACATAAGAAGTCTCGCTGCCGATATATAGGCTGGAATCAAGCCAACTCTGAATCGTTATTGCCCATAAAGAAGAAAGCAAAAGTCTCGTCTTACACCCTTGCTGTGACCTTAATAGCTTAAGTTTTGTCGATTCTGCCTCTTATTCCATTCTTACAGACTAAAGTGCACACCATAAATATGTTAATTCGAACGACATCATCGATCCGTTTCGTACCGCGTAATTTACAAAGTTTATTTCATTAATTCTGTTTGTTTGGGAATGTTGTAATAATTCTGCTCCGATGCACACTAGTTAGTCGTAGTAGTAAGAAATGCGTTAGGCATTCATAAAAACGTCATTTAGTCGCAGACAACAACGACCATTAAGCAGAAGTCGGCGATGCACATAAGTGCACCCTGCGCTGGACATTAGACACACTGGTCGACTGGTTTCGATACCCTCTACGTCTCAATTGAAGTCGTTTACCTTTTAACTTTATGAGCAATAACTGAATGAAATAAAATTACTTCATCGTAAATTAAACGAGCTAACTGTAAAGCGCGCGAAAAATATTCTTAGATTGCGACTGTTTATTACATTCTTGCAGCGGTCGTAAAGTGCATACATGGTATCTTAAAATTCACTCATCATCCGATGTACCAACAATGCGTATAATACATCACTCGGATAATATCAATAGTGAAGTGAACTGGACGTCGGAGACATTTCTGATTGGAGCGTCAAACATAAAGCGACGCCCAACTATTACATGTCACAGCGACATGTACGTGGGCAATTTATGATGCTGCTACTTTAACTGTGATGCTGTCTACCACATTACTCTTTTCTCTATCTGAAAAATTATTAATTTTCTGCAAACCGCTCTTTTTATTTTTTAAGCCACAAATTGAACCAAAAGAAAAAGCAACGAAAAAGAGAAAATTAGAAATAAGGCAAATAAAAACGGGTAACTAAACACTGACAAATTTCAATCTGTATTCATGAACATGGCCATGTGCATGTTCTTCCCTAGGTTTCAAAAAAGTTCTAAAAATGTCGTAAAACGTTAATGATGTTGTTAATTTTAATTGACTGATCTCTTTACAAGTGCAACAATATTTTTAATTTGGATAAAAATTTAAACAAAATTTACATTTAAAACACAAATTTTTGCAATACTTATCTACTTACATTAAAATATTATTATTGGAATAAGGGAAGAAGTAACTTATTTAAAAAACTCAATCAGTCTACTTATGTATTTACCATCGTAACTCAAATAAAAATATAAACAACAGCAAGACAACATATTATTCAAATTACTACTTTTAGATATTCGACATCATTTAGTTGATATTTGCTTAATATTTATTAATCCAAATAAAATTTGATTTGATTAGATTTTTGCAATGTCAAAAGTGCACAATTTTTCAAGATTATGACCTATTTAGTTGCATGAATATGTAGAAAACACTGAAGTATCACAAATCATTGTAAATTTGGCCTGGAGGTGCACAAAAAAACTTAACAAGTTCAGTTTAACTTTCCTTGTAGTGCATAGAGCATAAGTAAAATCTTGTTAAATAATAAAAGTATAAGTTAATTGTTTGTCTGACAATGAAACGAAATTTCATGTTTTAGTTTGTGATTCCATGCAACTTCTACAAAAATTTAATTTAATGATTGTAATGCAGTTTTGCAACGATACAATTTGAGATGAAGACATTCCGTCTGAATTACCTTATTTTAAATCCAACCCAATAATCTACAGACAAATTTATTCCGCAATTTTCAGAAGCATTACTTGCGAGCTTTTCAACTAGTCCACATTTTTATGGGAGGACTAAAAAGTTCATTTTAGCAAAACGAGATGATTTTAGTCTCGCATGCTTTTATGCCAATGAAAATGTTAGTGAACTAAAGTTTGCAACATTAACGCTTCTTTATCTCCGTTATCAAACACAATAGTATATTATTATACAAGTTTTATAAGACGATCTATTGTCGCACGAATAAGTTTGGGGTACGATGAGCGAAGCGAGGAGTGCTCCAATGTCACGAGTGCGACAATACGTCTTATAAAACGAGTGTAATATACTATTTTTTCTACTTTGGTGCTCTTAGTTTCATGAAAATTTGAAAATTGTGCTTTCTAAAAATGTTCTAGAGATTTTTAGGATTAGGTACTGCTTGTGTTGGTATTTATCATGTGTCATATGTCAACTAAAACTTCAAATGTAAAAGCTCGAATTTGATATTTTTGTGAATAAATCATGGAAGAATTAAGCTGTACACTTGGCGTGACCTTGACAGGAGCTCGGTAGAGATGCCCGACGCCGGCCAGAGTGCTATTACAGCAATACCAACGTAATAAGTATAAAAAAAAAAAGCCGTTTCACAAAAAATTCCTTTGTGACACTACTTTCAGTTTCACAAAAACTCGCTTAGGATACCAAAGTAGAAAAAGATCTTTGTTTTATTTCTGTTTATATCATTTGAAATTGGTAGATCATTTTTTTATTAGAATACTCAGAGCTTAGTAAAGGCAGAGTTGTTGCGTTTCTCCTTCTTTATTTAAGATTTCCATAGACGAAGCTTTGTAAGAGTGGAAACAGAATTGCAATATAATGGGTGTATAGTCTGTTATTTGTTATATATATGGAAGTTATATGTCAGGAAATGGTAGACGAATATGAGAAATGGGGTCTTGAGATAAATATGGAAAAGAAAATACATTGATGATGTAATGATTGGAGCAAAGGGACATGACTAACACACAGATAGAGGAATTATCAAATGCATAAATGATTACAAATGCCCGGGGGTGACAATAACCGCGTATGGAAGAGATGATGTGGACAAAATAAGATCAGGTAAGGAAAGCGATCATAAAACAATTACATCTAGTATTATGGAATAACAAAATTTAAAAAAAAAAACAAAAACTATAATGGACGGAGTTAGAAACGAAGAGCTTTTACATCAGATAAAAATATATAATTGAAACCATTGAGGAAAAACAGTTAATGATACGAATACATGCGTCGAGTCGCTTAAATAAAGTCATAATATTCAAAAAAATATGGGAATGGAGACCGTCAGAAAGAAGAAAAAGAGGACGGACAAGAAGGGGTACATATGGAATATATAAATAACAATTTCTTTTCGAAACAAAATATTTGTTGGTAAGTAATTCAAATCGATCGGAATAGAACCACATTGATTTTTTAAGAAAATATTATAATCTTAGAGAGACGAAAGTGCCATTTTGAAGTACTGACACAAAGTTACATACTTAAGTAGATGCATCTTTTTTTAAATAAATAAATTGATAAAGCCACTTAGACTTCACTTAATATTCAGATATTTTTATATTATTTTTTAAATGTATTGAGAAAATTTTCATTAATAAAAAAAATAGTTTGAAACACAAATTAATGAAAGTAACTTTTTATGATTTATTGCAATAAGTTATAAATAAAATTTAAATAGTCAATGTAATTTAAAAAATATAATTAGTCCGCAGTAAAATCATGTTTTTATTCATGTTTTTGTTATTTAAGAACGTTTCCTCATTTATAAACGATTGAGTCATAAATAAATCGAATCTTATTTTCAAGTTTTAATTAACGTTTAATTAGTAACGTCTTGTAAACAGTTATTATTTATTAATTGCAGCAGTTCCCATTTAATTACAGAGATAAAGTTGTCATAAATAACAAGAAAAAACTGTACTTTAATCTTCTTCCTCCGAGACGTGATGAGAAAATATTTATAAAAAACATAGAAAACAATTTTTTTCTTAATTAATGTGAAAAATGTTACGTTGAAGTGCACATTACGCAACAAGTGAGTGCATGCAAGCCATGAATAAATCCTGTTTAGAACGATACCGGTCTCGTTCGTTTTTCTCTCGCAAAACAACAATGAGTTTCGGCTAAGTGCATTCTGCAATAAGAATCCTGCCTGAGCTAATACGCATTTTACTCCTGTATAGCCACCACCAACGTACATCTAAAAGCGAAATATGGTCGCCACATATAATATGTCAGGGAAAAAATTGTTGCGCACTACCTTAATCTGGAAAAACAATATGCGGCTATTAATAGCTTGAAATTAATGAAAAGTGAGGAACAAAAATAAAATATTTTATTGCCTGACGAAATGATCCTTCAAATAAATGTACTATTATTATAATACATAGTTATATAATAATTTGATAAAGATAAAAATCAATCAATTTAATTAATCTTTTCTTCAGACACGGTTTTAACCAGTCGAGTAAATTTATGGATTTTAAATGGGGCAGACCTTTACTGCATGATAAAAATGTAAGATCATAAAATCCTTAAAATAATGTTACAGGTTTAATACAAGCGTAATAAAATTACAGTTAGTTTGTCTTAAATTTAAATAACAGCGAGAATAAAATTATACTGCCATTTTGGAATATTTACGATATATACTTTTTTATTCTTTTTTATTCATACAAAGTTGATATATTAAAAACTTAATTATAAATATGTTACCCTGTTCTAGACAGACTACAAAGGTTAGATTTGTATTGCTTTTTCTGAAGCACTCAAGGGAAAAAGTATAATACTGCAAAATTTGAAAATTATATCGAAAATATTTTAAAAAATCTTAACCACCTCATTGTTACTTATTCTCTGGAAGATAACCCAGGTGGTAATATCTGATCGAAATTTTGTATATAAAAACCGAAATTTATAGAGAACAATTAACTTGCAAAATGTATTCCATAACTACCACAATATTGCTTTCCTTGGTCGCAGCGATCAGACAAGCGATCAGTACGATGGGAAGGTTTAAATACTTTTTTCCTTTTGGGGGCTCGACAATAATAATAATAGCAATGAATTTAAATTCATTTCAATAATATCTGTCATACTTTATTTTTTTTACAATAAATTATGCATTGGTAAACTGTATTGCAACAATGGCTGGTATTAATATTGCACTTATTGAAAACAATTCATTTTTAGCTACAAAGTGTACGAAGCCCATCCTGAAAGTGAAAAACAAAGTATTTTGGCCATATCACAGTCAACTATACCCACCCAAAAGTTGTTCGAATTAGCCCTAAACGAAAATAAAATCAAATACCAAGTTCTGACCAACAATGTCAAAACGTTAGATAATTTTATTCAAATTAATATTAATTGACAAGGAATTAAATTTCCAGTGTTACTCAACAAGAACGCCTGCAATAACAATCGGTTCATTTTTGTACACCCTGTATTGTGTGAAATACTTGAAATTTCAAGAAATTCTCTATATGAAGATGCAGAATAGACTACGATGGTTATACCATGTTAGAACATGCCCTTTTTAAATAAATTCGTCGTATTTTTGCAATTCAACAATTTGGAATAGATGGTATTTCTTTGCATTTTTAAAAACTAATTTATCCTTAAAAAATATTTTTTTCTATATAATTCAACTACAATTTTATGCAGACTCTTTTACCCAATTCAGAAAAGGCCGGTATGCATATTTGGTTATACGCATATTTCGATCCGGATTATCCGACGTCCTGATTAACTATAATCGGATTAACAAGGGTTTACTGTACATTCTCTATTATCACCCTAATCGGCAAACTTTTTCCACCCGTTTTTCACAAAAATTTATATTATCATTCCTATAAAATCTCTTATCATGCAATTTAAAGAAGAATAACTTTTGAACTTTTTCCTTGTCTTATTATTCGAAAGAAGTTTTATTAACAGGCGTCAGAATAGTGATTTAGGACTGAAGGCATTTATTATTAATTTTTACATTTAAATTGTTATAATCAATTAAAGCTTTAAGATGCTTTGTCTGCTTGTCTAATCAAACCAATAGGTGAAAAAACCAATTGAAATAAAGAAATTAATGAAGCGTTTTGGAGTTTAGCTTGTGGTGACAGTTTGTACACCAACTCTTTTAAAGCAAGATCTGGTGCTTTGGTGCCTCGGTGGATGGCGTTACAGGAGTATTAGATGGAAATAGAGTATGATTCAGAAAGTGACTGCTTCCTGACGGGGTAATTGCAAGGCGACAAGGCGCAGTTGATGATCATATATTCAAGACACCCAACGACGTATATATTTAATTTAAAGCATCAAATTGAACGCATACACATCAGAGCTAAGAATAGAGACAACTTAATTGCTAACAAAGAACAAAAATAATAATATACAAACTATAGGCAGGGTGGCCCATGTTCAGGTTGGGGTAGTCGGATCAGCATTGCCCAAACTTATACTCGAACACAACTATAAAAACGACTACAACACGACTATAAACACTCAGCTTAACGATATGTTTCTATACTCAAATTGAATCGCGTATAGTAATACAGTCTATATCATTTAGGACTGTTTGCGATTAGTGCGTATGGTAATGAATGCAGACAAAGGGAAGGGCGAAATAGTGGATCGACAAGATCTAGTGGAACTTTTTGAGAGTTAAGCTTGGTGACGGTGAGGTGGTAGTAATCTGGGGATTGATTTAGACCAAGGTTAAGCTAGTTCGTCTTTTCGGTAGTTGGATGTTTATTAATAGGTTCATTAATGTTTCAGGAAGGTGGAATGTAACGCGCGGGAGATATTGTGAGTGCAAGTTACGTGGATTTTTACTTTTACTTCCATGGTGTTTTTTCACTGAACTGTACTTTCTTGGATTTGAATTATATCCGTAATACTATAATAAGACATTATTCATGAACAGTATGCACTGTTGTATCAGGATAACTAATAAATAGTACATTATACATCGCGGGAGAGAAATGCAAGATTTTTCCTGAGGTGTAATTTGTAGCCAGAGGGCGAAGCCCGAGGGCTACATAGCACCGCGGGAAAAATAGCATTCTCTCCTTAGGTGTATATACTATTTTTTCCACGACCAAAGTAAGATTAAAACCAAAAAATAAATTTGAAACCTAATTTATTGACACCTTAACTGACATTTATTAATTTGAAAACTAGTAGTCTTTGGTGAAATTTAAACAATCCTTGACAATGTGTTTTAATTTGTAGGTCATAATAAAAACTCCCCAGGGAGAATTTTGAAACATTATATATCTAGGGAATAATTTGTTACTTTTGTTACGATATTGGTGTCATAGAAATGGACGTCTACTCCCGGTCGTGGAAAAAAGTTTTTAATTGAAAGAATATGGCATAAGTACATAATATGGATTATTTTCCATTACTTGAGAGGCCTGAAGGCAGGAGCGGCAAAAACTCGCCGACAAGCCGACAGTAGTGGTGAAAGCGAAGGAAGAGGAGGAATACCGGCAAAAGCTGATTGCGAATCCCTAATCAGGTGCGACAATATTGGTGTCAAAACAACATATTCTGATGTAGCGCGAAAGCGGTTCCGGGATACGTGGGAGTTCAGAAAAGAGGGGGGAGCACAGTAGATATCAATGATCTATCATTCCTCTCTCCTCCATAAAAAACATTTCAGTCCATTTTCATTTCTGAATACGTAATAAATTTTGTTAATAATTAATAAATGAGTTCTTTATAAATAAACGATCTGCAATGGGTCGCGGGACCAGGCTACGTCCTACAAACTAAACTGTAACATTATTGTAATGAGATTTAACACAGACTCTAACCTAAATTCGTTAATGAGCAAGATCGGTCGCTCAACGCGCTTTAAACTTGATAATATCTACAATTTTTCTTATTTAATATCATTGTACCGAATTCTACAGTTGTAATACTTTTGATTACTTGATGTTTGTAAATGTTCACTCCATCTAGAAAATATGAAAAAAATTATTTAATCGCCAATTGCTTAATTTAGTAATCACATTAAAAAATGAATAGAGAATCTAACACTTTGGTTAGGTAAAATTGGGAGTACATTTACATCTTACACGCAAGAATTTGTAATGTGCATTAACAAAAAAATATGCAAATACAGTAAGACCTCGTTTAGCGCTCAGGATGTGTTCCTAGACGTCAAAGCGCTAAACGAAACAGCGTTAAACGAGGAATACGAGACTGAAAATAACCAAATTTTATTTCTAAAATGGATGGTATAGTAGAAACAGGCATATTTAATCCACCAGAGCTGACACGAAATAAATTTTCATTGTGACTGGCATCCGTCTCAGAGACCGAGAGTTTGTATAGTTTAATTATTATTGAAAAATATTATTTTGCGTTAAATCTAAATTTATAGTTTATTGGAAACTGCGTCCTTTCTCTACAATAAAACACAACTAGATTTAATATAACATTGTTTTCATTAAACTCAACAGTTGATATGAAAATGATGTCACTTTACTGTAACACCTCTAAAAAAACAAATCATTAGACTTTCTTGCCAAAATAAATTTAGTGGTAAATTTTAACAAAATAAACTATTAAACAAAATGAAAAAAATAAATAAGCAATTTTTTTAAAGGAAAATTGCATTCAGTTTATTTTACTTACATACCAACTGGCGTCGGGTTCCACAGCTGGTGACGACGCAAAAAACACAAAATGTCTGAACACGTCGCTATCATACGAAAGACTGATGATAGCGCTGAGCAAATCAGCCAAATTTATGAAAAGATTAAAAAATTATTCAGCGTTTACAAAAAAAGTCGGTCTCTGAGACATATGGCGCCAGCTCTTTCGAGTTAAAGCGGTTCCAACCCGACTTGATATTCATCGTGTTCCAGTCGAATCAGCACCTACATTTTAATATCGTTCGAAATGCTTTTCGTGTTATTTTGGTTTTATTATTACACTTATTCATTCTGAATGATCTAAAAAATTATACGAATAATTTTTTTATTGATTTTCTTACACAATAATATCGAGGATTACAGCTCATAAATTAATAACTGCTAATGAACAGGGCATGCGAAAATAAACGTACCAAATAGACATAAATTAGGGGAAGTACAGCACTACGACAAATTGCTACCTTTCGCTGATTGTTCAGAAATAATCATATACAAAATGGCAAGATAATTTGAAACAGCGTAATTTTTTTTAGACTTCGAGCAGACAGCGTTATATCGAATCAGCGTTAAACGAGGAAGCGCTAAACGAGGTCTTAGTGTATGTAGGCAAATCGAAATGTAATATCCCCTGTGTGCCCTTGAAAAGAATTAATAAAATCCTGCGAATAACATAAATATCTATTTGATTGTGAAGTGAAATTTCAGTTTGAATTGTTTAAGCTTTTTATTTCTTCAAAGGCTTAGTCTATTACACGACGGTACTTTTCTTATCGTGCGGCCACATACATTCAACCGGGCAGGTAAAACATAATAGCCCTGAAATATTAGCTGCCTCGAGGGCGCCCGCATAGATGCACAATAAATTTTAATTTTGTTTGGTAAAATCTTGTTCAAATCTCAACGCACAGCACGAAATAAACTGACCAAGAAATTTCAAATTGAATTCGCGTCTCGTTTCAAGCGTCTGGTCTCTACAAATACATCACCAAAGCATTTGAAGTCTGAAATTAAAGTCTACACTTCCATAGGTTGTTCAGCGAATCGGAAGTTTTTACAGCACGGATCTCTGGTGAGTTGGACACTCGTTCAGAAATAAATGTGTCTGAAAGTTAAACCAGGAACTTGTAAACTATACTTTGTAAAAGAAAATGCTGCCCCTGAACAAATAAATTATTCAGTCGTGACAATTTCAAAGAGGCCGATTCAACTTTTTTACGATTTAAATTTAATTCGGCAAATTTACTTATGAGTCGTCATATTTTTCGATTAGATTGGTGCAGTTGCAGTGGCACTCCCCGAGGCTATCTGTCTGCAATTCAGTGCGAAAGACGTCGCTGAAATTGAGTTTGAATGTAGCGAGATCCAAATTGGTAAGATGTAAGAGGAAAAGAAGATTGAGATGTATTATTAGATTTGATGTTGACCATTTCGTATTAGTTGCTTTTCATAGTCGTAGAATATATTAGAAATACAAATCCAATGGAAATTGAATTTAAAAATTTTATTTAAGCGATCGAATGGATCCTACGGCTTTTAATTTTGAATCAAACGTACAAAATGTTGATTTCTTTAAAACTGATTATAATTATACGTTAAATATTACTAAAAGTATAGAATGCAAGACTTTGCGTTCCCTTTAAACAAAAATTGAATTGTTTAAAAAAATTTAAAAAGTTTTTTTAGTTTATTTTCAATAATTAAACATTTTAAAAACAATAACAACTTAAATTTTATACAGAAAAAAACAGCTGTCTTCCAGCGCACTGTTAAAATTAAAAAAGTAGTTTTATCGAATGCTAGAGGCATAATCCAAACTTTGCAAGTTTTGTTTACGTTTCAGATAACCTTTTCAATGCATCCTCTGCAACTTTCATCACCGCTGCGTTATCACAAAAACGTAACTCGACTGGGTATCGTTGTCACAACTTCAAAATGTGAAGTAAACATATTTTCTACCACCGGAACGTGACTACTTGAAAGGAATAACATTCTAGTAGCTTTCCTAGGTAACTACAAAAACATTTTAATGAGAACTTGATTATAAATGTACTATTTGATAAACTTTTTAGATCTCATTTAACTTATTAATATGAACTTTAACTGTAACCTTTTGTGAAAGTATAGTTTGACAAATTTTCTTTTTAATTGACAAGAAAATATTTTGTAAACCATCAAATTAGTTTACTTTTACTATAGTCAATTTTTAAATCAGGAGAAGCGTTAAAAGGCTATTGAATTATTGTTTTATTTAATTTATGTTGGCAGTAATGCGTTCTTAATAACATAACCTATACAATTTTCACAGAATCACTTAGAATGTTGCAAAATATTGAAGGTAAAGCTTTCCGCATTTAAATTGAAAGAGTTTCATATTACATTTTTTAATTTTGAAGCGACATTACTAATATAACCTTAAATTGTCTGATGTAAAATGCCAATATCAGTGCGTTACTACCAACAGAAAATAAACAAAAAATTACTTCACAGCCTTTTAACGCTCCTGCTGATTTAAAACTCAACTGTAACAAAATTCAATTTACAAAAATTATCGAATTGATTAGATCTACTTTGGTTTCACTCTTTATTTTTCAAATATTACACAGTCAACAATCACAGCTACCAAGGATGAATGAGCGGTGGTAGAATCTTGAAGCCTTCAAAAGTTTCCTTAACAATGCCATCAATAGCACTAGCCGGTGGATCATAACCAGAACCACCACCCCCAGGAAGCAACACAGCATAAATTAACTGTTTGGAAAGGCCTTCCATCCAATCAATACTGTTACCAGTCGATAAATATAAAGTCGTAGCAGCCCGCCCAACGGTATAATTTCTTCCGGTCGTATCCAATATTGCAGTTCCCATATTTTCACCAGTAGCTTGATATGTATTGTTATTGGCGCTTGAGAACCAGTCCTGACACCAATACGGATACAAAATGTAGTCTCCATAGCTCCGTAAACTGATGTAGTGAGCAATAACAGGAGAGTTATCAATACAAAAATCTGTAAACTCCCGTGATTCGATTTCTGAAAGCTCTCCATGTCCGCAATATTGATCACTGCATTCAAAAACACTGGTTCCATTTTCCACACTAAAATAATAACTAAAATTGTGATCGGGATCGGCGCCCCAACAATCTTCCGTTCTTATCGGAGGAGTGCGAGTTTTCCTCCATAAACGATCCTAATAAAAACAAAATTTTAAACATCGATTTCGGAAAATTTAATTACCAACAGTTGTGAAAGTGTATTCGTATCCGTCCGGATTAAATATTGGAATAACTGTCCAATCGGTATTGTTTAACAGGTTAGTGTTGTTCGGATTTTCTACCAGTTCCTGAATAATGTAAAGAGCTTGTGCTGTCGAAAGCCAGTCACGTCCGTGTATAGCGGCGTCGATTACGATTCCTAAATGATTTGCACTGAAGTTGGTCGAAATTTTAATTGCAGTTAGATTACGGCCTTCGAACGATTTACCATAATGCATTAAAGTTACAGTTTCGGGATATTGGACTTTGAGTTGGTTCAGATATTCCATTACCTGAGATAACCGGCAATTTAGAGTATTACAATACGTGACTAAGTGCTTACTTCGGTGTAATTGTAATACCGATCAAAAGTAATTCGTCCCTGGCTTTCAGGAGCAAATATTTGCTGCATCCGTTCAAGTTGGATGAATCTAGTAATTAAAACTCCGCATTTTAATTTTAATATAACAGGATAAGATAATCACTTACGGTTCCACGTTTGTGATTAAGGTTTCGTAATTAATTTGATATTTCAATAGAATTCCTTCGAAATCACGCTGAAAAGTTGGAGTAACCATCACATCTGTATATTGCCCTTCACGTGCTAAAGGAGACCAAAAATCGACTTCCGGGTATTTTTGAAAACTTGCTAAAACTTTAACCTGCAGTTCTGTTTGCGGGGTCATTCTATACACCTTGTAACTGCAAAAAAATCATTAAAAAGAAATTAAATTAAATTAAATTAAAATTACCTGTCATAGCTTTTCTGTTGGGCATTTACGTAGGGCAGGATAAGCATTAACCCTAATACGAACCCACATCTTTTTAAAAACATCATGCTTGTCATATTTTCGAAACAACTGGAGTACTAAATGTAAATCTGAATCTTATATGATAGGATTGGATGTTGATAAAAATTTGATAAGTTGGTGTTGTGCATTTTGAGGACAATTTGTTACACCTGTTCTGATTGTGGAAAAGATTAGAATAGTTGTATTGTTTTATTATCTAATATCTTAAATTTATTGTTCATATTTGTTATTTAAAAATGGAACATACTTAGCTTTGTACTACTGTTTGGAAATAAAATAATCAATCATAATTGAATTTACTATAATTATTTTTTTTAGATTTTTCAATGCGTAACGGTTATGGAATTGTTCACCAAAATCTATTTAAGTTTCTTTTGTTGAAAATATTTCCTTTGCATATTTTTAACACTCAAATTGATTTCAGTTAAAGTAGATAAGGAAATGTTTCTCTTTTCCAGAATAAGCAAACACAATAACCGTATCATTTTTTTAGATTTATGGATATCACTTCGATAATTTTAGAAAAATGAGCCTTTGTGACGCCAATGCGACCGACCGACATTTTCCATACAAGTTTTAGCAGTGCGAAGGTAGCACATTAAAATAAAATTGTATTTTAATTTATCTTATTTAAATAATTTACCGTCATTATGTTGTAAAGAAATTAGATTAGGGCAATTTTAGCCATAACAGGTGGATATAACGAAATTAACTTTGGAGTTGTGCTGTAATTAAGCTTCACATCTACATGAGTGGGCAGACGTAATTATACTTCATGAAACTGCCTAAATTAATTCCACATATTAAAGTAGGTCCAAGTTCTCCCACATGTTGGTGCTTTAGCAACCTCTTAGCATTAAAGGGACTTAAGAAAGAAATTAACGAACTAAAATAAAATGAAATTATATAATTATATGTAATAAAATATGTCGATGTATTTAAGATGAGCTGCAATGTTAAATGCAGTAATTCATTTAAGTATTTTAAATGTGTACGGCTGTCGTCTTAAATAACCGCCCTTGTGTAAATGACAAATATCAGAAGAATGAGAAAGTATAAATTTTATTTGACGATCTGCAGTTTACCGACTGAATTGAAGATTTGTGGATCGCATTTAAACCAAGATACGTACATACAATACATCAATATATATTTACGCTGTTTATTTTTCGTGCAATTTTTCGAAATAATACCGATAGCTTCTAAAAGAATACGAAGAAAGCACGCGCAAAAAGTTATATCAAACAAAAGAAACCAAATAAAGATTCCTCAAATTCCTCAAATATTAGCAATAATTTCGCGTCTTCTAATATTATATTCGCATTCCCCAAAAAAATATTAATTGATTAGAAAAATTGATTAAATAAAAATACCTCCAACTTTTCCGAAAAATACTTTGTTTCGTGAAAATATCATTTCTAGCAATTTCCTTTTCGTTCTCTAATATTTTAGATTGAAATTTTCTTTTCTGAAATTGTTTAGAAACAAGTACTTTAATGTAATAATACTTTTTCATTTTGTTTCAACTGACAAATCGTTTACATTGTCTATTGTTCCATTTCCAAATAAATGTTCATAATCAAATTATATTATTCTTAAGGTGGCTTTCGTAGGTTTAGAAGTGAGGTTAGAATTATTGAATTTTCAATCCAAGTTAATTTAAATATTACAATTTTAAGAAACATTTACTCAGTGTTACACTGTAGCCTACTTAATACCGAATGAGGAGACATACTTGAGAAATTTTGGTAATGAGCAAAATCGCTTGAAAATATTTTAATATAACATAATAAATTATGAAAAGTATATGTCATCATACCTTCATGCCAGTGGTTTGCGATTTCTACCGTGTGAAGCTTATCTGCACTGCATATTTTAAATTAACTTGAATTGAAAATTCAATAATTCTAACCTCACTTCTAGACCTACGAAACCCACCTTAACTGGTTGCTTTTTTGTTTCCACTATTTGGGACACGCTGGCATAGTATTGGAACAGGCAATAAGGGAAGCAGGGATCAATAGAAACGAACTTATGTACCATAAAAGGCATCAATGCTTGGCATTTGCGGATGATGTAGCAATTGTAACGAGAAGTAAGGAGGAGCTAAAAAATGTAGTTAAAAGGTTAGAGGAAAAGGCAAGAAAATGGGATTGTGTATTAATGAGGAAATGACTAAATACGTGGAGTGGACGGAAGAGGAGTTTAAGAAGAATAACTACTTGAAACTGGAAACAGTTGGAAGCAAGGAATATAAGTTTGAAGAAGTGGAAAAGTTCACATATTTAGGTACTGTCTTTGCCAGAAAACGAGGTGTAACAAAAGAAATACAATCCAGGCTAATGGCGGGGAATCGTTGCTTAGCAGCTCTTAATAGAGTACTCAGAAGCAAGATTATTTCTCGAAGAGCTAAGCTAAGGACGTACATAACTGTAATAAGGCCGATAGTTACATATGGGCGCGAAACGTAAGTACTAGGTAAAGCAGAACAAACAAGGCTGGCGGTATGGGAAAGGAAGGTACTTCGGAAGATATATGGAGATAAAAGAGTTCATGAGAGATGGAATAGAAGAAGCAACAAGGAGTTGCAAGAACTGTACAAGATGCCACATCTGGTTGGTGTGGTAAAAGAACAAAGATTGAGATGGTTGGGGCATGTGATGAGAATGCAGAACAGTAGGGTTCCAAAGAAGATATTGTAAAGTAAAGTAGGTGGAAAAATTAGAAGAGGAAGACTCAAGTCGAGATGGAAGGACTTAATAGTTATTATATGCAAGCCAAATACGATCTTCTATTGTCAACTTTAGGTAACCTTATTAATTGTATTTATTAAAATTCTTAAAACCTTAAAGCGTTGTTAGACCAATACCAACATCACATAAACCAACGTCACATAAAATGGCGGACGTGTTTATGTCCACTGGCAGATCTGTAACCTTTAATTTCTTCTTACAATATATACATTTATTACATTTGGTATTAGCAACAGCAAAACAGCTTTCTTATAGTATTCAATTGTTAGTAAAGATAAAGGTAGTCCTTCGGGTCGTCGTGAAAGGTCCCCAACAATGGCGTGCAGAACAGTTGGGAAAGTGCGATGGTGTGCCATTCAAAACAAAATTTAAATCATTGCTAAAGTTATGTAAATTTTCTACAAAATTTGCCCAATTTTCTCTAACAGGGATAGTTATGAATAACGAATTTCACTAAAAATCAGGTTGTAACGATCCATAATGCATACGACTTGAAATACAACTTTTAAAACAAATGTCCCAAACCCATATAACATAATGTTAAAATATATTCGTTATACGTCGTTTCGATATAAGTAGCAATTATCGGAAACCGAACTTCTACGTATATCGAGGGATGGGTGTAGTAATAAATGATGTCACCGACATTAAATCGATTGTCATATACAAATGTCTTGACACCACTTAACTGCAACAACAACAACAACTGCAGCTGGATTTTCATCTCCTAAAATGAAGAATAACAAAACGAATAATTTGTTTAAACAAAAAATGAAAAAATACAAAAGATGGCCTGAACAACTCTTTAGATGAACGCCATTGAGAAAAGAACAAAGAGGTCTAGACTGAGTCTGGTATGATAAGATATGGAAGTACGGCAGTTACAGACAGATTGGACAAACAGAATAGGAGGTTACAGCAGTGGCGGATTAAACGATAAGCGAACTAAGCGGTCGCGGGGGGGGGAGCTTTTAGGGGCCCCAAAAAAAGGTGTGAATTTTTCTAGCGCCAAGGATTTTGATGATTTTGAGGGCCCAGTTATTTTTACCGCTTAGGACCCCCACTTGACTTGATCCGCCACTGGGTTACAGCTGTACAATATAAACTGTATATTTATAGGAACAAATTCATCCTAGATATATATTCCTTCGTGACAATATTGTGTCTTTCATTGTTCTAAAATGTTACGACTAACAGAAGAACAATGAATGTAACGAATGGTACTAACGATAATTAATAAGAAGTCAATATAGAAATAGGGGTAAATGGATCGGTTTTAGCATAATTTCAAATATCTTGGGTGCACGCTTAATGAAATAAAATCCCGCATAGAACAAGCTCAAACTTTCTTTAATAGAATGCTCAACATATTATATACATAATATGAAAATAAAACTGAAGACCAGAGTTCGAGACTTAAAGTGATATATTTTCTCTATTTTGCTCAACGGTGTTGAAGTGTGGACACTCACAGAAGTAACCCAAAAGGGAATCCAAATTTTTGAAATGTGGTGTTACCGCAGAATTCTAAGAATTCTCTAGATCAACCACACTAACAAACAAAGATGGAAGTGATGAGTACCCTAAAACAACGAAAAAACAGGCTATTACGGCCACATAATGAAAAATGCCAAATGCATACATGCTTCTTCAACTCATAATCGAAGAAAAAATTGAAGACGAGGAAGAGCCAGGAAGAAGAATGAAATAAAATAATTTCTTCTGGACAAAATTAATTTCACTATGTAATAAAAATTATTTTGTTCCTTTCCATACATGCTTCTAAAAATATACAATGGAGTACAGAAATCTCAACTACGGCAAGTTTTGCATTCAGATTGTCAGGTTTGCAAATTAGGCAACTTTTAAAAATATGCTGCATCTGGTACCTGCGATGCTCCGGGTAATGCTGAAGGTCACTAGTATTTCTCGCGATACACAAGAGCCGAGAAAAGAGAAAAAGCGCCTGCTTATGTTATTCAGTTTTCGAGAAACAGTTCCAGCCGATTCATTCATCAAAACACTGCAAAAAAACTGTTTCATGTATTATTTACGAAAATCTGGATAAATATGTGTGTTGAACGGTAAGTGTTAAGACGAACCAGATGAAAAAGAACGAGTCGGGTGATGAATGTGCATTACATATTGAATAATGGTTCCGTCTTGTGTTGCAGTAGGATCCGTGGGCGAGGCAAAATGCAGGAGCAAAATGCGCATATTTCAGTGACACTGATGCAAGATAACTACAATATTTTTCATTTTGACGCTTCTGTACGTGTAGGTGTTTCAAATTATTTATTATTTTCATAAACTTCACCACTACCTGCTAATGCGATTATGATGTAAATTTGTGCAAAACTTGAAAAAAAAAACAACGGGTGAACTTTTTACCACTAAAAGATGGTTTTGGGAACCCCTTTTAAAATTACAAACAGTCAGCAGTGTTTTAACATCATCTGGTAAACGAGCGTTATAATTTCATTTAACCTGTAATTTTCTTATTATGTTAAGTTAAATTTATGCAAAAAGGGTCATAAATTACCTCGAATAACGTTTCAAAAATAATAGCATTTAATGATGTGGGGAACGAAAAGTTTTATAATAAACGTTTAGGACTTCTCCCAAATGTTTTCGATACAGTGTTTTAACGGTTTCCTATAAAAAAAGACGCCCACTTCTTTTACACGCTTCTTCTACATCAACAGTTTCACGAATTTTTTTCTTTGTTCAACGTATTGAATTTTTTGTTTTATGCTTTTACTTGGAGATATTGTTTCACCCAAGACACATGAGAGTGATTGCATGAAACACGTTTTACAAAAGTGTTTTTTGAAAATGGTTTTATCAATAAACCGTTAAACAATTTAATCTGTGTGCCACATTCTCCTTTTTTAGAAAACCCACGTAACGTAATTACATGGAAACGTTCACATTATTTTATACAACAATTCCTATCGCGATTTAGTTGTCCACGCGATTAGATATCAAGGTGTAGTAATCACAAAGACATACAAATATGATAATATTGTGTTTTTCATAAGAATCTTTATCAAACAAACTGTTAGCAGTTTTATGTAATCGGTCGAAAACATTAAAATTATTACACAAATTGATTTATAGTAAGTTTTTACCTTTGGTAACTTTATTCGTATTGAAACTGCAAAATCGTTTACATTAGCAAAGAATTGTTGTTTTTCCGCTGATTAACATGGTGAAAGCAAAAAAACAATCAAACGTAAACTTTTTGAGATATTCACGAAAAATGTTTTTTTTTTAATGGATTACCTACATACAGGGTGTTTCCTAAACATGCGGCAAAAATTCAGGGAGTTATTTCTTGGGTTATTTAAAGATTTCTTTGTCTTTTGATGATTTGCGGAAAAACGCTTTTTTCGAAGATAAAAAATTTTCAGTAAAAAAATTTTTATCTATAACTTCATATTTCATAAAAGATTCTTAATCTATACAAACTACTGAAAATGACTACCAACATGCATCCATTTTTCTCCTCATTGACCGCGGAACTCAAAAACACCAGAGTTGTTTCTTATTACATTACACCCAGCAATTATTCAATTTCTCATATCTTCTTCATTTTCTACTGGAGTAGAGTACACTAATGTCTTCAAATGGTCTCATAGGAAAAAATCATTTTAACATCATCCAAACTTTTATCGCCCCCTATCTTCGAAAAAAAGCGTTTTTTCCGTAAATCATCAAGGACAAAAAAATTTCAAATAACCCAAGGAATAACCCCCTGAATTTTTGTTATGAATCCCACCGTTTCAATTTATTTAATCAACCATTTGTGAAACACCTATACAATATGGTCTACTTCTGAATTTTTCTTAGACGCAACCAAACATACTAATTGAAATAGGCACTAGATCTCCAATTTTTCAAAAATTAAAAAATGCATCTAGCATTCCATTGTTCTGAGTATTGTCAAATTTGACTTTGACAGTTTAGTTGAAATTTCATGAATCATGATGAACTATTATTACTCAAACGATGAGAAAGTAAACATGATTCTCATCTATGGGGAGTGTGGTAAAAATTCCGTGGCTGCTGGAGATTTGTACCTACAAAGATACCCAAATCGCAAGCATCCTATTCCCGAAACTTTCAGGAGACAGGAACAGACGTTGCATGAAAATTGGCCCAAAATGACAGCTACTGCCCCAGAAAACCAAATTCGTAGAAATGTCAGACAATATTTAGATGACAATTTTACAAACGTTTGGATAGGAAGAGGTTCCGATAATCCTTGGCCACCCAGAAGTCCGGATTTAACGCCTTTAGATTTTTTTGCTGTGGGGCGTACTAAAACTAAGAGTCTACCAAACTCCTTTCCATACAGTCGAAGAACTCAGACAAAGAATTCGTGAAGAGTGTATGACCATAACACCAGAGACATTACAACGCGTTCAAAGGTCGTTTTTAAACCGGGTCGAAGTTTGTTTGCTCCACAATGGAATGCATTTTGAACAATTTTTAGGTTAGTTTTTAAGTCCTTTTACGTAATTTTGCTGATTATTTCCTTCATGCACATAAAAAGTCTCAGTCACCATGGTTTTCCTCAGTTTTATAGCGATTAAATTTTGACGTTTCAAATGTGTCGAAATTTACCCGATTAAATTTTGACGTCTCAAAGGTGTCAAAATTTACCCGATTAAATTTTGACGTTTAATAGCTTCTTATTTTTTTTTGCAATCATTATCAAAGATTCCTCGACAAGTAAATAAATAATTCGTTGTAAAATCTATTTATTCAAATTAATAATCAGGAAATAATCATGCCGAATACCCCGCGTTCATGAAAATAGCCTGATTAAATTTTTACGCTTTTGTCGCAACGTTATGCCATAAAGAAATATTTTTCGTAAATTTTCCACCCAAAATCCCTCGTGCTGCGCACTCGAGATTTTGTTACGTGGCAAATTTGCTCGACATATTTCTAGGCAAAACATTTTGACAGAAACGTCAAAATTTAATCGGCTATTTTGATGCACTTGTGTTATTTCTGTTGATTATTTCCTTCATGCACATAAAAAGTCCTAGTCACCATGGTTTTCCTCAGTTTTATAGCGATTAAATTTTGACGTTTCAAACGTGTCAAAATTTACCCGATTAAATTTTGACGTCTCAAAGGTGTCAAAATTTACCCGATTAAATTTTGACGTTTAATAGCTTCTGAATTTTGTTTGCAATCATTATCGAAGACTACTCGACAAGTAAATAAATAATTCGTTGTAAAATCTATTTATTCAAATTAATAATCAGGAAATAATCATGCCTAATACCCCGCGTGCATGAAAATAGCCTGATTAAATTTTTACGTTTTTATCGCAACGTTTTGCCATAAAGAAATATTTCTCGTAAATTTTCCACCCAAAATCCCTCGTGCTACGCACTCGAGATTTTGTTACGTGGCAAATTTGCTTCTAGGCAAAACATTTTGACAGAAACGTCAAAATTTAATCGGTTATTTTGATGCACTTGTGATATTACTGTTGATCAAATTTCTTACATTGTCATTTTTACGTTTGTAGCCAATTTTGATTCGATTTATAATTTAAATCAAAGGCAGTATCAAGTGGTAAGTGGAATTAGTATGTTTGGTTGCATCTAAGAAAATTTCAGAAGTGGACCACAATTGGCTCACGTTGTATACTTATTGTCAGACAACGACTGCAAAATGAAAAGTTGTAAAAAAGAACGAAAAACCAAAATAAAAGGAACAATTATTTAAATTTCAAAGAAACGAGCTGAAGTGGGGGAAATTGACGTAGACATCGCACCACGACAATACACTTTCTCACACTTCTCTTTCGGTTAGGGAAAAACCAAAGTCGCCCATTTTCCTCAGCTCCCGTATTCATTTGACTTTTTATTTGAAAATTTGGAGGCTGGCCTAAGAGCGAATCCTAAAAGTGCCTACAAGTGGTGCTTTGAGAAGTTAAATAGGTGTTGGCAGCGTTGTCTAGCTGCTGCTGGGAACTAGTTTTTTAAACAAAAATAAATAAAGGAATAATATTTTATCAGTGGCAACCTATGGTCCCGACCTACAAAGCGGTTTTATTCTTTGTTTGTGTATAATATGTTTATAGTACCTAAAAATAATTACGGTTCGCGTCAAGTTCCTGTCTCAAAAAGAAGATCTCAGGTTAAAAAGGTTGCGCACCGATAGCCAAGAACTGTAGTTAATAATAATTTTTTATTAACATAATAAAATTGTATTGCTCATTACAACAAAGTGGAGACTTTTTTGTGTTTGTAAATCAAGAATAAAAGTATGCACCTCATGATTTACTTAGATTATTGCTGCGAAATTAAACTGTTCAGGAAATTCCTGTAACTGTAAAGATCCTTTGTTTGGAAAGTTATGAAATTAATTTCACTCTTAATTTACATAGCGTTTTTTTTTTTAGATTACATTTTAAAAATGCAAATTCCATTAATAATATACAGGGTGCATCTAATCAGTCAAGTCATTCAAAGCTGAAAAACTTGTTATATTTACATTTTTAACGACAGTATATAAAAATTTCGTAAAAAAGACTGGACTAAATAACGATAAACAAATTACAGTACAAATTGTTGTATGTCATTCAACCAAATGGTTCTTTTATGATATTTTACACCATATCCTGTAAAGGACAATAAATACAATAAATGTAAATACAGTCAAAGTCCTCTATAGTGATTGTCGAAGAACCATGAAAAAACATCACTATAGAGAAACTTCACTATACAGAGTGATGAAAAAAGGTGCCCATGATTGATATTGCGACAATGCTTTCTGTTGAAGCATTGTGGAGATCGCAACAAAAGTGGTTCAAGTAGATTCTGTTCAAAATTTAAACAGTTTAAACATATTTTTTTTTCTAAAGAATTACTTTCAGGTAGGCTTATTGCTTGTATCTAAGCAACCAACACTGACAGATACTGTCACTTGCGTAAGACAAGCAACTGTCACGTTGACATAACTTTTTTTATTTTAAAAGAATTTAATGTAATTAAACAAGAATACACAACAAACAGGTAATTGAAGGGCTGTGGGCAAAAGTCCCTAAGTGACGTAGAGATTTTCTATTATTTACGCTATTTCTGATAAGAATGGATGAACTTTCGGTCGCACTTAGTGATTCTCGTTTAAAACGAAACAATGTAATTTCCAGATCAAATTGAAACATACAATCTCAAATATCTCCGAATATGAAAAAGTGTATGCAGTGTGAAATGTATAGGCCGAATTGCCTGGCTGTTTCTCTTTTTGCTTAGATTCTCCAAATGAGACACCTTTTCTGATTGTATGATTTATTAATACTATATACACAATAACGCTAAATTATGCACTAGTGTTTTTATGATGTTGAAACTTTGAGCTATTGTAAGTAACTGACTTAAATGTTTTCTATGGACCTTAAGGGTATTTTTGGGAGAGGGACACTTCAGGTACTTTTAGAACCCGAAGCACATGTGCGCGTCCATGCCGCCCGCCTTGAAAGGGTTGACCTCTTTCAAAGAATGAAAGTCATTGCGTGATTTTTGTTCATTAATTGTCATTAATTGGTAACACACACACCTTTGACACTGCGCGTTTTGTTGTGGTCTTTCCAGTCGTCACCGTTACTACCCTCACTACCCCGTCACTGCCTTTGTGCACTGTTAACACTCTGGCTAACTGCCATTTTAGCGGTGGTAGATTGTCGTCGCGGAGGATCACTAGTGTGCCGGTTCTGATGTCATCCTGTGGGCGTTTATTCCATTTTGAACGCTGTTGTAGAGATGACAGGTATTCCCTTGACCATCGCTTCCAAAAGTGTTGTAGAAGTTGCTGTACTCGTTGGAACCGCGATAGTTTGTTCATTGGGATGTCCGTTATCGAGGCTTCTGGCGGTGAGTGGAGCGATTCACCGATCAGAAAGTGCGCGGGTGTTAATGGATTAAGGTCGTTAGGGTCATTGAAAAGCGGTGTGAGAGGTCGTGAGTTCATGCAAGCTTCGATTTGCGCAAGCAGGGTGACCATTTCCTCAAACGTTAACGCGCTTTCGCTTGCTACTCTTTTTATGTGGCCCTTGGCCGACTTAATTCCACTTTCCCACAATCCCCCAAAGTGGGGTGATCTTGCGGGTATGAAATGCCAATTTATTGCGTTTGAATTTAAAAATGCCTGAAATTTATTTGGCTGTTCGGTGTTGCCGAGTAGGTTTGCTACCTTGATTAATTCTCGATCAGCACCAACAAACGTTGTGGCGTTGTCCGAATAAACGTGGCTACATATGCCGCGTCGGGCTATAAAACGTTTGAGCGCGGCTAGAAATGCATCTGTTGTTAGGCTGCTTACCACTTCTAAATGCACAGCCTTAGTTGCAAAACAAACAAACAAACATAAATACGCCTTGACTATTCGGGATCGTCGTGTGTTGCCTTCCTTTAGGCTGAAGGGACCCGCATAATCTACGCCTGAAATTGAAAATGGGCGCGATGGCGTTACGCGATGTTCGGGCAATTCACCCATTTGAGGTTGTACGTTTACCGGTCGCACTCTAAAGCATTTTATGCATTTGCGTATGAGTTGTCGGATTGTGCTACGTCCGGACATGGGCCAATATTTCAAGCGTAATTTGTTTAATACGGCTTGAGCTCCCGAATGCAATGAATTTATGTGTTCATAAGTGATGATTAATTTGGTTAATGTATGATGTGGTGGAAGCAATACCGGATGTTTTTGATTGAATGTAGACTGCGAATGTTTCAATCGACCTCCTACTATTATACATTTGTTACAATCTAAGAACGGGCTAAGAGTCAGTAGACGACTATTTTGTTTGATTGATCGCCCTGCCGTGAGATCGGTGATTTCTTGTGCGAACGTCTGTAACTGCGCTAAACGTATAAGGTTCAGGGTAGCACCTTCTAGTTCGTCTACTGTCAGTGGCCCGACCGTCCGTGTGTCATGCTCGTTTCGTATATTTTTTATGAATCGGTTGCAGTATGCGACCACTCGTTGTAGTTTTGTAAAGGATGAGTACCTTTCAAAGAGTGCCGTTGCAAATTCATTATTTATTGTCGACGCACAACAGATGGGTTTGCGTAGTTCAAGTATGTCTTGTGTTGGAATTGTCATTTGTGTAATGGGCCAGTCAGTCATATCAAGTGTCAACCAACTTGGGCCATGCCACCACAAATCTGAGTTTGCTAATATTTCGGCACCAGCGCCGCGAGATAGCAGGTCTGCGGGATTGCATTTAGTGCTTACATGCTTCCACATTGCTGCGTCTGTTAACTCTTGGATCTCTGTGATGCGGTTTGCCACGAATGTTTTATGGTGGCTTGATACCGATGTGATCCAAGACAAGACTATTGATGAGTCTGTCCAGTAATGACTGGAATGTAATTGAATATTTAAGATTTTTGCAACTTTGTTCGTTAATTTTGCTAATAACAACGCTGCACAGAGCTCTAGACGCGGCAAGGAAATGGTTTTCAAGGGTGCGACTCGCGATTTAGCGCACAGTAATTTTGCGGTGTGATTGTTGTGACTGTCGCTGGTTCGCAAATAAATGCTTGCACCGTATGCAGTTTGTGATGCGTCTGAAAAGCCGTGCAGTTGTATGCATGCATGATTTGTGCTGAGCACGTGTCTCGGAATTGTGATTTGATTCACTGAATTGAGTTGTATGAGCCACTGCGACCATGTAGTATGGATGCTGAGTGGGACTGATTCATCCCAACTTAATTTCAGTTGCCACAGGGATTGCATTATAATTTTCGCGGTTATTATAATTGGACCGAGCAGGCCTAAGGGGTCAAAAATTTGTGCAACGCTTGACAGTATCGTTCTTTTCGTAATGCGATGTTTTTCTTGAACTGGCGCAATTGCGTAATGAAAGGAGTCTGAATTCGTGTTCCATTGTAGCCCAAGGGTCTTTACGCTTTGTGGATTATCATGATTTAATCCGATATTGACTGTGGCTATGCTTGGGAATGACTGTACATTCGAGGACCATTTGCTTAATTGAAAACCTCCTAACTTTAATAACGTTGTTACCTCGTTGCGAATTTGTTTTAGATCAGCAATGTTATCTGCACCGGTTAACAAGTCATCAACATAAAAGTCGCGCTGAACGATCTTGGAACCGATGGGAAATTGATTCTGTTCTAAAACTGCTAATTGGTTCAATGTTTTGACCGCGAGGTATGGTGCCGATCCGGCTCGAAGGACCATGAAATGTATAGGCCGAATTGCCTGGCTGTTTCTCTTTTTGCTTAGATTCTCCAAATGAGACACCTTTTCTGATTGTATGATTTATTAATACTATATACACAATAACGCTAAATTATGCACTAGTGTTTTTATGATGTTGAAACTTTGAGCTATTGTAAGTAACTGACTTAAATGTTTTCTATGGACCTTAAGGGTATTTTTGGGAGAGGGACACTTCAGGTACTTTTAGAACCCGAAGCACATGTGCGCGTCCACAGTGAGTGGTGTAGTTTCAATCGCTTCCACAACTGCTTCCTTCAACGCTGGTGTGCGAACTTCACGAGGTCTTCCACCATTTACAGAAATCGCCATTATTTGGACATTTTCTCTTAATCTCTGCTCCACTCTTCTAATTACGTTAACATCTGGATGACGTCACTGTGGATACAGTCTAGCAAATTCTCTAGCAGCTTCCGATGCGTTATTATCTGTCTCATCCAAGTGGAGCAACATGTCTAGATATTCACTGAAATTGTATTCCATTTTAAGACTTTTTAGGACATTTGACAAGAGAACCGACATTGGAAAGTGAATTATTGTTGCCAACGTTTCCTAGGAGATTTGCGATGTTGCTACATTGATAAATTTTCCTCGGAGACAAGAAACCGTACTTTAACATCGATAATAAAGTTGGTTTCAATAGATATTTTGCACTTTTTTTTAAAGCACCATCAACTGCATCAAATATAGACTCTAACAATGAAATTATTACAAAACTGTTAATCGTATAGATTTGTATTACCTGAATTTGGTGAAGAGACAACAAATTCCATTTTGGCTTTCAAATTCGTGTTTCGTTAGAAATCTTCTATAACATGTAGCTAATCATGGGCACCCTTTTTTCATCACCCTGTATAGAATTCAAATATAATTTTACAGTTTTGGCAAAAAATTAAGGTTTATTATGTTTGAAAAAATATTTGTTTATTTAGAAATACACACAGTTATTAATAAAAAATACTTTTAAAATTTCAAATTTCCATAAGTAAGAAATTTGCAAGAAATTCTTTTAGGGATTTTTCAGGTAGTCGGAATTTGGGAAAAGAACCATATGCTCAATACATCCATTCTATCTTCTATTACTGAAAATTCCATTCCCCGAGAATTTTGGTAAACCTTTCGTAAAGAATCATCACTATACAGAAGCGTAACATCATCAAAACTTTCAAATGGTTCTTCTGAACAATTCGAATATGCGACTTAATACGCTTTGCCTCTAAGGTCCAGACATTATGACGTGGGTCGTTATAATCGAGTTCGACTGTATCTTGAAAAATAATCTGGAACACACAAAACACAAAACAGTTCTCAAGTTTTGGTTTAGGACACCTTGTAAATTTGGAAATTTTATAACTACTTTCTCAAGATCCCATTAATAGCGAGCTGAATTATTGAAACATTACTTGAATAGATTTTATTTATTGCTTGATAAAAAATGAGTTTGTTGAAAAAGGAACCCAAATCCATAAACACAATCGAAAAAATTCGAGAAATTTTTTTCCAATTATTAACCAATAAATTAAGCAAATGTTTTCCAATTTATTCATAAAAATTATTTTTTTGTTCTAAAAAGATAAAGCTTCCACAAAATATTAATAAAAATTCCATTTAGCATAATTCTTACATCTTTCATCAAAAATTGAATATTTACAGATAAAAAAATTCTCCAAACTGTTTAAGCTAATATTTTTGTAATAAAAATTTTGCAGTTAATATCGCATCGCGTTCGCAAAAAACGAATTTACATCAGAAAAGCGATCCAACTAAACAATCAAGCCAATCCAAGTATCAGGAACTAAATTTAATTCCATTCTGCTTCCTCGGTTTCATTTTAATCAATGATCGCACAAAAAAGCTGCGCTGAAACGTCCCGGACAAAAAGATTACGGTGAATGATTAACTATATAAGATTAAAACATAAGGACATGCAGCGTCAGCACGTCAGATTGTGGAGGGCGAGAAGGACATAGTCTAAAGGACAAACACATACCGATAGAGGACACGGAGGACGCGCACTAGGGGACCGATAGAACGCAGAGATAGATATCACCTCCACCCTTGCGGCGGATCGAAACACGGTGAAGGTCAAGGTCAGTCTGGCACTCCGCAGTCTGCATGAACAGTCGCGTGACCCAGCCGGTAGTCTGCTTGCAATAATATTCGCAAGAACAGAAAAACGGGGAAAAATTTATGCGCTCGTCCGGACGTATGTGGGGCGAAAGGGACCGTCTCATATCTTTAATTTTCAGGTGGCGTATTTAAATCGACTTATTGATTTACACTAACTCAAAGTGTCTAGAATCTAGATAAAAACTTCTAGGAATGTCTAGACTTGAAAGAAACTTTTGTTCCACCTTTTCAATTTTTTCCAGTCGTCGAATTACGCGAATAGTTTGTGCACTTCAATTTTTGTGTCGTTTTGTTTTGATTAAAAATAAAACCATCTGAGTAATATATTTCACGTCAGTGGCGGAACGGAACATATATAAATGGATTCCCAACGATTTAACGAGAAAAACCACTTTACCGCACAGCAGTTACAGCGCAAAATAAAATAGCTCCGCAAATATTAAATGCACAGTGCGTTATGACAATGCTACGGATTAAAATGAATGCTGAAGAATTTTTATTTGGTACAAATAGTCATTTTTGAGTTTAAAATCGGCGACGTTAATTTTAAAGGAATTACTCCACTAATACCCTAGCCACGTTATAATTGGCAAGCATACTTAAAGTAGCGTCTTTGATTAATTTTAAACGTTGCTTTGTAAAGGCGCAATTTAACATATTATAAGACTTCTGCGGGAAAATTACAACTCCATGGAAAATTACTGCCTAAAACTTCAACGTGTTAATTAATTGCTTGCCATTTTATTACAAAACCAAATGAATAAAAATTACTTTAAAATAAATATTCAATTACTAAAATTACTGTTTCATTATGTCATAATTTCTAAACTTAACACACCTGTTTTGTCTTTCTAAATACAAGGGTGGATTGGATAAATGGGTAGTCTAGCCATGAAAACCAGTTTTATGTTTTCAAAATTAGTTTAATTTTTCAGTACAATCTTCTAAATATTGTTACCTCTTCATTGGATGAAATTTCCTGTCTGGATTTTTTTTTTTTTTAAGTGGAACTCTTTCCTTCCTAGTCGAATCTCTCGTGTCCTAGCATCGTGGCGTGATGTGTTTTATATCAACGACGCCACTTCTCTCGATTCTCCACCAATCGTACGCACTCACAAACCGAGAAACCCATCACCTTCGACAACTGGTCAATAAAGCGTGTTGGTGACCGTCCTCTTGGTCTTCTTCCTCCTATTTTTCCCAGTACCACTAATTTTTCCAAAGAGTCGCCGTTTCGACGCATAATGTGGCCGAAGTATTTCAATACTGATTTGTTTATCGTTTAGATCAGTCCTTCAGAAAATTGAATTATTGGTTCTTTTTCAATCCTTGAAATCCTGAGCATGCGGCTCCAAACAAACATTTCGAAGGCATCGATTCTTTTTCAGCCGTTTTTATAGTCCACGACTATTGTTTTTTTTTTATTAGACATTATACCAGATCAGCGTATTAATTGCTATACATGGTAGAGCTACATGATTAATAATACATACTAATGCAAGAATAACAGAAAGGTAATTATCACCTTTTAGAAATTAAAATGATTGTTAAAGAACTTAAGATTTAATACAGGGGTGGCCAACCCGCGGCCCGCCTTGAACATTTTTCCGGCCCGCGAGATTCATCACACTTTTACAAAATATATTTATTTTATAATGGTCAAAGTAGTGAAAACCAATGTATTAAAAAATAGTAGGTCTAAATCTGATATGGGGATATATAATTTTATATGTGACCCGCCGAGTTATGATGCATTTCCAAAATGGCAAGATCATTTGGGTTAGCCACCCCTGTGATAGAAGATTGAAATAAAAAGGATTTCAAAGAAAAATAATCACTTCTATTCTTGGGTGATGAACTTTTCCATTTTCTTGTTTTCAAATGATTGCAACAAGGGTTGAATCTTAAGAGTTGGTTATCCTAGGTAAAACCATGCAAATTGCAGTGCACATATTCATAAAGTGCTCAGATCAATTTTTTTTTTTGACTTATGTTAGAATCCACATTTTCATAAAGTATGCTCAGGTAAAATTTTTCGTTTTCAAATGATTACAACAAGCGTTGAATCTTAAGAGTCGGTCATCCTAAGTAAAACCATGCAAATTGCAGTGCACATATTCATAAAGTGCTCAGATCAATTTTTTTTTTTTGACTTATGTTAGAATCCACATTTTCATAAAGTATGCTCAGGTAAAATTTTTCGTTTTCAAATGATTACAACAAGCGTTGAATCTTAAGAGTCGGTCATCCTAAGTAAAACCATGCAAATTGCAGTGTACATATTCATAAAGTGCGCTCAGGTCAATTTTTTTTTCAACTTATGTTAGAATCCACATTTTCATAAAGTGTAAAACCATGCAAATTGCAGTGTGTTTGTTTTAACGTGTTTATTTAAGAACTGTTAATAATAGAACAGGGGTGGCCAACCCGCGGCCCGCCTTGAACATTTTTCCGGCCCGCGAGATTCATCACACTTTTACAAAATATATTTATTTTATAATGGTCAAAGTAGTGAAAACCAATGTATGAAAAAATTTTAGTTCTAAATTTAATATGGGGATATATCATTTTATATGTGGCCCCTGGAGTTATGATGCATTTCCAAAGTGGCCCTCAAGATCATTTGGGTTGGTCACCCCTGATTTAATACGATGTGATAAATTTTTAACTTTAGTTAGTCTCCATCACTCTCACTTTGATTTAGGTAAATGTCTTGTGATAAATTGCGTTTTAGTCGCACATGCATATGTTTTTGTCCGAGAAGATAGAACAATGCACCAGTACAGTATTTGTGTGAAAATTTATAGTTAATTTTTTCATATGCTCCAAAATCGTAGATATACCAAGCTCCGAATGTAATTGTTTATTAGTAACATACCAAGGAGCATTCACTGAGATTCTGAGTATTTTATTCTGCAGTGCTTGTATTCTATGTAGGTTTGTTTTGGATGTATTTCCCCATATTACGCATCCATGTAGCATTAATGGCCATATCAATGATTTATTAAGCAACAGGACACACTCTGTTTTTAGGAACGACTTCCTATTGATAAGCGGATATAATTGTACAAGTCTTGTATGGCTTTCAGTACAGTACAGTTCTAAGTATTTCACAGCTTCGACGGTATTATTCCACATGACAGGATTATTGTTAATTGTTAGTGGTGGTGGCTCATTAATTCGTCTGAGGGTGAATACCTTCGCAGCGCACTTGTCGTGATTTATTGTTAGTCTCCATTGCTTAAACCATCTTGTTAGTACGTTTGAAGCGTTTTGCAGTTCAGTGATAGCATCAAGGATATTTTCATTTCTAATCAGGAGTGCAGTGTCATTGGCAAATAATGCTAAATCTGCATTTGTACCAAGGATATCATAAGTAAAATGTTAAGTAGAATGGAACCCAGGATGTTGCCCTGGGGAACACCCGCTCTGATATGCCTTGTTGTTGATACGGTTGCGTGAATTTTAGCTGCAAATGTTCTGTTATCAAAATTCGAAAATAAAATGGTCTTCGTGCACCCAGGAATTCTAAGATTAGTGATCTTGTATTTAAGCCCCTCATATTGTTTGCATTCATAACCCCTTTCTATTATTTCTACAATTCTCTGTAGCTGATGGCATGTAGAATGTCCCTTTCCGAAAGACTGGTAACAGTTGTAATTTTGCAATTCCATCACTTAGCCGAGAGTAGATTACTTTTTCAAACAGTTTCGATGTGATATCTAAGAGACTGATGGGTCGATAGCTGGAAATTACTTTTTTGTTTTTCCTGGTTTGGGAAGGAGCAGAATATGTGCATGCTTCCATTTAATGGGAAAGTAGCCAGCTCTTAAACATGCATTATAGGTGGATGCTAGGTATGCTAATGCTTTCCGGGATAGTTTTTTAAGTACAATATTGGATATGCCATCTTCACCTGATGTTTTCACGACTATTGTGAATACAAGTTAGTGTTCTAATCAGTCTAATTTTTGTTTTTTTGGGTGTTGAGTGGTTTTACCATATTTTTGTTAGTTTTACTATGGCAGATTTTCCGATGGCTATTCTCTTTCTTATTTTAGTCTCACAATTCCTAGTGCTTGGAATTTTCGCTCCCAGGTAAACGAATTCTCTAACAACTTCAATTTCACCTACTTTTGAGGGACCAGGCTTCTATAGATCGATTTATAATCATTAATTTCGTTGATATAAGTTCTACTTCAGAATTTCACAGGAGCGTTGGATCATCTGTGTATCGAAGATTAGATATTTTCTTCCTTCCGATGCATTCCCATATAACTTGAACAATATGAGGGATATAATGCATCTTTGCCTCACTCCTCTGTGTACTTTAAAACGACTGCTTAATCTGTGTTCCACTCTAACTTGTGCTTCTCTGCTGTTATGTATAGGTTAACAATAAGATTATTGATATGTTGTGGTATTCCCAGTTCTGCTATGCTCTTTATTTTACTTAATCGAAAGTAAAATGCGCCCCTTACATTGTGCAACATTTCCGTATCTATTTTTGTTACCTCAACTTAAGTGTTAATTCGTGTAAATTTAATATATTTATGAACATGCAAATTAATTAAATACAGTTAAACAGACATTGAGACTTTCGAAAAGATGGATAAAATAGAAAACAAGCAAATTTACACAGGCGTAATATGATGTATGTACTTATGTGTGTTTGTCGGCATCTCTGATATACAAGAATGGAACTTACAGGAAGTAAGTAATTCATTCCTTGCAATATGGGCAATCAAATTTTATTGCAAAACATGTTCCGAGGTTAACCTCCGATTGCGGTATTGCTCCAACATTCTATGCCATAAAAAATATTTTCACACAATACCGATTCTAATGCCTGATTTGGCGACAATACGAATATGCGCATAAGTGCTTTCTTTTATTGCATACATATTTAGAACTGGTTTCACTACATTTTTAAAATTAGAATAGCGGTATAATTAAATATTTTTCAAACTAATTACTGTACAAAGATTATCTTTGTTATTAATAACAAATCTTATAAGATTTAAAATATTTTGTTACAAAGGCTGCTTGGCACAATAACCCGGTCTAAGGTCTAGGTAGGACGAATTAATCCTTAATTGCTAAATTTAAACAATTTTGATGTCGTCAGTGTTGAAATTATCGACAGCAACATAGCTAAACACATGCAGTCCATGTACATACACAAATGTTACTAAACAAATAACCAAGACGTATTTAGAGGATCGCAATTTCGTTGCAATCTGCAAAACAATTCTTTTTTGAGAAAGCAAAAAATTTTGGTTTGGGAATTCTAAAAATTCTAAATTGCCCTTAAATACTATATGATTTTATAAAAGTAATAAAAAAAATTCAATAACCAAATGAGTATAGGTATCAATTTAATCAAGATTTATAAACTGGGAACATAGTCATAAAATACACAGCGCACGCTTATCCATTCAGCGAACGTGAACCGTATATTAAATCCTATTTCATAACCATAAGTTTATAGCAAACACATTCTCACATCAGTAAAAACAAAATTTTGCCCAAAATATCTCCTGTAATCTGGGCAACCGCTATTGCGTGCGATCCGGTGACTGATGGCCCGGCCATTCGTTATCTTTGGTGTGAAGATAACCATTAACGGAATTAACCAAACTGTTTTATTTAACTGAAAAAAATTTCCTTTTAAAACTCAACTCGAATTGATTAATTATCAAACGTTACGTTGCGCCTTGAAAAATAACTCTTGATAATGTTAGTGTTATATAAAAAGGTAATCTCCTCACAAAAAAGATTTATGATCGTAATGATCATAGAATATATAGTGTGTATTTTATGAGTAATTTTTGTGATAATAAATGAAATTTTAGTACGTTTCAGCAAGTAGGCATGGCATGAAAATATAAGAAGGATAAAGATGATGGTAAAAAAGGACTTATTTTCGAAGAAAATAGGTTCAAAGGTACAAATTAAATTGAATAATAAAGTTTGATATTTAAACAACCTACATTACTATGTAAAAAACAACATCAAATAAATTAAATGATAAATAACACTGGGGAACAATTTTCAACATAATTCTTGTTGACTTCGATTTTCTACCTGTTTTAGACGTAAATGGGCATGCTGATTTCAAAACTGCAATCAGTTTTCTTCTATCATGTCAAGTTTTGTCTCCACAGCAATCACTCCTAACCCTAGAATATTAACGATCGTCATTTTGACGACTTGCTTGCAAACAATAAGCGACTTTAGTTGATATATTTTGAATCGTATTGGGTTACAGATAAAAAGTTGTTAACTCGTTGTAAACCAGTGCCCATCAAACAATTTTTTACTTGCTTCAGTAAGTGGTCTGAATTTTTGTCAGAAAGCTTTGTAGCTATATTTATTTCGTCAAAATTAAACATCTGTTACCAACTAACTGATTCAGACAGACGACGGTCACGCATGGCCACGAAATTTTATTCGGTTGTGCGGGAGATGAAAGGGGGGGAGAGAAAATCTGAGGTCATTTTTGGATTCAGACGCCAAACGTTAGCCAAAAACAAATGTCAGATTTAACTCAACAAAAATTGTGTTTCCCAGTGTAATTTTCCTATTTTAATTATCTATCTGAAGAGTCAATCTCAAACAAACAAAAAAATACAAAATAAGTTCATGAAATAACGTTTATTGCAATCTATAAATCTATAAACTTGTCACAGGTTAGTCTGTCGCAGGCACTTTCTTTCTGACAATTTTTTAATAGCGCCTAAAACGCTTTCCGCCTATATCCGGCCTCGAATATTGAAATTACTCAACGTTTCATTCAATTTCACCTGAAAGCTTGCACATGATTTTTATCGATGTTTATTGTGCGAAAAAATTCTTTTTAAATATGTTTAGGTAAAACATTTAATAACTCGGCTTGTGATTGTGATATTCAATCTTTTAAGTGATTTACCGTGTCACGCAATAAAAAAATACAGCTTTAACAAAACGGTTATATTTAGAAATGGTAACGAAAGATGTCGAAGCTTTCAGGAGGAAATTAAAAAATTACTTCCTATATTGATGGTATATTCTAAAAGCTTGCAGTTTATTTTTTTCGGGAAAGTTCTTTTTCTTCGGAACCACTCACGAATCTCATGAAAATTCTCATGATGTTGTTAATGGAAAGAAAAATGATAAAAACTCGCTAAAATATACGACGAGCGATATAAATCAAACGCTTCCATTAAACAGAAAAAAGGACCGACAATGATGTCAGCAATGTAAATTTGTTAAGTAGCTTATCAAAAACACTAACATGCGTAATGGAAATTTTTAATTCGTCGTCCACTGCAAAAAATTCAATTACCGCAATATCGAAACATCTTACACCGATTAATTTTTTAAATTTTACGACTAGATACTTATGACTTTCTTGTCACAAGAAAGCTTAGATAAATAAACCAACGTCATTGCATCAAGTTAGGCTCCCCGTTTTACTTGATTTTTTCTTGAAAAAAGTCAAGGCTTTCCATATGTAAAATTTAGAAAATCACTCAGTATAATGTACATCGTTAACATTCTTGCAAAAAATGGAAAATATGAGGAACAAAAAAAAATTTGATGTATTATACACTCCGCCCACACGACGAAACGTTATGTAAACTGATTTATAATAATAAAATTGCCTTCTTCTAAATATAACCCAGGTTCGTTACAGTTCGTGCTATTATATGCTAATTAGCTTCTTAAAATTTCGCCACCGCGTTACAATGTAACGACTTGTAAAAATTATTCAGATTAGTTTTAAATAAATCTGCAACTCCAAGTGTTATAAATACAAACTAACGCAGACTTTTTTAATTAGAATTCTTGATTTAATTACAAGTTTTTTTGTGGGAACAGATATATAAATGCGACGTAACTCAAGTTATTTATTGGGATAATTAGAAGTTCTGAAGTTGTGAAATTCAATTCAAAGGCAAACTGAATAAGCTGATTTTAAAAGAAAGAAAAATTTGTAATTAAGGTTCATTAGTAAACAGAAACGAACAAACTGGGAATAAACGCTTTTTTAAGTTGAATAATTTGATTTTAAAGTTTTTAAAAGATTCTGTAATTGTTCAGGTAGATACCTAATGTTCACCAGGACATTTATGTTATGTTCCAATTTTATAAAAATACTATTAATCTTTGAGAACCGCAATGGTTATATTCCTAAAACAATAACGCAATGTAAAATAAAGAGTAAGGAAAAAATTTCAAAACACTTACCTAGTTTAGCGATATAGAGAAGAATGTCGAGAAAATAAGTTCTGTTTTACCATTGATACTAAAAGAATTTTATGTCATTTTAATTATGTCTATATCATAAGTTAAGCGAAAATTTGCAAGAAAAAATACATTTTAGATTCAAATATGACCGAAAATAGTACAAATGTACTTTTTTAGATACAATTCCTCTGCACAAACTTGTAATACCTGTTGGGATAGCGGGCGTTTTTTATTCAAAACTAAAATAAAATTTAATTTTGTCAAAGTTTCTTTCTATAAGCAGAACCTGTTTAGCTTTAATTGCCCCTTGAAGCAGACGTATGCCAGAAATAAGTTAATATTTGCTTGATATCGGGTGCTATCAAAAACTAAGGTGGTCGGGGTACAATGTATTATTTTATTGCACAATAATTCTTTTGTAATAATTTCAGTAAAAAAAAATTCCGAGTAAGACGTTGCTAATAGATAGTCACGCATATAAAAGTAAATAACATTAAGAAAATTTATCTAAAATATTTGCAATGTATTAATCTCAGTAAAATATATTTTTAAAATTTATGTTTCTATGTTATCACAACAAAATGCTTTTCGTTTAAAACTACATAATATAATTTTGAAAGTTTTAAAAAAATTATCTACAATAATTACGTTATGTAATTAAAACAGATGGTCAGTTAAGGATATATCCTACTGCAAAGTTCGCTCTAACGAAAATGGTTATTTCATCGGACCAGAAGTAACTAACGTGATAGACGATATTGGTTATTACTTCAAATTACATATTTTACGGTATTAATTTGAAAAAAAGTATTTTTTATTGTTTACCGTCTACAAAATATTGAGTATCTCGTAGTTCATTTTTGTCACAAAATGCTGTAATAAATAAGATTGTTCTTTCATAACTATGAGAAATTAATTTATGAATTTTAAATCCTGCATCTAATGAAACTTCAATTCAGTTTATTTGTGTCATTTTTAAATGTTTTGTACATACAGGCTGTTCCTTAAAGACGTGGTAAAAATTGAAAGGGCGAATTCTTAGGCCATTTTATGAAGATTAGCTCCTTTAATGTTTTAATGTTTTTTTTTATCAAATCATACATGGGTGTTTGCGTTAACTGTTAAAATATTTTGAAAATTCTCTAAATCGCAAACGGTACAGTTTATCAAAATGCAAAAGGAGGACCTCTTATTTTTGAATTACATGATTTAGACCTAAATGACAAAAAAAGCTTGCCATCATAGAAAGTGCGATAAAAATTTGTTGAGTATTCCCCTAGTTAAAATATTTCAATTTGTCATTGCCAGTAACAATCCTCGTTAATTGAACATTACAAAATTTCCTGTTAATATCTCCAACAGGAATAGAAATATTCTGGAAAACATTGTATTTTTGGAACACATCTACCGCCCTGTATATTCTCCGATATACCAAAGCGATATTAAAAAAACAAAAATATTAAAAGACGTAATTTTCATAAAATATCCCAAGGAATCACTTCTTCAATTTTTACCACGTTTTTAAGGAACACACTAAATATAATCAAATTATCTTTTACCCAATGGGTGTCGGAATTAAATGACTTATAAATTTAATTAAACATTTCTTGCATCGAAAATGCAATTTAATTAACAATATATCAACAAATGGTTTTTACATTATCGCATGTGTACAAAGTAAACAAAGTTAGAACGAAATTGCTTATTTCTGAATTATTAAATTGCCTTTTACGCAAAATAGAGTTTTGTAAAAGTTCTGAAAAGACCTAGCGCCTCGCGAGAGCAATAAACATCCGAAATGGAATATAAAACGGAACTTGCAATACCGTATTTACATTTTACGGCGAGCAATAGGTACGTACAGTTTCTGGAAGACAATATGCTGATGTGTCGTAAACATTGAATGGACATACTTATTTACGATTTCCAGACGTATAAACTGAGCCAGCTCACTAGCGGTACCGACAGACAATGTTTACCCAGACAGATTGTATGCATACAGTGACCTCAGAACTTTGTGTTTTTTGCATTTAAAAGCAAATATGGAAGTTTACATTAAAAATTATAAACTGTTTCGTGGTTGTTCTCGCGTGCAAGCAGCCTTAAAAAATGTAACCGCACAAACAGCGCAAAACGACGCCTTACTTGCACGTACATCCTAACGTATAAATCTGTTGGTAAATAAAAAATAAAAAAGAATTAAGTTTTCAGGGCGCCCGAGTATGAAAATTACTACCGTAATGTTAGACGAGGTAATTAATCATTTTTGTTTCGTTCCATAACAAACTTCAACTTACTAGAACGTGCTAAAGTGTTTGTTAAATATTCAGCAACAAAGCAAAAGAAAAAGTAATTAATTGCCAATCAGTCAATTTACATTAGAACGCAACTTAACACGATCTGTTTGAATTGACGGTACTCGTTGAACTCTTGGTGTATGATTTTTTGTGTGTGAATACCGTAAAAAGTTTTAAATTGATTTCTATTAACATTTGTCGAGTTGATTTTCTAAATTGGATGTAAAAACCTTTATGGATGAATTTCAGGCAGATTTTCCATCAATTATTATTGTTCTTTAATGTATAGTTCTGGGTTTATTTTATTCATATTTTAATTAAATAATATCAGTAGATAATATTATGTAATCAGAAAATGTAATTAATCAGTTAATTTTTGAAAATAAAATTAAAACAAGAACCTTATAATTATTAATTTTTTTTGTGATTATAAGGTTCTTGTTTTAATTTTATTTTCATTATCGACATCACAGGGTCCACTATACAGTGAGGACGCGTGGGTTGGAATAAATTCATTTAAAATTCATGAGTTTGGTTTCTGGAAAAACGCTGGGACACGTCGATTTTTGTTTTTAAAACTACATCTTTTTTGATATTTATAATTTTACGATCGTCTTTTGTTTTCGCACTATGACGTTATCAATAATTTTTTTAAATTGCACCCTATATTTTTGTTCACGAATTTGGATGCAGCACATTTTTCTGAGTACAGAAATGTCAAATTCGTATGACCTTGAAGAGGAAAGTTTTCGAAATAATCAGTCCTAAAGTTTTAAAAATTTATGATAAAATTATTATAGTAGACCACTAATAATATCACCAAGGAAGCGCTGGAAATCGAGCAAAACATTCAATTGCGTGCTTATTTTTCCGGTTTATTGAAGTATACTTTAGATTTCAGATAACCCCATAGATAAAAAATTAATGGGGTTAAATCTGAAGACCTAGCTGGCCATTCGATAAAACCTCTCCTTCCGATCCATCTATTTGGGAAAATATTATGAAGGTATTCTCGTACTGTTCTCGAATAGTGTGGGGGCGCTCCATCCTGTTGGAACCATATTGAATCTGCCGGTATATTTGGGTTTTCATTATTCAGGTAGAGCGCACTTACACTGGGTATTATGTCATTTTGTAGTAAGTCTAAATATTTTTCAAAATTAAGTGTTCCTCAATAAAAAGGGACCCACAATTGAGGTATCCACAATTCCGGCCCAAACGTTTACTTTCTGAGGGGATTGTGTATGACTTTCCATTCTGCAATGTGGGTTTTCTGGTGCCCAATATCGAAAATTTTGCTTGTATACCGAACCATTCAAACAAAATGTTGCCTCGTCAGAAAAAACTATCTTACGTAAAAATTCCGGGTTGGCATTGCATCTATCCATCATTATTTCGCAAAATTCTGCGGTCGAGATCGTCTTAAATTAGTTCCTCAACAAAATGTACTTTGCATGGGTGCCATTTGTTCTTGTGTAAATATTTTAGAAGAGAAGATTTACTTAGTGACTGTTCTGCAGCTACTTGTCGACTTGATTTGTGAGGATTTTCTTGTAAATCGAGCAAAACATTCAATTGTGTGCTTTCTGGAAATGTAACATAGTTGGTTTTGTAATTGTCTCTTACGTGGCCAAAGTCTCTAAACTTTTTCTCCACCTTACTAACTACTGATTGTGTAATATGCTTCTCCGGGTACTTATCATTGAACAATTCGCAAACTTCAGCTTGTGTTCGAACATTATCGTCATATCCTACCATCATCAACATTTCTATTCGTTGTTTCTCAGTTAAACGCGCCATTCTTCAAGCTTTGAAACTGTACTTGACAAGTGTCAACAATCAAAAAAACAAAATAAACACACAATCGAATGTTTTGCTCGATTTCCAGCGCTTCCTTGATGATATTATTAGTGGTCTACTCTAACAATTTTATCATAAATTTTTTAAACTTTAGGACTGATTATTTCGAAAACTTTCCTCTTCAAGGTCATACAAATTTGACATTTCTGTACTCAGAAAAATGCGCTGCATCCAAATTCGTGAACAAAAATATAGAGTACAATTTAAAAAAATTATTGATGACGTCATAGTGCGAAAACAAAAGACGATCGTAAAAGTATAAATATCAAGAAAGATGCAGCTTTAAAAACAAAAATCGACCTGTTCGAGCGTTTTTCCAAAAACCAAACTCATGAATTTTAAATGAATTTATTCCAACCCACGCGTCCTCACTGTATATATTTTATCAGTTAATTTTTTGAAAAAAGTCTTATTTCTTCGGTGTTATTTCTGTTCTCATTGAAAAAAGAATTGATTTGCCTGAAATTGAGCAATATTTTTTGTTTTAATTGAATTTTCTGATTCTTTAAATTTGTTCATTGCAAAATGAACTTCAAATCGGCAACGTTTCAGTCAGACATTGAAATTAATCATGCAAATGTGCATCGTCGTTAATAATAATTAATTGCTTCGAGTGTTCCCATTTGTGGTTAATGATTAACCGAACAGCCACCGTGATCGTTCATTTGATGTAAATCAGCACATGTGTTCATCATAATAATATAGAGAAGTTCATCTTTATTCAAAGCAGCTTTCCACAAGTCTCTGCGAACAACACGACAGTCCGGGAGCTACTTTACCGCATGACTAGTTTGTCTAAATAATTCCGTTCGCCGAATAAATTATAATACCGAATACCCAGTCTGATGAAATTGAAATGGGAAAATTCTACCTAAACTCAATATTTACTTTAATTTATAAAATAAATACAGTTTCGAAATATTCTAGGTAAAACTATGGGAAATTTAATCTGTTTTTTAACCGCAAGAAGCGACTCAATATTGTATCTTCTCTATGCAACGTGATTCTCCACATTAATCCGGGAAAGCTTAATTTAGGTACGCTGTAGGAATGGGTAAGTACCTATAATTTAACTTATAATGCGATTTCTGATGAACCTCTCTATTCGATTCATGCATAAAATAATTTTTTAAGAGCATTGTGTTTTTGGTGTCGTCGTTTAAACGTCACAATGGCGGTTAAAATGTAATTACAATTATTCTGAGAGCTTCTGTTATTAACTATTGTTTCTGATAGTTCAGCTATTAGTCTTTGTTTAAGAACTATGTTGTCTGTATTGGTGTCAGTTTGAGTTTTAGGAATTGTGCGGTTTTGTTACAAAACAACGCGATACTCTATTTAACTTATTTTTTTACCACAATACAAGTTTAATTTTATAATAATTTATGGGAATAAATCAATTTGATAAGTTAGCAATATAAGTACACCAAAACTGAAAATGAGTAAAATAAATTGTTTTATACAGAGTGTATTCAGATAGACCGAAAAGCTTTAGTGAAAAGTGTTATTCTTTATTAAAGCAATACAGGGTGATGAAAAAACGGTGCCCATGATTGATATTGGGACAATGCTTTCTGTTGAAGCATTGTGGAAATCGCAACAAAAGTGGTCCAAGTAGATTCCGTTTAAAATTGAAACAGTTTGTCTAAGACCACAATAATACTGCACATATTTCTTTTTCTAAAGAATTATTTTCAGGTAGGCCCACTTCTTGTATCTAAGCAACCAACACTGACAGATACTGTCATTTGCGTTGACATAACTTTTTTTATTTCAAAAGATTTTAATGTAATTGTTGGATTTTGAACAAGTTAAATGTTTGTTTGGCCTCGCGCTCGCTTGATCGGCGGGTCTCGTGCACACCTGCTCAACCGAAGGGTTGCTTCTTTCCCACTCGAGCGAGTCGTCTCCAAGTTTCATGGGCGTTCGGTCAACGAAGACTGACGCCCAATTGTTTCGAATAATAGTTCTTTTAAGTTGTAAGCTCCTAGCGAGTAGAATTTATAACAATAAATACTTTAATTTTATCGTGATTTAAAATACAGTCCACTTAAATCGATGTCTTCAAACAACAACATAAACAACTTCGACACATTCTTCAACCCTATACAAATTTCCGAAAAACTGGACAAGATAAATCCTTTGTTAAAATGTTAACATTGTTTCCGCAACCTAAATGACTTTAATTACTTGCATTTGTGGCACTTGATGCTTTGATTTAATTGAAGCTGCGATACGGAAAATTTTTACTTAATTTTTTCTATTTATTTTGTTTGAAAAAACTAATATCTAGATTCTCTTTATAAAATTATTGGTTTTCGAACAAGCTTTTATAAATGTTAACATTTTTCGGGAAAAGCGAAAATAAAAAAGTAACTTCTCTTTTTCAGTTCATGTGGAGACACACTGTACAGGGTGAGTTAAGTTTTACCGCCCGTGGCAAAATAGGCCTTTAAAATAATTTGTCAATTCTCATAAATTGCACGAGTAATTTTATATTATTAAGGTACATAGAAATCAAGAAAAAATCTTTTTTTTTTAATCAAGTAAAATTTTGACTTTTTTTCAATTACTAATTGTTTAATTTATTAGTTTTTTTGATGTACGAACAGTAAAATATTTTCACACAATTTAGTGTAATTGAAATAATTTTAGCAATTTGCATTTATTAAATAAAGCTATTTCCGTATTAGAAGGTATTTTTTAAATGATTTACGACATAAGTAGACTAATTTACCAGACAATGGTATTGATATAGGGGTGTTTGAAAGATTATTTATGGCGGTCACTAAACTCAACTTAAGAATGCAGGTCTATCGGCAACTGAAAAGCTGTCTCGTTCAGTTTGATGGGTCGATCATAAACTATTGTTAGGATGGTAAACCGCATTATCTATTGTTAGAAAGTCATAAATAGAAGCATTTTTTGTGCTATATCTTAAATTTGATTTAACTCAAAAAGTAATCATTTTTTTACGTATCAAATTGCAGATATTAATGCTACGAATAATTTGACAAATTTTGAAATAAAAAACCAAACATAGAAATTTTACCCAAAACTCTTTGTTTTACTTTTTTGGCTTCAAATAAAAATATTTTGGAAAATTTGTAGCACTAATCGAAAGCGTAAACTTCAACTGATGTAACATGTAAATTGCATACTTTCCCCTCAATCTTTAATAGGTATTATGGCCTGGGCGGTAAAACTTAACTCACCCTGTATAGCGAAAAAAGCTTTTTTTTTAGTTTGTGGTAATTACATCCATTAAGTATTCGAGATAAATTAATAACTCGTTTATTAAAAAGCAATACTTTGTTTCAAGTGGTTTTTATTTTCTAATTGTTTGAACATTCACCAACTATTTTCAATTTCAAGTTCAGTACAAATTAAGACTTTTTAACAGCGTTAAATACTAAAAAAAAAGTGGCTACTTTTGTCCAACTAAAAGCAATTTCATTTCATCACGTGGGTATTGCAATATTGTTTTTCCATTAAAAGAATTGGTCGTTGTTTTGTTCAAAGTGGTATTTTTCATTAGTAGTTGACACAAAGCGTTGAAAGCAGAAAGGCGGTGAAATGCGGCAAGCGTTGTATCGTAGACATTTTACAAAGTTAGGCATATCTGAACCTTTTTAAAATGAAAAATAGTTTTCGAAAAATGTATTAAATCAAAAGTGCACTTTTATGTATGCAATTTGGAGTGGTTCAACCCTCATTTTTAATATCTTAAATGAAAAATGTATAAAATTTGCTGCTTAATGTTGTTTTTATCTCGACTCCTACATTCAAACATGGAAGAGTGGGCAATTTTTATCTGAATTCATACCCTACACATAATGGAGCTATTTATCTTTGATAAAAATAACACACTCACGAATACTGGAACCTACTGAATACAATTTTAGCACTGGACAGATCAAAGTTAATAAAACATTATCTTTCGACCAACGTCAGCTCGCGAACCGTAGTATCTCCTTAAAAATCTTCGTAATATTTTATCAAACACAAAAGACCCAAATATAATACAAGTCGGGCATTTATTATTTCGCATGAAATACTAAGACGAATGCCGCGATACAAAGTACCCATTTATGTCTACTTTCGAGAACACTGGTGTTACTCGTATTTGTCTCTTTACGTTTAAATGTTTTATTGCTAAAATGCCAACAAACTCCCCGAGACTTAATGTTGACGTTTTTGTTGTCTCAAATGTGTCTTTAGTGTCTAGACTGTAAGTTAACAGACATTAGTTGCATTCTGTGCATATGAATTAATGCAAAAATCGAAACAGATTAGGTCAACACTGTTATTGCTTGCAGACGCACAAAAAAGGTGTCAGTTCCGTAAGTGGGTGATTTCAATATTCAGAACGATTCGCGTAGTTGTGATGTTATTGTAATTTTAGTCACCTGTCAGAAGCATTACTTAAGATTTTCATATTTCAAATAAACCGTTATTAATTACAGTATTCTCAAATTGGCTTCTAATTAAATCGCTGGATGTGAGACTTCATTAAAATCGAAAACCTGAAGGTTCAAAGAAAGCATACAATAAATGTACGGTAATAATCTTTACAGCTTTGAAACTTCATAAACTTAAGTTTTCTCCGGGAGGAAATTGTAAATAGGGCTTAAAACTTTTTGAGAATATCTTATAAAAAATTAATTTGAAAAAGAGAATTCTTATTTAATTACACATAATGTAACTGATAGTTAATTTTTTTAAATTATTATATTACAAATTAATTCATTTCAATCCACTTATTCAATTGTTGAATATCAAATTAAATATTTTCTGCAAAGCATTGAAAACTCAGATCAACCAATTAAAAATTTAATTAAAATAATTGCAAATTGTTTGATCTAAGCAATGATTGAAAGTTCCACTTCACCAATATATGTTTTCAGATGGTTGTACCCAAAAAATTGTTAATAAACTACACGTGATTCCAGTCTCATAAAATTTTAATTACTTTAAAAAAGCAGTGAGCAAAGCATTTAACCTCACGAAGTAAATCAACTCGCCTCGAGTACCTACAGTGGAAAAACTTCGGTGAGTTTTGTTTTTCGTTTTCAAATCCAATCATCGCTATTGTGCTAAAATCAACATGATTCTCTGAGGAATAAGTGCTTCTAGCGGATTTAACTTGAAGGAATTGCAAAACGTCAACGTTTCATTGTAAAACCGGATCAAATCGCAATTTTACAATTATCTTTTCTTTCCGACAAATTGTCATGGTAATGTAAAGTTTTAACGTATTCTACTTGAATATAATAATGAGCTGCACACTATATGCATAATTACAATGTGTAAAGTTAAACAAGTTTTGAACCTGTGGAGTTGGCTAGACACATCTATTGCATACAGGCCAGCCAACATAGATTTAACTAGGCCGGCGTCTCGTATCGATCGGTTTTTGATATGAATGAAACATTTGATGTAGACATTGATATTATTTAAGTCATGAAGGAATTGTTGGGATCAGATCGATTGAATCAATTAGGTGACCTAATTGGCTTCTTTACTATAAAAACTTATTTTTCAACAAATGGAAGTTTAAATGTTTAGAGAGAATATTTTTAATCTGTTTCAAATAAAAAATATTTATGAAAACAAGAAACAATTACTGATCAGATAATAACGTTCCGGTGGAAATTTTTTAATCTCCCTTGATATTAAGCTCAGGCGTACATCCTGAGGAAATGTAGCGTGAGATTGTTACAAACTTATAATAAATACTGTACTGAATAACGACCTTTCATAAAATTAATTTAATGATAGACGATTAACTTAATACGGCCTCACGGCGGGTAAACTATGTAACATTAAATATAGTTCAATGAAAAAAATTGAAACTAAATGCTTCGAACAGAACAAGTTCTGCACCAAAAATGGGAATGAATGTAAATATTTAAGAAATAAATAAAACATTCTAGAATAAAGTATACAAAATTTAAACAAGTTTGTTAATTTCAAAATTATGAAAATAAATGATTCGAGAGAAATATGGGAAGTTCTGATGCGTCCATTGACAAGAATAAAATAAAGTAAGTAGACCTGGTTTATGTTAAGAAGACCTGGTCACGTGACCGATGGCGCAATGGGCAACCTACAACGACGAGTTGACATTTGGCATTTGTTAATGTGTTTAAGTCTGCGATTTTCTATTTATATCAACATTTTTACTACAAAATTCAAAAATCTTTGCACTTGAATTCAATTATTGTTTTAGATTAAAGCATCAGATGTTCGGCAATATTTTCGTGATTTGTGACCAGGCTATATTACTTTACTGTACGATCACGCATGGTGTGGTCACGTGACAGGTCTTTCTTAAACTAATCGAACTCTACGTACGAAGTTTTGAAACTTTTCTTAGTATGTAGGTATAAGAGATTCAAAGGAAATAGTACCTATTTAATGAAGAATTTTTTAAGGTTCTAATTAATTTTATTTTAAATATAGTACTGTGCGGATGTAAAATAAAGTAAAAAATTAATAAAACCAAAAACTTAAATACCAACAAAAGTAATTTCAAATAAACATAAGATGTCATCAAACAACTAAACATTTCACAAATAAAACTTTAAAAATCAGTTAAGCAAGAAACTAAAATCACTTTAAAGGGCGATTTAATTTGATAAAGCTAAATGATTTCTCAGGAAAAAACCGAGTCGACTTACAAAAGGAGTTTTGAGACGGTGTAAAGCAGCTCATCAGTCATCTACGCAAAAAATTCACTTTAAACAAAATAAAAATAGATAAAATAGATTACGACTTGTATTTCACAACAGACATGCACTAACGAAGGCACTTTTTCACAATTAGAACGAATCGCGCACGAAATTACTTTAATGGCGTTATGCAATAAATCTCACGTCATCAGAAACAATATGAAAATGCTATAACAATCAGAGATGATATATGCTTCGTCCGTAATACCTTGTACGTCTAAATCTAGTGCAAGACTGCAACATAACAAATAACAAATGGGATCATTACTGTGTAGCAAGTATAATGGCAAACTTGAAGACGTAGGTATTAACCGGCAGGATCACAGCTGGAAACGCGACGGCAATATCATTTATCTATTGCGAACAGAGCACGTACTCCTTTGCTCTGTTGGAGCTTAAGACTTATTGCTAGTACGAACCGTCAGTTACCGTGTAGCCAATTGCTCGACCAACTAACGTTGTATAAACGTAGTAATATTGTTGAGGGTTTCAATTTAATAGCCCTCCTGTTCCATGGAGAATTGTAGCAGATTTGACCAAATATATTGTTCTTGCCTTATCACGGCAGCCCCATAATTACCAATTCGACCTGTAAAGGTAAAATTACGTTAAGTGTTGGATAATAATACCTGAATCTTTTGTATGTACAACTATTTTTAGTTTGTTTCTGCATATGGAAAGTGTTTTTACAAAGTACGAGGTTCGAAGATAGTATTATCGTTGCCTACAGCAGTGCCGAGCAATTTGATTGTAGAAATATCTACAATAAGTTTCCAAATAAAGTTTTTTGCAGTAATCGGTGCTTCGATGGCAAAGTCTATAAGAAAAATCCTAATTTATTTGTACTATTGTAATCATAACTTGTTTTTTATAACATTGTATATAACAATTATGTATCAAAATTATGTCATACAAGAGTAGCTTAACTTGAAGTACAGTACAATTTCGCTAGTTCGGACATGCGGTAATTTGGACACTTCAATCATTCCGACATTTCTGCAATTCGGACAGTGTGGTGTCACTTGCATCGATAATTCAGACACATACGAAAATCATGTAAATCCCATGCTTCCACCGTAAATGAACGTCAGGAAATAACAGGCAAAATAAGGAAACTGAAAATTTTACAGATGAAGACTTAATTGCAGAAGCTTCAAAGTCGGACGAAAATGCGTTGAATATTACCGACTTCGAATGCGAATGTATAGAAGAATCTTGTAATAAAATTAAGCACAAAGATGCTGTTCAGTTATTTTCTCAGTGCAGAACAAAATGGCATAGTAATGCAGGGCGTCGTGTTTGTTAAAACCGTCGATTACAAATTAATAAGTGCTTAAAACTGTCCCATTGGAAGATTATAAATCTTAACCCACAATGGTCACTTAAGCGCTAGTTACTCACCCTAATCACAAACAGAATACCTGCTATACGGTAGAAAACGAATATATTAGTAACATTTCTTCTTCTTCTTTTTAGTCTTCTTCAATCCAATTTTGCAGATAGGTCTCCTTCATTTTTCTCCATTTGTTGCGGTTTTTCGCTTCCCTTATCCACGCGAATCCTCTGTTCTCTTCAGATCAGCAACCCATCGCATGGTAGGCCGCCTAGAGATCTTTTGTTCGAATGAGGCGCTCAGAAGCAGAGTGGCCCAAGTGAAAAAAACGAGTTTTGAGAAATAAGAAAAATAAGAATTTGTGTCAAGGCAATAATATGGCTTGACCCAACTTTCAAACGTGTTCCATTTTGTAATAAACAAAGCAATCTCACTTGGGTCACTAGGAATTTAAGGAGGAGCAAATGTAAAATATAATATGCGACCTAACTCAAATAACGCAAATTTTCAGTTGGGCCACTCTGCTCCTGAACGACTCAAATATGCTCTCCACTTTAAAATAGTCTTGGATCATCTTCCATCGGAATATCTAACAACGTCTCCAGCAAATTATTATTTTATAAAAAGATATGCAGCAAAGGGCATTTTAAATAATTAATATTTTTCTCCAGGTTGATAAAACAAATAAGGCCTTTGCTTTGCAACGTTTCATTATGAAACATATGTAAGTAGGTATATTTTATGTATTACTAATAAATTTTCTTAATTAATTAATTATTTCTCGGGAAAATACAATTCCGTGCTAGGCAACTTATTACCAGCACTGTACTTTATACACAGAAGAAATGTTCAGTACAAGTAAAATCATTGTTGAAGAAAAAAACAGTATACAAAAGATGTAAATTAGTAATTAGGAAAACACGTTAAAACTTATTTTGCATAACTTTTAGTAAGGCACAGAAATTTCATGTTTATTGAAAAAGAAATTAATGGATAGTAAAAGACGAGTAATACACTTTTATTAGTTTTAATGCTGCGATCAACTAATGATGAATGAGTGAAACAAAAAGATTGATGGTGTCATAGTGAGTGGAATGCTGTTTAATAAATATATACAGCATTGTAAAACAGCTTTTATTTATGAATGTCGGTAGTTAATGTATGCTAATAAGAAAATCCACCTAATTGTTCTTCTAGTTTACAATAAAATTGATGAAAATAATTCACAGCTTGGCAGCATGGTATTTATATTTAATTACTAAATCAACATAATATAAATCAAAATTTTGGCTAAATAATAAATTGCACTATAGGGGAGACCGGGGCTAGTTGTCACAAAATTTACGTTTGCTTTTTTTTCTCGTTTAACTTTGACATTTTGGGATATCTTTTTTTTTAGATATATACTTACATGTGTCGTGATTTAGATTATGAACAGTTGATTTTGTTATATCTAGTGACGTATGTGCAACAAAATATTTTCTGTCTGCATGTAAAGTGTGACAACATGCCCCGCGGCGGGGCATGTTGTCACAATATATGGGGTAAGTTCTCACAGGCCAAAAAAAAAATGGTAGTGAGTAGAATTTATATTCTATTCAATTGTGAAAACAGAAATGTATTAAAAACTAAACAAAACAAATAAACTGACACCAACAAATGAAAGAGGCGGATTTCTGATCCTAACTTCTCGTGCAGCCCTGATTAAAATATCCGTAGGTGGAGTAGACCGATTTGTTTTTCTTTTGTACGTTCTAACCATCTGAAATGGTACAGAAATATCTTTGATATTGTTTATTGCACCCTGGGGCAAGTTACCACTGTGACAACTTGCCCCAAAAACATTGTGACAACTAGCCCCAAACCAACTTTTGAGATGAAAACCAAATTATTTATTTTAACCTTACAAACTCACATTATAATTTTTACATTAATTTTTAGCTAAAAGATGAGGCTTTCATAAAATAAAATTGATACTTAGTTTGAATCACGTTTCTACGGTCCAGACGACTCTAAAAGACAGCGATAAAATTTACTTACACTTCTGTCAAACAAAATCAAGAATAATTTAGGCGCTATATAGGTTACCACAGTCAAACTTTGTAGGGTAATTAAGATACCTATAATGGTTATCTAGACTGGCCCGACGCACAGTCAAAGTGTTTATTTTGGCTGTTATGGCGACTGTGACAACTTGCCCCTGTGACAACTAGCCCCGGTCTCCCCTACATTTTAATACTGTTTTGAATATTTAGCTCAAATACCATACTTTTTCCTTAAAGTACTATTCAAGATACGTGGCATGGAACGTGATTCAGTAACTAACAATTTAACCTCAAGTGATGTTTACCATTGCAAATGGGAACTTCTGCGTATTAAACCAAGAGTGCAGATATTCAAATGCATACATACCTAACTTGAGCAAACACGAAACTCAATTACACTTAACAACTGTACCAACAGAATTCTACGTTAAATGACAAGTCTCAAAATACGGTACCATCAATCAAACATGCTAAAACGAGGCGATATAACCACGCTTCAGACGCCCACGCCGAAAGTCAGGCAAGACTTTTAATTTCGGTGTGTATTGAAACGAGTAGGTATTTATAGATTAGGAATAAAAGTCAATAATGTCGTGTGCAGGTAACTGTTATTACAGATATTTTGTAGTTCTTATAGGTGAATAAAACTCTTAAAGTCGTCTGAGTGAATGCATTTACCTCAGCTCGCTCATCTGCATATAAAGTACAAACTGAAATTGTTATGCAGCAGTGACATGAAAGTATTTTTCTTTCGACAAAAATAAACAAATCATACATCCATGCCCATAGGATATATTCAAAAGTCAACATACAATGTACGGAGTAAAAAATAAGAAGTTTAACACCATCAACACAGACAATTTTTTTTCACTCTCAAGTTAATGATTATTATTCTATGCCCATTGTATTTGTAAATTGTAAATTAATTTATTTCTTTTATTTCCTAAATTCATATTCTATTTTCATTAGTAAATGTAATGAGTTAACAAAAATAATAATACTACACCAAAGTTCTTTTAGGTGTGAACCAGAAATGCTTTTCAACTTTCAAAACGGACGAAATGTAATAAAATGTTATTTCCACTTATTCCGAGACGTTAAATTTAAATCCTAACTAATAGAATTCGTCTTAATTGGTAGTGAAAAAAACTCAAAATTAAAAAAATGTGGCCATCTTTTTAGGCGAGTCCATGAAGCCTAAAAATCGTCGAAACTTCGGAATCCTCAGAAACATCACCGGTTTTAATGATTTTCTTTTTAATATTTCTTGTACTCTATTATTTGAAATCAGAAACATTTCAGCGGGTGGAAGAAAGTTCCTGTTGGTGAATTTGCTATTTCCAGTAAGTGCACACCTACAGTTATGGACAATTCTGGGACACCTATATAAGAGCAATTTATTTACAACAGTATTTGATTTCACTAAACTTAAAAATTGTAATTATAAAAACATCTGATAATTTTTATTTCTAAACAATAAAGAAATAAAAAATAAGACAACTTGAAATGCAATTTTAGTGAATAAATGTAGCCTCGGTTCAGTCAGCTAAAATCCTTTATTCAACCATTCCCTATCAATTTTCTGGTGTGGCAGTTGAAACTATTTAAAACGGTACACAAAGAGACAAACAATATTACAAATTGTTCTTCCTCAAATTCACAAAACCCGTCATTTATATTTCCTTTATAAAAGGATTTGTTTCTGATTAAATTAAAAAAAAAAACCGTAAAAATGTCTGCGTATTATTTCATTCTATTTTTTTCCTCGGGACAATTATTGAAATAACGGTTCCGGCCACAATTATTTATTTGTTTACTGTCATCTTCACAGATACCTTTGTTCGTTTTTTCCCCTAAAAATTTAATGCAATCGCACAAAAGCAAAAAATAAATCAAAACACAAAGCTCCGAAATTTATAACTTAATTTGTGATCGAATTTCATATATATTTCCGATATTATGTTTACCATTAAATTAAAACTAGACGTTTGGTATAACATCCGAACCGTTCCTTTGTGTTATTGTTATCTTTGTAACGTTTGAGGTAAAATATTGTCACTGTAAAATTACTCCTTTCAGGATTCCACCTGACAGTTCTTACATTCACACAGGACGACTTCCAGCACTTTGTGAGCGACGAATGCGCGCTTTTTTGCAACAGTCTGCGACGATCGATTTTTACTCAAAGGACCTCTTTGATAAAACCATGCAAGTCAGAAAAAACTTGCTCTAACTTAATTCTCACGACGCTGTTTTGTAACAAAGTTATAGTTCAGGTGATGAAATTGCACACAAAAAAATAAGTGGTTGGAAGTGCACGTTAGAAGTAATCAACGATTTCTTTTAGTTGCTGCAGTTTTAGATTGGAGTTTTTATCCGGCAAGTTATTAATTTGATGTGACAAAAATTACAGGAAAACAAAGATTACGCGCGTCATTGACCCATTGTAATAGCATATACGTTATGTCGTTCAATCTCACATGCAGATAAGCAGTGCAGACAGGAAATTACACTAAAGCGTCTGGAATTAAACTTTATATGGTGGCAAACCGCCACCAGTAAATGCCACAGCTGTAAAAATATTGTTCGTGCAATCAACATTTATTTTTCTGCCCTTTGTTTTAAATTCCAGCCGGATGTGACTGAAATTTGCATTTTTAATAAAAATATGCTAAAATTGTTTTAGAATGTACAAACGTAAAGAATGTCATACATATGTACTTATGTACTTATGTACTTGCAATCTTGTCTCTGTTGAACGAAAACCGAAAACTTTTCGTTATTTTCGTTATTTGTGCTTTTTGTTTCAAATTCGTTACTTCCATTTTATATAGATAATCTAAACGGTATATTATTCTTCCACCTTGTTTTTAGTTTTACTTTCTTTCTTCGACAGATTTCCATTTCGTAATTACTCTTCTTGTTGTGTCTATTCTCATTATACATCCAAGCCCAATATTTGTTTGTTTCTAGTATTTTGACTTTTCATTGTATACTATTAGACATAGTTTCTTTACTGCTTCGTTCATTTCTTTGAATCTTTCCATTAAATTGTTTTGTCTCTGATTAAGATCAATACGTCATCTGTATGTGTACATATCTGGGTTCTTAGAATTGCATTTAGTTCCAACATTAAATTAAATCGAAATAAAAGTCTTCAGGTAATCGGACGAACAACATTGCTTCAGATGTTACATAATAGGTATAATCTTACGTTTCGACAATGACCTATGATGTAACATAGCAATAAAGCAATAAAGAGGTTATATTGTTCTTCCGATTACCTGAAGACTTTAATTTTAATTAAGTTGTTACGGACAAGATTATCAATAAGTGCTGGATTAAATAAATAGTGTTGCTAACGAAATTTTTTTAATTAATAATAATAATAAAGCGGTGAGTGTTCAATATTAGCAACAAAATAAATCACAAAACCTTGATCTTAAATATTACAAAATTAGCAGAAAAAAAAAATAATAATCGTTTCATAAATTTTCAATATAGTTGAATTTTTTGTGCAGTTATGAATGAAATTGCTACCATGGTTCATATGTGCGGTACAAAAGGCGCTAATTAAATGCTGATGCAATATCCTTTTGCAGCCTTACCGACTGCGATTGAAATTGTGCATTTATACGAACCAAGTGCAGCGTTAAAATATAATCACTAAACCATTATCGGCACTCACGCTTTACCATCACTATGCGCGTTAATCCTGCCTAGACCGTTTGGTGCGAAAGAATCAATAACACAGTGTGTAATTACATCAAGAAAATGGAAACTGCTCGAAGGAAAATACGGTGTACTTTATCGTCCCTTAATGCAGAAACAACGTGCATACAATTTAGAACAGACCGTAAGCTATTATACCATAAGTGAATATAAATTTTAGTACAAAATTTGTTCAGATATTGCTTTTCCATAACACATGCATATCCTTCTACGGCTACATTTAAGAGCTTTTCGAAACATAAAAGCTTATGCATACAAATCGTAAAGTAAAAATCGTAAAACGTGCTATTTAAATAATCTTTCTCAAAATGTCTTATGACAAGCACCTGGAATGTAGGAAGTCTAACATCATAAAACTTCCATCACAATATATCGCTTCCTCATCGATAGTACTTCTACAGACTCAAGCCAGACTTTGTCACGTATTTTATATTTCAGTACAATCAACCTTAACAATTGAAATTTTTCATTTACCATGAAGCAAATAATACAAATACAATTTAAATCAAAATTGATAGCAATAAAAAATTAATAGATATGTACTGCTACTCAAATAAAGTACATTTAACAATTTGACTAACAACGATGCTATCAAAGTTTGTAATGGAAGAAAAATTGCAAAAGTGACAAGTTCAAACAGTGCGATTAAGTTATGAAGGAATTGAAAATTCTCATTTCACAGTATCATCGGCAGAGATGCCGCAAGGTACAGCATCTACTTTTAATTTCGAAAACAAACTTCGATTTCCTTCCGACAATAAAATTGCTAGAGTCTGTTTAGAGGGTTGCTAAGTTATAATACGTGCACCACAAATAGGCAAACCGTGGGATGATCAAAGCTATCCTGTCAGGGTTTGCATTACGTATACAACGCTCAAAGGGCGGTCAGACTAAAATTTCTCACGAATTCGCTCGAAAGTTCTGCACTGTTAAATTACAAAAGATTTTCCGAAAATTAAATGTTCTCCTTTTCGTCGAACGCACAAAAAATTCAGCCTGAATTGAAATAAAGAAACGATATTTGTCTTCATCTCGGCGAGAAACCGTTTGAGACGAAAAAAGGCTTTTAAAAATACAACATTAATAATGTCTCATAAAAAAACAGGGTGTGACTCAAATCGCTTCACTTCCATAACTAAAAATAGTTTTATTGCCGTACAACAATACGTCGCTTTAATTCATTCCGAACTTTAAAACGCTTTTTTGTTGTTCAAATTTACTTACCACGTTGCTAACGATTTATAGAGGGAAAAGAAATATTAACACTGCAGTTATTTTTCTCGTCGAACGATTTCGTGAAGTTTGCCATACTACTTTTAAAAGTTGCCTTTGTCAATAACAAACGGCTTACTTCTTTTTTACTTTCTCACCGGATTTATCAATAACTCATTTTAACGATGGAATGAAGCACTCGCCTTGCAATCGGAAATTATACCTTTTATATTGTTTGTTAATACTTTCTTATCGTGGATTATACACTGCCAGTCTAAAACCCTCCCCTCTCCTTCTAATATTTCTACAAATTGAGTTACGACAGTCTGGGAAAAATTGGGGTTGAATCATATTGAATAAACTATTTTTTTTAATTCAAAATTTTAAAATTGAAGCGTGGGACATTTTACCCTTCATTTTCTATACACTCGTTTTGGAAAAATAAAAATTGTATGAAGATATGTATTTATCAAAAATTGTATGTATTTCTAATATTATTTGCTTCCCTGGGAATTCGTGGTTAGGCAGTTTTCCTGTAGTAATTTGTTGTCTTCGGTTTTACATTTTTATAAAAGCGATTAAACGAAAATGTGGTTCCGGTTGTAATAAGAGAAGGTAAATTTTAAATTGCATTTCCAGGGAATAAAAATGCATCGTTCATATTTTACACAAAATCTAAATTTGACTATAAATTATAAAGTTTTGTTTTAAAATAACAAGAAAAGCTGTAAGAGACCTGCAGTTTTCTCAACATTCCTCTTTGTATTTGCATAATGTATGCTGATATATGTTTCAGCTCTGATCCTTGCTAGGAAGTTCAACGTTTTTGCTATTTATTTGTGACAATTTATGTGCATGTAACAATGCACTTCTGTTAGAATTTTCGAGCAGAGTCCGAAAGACACATCTAGGTTAATCCTGGGCGTTTTAAAACGTCTGAACTATTGTTTGTCACATTGTCCTCGCGCTGTTGGACTGGATTTATGTCCATTCCATGTGATGCGAGGGATATGTGTCTTTTATATACCGCTAACATAGTAAAATTTTATTATTTGCTCCCTATTTTTTTTTATAACTTTTTGTTCAAGTCAAAAACATGCGTTGAAACAATGGGCACGAAAGAACTTTGAACATTTCTCGTAAAACAAAATAATTATAAGTATTTCTTTAGTCTAAATGTAATATAAAATTTATCGGTTTCATCACATTACATGAGTTAATCTAATGAAAAATTATTTTATTTTCCACTTGTGTATAATTGATTGTTTTCGTCTGTGATACGCGCTATATAAACGTGTTCATTACGCCCTAGGGCCATAATAAGCGGGCATAATGATAACGCCCGCAAATTTGTACTACCAATAAAAATACAGCAAATCTAGAGAAATAATTTAATGGTAACCATAAATAACTAAATTTTTAATCTTTACAATTAAAAACACAATTAGAAAATGATCCAGAAATATGGATATTGCCACCAAGCGAAGAATTTTCTGATTTTCTAATTGAAGACATATTTACAATATTGGAGGAGGAATATTCACCGTCCGCTATGTTAATCTGCTGTAATAATACTGTGATTAAACAATACGTACCAATTCCTGGAAATAACCCATTAAAACTGTTTCACTGACAGTTTTGACAGAATTTTTAATTTTCCACCCCTTAAATTTGTGAAGCTCTCTCTCGTACAGTGGCCGCGACTTTTTTGGAAGTAGCTCACCATCAGCTTTTAACGCTCGTTCAATAACTTTTTCTGGAATTTCTCCGTCCATTTCACGCAAGTTCACACTTTTTGCGTTTCAAACAAGTTTGTTTGAAATTTTGTGAATTGTCATAGTTACAAAACAAAGTACATATGCATAGCAGCCTTGTTTGGTTCATATGAACTTTTTTCAGGCTTTTTATCAATTAATATTCATATTTCAAGTGGAAAATAAAACGTTATATGAACCACGGGCATAAAGGATGTTTATAAATCTCGGGCAAATTACAAAACCTCGGGCCGGAGGCCCTCGGTTTTGTAAACTATTGCCCTCGAATATAAACACCTTCATTATGCCCTTGATACATAAAATACTATTTTCTAACAGCATTGTAATAGGTTTTTTATGTCTAAATTTGCTAAATTGCTCCTAATGAATCAAAAATAGCAATTGCAAATTGAAAAAAACCAAACAAAAACAATATCTAAATGATTACAAAAGAATGAAACAAAACAAATATATTCTGGCATGTAATATATCACCACAAGTAGCCCACACCATTTTTTTTTTATTATTCAGCATGGTGTCATCTTTAAATCTAGCAATGAGTGCATCGTTTGTAAGTGACCTCACGTTGCAATTTTTTTTTCGCCTGCATCAACTCCGACCGTTCATTTTAAGCACAAAATGAGTTTACCATTACTTTTAAAAGATATGTGACATGATCAACATAACAAACAAAATAATCTCATTCTTTGCACATCATTAACTTAACGAAAAAATAAGACGTTACAAATGACTAATAATAAATACTACTGCCGGCCGTCTGCTGGCCTGTCACATATCGTTTTTTTTTTTCATCAACACCGTTAAACTGCGAAACTACAGCAAAACCTTAATGGTCGTTATTTACGGTTTTGAAGTGATAATTGCCGCGCGTGTTGATAAATTCATAACTCGTTATTCGCACAGAAATAACTTTAACGCCGATGCGAGTCTAAAAGGTCTAATATAATCGAATGGAAGGAACAGTTGGAAACTATAACCCTTAAACTGCATAGAATTCAACCCCATTTCAAAATGCAACTTTCACAGCTTTTACGACTCAATGTCGTTGTAAAATAAACCATAATTTAGTTTTTAACGACTATAAAACTTGAATATAATGGTGGTACATGTACACACCGAGACGGATATTTTTAGTTTTCTTTTACCACATTTCAGGCAACAAAAGGTGTAAATGTGGATCACTTGCTCATTTTAATGAGTTAATTAAAAGAAACATTTTCCAGTTCTATTACGTTTTATTTGCAGTTAACACACGTAGTTTACGTGAAATACGCGGGCGCATTCGTGAAAGTTTCACCAATCTATACAGGGTGTTCACCGAATTTGGTAACAGTGAATAATTCGTTTACCTTACGAAACACAACAAAAGTTTCAATATCCAACTCGATATTTACTATTGGAAACTGCTTAGTCATATTTTTTGTACTTCAAGTTTAACCGGAAGTGTACAAGGATTTTTTTTCAAATACATAACACCATATTGTTTTTCTAACATTTTAAATCACGATTGTGTTCTATGATTGTTAGTCTAATTGGTATCACCGTCCTGTTTGGGATGTTCTGACTTATTCCTTTCATTGGTCATTTATTTATTTTGATTGATTTGAATCGAGTTGTGTAAGCTCCGCCCACCACTGTAGTCTAAAAAATAAATAATAGTATGGGAATATCCCCTGGATGTCCGAGTTTGTGAAAAATAAATGTCCAGTGGATATCTAACGTTCATTGCCGCTCTAAATTAGACATTTTTTGAATATTTTAATATCTGACGAAGACTTGCTCTGGACATCTTGTAGACGAACTTGTGCTGCAAGGGTAATAACCATATCCATTAGTATATTGCTAAATGTAAAATTGTCCAAAGTGCTGCGCCAGTACGGGTAAGGTCAATTTCAGTCTAATATTAAATTTTCCAAAACAACAACAATAAATGCTCTTATCGAAGTGAAATTTTACAAAAGTCCTAAGTGTTCCGACAATAAAATTTATATTGGCACAGTCTGCACTTAATAGACTTTTTCTTTTGTAGGTAGATTCCATTGTTGCACGAATGAGACATGAAACAAACTGAACTATAAACTTTGTTTGAAATTAACTCAATAACAGTAATCCTTGTAAAACACGTAAAATTTTCATAGGAATAGCCCGACTAACACCTTTGTTTACTCTAATAAAAGTAAGTTTCCTCGTAGCCACTTAAAAGTAAAAACTCAACGAACTTCATGAATACGTTCGTTTTATTGTCGAAAGTTTTGTTAAAGCGCCAAAAAGAATATTTCAAAATAAAATCAATCGTTTGGTTACGTCAATTTCTCGATGGAAAAACGTTGTGTAATACGGAAAGTTTTCCCAGACTTACCTGAGGCAACAAATTTAGTTTAAAGTGTAGAAGTTAAGAGACAGCAATTTGATACAAAAAGTAAAATAAAGCTGCCTTTTCAGCTCCGAGTAAAACTAAAAGTTAAGTAAAGTTGAAATCACACGGAAAGTTGTATTTCCTGTATACTTATTTCTTCTAATCGCATTATAATGAGCGTTAAAAAACTATCAACGACTCGAACTGAAGTTTAGTTTTTTTATCGAAGTTGCTTCTAATTGTGTTTGTGCAGCTTTGCGTGAAAAGGGTAATTCTCTAACAATTAACAATTAAAAACAGTCTAAATTAAACTTCATACGGAGTATTTTTTATTTTGTCCAGCTATTTATTGCTTTTATGAACACAAATTTAGCTCCAACTTTTTTACATTTCAATTAACTTTAGTTCTAATGAAACAAAAACATGCTTTAGATTGCGGCGTTCGTATTATGTTTAAATGGTAAAATGAACATTCTTGTATTCTTAATTAAACGAACCATTCATCATAATTAAAAATGTATAAAAAATATCTTTCAATGAAAACTAATTTTATTATTTCTTTCACATATTAAATTAAACTGACCGTGATCATTCCTTCATATCTTGTAAACAATGTAAATACATTTTAAAAGCATTGGCAATAATAATGTTAAAGAAAACTCATCTTCATTCAAAAATACAAGATTTGGTATAATAATTATGTTTCATAACTTTTTATTTAAATCCTTTCCTTTATAATTGGTTTCCAGCGGTAACTTTCAACTATATTCTGTTGGTATTGCTTCCTCCATGTTTGCCACTAGCTCTTACTTACATGTTGCACCCCATCGCCTCGTATGACTCGAGCAGTTCTTCCACGATTTCCTGATAGTTGTTTTCTTTATTATTTCCTTAGCTGCAGGCATGTTTGAGCGGTGTACAAGTTGCTTGTTCATCTTCATTCAATGTAGAATTAAGTGTTTTATCTGTCGCAAGTTTTTTTATTTATGGAGCAACAAATATCTGTTCTGTTATTTTTACTTAACTCAAACGGGAAAATTTCTTGTAAATATAAACATACAGTTTTCGTATTAGATGCTCATAACAATATAATTTGTTTGTTTTTTAAGATATGTAATCAATAAAAGTTAAACTTCTATATTTTGAGCACAAACGATAGTTCTAAATTTTTTGAAAAGAAATTATAGTATTTTTATTAAAAACTTCTAGTAATTAATAAACGTATACCACAATAGAAACAAAATTATACGCAATTAATTTTACTTTTCATTAAAAGGATATTAAATGTTATCGATTGTCAATTTCAGAGAAACGTTCCCACAACATCCATTTGTATTCGCCGCAAAAAACGAAATAATTTTTTAAATAAATCACATTTCGTGATTGATTGGGAAAAAAGAACGTTCGCTATCGGTTATTACCAGATTATTGCTTTTACTGAGTAAAACGTAGAATGCTGAATATCAATTCAGGATTACGCTTTACATCTCTATATAAATTAAAACAGCTATGACTGGCGTTTAATTCAGGGTTTAATACTGTCTGTGCAGAACACTGCAGGCCGCCAATGTAAACTGCATAACTGTTAGTCTGGTATTCATTAATCAAACTTTAAATTGCTATTTTTTGTGTGTCTAAAGCAAGAGCTGCTAAACTTTTGAAATTTCATTTTGTATAACGTAGTAATAGTGCTTTGTAATTTCTCTTCGCTTTTTTCGGAAAATATCAGGCACAGCACATTTTATTAAATTTACAGGGTAATGATGGTTTCAGCGCTTGAATCTTTAAAAACCTCGACCGTAATTAACTTTTGGTAATCTCCCGCCGATGTGGCCGAGTAAAAATGAAATGAATCGAGAAGATCGTCTGCGGAATTTACTGGGCATAAAAGGATAACGTTAAATTGAGACTTTGAAAGCGAACATGTGGCGCGCGCCATTGAATCATCGCATCCGTTTTTAATTTTTACAAACACTTATCATCGACAGTTTATTAATAATAGTTCTTCCACAAATCACCATAAAACGTCCATCTGTTTAACTATAAAATATTAATGTAGTGTTGAGGTTTCCTGCAATTACTTTAAATTGAAGGCACAGCAAAGTAAATATACATGTGTGAGAGTTACAGCAAGTGTAACAGACAGTAGCCTCTTCCGCTTTTATTTCACGGCATCTAAAAGTCCAACACTGCATTTATTTGCAAGAGTAAACTGCAATAAAACAACAAATATCAAAACGTTCGTACCAACCGTTGTATAGACCGAACGAAATTTATTGAAGTATTAAAATAAAACGAACAATGTTGCATGCGATCCATTAAAATGTGAAAGAAGAAAGCTGGGGAACGTCACCTTCACGACATGTGCATTTAACCCTATTAAAGTTTCTACTACTATTAAGATGGGAAAATGCTTTTATAACCGGCTTTATGAAATAATAAAGTCTTGCTTTTAACTTCTAGATTGTATCTACATAAAACTTTATAGTTACAACGAGGGCTGACAATGTATGTACTTTAAGATGCATGCACCTGTACGAACATATTTGTTTTTCTGTGGCGCATGTGTACACCGCTCAAACTTTTCCGGTTAATAAAACGGAAAATATCCCAAACAAAAAAATCAACATTAACCCGCTTGTTACACACAATGATATTATTTGAACTTTTTTTCATAGCAGTTCGTTAGTTTAAACAAAATAATAAGGGAGCGAATTTATTGTATTAGGGCTGCAGAAGTTTTCACAAAAACGTACAACAATCACCACAAAATATACAATGCATTTTAAACTTCTCATGAAAAACAAATTAATTAACCATTTGTGTATCAAGATCTTCGCGGAAGATGTGAGAAATTAATGATCTCTCATTTCTGGAGGAATAGAAAATAATATCTTCCATCCACTTTTTATATTATCAGTCACGCAGCAAAAATGTAGATTTCAACGCAAATAGAAACTGTAAATAGAAAAATAGTTTTATTTTAAAATTTCCTGAAAGGACATATTTCGTCTGAAAGGTGGTGAAAGGATTAAATACAATCAACCTCGGTTTGAGCGACATCTCAGCTATGTAAGACAAAAATAAGTTGCATTTTCTTCATTTACTGTTTTATTATCGGAAATGGTGTTTAGTGTTTAGGTTGTGCTTTATATTGTGGTCGAAAAGTCTCTATATGGAAATTTCGGTTTTGATGCTCCGAAAAACCTTCCAGCGTTGAAGGCGATAAAATAAAACACGAGTTAAAAGCAACACACTTAAAAGTAGTCAAGTGTAATACGACTTGTGACTATTTGTCCACAAATTAACTTGATTTCATCTTACAACTGAAATTTGTTTAAATTGAATGTTTTGAAGGATGAAACACAGTCAGGATGGTGTGCATACGGTCAAAGAAATGATTCGGTAAAAAATTGAAACGAAACCGTATTGTGAAAACTTGTACGAAGACTTGTTGAAACTGTTTGGAATAATTTTGTTCGAATTCTAGAGATACCAATTTTCGAGTCGCTGCTTGAATTGCTGGAGTTGTGGATTAGCGTAGAGCCGATTTAGCGAGATTGCACTGTAGAAACTACCACTTAATAATATTAAATATTTACATAAATGAATTTTATTTATGTAAATGAGTAAGTTTCTATTATTCATCATGCAGATTACGGGCACTCATCGGCTTTCTGATTCCCCCCCATTCAAGCATTTTCTTGGACGTCTTCTTTTCCGCCGGTGTCATGGTATTTATTTCATATCTTTTTTAGGTAGTCCTCTATCGGTCATTCGTGCATATTATTGTACAATCAAATTTACGGTACCCAAAACTGATTTTGAACAAGAAATCAATTAAAAAATGATAAATACAAGTCAAAAGAACCCTACCACTTTTATCACTCGTTAGGAAGAAAGAAAAACAGCCAGAAGCTGCTAATTCAATAATCAAGGGTTAAATTAAAAAAAAGGACGGTCCAGTGGTTATATCAATATGAAAACCATTTAATTTTTTATTGTAATTTAATGTATTAGCAGTCATATTTTTTTAATTACTTATTTTATGTAAGTTAGAGAAATAACAGGTTTTAGCAGTGTTTTATTCAAAATTATAAATCGAAATTTTTTGCTGATAATGAAAAATAAAGCATTTCCAACTGGCACTCAAAGATATCCAAACTTTGATAATATCCTACTTAAAAATTATTTTTCGTCGGATAACATGCATTGAAATACGTAACGTCAGCGTCGGATGATTTCCACCGAAAATATCCCCCTAAAAACTAATATATTTAAAGCACATTTCCTTCGCTTGATAGCTATAATGAAAATAAAAATGCAGTAAAATCCCATTTTAAGCAAAAAAATTTTTAAAAATTTAAATTTAAATTTAAAAATTTTTAAAAATTTTTAAAATAAAAATAACGGTAGAAAAGTTTTTGAATGCTTCTTTAACCCGCAGAATCGAATTGAATCGAACAACCGACATTTATGATTGAAATTATCAATAATAAGGCAGTTATGGTAACGAATTTCTATGATCGCCAACAAATTGAATGATAAAAAAACGCTGTTCGAGCTTCAAGACTGCACATTAGTTAAATGACAGAGGGTAATGTGGACATTAAGAATCCGAAATCTCACAAATATTTGGATTCCTACTCACATTAACCAACTGATTTGAATTCTCTGCACATTATCCGGCTTCACAGTGGCACTTATACGAAGGTTTTCCAATATTCACTCAGCAATGTATTTTATATTATCATATCGGAATAAACTTTGTGATGGGCGAATTTAAATACCGCGATTGCTGTTACATAATTATGGTAATTTTTACCAATGAATTTGGTTTACGTCGAAAATCAATTTGTTAAGTTGGACCTTAATCAATGTAATATTAAATGAATTAATTTCGCAAGAGTCTCACTGACACTATGATTGATTCGAAGTCAATTGACTTTGTAAGGGTCTTTACAGTAGTGCCACTAACAAGATACCGTAAATTTCCCGTTACTTAGGCTTTAATACTACAGTGACAGATTGTAAAGAACAGGTATTATTAATTAATATTTAAAACGGCAATTCTAATGACCTAACTTTCAGCTAAGATAATTATTTCAGCCATTTATAAAATACTTTGTGCCCGAATCGAACCGGAAAATTTTATCTAAAAATTGTTTTCGCTTGACCTTGTTGTGTCTCTCGACTGATTATCACATTGCATGTGCCTTTCTGTTGAAAGTGAGACTTTCGTGTGGGCATATCACCTTCAGGCATACACTTTCAGTAAACCGTAAATTGCGTTCAACCTGAAGAAATTCAATTTTCACAAAAGAATCAGAGAACCGCATGAATAATAGTCAGCACCTTGTTATTCGAAGTTAGGCACAAAATTAGACCCGCTGAAATTCATGAATTACTAATTCAGTTCGATGTAACTAAACACCTAAATTCAAGATTATTTTACAATTCCAAAATTAACTGATATGTAATGGATGAAATAAAATAATCAAATTTAAAAATCTAAATAGTATTCTTCCAACATTCCAATAATCATTTTAAGTTATACTGACCTGAGTATGTGCGCGTACGCGTTTGTGTCAATCTATGTAATAGTATATTGTGCAATAAGCAATTTAATGGCTCAAAGTCACCACTGACATTCATAACATTCGTGGAGTGTACTTGGAGTAGGGAACAATATTGATCAAACAGTAATGGCTTCCAAAAACAAAGTTAATAATCAAGTAGCGAAAGACGGGGTGATGTAAGTACATCTCTCGTTTATTCGTTATTTTATTGAATTTACAATTTCACGCCTTTATTGTGATTCCCAGCAAGGAACAAGTTTTTCTCGAAGACTACACCAGCAAGGCGTGGACGAGAAAGTGGGGTTTTATGAAAGACACCGAAAAGGTAACCGAAGCTCTTCTATACATTCAAGTTCAAAATATAATTTTGTTATTTAACGGCCTACCAAATCAATTATCCTATTAAGTTTGAATTAAGCGAGAGCAAAAGTTACAAAATTTTATTTCCTCTGCACTCGCGGTTTTTAATGAAATTAATTTATGAGCAATTTATGTTTTCCTCCTTTCATTTCAACTAATTCAAAACGATAAGGAATTCTCATTCGTAACGTTTCCAATGTGCCCACCTATATTTTTATTGAACCGTACATTCTATTCTGAAAGTCTGAAGTGCGCAACGAAATTAATCAAAACATAAATATAAATAAATGCCGATTTTTTATTGATGAAAGCGTAACGTTATTCTTTCCCTAGTTTTATTCTCATTCTTAAACTACTTTTGTATTGATTACATTAATCTTTTAGCGTATCCAGTCATAAAAGCGTCTCTAGATTTAATACCCTTCTTTTCGACGTTGGTGTTACATAGATTAAATTTTTCGATTTTATTACGGTTGTATAAAATGTCTTTTGTTTAGCTTTGTCTACAAATTGCTTCCGAAAGAGGAATATCCAAAGATGAATACAAAAAACTGTTACAGAAACGAACAAATTCGATAAAGTCGTATAGTTCTGAACGGAATATTGCACCTTCGGGACCGGCACCGAAAACTACTTCAGGTAAAAATTTAATTTATTTTTACAATTTTATATAAATTGGATTACGAGCGATGAAGTTTCTAAACAAATATAAACAACAGTTTGTTTCAATATTTCTGTAGATTATTTCGTTTGTAGTGGCAAATGTACAATACCATACGTAAAAAAGAAGGTAAATGTTTTTTCTTAATAACACCAAAAATACAGAACCCTTTTTTAAATACAATTAATATTTAATGATCAATATAAATTAACCATTTTGTAAGTTAATGCATTCATTTAAAACTAAATGAAGAAAATATTACCAACAATAGTTACAACAAAAAATTAATGTAATGAACAGGCTTGCAGGTAAAACTATGCACCATATTAAAACAAAGCTTCAGAACAGCAAACAACATAATGTTATGAATAATTATATTTGTTTAACTACGACAACTTAATAATACACATTTTTAGTATCTAACTGTCAATGTCAATGGTAATAGGAAAAATAAAAAATTTCTGTTACAAGCTTGGAGGCTTAACTTGGCGACAATGAAATCTGTTTGTTGGGGAAGATAAAATATTCGAAGGTTATTCTCGACTTCTAACTTACCTGGAACCAACACATAGACAAAGATGAAAGAAGCGAAAATTACCCTGAAGCATGGGTCTTCGACTGGTTGTACACCAGGGTGGTCAGACTTGCCATAATGTATGCAGCTTTGGTTTGGTAGCCCAAATTTATGCAAGTAAACACCAAGATACAAAGGCTTGCTAGTCTAGGTGTCAAGGGCGTCACGAAAACTAGGTCAACGGCTGCAACGGATACTCTTCTGGTTCTTCCTTTTGTTTAAATTCATGATCAGAAGGTAGTCCAGGTTAGAAGAGTCTACAGAACTCCTGGGATGAACATCTGGTAGGAACAAAACATACAAAATAGATTGGCATCGTAAGGGATCCCATTCTTGAAATGAGGACGAATCATATAATTGAGGATCGTACAGAGTGGACGCAATCCAGGTAGGATTTCCCTCTTGGTAACCTAAACTGGTACACAGACAGTTCAAAAACCGAAAATGGTGATGGAGCGGGCCTTTATGCGGCTAGATCTAGTGAAAAGTCGAGCTTCACATTGAAGAAATATGTCTGTTTTCGAACAAAAATATACTTTAATGTGCGCAAGAAAATAATAGAAAGGCCTACGATCTATATTTGTCCGATAGCCAGGCGGTATTAAAAGTATTTTCGAGCTCAAAAGCTTCATCCAAGCTGGTTTTCGAGTGCTTCTAAGAGCTCAATGACTTGGCAGACCAAAACACTGTGAGACTGCTTTGAGTCCCAGATCATTGTGGGATAGAAGCTGATAAGCTCGCAAGGCTAGAACCCGTCTTGGCGAATTGAAGCGTAAACAGCACAAAAGTGACTGGATAAACAGATCAGGTATTTATCATACCAACAGAACTACAGAATTGCTAGGCCTTGGCAGGATGCAGCTCAGAACCATTCCAGGATTCCTCACAAGACACGTGACTGTTAAAAAACATCTCTAAAAAATCAAATTATTTGATGGAGACCCTTCATGCAGATATGATGCGTTGCCCGTATTTTTGGTTTCCCACAAATGGAGCCGAAAGACTTTAATTTACACCCAATGACAAACCTATACACATTGGTATAAGATACTAGACTCACGAACAGTGAGCGAAATGTGTCAGGGTATGCGCACAACACGTCAAATTGGCTGCAATGTCACCGAAACAATTTTTTTATTAAAGAACCCTAGGCACTTTCAGGTACAAGTTTCACAGTTTGGTTTCAGCAGTAGGGATTGCCGATTTTTTAAATTTATTTTTATTGTTGACGTCATGTTTTCATATATTATTAAGCAAAACTTTGTGTAAATAGACATTCATGTAAGTACAGGCCTTCCAAACGTGTTGCACTAACGGTACGCTATGCTATAGAACCTGAAAAAATGTTAAAAAAATACTTTTGGACTTATTTTCTGAGTGTCACTTAGGAATCATTAGGGGCCGTTCAAGTATTAGATAAGCATCAGTGGGGGGGGGTACGTATTTGCTTATTTTTGATGACAATGGGGCCGGGGGGGTTCGTGTGGTGATTACGTCAGCAAAGAAGTGTTTTGGAGTGAGGACAGTTAAATAATTTCAAACATACAGTAGCCGCTCGGTTATATGAACTAATAGAAACCAGAGGTGTTGATAAAATCAAATTGTTCACAGTCCTTTTTATTCGTGCTTTCCACGATTAAAGTGTTTTAAAAATATTGTGTTATTTGTGTTTATACTCTGTTTTGCTTCTTCGATGCACCAATTAATTCGATGCCGTCGCAGGAAGAAGAAAATATAATAATGGACTGTATCTTTCGAAATAAACTATTCAAATTGAATATTGACTGCACTCAATCTCACAATAAAATGCAATGTTTATTTATTAACAAAAACGACACATGGTTACAATGTAAAAAATAAAAATAGCGACTTGATACATAAAAAGTCGTAAACACTCTCTTTGCAGACAAACGTTTCGGGAATGCTTTTTTCCTGCATTTTTAGAATACCAGTAATTCGTTAAGAATTAAAAATACATATTTCTCTTGTTCTAAGTTTTCTTCTGATAATGTGAACACCATTCTGTTCTGTATATACATATGTACTATTACGGCCACCGAAATGTACACGATTTTTTTTAGCAACTTGATTTTTGCTTCATATCATAGGTGTCCTAAAAAAATTAGCAAAATGTCAATATTATTTTGTTTATGACAAATATTATTTCACGAAAGTCACTGGATAAAGCCAGCTTTAATCTACGGAAAAATAGGGATATTTGTGTCAAGTATCGTGCACATTTCGGTGGCCGCAATAGTACATTCACGGAAGACGAAATTTTGGGATTAAAACAGGCTATTCATATAATCGAAATTGATCTTGTTCATTCTTTGGAACGTAGTATGCTGTTCACTGTAATGAATAGTTTATATAATGGATTTTCATACAACCGAGCGCCTGCTGTACTTATTTTGCAATCTATTAAAAATTAAAAGAACTTAATTTACTAGTAAAATGTTTGTTTCATAGGAAGAGACTCAAATTAATGTCAATGACACTTGTTTATGAATTATCACTAGTATTTGAAAAAATAACTATAGGAAATTATATCAATGCTTACGTAAGCGCATGAGGGGGGGGGTTAGAGCTTTGCTTATTTTTGCTGATAAGGAGGGATGGGTGGTTACAAATAGCTAAAATTCTGCTTACGTAATACTTGAACATTAAAACTACCTGGATTCACACATATTATTACAAAATGCAAAATATAACAAAACAAATTGTATTTACCGTATATCCCGGCGTATAACACGCACTTTAAAGATTAAAAAATGATCTCAAATTTACAGGTGCGTATTATACGCCGGGTATAAAAATTATTGCTTCAGAAATTAGAGATATTGGAATATGCAAAATCTCCCCTACTTTTATGACAGTCAGGCAGCTTAAGGTGAGCTGTCATAAATAATTTAACTATTACAATACACTGGAATTGCAAAAGTGCAATTTCTTTTTGTACCTGTAGATGCGTGTTATACGCCGAATATATGAAGAAAATTAAGAAAATCGTTCAAAATTTCAACTGCGTGTTATACGCCGAGATATACGGTGAGTGGTACTTCGAACGAAAACTTGCACTGACGAGACGTTTCTGAAATGTACGTAAATATTGTTATTTAAGCTACTTATCGACATGCCAAATTACGATTTAAAAATGTAGTTCTAAAAAGTTTTTCAATATTTTTTTTATGTAGAAAGTAATTAGCGCGCCATTTTTGGGACACCTGCAGTTAATATTAATAAGTAAATCATAAAATTCTCTGTTAATCCTATATTGCGTTTAGTGTTTTTCAGCAAAGTAACCTTCACGACTACCAAGGGGCAGTATTTCATACTTTTTTATGATCCTTTACAATTTTTATTTTCCACATTAAAATTTTAAATACAATATTGTAAAAAGTAAAAATAAACAAATTATTAAACAAAATCAACGCTTCCCATAAGTCACAAACGTAAAAAATGATTAAATTATTTTGATAAATGGAAACTACAAAACAAACTACCTATATATCCTGAAATATTCAACTCAGATAATGATAATGAAACTGGATAATCAACGACAGTGCCACACACAAAACCTTTTACAATAAACTGTTCGGTAATACTTATTAAAATGTAGATGCGTATATCAGTGAAGAAGGTATCACGTTGAATAGTTTTATTTCAAAAAACTTTAGTACGCCTCCTTGCTTCATGAATTTAAATTTTTTATAAGCGAGGTGCGATGCGAGAGTAAAAAAGAAACACCATATTGACAATCCTGGTCGAAAAGATTCACACGTTTGTGCACATCGCGCAAAACGCAATTTTGAGTGAATTAGCTTTACAATATTCAACTCTCCCGTCATAAATAAAGTAGTTACTGCTACAATTACATCTGCGGTTATACATTAATTAGTCCACCGCTCTGAGAATTTCTAGTTAAAAGGTTGCATGCACCCCGTGTCAGGTGAGACCAGTTTACGTACCGAGCGTTAATATTCATGCTGAGTAGTTTATTTCCATTTCACAAAACGAAAAATGTAAACGTAAATAAAGCAGATAAAAACTGAGAAGCTACGGTCTGAAAATGTCTATAAAAATATGAGTGACGCGCCACTTGAAATGAAATGAAGGGAATAAATAAATATGCATGTAGCGAGGCTTCTGTTTCGGAAGTGCATTATTCTTTTCGCTCCTTTTTCGTTTCGCACTCGAACTCAGTTTCATTAGCTGCCTTTTCCTAGATTCTGCGCGGTGTGCTAATTAAAATAAGTGATGCACTTTTGCGGTTGAATAGAAGCCGTATATGATTACATAAATTGCAGTCTTGGCATATTGTACGCGACGAGACTGCAATAAATTCTGTTTAACCGACAGTTCTTCCTATTTCTATTTTTTGTACTTAATTTTGAGCTTAATGTTATTAAAGAAGAGTGCGAATAGATGCTTGCTAAAGATTTATTGTTTGAGGTGCACTTGATTATCTGAGACGGTTTGTGTGAATAAATTATGACTTAACTCGGGTAAAATGAAAATTAAACTCAAATTTTTCTTGGATTCTTTGTTCTAACATTGCTGAAGGTTTTAATCTTATCTCTGACGTACACGGTGAATAAGCAACTTAACCTTTATGAAAATAAGTTGCCACGCTTTTTCCCCATTTTCTTCATACAAACTGTTTACAACGAGGAAAGATATGAATATTCAACTCATAATTAACAAATTATTTTAGCAACTTCCAAAAATAGATTACAAAAAGAATGCATTCTATAAAATCTGAATTTGGAAAAAACAATAAATGAAAATTTTAAATTCAGGAAATGATTACAGTTTTATAAACGCGACGATCAATGTTATTAAATTTCTCTTTTTATTAGGGAGTACTAAATTTACAAAAGTGTATTTGTTCTATTTAATGCTTTTCCCTTTGAGTCTGCACTACACAATAAAAACTAAATCTGGATATTTCACGTTAAGTACGAAAACAAGTCTCTTTTCATACTAGTACATTAAAGGAACATTTTTCAAACTGAAATGACAAATCGAAACGTACTTTTCAATTATGAGTAATAAAAAAGCATGTTGTATAAAATATGGTAGTTAAAAAATAAAGCTTTCAGTGATGCCGGTTTTAGGATACTCTAAACATGTTTTAGATATTTTTCAAATGCTGTTATCGTAAATGTCTATGACAAAAACGCGATGACGGTTCGCATTTGATTTCCCAAATTTTAACTTGTTGAATCTGACTTCAGTTTCGAATTTCACATCAACGATCACAAGTGCTGTTAATTAAAATTAAACTTCTGAAATTTCATTAACAAAAACATTTACAATGTTATACAATAAATGAATGAAACAAACATGCGAACAAGATTATTTCAATACAAAAGTGAAATTTAAGGTTGATGTTTTAGTCTTAACATATAAATGAGTAAATGAAAACATAAATTCTGATTAAATTGAGTTTACGTTCCGTTTCCAGGTGAGATCGGCTGGCGAAGCAGTAAGCAAGAATGTTTACTGGAAATCTTTGGTCCATTATATGTAAGTCCCAGGCATACTATAAATCCTCCTGATCCTGACCAAACATTAAATCTACCGCAATCTAACATTATATTAGGTTAGAAATATATGCACAGTCTTAAGCTTCACAGAACTAATTTAAGGTGTGGTGTAGACCTTTCAGCTAAATTTTACAATAAAGCAGAATTTCGATCCACTTCATTGACACACTTTATTTTTACACGCCTCACAAATGAGGTATTTCCCTCGTCAAGGAAAAAGCGAGAGAATGACAAGACGCTTTCATAAAAGAGCACGGGAAAACGTGCAGGAGAAAGGCTCGGAAAGGAAGACTGTTCTTTGAAACGCAGGATATCCGGTCACCTAACTTCATTTCCTTTATATCGCAGATTTAAAAAAGTGGAAAATTTCATTTTGAAAATTTCTGCACTCGAAACACACATTGAAGCTCTTGGAAAAGAGAATTTTGTGATGCAGGTGTCCATTTATATAATTTTAATGGAAACCAATAAATTCTAGTTTGCAACAGTAATAATTGAAAAATACCGTTCAATTTCCTATACGAGCGCAACGTCCGTATTTTTAACGGCACCAAGAATAAGGAGCTATGCTTTCGAGAACAAAATTCAGGTAATTGTAATTAATAACGTTCATTCGATCCTCGAATTGGAACCTCTAAATCTCCAATGAAAAATCAGAGCACATCAAAATTAAATTCTATTACGTAAATAAATGTCTGGAACGCTAAAACGTATTCCGCGAATGTACACCGGCCATAAATCTCCCAACGGGAGCGTCCGTCCGGCAGATGCAAATACGGATGGAGGCTGCGGTCTGCACCGGCTGAGTCTCGTCTACAACCCCCTTCTCCATTAAACATAAACTTTCCAAACTTGCAATTGTAAATTGGACACTGCAAAGTTCACGGTTTACCAATGACTGCATAAATGTAGCACGTTAACTGCCGTAACCTCGACAATCATTAATTAACCCAATCACTTAAACCATCTTTATCAAAATAAATAAGATTTTTCTAAAGGTTTTTCATGTTTTTCAACAAACAAGATGTAAAATCATTAACTATCCCCAATGATTAAACTCGTATTTGAAAATAAATAAATACAATTACAGTATAACCCCTCTATAACGAGAACTCAAGTCGTGAACAATAAAAGTTTATACATATTATGTATTATAAAATAAATTTATTTAATAAGAAAGTTGTTAAACACACATAGGGAGAAGATTTAGTGAAAGAAATCTGTAATTTTCGTTTGTTTGTGATGATGACGTAACTTATTTTTATCAGTTGTACTTTCTAAGTATGCTAAGTTATCAAAAAGATCACCGTGGTGAGGTGTGGAAGCACCCATTAACAAAAACTCCCTAATCGTTTTTAAAGATTGTTCTCCATTATGTGTATTTGGTAAAGTTGCTATTAAAACTTCTTCATGACCTCCCTCTTCTTCTTCTTCGCTATCGCTGCTATTTTTATATTCTTCGCATATTTTTTTAATAATATCCTCATCTGTTAAAGATGCGTTATCTTCCCTATCGCTAACTTCATCTGTTTGCATATTAATCCATTCCGTCAATGGAAGATCATCATCTTCATCGAAATGCTGTTGTCGTCATTTGGCATGTTGAAAACTGTTTTTAATTTTTTTGGTCTCCACAAGTGACCACGCTTTGTATATGTAGTTTACAGCATCCAGAATACTTATTGTACTTCGCTTTTTTCTTGTAAGTCCTGTACGAATCGTTTCACCACAAGTTTTCTATATTGCCATTTTAAAGTTCTTATAATGCCTTGGTCCACTGACTGTAAAACTGAAGTAGCATTAGGAGCCAAAAATTCCAGTTGATTATTCTGAAAATTTTTTATTTGTGAATGTGCACTGCAGTTGTCTATGATCAATAGGATTTTCCGATTTAAGGGGGTAGTCTAGTCTAGAGGCATGAATTTGAGGTGTTTTTTCGCGTGCTATAAATAAAAAACAAAAAATATTTTTACTATCCATATTTTAACAAGATATTTATTCATGTTTTAACAATACATAAAAAATAAAAAAAGTGAAAAAATTGAAAACTCAAAATGTTATAAGCTGTTGAAATGGGGGCTGGAAAAAAATGGCGCGCCAAGTCTGTCACGATTGCAACCCTCCAAATGATGTGAAACAAAAAAATAAAAAAGATTATTTATCTAGATAAATGCTGCTATCGTACTAACTAAAAAAAACTGAAAAAAAAAATTTTTTCGCTAAATTGCGGATGTTCGAAAAAATAATAATTTTTTTACTATTTTTTTGACTTTTCTGAATTTTTGAAAAATAGTAAAAAAAATTAATTTGTTATAAATCATAGTTAGTACGATAGAGACATATATAGAGGACTCACACCAAATTCCAAGTAAATCGGTTAAGTAGAACTTGAGAAATCATGACAAACTTTTTGAAAAAGGTAGTTTCGAGAAAAACGCGTTTAAAGTTTCGGGTAAAATTACGCCCAGTGTCGTTCCGGCCCAGCCGGTTTGGATGTCGTGTTACTAAAATAGCTATATCTCCGGAAATAATTAAAATTTTGACAAATCCTTTTAAAGACATATTCTTGAAAGGTTAAGCTTTGAAAATATGAGAAAAAAAATTAAGATTTTTTCAAATTTCTACACTAGAATACCCCCTTAATTCTCTTTTCCATCCTCGTAACACTTTTTCAAAAATATCACTTGTCATCCAAGCGCTTCTGTTTGATTGGTAAAATCCACCGGCAAGTTTTTAAATTTGAGGGTTTTGTCTGGAGTAAGTTTGTAAAGCAAACCTAATTCGTCGGCATTAAAAGTGTCTCTAACTGCATATTTTTCACGCAATTTTGACCAAACATTTGATAACCAGTTTGCTACACTTTCTTGAGGAACACTTTTTGACTCACCACATATTTTACCGCAATTGACGCTATGTCTACTTTTAAAATGATTCAGCCATCCATTTAACCATTTTAACTGTGAAGAATTTCCAATTTTTTCCGAAAACTGTTCAGCTTTTTCTTTTAACAGGGCCCCACTTATGGGCACATTTGATTCGCGATTCACTCTAAACCATGTAAGGACGACTTTATCTAATTTATCATTTTTTGCACAACGTAATTTCTTCATTTTCGACGAGAATTCCCCAGTTGCACTCATAATCTTGTCCGTTTTTCAAAATTGTCGCCAATGTAGAAGAACTCGCTAAATGTATTTCTTTGCAGATTACAGCTTGCTTTTTACCACTTTCAAACTCTTTAATTATTAATATTTTTCTTCGATAGAAAAGATTTTCTTGTTTTAGAGGACGACATAATCGTACAGGATATTACACGAAGTGTTCTTTGTTTGAAAAGTTGTCAAAAACTGAAAAAAATATGTGCAGACGCCACGGTTAGCAGGCAAAATACATTTCCGATAAAATTAGTTATCGAGATCCACACGTGTCTTTATTTCTGCCTGAAACTCTCGTAATATCCGATCTACGTTCGAAATTTGGGACGAAACAAAATCTCGTTATATCCACGCCAGTATCAGAAACGTACTCGCTATAAAGGGAGAAATTTACAAGGAGTAGTATACAAAACGGCAAAGGACCAGACGATTTACTCGTTATAGCCGACTTTTCGTTATAACCTGGACTCGTTATATAAGAGTTCTACTGTATTTCTTTCAAAAACGATTTTACTTTAGTTTTTACAAATAAAATCATTAATTGACTGAATCATTAAACTCATTTTATTTAAAAATTACAAAAATACAATTATTTGGTGCCAAAAGTATTTTGTTTCAAGCAAGGTGGAAGATCTTCCATTAAACTCAACGGGCTTACTTCCACGACAACCAATTCATCGTTACTTAACCACTCCAAATGAACCAAATGCTACAATTTTTTGAATTTTTTAAACTGAAAATAGAAAATATAGCGACCTTACCTTATATTTTTTTATGACATGACATGCGTGTTTGTGTGATTTAAACGGTGTTCCGTCGTTGCTGTCGGATAGCGCCAAGGAATCAATTTTAGGAATTTTTGAATCAGTTTCGGGCAACTTCTGTAAAATACGGCCATTAATCATCAGACTTTCGCGAAAACAGAATACAGCAGACATAAATATTTGGGTGATATATTCACGTTTTTTACTAGAAAAATTCTTAAAACGAAACCAAAAGAATTTTTGAACAGGAGAAACAGTGCGTGAAACATGCGTGATCTTTTTGAGCATAACCTTTAGTGAATTTATCACAGAAATATGAAATATTTATTAGGTGTGGAGATAGGGTGAATCATTTATATCTGACAGATATTTATTTTAACATTCTGAAGAATAGAAGCGAATTTGAATAAATTGTATTTTCTAATTTGCAAAAAATAAGTCTTCGAGTTAATATCTCCGCGTGGAAAACAAAAAAAGCAGTAAAAGTTTTCACATTTTCGCAAACTCGCCAATATTCAATTCACCGTACAAAAACAAACAACACTGAAATTTACAGGTATTCCTTAGACATTCAAATAAAAGTTTGTCAGATACAAATAGCTCACATGGGGACACCTTTCTCCATAAATGATAAATATTTCATATTTCTAGTAGATGGACGTACAAAAAGCATGTGTTTTAAAATGCATACAAACGTAACAGTTACTTTCTATCAGTTCAAACAAGAAATGTTCATGAAAAAAAAAAATGGAGTAAAAAACGTTTGCATTTATTTGGCGAAAAAGTGCCCACATGCAGAATGCAAATAGGTAATTTCCATTTTGTCGCACTTGTGGAGTCATCTGCGCTATATTGCATAATTGAAATCCATAATTTCAGTTATCAATCAAAATAATACAATCAAAAATTAAACAGAATGTTATCTGCACTACAGCAGCAAATATTGATCTTTTAATCTCGAGTTGAAACCATTGCTTGCACCTACATGCATGCATGGTCTTTGTGATAACAAATGCAGTTTCTGATGATATACCGCGCGCAGTAAAAATACAATAGCGATTTGAATTTAGATTAAGGTTACATTATAAACGAGAGACATTACCGTTCGCAAAAAAATCAGACGACGGTCGTTATCAACCGAAAATGCAAACAATATTCTGTAATTAATTATAAAATTATGCATTTCGGTTACACCGAAACGGAAAAGTAGGCATGATTAATTAAGTTGAATCTTGTAACTGTCAGTACACAATGGTGTTTTCACACTTGGTCTATTTTATAAGCGCGATACTAGTTTCTTTGTCTGCACCCTCTTTTCTGCTAGCTATTCATCTATTATTTATCTTGCAATCAGTGGCGGAGAACATACAAGCTCTCTCAGAATTGGCTTTAATTATACCATTGCAAAAATTAATTAAAAGTAATTTTTAAAATCCCTCAAATTTTGATGAATCTTTTAAAATGTGACGACAAAATTTGATGACGTTGTCTCGGATGTGAAGATGTTTTTGTTGCGCACATGGCCGAAAAATCTTGACCGCTGGTTAAATGTAAATCGCCACAATTGCACGAACTAGATTTCTCACCCCACATCTTTGAAACATTCAAACAAAAATATTTACATATTTAATAGAATGCAGCTATAAAACGTTTATTTTATTTCCGCTCCATTACCAATCATTTAATAGGCGAGGGTCCGAATAATATTCGAATAAAGGGCTAGGAGCTGGACCACCGCATCTACAAAGATTAGCACTGACCAGTCAAACTTGCTTCGTATCTATTAAATCTGCACGTTACGCGTTGAAATTGAATAGGCAAAACATTTGATATGCAAAATGTACCTATGAGGGGGCTTCATATTTCGTATAATCTTCTATCCCCCGGAGGGACATTTTTATTAGTATTTATGACATATTGGAATCAAATTCACACGGTGCTTATTAAACAGTACGGGTAACGATTTTTATTTAAGCTTGAAGAGCGATCAAAGCTCCCAAATTTACCAGTCTGTTTGGACAACGGTTAACGGTTCTAAAATAAAATTGCATACTTAAATGAACCCTTTAACAGAAAAATACGTTTTATATTCGCCCGGACTAAATAATTTTGAAAATTCCAACGTAATAATTGATTAACAACTAAACTTGAATGAATATTATAATTTATGGAAACAGGGAAAATGTTATTTCTGTTCAGTAGAATTAGAAAATCAATCATGAGAGAAGAGACAAACTTACCTTAGCTTTGTTAATAACTACAATATTTGCATCATCCTGTAAAAGTAAAATGTCCTTTGAACGGGGATCAAATGTAATGTTTCTAATAGGAATGGATTTATTTAACCACCTCTTAGAATGTTGCTCATTCAGCAATCTGGAAAATTTTGTAAATTTTCTGGACCTTATATCATATTCTATAATCTGAAACACCATTAATATAATTAATTCATAAGTATGATACAGGAACTGATAAAAAGTGCTGGATATTTATTTTTTAATTAAAATAAACTTTGTCACAAACATTGAAAAATTGTTTGTTACAAAGAAACAGTAATAAAATTGTTCTGAAATAAGATAAATTTCAGTTATTTTTAAATTATCAGAAAAAAATCTCTTTAATTGCAATTACTCGGTTGCTTTGCTTTTACCAGTCCCTATATAATTGGATAAATGATTTACATTAGAATGAGTTTAAACAATAAACAAGCAGATAAACAGTTTAAAAAACTGTAACCCGACTACAGAAAAAAGAAAAAGTTTAAAAAACTGTAACCCCACTATTGTCACCCTGACCATAATAACGAATCGATTGACCTCATTTATCAAAATCGGATGAGTAGTTTAGGCGCTACGGCGGAACATACGTAAATACAAACATACTACATATGGCTATTAAAAATATAACCCTTCCTTTTTGGCTTTGCCGTAGTCGGGTAATAAAAACTATAATAGATAGTAAATAAACATACCTTGTGATCTGAATAAATGACAACTAAATTGAGAGAATTATTCTGTACAGAAAGGGCTGTTGGCGGACAACTGTAATGTGGTAATTTGCAATATTTTTGCCACGACTTCTTGACAAATACCCAAATTCCGATATTACTTTCAGTATCTGCAGCTATTAAATACTGACCACAAGGTGATAAAATAAGAAATGCGATTGTGTCTGTTAAGTCTGAAATAATACCAATAAATATAGTACAACTAAAATGCTGACCTAAAATAAACACTTACATGCACTTGTCAAAACTGTTTGAACCAGCATTGGACCATACCGATCCAAACTAATAAACTGTAAATTACAGTCACGTGTTGCCAAGATCAAATGAGAACTATCAGGCATAAAAATTGCTTGCAGACTTATTGAGCACTCCTCTGGGAGACCTTCGATCAACATTAATTCTGGTTTATTACCTTCAGTCTGCAATCACTTACATAATAAAATAAAACTAACAATAAGCAGTAAAACCTACATAATTAAACATAAACAGCCGCAATACTGAGTCCGTACTGAATAGAATCCATTTGCCGTTGTGAGACATTGTTGCACAAATTATTCCTTCCTTTACTTCCCTATCATCAACTTTCACAAGTCGCTGTAAAGTTAACAGTTTTTGGAGTTTATTTTCAGAAGATAAGATTGCACTGTTGTTTTGCTTCCCAGTGCTTTTACCTAAATGCCAAACTTCAATGTAAGTTGGGTAACGTAATAAAATATATCGTGCCTGTTTGCAAACAGTGACGCAAGGACTCTGCAAAATTGGTGGATATTTAATCAAAGTTTTTGGAGGATGATATGTGCAAGCCAAATAACCATCAATACCTCCAGAATAAAGCTTATTACCACATAAAATAAGACTTCTTACATCATGATCGTGCACTTTTCTTTGAATACTTTTTACCCATTTATCATTGCTTTTCTTAAAATTCACTTTTACATATTCAACAATAAGGGGATCAACGCCTGCACAATATAATGATCTTTGATCTTTCGATAAACATAATGTTAAGATATCTGCCCTGTGTGATTGGTAGCTTTCAATTTGAGCTCCAATTTTGCCATCCCAAAATGTTAATTTTCCTCTCGAATCACCACTTATGATTGTAAAATCATCTGTAACATCCAAGCACCAGACAATTGTTTCCTTGTTGGTTTCTGACCTTCCAGTGGTCATCCTGTGAAGTGCATGACCTGTTGCAACATCCCAAATTCGTATAGCGTCTACACTGCCAGAAACAATGTAATTTCCCGTTGAATCATATTTTAAACATAAAATTTTGCCTTCCTGTTTATCCAAAAATTTATCAAATAAAATTCCGTCTTCTGTTACAGAAAAAATATTTAAATAGCCTTGTTCGGTACCAATGGCTAAATGAGTTGCTGTTCTGTCCGCATCTATACAAAAAGCTGCTTCACCTGTTACACTGATTGTTTGTTTAGTTGCTAAATCGTGCAAATCATATTCTATTAAAAATCCATGTAATCCTACACTAAAAAGATGATCACCACACCAAGTGAGATCTTGAATAGTGCAATTCTCTGGAGAATTTACTATGGTGCGTTCAATGTAAGGACAATGCTGCAAATTCCAAATTTCTATGCAACCATCGGACCTAGCATAACTTATAGTAAATGGATATTCCTCATGATATTTAAAATAATTCTCACCTTGATACTGCCAATTTTTTGTTGTTACGGTCCAAAGCCATACAATATATGGCTTTCGGTGGAGGTTTATAAAATCTTACGTTATGAACCTTACAAGTTGCCATTTTCTAAAAATAGCTATTTGTCACTTTATGTATTAAATTATTTCATATAAAGATTTCAATTGAACGAAACACGTGTTAACTTTGAAATAGTATTTACAAATGTTAGGTTAAAAATGCAAGGTTAACATTTTGCTTTAGTTCAGTGTAATTCCCGCAATTTAATGAAGAATCGTTTAAAATATCAGCAAAGTTAGATTTAAAATCAAGAATTTCATTATGCTGATAAAACTGTAAGTATGAAAAATAAGGTGAATCGTAAATTTCGGTTATTTAACATTGTTAAACATTTGTAATCTGTGATGAGAATAATCTTTGCGGACAATTAGTATATTGTGAATCCAAGAGCAAAATCGAAGGAAAATTAAAAAGATAGCAAAGAAGATGAAATTAACAAACTCGAAAGTTGTGCAAAAATATTAAAATATTGCAAATGAATTTAAAAGATTATTGTTCACAAATGTGTGAAGCAATTGGTTCGACTTGCAGAATGAGGATTTATTGCAATCGTATATAAGGAAGTGTGCAGAAGTTTAGTGTCCCTCAACACCGGAATTTAAACTCTTAAGTTACCTTTTTTGTGTAATAAAATTCCTTTTAACATATGAGAGAAGAGAAATAAAACCATTGTGTTTTATTGTATGTTTACTTACAAGCATTGTGCAATAAAAATGAACAAGTTATATATTTACTTCTGACTGAATGAATCTTACAAAATTGCATAACTAATACAATTTTTGTGAGTAGAGTTCTTGACACAGTGCATAATTCCTTTTTTATGAGTTCTTTTTTAATCAATCAGATTTGGCTGCAAAATTATAAAATTACCTCGAATGGTAGCTTGAATTTATATGTAAACCAAGAAGAGTACAGCCAACTTGCAACAAGTAAATAGGAGAAATCTGCGATATTAGTTTTGAATTAATTGTTTTGTAGATTCTTGTAACAAATGATGTTGATAGTGAAGATGAAGAAAATATTTTAAAAAGAGTTGCGAAATGTGAGCAAGTTGATGATGCTTTATGTCATCAATATGAAAGACTGCATTATCAACAGCTAATAAATATCCACTTCTTAAGAAATAGAAATTAACTATTTTCAATAAAAACTATTACATTTGTTGTGTTTGTTTCTTATTGTTTTTGCATTTGCAAATTTATCAGTAATTGATTTTGTATTTCAGACCTTCAGAGGGACCATCAGACGAATGGGCAATAATCGAGCTTCAGGGCAGTTTAAAGTCTCATGATGAATCTAGTTTTGAAGATCAGTTCGTTGGTGATTTACATTTTTCCAAAAATGGAACTCCTATATTGATTATAGGCCATCATTTAATGTTTGGAAAAGATGTAATACTTGACAAACCTCTTGCACTACTTGAAAAGATATCTGTGAATAATGAAACGGAATACATCATTCGAAAAATCATTACGAAAAGGTTACTGTTTAAAACTCGACCTAAACCAATTGTGGCAGTTCCCCAAGAAACACAAAATTCACTTTAAGAAAACTTTAAGAAAACCAACTGAAGTTAGTTACAAATGGAATATAAGAAATTATATTTTAGTCTACTGCTGGAATTGTAATGCCACCAGTATCTATGGTCTCATCGGTGTGATCAGAGGAAAGATAACAGTTCTGTGTTTCTTCATCTTCCAGTTCTTTCCTCAGCTGAAATTAATTATAATTCAAACATATTCAAGTTTATTTAAAACTTTACTTACACTAGTGATTTTGTTAGTAACTTCAGAATATTCTTTTTCTCCAGTAATTACATCCAGCTTATGTTGTATTGTCTCATTCTTTCCTGTAATGATGTAAATAATGCACAATGTTTATTAAATTTATACTAGATATTACGATTATGATTCAAAGTTTTCTCTCTTAATGAACCATTTTCATGAGCTTTCATATGCGCTAAATAGGCAATTTCATTAACTGTATGGTAAGTACAAATTACACAGAAATATGAACCTCCAAGGCCGGGATGCTTATTAGCAATATGATTTTTATAAGCCGTACTTTGTATTGACTTATAATCACAATGAGGACAGGAATATTTCATATCCTAAAAAAGCAATAATTATGTTTTGAATAACAAAAGAAAATTATTTACCCCTTTATGTCGCATTACATGTCTTCGTAATGAATTATGATCACCTGTTCTAAAAGTGCAGATTGTACACTTGTATGGCTTTTCTCCAGTATGTTGTCGCAAATGCAACTACAAAATCTCTAGTTTGTTAAAACAAAATGAATTTTAAAGTAAAAATGTCTTACATTTAACATCGCTTTTCGAGTAGTTTTGTGCCCACATATATTACACATAAAAGGTTTAAATTGATGGTGAACTGACTGAATGTGTTTTTTTAAAGTCTTATGATTGGCAAAGTATTTTTCACAAATTTCACACTGCTGTTGGGTTGCCCATTCCGGAACTTTGTCTTTAGTTTCATGAATGACTTGATGGTTTCTTAATTGTGTGAATTGTTTAAATGTTTTTCCACAAGTACTACATAAAAAAGGTTTTTCATCATCATGAATTGCCATATGAGTCAGAAGACGAACTACATACAACAAATTTTAGATAATATAGTTATTAAAATTATTTGCATTACCTGGAGTTGAAGCTTTAAATTTATTACACATTGGACAAGTAAGGAGACCTGTGTCAATACTGTGACATTTCCACAAATGTATACTGCACACACGCCAAATAAAAAATTTCTCATCACAAGAAGAACATTTAAACTGTTTTTTTTTACCCTCAATATGACATTCTTCATGTCTAGCTCGCAATTCATCACGAGTAAATCTTAACTCACAACCTTTAATAGAACACCTGAAATGAAAATAAATTTTAGCTTAAAATTACAAAAAACCTATATTACGTTACTTTATTTTCTTTGAAGCCTTTTGCTTTTTTCTAATTAATGCTGCTGAGATCTGCATTTTATTGACAACCTTAGTATTATCATCTTTTATTGATTCTTCCTTTGGGCCACTTTTAACTTCATCAGATAGTCCAATCAACTTGTGCTCCTTCAAAATAAAATTTACATATGATCTTAATGTAACATTTCTTAAAAATTACCTTAATCATATGATTCTTAAGATCTTCAGTTGAAGCATATCCAAGTCTGCATTCGCTACAAAGATACACAGTTTGCTGATCCGGTTTTCTAAAGTTATTTACTGCTAAAATAGACTTCATTTTAACTTCACCATTGATTGGGGATTTATTAATTCTAATTGTTTTTTTCCCGGAATTATGTTGTCCATTTAACACACTCATCTGCAACAAACAACTTAATGGATGTTTAAAATGATTTATTCTTACATTAGCTGTTAGATGTATATTTTCTATGTGTTGCTTCATATTTGTCTTATTTTCACTTAAAAATGAGCATTTCCTACATTTCTGTGCCATAATTACTTCATAGAAGTCCTCATAATGCACACCTGAATGTTCTGTTATAACTTCAGTAGTATCAGGTAAAACACGTTGATTCTTTGCCACATTAAAATTGAATAAAGACTTATTAATATTTGTAACAGTGCCATCAGCATTGAACAACTGTATTATCTCTTCAGGTTCATGCAAGTTGGGTACTTCGAATAACTGATTATCCACATTCTCATCAAAATTCAAATGTGTTTCATCTGAATTCTGATTATCACTACTTAAATTATCTTCATCATCTAAAATAATCCGTACTTTTCCTGATAGTTGTGAAATATCACTTTCCATGAGATTGCTATCAACTAATTCAATTTGTCCAAGTTCATCTTCATTCACAACTTTTTGAGAATTTGAGTTATGTTTTTCCTTCAGTTGAAATAAAAGATCGTTAGTAATAAACAAGCCCTGTGCTGTTATAAAACCTTTTCCAGGAACCTTAAAAATTAATTCTTCACTATTTTGAGATGAAAAAAACTGTACATTACCTCTAATGGATATATTGTTGATTCTTCTTGGGCTTCTGCATTACTAAATGGTGATTCTCTTTGACTTTGTTGATTGTAAATTGAAGTACATGTGTCAGAATTGTTATTTATATTTTCTGTTGACTGGGCTATTTGATCTATAAAAAAAAAAATATTTAGATTCTGTAATAATTTTAATAATGTACCTACAAAAAGGTACATTTTTAACATTAAAATTACTCACCATCAGGCATTAAAGTTCCACTCATTAATATAGGAATATGTTCTACAGTCCAAGCTGTACTACCATCTTCATTTTCACCAAGGATTGGTGTGAAATTGGAATCATGAACTCCTAATATTTCATCGCTATTTTGAAGAAGATAGTTTTGTGATTTTCCATTTAAATACATAAGATATGATGTATCATATGTTTCATCCATATCCTTAAAGCTTCTGCAATCACATTAAAGCAATAATCACTAACTGTACAATCGTAATATCAGAGAATTAAACAATTACTTAAAATTCATAACATTTAGAGGTTAAGTTCTGAAAATGATTTTTATTGTGCAATTAAGCCCAATAATTTGGAAAAAACTATTAAATCATATTATTTGGTACTTACATTATTTACTGTACCTCAATATCAATCAATCAATCAATCAATATAAACGTAAACAGAAATGAATTTAAAAAACAATAAAAAAAAAACAATTCACATGACAAGATTGGCATTTTGACAGGGATTTAATTATTATTTTCCATGTACAAAGCTATAAACTGTGAAGTCACTAAATAGTAACATTAATTCAAAATCGAATAAAATACTGTTTCATATTAAAATATTAATTAAAAGGAAATAAAAAGCATTAAACTTGATCGAATCAGGGTTTAAAATAAAACCACGTGTACACTTTTACACATATATAATAAATTATTATCCATTTATTAACATTTGATAGGTATAAGTAGTGAAAATTACAAATAATTTTGTTTAGCTAAATGGGGATTAAATTGAGAATTATATTTCTGTTTTACAGTTACTTTTTCTGCAACTTTCTTCTCTTTTTCGGGTTCTCCATGAAGTTTTGAAAACAAAGCATCTGCTCTTTTTCGCTCTTCTCTTTCTCTTTTCAACCTTTCCATTCGTAATAATTCAAGCTTTTTCTCTTTTGCCATTTTCTCTTTCTCATCTTCACTTTCACAACTTGCCTTATACGCTTGTTCTTTATCCTTTTTCTTACCTTTCCTTTGCTTATGTTCCTTTTTCTTATCTTTTTCATGCTTTGATTTTTTACTATTTGTACTACTAACACTGCTGCTTCTTTTTCTGCTCTCATGAGCACGAGCCGCACTTGGAAATGTTACAGCTGGAACTACTTTTGAACTTTCTCCTTTTGGCAACGCCAAATATTTCTTCATTACGTTTAAGGGATCATATAAAACTTTACTTTTCATATTGACTTCTCCTTTGTCATTATTATATCGATCTGGGGCCACATCATACCAATTCTTTTTGCCCAGTGCCTCATTTGTATCTTGACCAAGATAAGTTAGGTAGCCGATTTGTTTCTCATACTTTTCTTGTTCTTCTTTTTTTTCTTTCTGATGCTCTTTGTTTATATTTTTAAATTCCGCCGTTCCATCTTCGAGATCTTGAAAGAAATTAATGTGCCCAGACGTCGACGATGGTTGAGAAACAACGGGACCTGTTTCTTCTGTGAATGAAATGTATTCCGAATTATCATGAAGTCGTGCATGAGCTCTTGATCTTAATAACTCAGTTCTCGCTTCACGTTCCTGTCACAATTTTTATTTATTGTCAAAATGGCCATTTTTACAAGGTAATCATTATTTAATACTCACTGCTAACTTAGCACGTTCCTGTCGAACCTTTTCTTCTTCAGCTGCATTTGCCTCATCTCTTCGAACCCTTGCTATGTTTTCTTTAGTTCGAACGTGCCATCTAAAATTAAAAATAATAGAAACGCTTAAATAATAATTGTTTTATATAAATACCTTTTCTTTGGCAAAATATTCATTATTAATTCGTCAACTTGGTTGCAATTTTAAATACTGTATGTCTTAAATAATTATGGAGATAAATTTTCAGGTGACGATGTTTGCTAATTGAGGTTAGAATTTTGACAAGTTCACTTTTGAGAGGAATTTAATTTCCTAATATTTAAATAGTATAATTCACAGAATGCAGGTATTCTTACAATTTTTTTTTGTATAGTGATATGTCGCCTCGTGTAAGTCCTTTAGATAACGAAACTTGTAGACAATGCACTAGTTTCGCTGATTATGTGAAAAAAACAAGGAAACAATTAAACTCTGAAAATACGGACGAATTATGTGTATGTATTTATAGCATATAATATTTTTCAGCAGTGGACGTTTGATAAAACAGACTGTTACAGCCGGCTGAAGAAGTACCAATGAAACCACAACGACCCGACTGTCCTCTGGATAAGGATGAATTAGGGAACAAATCGTGGGGTCTGTTACACACCATAGCTGCGTCATATCCTGATAAACCCACCTGTGAACAAAAAAAGAACGTAGTCCATTTTTTCCAAGCATTTTCCAAAGTGTATCCTTGTGAACATTGTGCCGCAGACCTCAGAGATGAGTAAGTTGGATGTATAAATTTCACACTTATTTATGGTCAAATTTCAGATTGCAAGAGAATCCACCAAAAGTAGAGTCACAAAAAGCTTTAAGTCGGTGGCTTTGTGAAGTTCACAACAGGGTCAATGCCAAGTTAGATAAACCATTATTTGATTGTTCATTAGTAAATCAGCGTTGGAAAGATGGATGGTTAGATGGCTCGTGCGATTAGAATTAATATAAACTTATAGTTTCGTGATAAAATTACTTTTACCAACAGAATTAAGCTGAACGGCTTATTCACGAATAAGAACTAAATGCTGTGGGTTTGTTATTTTTTACCAAAGCATTGTTAATAAAGTTATTTTTCATGTTTGTAACTTTGATTTATGTTTTTAAATTTGCAATTAATATTTATTTGAAAAATTGTGTTTACATCACATAAATAACGACAAAATTAGCAGGCAATTTTTTACTGATAACGTTCACTTTTGGAATGTTTTGTAGATGTGTTGATAGGAGTGAACACTTCATAGTCAGCCACTGTAAAATTGTAATCGCCCATTAAAGCAGCAGGCGATGCCCCTTCACCATCATAAGTATGTGGAAGATTCGAATAACTTTCCATGTTTGTGTTACAGTTGCTCGATATTAATAAATCGGCTCCAGCTCCAAAAATTGGTCCCGAACTGAAAGCAAAATTGCCTCATAATTTAAATGCAGTCATAGGTATTATTACACTTACTTAGGATGATAACAAATTGCAAATGGTTTCTTAACTAACTGAAATTGTGTGGGTGGCAAATCTTGATGATTTGAAAGTGTAAATAAAAATGCCTTTTCTGAAGCTACGTAATGGCTTTTACCTGGTGGTCTTCCCCAAGCGGCATCGCTAAACCCACCACAAATTTCTCCTCTAACACCCTAATAAGTAAACGTTGAAATTAAGTTTATTTAATTTTATTTTATTTATTAATTGTTTACTTACTAAAACAACAACGTAAGTAGGAGAAACTCCATCACAATGTCGATGGAAAGCAGCAGCTGAATAACCATGACTACTGGCTCTATAAATAAGTCTCCATATCTGTTTAGGATGACCGAACCACGCATTCAAAAATCTCTGATAATGGCTCTTGTCTTGTCCCAAAATCAAAGATCCAGGGAATAAATGAGGGGATATGCGAGGCCTCAAACGTAAATCTTCTGACCCTTCGGGGAATTTACTGGGCAATGCTGCATGTCGATATCTTTCTAAACTTAGTTCCATAGGAACGGCACCAGTGGGTTCGACTTCTTCAGCAAATACTTGACTGTCTGATATAATAAAATAATTGTTTTATTTTTTTGATAAGAGTTTGAATTTACCAATTAATAAAAGTCGAACATGGTTTATGACTGTTGACAGGTGCTGACAAACTCTGGCCCTTTCTTCTTCCGTCCAATGTGCTGTAGGTTGTGTGACTCCTGCTTGATACTTGGCCCAATTAAGAACAGCTCGCCAAACATCCTCCTCTTCGAGGCATAACTAAGCAAGTTACTTACAATATTTAAGAATTGTTTTAAGATATGAACTTACAAAATCAGAGGAAATAAGTTTAATAACGGCTTCTTTAGATAGCGCTAAAAACGCATTTGTACGCACACATTCAGCAGCATTTTCGCCGATATAACTTACACACCTTTCGACAAATCCAGCTGCTGATTTTCCACCTGCAAGTTTTTAAAATTATGGATTACAAAATATAGAATTAATCGTGTACAATTTTATTAATAATGTTGATTACAGCTATACTTAACTAACCCTATTTTCTAATATTACAATTCACGGATGAAATTCCTTATACAAAAGATAACTTAATTAATTCACTTAAAAAAAACTAATTTAACTCGACATTTGCGGGTTAACATTTTGTATTAGTGTAATATTGTCCCCTTTCAACATTATACGACCAAGAGTTCTCCTGTTCTTAGTTTTTGTGTAATATTCTTCAGCATCGTCTAAGACTAAATTCATGTATTCATCAAAACCAACTATGTGTCCTTCGATCCTCAGATTCACATTTTCATATAACCATACTTGCACTCTTGAGCGATTTTGTAAGTATCGGAATATAAGGTTAATGGGTTGAACCATTACCTTTTGTACTTTTTGTGGTTTAAAAGCCATCATGGAATATTTTAATTTATAAAATACGAACAATACCGGTAAACGTTACTTGCACGACACAATTGTTTGGTTAAGGCGGAATACCAACAGTCATATAGTAAAAATGAAAAGTTACCAGCTGGTTTTTAATAATTTATTATTTAATATTTTTATCATTTTTTGATTCGCCTCAATCAACGACATTGCTGTTATAATTTTCATAAAACAAATTCGTGAATAACTTTTAGAAAAACTATAAATCGCGGTTGCTTTTAGCGCATCAAGGAACAATAAAATTCTGGAGAAAACACTGCACATTCATTAATTGATGAAAATTATTTACTTTTAAATCTTAACGATATGCACGCTGTATGGTATTCGGAAATATACCACACGACTATTATTTCAATAAAAGGAATTAAAATAAAAAAATAAATTACATACAGAGTGTTTAAAAAATCAAATATGTCACACGTGACGTACTCATGAAACCAAATTAAAGATCTTAATCAACTGTTTAAGAACTAGAGACGATTTTATATTTGAAGCGATAAATTGTATTGTAGTAAAAAACGAATAATAAAGGAACTACCATGTTATAACATTTTGAATGACAAGAGATTCAAAGTAAGAGTTCTACATGTCCACTCTCCATTGGCACAACGGCTTCGCATCATCGCAGGCAGGGCCGGATTTAGATTTGATAAGGCCCTAAGCTACTTGAGATATGGGGCCCTTTATAAGTCCAGATATTATATGTCAGTGCCAAATATGAAGTGGGGGCCCTAAGCTGTAGCTTGTGTAGCTTATACGTAAATCCTGGACTGATTGCAGGAAATAATTCTTATCCTTTCGAATCTTCCAAAATTGCGGCGAATAGTCTGACAGGCATCTTAAATATCCTCAGGAGATCTTGGTGGCCATGCAACTAAACCCCCTCGCCCTATCTATCTTTAGATATAGCATTGGTTTAGGTATTCTCTGGCATTAATTGAAAAATGTGTAGGAGCCCCATCATGCATAAACCACAGCTGAACCCTATTATTCAGGGGAACATCTTTTAATAGTAGAAGTACTTATGCATCCAGCCAAATATTGAGGCATGATTATTATATGGAAGTTAATGTAAAACGCCTACTAATATAATTTATTGCATGAAATATAACATTATCTCTATTTCTGATGTTGTGAACTTTTAAAGAAATAGTGAAGAGCCTTACCCCGAACCTGTAAAATGTAACGTACTTTTTAATTTAAGTTTATCACCGTCATAAATAATCAGTCAACTACCCTAAACAAATACCACTGTTCAGTGAATTGGTCTGTTGAGGTCGTAAATCATTTTAAAAAATACGAAAATGGCTTTATTTAATAAACGCAAATTAGTAAAATTATTTCAATTGCAATAAATTGTGTGAAAATATTTTACTGTTCGTACATTAAAAAAACGAATAAATTGAACAACAAAGCAACAAAACAAAGCAATATTTGAGCCAATTTAAAAAAAATAATTTTTTCTTGTTTCTATGTTCATGCAATTTATAAGAATTGACAAATTATTTTGAAGGGTTATTTTATCACCGGCGGTAAAACGTAACTCACCCTGTACAGCCGGGTCGTTCCACAAAAAACAGCATATAAAAAATTGGTGATTTTTTTTTTTTTTTGATAGCCTAACGAAAGTATTCTCTACATTACCCGTTGATTAAAAGTAAACCGAAATCGATTCATCAAGTTTTGAAAAAGTCAAAACAAAATGTTTGTGCTAACTTTTAATCAATAATGCTAAATTTTCCGAACAAATGTTTTATTTCGTTTACTATATCGCTCTTTATTTCAACTGTTTCCAACAAACTACATTTTAAACCTAACCTAAACCTAATGGTTTCCTCCTTGACAATTAATTATTTATAAAGAAAAATACGAAAAAAAATAACATAATAATTATGTATTACAAAATTAGAAAAAAAAGTTAAGTGCGATGGCCGGGAATCGAACCCGGATCAACTGCTTGGAAGGCAACTATGCTGACCATTACACCACCATCGCACATACGAGTTATGTGTTTCATTAGGATATAATAATTTAATAATATTTCCACATTTAATTTTTAATTATAAAAATAATTAATAATTTTTTAATTTTATCCTTCATCTTTAATTTTATTAAAAGAAATGACTACCAACAATTGTTTGCCTAAATAAAAAACAATTCAAGATATCAGAAATATAGGTATTAACTACATTACAATTTTTGTTTTTACATAAAACGGAAAAAAATTGTATTAAAAATACTTGCTATAAATTTTAATCGAAATTTTAATTTGCTGACGTTATTCACGTCTTCAATATGATTAAAAAAAAAATTAAAATCTTACCAGCAGATCGTTCCTGTATTTCCATAGCTGCGGCTAAAAAAGTACAAGCCGATGCCACCGAAAGGGTTGATGTTACGTGATCCTCACACGCAATTCGTAATTCATCAACCCCTAATTCTTGTGCCAAAGCCAACATTTCAAACACGCCACTATCTTGCAATAAGATCTAAAGAAACAAACCATAATAAGCTGAACTAAATAATAATATGAATTCATTTACCTTTCCAGTGTAAACATATAACAAAAATTGTCGAAAAGTTTCTGGTGGAGCTTGTGATAATCTGATTGGAGTTGGAGTTCCTGGTGCTGTAGGTGATACTGAACATCCTGGAATACGACAAACTTCTCCACGTTTTGCCGTTTGAAAACTCTTGCATCTGCAAGAAATGTTGCATTTATTAAGTCCTTCGAGCCGCAAGCGATTAATTTATTTTTCTATTGTAAATGGCATTATTTGTTCGTCTTGGATATTAATTTTAAAAAGTGCCGTTTATGAAAAAAACAAACAAAAATGAAAAAAAAGAAATTCCCATACCGGGAATCGAACCCGAGCCTCCTGGGTGAAAGCCAGGTATCCTAGCCACTAGACCATATGGGATATACACTACAGTTGGTCAATACTGTTACTTAAAGTGAAATATTCTACTATTTTAACATGTTTCTTTAAATCTTTATTAAAAAAATAATATCTTAACTTTCAAATGCACATTTGCATCTCAAACCTGCATTACTTATACGCAATAATTTTACGACACGCTTAAAGATTCAGTCGCGTGTAATTTAGAAAAGTTACCATTCGACAAAGATAAATACGAATCCGAAATGAGTCCCGTGAATTAAGAGGGAAAAAAACAAGAACAATTCACTTTGTACCAAGCAATTTTCTGATTAGCGTCGTTGTTATGAGGGGTTTCAAGAAGCAATAAACCGCTGACAAGTACAAGAACAAAGGTACACACAGAACTTTGAAGTTTTAATGGAAGATACCTACACTCACTCACATAAGTATCCGTACCCTAGCAAATTGCTGATTTTATGCTATAAAAATTGAAAAACTTATTTTTTTTTTCAATAAATGCATTTATTTACATCAAAAATGGAATGAAAAAACAAAAAAGAAGCGATTTCATTGAAAATACTTAAAAAACAGCATAAACGCCACTTATTTGTAAAAAGACACTCTCACATAAGTATACGTACGGTTCTTTAACCTTCCGGAGCTAACAATACGGTCTCAGAGACCGACATTTACGATTTTTGCCATGCATTTTTTCCCCAGTTGGGGAAAATATCTGCCATCCTCAGTACCTTTCGATCTCAAATAGAGTCAGTTGCCTCCAAGTTGTCAGAGTTGAGCGTTGAACAGTTCTTAACCTTTGGGAACTAACTTAGCTTTATAAAATATGAAGTCGAACATCGGTCTCATAGACCAATTGGAAAAATTACAGCCACCTTTTGGAAAATTACTTGGTTTAAATTTTATTTCTTAAATATAAAGTGTTTGGGTAATTAAACCAAGTTTGTGTGTTCATAGAGCTTTTATTATAAAAAATATAAAATTATAAAAAATTAAAAATTTAGTGAAACGTAAAATATTAGAAAATTAAAAAATACGACATGATTACTTTCCTTTATTATAAAATAGGACGCAAACGAAACTTAACATTTTGTTAAATAAATATAAAAGAAACAAATTGTCCCAATATCTCGGAGGAACTGAAACTTTGCAGTCCAAATTACTGTTCTTCTTGGAGAACACATGTCTGGCATATCGGTACTAAATGCTCCAAGCACATAAATTTTGGGCATTTCTGGCATTTGTATTTTGATTTTCTATTTTTCTTGCTACAGCAATAATAATATCTTCCATAGATTGGGGTTTTCGGATTAGGATCAGAAATGTTATAAATTTCTTGAATACGTAATTTAATAGTTTTCGAAACGCCGGTACTAGTAACTCGATTTTTAATATGCCCCTCAACTAGCTGGTGTCCAAGAAGTTCTAAAAATTTTCTTCTTAGAATTTTTTCTTCCGAGTTATTATGTTTATATACAGTGCTTTCGTAAAGAATGGAATAAATTCGATAAAACATTTTAGAAGAATTTTCACAAAAAATCCTCGTCCGGTCAACTTTAGTTTTTAAAACTGCATCTTTTTTAATTTTTATAATTTTTACGATCGTCTTTTGTTTTCGCACTATGACGTCATCATCAATTTTTTAAAATAGCACCCCATACTTTTGATCACGAATTTGGATGCAGCACATTTTTCTGAGTAGGAATATGTCAAATTCGTATGACCTTAAAGAGGAATGTTTTCGAAATAATCAGTCCTAAAGTTTCGAAAACGTGTGGTAAATTTATTAGAGTCGAAAAGTGTTTTCTGTACTTCCTCACCAGTGCAGGCAGCCATTTTTTATATACTGATGAAAAAGTGAAAATATTACACCTAACGAAACAGCATAGAACTTATTTCAACAGCTGAATAATTATAACTAAACTAGCAGCAGCGCAATGAGTTGATAAAATATTGTTTAGTTGCAAGAAACATTTCCAAGAATAATCTCGAATAAAATAATATATTAATGCTAGCAAAGCACCGTTGATTAAGGTAAATATAGAGTTACAGACGAATTTAGCCAATTATATAACTAATAGACTAACATCGGTCTGTGAGACCGAAAGCGTTTTTAACTTAAGAACTGTTCTACGCTCAACTCTGACAACTTGAGGGCAACTGACTCTATTTGAGATCGAAAGGTACTGAGGACGGCAGAAATTTGCCTCAACTGGGGAAAAAATGCTTGGCAAAAATCGTAAATGTCGGTCTCTGAGACCGTATTGTTAGCTCCGGAAGGTTAAAGAACCGTACGTATACTTATGTGAGAGTGTCTTTTTACAAATAAGTGGCGTTTATGCTGTTTTTTAAGTATTTTCAATGAAATTGTTTCTTTTTTGTTCTTGCATTTCATTGTTCATGTAAATAAATAAATTTATTGAAAAAAAAATTAAGTTTTTCAGTTTTTATAGCATAAAATCAGCAATTTGCTAGGGTACGGATACTTATGTGAGTGAGTGTACTTCTTACATCCCATTTTTATTATCATCTACCTATGTAATTTTACATGAAATTTTTTTCCCAGTTCAAAGGAATACCCATTCACATATGAGATGCATACTCATACAGGTGCTTTGTTTGAACATGCCGCTAATTAATGCAGATTGAAGCTTTTATAAAATACAGTGCGTCGCAGAAAAGTAAATAAAATAATTATCTATTTTAAGAAAATGCGACTTTTGGAAACAAGTTTGTAGCAAGTCCTTTGAAAATTGTAATTTGTGTTAGAACTGAGTTTATTGAGCAGGTTACTAGTGATTGTGTTATTGTGTTAGGACAGTACAGTCTGTAGCAAAGCTTTGACTGATGAAAATTCATTTCCTGTTCGATATTGGAATTTGGCCCCTGCAGTCACACTAAAGCTCATGTATTTAATCTTCCCCCGCAGACTTCCGTTTCAATTAATCGTTTATTGGAAATGATTTGCAAAGCCCTTCTGCCATTATTTTTTTTGTTGGCGAAAAATTGTAATTGCGTTTATTTTCCTTAATTAAAAAAGAAATATTCGTATAAAAAATTGATTTTAAAAAATAAAAATCGGATAGATTTTAATTTAACCATTTTCTAATGATTTTTAGGAAATATAGATTACAGAGATTACAGTAATCATATCTGGCGAATTATATTTGATAAAATAAATTGAATAATCTTTTAGTATAAACATGCATCAGAAATGCCGTATTCTTAAACTTAAAAAGTATTTATTTGCCAGTAAATACGTGGTTTACCGGTTATCGACCGAAGGTGTACCTTCGTCGGTCGTCGGCGTATTTCTTATTAAACAATATGCACATGTCAGAGAACATTGTAACAAATTGTAATCCTTAGATAATGTAATCATATATTTTTTTGAAAAGGTCGAGAACAGGTGATGACCCGCTAACAGGTACATTCACCATAGATACATGTTATAAATCGTTCACTAAAATTAAAGTCACGATCAATTTTATTACAATCAATGTCAACATTACTTAACATAATATAATAAAAATAATATAATGTAATAACAATTCGGAACATATTTTATATATGAAACTGTTTTTTAAAAAGTCGATACTGTTAACTCCTATTGAGGGAGTTGACGGAGGGAAATAGGAGTCCATTAATATCAATAACCATAGGAAATAAATACCGCGATTTTACAGTTTTGAGCTGAAAAATTTGATATTCGTAACATTGAGCATATTTACTTACTATTATTTTCCAACACTGACTGAATAAATTTCAAGTAAAAAAGTAAAAGTTGATTTTGTGCCAAGTTTGAAGTTTTGTCTAATTACAATCATTGTAAATTACTGGAATATGAAATTTACTTAAGTACAGGTTTTGTATGCTTCTTGTAAGAACTATAGACTTTTGACTGAAGTTGCTACTGTTTCGGAATTTTACAAAACGAATTCAAATCGAGTGGTATTGTGGAAAATAGTTGTTGATTGCCCAAATTCAACTTGACATAAAACGTTTTTTTCAGTGACGTATAGTTGTTTTTTTCTTATTTTATTTTTATTATTGCCACTCTTCCCAGTTTGAAAAATAAACAAACTTAAAACTTTTTATTTCCACTGCTTCTAGATTTCATACAGCATTCAAAAGCGATACACTTTTATGTTTGCGTTTTGCAAACTTACTTTGTTAACAACAAAGAGAACCAGGCATTCCTTCAAATTTCATCAATATTATAATGATTTACAGAGGGCTCAGCTTATGACAAACCGAAAAGAATCTCAGAATTGCACTGTAACAGTTAATGATTTATCAATGCAACCTTGAGTGAAGATAACATTGTTTGTGAGAATCACCGAATTTGCGTGAAATATGCATTGGAGCATGTTAACTCTTCAGGTAAGTAGGATGAACGTACCCATTACGCAGCGTCAACCTTTGGGCAGCCTTTTCAACTAGTATTTGATTTATTAAGAATATCTTGTACTTAATTAAGAACATGTGTTAAATCGTTTTCTGATATGTTCTTGATCGTTCGATAAGTAACTCAAGCTTGTATTTAAAACCGAAATATATAGAAATTAATCTCCAATCGATCACCACATCTGTTTCAAAACTAGTCCGTTGTGTTGCGTTTTGTTTAGTAAACCACACGGAAATATTAGTGCATTATTCAATTTTCATTTCAATGCACGCTCAATTACATCAGCATGGAGATTATAGATTGACTATTTTATTTTAATCGTTGAAATATCGAAAAACCCTTGCAAAAAAAATGCAGTAACAGGTTAGGTACACTAAAACTCTCATATACATTTTTGCAGCCAGGATACAAAAAGTATTAGAGCTACCAGAAAAATTGATCGATTTGTAAATAAAAAAAAAGGTAAATAATGGTATGTCAGAAGCGGGGGCGGGGGGGAGACCGGGTACATTAGCAGTCGTCATCCGGTATAACGTGCATTTACTGACAAAATTTTAATTTTCAATTTTATGTATGAAAATATGACATTTCTGATAAATTTCTATATTAAAAGACTACGAAGCTGCGCTGAGCTCGACCCAGTGACGTCACACGGCAATTCTAAATGTCTTAATATCTTCTAAAACATTTTTTTTTACATTGGATTTTTACCAAATAGTTTTTAATAGTTCTGAATACAATAATTTAACATTAAATAATAATTTTAAAAAATAGTTCTTTTGTGTTTCGTGCTCCTTTAAGACATTTAGAATTGCCGCATGACGTCACTGGTCCACACGAAAATAACCGCCCTACCTTTTACGTGTAAAAGCTACTCGCTTCGCACAATTAGTTTTCAACCTAAAAATAATGTTTTTAATGCTTAATTTATATGAGACTGTGTGAATGTTTGGGTTAAAGACGATAAAAGAATTAGAATTTCGATACAGTGATTGGTCTTTTTTTTCAATATTAAACAAGAACAGCGCCGACTAAGCGTTCCGTTCCTATTTTATCTAAAAAACGTCGTAACTCAGAATTATTTGTAACAGTAGCTACAAGAATATCGCCGACCAGTGTCGAAAATACCAAAGTGCAGTGCTTTTGAGTGCAGTTAACCAACGGAACATCGTTTCCCTAATTGAGGAAAATTACCGAAACGATTTGCATCTTGGTCAGGATTTTGTAAAAGGAAATCATTTCAACCAGGACAAAGTGCAAGAATTTGCAATAAACATTTTCTAGAAAGTGATTTCGACGAATCGTTTGTTCTAAGTAAAAAATTTCTATCAAATTCAAAAGAACCTTGTTTGAAAAAAAAGTGCTGTAACATCAGTACATAAATTTACATTCAGTAACTTAATAAACGTGTACATAAGTAAAGCGTCGTTCATTTACGTAACTCAAAAAAAAAACTATCTAATACTGTAGAAATAACCTTTAGAAGCGCGCAAAACTGATACGAACCACCGCGCCGCGTCATCGAATTTAATATATTTTTAAAAAAACTAGACACTGTATTAAAATTTTGGTTGCACTATCGTCTTCAATACAAAAAAAAAACAGTCTAAATACTCGTAACAAAATTTCGAAAATACAGTTTAAAGGTAGGTAAATTATTGTGTGTTTACACGTGTAAGATAGGCTGTTGCGATGAGCAGGGACCAGTGACGTCACGCGCCTACTTTAAATTTATTATAACTCATGAAATAACCTGAGTAGAAACATAACACATATACCGTTTTTCTTAGAATTAAACGTACTTTTAAATTAAACGAGCTTATTTTTTGTGTATTGTACTCCTTTAAAATTGCGAGCTTAGGTTCCCTAATATTAATTTTCAAGGATGCACCAAATACTAACCGTGCCATAAGAATAACTCGATGAGCATAAACACGCTCTTCCTCACGTCCCAATATAAAAACAATATCGGCGGAATCGTTATCTTCAGAAAGACGTTGTAGATCATCCAAAAGGCGAGGAACTCCAGCGAGAGCTTTATCTGCCGGCAATCCCGCAGTCCCGAGACCACCAACACGTGATCCCATTGTGTACCTGAAAGATATGTAATGAGTCATTCATATATCTGCGGAACGTCACCCATCGATATCCGATTTAAACAATCAAAAAACCGTGAGTTTCGTCAAATCAAACAAACAAGTGCGCAATTGATGCGCGCACGTTGTGCTTGTTATTTTCTCCTACGTAATTTCTTACCAATCAAATTTTTCCGCAAAACAATCGAAAAACAGCCGTCTCAAAGTCGACGCACGTCTTGTAGGTCAATAGAACAACAATAAACTAACATTACAAAGAACGGACGCGTATAACATTTTATGCGGTTGGAAAACGTGGTTACATGACGATTCGATATTTCGTTCCCGAGCTACTTTGTCAGGTAAATCAAAGGTAAACTTGAATCTCGCATGCCGGCGAGAAGATCGGCCAATGGGTCCACTGCCCTCACCATTTACACTGTTGCCAAATCAGCCAAAACTGGTATTTCTTAAATACCCGTCGTCGTTGAACAGTTGCAATTGGTGCTATAATTATGCATAATGTGTGCTTATAATGGTAACGTCGTTCTATTTTTTTTAAAAACAACTCACTTAAATGTAACTCAAGAGTTGTTTTACGATGTATAAATTTGCAAAACAGGATTTTAAATGGCAATCATTTTTCGAAACGTAATTACTTTTTAGATTTTAGGTGGGGATTATTCATAACAACTTTTATAAATTACACAAGCGTTTATTAAGGGTTGATCCTTTTAACTGATTGAAATCCATAGTTCACTAGTTGCCTCCGTGGCGCAATCGGCTAGCGCGTTCGGCTGTTAACCGAAAGGTTGGTGGTTCGAGCCCACCCGGGGGCGCAAACTTTTTGTTTCTAAAATCTTCAAAATGTGACTGACATCCATTTTACAAACTTCCTTTAACTTACGTCACCTTTAAATTAAACCAATTTTTGTGAACACGGAAAATCACAAAAAACTTTAAAATAATTAACGTTTTATATTTTTGGAAGAATTTCCAATTATTTAGCGCGGCTTCACAGGTTTTTTTTGTTAAATTTGACCCCCATTCCATGTCATAAGGTGTCACACTATGCCAAACACCTCCCTCCCCCACTTGAGGCACGTGATAGAAGCAAAATTAATTTCATTAATAAAGGAAATAATTAAAATTTTTGATTATTCTTATATTATTATTGAGATATCTGACGATTTTAATGAAAAAAGGATCTATGCCTTGACACAAATATGTGCGTAGGGTCAGTTGTTCAACAGTGAACCAAGCAGGAACAGTGAACCACCCCTCGTTTTCAACGAATTTAAAATGTTACGTTTATGGCGACATCTGTTGTAATTTGCTAGATCTTACCTCAAAGTTGTATTGCAGTTACTGATAAACTGTAATGACGCATCGTTGGTAAACCCGCAGCAACGTGTTTTGTAAGTGCGCAAGTAAAAATCAAACGGCAAGTTGAAATCTTCATATTACCTTTGTTTCTGTAGCTATTGTTTATGCTACCGTTTGCTATTATAAATGGATAAAGCTCTATCAGTTTAGTCAGCGAAATGAGTTACTTTATCAAATGGTTTTTTTTCTAGAATTTAGTTTTTGTAAAATTGCCGGGTAGTTCACAGTGAACCATGTTTGTGTGAACCACTGGTTCACTGTGGAACTACCGGTTCACTGTGCATACAGGATGCGGCAAAACTGGCAAAAGCATGATTGTGACGGATACACCCGAAATGAATGTGATTGAAGAAGCAAGACAGGCAAGCAAGCGTAGAAAGGAAGTGTTTAAGAAGAAAACAGTTGTACGCCAAATTTATTAAGTTTCTCTACGATAGTGGTGGATGTGGTTCAATATTTGTTCTATACTTTTCTAATAAATTTTTTTATTTCCATCTAAAACTCCTATTATCTATCTGGTTCGGTGTGTACACAGTCATGGTTCACTGTATCACACCCGTGTCTCACAGTGAACCAAAGTACATAAAAGAAAAAAACGGTTATATCTCAAAAATTTGATGATTCCATAGATTTAGCCCATTGCAAACTTTAAGATTATTTATCATATTTAACTGGTAAACAGTTTGCAAAAATGAAATCCCAGTAGATAAGCTACAAACTCGGCCACAAAATTAGATGGTTCACTGTTGAACAACTGACCCTACTTGAAAACTAGCGTCTCCAACTGCAATAAACAGCAAAATTATTTTTCAAGAGTAAAAAATGAAACGTTTTTTCAATTTCTCAAATCTTGTCAATTAATACAACCCTTCTTCGTTTTTAAAAGGGCGCCTTAGCCCTCTGTCACGGACCGCCTCAATTCCGCTAACCCCTTCCTCGCCTAAACCTGTGATATGGTTTATGGAAGCCGCCTAGGTGAAGGAATTGTAAAAAGGATTGAAAGTTTTAACAGGTTGCAGATATTTTTTTATCAAATTGATTTAGTTCAAATAATTATTAAAAAAGTTGATTAAAATTGATGATAATAATAAGTTAAAATATTTTAAGGGTGATTGAAATGAAAAAAAAGTCTTCACCGTGACAATGTTTGCACATTGCCGTGACCAGGATTCGAACCTGGGTTACTACGGCCACAACGTAGGGTCCTAACCACTAGACGATCACGGCTACGAAGACCTACTCGTTGCGTTGATAATAACTGTATATAAACTTGTACCGTCCTTATTTTCTATTAACTTTTTTTTAATGTTAATTAAATTAATTTAATAAAATATTAAATTTAAATTAATTACGAATAAAATAATTTCAATCTATTTGCGCATAAAAAATAAAATTTTTAAACCTTAGATTACATTATCACCAGTGAGTGCATTTATTGATAATAGCATCAATTCGATACGCTTTTACAATGGGGAATTAAATATCTTTTCGTTTGAGTGAACAAAAAAATTGCTACATTATGTTTAAAAAGAAATTGCGGTCTTAGTGCCGCAAGCTGTTAAACGCAATTTCCGTTCGCTCTCCTCCCGAAATCGAAGATGAACGTGAGACGATGATTACGGTTCAATGTAGCTCGAGAACAATCACATACTCACAATTTGATGTCAAAAATATGACAAGAACACGATTTTATTTACTCAGGTCTACAAAGCTGTTGCTTTTACTCTCGATATAAAAGAGGAGGGTCGCTCTGTCAATATCATATTTCGCACTTTTGTCTTCCCATCGGCTCTTCAGCGACAAATTTTTGTGAGTGACATGAAAATGTACCTGCAATTTGATGAAGTGACAATACTTTGTAAATATTTCATTTAGGGTGACATTTTCTTTATACGAAATTCACGAGGGTTCGGCGAGTGTATCAGCAAATATTCTTGTAGAAGTTTTGTAAGATTTACACTTGTGTTAGGGGAGATGAGAATACATTTGGACACAGCACTAAATATTTTTAATGTATAGTAAACATTGTTGAAGACACTTTAAGATGAATCATAATTGAGTGTGATAGATAGGTAGTGTACGCTGGTCTAAGACGACGCAGCCGATAAGAGTACGCAGTGCAAATAAGAAAGAATTTGCGATTAGAAGCTAACTTTAGCCGCATTTTAAACAGCGAAATGTGCTTGGGTTTGTGTCAAAAAATTATTGAAATAGATAAAAGAAGCCGAAGCCAGATAAGTTTGAGCCATTTTGTCAATTTTGTTATTTATTTTGATCATTTTCAGAGTAAGATTTAGTAATGCAACGTAATAGTTTATAAATAATCATTAATTTCTGAAGGTTATTAACTGATTGCAAAACCCCCGGTGGGTATGCAACCAACATCACGTAACAATTAATTTGTCTCTAACCTTCAAACAATTGACACCAAAATTAAACCGATTGACACCGCTACAACTGGCGATGGATTCTATTTGCATTATGTTAGCTAAAATTTTGTCCGATGTTTGTATTTGTATTTATTTACTGTTCGAAGGTGTTATGGATAACAAAGGAACAATAAATAACGTAAGTTAAGTTCTTTTCGTATCATATTCAAGGCGTAGCCGCTTCTCTCCTATGCCTGTAGTGTAGGCTGAAATTGAAGAGAGCTCACAGATTTTCAACACATCAGAAAGACAGAAACTAAATGTATGACTACAACGAAGGATCCTCTTCGATGTAAACTTGAAATAAATCAAAATATTATCCAACAGATAATGTCATTTAGGTATTTGGAAACTGAACTAGAGAGTTATGGCGATATTGAAAATGAAGTATTCTAAGCTCGACCATTTCTAAATTAAGTTACCTTATTACTGTCGCGTGCGTAGGTAACCAACATTACGCCTTGTTTAATAATGAAAATAAAACTGAAGAGGCTATGAAATTAACGTATTGCCATGGTTGTAGATAAAGCTAAATTTACAATCACTTCGATGAAGACACGATTCGAAATCCGATTGCAGAGTAAGTATTTTTGTCTTGCACATCGTGTACGCTTGTGTTGACAACAAAATTTCAACTTCGTCACAATCTATGCTGTTATTCGAATTCCGATTGTGTGTTTACAGATCTCAAATCTCCAATTCGAAGTGCTGTGACTTGTGAAGATTTTTAAGTTATGTTATTGTTTGTTTACAATAATTACAGCACCGTTGACAATTTTGCTGAACTAGTTGTTTTGCTTTTTTCTGTAACTATTAGTACTCTGCCCATACACAACGCGTAGGGATAAAAAGGAATATGATGGCGCAGTAACGAAATCGCAATTCAAATTCATGCTGTAAATGCTCCAAATTTGAATTATAAAGTTTTGGCACACTTCGCAATCGGATTTCGTGATGGTAAGTGTATCTTAAAGATTCCGCGCTGTTGAAGTGGTTAAAAGTATGCATGCAGTCAACGCCATCTTTATTTACAAGCCGTGAAGCCATGCTTGGCAACACCGCATTAATGCACAGAAGTAGGCCGGGTATCATTTCACGTCGGTTGCAATCGAAACTTATTAAAAAATAACTAACATGAAATGATCCATACTACATCATTATTCTGATAGTATTAAGAAATAAAACAAAAGTTAGTAAAGGCAGGAAATTTTATTTTGTGGTATTTATTAAACATTAAATAACATTATTTACAAATAACATATTTTTAACGTTTATTCTTCTCTTTTGTTAGCGTAGCTAATTTCCTTTTTTCTCTAAATTTTTAGTGCCATTTGTTTCTTTTGAATATTTTGTGTAGTTATTCAACAGAATATTTGCAAAAACAGAATACAATGTTTTAAACAATCTAGAAACATCGTTGCCACACAGACAATGTAATTCAAATTGTTGAAAAAAGTTATTGGAATTTAAGCTTAACTGTGTCAGTTGAATTAAAATGCCTTTTTGACAGGAAGATTGCAAAAATTTTGTTTCCCACACGCTATTAGCTACAATATATTCTAACAAAGCATACATATGAAAGAAAACACACTTAACATGGTAACTTGGTACACTTAAGCCACCTCGCTGTAAAAAGTCAAAATATTCGTTGCAAACATTACTACCGCGTCCTTCCTCAAATAAAAAAACACAGGCAGTACATTCCAGTTTTTTGCAAACAGATCGTGCTCCATAGCCACAAACATATATGCAGCTTGATTCCTCGATTTCACATAATTCAAGATAATTTGAAGTTATAATGGGGCGAAATTGATCAATGTCAACATTATATAAATTTGATTCAGTACTTTCATTAGCAAAGTTGCTAAAGCATGCTTCTCTTTTATTGATCATTTTCAAAATATGTCTTATTCGTAATTTGTTTTCTGATTCAATTACTTGCCTAACTGATACATTATAGTTTGATCCAGATAGTCGTCTGTACATTCCAAACCTTTTCTCTAACTTGTCTGTTTGAAATTTCCCCAAGAGTACATACGAAACATTAAATTTTGTTAAAGCATCGTTAGCAATTTTACATAACACTTGAGATGCTCTTCTTATTGCTTCAAATGTGTCGGAGATTAAGCCAGCTTTGTCCTTGAAAGACTGCCATGCTTCTATCCAAGACAAAAAACGTTTCAAAAACAATAACTTTTCATCCTCAATACTACAAACTGGTCCTGCCCATTCATTTCTTTTTATTTTTCCTACGATAGGGTTTTTAGAATTTACAATATCCCACCAGATGCGGAAAATTTGTAAAAAAATTTGCAGTATCTGTACATTTTTCTTCCGTTTGTAAAGCAGCAATAGTTGACATATGAAAAACATTATCCACTAACAAAACGTTTTGTCTCTCTAAATTCGAGGGATACAAAGTTTTATAACTCAACTTATATGCTTTTTTAATTAACTTATTTTGCTCGTCCTTGAAAAATAGTCGCAAATGTTCGAAACATGCATACCGTTTTATTGTATAATTTTCAAAATCAGGATATATTAAAGTGTGAAAAGTATCTTTTTTGTTCAACCAGTTATTCCTAACATTTTTAAAAATGTGAACAGTGTCATACGATAGGTAAGTATTAATATCAGGGAAGCATGGATTTGGCATAGATTCGTTTGAAGAAATTAAAGTGAACATATTCTGATTTATTCTATTGTTATCAGTTAGTATCGCAACTATAGGAAAACCACATTTTTGAACAAATTCAATTACCTCATTAACGAGTATCTTTAACTGATCTCCTGTTGTGTTATTCACAGGAACTAGTCGAATAACTTCACTAAAATTACCAAAAGCAGAAGAGATCATAAAAGTTTCAATAGTTTTTGCCAGATCCTTAGCATTATTTTCTGAACTGCCAACAATTCCATTGGCTTTAAAATCTAACTTAGATTTCACATAAATTTCATCAATTTGTAATATTGTATATTTTTCTCGAACAGTCAAGTTTTTGGAAATTTGTTTCAAATAGTGACTTGTATTTGAAAGATTTTTGTCTGGTTTTACATTAAATCTAGAAGATATTTGTTGTAAATATCGTTTACTAGGCAGCAGCAAATGATCTTGTAAGAGCATGTAACAAGACGATGAATATGAATAAGCCATAAATGCAAACAAAATAGTTGCTGGGGAATATTTTCGTCTTTTTAACAATATCATGTTTAACTGATCAATTAAAAGTTCCAATTGTTTTTTATGTTGATAGTCTTCCATTTCTTCAGCTTTTTCGTTACACGTAACTAAATTTTCATACGACTTTTGCAAGAAAAATTCAAAAGATCGAGTCCTTAAATTGTGTCGACTTACGTTGGCATACCTAACTAATATATTTTCAAGTTGCGACCATCGAGATAATTTTAAATCACAAGGGAGAATCCAGTTCAAATCGTGAGCAGAAATTTCTTCTTTTCCAATAAAGAGTTTTAATGTTAAATCACTTTTCACAAGAACACTACATAAAATTTCGGCGGCACTTAACTCAGTTTCACTTTCAGAAGAACTATTAGAACACTCAATATTTAATAAATACAGCCAAACACCAAAGTTGCTCTTAATTTTAAAGTTCCACTTTGTTTCACTGTTTATACCTTTAGTTTTGTTTGAAAAGTGTCAAGAAAATTTGTAAAGTCATTTATAATATCAGATTTTACAAATTCTTCAATTTTTCCAGCTTCTTTTGATTGCAACGCTTTCCTTCTTACTTCAGGGTCTTTTCGTCTAACTACTGTTGAAGTTGAAGACAGATAAACTGGAAGATTTTGAAAAATTGTGGGTACAGCGTCTTCCTTTCATTTTGGGTGTGCTAATAGCAACGTAGTAACAGTTGACCCGTTTTTGTATATCTGATCTAATATAACATCATTTTCGTTAAAATGTTTTATACAAACAGATGAATACTTCGTAGGCTGCCAATTTTTCCTCGGGATAGCTCGAAGCCATTTCTTTTTCGTTTCTTCATCTTATGGAAATGAAAACGTAGTAACTGCAGCTTGCCCCTTTACGGATACACTTTCGTAATTCGATTTGCAGCTTGGGACACAACATTTTCTAGTCATCTAAAAAGTTTTCATGTGAAAAGCATGAACCAAAGGTTAAATGTACTTACTTTCTATATTGTCGAATATCAAATTATTGAGTTAAATATTCTGATAAATACACACAGGTTTGGAAATACCACAACTATCTAACGTTAACTGCACTTTATAACAATATCAACAACAACTCAATGATGCAATGCTGAACTGAAGAACGCAAAATGTCCGCCTAGCAACACTGCTGCCAAATTTCTTAGTTCACGGCTTGTAAAATAAAGATGGCGTTGATGCAGTACATACTCTTATACCTGCGACTGAGAAGGTACCATCCCCATAAAAGAAAAAGTCGGACATTACAATCAGCTCTCCATATAAATTGCAACTAGATATGCTTCTTAAAAAGAAGCCAAAAATTACAAAAGTGATATACAATAGACCTAAAAATACACCAAAGAAGATCTGGAAATGCTTAGAATGCAGAGAAATTTATAGAGAACCAATCAAGAAGGATTAGATAGAATGTTCGAGGTGCAAAGAGTGGTGGTGCTTTCGTTTGCAATGTATGTGCAGATTAGTTACTACGTACTCTTATCACCTACTTTACGCACTCTTACCCAACCGTATGTGTAAGAGTGCGCAAATCCGATTTTGTGAATTTCTATTAATTATTAAAAGTTTCGTAAAGCTAAAAGGAAAATATATTTTAACCTCTTTAAATTGATGATAACAGAATACACTCCCTGCTCACCTGAAACGAATTTCCAACACTTCTACTGCTGCGCTGCAGTCTATTCCGTGATTAATGTTCATCTCGATTTCCAAATTGAGTTCTGCTCCATCCATCCTCTTAAGTTAATTACAAATTACTTTTTATTGCTTATAAGTATCTGCAATATTTCAACGAACTGCTTTTTTAGAAGGTAATTAAATTTTCTCTTTTTAATCAAGCAAGAGATGCTTTTTTCGAAGCTATAAAATGAAGGGTAAAAAACGCCGAATGAAAGCATTAATTCCATTTTCATAAAATTACTCACGTTCTGTTTAATTTCGCTTTATGAAGCTATTAGTCATCGCAAAAAAAATTCTTATAAAATGTTCTCACAATATATTAAATAAGTTTCAGCAGTAACGACTGTTGTATGGAATAGGAAAAAAAATTTTAAAAAAAAATCAATTTTGTGATGATAACGAAGATAAGCATTATCAGGTTCCCTGAACGTATTTTTGATTATTTTTCTAACAATATTCATGTCTTTGTGTGAATGGTCGTCATAAGTCATTTAACAATTTTGGTTCCACAGGCAAAACCCAATTGGTCTTAAATATTTGAAAGTCCATAAACTTCTCTTGTATTTAGTTGCATTCAATTGAATGTTAAAGAAAATAGAAAATATCACTACAGTGCGACCTCGATAATCCGAACTAATTAAAACCGCGGTGATCCAGATAAGTAAATAATTCGAATTACTGAAGCGGGGCAGTTTTTTTATTGAAAAGAGAAGCATTTAATACAAAACAATTAGAAAATAGTACATTAACAAAAATTATTTAAAACAGCAGCATACATATTAAGTATTATATTATTTTGTGAAGTACTTTGTAGATCTTGATGACGCGCACATATATCGCTCGTCATCAAGATCTATAATTATGCCAAATTTCAAGTTTCTGCGCTACTTAGTTTTCGAGAAAAACTTCTATGACAGACGAACGGATACGGGAGTGGTTCTGAGTAGTGCGCGGTTTCTAAAAGGGATGTTAACTTATGTCTCCAGTTAAATGTTCTTGTTACTATTGTGTGTGGCGTTGCGTGGCGTGGCGTGGCGTGGTAACGATAGTAATTATTGGAGATATAAGTTAACATCGCTTTCAGAAACCTGGCATAAGTCATGTAAAATATTTTTTTTATACATTAACATCATTGTGAATACTGAGGCTTAACATTACCATTACCATCTCGATTACCCCTAACATTACCATTAACATTCACATCATTGTGAAAGGACTATTAGGGTGCCAATGTTAATGCTACATTCAAAACAGTACAAAATCACTTCGATGTTCACAATGATGTTAATGGTAGTGGTAATGTTAAATTTCGACGTAAGAACGATGTTTAGTCTCAATTTTTTAAATTTTAATTAATATCACTTCTAATAACCTCCAATGAAAACAATTGTTATAACTAAGATTACTATAAACATTAACGTCATTCTGAAACGGCAATTAAACGTTAAGATTGATGGCAAACTAAAACAATTGATCAACACGACTGACAACTTTACTAAACAACCATGCAAAAAATAAAATGTCAAAAATAAAAATTTAATAAAAAGTCCTTAACAACATCTAAATGTTGAAAAAATGGCAGGTTTTGCAACCATTCGAGTTTATGTCTGGTTTTGCAACCAACTCTAGTTAAGATTTATCCGGTTTTGCAACCATACGGTTTTTTAAATGTTAACTTTAAAATAATTTTAGTTGGTTTTAAACCTGCACGTATTCTAGTTTGGTAGTAAATGACGAGCTGAATCCGACGATACCAATAACTCTATTTTTCTTTTTTTTTTGTCAGATGCCGGGTTTTGCAACTGGTCTACTATTTGAAGGTACGGAACCTTAAAAATGACCGATTCGGCAAACTATAACAAAACTTTTTATTCTTATTTTTTACCATTACAAAAATAATCAAAAGTACATAAATTTTTTTCGAAAAGTCTGTAAAATGATATGTTGTTAATCGTAACAATTTGGCAAGCCTCAGTAAACAGGAAACTTTTCGTCTCAGTAGGCAGCGAAGTTCACAGTTTACGAGATTCTCAAATTTACATTTCGCGAATATCGATACCGAATGAAAGCAACAGAGCTTCAGAAAAATGATGCTGGGGTGAAACAGTAGCCCTCGGGATGATCTGTCAGATCTTATTACGCCTCCGCCGTACGTGACCCTAGATCAGAGTAAACATGCCTATGACTAATGCTTTCGATATTACATAGATTGACACGTCTAGCCTCTTCTAAGCGGCATTGTCCGAATCGTCTTTTTCGAATAAATTATTTACGCGTCAATGAAAATTGATTTCGCTTCGATCAGCAAACAGCATTGCAAAAAAGGTCAAAGCTCAACGAAGCTGTTTTTACAATCGAATATTTCTAAGCTTTTTAAAATTACCCGGTGAAGTACTTACCGGAGCAATAAGGGGTCTGAAAGTAAATTTTTCCAGGGTATATTGAACGCATTTACTTTCAAAAGAAGCATTTAATGGCATTACGGTCATCAAATTGAGTTAGATTAAAAGCTTCAAAGTGGTTCAAATAAAAACGTATTGTCCCTTATGGAGAAAGGAATATTTTAATATTTTTCATTTGGAATGGTGTGGAAAGATGGATTGTTTAAGGGTCCATACTAAACTTCTTACTTTTATACCTATTAACAAGTCTAGAGTTAAAGCTTTTATTTTACCATTTTTATAACATTAGAACGAACTATTGTTTTCGTCAAAAACAATACAAAATTAAGATTTTAATCGAAATGCAAGTCTCTAAGGTTCCCTGAATTGAAGATAACCGTTTATCAAAAATGACTCTGCATATACCAATGGCCAAGTAGAAAGCTTGCACCATTTATGTCTGCATGACTGCATTTTTTATTTTCACATTTCAAAATACCGTTCCTTCCATTAAAAATTAATAAGGGTAAGTTGTGATTTTAAAGTTAAGTTAACAACAAAAAAATTCTATGGCAGAATATTTTTCAAATTTTGAATGCGTTTGAGCGGTGGCAACTTAAAATTAAAATAACAGTTTACCATAATTGCCTTTTTAATTGAAGGTACGGTATAATGTGGGCAGTATTAACTAAAAACAAAATTTTCTTTAAAATTGCCTAGACTGCCACCTGAACGTATTTGTTGGCAGCTAATCAAACTTTCAAATTTGAACCTTTACCGTTTATTTAAAACAGTTTTTCATTGAAACATGACAGTTTCATTTGTAATAGCGTATTTTCAAAGGAGTTCTTGTTGAAAAAAAAGGATGTGGAAGAAAAATGTGTGCTGAAGCAGATCACCAGACCTAACTCTTTTAGAATTTATTTGCGACCTGAAGAATAAGGTGCTACACACCACTGAAAATTGCAAGCTGCAATTATGGAGAACATGAACTTTACCCCTCAAATGTTAATTCGCGTGTTTGACGGCGTGAAACAGAGGTTTCATTTATTCCTTGAAACTACTGCAGTAGCTTTAAATTTTCAGGATATTGTTTTCTCATTATTATTATTCTCCAATTCTACTATAAAACTGTTATTTTACATAGATAACCTAATTTCCGACAATTTTTCAAATTGCTCTTCATTTCTGTTTAGCTAACACAAAATAGTTACAGTCACACTTCCCTATAACGAACTTCTATTTAACGAATTTCTTTATATAACGATTTTTTTGGAGAACCTTCACCCTGGAGACATTTTTAATGCATTTTATACGCCTTATAACGAAGTAAAAATTTCCGAATAACGAATTTTTTCCCCAACTTTATAAATTTTCAAGATTCAAGACGATTTCTTTTTGTTGTTTCACTGTAACTTCGGAAAAAAACTCGGTTGTAGTAATATTCCTAAATGTGTCCAGGATTCAACATTTTATGGGGGATTAGTCGACGAAGTAAGTGGCACTAATTTAAGCGTGCAAATAGTTTACAATATTAAATGGAACCGTCTTACTGCGTCAAAAATTATTTTATTTTATTACCATACTTTTCCTTGTTTTTTAAAAATTGTTTCATAACACTGGGGTGGTCTTATTTGTTCAATTAATTAAATAACTACGTAACTGCATATTAATCCTTTCGCGACCTTGCGACATATGTGTTCCCACGTAAATTTTGAAAGTACGTTGTTTTATGTTAAATAGATACCTAGTCATTTTAATGCCTAAAATCGTATTACTTCAAAAATTCTTGTGTACCTGAAAGGATTAAACTGAAATTTTTTTTCCCAACACGAATTTCTATATCACGAAGTTTCTCTATAACGAATTTTTTAAGGTCACCGTAACGCTTCGTTATATGAAAGTTCCACTGTACATACCGAGAGTTGTAAGAAACATAATATCACGCACGTGTCAAAAAAGTAATTTGACAAGGGCGTAATTGTTTTACATTCGACCACATTAATCCTCGGGAATTAATTTTTTTTTATTATTAGTTTAACAATGTTATGTAGGGATGATGAATAGAAATTAAATGTTTTATTACTTTAGCAACGCTATGTAGAGATGATGAATCGGACTAGCTAAAATAAAAATTAAAATGACTGATTCTTTATTTTTCAAAATTATTAATAAAACAAGTTAGAAATTTTATTTACTTTGTGACCGGCAAGTAGGGTTCACAGCAGTGTTCAAAGACGCATCCGTACAAGCAAAGAACAAGAAGGCATCCTTTGTAAAATAATAAACTTAACATTAAAAACTTCTTTTATTTTTTCCTCCAAAGGTAATTGAAAATACAGTTCTGGTGGAAATCGAAATGCTGTCCCGCTCCAGTTTGATGGATCGGCCATAAACTGTTGTGCTACCGGTTAAATTTCAAGTCGTAAATAATTTTTTTTTAAGGGCCAGTTGCAGAAACGAAGTTAACAGTGGTGTCAGCTAACAGAGCGTTAACTAGATCTATAATTGGCTGCCAGAAAACTGCAGTGCGCTGGCAGCCAATCATAGATCTAGTTAAAGCTCTGTTAGCTGACACCGCTATTACCTTTGTTTCTGTAACTGACCCTAAATACATTAGTACACACATAATAAATTATATTGTTCTATTCAAAGTTCTTTACGACAACAACTTGCTAGCGTTAAGTTTTTATTTAGTTCTATTTTTCCTTGCTATCTACAATACAGGCGCCATAAAAAATGTCATTTTGGTTCAATATTACATTAATTACTTTAAAATATAAACCAAACATACATTTTATTGGCCAAAAACAGTTACTTGTCTGATGGGCCACTACGTATCAAGTTCTAATGCATTTATACGAATAGTGTATTGGATAGATTACATGTAGCCCATAATAAAATATGCATTCACCTTATTTTTGCATATTATGAATAAAAATCGGAGAAATTCTGTAACTGCACCTTAATGCCTTTATTGTGGTTTATTTTCTGAATTTCCTTTTAATTGCTTTTCAAATAACCTTTATAAGTAACGTTGAACCGATTGCGAATATTCCAAGTGATATTTTTAAAACTGTCACTAAATAAAATTTCGTATTGAAATTCGCATATTGATTTATTGCAAAGATGTATCGAATCGATGCATCTTACTCACCGTGACATTTAAAATTGCTTGCTCAAATATAATCATTAACTCATTTATTTTTGAAAAGTGTCAAAATTTATAAATTGCTTCATTTAACGAGTTATTAAATGAAATTCTTTTACCAACCATTAAATGCATCGAATCGTTTCACCTCAATTTGTAAGTTTTATTAAAATGTATTTTATGCGCCGAAGTACCTAAATTACCCACCGTAAACTGAAATAAATTAGTGTTCCGGAATATTGTCTTACCCCACCTCCGATACAAAACTGCTTTCAGTCGAACCCTTAATACGGTATAATGACATTACAAACTTCCTAGCACTAAGCTTGATGGTATGAGTTTATAATGACTAACAGGAACATAGGACGAGAGAAATGTGCCTATGGGAGGCTTGAGGCGCCCGGCGGCGCCCTTAATATCGATTTGAAGTAGGCAACCTCAATGACACCTTTCCAGTACAGTTTTACCAAATGTACGACGACATATGGATTGTTTATTAGGGGCTATATATTTTTTTCAGCGGTTCCACGTAAACCATATTTTTTGTTTTATTACAGTTTAGTGTGGCCTTAATAAAATTGCAAATCTTGATCGGACACAGTTCGATGAATTTCATATTTGTTTTGTGTGTTAGGGGGTGACTTTTTCCAGTCTGAATTTTCATTGATAAATTATGGCAAGTTAATACCGCTACGTATTCAGAATGTGTAATTCTGGATGGGGAGGAACGCAAATGAAGAGAGTTTAGAAATTAATGGAACGCTTTCTGTTCGTTATATAAATTTCAATATTATACGTTTTACAAATTAAACTCATAAACTGGAATGAATTACAAAATGTTGTTTTAAGATAAAATACGTACTGAAACAGAACTAATACCAAACTTACCTACAACTTTTGAGCTAAATCTAATAACCAGCGCGCATTGTTCACAAAATGAAATATCAGAGAAACCGTCGAGCCTTGTACAGCATTTATGATAAAAGCTCGAGAGGAAATATAACTTCTAAACAATGATTTCTGATTGAATTCGCTGGCAACGGAAACCGTGTTGAAGGGGATGGCGGTTGCTATTGACATCACGTTAGGTTACATGCGGCTGTCGGGACTTCCGATTTTTGCAAAATGTGTAATATGAGATATGTTGCTTTAATGCGTTCTGACGTTATCACAGGTATATGATTTCTTTAATGTTCGCTGAAAAGTGTCATCAAAAGTGGCACATTTTATTTACAAAATGTTCAATAATGCACTTCCCAACTTGATCGTTAAAAAGTTTCGAGTTTACTTTACCGATAAAATGGAGAATAAAATAAAAATAAAATAATATCATAATAAACAAGTTTTTAATCAATAAATATGTACATGACACGGAAATTGCAACATCAAGAAGGGGTGCGAATTTTTTGATCAAACTTGTCAGAAACGTATAACTATTGAAAGGTAACAATTAATAAAAATTTTATTAGTTTCACACTTCGTCACTATTCGTGGCAATGATTCCAGTAGATGGTCGATGTCCACTTGGGATATGGTGTTCCAAGCAACCTGCAATTCATGTCGGAGAGCTTCTAGTGTTTGCAGGAGATTGGCTAAGTTCATCAGTATTTTTCCTATAATGTCCCACACCTGTTCAATTGACGAAAGTTCGAGAGATTTAGCTGACCATGGCAAGATATTGACATGGGCCTCTTGGAACCGGTTTAAATAAATTCTAGCTATGTGGAAACGGGCATTATCCTGCTGGAAACAAGAGTCTTCGAGCCGCTGAAGATATGGAAGAATATGTGGTTCCACAACCTCATCAACGCAACGCTGGGCGTCAATTGGCCAGTGATAAAACATTTATGAACAGACTTTTATTAATAATCTCATTAGAACGTGAATCTATTTTCAGTCATTTTTTTTCATTCAAACAATTAGTGGGTAGTAATTAATTATTGATCGGTAAGAAAATCTCAACGACACCGTATTCACTTGAATAACCCTTAGAAAAAATGAACAAATATTTTTAACATAAATTAACATTAAAGCATAATTTTTACAAGTAAGGAATCAGTAGAAAATGTTGCTGAAATATCATTTAGTTCGATTCTGGTTATAATAATCCGACATAATATTTTAATTTAAAAAATTATTCCAGTTAGACTAGTATGATTATTGAAAATTATCAGAATTGTTTTGTTATATTAGTAAAAAAAATACTTCCGAAATTATAATAATTTAATTCTAAAAATCACAGAATAATAAAATTAGTCTAACTTATAATTTTATTTATTTTTTTATTTTTAATCATTCGTATTAAGGTATTATTATTATATTAATTCATATCTGATATTAATAACCGTCCAGAACGCTTGGTGGCTTCCTCAGTTTGCTAAAACGCGTTCTGTGCGATTACTAAAAGAATCAATACCAATTTCGGCCTGTGGTAGTTTTCAATATGCGAGATCGCGTTCTGAACAGTTTTAAAACAACCACGACCCGAATTTTGGGTTTTGGTCGTTTTTATTTTGCCAAAACTATTTCTGAACGAATTTTTCCCTCAGTGGCCGTTTTCGGTCTTTGCGCCTAACACATACATTTGCTGCAACACATTACACATTGCAATATCTTCATCCCTGAAAACTTTATGTTCTGATTAGCATGTCTATTTCATTTAATCTTGTATATTCTTCAGGCACAAGCAGCTTCTTCTTCATGGTCCTCTTTTTCTTTCTATTTCCTTCCAAAGTTGTAGTTGTTGTTCCCGTAAATATGTTCAAGGTATACCGTTTTCCCTTCCTATCCTCCTCAGCGCTTCTTCATTTTTGTAGCTTCTTCCCTAAGTTAATTCTAGATATTATGTAGCATGTATGTGTGTTTCAAAGCAGAAGCTACGAAGATGTTCTTTCCATCTTTATTAGTGTTTGAATCTCCAAGTATGAGTCTAGACATCTGTTAACCAACAACCAAGATATTTTATTTTTGGCACTTTTTTATTCGTGTCTGAGGGTTTTTATTGAATATACAGGAGAATCTCGTAACTTTTAACACCAAAAAATTAGAATTGTTTATTCTAGCTCATCAGTTCGCACTAGTGAGGTTTCGAGGTTCCATTAAAATTTAAAGGGTTGTTACAACAAATTTAATTATTTAATTATTATTATTTTAATTGATCGCAAATTAACGAAAACGTTAAAATCAAAATTTTAGCGACCCCTAAATTCTTCGAGTAACTTACAATTCGTAGATCATTGGTACCAAAATAGAGCAAAAATCAATATTTCGGAAATATAAAAATGGTATAATTCGAAAAAATCTGCTGTCATAAATATAGTTGATACTTTTAAACGGCATAATAAGGGCATTTAAAAATCGATTTTCAATTCAATCAATTTGAAATGATTCTATGTCGCATTGAAGAACGCGCCTTTTAATTCTGTTATTTGTCATAGTAACAAAATGAATGTCAATAAGCAGCATCGATACGTCCTGTCAAGACCACAAATTATTTTAAACTGATTAAACGACTGGTTCCGTGTTTGCACTTGGGTAAGCATCGCTTTTACGTCACAGTTTAAAACTTTTGAACATAAGTGAATAATTTTTGTTCCATCTTTGGCAACAACTTAAAAAATTAATTTAAGGGGAAACAATTAATTTAAGCATAGACATGATCCGTTATTACAAACTACCAGAGAACATTTTTTTCTTTCATAACCATTTATGTCAAATTGGTAACTATTACCATGTTCGAAAAATGCGGAGCTGTTAATAATCTTATTGAACTAATTAACGCACTGTTAGCTGACACCGCTGTTAACTTCGTTCTATAACTGGCCCTAACACTTCAATCGTTTTTTTTTTGTAACACCTACATATCGACACTCGCTGAAAATTTTAATTTAACGATGTGAATTTAAAGCTCAAACGTTAAAACTTGGTGTCTATGGAATAATTTTTACATTAAGAATCGTTAAAAAATTTTTCCGATGATCGTTGATTTACGGACCGGTTTAGTGAATAGGAAATCGTGCATTAATGACCCTCATTAATGAATGATTTTTCATTAATGCACGATTCCGGTAACTAGGCAACCAAAAATATTTTAAGGTATTTCTAATATTTCAATGTAAACACGAAGCTTGATGTCAAAAAAGGGATCTTCTCCGATTAGCTCCTGATGATTTTTAATCAACTGTTACATACTATTTAGTGTTGAAAGCGGATAAGTCACTGAGATGACGCCTTGCAACAATAAAATTGTGATTGCATTTACTGGTTCTTAACCTCACTTTTTTATGTTGATAATCCAAAAAAGTTGTTGCAAAAACAATAGGACCGGTTTGCAGGTAAGTAAACATTTTCCTTCGTAAATTGCATTGTATGACAAAATGAAAATAAAATATACCAATAAGCACTACAAATTGAATTAATTACTTACTTTATGTTTGGTAATACTATTTATATAAAAGTTAGCAACAATAAAATAAGTAAACTTTATAAAAAGTTCAGTTGGAATGTCACAGCTTTGACATTTTTGTAAGTCATGGCACCGTTGATTTGATTAATTTGATTTGTTAATTTAAACTGCGTGGCATGCTTGATTTCAATATCTATTGAAATTTTTTACACGGAAAAAATTACATTCTCTTCAATTTCATAACTTTCGATCACCGGAAAAATAGTGTAACCAACTTTTGCGTTAATCGGCGATTAATAATCTCGACAACAATTAACGTGCTCGCTACGCTCACACGTTAAACTGTCTCGATTATTAATCGCTCTCATTAACGCACTTGTTGGTTAAATAACTATTAACGACTCTCCAAATATCAACGATTTCGTTACAGAATTGACTATTGCAGTAAATGTTTTTTTTTGTCCTTACGTTTACTAAAGCAGAAATCTGGTTTAAAAATATAAACTTCTCCTCATAATAGTTTAAATACCTATACATTTACTTTAACATTATTATGTATGCTTTGAATTTGTCTGGAACTAATTTTACATACGTTAAAGGTAGGTACTTATTTTCTGTTAGTGAAGAATATGCATTGTACAATTTCAATAAAGCCTTTATTTATGTGGTCAAATTAGTTAGCTACACTCACTGTAATAACTTACTATCTAATATCCAATTAATCTGTATAATGTTATATTACCGTAGGTGTTAAGGTTTTAGCAAAGACTTGTTGTGTACAATAAATTAGCTTCGTTTTATCAGAGAACATTACCGTCAATAATTGGTTATAAATTATCGTTATTTTATGACAGACTCAACCTATTATGCTGCTTATAAGTAATATAACAAATTGAAACTTAAATAGACTTTATTTTATACAGTAAGATTTATTTGCAGATCGATTAAGTTGCCGCTAAAATAATTTTGCGCTTAAGTATGTATATTTATAATTATTCATCCACCTTCAAAACAACTTTAAAGAAACTATCCGAACTTGATTTACTGTAATTGCCATCTAGTCTTTGGAAATCAACGATCTGAAATTAATAGATTTACGAACTTGTGGACAATATAAGAAACATACTTTAATGTTAGTCGAAGGAGAATGTATGTAGCTGTTTATAAAGGTAGTAAAAACTTCTATGCGTTCATAAAGAAGACTACTGCACACACAAACATTCAAGTATATTTAAATAACGAATACGCTTTATAAAAGCAAAAATTACCATCTTCAGTGAGGATAATCTGCAATAAAAAAGATTCATTTTTCGGCTATGAAAGCATTAACTTATAATTAAGGTAATAAGAAATGAAGCCAATTTTTTCGAGGAAAATAAAACATTTGGCTGTTTTATTTCCCCCTGTGATAAATTGCCGCACTGTATTTACGTTACCAAGATTTAAGATATCTTTCGAAATAGATAGCAGAAGAAATAGAAAAAATTTAAAGCACAACATCGATATTGTTGAAACTTATATCGTTTTCGTTTAAGATAAACTTTTTATAAATTTCAACTGTCGCCAGAATAAAAATAGTTTTATTTATACAAATCGAAAATTCGCACATTCTTTTTCCATTACCTACTAATCGAATACGTTCCATTAAAGTTTGTAGAAGAACAATTTTAAATTATCAAAAAGAAATTGTGAGACATTTATTAAGGCGAAAAATGGACGGAAGTGTGTGAAGAATTTTTTAGTGAAAGTTTCGTTACATCTCCAGAATAAGTGGAATCAAACGCCTGCAGGGCAAATAAATTGCCAATCAACATCTCTCAAAGCTCCCTGTACCGACTCTTTCGAGCAGCTTCGCCCTTATTTGGGGGTGCGTACATTAAAGACAGTCCAATATTGCCGTACGAGGAACTAAGGAATGTACAATTTTATAGACAAAATGTGAGGGACTTGAAAACTTGTATTAGATGAGTCTTTAAACGGTAATACATCTGTAATTAGTATTCAGGTTTTTGTAACCATTCCTGTTTTTTTAAAAATTTTGTAAAATATGTGAAAAAGGAAATGCTATAACAATCATGACAAGATCAAGTGCTAGTATACAATCATTTATTTCATACATAACCTTCAAATATGTTGCATGCGTACTACAATGAGAGCTTATCTGTTAATGTTATCAATTAATGCTTAATTATTGCATTGATATAAATACGAATGTTGGTACATCCTGTTGAAATACTTGGTTATCGTTAATATCAGCGGTTATAATGAAGTTTGCTACCCTATTACTATGTTTTATAAGTAGCAGTTTTGCCAAAATGGTAAGCTACCCAATTCATTCGCCTTTATTATTTAAATTTGTGTTCTTGTAGAGCGGACCCCTCGGAACTGTCGAAGTGATAAATATAAGTAACTGTCCTTTAGAAAATTCAAATTCCGAATCAATTAAGGTAGTTTGGGATAAGGATCAAAAAATGATCTCTGCTGCAATGGATCGATCTTGGGATATTACCGAAGATACTATGGTAAATGCAAGCTACATTTTAGTGGCGAATGAACACTCTTCAATGTTACTTGTCTGTATGTTTATCTTTAGTTTCAAGCAAAAGTCAGTAAATACGAAAATGGGGTTTGGCTGGAGAATATTTACGCAACAGAAGGAAAAGTTTGCAACCAAATGGAAAATCATTTTCCAAAAGCGTTTGCAAAATTTCGTTCCAGCTTAGATCCTCCCCTTAGTGACGATTGTGTTTTGAAAGCGGTAAGGAAATTCAAAACGCGTCACCAGCTTATTTTTTTTTTGTAGGGTTCTGGCAGTATTAAAAATTTAGAAATTACAAGGGAGGATATCGATTTGGAAACCGTTTTGTACGGAACTCTTAAATTGCACGTTGTTTTTAAAAATGATAATGAACCAGTTTCTTGTGTAGAAATTAACCTGACTTCAGATCCCTAATCAACTTTCTATTATTTTTGTGTAGTGGCACTTTACGCTATTTGTGTTTGCACTATTAATGAACACCAATAAAGTTTCATAAATGAAGAACAATAATACAATACAAGTTGTAGTTTTATACTATGTTATTCACGAGAAATAATAAGATCAGATGTTCCAAATTCAATGATTCTTACCTTTGTGCCCCTAGGAGCTTTTCTACTCACAAATCGTTCTCTGTATAAGCAAGAAACATAAATTAAAACTATGTTTCTTTCTTTTCTTTGAGAACTATTCATTTTGAGAAACTATCATAGATTCAAAATTGGTTTTTAAAATGACACAGTATCGTAGACAGTAGTCTAATTTTTATTCCTTATACCTATTCTAATTTTTTTAACTATTTTGTTAATAATTAAAGGCTGATAAAGTTTATATTTCAAGCTCAATTCGATTTTGAACGGGAAATGATAATCTCCTGCAGTAAAACAAACGCTTATCAGGCTCGGATTCGTTAATTTCATTGTAAATGCTATAAATATTAACACTGTGAAAGCTACCAGGTGAATGTCTTTGAAATTGTACCGACTTACAGAAGATGCCGCCTTTCAACGGTTGCCGTTGGTGTTGGGCAATATTTGTAATCGCATGTAAATACAGAGTTATATAATCAAATAATCTCATAAAACAATTTCAAGTTAAATAAAGCAATCCAAATCACAACAAATGGAACTTTTTTAATAATCAAGAAGGAAGTTTGCGAAAGAGAAAAAAGATATTTCTCAATAGGAAGTTAACTTAGAAAAATAAACATACACCCGTTGTAAACGGTGAGATAAGACTGTAATTAATTTCATACCTGTAATTGAGAAGTTTACAAATATTTAACACTACATTTAAATGGTGGCATCAAGCACAACGTTTACCTCATGTTCTAGATTACAAATAACTGCTGAGTATTCGCTGTAAATCGACTGTAACAAAAAATTTAGATTTTATAATCTTTTTATTAATGATCAGTTTAATACCGTAAACACGTATTAATACTAATTAAACACAATTAGTAACACAATTGTAGTAAATGTCCGCCTTTCTACGGAAAAAGGGTGACAGGACTCCACCTTGTTTATTTCTCATCCCCAACGCAACTGTTGTCCGGGGTGAGTGATGCTTGTCGCCTAGCTTGTCGATCGGAATAATTATATGATAATTATATCGGTAACAATTCTTCCCTCCCCTCAAAGGCGACAAACATCACTCTAAATAACTTAACTAATAACAAATAACTTATATCTATTGTCGTGTAGGGGCCGGGCGCATCCTGTCTAGGTGGTATTTTACTATCCGATTACGAATCTGGATATAGTAAATTGATTCGCTTGCCTGGCCTATGATGGGAAATGGTCCTTGCCATTTCGGTCCGAACACTGGATTGCGCCGTGTGGGAACGTACCGTACTAAGACGAGATCTCCTGGGTTGTAGCTAACTGCAGGTGGCTGAGGTACTTCGCGCTGTTGAATGTATCTTTGTTGGTTCCGTCGCGCATCCTCGCGAATCTCTTCTATGCCCGGCCTTTGTGGATTTGACGCGTTATCCCAGGCTCTCGGTTGTTTGAGGTTGTACCCGAAGAGGGCTTCTCCTGGCGTCTTCCCAGTGGCTGCATTTTGATGTCGTCTTATGCCAAACAATACGGCGGGAAGTTGAAGATCCCAAGAAATCGGGCGGCGGTTCGCCATACGTAAGCGCAGCCCCCTTTTGACCTCTTGATTTCGTCTTTCCGTCGGATTAGCACGAGGATGATAAACTGCAGTGGCCCAATGGTCTGTTTGCCACTTACCGCAATGTGTTTCCCACTTACGGGATCTAAATTGCGAGCCGTTATCTGTGATTAAATTTCGAGGGAAACCGAACCGCTTGAATATTTCGGTTTCCAATTTCATACATATTCGACCGGTTGTAGCGTCGTTGAGTGGAAACGCCTCGACCCACCGGGTAAATAAATCCGTCACGACCAGTATATATCGATTTCCTTGGGATGTGATAGGATACGGTCCCATAAGGTCGCAGGCAACGGTGTCCCATGGCTCCTGTGGTTGGCGAGGGCGTAACGGTGCTTTGTCTCTTGTTGGCTTCCTCTTGTACTGAGCGCACAAGAGACAACTTTTCACATAGTTTCGCACCATGTTCTCCATCCCGGGCCAGTAGAACTGTTCCTTTATGGAACGCTCTGTTTCCTCTGCACCTGGGTGTCCAGCTAGTACAGCGTCATGATGAATAGACAGGACGCGAGATTGTTTTTCAATCGGTACTACTAGCTGCTCTTCTTGAATTTGCTGCCACTTTCGAATATTACGCAGAGTGACTTCATCAGTCCGCTGCGCTTCTCGTATTTCTTCTTGAAGAGTCCGAAAATCTATGGCGCAGAGTTGAATATTGTCATCCAACGTAATATCCGTCGAAACTGGTAAAATCGTGGAAGTTGCATGATCAGGAAATGGGAAAGGCTCTACCTCCGTGGAGCTTTCCAGACCGTGCATTGGAATCGAACTTTCGTGGATTGCACCCAAGTCAATAGTAAGTGGATCCCTAGACAACAGATCAGCCAGTTCATTCAGTTTCCCTGGGCAGTGTTGAATCGTATAACTGAAATGTTGTAACAACAGAGCCCAGCGCGTTAGTTTTGTATTTATATCCTTCGTGGTTGACAGCCACAGTAATGCCCTGTTGTCGGTCACCAGCGTGAAGTGTCGGTCCTCCAAATACGGGCGATATCGTTTCACAGCCCATACGATGGCCAAACACTCTTGCTCGTTGATATGGTACCGTCTTTGGGTGGCGTCGAATCTTGCGCTCGAGTACGAAATGACGTCTCGGCGTCCATCAGGTCCTTGTTGGTAGAGGACAGCTGCCATACCCAATCCGCTGGCGTCGGTCTGTAGAACGAATGGTCGGTTTGGATCCGGGCGAGACAGTTGTAAAGGAGCTGCAACCGCATTTTTCACGACCCGAAATGACTCCTGCTGTCGCTCAGTCCACTTCCAAGGAACCTTTGGAGACAGTAAGTCTGTTAAGGATGTCGCTAGTTCGGCGAAGTTTGGAACGTATTCCCGCAGCCATCCGCAAATGCCCAAGAACTTCTTGAGCTGACGGCGATTCTTGGGAACGTCGGCTTTCAGGACCTGCTCCAGGTGTTGCGTCTTGGGGGTGTTCCCATCTGACTGAATCATGTGCCCCAAGTATTCTATGTGGTTAGCCCCGAGTCGACACTTTTTCGGAGCGCACCGTAGTCCGTGGATACTTAAGCGCTCCAGTACCATTGCTAGGTGCCGTAAGTGTTCTTCGTGATCCCTCGAATATATTATGATATCGTCCAGATAAACCATAACAAACTTCTGCAAGTATCCAGCGAGCACTTCCTGGGCCATGAAACGCTGGAACGTAACCGGCGCGTTCTTCAGGCCGAAAGGCATGACGCGAAATTGATACTTGCCTCCGTCTGGCGTGGCGAAAGCTGTAAGGGGACGACATTGTGGGGCGACGGGAATTTGCCAATATCCACTCTTCAAGTCCAGAACGCTGAAAATTCGGGCCTGACCTAGGTCCTTCAAGGTTTCCTGGATGATCGGCAGTGGAGCAGCTTCATTCTCAGTCACGTTATTCAGTCGCCGGTAATCTACACAAAAACGTGGAGTCCCATCTTTCTTGGTAATGATTACCACCGGAAAGCAGTAACTGGACGTTGAAGGTTCAATTACCTCAGCAGTGAGCATTTCGCGCACTTGTTCGAGGATTAATTGTTTCTTCCTGTCACTGTAACGGTAGGGGGCGACGTTAATAGGGGAACTGTTTGTGAGGGTAATGATATGCTCCACCGAGCGTGTGGTCTGGATTTTAGCACTATCCGTGAAAACTCTGCGATGATTCTGAAGAACTTGTGCAACAGCTTCTTTCATCGTAGCCGGAAATTCACTGTGCACCTCGACAGGATTATCGTCTTCCCTTGGCACGCGGGGTGGGTTCCGAAAGTATTCCGTATAGCGTTGTATTGTTCCGAAGTGGATACACTCCCGCACCAAGTCGATAATCGCGAGTTGTTCCGTGAGCCACTGCCTCCCGAAAATGAGTTCCTCCCTTAGGTCCTTAATCACTAAAAATGTATGTTGAAAGGCTACTCCCGCTATATCGTACCGCACTTGTTGTGTCCCTAATACTAACGGTTTCACACTTTCGATTGCTACTAACAGCGTCTTACCGCACTCTGTTTGTTCCACGATACCGAACGGCAAGTCACTACGCACAAAATTGTCTGAAGCGCCGGTGTCGATGAGGGCCCAATGTATCTCTCCGTTGATTAACACTTTCAGTCGTGGTAAGCTGTTCCTGCTGCTCATAGCGTTTATTATGGGTTCCCGTATGGTGTCGTCAGCGGTGACGTACGGGTCGTTGCCGCGGAGCGAGCGTTTCCCTGGTCTTGGTGTCGTTGAGGTTGTTGTCGCACTATTTCCCAAGAAGTATTTGGTTGCTGGTTGCTGGTCGTGATCTTACCCGGACGTCGGGAGTTTGCACGCGTTAGGTGCGTCTCGACACGATTGACTGCGTCAATGAAGTCATCTGTCTTTTCCGGGAGGCAGGCTACTAAGTGATCTTGCATTTCGATCTCCAGTTGCCTGAACAATGTTTTGACCACTACCGCTTCGGGAAAAACTAGACACACCCGTTCCTGGTATTGAAGTTTACGCCGGATGAAGATTTCTGCCGGTTCCGATCGGCTGTTGTGGTTCTCGTTGAAGAACCGATCCAACAGGTCTGATCGTATTGATTCGAAACCAAATCTCTTGACAAGCTCCTTCTTGAGCTGGTCGTAGTCGAGGTTCAACCTACTATACCGCTGGTACCACCTCCTGGCGTCCCCTTCCAACCGTTCCACAGCCACGTCCGCCCAGTCTTCTGGGTCAGTTCCGGTAGCAATGAGGTTGGCCTCTAAACGGGCGAGAAACTGTTCCAGGACATTTTCCGGCTGTCCAGCGAATTTTGGCAGTCGGGGAATGGCTTTCGGCGGTAGTGCGGGCTCGACTGACGTTGATGCAGCCGTTGCTAGTGCCACTGCTTGTGTAGCGCTTGCTTGGGTAGCCAATGAAAGCTTTACTTCTTTTAATACCTCAACGAGGTCCTTGTAAAACTGTTCCTGGTTTGGGCGCCACTGGGAGTGTATCGGCGTCGTGCAGTCCTCTCCCAGAAGGACTGTTTCGGTTCCATGTTCGGAGCGCTGGGTAAGTCTTGTGTCCATGGCTAGCTCAGCTCGTTCTTCATATATGGTTGTTCGCTTCAATTCGATAAGGCTCAATGCCTTAAGTAGCCCCACGTTGGCGGGAGCCAATTAATACCGTAAACACGTATTAATACTAATTAAACACAATTAGTAACACAATTGTAGTAAATGTCCGCCTTTCTACGGAAAAAGGGTGACAGGACTCCACCTTGTTTATTTCTCATCCCCAACGCAACTGTTGTCCGGGGTGAGTGATGCTTGTCGCCTAGCTTGTCGATCGGAATAATTATATGATAATTATATCGGTAACAAGTTATATTTTCGAAACGTTTACTGTTGGAAGATATTGTTTTTTAAAAATTTCCTCTCGGAATTGCATATTAAATTAGACTCTCAGTTAATCTGGATGCAAATTAAATTTTATTTGCGCTAATCTACCAGGAATTTAAATATTTACCAACGTTTGAATTACATCCTGTATAATGAATTCTTGCATATTACTGCACGTTTCCGAGAACCAGTTGAAAATTACATTGGTGGGACGAAAATGTTATGGTAATCAATTTTAATTTTTTATTTTGTTCATTTTACTTTTATTGCGTAAAATATTTTCCTTGTGCTTACCAATGTTCACCTACTAGAATTATTCCAAGTCATGTTCAATTTTTTGTTACAGGAGCTTTACAACTATAACCCAATAATCACATTTCACTGCTACTTATGATAGCAAGTTATGTATTTTAAAAACGAATTATATATCCATGATGTCGGTGAATAATATTTCTCAAAATTAACAGGAACGAACGATGGCAGAAAACACTTTTCTTATAGTCGCTGTAAATCAAAATCATATAATAAATCTTTTATTTACATTTTTCTTTTTTTCCTGATAACCATAACAAAACATTTATTAAATTATACACTTTATGTTATAAAGTATGTCACACAACTTAAAAAATACATATTATTAAAAACAGTTTAAAAACACATTTTAAAAAACTATAGTCATTTCAGCGAATGATTGGTCTGAAACTTTATTACTCATTTTCGGTCTCGTTGTGTACGTCATCAGCAATCATGGCATACTACCTACTCCTCATTTCACGTCAAACATTTCAAAAATCTTTTATGGAATTCGTTTTGTTTTTGCCTTTAAATTATTTTACCTTATATATCAACTCAAAATGCATCATTATATCTGCTCATTTAAAATTTTTCATCCCTTTTGTTTTATAAATATATGGTGTTCAACGATACTCATTTTAGACTTTTTTTGTATTACTCTCTCAATTTTCATAGTATTTCGTATAGGACCAGGTAGATGTCTTTCCGTAATCAGATATTTAGTATAGTTTGATGTTTCGTCCTTCCTGTCCGCAGATGACTTACAACGACTTCTTATTTTATTTACTAACAGTGCAGAAAATTACAATACGAAAATATTCACAACAAAAACTAAAGCAATGACGAAAAAGAGGGAACCGTTGTGACACAAATTTTCAGTGAACAAGTAATTAATTTTTATTATCTGGTTACAAGAATATCCAGCAGTAAGAATTTTAAAAACGAAATCAAGCATCAAGTCAATAAGAAAGACACTATCTAGGAACACGTGAAGCAAGTAATGGACAAAGAAATACCCATGAGAGAAATGCAAAGTTGGAGACGTAGAATGAACCAGAAGACGTGGATAAAATGAGCACTAGAATGCAAAATTAATTTCAAATGGAAATCCACAAGGAAGCAAACCTAAACGAAGACCTCCCAAGCGATGGCGAGACAGCTAACAGTCATCACCAGAACAGAAAAAGAAGAAGTAAATTAAATCAACAAACATCATCTATGAAATACTCTGCAAACACCCACAAAGCCTACGAAACAATCGAACGTCTAGTCCAATTTTCTGTCCACCATTGTTCAAACAATGCAACAACCTTCACGACTTTAATGTCACTTAAAGAACGCATTTTTAACTCATTGTCAGAAGCAATGAAAAAATTAAAATTGATGTTTACTGATGATATGAAGTTCTGGAAGTTTACTTTGTGGTCAAACGTCGCTTTGTTTTGAGATTTTCTTTACATTTTCTCTGCTGGGAAGAAAGCTAGCAAAGAAGTCACATGATATGACGAGAATACTAATAGAATAATATACTAATTCAGAAAAAAGCATAGACGACGGATAGTCTTTAAAGTATAGCAAATTGAAAACATCTTTTAATAAAAATCAACAACACAAAAAATTATGAATAAAATTTATAATATTTTAATCTTAATGTTTATTTACCATTATAAACCTCAAATTAAATTACAGGATCTAAAAATCATTACTGAACATGAAGCAGTTGTGCGGAATTTCATCTCAAGAAACCCATCACAAACTCCATCCAAATTATTTGTAGCCTGCACACAACATGTACATTAAAATGTAACAATTTCTGCAGCCGAAATTGCACGCCCAAATTAAATAACCATTTTTACCGAGGCTTTAATAAAATATTTCCTTAAAAACTTCTTTTATGGAGCACTTAAAAATTTTAATTGTTTCGCCCTCGACGTTTTTACGAGTTCGTGTTCGCATTAAATCGCGCAAGACAATTTCCGTGATGAACTTTTACATTGTTTTAAACGATGGACAAGTAATAAAGCTGGATTTTATTACACACTCGTAAATCAATAAATATCACCCTTATGGGCATTAAATTAACACTTAACTAAGTGGCGCCGATAAGATATAACCATAAACGTCAAGATTTTATAAAAAAGCGCTTTATTTACTTTTTACGCCATTTTTCGTGAACCCCGAACACGAACCACATAGGAATTTACAAATTTAAGTAAATTTTCGTTTATGAATGATAATTAACAAAAATAAACTCCAAAACATTTATTTACCAAAACATTAGATAAGTTCGGATTAAAGTTAACCCCCAATAATTTAACTCGGTATTTGAGCTGACACCGCCAAGACGCTGATAAGGGGCGATGATCCGTGCCATTATTAACTTAACTGGAAAAACTTGATCTGAAATTTATGTGTTGAGTAAATATGTTCTAATTAAAAGTCAATCGGAACAGGATACCAAATAATTTAAATTGAGTTAAGCGAAATTTCCTGCAAAACTAACACCAACCTGAAATAGCAGGCTGTACGCATGTATCCCTTCGGGTGTCACAGTCATATAATGTTCGGCGCTCTTTCATTTTTAACTGAAAAGCGCGCAAAGCTTGTTTGGATAATTGGAAGATATGGCTGTGTATCGATCTGTCGGCGTCGCGGCGTGCAAGGCGCGAGGACGCCATTTGCTTTGTTTACGGTGAATCGCACGGTATTTCAAAGAAATCTCCTGTAACAGGACATGAACTATTTTTTTTCTTCGATCCACGAATGTGTCTGTGATTGTTAACAGTTGTTCCACCTTTTTCTCAAGGTAAGAATATTTTTTGAACTATGTTTATTTTGTGGTTAGCCGTTTGAATTAAGTATAACACAGTGATTCGAGGAACGTTGAACTGAAAATTAATTTTTAATTACGGCACGAATGTGAAGTTAAACTCTGAATTAATTGGTGGCGCACGAATGTTAAATATGACCAGCAAATCGTTGATTGAATTGAAAACGTTGCATGCGTTAATTTTAAAAAGTTTCGACGATGTGAATATTTATCAGATGTTTAAATTTACCTTCATTTACTTATCAAATAATGATTTGTTGAATCTGAAACTACAATTTAAATAATTAGCTTAACGTTTTTGAGCCGTTGACTTTGAAAGCCCGTCACGCGGAGAATGCAGTAGGCAAGTAGTAATTAAGTAGGCAGATAAAAATAATCGATAGCTGGTATTATGTAAAAAATGCAGGTGTTAGTGATTCACGTTTTGGCAAAAATTAATTCGTTTTTTGTGAGGTAATCGCGAAATTATAGAGCGCCCAAAATTGATTATTGTTTGTGTGTATAAAGTTATAATTGAGGTTGTTTATGGCGATCTTAAGCGTCTTAAAAAAAATTAATTGTCCAATTAGAATTTTAACAGAAGTTGCGGCGAGGCACTTGTCTCGAAAAAATATTACCTTCCACAAACTCATTTGTAATTTTGTGGAATCTAATTAAATTCTTATCGCGATATTTCGCCGGAGGAATTTAATCTGTAAATAAAAAATTCGGATAGGAGTTGCAGATGTCATCAATCAACTGAAATTAAATTTGCAACAAGTTTGCAGTAAATTAATTTACATTAACATGTTCAAAAGTTGGGCATTTATTAGAAATTTTTCAAAAATTGTAAATTAAAAGGACAGGTGAAATTGTGTTCTTAAAACATTCAATAACCCAATATTGTTTGTTTTTAATAAAACGAAAAAACTAAAAAAATTTAATTTCAACAAACTCTTACAATTAATCAACTCATTTTTATGTTTATAATTCATCGTTTAATTTATATTATTACAAGACTTACCTTTGAATGTTGTAAGATAAATTTGTTTGTAGATTCCGATTCTAAAATTAAGGCCAAAAAGTATTAGTCTGAGAATGCACTTCTATGAAGCTGTAAGTTTGCAATGTTTAATAAATTGTTTCAAAAACATGAATTTCACACACTGAAATTCCATTACATATTTAAATTTTAATAGTTGTATCAAAATCTCATAAATAAATTGATCTTTCATAAAAATGCATTCATTAAGTAATTTCATTCCTTCTCAGGTTTTGGAAATTGTCTTGTGAGAAACTAGTATCAGCAAAATTGTTACCTTTAGTCTTTTACATTTGCAAGTTTATAATACAAAAAGAACTATTTTGAAACTTTAAACAAAAATTTAAAAAAAGTTCATTATAAAAATTTTGTGAAATTCTGTTTAGTACTTATTTTATTGCACATTATAAAGTCAACAAGTTCTTCGCCTGTACAGTATTTGCTAGCCATCGCTTATGACATTTTTCAATTTATTTAAATATAAAAATTAGCCTTAATTTAGTTCAGTAATGTAATCCTAACTTAGTAGCTTACCGGTTTTTTACTCCTTGAAAGATTTATTTTTAATATTTACAAACTACATTTTTGTTCAGCAGCTGAAACATTCGCGTTGGCTATCTCTGTGACGTTTTTGTTATTTCAAAAAACTTGTTCTGTCCACGATTATAACATAATGCATTTGTTATGTACGTAGCTATATATACTCATTACAGACTATAATATCCCATGTGTTAAATTGGACACCCCCCTGTTTAATATTCATTAAACACTATAAAGTTGATTGCGTGATACAATGATCTTTTCAAAAGATAATTTTTTCGTAAAGAACACATATTAGCTTGAAAATTTAGATTGAGTTATAATGTGTAATAAGTGACTTAACTTGCATTTATTGTTCCTTTGTTATTCATAACACTTTAGGAGACTGGAAAAGTATCAGTTTAATTGATGTTTATTTTTATGCTTCGTGTTGCATGCGTTCAGTATAATCTTTCAACATAAATTCCAAGACGTACAGCTTGATTATCAATAAATTGGACTCGACAAGTATGGTGGGTTGCATTGGTTTTCCAAGATTTACATTGCAAGGTAGTCTAAAGCAGGTAACTCTAAACGGAATTCCTTTACGAGAAACGTCGAAATGTGTTCTTTTGTAAGAAATGCATTTATACCTTGAAGGTTTCAGGTAGTTTAAAAATTCGTTCGTCGCTCAATGCATATTGACATATTTTTAAATTTATATCTATTAACCACAATGTTATCGTTTGAGGGAGTTCTTCTAAGACAGTTATTTTAGTCGATATCTAAGGTTTTAATACATTTTAATAAAAGCGTGTTTTGAAGAAAAAAATGTTTTACTATAAATTATTTTATTGGCTTTTTTAGTCTTGGGCAATTTTAATCTTTATTATCTACATTAAATTCATTTAATACAATAGTATATAAAAGTTTCGCTAATGTCTTTGTTTTATGGTGTCTTCCGACTTAAACCGGCGAATTTTAATAATCTTCCCTGACCGAAGGACCGAACAATGGTCCCACACCGTTAGGGGGTTCTCGACCTACAAATCACTATTGTATTAACATAATAGAGATTAAAAGTGATCACTATTTGTAAAAAATTGCGGTTGAAAATATGAAAATATCGTATTGTCATATAAACTACTTATGTGTACAAAATTTTTAATTCATCGGACTACTCCAAGTGCGGCAAAATTAATTTTTAAACTATTCAAGTGAAATTGAAATAAATGCTTGTAAAAATAGAAACTGTTTGTTTGTATTCCGAATTCGAAATCGGCGTCAGTACGACCAAAAAACATTGAGAGTTTTAATAATGAATTTGCTAAATAATTATGAATTAAAAATAGTTGGATGATTCTTGTATTGTGAAATCCAGTTATAGATTTGTGATCTCTAAAAAACAAGTAAAGTTTTAATTAATTATTTATTTACATTTTTTAAGTCCATTAGTGAGTGATGTTAACATAAGCAATTTTTTTTGTGTATATTCAATGGAGGAAAACAGCAATTTTACTGTTTACAAAACAGTAAATAAAATGCAGTTTTTCTCGTTTTATGTTTAAACACAAAAATTATATGATTAAAAATAAAATAAAATTCATGTATTTTCAAAATGCTATTATTAAACTTCTAAATTCAAAATTGTTTTAAAAAGTAAAATTTACCAGTTTATTTCAAAAATTTCAAGTAAAAGAATTTGTTCAATATTATTAATATCGCCCATTATTGTATGTGTCCTAAAAAGTAACCGAAAGTAACATAATTTATGTTCTTAAATGTTTTAAAATTTAACTTAACAAAAATAATAAAATTATTTACTTACAGAAAGATTAACTTGAGCCATTATTTCTTGAATTGATATACCTTGTTCCCATAATGTTACAATATTTGGTTAAATAGTCGTAAAGAAAGTGGGGAGAACAAAATAGAATTTAAGTTTATGACATTCCAATTTTTGCGTACAGAGAACAACACATCCAAAAAAATAATTTACAGATGTAATAGCGGCATCAATAAAATTTACGATACGTTTCTGTTAATAGTAAGACCGCGCCTGGAGCAATTTGCCACTTGGCTTATTAGGAAATGTAAAATCAAACAATGACATTGAACAAACCAAACCATAAAAATTGCAATAAACCAAGTGTCCAGATCTTTTAAAGCTTTTAAAAACAACGCTTAAATATGTCCAAGTATAGATCATGCAATCGATATTTAACGTGTTTTTTATGGCTTGTGAGAATGTCAATTTTGGCCGAGACCATTGGGTCGAGGCAGAAAAGACAGTTACGTTTTTGATATTTGTCCACCCAGCTTATGTTTTGTAATAGATTGTATATTATTTTATTATTTTGTATTATAAATTAAACGCATACTCATTTTTAAATTTATATGTATTTAACCACAATATTATCGTTAAATAAAAAAGATTATTTTAATCAAATTTTTATTTCGACAGAAAACTATTTTATAAATGAAATCAAGATATTTTCGCCCCAAGCTTTTATTTGTAATCATATGATGGAGTTTTGAGGTAATCGCATTTAAGAAAATTAATAGTTGTTTAAGGAATTTACGGATAATAATTGGCAAACTTAATTATTAATTTATGATTGACTTAACAACACTTACGCTTTTGAAAATTTACACAAAAAATTTAGTTGTTACATTATTGAACTTTGCGCAAAATTTCGTTTTGAGGTCATCTACAAACAGTTTCTATTTTTACAAGTATTTATTTCAATTTCACTTGAATAGTTTAAAAATTAATTTTACCGCACTTGGAGTAGTCCGATGAATTAAAAATTTTGTACACATAAGTAGTTTATATGACAATACGATATTTTCATATTGTCAACCGCAATTTTTTACAAATAGTGATCACTTTTAATCTCTATTATGTTAATACAATAGTGATTTGTAGGTCGAGCACCCCCTAACGGTGTGGGACCATTGTTCGGTCCTTCGGTCAGGGAAGATTATTAAAATTCGCCGGTTTAAGTCGGAAGACACCATAAAACAAAGACATTAGCAAAACTTTTATATACTATTGTATTAAATGAATTTAATGTAGATAATAAAGATTAAAATTGCCCAAGACTAAAAAAGCCAATAAAATAATTTATAGTAAAACATTTTTTTCTTCAAAACACGCTTTTATTAAAATGTATTAAAACCTTAGATATCGACTAAAATAACTGTCTTAGAAGAACTCCCTCAAACGATAACATTGTGGTTAATAGATATAAATTTAAAAATATGTCAATATGCATTGAGCGACGAACGAATTTTTAAACTACCTGAAACCTTCAAGGTATAAATGCATTTCTTACAAAAGAACACATTTCGACGTTTCTCGTAAAGGAATTCCGTTTAGAGTTACCTGCTTTAGACTACCTTGCAATGTAAATCTTGGAAAACCAATGCAACCCACCATACTTGTCGAGTCCAATTTATTGATGAGCAAGCTGTACTTACTCATTATTATTCTAAACTATTCCTGTTAGAGAAAATTGGGCAAATTTTGTAGAAAATTCACATAATTTTATCAATGATATTAATTTTGATTTGAATGGTACACTGTTATACTTTCCAAACTGTTCCAGTAATGCCGTCTTCAATTTGTACTAAAAATAAAATACAATAGGAAAACAATATTGCTGTTCCTAATATAGGGTTTTCCAATAAGAGGTGTTATTTTGAATAGCCCGTTATTTCGGTAGATGTAACTTTTGGAGCTGTAATTTTTTGACATTTGACAAGTAGAAACTACGCCATTAATAAAAATGGAACGATACACGCTTCAACAACGCATTGAAATTATTAAAATTCACTATAAAAATGGTGAAAATTTGGCAGAGACGGTTCGTAAAACTCGAACATTTTTGGGTCCAATGACCCCGCCGGACCATAAACCGCACCAAACAGTCACACGTTGAGGATAGAGAGGCTTTTCAACAATAACTCTTGGGTTTTCTGAGCCCCAGATGCGACAATTTTGCTTGTTGACGAAGCCATCCAGGTGGAAATGGGCCTCATCACTCAAGATGATTTTTCGATGGAATTTCGGATCATTTTCATGCATTTCAAGGACCCAATCGGCAAAGATACGACGTTGTCGATGATCGGCCGGCTTGAGTTCTTGTGTTAACTGAACTTTATAAGCCTTAAGACCCAAATCTTTATGCAAAATACGGTGTAATGACGTTTTTGGAATGTCTAATTCCAAAGAACGACGAGGAATGGACAAACCTGGGTTTTCTTCAACACTTTCGGCTACAGCAGCAATATTCTCGGCTGTTCTTGAGCGACGTGCACGGGTTTTATTCTTCACATCACTAACTTGTCCCAACAGCTCGAATTTTTCCACCAATTTCTGTATTGCGGTCCGACAAGGTGCTTCACGACGACCCAAAAATGTTCGAGTTTTACGAACCGTCTCTGCCAAATTTTCACCATTTTTATAGTGAATTTTAATAATTTCAATGCGTTGTTGAAGCGTGTATCGTTCCATTTTTATTAATGGCGTAGTTTCTACTTGTCAAATGTCAAAAAATTACAGCTCCAAAAGTTACATCTACCGAAATAACGGGCTATTCAAAATAACACCTCTTATTGGAAAACCCTATACTAAGAAATACTTTTTAGAAGGTTAGATTGCCTACATAACCACTGTTTTAGAATCGAATTCAAAGATACGACTTAGACATTGCAATTGCTAAGCGCTCGGTGAAATGCAGGTTTAAAAATCTTGTTTGAGTTTGGACACACATTGGTCATTGTACGCAGAAAGAAAATATCCGAACTAAGTCGTGTTTATGAATTTGATCCTTAAAGTTTTAAGAATTTTCCTCTTCTTCTTCAAGTGCCTATCTGTATCCAGACGCTGGCGACCATCCTCAATGTTGATTTTAAGTCCATATCTTTGACTACTAGTCACTAATCTATTCATTAGCCGTTCTAAGTCTTGCGTACTATCAATAATGATTACTGTGTCGTAGGCTTATCTAATGTTGTTTACCCGTGGTTCGTGTACAAGGATTCCTTCTTGATCATCTTCTAGGCCACTCTGAATTTTTGCTCCGAATAAATATTAAATAGTAGCGGCAACAATGTACAACCTTGTTTTATTTACTCCCCGTAGAATCTTGATTGACTCAGTCTGCTGTTTCTCCACTGTGGCAGTTTGGTTCCAATACAGATTTGTTATTATTCGCAAGTCCTTGTCGTCTATGACGGTATCTTTCAGAACGCTTCTCAAACGCTTTTCTGTAATCCACAAAGCAGGCATGGATGTCACAGTTCATGTCACTGCATCTCTGGACTTGTAATACTGAATAGGGCTTCTCTAGTTCCAAGCGCATCTCTGAACGCTACTCGTTCTTCACTTTTTTTGTAGATTATCCTGTGTATTATTTTTAAGAAGATTTTAAGTAGGTGTATCATGATACTTAATCTTCTATTCCTCGCATCTTTTGACTCCTGCTGTCGTTGGTATTGTTATAGATTCTGATCTGAATTTTAATAAATAAAATTAATAAAAGTACCTAAAATCGACGATAAAAGGTCGTATTTCACTTGCACTTAATTAATGACTATTTAAACTCAGATGTTTACAATAATTGCATAATTATTATACTCAATATATGCTCGTTTATAATTATGGCCTATATTATGTGCTCATTAAATAATACACTTTTAAAGTATCTATAATTACATAATTTACAGAAATAATGCATAAAGCATTTTAAAAACAATAAAGAAAATTATGTACAGGATTAAGCTATGCAAAATTTGAATCTCTTCCATGATTTAATTTAAACAGGAAATAATGTGATAAATTACGTCCGAGTGTGATTAAGGTACTTTGTGAAAAACGCAGATAGCAACGCAGGATGCTGATTGTACAGGCCTTCCCAAATATCTGTAAATATCCTTAATTATCACAAAGGATGCGTTTTGCATGAGATAATTTTAAATACAAATACGTGGCATTTTAATTGCAAATCCTAGTATCAACATGTATTCCTTCAGAATAGTAACGTTATTAATAGCATTGCGTCTAAATTGTTATATGTGCGCCAGTACTAGACTGTACTTTGTCCGTTGCAATTTTAAAGGATTTCAGTGTATCGCTTCAACGCAATTCCCAAACAAACATGACATTACGTTTTCTTGCAACGCAGAAACGGGACAAGTAAGTTTCAAGTCAATTTTTTGTTTCGTGGCATAATTTTGTGTAATTTTTAGGATGTAACTTTATACTTATGGAGTTTTCAATCCCCCGCTAACATAGTATCTCTGTCTGTGAACAAGTGTAGTACTTTGAGACTTTCTTTCGCTTGTACCGGAGAAAACAAACCGATTCAGTCGCTTAGGGTGTCCAACGTGACTGAACTAATAATTCTGCACGCTGTACTGTCTCACAATCCGCGCGAAATAATTTTCGAGCACATATTAAATTTGGCGTACATCCCCACGAATACGTTCTCCCAGATCAAAAGGCAAACGTACAAGCCGGGCTGTTTTAACCCCGTCGACGATTTGGATAGAATTCATTTTAATGATGTCAACATTGGGACCATAGACAACGCCGCGTTTAACAATCTCACAGAGATAAAAAATTTTACTTGGGTAAAAGTTTCCGTATTGCGAGTCAACACAGGTGCAATAAAAGTCACGCTTAACAAAAACACAAAGTTATCAATCGAAAACAGTTCGCTGGATATATTGGAGCACTTGGCCGTGCAAGTGATGGGAGACAAAATGTCTTTTGTGGGAAATAAATTTACAGAAATTTATTCGAGCGCCATAAACGGGACGGTTTACGAGTTCCAGTTCAACAATAATTCTGTGAACACGCTGCAACCGTCCGGAATGTCGATCCTGGTTCAAAACACCTACATTTTGGACAACCACTTCGAATACCTTCAATCGGGCGCGTTTCAGAAAATCGGGCCAGGATTGCTGCGCGACTCGCTTCGCAATTTCGGAAAATTGAAATTCGTCTACGAATTTAATAACAACCTGATCACGCACGTCGACGTGGGAGGTTTACATCCAGACATACCCTCCTACGACAACGTCGCGACCGACGTCAAATTCACACATAACGCGATTTTCTGCACTTGTGAAGGATTGGCGTGGATGGGGAAGAACGACGGATTCGGGCACGGCTTCACTGCTCTCAAGGAATTTTACAAAAAAGTTTTGGATAGGAAAAATGCAAATATTTGCGCGCGCTCTCCCTGCTCTTTAGCATTGGAAACCGTGCAGAAGCTGTTCGCGCTGGATGCAAGTTGCGGGGTTAATAAAACACAGGAAGAACTGTGCAATCCTAAACGAAGCGGCAGTTATATTCCGGTGCGAACAGCAATTTTGCAAAGTGACGCAAATAGATTAAATTTAACTTATAGTATAATACTTTTGTACATAATTGTAACCATTTTTTAATGTAATAAAAGATGTTATTTTGATTTTTGTAAACAATAGTAAAACCCCTATTAAAATTTAAAAATAAAAAGCGACTCACGCGATGTGAAGTAAATTAACATTGTGCGTGTAAGCGTATTTGTAGGTAGAATGCAAGTCATTACATTAATAAAAAAAATGGATAAACGACGTAATGCATTAAGAGACTGATATAATCGATAACGTTCCCGGTGCTTAATAAAATATGCAAGTTGATACAAAAAAATATTTGTAAAAAATTAAATTCGTTCAGGAATGCGGTTGGTCATCCAGCGACCATTCTGCGGTTTCTTATCATTTGGGACTGCCATCAATCACCCGGAACTTTGACCCGGAACTTGCACGTGTGCTACGTTACTGGCGACCTCATATTTATACCGATTGATTTACTTTATCGAAATCTAAACTTTTGCGGTATCATAAAGAGTGGCAATTACCGGGATTTATTAAGTGTCTTAAATGGTATTAAAGGGTGAGCTGTTTTGTACTCTATGTTTTAATGCTGCAAAAGTAATTATACGAGCTTGGGAATTAGATTAAATCGTCTGTGTGTGGTATCTGTAGATGTTATCATGTCTCAAACTGGATAATTAGAATGACACATCTGAAGTGGCAATTAAGTTGCGAAAATGCAAAAGGCAGTGATTTGTAAAAAGGAAATGATTAATTTGTTGCTAGGATTTAGTTATTAAAAGTTTGAAGTTGTTTGCGGACGGAATATTAGAATTTCCTTTAGTTCGCTCAATTAGTTGCGATTTTTCGCATAGTTATAAAGTAGTTAGTGAGTTTGCAATAAAAATTTTTATTAGCGACCGCAATTTTGAAGTAGAAAAGTTTTCAGTTTTTATACTGAGACGCGTTGGTAATATTTGCAATGATTGAAGTTTTGGTTGCCTATATTGATGAATCTAATTTACTATTCTGCCAAATTGTTTATTTAATAATTTAATTTAATATTTTCGGTTGTGTTTTCTCATATTCGCTATTACAATATAAAAAGTAGTAATAAACTAATAATAATAATAATAATAATAATTATAATAGTACCTAAATAAATCAGCGTAAAACGGGGTCATTTTAACATATGAAGAGTATAGGGAAAGACGAAGGTATGTTCACTCCTGGTCGAAAATGAGATAACTATGGGATTTTGTAGCAAAAATTGAGTACTATCCTATGTCCCAAGCTTAAATTAAAAAATGAAAGATGTACGGGAAACACATACACTGAAAAAAAAAAGTAGTAAATAAAACTACAATTGTACAAATTTTTACCACAAATTGTATTAAAAATACGACTAGTTACAAATTGTATCATTTTTTTCTAAACAATTGTAGTAACTTGGTAGTAGCTACATTTACAATAATTTGTGGCATATAGTACTAACGTGTATAGCGAGATTTTCGACAAATATAATAGTAAAGTGTACTACACAGTCATTGCAAAATTTACTAAAATAAAGACTAATGTGTTCCAAATCTTTACAGTAAAAAGTATAAGATTTTATACTAAAAATTACTATTTTAGAGATTAAATTTTGCGACAAAAAAGAGAAACAGTTACCATATACACATATCTTTTTCTATTATTATTGCCGTTATTTTTACTACAGGTTTTGCAGCATATTTTGCAACAATTAACAGACTTCTGCGCCTAATTAATGTAGTAAAAAGTAATATGTATATTCGTTGCAAAATACTACATTTTTTATGAATCACAATTTACTACTTTTTTTTGGAATGGAATTAGTGGTAAAATGAACCAGGTAAAATGAAACGCAAGAATTAATTATAACAGGATTGTTTCTTATATATTTTAAACAACATCTACAGTAATAATACAAGTAAATACAAAAAGAGCTTTTACTTACAAATTATGTTCCTTGTTCATAACAATTTTTAAAATTTTTTAACACTTATTACAAATCACAAACATTTTAAAAAACACATTCTTTAAAACATTGTCAAATACACAAATTACATTTTAAAAACATATTTTTTAAAATGTAATCAATATACATCAAATTTTCATGATTGGAAAAAGTGGACATACATCATTCTGCTTCTCTGGTACAGATTTTATAAATTAATTCTGAACAAAACTATTTTTACTTGATGCTCAATTTTTAATTTCTCTAATTTTTGGCCAAACAGTTTCCGCGTGCTCAAAATTGGAATTAATTCCTTGAGATCTTCTCGATCAAGATTGAGTAAGGTCTGTTTGTCGACTTCGTTTACTGTAAAACAAATTTCATAATTAATAGTTACTGTCAAATAAAACGCGGTAAAACAATAGAGGTATGTTGCAACGATGGACTTTATGAATACTTTATTAATGAATAGTAAAAACTGTTTCGATAGTACTTACCGTCAAAGCTCACCCTCAACCGGTCTAACAAGCCCCAGCTTTCTAAGGTTGTCTTAACGAAGTCATCCATACCTAACTCACACAAAATCACAACGCAAAACTAATAATTATTAATAAACTTATCGCACTTATAGTCAGTAAGTTAAGACTTTATTAATTTCACTTTACTAACTAATTATAATTAAAAAGATTGATACAAAATTATGCGTATTAAAAAGAAGTTGTTCGTAAGCTCTCGAAAGAATGAATGACCGTTTTTAATCAGTTTGTTTATATTGCGAGGTTGTTTATCACTCCAATTGCTGGAAGGCGCTCTTCACCGGCTCCACCGACCAGCCACAACATCCTCCTTCACGCATATCGACTACACACTGTTTCGGATGTATAATATAAATAAATAAATGCAAAATCAGCAGAAATTCACAACTCTTATCTGTAAACCGCAATATAATCAATATTGATTAAAGCCCAATTTTCCGTGGCATTAACCTATTAACTCCAATGACGGTAGCGTTCTAGTGTTAAAGGCGTATTTTGTGTGCCTTAATACTGTTTGGGTCAGAAGTCCAAATATACGTTATACACGGCTTGTAAAACAGACAATGAGAGCAAAATCTCAAAAAATAGTTTTGTTACGATATTTTTCCCTTGTATCATATTTCCTAGCGGGGTGCGATCAGTGTAAATTATTTTATTGTCGGCAATTTTTCGGCAACGGGCCGCGTCCGCAAATCTGTTCCTTCCCTCTCGATCACTTTCAATAAAATACATTCGGCAAGCACGTGCCAACAATTATGAATTTGTATTGGCCAGAAATTTTCGAAAAATATGCAACAATTGTAGTGACGTTAATCCATTTATTTTATAGTAAAACTCACTCAAAATATAATGTAAGTTGCAACAATCTTATAGCAAATATTAAAACAAAAGTAATACCATAATTGTTTTGAAAAAGTAATACACTTTGTAGATAAGATTGCTACAAAGTTTTCACTACAAATGTTTTAAAAATTGTATTACAATTTTAAGTAACAAATGCTCTCTTTGTAGCAAAAATTGTTACAAAATATGTGCTACATTATTGTAGTAATTTGTAACATACGATTTTTTTCAGTGTACACTACAATCTTCCGTGATTGGTTAGAGTTTGAAAATACAATGATAAATTAAATCACTTTAAATTTGGCGATTTTTAGGCTTCTAGTAGAACCGCCTTATATCGAATCATGCAATTTTGGGTAATTTTAGGATTTAGCAAACAGCGTTACAGCAAATCAGTGTTAACCGGGGTAGCGTTAAACGGGATGTTACTGTATATTAATCCGGCAGACAATTGAGATTTACTCAAGCAATTACTATTCCCTAAAATCAGAGAAAAGAAAAGAAACGTTTTTGGGTAACTATAACTATTTTTTGATGAAAATTTTGCACCAGCCTGTTCAACCAATCAGAAGCTTTTCTTTTGAACCGCTACCAAGGCAACGCAAGTATTTTTTCCGAAATTTTTTCCGATTGGCTAGGACCCTGGAGTGAATTTTAGTGGAAATTTTTTGACGTCATAATCACTGTCACTAATACTTACATTAAGTACACGTAACCAGAATAAACGATGCCATTTGACATTAAATGCCATTCAACGCTTACCATAAACTTGCAACCAAAATATCGTATTATTTATAGCGTTGAGTGACGTTTATAGATAATATGTCAATACATAAATTAAATTGCAAAAAGGTGCAAAATTTTCTTACCGAATACCGCTCGACGTTAAATTAAAATCCGGAAATAATTTAACCTCTAGAGGTATTACTAGTGATAATTATTTAAAAGAATAAAAGTTTCAGTAAAAAATAAATTGTTCTCAAATACATATTACTAACTTAGAAGAAGTACTTACGCCCATTATAGAAGGTTATACTTTTGTTTAAGATTAACGTGTATTAACTGAATAAAATAAAATTTACTGCAGCAAATAATAGAATAATTTCCAAAATTATTTCAATAAAAATAAAAATTTTCAAAAAAAGTTATAGTAAATATACATAAAATAGAGTCGAACTCCTTTATAGTGACCTCCTTTATAATGATTTTGCATATAAAAATACCTCTACATTATGATGTGAAAAAAGGATTTATTTTTTTTATATTGCCATTCTATGTAAATCTATTCCGAATGGCATCTCTTCCTCTTTGATGCAGGCTCTCCTTTAGTTTCAGTGTCCAATGGGTTTTGAATTTTCCAAGGTACACTTGTGTATCTCTGGGCAAAGAAGATATTGCTGCTCCTTTTTTCTTCTTCTCTTCTTCCATATCTTTGCTCAAAATGAATTCTCTATCTTGCTAATAAGCACATTCCCATTTAGAATCACTAATTTCTTGCTCAAACCACTTTCGTGTTCTGAAAAAATTATTTCCTCATTCTCACCGTCACTAAAGCTGAAGGAATCTTTTCCTCACTTACCAAACGTGCCCTGAAAATAATCAAAAACCAACAAGTTCGACAAATTATTATAGAATACACTTAATGCACTTATTCTAGTGCAATAAATAGTAACAAAATATCTTTTCATACACAATAATAAATCTTAATTTTTTTCTTTCATGTTGAATATCGAATGGTTTTTAAAACTACTGCCAGAACTGTAAATTTAAGCATGAATTCTGTAGGTATAGTGAAGTTTCTATAACTATACTGACGTTTTTTCTTGACTTTTCAAACATCATTATAGAGGAGTTCGACTGTAATTTGTAATTTGCTCCCATGATCAAGAAGAAGTATGAATGAAAATTTTAAAAATGTAATTTAAAAGTTGATTCATTACTACCCACTTCAATAACACTAAAACTTTCGTCGTTTTAAATTTGATTAGATAACTCTTGTATTTTTTAAATGCTAAACAAAACTAAGGGAAAAAATTGAAATCTAATCAAAACTGGAAAAAATTTGACCTGAACTTTGAATGTTTAATCAAGATTTCTCGAAATTTTTACCCGAAATACGTTATTAATAATCTCGAATTCAATTTGTAATTTACTTATTTATCTTATCTCTTGGCAGTTAAATCCTTGTCTTGATTTCCAGCATTAAATGAAATTTCCTGCCATATCTTTTTAATAAAAATTTATTGCACCAAAATCATATCGGAAATCTATTAAGCTTGTATTACTTTCATATTTTTATTTGCACATTCAATTTACACTCTGTTCGTCGTAACATGCGACAAAAAATGCAACAATAAAAATTGTTTATTAAAACCAATGCTCAGAATTAATTAGACATTTACTTCGAATGATTTATTCATTGCTAAGTTGCAGTTTCGATATTTGTTATTTATTGCACAAAAAGAAGACAATTTTCCCAGACTTGAAGGCGTCTGTTTTGATACACAACCGTTGCCGTCATTATAAATCTTGTGAAATAGTCAGTAAATGAATCGTAAGTTAAGGCGAGACCAATAATAAAAGTGTGAAAAGTGGAACTAATTTGAAACTCGGCAATAGATTGCAACGAGTCGTTACACATGTCGGTTTTCCTTGGTTATCAAAAGGGGTACAGCGAAACAACTATCGATGAATCCAAATTGTGTAAATACATAATAAAGAAGTTATTTGAACGATCAAAGTTTATTTCCGACCCAATAAATTCACGGAACCGATTGTTAAAACGGTAGCAAAACACCGTATAAATAAAAAAGTACACATAAAATACAACACCTGGATTATTTAAATATACAGTAGCGACATGATAAACATGCTGGATAAAATATAACATGTGTATACAGTCAATACATTTATTATATTTGAGGTGAAGCGGTATAATAATAAGAATAAAGATATGTACTTACTTTATGAAAGCCTGGTTCGAATGATAGACAGAATTATAAAGATAACAACTATTTTATTTGCACAGTTACTGGTTGTTATCGATATGCCCGAGAATTTGTAAAGGCGTGAAGTGTAACTGCAGCGAAATTGAAAGGGGGGTCCGAGTAGGTCTTCACCTTTCCACCGCTCGTTTGCATTCGATTAAACACAGATCCTGACAATATCTACCCGACTTCAATTCTTGTTTTTACAGCAAACACTGAAACGTAAACAGAAACCAAAAAGTTCATTTATTCTCTATATTTTTATAGTAGGTCATCTCAGCCTGTGATTGTTTGTTCTGTAGTATTGCCTGGTTATGAAGCGTCTCCGTAAGCACACATTTGGGGAAAACGAGGCATCCTTATTAGAGTTTCCCTCTTTTTTAATAAAAGTTCTTATGGGAAAATTATACCGACTGTTAAAACGAGACTTTTTCAAGATGATTGTACCGAGTTTTGTGCAGTGCACCTGAAATGTATTACGCAGGCTATTGTCACGGTAGTATTTAATGTCTGGATTGTCGGCGAGTAATAAAATTTACCGACAAAAGATTCGCTGTGTTGATTATGCAGTGAGCTCTGTTTTAATAATAATTGGATGTGCAAATAAACGCACTAATGAGCCGTTGACTTGATTCGATCAGAGGCTCGATTTTCTACCAAACTATTGTAAATTAAATTTGAACAGTTCATAATTAAAAATGGGAAAATTTTATTATACAATTTGAAATCAACTAAACGGAACACCTAAAGTAACAGATAATTTATATCCAACATAATTAATGCTTCTTTGTACAAATTTTAATAATTTTCTTATTTAAAATCCATAATTATCAATTTAAATTATAATATGCCCTGTAAAATAAAAATTGCAACACCAAAAAGAAGTGTTTAACTAAACTTGTAAGAAATGTATGACCACTAATTAAATTCGAAAAGTAAAATTATGTAAACACGTTCGATTGGGGACAAGTCATGAAATCTAAGTAACCATGGCACTTAAGATTCATTGTTTTAACAAATTGAGTGAATGATTTTTCTTCTTCGAAAATGAAAGATATTTTTAATGTTTCTTTTTTTTTTTTTTCAACCCTACATTGACAATGGCATGGCAAATAAAAGTATCCTATTTATGCTAGATGATGCTGTATGGGTTTCAATTTGAACATATTGAGAGTTTGTTGTTGAAAACATCTGTCATGCAATGAGTAGTAAAGGAAATAAAAATTAAAAGTATCAGAAGTGATTAAAAAAAATTGGTTGTGACATATAAAACTATAGGACATCTAAAGCTTTCAGTAACAACTAAAAGATAACAAAAAAAATAACCATCTAATTAATAATGAATAACTGCAAATGAGAAAATTATATTTTCGTTCCTTAATTTAAAGAATAAAGTAGTTGTTTTCATTACTATTGATGAAAATAAATCACTTTCGTCACTAGCGAGTTAATCCCAACAATTATGTGTGTTACCTTTAGGCGCTATAAATTCCAATTCAGACACAATGAGGGTTGGACTAGTAATTTTTTTATTCTTCAATGGCTATTGTACCATAAAAATAAAAAAGGATCAAAAGTTGTTAAAACAACTTCTGTCGAAAAATTTAATTTAATTTAAACTTTTTTTTTATTAGTACCAAACTGACCCCCTATATTAATCTAAAAATAAAATTTTATTTAAATATGGTATGATGAGCGATATATGTGCGCGTCATCAAGATCTATCATTATATTAAATTTCAAGTTTCTACGTTACTTAGTTTTCAAGAAAAACCTCTGTGATAGACGAACGGACACCAAAGTGATCTTATAAGGGTTCCGTGTTTCCTTTTAAGGTACAAAACCCTAAAAACAGGAAAAGTGGCAAAATGTGGTGTGTGGGTACCAAATAAACCACTTTATCAATCAACACATTATGGACAAATAACTACGGAGCAACCTCCTAGTATAGGCAAAAATTAGGTATTAATGTTTTATGCAAGACAAGTTCAAACGAGAAACAACTAAATATATCACAAGTTGTAAATGAGTTGTAAAAATGATAGCTCTAAAATTACCCAGAATTTCATATTTCCGCGGTTCGGATTAATATTTCTAAATAATTTCTAAAAGTATGGTTAATTGGTTTTATAAAAAATAAGTTTAAGATTATAAATTAATTTCTGATTTGTTTCTTAACAATATTTGTCGAAAAACGTACAGGCAGTTGTAAGATGAATGAAAGCTGATCTTCGACCGATTTTCGTCTGCGCTGAAACCGATGGAAAGGCTTTTACTCTGAGTGAACATACAGGCAAAGTTGACTACAACGAACCTGGTTATAACGAACCCGAGGGTTAGAGGATTCCCAGAAGCAATTTCGCATGTAAATAGTCTTACAGGCTGTCCCAAATAATGTTTTGAATGGTTGGCCAGCTTTATTGCAATTAAGTAAGAAAAGAAACATACTTTTTTAAATGATTTTTCGGTTAAGTATGTTCACCCATATGTATGTTCCTACTTCTTAAATGTAAGTTTTTATTACTGTCGTAAATAATTCGCTCGTTTTTTTTTCAAAACTCTTCCATTAAGTTACATTCAAGTCTCTTTTATCATTTTTATCATTCCCACAAAAATCTTATTTACTGAAAGATTGCATTCATTCCTTAAATTAGATTAAACTATGATATGATACAATGAGGCAATAAATTTCATCACAGTAACATTACGCTTTTTAAAATTATTATGCCTATAATCACACCGGTAAAACCCATTTAACTCCACCGGTTCGTTTAAACCACTATTTTTCAGCCTATTACTACACCTAATAAATTACAAAACATGGCTGTAAAGTAGCAGTTTAATCAAGTAAAAAAATTGTATAAAGTAGTGTGTTCTGTTTACCGTCATAAATCTGTCATCAGATCAAGAAGAAGAAACATTTCGGTTGCTACTCTTCCGAGGGGTGGTTTACTTGACCTTCCCTTCTATAATAATCCGGCGTATTTCCAGGGTAAATGTCAGCGGAAACATTTGGTTTATGTTAGTTTTATTTGTTTTCTTTAGAATGTTTAAAAATATACCTACTGCACTTAAACAAATAATGCGAACATGGTTACATTTTATATTCTGTCGTTATGGCGTTTTGATGACTCTGGGTAGGAAAACTTGATCCTCCTCGCGGAAACACACTTGCAATCTATCTGTTGGCGACAAATACAGATAAATTTATCATCAGAGGAAATTTTGTTTCTGTGCGACGGTAGCGATGGTTCTTCGTCCGTTGACACATGTTAGGGTTTGATGATGAGGTGTGTGTTGATAGTATAATGGCTCGAAACGTAGCTGAGAACGCTGCACACATTGTATATTTACACAGAATCGTGTTTCACATCATATTTTTCCCGATCGGCTATTTTCAGTCACGAAAATCGTTACTCATTAATTAGAAATGATATTTGTCGAAATCGTAGAAATTTTCCAATACAATTAAATTCCGATCAAACGGAAGAAATTCAATTTGCGAACTGTTCAAGTGGGAAAACTTGGAAATTAAATAAAATCACAAATAATGAAAATTAATTTGATTTCATTTTGTGTTAGTTTTGAATTTATTTTAATTAACAAACTTCGATGAAATTCGATTTCAACTTTGAACACACACAAGTGGTTCTATTAATTTTCGGGCTTACAGTTCCACACGCTGTCACCTGCAAGCCCCCTTTCCTTTGTGATGGAGATGTCATTGGAACATAGTTACACCCAACAACGGTCTGTACAGGGCGATAAAGATTACAATCCGTCGGGATATTAGGGGATGACTGTAATTCAAAGGCATCCCTCACAACTCAATTTCCGATTTGCGAGCACCCCAAAACGGTTTTTTCCTAAATTTACTCTTCAAACTTAACCCTTTTAATTATTTTTCGCTCTCCCAAGAAATGAAATACACTTAACCAAATTGAAATCCTGTTCACAAATGCAGAAGTAATTAAAGAAAAAATATAAAATCAACCAGCAAATTAATTTTTATTTTAGTTCTTTATTATTTTTTCATTTTGTAGCAAATTTAAGTTATATTGAAAGTTTTGAATAAATGGAAAACAAATTTACTGGAATAAATTTAAAGCTCCCCCGGGAGATGAGTAGTGTGAGGAAGTGCAAAAAAACCCGAAAACATTTTGGCGGTAGCTGGAATAAATCCATATAGTAAATCGGGGGTCTGTACAATTTGTCTCCGAAAAATATATAGGAATATAATTGAGTAAACATCTCTATATGTGGCTGGGCATGTGGCTGCATTATGAGTGTGCATCCCCCAGTGAAATAGCTCGTAAAACACGTCGTAAACTCGCGTTAGTAATCAAATAATTAGATGACAACAACTGTATTACTATTATGTGTTTACTTTATAGATGTTTTTTATTGTAGAGAATCAGATCTAAAATCTGCTTTTATTACGCCGGGAATTAAAGTTTTTTTTGTGACTTCCGGCCCCCGTAAACACGCAGTTGCTGTCAGCACTAACCAGACAAACTGTGCTAATGTGAAATTTTTCTGGTGGAAAGTCTTTACGACGATTTCATGCGAAAGTATTAAAATTTTGATTTATCATGCTATTTTATATTCGCTGGAAAAAAATTGTCGGGACGTGACTGCAATCCAAGGATTTTGACTGCAATTTACATTTTTAATTTGATTTTGAAATTATTTTTGTTCTATGCACGCTTTTTAAACCGTGTTTCGTGTTTAGATTATTCAAACCTTTATCATTCAGCATTGGGAAACTTATCGGTTCTATCGCGAAAAGAAGTTTGGCGGTTTGAGTTTTCTGTAACTTGAACCAAAAAGAAAACAATCAGCAAATTTGGTTTGTATGAAGTGTTCCCAGAAATATAAAATGAGCTGCTCTCATTTGTTTATAAGCACTTCTAATTTTAATTAATGGTTGTAAATTTCGTGCTATATGATGTCAAACTGATTTACATACGATTAAAGAAAAGTACATAAATAACGTGAGCGGGTTTTGAATTATGGTGGACGTTTTTAATGTTTAAAAAGAAATTAAAACTTATTTATTGTAAAAATAATATACGGCCGTTTTAATTTCTTCCTACAATTTACCAATAAAATACATCCGTTTTTAAAAACAAGATTTAAACATTGATAGCATATCGACAGCTGCGATTCGTATTTGTATTTGTGATTTGTGGCTTTATATCGCAGTTTTGAAACAAGTTTTTTTATTTGCTAACGAATTGTTTGATTTTGATCATGATATGTTATAATAAAATTTAATTTTCGATCACTTTTTCTCTATATTGTTTTATACAATTACTTTTCTATTGAAATATTTATGCATTGCACAATTGTTTTCGTTTCTCTTAATTAAAGGGTACCTTGTAAATAAAATTAAAATTTTTATTTATGAATGAATACAAATTATTTAGTTCATTGACAAATAAAGTGACCTACGAATAATGTTTTATTTTTCAAAATACTGCTAATTGTAAGTATTATCAGTTGTTGATGATGAAATTTGTTTGTAATAAATATTAATTGGAACATTTTTGATAAGTTGTAATAATATCAAGTTTCCGCATTTCTTTGGAAATTTCTACTTAAATAATGTCTAATTTTAGAAATTGTCTAATGACAGCAATTAATTTTCATTTTTGAGGGATTTTGATGTAATGTAGATAGGATAAAAGCGCATATCACATGGCCGAAAAAATAATTTTGTAATAGAAAGCATTTTAATTTTTTTTGATACACTAAAAAAAAATATGTATTGTTCATAATATTTATCTACACAGTTAATCAGCTGCAAATACATTGGTTCAACGAAAAATGCATTGAAGTTAAGAAAACTGCATCATTTTTTAAAATATATTTACAACTATATAAAATACATTGACTTTATCTAGGTATAATCTTATATCAAAACTATTTTCAAACATTTGATGTAAAAATGCATTGTACAGTAATACCCCGGTTTACGCGATTAATGCGTGGCAAAAAAAAAACATTCAGCGAATCAAACATAAAACGGAGTCAATTACGTTTGTTAAATTGTCATATGAAGTATTTTAAATAAAAAAAAGAATACAAGTAGGTCCCATAAGGCTGAAAACAGTATTGAACAGTGAAATACTGTTTTAATTTTGTATTATGTAAAAATATTTTTTTTTAAATTAAATTAAATTGCAATTATTTGTACTCCCATGGCTGCTTTCATTCCACACAAAATTATGTGACTTATTTTAAAACTTTCATTTTTTTCTTTGATAGGATTCTTCATATTTTCAGTTCGAAATTATTTAAACCAATGTACAGAATATACAGAATTCGAAATATCTGGTTTATGATTAAAAATATCTTACTATCTAGGCTACCCAAAAGTCAATGAGAAATAAAGTAATTGATAACTTTTTTGTAGAATGCTCTGTTTATAAACTTTTCAATATTAAATTAGGATAAAATAATTTAATCATTAAAAACTTCAATTAATTAAGAAATTAGGTAATTAAAAAATGATTTTTTATATTTATCTGTGTAGCACAAAAATGATTAATTGCATTTTTTAAAATAAAATTTCTGCAAAAATTTTATTCCCAAAGATTTTTCAAGTGCATTTGTGATATTATTCAAGACAGGTGCTTATGGAGTGAAAAATTTCCTTGAAGTCTATTTCGAAATAAGATTGGCAGAATTTGTTTGCAAAATAATATTTATAAGTTACTCGCTACACTTGAGTACGTTTCGCTTTAGATAAGATTAAAGCGGATTAGGCTATAATCTTGAACTCAAATCACTTGAAATACATTTAATTAGTCGTATCACTTAAATTCAAGTGCGGCAGTAAAATGAGAAAAATAAGAAAAAAGCCTGTTGACAGAATAAAGTACGTTCACTTTGTTTAAATATTTCTGGTGTAAATTATTTGGATGTCCCTCACCGATTCCTGGAAGATTATTTTTAAATTGATTCATTGTTTAGGTGAATCCACAAATGTTTATTGTGCACGTTTACATACCACGTATCGGCGTTATCGATTTCAAATTAGGGGACGCGCGGGGATATTTCCACTAAATAAAATAACAAGAATATGAAGTAATAAAGGAGTGAAGCGAGACGAAACAACGTCGCAAAGCCGACGCCAACGTTCGTCACGACGCGCACGGTAGCGACGAACGGGGGACTTATCGGCTGATAAAACCCATCAGACCCTCAGGCGAAACGCTTAGTCGAGCGTAGTCGTGAGAGCGGTTATCTGTATTTGATATCATGTAGCTGGGTACACGAGAAATGTTTCCAATACGAACTGTTTGAATATTGCGTGGAAATTTTTTTACGATCGCAAAATTAAAATAGCCGAGTTATTTTCGGATTTAATGATCCCGGGCCGTTATTTCGGTGAAAAACAATGACTTATTCGTAAATTTTCTGTACATCAAATCGAGCCGGTATCAGTTCGTGGATTATCCTGGTTATCTTATCGTCGGGTGCTACCAGAACGATGTCAAGTCGGTATGTATCAATTCGGTTGTACAATAAAATTGCACAGTGTTTACAAACCGGTCAGAATTTGGATGTTCGCACTTCTTTAACGCCCTGACAATCAATTCTTGCACGAAGATGAGATGCTTGTATCGGACAATGTAATATTGGTTAGAACAACCCGTTAAAATAGTTGAAATAGCTATTTTTGATCTAAAAATAATCGGCAAAGTATCTAATCTTATCTAGCATTTCATATTTAGTTATATAAAATCTGCCACTGTACACTGTGCAAAAATTTACAATGTAATGCACACCTGATAACTTACCAACTCAATGTTACAAAGATAAATGTTTACAAAATTATTAATACTTGTTTTGCATTCATTAGAAAGGTATGTGTGGAAATTAAATTTAAAATTAAGCTAATTTTCGCCAGGAACGTTCTTTAAATTTTTTGCTGACTAAACATAATCGATATGACACCGCACAAATCTGCTAGTGAATATAATTCACACGTCATTTGACTTTAAATGTGAAAAAAACTCATTTAGGAAGATATTATCAGTGTCCTTTTTGATGCTTTCAGGAGGTGCTTTTTATGCAAAATTTTAACATCCCTTCAGTGTTTCGGAGAGGTAAATAAAGGGAACGTCGAAGATAATCGTAAAATTCAGAATTTTAAGATATGCAGTAAATGCTAAAGCACTGCAAGAAAATATAATCTCGACATATTTTATTATCTGCCTAGAATTTATTGGTAGTGCGCCAACTACCATATAAGGACAATTCATGTTGAGCAAATCTGTGGCTAATATGAAAAAATAAAGATTCTGAATTTTGCGGCGAGAATTAAATGTAGCGAATAATTGAAAAAGTTTGTCGGAGAAAATTAATTGTCCAGTTTGCAAGAGCAGGGCAATAATGCCTTGATATTATTGATATGGTGGCATCGTTTTTGATGTTATCTTGGCCCATTTTTCCCGATTCTTCGCCAAGTTGGTCGACTCGTGTAAACTGTTAACACTTAAATATTTAGTCTGTTTTATTGATTTGGCGGACGTTTTCTTGGACGTGCTTCCCATGTTTTTTCTTAATTTGCATGAAATAACATAAGCTGCAACTATATTTCAACCATTTAACTGTTTATATCTTGATTTATATCAGTATTTAATTCATTTTGGTAAAGGGTGTTCATAGCAAGCTGTGGTTAAGTGACCGATGAAAAAATTTCAAACGTATGGAATAAAAGAACGAAAAAACATATAAACGAATTAATGAATAAAACTAGCTTATATGGAAAAAACTTATTTATTACGGTATACTGAATATGCCCACTAGCTACTTTAAAACACTAAGGGTCTGTTGTTCTGATACCGTAAGTCTCCGAATATAATATGAATTTGGCGGAAAAAAAATAATCAAAGCAATTGTGTTGATAATGCCGAAAATTTGAAATATTGTTAACTTCACTTCATAATTTCACGTGTTCATGTGTCTAAGTATGTATGTATTGCTTTTGTTTTAAATTGTCACATAAACAAGTGAGGTTATGAAATTTCAAATTTTCGGCATTACCAATTATTACAATTATTGAGTTGTTTTTTTTTTTCGTCAAGTTTATATTATATTCGGAAGCTTAAACGGTATCAATTTGGCAAACTTCTAGTAGTGTGAATGGGTTGCTCGCGCTTTGCTCACCCAAGGCCGAGCACAAATATGCGCGTGCTCTCTATTCCCGTAGTTTGTCGGTTTTCATGCTCCACGTATTTGACGAATATTCGACAAAATGCACATGCCTGTTTCACAGCATTCAGGGAACACCAAGCCAAACACCTCGGTGAATGGCGAATATTCGGTATTTAGCAAACATCGCATGTATAGTCCCGGCTTTAACGCTGACATAACACGTAAGCACTAGTATTCTTGATCACAATTTTTTGAACTCAAATTATATTCCTACGTTTTCTTGTAGCCACGTATCCAAGAGTTTCATTTTCTGTGGACCGATGTACAACAGAAAAACAATTTTTTTTTAGAACCGCGAGAATTCATTGCAAGTATATCACAGAAATCCACAAATACGGTTCAGTCTAAATGTATGGTGTAGAATTGTAGGCGCAAAAATTATTGAAATTTTTTTTACGGTGATAATTTCACTGGAGTGAGATATGTAGAATTTATGAACACTATCCTGCATAACTGTTTGAATTCAATGAATTTAATTTCAAGACAATACATCCATTTCCAACAGGATGGAGCACCAACCCATAATTATCAAGGAACAACCAATTTGTTAAACAGATTATTCATTGATAAATGGATAGGAACTAATGATCCCGTGCGTTGGCCACGTATCCAAGCATTTTTTTTACTTTTATTGTTAGTATTTAACTTATGGATTTCAAAATTTATTGAAAAATTTGATAAATCCTTCTTTATTTCTTGTGTTAAACTTAATATATGTATAAGATACTTTCGCTTATCCCAAAACTAATCAAAACTCATCTCCATATTGTAAAACAGATTTTATCAGTTACAAAATATTTTATTACAAATGGATCTAAAGAAATACAGAGAAATAATGTTCAACATTAGTAACAAATAGGCTAGTTGTGTGGTAACTCTTTAAACTGCTAAAGATATGAAGAAGAACCGTTTTGTTTAAAATGATATGTTGATTTTATTCATGAAAGCCCTTTATCATAACAACACGTTTTTACCATGAAATTCTTGCTGTGAATTTTAAGATTGTTTATGTGGTTTTGAAATATGTGCACTTATATTCAAAGAAAATCACGATTTTGCAAATATTTTGCTTATGTAAACCCGACTTTTTTAAATGTTACTTTGCTATTTGAATTTAAAAAAATACCATTTAAATCAATCATAAACATAACCATAGAAACAGTCTGAACAATTTACAACACAAAATAGTAAAAGTGTATGCTATTTTTTAATAGAAGTGTAAATTTATTTTTATGAATGTTTTCCCTGGAAGTTTATCTGGCCGTTATTTAAACATATTTTATTTAGAACTGGATAAATGTCGTCAAAAATTTGAGTTTTAAACAGATTATTCGAAAAAAGTCGAGGAACTTAAAACTGCTATGTAGCTTGAATCAACAAGCTGTTATGGATAAGTTTGCAATAATTACAATTTTTAACTGTTGCGTTGCCTGCGTGATTTTTGTAATTAATTGAAATAAAAAGTTCAATTGCTTGTAACTTCTCAGTAATTAATTTAATAGTACTAGTGCATGAAGACTTTTTTACTTAGAATTAAACATCCATTCGAAATGTGTAAAAAAGTATAGGGCTCTCCACTTAAAAAAATGTTATTTTGGTGAATCTCTTGAGCAGTTGACATTTGATTGTTTTTTTGCTTTCATTATGGTAATCAGTGGAAAGAACAACAGTTCTTTGCTAATTTAATAACATTGTAGCTCCAATGATAACAAAATTACCAATGGTGAACACTTAGGGCCAGTTGCAGAAACGAAGTTAACAGCGATGTCAGCTAACAGAGCGTTAACTAGATCTATGATTGGCTGCCAGCACACTGCATAGATCTAGTTAACGCTCTGTTAGCTGACACCGCTGTCAACTTCGTTTCTGCAACTGGCCCGTAATATAATAAACCTGTATGGCTTTTAAATTTTAAAATTACAGGTAAATAAATGAATTAATTCCTGTTTTACCAACAAGGTTTAAACGAATTTACTATTGGCATTGTATGTCATTCTAATGCAGTTTGCCTAAATCTATATGGTACAGTAAAAGACGTTTATAACGTTGTCTCTTGTCGAAAAGTCGCTTATGGCGGAAAAAGTTCTGGTGTTTTTATGATTCTGTGAATATACTTAAATTATATATTTTTTAAGTAAATTTGTGTACTTGAGAAGTATTGACATTAATATTAAATAAGCGGATGCTGTTACAGTCTAAGCTGTATAAAACAGAACCGCTTGGTGGTGAAAAAAAAATTGTCTTGGTCAGGATTCTGTCTTATCCAATTTCCGGTTTATTCGGGTTTGACTGTATTGTATTAACAGTGGATTCTGTTATGAAATGATTCTTACAGGGTGGTCCTATACGATTGTATAAAATTTCGTCAAACTCCAAAAAAGTCTATTAGCAGTCAATGTAGGCATTCAGTTAAAATTCCCCAGTTGTTAGAATCTCTTTAAATAAATTGGGGAAGCTTTAACAGATATTTAGAGTAGTTATTTAAAACGATAGTATGACATGTGTGATAGAAAACGTCGACTTTATCGTGAAATCATTAATTTCCACAGTATTTTTAATCATTGTACTCTTTCAGGTATTTAATCTTGCGTACGATCGTATATTCTGATATATATTTACAGAATAGCTATTATTCAAGGTTTGCTTTCACACACTGCAAACGAGCGAACTGCAAAGATTGCTAAATTGAAAATTATAGACTCAAACAAAACTGACGCTACCCAGATATAAGTATAAATTGCATTCGGTACCGTATATCAGGCGTAATAAATCACATTACAGCTTTACTTTTAACTAGAATTTATTGAAAGTCATACATATATTTTTCAGTTACGAGGTTTATTTTCACACCCGTAACTTTGAAATCAATGCAATTTTTCATTCAATATGTTCTTGCAAAGAATCCAAATAACTCACGTTGTAATCAAGTACTTATTACAACCGATAAACAAAAAAATTGCCTTTACTATTTATACAGTTTAACCAGAAATTTTGTAAACTGTTACGGACTGATAGAGTACATGCGATTTTCCTGACGCTGTGCATTAAATATTTACTTCTCCGTAAGAAACACGTTATTGCATCTTTTGCGGTTCAATTGTTCGATACTACGTCAAAAAATCAAGGCGTCACGTTTATCGCCTCAGATAAAAAAATAATTTTTTATTTTGATTCAAGGCTGCTCGCGTTATCACCAGACAAACACTATTTTTAATAAATTCACCGGTTGGGCGTCTTCCTGCGAAATGAAAGAATCCGAGCTCTTTAAGTGGCCCTCTTTCAACGGGGAGTTCAAAGGCTTTGCGGAAAAGCTCCGTTTCTAATACACCAACTTCAAATGCAATAACACAAAGATGATGTGAAAAAGCGGCTCTTTACTATTTACGAATATTCAATATTTTCAGTACTTTACAGTGCTCTGGTATGAGTATTACGTTGCGCCTCCGTAATGCGGTGATCACGGAGCGTAAAAAACGTCGTTTCTTGTTCCTAATTAAAACTGAAAAAGGTTTCGAGGCGTAATGTATGCATTCCTGTATTTTGGTAATTGGTAAATAAGTGTAGGTATGAGTCGGAATTTTCAATTAACGCGAGTGTGTCGTCAAAACTGTTGGGTAAATATTTTTAGAGTATTATCATATGGTAACAGTTTATCCGTTTGCACATCATATTATTTAAGTGATAATAACTGTTTATAGTGATTGGCAGTTGAAGGGCGTCCTATTGCCCTGGTTCGTAATTAATATAATTTGTTATCCCTCTTTATGGACGCTTTTATTTAATATGTTATCAGCCCAATTCCATCCACACTTCGTTTTATTAGGTGTTCAATTTCAGTACTAATCAAATAATTGATTAATCTTTTTGTTTTGATTAAAACCCATTTCTAGTTATTTTAAACACGTAAGCACCGATTATTGTGTTCAGTACTTGTTGGAATCAATTTATAGAATCAAATTTTCACAATTTTGATGTTTATTAGAATCCATTTTTGGTTATAAGAATCAGTATTTAACGTTCTTGTGTAATCAGAATTGTTACTTTACAAGTCTCAAGTTTAATCTGCCATGAAATAACAAAATTAATGTAATGAATTTTGTGAACTTTTCAGATATTACTTGAATCATATACCACATTAGGGGCCATCCATAAATTACGTAACGCAGAATTTGAACAATTTTTACCCCCTCCCCCCCATCTGTAACAGTTCATAACACCATGCAAGTCCCACCCCCCTAAAAGTTACGTAACGCGAAGACTCTACAACCCCCCTTTGGCGTAATAAAAAAATTCAAAATACGATTTTTGGTATAATTATCAATCGTTATATAACAACACGTTAAACCCCTACGCCCCCCTCTGTAACACGCCGTAACGTGCCAACGTACCCCCCCGGCCCCCATTTGGCGTTACGTAATTTATGGATGGCCCCTTAGTGAAAATTTGTTTCATATTTTATTTATACCACCGTTATCACATTGAGTTTTATAAATATAATATGTTTCTTAGAACTCTCGGTATGTAATATACTATTACATTATTCATACAGACCATTTTACGCACATGCGGTTTATACGAATAATCACTCTTAATGAGCACCCCTTTCTCTCGAATGGCTCGTAAAATCGAGGGTCTACTGTATGCATAAGAAAAAAGTTTTTTCTAATTTTAAATTAAAATTCTCTCCCGTCCCATCTCGTCTTGTGCTGTATTTTATTCATTCATTTTACATACTAAGTACACCCATCCCTCGATATACGTAGTAGTTCCGTTTTCGAGAATTGCTACTTATATTGAAACTACGGATAACGAATATATTTTAACATTATGTTATATAGCTTAATTAAATTTATGTATTTATTTATTTTTACAAAATTAATCATTTTTAAATGATACAATGTTAATATTAAATTTTTAAGTTATTTTCTGCATCATCAGGGATAGTGTCATTAGCTAAGGTAGAAACTGGTCGGATGACCGATTTTAACATCAGCTACCTTACTCGACTTTTTTTTTGTTTATAGAGTTGTTTGTAGCATGATTGACACCACGCGAAACTATAAACTTCGTTCCTTCAGTGGATCCTTTTCACTTAAAGCAAAATTAGATAAAACGAGACCACGTATAACGAGGGATGGGTGCATGTATTTGTGTCTATAGAAATATTGCTTTTATAAGTCGTTAAGCTAATTTAAAAATCACGCAATTTATTAATATAAATATGTACAACTAAAAATAACGTTTTTGATCTTTAAACTTACGTTCGTAACTTCCACAACTCAAAAGAAAAAATAAAATATTTTTAATTTTGAAAATGTTCGAGTAATTAATAAAAACACTTTCATTCAAAATTTAACACTTCGGTAATTTTTTTGTCTTGGATTTATGTGAAAACTGAAAATAAACTTTATTTATTTTGGTTGAAATTAATAATGTTAGGCAAAAAATTTGCTATTTTCGTTGTAAATTTTTCGTGTAACTTTGTGCTTTTCAAAATGTCGAAAATTAACAAATTTTTTTCAATCGAAAGTGGTGACGGTCTGTTGTGGTTCTTTAAATGTTAAGCAATTTTGTTTAATTGGAAGTTTTACAATTGTGCATTGTAATCTTTTGTATTCGTTAAATGCCAGACCTTCAATAGTTTTTTGCTGAAAATAAACTAAGGAATCAATGTAGGCATTTTTGCTTTTTGTGATTGTATGTACTGTAATCAAATATAAAAATGAAGACTAAAAGACCTAGTAGACATGGATAATTAGACAAAAATAGCAACTGAAATAAATGAAAGTACAGAAATGAAAGCAAAATGTACGCTACGTTAGAAGGTGAAAACTGGGTACGGACAGCTGGTTCAAACTAATAATTCCGTGCAATGTATAGGGTGTCCCATCACTTGTGAGCACCCCCAAAATTGAGCTTTAATTGAAAGTTATTTATTTGAAATTTGGTGCACCTATGACTTTGGTATGAGGCTAGAAATTTCCAGTTTCAAATGTTAATTGTCGGCGTTAGTTTTCGAGAAAAAAAATAAAAACTGATTTTTTATAAAAATAATATCTCCCAATTTTGTCAAATTTCACTTTTCAGGATCAGTATGACGGAGACAAACATATCTAAATTTTTTTTTTTTTTTGAAATATTTTCAGTGCGGTTCTGGAAAAGGGATAGAAAAATTATTTACTTCCAGCTTCGGAGAAATTTTTACAATGCCGTAAATTTAAATCGTACTTACCTTTGCGGGTAGTAATAACGACTGTTTACAGTCATAAATCATTACTTTTATTAAAAAGCTTAGACTAATTACAGCTTTTGGAATTTTTTCGTAACTTGGTTTCCTTTGTCTCAATCATACTGATCCTGAAAAGTGAAATCTGACGAAATTGGAAGATATTGTTTTTTTGAAAAATCAGTTATTATTTTTTTCTTCAAAACTAACGCCGACAATTAACATTTAAAACTGGAAATTTCTAGCTTTATATCAGAGTCATATGTGCACCAAATTTCAAATAAATAACTTTTCATTAAAGGTCAATTTTGGGGGTGGCCACAAGTGATGGGGCACCCTTTACAGTGAAACCCCGATTGCATTACCCCCACTTTAGCGAATTCTGAGTTACTCGGAAAATCTACTTATTTCGTAAATAATTTTGTTAAAAATTAACGCTCCGGGTCCGTTCTAAATTTACCGTCAAGGTTCATTCGTCTCTAACCTGGAGTGCGTTAGAGGAGACTTAAGCCCGGTTTCTGAAAGCGATGTTAACTTATATCTCCAGTTAAATGTCCTGGTTGTCATGGTTACTATTGTGTGTGGCGTGTTTCCACAATGGTAACCATGGCAGTTATTGGAGATATAAGTTAACATCACTTTCAGAAACCGGTCATTAGAGACGCTGCCCATATTTAGACCCTAACCCATATTTGGATCTTCTCCCATACATACTTTGCCTACAAAAAATTCAAAATAATTGTATATCATCAAAATTGGAATTGTCACTAAATCTTATAGCACTTTTTATAACAAACTAGAAAAAAATTAATAATCATCAAGACAAATGGTCGGTTTACTAAGCTCGCCTGGAGCATACTTACTACAGAAATAATAACTTTTGTAACGTTTCCAAGCTCAATATTGTGCAGTCCACACTGATTGTTTTGGCATGTCGATAAAACAAAACAACTTTAAAACCGTGGCGTTAAACACCTTCTAATATTAAAGTTGTCATTTTTATTGCGCCAACTGTGTTGAAATTTCGTCGGTGAAGATGTTAAAAACTCGTTCTCTAGTGTTTATAAATTCAGTTAATGACCGATGGTATTTCGGTTGTTCTTTTTATCTAAATTGTATCTATACATCACGGCTTTAAAAAATTGCGACGGCAATTTATCTTGTCTCTTATAAAATTAATATTAGAGATGACGGATAGGGTTGGTCCTAAATAAAAGTGATGGATGAATATCTCATACGGGGACACTAACTGATATAACTTTATTTATGTGGCGTGAGATACACAAGCAGATGCTCCCAAAAAACAGATCTCGAAGATGTAAAAGGTATTTTCCTGTATAGTAAAATTGATGATGCATTTAATGTGGTTAATAATATTTTGTTTAAGAACAACTTCTTGTAAACAAGTTCCATAAAATAAAGATAAAGTTGCATAACAACTGTATATTTTTCTTGCTCTTTCATGTTTCAAAATATTAGAGAGAGGAATTTATTCTCTGGTAGCTTATGAATGGACGTTACAAGGAAACGTAAATATATTTAATCCCTCACAAACTTCAAAAAATGTCGGGAATTTGCCACGGAAAGCATAGATAATTGGTCGCTAATTTTAACGACAATTTTAACATTTTTGTGCCCAGCTGTGACAATACGTTCTTCTTGTCACGCTTTAAAGTGGGGAAAACCCCTCAATTAGACACACGTTGGCGTACGCAAATAATACTGTAACAAAATCAATTTTATAATTTAAAAATTAAATTAAGAGCTTTTATTTTTATTATTACAGCACACTGTCACGCAAACATATTTACACACTAGTTCAGAGTTAAATCTAATCACGCTTTAGGATTTAAAAAGCTTGCTGGGGTTGTATTTCTGTGATCGCTTTAATTGGTTTTCATGCTTTCACATTCGTTCTAGTTTTTCTTGCACAGCGGTTTAAGCGAGTGTTTGCAGAAGAGGTTTTGACATGGTCAGGAGAGAAAAAATGCAAAAAAGATTGAACGAATGGACGTTAACGGATGTAGGTTATTCTAAGATTAATGACAGTTTTTCCGTTCATTATTTGGTGATGACTTTTTGATTAATTGTAAAAGAAAACTAAGAGTGTTTTTAATGATAAAGTGCCACGCAAAAAGAGATAAAATAAGTTCCTAATGTTCCGACTTTTTACGATGCGCGGAACGCTCGGCAGTTCAAATGCTGACAAAAATTTAGGCAATTAAATGTTTCTTAACAATTTAATAGCTCTTGAAAAATGATGAAGCAAACTTACGACGAATGAACGGGGCAAAATGAAAAAATGTTAATATTCACGTGCTGTTATTTTTGGCAGAAATTAGCAGTAATTTCTACCACAAAGTGTTCCTGGAATATTTAAAATGTTTCAACATGTAACTGCAAATAGAAATGGAATGGTAGTTTAAAAATGGTTTATGTGTAAAATTGTCAGTTCAAAATGAGGTAATGTAGTTTAAATATGAACCCTTCTAAATATGGATTTACATTATGGAATTGACATCATATGAGGTCAATTAAAATCAATAGCAAACCAGGCGGAAGATAGGAGAGTATGGAAAATATTTAGCAAGCCTCAAGACTAAAATAAAAACGGGGTACTGGTAATAGAAAAATATATACAGGTGTTTCAGAAATACGTGTGCGGAAGAACTCACCAAGTTGAACAATTTTCCTCTATAGCATTTTGCAAAGAAACAGAAATTTTTTCATAAGGTTTTATTCTCTGATTTTGAACAAGAACGTTGTTTGTTGTTATGACTAGGAGGATACAATTTATATCCTGTCCTTAGCTTTATTTTGACTAACAGAAAATCGTGGGCAATTCACCGAGATTGTTGATAACCTCCATCAGGGAGACTACTACTACTAATACACGTTTTGATAGGTAACACATTTCAAATTTACAATCCATTTATGAGGCCTTTAAAAAAAATTAAATATAGAACATTTTTAATTTGTGCCCCGAGTTTTGCCTTCACCTCACTTTTTAACCTTAAATATTTTAGGACAAAAACGAAACTTATACAACATACGTATTAGATATTAGCCTTTAGAGATTACGTATTAGTTTTTCAAAATTGTTCATAGAAGACCCTAAAATTTAAAAAATAACGACACATTAACATTAACATTAACATTAGATTTGCAAATTTTATTATACACGCTATGATGCCCATTTCAACTACTATAACTGGGGACTCAAATTAGCATTGAGAAATATTAATTAGATTTAAAGGTAATCGCAGTTTTACACAACGAGTATCAAATATCGTTTTATGTACAGCCTCTTGGTTTGACAATCATAAATTAGGCGGACAACAGACTGCAGATAGCGAAAACCGAGAATTTCATGACTGACCTTTTCGCAATTGGAACGTCTAGTGCTGTAGTAGGGAAAAGTTTCCAGGACTGCAACGTTATTTTTACAATTCGAATAGTGAAATATCTGATTAACTTCAAACAATTACATTATTCATAATTAACCGCTTTACTATCCAGTAAATCAGTATTACAAATTTTACCACTATAAATAATTTGAATAGTTATGGAACGATGGATAATAAGATGTGAAGAAAACGCTAATCTGGCCCTGTGAAAATTTCCTGCATTTACAATGAATTTCTTCTATGGAAAATCGTAAATAGCTGACAGGAAAACGTTCTGACCGCAGCTAACCGCTCCATTGTCGAGAAATTGTCATAAATTCATCAAATATTCAGTGTTGAAATTAAAATATATTTTTGGATTTAAATTTAATAGTGTCGTGCAAAATTATATAATGATTATTTTTTAATGATTTCATTCACCAATCGTTTAGCAGTATTTGGGCACACGTGCTTAATTCTGTCTAATCAAAACATTATTATAGTGAGAATTTTCTACTGTAGAAAATTCCCGCGAGAATTATCTGACATCTGTCACCAGTTTTATTTTAAACTGTTAAACTGTATTTTTTATGCTGCATTTTTGATTCAAACATTAAAAAATAATCTTCCGAATACCACTCGAGAGTGCGAATTAATTAGAAAATAATTCTCCAGTTATTTTTTCAAACTTGTTGCCATTTGGGCTCTCGTGTTTATTCCCTGGCAACAAGTTTTCGAAAATCTGTCAAATTATTTTCAATTTATTCTCACTCTCTTGTGATATTACTTATGAGCATTGTAACTAAAAGTGAATATATAAAAGTATTAACTGATCCTATAAAGCGAAAAAAACTCGTAATGACCTTAAAAATGGCTAAAAATAAATAAAATTTCATTAGTATTCAATTAAGTATGTAAAATTTGGGTTCCCTCGCATAATTAGCAGTTCGATTTTCGCGGTGGGGGCAAAACTCAGCGTACCATGTACAGTGATATCTCGAATTTACACGATAAGTGGGACCGACGACGATAGCGATAGCAATTAATAAATAAATCTTCACAAAACTGGGCGCGAATTAACGCAATGATATCGTATTAATTGTAATTGTAACATAGTTAATATTGACAATCATTTCCTCGTTTAAATAGTGTGGTAGTGTTCTCTGTCTTGTTAAAGTATAATCTGCACCAAACGGGAATTTTCTCTGATATCTATCGACGTAAATTGCTGTTGTGTCTATGAAATCGAACCCTCCAACAATTGTATTCTTGATAACACATGACCTTAAGAAAAGTTATCTTGTGTTCTGCGTAAAGAACATTGTTGACGGTGAAAATTGTACTTTTCCGTCTCTTACAAACTGAATAGACGAGGCATTTGCAGGCATGCACTTCAATATTTTCGCAAATTTCATTTCTACGTTTGCTAGTTACTATTTGCTGCAAACCAAGAAATCACAAGAAATCACGCCTGCGTTATCTCTATTCATCTATACAGTTAGAATAAGTAGTTACATACCGGATCTTTTCTTTAACATTGAACATATAATGTAAATATTCCTATGTTCAATTATTAACAAAAAAATGTCATCTAGAGATTCAACCAACTTATTTTAGGTTATGTGTCATTAAATTGTAATGGCAAAATGCTAGAAGAATCTCCTTAAGTAGGACGGCCTGACTTGTCTGAAGCTATATTGCTATTTTTGTACCGATTCACAATATTCATTTTTTCTTCTTTCGAATACATGTTAAATTCCCAAAGTTTTAAACTTACAACAATTTTATTTCTTAATTGATGTAAATGTTAAATCATTTGTATTATCAAGGGTTCTTGGAATCTCCACTACTGATTGATAATATTTTTTTTTTTAAATTGAACATAGGGATATTTACATTGTCTGTACATTTTTTTTTAAAAATACACGATATACAGGTTGTGTAAGTTAGATGTTTGTAATTATAACAACGAAAGCGGGTTAAGATAAATAAACGTTTAATTATGTAGGTTTTGAAACATCACATCCATCATTTGATCGAATTGCTTGGTATTTTTTTCGCGTCAAACGACACATTTTCTTCACAGATCGAGATAAATCGAAAGTGATTGCGTTATTCATCACTTCAAAATATTTTCCTTCCGAATTGGAATGTTTTTTTCTGGAGGATGCAAAACTTTACAATCAAATCTATTTCCACCCAGTCGCCGTCCCGTTCAATATAATTTTTTTATTTCCAGTTCGTCATAACAGTCGTTATTTTTAGTAAAAACGTATATTTACAAATAGATGACGTCTAGTTAAATATAGGGCAATAACGAAACACATCTTATTCGCGGGCCGGGATAAAATTCTATTTTTAAAGTTTTTCGTTATCAAAAGTTCTTTAAAATTACGTGTGAAATAAGAACGGTTAGCCGGTTAAAAATGCGCCCTGATACGTTATCCATAAAGACTTTTATCGGAGGCTCCATAGGCGTGAAGCAGCTTTGTTGAACTGTCAGAACGCGTCACTCCTACGAGGATCAAAGCCTGCTTTGCATCTCAATGTCGCGCCCCAACCAAACAATGACGTGAATTTATACCGGGGGATTTCAAATTACGCAAGCTTTTTGTTCGGCTCCGAATTTCTACATTGCTTTTGTACTTAATTCCCAAGTAGGGACGCGGCATGCACTTATTTAAACTTAAATCAACCCCGAATGAAAATTATTTCTTTTAAAAACTTAACTGGGGTGTGTCGCATCTTTATAATAAGGTTTTGCTTAGGTGAAAAAATCGAAACGGTTGCATTTTGCGAATGCATGCATTTGTGTAAATAAACGTACTATTTCACATGCACCCCAACATTGGACTGGAGCCGACGCCACTTGATAGAATGGGGTGCGTCACGCGAATTTGTCATGTGCTTCTGCAACTCCCCTTGCAGTTCTCTTTATATCTTTGCGCCAACTTGTAGCATTATTTTCTGCAATTAAGTTCACATGTAGACGTGATGTCTCAATTGGCAACATTAAGAACATGGTGCGTTACTGTTATTACGTCCATTTCATTATTTCTATTTTTCTGTCTCGAACCAGTGTCTCCGAAAGAAAACTTCAACGATACTAAAACGAAATTGTTAAAATTACACCGAAAATGTTTATAATTATCCTTAAATTACAATTTAGATTACGAGGGAAAATTAGAGGGAGTTTAACATACAATTAAAAATAAAGGGAAGCGCTCTTATTAATACAAATCTGAAAGTGTTTCCTAATAGGGTTATTTCCTTTTAAAGGGGTGTCGATTATTAAAGCTGTTCAACTATTCCCCATCCAATTAGAGCATCTTTTATTGTGTGTTTGCTTAAATCGACGTTTTTGAATACTTTATCAAATGGATTCAATAGTTTTTAAGTAACAATAAAAAGAGCAAAGGCAAATGTCTAATAAAACGATCCCTTTATATTGTTTACAAATTTGTAAATTGTTTCTAAATATGTGCTTAAATTTTATCACCGGAAATGATTTTTGCCACCCCTTAAAAAAATAGTTTCTTGTGATGCATTTCCGGTTCTGTCTCCTCTTTTCTTTTTATTTTACCAGCGAAATCTATTTTGGTAATGTAGAGTGGAATGCAGGCTAGGCGCCTCATTAATGTGCCTTCAATTTTTTTTCTTGTATAATGACAAAAACAATTTCAAGAGTATTTAACAAAAAATACTAATCATGTAGTTATTTTTAATTTATAACACACTACCACGATGCTCTGTTTTTGTGATTTTTTATTTACAAATTTTCAGTAACAAAAGATACAATGAAAATATTTAGTTACTTGTTCTGAAATGATTCAATGTTTTGCACCGTTGTTTTACTTAATTTGTACAAAAACTTTATCATTATTAGCATCATCTGTAAAATTGGAATAAAACGGTAAACGCACATATTTTGGCACCGCAATGGTAAAGATAATAGTTTAAAATGTTATTGAAATGAAGAGGGTTCCGTAGACTAAATAGTTTGGAAAACAGTGGATAGTAAGAGGACAAAATAAATACAAATAGAAATTAAAAAGAAAATGAGAAAATAAACACTGTTCGTTTGGCAATAAAAAAATTCCATATTCGAATAATTATCTCACAAGTTTGTCATGATTTTTTATTTTATTCTTTAAATTCAATACAATATGCTTAATTACTTAAATAACAATATTTTCAACTAAATCACAATTTTCTGATTTGGATTTTTTTATAGAGATTTTCAACATTTTTTGTTTTTGATGAAATTTCGGATTTAACTTATCTGAACGATTCTGAACAACTTTTATTAACAAGATTTTTGATAAAAAAGTTCATAATACAAGTTCTTCAATTTTGCTGTTTATTTTAAATCGTAGTAGACGAGCATTTTACCGTGAAGGGAAAGTAACATAGCCATAAAGTACAATTCAGTGAAGGGTATAATAAAAAAAGAAATTTTTTAAATCGACAATATGTATATAAAAAAAATACTGCCGTCTAAAATGAGACACACTGTACACACAGTACATATACATAAAGTGTGATTTTTAAATGTCTCGTCTCAACAAATGTGACTTTTTTACAAGACAAATTCAAGCAAAACGTAGAGAATAAGTTGGTTGGAAAGTTATGTTGTGCTTACAATTTGCTTTTATCATCTCAGTTCCACCTTTTTTCGGCTGTATTTCAACTTAAAATTTAAGAAATCACTAGGTATAATATCTGAACAGTTAATGAGATATTATACAGTGAGGACGCGTGGGTTGGAATAAATTCATTTAAAATTCATGGGTTTGGTTTTTGGAAAAACGCTCGGACACGTCGATTTTTGTTTTTAAAACTGCATCTTTTTTAATATTTATACTTTTACGATCGTCTTTTGTTTTCGTACTATGACGTCATCAATAATTTTTTTAAATTGCACGCTTTATTTTTGTTCACGAATTTGGATGCAGCGCATTTTTCTGAATACGAAAATGTCAAATTCCTATGACCTTGAAGAGGAAAGTTTTCGAAATAATCAGTCCTAAAGTTTCAAAAATTGATGATAAAATTATTGGAGTAGACCACTAATAATATCATCAAGGAAGCGCTGGAAATCGAGCAAAACATTCAATTGTGTGTTTGTTTGGTTTTTTTAATTGTTGCCACTTGTCAAGTACAGTTTCAAGGCTTGAAGGATGGCGCGTTTAACTGAGAAACAACGAATAGAAATGTTGATGATGGTAGGATATAACGATAATACTCGAACACAAGCTGAAGTTTGCGAATTGTTCAATGATAAGTACCCGGAGAAGCCTATTACACCATCAGTAGTTAGTAAGATGGAGAAAAAGTTTAGAGACTTTGGCCACGTAACAGACAATTACAAAACCAACCATGTTACATTTCCAGAAAGCACACAATTGAATGTTTTGCTCGATTTACAAGAAAATCCTCAAAAATCAAGTCGACAAGTAGCTGCAAAACAGTCAGTAAGTAAATCTTCTGTTCTAAAATATTTCCACAAGAACAAATGGCACCCATACAAAGTACATTTTGTTGAGGAACTTATTGAAGACGATCTCGACCGCAGAATAGAATTTTGCGAAATAATGATGGATAGATGCAATGCCAACCGGGAATTTTTACGTAAGATAGTTTTTTCCGACGAGGCAATATTTTGTTTGAATGGTTCGGTAAACAGGCAAAATTTTCGATATTGGGCACCAAAAAACCCACATTGGAGAATGGAAAGTCATACACAATTACCTTAGAAAGTAAACGTTTGGGCCAGAATTGTGGGTACCTCAATTTTGGGTCCTTTTTTATTGAGGGAACACTTAATTCTGAAAAATATTTAGACTTACTACAAAATGGCATAATACCCAGTGTAAGTGCACTGTACCTGAATAATGAAAACCTAAATATACCGGAAGATTCAATATAGTTCCAACAGGATGGAGCGCCCCCACACTATTCGAGAACAGTACGAGAATACCTTCATAATATTTTCCCAAATAGATGGATCGGAAGGAAACGTTTTATCAAATGGCCAGCTAGGTCTTCAGATTGAACCCCATTAGATTTTTATCTATGGGGTTATCTGAAATCTAAAGTCTACTTCAATAAACCGGAAAAATAAACACGAAATTGAATGTTTTGCTCGATTTCCAGCGCTTCTTTGATGATATTATTAGTGGTCTACTCTAATAATTTTATCATACATTTTTGAAACTTTAGGACGGATTATTTCGAAAATTTTCCTCATCAAGGTCATACGAATTTGACATTTCTGCACTCAGAAAAATGCGCTGCATCCAGATTCGTTAAGAAAAATATAGGGTGCAATTTAAAAAAATTATTGATGACGTCATAGTGCAAAAACAAAAGACGATCTTAAAATTATAAATATCAAAAAAGATGCAGTTTTAGAAACAAAAATCGACGTGTCCGAGCGTTTTTCCAAAAACCAAACCCATGAATTTTAAATGAATTTATTCCAACCCACGCGTCCTCACTGTATAATGCGATATTAACGATTTTTTATTTGCATTGTATTTTTCATTTAAACTTGTTAAATTATGCAACATGTCACCTTTCAACTTGATGCTTTGAAAATGATTTTTTTTTTCGATCAATTGCATGTCATCGCATTTATATTCGCTTCGTGTTCCAATGCAATTATTATATCTCAGTGTACAAGACATAATTTTCATTGCAGCTTACGTGGACATCCGTTAATGTTGTTCAATATGCAGTGCAGCGTGTTGCAAAGACAGTTTTTTCGGTCCCATCCAGAATTTATCCGATTTTAAGTTAATTATTATTCTTGAGTGCGTTGACGTGAATTGTTAACGAAACAGTAAAACGAACGAGCCCCTTTTTCATATTATGACCATAAAAAATCTGGCTTCATTAAACTGTCGCAGTTGTGTACTTACATGTAATTATTAATACATTAATGTACTCGACTAAATTTAATGTTATTATTTTTGTTTTATTTATTTTTTTTCGGAACGGATGCTAATTTATTTTGTGTTTTCTTATGAGTCAGCCTATTACACTACAAGAATTCCATTAGCATTTCTACAAGCGTCTGACATGCGAGTTGGTTTCCGTAGAGAGACAAAGTACAGGCACGTATGGGCTGTAGACAGATTTATATGTTTATAGAAACAGACATCGGGCGTCCTGTATAAACAAATATTATTATTTCCTACAAATATGTTCGATTTTGTGTACATTTAGTCATATGAGAACTAAAAGTAGTCATTCAAATCTCAAAGGCAGAGTGTTCAGTGGCAATTATCTGTCAACATATTTTATCTATCAACGCCAGTTCTTTATCAGCTTGCAATTAAACCTTAAAAGAGAATGTTAAAAATGTCTACTTCATATTTCCAACATTATTCGGAAGTTTAGACAAAACAAACACTTTTCGGATAATAACTTGTTAGTCTGGCTTATATCAACCGACTGCTAATGGCACCATTTCAAGAAATTTCAAAAGCTTTACTTTTTTCTCTTGTTACAGATGGAGTTAAAAACGTTGAATCGGTTCAATTTGGAAGAGGAAACTTTCCGACAAAAAGGTAAAGAAAATCTGTGCATGAGATCATGAACTGCATCAACCATATAATGTTTCCCGTGTCTTTCACTTTAGCGCGTGCTCGACAATCTTAGGGGTGGCGATAATCATTTCCACTCGAGTGCTTCCTAGGCGTGATTCAACAGCCTATTGAAAATTTCGTTTCAATTATTCTGTTGTTCGGCGGGATTTATTTTGTTAGGGACAGAACGGAGGGCACCTTTTTCATAATTTTTCGTATTGACAGCAAACACGAGACATGGAATTTTTTATCCCGTGCGAAAGAACGTGATTAGCGTGTAAATTGCCGTAGTTTTCAAGCTTCCTAACTGCATTTATTTAAAAATACGTGAACCGCCGAGAGGTGAAAATGAAAGTTTATTGCGCCTTTTGGTTGGTACTTACGTTTTCCGTTTGATCGGTAGTAAATCGATGAAGGGGCAATATATTTCAATGAAAATCAACAATACAAAGGATCAGTCGTGATAAATGACTCTCAGAATAAGTTTTTATTAGAGGAAATTTATCCGGCAATCCGTTTTCTGATGGGTTCGCATCGCCTTAGTTCAAAATATTTCTTGGAGTTTTATTAGAAAAAATATTCGCCAAATCGGTCATTTAAACAGAAATTTACATATTTGTTGCATGTTTGTTTACGTAATTGTTGGCGTTAAATTGAGATTTGTTGAATTTTGTGCAATGTTACTCCTTAAATTTTAGGAACATTTTTTTGTAACATGTTTTGCGTATAAGGCCTCTCTTGTCCACAAGCGACTCAATTCGTGCGACTTTTAATCGCTGGAAAAGAAACACATAAGATATGGAACTCCGTGTACACCGACTACTATTTTCTGCCTGCGACAAATAAACTCAACATGCTCCTCAACATCGTTATCTTCGATTCAGCATCATTTTCTTCATAACTTCTTCTGGCGCCGGCTAAAAGTTCTTCGTTACACAAACCTTTTCTACTTGATTGATATAACATTCACTACAATTAAACAATAAAATAAATTTCTGCATAAAAATTCTCGTTTATAGAGAATGCAGACAGTGAATCCTAGGAGAAAATTAAGGCTAATAATAATTTGGTTTTTTAGTTTGTATCTCAAATTTCAACAAAAGCATTAATGCATGGACTCATATAGACCTCACTATGCCCTCGAAAGGTTAATAAAGATAATACTTATCTACACATTGCTTTCATATTAGGTAATAATATTATTAATGCGCAGGTTAAAATTTAAATGTTAATTTAATTAACTAATTGTCTTAATTTGCTTACTTAGATTGTGTAGGTTTATTTAATTTAACCTGATGCAATGTCAGCCGTCAATTTTGAAAGCGGAACAAGTCCATTTTATGCTATTGCTAGATATTTAATGGTTTACATTTGAATGGGTTTAAAAATATTAGTACGCATTAATAGACTTATTTTATATTTTTTGTGGTCTTATTTCTTGTAAATTAAATGTGAAATAATGGTTATCCTTGTTAGGTGAAAAAAATCTTTAAATTTTAATTTGTTTTGCAAATGACTAAACATTGTAGTGTGTAAAAACAAATTAAAATGATGTGTATGTGTGTTTTTTGAAATGTTTTTATTTTAAATTATGACGAAAAAGAAGGTATTTTTTTGAAAAAAATAATGGTTTTAGTATGCACCGATGGGCTTGCCTCGCTTTCGTTGACAACGTTGATTTTCTTTGAATGTAATATAAATAACAAAAAATTAAATATTTTATTTATTAGCTTATTTATTTTATTGCAACATTTCATACTTCTTTTGGAAAGCTGCAATAAAACAAAAAATAAATTTAATGTTATAAGAAAAAGTGAATAAAATACAAAAAAATATTCAGTAATAAGTTACATGTATACAGCCTGTTTTACCAGTGATAATGAGCCTAAATATTTAGAGGATGCAACCCATAATATGGTACATTGCATAGGTAACGAAATAGGAATCGAAATAAATTAATCAATTTGTAATAAGAATTAGCTTTAACTATTTTTTTCAAAATCAACGCCTCATTTATTTAGAATACTCATTCAACTATTATAAGGCAGGCAATCTAGATTTAAAATTTTATATTAAACAAATAAGGGGGAGGGGAAGTAGACTAAAAGAGCATTTCTTAAAGAACCACAAACATGTTCAATATGAAAACCGAGAAAAACCAAACGCTGCAATCTGTTTTATATTTTAAACAGTAGTTTTTGTTTTTAGCCATGGGTTCGTTCAAATTTTTTTAAGTTTGATTGAAATTTTAATATTGTCCTATAATTTCTTGCATTACTTGCAATTTACTTATATCTTCTTCAACTTTAGTTAGAATTTCGAGAAACAAACTTTTTCCATAATACCTATAACTTCGTTAAATGAAATGCCCTTTAATCTAAGGGCTGCGTAAACGCAATGCAGTTAGGTGCCAGCTATATCACCATAAACTACACCCATTAATCGGTTAATAGATACGTTCTTTTTTGTGCCATGACTTGATGTGCTTCGGTAAATTTTGATTTCTCAAAAATGGTTTTCCTTCATTAACAAATACTACTGACACATGTTGGATTGTAGAACGGGTTACCACAACCGTAAAAAATTCGGACTATAAGATATATAATTTTAGCAAATTTCAATCCGGATTATCACCAATAACTCGAATTATCGACTTAGCACTGTATCTTGTATTTAATCAGAAATTAATATAATAAATTTTAATGGTTATTCGGGCATTTTGCAATTTTACCACAAATAATTTTTGACACCAAAAATAGTTTGGGAGGTAATAAATAATTAATGCGCAGATTAGAATTATAAAAATAAATATGATAGTTAAACATGTTTTCGAAATAATATTTGATTAAAAGCAAAATCTTTGAATTACACACGGGACATACGTTGGTTGTTTAAACACATACGAATATTAACTCATTATCAAACCACATAGTTTCGAGATTAAAGGAAGTAGATTAGGTAGTGCGCTTACTATGTAAGCTATTTACAGTGTTATTATCGCTACTTCCGTCGTATAATTTTTAATTTATTTTTTTGATTACAAAGATTAGAAGTTATTACGGAAAAATTAAATCTGCTGACGCACAAATTACTTTTTATTTATTATACGTTAACTCCTGGAAATAGTTAGTAAGTGATGAGTACCTTACTTAACAAAACACTTTTAGTTTTCTTTGTACAATATTTAACAAACAAAAATAATCAAACAAAGGCGTGTTCGGGAAAAATATTTGTACTTTATGATCAATATCACTACGTAAAAAAGATTTAGATGAAAAAGCGTTAAAAATAACCACTGTCTGCAGTACATATTGTTAGCAAAATGTAGAAACAAAAGTGTTTATGAACGTTCGTTTGAAGTTACCATCAAGTCCGTTATCACTTCATTTTTTTCAGCTTTTTCGTTTATAAACCGATGGTCTATGGAACGATTTTTATTGGCCGCGTGTTTCTAATAAAGACAAATTATTTAGATGTTTGACAACGCGGATATCCTTTTGGGAATTTTCGAAAAACACTTGATCGTATCAGGTCATTAAACCGACTCGAAACATCTACATAACAATAAAAATATTTTTTTTGGGAAGCTGTAAATCTGTCGGTTACACCTACATTATATAATTCATTATAAAACCCTTACGATAAGAGATACCACCATAAACTTGAATGTGTACGTACAGGATGAAGTAGGGTAAGAGTAACCGTAGAACCAAACATAAATAATATTTCTAGATTGTCTCGTGTTCGGTACAAGCAAAGTTTGTTGACCTTTTTACAACCCTTACACATTAATTATTTTCCATGTTTTTGTAAGAGCCTTCATAAATAATTTTTAAATTAATTTTGTTATAAAAATCAGGTGCAAGTTTTAGGCAGCCCAAACATCTTAACAGTGTTTTGGTTTGCCATCATTAACTTTTTTTAACAACAGTTGTACATTTTCGGATTGTTTTTACATACATTTTTTAGTATAAATATAGTTATGTTTGTTAATTGAAAATTTAAATGACTTGGAAACGCTCTTAACAAGCAGTTGCGACAAAAACAGGTAACATGATCTTGAAAGCGAAGCTCGAACCGACACCAGTTGGTAATTGTATTGAAACTGCTTTTAATAGCACTCGTCATAATTTGTGTTGACAGTGATTATGTGGAAACAGTAAATTATGAGAAAAGTGACGTCCAGGCGCGCGCAATTAACCATAGTTACATCACATTTACGAGGGGGTGCAGAAGACTTCAATAAGAGCATCGCAGCGCCGTATTTTACTTACATCTTAATGAATAGGAGGTAATTATAAAGTGAATCAAGAACACTTCTCCTTTATGGCATTCATTCCGCAACTGTAGATAACACAATTGGGGCGATAATTCGTTTTCCGCTCCAAAATATTGTTTACGAGTCGACACTAATGAGGCCCTTTCTTGCTGTTTGCGAATCTCACCAATGAGGGTAAAAAAAGATGTACATTAATTTTAATCATGAAGTAGTCCACGTCAAAAAAGTGCCCATATATTCACGTCTAGTTGTTTTAATTACGTTCCTCCACATTTTGGTCTGGTTGCGAGAGATACGGCCGCAAAGAAGGCAGAACAAAGTCAACTGTATCCTCTGTAAACTATTTCAGTGGAGTAGATATTATCATACGGCATGACAGTGACAAAGTGACCAGAACGACAGACGTAAAGATAAATTACGGCGTTAGGTAGGCGAGATTAACATTCGTTTTAAACTTTCACGTGATTAATCAAATACCTGCTCGGATTAAAAACTTCTATTAACTAATTGAAACGCGTTTGTTTTGTATTTTTCGGTGTTACGCAATTTCTGGGAATTCTGTTGAGAGGAAAATGGTTCAGCAAAATAGCTCGACGGGATTCCCGTAATTTTCTCAAGTACACAATGCAATCTTTTCATGTCAACTTTTGCATTGTGTTACCAAATGGTATGCCTACTGTGATAAATTGATCATTCTATTCCAGTGTATAATTGCAGAGTATCTGATTAAATTCGAGGGGTGCATTTTTGTATAATACGCTAACGACTTGGCAATAGAATTATAAAATGGAACAATTATATTATGGTACACTTAAAGTCATGCCATGTCGACGACTTCGGAAAGATAATTGGAAATTGTCATTCGGAAACATATATTCAATAGAGAGTTATAGCAAGACGTATTTTTAGTTGTCGTAATACTTTTTTTTACATTTCTATGGCGTACACGTGCGCTTGAGCTTCCCAGCCAAAGTGTCGTATAACGACAATGAAAAATACGTCTTGCTATAACTCTCTATTATCTAGCTCGAGTTTTACCTATACTGTAAATAATATACAAGAAATGTTTTGCTATAGTTTCTGTATTTCGAAGTTTCCCTAACTGGAACGTTTTTGATGGTCGCTTGGAGATTCGACTTATAGAAGTTCCACTGTAGTTAGATACATATTTATTTATTTTTGAAAACATTTATATATAAACTCTAGTGGACCAATGGCTTGATTGCCTACTGTTCTTCACTTCTTCTTTCTATCTTACTTAAGTCTTCCCTAGTTTTCTGGTCTCTGTGCTACTGTCGAAAGTTGTTGGCCATTCTTGTTATATAATATGCCCTCTTTTTGTACTTGGTTAATTCGTCTTTTCCTTCTTCATTTGCTTTTTTCGTCTGAATATCTTTCATCTTCTAGACTTCTAACATCTTTTGATCTGTTACTCCCAAAGTCCACACTTCACTTTCAAACGTTACAATTTGCCGTGTAACTGTTTTATGAATTCTCATCTTTTTAAGTATTTTCGTGAGTACAGGGTCTTTCAACGTTAATGGTCATCCAAAAATTTGTCTCAAATATTAAAAATTATTAGCCTTAAAATTTGTTTATTTCATGGAGTGATGTATGACCATCAACTGGTGGTATTGGTTTTTTTATGATAAATCAGGCGTAAAAGAGCAAAAATAAACTAAAAAAAATTGTGAAATTTACTTATAGCGTTTAATTTCATCTTATAAATCCCAGAAATGTTTTTGTTTAAATTTGTAAAAGCGTATTAGCCAATAAATCGAGCTTAGATCAGATCGTAGTAATAACTGATATGTAACTAAATTTTCATAGTAATATCTTGAGCCAAATAAGCTACAATGGCTCCAGTGCCGCCGAAACAAGTTTATTGTAGTCGGACCCTGGAAAATATCTTCAACATTGTGGTTTTTTGGGGGTGGCCATTAACATTTAAGGACCCTGTGTAGATATCGGTTTTATGTCATTATTCGTTGCTGTATGTTTTTGCACTTCCAGTTTTTTTCGTAGCGCTGAGAAATTCTTCATTTTTTAGTGTTTTGTAAATTTCATTTTCATCCATTATTTCCTGTAGATATTGAATTTGTTTTATTTTATATTTTTGCAACTCATGAATTCCACAGAATAGTTTCCAGCAGGCTTGTTAGAAAACATTTTCAAACCTCACAATTCTTTATTTGAATTATCAATGTTGCGCACACGCAATTTCTACATTAGTACACCACATACAGGGAGTTAAAAATTTGAAGAGTTTCCAATCTTCTGGAGGTTTATTGGGGTCATTGTAATTTGAAGTTATTAATGATGTGCGTCATGGTGTAGGATGTTGCTGAAATTTAGGTTACTCTGCAATATTAGTCTAGGTTATCCAGCGGTTTAATAAAGTGTTTGGGCCTTTTGTTGGGCTTAATTGTCCGTACAATAAGTGCATGAATGTCGATGGTAATTACCCAGAAAAATAAAATTGAGTTTCATGTGAACGTCGCTTTGCGTGCCGATAAACTGGCAACTTATTCGTCCAGTAATGTGAAATGATTTCGTGAACTTTTCTGTAAAGAACGAAACCATATGGTGAGAAGGAAAAGTTTCCGAAACGTAACTCAATTAATTATAACTAGAAATTGACACTCTTTCAACATTCTTGTGATTTCTGTATTGTAACACTTTTCTAATATGGATTTTAGAACAACATGCGTAGGTTTTGCTGAGGTCTTTCAACGAGTCTTTTTTAATGAAAATTTGATTTATTAAATTATGACTGATTATTGGATATATTAATTTCATCAATAATCAACAGTAAAGTATTTACAGATACGATAGGCAAAATGGTAAAATATGATTATTAATTTTTTTGTTAATTGAATTAACTCATTCATCAAGCCAACATGTAACAGTATCTTTTTGTGGTGATAAAGATACTAACCTAAATACGAATTATAATTAAATAACATTTAAATTGACTGTGTGCAATATTCATTCTGTAAGAATTTAATGTTAGTTATCGTCTTATATACAGTTATTATTTCTTTTAGTTTACCTGATTCTTATTTTGCAATATAGACAATATAAATTTCAGGTAGTGGTTCTCTATCTTTTAAAGTCACAAGATTACTTTGGAACGAAAAGGAAAAGTAGTGAAACTTGAAAGTGGACAAGAACAGACTAAACTTTGAATTTCTGCTAATTGTTTGTGCGCTTTACAATACCATACAATTCCATTAAAAAAATGAATACAGTAAGTTTGTTTAAATTTACATGGCGAAATGAAGATTTTGATATTTTAAATAGACCTTGCTGAAACCATCTACGAAATAACTAAATCATGTTGTTTGTGTTACCTTCTATTTAATGAAATAGTCAAGAATCTTTTTAATATAAGTGTGTCGGTAAATTATTTTTTCTTCATTTCCACTTACATAATCGGTGGCATTAGAATATTCCAACACAGAGCGTTTTAACTGCACCCTAGGCAATCATCAACTCTGATTAAAGAGAGAAACTTTTTTGTCGTCGGTTGTTTTATAACACGTTTCACTACATAAGCTGCGAATAAAAAAATTCTCTGAAAGCAATTGTATTTACACTGACAGCATCCTGATTTAAAATATATTTACTTATGGCTCTAAATAAACCGTCCGATCCGTAAATGTTTAACTAATTATTTTTAATCTGTAAATTTATTTCGGGCGAGATGCTGTCATGTTTTTAAAAATGACAGGTTAATCTAATGGCTTTGATGAATCCCACAGATATGAAATTTCTTCGAAGATGTTGTTTTAGTGCATCAGAAAATTTTAGAGCGCTTTTAAATGAGTTCCCAGCACACCCTTAGATGATTTGAGTTCCAAGCAATTTCTTGCTTTAAATTTAATGCCCATAAAGGTGTGGATGCGCTACCAACGCTTTCTGTTTACTAATCAGCTTATACTTACGGCGATTGTAGGTGATACTTGAATAGGATTCCCAGTAAACGGTTTACCGGAAACGTTATTGTGGTTTAACAGCTGCGATAAAGAGCTTAAATTTTGCCATTTGTTGCAATATTTACGTTCCTTCAACAATTATTACAATCGGACATATTAACGGGAGCAGCGAAAAGCACTCTGATTGTAACTTTTCTACTAATGGAGCGTTCTAAAATTACCTGTTTTAAATTTATAAATTAGTATTCCCGGAAATCTTCTATCAATACACAAAAAAAAATTAATGCGCTTATTGTTAATCATTGAGGCTACAAACCACGAATTCTTACGGATCTATTGAGAATTGATCAGGACGTATTATATTGATCAGCGTTTGTAAATTGCCGCTTCGTAAGAAGACGACAATAAAAAATTGCACGCTAGTACGCGCTAAATTATTTTTTAAATAGTACACTGATCATTAAAACGGAACAACCTTCAAACGAAATCCCCCGGGAGAAATAGATCACATTGATTGAACTTGTCCCCTACCTTATTGCAGTAATCTTCTTAGTGGATTAGAAAAGTCACTTCAAGACGACCACAATTTTTCTTTATGTCGCAATCAGGAACTTTTAATTTAAGTAGGTTGTGTGGAGACGTTAAATACAATCTTTTTGTGGTTAATCGGACACCTCCCGGAACTGAATAAAAAAGTAATAACCATTAGTGTAGATACGCGTATAGAATCTTTACAGTACATACAGTTGAACTCGGTTATAACGTACCCTCTTATAACGTACATTTGCTACCAACTTGCACTTTTTGCAGTCCCGCCGCATTTGTTTACAAAGTAATACTTTTTTGTTCTGTTATAACGTTTTTTTTTTAAAACGTACATCCCGTTTATGTGGTACAATTTTACGGAATTTATCCGGTCATAACGTACTCCGCTACAACGCTTTTGCGAATAAAATCTAGAGCGCTGCTGTTATGAAACTGAACCAATGACTGGAAATGCAATTAGGTAGAAAACTACAACCGAACTTCCATATAACGAAGTTAAATAACGGTGACACTTAAAAGCTCCCTGCAAATTTCTGGAAGATTTGACTTACGTGGTGCTTTGATTTTGCTAATGCATCTAGCAATATTGTGGAACAAGAAACCGCCCCAAATCCAAATCTAAATCTAAAAGTTGCAAAAATTATGGTCTCATCACTATAAAAAATAATGTACGATTTTGTGCTTTAAAGTTTCGTGATTTTATGTGTAAGATTGAGGATATATAAAATTATACTGGGTGATCATAAACATCTGTATTCGCCTTGCATTTGGAATGATTAGCGTTTTAAGAAAATAATAAATGCAACTACCCAACTACTCTTAGGTAGTTTGATTCATCATTTTGCTCAGCTTGTTGAATTATAATTTTTGAACTTATACACTACACCACTAGCCTTATCAAGGTTAGCACCAACTCTGTAACCCGCATGCGGGTCAAGTTGTACAGTTACTGATCAACACTGGCTGCAACACATACCTCGGACACGTAACGGTATTAACAGCACAAAGATTAAGAAGAAGAATTATAATTTTCTTTGCTCGTATAAAAATGTTGTTTAAATTTTATTGAAATTACTTGAATTACTTTCAAAATATCATGCAATCTCTACGCTCGTTTTTTATGCTTTTCGTAATAGTCAGTAGGAATCCAAATATTAAAATATTTAGACAGTTTGGATTAAATTACTACAAGATATTTGATATTACTATTTTCATTTACATATTTTACAGTTAAATTCACAAAATAACAGTTTCCATGTTTTATTTAGTATTAATATAGTTGTTGGGAATATGTTGTTATTCGTTGGTGTTATTTTTATCAGAGACCAAGTCCGTGAAATTAGCCTGTGGCCTAATGGTCCAGAATATTAATTAAACATACAAAAAAAAAAGCTAAATAAGTTTACCTAGCCAATATGTCAATGCAAATGTAAAAAAACAAAAAAAAATATTGTAGGACTATTCCATTGCGAAAATAGTGAAACGTAATTGGCATATTTGGTACTCATTGCCAGTCAACGTGTTAAAATATAACAACGTCGGATGAAAGAAAAAATATTTTTAAATACTTACATAAGGTGAATGTACCTTTTATCCGGCCGCCACCTGTTCACAGCCTTTTCAAATATTACATGATTACATTAAAAACATTTTGTATTTAATCCTAGAGAACTATCGTACGTCACCTTGACGCCTTGCTTTCATGCAATAAGCGACTTTAGTTGATATATTTTAAATCATATTGTGTTACAGATAAGTAGCTGATAACTCGCTATAAACCAGTGCCTATCAAATAGGGCGCTAGCCGCGAATAAAATTTATTTTGTGTCAGCTCTGGCGAGTTAAATGCGGCGTTTGGAATTTTTGCTACCACTGTTTTGGATGTATAATATAAATAAATAAATGCACAATGAGCAGAAAGCACCAGCTCTTATCTGTAAACCGTAATATCAGCAATATTGACTACAGTCGACACTAAACTATTAAATCCACTAACGATAGCTTTCTAGAGTTAACCGAAGAAAACAACCTGTTATAATGTTCTCTGATAAGTGCATATTGTTTGATAAGAAATGCGTGAAAATATATGCTCCGGTCAAGAACCGGTAAACCAAGAATTGACTAGCAAATAAATATTTTTTAAATTTTATACTTGAGACTAAGGCATTTCTGATGCATTTTTATAGTAAAAGACAATTTAATTTATCTTATTTCGTACATGGTATCTCAATAAATATAATTATTTGCCAGATGATTGCTGTAACAGCGAAATTCTGTTAGCAGGCTGCGAACAGGCGCGTTCACCCTATTGTTTTCATTAAATTTTAAATCTAAAAAGAACTGAAAATTCGATTTCAAAGCAAATAAAAACTCCTTTTCCGAACCAAGCTTTTAAAAAAATCTGGTACATAATTCAATTTTGGGATGTAAAAAAACCGCCGCGTTTGTAGTTCTAATTTTGCCTTGTAAATCACTGGGTTTAAGTTAGCAGTTAAAAAACACACATGATTAATAAATTTACCTTTACATAAAAACAAATTATCCATTTGTCCGTTTTCAAACATTCAACATGATTGAGGAGAATTGTGAAGCACAATTTGAATCTCACGTTGAAATGTGATACGACCGTGGCACTGCGTCAGCCGAACGGCTCGTAACGAGTTGATTACACGCCTTTTTATATCCGGACAGTTTACTGCTTACCAAACAGCACCGCAGGCATATAAATAAACAAATGTGACATGTAGTTTTAAGAAAAATATTTATAACGACCCGCACAACAAATTTTACAAAAACATATCCCGTTTCCAATTGAAATTTTCCCGTCCCATCAATCACCAGCGCCGACAATTCGAACGTCTTCAATACCGATATAAACAACGAGAATAATTTTAACGTCCGTCGTAAAAATGAATTTTAGGATCTGCCGTAAATCCGCGACATAAAAGTCCCATAAAACATCATCGATCGGCAAAAATAATTTTCGAAATTCGAACGTTGACTCCCGAAAAAACGCGCGTCCTAATAATTGCGCCGGTATCGCTTTTAACAAAAAATTTATTCAAATAGAAGGTTACCTATCTTAACTACATACAAGAATAAGGTGGAGTTAAAAATATTCAATTATGATCGAACATGACTTGCCTCAACAGTTACCTAAACAAACACGTTTCTGTAACCAGAATTCTTGAGGACGCCTTCGTTCAGCCGTGATATATTCCGACGATTTAACCCTGGTTAAGTGCGAGTTTCACCTGTGAGAAAGATGTTTTTGCGAATATCTGCGGTTAATATTTGCATTACTTTTTCACGGGCTGCTAAACGACCGTACGATTTCACCAGCAAATCTTATTACCTGTTACGCTTCATTCAGATCGGAATGGTAATCATTTCGTTTTTGTGAGATCTGGCGTTAGAAAATTTCAAGTCAAATAGACGGTTTTTATGGACAGAAAGTTTTTGTTCGGCGAATTCCAGCAACGCCGTTCGTGCATTGAAATTTTATGATAATTTCGCTGCAGCAGCTACAAGAAAAATTACATGAATATTAAAGAGGTTTTAAAAATTACAAGAATAATGGCTGTATTTTGGCAAGCGCGTGCAGACGGAGCTGTGTGTCACAGGAATGTGAAATAAAGCATTGGATGTGGAGTTTGTTTTATTTCAGTTAACGATAAGCACTCTATTTACAATATTTATAAGGTCATTGCTTCGAAAGTGTACTCTTCTGAAAACACTTTTGAAAGGAAAGCAACCCACCCGTAAAAGTCCTTTTATTTATGGGCTGCATGGAACGGGTTACTTCCAACAATAGCTTCTGTTACAACACATGCATCTATTATTGTATTTCATATTTGTTATGTAAGAAACTATTCGTCTCATGCAAAGTCGTTAGCGATGAATCACTTTCGATTTTTAAAAATAAAGCAGTTTGCATTCCGATTTTTCAAAATGTTTTTTGCATTGTTAAATGATTGGTGAGGTTACGCAGAGCGCGATTCTGGAATGAACTGTCACAAGTCCAGTGTTAGTTATCGTGATATGACTAATGCCTGCCACGCCAAGCGGACCCTACATCAGAAATACGCCCCCCTTGGTTCCAACATGCTGGGCAGTCATGTACGACTTGTACCAGTCGTCGCGTAACCAGTTTCGATCTTTTTATAATTATATGTACACGTCTGAAATATGTAGGCAGATATATGACAACAAATACCACATTGGGGATTTAAGAAATGTAAATGCTCGCAAATAAAATTTATCTAAAAATTCTTAAAATAAGACAATATATGTAGACCTATAAGTTCTGATGTTTTTATAGTCACTAGATTAAATAGAGTAAAACCAACTAAAGTGGCTACCAGAATATAGTGAACATAATTTAATAAAATCGATTAATAATAAAATCACCAAAAATTCGAACAAAGTTTTACGATTTTAAATGATGATCAAATGATATACATATAATATATGTGGGGTTGTAAAGAAGGCTCCACTGTAACCTGGGATTATCAGGTTCGTATTACAAATAAAGGCTTTTTACTCATAATAACTTGTCAGTATTTCTTAATAAAGGTTTAGTTAAACATTCTATCTGTGCTTTCACATTACGCTGTTTTCATACTGTTGAAACAAAAAGTAGCCAGTGTTTCAGTGACTTTGCAAATCTGAAATTTAAATCCTAAATACGTCCCTGATACTAAACCTGTGTCCCTTTTTACTTGGCTTGTGCGGGACATCTTGTTTCTTGGAAAAGCTTTGTAATTTTACAACACTTGTCTGATTTATTGGTTATGACTTGAAAGTTGTAAATAACGTTTTTTACTGACATTACAGGATTTCTAATCAAAGTAACGGTTAATTTCAATAAAAAGTTGACACGATTTTGATATTTTTATATTAAAAAATATTATAAGTGCAATATTTATGAGAAGAAAAGCTTACAAAATTCATAAAAATTACATAAATGAGCGTCGCGACGTCAGATGATAAAAACTTAACATGGAATTAATATAACTGAATACATAGCCAAATTTTCGTAGGGAGGCCATTAACGTTGGAAAATCCTGTACAGTGGAAATCACAATTTTAAAGACCAACAAATATTATAACTCCGCATGTTTTAGCGATTTAATGGCAATCAGTTGATTTTATTGCACTTTCCTTATTAGGCATATTATCAACTCAATTTTATTGCTTCAAGTAATTCACAAAATTAGCTTATCAATCGAACCGCATTTTCCTTTCCTTTTATCTCCTGCCACTTTAATTGCTGATTGTCTTTTTAAACTTTTTTACATTTTTAGATTATTTTTTTATAGTTTTAAAATCGTCTTTATTTGTGAAACAATGCAATACGAATCGTAGTAAACCGAGGGCCGCCTGTATTAATTTAATATAATTGAAAACGCCCTAAAATTATTTTCAATCAAATTAGAAGGAATAAGTGCTTGGGGTCATTTGGAAACTATTGAACACATATTTTATTGTTTATATCTACTTATAGCGACAGAGAAAATGTAGATTGCAAAACCTATAAGATTTGGTTATACCAGTTTTAATACACAGGGCGCGCCGAGTTTTGCCTTATGCCTTATGTAACAGTACCCAAATTTTACGGCATTCTTTACCTACTGCAGCACTGCTGCAAGAACGATACAGCTCCATTGAATACATTTGGTGTAAGAATGACGCTGTCGCAGGAGCTGCGGCGCTATTGCAGCAAATGCTGTGTGACGCATCTCCATTTAGACACAGTAAAAGCGTACACAGCTGTCTAATCTGCGCCGATCTTGCACCAAACGATGGCCAATATTTCAAATTAAATAATCGTCATATAAATGGAGCTGCATCGTTCTTGCAGAAAACTCCTCAATTGCGAGAAATCCTGTTTTAAAAGCCTCGTTTTTCGCTCTCTGCAGTATATTGGCCGCATAATTTATAATAGTCGAGCCACGAGGCTGTAAATAAAACGATATTTGATACTTATTTAATATAATTAATATCCAATTAATATTTTTCAATTCTGATTTGAGTCTTCAGTACTAGAAGTTGATATGGACATCATAGCGTGGAGCAGAAAATTTGCAAATCTATGGTAAATGTGGTATTTTTTAATTTTAATATATTTTTAATATTATGCATTTCCTAAAAGCTACAAATACTGTATAAGTTTCGTTTTTTTTTCTATAATATTTAAGGCACCTGTACAGTATGTTTCCTAAGGACGTGTACAAAATACAGTAAGTGAATCCTGGGCGAAAATAAGGTTACTACTACTACAGTCCAACTTCCATATAACGAAGCGTCACGGTGATCTTCAAATAATTCGTTACATACTATATAGAAAATTCGTTATATAGAAATCTATGTTGGTAAAAACAATTTTAGTTTAACCCTTTCAGGTCCGCAAGAATTTATGAAGTACAGTAGAATCCGGTTATAACGGCTCCGGTTATAGCGAACCAACGGTTATAACGAACTTTATTCCAAGTCCCGACATTTTCCCTTATGTAACAATGTAAAAAACAATCGGTTATAACGAACTCTGATATAACGAACTATCGGATATAGCGAACCTGAAAAACCAAAATTAATACAATTTTAATCGGCTATAACGAACTTTGCATTGTATATAACACGTAATAACCTTTGAATCTGATGATGCTTGTCATTCAATGAGTGGTTACAAAAAGAGAAACAAAGGGAACGTGAATTTCAGCAATTGGAGAATTCAAATTTTTTCGAAAACTTACTACTAGAATATTTGAGTATTTGTGGTAGACAAAAGTGACCACGAAGAAGCCAATAAGGATGAGCCGGAACCACCAGCATTACAGATTTTATGTACACAGGAAGCTGTGAAAAGTATTAACAACATTCGTAATTTTTTACAGAATTATGGTGCGCCGATTATTGAAAATGTGTGGACAATTTATAATTTAAAACTGCGACAGTTCAGTCGAAAATAACAATTTTTTTCAAATAAAATTACTTATTGCATTTTGCTTTATTTCACTTAAGTTTAGTCCTTATATTTATAATTGTTTTATACATATGTATATTAATATTAGACAATAACGGTCTTATAACACACTCTTGCATTTATTCTTTCATTAACGCTTATAACGAACTTCGGATATAACGAACCGATTTTGACGGTCCCTTAAGGTTCGCTATAACCGGATTCTACTGTAATATCATTTTAGGTATTAAAATGACTATGTATCTATTTAACATAAAACAACGTACTTTCAAGATTTACGTATGTCGCAAAGTGAAACAACAAAACAAAAACGTTTTAAATCTTAAAAATCTGCGAAGTTGAAGGAAAACAATTCGTTATATGAAAATTTTTACTATGTTATAAGGGATATAAAATGTATTAAAAACGTCTCCTGGGTGAAGGTTCCCTAAAAAATTAGCTATATGGAAAAATTCGTTAAATAGAAGTTCGTTTTAGGGGAGTTTGACTGTATATAAAGTTTTTTTTCAATATGTCCTCGTGAAAGGTTACGCCTCTTGAAAAATGGACGGTGTTATGCATCAAACGGCTAAGCTCCATTTTGCCAAAATGAGCTACAGCGCATACTAAGTTTCGAGATGCATGCATCTAATAGGCGTTATCAATATTGGCGCTTACATTTTTATTGCTTTTAACGAATAAAACACCAGGAAACAGATTGTAGCTGATAGTTTGGAGCTTCAGCTATCAAATGACACTAATATCTCGATTTTGGGGAATTGGCGCTTGGCCGCTTGATGCATAACTACGTCCAAATGGAGTAAAAATTTGGTTGTTTATTTTTCATTCTTTTCCTTTGCCGATTCGTATAAGGAGGTGAAATTAACAGCCCCTATTCAGTTTTTTATTAGAAATTATAATGCATCTGAATTTTGCAGCTAAAGAATGGACATTTTTAGTATTTCTACAGGAACGTCAAGTTTGACAGCATTTCTAACGCAGACTTCCCTAATCGAAAAAGCTAATAGTCGCCAAACTTTAACTTCCTAACGGCCCCATTCTGATTCGATTCCGTTAAATTAAACCATCCGTTAAAATGTTTATTTTTACCAGTCCGTTTATTAATATTGCCAAAAATGCTATTCTGAATTGCACTTTTTAACGGAACTGTTTAAACGCACTTTTAAATCGTGCGCATTCGGCTCCGTTAAAAATTATACTAGTCTATATGAAAATGTTCTTGCTTGATGGATAAGAGAGAGAACAGTATATATAAATTTCAACAAGTGTGATAAAGAAAAAATGTGTTATTTTGTGTTCTACAACATAACCTAATAACCAGTGTTCTTGCAGCGGTTTGCAGCATGGCAGGAGGTAAGAATAATTTTATAGAAAGCACACCCATAAGACAACGCGGGGCTTTTATGGGTTACGAATAATTTTGTTCAATTGTTCTTTTACACTTAATATAAATTTCTAAATAATTTTAGATAAAAAAAGAACCACGAAGCTGCAAATTGCGATCGCAGTGCAGTTCATGGAAGAGCGTGCATTTATGGACAGCAACTCCGTGCAAGCATCAATGGCTTGGGAGGAGCTGTCCACAATGCTAAATGAAGCAGAGGGCCCTTCCAAAACCTCCAAGCATTGGAAAAATGTAATTTGGTATACTTCATTCACTTTAAAAAATTAATATGATTTTATTTGATTCTAGGTAATATCGGAGTTAAAAACCAACGTTAAAAGGAAGGCTCGCAAGTTGTACGTAGCGCAGCAAAAAACTGGCGGCGGGCCTCCTCCTAAGCCGCTCTCCGAGAAGGAAGAGCGGCTGTACAAGCTAATATCACTGGTATCGGTGGAAGGGGCGGTTGACGTACAGGAAGTTGGTTTAGAGGAAACACCAGTGTTGGAGGTGGTACTACAAGATACCGATCCAACATTTGTGTTTCCTCTAGAACAGGCTGCTGTAGAATGTACATCTGCTCTGGCTCCGCCACCAATGCCAGCAAGCCCTGTAGAGGTAATTTTTATTTTTCATAATTGTTCAGTTATACACGTTATATCAATAACTGATTGCTTTTCCTTTTTAGGTTAATTCCAGAAAAAAGAACACAAAAGCTCCAAAAAATTTGGCGGACTCGGTAGACGGCCAAACCGAGGCCATATTACTACTCGCCACCAGCATGTCGCAGTTGGCTGCTGCTATAAGCCAGCTAGCTGTGGCTATTGAGAAAAAATAAATTTTTAATTTTAATATGTATTGCAAAAAATGATTAATAACATCATTCCTAACTCTTCTACCTTCTGCCAACCAATTATTTTCTAAATTAGGAGGACCGTCATTTTCTGGCTCTTCCACATCTATGTCCTCCTCAAAATTGTCGTTGAAGTGTATTGCTAAATTGTGCAAAACAACACAACTATAAATAATTTTTGCTGCTGTAACCGGATGATAATGTAGAGTTCTATGCTTGAGAATGCATCTAAATCTGCTTTTTAATAAGCCATTGCATCTTTCTATGCAATTGCGAGTGCGTATGTGTGCTCTGTTGTACGCAGCTTCTGGTCCACCATCTGGCACCCCATCTACAGGTGTAAGTAACCATGGCAGAAGAGAATAGCCCGAGTCGCCTAAAAGAAATGTTTCATTGTCCCCATTAACATAGTTATTCTGTAAATGACGGTTAATTACAGAAGTGGTCCATATTGCTGCATCGTGTGTGGATCCAGGAAATCTGGCGTTTGCCGATAAAATTGTCAAATTTGAATCACAAATAAGTTGAGTGTTGATACTTGTGTATCTTTTTCGATTATAATACACTCTTGCTGGGTAATTTGGATCATCAGACGCTGGTGCAATTATTGAAATGTGAGTGCAGTCAATTGCACCCACTACATTTGGAAAACCAAATTTTTCCAAAAAGCCTCTTTTAACTGCACTTTTTTGTACATTTGTCTGAGGAAATCTAACCCACATATGCAGTAAATAGCGATTTATGGCAACAACAACCTTGTTTAAAGATCGACTAACTGAAGGTTGGCTTACAGCTAGATGCCAAGATTGTCCTACGTCCATTTGATAGGACCCTCTGCCAAAGAACGCTAGTGCTATAAATATTTGTAAATATCTTGGTATACTAGTCGTATATTGTCCTGGATCCATGTGTGGGAGTAAATTGCCCAATAAATATTGAACTGCCACTTTTGACAGTCTGAATTGTTTTTTAAAGTTCGATTCAGGAAGTTCCATCGGATTGCTTGCGTCTCTGATTTGCCGCTGCATAACCCGAACGTGATTACTACAAATAATATTGGAACATTAAACAATCATATATTACTTTTATGTATAGATATAAATAGTAGGTAGATACCTACTTCGCTAGACGTCTTTGAATTTCATCCAGAACTGCTACCCATGCCATAGGCCGCGGGTATCACGTGGTCAAAATCTAGGCAACCCGAACGTCTGGGTGACCACTGAAGCATTGGGTCTTATGGCCAGAAATCGAATATTCGCAAGGAGATCAAATTAAAATGCGCTAACAAATTATGCGGTCCTGTTTTATATTAACTGTTGTAATAACCATTTGTTAGAAAAGTGCCAGCTGAAAATCTTTATTCTTCGCTGCTCCAAAAATGATTGAAAATTGACAATTTGTTCTGCCCTGGAGTCGCGCGGGCCGGAGTAACGTGACCAAAATTAGCCAATTCGGGTGTCCGAAAAAGTAATCAGCTGGTGTTTTAACCTCAATGTGTAAATGGTGTTGTGATTCCGTCCATTAGTTAATTAATTTAAACTGTACTAGTGTATTTATTTATTATTTAGTGTATTTATCCAATAATTCATTTGTTGAGGGGTGTATTTGATTTATTTATTTTATCTAAAAGTTATTTTAGGATATGTTGTTGTCTGGGGATTGTTTATTGATAACTTCATTAGTTTTATTTAGGTATGTCTTTATTTTGGTTTTGTCTACAGTTATTTATTTAATGTATTTATGGAATAATTCATTTGTTGAAACATGCATTTCATTTATTTACTTTATCTAACAGTTCTTAATTAACACAACTGTGTTGTTTAAAAAAAAAAAACGCCACAAAAATAGTTTTGGAAAATTGTAGATTGATGTAATTTTCTAAAATCGGGACACATACCGTCTGATAATAGAAATCTTCTAATTTGATTTGCCTTTTGTTTGTAGGAGTATACTGCATTATTACTGAACTGTTTCGATTTATGTATGTTATTTTCATCTACGTGCGAGTCACTATCACTGTCATCACGTACTTTTCTTGGTCTACGACGCTGTGGAGCACAGAAATCAAACCAGCCAGGTATGCATCTTGTTCATCTTTTGATCGCATAGAGTTAAACTGACTTAGTAAAGCCTGCCGCTCATTGTGATTGATATTCGCAAAGCATTTGAAGAGGGAACATCTACAATAATAAAATAAAACCCCAACTAGCTATGTAAATGCAACACTAATAATAATAGTTTTTTAGTGTGTATTATACGATTTTTGACTTACCTACAATCTGAACCAGTTTGTCTTGCAGGAACTTGCTTTTCCACGTGATTGATATGTGCAACACCACTGACTTTTTTAGTCTTTATGGATATTTCTTTTTTTACAGATCTTGCCTTCTTCTTTTTCCACTCTGTCACATTGTTTTCATCACACAATTGTGACGCCATAACTATCACACACTAACCATGCGGTCAACTAAAGGGTGTTACAATAGAAGCGCAAGATTTGAATTGCGTGTCATTTTGACGGTCATGATTTGATAGGTTAGTAATTGTGACAGTTTGATAGGACTATGGTTGTTTTTGTAGAATATCGAGTGGACAATGGCTGTTTTTGCAGAACAAGCAAATATTTACTATACTATAACGTTGGATTATGTATCTTATTGCAAAAACCGATCACACCATTCGATTGGGCGTCCAAGAAACTCTGTAAATCAACACTAACCGCGAAATTCGCATTTTTGGACTATGGTCGTTTTTGTAAGAAGCGCCTCAATTGCTGGGCCAAATGACAGTAGTTCTTCCTCGCAAGAGGATTGTTGTACACCATCTCTTGTAACCGCAGACAAACTCATGGAAGTAGCAAAAAGTTTTAGGCTTTTGCCGAAAGTCATTAAAATAAACTAATTTAGCGTAAGATACAGGCAACACCTCAGACTTTCTTATGATCGGCATGTGAGAAATTATTGCAGTAGAATGACCAGAGAGGATTTAGAAAGGGAGGATCGTGCGCTGAACAATTATTAAACCTGAAAGACATAATAAGGTAGAGGAGACTGAGAGCCAAGAACATACTTGTGATATTTGTGGACTTAAAAAAAGCATACGATTCTATAGATAGAGAGACACTATTCAATACGTTGCAGGAATTTGGAGACGATGACAAATCAATTTCAATCACAAAAAAAACTCTAAAGAACACGAAGTCAAAAGTAAAATTTATGGGAGAGATCTCAGAACCCTTTGAGGTCAAAACAGGAGTAAGACAGGGAAATGGACCTTTTCCACTGCTCTTTAACTGTGTGCTGGAGAAGGTAATGCAAGAGTGGAGAGGAAAATGGAGGAGAAAGGAATTCCTAAAATAAAAGTAGGAAGAAAGAGGGATAACCTGGAATGACTGTCTGGCCTTTGCAGAAAGCGTGAGAGACGCAAGAAAACAAATAAATACTTATACTGTAAGAGACAGAGAAAAAGCTGGACTACAAATATCATAAAGATTCAAAGAAACTAAATTTTATGTTTTCTTTTTGAATTCAAAATGTTTTTGATAAAAATACATCTTCCTCCTTGAACAATTTTAAATCTTTTAACAAAACATAATTTATAATAAGCAAAACTTTCAAGGATATCGACCACCAAATTTATGTTTCAAAATCGATGAAGGAAAGGTAGCCTTAAACAACCAAGAAAACTGCAAAATACGTGCAATATTCTTCAAAAAACTATTAAACTGCGAAGAACCGAAAACGAAATTTCCAAAACAAAATCCGAAATATAAATTTGAAAACTCCAAGCCACCGAATCTAGCAGAAATTCGACAGAGTATTAGAGAACTACAAAACCATAAAGCCCCAGAAGAGGACTCAATAGTAGCAGAAATGTGCAAAAACGTAGATACCAAGATAGTCAAAAGCCTACATAAAATAATACAAAATATCTAGAAAATGGAGGAAATACCGGAAAATTGGAAAATAGCTATGATCCACAATATACAAAAAGTAAATAAAACAGATGGAAACAATTATAGAGAAATTTTATTCCTATCGGTGTAACATACAAATCATATCAAGTCATCCAGCCTGTTAACGACTTTTTATATTATCAAGTCACTTTCTTATCTTTTTTTTGTATCCAAAGTGATATGTTTAGTTTTTGTTATAAATAAAAACATTGCCTTTTTTATCTAAAAAGAGTGCAGTCAGATTCATTGGAATCTTATATTTTTTGTGAATACAGTCCATTATTATATTTTCTTCTTCCTATAACGACATCGTTTGCATTAGTGCAGTTAGAAGAAAAAACATTTGGTCCAAACGAGCCGGATATTATATCGGTGATTTTTTGGTCGAGCTGGTTTCTGCTGTGCCGTATTCGTCTGCGAAGGTATTCGTGAATTTGTTCAGCAGAGGTTAGTGATTTCTTTTTTATTATGAATGAGTTTAAGAGAGCGCGTGCTGCTCTTAAGGCGACGTTGACGCATTTTGTTACATATGTTAACAGGGTGCAAGATTTGTATGGCAATCTTGACGTAATTATAGAACCTGCAAAGATTGCCATAAATTTGTAAAGGCATTTAGATTCCTCAGAGTCACTTTTAACCGAGTATGAGGAGGTTCATGCAAACATCACTGCCATTGATGATGACGATGATCACGAGATTCAACTTACGCAGTTTGAAAATGATTTTTATTTTATCATGGGCAAAGCCGAGTGTTTGATAGACAAGATAAAGTTGACTTGCGAACAACCAGAATGCAAGGCGGGTTCAGATTTTATAATAGAGCAAGAATCCGATGGCACGATTTCTGCACATCTCATCGTCTCCATGAAGAGTTATGAATCTGCAAAAAATGCACATTTTATGACTAGCTTATCACGATCGACTCACTCGGAGCGATCCATGCTGTCCAGTTCTGCGCAGAATTTTGACTCTGCCGGAATGGCACTCTCTATAGGTGGCGTACCACGGTCGACTCATTCGGAGCGATTCGTGTCGTCAAAGCCACAAACTGAATCCGAACAAACGGATTCACAATTATCTTGTAACAAGAAGCAGATGTTGCTTCCTTTAGTCCCCCCCGTGCAGAATTTTGACCCTGCCGGAAGGACAATTTCTATTGGTGACTTACCACGGTCGACTCATTCTGAGCGATCTGTGTCGTCAAAATCACTATCTAAATCCAAACAAACGATTTGTTTTAGTGAAAAGCAGATTTTGCTGCCTATCGTCCCCGCGCAGAATTTTGACTATGCCGTAAGGACAGTTTCTACTGGTGGCGTATCACTGTCGACTCAATCGAAGCGATCCGTGTCGCCAGAGCCAGAAGTTGAACCCCAACACAAGATATCAGTAATTTGTCATAATGATATCCAGGTTTTACCACCTATCATTCCCGTGCAGAATTCTGACACTGCCGGAAAGATAGATTTAATGAGTGACATACCACGGTCGACTCATCCTGAGCGGTCCGTGACATCGAAAGGACAAGTTGAGCCCTCGCAGACCATTGAGGTGCAGATTTTGCTACCCAATGACTCCGCGCAGATTTTTGACCCTGCTGGAAGTTCAGCATCAATCAAAAATCTTATGGATTCTGGTTCACAGTTCAATTTCTCTTTTTTGAATCTCGATAAGATCACTGGCAACATTCCCAGTTGCCAAGTTGATCAAGACATAAATCCAAGTAATTTACACTTGTCTGATCTTCTTGATAATCAACCGGAACAAATAATATTGGGTCCCGGTCATCTACGATTACAGAAGACTTTTTTTGTTTGTGTAATGGCGGGTCGTATAAAGGCCCCTTCTACTATTATAGTTTGTTGCCGTTTCAATCGTCCAGGCGAAGTTCCCGACCAACTTGTGAGGTTCTGGGAACTTGAAAGCTGTCCGACGAAGCGAGCGTTTTCAAAAGAAGAATATTCTTGCGAAGCGCATTTTAAGCAGACCAGACCTCCTGAGGTCCTTGGTTATTCTCGAGAGGTTGCGCTCAAAGATTCTTTTTATAGAAAGATTTTTGACGGACAACCCAGTTACTTTTGAAGTTTGTTTCATGTTAATGAAGGATTACGAAGATCTAGGTCACGTATCATCTGATATGCCAGATTCCTCGGATTCTTCAAATTTGTTCCTCATCATGAGGTATTAACTAAACTTCGAGGTGTCTTTCTGCCAAACAGGAGGATTTATTTACAATTGCTGTTCGATTTCGGCAGTAATATCTATTCGATATCGTCCGATATTTATAGGACGTGCAGGCAGGATCTAGTCAAGCCTAACCAAAGGTCACTGCAACGAATCTTGATGCGCACGGTTCCATCTGTGTCTCTGTGCGTTTATATTTTTAAAAAAAATATTGTGACCTACGGTACTGCATCGGTCTCATTTTTGGCCATTCGTTCGTTACTTCAATTAGGCATTGAATGCGAAAATTCTCTGCCTAAAATTTCCAGCATTATGAAGTAGGATTTCAATATGAATGACCTGACTAATTCATATGCTTTGACGCAAGCTCGTCCAATATTTTTACAATTGTCAAATATTTTGGAAGCTGGTTGCTTGAAATTATTTAATTGGATTCCGAATCGTCCACAGGTTCTGTCGGACACTCCAAAGAGCGATTGGCACCCAGGCGTTTTCGAGTTTGGCACTCACGACCACACTAGCCAGCACTCTTGACCTAGTATGTGTTGTCCAATTTGACCATCTCATGTACGTTATTAATAAAGCGTCCGATCTGTCAATTACAAATCGCTTCATTCTTTCGCTAAGGCATCCAATTCAGAAGGCCTCATTTCAAATTGATCCTTCGTCTTATTTTATGCAACCATCAATGGATACGGTGCTTGTATTTTTATTCATGCTACAAGGATAAAAATCCATGTCAGACTTTTGTGCATTAAATCAAGGGTAACTTCCTTACGGCCTAATATTGTACCTAATATGAAGTTATCCGACACAGTGGTTCCATAAAAATTATACGAGCAAGCCCTCAAGGCTCGCAATATCAAATTTTCTTGTCGTTTTCGTTGAACAGATTCATCTGTAGTATGTATGTATATTATTGAATATGTCACGTGTATACATGTTCCCACTAGATTTAACCCTGCCGAAATGGTTGCAAGGGGAAATATCTTTAGTTTGCCTAGAATCTTTAATTTGATGGTGGTGGTATGGACCGCCCTTTTTAGTCAAGTTTCCCAAGCTAAAGGTGACAATTGTTACACCCACTGTACCTAAACGGTCTTATGCAGCCACGGCGGCTGCTTGACTGAGCACGGACGTTGTAGCTGGCCATGTTTTACTGTTGCCACGGGCAAATAAAATAAATAGAAACGTCACCTTTTTACAAAGGGAATGACCAGACGTCTTTTTACAAGCTCCGTATTTTATTTGTATTTTGTGCTGTGAGTTTTCTTATTTTACGTTCAATGGGTTTGTAACATTTTGGTGCCCAAATACGTGGGGCCTTAATAATAAGCATTGCGCTTGACGTATCCCCCCCGTGAAAGAAAAAAAAAAAAAAAACATGACCCGACGCACACGAGCTACCGCCGAAGATATAAACCTTCTGGGAGAGGTTCCAGAAGACTCCCAGTGGCGCCCAACCAATAGTGTCAACCCCATTCTCGATGCTGGCGACGCTCAGGTGAGCAATCAGGATCTATTCTTCCGAGAGCTCCTCCAGGAAATACGAGAACTGAAAACTCAACCCTCCGTCCCAGCAGTAACACCTACTACATGTATGCCAGTTTCCGTCAGAGCTACACCAAGACTTCCGCGATTTTCTGGATGTCCTGAAGAGGATCCACAACAGTTCATTGAGCGACTCGAAAGCTACTTCGTCGCCACCGCCACGGAACCACAGGACTGGGCCGAAATTGCCGAAGCTCAATTGGATGGTAATGCTCGCGTCTGGCTTCGTCGATTTCAGCCGATCAAATTTACCTACGATGAGTTGATCCACCGCTTACGAAGGGAATATGGTTCCGATCAAGCAATGGCGAATCTTACCGCGAGATTATATGGAGAAAACCATAACGGACGTCAAGAAGTAGCTGAAGTTTTCATTATTAGGAAGCTCAGATATAAAGATCGTTTAAAATTAACAATAAACGAAAAAACCCTCGTAACAATGCTATGGAAGCAACTCGATATGGATCTACAGCGCGCTTTAGCTCCATGCTTACCGAGTAACGTCGAGGAGCTTATAGAAGCAGTCAACCGTATTGAAGGATGCGGACCATCTCGTCGTCTGCTACCACAACAACATCAGGGAAACGGATCAACTCAGGGACCGGCCCGCAGGTCACTAGAGTAAAGGAACAGCGGGAAGTTATAAACACGATCGACCAACACGGAGAAGTACCACGTCTACGTATTACCGTAGACGAACACGACTATTGGGCTTTAGTGGATACCGGTGCATCTCACAATTTTGTCAACGCACAGGCAACTAGTAGTTTCCATGGATCAAAGAACAACCGTGATGACACAACATCACGATACGTTCTTAATGGGACACCCAGGTGCAGAAGAGACCGAGCGATCCATCGGTGAGCATTTTTATTGGCCAAACATGACAAAGACAGTATCAGCCTACGTTAAAAGCTGTTTATTGTGCGCCCAGTACAAAAGGAAGCCAACTCGAGATCGAGCCCCACAACGACCACGACAACCTCAAGAGCCCTGGGACACCATCGCCTGTGATCTGATGGGACCATACCCCACATCCTCGCAAGGCAACAAATATCTCTTCGTAGTCACTGACTTATTTACGCGATGGATCGAAGCATTTCCGATACCTGTCGCCACTACTTTATCCATTTGCAAGAAGATGGAAGACGAAGTATTTGTGCGATATGGATTTCCACGCTGTATCATCAGTGACAACGGGTCGCAGTTCAAATCCCGTCAATGGGACAAATACTGCTGTTTATGGAAGACCGACCATTTCGCCACTGCCGTTTGTCATCCACGAGCAAACCCGGTTGAGAGAAGAAATCAAGAATTGAAGAAGGGTATACGTTTGCGGTTAGTCAACAAACGCTCGACAGTTTGGGACGTTCAAATACCAGCAGCGCTTTTTAGCCTCCGCCGACGACGCAATGCGGCTACCGGAAAAACGCCAGGAGAAGCACTCTTCGGCTACAATCCCCAATTACCAGGCGCCTGGGATACTCCTCCGGTCAACGCACGTCAGCCTGTAGAAGAGATCCGCGAAGCAGCTCGCCAACATCAGCGACAGTACGTGAGACAGAGGGCAGAAGCTCCACGACAAGCAGTTCGCTTTAACCCCGGGGATCTCGTTCTCGTTCGATTAGTTCCAGCATATCGCTTACAAGTCTTTGGACCTAAATGGCACGGCCCCTATACGATCATCGAACAAGCGGGAACTACGACATATTGGGTTCAGGTGGGCAACCGAGCGGTAAAATACCACTTGGATCGAATACGACCAGCCCCGCCTCGTCGTTAAACAGATGTATATATTGTAGTTTTAAGTTAGATTACGTTAGTTTAGGTAGGTTAAGTTAGGTTAATCGTTTATTATTGTAGTTTTAAGTTAGATTACGTTAGTTTAAGTAAGTTAAGTTAGGTTAAGCGTTTATTATTTATTCTGTTCGAGTTGTGGTTGTCGTCTTCAAAGGGGGGGAGAATTGTTACACCCACTGTACCCCGACGTAGACGACAACGCAACTTATTAGTTGGCGACGTGAGTTGCCTGGGGCAATATATAAATAAAATAATTAGTCGGGCACTTTTTTTACTAAAAAGTCAGTCACGCTAATTTGAATCCGACCATTTAATTTTTTAATTCCCAAATATTATCGCTACCGATAACACAATTCAAAGTCTAGCTGTTTTAGCTACCGATTTATTTTTGTTCTTTAATTTTTCAACTTTTTACACGTATAAGACGTGTTTATCGCATGTTGGAAATAATATCCTCACTTATGAGGTCTCATGTGCACTTTGCTCATGCAATTTGAGGCTACCCTCAATTCTCATCCCATTTCGTCTTTATCTGAAGATCCCAACGATCTTCAATGATAATAATTCCTGGTCATTTTTTCGTCGATCATTTTTTAACATCTTTTTCAGATCATAAACAATTGCTAACGTATTATTAAAATGTACAGGTGGTCTAAAAATTACAAAACACGAAATGGATCTTAGGCAAAGTAGTCTTATTTTTTATTTTTGTAGAAAATGTTATTTCAGAAAATTGTTTCAAAATTTAAGAAAAGCTTGAATACAAATGTTGGTAGAGGTAGTAACAAAATTTTTTATGCACAATTGCGGCCGTAGAATCTATATCTATATATATAAAATTGGATGTATGTGTAAAGTTTGTATGTCGCCTATAGACTCGGAGAACAGGATCTGGTGTTTTCTTAAATCTATTTTTATGTTTGCCCCTTCTGTCATGAGGCGATTTGCCTTGCTCTAATAGATGATTTTGTAATCTACGTATTCTTGCTCTAGTGACACCAAATATGCTTAAAAATGCCTTGAAACATACTGCATGCTCGATACCTTCTACTCTTTTTGGAGTAGCAAAGAATCAAGATTTTCAGTTCAGCAGAACTACAGCATTTTTTTAAATTTATTTATTAATTATAATGTTAAAAAATATTTATTCTACAGAAAAATATTAATCACGAATTATACATACATAATAATATTTGATTCAAGTTTGTTTTTTTTTTGTAATTTAAGTACCTATATAAATAAATAAAACTTTAGTGTAGAGTTTTAATTTGACCTTGAAAATTTTCAATTTCTACTTTATTAGCGTTCCGGGCACGGGATTGGCTAATTTTGGTCACGTTACTCCGGCCCGCGCGACTCCAGGACAGAACAAATCTTGTAAGCTAAAATATTTAGTGAGACTTCAGTTAAACATTATCTAATATTTTACATGGAAATTATTCCATTATAAAGAAATATAACAACGACAGAACGTTTTCTTTGATTTGCCACAAAAAGCAAATTCGGACTATGGTTGTTTTTGTAAAAAGCGCTTCAATTGGACCGTTCCCTTCTGAGTAACAGGTCTTGATAGTCGTTGCCTACAACTTCTTAGCTGCTGCGAGTTTAATTTAATTTTAAGTATAAATTCGACAAAACTTAGTCAAATCACCTTTGACCAATATTAACACAAAATAATCACAGTTGACTGAAACAATAGTTTATTTAGTTTTTAACCGTCAACCGAAAATTTTCCAAATTAAAGTTTTTCTTCAATTCACTCCGTTCAATTCTTTAACTAAATTTTAAATTCGTGCAATCAAAAGTTTCGTTCGTTTTGATTTATTCCCGAACCGCAAAATTGAAAGCAGACCAAATTCGAACTTCAACATGAACCGAAAAAATAAAGAACCGAAACTGTTTCCAGCGGTTTTTCAGGCGCTCGCAAATTCAAAACAATACGAGGGACCAACGGCTAATCAGATCATCCAGAGTGTACATCAAGCTATAGAACCGACAAAAATACCTGTAAAGATCGTCACGCAGGTTCACGCCGCGTTAAGTTACGTGGTGGATTCCGGCATTGCTCAGCAGAGAAGAGGCAGGTACCGGTCAAACATCAGCAGGTACAATCTTCGAAAAATGGTTAAAAACATCGAACAACTCCCGTCGAAACCGCCCGCCTCGAAGCGAAAACCCCTGAAAAGGAAATACGAAGAAAGTAGCAGCTCGACCGCGTCAAGCCAAACATACCGTAGCGCATCCAGTGCCTATTCTAGTGCGTCGTCGAGGCCCCCTTCTAGAAACAGACGCACACGGTCGACGCAGATCAAAAAAAAACAACCAAAGCGAGAGGTTGATGAGAAATGGCTGTGTTTTTTCTTCTAACTGCACTAATGCAAACGATGTCGTTATAGGAAGAAGAAAATATAATAGTGGACTGTATACCCCCAGCCTTGAAAGATTAGTGCTTTCAAAGCCTTAAAAAAAAAGGGAACAAATACTATAAACATAAAATAAATAAATAAAATATTCCGCTTCATTGGAAATTCAGAGTTGGTTCAGCATCTTTTACTTCCAGGTCCGAGGTGTGAGCGTTCTAATTCTTCTGTTGCTGCAGCTCGGACAACTATTCCTTGCTTCATTGTCTTCATACGCCGTCGTATAATTTGTTGACATGATGATGATCAAGAAACATAAATGTAATTTGAGCTATGATCTGAAAAAGATGTTAAAAAATGATCGACGAAAAAATGACCAGGAATTATTATCATTGAAGATCGTTGGGATCTTCAGATAAAGACGAAATGGGATGAGAATTGAGGGTAGCCTCAAATTGCATGAGCAAAGTGCACATGAGACCTCATAAGTGAGGATATTATTTCCAACATGCGATAAACACGTCTTATACGTGTAAAAAGTTGAAAAATTAAAGAACAAAAATAAATCGGTAGCTAAAACAGCTAGACTTTGAATTGTCACCTTTAGCTTGGGAAACTTGACTAAAAAGGGCGGTCCATACCACCACCATCAAATTAAAGATTCTAGGCAAACTAAAGATATTTCCCCTTGCAACCATTTCGGCAGGGTTAAATCTAGTGGGAACATGTATACACGTGACATATTCAATAATATACATACATACTACAGATGAATCTGTTCAACGAAAACGACAAGAAAATTTGATATTGCGAGCCTTGAGGGCTTGCTCGTATAATTTTTATGGAACCACTGTGTCGGATAACTTCATATTAGGTACAATATTAGGCCGTAAGGAAGTTACCCTTGATTTAATGCACAAAAGTCTGACATGGATTTTTATCCTTGTAGCATGAATAAAAATACAAGCACCGTATCCATTGATGGTTGCATAAAATAAGACGAAGGATCAATTTGAAATGAGGCCTTCTGAATTGGATGCCTTAGCGAAAGAATGAAGCGATTTGTAATTGACAGATCGGACGCTTTATTAATAACGTACATGAGATGGTCAAATTGGACAACACATACTAGGTCAAGAGTGCTGGCTAGTGTGGTCGTGAGTGCCAAACTCGAAAACGCCTGGGTGCCAATCGCTCTTTGGAGTGTCCGACAGAACCTGTGGACGATTCGGAATCCAATTAAATAATTTCAAGCAACCAGCTTCCAAAATATTTGACAATTGTAAAAATATTGGACGAGCTTGCGTCAAAGCATATGAATTAGTCAGGTCATTCATATTGAAATCCTACTTCATAATGCTGGAAATTTTAGGCAGAGAATTTTCGCATTCAATGCCTAATTGAAGTAACGAACGAATGGCCAAAAATGAGACCGATGCAGTACCGTAGGTCACAATATTTTTTTTAAAAATATAAACGCACAGAGACACAGATGGAACCGTGCGCATCAAGATTCGTTGCAGTGACCTTTGGTTAGGCTTGACTAGATCCTGCCTGCACGTCCTATAAATATCGGACGATATCGAATAGATATTACTGCCGAAATCGAACAGCAATTGTAAATAAATCCTCCTGTTTGGCAGAAAGACACCTCGAAGTTTAGTTAATACCTCATGATGAGGAACAAATTTGAAGAATCCGAGGAATCTGGCATATCAGATGATACGTGACCTAGATCTTCGTAATCCTTCATTAACATGAAACAAACTTCAAAAGTAACTGGGTTGTCCGTCAAAAATCTTTCTATAAAAAGAATCTTTGAGCGCAACCTCTCGAGAATAACCAAGGACCTCAGGAGGTCTGGTCTGCTTAAAATGCGCTTCGCAAGAATATTCTTCTTTTGAAAACGCTCGCTTCGTCGGACAGCTTTCAAGTTCCCAGAACCTCACAAGTTGGTCGGGAACTTCGCCTGGACGATTGAAACGGCAACAAACTATAATAGTAGAAGGGGCCTTTATACGACCCGCCATTACACAAACAAAAAAAGTCTTCTGTAATCGTAGATGACCGGGACCCAATATTATTTGTTCCGGTTGATTATCAAGAAGATCAGACAAGTGTAAATTACTTGGATTTATGTCTTGATCAACTTGGCAACTGGGAATGTTGCCAGTGATCTTATCGAGATTCAAAAAAGAGAAATTGAACTGTGAACCAGAATCCATAAGATTTTTGATTGATGCTGAACTTCCAGCAGGGTCAAAAATCTGCGCGGAGTCATTGGGTAGCAAAATCTGCACCTCAATGGTCTGCGAGGGCTCAACTTGTCCTTTCGATGTCACGGACCGCTCAGGATGAGTCGACCGTGGTATGTCACTCATTAAATCTATCTTTCCGGCAGTGTCAGAATTCTGCACGGGAATGATAGGTGGTAAAACCTGGATATCATTATGACAAATTACTGATATCTTGTGTTGGGGTTCAACTTCTGGCTCTGGCGACACGGATCGCTTCGATTGAGTCGACAGTGATACGCCACCAGTAGAAACTGTCCTTACGGCATAGTCAAAATTCTGCGCGGGGACGATAGGCAGCAAAATCTGCTTTTCACTAAAACAAATCGTTTGTTTGGATTTAGATAGTGATTTTGACGACACAGATCGCTCAGAATGAGTCGACCGTGGTAAGTCACCAATAGAAATTGTCCTTCCGGCAGGGTCAAAATTCTGCACGGGGGGGACTAAAGGAAGCAACATCTGCTTCTTGTTACAAGATAATTGTGAATCCGTTTGTTCGGATTCAGTTTGTGGCTTTGACGACACGAATCGCTCCGAATGAGTCGACCGTGGTACGCCACCTATAGAGAGTGCCATTCCGGCAGAGTCAAAATTCTGCGCAGAACTGGACAGCATGGATCGCTCCGAGTGAGTCGATCGTGATAAGCTAGTCATAAAATGTGCATTTTTTGCAGATTCATAACTCTTCATGGAGACGATGAGATGTGCAGAAATCGTGCCATCGGATTCTTGCTCTATTATAAAATCTGAACCCGCCTTGCATTCTGGTTGTTCGCAAGTCAACTTTATCTTGTCTATCAAACACTCGGCTTTGCCCATGATAAAATAAAAATCATTTTCAAACTGCGTAAGTTGAATCTCGTGATCATCGTCATCATCAATGGCAGTGATGTTTGCATGAACCTCCTCATACTCGGTTAAAAGTGACTCTGAGGAATCTAAATGCCTTTACAAATTTATGGCAATCTTTGCAGGTTCTATAATTACGTCAAGATTGCCATACAAATCTTGCACCCTGTTAACATATGTAACAAAATGCGTCAACGTCGCCTTAAGAGCAGCACGCGCTCTCTTAAACTCATTCATAATAAAAAAGAAATCACTAACCTCTGCTGAACAAATTCACGAATACCTTCGCAGACGAATACGGCACAGCAGAAACCAGCTCGACCAAAAAATCACCGATATAATATCCGGCTCGTTTGGACCAAATGTTTTTTCTTCTAACTGCACTAATGCAAACGATGTCGTTATAGGAAGAAGAAAATATAATAATGGACTGTATTCACAAAAAATATAAGATTCCAATGAATCTGACTGCACTCTTTTTAGATAAAAAAGGCAATGTTTTTATTTATAACAAAAACTAAACATATCACTTTGGATACAAAAAAAAGATAAGAAAGTGACTTGATAATATAAAAAGTCGTTAACAGGCTGGATGACTTGATATGATTTGTATGTTACACCGATAGGAATAAAATTTCTCTATAATTGTTTCCATCTGTTTTATTTACTTTTTGTATATTGTGGATCATAGCTATTTTCCAATTTTCCGGTATTTCCTCCATTTTCTAGATATTTTGTATTATTTTATGTAGGCTTTTGACTATCTTGGTATCTACGTTTTTGCACATTTCTGCTACTATTGAGTCCTCTTCTGGGGCTTTATGGTTTTGTAGTTCTCTAATACTCTGTCGAATTTCTGCTAGATTCGGTGGCTTGGAGTTTTCAAATTTATATTTCGGATTTTGTTTTGGAAATTTCGTTTTCGGTTCTTCGCAGTTTAATAGTTTTTTGAAGAATATTGCACGTATTTTGCAGTTTTCTTGGTTGTTTAAGGCTACCTTTCCTTCATCGATTTTGAAACATAAATTTGGTGGTCGATATCCTTGAAAGTTTTGCTTATTATAAATTATGTTTTGTTAAAAGATTTAAAATTGTTCAAGGAGGAAGATGTATTTTTATCAAAAACATTTTGAATTCAAAAAGAAAACATAAAATTTAGTTTCTTTGAATCTTTATGATATTTGTAGTCCAGCTTTTTCTCTGTCTCTTACAGTATAAGTATTTATTTGTTTTCTTGCGTCTCTCACGCTTTCTGCAAAGGCCAGACAGTCATTCCAGGTTATCCCTCTTTCTTCCTACTTTTATTTTAGGAATTCCTTTCTCCTCCATTTTCCTCTCCACTCTTGCATTACCTTCTCCAGCACACAGTTAAAGAGCAGTGGAAAAGGTCCATTTCCCTGTCTTACTCCTGTTTTGACCTCAAAGGGTTCTGAGATCTCTCCCATAAATTTTACTTTTGACTTCGTGTTCTTTAGAGTTTTTTTTGTGATTGAAATTGATTTGTCATCGTCTCCAAATTCCTGCAACGTATTGAATAGTGTCTCTCTATCTATAGAATCGTATGCTTTTTTTAAGTCCACAAATATCACAAGTATGTTCTTGGCTCTCAGTCTCCTCTACCTTATTATGTCTTTCAGGTTTAATAATTGTTCAGCGCACGATCCTCCCTTTCTAAATCCTCTCTGGTCATTCTACTGCAATAATTTCTCACATGCCGATCATAAGAAAGTCTGAGGTGTTGCCTGTATCTTACGCTAAATTAGTTTATTTTAATGACTTTCGGCAAAAGCCTAAAACTTTTTGCTACTTCCATGAGTTTGTCTGCGGTTACAAGAGATGGTGTACAACAATCCTCTTGCGAGGAAGAACTACTGTCATTTGGCCCAGCAATTGAGGCGCTTCTTACAAAAACGACCATAGTCCAAAAATGCGAATTTCGCGGTTAGTGTTGATTTACAGAGTTTCTTGGACGCCCAATCGAATGGTGTGATCGGTTTTTGCAATAAGATACATAATCCAACGTTATAGTATAGTAAATATTTGCTTGTTCTGCAAAAACAGCCATTGTCCACTCGATATTCTACAAAAACAACCATAGTCCTATCAAACTGTCACAATTACTAACCTATCAAATCATGACCGTCAAAATGACACGCAATTCAAATCTTGCGCTTCTATTGTAACACCCTTTAGTTGACCGCATGGTTAGTGTGTGATAGTTATGGCGTCACAATTGTGTGATGAAAACAATGTGACAGAGTGGAAAAAGAAGAAGGCAAGATCTGTAAAAAAAGAAATATCCATAAAGACTAAAAAAGTCAGTGGTGTTGCACATATCAATCACGTGGAAAAGCAAGTTCCTGCAAGACAAACTGGTTCAGATTGTAGGTAAGTCAAAAATCGTATAATACACACTAAAAAACTATTATTATTAGTGTTGCATTTACATAGCTAGTTGGGGTTTTATTTTATTATTGTAGATGTTCCCTCTTCAAATGCTTTGCGAATATCAATCACAATGAGCGGCAGGCTTTACTAAGTCAGTTTAACTCTATGCGATCAAAAGATGAACAAGATGCATACCTGGCTGGTTTGATTTCTGTGCTCCACAGCGTCGTAGACCAAGAAAAGTACGTGATGACAGTGATAGTGACTCGCACGTAGATGAAAATAACATACATAAATCGAAACAGTTCAGTAATAATGCAGTATACTCCTACAAACAAAAGGCAAATCAAATTAGAAGATTTCTATTATCAGACGGTATGTGTCCCGATTTTAGAAAATTACATCAATCTACAATTTTCCAAAACTATTTTTGTGGCGTTTTTTTTTTTTAAACAACACAGTTGTGTTAATTAAGAACTGTTAGATAAAGTAAATAAATGAAATGCATGTTTCAACAAATGAATTATTCCATAAATACATTAAATAAATAACTGTAGACAAAACCAAAATAAAGACATACCTAAATAAAACTAATGAAGTTATCAATAAACAATCCCCAGACAACAACATATCCTAAAATAACTTTTAGATAAAATAAATAAATCAAATACACCCCTCAACAAATGAATTATTGGATAAATACACTAAATAATAAATAAATACACTAGTACAGTTTAAATTAATTAACTAATGGACGGAATCACAACACCATTTACACATTGAGGTTAAAACACCAGCTGATTACTTTTTCGGACACCCGAATTGGCTAATTTTGGTCACGTTACTCCGGCCCGCGCGACTCCAGGGCAGAACAAATTGTCAATTTTCAATCATTTTTGGAGCAGCGAAGAATAAAGATTTTCAGCTGGCACTTTTCTAACAAATGGTTATTACAACAGTTAATATAAAACAGGACCGCATAATTTGTTAGCGCATTTTAATTTGATCTCCTTGCGAATATTCGATTTCTGGCCATAAGACCCAATGCTTCAGTGGTCACCCAGACGTTCGGGTTGCCTAGATTTTGACCACGTGATACCCGCGGCCTATTTCTCTGCTTTCTTTTACCTAACCTATAAAATAAAATAAATGGGATCAGATATGTTCAGAAGTTTTAAAATCAATTAATACTGTAATAATAATCCTACTTACTGTTTTAAGAAACAAAATATGCTAAATTTTATAAAAACAAGGTCAATATTATTTTAACTAAACGGGTGGTTATTTTTTAAAGGAACCCTCCAAACATCCGTTTAGTTTTAAATTAATAAACGGACAATCCGTTTTTTTTTAACGGAAACTCAATGATCAGAATAGCAATTCCGTTAAAAAATCCGTTAAAAAAAATTAACGGAATATTTTAAATAAACGGACTTTTAAAATTAACGGAATCGAATCAGAATAGGGCCGTAAATCTGTTAAAACACTTTTGGACACAAAAATGCATGCAAAGTTGTTTGTTGAACAGATTAACGTTGTATTCTTTAGGAACAATTTTTGGCCACAAGTTTTCTAAAATGCTCTGAAATGTACAGAAAAATGTGATAAAGAAATTATAAAAACACAGGACTTATGATTAAAATTGAAGCTGTCAATTATAGGCTTAAAGAAACGTGTTTGGTCTTTTAAGAAGTGGATTAGAAAAATTAATTTGTTGCCTAATAATGTGTTGGGCCGTTTTTAGAATTTGGAAAATATGTCACGTAAGCAACAAGATTTGCTTCATGGAATCCATAGTAAGTACGATTACCTCAAGAATTTGAATATCCCGTTTGGTTTGTTTTTATTGAATTCTTTTGCGATGAAATGAATTCATTGAAAAAGTTGTTTGACACTTTTCAAGCTACAACAGCTCGCAACATTTCCGAGAAAATAAAGACATTAATGAAATCATTAAATAATTGACTACAAAAATAGAAAAAAACAATTGTTACACTCGTAATATTTTATGGAAAGAATGACATCTAATGACGTTATCACTCATTAATATAAAATGTCACTTTGAAGAAAATTCATAAATAAAATTTGGATACTTATTTTTCTAGGGTGTCTGACATTCACCCTGCATTCCATTAATAGGGTAGAGAATGTCGGTTATAAAAGGTGTTTGTCGCCAAAATAAAAATAATGGTTTTAGATGAGTCACTCTTGTTTATTTTTAATATAATATTTTAGAAAAACAAATTGAAAGGCACAAAATAGCTTCATTCTTCAAACTGTTTAACAGCTGCGAAGTAAATAAAAAATTGAAAAGAATAGAGTTACAAATTTGTCGATTAGCATTCATAAAAGCATTAAACAATAAAGCAGTTCGTGAATGGTATCAGTTAAAACACCAACGCTTCTAAATACTAGGCGCCTTTCAGCCGGAACAATCTTGTATCTTGTCACATACAGCCTCATATAAAATAGATGATGTACATTTTACACAATTTCAAAAGGATCACAGCTAATCTGAATCGGTTTCGATATACTTTCATACATTTACATATTTCGTTGCGAACTCGATAGAAATTTAAAATAGTTTTTTTTATGGTTTTGATAGATTGACAGTATCATTTACATATTACAGCTCCAAATAACCCGAGCGATTTTTTGCTTCTATAAATCAAACTTGAAGTGCTTCAAAAAAAGCAGTAATTGTCCTCATTAGCCCAAGTTTTCATTGAGTAGTATTCGTAGAAAATAAACTTTTTTCCGATGCAGAACCAGCAGCTGCTGTTTTGACTGGGTTGACTGATAGGTGCGCTTGTTCGTGATTAATTTCCTTTATGGAAATATGGTTCCCTCGAAAAAAAATTGCAAACGCTCGATTAACTGGAGTGTTTTGCGTTGGGATATGAAATACCCACGTATGTTTAGCACGACCAAGACATTCTTGGAACAGACATAATAATTCGCTGCGACAGTTACAGCATTTGCAATAACCCACTCAATCTGTTTTCGTGGTTGGTCTTTTCTTCGTCCCGTTTTTATAATTCATTACCCATACAACGTTGGTCCGTTTATATCGATTATTCCAGTATTTAACGAACGCCATAAAGTTTTTTTTCTTCCATAATTTATATCTCGCGATACAATTGTAGAAATAAATTTCCAGACACTTTTAACATTTTATTTCCCTTTGTCGCTGGAAGATGAAGCCGATTCAAAATAAATTTTGCACGAACGACGGGTGGCACAGCTGTTTAATAAAATTTGCCTTATTAGACAGACATATTTACTACACATAAAAATATTTTTATTAATTCGATTGCGAATGCAAAATAGCCGCCGTATCAGGATCGTAATGATCGATCATACTTACCTCTTTAAATTTTTATTGTCATGTCACGTTCTTACACGAAAATAAAACAGGATTCGCTTGACTCGAAACAATTCTGCGTTTTCTCTCAAATAAACGCTCTAGTGTAAACTTGTTTATTTGCTGATAAATCGTAAATCTTCAGCGTTGGTCAAAATAAATTTTAAAGTTTGCCGAGAATTTTAAGTCCCGCCCTGTTGGCTGCGAATTTACTTCATACTTCATCGTTAAATCACCCCGAACAGTTTATAAATTAACTTTTTTTCTTGCTTTTTTAACGCGCGATTAATTTTTTCTGTCGCTGTTTAATACAAACATCTATTTTCAAGGTGTCCCCCCAACAACGAGTTATTAAATTTGGTAGTTTCTTTTTCCAATGTGATTTAAATTGCGGGAACGGCATCTTTTGAAGTAGTGTGTATGGCAGTTGTACAATATTGTTAGACTAAATATTTTAAAAACTGTGAAAGGCCTTGCTGGTTGGTAATTTGCAAGAATGTGGTAATGGAAGCTGTGCAGATGTAATTACTTTATCTTGCAATGATGTTGGCAAGTTACGGGTTTACACTTACATGCACCGGTACATATGTACGCATGTACATACCCTCATGGTAGTTAATTGGTGTCCAGTTTGTCAACGTTGTCTATTGCAGTCATCTGTTATTACGGTTAAACTTAATTCCTGTAATTGTAGTACTTTACGTTATTCTAGTTAATCTTTTGAGTTATAATGAAAGTTTAATGCTTATTTAATGCTTCTAGATAAATACTTTACAAGTTCATAACACCTGAATATGCTACTGTGTGCTCATTAAATCAAATTTTAGTAAATTAGTTTTAATTCAGTTGAGTCAAGTCAGTTAACACTAGAAGATGGTTTTCGAATTACACATTCCTAAAATTGCCTAAATTAGACCGTACGTTTTAGTATCATCGACCAAATTCTATTACAGTATATAGGGTGATCTATGACAATTTTTTGGAGATGAAAACTTTTGCCAATGGTGCCCAACCGACGTGAGCCAATTTAGAATGTAAAATACTCTGGCGAGTCATAGTTATAATATATTCCACTTTTAATATTTTAATTATAAACGTATATAATGCACAAACTATAAAAGAGCGAGAATGGACCAGACGTGCAATTCGAGCCACATCAAAAGCTTGCGCGAGCTACAGATTGGGCATCCCTGGATTGTGTAGTTGATAAGTTACAAGCGATTAAAGATTTTAATCAAAAACACAAATAACGTTGACCATCAACAAACTTTTAAATGATCAACACAATTAAATAAAAAAGAAGTTAACAATATTTACATATGTTATAGTATAAATTAATATTTATAACAAATGTTCAAAACACTTCAGCTGGAATGCAAACTTCGTATTTGCGAACCTTAATCGTATGACGCAAGCAACCATAAGCATAAGCTTTCTTCTCCCAAAGGTTGGCAGAACTAATGGATCACCTGTGTACTCACGTATTGGTTCTGATTTGACAAACAAATCGTGTGCATACTGCCAAAAGTGATCAAGTCAATTTCTTATGATTTTAAGTTAATATGTCCAAGTGACTCGCACGTGGTTGCGGAATATTTGGTAAAAGTGTACAAGTCAAAATATGACACATAGGTATAGCCACTCGTATGAAATTATTATGTCCAAGTCACAGTGTTCAAGTTCCGCATTGCAAAAAATCTACAACATTAGTTATCTGCAAACCATTTTTTTGACTTAGTCAATTTTTGCAGTAAGCCCACGAAATATTTCATAACAAATTATGTAGTCGACTTTAAAAACCCATAAAAACACTGCCACTTCTTCCTGCAATTCATTTTCATGTTGTTAGCTTCTGAATCTATGTCATGATCACTATTTCGTTCTTTTACACAGCAGGTGCCATTTTCATGTCATCAGGATTACTCAAAAACGTTTCTCAACGTACACAAAGTTAAGGTTTTTTTTCCTGAGTGGAGGGGGTTAACTTCCCCAAGAGACTATCTGTAATTGATCATAATTGATTTAATTGATGATCATAAATGCTTTTTTATGTATGTCCGTTGTAAGTGAAATTTCGAATTAAACGCACAAATAGATATGCATTTTTCAAGATATAATGGTTATTTTGTAACTAACCTATTTCTGGGATTGGTTAAATTCTTTAAAAGTTAAGATTGGGTTCTAAAACTAACTTTGGTTATTACAAAAAAAAAATTGTCGAAAATAAGAGAAACAAAGCCTAATTGTTGGTTGTTAGGACGCGTTTCTTCTTTTATTCGATTTTCTGCTTCTATTAATATGATGTACCTTATAAAACTTCGTAATTAGGTATACAAAATTGTCCAGAAATAACCGTTGGAAATTTTTAAGCACATACTGTTCATTTGCAATAATTAAAACTGCCAAAATAATTTTGATATATAGTAGATCCTGGTAAACCCAACCTATGCCATTGAAACGTTTTTTTTTCAACTTTTTCAATGAGTAGAACATTTTCAATAAAAATTAAATTAAATTAAAAAACGTACCGCCCAACACTCCTGCTAGTAGGTATGTGTTTAGGGGGAACTGCCAATTAAGTTCTGGTAATCTCTTAATAGTTAGCGGCATTACATAATCGTTTCCCCCACACATATGTTGACGATGATTAATAATGTTGCCATGATCAAGTAAGCGCATGATTGTGTGAATAATGCTTCTACCCCACTGGCGACTTCATTCGGAAAAAAATAATGACTTTTTTAATTTTGAAAAAGGTCTAAATACTTATTTGACGCACTTCAGCTGTCGTTGGTGACTTGAGAGCATCCTTGAAAAAGGTTTTAAATTTGTCGCTTAAGAAAACAACTTTTATGTTTTGCTGAACAAAAGAAATTACATACATATACAGAGTGCCTGTAAATTGTTTCGCCGAACTCTGGAATAGTATTCTGCACACTCAGCTAATTACCCCTCCAACCGTCGGGTGTGGTTAGATAACGTTTTTTTTTTTTTTCAAAAGTTCTATCGTCACAGAGTTTGAATAGCAACTGTTTTCTCTATACAAAACTGTTTTTTTAAATTTATAATAGTTGCTGCATAGTATTTTGTTGTGACAGACCCCACCCGATCAAATGGGTAATAATACTTGTAAGTTAGTTACCATCCTATTTCAGTGGCAGCAGTGTACATTTTTGTGTCTGTCAACTTTGTGCAAACAATGATATACATCATAATTCGGCTATTCCCCTAATTACTAACTAATCAATACTTTGTGGAAGCTGCTACTTTCTGGTAATGATTTGAATGTTTATTGGTTATTTTAAATTTGAGGACATTAGTGACCTTCAGTAACCTTCTTCGTGACAACTCCCGTTTACACTAAAGACACACAAATTGTCGGCACAGTTGTGCCCCGTTTTGTTTTGTGGTAGTTAACTGAGCAGTGTAAATCTGGTTTTTAAAATCAGCTGTTCCAGGGATCACATGAAAACCATGTGAACAAATCCTTCCTTCGTGACATAAACTTTAGTATTACTTTGGATAAAATGTTACTTGCTTTTAGGAGTAGGTGCAGTTCCGAATATACATGCCAGCGAAGTCTAACGAATACGTGCTAGTCATATCTACAATGCATCGAGACGATCATATCGATGAACAACGTCCTCTTTTCTATTGGGCACTCTGGACAAGTGCCCAGGGCCCCGTGATCTATGGGGGACCCTAGTTCCTGCCAGATCACCAGATCACCTACTGATAACCGATATTACCGAATTTTGCTCATCTACTCCTTTTACCTGTTGTTATTAAAATAGTCTTCTGTTATATTATAGCCATAAGGGCCCCATTCTCCTAAAGTGCCCAGGGCCTCCAATAGGTTAAAGACGGCGTTGTCGATGAAGGCAGTGGGGATCAGAGAAAACTCCAAATGATAACATTCCATAATAGCACATGGAAGTGGAGTAGATGCTGTTGATGGAATGATCACATAATATAATGTTGCTAGAAATACTAAGCTTTGGCCAATGGTGGTTTTTTATAACCTGCTCATTATTGTATCTATTAACACATTTGTTATCTACAAAGGCAACAACTCAAATGGAACATTCACCAAGTCGCTTAGACTGTTTAAAAAAACATTAGATATGAATTTAGTGCATGAAATGCAAATGATAACCGTTGACAAGCATTTGACAAAAGCGGCATCGAATAGGAGGTTGTGCCAAATCCACAGCGAGTTAAAAGAGGGAATTGCAAATATTGTAAACAATGAATGACTCGTTTTTTGCAAAATTTGGAAATCTTGGCATAATAACATGCTGCAAACAATGTTTGACCCACGCCAGTTTCTGCATAGAATTTTATTTTTTTATTTTTATATTTTTTATAATAATTTGTACATTTTTAAATAAATATTCTTACGGGCCTCGCGGTTCAACCTTTGTTTTCTCTTGAGTTATGTTTTCTTAGCATTTCTGGTCAAATAAATAACTATTAAAGAAGCACTAAAATTGTTGTCAAGGATTTAAAATTTTTGTTTTGATTCCTTGACAAGTGATTATTTCAAATTGTTGAAACGTTGGACGATTACAAAGAGACGACATAATGAGTGAAAAGTGATTCTTTAAATTTTGTATTTTCTATACTAACTACTTTACGCAGTTGGCAATTTCGCCGAAACTATTTTGCAAGCATTCATTGTACAAATCCAAGCTAGTTTCAATGAATATTAAACCGGAGAAGATTTATCGCCTTCAATTTTCAAAGAGATACGTTCAATTGTAAGTGACACGTGCTAATAAATTGTACTGACTCGAATCGACACTTATTTGGAAAAAGAAATTGTACAAAATCTTAAGCACGTAATAAATTCACATTGTCTGCTCACACTTTTTGCGCAAACGTTGATGAAATATCGACTTATTGTACTGAATCGCAATTTAATTCTATCATCTTGACAAACGCATCCGGTGGAAATCTTATGAATTAAATATAGTGCCGCCGCAGCGCATAATTCACCCAAACCGAGGGTAGTATGAGTACTACTAGAAAAAAGAATTCAATTGTTACAAAGGTGCGTAGGCAATGTAATTGACATGAAGTGTGTTTGCTTTGAATGTCGGGGTAAACTCCGGTTCACGCATTGACGCCGTAAATCATAAATAATAAATCAAGTTTTTAATTGGGAGTCACTTCGAGGCGGAGCGCCGACACCTGTGAGGACCGGTTAATATTTGACGTTAGAGCTTGTTAGAGAGGACCACTGCCGCGATTTTAATTGAAAAAAATGTCATGATGTAACAAAAACAACTCGCAAATCCAACGAATTTTCACACGCGTAATTGCTTTATTTTTTGTGACCGTTTCGTTAGGAGCAAATTAATTTTTAGTTCTGATTCGCTACTATTTGTTTTTCTTATCGATCAAAGTGCTTGTTCATTCAAATGATCATTTAAAAAAATATTATAGTTGAAGTTGGTTAAAAAATCCGACAATGAGTTTAAATTTGGCGGCATCTCTACAAACGCATTTTTTATCACAATGTTGGAATGTTTCTAATGAATTACAACGGTTGGCGACAGTAGCATTTTATCCTTGTTATACAGGTGTCACGAAAATGATTGACCAAAATGAAATGGCGTTCGCGCAGATTTTCGCCCACACAAAATTCCATTACATATTCCGACTATTATTACCACTTAGGGCCGATATTACCATCTCCAGATAAAGTTCTCGATAGTTAATAACAATCGTTGCTATTGCGTAGTTATAGCAATAATTGTTATTATTCCAAAGCACTTTATCCGGAGATGGTAATATCGGTTCTTAATGTAGGAAAAAAATTGTTTTTTTGTTAAAACACAAGTATTGCTAAAATTGGATGAAAACATTTTTTTTATAGATGAAATACAAAAATATGCATTAGAATTTCTTGTAATTTATGAACAAACATTTAGAATGCAAAAATACTTCACATGTGCAATGATAGTATGCGGTGATTTTGCAAACTTTCAAGTTTTGTGGATGTTTTCCATCAAGCGTCCAATGTTGTCAAATCTTTGATAGTTATTTGACCTAACGCACTTATTTTTTAGTAGTAATTCGCTTAACAATAATAAATTGTGATCGAAATTCAATTTGAGATTTTGGTTTTTGTCCAACTTCCGTGCATTGCAAACTTGTCGTCTTTGTTAAGATTATTATACTGTCCGCAAGATGTATATTTCTTTTTAAACTAGGGAAACAGTTCCTTGCCATACATCTTTTAACAATTTCAACACGTGTATTTTCATCTGTAGACCCTTACATACTAATCTGAGGAAAAGTGTGATATACGTTTAGAAACAAAATGCCTAAGAATTTTTCCAAATTCTCTAAAGTGAGCTCAAATTCTGGTCTACTATTATTTGCAGCGTAAATGTTTCAAAACCGAATAACCTCTTGCGTTACATTGTCAAAAAAAAGTTGCAAAAGTTCAAGAGGACTTTTGCCATGTAACTCTTCGGATATAATGTACATTTTATATCGGCATCCTCGTGCAATTGCGGAATTTTCAATAATCTCAAGCTCCTTCACAGTTAAAGCTCTCTTAGAATTTTCTTTATTTTTCATCTGAAAATACGTAGGTAAAAGAAATAACATGCGTTTTAAATGCTTACTTAAATAATTGAATCGGTTATTGTTGAAAGGGAATAAGTCACTTTTTAATGTTTCAAAATATATCAACTAAAGTCGCTTATTGTATGCAAGCAAGGCTTCGCATCGACGCATGATAGCTGTCTAAGGTTAAATCCATTAACGATAGCTTTCTAGGGTTAATACATCCAGAGCTGTGTTTCAAAACTTAAATTTCAATTCTAGACTTTCCAATAAAAAAAATATGCAGAAAATATGTTGGTGACGCAAGAAGCGTTAAAATTGACAAGAAACGTAAGCTTGAAAAAAGCGAAACCAATGTCAAATTTTTTTAATAACAAAATTATTTTTCCTAACTACAATCCTTTGGCAATTGACGCCTGTTATTAGTTTCAACTTTCGTCAAAATTAACATGATAAAAAATTTTGTTAATTAACACATTGCGAAAACACAAAAGATGGGTTAAACTATTATATTTGCAAACAGCCCTGCAAACATTGCCTTCAAGGCGGTGCGAGACTTTTGGGACAGCTCTATACTTTACATATTGTATAATTTTCAAATGAAAACATTCGTATTATTTTAATTTGATTGAAATTTAATTTTAAAAGCAAGATATGTGTTGTATCATTGTTTTCAAATTAGGTTAATTTACATATTGTAATTTTTCGTGGAACTCCTGATCGTAACGTTTAAAGATATGATGTTGACTAATTTGTTTTTTTTTTCAGAATCACAATGATCTCTCAATGTCCCAATTTAATTGGAGTAAGTATGCTTAAGTTATTTTTAAAGATAGTTAAAAAAGGCATTAAGTGAATTGTCAAAACAGTTGGATATATACGTTGAAATTTATTGTGAACCAGCGGGTTTTGAAACTTTCTGTTTTGTCAACGCCAATACTCGTTTTACAACCGGAATATTTTTCCACAACAGTAATGCGTAAAGTCCGTTCGTCTGGCGTATTGTCCTTATTTAGCACGAAGTTTATTGAGACTTCAACCTAACAATTGTTTAAGTATAAATCATTTTACAACTCATAAATAACTGTCAAAGGACATTGTATCCTGTGGGTTGAGCTTAGAAAACTCACTCCAAGGAAGGAACATCGAGTACGTGACGGAGAAAATAAATATTACCTATGACATCAAGGTGAAATTAGAAATGGACGGTTAAAACTTTTGTGAGAATGGACTTTATTTATTTTGTCCTTTTTCTCGCTCGTTGCCAGGAAATAACTTTGTCACAACATTTCAAAACATTTAAGTTCGTTTTATCAGCAGTATTAATTCCAGAGCGAGATTTATGCCGAATTTATCTAAAAAAATAAAATTCTTGGAAACTTAAAAACGAGCATTTGCCAACTCTTAAATTTATGGTTATTGGTCGGTTTAAAACCATCGCACACCTGTTGGAGGTGTTTACTCAAACAAAACGTTGAACATAACCAAATTAATTTATTAAGTGAGATCGTTATTTTTAAAATTATCTCAGCACAATCAATGATAATTTCTACAATAAAGTAACTACCGTATATACCGGGGTATAAGACAATATTAAAATTGGAATTTTTTTCTTTGGTTGATATAAAGTGATGCGCAAAGAGAACACAATGAGGAAGATTTTTAAAATTTAAATTAAATTACCTGAATTATGCATAGTTATTCGAAATGAAATTAAGAAATGAAATGCTGTTTTTTATAATTTTTCTATAAAGAAATATAGGTATGCTTTATTTTATCAAGAAAATTGGCATCCGGCGTATCCGATTTTTAGACCATTTTTCAGATAAGTTTAACGTAAAGTGTCAAAGTAATGCGACAGATTTATGAGAATTTACAGTCTTTAAGTAGTAGGACTCCTAGTGTGTAACAAAACAGGTAATATCCTTCCCTAAAGAATACTAGGTCGAAAGCCAGTTTCGAAGTTTTGAGTCTGTCGTATAATCATTAGTACTTTACGAGAAAGTTTTATTATGTTAATAATTATTGAGGTTAGAATATAATTTTCTTGAGCATTGTTTGTTCGTATTCTACTTATGATTCCACTACAAATTTAACTAAATTTTAAAATGTTTAAAGCGCTGTCCGTAGCTAAAATAAAATAAGAGGGTGCATTCCGACGCATTTTCTAAAGGCCAGGTGTTTTTAACTCATAAGTTACCTGTTCAAAAGAGTTGTTTCCTTGCTTCATTTCAGAACAAAAAAACTGAAACTTGTGAAAAATGAGTTAAAAAAGAAGAACCACATTGTTTGAGTAGTTTTGAGAAGAATGTAGTATATTGTTTTATTAGGATTAAACGTCACTTTTTGCGAGTAAATTTTGTGAGGCGGAGCCGAGTGAATACAAAATTGCGAGCCAAAAGAGTAACTTTTAATATAAATGAATACAATTTTCTTTCCAACCAACAATACACGGCAAAGTACAAAATATACAAATTCTAAAAATAAACAGAGTGACATCCAAATAGCCGTGACTTTATTTAGTTATGTCATTGATTTCTGGGAAAAAAAGTATATATTAACTAAAAAATCTGTCTAGAATGTGTGTATTTTGTGTGAGTAAAGATGAATTGTGAAGAAGACTTACCTCCAGATGTAGTAGCAGTTTTGTACGTTTAACTTTATCAGTAACATTTTCAAACCAAAAATGGAAGACAATATTTTTAAGTCTAGCAGTAAAAAAATTTAAGCCAAAATGTTGCTTTAGTGAAGAAACCTTTTTTTTCTTAGTTACAAAAACAGTCAATCTTCCAAAAATGGTATTAAAAGTGAGTGTTTTAAGGCCATTGAAGAAACAATATTTAACTTTTCAAAACTATCTGGTTAGTTTGACATGCTCACCTGGCTAAGCTGGAGCAAGTTGCTAGTTATGATATAAAACACGTAATTATGTATTTATGTGACCAGTACATAATGCAGAACTTTATTGGACGAGCTAGTTTATGACCGTGTGATGATGATAAATATGGCTGTATATCCTTAAAACACCACCTCGAGCTGACGCTCTCTGGGTGTTTTTTAAAATATGTTCCGTGGATGGGAAGTATGATCGAATGTTTTTGATGCTTTTGTGATTTATATTCTTGATTTATATTCTTCTGTTAAAATTTGGTTATTATTGAAAATAATTTAGTTTATAAATATGATATGTGAGAAATGAACAAAGTTACCTTATTTTTTTAGTTGTTTTCCAAGTTATTTTTTCATACTTATACATACTAATTTATAAGGGTGATTTAACACATTAAAGGAATAATATTTAACGAAGTTATCCAAAAATGAAATCATTCTCCCTCCAATATTTTGCTTTTATATTTGAACCGATTGCACTACAGTGAGATTTTACAGAAAACAGACACCATAGGGATGGTTCTTAGAAAAAAGATTATCTTTTGGATAAGGCAAATTTTGTTAAATCTTATTCTTTTAACATGTAAAATCACCGCTATAAATTGTGCTAGGTCGTTTAAACCAACCTGTCTACTTTAAGGGGGTAGGTTACAGTCGCAAAACTATGTCATAAACAGCACTTTATAAGTATGGTGGTTATTTTCAATAAAAAGTTTCTTAGAAGAACGTTTTCCGAGTTTTATGCGCTTTGCTACGATTTTTACACTTTGGTAAAATAATTCGATAACAAAAGCAAAGGGCAGCAAAAATATTTTCAGCATTATTTATTGCAATACATTTGATATACCCACCTATACAAATACCAATTTTGATTTCCAATTAGCGAAGTACTTACATAGGTACCTACTTCACCGAATTGATGTACGATCTTTTTCAGTGCATCTTCTGTAAAGATGATTTACACAAAATTCTTTTAATTCATTTAGCACAACATTCTGTAAGCCATAAACGTCGATAAATTTGTAATGTTGCAGAAAATGAACCATTAAAAGGATAGTATGGAATACGTTTCTAATTGCAAATAAAAAACTTCATCTTACTTATTAAACTCTTGGTGCAGTAACGCAATAATGAAAATCTTTAATAATTCCTCCATAAAGTGGTACTAATCTCGCACCGGGTCATTATGAAAATTATCTGAGAAAAGCGAAAAGGTTTAATTTAAATTGCAATTTTCGGACAACGATTTTTTTGTACGTACAGTTATTAGTACTTCTTTGACGTTCTGCTGTTCGCTGAGTTGTTATTTGCTCGTACTTGTAAAGAGCACTTACATTTTAAACTACACTACCAAAATTATTCTTAAAACTTTCATTTATCAGCAGATAAAACAATGAAAAGTTTATAATGCTAGATAGGTACGTACTTGAAAACAAATAATGAACAAGGTCCTTGTTTGTTTGTCTTTCAGTCAAAACTTTATATAACCAACAAATTCTGGTGCGAATTGACATAAAGCTCTTTTTCGTACCTTTTTAATGCTACCTTTTTGCCATTTAGTACGAGATAAAGGTGGGTAGGGCGTTTAATCAAACGCGAGTTCCTCCCGTTTTGTGTTAAGCGCCGTTTACCAGAACAATTCTCAGACTAACCCTTTTGTAAGCGTAATTAATTTCGCTGGCATTTTCAACACTTTCTAGAGCTAATGAATAAAAATGTGTAACCGCACCTCATTTAAAATTCATGTGGCCATGTTATCGAATTACCATGTAGAATACATAAACCCAGTATTCGATCGGATTTACTAAACTGCAGCCGTCTCGGTGAAACGTGCGAAGTAACCTGATATTTAGACACTGATTTACACCGTAGCTTGTATAAACAAAGTGTAAAATTAATTACAATATAAAATTACCTAAGCATGGAGGTAGGCATGTCGAGAATGTTAAACAGTCTTCAGCTTCCAGTAGGCTTTGTTGGACTGTATCTAAATAACGACCGCCTTGGGGTGGTTAATTCTGTATTTAGTGCACCACTTTGTTTTTTTGATTTAAATTTGTAATCACTTAAGAAACATAGCGGAAATAGAAATGATTCTGAAAAGTTAAAGAGAAAGTATCCATAAACAGCTCGAAAGTGTAATTTAAATTTCCTTTTTTGGTGGATCCTTAATTTATCAAGGAGTTAATTTTATTTTTATTTGTATACAGTCTATTTTTATACATTCACAGTTGATGCTTGAATTCATGACGTCCTTTTTAATTCGACAAGCGAAGATTTTAAATAAGGTAATAGTAATTTTCTGAAATTTTGTTCGGATTTAAAATAAGCCAGCAACCGAGTGGAATTCATAGATTCACGGTATTTTTGAAGTTTTAATCTCACAATCTTGCCGACAAAGGGCCTCCAAAAAAAAACTTATATAAATGCGAAATAAATTGTCAGCCTATACAATAGTACCAAATTTAATAAATACCAAATCACGAGCTCGAGATTAACGCTAAGAACGATTTGAAATTGTAACAAATTTAACAAAAAAACTGCATTACTTCCGTCTTTCCATTAGCAGTAGGGTGAGTGTGAACAACCCTCCCGAATTGCAGAATAATATAAACCTCTCGGGGTTTGAATGGGCTCTTCACGTCCCTTAAAAAAGATTAATCAAAATGATAATTTTCATAAGCGAGTGTCAAGGCAACGCGCCTAAATCTATTTAAATGTAATTACGTTCTTGGTCGTTCAATTTTCTAAATTCGTCCAATTTTTTTGTAAGGAAGTATTAAAACGATTTCAACTGCTCTTCAAGGAACTTTCTTAGCGGGCTTATGTGGGCAGCATTGTTACCCCACGGTCCAGGTAAATAAAAGATATGACTGTGCGATAACTACTCTCAAATACGTCAATCTTGCGCAGTGACAGCAGAAATGGCCCCACGTCCCACCGCCACTATTATATTTCATAAGCTAGCACTTCCCTCTTATCTGATCTTGAAGAACTGAAGTGTCATTTTATTATTTTTTATTTTATGTTCAATTATAGCAGTCAAAACACGTTACCGCCATAAATCGTCGAATTAAAATATTTGAACAGCTCGATTTCTTTAAATTCTTGCACGGCATTTTGATGTCGTTCTATAACATTGAATTTTTATGAGATTATAATTGTCACAATGACTTCAAATAGAATTGATTGTTCGGTAGTCGCGAACGCAACTTAATCCGGTTAATCATTTATTTGTTCAATAGTATAGGCGTGGTATAACAAATTGATGTTTATTGTTTCGCTGGTTTTGTGCATTGTATGGATATGTAGACGTCCAGATGATATTTTTCCCACTTTAAATTTTATGGCTGTTGAATTCTTGTCAAAACAGTGAGTGGAACGTTACAATAGTTTTGAAGTGTTGTGTTCTATTTGGTTTCATTTATTGTTTGTTAAAAAAATACTCTGTTAGGGTTGTCATTGTGCAGTCATAATCGTTTGAGTATTTTTATGGTAAAAGTAAACGTGATTAATAACTTTTTTGAACATCATGCAGACTTTTTAGATATACATTCTACCAAGTCAGTGAAGCTACAATGTTTATTAACTTTATCGAAAATGTACGAAAATTTTGACAAATTGTATCTAACATGGTTGACAAAGGTTCGAACTGAATTTCCAGTGCTACATATATTTTTTTATTTACTTACTAAAAATTTATGCTTTTGAGTGAATCATTATTTTTTTTTTAAGGCGGAGAAGACATATGCTTGATAAAATTGAATAAATTTAATTTAACCCTTAATAAACGAACTATTTTTTCAAAACTATCGACATTACATCGACGATATTATAATTAAAAGATTGAACGATTTCGTGCGTTCCTACAGCAACTTTTTGAGAATACTTTGATTGTTGCGAATATGGCCGCATTCGTTTGTCATTAAAATTAAACTTCTAAGCAAAAAAATGACATGTCCGTTACTAATGAAAAATAAGTGCTTATTGGATTGTATTCTTTGGGGGCGACTTTTCGGGTTGTTGTAACACATCATAATTGAATATGATGAGGATGTACTATGCAGTAATTTTGAGCGGAAAAAAAACCTTGTTAAGTAAACTTGGAGAAGTGTAAAATGCTGGCAAAGATTGTCATCTTTCTGACACAAAAGTTGTGTATGGTTGTCACTGTGGTACAATGCTAACAAAGGATAAAAGGATTAAAAGGGCTTCTACATGGGAAGTGTTTAGACAGAACCAGATAAGTTTTTTCTGTAAAATAAATACAAAACTGATTTATTTATTTTCTGGCAACAAATTATTGCATATTTAGTTAGTTTATTAACCATTTTGGGTCATTTTTAAAAATTAAATTATCAAAGTTTCTATTATTAAGCGGAAAACTTATCAATGAAATTTCAAGTTAAACACTTAAAATTCATACCCTGCAGTCTGCGTCAGCTATTACCATATAACAATCCTCCAGATATAATGAATCAAATATGAAGGAACACCGCCCTCAAAAATAATTTAATTGATTTCATGGTTTTTACGGTTTTTCTTATGAGAAACCGTGTTAATTGATTTTTGAAGTGTATGCGATTTTACTGCACGCGAGTATATACTAAGTCACAAAAAAATCAAATGCATATTTCAACTGTGTTTTCTGGTACAAGTGTTCTATTCAGTCTTTTGGGAAAACTTGGATTTCTTTCATTTTTCGATTTTATCTTCTTGGACAACAAAAACAATACCGAACTTCTTCGTTGTGTAGTTGTGCAATGTTGCAGGTACCTACATAGTTTCTACCGATATGCAAAAATGCAAGAACTCACAAAGCGTTGTTGAGAAATAGCCATCCATCGAAATGTTTCATGTAAATGCGAAAAAGAAATGCAGGTAATCGCGCGATGAGAGAATATTTCGCAAACTGGACAGACACTTATTGCTGTGTATACTAGCTAAACCTGTATAAGACGGAACTGCTTGCCACTGAAAAAAGTTGCGTCTTAGCCTAGTTTTCGACTTATCTAATGACCTGTCTAATTCTAATTCTAATAGCTTTCAAACCACCCAATCGATACCTTAAATTAATTCATTTCTTCCTAGTCGTTGGGTAATATTTTTTGTTTGTTCTTGTACGGTAAATTACGCGTTCTGGCCTACAAAAACGACCCGTACAAAATTTTATTTATCGCTTTGTTCTCGGTCATTTCATTTTATTTGTTTTTTAAAATTCATGGGTTGGCCTGCACTTATATTTCACCACAACCGCCTTGACACTCGCATTTTGCGACATGCCACTTTAATAATTCCATTTTTTTTTTATAAACCAAAAATGCTTAGACATTTTGTTCACATTTCAATACGATCACAACGTGTACTGCAGCTGAAAATGCATATCACTATCGCAATTCGTTAAACTGTTGCAATGCATTTTATTATCTAGTGTTGTTTTGCCTCCCAACAGCATAAAGTTAAATTTTGCTGCAACATCATTTCCGGCTTAACCAATGCAGTGTCTCGCAGGGGACTTACAAACACTTTCCGTTTCCGTGTTGGCCAGTTTTCGATTTAAGTAGGTTACTTTACATAGAATTTACATGGTTCCATGAAAAAAGCGCACATGAAAAAACGCACTCGAAAAATGCGTACAGAAAAAACCGAACTGCATATGTGCGCAAAAGAAGAATGTTCACAAGGAAAAAAGCGTACAAGAAAATTAAAGTGCAGTTGGACCGATGATAGAACATGGGCAACGAAATATTCGTTCGGACTTTTCGGTTGATAAAAAGGATTAATGTCTTTGAAGATTGATGGTCGCCACTGAAAATTTACTAAAATTTTAAATAGATATCTACAGTGTTTGCACATTTACGTGGAAATTATTCGCATTTTGTAGTGTGCCCTTTTTTCGGTGTGCACTTTTTTTCTTATGTGCTTTTTTCCTTGTGGGCATTTTTCTTGTGCGCATTTTTCTGATCACCCGTTTCCAAAAAAATGTTCCATCATAAACAGAACTGTGGCTGATCCAGGTTTAACTATATCTATAGTGTGAAAATCTCGCATATGCGAACAGGTTAAAATTTGTCATGCTCGCACTAACTTGAATCTACCGTACTTACAATTCAGATTTCAGCAATTTACTACTGTTTCTTTAATTTCTTAGCAACAAATAACAACATGTTTTTTTATTCAAAAGAGCTATCCGAGGTATAAAATACCAACATCCTAACGGGATTGTCGAATATAATTTAAAAGTTGTCCCAAAAACGTTTTGGTTGTTTGTATATTTTAGGTATATATCACAAAGTTTGCAGGACACTAGCCGTTGATGGTCAACTAAATAGTTACCTCGACCTAAAAAGTCAATTATCCTTAAAATGCCAGATGTGTTGAAGTTATGCCTAATGTGTGAAATCCTCAAAGCTGATATGTCAATCATTTCTAATTATACCAGTCTTGCAGATTTACCGTGCAAGTTTTTGCAGCTGTAAAGACTATTAATAGACAAAACCATAGACAAATTTAGCTAATTTTCTAGTATAGTTGACCTCCGTATAACACGGTATCCTCTAAAACGGTTTCACTCTAGCACTGCTTGGAAATTAAGATTTTCGGGACAATACGGCACATGATAAGATTTTGTAAGTGCAAAACAGCAGATTAGTGTTCGAAATTTTAGTTCGTATAACACGGATTTGTGTAACACGATATTTTTAGGACCTAACCCCAGTGTCACCTGTATAAAATTAATTGTAAGGATTTTATAATAATAATTAATCATTAAAAAATAGCTAGAAAAGCGGTGTGAATATAACCCCTCGAAGAACCAACTTTGGATTTAACGCAAGTAATTTTACGATTATCTAAGCGCCTATTCGTTCAGTTAATTGAGCACATTTACAAGACCCATAGAATATTGTCATTGTAATCTTCTTAAGGGTGCTTTTAGTAGAATGGGGATTTACAGCAAGGTCATTCGACCGAAACTATCTTCAATTATTCAGAATCAGAGGTAACATATTTTTTCCAAGTCAGGCCACACCATCATTCATCACACACGTTATCTTAGTGCATTTCAAAAAAAAGATGGGACAACCGGTGATGGATGGGCGACTTCCTCAAGTATTTGCCCCACAAATTAGTAAAAGCAAGCACGACTTTAAAATTACACTCCGTTTCCTAAACAAGTGAAGAAAATTAGCGTTTAATGGAATCAAATTGGAAAATGACCGCATAAATTCTTTAGTTATCAACACATAAACAACGCGTGAGAATTGAGTTCTGGTGAAAGCATCGCGCAAAAAATAATTTTTAGATGTAAAACGAAAAAAACATTAAACACCAATCGAACTTTAATCGACAAATTCCTCCACACGTAAACTGGTGCCAATCAAGGCGTAAGTGTTAACGTTCGACAGTTATCGTTAAGGTTCGGTCCCGATCGTGCGATATCGCGTTGTATGAAACCAACGCGCCATGCGCTTTTTCATCAGTCGAAAATAGAATGTGTAGTGTGGAATGAGTGCGTTCTAAAATAAATAATCTGCGAATAAATCTCTCAACACTAGCAAATTTGCGATGTGTAAATATTTAAGTTTAAACATTTAACTGGATTTATGTAGTGCCAATTGAATTTGAAATGTTACAAGTGCAGTGCAAATTTAGAGTACCATTCCGAAATCTGTGGGAATTTAATTAAAAGCATCGAAGTTAGGTAAGGTTCATGTTACTAATTAAGCAAACAAACTTTCTGGCGGTTTGAGTCGATTCGATTGATGCCGATCTGGTTTAATTTTCCGTCTACTCGTAGAAATCGAAGGAAACGGTCGCATATGTAAATCCACTTTCTCTGCTCTCGTTTTGTAATTTTTCTCGGTGTAAATATGGAAGGTGTCGTACTCGGGACAATAATATGTAAGACGCGATCTTATCCTAAGTATTTTAAGAGCTTGTTTAATATACAACGAAAATTCCACATGTGCACCACTTGATTTATTCGCCGCTAAACATTGACGGACATTCCAAAGCATACCGAATAGAAACTGATGGGAATCAATAGACACTGAATTTTTATAAACACATTTGGTTTGATAAATTTAAATAAATGCACCATTAACATAATTTATTAATTTCTGCTGGGTACAAACAAAAGTATACAGGGTGAGTTAAGTTTTACTGCCGGTGGCAAAACAGCCCTCCAAAATAATTTGTCACTTCTCAACAATTGCACGAGTAATTTTATATTATTATTAAAAATTATATTGACTAATTATTTATGACTGACATAAACTTAAGTTAAAAAGTACAGCGTTACATTTTACAGGTTTGGAGTAAGGATCTCACTATTTCTTTAGGAGTTCACAACACTGTAACTAATAGCTGCACGATAATTATAATCATAATAAAAAATAATCTTTCCAATTTTAGATTTTAAACTTTATGGGAAAATCTTGTCTTAAGTATATTTGTCTACAATTTTGTGTGCAGAATCAATATACCCATCGGTCATTGAATCTTCCCATAAAATAAATTGCTGAACTTACCAAAAATCCAAATACCTTCGTTACAACCCTCAGGTTACTTTGTGAACGAAGAAACATTCACATTCGCAACAAACCTTCCAATACTTACACGTCGTTGGTGAAAAGTGAAAATTAAACGTAGTTATACATTTCAATACTGTTATAAATTCCAGAATACGGGTCTGGTAACAATCAAAAAACTTTATCCTCCAGTTTTATAGGTCGATCATAAACTATTGTTAGGGTGGTAAACTCATTATCCATTGTTGGAAAGTCATAAATAAAAGCATTTTTCGTGCTTTATCTTAAATTTGATTTAACTCAAAAAGTACAGTAAAACCCCTCATAGTGGACACCGCTCTTAATGGACACTTTTTTGTCAGTCCCGGCATTCCTCCATAAGAATACATTATACGGGCACCCCTCTATTACGGACATTGGACACTACTTGTCTTCCCGAACTTGGAATTTTCCCCTCTATTGTGGACACTTGATAAGCATTTTGAAGAATTTATATCATGTTTTCAAAAAAATACTATTATAACTTGCGGTGACTTAGACACACATTAAAAACGTTTATCTTAAATAAAAGCAATGAACCTGCTCTGTATTAATTATCAAATTTGGAAATACATTTTGAAGAGAAAAATGTTCTAATATGTATAAACATAATAAATGTTTACGTATAATGTTTTATAAACTGCTTAACATTTGTAGTAGTTTTGTAAATTTTCGACAAAAATAATTAGGACCCCCTCGAATACGGACACCCCTCTATAGTGGACAATTTTGTCCAGTCCCTTGAGTGTTCACTATGGAGGGGTTTTACTGTAATAATTTTTTTACGAATCAATTTGCAAATATTAATGCTACGAATAATTTGCAAATTTTGAAATAAAAACCAAACATAGAATTTTTATCCAAAACTCTGTTTTACCTTACTGATGTAACATGTAAATTGCATATTTTTCTCACCCTGTACAGAGAGTGTCATAAAAAGTTATATTCGAAGAAGGACCAAAAATGTACTTTAGCTGATGGAAGTAAATTCATATGATTGAATTAGCATTCATGTGAATCATGGTAGCTTGAAGTGAATTAAATTTTAAAGCTTTTCTAGGAGCAGTTTTTAATATGCTGGTAATATTAATGTTCTGTTTGATTTACAATTTAAGGAACGACTCGTTCTAATATGTTCAAACCGCTTTTGAAATATTTAAAAATCGTAAACTTTTATTTTAATGTGCACTTTAAAATGGAATTATTTTTATATTTGTGTCAGCAATAACTTTCAGTTTCATCTGAAGATAAAACAATGTTGCAATATTGAAACATTGAATTATTATTGCTTTTTCAATATTTCTTTAGTTAATTTTGTTTACTTGAATATTGTTTCTTAATTTTTCTGTACGTTGGGAGCGTTGAAAATTGAAAGCGGTACTTTATGGAGAGATTTATTTAGGGTACTTGTAAATTAAAGTCGAAATTTACATGAAGTATTTTTACGATATAACTTCCCAAGAAATGATTGCGCCTCATCAGCATTTCAATGTAATGTGTTATTTAATTTTGGGTAAAATCGCACGTGTAAGGTATCAGATACGTAATTGCTAGAAATATTACAGGAATGACAATTTTTTAAGATTACTTGTTAGGTGAACCGGACATTATGGTTGTTTATGCATTATAACTGCGATATCGTTGAATAGAGTTTGTAAGTTAAGTGGAGTTAAAAAATAGTATTTTTAAACTCATTTATGTATCGAATGTTCGACTTACGAATTTCCAGTCAGGAAACCACTGCAATTGTTTGACTTACGGAAAAGTTCGACTTAGGAAGCGTTTGAGTTATATGTTATATGGCTGTAAACTCGTTATTTTTTAAAGTTTTATTGGTATTAAACCAGTTTTAAAGCAATACAGTAAACTCTCGTTAGTACGAACAAGAAAACTTCAAATCTGCTCGCATAGGCGAGGTTTTTGCACTGTAGATAATCAGGACCTTGGAATAGCATAAATATATTTCAGTTGATTAGTGAGATACGTGGAAGTCGGAGTTTGGGAATAAGGGGCAAAACGAACAAAAATAATACGAGCTGAACCCAATCCTGGCCTGAAATGTTTTCATTCATTTGTTATTGCACTACTTATACTGTGTATTTATTTAAAATCCTTTATTACGAAACATTATGCATGTAAATTCAAGTTCACATGCATACCTAAGACCTTTTGGTTTAACATATCGCGCGTAACTGGAAAATTCCATTCACGTCGCCGAACGAGTCATTTACTTTAAGCATTTTTCGTTTTGGGCATTTCTTAAAATGAATTAAAGTTAAGTTAAACTTTGATTGGCGGTTGCTATAATTTTCTATACTTTTGATGGGTACAGATAGAAAATTTAACTGGGCGATGCTGCTTGACCAACATGGCGACACTCCTTATTATGGTCTTCTATAATTCTAGATTTTTCATATAAAGTTAAATACTTTTATTTATTGAAGTTCCTCCCCTATACATAAATATATTGCTCATAAGAATTTCTATAATAATTAAAGTGCAAGTTTCACACGTCAAGTTACTACTGTTCGCGTTATAGGTGTTCATTTAATGATTAGTTCATATTAGCGATGTTCGTACTAACGCAAGTATTAGCAATGTCACTGCAAAATTTGGCGTGAAATTCTTTTATTCATGGCAGTGACAAATCCGACCATTCTCCATTTTCCAACTTTTTTCGAAAGTATCTTTCGACAAATAAAACTGGACGGTTTTGCAAAATGCTTTTTTTTTAGGTAAACGATAATTACTGTCCTGCGATGCCTAAAAGCTTATGCAAATATTTATGTGGAGAATTTACAGTTGAAGTAATATGACGCGTCTTGGAACCACACCCTGTTCATGTTGTCCAATTAAAGCACCCGGGTAATTGTGTGTTTTTTACCCAAATTTTCAATTAAATCGCCCAGTTGCCGAATTAAAACGAAAGAAATGGTGCATCGCTTGCGCTTGAAACGGTTAGCGAGGTTTTAACGATTTTTATTTTTATGTGCCGACCTTTGATCTGAGAAACCGAAATGTATACAAGAAAATCTTCCATTATGAATACAGCCACAGAGCGGACACTTGTAAGTCCATAATTTATTAGCTTTTACAAGGCGGCTCTTATTAGTAAAATTAAGCATTTCCCATCCAATTCCGTTATTTTACAAACATTGTGGAATCTTTTAGAAACAGTTTGCTGGTTCGCTAGAAAGTTGTAGTGTTTTTTCGGCATATTGGTGGATCCTATGAAATGTAAATTTTGAAAGAACTCTGTGTCATTTTACGTTCCCCACCAAATTAATGTCATAAAAAGTAAATAACTTGTCTGATACAGAATGCGACAACCGCTGCATAAAATCTAATTTAAGACTCTGTTTTATGAGCTTTCATTCCAGTCAAAAAATAAATTTGAAATTTACATGCAGATCTTGTTAATGCATAATGTAGAAGACCATTGAGAATGGTAGCGATTGGCATTTTGTTTGGAACGTGTGTGTAGTCTTGTGCTTTGCAAAGAGTTTTAAAGGCATTTTCCCACCATTCGCAAAATCTTCCCGTGTTGTCTGTTTGCATTGGCATTGATATACAAAAAAAAATCAAACAATAGATTTAACAATCTGCGGGCTTGTGGTCTCTGAACGAGATGACTCAAAAATTAATATTTTATAGGAAAGCACACTTTAAAATCGCCATTTCAAATACGATCATTTCCTTTTGTAATTAATCTATCGGTGTTCAAAAAATCTTGATGTCCCCTACTATGGATTGTATGTCTGTTTTGTTCTTCATATTTTAGTTAAACGTGATTTGTATTAATTATAGTAAAATAAAAACACACATTTTACAAAGCATAGTCGTTCAGAACGCCTCGACTTTTAGAACATTCGCCGTTATGTGGATTATAATGTTATGGAAAAGTTGTTTTCCTTTACATTCGAACCTGAAAAATGAAAACTTCCAATTCGTTTTGAAACTTTTTATCTGCAAAAAATAGGTACAAGAAGATTTTTGAAATGTTTGTAAAAGAATTGATCGATGAACATCCGGAAACAATTTCTATTGTGTGGAACGAACTTCGATAAACAGCTGTTGCGTTCACGAATTTTTATTTGTTATTTTGTTTATGTTTGGGTTACTAATAATAAGTTCTTTGTATTGGCAATTTTTGCAATTCTTTTTTTCTAATATTTTAAATGATACTTTCTGCATGCTAATTTAATTAATCCCATTGGCAATTAAGAAAATTTTTGATTTTTTTGAGATGTTTTCATAATTTTATCGACTTGTTTTAAGATAGTTTGTAATTACAGATACCATCGATCTATGGATTTTAATTGACATAGTTTTGATCTTTGTTAATCAGCTGTTAAAAAAATCCAAAAGTAGCTCAAATTTTTAGAACATTGTGAATTTCAGATATGCAAAAAGAATCAAAAACAATCCCGTTAAGATGATTTTTTGCACGCCCTTCAAAAATTTACATATAAAATATGCCAAATTACGAGGTCTCCACCAGAAATTAAATAATTACGTGCATACATAATTCAGAAAGCTGCATAACCAATCGCACTGCGCACTATCCAATTAAAATATTTAAATAAGTCGAGTTTTGTATTTTTTTAATCAACGCAAGTTACCGACTGTGAAGAAAATTATTATTCTTTAGTTACATTGCAACTCAATTAACCTGTCATCAATCTTTATTTTACAAACCGGTTAATTAATAAATCAATCACGGACCATCAAAACATGGTTCTGGCACATCCAGTTAGTTTGTTCAACGTAAACGAACCATTCGATCAGGTAGTTTCGCTGCATTTAAAATCCTGAAGGCCGTGCGGGGTTTCGGGTGTTCGACCCTCGTTAACTTTCGAAACGGTCACCGCACGCCATGTCCTTTATGTCCACCCAAAACCCAAGAAATTGCCGTAGAGGTGTCCTTACTCTCCCAAATCGTCGATTTATTCGACACGGTTTAATTCGTACACGTCAGTTTTTTTTCGATTGGAATTACTGAGAAGCGTAAAGTTAATTTTTAGCAAGTATTGAGCGTTTTATTCGTTGCGGATGTAATTTATGCCACCTCTTTGTAGATAAAATTCTTTGACTTGACCCTAAGCGTCCCGCCACACAGCCCGGCACCGGCACGGTTGTGACATTTTTATTATGATTTGTGTGAGTATTCGGGGGGTAGTTTTCTTAAAGACCGTTCGAGAGGACAATCGATCAGTGAAATAGTCTCGATGGGACTATTAGCAAAATTTCGAGTTCGGAATTCTATGAATTATTTGCAATCATGTAAATTTCAACAGGTTGACTTAATTGTTTATATTATTTAAACGATTATAATTGATTTTAATTTCCAATCATAAGATAAGTGTTTGCCGTTTGTTGACAATCTTTATTTTGACAGCGAATTAGTAATCAGCGACCTCTAAAATCCCTAGAATTATTAAATTTGCGTATTTCCTTACAATTTTGGTTGAAATAAATTGTCATCCTTGTTATTTCATAATTTGATCAGAATTGATATGTTAGTGGCAAAGTGCACACTTCCTCAACATCTCAACAAAATTAATTTTAAAATATTTTAACAATTATTAATAATATAATAATTATTATAATATTTAGATTTACTTTAAAATTGTAAATAAAAAAAATTCTTACCTTAAAGTGACGGCCAGTCTTTCTTCTGCAGTTATTGCAGCCCTCCATTGTGTATCTTGTTTTTTTATACTACTCTGAACTAAATGAAGGAGCTCATCAAATGAATTTATCGACATCCGATAATAGTCGAAAAATTTATCGGGATAAGCTCGTAATTTATTTCGTAATAAATAAAACTGGCTTTCCTTAATTCTCGTTTTATTCAAAGGATGTACCCAGTATCGACGAGTCGTTTTTTTTTTGGGACAGTAGAAAACTTATCGCAATTAATTCAATGTCGTCCATTTTTAAATATATTTCACGTCGGTCACAAATTTTTGTGAACTGTTTGCAGCCAAAAACAAATTTAATATATAAAGGAGATATTCGTCCTACATCGGATTTTACCGAAAATAAATGCATCGGCCTGTAATTACCGACAAAAACTACACAAATTGATAAATCAACTTCGAGCCGATACTGACATTTTTATTTTTTAAGTGCCACAATCGTCCGTCACAGACTATCTCAATTTCAACATTTCAAAGTTACTTAAATTTTGTACCTGTAAGCGACAAAGTGCATAATAAATGTATTCTGTGAATGCCTAGATATTTTATGTAAACTTAAGAATTGTTAGATATTTTATTAAAAAAATACCTACTGTATTGAGTGAAAAGTTTTCCTTCTAGTTATGAGTTTTGTAGGAAAAGGTTTAACTCGATATAAATTTTTATAAAAAATCTAATAATTATTCAGCAGCGAAGTGTGCACTTTGCCACTAACATATCAATTCTGATCAAATTATGAAATAACAAGGATGACAATTTATTTCAACCAAAATTGTAAGGAAATACGCAAATTTAATAATTCTAGGGATTTTAGAGGTCGCTGATTACTAATTCGCTGTCAAAATAAAGATTGTCAACAAACGGCAAACACTTATCTTATGATTGGAAATTAAAATCAATTATAATCGTTTAAATAATATAAACAATTAAGTCAACCTGTTGAAATTTACATGATTGCAAATAATTCATAGAATTCCGAACTCGAAATTTTGCTAATAGTCCCATCGATACTATTTCACTGATCGATTGTCCTCTCGAACGGTCTTTAAGAAAACTACCCCCCGAATACTCACACAAATCATAATAAAAATGTCACAACCGTGCCGGTGCCGGGCTGTGTGGCGGGACGCTAAAGCACCTATACATAAAGCAAGAAATGGATTTGACATTATGAGTGATGACTGTACATTGTGCGTTGACTTTGCTTGGACTGTTCCTTTTAGCTTCGTCAGCTTACATGCAGTCGCTACGATTCCAGCAATTGTTGGAACTGATTTATTTACGAAATTTCTCCGTAGTCCACATTTGTGAAAATGCCTCTGTTTTTGCAGTTAATATCTCATTTGCCTGCAGTAGACAAATCGATCACTAGCAATTTCCTTTGGTAAGTGTGCTGATGGCACATTAATAATGTGATTGTAATAACTTTGTAAGTAAGGAAGTTTATTATAAACATACTTCATATCTCCTGTGTTTGAATTAACAATCTTTGCTGACTTTGATGGACAGTTAAGTGATACGGCAGAGTTGTTATGGCCGACAGTTTATATATGACTCCGTTAGGTAAATAAATAATTGTCAGGTTCATTTAGATTTCGATTGAGCGCTAAATATAAACGATATCGGTTTTTTCTAGGATGCTTTTAGGTGTGTGGCAATTCTATTTTTTGCGTCGATTTGATTGCCACCGGATTTCTTTAATTAGTTGTTTTTGTAGATTTTACAGTCTCACATTGTATTTGTGCCGACAAAGATTTTTAAACTGTTGAAAATGAATAAAATTATCAACTATCAACATTTCTTTTTAAAAATCACGACTAGTTTCAACTGTTTTAACTCTTAATTGGGCGTTTTTAAATATTTTCACCAATTTAACACTAGCTCGGGGAAGTTGTGCAAAATTGCAATTAATTACGTCGTGCCCGAATGGAATTTGCGCAAGGTTAAATGAGATTATCGTAAGGGCATCGAGTGCATATCTTGAAGCGGTAACGTTCATCACGTTAAAATTTTCTGTACACAAAATCAGGTTTGCACGGTTCTCGATGTTTACATTACCCGTTTATTACTTATACTGAAACAGGCAGTTTTGAACTTTAATAAGATTGAGAGCTGCGTTCATTTCGATCGATTACAATTTGGTATGGAACAACGTTTTACAAAAAGAATTTCAGTTTAAATTTGCATGAATAAATGTTTTTGATACATTTTACTTTATACTATTGAAATTTTCCTTGTGGAGTTAATTAAGCTTAAATAATCGTTCAGTTGGAAAATTGACTTTTCATATGTCCTTGTTATACATACGCAATTCAGGACCTATAACTACAATTCCTAGTAACTAACACCAAAGTTAGATTTTATATTAAAGCTTCTGATCGACACAATATTAATTACTTAATAATAGTACTAATAGTGAAGAATCTCTTTGAAATAGTGTAAGAAATATTTTTATTATTACAGAAGTCATTAAAAAATATTACCTGTTTTTTGTGTTAAAGTTTGAAGAATAAAGTTAAAATAATAGCAATGTGGCAACGTTACAGAGGTATAGATGTATTACTGTCGATTGGCAATATACCCGGAAGCTGAGGTTGAACCTTGAGATTATTTTGATCCTCTTCGTTTGGTTCCTCATCCGAAAAAAAAATTAAAAATGAGAAGGTTGTTAAAGTAACAACTGAAAGGGCTTGGGGCAACAATGCTACATGCCACACTTTTAGCAAATTTGAGTTATCTAAGCAACACATCACTGTGATGTTTTACAGATCTATTTTTGTGATTGCTGTTCTCACAAGAATGAAGCCATTGTCGCCCCATGGCGTTATTATTTTTACAAACTACGCAAAAATATTTGTGTAATAACAGCACAAGCCACAAGTAAATTCATCATGGTGGCATCGTGCTCACCAAGAGAAAATTAGATTTTAATATTGAAAACAGTAATGAATATTGTGATTTCGACTCTGATGATTGTTTGTTAGACAAGGATTATGTGCAATCCGAAAGTAGTGAAAAACATTCATCAGATGAGTATGAACAAGTAATTTAAACTTTTCATGTGGCATGTATCGTTTTTCTCACAATATTTTACTGTAATTTTCAACGATCATATTCAATATCTCTATCATCATTGAATGACTGAATTCAAAAAATTAGAAAATCTGGCACAACTGATTCCCCTACATTCCCTATCACACTTATTATCAAGAAATAGAGACTGAGGAGGAGGTAACAGATAATCAATTCGTAAATTTGGACAATAATTTTTCACACAATGGTGATGCTGTAAGCTAATTTGTAAAAAAAAAATGTTTTTTTTATCAGAAAAATGGTATAAGCCACAATTTTTGTAATAAATAATTAAAATTACAGTTTTTCACTTTATTTATACTAAAAATCAACTCAGCGTAGTTAAATCTACCCTCATTACAAATTTCTTATGATATTAAATGTTATAAAAATCATCAGATTTGATTTTGAGATTTAACTGAATCTTTAACGATTCAAGCCCTTCAATTGAAATGGTGAAGGATTTTCATAATTTTTTTAATGAGGGGTATATGGCCAATTGCTTGGCCAGCAATAACCCCCCCCCCACTCCTAGGCATTTATTAGTCACAAGTTTGTCGAGGCACATTAGCCACCACTGTTCTGTATCAGCTATTTTGTACAACCTTTGTGCACGACTTTTGGCACAGCTTGTATATTAAAACTTTAAATACCAAAGATATTTTTTTTTGTCGACATCCACTTCAATTTTATTGATAATACTTTTAAAAAGTAATAAATTTACATTTTAATAATAAAAGTTTGCAAAAATCCGCAAACGTAAAGTTAATGTTTAAATTATACGAAAGCTACTACTCTCATATTTATATTATACGTAAATAACAAATCAGCTTGAACAAGCACGAAACGATTTTCGTGGAATGTAAATTTACAATTTGTAAAAGTTGTAATAAAGCGAACACTTATTTGAGATTGCCGGAATTCTGTTAATTTCGTTCACAAAGATTCATTTATTCAAATGGAACTGGAAAGTTCGTAGAATTTTTCTATGTCAAAGCAACTGAAACATTTATGCATGCATACATTTGTTCAGTATAAAATTGTGTAAGAGTTATTTTTTTAATTTGACAAATAACATTCCTTTTGAATATAGTTATTGTACGTGGTATATTGTTTGACCACGGAGTTGACCTCATTGTCGTTTGTGAAAAGTTGATTTAAACTAGATAATAGAACCCCCAATATCTATTTATAAAATTGTAAATTTCATAATTTTTTTTGAATTTATTTAAATATGCAGAAACAAATATTAAATATTCTGTATCATTCTGCCAACATAAATTAAATAAAACCATAATTTCACTGCCTTTCAACGCTCATCGTGGTTTCAAAATGAACTGTAGTTTATTTAAACATTTTAAAAGAAGAAATCTGAGTGAGTATTCGCGGTAATATAAAATCTAAAGCCCAGTCGAAACTTTTTTCACTAATAGCAGTGAAAAATAGGAAAGTTTCCGTAAAGTAATCCCACTTTACATCTTGGTAATCCTTATTTAACACAAGTTTCTCAACTTTTAATTATGATACACAAGCAAAGTCTCTAAAAGCTGTTTTTACTCCACATCTTACATTTTTACTTGATGTAAGAATTGGCACGGCGTAAAAATCGGTGCGATAAAAACTACTCCAGCGCGGTGTTTATTAGAATACTGTTTTTGCACTAATACGCTTCAGAAGGCACACCATATAACACAAAAATCCTCCCATCTCGACGGACCTTGTAATTGTAAGCGGTACCGTGTCCTACTGCTGCCTTTGCCTTATTTAATGCGGTTCTTGTTTATATCCAGTTTTTGTAGCGTTTCCGCGCATCAAGAATATTTCATAGCTGCCTCGTTGCTTGTCTGGAATATTAAAGAATGATGTGCTGTTTCAATCAATTTTACCTTTAAGCCGAGTTCAACGATACCGGAATGAACAGTTATTATCGATTTACAAAATTTTCATCCTTTAAACTATGTATTTCTGTCGTAATTTCCTTTTTTCTAATCAAGTTTTCTTCCTTGATACGCCGAATTCAAAAGAATTTATTTGCGGTATAAATAAAACTTTCACGCTAAAAGCGGACCATTTTATTATTACCCCGGATAACTTTTGCTTTTATTATCATCGTTCGGTGCAACGATATGGACGACTGGTAGAAAGGTTAAGTTAACTCTTGGCTTCAATGACTCGGAAAGATTCACGTATTACATTCTTTATTACGTGTATGAGTGTATAATGCACAATTTTCGAGTTTTGTGGTCCGTTTTCTATGTGTCGGCATTTCTTTGCGAGTTTAGTTATTAACAGATTAATTTTGTTTTACATGCGGAGTTATCGGTTCAAATTTACTTCACACCTGGAGGCAAACTCGATTAGGAAAAGTAATTTATTACAACCAACAATACAACATTCAGTTTTTTATCATTGTTCGTTGCTTGTTATAAACAATATCTACTGGCTGAGGGCCGTTATATATGTATACAGCGTGTCCCATAATTAGTAGTCACCCCCCCCCCCAAAATCGGATTTATTACAGCTAAAAATATGAAATTTGGAGTATTGTCGATAAAGTAGTTTGTTTTGATATAAAGAAAAATCAATTCTAATTTTTTAGATAATAATCCATATATTGGATTAGCACTAATTTATTAAATTAGTCGTTATAAAAACTTTACAATAGAAGTGAATTCAAATAGAATTTTTTTGATAACATTCAGCGTTGTGATTTACAAGGTCACAGTGAAACGCCAATAAATTATTATATCGGTTACCATTGAGAATAAAGGTCGTTTGACATATTACTAAACGATAACAGATACCTGTTATTTAGAATGGTTTTATCACTTTCCCACAGCCCTACTTAAAATATTTCAAACTAATTGATATTTCAGTACATTTAGAAGAATTCGTTTTCGCATACCGATCATGAGAATAACCTTAAAAGTTGACACTTTCTGTCCAAAATATATATATATATATATATATATATCCAAAGTAATTCCGGTTCTAATAACAATGGCTTAGTCCAAGTACGCTCCTATTCAAATCACGTTTCCGAACAATACCATAAATAGTAATAACCGTTTACCGCCACAAATCTTTACTTTTGATTTTAAATTCAAATATAAAAGCGAATTTCAGACTAAATTACAGCTGATGTGTTTTTTTATACTTCTGATACCCGTCTTTCAATCATACTGATTCTGAAACGTGACGTTTGACAAAAAAATCAGTATTATTTTGTTTTGTTTTTTTTTTTAATGCTAACACAGAAAATTGATATTCTTATACCGGAATCATATGAGCACCACATATCAAATGAATAACAACTGTCAATTGAAGTTCAATTATGGAAGTAGCAACTAATGATGGGGAACACCCTGTATATTAAATATTCATAATTTTTCTTCTACTTGTTTTTTTTTTACAGAAGCAATTACTGCGGGGCACAAAAAATTACAATACCAAACGCATTGAATTATGTGGCAGTCACGTTTTTATAAGAAGATTAACAATCGTAGAAAAACTAGTTTAAATATTTGCGTTTAAAAAAGCTCAAACGTTTTTGCATCTAATTGGAAGTCGATTAAAAAGTGAGAATCCTCGCAGATTAATTTAAATTGAAGAACCTAATAACGATTTTCACGTTGTTAAATTTTTGATTGCAAGAGTATTAAAACATGGTAAATATGTGTAAAACAAACCGAATTACCGGACTTGAAAATTATAGTTTTTAATGCAACATTATGCGCGAGACCCCGCCAGCTTCCGTTTTACGCCGTAAGGTTTTATACATAATTAATTAGAATCCGAATAAACTTTAAAAACCAACAGAAACTGGAATCGGTGGAAATGTCTGAAATTTATTAAAGTGCGGTTCCAGTCGTTAACTCGTAGCGACTGTACAACAGGTTTTTTTAAAGTTTTTTTTATTCCTTTCGCAATTCGCAGCTATTTAAACCACCATGGGATGTGTTTAGTGATGCTTGTAATCGACTTTAAATAAACAGTTATTGATTTGAGTGAGGACTGAGGAGACTGTATGAAATAAGGTGCGAAATTTGCCAGTAGTTATCAGTAAGCACTAAAAGAATCTGTTATGCACTTTTGTTTGTTATGCAACTGAATCCATGTGTGGTAACGTTCCTAACAAATTAACTTTATTACCATTAAGAATAATGAAGCGTGATGATGTTATTATCACAACAGGAGTTGGTGGCATTTTTTTGTTACGTTGTGTAATTGCTTGGTGGCAGCTTGAAAGTTTTTTCGCTGTTTACAGAAGCAATGAAATGCCATATGAACAAAATTATTTTTTATTTCGACTCCATATATTATTTAGTTCTTACATCAAAATGGAATAATATTGAAAATCGGAAATTATTCAAGTGGCAAAATTTTAGTTTTTGTATTTAACGCTGCATTGCCTGGGCCAAGAATTTTTAAATTATTAATCAGGTGGAGTTCCACGCACCCCAAATTATTTGCTACAATTTTACCGAACCACTGTGCGAAATTCATAAAACAAATATATTACTGCCCTTTGGAAATTGTAGTTAAAAAATTACATCATAATAAGCAAGCGTTATATCTGAACATTATACATTACCAACTTTCATGGATTTCGAATTCCAGCGTTTTCAGTTTTATGTCAGCTTAAAGCTCTTGACCGGCTTTCTTGAATTCGGGCATTGGCAATGTTAATAAGATATTTCAAAATGATCAAAAGTTTTTGGTAAAATAATCTAACGAGATTTATTTTAATTTCTTGAAAGGATTTCCGTTATTATTGCCAAATCACAACACAGTGAAACCTCGCGTTTCTTCCGTCTCGCTATTCCTTCACCTCTTCTTTGCCCTGCTATGCGCACAGTTGACTACTCAAATAATCTGCGATGATTGTTTCGCAAATTATCAAACACCGAATATGCGCTTTCGTATCGTTTACACTTTCATGTTATAGTCCGTTTCTGAACCGGGTGTCGTTTTTTTTGTTGATTATACTACTCTAAAGTTCACAGCTTCCAGTTCATCTAAAACTGAGGCGGCTATTCTTACCAGTGTGGAAGATACATAAACGATTTATTTTCATACTTCGAAATTCCCATACAGCATTCAAATGCGCTAAATTTGTATGTTAAATCTTTTTTACTCTGAGATATTTTACGGGAAGAACAAAGACAATCGATATCTTTACGTTTTGCAATCTTACTTTCTATGCAACAAAGTTATTCTGGTACAAGCATTCAGTCTGTGACAGACCAGCAAACGTTTCAGAGACGTTAGCTGCGTAGATGTTCTTGACATCGTCTCTCTCTGTCGGTATTGATGATTTATGATTAAATAAGCAATTGTCTTGGTGGCTGGAACGGATTAATTCAATCTACATTATTTGTTACGCATTTCGCACAACTCACCAGAAAAGGATTGTGGCCGAATAGCGGGGTTCCACTGTATACACAGTATGAATATAAAAACGTTAAAATTAAAAAATGAGTAAGTTTTAGTTGCTTTCGCCTAAACATTTGCATTGTTCAATTTTTTTTTTTTTTGTTGAAGCGATAAAGTTTCGATTTAAAAATTATCATTTCAATGGACGAATGTAATAACAAATTATTATTTTTTATTAGTCTATACTTCGGAATGCATGTAGTTGTGATTAACACCTATTGTAATGAAGAGACCGTTATTACTAATATTTTACTTCAAATCGGCTCATTACAATTAAGGTAACATCATTTCCGAGCCATTACCCAATTACACAAAACAAGTTTGAATGTGGGACTACTCCGAGCGCGCGTGTTTCCAAAAATTCCGCTTTTAGCAGCATCCCTTTTATTACAGCTCGGCGTCTTTTTGTCCTTTTTTTAATTAACGCAAAGAACACAATCCAATAGAGCAGTTCAATTACCTTTCTATTTGTTTACGCATAAAGCATTTTTATAATACACAGCTGCTTTGGATAATTGTACTGGCGGCACCTCAAAAAGTTTTTTTTATATTCAAACTTTTATAATTTAACTACCGTTTGCAATTAGGTCCACAACAGAGCGTAATTATCTAAACTCAACAAGTCTTTAGAGATATCATAAAAGCTGGCACCTGCAATACTTATCTAAAAATCCTATTTAAAAAGCCATTGACATTCGGCGTTAAGACTCTTCTATACCAGCGTGTGAACGGTGAGCTGAGAGAGCAAGCAAAGTTCAAAGTAGGATACCAATAGATGACGCATTGAAAACATTCTCTATATTATCCATGCGGCTGACGTACGGAGTCAATTAAATGAAAATGGATTGGTGCGGGCGCCGACAAAGAATCTTGATAAGGCACGTGCAAATTTTTACTGTCACGGAATAGGACCAGTGGTGAATCGCTGAACAATTATTTTAGTTGAGTTTGTGTTTCCACCCGTGTCTCAATTTTACAGAAGATATCGGTTATCTAACTAATTAAAAAAATGGGTAAATCTAGTGGCGATTTACGTAAAGTAACCAAATTTGGACGAAAGAAACGAAGCAATGGTCAGCAATTACAAAATTTAAATCAATTCAGGGGTAAAAAAATACATAAATTATTAGCATTAGTATTAGCGTGATTACCACAAACCTGTGATATTAAAACTGTTATGCAAATTAATTTATAAACACCCCATACAACATACAATTTTTTAAAAGTTCACGAAAAGAAAAGTATCACTTTCGTCGCTAGTAGGAAAGAAAAGTAACTTTTCTTCTAAGGAACTAGCACTTTCCATTATCTTGTTATGACTATAATGGTTATCGTTTGATAAAGATATTTAAAGAAAAATTGGTCCACTTTGTGAGAAAAGTCGTACTTTTCCCATTAATATGTGGTAGGAAATAAGTTTCTGTTTTCAGTAGTCGACATAATTAATTTTGCAGTTTTGTGTTATTACGTATTGGCATAGATGTTAAGACGCAAAGGCCCAAAAAGCGATTGAAACTGTACCAGGACGAAGCATTACACTTTTTCATATTCTAAGATATTTGAGATTTTATGTTTCAATTTGATCTGGAAATCACATTGTTTCGTTTTCGATTGATCTGTTTTTACTAAATAACATGGTTAGGGACCTTTTAAACGGGAATCAGTAAGTGCGACCGAAAGTTCATCCATTCGCAGTGCTCTTTTTGTCATGGAACGCTTGGGAACGGCGTTCCACCACCTGTTTTCGACGATTTTTTTTATTTTTAATAGCTGTTGGTCTAAATAAAATCGCCCTGTTGAGCGTTCCACCACCTTTTTTTTTTTACAAAAAGTGCACTGTCCATTCTTATCAGAAATAGCGCAAATAGTAGAAAATCTCTACGTCACTTGGGGACTTTTTGCATATAGCCCTTCAATTATCTGTTTGTTGTATTCTTGTTTAATTACATTAAATTCTTTTGAAATAAAAAAAGTTATGTCAACATGACAGTTGTTTATCTTACGCAAGTGACAGTATCTGTCAGCGTTGGTGGCTTAGATACAAGAAATAGGCCTACCTGAAAGTAATTCTTTAGAAAAATAAATATGTGCAGTATTGCCACGTATTGCTCTTAGACAAACTGTTTTAATTTTAAACAGAATCTATTTGGACCACTTTTGTTGCGATTTCCGCAATGCTTCAACAGAAAGCATTGTACCAATATCAATCTTGGACACCATCTTTTCATCACCCTGTATACCAGATAAACACATATTGACTCTTTCACAGATCGGCTGTCGGCTCGATGGTGGCTCTTATACCTTCAGTGTTTTTTCACGACCGGAAATGCAACAGCACAAAATGCAAATTATAACAATTTGAAAATGGAAGACCAAACTGTGCATTTTTACCATATTTTTACTAAAGTAAAAACGACTTTTACTGTATTTTACTTCCATAAAGGAAAGAACGCGCGTCAAATTTGTGAAAAATTGCGTAAAGTTTACGGTGACAATGTCCTACAATAACGTCAGTGACAACGATGGTTGCACCTATGGCGATCATTTTTTCAAGTATGTTAAAACATTATTAAATATAATTTAATAATAATATAAATTCACTGGACGGAATCCGCTCAAAAATATTACCCCTATACGAAACCTAAATATCCACATTTGAAAATTCATGTGAAAATTCATGTGAAAATAATCGCCTTTTATACAAAACCGTTTCACATAATTCGTGAAACATTCATATTCGAGAAGACGTTCAAACGACTCGTAAATACTGTAATCGGGTAGTCACAACAAAAGAGAGAAAGCATGCGTTTGCCGATTCTATCAGCAATAGTAGGGTAGAAGAGATGACCGTAGCATGGCGCCAGGATACGATGCCGATTTAATGTTTTCACGGGTGCCACGATTGGGACCTTATTTATCCAAATTTCGCATCTAATTTTTTTATTAATGCTGAAAATCATCTTTACTACAAACTGATCGGACCACTTTTTGTATAAATGAGCTCTGTCCGTAGTAATAAATCAAAATCGTTTTGGTCGAAATTAGGTATAAAACCATAAAGTTTCAAAGTGTTATTACATTAGTCGCATTTACTTTAAGAAAAAAACATCCGGTTATTTTGTAGATAAAGATTTAAACTTTCATAATCTGGCGTTAAAAGTTTATTTTTTTATTAATTGAAGGGGGTTTTTGTGGCAGCCGTGATATAGGAAAATTACATTGAGAACGAGGTATAGAAGAGTCTTAAATGAGAATTACAAAATACGAGGTTCATCGGACACCGCAAACGGTCGTGATTGATTGATCGACATGCCGCGCCGGAATATTACGTAAATGAATAATACACGGTGTGATGGCGAGTGTGATTTTTCTTGATTTTTAACGTTTAAGCGCCGGTGCCGCCGGTGCAGGTGTTCCAAGCAATTAAATTGAAAGCGTTTTTTATGGATTGTTTCGATTTGTTTTAATCCGCCCGAGCTGACGCGCCGATCATAACAAAATTTGCATATTTTTTAGCGGCCCATTAAGAAAAAACACGGCCTACTTAGTACATTTGTTTTTTGTGCGCCATAAGATGATCGTTTATAAACGGTTATAAATTGTGAAGTATGTTTGTGAGTAGTTCGTGTGATTTATTTCGTGAGAGCATATGTGAAAGAAATTTGAGCGAGTAAAGTGGCCAACATCTGCATCATAACAAACTTACACGATGCATGTTCATTAAATAAACGCGTTTGAAGAAGTCGTGATGGCACAAATAAAAGTTTGATTTCGGAATTAAATAGTTCGAATCGAGTAATGTCGCGCTGCACTATCTGTCTACCATCAGGGACATAAAGTGTCCCCGGTTGAAACTTAAGCGACCTGTACCTTTACAACAGGGATCGGTCGCATTCATATAACCACTCCGCATGTGGCTTCCAAGTAGGTTCAGATAGCAACTCGGAATTGTTGTTTATTCAAATTGAATTTTTCTTTTTTATTTGTTTAAACACGTCTCGAGAAGACCACAATGATGACGGTGCGTTTCGACTTTTATACGGATTGGAGGTGTTGCCCAAACATTTAAATTTTTATCGCGCAAGTGTCTCTTTTAAATGTAGACTTTTTTATGCCCTCCTTGAATCTCGGGATGAAGTGTTTGCCTACCAGTTAAGATATTTTTATACAAATCAATTATGTACATAAATTTAGTTTAAAATGTGACTGATAATTAATATACAGCCTCCAACGTTAACTGCTCATTCCCCCAAAAAAGGAAGGCTTAATTTCGATGATATCAATATAAAAATTTGACTGTATTCAGTTATTAACAAGCTATGATATTATTTCTGATATTAATTTCGTTTTCAATTTTTATCATCTGGCGTCGTGATGCTCATTTATGTCATTTTCCATCGATTTTTAAGCTTGTTTTTTCGTAAATTTTTTATTTATAATTTTTTTAATATAAAAATATCACTTATTTCGGTTAGCAATCCTCGTGATGTCAGTAAGAAATTTATTTACAACTTTAAAGTCAAAACCAATAAATCAGGAAAGTGTTATAAAATTACAGAGCTTTTTGAAGAAACAAGATGTCCCGGAGATGCCAAGTAACACCGACATGCGTTCAGTATCAGGGGCATATTTAGGCTCACAAATTTCAGATTTACAAGAAGTTACTAATACACTGACTGCTGTTGGCTCCAAATAACTGAACACAAATATGGAAACAGCTTACTCTGAAAGCACAGGTAGAATTTTTAGCCAAACCCTCGTTAAAAAATACTAACAACATAAGAAGTCATGACTGGTAGAAAGCTTTTATTTTTAGTACGGATCTGATAACCCCAGGTTACATAATTTAGAACCCCCATATATGTATATATCGTTCCGATTTAGAAGCGGACTTTTGGAAGACCAAGGTAGTAAATTAATTTCATTTTTATCCACCCACTGTCTTACAATCCGTACAGTGTTAACTAAACAATTGCCCTCCGAGAAAAAAAGTGTTTGGTAAATGTATTTTTAAGCTCAAAATTAAATTATTTTTTTTACCCGTTGAAAAACGAAATTGTTGGGAAAAGTAGTTCTCACGTATGGTAATATAACATTTTCCAATATTTCTGTATAGAGTTCCCCCGTTAAACATTCATCTATTTTCCGGCATACTCTAGGTTCATGAACAGTTGTCAATCCCAAAAAATTAACCGAAAAATGACCAGAACTTGCTGTCGAATGTGTGTAATTTGCATGTAATCTAGAATTTCTTGGTCTATAAACGCGTAATTCTCCATTATTACAAGACTGAAAACAATTTTCATGTGAAAAAACTACGGAACTCCAAAATTGTTCATCGCTATTTAAAAGCTGATTACCAAATTGTAGTCGGTTTGCTTTGTTTTCATCAGTCAAATATGGTTTCTTTGCAGCTGCACAATTCTTTAAACCCCTCTGTTTAATTCGACGCCCTGACGTTCTAACAGAACCCGGAAAATGAGTTTCCTCGCGAGCTTTTACTGCTGTAGAAAATGGTTTCTGTTTGATAAAAAATCTTAATGAGGTTCAGAAACTATTAATCCCTATACTAACTGGTTGTTGCAGTTTATTTTTCTGACAACGTTTTTTCAATTGCAAAATGCAACTTTTGCTTACATTTAAATCTGCAGCTAACGACCAGTTGTCTTCTAATTTCGCAACGGCTCTACTTGTTTGCTCTCGCCAAAGGTGTCTTGACATTTTTTTTTACAAAATAGAGTTTCTTTTTCAAATAATTTTTGTAATAATAAACAAATAATATTGACATTTGTTGACGTTTTTTTAAAGCAAAAATCAAATTGTTAAAAAAATCGTGCACATTTTGGTGGCCGCAAGTGTACATCACTCCATAAATTAAACAAAGTTTGAAGAAAATAATTTAATATTTGAAACCAATTTTAGGGGTGATGTTGGAGAACCGTGTACAGGGTATTGCTTACGAACAACACATTTGATGTATTTATTGCACCCTGATAGAATCCACCAATAAAACAAATTTTTGGAATAACCAACAAGCGTTGGGGTGCAGCGATAATTGAGCGATAATTTTCATGGCGCAATGTCGAATATGTTACATACAGCCGTGATTAATTCAAATTCAATTTATTCGTTTTACTGGAATTTAAAGGTATTTTGGTGTATAAGGAAATTTAGAGTGAATCACTCTGCATAATGAAGAATTCCGCTAATAAGTATGTTTGTGTTATTTTACTCCGAAAATTATAATTTCCCGCTACTTGTTTGCTTAACAATTTAGTCGGAGGCTATATTCGGCGGGTGTTAATTTCTGTGTATACTCAATTAATTTACGAATGTTCTTGTCACCGTGTGTCTTCGTGTACCTATGGTAATTTTCGAATATTTTTTTTACCAATTTTGATAATTCAAATTAACACTACAAACAACACCCGTATCGATTTTACCAATTAAGAAAACACACCGAGTCTATAAATAAATTCCTGTAGTACTGTTTACGATCGTAAACACGCACCGTAATTTATAACGGTAGGTACGTTATAATATTTATGATGTTCAAAAGATCAACTTACTCCCAAGAAGAGTCGTAAAAATACAAACGCTTCGTAAATCCAATTAATAGGGCAGTTTGAAGCTGATTTCTGATTTTCTTACTCCACTGTTGGATATTTTGCATAGCGGAGGGTTGGCATTTCACAAGTCTGTTTCGAATCCAGTTCCGCTATGGGGACGCAACTATATTTACTCCAAAAGGAAACGAGCTGTAGTTTATGATTGCTTTTGTGTATTTAAGGTGCACATGTTTAGGAGAGTCTGGCGCTGTATTTACGTTCGAAAGTAAAATTATTAGAGGTGTTCCTATTTTTTTAAACTAAATTCACTATTTGCAATCTTGTATAAAAAACAATAAGCAAAACATGTGAGTTTACAGAAAAAATTGCATGAAAGTTGGAATTCAACTCTTAATACTATTTATGATTTATTTATTTGTTTGCGCCATGCTATTGTAGGTGCCAACAAAATGTCCATATTTCATAAACAATTACAAGATGAATACATTTTCTTATTCAAATAATTTCGTGAATATATTAAAATAAATGTTTATTTAAATTAAGCAGTGTAACAACGCCTACAGACCTTGACATAAAGTTCCAAGTATCAAAAAGAGAACAACTTACGCCGTCTTTGGGGCACAACGAAGACGGTCAACAGGTGCGAGGTACAATACCCAGGAGTTTTGTTGCCCTGACTTGATGGCGTCCAATTCAAAGAAACGAGCGCTTGTTGTACTTTTTCTGTAGTTCTGTTTATACAACACCTTAGTTCAATTAAGATATTGAATTAGATAGACGAATCTAACCGGTATGATAATATTTTAGATGTCAGTGGACTCTCTACTTATGATTGACCGCCGGTTATTACACGGCATTTTTTCCTGATTAATTTTCGAGATCGTTTATTATGAAATTAAAATAAACTTCGCCTAAACGGCCCAATTTGTTAAATTGCGTGATTTAATTTGCATCAATTTTTTCTAAGGAATCTGCACTTTACTCGCCCGAAAAACGCATTTTTTTGTAATGATTGTATTTTTTCTGGGAATAAAAGATTTTAATCCAAACAAATTTTAACACCAGTAATGGTGACTAGTATATTTATGCTTCAATTATATTCTTTATAGGCGCTAGATTAAAAGAATTTAGCTGAGAGCTTTGTCAGTTTTGAAGCTGGTTAGAAATTTAAATGATTGCCGACAACACAACAGCACAGTCGAGCTGCTTAGCGCTTGTAATTTATGACAATGGAAATTAAGTACACATGAAATCAAAGTGAATGACAGTGCTACTCTTGAAAATTTCAAATTATTACTAATTTCTGTTTCCCGGAATTTCTTTTAATTACACCCAAAAAAATTATAACGCGAATGATCTATTCATAAATGCGATTCAAATGAATCGCTCCTGATGAAGCAAAGAAGTGACATCAAAAGGAGCTTGACGCCCTGTCATCATTCACCAGTGTTTTAAATAAAACATGAAAAAATTCCCGTCTAGTCTAAAAAAAGCAAACGATTTGATTATGATAAAAAGTCGTAAAGTGCAAATAAAACTTTATTTCTGGCCTCGCATATAAAGACTGATTACTGGAATTTTTTGCATCGAGGAGCGGATATACGGAAAGTTTATGGTTGTGACGATTAACCATAAAAAAATTAACGTCCATACAGAGTGCAGCATTTGAATACAGGATATCGAAATTTATTTTTAGAATTCTCATTGATCTTATGATTGCCCGAAAAAAAACCAATACCAATCGTTTTTTAAGCTGTCAAAATAAGATTGACGCATATTTAGATTGAAAGTGTATCACGAGTGATCACCGCCATCACGTTAAACCGTACAGAACGAATCGAATTTGCTATTAAAATCAAGCGGAGTGTATCTGGAAAGAGGTTGCAGCCGATTTAAATATCTTTTCGCGCAAATTAATTAGGTGCCTGTCTTGATGTGTAGTCCCACTAATTCGATAACCCACATATTTCACGTTGTTTGCATACCACGATCTCATTTAAAATCGCTAAGGGCAACCGGTTGGTTGATAAATTAGTGAGTGCTCTTAGCTTGCCAGGCTTGGTTGAAAAACGCAAGGCTGCTGCACTTAAAAAAAAACTGTAAATTCGATAATGATGGTTTTTTTGTGGTCACGTTTTAATGAAGCTGAAAACATTCCGTAGCAGTAACAAACAGGTAAACTGATAATAAGTTTTAATAAGGAAGTTTTTGCAATTTTTATAACACTTTTATTGTTGCAATTGACCAACTAAAGTACAACTTATTTTTTACAAATCCCTTACAATGCAAAATTATGATTGGAAATTTGGAGAAGAAAGGAAAAAGTGTCGTTTTTTAGTTTTTGAATTCTGTAACACATAATATTATGGTCCGATGCAACTCAACATCTTGTTTGCTGTGCAAAAAATCTTTATATAGGTAATTTGAAGTTCTTAGAGTCTCTAAATTTAACATCTGTAAAGTTGAAAAAAAAGGGATTATTTTTTTCATTTCATTTGGGGATACATCGTACTTTTACTTACAAACGCCACTGATAATTGGTAATAAACAGATTATTTTTTAAAATATTGCTCTACGTCTCAAAAAATAAGGCAGTCATGATTTTTCAAAAATTATACTTTATCGTTTTTTACGACGTCTGGTATATCATAAAAAACTCATACCACCAAAATTTGAAAGTAATAATTTAATATTTGAGACCAATTTTTGGGGGTGACCATTAACGTTGAAGGACCCGGTACAACTGTTCACCGACATTTAATGCAAACCGAGGCGACACTTGCATATCGATAATAACTTACTTTATCGAGATGCGCGTTGTAACTACTGAAACGATTAGTTACAAATTAACAAACAGAGTGCATTAATGTTAAGTGGTAATGCTTGTTTATAACTCAACGCATTAATATCGCTTGAAACTTCACGTCTTCGCCAAAATTTATTAACGTAAGTCTGCAAAATCTGTAGGTAGTCACCTGCAGCGTAAATATGTTCGCAAAGGCTGCACAAAACTAGTTTTCGATTTTTATTTCGACTTCTTTATGGTTAATTTATGCAAGATACACCATTTATCAAAAAGGAAACGCTAAAACCTACGCGTACTTTATCGCATTTACAATTTTATAAGTGCTTATATATTGTCCAATGTGTCGCACGTTATGATAATGGCGTTATAAATTCAGACATATTATACGAATATCTTCATATCGAATGGTACCTGACTTTATCATAACGGCCGAGTTGTGACAAAACCGAACCTATTAAAAGTTCATGATCCCGGTTAACTGTCTTTGTCCACTTCTTATACCCACGCCTGTTTGTTTGTGTGTATTTATTTATTTATTTATTGATTTTTTTTAGAATATTGAAATTGATTTACGGTTGTGTCGGAAAATTTTACGCCGTTTTATCGTATGAAACTTAAATTAAAGTTATTTCACGTTACATTCACATAAAGTATAATATACGGCCGCACTTAATGGTGCATTAATAATTTATTAATGTTTTAATTTGCATATAATTGTTTTGCTATGCGCAGCTGAATGATTTAAATGTTCACTATGACGAGCAATATTGTAAATTGAAATTATTCATGCGAACTTCATAGATGGAAATGATCGGCACCGTACAAATGTTTTTTCATTCAACGAATAGAAACTATCTGAGGGTCTGTCTAATCAAAATTAATCCGCTCACTCTGTCGATTTTGGAATTTATTTTTTCATTGGAGATTTGTTCATAAAAAATTCCATTCCTTATATGCCACGTCATTTTGTAGTCGAGGGAGGATTATGGGTTTTAAAAATGGATTAATTTAAAACGAATTTCTTGTCGTGGCCATAAAAATCTGTCTTATCTGTACACCTACATTACTATAAATATATGGTGGTTATTCGACATTTACATGACTAAGTTTCCAACCTAATCTCTTTTTGTATTTTATAAACTGGTAATAAAGTAACGATTTACTGTTTTGAAATTCGTTTTGCAACGAAAAAATTTTTCGTAATATTATTTATGAAAATGGAGATTATGTAACAAAAATTGTGAATTGTGTAAACAAATGGTTTTTTTTTTCATGTTTGAAAAAAAGCAATTAAAGAGCAGAAAGTTGATCTCGGAATCTTTAACTTCGACTCTAGTCTTACAATGGTAATCGTAAAACCTTGGGGGATATGGATAAATAAGCGTTGCAAATTCGCAGCACTATTTGCATACCAAAACGTGTTTAATGTGTTATCAAGTGCCTATTTTAAATATTGAGCATAACCACTGTTTCCGTTACTAGTAAAAATCTTCTGCGTGACAAAAATTTGTACATTCATTTCGCTTATTAATAACCACAAGGTATTCCACTGTTGCATACTTAATGCAATAATGACAATTAAGTTGTTTAAATGTTAAAATTATGCAAAAACTGTTAATTTTATATAATAATCGGGACAAATAACAATTATTTACTGACTTTAGATTCATTTACTTATCTTGATGATTAATAAGTTTTTTTTCATGTTTCTACATAGTAAATTTGTTTTATAAATTTCTGGTTTGAATGAGAAAAGAATCATTTTTTTTGTGTAACTACAAATTATGAACGGTTTGTGCCCAAGGAAGAAAATAAACTGCGTAAATCACAAGCTAAGTCCCTTAAATAATATAATTAACACAATTACATACATAAAAACGAGATAAATATTATAAACCCATCACATGAAACATTAAATTAATAAAAATATAATGTGTGTAAAACCAGTGAATTATGTGATTAACGTTTAAACGTTTGCTACTTGGTTGTTAAAGAGATAGTTTGCGTTCTTTAATTTTTGTGTGGTAAGAATGGCTATTAAGCATTACACTCGGTTGAAACGTACCGGGTAGTAATTGAATTGAATCTTCCCCTATTCCTGAAAATATTTTCAATTTTCTACTCAATCAATTTTGTCACACTCGTGAAAGCAAATCTTGCGATTAATTTCCGAGTACATAGCCCCAAATTATTAGTGCGATGACGAATCGAGGGATGTTTCTATTGAGATTTTCTGGCTTCTTAAGGGATTCACGGACAAAATCAATTTGCGGGGCATTACTGCCATTGATTTTAGGATCGAGCTATAAGAACCTCGTTAACTTTTCATGTCCAAATTACGGCATCTAATAAAAAAAATTGTAGTGATGAAGATTGACTTGTTCAATTGACGAACCCTATCTCAATTATGCTGGTAATAATAAAGTTTATTTGTTTTAGGATGCCATGGTTAAAGAAGCAACCTTTGCTCGTCAGCTTGGAAAACAGCAGATAGCAATGACGCCTAACAGGAGTGAATAAACAGCGATCAACTACAGATCAGCGCAGTACAAACATTGTCCGGAAATAGATGCTGTGTCGTATACAGACTTAAGGTGCGCGTAAAGATAGACATGATGACGATCGCCGAACTACTGTTTTGTGCGGTTATAATTCATTGTGTGCTATCGGGTAATTCGGTAATCGGTGGTAGCTCATCGCTCATTTCCTCATTACACACCGACCTCTCAGAACAGGAAGGACGATGCGAAGAAATCACTATACCGATGTGCAAAGGGATCGGGTACAACCTCACCCGCATGCCCAACGAACTGAACCACGAAAATCAAGAAGAAGCCGGATTGGAAGTCCACCAATTCTGGCCCTTAGTAGAAATTAAATGCTCGCCAGATCTTCGATTTTTCCTATGCTCGATGTACGCGCCAATTTGTTTAAAAGAATACCAGAAACCTCTACCTCCTTGCCGAGACTTATGCCGACGCGCACGTGAAGGCTGTGAACCATTGATGCAACAATACGGATTTAAATGGCCCGAGCGCATGGAATGCGATCAATTTCCGATATTCGGAGCTTCGCAGGAAGTGCTCTGCATGGACCAAAATAAGAATGACTCTAGCGGTTCTACGCAATCCAAATCACAGACGCCCCGTCCAAAACACCCCAAAAACTGTAAGAATCCAAAAAACTGCGCGGATCCCCCAGGGGACAAACCAATTCCACGAGCCAGAGAATGCACGTGCCAATGCAGACCGCCGCTGGTCCTGCTGGGGAGAGACTCGCCACAATACAACCAAAGCGTAGCGGTGGGCGGCGTCGCAAATTGTGCGTACCCATGCAAGGAAACGTTCTTCAATCCAGACGAAAAAGAATTCGCCACCGTGTGGATAACACTGTGGTCGAGCCTGTGCGCAGCGTCAACGCTAATGACACTAACCACATTTCTAATCGAACCCGAACGGTTTAAGTATCCGGAAAGACCGATCGTTTTCCTGTCCGCCTGTTATTTCCTGTTATCTGTTGGATATTTAATTAGAATCGGAGTCGGACACGAAAGAATTGCCTGCGATGGGCCAGTGATCCGTTACTCTTCGAACGGTTCTAATCTGTGCACGTTAGTGTTTGTATTCGTTTATTATTGCGGGATGGCTTCCTCGATTTGGTGGGTGATACTGTCACTTACTTGGTTCTTAGCCGCTGGTTTAAAATGGGGCAACGAAGCAATCGCCGGTTACTCTCCTTATTTTCATTCGGCCGCATGGCTGATTCCCACCGTACAAACTATAATCGCTTTAATGGCTTCGGCGATCGATGGCGATCCCATTTCTGGAATCTGTTACGTGGGTAACATGAATATGGAAAATCTACGCAATTTCGTATTGGCGCCCCTTTTGGTCTATTTACTTCTAGGAACTAGTTTCCTTCTGGCTGGATTCGTGTCTCTGTTCAGAATCCGTTCCGTCATAAAAAAACAAGGGGGCGAAGGTGCCGGAACAAAGGCTGATAAACTAGAAAAGCTTATGATTCGCATAGGAATATTCAGTGTTCTGTACACAGTTCCGGCCACGATTGTGATCGCGTGCCATATGTACGAAAACTCTTGTCACGAGGAATGGTTGGCCTCGATGGCCTGTCCATGTCGAGCCGGACTCAACGGAAGGACGCGCGTGAAGCCCCTTTATTCAGTTTTAATGCTCAAGTATTTCATGGCGCTAGCGGTTGGAATCACGTCGGGTGTTTGGATCTGGTCCGGAAAGACGTTAGAATCTTGGAAACGTCTGTGGAGGCGAATGTTTAAACAGCCGGATCGTACTGGAGCGGGCGCGGTTTTGATAAAAACCAGACCTGGAAAACCGCCGCCGCAATATTTAGTCGCGGGTCCCGGGAGCGCATCATTGCTGGGACCTGCAGGTAGCGTGGCATCGGCCAGCCAGCACCATCTTCACCACCACGTACTAAAACAGCCGCCGTTGAGTCACGTATGACAAGGAGGCGAGGTGTCCACGCCTGTAGTTCTCTCGCACCAAGGACCTGGTTCGGGACCTTCGCTTAGTAATTACGGGCCCATTTGAGTGACTGTATGGGCCCCTCGCCAATCGGTCGCAGCTCTCTAGTCTAAACAGTGCCATCTACTTACCAAGTAAATTTCATTTTGATGGACACGACAACTCAATACTATTTGTAAATAGATTATTTATAAATTATTTTTTTTAACAGGAGGAATTCAAATGAATTTTGTACCTATTTGTAGATTGTACTCATTTTTTAGTATTTCTCGGTGATAATTCATATTACATAATGTCATGTTTAGGTTTAACAGTTTTTTTATTGTAAGGACGAACCACGCCATTGACAGGCAAACTGTCTGATTATACAAATTTGTAACCACATGTATCCCCAGAGGACCGGATATGTTTAGTGTTTTTTTTTTCTTTTTATTATAAACTTTTGGGGAGGATTTAAAAATTGTGGAAGATATACGTAACTACTTTAAAAAGGAACTGACGAAAACTGAATGTGATGTTTACTTCTCTGTATGATTGGTAACCGAATACTGTAACGTAATGAAAATTACACAGCCATAAACGTGCCATATCTTAAATCAACCTGTTCATGATTGTAGTAAACGAAAGGGGACCACCCGTTTTAGCGAATTAATGTTACGTTACAGTAGTTTGGTTTGTTAAAAGTAGCTGATTCCTAATTGTAAAATATATATTAACGTAGGTTAGAGTAGAGTTAAGTTTTTATAATTAAAGCAGGCCAATCCAGTAGTATTTGTACTTACCTGTCTATATAACTGTTATTAGCATGTACACTTTAACAGCAGTGTTTCTAAATTAGAGAATCAAAGTTGTAAACGTATGTATCCCTGAATTTGTAGCTTCATAAATATGTACATAGATTGAATACATATCATAGTAACGAATGTTTGTCGATTTCGTTTGCACAGACAGTTAATTTTTTTTTCATGCTCATATTTATTTTCCGTTACAAATCGCCGTCGTGAAAAATCTGCAAAGCACACATTTTTGTATATTTTTTACCCATCTGTATAAAAAATATTTGTAACTGCGTGTATAGTAAATTTAATTCTGTAATTGTCTATAAATGCTTCGAAATGTATACGATTTTATTATTATATTTTATTGTTTAAACTTATTACTGATGTTTTTATTGCCAACTCATCTGAAACTGGATTGCAACATTATCGTAATTATCGATAAACGTGTAACAAAAAAAAGTAATGTGTCTGGGAGCTCCACTTCCAACTGGAACGACACCTTGTAATTGACCTGATAATTGCGCTATCTGTGCGTCGATTAGAATCGATTACAATTTTAAAATACACTGGAATCGTAATACACTGGTTTTATTTGATTACGAAGCTTTGCCACTGTCTTTCAATTCGTAATCAACGATAAGAACAAAATTTAGTAAGTGGTAACACGTTAAAATATTTGCACTTAAATAATCACATAAAATAATACTATTATAACTGTAGTTAAGTGAAATGTACTCATTTAAAGTAAAAAAGTGCAATTTATTTTAATTTTCCTAAGTATTCATAAGCAGATATAGGAAAATTTTGGAGACGGAAAAGTAATCTTCCACAACACGATAGAAGATTATGCATTACTTTTCGGAAAAAAAACAATGATTCTTTTTAGTACTTGCATCTTCCACATTCTACATCTGCACATTTATACTTTCCATTAACAAAAGCCTAGCTTATATGATGTACAAATAACATATTCCTGCATTTTCTTTATTTCAAAGTTTTCCTAACTCGAAGCTGTTTTGACGGTCCCTGTGGATTCGACTTACTGAAGTTACTGGGTTTATGCTAGAATACGTATTAACCATACGTATAAAACCATTTATAGTAGTCTAGTCAATTCATACAAAAAAAGGGCTCAACCTTGCAAAAGGGTGTATAAATTGACTGATATAAAACCAGCGCATTGAATTCAGCATAAACGTAGTAAGTGTACAGGGTGTCTCATCACTAGTAGCCACCACCAAAATTGAGCTTCAGTTCAAAGTTATTTATTTAAAATTGGATGGATATATGATTCTGTAATAAGGCCATCAATTTCCGGCCTCATTTGTTTGTTGCCAGCGTTAGCCTTCGAAGAAAAGAATAAAAATGATTTTTTGGACAAATAATATCTCCGGGTTTCGACACATTTCAACTTTTAGTATCATTATGATTGCGAGAAAGGTAACAAGTTGAAATTTGTGGCGTTGTAAAAACTTGTTCGTCTGCAAACTGCTGGTACACCCGGTATTATTAAGTGCACAGATAATTCTACGGTTTTCTTCGTGCCTGAGTGCGGAGTTTTATTTTGTTAGGAAAGTTTTAATTTAGCATCGTCAGTTAACCTAAAATATAATGACCTTTTGCTAAATTTATTATATACTATGTATATACTACATATTGTAATTTGAATAATAACATGTTCTTGAAGATTACAAAAACGAGTTTATTTTTATGTTTAAAATTGTAGATTAAATTCGTAGAAACAATTGTTGTAGTTAAAGCAATGATTGTTTTTAACTATCAGTTAAATCTAACTGAGGTTGGTAAAATTGACCGTTAATCCACTACAATAACGATTGCCGCTAATATTGGTTGCAAAACTGTTATTTTTAAAATAAATTCCTGAACCATTGCGAAAGAGTCGAATTTTGCGGGGTAATACCACAAAACAAATAACGAATCAATACCAACAACGTTAGATAATTATATTTTTAGTTTTCGTAGAGTTTTTTATTAGAAGAATGCTGTTCCTTGTAAAAAGTATCTATGGAAGCAGTTTATGTTTATTAAAAATGCAGTTGAATAAATTAGAATATGAATTTTAGTAGTTTTGCGGTAGGTCGCTGTATTCCAAGAAATTGTGAAGTAGACATTAATTTGAGGTCCAAAATGTACCTGCATTTTATTGGGTCGCTATATTCCAAGAAATTGTAGAAGTCGACATTAATTTGAGGTTCAAAATTTATCTGCATTTTATTGGTTTTCTGAACGTAATTAAACAGCTACTCCAATGAGGTTTTTTTTATTCATCACATACCACAAAAAATTGCAATTTAACTCTATTAATAGTGACAGTTCTATGAAAGTTTCAAATTGTAATTATTAAATTCATCATCAAAAAAATGTATAAAAATGACCGAAATTTATCAGAGACTTCAAGAACAGTTGAGGAGAAGAGTGTTTATCACCTTGAACCGTCCTTAATTGGTGCAAACAACAATAAAATTATTTATATTTAGATATTTTCACAAATGACTTTCCAAAATGGATTCTATTTGTGGAGAATTCATCTGTCAAATAAATACCTTCAAGCAAATGTTACTATGAAAAAAAAAAAAAATTCGATAACATTCTAAATAGCATTTTTTAAGCATTCTATTACCGTTTTTCAGAGAGAAATAATAAAAAATATCGTTCATTACATGGCAGAAATTGTTTTCCCGTTGTCGCATGATCTCCCGTGGCTGGCTTCGCCTCCCACGGAAAGGCGAAGCCAGCCTAATGAAATACATCTATCCCCCGATTTACACGGAAGATCGGTTCCTCAGAAAACCGTGTAAAACGGAATTTTAAATGTTTATAGGCAAAACGTGTAAATCGAAAACAACTTAAAATGTGCATAATTCAGTCATTTATTTAATGTAATTTTTTTTAATAATATATTTGGAAAAATAAAAATAACGGTTCATTCATAAAATAACAAATATACAGCGCGAACCAGTCAAATGGAATAAATTCAGTATCAAAATGATTGTGCATATTTATCAAAAATCCGGAGCACATAATTTTTAGTCTATGACATAATATCCTGTAAAGTGAAAATTTCATCCCTAACCTTCGAGTGACAGTGCCAACCACCAAAAGTTTAAATAGGAAGTAGGGGCTTGTGATACCTCATTTGAAAGGTCTCTTCATGCTCTATTCAAAAATGTTGTGGTTTAAAACTTTATTGCGAAAATTAACAGTAAAAAAATTAATCTTTTTAACAATACAATAAAAAATAAAAAACTACATCCGTTACTTCTTTTCCATTACGCAGACGATGTAAAATGTTCATTTTCGTTTCTAAAGAAATAATATTTTTTTTAATTCTTTTTTTCAATTTTTTTTGCCATGATAAAATCCTAAAATTTTAATTAACCCAGTTACGCCCGGAATAATTTTCTGTTTATAATTCAAAAAAATTATCTGACAATAAGATACGTTTCTAGGAAGGTTCAGGAGCATTTTCAGTGGGGGTTGTTTTGGGGCTACATATGGTACGGCTAAGCTCTAATGGGTTAAATTATAAAAATGCTACAAAAATAATTGTTTAACACTAACCAGTAAATATGAAGTTAAAAAAATTCTGATTAGTAAAAACACTTTTCTACTGGCACAAATTTACTGCAATAATTTACGTGAATACGTGGTAAGTTTTTTTGTAGTGCATACAAACGGAGTTAAAAAATTTACTGAGGTGAAATATTCATTTTTACCAGTTTATTTTGAATACGTTATTTTGAAAACCGTGTAAAAGCGAAAGCGTGTAAATAAAGTACTGTGTAAATCGGAGATATGTGTGTACTATTCGTTCACTGTGCTATGCGGTAGAATTTGTGGTCTTTACGTTGTTTTGAGATTCATTATCACAACATTAAACGTGGACTTGTTGGTTGTTACTGGCGACGTTTACTGTAGTAGCACAAAAAATAATTACGTTCATATCAACTTCTACTATTATAAGAATTCGCAGTAAAAATCGTAGTGACGCATATGCAAGTGTTATCAGTCTTACACATCGTTTAAATACCAATTAAACTTACAATTAAAACTTTTAAACAACACTGATTCACTTACTGTTATGAGGTCAAATTTTCTTGATTAATCGTCAAGACAAAAAAGAAATGAACCGTATATGGCGACTAAATTCTTCCAGCTGTCAGAATCCAAGATTGATGAATGGCTAGGTCCTAAAAAGCGAGCAAAAAATCGCAAAACAATTTTACGCCCTGAGAATCATTAATTAAATTAGGCCAACAGGGAACATGATTCATATTTTCCTGCTTCAACTTAATTTTGTCGTAAAACAATAACTCCTTCCGTATCGCTACCCGCATGACTTCCATTGTAAATATAAACTTGTTCCAGAAATTTAAACAAACGCGTAGCTAATTTAAGTCGCAATTAAAAGAGCTAAATGTCGTTAAATCTTTCAGGCTATTAACGATAATACCTACTTTTCCATTAACAAGAACACTGTTTTCAATCTGTAACGTAATACGTTACGGATGTCGTTGGAAATATTATTGCAAAAAGTCTTGCACAGTAATCGCGTTTAAATTGACAAAACCGCACGGACTTTCATTACCGTCTTAGGTGTCAAATAAAAAACACGACCGTTCCATTAATTGCGCCACTTATTTATACGAATTCAACTCAATTAATTTAATTGACTCGTACTGATTAGGCGCTACATGCTTTAACACGAGTTCATCTTGTTTGAGTCAAAATTAATCTCAGTTTTAGAAAAGCTGTTAAAAGATAAGTGGATTATACCGTCTAGGAAAAATCACGCTTAATCAGAAGTGCAAGTAACTCGATTCTCTGCTTTGGTCACGTACGTAATGCACTATGAAACGTAACTCTTCGCGTATATTTCATTGTTACCATAAAGACGGCGATCGGAAACTGCATTAAACGTTCAATCCATACCTACATGGTTATTCTACCATAAACATTTTACGACTTTCCCGTTCCGATAGCTTTATTCAATCAAAGATTTATGGAAACCATAAATTTATTTTTAATTGAATTTCGGTTTACATACCTTCAGAATTTCGAGATCTAATCGGAAACGATGATGTCAACTCATGCAAGTCGAAAAAAATTTCAATGGCACAAATCGGTTTTATCGTTAAGTATCTTATTATTATTCATCGTTGCTTGTTTGTATTTGAAGCAGAGGATTCGAAAAGAATTTATATAAATCTGATTTAAATGAAGTTAATAACCGATGATTTCATAAACACAATTTGGTGTAATTATAGTTCGTTTAAGCGGCATCCCAAAGGCACAAATGTCAAGTCATCGTGTTAAATTTGCAAGGATTATTGAAAACAACAAGCAACAAGGAAAATGAAAGGAATGTCTATTTTCTGGGAATTATATTAAAAAGACAACAACAAAAAAAAAAGGCAGTAATTTAAGTATAACTTACTGTAGTTATGCAAAGCAGTTCACCATTGGTTAGAATTTGAATTAAAATATTCAGAAGGCCTGATAGAACGTGACACACAAAATTCAGATTGAAGAATTTTTTATGTTTTATTATTTTTATTCTTACACTAAATTTTGATAAAATTAATTTAAGGGAAACAATTAAAGTCATTGTAAAATGTGTGTTAAAACTTCCATAAAAAGGCAAACTGTATAGTCTAATCTTGTTTAAAGAAAGTTTCTGTTCATTTTCGAGTTTTATAAAAACCTTAAGATTGATTGTTTCTTTCTTGTTTACATTTACACAAACAAAAATGTATTATTAATTAGTTTTGTGTGTAAATCAACTTTGCAGTAAACAATTTATATTGCAACGTAGTGAATTAGACAATAAACTCTTGGTTTATCCATCTTATGTTTTATTATTGTCACTCATTACATTCTACGCCAATAGAAAATAAGTAGATTCGATCTGAATTATTTTAGAAGGTTCTGTTAATTTGTATTACGTTCACTGTAATTAAAAGTTTATTTATAATCAAATCTCCAATAATTACTTACAACTTTTTTAAATATTAATGTCCGCATCCAAATTATTAGATAATTATTTTAGTTATAGAAGGTGTTTTTTTGGAAACACAAAAACAGTTTAGTTAGTAGAGGAAGGTGGGGCAAAGCCGCCTACTTAAGCTTTGACCTATGATTTGTAGATTATTGCATAAATATTTGTTGAATAAAATATCAGAACAAATTGCTTATAGACCTATCATTCATTAGTCAGTTATTTAATTCAAAATTAAACAAACGTTTATTAAAAAAATAATTAAAAACAAAATTTTGTTTCTTTTGCGGTTTTGCTCCACTCTCTGTGTGTGTAAAGTTTAATTAAAAATACAGAAATTGCAAATAAAATAATCGAAATTGTCTTTGCAAGTCTAGTGCATTCTTCATGAGCCCATTTTCTACACTTTCGGCATTTCATCCATCCTTCCTGTGCCTTGGATTTTAAATAACGTTTTCCGCAATACAAGCAAAGGGGATCTTCGATCTCATCTTCCGCTTCACAATGACGGTCACTATCAGAATCAGCAATTTCTTGTTTCTTGTGTTTGATTTCTTGTATTCATTCCGTCGGCAAAATATCCAAAAATCATACCATTCGATAGTCGAATATATTTTCGAAAATACTTTTGACACCCCGCAACCCATGATTTCGGAAGAATCAGATTCTTTATTAATTTTGTACACTCGAAAAGTTTTTTTAAATGTTGTTGAACAACAAGTTTAGTTTTTAACTATTTTATGTAAAACCATTTTAAATGGTTACGAAATTCCCACCCCTCTATGATGTTGCAATTTTCATATACCTACTGATAATGAATAAATAAGGTTCTTCAATAAAATGTTAATGGTTTTTATGAAGTCTATTGTTGAAATATTTTTTTAAGGAAACATATCTCTAAGCTGTCAATCAGTGGTTCTTATCTTCTTTTTAAGAGTTGTTTTAAGAACCTACGTGAATTGATTTAATTGATTAGTTCAATGAATATTTTCTTCTCCAGCCGCCTTAAAACAACTCATTTTTTTTGGAACATAAACTGGTACTTTTTCCAACAAAAAAGCTTCGTCACTAAAGCCTGGTATTTCAGTGCAGGGAAAACTCGAGGTAAACTAAACTGGTTTTTGTTTTAATCCTAAAGTTAACCTCGAGAGCGTATTTTAGTTGCACGAATTGTATTAATCTGGACAACGTTAACTCAGGTAGTCCGAACGTTGCTGCGCATGCGAAATATGTTGTTTGACTATTGTGCTGTGGCAAATGAGAGTTATACGCAAGCGCATAATTTTGCTCGCTAAAAGTGACACATGTAATCCTAGTAGAGTTTGACTAAAGATATTCTGCGTTTATGACTGTGCATTTTACAATCCTATAAGCGATCCGGCCATAAAAGTAGGTAAGCCGTAATAATCGACATGGGTAGAAGTGGCCAGGGCTGTATTTGGTAAATTTTTATAAATTTCTTGATGCTTAGATGTAAATATGAGTAAACATTAAACCTCTTCTAATAATTAGGTAGGTATGTGGGGTTATTGATTAACTTAGATACTTGATGAATTCTATGACTTGTATTCGTGTCTCTAAATTTAAAGCAGTTGGTGTACTTTTTCTATACATAGTCAATCGTTTACACAAAACGATTTTTATCGTTTGAATAAAAAACTGTAGACTGCTGATTTTGACAACAAACGGTATCGGGACCTTTGTTTCCGGACTGGGATAATTTCAGCAACAATCGTACAGGACTCGATCTTCACCAGCCGAGTAACTAATGCGCCGTCTATTATTTCTCCTTCTAATTCGTCAAACGCCATTAAATTTACTAAATCTTCCATAATTTCAAATAATTGCACAATAAACAAATCTGTTCGTGAAAGCCGACCAAAAATGAACTGGTCGGGACTTCACTTTGAAGCCAGCAAATGCGCCAATTTACAAATTCCCATTTAGCTAACAGGCGGTAGCCTGACAATAGGAATTACTACTACTGCAATAAAGTTAAGTAGTAAAAGACCACCCAATAAATGTAAATTGCACCATTACATTATATGCCCAAGAAAGAAACAAGTTCGATGACCTAAATAATTTGAAGTTGGGCCAGGTAATTTTAAAAGCGTAACGTTCACGGAGAGACTCGATAACTCTTGTTAGAGTTTTCGCCCCCGACAAAGATATCCCTCATAAAATAATACTCGTCAATACGCCGAAAAGAGCGGTCGCTTTCGAGAAGATTTAATACACAGCAGTTTCATTAGTTTTATTCATACAATAGTGTTTATGTTAATATCCGAATTTTTTGTTTGTTTATTGGATAAAACAATCCTTTTTGAGAGTGTGTTTCATGTTAATTTTAAAAAATTTGAATTTTTAAAAAATGTGGCGACCATGGCATGAAACCCTACCTCAGCAACATGTTGAAGGTCCTATGGATGTAGAGCAGGAAGAAGAAATACTAATTGAGGAAAATGATGTGGAAATTAGCGCTATCACCCCAGAACGAAAGCACAAGCATTTACCTATTGAAGCTAAACAATTGATATTGAATGTTTACGGATATATAAAAAATACCGAAGGAGCAAGTGGATCCATTGCAAAAACATCCCGTATGACGAAAGTTCCAGAGTCAAGTATTAGACATATTTTAAAATATGGTGTCAACGTAAGAAAAATAAGAAAAGACACAGGGACTTCCAAACTTCTTGGTGGCCACCATGCGGATTTAATAAGACGTCTCCTATACGAAGCTTGGAAAAATAACGTTGTTTTAACACTGCGTATGTTACATCAGAAAGTACGTGATCAATTAAGAATTAAATGTAGCCTGGAAAATCTGCGAAGTATTTTGAGGAAAATCGGATTCCGATACAAAATGATCAATAAGCGACAGGTACTGATGGAAAGTCGCACCATTTCCGAATGGAGAGCAAAATATTTGAAGGAAATTCAGAAAATTCGAGCAGATAATGTACCTATAATATATATTGATGAGACGTGGTACGATTCCCACGACACAGTAAAAAAAGGATGGACTGACGGAACAAGCAAATGCACCTTTAATGTTCCACCCTCACGTGGAAAACGGATTATCGTTTTGCATGCAGGATCTGAAGAAGGATGGGTAAAAAATGCTTTGCTTCTTTCTGCAAAAGATGTAAAAGATGCAAAATTAGATTACCACGAAAATATGACGGCTGAACTATTTGAAAAATGGTTCATGGACACGCTACTTCCAAATGTGCCAAAGAATAGTGTTCTTGTTTTGGACAATGCTAGTTACCATTCAGCGCTACTTGAAAAAGTACCAAACTTTTCCTCAAATAAAGAAGAAATACAGAAATTTTTAAGAAAAAATGATTTATATTTTGAAGAAAGTTACACCAAGAAACAGCTGTTGGAAGTGCTAAAAATAAGAACATTTACAAAACAATATCGAATTGACCATTTTGCCCGAGAGCGTGGTTATCGAGTACTTCGTTTACCCCCTTATCATTGTCAATTTAACCCCATTGAAATGATGTGGTCTCAATTGAAATCTCGCGTTCGGAGAAACAATACCGCGCCCAAATTTAGTAATACTACTATTTCCTTAATACAAGAAGAAATCGCTAAAATTCCAGTGTCAAGTTGTGTTCGCCATGTAATTAAGGTAGAAGATAATTACAGATCTCGGTTAGTGAACGATTTCATTATTCACCTCGATGATGATGAATCTTCAGATGATTTTTCTTGTAGTGATTGATTGTTATTTATGAACTTTTGTATAATAAACTAAATAAAATTATGCTTGGTTTACAATTACTTATTCATAATTTATTTATCATCAAATAATTACCATAAATTTATAGGTATTTGATTATTTGTTCTGAACTTAACTAAAGTTGAAATATTTAAGTACGGTTCTGAAGTATCTACAAAAATATTTTTTAAAGCAACCAAATTTGGGGTACCCTGCAGTGAACCCTCATTATCATCAGTAAAAGTTGATTGCGGTTTAAAGCCATAAACGCAGAATATCTTTAGTCAAACTCTACAACAATGTACTATTAATAAACAAAATTATGGTTTAGCGTTTTAGTTGATGATATACAATGATATTTAGAGGATTTTTCGATTGGTTTTCACCGTGTATCAGTTGTGTTTCGCTTTATCTCAAATGCTTTTCCTCCCTGTCAAAAAAATATAGAGAATTCCTTTGACATATTATTGACAAAGGTGAAAAGCATTTGAGATAAAGTGAAACACAACTGATACATATGGCGAACACCAATCAGAAAACCTTGTAGGTAAATTAATTTTATTTTGTAAATTAAATTCCACAAAAGTAAAGTGACATTTTATTTTGTTTTTCATTTACAATTCACTATTTCCTAATTTTTATATAGCTGCAACATGAAAAATTATATTGAAGTGCAAATTCGCATTCGTCAAAGTAAGTGACATCATAGCGTCGCTACGTGCCTCGTATTGGATTTATTAATCTTCCAACCTCGGCTTACTAATTTCAAACTGCTGTACAACAAAACCTCATCTTGGTGATTTACGAAAATGCAGCAATTTATATCTTCTTTCAAACGTAGTGAAAATTGAAGGAGTGATTTATTGGGTAATTTTATGCTCCTTTAATGTTCTTTCAAATATCACTTAGTGTCGGAGATACAGGTCGATAGATGTGTCCCAAAAATACAATGCTTTCCCGAACATTTCTATTCCAGTTTGGGATATTAATAAAAAATTTTATAATGAGCAAATAACTGCTGCTAGAAACAAGTTGAATTTTAGCCAGAGCCGTAGATACGAGGAGTATACAACAAAAAATTGATCTCATGTAGGTTCTCTTCTCCCCGTACATGGTTATTGTGGAAATTTATTATGACCATTTTCTCTTAATTTTTGCTCCACTTTTCTAATTACGTTAGCATCTGGATGACGTCGATGTGGATACAATCTAGCATATTCTCTAGCAGCTTCCGATGCGTTATTATCTGTCTCACCCAAGCGGAGTAACATGTCTAGATATTCACTGAAATTGTATTCCATTTTAAGATTTTTTAGGACATTTGACTTGTATCGTTCAAATTTGATAAGAGAACTGACATTGAAAAATGAATTATTGTTGCCAACGTTTCCTAGGAGATTTGCGATGTTGCGACATTAATAAATTTTCCTCTGAGCCAAGAAACGGTACTTTAACATCGGTAATAAAGTTTGTTTCAATAGACTTTTTACACTGTTTTTTTTTTAAAACCACCATCAACTGCATCAAATTTAGGCCCTAACAATGAAATTATTACAAAATTGTTAATCATATAGATTTTTATTGTCTGAATAGGAAAGCTTATATCTTGGTGAAGAGACAACAAATTTTATTTTGGCCTTTAAATTCGTGTTTCGTTAGAAATCGTCTATAACATATAGCTACTCACGAGCACCTTTATTTCATCACCCTGTATATATAATATAACTCATAGTTGATTTAAAATTTTTCTCATCAAGATAGTACTGTTTAGTTTTTTCTTACGTAATCTTGACTTTGGGTTCATTAAACGACATTTATCATGGGATGTTGATGTATTTATGCAATGATTATTTTTTAATTGATTTGTTTTTGTGAGTTTCATATTGACGTGTGTAACTTATTAAAGAAGAATGAAAACAACGTGGTAAATGCAGTGCGTCTCCGCATAGTCTAAAAAAGAGGAAGAACTCTTTTATTTTTGACTTTACCGAAAAATGTCATTTGTTATAAAAGTTTTGGTAATTACTAATTTTCACAATAAAATCCAGATATTGTTTTTTTAAGGAAAATAATGGAGAGCAATCTAAAATATCCTGAATATAAAACATTGCTTTTTATTTACTGATGAAATTTTAAGGATGTAACATCATAAGTTCATAATAGAGCAGTTCCATCCATTATTCATTTTGTCTTAACGCATTTAATACTGACGGGCAAATGACAGGAACTAGCGCACAGTTTGTAAATTAATTGGATAAATTAAAAAAGAACAGCGCGCACCTGTTCCTATGGTGGTTTACGTAAAACCTTCGTCAAAACTGAATTCAGGTGGCCCGACCCATCTCAAAATAACTTTACTACACATATTTTCGAATATAGGACAGTGTTTCGCTCGATCAGCGGCGTCCAAAAATTTTGTTTACAAATTTCCATTAGCACAAAGCCAGAGCTGCTAATAGTCTTGTTCAACGAGCATTTGATGTCATTATCTGCTGTAATAAACGAACTAATTAGGAGGCATTTGATTACAGACATCAGTACCTGCTTAATTTTCATGTTAGTGTGTCCGTCATTACTTTTGCGCCTAAAACAAAATTATCATGGTTATTTGCAGGCTAGCAATTAGGTAACTTTCCAATTTCAGCAGGGTCGCTATACTTCATATACGCGTGCTTAAACAGCCACATTTTGTTCGTGCAATCCATTTTACCTTGTCAAACTTAGAGCTACACAATTTGCTCAAGTTTCCTGGAGTTTCCCTTAAACGCTTCTCATTTCGTAGTCATCGCCAGCGTTTCCCAACTATAATTTACATTGCTACTAATGAACGAATGTTCCGCATATGTGTTTTTTTGAAAAGAAATGTCAAATTAAGAAATCGTCCTTTTTATCGGATAATTAACGAAGCATTATGGACATTCCACAGATCTGATCTCGATGACAAACAAAATTTCTTCTCATTAGATTTAATATATTCAAACATGATAAAAAAGCAGCAAACATTAAAACAGTTCTCCGGTTTGATACCACTGAATTAATTGCATATCACTGATGAGCGCCGCGACAGGGTGTAATTAGAGGCGGATGATTGATGATATGTCATATCTACGCGGTTGCGCCACTTGCTACATTAACATACGAAAAGCTTTTGTCACATGCTGGAAGGATACTTAATTTTCGGGCTAATATTAGTTTTACCAGTTTAATTTAAATCATTTTCCCCAAAAATTATTGTTGATGGCACATAATTTGAATTAATTCGTATAATTCGCAAAGCACACAAAGAGATAATGTTTCAGCGGGGCTACATCCCGTTCAAAAAGGTCGTCGAACCGATAAACGTCGGCCCGGTCGAACCAGAAATGTATACTTATACAATTTGATAATCAAACACTTTTTTCGCAATAAAAAGTCGATAAATCTGAAAAAGGTTGATCGAATAAAAAATAATTTTCGGTGTGCTTCGATCCTTTTTACCGTTCAGCAATCAACCCTTAACCGAAATAGGGTCGCACTTCGAAATTTGATTACCGTGCTAAAGGGAGATGCTGCTTGTGTTCATCAAGTGTTTGGTGGAAGCATCATTATTAGATAATTGGTTGGAAGAATGTTCGTCACAATGTTTTTTATATTTAAATTGGGGTTCATTAGCATTTTAATTGATTATGACATCAAAATACACACAAACTTGCGGCAGTTCGTTTATTACAGCCCAATCAATAAAAAACAACCAATTAATTCGACACTTGAAAAGATCAAAAGGATTTTTCCCTACACGGATAATGGCTCCAGTTATATTTATTGACCGTAAAATGGAATTCGTTTTAATTTTAACGTGTAGCATAAAAAAGCGATTTGCAATTGCATAATTTGAATTATCTGATTTTGTCCGAAATAATGACAATCCCCAGTATTAATTGGAGTTTTACAGTCATTGAAAAAGTGTTAGTTTGATGTATTACATTTTCCTGTTAAAAGTAACAAGCTTTTTACTGTGCTTCCCCGTCAAATACAAAACAAGAGTTTTTATTCTGTATGTGTAAATATCTTTACTCGCGCACCTCTACAAGTTTGGACAGAGTAAAATGAAAAGCAAAAATTTAATTTACATCCGCCAAACGAAATTTGACTACGGATGCCCTAGTGCTTGCGGGATCAAGTCAATATGCATGCGAGGTAAAGACAACTGACAGTTTACTTCTTTAATGGTCTAAAATAAATTAATGTTACTTATAACAGGTGCAATTTGCCGGTCATCGACAATGAGAAAAACAAATGGGGATAGTAGAAAAGAATACAAAGAAAGCTTAGCTATATGCGTGCAAGCCTCCGAAATTTCCAAGATATGGTATTTAACAAACGCGAAAAGTACATAAAGCTAATATTGTAAACGAAAAATGTTGATTATCATTACCAATTTATTATTTACAATTACAAATAAATACCATTATTAAATAATTTTTCATCCACATCTGCTGCGTTGACAATACCCGTTGATTACGGCCCGATGACGTCACGGTGATTAGCAAATAAAATTTGTCCATTTCTTCTGATTTATCGTTATCAACGAACTCGACGACAACACCCCGACAACTTCACCATCAGCAATAGATGACACCAACCCATCAAGTGCGTTCCAACAATTTATAACGACTTGAAACTAGCCGATCAAAAAGAAGTTAAGCTCACATGTAGCTTGAACCATATGTTTGTAAGTACATAGATACTATGAGAGTACTGCTTACTGTTTTTTTTTTAAAGCTGTTCTCGGATGAAGTATGCAGTCTTCCTGCGTAATTCGTAAAAATAAATAAATTTGCAATTTGGAGCTTAAAAGTGTTAATAAATTGAAAACAGTGAAAGCCGTTTTAACAGGTAATGAGGGAAACGCAATTGTGTTAATTAAAACTATCCGTAGGCGTACTGTATTCAGTGTTAATAGCAAAATATTGAAATAAATTTTGTTAACTGTGTCCATAACATTCACAAATCATATCTTGAGTATTATGTATTACAAGATAGGTAGGCATTTCAAATTTAAATATGTACAAAATATTCATAATAATCACTTTAGATTTGTTTATGTACTATAGCTTCACTTTACCATGTTTTTCTACTTCCACCTAAGTAAACACTGTTTATTACACACACAGTATACTTTGTAATAATGCCAAATTTCAAGCACTGTTAAGCAAGCAAAAAAAAGTGGGGGCAGCAAGTGGGGAAATTTGCATTCATCACTAGCATTATGTTGGCGATATTGTCAGTTATTATGTCCTTGTTGTGTCAAAAAAGTAATTTGATGGAATTATTTTGTAAACAATTGGGTAATAACAGACAAGTCGTAGCAACCAATTATTGTAATTCCATTTTTACAAGTGCATTGTTGAAGATATCTACATCAGTAGGGCTTAATCTGGATCTTTACTAATTTGGCATGTAAGAACTGGTCGATTTTATTTTTCAATATTTATGACTGCCAGAAAAATGTAACTGGCGTAAACAGTATTTGTGGAATTTTTAGGTAATAATAACTGTAGAGTTGTAATTGTGCTAAGTGTCAAAAATCCAAATTTGAGTTATTACATTATAAATGTGCTATATGCTATTGCCAATAACATATATTATGTATAACACGCTTACTGCTATTGGTATTAGAACATGGAAATTTTAATTTTTTAAAAGTTGCTGTCGTACTCTCTTGAGTAGTGGTTTACAATCTGAATTACGCTTTATCTCCAAACTATGGAAATGGCATTTAGCACATTATATTACAACTCTTTGATTACTTTTAAGTTCGTTATAGACGGTAAAATTAACACGTATTTTTCTATTAAAAGCGGATGTTATGTTCGGATGTTCGTTATAAGCAATAACATACTTAATTTAAATTTTACTATTGCAAAAGTGAATGGGCTGCAAAAATTCTATTGTGTCATCAGAATTGCCCACAATTACAGTCAAACTTGTATAAGACGGAACTCTTTGGGACCAAAAAAAAGTTCCGTCTTCGTCAGCTTTCTGGTTTATTTAGTGATCTATCTAATGTAAGACCGAAAACGAAACGGTGGAAGCCGGAAAACTGATGTATTAAATTGAAAAACAAATAATAAGAATTTCAGTACAATTTCAAGACATAGTTTCCCACAACTCTTACAGCGTTTTCTGTTTTTTATTGATACAAGTTACTTTAACATTTCTTTCAAGTGTAGTGCGACATTCTAATAGCTTTCAAGACACCAGTTGGATGCCTTAAATTAATTCATTTCATCTTAGTTGTTGGGAAATATTTTTTGTTTGGCCTTGTAAGATAAGTTCAGATATGGGTAAATTACGCGTTCTAGCGTCCAAAAACAATTTGTACAAAATTTTATTTATCGCTTCGTTCTCAGTCTTTCAATTTTCTCTTGGTTTCTCCACTCTAATTTTATTTTAATTGGTTTTTAACATCTCATACACCTGTGTTGTCCCGCAGTTATATTTCGCCACAACGGTTTTGACACTCGCATTTTTCTCTTCAACACTTTATTAATTGTATTTTTCTTTTTTGTAAATTTAGTGCTTAGCTGACTGAAGTCGACATCCAATTGACATTTATAAGATCACGTCGGCCATTTTCGTAGGGTACTTATCGCAGCTGGACTGAAATTAAAGTAACCCAAAAGTAGCCTAAAAATAGGGCCAACGTTATAAAATAAACTTAGCTGGTAGAAGGATCTGATACTACTATCGAATTAATTACATCTTACCCATGTATTAACTTCACAACAACTACAAATTTGTTAACGTTACAAACATGTATAAAAATTTAACACTAAAAAAATGAAAAATGAAAAATAATGCAAATATTTTTATTAAAAGATTTAATTAAATCAAGAAATGTTAATAGAGAATCAATGACCCACTGTTTATAACATTTACTCATCGGTCTTGGAACCATCTACAAATTTTGTAACGTTATTGTGTGCCAAATCTATTTGGTTAAGCCAGGATCAGGGTTAATTACGTTATAATGAAGCAGCATCCCATCACGTGTTCATTTAGGGAACGTCGCCGAGGCAATGTAGTTTCAAAGTTTATAGAATACACGGGCGGAAGTCGCAAAATGATAACGCCAAACAGGCCAAAATCAATGTCAATAAATTAAGTTACGCATTCACGAAGTTTTTATATGAACGTCGTGTCTGTGCATGGTATAAGCCATGCATAATTCAGTTAGGTACAGATATTAGAAGTTTATTAAACTCTAAGTAGATGTAGGTGTAGTATAATGGAAATCATGGCACATACAACGTACTTTGCACAAATCCACTTTTCTGATTTCAGATCACGGCGCGCGGGTTTAAATATCAAGTAAATGTTTGAGCAAGGATTGACCATTTTATGCTCCGACAGCATCGATTAGGCAAATATTTCAAGAAATCGCGGTGATATTCAGCAGTACGTGACAAATCATGTGATAATTTTAAAAGCAAATTCTGATGTATTAATTATACTGTCAATAGCATTATGCGAAAGTGTCCTACATAATTTATCATGTTATGAATACATCGCCGAGAGTTTTCTGTCATTTACAATACAATTATTGCGACAGGGATCGTCTCTTGCAAAACCGCTTTTCTTAATTTTGCAAAGTGTACAATGAAATCTTTTAGCGTCAGCTCGCTAACTGGAACACTGAAAAATCCGTGGGTTCGTGTAATTAAAGTCGGGGAGGGGAGAATTTTTCTTTGCAAAACTTAAGCGACAGCAAATTTCATTGAAAAAATGAGATATTGAATGAAAGTGAGTTTATTTGGATAACTTTCAAGGGGTATACTAAAAATATCGAAGTAGATAGCATGTTTATCTTGACAACTACATCAAAAACGTATTTATTACGAAAGTTAATTATAATTTGAAAGGTTGCATTAATAACGACTAGGATGTAAGTGCAAAATATATTCTTGTCGAACCGAGTTTTATCTTTTCTTCAAAATGATAATTTAAAAACAGCAAACTGCATTTTAAGAAATCTGATTTAATTATAGATTTAATCGCCATAGTTTTTCAGCCAATGACGCATTCCAGAAAGTTTTTAGTAATGTTTGCATACAATAATTTCATTATGGGCATATTTGATAAACAACAATTTTATCAATTTATAATTAAATTATGTTTTCGCCAGATAAACCGAACGGAAAAATAATTTACGACTTGTATGTATTAGATCACCGTCTTCAGACGAAAATTTGAATCAGACCTTCGGATTTTATTATGATTACGTCCGGATCGAACGTTGGAAATTGTAAAACCGTATCTGACAAAACAAGCTGACGGTCAGCGTGACACCGCTATCAGCTGCTGCGGATTATGTGTCGCAGTGGAAGAGGGGTTGCAATCGGTTAAGGGAGGGCGAGCTACAGAGTGATGAAAGGGTAATGAGGTGTGGTGATTGAGAGGACCCAGTCAAATGGAAACACTATCTAGAGCTTGCATCCACTTCCATAAGAGACACGATGATAAATCATCTGTTTCGATTTTAATGAGCTAATGTGTTAAAAGTAAAGATTTCTTTTAATCAATCGACAAATATGGATTTACCGTCCACATGTTCCCTATACGCACCCTAACAAGCCTGTTTTAATGTTTGCGATAAAATCTCGTATTTTTTTAACATAATTTTTTATAATCTTTTTAAAAGCAGAGTTAAGCAGTAAAATATACTTTAGATAAGCCCACTGGTCCTTGAATAATCCAAATGCAAAAACTGTTCCCTTTTGCAAATTAGAAATTATTTGCAAAATTATTTTTATTTACTACAATAAATATTATTAAGCGGATGTCGACGTTAGTAATTTTAATTTTTGAAGATAACGAAAAATTAAGCACAAAACAATTCGTTGTACAAACTTTTTAATTTGCAGTTAATAAAAATACTTTTTGTTGTGTAAACGCGCGTTTATGGTATTATTTTTTATGTTTGAAGTGCACATTAAATTGCGTTAAAAATTATCTTACGGGGTTCGTCATGATTTTTATTAATTTACTCACTTTCGTTTTTAATCCGAAGATAAATTCTTTTATTTTATTCTTTTACGACAAAATCTCCACTTGTTTATGTAAGGATTTTATATTTATTGCACACCGCATGATACGTTTTCCAACAGTTCTGGAATAATTTATATGTATCTTAAAATATTTTTAGTTTTAAAATCTAACAATAACTTCATCACAATATGCAAGTACAGTGAAACTCGATTATACCGAGACCTCTTGAATGGCGAACTTTTTCTCGTTATATTCGTTTTATTGCAATTAAAAAATAACAGCAAATTTTTTAGAAACATATATTATTTTGCTTCTTATCTAACCAAGCTAAAAATATTAAAAAAAGAGTGTGGGAGGGTGTAACGTGAAGATATTTGAAAGTGCATTCATTGTTAGTAGACCCTAGAAAGCTATCGATAGTGGATTTAATAGTTTAGTGTCAAGCAACATTCGACTGTAGTCAATATTGCTGATATTACAGTTTACAGATAAGAGCTGCGAGTTCCTGCTCATTTTGCATTTATTTATTTATATCATATATCACCAAAAATATTGGTAGCAAAAATTCCAAACGTCGCATTTAATTGTTAAAGTTAGTTTGTCGATGCTGATACTTAAATTTGAACGTATAGATGTTTGATTTTGTCGAAATAAATATGGCGTCAAACCTTTCCGACAAAAATGCAGACCATTTACTGAAGATAGGTGACTCTATTGAAGCAAGTAAAAAATTGTTTGATGGGTACTGGTTTATAGCGAGTAATTCGGTAATTCAAAATATGTTAACTAAAGTCGCTTATTGTATGCAAGCAAGGCGTCGCATCGACGTACGATATCTGTCTAGGGTTAAAACAAGAAGGTAAGAAAAAAATTCTTTCTTCTATAATTTATAATTTATGGCAGTTGACCCACAGCACTTGAAAGAATTTTTAGAATAACCATTTATTCAAGAAACGTTCGTTATATTCAGAATTTCGTAATATTCGTGCTCGTCTTAAGTGAATTCGACTGTATGTGGACAGTAAAACGTGATTTACTACAATTCGGTGTGCAAAGTAATAATTATCGCTGAATAACCTTCTAACGTCAAACTCTAATGAAATTTGCGAACGTATACGCAATGCTTCCGCAATAGTTTAGCATACATATTCTAATTGTTTACCTTGCGGAATAAGGAAAAAATCGTTCCATTATAATTTCGAGGAAGGGTTGACCGGCTCGTTCAGCGATAATTTATTACAATTGTTCTAATTAATATGTAGCAATAATATTTACAAAGAAGAAACTACTTAGAAATCACTTAAACATTTTTAATAATGAATTCTTTGAATTTAACTGAAGATCTATTTAGCAAGGTGATAACCCTTCGACCCCGTTGACGGTTCATGTCGCTCTTGTCTTAATAAACATTACATTTTTAATTAACGTCGCTATTATTGAATGATAAAATCCTTATTTATAACTTAAAAATCATAGTAGTGATTTATTTCCCATGTTTTTTAAAATTGTTAATAATTTACTGACCGGTATTATCTAAGTAATTTGGAGTACAATCTGTTTCTAATTTAAACATGTAAAAGCCATTAAAATATTTTCGGTTCAATTTTCTTCCTCCATAATCGTATTTTTACAAAAAAAACATGTTTTCGTGGTACTGACAGTTTCATATTTATCCTGTCAGTGACAATGAATATGAATATGAATTTGGGGCTGCATAAAAAATTGAAATGCAGAAGTACCAAACAATTATTACAAACTTAATTTTGAAAATGAAGAATTTTATTTATTTTTAGCAACAGAGCTTCACATATTTTCATGTAAACACAAATTATAAATTTGGATTGGATTAGATCATTCAATAGGTACTCGTTTTTGATGAGATTTGACTAAATTTGAAAAATTATTGCAACATTTGTATTTAATGGGTTACGGATGGTAACACGCCTGTATAAAGTTACAAATTAAATCTAACAAAGTTCCATTCATTATTTTTTAATCTCGATTTTATCGCACTTAGAATATTTATTTAAGTTGTCGATATATCTGTGTGTTCCTACTTGTATCAGAACATGTAATCATTATATTTACTTACATATGTAACCATTTCAACGGACACATTTTTAAACATAAATCGAAACGTTATCTTTTAAGACCGCTTATAAGTAAATATGATTTTTGATAAACTGATCAGGGTATATCTGTTTAAATTAGCAGTTTGTTGATATGTCAATCTCAATATACAATGAGAACGTACAATCACGTGTATCTACACATACGCGTGATTGCACGTGCCAACTTTCAGGAATCTAGGAGAATTTTAACGTTTTCGTTATTTTTGAGTCCGCGCCCCGTTTGGAATAAAGCTGCACTGGTCCAAGGGTGTCAGTAGTAAAAAAAATAATTTTTGCACTTCTGTGCCCCATAAGCTGTCACGTATTCATGGAATGTAAAATTTTTGAGATTGGTTATAATGGGCAGGTTTGAGAGCACACTGAAACCGTACTAAAAATACGGAGTTTTTTCAATAATTTTTCAAGTTTGATTGCTCGCCGTGTGGTCATTTTTCATCCAATTGGATCAAACAAAAAACCATAGTAAAGAGCATTTAATGCCCATTACAGTGCCATATTATTTGTTTCGATGTAACCAGTGAATCAGACAGGAGCGTACGAGACGTGAGATAACAGCAAAAACAGTTCATTTGCGGTTTAAGCAATCAAAGTGGTGAACTTCAAAAAATCGTATGTAGCTCATAAATGTCCATATCGTCAGGTATTTAAATGAATCAAAATTTTTTTTTCCAAATAGACGTTTTCGCAGCGTACTCAAAAACGTGTTTTTCTTAAGTTCAAACCCCATTTTCAACACCTTCCGGAAAGGTCACGAGGTCAAAAACTGGACATTAACATTAGGGGCATTTATGATAAAAAATATCAAAAAACCAAACCTGACCGACCTTTTGCAGGGTAATCCCCTTTTTCGCGACATTTTGCTTGGACTATCAGTAAAATTTTATAGATGGCTAAAATTAGATTGCAAGTAGGATTTGGAAAATAAAAGATGTGCGATTTATTATCCTCAGAGGAAGGTATGCAAATACGTACATATTAATTTATTTCAATTTGAAACAACAAAATATATCAGCGCTTTATTTAATCTTCTTGGTTCAGAAATATTAAAAATAAAAGATTAACATAATAATAATAGTGTTTTTCTCCAAACGTCATAAAAGTGGCATTTAAATGACAGAATGTTGCTAGTAGAAGTTTCATTTATATGCTTAAGCAGATAAAGTACTTTATATGCTTAAGCATATAAAGTCCATGTTACTTGATTGAATAAACGAATACATTTTTTTCCAAACACCATGTAATGAATTTCTTGAACGCTGCTTCATAAACACCGCTTGACTTTGTAGGAAGAAGATTTTCAATCTCGGCTCTTGCTATTTCGGCTATTTCAGGTGGAGTTAATTGAATTTCGTCTGAATTAGACATTGCCACAAAATTGACTGACTTTTCTCAAACAATAATTTGTTGTTTGGCGGTTGCTACGGTAATATCTAGAAAGTGTCTATCAGGCAATGCTATTTTTGTACAAGTGTAATGTTTCCCGAAATAACCTTGTTAATTAGATGCTTATTTTTGTATTATAATTTTACGTTTGGAGAAAAAATAACATATATTATTCGGAGTATAAGCGCTTTATGTGCTTCGGCTGATTTGGCTGCCTCACTACGATCGGCAGTCAACCTATCAGCCACAGCACATAAAGCTTTGCTTATACTCCTAATAATATAAATAACTATTTCTTCACCGCGAGAATAGAACGTATTTTTATGCGTGTATTTTCATAGTTATAGAATTAAATAATCCGCCAACTCGTAGTTCGCAAAACTGACGCACACGTTTACAGTTTCTGTCAAATATATTTTAGGTTAGAATTAAATTTTAGTAAACAAAAATTTCCGTATTAAATTCAACAGTAACAGTTAAAATATCAGATGGATGTACACTTAAAACCAAGACAATTTTCTGGCCAGTTGTACAAATATACAAATGTAATGAAAGGATGGCAGTATAGGTACTTTATCGTAGACGCTCATGCAGGCCTGCTTCATTATTATCTCTGCGAAGGAGAAAAACCGGATGGCACGGTTCCTAGAGGTTCGGTACATTTAGCTGGTGCAGTAATATGTCCGAGTGATGAAGACTCGAAAACATTCACAGTGAATTGTGCATCAGGTGACATGTTAAAGTTGCGAGCTTCTGATGCTCGGTCGCGACAAGAATGGGTCAATGGTCTGAGAGCGGTTGCTGAATCTCATACCAAAGTAGATTTCAAAACTTTAAATTATTCTAAATTATACTATTCTCTATTTTCAGGCAATAAGTGCAAATAGTCCACCTTTACCTCCAAGAGAACATTTAGCTGTGTTAGATGCAATGGGTTCTGTAAGGGCACAACTGCAGCAAACGGAACAATCAGATGCGGCACTTTGTCGTGCGATCGAATCAGCTGGTGGGAAATCTTTCACTGATCCTAATCTGTTATTACTGAAAGCCACCTCAGCAGCATCGCTACATTGCTTGTTTCAATGCCTTAGTATTCTACAAAGGAATCAGCATCAGCAAGCAAGAACTGGATTAGTGACTGATGATGATTAATATATTCCTAGTATTAGGTGTTGCCTCAATGCATTATGGCAACTATTTCATATCAATGACAGAGTTAACAGATACATACAGCCAAAGTTAAAGATTTATCATGCAACCAAATAGAAAGGTGGATTAAGAAAGATATATGAATATTTTTTAAATTAAACATAACGAAACAGGATAATATCGTGTCTTTTTAAATCCCCTTTTATTCTGATTTTATACTGAAATTATATTTTAAAGATGATGAATACAATGTTTTAATGCTAGTTTGTGTTCTATTCTTTTGAAATCTATGTATTCAAGTACAAAATTAAGTGATTACTATATAAAAATGTACACAACTTTAATTTTATGTAATCAGGCATTAACATTTCAGTTATTAATTTTACTTCGTAGCCATTTAAGTGAAACAATAATTATTTTATGTATCAAGTAACCGAATTGTGGGATATTATTTATTAAAATGAAATTGCTTTTTAATGTTTTTTGACTGATATGTAAGAAAGACAAAAAAAAAACTTCAATAAAATTGTGACTTGTGATAAGTAAAAATAGAAGTTTGGTGTTTATGATAATTGAATGTAGGCTCTTATAGCCATAGTTCTACTTAAAATAATCATCTGAGTTTTGCCTTCTTATATTTAGGTTCCCTTCTTGACTTCTCATGTCATGCTGGTTGTTTCAAGGTAAAAAAATAAAAATAAAATCTGAATATGATCAGTTATTTAAAAAAATTATTAACAAAAAATTACTATTGAATATGCCTTAAAGTGATTATTTTTTTAGTATTTGTAGCATGTTATTCCAAATGTAAAATTAAGTTAAATTTTAATTAGGACAAAGTAATTATTATTCATAATCATAAATCATTATAATTTACCCAACAGTGAAACGTTCAGAAAACTGGACAAATGTATTGTGAATGTATGTAAATATAGTTGCAGCACTTGTTGATACTTTCAGATATATTTTTGTGAATTTATGGTAGGAGTAAACTTTGTTGGAACTTTGTATACTTTAAAAGAATATGTATAATTAGTTAAAAGTCGGAACATCTCATGAAAAGAATTAAAATTATTGTTTAATGCAAATCCTTACATTTCATCATACTAGTTGAATTCATGATTTTTTTTGCATATAATACATTAAATTAAAAGTAATTTCTTAAACTTTATCTTAACTTCAAAGTTATACAAAACAATTTGACCATTTAAATCTACTTCTTGGCAAAGGAAATCTTCATAGCATGTGTAGGTGTAATTTTAAATCCTTGTAGCGCATCCTTTGCCGAACCGGACTGGAATTCATTTTCAAATTCCACAAATGCAATATCATGCCGATTTGGTACCAATCTAACCTCTTTAAAACCTGGAAATCTATGAACAAACTTTCAGTACTTTTCAAAAAACATAGAAAACAAACTTACTGATTAAACAGCATTGACAACATCATTTCACTGGTTTCATCTGGTAAGTTAGTGAGGAAAAGAATTTGATTAGGCGACTGTTCAGCATTGCTGCCTCCAGGTATTCTGTTTGGATCCTTATTCTTCTTCTTTTTCTTTGGAACATCATCAGTTTTCGTTGGAGGTGGTTTAATCTTTTTAGGACGTTCAGTATAAGTTCCTTTCATTTTAGCGATTAGATCTGAATCGGATTTTGCATACTGAATGCGCTGTAATTAATAAATTAATAAATAACTAGTTAATAGAATGGTATTGAAATCGTACCATAGGTTTGTCATAAAAAGGAAAGCCCTGCATGGATCTCAAAGCATTTGTAGCACTCTGAATTTCTTTAAACACAACAAACGCTTGGCCTCTCATTTTTAAGGTCTTCAATGCAACTATGTCTAAAATTTGGCCGAATTGAGAAAATATTGCATATAATGACTTCTTCAGTTCCTCTTTTTTGACCTTTTCGTTTAAATTGTTAATGTACATCGTGTTGTTCGGCCGAATATCCATTGCGGCCTTAGAAAAGAGGTTATGTTTACGGAAGTTGCTTAATATGCGAATTTTTTTAAGTAATTTATAGTTTTGTACTTACTTAATGTGTTTTATATTTAAATGGATAAATTATTTTTGTATTAAAACTAAACCGTTATTTGAATTAAAACTTAAATGTTAAAGAACGTTTTTATATCGTCACAATTAGGTTACAATCAACAGATACCATTCCACAGTAACACAGCAGTGTCGCCATCTCTGCGACTTGCACCACAACTGTTTTACAGTAATCTTTTTAAACAATCAGAGTTTATTTGCTTTTTTGCTTTATTATTCACACTTTCTTGTAATAATAATACTTTTTTGCAATTAAAATATAAATAAACAAATACAATATTTTGGTTATGCAGGTTTAGTTATAGCGTTTATAAAGTATGCAGCTACTAAATTAAACGGTTGTACATATTTAATTATTCTTGAAAAAGATTCTTCAAAACTTTTGAGAGATTTATGTTTGTGCTTAAGTTTTTGCTCTATTTCCGAAAGGAACGTATCAAGCCGATCTAATAAATAATTAGCTGACAGCATAAATTACATAGCGCGAGTTATTCTTCCCATGGCGTTGAGCACAAATTATTCGTCGAAAATATATAGGTGTAGAAGGCTCGGTCTTTCAAATTTAAGGTGTAATCATTTTACCGAGAATTAATTTATGGGTTATGATAATTAACAAGAGGTATTTTGTATTGCGGATGGAACGTTCCCGTGTGTGTCAAAGGTTACACTATTCACTATTTTATGAACAAAGCTGACCTATAATCCAACTGCTAAAGCTATAAAAGCCATTTATTGGTGAAATTAAATGTCACGTATAAATTTAATAATTCATTATGTTTAATATGCTGTTACTGAACTGAGAATGTGCAGTTAACAAATTTTATATTAGCAACAACATTTTTTACTGCATGCTATTACGAGCAGTGGCGTATTTGATAATTGAGAAAAATGCACGAATATTTATGACTTTGTAATAAAAAGCTAAAGTTATTGGGCTTAAATAAATTATAAATTAATAAAATGAACTTCTAATTATCACTAAATTCGCTGGGAATGACGGCAAGAAATGTTTATGGCACTTTTTGAATTTATAATTTTTAAAATAATCATCATCTCATTTATCTCAGTAACTATCAAGTTGAAATTTTGCAAAATGATTTATGATCTGCTAAAAAGATTACACAAGTTTTATAATCATAGAATATAAGATTTTTATATTGTAAAGTAAACTGTTAAAGGGTTAAACCACCTTGGCGCTAGGAGAAATTGGTATAAAGATAATATATATATATATATATATATAAAATAACTTTTATTTTACATGAATATATTATAGTTTTATGAACAATTAAAAAAAAACGAATACAAAAAATTAAAGAATTGCGGAGATATGAGTCGTCAAGTAGGACCCTCTTTTGAAAATCCTTGCCGATGGTGGAATTTTTTTTTCTGTCTAGGTATCGCTTGAAAAATTAAAAATTTTGTTTTTTATTAAAAGCATAGGGACAATTTTTTTAAATATTTTTTATAGAAATGGCGGCTGTTTGAAAAAAAATTCTATGCTTCATTTTAGATACTACTACTATCAAGAATATGCGGTATAAGTTTTTTCAAAATCGGTTGAGTAAATCTCGAGATATCTTGCCTACCAGTTTGAAAAAAGTTGTTTTGAGAAAAATTGAAAAGAAAGGAAGTATACCTCCCGAGATGCGGGCGTACTCTGCTGCTTCAAATTGCTAAAACTCCGAAAATAATTTGAATTTTCATATGGTTAAACACTTAAAATATTCGTCAAAGTATAAATAATACATCTAGCCAAAAAAAGAAAAATTGATTTTCTGAAAATTACAATTTTAAGATGTTTTTTTTTTGGATATTTATTCTAAAATATACTCCTAATATTTGTCTATTTAAAAAATTGCGAACACATGCAGATTATTTTTAACAGACATACATTTTTGGAAGATATTAATTTTGGACAGATGTCCCAACTAATCAGACCGAAAGAAGCCTGTAAATAATATTTTTTAAAGCAGCATGCATTGTAATTTAAAATAAAATTGTTACTTCAGAATTTTCACTTCTAAGATAATAAATCAATTTCTTCCAACTGCTTCAGAAATTGACAATTAATAGTAGACCTCGTTTTAAATTTCTAATTGAATTCACTTTTACAGGTAATTTAAATAACGTTAATCAAACGTCAAATATAAACTTTAGTCTTCATTTCACTATTTTTATTGGTAGGAAGAAGTATAAGATTTCTAAATTGTTTAATGTTACTGCAAAGTAATTTTACCTGTTTAAATAAATTGCTGTATTAATATTTTTGTTTGTACTGTTAATAAGTGGTTCGCCTATAGCGGATTCTTAAAATAATGAATATTATAGAATCAAACTTTATTTTATTGATTATTTTTTAATGATTTCATTCACCAATCGCTTAGCAGTATTTGGGCACACGTGTTTAATTCTGTCCAATCACAACATTATTATAGTGAGAATTTTCTACTGTAGAAAATTCCCGCGAGCATAATTTCTAGTATTTTGTTTACATATGTAACTTGACAGCACATTTTCTAGTTTTGACATCTGTCGCCAGTTTGATTTTAGTTTATAATGAATTAAACTGTATTTTTATGCTGTATTTTTTATTTAAACGTTAAAAAATAATCTTCCGAATACCACTCGAGAGTGCGAATTAATTAGAAAATAATTCTCCAGTTATTTTTTCAAACTTGTTGCCATTTGGGAATAGCCACTCGAGCCCTACGGGCTCTCGTGTCTATTCCCTGGCAACAAGTTTTCGAAAATCTGTCGAATTATTTTCAATTTATTCTCACTCTCTTGTGATATTACTTATGAAAATAAATCGTTTCAGCAAATATATTAAAATTCTACTTTGTTATTGCACTATTCACTAAGCTGTAAAAAACTTATACTCTGAGAACATAAAATATATTTAATTAAAAGCAAATTTGCAAGAAACTAATTTCTGTTAGCAAAAGCCTCATTTTAAACATAACAAATCGTTGTTGATTCTTAATTAAATTAAATGTTCAGATTTTTTTATTGCAAGTCAAAAGCATTTGCGTTGGCATTAATCTAATTTTTAATTACCACTTACGAAAATTAGTTGATTTATGAGTTCTCTTAAACATTCTAGATATAATGTTTTTATAACATAAAATACCAGTTTTACTCATAATTATAAGGTAAAATGAACACTGTAAATACGCCAAGATTTTTTGATGATGGTAAAATGTTTCTTCTCAATTTAATTTTTAATTATCGCCTGCACGGTCAATTTATAGTTTCGTTCAAATTGTGACGCATATTCTGTAACAGAAAATAATTAGTTTATCGTTTCGTGACGGTAGTAAATTATTAATATATTTTTCGATTTTGTGGCTCCGTGTGTGTCACGCTGTTAGAAATTAAATTGTGCAATTCATAATCTCCTATTAGTGGTAATTAAATATTTATAGTCTTAAAATTCAGTTGCTGTAATATCCAGCAATATTTTAATCCGCTTCAATTAAATATAAATTTTAATTATTCCCGGCACGTAGCTGTGTAGCGCGGCAGACCGCAATAAAAGTCAAAAAGCTTAAATCGCCACAATAAGTTGCACTAATTACTGAAAATTGCCCATCGACCAGCTGTAAAAAGCGAAAAACGTTTTATGCAAGCATACTTGTTGCTTCAATAAATCAGTGATAATATAAAAACTATAAATTGTAAAACTATTAACCATCCGATTTTTTTTTAATGACTTTTTTGTACTACGCCAATATACATGATCGTAAAATACAAGGGGCGTGAGTAAGATTCGTGCGTGTTGTATTAGGCTGACATGACGTTAATAGAAAAGATGCGCCTCGTTAATTGGGTAATTCATAACTCTATAAATCGCCGAAGGGAGTTGAAATATTTGTGTGGCCCTGGCGACCACTGAGATGGAACAACCAACTTATCACATTTTGAGAGTTTTTTCGATAAATGTAAACATCCTTTAACGCTCGAACATTCATATTGTGACCGAAATTCGAGCTTTATTGTACATTTCGAAATTCCATTGCTGTAAATGCAAGAACCCATTGCCTTCGGCCTGGGCAAACCTTAACTTCATTGGTAACACCTACTTCGTGTCTATTTGCAACAATTGATTATTAACCTTATCGTTTAGTTTGAAATTTAAAAAATGCTGCGGTAAAGTGAAAACGTAAGTACTGTAATTTAGCGCAAATAAGTTTTACTATAAGAATATTGTATATTATTTTCGCATTATACTAAAATCTGTAATTTTGAAATTATTACCTAAGTTACTAAGTTCAAACTCATAAATTGCATGTCACAATGCAGTGCTGCAAGAATAAAACGTGGTAGTAAAAGTTGAAATAATTTTTTCTTAAAGACACAAATTGAAGCAGATCATTTGAATATTTAGCAAAATTTTAATTGTTATGTTGTGAAATACATAATATCTTTAACAGTAAAACCGGTGAACTTAATTTCAAGTCGAATTAATGTTAGTACATGGCTCGTAATTCCTTTTTAACTATTTTATTCTATTCATTCAGAGCAAATAAAACTATAGGAGACTATAAAATAAAGAGGTTAAAAGGGAATAACCTTACTAGTTACAAAAAATTGTTACCTATAAAAGAAGTGATATGTTACGTACATCATATTATGCAGATACGAGGGGATATTGACAAGTAGTTAACCTAGGCAATTTCCTAATGATGAAAAAAAATTACGTTACCGTAGCAAGAAACATTGAGCTATTAGAAACATCAGTGCAAAATTTTGCATCAAAAAGTTGAAGCATTATGAAGCAATACAATTTCAAACTGTTTATAAACATATGGGTGAAATGATAAATGGACAATGTTGTTCTAAATTATTGACAACCAGAAAAACTATTGAAAAATAGATGCAGAATGTTGATCAAAGATATGTTGTTTTCGCAGTGTTCTCAAGTGTTTCCATTCCTCTCCATTTTGCTCAATTCCGATCCAGGTTGTTTTGGGTTGGTGGTTTAACTTGAAATCAACTTAAATATTTGGGACCAATATGAGGCCTTACTTCTCTACGTATATTCTTCCTTTTTTCTTTTTTTCTGTATTAACCTTCATCCACCCAGTGTTGGACATAGGCCTCCCCAGCCTGTCTCCATGTCAAACAGATTAATTTTTTTACTCTTCATTTTTGCAATACACTTTTAAACCATAGTATTTTTGAATAGAGCACGAAGAGACCTTTCAATTGAGGTATCATAAGCCCCCTCTTCCCATTTAACCATTTGGGGTTTCAACTGTCACTCAAAGGGGGTTGAGGTTAGGGATGAAATTTTCACTTTACAGGGTATAATGTGATAGACTAAAAATGATGTGTTTCGGGATTTTTTCTCAATATGCACAATAATTGAGATAATGAATTTATTCCATTTGGCTTGCGCTCGCTGTACAGGGTGTCCCATCACTTGTGGCCACCCCCAAAATTCAGCTTTAATTGAAAGCTATGAATTTGAAATTTGGTGCACGTATGACTCTGGTATAAGGCTAGAAATTTCCGGTTTTAAATGTTAATTGTCGGCGTTAGTTTTCGAGAAAAAAAATAAAAACTGATTTTTTATAAAAATACTATCTCCCAATTTCGTCAAATTTCACTTTTCAGGATCAGTATTACCGAGACAAAAATGTCTAAAGTAAGAAAAAAATCCAAAAGCTGTAATTAGCCTAAAATTCCCTTATATTCGAATCTTAACAGTAAATGTAATGATTTATGGCGGTAACAATCCTCAAGAGGCTCTCCGCAAAGTCAAGTACAATTTAAATTTATGGCATTGTAAAAATTTGTCAGTGTCCAGTGGAAGCCCGGCGAAGTGAACGTCAGTAACGTACCTAAATCGAACCTTTTTACATTCTTGTAGATTTCAAAAATTTTTGTAAGTCCTCTAATAAATTACGATTATGAGAACGAACATGATTTAAAGTCTGGATATTGAATTATTTTTTTTAAGTCGAAGAGAACTTATTACATTTTGAATTAATGTTTGAGTTCAAAGATGAATGCGAAAGATTTTGAATAACGGGCTGATAATGAGTATCGAACTGAATGATTTCGGAACTCGTTCGAGACTAACTTTGTCGTCTCCGTAAATTTGGAAATTAGTTTCACGGATTATTGTCGTCGTACTGGTTGAATCTTTCGTGAGAACCTGTTCAAACGCACGTTTCATCCATAAATATTTAACGACTTTATTGCTAAAGTTGCTTCGGAATTGCATTTTTCAATAGTAAACGCAGGTAGTCGTAAAAATCGACTGTCAGTTATAAACGTAGGGTGGGTGTATTACTTTTGTTATCAGTTCAACTTCAGCTTTTGAAGAGTAACTTTGTCCAAAAAGTTTTTATCTGTGTTTTATTTCTGTGTGTTTTAATTAGTTTTCGTTTATAATGCCGGTTACCTTTACCTTCGAAGAAAAGACTGATATGATATCAATTTATGGAGAAGCACGGCAAAATTCTGTTCAAGCTGCTGAAATTTACGCCCAACGTTTTCCGCAAAAAATTCCGCCAGAAAGAAAAATATTTCAAAGACTTGTTGATTCCTTGAAACAAAACGGAAATTTAAAGGAAAAAAGAAAAAACGACAGTGAATCCCACGGTCACGCATGAAGTCAAGCTGCAGTTTTAAATCTCGCCGATAATAATTCCCAATTGAGCATTAGGGAAATCAGTCAAGACACGGGAATTAGTCGATCTTCAGTAGGGAGGATATTAAAAAAGCACAAATATCATCCTTACCACATAGAATTACATCAGCAACTGCATGATCGAGATTTCGAAAGCCGCGTAAATTTCCAAATTTACGGGGACGACAAAGTTAGTTTCGAACGATTTCCGAAATCATTCAGTTCGACACTCATTATCAGCCCATTATTCAAAATCTTTTGCATTCATCTTTGAACTCAAACATTAATTCAAAATGTAATAAGTTCTCTTCGACTTAAAAAAAATAATTCAACATCCAGACTTTAAATCATGTTCGTTCTCATAATCGTAATTTATTAGAGGACTTACAAAAAATTTTTAAATCTACAAGAGTGTAAAAAGGTTCGATTTAGGTACGCTACTGACGTTCACTTCGCCGGGCTTCCACTGGATACTGACAAATTTTTACAATGCCATAAATTTAAATTGTACTTGACTTTGCGGACACACCTTGAGGATCGTTAGGGCCATAAATCATTACATTTACTGTTAAGATTCGAATATAAGGTAATTTTAGGCTAATTACAGCTTTTGAATTTTTTTTTTTACTTTGGACATCTTTGTCTCGATAATACTGATCCTGAAAAGTGAAATTTGACGAAATTGGGAGATAGTACTTTTATAAAAAATCAGTTTTTATTTTTTTTCTCGAAAACTAACGCCGACAATTAACATTTAAAACCGGAAATTTCTAGCCTTATACCAGAGTCATACGTGCACCAAATTTCAAATTCATAACTTTCAATTAAAGCTCAATTTTGGGGGTGGCCACAAGTGATGGGACACCCTGTATATACAGAATCTCTAGAAAAGTGTGTGGTTTCAGATAGCCATTGAATTAGTTCCTTTCAGCTAAAGAAAGTAACGTTTATGTTGAATAATAACGTTTTGCATTTTGTGGAAGATGATACCCAGATTCTAGAACTGAAAATTGCATTTAGCATTTTAGTTGGAATCACTGTTGGCGTGACGCTGATGCTCTATCCTGGCTCACTAGATTACAGATATTCATAGAAAATCCTTCAGTTTTATTGAAAACATATAGTTCTGTACCCTTCTTTTAGATGAATATAATACAAGTAAGTAATTGAATTGATTGGTAACTAGAAACATTTAGACATTGAGGTATCTAAATGTCCGCTAAATAATTAATTCCATTTGTACATAATGAGATTAATTTGGGTAATTTTCTTGTTTACATTCTTTTAATTATAATTAAAAATTTATTGTAATTTAGAATCGAGGTCGAATTTTTGTTAAATGTTACATAAAATTGCTTGAATTGATTTCGGGGCACAGGTCGATAGTTATTTATTGGTGAAACTAAAATCTTAATTAGAAAATTTGTTTGATGTCGGGAAGTAAATTGAAACTGGTGAATTAAAAACGATTTTTTGTTATTGTTTGTATTTGAAATGAAAATAATTAAAGGATCTTCGAGATACCACCCACGTAATAATTTTTCAATATGCTAATTATAAAGCTTTCGTATAGAAAGAATAAAAAAATCGCCGGAATATTGATATTCACGGCAAGTTCGTGTAGAGGTGTGTTCGATAACCAAATACCATAATCATAACTTAGTTTATATTTCGTATTCACTCCTATCTTGTACGTTGTATAATTAATATGTTTGATGAAATATGATGTGTAAAAATTGTTTGTGTAAGAAATATATCTTATAAATTGATGTTCTTAAATATTGTTTAAGGTAATGGTCGGATTGAGAGATTTTAATTTATGTTTATGAGTTATAATTTCACGTTACATATTAAAAATAAGATGTATACTTATATGCAAATAAGACTTCACCTATATTGTAAATCCTTGCGGATGCGAGCTTCGTCTTGAATCAACAGGATTCGGCTTAAAATAGTAGCAACTTAATTTTCTTTTTTATACCTAATATAAAATATGATGGAACTTAAATTAAATTAGAAGTTGATCGTGGTGTACATAAATTTTGACTATTCGGGAGTTAATTAAGAAAATTTGTTACGGAGATGTTCTTTCGTAAAGGTCAAACGCCGTTCGATTTTAAGCAAAATAAATTTTTATTCGCCTATTACTTACAAGAAAAAACATATTATTCAGATGATTTGATAAAAACGATTTCCTTTTAACAAATACCAGACAAAATTATTTTAAAAAAACAAGAAATATTTATCTTTATCAATTCATAACCTTGTTAATGCATTTGTTGTCAGAAAATTTGTCCCTTGATTAATTTCAGCTAGACGCGAAAAATTATTCATCGCTGTTAAAAAAAAAAATAAATAATGAAAGGTTACACTTCCAAATAACAAGTTGCTGGATGGATTCTGAATTAAGTGAGCTGCTCAATTTTCATTCTTTTATTAATTAAAATCATAAAAGGCACACTAATTATACTTATCACTGGCAAACTTATAATTAGAATAATTAATGGCCTCGAATTAAAATTTATGTGCTAATTTGTTACATTTAAAATGGTATTATGAAGAATGATGTTGACTTTTTAATAACAATATGGAAAGATTTATTTATATTTTTAATCATGAATTAATTTGTAAAATTATGGTTATTTACAACAAAAACAGCAAAAACTATTAATTTTTATTCTGCGGAAATGATTCGTTATATTTTATGCTGATTATATTGCAAAAAGTGTACTTTAACGGTTGTGTTGCATTTTGGGATGGAATTAGTGATTCGTCTGTAAAGTAAAAAATATTATATGATATGCTCCAATTTATTCTACGATTTAATACTATTTTTAAAATTTTAAAAAACTTGTTTCGTCGACTCTTTGCCCGTTCAATTTTGATGTTTATTTCAGCTAATTTTGCATATAATCTGACGTTCTAACGGAAGCAATTATCGCTCTTTCGCATTTAATTTTTTAAAATTTTTATTTTTCTACTTTGATTTTTAGAATCTAAGAAAATAATCAATTTTACAGTTAGTTACTTTGTTAAAGTAAACCATAGATGAATATTTACTTGATCACATTTGCAATTATATTTGACAAAATAATATTACTATAACTATTCCAGATGACAATAATATCTAAATGGTATATCGTTACAATATAATGTAGAAAATTTAAAATCTATAAAATCAGAAATGTTAAGTTACTCTCTGGCACTTAAGTGTAACTAGAAATATGTAAACATTAAATGGTAGTTACCATATTTATTCCCTTGATGATGGGAAAATTAATTGCTGTGTGGACAGTAAAGCTAATTTTGCATTTGCAATAATTTTTAAAAAAATATGTAATATGTACAATTATTGGCATTAAAAAGGAGGAAGTAATTGTAATTATTTTACGTGGAAGTGCCGCTCACATCGTTTATTTCAATTGCTTAATAAGAAGTTGCCTTCACGTTACAATTCACAATTCCACGATGATCGTTCCAGTAATTCTAGAAAACTATGCAAATTGCGTAATGATAAAAAAAATTTCGGATAGCAATGAACGATAAATAATCAACACTGAATAGATTTATCCATGACAGGAAACCTTCCAGTTGAAGTGTCACTCGACAACCGTTATAAATCTTAGTGGTACACGAGCGACGATGTACAATAACAGGTTGATAAAAGCGGTAAAAACTCATGTTCAAAATTCGCCTTGGGTTATGATCACAATAGCACTTGTTATATGAATTTAATACAGTACGTAAAATTAGTGTCGATGTCAAACGTTGTTCCCGGTAATCGTAAATCATGCACAGGATTTTTTTTTTAAATTTTGGAATAGTTTATCGGTCAATTACAACTGTCATTAAGGCGGTCCGCTTATTACCGTTGCTTCTTGATAAACGTGTCCTGTAAATATTTTTCAAAATAAACTGGTTTCCGAATGTCAACCACTGTAAGAGCGTCGATTTAAAAAATTGCAATTAATTTGTATTTCATCTGACTGTGAGGTCGATTAACGATCGCTACTAGAATTTTAGACAATCACATTCGTTTATGAGGCATATATTAACATTTCATTGCGTGTTTCGTATAAAAAAACGAAATGTTATAATAAATATTTATAATTTGTTTCTTATATATTTGCATATACATATACACAATGACAGTTAAAAATGGGAAATATTGATTAGTGCTGTTTGATACAAGTTTATAATACATGAGAGAGTAATGAGGCAATTGTCCGGATGAGTCAATGACCAGACCGTTTGTGTTATAGATATTTACATGCACTAATACCGATTATAATATATTGCTCTGAAAATTAACTCGGTTTATACTGCTCTGTAATTTATTAATATAAATATATAATTATTTTAAATTGAAACGGACTCGCCAGCAAAAACCTGTTTTGAATTGTAATCTTTACCGAATGCAAATATATCGATTATTAACAATTATGTTGTCATTTAATACTTATAAATTAAAATAAGCACACGTACGATATTGCAATTTACGTCAATTTATGAATTTTCACTTGATTTTGCGTTTTGTGTCTATTCAACTTTCAATTTTCAGTAGATGACATAAATCGTTTTTATTTTGCTAAATACTGGTTTCGGATTTTTAATAATGGTAATCATCATTCAAACTATCATGTTTTGGAACCGAATATATGACGAAACATGTTAATATAAATCAATATTATGTGATACGAGTCAAAAATAAATTGTTTTATTATTCAAAGTGTTGTAACATAAAATCATAAAGTGTTAACGACAAGATAAGTGTGTAAATTTAATAACCATTCGAACTAGCTCTATATTATTGAAAGAAATTTTAAATAAATTTTAAATAAGTTACTGTAATATTGTAACAACATTTGGTAATATTAATTAATTTGAGTTTATATTATTAATGGTTAAAAAAGGTACCAAAATAAATAGTTGGCTACTGTTCTCTTCGTAAAAAATCTGGACGAAATTAAAATTGAACCATATTTGATGAATTTTGAAAATTTACAGAAAATTTACTATCAACTCAACATACTTAAGTTGTAAGAAACGTCATGTGATTCATTTGTAAGATTTTTTGAATTACTATCCTTATAATCTTAAAATGTGGTGCTTAAATGGGTATCTGCCGTCATAGTCGACATTTGTGGCATCATTATTTCGGTAGATGTGTGTGGGTGGCCAAAGTAGTATCAATTTTCTGAGGAAACATGGCATGTGCAAATACAGTGGAACTTCTATAAGGCGGATCTTCAAGGGATCGTTAAAAAATTTGAGCTAGAAAAACTTTGAAACACAGAAACTACAGCAAAACAATATTTCTATACCGTTTACAGTACAACGTAAGCGTTTATTATATTGAGAGTGGAAATATGCATGTAGAACAAGAAATAAAATATGAAAAAGTAACTGCATTTTTAAATTATACTTTGAATTTGTTTTTATTTTTTACAATGACTAAATGATTATTCCATAATGATTAATGTGTTAACAAATTTACACCAAAAATTTGTTTAACACTAAATTTCTTCAATTATGTATTTATTCAGAAAATTTCAATTATAATTTAAAATTATTTTTTTTTTACAATATAAATAAAGAAATGAAGAATTTATTAAAAATATCCAGAATTAACAATTCAGTATGTATGAACCATAAGTAGTTTCTTTTCCCCGTAATTGTAAGTAAAGTGATGCTAACTTTATAGCGAGTAAAAAAGACCTACTTGGAAACATTAGTATAGATAGAGACATACAGAGATGCAGACACAGAGACAGTGATAAAAAAGTCATTTGTTTGTTTGTTTGTCGAATTCGGGAGGTTGAAATAGCCTAAATTCCTATTTATTTGTCGAATAGCTAGTAGCAACCCTATTAGTAAGTTGGAAAGATCGGAACTAAAATACACGTGGTATAGTGGTATAGTGGTATAGTGAGTGTAATATTTAGTAACATCTATGTGAAGTGGAATGTTTTATCTCACATTTTTATAATAGCCGATTAATTAAAATGAAGATTTTGGTATGAAAGTACAATATTTTGTTTTTATAGTTGCTAACTGTTTGAACAGGTTATGTTAACGAGGCAGGTAGCTAAGTATTGTCCGGTCAGATAATTTTATTCAGAAATGTGGGTAAATATTGTTTATGTTTCCGGTGTAGATTAGTTTTGACCAGAACAACCACGTTACAATAGAAACAGTTGCTCATTTTTAAGTGCACACATTCGACCAGTGCAACTAGGACAGCAATAATTATGGGGCAGAAAGTATCGTATACAGAATTCTTTGTCGATCTGCAAATGCAGTCAATATTGATATTTATTTCCTATGGAATGTGGTGTTATTTTCAGTAAATTTATCAAAAATATTTATCAAAGTTTATAATGGATGAAAATGTGACGATTCTTTAAAAACTTTTGACACTGGAAACGCCCTTACGTACGAGTAATTAATTTTATGCAAATTGCCCAACATAAAACACACGCTGTGCTCCCATTTTTGTAATTGTCAAAATAAACAAAAAGAATTCCATAATCTTCTTTTTATTTAACCCCACATTGAAGGAAATTTTCAAACTTAAACATTTTATTTATTTTGTATACTATGCTAAGAGTTTTAATTTTTATTCCAGTTTTAAAATTTTCTATTATTAATATTTCTTCAAAATGGCAATAAAGTAAATTTTTTTATAAACAAAGTTCTTGAAAATGAATATAGTTGTAAATTTTAAAAATGAACGCCTTGCAGAGTTAGAGTAGTTAACACACATCGGTTTTCTAAGATCATTCTTCATGAATGCATTAAATTTCATTGCATTGTCACTTAATATAACACACACACTATGCTGTCGATTTTTAATGATTTTAATAATAAAGCTGCTATAAAGTAACGGTTTTGAATTTACTTTTTGGGTACATAAATTATAAAATTCATAAAAGTGTTGTCGAAATGACATTAATGGACCATGTAAAATCGGCATCTCAACAGTTTTGTTACTTCCTAATAAGAAAAGTATTGTCCCAGCACAGAGAATGCAATTTTAAAACTACAATTGGTTATAACAACGAAAGTTCTTGCGAATACTGCCCACATTTTTCTAAATAGTTGTCTGTAATTTGTTTTGAGAGATAATACAAAAAATACTGGAAAAGTATTGAAATTTGTATTTAATGAAATATAAAAAGATGAAGACTTCAGAGACGTGTAAAAGTTAAAAATATAGGGTCCTCCAAAATTGGTCTTAAATATTAAATTAAACTGGTGGTACTAATTTTTTTTGATGGTTAACCAGATGTCATAAAAATGTAAAAGGATAATTTAAAAAAAATTAAGACTAACAGTTTAAATTACAAATCACCAATAAAACTTATATTTGAAGGGGTTATTGCAAGAAATTAATAAGTACTTTTTCAATATTCAAAATCGAATTTAAATATGATCAACTATCATGAGTGCCTCATCTAGATATGCCACCACCACGTATCATTTGAAGCTTCATTCCTCAGATTCGCTTTAATCAGAAGCATGCAGAAGTAGTCATCCGCTGACTTACCGATTTGGGCGAAAACTGCTCGTCCATAGACGAACGTTTTATCAATCACTTTAAAAGTTTTTTTTTAAGTTAAACGGTAATTAAGTTGTAAATAGTAATTTAATAAAAACAAAACAAATTGTTAATGTCTTTTATGCAGTTTTATAGGTTAAACAAAATTTGACTCTGTGATTATTTCTTGTTGCTTCCAGTTGTAACGATTTGTACAGTCTGGCAGCCATCTCGACCTGGAAGAAAAATTTTGTTGACACATTTGGCGAGTTTCCCAGCAACATACAGGAGTTTAGGGGATGAATTCTGTAAATCAAGGATCAATAAAAGAAAATCTGAAAAGAAACTCTCACTTGACATTTCTCAAACAGCACCGCTCAAGATGACGACATTTCGTTACCAATTTACACAACCTTTCTGCAGAAATTAACTTTTCACGAGAAAACCCCCAACAGTTGAAGATTTCAATTTCCTCAAGATTTCTACATTTTTTGGAAAGCTAAAAGAAAGTTTAAATTATATAACTTTTATTTGGTTGATGGGGTTACCGCTGTCAGAATCTCATTGGTATCTCGCCGATTGGTTATTTTAAAATATTTCAATTGTGGGGCCCAATTAATCCATTTAAGTAAGATATTTGTTGGTGTGTTGTTCCCAGTCACCACCATTCGCTTCCATAGTTTAGGCGTTTCACTTAAATGCAGAAATCGGCGGCACACCGGCCGCACATTACATTGTAACTCCTTCGCATTCAAATATTTGAATACCTCCAATAGAACTTCATCGGGTAAATCTAAAATCCAACACGGATGATTCAAAGTAGGAGTTTAAATTATGCAAAAACGTCTACCTGAAATCGTATTGTTGAAAATTGGAGCCTCTTCGACCGGCAATTTTCTTTTTCTGCTTCTCAGTTGGTATGAGCATGTTGCAGTAGTCTCGGTCATTTTGAGATGAATTTAAATTTACACAAACTTTACCCAAGTCAAATATCTACATGTGTCAAATTTATTGACATTGTTTCATATTTGAGCTCTTGCAATCTTGATCATTTTTTATTCGAACATTTTGAAATTGTTTATATTGGAATTTGTTGTTTGTTATAATTAAATTGGATGCAATTACACAATGGTTGAGGGTATCATCGTTACCACCAATGTCATCGAGGTTGATTAGTAGGAAGTATTTTGGAATTTTGCTGAAATTATATTTTTGGGTGAATGCAGCAGCTCACTAACGGAAAGGTACCGATGCCATTGTCTTCCTGTTAAATTTTTAATATGTTATGCAACATGGTAAAGGCTTGGGAAAAACAACATAATATTATTTCAAGGTATTTGTGGGGGCATTTCTATAATTTTATTAAAAAATTAAAATTTTATACTTTATTTCATGTAGATTAGTTCGCAATCTATTTAATTATGAAAGGAGTCATTGGCCAGGTGCTTTGATAATTTATTTTATAAATTGCATCCACAGGATACCACCAGAAATGGTCAAAGCTTCAGATGAAATAGGAAAACAAGTATCCAGAAAAATTTTAAATAAGAGGTTAGAGAGAAACAAATATACCAGCTAGATTAGTGGAACCAAAGATAAGAGATTAATTGGAACAACAATCGAAGGGTTTGCTGCAAAAAGGAGGTAGCTCCATCCTATCGCTGTTGGGAGGTAGCTCCAAGAATCATCCACGTACCGTCATCTGGACGATATTTTTTGAATGAAAATACTGTTCTAATATGTAAACACCATAATTGAAAGTAATCAACAACAATATTTTTACATACCTAACTTAAAATTTGAGTTTATTAAACTTTTTGTTTGGTTTCCCAACAACTGGAAACTGGAATAAGTACTAAAATTTCAATGTTTTTTTTTTTGTAGATACGGGGGTTTTTCTTAGGAGGGCAGTATGGTTTCGCAATTTTTTTTTTGAACGGATCAGAGTATTCGACGAAGCTGAGTGTCAACAATTGACTAATTTTTTTTTTTTTCTACGACAACATTTCATTTCGCATCGGTTGCTAGACAACAAATGCGATATGAAATATTTTCTACGGCAACATTTCATTTCGCATCGGTTGCTAGACAACAAATGCGATATGAAATATTTCGTATTCGGTTCACTGTTTTTGGTCACAAATGTTTGAGGCGGCCTAGAAAATCCAATGTCATCAGTTTGCCGTCAGTTTGCTTCTGTCAACATTACGTTGCAGATAATTTCGTAGTTATTTTCGATAAATCTTACAATTAATATGTAAAGTGATAGTGATAATGACTTGGAATTAACACCTCCAAACATAACTGAAGTTGCAAAGTTCACAACATTAAATTTATTACCGGAAACGTCTAAGAAAATGTATCAACGCAAAGTATCTTAAACGCGTTAGCAGAGGTTATCGTAGAAAAAGTGCAGTATGCAACGCGCACAAAATGAGCATCATTTTGTGCTTGTTGCATAATATACTAATTTTGTTTAAATGTTTTAATTAAACGCGTTTCAAAAAAGATTTGCTATTTTAAATAGCCTAGAGTTGTAAATGTACCCAACTACAAACGATAAACAAATAATACATGGAGTTGCAAATCAGACCTCACTGTAACTTGGGATTATTAGGCCCGGATTAAATATAAACGTTTTCTACCCATATTTTTAGCATTTCTTTCTTAGTAAGGGTTCCAGTAAACATTCTACCTATGTTTTCACATTACGCTGTTTTTATATTAGTTGTATTGGGAATTTAAATTAGTTTTACCGCGTATCGATAATATAGGTAACTGTCGCATTGTGACGTCATATCCAGGATAGAAACTTTTAACGCCAGTGCACGTCGTTGGTTAAAGTGACTTTTTGTAAATATGTGGCACAATAAAAAGCTTCTCGACATAAAATTATTTAACAAAAATGTTGCATCATCTTTGTGTAAACGAAATAAAGTATTTTTTTTACTAGAAGTAGTATTCGTTTTTATTCTATAAACTTATCATTTGATCGGATTGAGTTTGAAAGGTTTACAAGTGCACATACAATTACAAAAATATCATCTTCAAGCGATTTGCCAATATTTTAAACGTTTTTATTCTCTGATTAGACTTCTCAATATGGACCTTAGCCGAAGATATTTGAGCAGTTTCAATAGCTTCAGCGCGAGAAAATTTTTTATGTTAGATTCGGATGCATTCATGGTTAATGCTAACACTGACACTTTAAATCTGGTCTACAACTTGATATCAAACAAACAAATTACAAATTAGTTCATTTCTTCTTTAGGATTATCGAAAACTCGAACAACAACAAACGCACATGGAACGACGTGACGTCACAACAAGGAGTTCGCTTAGTTGAATTTATTTACGCTAGAGTCGCATGCTTAGCTTGAATTGTCTATTGCAGTTATTTGAAGCAGCCAGTGCTTCAGTGACTTTTTGTAAATCTGAAATTTCAAATCTTAAATACGCTCTAGATACAGAACGCATGCCGCTATTTCACTGTTGGAGATGGATGAGTGGTATAATCATGTTAGGCTCAGCAATAAAGCATTTTTTCATAACATAAATACTACCCGGAAACCGACTGTGCGATTACATAAAAGACAGTTAGTAGATGAATTCTGCATAATTTCCAACTCGAGAATCATTATTTTTAATTTGTTATAAACAATTTACAAGAAAAAATCGCGTTGCTCTTAGCTCTTTGCTTATAAAATGGAAACTAATGAAGCAATGTTAATGATGTCGATAAACGAATTGTAGAGAAATAAATTACCAAGAGAGTGAAATGTCGAATGACCCGATCGGATAATTAGAATCGGAGAAAACCCGGAAAGCCCGGAAATTTCAGTATTGTCTTAAGAAATTCACAATTTAGCCATTTTTTAATTTTAAGAACTGAAACTTTGCACAAAGGGAGCTATTTATATGTACCTTATGTTTGCAAAACTCTGATTCTATCGGACTAACGGTTATTTCACAACCACCATTTCAATTTTTTTTTGCGATATTTTCGCGGAGGGCTGGATGCTTCTATAGTTGTCCGATTTAAATTTTCAAAACAGAATTGGAAACAAAAAATGACGAAATTGTGAATTTTTTAAGAAAACACTGAATTTTCCGGATTTTCCGGCTTTTCTCCGGTTATAATTATCTGATCGGGTTATTCGACATTTCACTCTCTTCGTAATTTATTTCTCTACAATTCGTCTATTGACATCATTAACATTGCTTCATTAATACTTTTTCGGGCAAAATATAATTTAGAGAGTCGCAGAACTCGGTAAATTGGGCCCAAATCTATTTGTGAGACTTTACAGTGTTATACGGTTTATGATTTTGTATCTTTTCATCATTATTGTTTAACGAACAATCACCGAAACGCGCCATTTTTTGTAACTGTGACATTTCAGTTGACAGCACGGTACACTAGATTTGCGGAGCAGCACGTGGGATTATCACTTATTAATCTTTCTCCAGTGCTGATTATTATTTATTAAGCAATAACTTCAAATTGGAGGTTATTTTTCGGGGTAACCATTAACGTTGCAAGTCCCTATAGGTACATACTTTATATTTTGAAGCTTCTCTAAATATAATTCCCGATGGTGGTGTATTTCCCAATTTTTTTTTGAGATCAGAGTAGACGACGAAGCTTAGTGTCAAAAATTGACATTTATATCGTCAATTTACGGAGCTTAAAGGTAAGTAAAGCAAAATACATTATATTGCAATGCAAATGTACAGGGTGAGTTAAGTTTTACCGCCCCGGCCATAATATCTATTAAAGATTGTGGGGATAGTATGCAATTTACATGTTACATCAGTTGAAGTTTACGCTTTCGATTAGTGCTACAAATTTTCCAAAATATTTTTATTTGAAGCCAAAAAAGTAAAAAAGAGTTTTGGGTAAAATTTCTATGTTTGGTTTTTTATTTCAAATTTGTCAAATTATTTGTAGCATTAATATCTGCAATTTGATTCGTAAAAAAATGATTACTTTTTGAGTTAAATCAAATTTAAGATATAGCACAAAAAATGCTTCTATTTATGACTTTCTAACAATAGATAATGCGGTTTACCATCCTAACAATAGCTTATGATCGACCCATCAAACTGGACGAGACAGCTTTTCAGTTGCCGATAGAGCTGCATTCTTAAGTTCAATTTAGTGACCGCCATAAATAATCTTTCAAGCACCCCTACATTAATACCATTGTCTGGTAAATTGCTCTACTTATGTCGTAAATGATTTAAAAAAATACCTTCTAATACGGAAATAGCTTTATTTAATAAACGCAAATTACTAAAATTATTTCAATTACACTAAATTGTGTGAAAATATTTTACTGTTCGTACATCAAAAAAACTAATAAATTGAACAATTAGTAATTGAAAAAAGCCAAAATTTTACTTGATTAAAAAAAAAAAGATTTTTTCGTGGTTTCTATGTACCTTAATAATATAAAATTACTCATGCAATTTATGAGAATTGACAAATTATTTTAAAGGCCTATTTTGCCACGGGCGGTAAAACTTAATTCACCCTGTATATAAATAAAATGGTAGATAAATAATAAATAAAATAGATAAATAAAATGCATAAATACACAATAAATACTGTCAGCCCGTTCCAGGGCTGAGGTTTTCTACTAGTTTATTATAAAAGAATTAATACAAAAGATGTACGAAAAGCATATTTTATAGTTATAAATAATAGTGACAGTAATTAAACTTATTTATTAGAGCGACACAACTGAAATGTTGAAATAGTAATGATTCACGTTTACCATGATAGATTTTATCATACTATTGTAATCGATAATTACATCAGAGATGCAGCACAATTTTCATCAACCCACTAAATTTTCAATGCTAATCTACATGCACATTAACCTTGGGGTGTAAGTACTTATTAAATCTGTTCCCACAACTGTTAGTCATCTAGTCCTACATATTATGATTTGTAACATTAAAAAAATTATATTTATTACACGAACTTAACAAGAAAATTGCGTCATTAATTAATATTGATTTACCTGTTCACTAAATTTTAATTGCTACAAATTATCAGTAGTTATTTAAAATATTCATCGTTAAATTTTACTAAAAGCCCATCAATTCGATGCACAGTGAAGATATATAATTCGGTGTAAAATTAAAACAAAATTGACATCATTTATCGGTTTCAAGTTCAACCATTGATTTATTGACATTCCCTCAGGCGTTCTGTTCACTAAAGCCCAATTTGCATGTCTTTGATTTTACCTAACGAAGTCACCGCTCCATAAAACGAAAATAAATTTTCTTGAATTTTTTCGAGTTTCGACAGTCCACACGTGACTCGATAATTATGTCTTACATTTAGTATATCCCCAGGACATTACAAATAGATTACTAGGTGTGGTACTAATACCAATTAAATTTATTGACTTTAAATCTTTCAAACCGAATAAATATCGTTCCGGACGAAATTTTTAATCTCATTTAAAAATGATTCCACACATAGCAGACGAGGTGACCTCTTCAACTTGTGATCGAAAAAAATTCAGACGCTATTCAAACCTACTTTCTCTATTTTTACATAACACTATTATCATAAATATCTTTAGTTGCGTCGCGTTTTCTTCAGGTGGATCTGGCCACGCCAGAGGTGGTTCGCGCCGAGTCGCGGCAGACTATAGGTCGATTAGCCAACTTTCGACCAATGCCGGTTTGTTGTACCTGGATGGGCTGCTTTGGAGGATGCAAGGTGGGCAGAAGAACTGCCTAGACCGATATGTAGCGCCGTTGGTGGCCGATTTCTGAAATTCAGATATCATTCCAAACACAGGTGAAGAGGCTGTGTTCAGTGTTTGTGAGACTCACCTGCTGCTCACCTGGGATGTTCCGCGAGCTCTAAGATCGGAATGCCGCGCTGTTCGTTCTGCACACCACATAAGAAAGGTCAGTCGTGCTTAATTCAAAATTTTTAAAAAAATATGCTTCAATTTTTTTTGCCTCGAAGTTAGCATGTTTGTTTACTCATATAAATAGCTTCTTTGTAATTTTTTTACCGCTTGATGATGTACAGTTATGTAAGTGCAAAGAGATTATTTCTAATAAGAGTCGGTACATTTAATTGTAGATCAACCAGCGAACCTGAATAATTTCTAAGCAGCGCTATTATAAGTTACAATAAAATAATTATATTTTAAATTGCGTCAATTTTTTCACATGGCCTTTTTGTGAGCGGTATTGTAAATTGTATTGCAGAAATGTGATTAAGTGATATCGTGATGTTTGTATTAGTATCGGTTAAATGTGGGATTATCTGGTGTATGTATGTGTATATTTACCTACATTTGTGGGTAAATCCCAGTGTTGGATAAATTGCAATTAGTTGGATAATGTGTGAAAAAATCATTTCAATAAAGCCAACAATACAAAAAATATTGCAAAACTAGTTCTTGTTTCGTGCATTAACCAAGGCCGGATGGTCACTTTGTGTATGATTGAATAACTAACGCTGAATGCACTTCTATTTTATTTTAATATTCATTCTTTTTGGGCAATTTGTACATACTAATTTATTTTTCGTTTTGAAGCATGAATTAAAGTAACCTGGTCCAATTTTTTCTAAAAGTGTTCAAATTATTAGAATGACCTAATTATTTATTTATCTTTATAAGATGTTCTTTTAATTTTTTATTTTTCCACTTGTAATTTGAATTCATCTTTCGTTGCACTCTTTTTTCCTTTGAACCGTTTTAAACGTTGTCAGATTTCAATTATCAAATGAGAAGGCACTTTCAAACAGGAACTTTACCTTAGATCACTTTTTAGTATGTATTTAATTTAATCAAGCAAGTTTATAACCATTTTACGGCCTTAATCTGTTAGAATCGTTTTTTAATGGAATGTATCCTGCGTTGTTTTTAACAACACGTGCTTATTCGAGATAAGTGGGAACACCCAATGCTTTAATGATTTTTTTTTTTTGAGCGTGTGCAAATGGGGAAATATTGTGGATACTTAAAACACTCGTTTTTACATATGGAATTTTTTTATTTGCCACGAGATAACCATCAGATTACTTTTCACAATTTACCAAACAATAATTTTGGATGTTATCGGCTTTCATTTCGGTCGAGTTCCACGTTGGAGGTAGCCAATTTGTTTTTCCAGCGCTCGTGTAGGTGATAATACATCAACCATCCGAAAAAAACATTGTCGTTCTATTTTTGGCGCGACAACTAACGACATATTTTTTAGTTAGCCGCAAATCTTTCAGCTGTATTTTTAGCGCTTATACAAGTCAATTTTTCACTTAATTTCTAACTGTATTGAGGTAAAAAATTCTTAATCTTATTATTCCACTTTTTAATGCTAAATGTCCCGCTGCTATTACGTTATTATTCATCCAAATGGCCTGTAGATAAATAAATCAAATCCTATCGATTCACCGGGCCATTATAATAGATATATGTTGGCGTTCCCGATGAATAAACTTTCTGCCCGATATAAAATGCAGTTTTTGCGATATATAGATAACGTCTTGTTAAATTTCGCGCTCATTATCCTGCCTACACTGAAGAAATCTGTTACTTTGCGATTTACAGTTTCATCACCTATCAATAGTCAGATAAAATCAATTTATTAATAAAATTTATTTACGAAACCAATTTTCCCCGATGAAACGAATCAAGTCCAAGTAAGGAAAATAGAACCTCAATTTGTGCGGCACGAAACCGAAGAAAAAAAGACAGAAAAAACCATACTTAATAAGATGACATATTGGAGGCTCGACTTCTTTTTATTGTCGAGTAAAAACATTTGTTAAAGGTGCGAATTTTGTTATATTGCTGTCATAGCATCTGTATGATTAGTAACAAACATAAAAATTAAAGAAATTAAATTTTACCTAATATGGGCAGCGGTAAATACATATAAGTAACTGAAATGGTTAAATTAAGCGGTTGTTGAATTAGAAAAATATGATTTATAAGCCGTCCTAGTTCAGTCGGGTTATAGGAAATAAAATAAGATTTGTGGTGCATGGTTTACAGTGCTCGTTCTGGATCATTTGTGCGGCTGAATAAATCCTCAAAGTTAACGTTTCTCCTACGGAAAAGTTGTTTCAGTTTTTAAAAAGCTACCGCAATTACCACGATTACAACAAAAACAATTATTAATAATTATTGCTCATAATAGTGGTAGGTATGTACTAACGATGCACTTAGTATCTTGATTTTTAAGATCGTAACCGGATTCGCTTCAATAAAATGCCTTCAGTACGGTTTTTCTTATTTAAATTGAAAGTAGTTTTTATCATTAACACTCAATAACGATTCACAGAATTTCAGCCATTTATCGCTTCCTTTTAAGTTATCGATGCTGCCGGTAATTTATCCCTTGCACTTCTATCTATTTAAGAGCAGATTGATACTATAATTAAAAATTTGGCTCTTGCTAATGTAACGCGCCTAATTTGGTTTAACTGGCAAAAACTTCGCTATTTTTGGCGACTTTTTTTAATAATTGTACCTTGTAGAATATTGTGTGGGGTAAGTACTAACAATTATATCAATCATCGTTAGACAGCCGCGTGTTTGGGGGTTGCCTGAAGTGAAATACATTTTCAATGGTTACGATTTTTTTTGTGCAAATGGCCCAGCTAACGTTTTTTCTAAGAAGGAGTAGATTTTTTCGAAACAATTGTTAACAGTTACAAGAATCGTATTAAAGACAGTACGGTAATATTAATTAATAGGAGCGTTTGATTAAGTGTAATTAACAAATGGGCCTTTGAGTAGGTGCGTCATTGCAGAAAAAGTATTGTGTAATTCTATGCTTCATTCTTTGTGCAAAATTGACCGGTAAATTTACTATGAATAAAAAAAAATAATAAGATGATTACAAGATAAAAATTTATAGCTTACTTTATGGACTTTCATACGCATTCAGTATTTAAATTAGTTCTTTTTCTCTATTTTACTATTATTAAACTGAATGGAGCCTAATTTCTAACTTGATCTTGTCAGAGTTGGATAAAAAGTGTCACAGTATTTTGAAGCGTAAGTCGCTTTTATATTTGAAAGAGGGAATTTTCATAAAATTAATAACTACAGCTGTTACCAATTGAAGGGCTTGGAGCAACAAGACTACATGCCACATGAAGTTAGTTTTGATATATTAATTGTTAAAGATTTGGTTAAATCCCAAAATCAAACTTGATGATTTTTATAACATTTAAGATCATAAGAAATTTGTAATGAGGGTAGATTTAACTATACTGAGTTAACTTTTTAGTATAAATGAAATTAAAAACTGTAATTTTAATTATTCAGATATTACAAAAATTGTGGCTTATACCCTTTTTATTAAAAAAATAACATTACGTTCTCTTACAAATTAGCTTTCATCTTCACTATTGTCTGAAAAGTTGTCCAAATTTTCAGGTTCATTATCTGTTACCTCCTTAGTGGTATTTACTGGTACAGCTACAGCAGCCCCTATTGTTTGATAATAAGTGTGATATACTGAAGGAGTGTAGGGAATCAGTTGTGCTAGATTTTCTATTTTTTTTCTGTATTACGTGAAATTATACTTACACATTCGATGATGGTACAGATATGGAATATGACCCATGAAATGTACAATAAAATATTTTGAGAAAAACGATGCATGCCACATACAAAATTTAAATTATCTGTTCAGACTCATCTGATGAATGTTCTTCAGTACTTTCGGATTGCACATAATCCTTGTCTAATACACAATCATCAGTGTCCAAATCACCATGTTCATTGCTGTTTTCAATATTAAAATCTAATTTTCTCTTGGCAGAAACATGTGAGTACGACGCCGCCATGATGAATTTACTTGTGGCTTGTGCTGTTATTACACAAATATTTTTGCATATTTTGCAAAATTAATAACGCTATGGGCCGACAGTGGCTTCATTCTCAATAATTCAAATTTGCTAAAAGAGTAGTATGCAGCCCTGTTGCCCCAATTCCTTCAATTGAATAAATGTGAAAGGTGAATTTTGCACAAAATCATCTTTTCTGATTTCTCAGAAAAACAATTAACCTCTGACCATTTTTCAAGGGTAACCAACTTTACATGTTTCACTTGACTATTAATGAACCGAACATGTCATTTCGTCCTTTCCATCTATTGATCTTGTAAATGAGCACTTTGGATTTTTAATTTTTTCAACAAACTGACGTAACGCTCCATGCATGAAGCTCTACGTGTACGCATTGAACCGCTTTGACCGCGTGTAATAAATGGCGAAATAACTATTCATTATAGTGCTGATTTTGCGGTTTTCGAGGAGTGTTTTCACGATAAACTGCGTGATATATAGTTTTTAAAATTTAAAGATCTTTTCAACTAATTAACAAAGTGCACAGATAGTAATCAAATTTGTGGGCAAAGTAGTCGACTTTTTCTACAAAAAAGAAACTAATGACTATAATTTTTCAGCTTCACATTAAATTTTGATTTTATTTAGAACGTCATATCAAAACGATCATTAATCATCATTTACAACACTTTTGCAATAATAAATATTTGCCGCATGCAAACACAAATTTTGAGAACTATCAATTTTAAAGTGCAAACTATCTCTGAAATAAATTGAGCGTTAGTTGTAACACTTCAAGTCCGGTATTTTTCGAAAGCGTTATGGATTATTGTGCATTAGCTGGGTTTATTACGAGTATATCTTCAATTTTCTTTACATACCTCTAATATATCGCTTACACGTAGATTTTAATGAAAATGTACTGTAATTTATGAATGCAAGATAAAAAAAGCTATAGCTAGGTCAATGTATTCCCACGAGATCTCGATGTCTATATACCATCCTACGATTAGCACAGGCAGGTATGACAATGACGCGGCATGCAACACCACATACTCTTCGTAAAGTGAGGTAATTGATCCGTATGCAAGATGCATCTGAGCAAAAGACACTTAATTAAATCCAAGTATTGAATCTGGACGGAGATGCGCATTCAAGAATCTTGGCGGCTCTTCTGAGTGACATTTCTAGCAGCATATTGTGGACTTATGATCGCTAATGGCCATGATACGAATATTTACAATTTCACTTCGCAGACCTGTCCACGCGACGAGTGGTGATTGGAATGGCTGCTGATATTGGCAGTTTAGCCTATATGGCTAATGCGTTGATTCTAATCCGGCATTGCCGCTGAAGTTGTCGTTCTTGCGAAATTTCACAGTTTAATTGCTTATTTTAATGGCGGCGCATCGATACATCTAGGAAAAAAATACAGAAACTTTTTTCAGTACGAACGATTCGCCATTTATTGTGCTTTTAGCAGGGCTTATATGCATCTGAAATCATATTTTAATGCGACAGTTATTGTTCATGTACTTAATAAATAATTTATTGCACGGTATTACAACTTTAGCTTTCTACTTTTTCAGCTGTAAAAAAGTACATTTTATGAGCCAACTTTTAACCGGATGATTAAATTACTTTTGATTGATGAAATAATTTTAGTTTAATTTGGATTAAAAAATATACGATCAGTGAATTATGGCTTCGTTTCGATATGTCAAATGACGAGTTGCGTTTTTATGACATGAAAAGTTAAGTTCATTGGCACAATTCTTTTCAAACTATTTAGACCACTATCACTACATTTCGAAATTAATTTGTTTGAAAGGACGTTCGAAGGATATTTATTATATTTATTTATTATAAACTTGTAATTGCACTGGTTGATTATAATTGCTTCATTTAATATCACTTTAATAAAATATGTTTTTATTTTAAACATTCCACTTTTACTTAACTGCTGTAAATCGTCCACTCTATTTCGCATTCCTGTTTCTTTGATCTTATTTAAATTGTTGTAGACTATAAGAATAAAATTTACGCACATTACCGTTTTAGGGTTGACCGTAAGTTCATAAGAACCCGTTATTACATATTGTGCACTATGCTGAACTTACAACAATAGAAATTTGCTTCCGTATTAGAACAATAGTTTTATTGTCAGGAATTTGTGTTGATACATATTAAAGTTATATTGAAGAACAATTTAGGTCGATTGCTCGAACACATTCAACGCAATTCATTTAATTTAACCAGGCGCTCAATGGAACATGGCCTTTCGGTAGTCTCTTATTATTAGTTACTTTTAAAAAATGTCATATTTTGTCGATTATAAGACGCATTTGTTCCCAAAAGATTTCTAAAAACTGAGTACTTCTATGTCTACTATGTTTTGTACATCACTAGAACAGTTGAAACTATCCTATATAATTTGAACTGAAATTTTTGACCGGCTTAGTTAAAGACGCATATTAATAGAAAAAGGTCAGGGAATATACTGGAACAGTGTCATGAAAAACCTTGAAAAGTCAAGGAATTTGAAAATATGGAATTGCTGTGAACCCTGTAAAAATATTACTTACATCTGTAGCTTTATGGTGCCTTTACATTGCGCGATTTTTACATCTGATTTTTTTGTACGATTTTCTATTCGAGTTTGTCTCGAATGAAATATAGTCGAACTCCTCTATAGTGACCTCCCCTATAATGATTTTTTCTCAGTAGTGATGTTTTTATCAGGAACGTGCATTTTTGAACGTTTTCCATATAAAAATACCTCTATATTATGATGTTAAGCCTCTATATAGTGATTATTCTTTACGAAAGGTTTACCAAAATTCTCGGGGAACGGAATTTTCGGTAATAGAAAATACATATGTATTGAACATCTGGTTCTTTTCCCAAATTCCGACTACCTGAAAAATCTTTACAAGAATTTCTTATAAAATTATTACTTATGGAAAGTTTCATTTTTAAAAGTACTGCTATGCAATCAACTTTGGGCAGATTTTTTCATCAATAAATACATGTTATGTAAGTATTCAATTACATATAATGAAAATCTGTTTTGTACTGTGTGTATTTCTAAACAAACAAATATCTTTTAAAACATAATAAATCTTAATTTTTTGTTTTGAATATCGATTGGTTTTTAAAGTGACTGCCAAAACTGTAAAATTATACTTGAATTCTATATAGTGAAGTTTCTCTATAGTGATGTTTTTTCATGGCTTTTCGAACATCACTATAGAGGAGTTCGACTGTATATATTTACCTTTACACTATCCGAGAAAATTACCTCTTTACGCATGCGTCAATTTAAAAAATATTAATCATTTCATAATATCATACCTTAAACTTCTGTGCTGAATCGTGTTTGAAAGTTTACTGTTTAACTATTTTTTTTAATTCGACGTGCCGAAAATTTTTTGACAATGTCATCGAGGAGCATGTTAAGGAAAAAACTTCTGGAAGCTTCTGGAAGAAGTTCGTTTGAAAACACGTGGTACGAGAAACGACATGAAACGACTGTGTACAAACTAAAAAAAAAAAAAAACACTGCGCATGCCATAACTGAACAAATCGTACGAAATCTCGTATGAGAAGGCTTTCTTGGACGCACGCTCCAATGTTGAAGCTCGAATAGTAAATCGAACAGTGTAAACAAAATTATGTCGTTCGGGCTTCTCGGAACGAAAAATCGAATGCAAACTCGGTCAATTTGAAGGGATCATTAGTTATCTGGCCTGTCACAAATTTGCATAGTTGCATCTATGTAGCTGTCGTACAATAAATTTCACAATTACATTATCATAAATTACAGGACCATTTAAAAAGAAACGTGTCCGAAGTTTAATTGTATTCTAAATTTTCTTTCACTTAAGTATTATTCTAAAACGTTTTAAAATGTGTTCAACAACTGTAATAATTGTTCAAAATTCCAAGGAAGAGTCAGGCTTTCAAGCAAATTTTTGTGAGGTAAAATTTATGATTTATTGGAAATCAATCTTCAGTTCGTTTTGTTGTTAAATTGACAATAGTGATGTAAAGACACACTTGTAACTATTGTAATTGTATTGTAATTCTTTAGTCTTCTTCTACTCCACTATTTTCTGACCAATTTCAGATGTTAATTTTGAAAGTTTATTTATAGTTTGCTGAGTTATGTACCAATTAAGACTACATTCGCAAAACATCACACAGTCTAAAAATAAAATTCTATAAAATGACATTGAATTCTTTTATGGCCCGGAGGTAACACTTCCAAGTAGGTGTTTATTGAAAATTGTTAATTTCCAAATTAAATTAATACAAATCGCAAAAAAACGCAGGTGTTACCGGCCTTACATAACAGAATCATTTTGCCAAAACGCATTTTGCATTATATTATTCCCCAAATCACTGTCAGACACAATGTTTCCCAAAAAAGTGGAAATGAAATCGAATAGTTTAAATCGGACTGTCAGCGCATCTAATAGCTACATAAAAGGCAATTCAAATTACGTTTCTGGAGAAATGAATTAAATTACATCGTTCATGATTTAATTTTGTCCGATGTCAATTTGGGGTGGCGCGATTCGTTTCACTCAAAAAGGCTGCACTAACTTTTGATTAACTTCCATTTTTTATGCGAATTGCAAATTTACAAGTACGACGCAAATGTGCATTTCACCTCCGTCGTTACGGTAAATGCTTTTTGTGCATTAAAACAAACTGTGGAAGATTTGCAGTGAATGCGTAATGGATAACTTCAGTTTAATTTCCCTCTGAATGTATTATGCCATTATTTGCATTTTGGTCTTTCACCGAGATTTAAGATTAACATTTCCACGTTTATTTAATTGAATCGCAATTTTTTCTCTAACAAATGAAGAAGGATAACATTTCAATTAAGACCGGCACGATTTTATTATCATTCCTTGCATGCACTCAATGTCGTAATCGACCTTAAATACTTGTAACATCAATTAATTTTTTAGAATTTCAGAGGCATTCTTTAAGGCACAGACCTGAAAGCCACGTTTCGTAATGAGCGCAATTTTTATTTATTTTAATAATAAACGCCGATTGAATTGAAGAGAGAATGTCGACAATGGCATTTCTTTGTTGTTTAATCCCGAGAAATCTAAATTGCACACGTGGTAAATTTGGGAAGTGATTTAGAGAAAATCTTTCGCGTCATTCGTTAAGAGTTATGCATCTGAAACAAGATTCTGGGCGTGGATTTAAAGGATTAAATTTTTCGGGCAATAAAGTATGATTTTCATGCACCACACGTAAATTGAATACAGTCCGACATTTATTCGTTTATTACGATTGTAACCTTCTACTGAAAGTAGTTTTCGTAGGTCACGAACTCGTAATTTAATACAACCTAAATTATAAACATCTATAAATAAATAAATTTTATGCAAATTAAATTCTTTAACCAGGATTTAAAAGATTTTTATTTGTAAATTATTTTCCTTGTATTTTTTGTGCCGGATTCATTTTTTAAATTTACACCGATTACCGGTTTTTTGTCACGAAATATCTGTTCGAGCGGTCTCCTCTTTTCTGTTCTCGAGAGTTTAATCTCCAACGCGGCGGTAATTGCATAAATCAATCGATCGGTACGAAAAATCCGGGATGAAAATGGTTAAGCGTGAACATGATACACTTGGGCATTTTAAAATCACGGAATCAGTTTCAATAAAACGTTATATCAATCTTTCTAATGGAACGTAATATGTAAAATAAAACTGAACTTGCTAGCACATAAATTTTACAAGAACCGCATCATGTAACATTATAGCCTGCTTTTAGTAAAATGTCACTGCAGTAAATGATCAGTACAAATCGCACTATATGCTGTGAAATATGAGCATCCTTAACTTAATTTTATTTATTTATTATAAACTGTCTTTTTTGCGGCGATTTCTGACCTTTTTGTGTTTGTTCGCCGAGAGAATTAATTTTACTCTTCCGACGCAGCTGTGCATGGAATGTTTGATCATTTCTGCTTGCATACTTTGTACTTCAAATTAACACTTTCAGGTGTTAAAATAAATGCCCGCGCAACCCTTTTAACATTGCGACTGGTTTCGTTCACGATGATAATTTAAAACCATAAATTCGATTCAAGCGATTTAAAAACTAACAATATCCACAGTGTGCGATTTAAAAACATAAAAATAATCCAAATTTATTTCGTGATTAAATGTTTATAACTAAAAGAAATTGTTAGATGAGACGGATCGTCTAAATGTGCTTAATTATGCATATGGTTTAGGAAAAAAGAGGTTTGGAGTGGTCATGGGATTACTGGAATGAGTCAGTAATGTAAAAGATTTACGAGCAGATTTGTTAAATTTACCGTTCAATGTTATTTTTTGGTTTTTATAAGTTTTGTTTGAGTTATTTGGGAAAAAAGAAACTGTTATATCATTAGAACATTATATCAAAATGCATTCGTTACTTGTTTCTAGGATATATTTGCATTCGAAATAACTGCAGTTAAGTATCTCCCGAGGGTAGCATTTATGGATTCCTGTTTAGGTCAAATTGTTTCCACACTCTCGCTCTGATTTCAATTCACATCTATTGGAGTCAGCGCAATTTGTTTGATAAATGATTATTCATAGGGAGTTTAAAGAAATTATACATATCGGTGATTAAAAAATTGTGATTAATGTATAATGAATCAAATTTTTCGCATTGCCAACACAACTTTGTATTTTTTTTATTTCCCCCCCGGGTTTATCTATACTTTGAGTTTAAACTGTGACTGACCGACGGATTCTAATGCCACTAGTTAATCAGTTGTATTTAAATTGTATTTCTCTTTACGATTAATGCAGTCGTACTGTTGTAATAAGTAATTAGTAAGTAGTTAATAGATTTAAAATATCGATTCCTACACTAGTGTTCATACCCCAAGGTATGTACATATTTACAACTGAATCCAACTGCTTCTCAAAGCGTTACAGCGTTAGTTTAGTAAAAAAGGTTACGCCGCTAAACTAGGAAGTTGTCACCATTTGTAACATAAATATAATACCGTATTTCAGAAAATATTCTCAAAATTTTATTTATCAGTAATTTGTAAGTGAAGATGTCCAAATCTGTATTTGCATGCACGCCACAAAACTACATTGATAACTGTTTAGGCCACCTGCTAAATTATTTCTGAACTTCAAGGAGGTGTGAAATGATAAAGGAAGTTAGAAATATATCATTTCAAACCTACTTTGGAAATGTGACGTTAATAATAACTGATTTTTTTAAAGGTCAGAAATTGACACATTACTTACCTATTGTGAATTAAAATATTTAAGTCCCATGTTACGATAGAAGAATAGTTTTTTTTGCAAAGATCATCCTGTCAGATCATGAAACCGAGAGGTCTTCTTTTCTTTCTACTTTCTGCTAGGAATTTTTTGTAGTTGCTTATCTCACTATTGTTCGGCGCGACCGTTAGATGCTGCCAACTTCACACCCATCTGTTGGGCGGTCGTCCAAGTAGTTTTTTTTCGCAAGGTCGTTCTGTTTTGGAAATGTTGGTTAGTCTTTCCTCAGTCATGCTATCTACATCTTCCTTCCTTCTTCGTTTTGAGCAAATAACTACGTCTTCTAATCCACAGCTTTCTCTCGCATCTTCATTTCGTATTTAATATGGTGGGATAAATCAATATCACAACAATTCATACGTAGAACCTTCAGCATTAACTATTTTCTCAGCAGAAGCTAACTTCTGAGAAGATATCTATTTTCTGCTGAAGATGCTAGCATAACTACAAATTTAAAATGAGAAAGACTTTTCTCAAAAAGTTTTTTCTGTTGGAATTTATCAACGAATAGTAAGATTTCTTGACCGGCAAATCGTACGAAATTGTAAAAATTGTTAAATAAAGTATTTCAGAAGTCCACTGATAAATCTGTTTTGAATTTTAAAGGAATATGAAGGTTGTTTTAAATGTATTGTCAAAACTGCATTTCTCAGTAGGCAAAATGTATTAAAAGTGATTCATGAGGTACAGTTCTTCTACGCCATCTGTTAAAATATCAATTAATATAATGAGACATGAGAAAACATGATTATTGTAATTCCTTAACATTATATGAACCTCGATTTTTCCATTTTGAATCATTAAGGTGGGTTTGATAGGTCTAGAAGTGAGGTTAGAATTATTGAATTTTCAATCCAAGTTAATTTAAAATGTATAGTGCAGATAAGCTTCACACGGTAGAAATCGCAAACCACTGGCATGAAGGTATATGACATATACTTTTCATAATTTATTATGTTATATATTTTCAAGCGATTTTGCTCATTACCAAAATTTCTCAAGTATGTCTCCTCCTTCGGTAGTAAGTAGGCTACAGTGTAACACTGAGTAAATGTTTCTTAAAATTGTAATATTTAAATTAATTTGGACTGAAAATTCAATAATTCTAACCTCACTTCTAGACCTATCAAACCCACCTTAAGCTGCCTAAGGACTATTATTTTTCGATAAAATGTATGGATAACAAGCAAGTAAATTTTACATTTAATAACAGGTAGTTGTTGAATTAAGTTGTAGATGTAAAGTTGTTAAATTTGGTTCGGCCGTTATACTGTATTTATTTTAAACATTGTAATTTTTGAGCTTGCGCCTTTATGTGTGTTTTAATCAATGAAATGTTCATCTATTGCTCAACTAATCAACGGTTTCAAATATAAATCAACATAATAACGACAATTAACGTAAAACAAATCAAAATTATGAGACACTAGTTACCACAATAAGCTAACCACTTCTTCCTTTATTGATTTGCCCTTTTTTCGCATATAGATAAAACTTTTGAATGATGTGTATTGCATTGTGTAAATTTAAATTGAATGCAATAAAAATGTTTTTTTTAGAATCGAGAATTTTTGTTAACAATCTTAATTGCCCACAGTTAACTAACAAAAAACGCTTTCGCTATTACTGATTAACACATTAATTTTTACAGTGGGATTTTGAGACCTTATCTCTAAGCAAATTTTAACTTTTTTCCGTGTTGATTTTATATTATGCAGATATTCTATCAGTTCGACAGCAGTAATTATTTCGTCCACGGTTTTTACAACCTTACTAAAGTGTGAACAATATGAGATATTTATACAGGAATGTTGCTGCAGGTAATTAAATAAGTATTCGGAAATAAATTATTTGAATTATGCATTTAAAATTAGGTTGTTAGTCAAAAACTAAAAATTTCAAGTTCGAGCGCATTCACTCCTTTTATGCGATTCTGCAACAGATCAAAATTTTCAGGAACATTCAAGATTTATCTGAACTATTATACAATTTGCTTACAAGATAAACTCGGAGATTTCACGAACGAGTCGGGTTCTTTTATTTCGGAAAGTCCTAGGTCTATAAATAAACGGGAACATTAAAAATTATGTTTAAATAATAACATTAATGTGCAATATAATAATAATTTTGAAATTTTTACAGTTTTATAAGTTTTTATTTCCAACATAATTAATACCTAAGTAGGTAGTTATTAATAAAACTTGAAATTTTATGCTTTCGAGTATCATCACTTTTGAGCGGCCCGACATTGCTGTGTATAATGGCAAGTATTGAAATTTTCACGGTCGCACAGTTATATTTTTTGGCGCGTCCATAATCATAAATCACGTAAATTAACCGAAAAATAAATCAAAGTTATTTTACAGATGAACCAGTTATGCAAGGTGTGCGGAGAACCAGCGGCCGGCTTCCACTTTGGTGCCTTCACCTGCGAGGGCTGCAAGGTCAGTTCTCTTCCACCTACTATTTTGACCCTGATCTAATATTCATAAATAATAACACTGACTTAGATCCACACATGCTGTTTGATGATACCATTCTCAATAATTACATTTCGTATTACCCGTGTTCCTTTCATAAAATCGTATGAATTATGGATATGATTGTAATATAATTGTATATCAACATTAACATAACTTGACTGCACGTAAAGCACCGGGTTTTTTGTAATCGTGATTTCTTTGAAATAGGTTGTTATTTTATAACGGGACGCGCGTGTGTGGCGCGGCTTTGCTTTACAGCAATTTATTCAATGCGATTTAGCACGGTACAATTATTGTCAGAAGAGTAATCTTTAAAAAAAACGTCTGCTTTAAATTTAATATACCGAGAAAATTGACAAAGTAAAATATTAGTACTGAAAAATACTCGACTGCTGCCGGCGATACTACGCTTTAATACGGTGGAATTGCTTTATGAAGTTTTTTTCTCATTGCATTAGAAGCGACCAGTGTTTTTAAATAAAATTGCGGCTATGTAATAAATTGAAGCTGTAACGCTTATGTAATTAACTAATCAACTGCAGTTTTTGTTAAAGTTACTGGGGCCCATTAAAGTTTTTATCCAATTTTTGCTCGAAAGTTGTTTGGAACTGGATTAATATTGTTATTGACCCTGTATAAAAGTACCTACTTCATGGAATTATACTCAGCAATGTGGGAAATAAATTAGGGTTAGTAGGAACAAAATTAAACGTATTAATAGAATGGGAATCGAGCGCTGCACTCTTTCTCAAGTGAAATGAAAACAAATACGCTAATGAGTATGTAAGCTCCCTTCAAAAATCAATTTTGTGGCATACATTAACACTTTCCCCGGCTCTTAATGCGGGCACCTACACAGCAAAAAATGTATGTATTGACAATAACTTTTAAGACTTTTTTTCCGGTCTCAATATTAAATTGACAGTATAAATAATTTATTTTCGTTACTTGATGAATAGTTACAAAATTTAAGCTTTAAAATAAAATGTGGTAAATGTACATAATTAAGTAAGTTATTTAGATTTTCTTTGTTATGAAAAAATGGTACAAAAGTATAATTTTAGATTAGTTTCTATTTATTAGATAAAAAAATTGATTAAAGAAACAAATTAACATTTTTTATTTAGTGTGTTCGTTCCTAATTGAGAAATTTTAAATGATCAACAATGTTATTTAACTATTTTGTTGTACATTGTCAGCCAACATAGAACGGACTTAGTTTTTAACGAAATTATTAATAAAATAGTTAGATCTTTATTTTAGAAGATGAAATGATTTTTGTGGATTAAATAAACAAAATACAGCAGAAAATCTGTTCCATTTTTTTGATCGAAAGTGTACATAATCAATATTAGCGGATATAAATGTGATTGCCCATGCAAAATGTTCGTGTTTTTGTTAATTTATGAATTAGTTTTATGTTTGGACATAATATGTCAAAGAGAAAGTTTATTATCAATGCTTCATATTGTAAAAATATAGTATCTCAAAACACTAGTGTTGCAATGATGACTTTTGTAAAACCAGTACAAGTTTGTTCAACAAGCCGCATAGCGGCGCGTCGAGCAATATGCAATTTTAGCAAAAAGGCATTGTAAGACGTATTTGTCACAATAATGTATCCATTTCCTCTTAATATATGCTCAAAAACGAAAATATGAACAGGCAGCCATTTTTATGTTATTAAATTGGTATTCTCAGGTATTTGAAAGTTTCATTGCAAATTGAAATCTAATTTCAAAGTTTGTCGGATCTTTTTATAGTACCTTAAGTATGGATTCGGCTAATTTATACACTCCTCCTAATTTCTGGGATATATAATATGACGTTATTAATGAATTGTTACCTGAAAAAAACAAGGAGAACTGGATGCTTCTTCAGAAAATTAGTGAGATTAAATCTTTCGTGCATAATATAGCTGTATAATATAAGTTGACGTAAAAGGTTAATTTAGGTTGATATCAACTATCTATTATACGTTTTAAATAGCGAGATCACAAATTGGACCATTATTGGTAGTCAAATTCGGTTACTATTACTGCCTAGTTTATTCCAAAAAATCATTACTTCGCTATCACAAAGTCGAATTTTATAAACCGTTTTTTTTGACGCCCGGTCGAAATGACTGATTTTGCTTATGTAAATCGTCCAGAAAGCTCGCGTTTTCCACCCGCCGACTGCCGAAAAAGTAACTAACAGTTAGCAATACCACTGACTCGTGACTGCACGCACGGTGATTAATAACAACTGTCAATCGAGGTTGATGCTAAAATTTAATTTAATTTTCACAAATGTAAGCCCAAAAAATTGTGTGCATCACTCTACAAAACCATACCCGCATTCGCAAAAGACTAGTTTCTGGTTTAGTGATATAAATAGTAACTATTCTCTATAAAGTAGTTTCACAAATAATGCCATGATATAAATTAGATCAAATTAAAGTAATCACTTTGTAAACAAATTCTAGAAATGCCAGTTTATAAAATAATTGAAGGGATTAGAATAAAAAGGGTATAAGCAATATTTATATGGTTTGGATATAGGTATTTGAGTTTGAAGTTATGTAACTATAAAAAAGTCCAGACTTTTTTTTAATAAAATCTCATTTTATTAGTTAATTAAAATATAATAGGATTATAGTTATACGGTTGCGTTTGGTGTAATAAATAGGTACAGCTTGACAGAAATAGCTTGGCGGATGACCCGGCGCAGAAAAGGAAGCGAGAGAGTGTTTTAAGATAAGGATATAGCTAGTATTGGCGAGCGACCACCAATAAAGAACTGAGCTCCGCTAAGGGGCGGTCTTTCGGTCTACGGCGCATCCATGACTCATCCGCCAAGCTAAGTTTGTCAAACTGTACCTCACCTTTAACAAATCGCACTTATCCTTACTATTCTAACCCCTTCAATTGGGAAACATGAAACTACCGCTTTTATAAAAAAGCATCAATTTACAATATTAGATCATGTTAACCCAGATATGCCTGAAATTTGTCTGACGGAAAAAAGAGACTTTTTTGTGGCATTCGACGTTCTAGACTCAAGAAACTCAAAAATATATGTGTCAAATCTCGAAGACCCTTAGTATACCCTTTAGGGCATGGCCCATATTTAGGACGTTAGGAAAATGCACTATGATAATTAAGTTCAATAATATTATCAACAAAAAAACATTTCAAACAATCTTCTAATGAAGTCAGTTGCTTAGTTCCATCAGTAGGCCATTCTACATTAACATATACATCAACATCTTCACCATCTTCATCATTCTGCTAGACGGTAACTGGGTCAGTGGAATATGATCTTCCTGGTCAGATCCCGTGTTTTCTTCCTCTAGTTGGGTAAAATTTATTTTCACAGCAGCCCTTAGTTTATTCCCAGGTAGATTAATTAGGTCGAAGATCGTCTTCGTCTTCAGAATCTTTATCAGTGACATTTCCACATGCATTTTCTAGGGGAAATAGTATTTGCCTGACGTACTACATTTAGGATGGTAAACAATAAACGTGTAGTATAGAGAATGAGTGAACACAACCTCACTCAATTAATCAAATTACAACCATCATGTTACTATGATGCATTGTTTTACGAATAAATTATAATAATGGGAAAACATTCTTACCCTGTAAATCTAAGGTTAGCGTTCCATTATAGGCAAAGTAAAAACTAATTTTGATCATTAAAACTGCATTTTTTGATTATTTATCGTCACGTAATTAATTGCACTTGTTCTAAAAATGAGGGAACGATGACGACAGTAATACTTGACTTAATAATTGGCCGTAGAATTTTGAATTGTCATCCTACACATAGGACTATAGACATATCTAGATTAAATGGCCTCACAGTGTTAGTAGTTACAAAAAATGTGTATAACCACGGTTGTGAAGACTATTATAATCGACGCGCTTTATGACCCTCGATGGTTCATACCTCGGGCTGTAATGTGGCACTTCACAACATTGGTTCATAATATACTATTAATTTCGAAAATTTTAAGCCAATCATACATAATATCCTTCAGAAAAACTTGTTCATTTAATTATAACCACGCGTCATGAAATCTTAAACTGATCGTATCATCCGAGTGGATTAATTTAAATTGGCTGATTTGTCGGTATCAGTGTTTAATTTAAATTTCCCCCGAAGATTATAATGGCCGACTTGTTTTGGGTATTTACAACTTCTTTAACAGTTACAAGTCGAATACCTACCGTAGAAACTTAGTCTCTTATTATGTTGTACCCATCATGTTGCATCCATTAAGTTGTTTATTACGAATCGCCGACTGTTTTTGTATCTTTTACGATTCTGATTGCATTTTAAATTCACCAGCCGAAAAAGTGTTAAGTGCAACTATTTTTTTTCTGAAAATGAATCGGTACGCAATCGGCGGACCTCGTTATCAAGATGTATCTTATGATACGTGTAAAAATTACCTACATTAAAATTTATGAGGATTTTATATTTTTATTACCGTTAAAGTCACATAAGCAAAAACCTGTAAAATACCGATTGTTGATAAAATTCTGTGTGTTAGTTGCTAACCGGATTAAAATTCCAGCCGAGCTGAATTTTGCTCTTAAATAATCTATTTATTTCAAATCGGAATTTGTTTTAAATTGCCACTTTTAAACCTTTTTCGTTTTTTGTCTTAATCGGCTGGAATTATGGAAATCGAAAGATGCGTGAGTCATCTTAAATAAATGAATTTATATGGAGAGGAGCCATTCATCCACGAGAAAACGTATTATTGCGCACAAACGCATTCCGATGCATGCGAGAATTTTTATCTTTAAAAATAACATTTATCCTGCGTGTACATATGCATGTAAGATTAAACTGCTCGCTTTGGAGTATCTGTAATCACTGCAAAAGATTTGATCTGATATTACAATGAGATTGTGATTCTCTTACAACTTAAATGGGTAATAAGAATTCATCTGCGCATCTGCCGTTTGAATTGAGATAGCCTTAGATAGATGAATCTAGAAAGTAATTGGAAAAACCGGAGTAAATGTTCTACATGCTAATATCGCATCACATATAATTAAAACTAAATTTTCTAATATTCCCATTTTCAAAACACGTTAAAGCTCATTGTCTAATTAACTTTCGCGCATTACATAAACCTGGAGGCGTGTAAGGAAGGATTCTTATAATGTACGCAAAAAATTTCGAGCACCCTTTTCCTGTCAAATTTAATGGCACTTGTGCCGCAACGAGTGAAAGTTCAAAAGTTGAAAAACCCAGGGATCTCCGCGGAAATTTCTATCACTTGACCTCCCAACAAAAAAATTAATTGCATGTGCTCCATTTTAAAAAGTAATAATCCCAGCCGCGCCATGAAATTGCCGTAATGGTCGCTTATCGGCTAATAGATCGGTTAAAAGTCGGAGCTTTTAGTGCCGCTGCAATTTGAAAAAGCGTTATCTAAAAACGAGATCGCTCTTCATGGAAATGAGACACCCTTGGCTCTAATCAAATGTATATTTAATAAGGTGAAAATCATTGTGCTTCTGCAATATCCAGGCGGATTATAATAAATTATGGGAAGTATTGAATTGCTCTCACTGCCGCTCCTATTAACTAGATGTTAAATAGTAAATCACTTGTGCAGGCGGTTACGGAAATAATTATTAATATCTGTGACGTAATCAAATGAACATAAAGTACGACAACACTTGGACTTCTAGTGGGATATTGCGAGATTTGCGATTTGCATCTATTAAATAATGAATAATTGAATTCACTATACTTGTGTCACTTTAGGCATTAGTTATATCGACGAGTGGGTCGCTAATTGTACGTTTCTCCCATCGCTATGCACACATTGTCCCTAACGCCCCATTTTTAAGTTTCAGGTTTGAAACACAGGACATTTATACAACAGTATTAATTTTTAATTAATAATATTGATATACAGCAAAATTCGCTTATTATAATCACGATTATTGTTATCACAATTTTCGGCCTCTAAAATTAGTTCGAAATTATTCGCCTATTACAGGCTGTAACTTAAATAAGTGAACAAACTTTAAGGTAGTATTCTGCGAACAAAAATAAATCAAAAAGTTCTCATAACCCCGTGTTCGGAAATGCATCCCGTTCAAGATATTATACTTTAAAGTTTTAAATCTGTCACATTTACAGAACGTAAAATCTCCAAAACTTTGTTTCATGTTACTTAGAACTTGTATAAGTAATGTAATTAAAACTACATAATTTCATTCATTAATTAATGTGGGTCACATTTAACAGAATGTAATTAACAAATAGTTACACCCTATATAACCAAATTTCGCCTATTCTTATCAATTATGGGGAGAAAAGAAACAAATTTTTAGCAAATTTGTACTTAATGGGCTTTTCCTTCAAAAGTTACTAACCAAAGTAAATCCTTTCCAAATATTTGATAAGTTTTTCAAATAAATTTTATGGTTCTTTTGAAAATTAATTATTTATAAGAAATATGAATTGAACAACCGCCGTAGTTGCTTGTGATAAATTGAGTTCCATAAAAATAATCTTTTATCCCATGTTTAATGTTACCAGCCGGTTAGTATGATCAAACATTACAAGTGCTAAAGTGATTACAATAAGCGGATTCCAATATAGAAACAAAAAGTCATTGAACTTAATTCGATGAATCTTATTGACACTTAAATCACTTTCAATATCACATTATGCTTATCGTTTTCTTAGATTAGAATGGAATGTAACTTATGCTAACGAAAACTTTACTTTTCAGCTTTCTCTAGAAAACTGTAGATGTCGAAGGAATTCAAATATTTACCATAAAATATAAAAACTTTTCAAAACACGATAAAATAAATATAAGAAATTTGTAGCTTATTTTAAGTCTCTGACAGGCGGGATGGATTTCTGGACATCAAACTTAGAATACTGAACTTATTTATATAGGCAACCGCATAAACATCCTGCAAAGCGCCCTTGCATTGAGGTCCTGTTAATATGACACTTGGTTTACATGATTGTGGCACAAAGTTAAGCTAATGTTAATGTATCCAAAAATTTTGTTACGTTTTTGTGTTTTTGTTATTAATAAAACATTACTTTTGCTAACAAAAATTAGATTCAAGGTAATTTGATAATGGAGGTGGTCTTCATTTATATTCATTAACTGTTAAATTCGTGAAATAACTGAAATTTATAATATACAACACCACTAACTGGAGGCACTAAAATTAGATGCAGTAAAAAACAGGATAATCCTGATAATAATAATAAATGTCTAAACTTGTCTCGCTGATTAGGAATCGAAAGAATATTTTCATGAACTGAATTTTTCTAGTTGATAAATAATTATGGAGATCCACATCAACATTGTGGAAATCTGTTTCATTGATTTACAAAGTGTAAATAAAAATGTTGCATTGCACAATTATCTTAAAATGATATCAAATGAATATTTTTCCTCTATTAGAAAATATATGTATGTATGACAGGGTTAACATAAATTTTCGAAACGGAGTTTGCATAATAAATGTTCGTGTATAATTTAAAACGAACAAGTAGCAAATCCTTAACAAGATGATCATAAGTCAGGGATTGATCTATTTTATCTGTCCTGCACGCTGCTACTGAATCCGTATTGAAACGTTGATTCTGATATAGATCGAGGTAGATATATCAGAGGCCGGTAATCGCTTTGTAATGCTCTCGTTCTTAAAAGGACAACATTCTTGCATTCAAGTTTTTGAATGTTTCGTATTTTTAATTATTTTTTGCAGATTAATTATTATCGCGTCCCATTTGCGTCCAATTATCACTAATTTACTATCGAACGATTAGCAATTTATAAGAAACGATTTATTGGTTGTATTTAATGTAGAAGCTTGTAGAACTTGGTCACGTTTGCTCCGTGAATTCTAATTTAAAAATTCGCACAAAACTGGAGCAATAAATCACTGGAAAAAAGGCCGGCAACTAAGCTAGTTATTCCAACGATTAAATTTACAATTCCATTGTTCTTGATCCTAATAATACATTTCGCGTGTAATAAATCATCTGGGAGATTTTTAAAATTAGAATATCTTTTACAAATCTTTTATTAATTAAATTGAATTTGAATACACGAGATGAATGATAGAATCCCACGAAATTGCACACAGTTTCGACTAGTTTATGCAAATCTCAAGCGCACCTTCAAAATCTATAACTTTTCGCGGGAGAAACTTGCTAAATTACATGCTTATCCATAAATTTTCATATGTAATTTATCGATGACATTAAAAGGTGTTCGTTACATCGATTGTTGATTTTTCGAAACAACTGAAGCTTCAGGCACTAAATTGAATTATTTCATCTTTTCCATAAAAGGCTCTTCCTGTTGAAATTTTTTGGAGCGATTAAAACTTAAGTAGAGCGTATTATGTAAATTGCAAATTTTGAATCTGTTTTCTTAATAGCTGTAGCTTTATTTATATGCATATTGCAAATATACAAAACATTTTTAGTTTCAAGATCATGACATTTACTTTTGTCTCATTTCGTTAAAAATATAATGCATACGTTATTATTTAGAGTTAGGTGAAATTATGGTTTGTTATAAAATTGATTTGGATATAAAAATGAAGTTGTAAAGTTGTTTACTGCTAAATTGGAAAGTAAGAGAATCACTTGCGCAAAACACAATTTACTTTATTAATATTTACTTTTACAATTAAAATTAACAACTTGTTAATATTTTTGTGTTCTTCAATACGTTTTAAATTTTATGGCAGATGTATATTTTAATTTAAAAGCCTTTCAGTACTTTTCCCTCATGGGAAACCAAAAGAAGTAAATCACAGTTCTTGAAATCTTTTTTAAAACAACAATTGTTTTATAACTCTATTAATCTTATTGAATGGACAAATTAAGCGTTTTAGCAGCAATACCGAGATTTATTGTTTTGTTGATTGGAATGTTGCAGGTTATTTGTTTAGACCACTCAATTAATACCTTATCGATGCTGTTTGATCTTCGGCGAATTTGTTAATGTCAAATGTTTTACAATCACTTTAAACGGTGATTGTGTCTGTATAATTTGGCAAATAACTTCACCTTCGATTTCGGCAATTATATTATTGTGTGCTCATAACAGAAAATTTAAAACATTTCGGCCAATAAGGTCGAACAGCCTGAGAAGGTTATAAATCGTAACTGTGAAAGATTCAGGTTTGATAACCATTAAATTGTTTTAATAAAAAATTTCACTTTAATTTCAATGGTCGTGTTTGATGGAATTAGAATTGAAAATTAGTATTCAAATAGAAACATTTTCGAATGATTACATTAACTATTTCGTAATTATGACATAATTTCTATTCATGACCTAGCCATACGTTTGATATTCCTTTCAATAAAATTTTATCTTAATTTGTTGTAAGAAATCAAATGGAAAAAAATTCACTTTGAACATCATTAAACGGGAACAGAATGAAGCTTTATAATTGACTATAAATTCATTATTTTATATCCAATCGATAAAATATAATTATAATTTGAGCACGAGCTCCAGAACGATAGACCGGTTCCTAATATTCGATAACCGGTGCATCTTTTGACATTCTCTCTTTCGATATTTACATGCTTCAAATGTCATGGTTCTTGTTTGGAGTAAGTGAAATTAACGATAATGGCATCAAAAATAACCGATTTTTTTCTCGCCAAAAATTTGCACGAATGCCGTTTTTTAATTACCGACTAGAGGAACACTATAATTAGCATAAAAAAATATTGCCAACGTGAAGATACATCTGCAGATGATTGACATTCATTATTTTTTTGTTCATCTATTTTTTAATTATCGAAAGTATCTAATTTTTATCAAAATTTGTTTAGCCAGCAGGTGGGTGCATCAAAATTAGCAGTGGGGTACACCTGGAACGAGCAAATACAAAAAACGGTTTTTAACGAACGGTCCAATTTTTAATTTTCGAAATGTCGTCGAGTGTACAACAGTAACGTTACTTACAAGATGATTACTAGGTCAAGATGGTTTTAGCCTTCCCAGCGGCTGGCTGCTGAACAACCTGCTCGTATAATAGAGTTGTTGGGATGATATTAATTTATCGTATTTATTATAACCGGCCAATAATTCATCACTCGCTATTTAACGTTCTATCATTTATCAAAGACATATAATTTGCATAAGGAACGCACATCAGTGATTAGCTACGAGTTACAAGGTAATTAAACCGTTTTTATTTTGAAATTGTGGTTGAAATTGTTCATAACTTTTTAGTCCGATTACGAAATGGTTGCACATTCAGATGGTACTTAATTAACCTTAATAGGAAGGTTGCTACTTTATTAGGCAGTAAAAAATGGTCTTAAAATGTCTCTTGAAATGTTATTAATTGCGCTTTTTTATGCAATATTAATTCCAGATTGAAATATTATAAATGATTTGCAATGAATTTACTTGTCAGTTGTACCGTGTGAAGCGAAATCTTCTTTATTAATAGATGTAATTTTGCGTGGGACATTTATTTGTCCTGAGTATGTTTTAGTTTCGTTAGATCCTGCAGTTCAAAAAAATCTTAAACACGAATTTAACTTTTTAAAATCGACCTTAAAAAACTGGAAACGTTTCGTGTCTTTATTAATATTTATTTGCTGTTACGAAATTCGATTAAACAGTAATTTTTTCGAGCTTCTTACAAAGATTACAACGCCAGAAGTTGTTTAAAGAATTTATGCAATATGCAGTTATACTGTCCGATTCGAAATTCCTTAAAACACTTTATGTGTAACTTTAATAAGAATTTTTTATTTTCTCAAATTTCTAATCATTTTGAAGCTTTTGTAACTTACTACCTACATATATGGCACTGAATACTCAATACTTAATGACACATAAGCTTTTAATAACTTATTGTAATTCTGTCGCTTATTTGGTGTCAATGGTTGTATAAAATAAATGTTTGTTTTTTTTAAATTGCAATATAAATGGATCATTAGAAGTGTTGCAATAAATATGCTTTTTAATTATACAAATAATATTTAAATAAAAGTTTATTAAATTAAATATTAACAGTTGCAATTATTTTTGTCTTTTGATTAAACTCGAACGTTTTCTAACTTGAATTTCTCCAATCTCTCTTAAAAATAGAATAGGCACTTAAACGTACACAACAACAAAATAATGATTTACTTCATTTCTGTATTAATGAAAATATTTTGTAAGATTTTCGATTTGTAAGAATGCCTTTGTACTATTTCTAAATCACATATCATCATCCATTTGTCACAGATCCTGGTAGGATTAGGGTTAGCACAAGGTGAATTTCGAGCCTTGAAACGATAAATTTCGATTAATTAATTTAAACAACAATAAAAAAAATCGCCTTGAAAAATCAATACAACTCAGGTGTAACGTAAAGAATATTTACCTCTGGTTTTGGAAACGTTGACGATCTACATCACCCTGATTTGAAAACGTATGTTTAGATAGTCAGCCTACGTGCGGCTAAAAAGAGTTTCATTAATCAAATTTGCACGTCCAAATAAAAAAAATTGACAAAGGAAAGTTCTTGCTACAATTTAGACACCATTCAAAAATTTTACCTCAAAAAACACACATGAACATGATCAAACATTTATCTTTACAATGTAATAAATTACTCAATTTACAGCAAAAGTTTTGAAAGTTACCTGTCGGTATTTATTAATCTATAAACAACATTTGCAGACAAATAAAATACGACGATCCGTAGCAACAGTGACGCAGCAATGTTTTTGCAGACGATCTGTATGACATGATGAATAGAAACTGTCTGCAAATCCTGAATACAAAACTATTTTCGGAACTTTAATTAATTAATTAAATTTACACTCGCGTTAACAGAATTGAAAGCACAACTGTATTTACGTTTTTTAGAGCCATAAAAACCATCGGTACCATAAAAAAACATTAATTTCTGTAAAGGGTACATTTTTAACGTCCGATCCAATTAAAACCGACGGACTAATTAAAAATGTGCTTTATTTCTATCTACGGATATCTTGAAGTCCTTACGTGCGTGCCAGATCATTAGGCGGTTGCCCTATTAATTTTTTTTAAAATTAGAAAAACGCACGCACCCGTACGTGTCTAATTGATGTATCGAGTAATAATAACAATTTGAATACGAATGTATTGAGTAATTACACCTAGCAGCGTGATATCTAATTTTAAATAACCCGATAATCAAAAGGCTATTTCAGTAATTCTGATCACGTGAGTGATGTGTTCATTATCACTGACACCGATGATGCAGCGCACGATTACAGAATGGTAATGACTTATGAACCTATCATTGTCGAATAAAAAATAATTCTTGAAATTATTAACACCATTGTTCTACCATAAAAAAATTACAACTCTTTTAATTCATTGTGCGATTGGCCTACAATTCTTATATTTTTCAAGATTTCTTATTTTTGCAGATTTACCTTGAAAACAGGACAGTTTGATTGGCATTGTGGGTCATTGAGAAATCGTTCGTTATATAAACTAAATTTCTTTTCGCAAAAGTGTCGTAAATAATACAAAGTATTTGTCCCACACAGCTAATAACGATCGATTGTACAATCGATTTTCTTGAGAAAATTTTATGGTTTCTTGCATCATTTCTGGCTCGAGTTTCGTTGATACAGTTGATGAAGCGTGTAGTTCATGTTTTAAAAGTGGAAATGATAATTTTTCCACTTTCATACTAAATGGCTACTGATTGGAGGGATTCATATGCCTTTTGTGTGTTTAATTATCTCCTATATATCACTAACAGCGCATTAATTATCTTACAATAGATCTTCTAATATGTGATGTTATTGACCTGTCCGAAGATAAAATAAAGGCACGATTGATGTGATAAATGCAAGGTATTAACATTTTACATGCACCTCAGGCTGTGTTAAACTTGTCCATAGCCTTAACTAAAATTTTGATATACCCTAAGGTAAAGTCGACTCGAGTATAATCATTTTATTGTAATGATGATATATATTTCATTTTAAGTGAATATCTTATACGTAGATGTTTATTAATAACTATTTTTTTATTGGTAATGAATCTGTTTTTTATTGTTTATTTTACAGACGGGCTGTATTTTTTTATTGCCATTGTAAATTAGTAAACCGAAATGTCGATGACTTCCTCAGTTATTTCGGTTGTTATTATAAGGAATAATCGGCGTTCAGTGTGTCGTTATGTTAATAAGATTACAATATTAACATAAATACGCGATTCGGACAATACGACCAAATTATGCTTTTTTATAATGAAAATTGGTTCCAAAAAGGGATTTAAATAAAACGCTTTTCCTTTCCTCATTTGCTTTGCTAATTTTGATTTCAGTTCGATGAATAATAATTATTACAGGACATAAATTTGTCTTTAGAGGCACAGCCTTCGCATAGCTACGAAATCGTTAAATTTTACCAACGTTGGGTTTTATTTTAATGAGATAATATTTGTACATTTGGGTGTGCGTATCAATTTTAGCAAATAACGGATGTAAATTACTGATTCGTAAAAAATCTTATCTTTGAAATCTACAGAATATTTACGCGCTTGTAACGCTTAAGTGCTTAAAATGTTTGATTTTAAAATGAATCAGTAATTAAAATACCGAAGTCTCTATTTGGTATCCTGACGCAAAGACTTCCACCTCGAGAAAATTTCGCCGAAATAGAGTCGTTGAATATGTATAAGAATTTCCTCTAATTTTTTGATGTGGATCGGATAAAGTTTCTCTTAATTGAGTTGGAAACCGTATTTTGAAGTTTTGAAATTCTCGTAAATTTTAAAATAATGTTGTGTGTAACTTTTGATGTTGCTGTTAATTTTATGGGTAGCTGGGAAAGTACGTTGCTATAAAAAACTCACGCGATTTATACTCTAGATTCGTACTTAAAAATAAATTTATTAAGCAAAACATTTTTCTTGTGCAGAACAAAATATTTTTAACTGCGATTGTCTCCGGATTAAATTTATTGTTGCATTTTTATATCTTGGACTTTGTGACAAACTAATTTGCTGGAAATATAATTTTTTTATTGTTAATTAAACTATAAATTTAGATTTAACATCCGCAATTCAATATTTTCCAAAAAATTCTTTATTTTTTATAGTGTTCCACTTTAAACTCATAAAAGCACTTAAAAGTGCAATATAAAATACAGCTCTTAATTTGAATATCTCGGCAGGTTATGCTAACATAACATTAAACAGTAAAACTTCAATTTGCAATTATGTAACTTTTACAATTATTAATAAGTCAATAAACAGTAGGTGGCTTGAACCAGGATCAATCGGTTTACAGCCGCTGTATAGTTTTTCGTTTGCACCTTTAAGTACCTATTGCGATTCGTTTCCAAAGTTTATGACTTGAAATTAATCCATGTAAATTTTATGTCGCCATTTTTTACTTTTAAACTATGGATAGATATTTCAGGTTTAAAGGTTGTTTACCCCCGACAGATGTGTAGGTACATACACACAAGCGATTTTGCTATAAGTTTGTATTAACGCTTCTGTTAATTTCTCATCCTTAACATATGGTGGACATTGCGGCGACTTAGCGGTAAAAATCAAATTGTTAATATCCGTGACCTCTTGACACGAGCAAACATAGAAATTCTTATGATCAAATTCATTTTATTTTATAGAGGTCCGGATAACACTTTATGGCCCATTATGCGGCCCAATATCAAAATATATCAGTCCGAAACAGGTTAGAGCCTTATATTTTACAAGTGTAAAAAACAAACAATATTTTACGAAGACCCCCGAGTAATTTAATACGTCCCATAATTCGGTTAAATTTTATTATGGGTGCCTCTAAAGTGACATCTCCACTTATCACATTTCCATGTCATCGGTAGGGAGTCCGGAATCAAGGCCGACCGAATCTTACCATTGTTTGATATTTGTATAAATATAGGCGGGATGCTCGCGAAGATAAAGTGGACAGTCGCAATTTGTCAAGGCGCAGAAGGCAACGGAGACTCTAAGCTCTTCTGATTATGAAGCTTGATGCATGAAGCGGTTTATTGCTGATATGTCCGCTTGTTTTATACCCTTTTACATTACTCTAGCGCGCGGATTTATAGTCGCAGCGTTCGAACGACAATTTCACCATTATGTTCAATCATCGTATGTTGGTTTTTTCGCGCTACCGCTTCCCAAGCGGGAAAAATACCTGCGGATTCTTTTACTTGAAATTTATCGATTCGTTTTGTACCTGTGTAGGTTTAGTTTTCCTTTTTAGATCGTGAGATACTGTATTGAAAATCGAGCCTTCTTGTTTTTGGGTTGACCGAATTAAATGAATCGGTGACGCAGGTTCTTTACTGTTGCTGTTTAAGTCGTGTTCAGTGGATATGCTATAAAATGGTAATTAATTGCAGCGAATGGGAAAAACAAATAAATCATTCCAATGGAAAACAAAATATGAAATATTTTGCTTTGTTCAAGATGTTTTTAAATGTATGCAAATGCGAAAATGAAGGTATCACTCAATACACAAGATGTCTCAAAGCCGTAAAATAAATTTGTTGTCTCGAAATCTTATCGTTAATAAAAAGTTTGCGCTATTAAAATCCTATTAATTTTTTTACAGAAGCAATAATGCAATGTTATTTCATATTGTGTTGCATTTCTAGTTTACCATAAAGATTTCAGTTCGGTAAGCGGAACATTATAGTCGAGAGTGCAGTAAAACAATTTTCAGGACTCAGAACTGTAATGTTGCATTTTCTGGAATAACATCGTTATTGTAAAACGTTTTGTTGTTACCATTACAATAAATAGAACCAGCTAATAATATGCTTGATTAAAACTATCCTCTATTTAAAAATACAAAAGTGCGAGATAATATGAATGTAGGAACATTACGTTCGGAAATAATTATTTACAGTACTCGTACCGTAAAAACTCGTTTACCGGACTTTTTGTATAATCTTAGAGCTGTACAGAGTGTACTAAGAAACCGTATTCTAATGAAGAAATTCTAAATAAAATGAAATATAATTCTTTGGTCAGATTTTAGTAGTTTCAAAATTATATTGCCTTAAAAAGATGTACAATTAACGCGGTTGATGCTTGTGAATCCATTAGAAACCTAAGAGGCCACTTAGATTTTAGTTAATTAACATAATGTTCATAGGTGATTTTTGTTTGTTAATTACATTATTACTTATCAAAATTGCTCACAATAGAAATTGTCAATTATTTTTTTTAAAAAAAGTATAAACAAATAATACAAATGAAGTAGCAAGAAAAAATCGTATTGCACAAACGTTATAGAAGCCTATTCAAGCATTCGTTTGTTCGACTACTCGTCGGTACACGCTTCATTTCCGAATTTCGGACTCGTGCAGATTGCGTTCTGTAATCTTTATTTTAACATACATACATATTATGTTCATGTTAGTCTTCGAGATTTTTTTAAATTATAAGTGGAACGAAATCTCACATTTCAAGTTTTGCATATTAAGCAGGTTGTAGAAAAACTTAATTAATAACTTCTTGAAAATTTTTGTTGGTTATTGGTTGGTGGTGATTTCTACTTGGATTTACATGTTGCTCAAAACTAGTCAAAATTAGACAGTGTTATTATTCTTATAATAAATTAACCTCTTTCAAACAAATTGTGTGTATACTTAATGGAGGCTTAAACGTTGTAAAGTAAATAAATATTTTTTTGAAAAGTTTAACCACTTATGGTTTAAACAATTAAGCAGCGCTACACTATGAAGTGTAAAGTGAGTACAAAACCATTTCCTTGAGCAAACAGCTTTTATTTTTATTCAAATACAAACGTTAATGAGAAATGTGAGTATTCATGTTTTCCAGAATCATACTGTATTTATCAGCATTGTTTCACCGGAATGACAAGTATTTAAAAAACGGAGACGTTTTCATTTTTATTTTAATCAAGGTACGTGATTATTCAAGGAATCTCAATTTCCTTTCATTTTCTACTTGCTACATATTAGGAGCGTATTTTCTTCAACAGATGAAGACATCTTTTTAATAACAGCTATTTCAATAAGAAAAAATTTACCTGTCATGTTTAGAAAGATGAATTCTCGTTATAAATTAGCTTCTATTGACTTTTAAAACTCCCAGATTAAATCGCGTCGCGCCAATAAAAAAATTTAATGACTGACGGCATTTTCAGAAATAGATCAAAATCTTTCAAAAGAAATTCGCAGTGTTTACATCCGGCTTGAAAACAAGAATTCAAATATTCGTTTTAGAAACTGTTGTTTATTTTGAAGCGAACATCAATAAATTATTATGACATTGCTTGTTTTTGCTGGTTTGACGAGAATAAACAGCAAATTCGGGCGACGCACAAAAAGCTCTTTATTCCCTATCGATTTTTCAAAAGCGCAATCACAATTAAACATTTCACCGAATTTTTACGCCCGATTAGTTATTATAAATGTTGATGTAAAAATTAACATATTGTAGCTGTAGGCGGTTGGGAAATTTCAGAAATTTTTTTGATATTAAAATTACCGCTACACACGAACATTATTAAAAAAAAATAACAAACCGACATCATTAAATTCGAAATTGGCGTAGAAATGCTCGAGCAAATCGTGTTTTCTAATTGCGGATAAAATTGCATATGAAGATATCTTGTGCATTTGAAAGCAGTTTTTTTTTGTTCCAAAAATGGAATAATTCGAACGGTTAAAAAAGAGAGCGGTGATATATTTCTGATGAGCTTACATTAACTCAATATAGTTAATTTAATAGTACCAAAATCGGCGGTTGAAGAATATCCAGTCATTAACGATGATTAGTTGAACTACTAATTAAAATCTTTCAAGAATATATTTAGCCCGTGCGAGTACAAATATGGAGCGTTACGTTTATAACTGTACAATTACATCAATTAAACGTTTAACTGTCACGGCTCAAAGTGATTTCACTTTCCTCGCGAATACGTGACAAAAAGAATTTGGCAACTTGTAGAATTTTAAAGGTCGCACGGACGATTCAATAAGTTTTTTTGTTAAATTTTCGACTCTCGATGACTTTTGTAATAACTTAATTTGTTCCGAGTAAAATATATTTTATGTAGTTACGTAATGCCTTAATAAATATCGTGTAGTAACGTTAGAGGTGAGTTATTATAATGCTTGAGTAGTTATAAATATATACAGCACGTTGTTATTAAAAGCATTTATGATGAGCACTACACATATTCATCTAATGAATGTTAGAATCATAAACAAAGGGAAGAAGGTTAATTACAGGTATTAGTGTGAAGGTTGAGTTCTCTTCTGCCAATCGAACTATCAACAACATGTTCGTGGCTGTACCTACGAGACCCGGAGGAGTGTGCAAAACAATTACACGACCGTTTAATGTGCAGAACGCGTTTGAATAATTTAAGTTAATATAAACGCTTGAAAAGGATCACATTAGAAATGAAATATTTGTCGGTAGAGATGTTTTTCTTTTAAATGGAAGTTTTAATGTTGTTTTATTGCGTTGGTATCAAATATCATGTAACAAAATTAATATTTATGGGATTTGAAGCTTTTTGCGTTAAATATCTGAACGAGAATAATTTGGTTTTTGTTGAGATTTTTTCTAAGCGGACGAATTTGAAAAAACACCAGCAAAATTAATAAATTATAAATTTTGACTAACTTGTTTTTCGAAATGATATGGAATTCATTTAGTAGTTTTACAAATGGCACAACATTTTGACCTATGAAGCTATTTTTTAAATTCTTTATAGATTAAAATCAAATACATTAAAGTTCAAATATTAAACATTATAAAGAATTTATTTTAAAAACATTTGTAATATTTATTATTTCTTAGTGAATAAAGCAAAATTAACTAAAAGTTTGTAATCATTTTTTAAATTCTTGTGATTAAAATATTTCACAGAATTTGGTTTTTATTAGTTAGTAGTGTGTAGGGTAATATTTAGTGTAGTACGTACGTCCAGAAAGTAGCGGGAAAAGTAAAACCACAATATATAACTTTCAAAATATTTTTGGATTAATTAAAATGCTAAAATGACTGCACAACAATTAATATTATGTGATTATGCAACATTCTTTTAAATTAAAAACATTTCAGTGGTTGTCTTGGTATACATGAAATCAAGTAAAGGACTGACCATGGAACTGTTTCAAACGGCTGTTCTTGTAGCTAAGTTTTGTACAGAGTCCTCCAGTCACCCCCCAAATTAATATTTTCTTAAAATTCTGTTTATTTCATCGAGTGATTGTACGACCACAAACTGGTGCTATTAGTTTTTTAGAGCGAAGATATTTTAGTGAAAAAAAATGTAATAAGACGTTTCGTTGTGAGACGCGAAATCGCAACTAGGTAAAGAGAGAAAGCAGGCATCAAAGCTGTCAGAGAGAGAGAGGGGGGGAAGGTAGGCGTCAGAGTGGATTGGCGCAGCACTTTCTTTCTTACAATTAGAGAATCTGCGCAGCTTCTTCTGTTTCTCTCTCTCTCTTTCTCGCATACTACTGTTCGTGTTTATATGCTATATTGTGCGTTTGACAAAAGTGTAAACAGTGCAATTATTTCACGTTTACAATAGCACTACAAAATAAATAGTGAATTAGTTAAGAGTTTCGCTCTTACGGGGTGTCCCACGACAGCTCACGTCTTTTTTTCATGTTTAACCAGACTAATTGTTTTTGTTGAATTTACCTATAGCGTTTAAGTTCATCTTGCAACTCTCAAAAATATTTTTATTTAAAATTTTTAACCGCAGTTTAGCATAAAACTTCGAAGAAAGATTTAAGATTTTAAATAGCAAACGATGACCGAATGGTATATGCGAGGGGTTATAAATCAGACCCCACTATAATATGGGGTTATCAAGTCGGGACTAAAAATAAACTCTTTACCCTTACCCATAATGACTTCTTAATATTTTTTAAGGTTCAATTAAACATTGTACCTACCTGCGCTTTTACATTACGCTGTTTTCGTGATTCAGTTATTTGAAGCAAACAGCAGCCAGTGTTTCAGTGACTTTGTGTAAATCTGAAATTTAAAAGCCTAAATATGACGTGGTATTTCCGGGATATCTTGTTTCTTCATAAAGCTTTGTGATTTTACAACATTTGACTGATTTATTGGCTACGATTTGAAAGTTGTAAAAAATATTTCTTACTAACATCACAGGATTTCTAATCGAAATAACGGCGAATTTCAATAAGAAAGCTGATAAAGGTTTGATATTTCTTTATTAAAAAAAATTATAAATAAAAGATTTATGAAAAAAAGAGCTAAAAAATCCATAAAAATTACATAAATGATAAAAACTAAAAACGGAATTAATATCAGATCTTAATTCATTAATAACTGAATACATACCCGAATTTTCAAATTACTATCTTCAAAATTTAGTTTTTTTTTGGAGTGATTATTAATGTTGGAGGACCTGTATATAAATAATTTCAATTCAATATCTTTAAAAAATTCATTTTAGCACTAGCGGCAGCAATAATTTTGATACTGAAAGTGTTAGAAAATTTATTTCTTGTGGACAATGATTAATTCAATCGGTTGTGTAGAAAATTGAGATTGTATCTATCACTTATGTAAAATTAAAAAAGGTAGATAAAAAATGGAATTTATGAGGAGATGTGATGAAGCTATCACGATTGAATATTTTAGAAAAAATTGCTCACGAATACTCATTATGCAACAAATGTATAATCTGATGGTAATGTTCCTATAAATTAATTTAGGTTTGCTTAAATTAAGAAAAATGTTTAGTTTCAGAAATGTGCGAAAACAGGAAAACATTCCAACCAAGGTATTTTTTGTATCTTTATGCAACTTATTTAAACTAATTTACATTTCTTACCGAATTTCAATTTTTATAACTAAAATGATTACAAAAAAGTATGGCTAATACGAGTGTCCTTATTGTTGTTAAAAATGTTGAAATTATAACTCTCGTGAAGAACAGCAACCCTGGCACCAAGCTAAAAACAGGTTAAAAAATTACATGCAAAACGATCATGGTAGTTAACGATTAGCAACAGTTTAGAGTTACCTTTTTAATTTTAATCGCGTAACTGTTTAGATTCGGAGAATTATTGCTTTACAAACATGTTTTTATTTAATTAAATCCAAGTTATTTTAATAAGGTTTTACCTGCCCACCGTTTGTTTATTAATTTGAACAGTCGATTTCCGCACTTGCTAACTGTTCTGAGGAGATTCGCATTAGACGTTCCAGTTCTATTTGATCCAAACGTTCTTATTGTGGCCCGATGTTTATCTTCTGATAGATTATTCAGAAAAAGCTGTCGACGTAATAATTAACTTGGAGGTTAATGAATTACCATCACAATTTTTGTAACATTTGGTGCCTGTTATTTTAGCACTTAATAGCCACAAAAAAGATGGACGTCTTCTTTGTAATTATTTTGGTGCGTGGGAATTTCGGTATCATTATTTACGATTTAAATCGCAGACAAGAGGCAGAATCTAGATTATAGAATCAATACACTGCTTAAGCATTATTAAAATTAGATTAATCCAATAACGAGGAAGTGATTATCACAAGTGTATAAATAAAATGTGAGCACGAATTACGTTTTTTTCTGGCGATTCCTGGGATCGTCAGCTGCGAAGCATTTGCACGGATTAAAGCCAACAATAAAGAAACAATCAATGAATTTGTTTCATATTTTGACGTCACAGGCGAAAATCCGAAAGGTTGTTGGAAGCCAACCAATTCATCAGTATCCTCATCATCATTTGAATTTGTAAGCAAACGCACATGAAATTAATATGTCCACTTTTTATGCGACCAGAAGCCAGTCGAATATTCATCCGTACGCACCTCGCACCGTTTATCCTTCGGTTACGAAACGGCGATAATTTTGGACGTTTTTTTGATTGGGCAATAAACTAACCTTAACTTTGAATGTGTTGGATTGTAAAGAGGCTGCTAAATTAACTTGACCGAACTGTTTGAAATGAAAGTGTGTTGCGTCGTTGCTGTCTGACCCACGCAGGCCGCTATATTCTTTCTTCCTCAGGGTCGTGGGAACCTACAGTGAAAGAACCGTAATGTGCAGGTTCCTAGGCAGGGCCGTTCATGTATAGTGACAGTTGAATGCCATTTTGTAATCTCATAAACATTTTCTAATGAATATTTGGAAAGCGATTTTATTACTGTATTTTTTCGTCGAATCGGTTGAACTTTTGGACAAGAAAGGGCAAATGTCGCAACCACCCAATTAGAAATTGTGGGCCAATTTTGATAAATGACATGAGCGGCGTCTTAAACTAGTTTTCAGGTTATCAGTCACATTGAATTCAATATTGAAATATTGCCGGTGCCGAGAAATTCGGACCCTTAGGGAAAACTCCAAAAAAGGTGTGGTTCACAGGAAAAGCCGCGTATGCAGCAAATTACTCTGGACCATCTGTTAAATCGGTTCAGTCAACAAAACAAAACAGTTTATGAATATATGTGAACTCGGACCATTTTATTTTATAATCTCGAATCATTAGTTTGATCTTTTAAAGTGAATTTGATATATAACTGTCTGTAATAGATGATATCAATCATTCTTGGATAGGATAATGAACCGAAAAAATACGTCCAGCGGTCGTCAATCAAAATCCTGTGGATTACTTGACGCCTGTTTGAACGGGATCGGTGCAAGGGCCGTGAATGTCGCTTATGAGTTGTGGCGAAAATAATCCGCAGTTGCAGGCTCGTGATATAGCGGTCTTTAATTTTATAATGTACATTTCTAATGTTATGGTTCATAAAGCAAATGACACGCAATGTACACCTGTACCGAACGTTTTGCAACATTTTGGTCGCTTTAATTTAAAAATGATTACAGTTTGAAATTAATGAGAATGAGTTGCTATAAAATTAATTTCGCGTGATACGAATTTAATTAATGTCTTCTGACTTAGCTGCAGATATTTTAATCGAGGAAAACGAATAATAAGCAATAATTGGTAACACCGACGTTAATGGCAAGGACACATTTCGTACTTGGAAAGTAATAAATGTTACTTAGTTGTAATTCAAACGCGCTTAGAAGTTTTGGGAAACCGATGCGCATTCTTGAGATTAAATATGCAAACAGGATTTATGGTAGCTACGCGAAGAATTTTTTTAACTTGTTTTTGTGCAAGGATTCGGCACTGAAAATAATGTTGCTTTAGTATAATTTCTGGCGATTAGTATGACTTTAACGTGCACTTTGAATCGAATCTAGTCAACGGCAATTAAGGCAAAAAAACGTTCAAATACCAAGTTGTAATTATACGGCTGTGAAAACATAATCGATAAGCGATCTTAATTACATTTAGGCAAATGTTTCTTGTTAGCAACTGTTGTATTTGAAGTTCAGATGTAATAATCGACTTAAATGCTAAAACTTGTTTTGTTATTTCAACCCTAGCAAAACAGTTGTGGGACTTCTTAAAGTAATGTCGTAATGAAGAAATTTTGAAAGGTCTTTGATCATTTTGTATACCTCCAGTGGGCTCGCGAAAAGAACAATTTACTTGTAGTTTAATGTTACAGTTTGTTGTTCCTGTGGTTTTGTTTATGGGCCGATAATCTGCTTATTTATGAAAGTTGTATTTTCTTGTATTCTAGCTAATAGAAGCACGTTTTGCAACGTGCGGTTATAGATAATACAATTCCCAGTGAGTGTCGAAATAAGTACATTAACAATCCTATTGATGGACGGATGTTTGGTAGGATTATTACAATTTTATTTTACGTCAATCAGAAGTGAGCGTATTTGGCATAAAATTGAGATGAATGCAATGATGCAACTAGAATTGTATGACTGGATAAAACAGGAGTGGATGAATGCGTCGGTGGAAGTGTTGAGGAAATAGAAGATAAATTGTGTGGGAACAAGAACTGTTATTTGAATTAAAAATAGCAAACTTTTTGTTTTAAAAATACATTTGCAGTGGCAATTATTTTATTCTTACTGTTCATGACCTTAAGGACTAAAATGTGGCAAATGTAACTACATTTTGAAAGTTGTGCATTTACATTTTTACCTTTTGTGGTCGTCAACGCATGGGAATTTGAATAAAGATGGAATATCCACAACGCATCATCATCTCCATAAATTTAAAAGATCTGATCTGTTAAATGAAAAGTCGTGGTGATTGTTATCGCACGCATATTTCAAAGGAAACTGTTATATTTAAGACCGAGTCATCGAAAAATGCTGTCGAAAAATTTCAGTAATCCAATAGACGAGAATTATGTTAGGTTTCAAATTTCACTATAAAATTTTTAATTAGCAGTAGTTTCGAATTTCGATAAAAATGATCTTGAAATTTTAAAATTCGCAATTATTTGATTACGTTGATTTTGGAGGATTAGAATAGATTTATACAAGTTTTTAAATTGATAATTTTTAAATTTTAAAATTGATTGGAACCAAACTAATGTTTTCGTTAAATATTGTTTCAGTAAAAATGTTTAAATAAACAAATCTAATGGAAAGGAATTGATCAAAAACACTTAATTAAGTAATTTCATATTTAGTTTTGAAATTAATTTTTACGACTTGTTTTTAATGCATAAAAGATTTAATTTTACATTTTTTTATATTAAATAAAAATACATTCGTACATTCCTCGCGGTTGAGTAGTTAATTAGAATATTATCAATAAATAGATTGAATGTTCCGGAAAATTTCGGTTCCTTTTACATCACAAGCTGCGTTGGAAGATTTCAAAGTGTCCATTAATTATCAGAAAACTTATATGAAAAGAATGTTAGTGGAAGAATGCCAAGTACTAATACACACATTTCTAAATGCTTAATGAAACACTCATCGAAAAAAGTTGGATTTAACTTTTTACATTGCTCGGTGGAAAGACATACCCACCAATACACCGTATAATTCCGCTTACTGTTCATCATTAACGATAATTTCTAGTGTTTTTAGATATATCATTAATAACCAAGTGCTGTGCGAGGTAGCTATAAAATTATGTATTAATGATTAAATCGGTCGGGCAATTTGCATAGACAAAAAAACTCGCACAAATTAAAGAACCGATCTTTTATCGCGTTTTTTCTCGAAGTATTTGTTTAAATAAAGATAATTGGTGTCCACTTTGCGGATTCCTCCCTCTCTAGGTGGCTAATTTTAATTGGTCGTTAACGAAACTTCGAAGGTCAGAAATGCAATCGTTTTAATTAAAATTTTTGGGCCGTCAATATTTTATCATTTTATAAAAAAATCAAACAGAACTACCATCGTATTGCCAAAACGATATTCAAATTAGAAGTCGATCTCAGTCGTAAATTAATATGGTTATACTTGGGCGTCTATAAATTAATTTTTTATGCAGATCATGTAGTCACAAATAATAACGTCGTTTAATGAAGACAGCATATAATTAGCACCTTTTTGTGCCGATCAATTTTTTTTGTTTTAATTCTGACACTAACGGTGTCACAATTACCGAGAAAACAATTTGGAGTTGCGTTCATGTAACCCTTTTTCGTAATGGTATTTCTTTTCGTCTAAAACGCTTCGTTACTCGTTATCCAAAGATGGCTCTTCGAATTTTACGTCCAATTTAAAAGGCACGTTCTCGTATACAGTTACCAGTCACTTTTCAAGAAACGCGACAGATAAACAAGGGTAATTATTCCTGAACTTTTATATGGATCAATCGCTAGCGAGAACTACTTTCTATTTTTGTCTTGTCAAATTTGACACTAATCATTGCAAGACTATTATGGCGCGAAGGATTTGGATAACAGATAATTACAACTTATTATATTACAATATGTTATTATTTTTTTTACGTGATATACATTCTTCGAGTAATGTATAACGCATCCCATGTATGGATGGGCAAAGAAAAGCTGCCACAGCATTGTTTTACTTTGAACGCTTAATTAACCGTTACATGTTGTCCTAATTTGTACGGATAAGAATAAGAATTCGGCACTCATTTTTCCAACAGCAGAATTCAGGAGCGGTAACAATCTTTTCCTATTGTTAGCGTAGATTAAATTATTCATTTATCTTTCATTTTATTAGCATTGATTAAATAAATATTATCGCTGGCATATTTACTCTCGTATTGCTCTTAAGGAGTTTCTGAAGCGATATAGAAAGGATGGGGTAGTATTCCTCAATCAAAAGACTCATTGAAAGGATGCCAAGAAGATGTCTTTTATTCCAGACAGGATTAAAAAATATCGGGCTAAAAGATAGATCTATGATTGATTTCCAGCAGGCCAGTTTTACACTGATCAAGTTATGGAAAATAGGCAGTCGCCATATTGTTCAAACAGCTGATTAAATTTGCGAAAATTACATTATATGAATGATACAAATAGTTCTTTTCAGTACTCCTTGATTTCAATTGTGCGCCTGAGCAGCTCTATGGCTTTGTATTTTCTACATTTATACAGGGTATCCCACGAGTGATTAATCAAATTGAGAGTGGTTGTAGAGGGCAGCGAAACATATAATTTTGGTTAATATACCTCTGTCAAAAAATGTGTCGCTTTAGCAGTGCAGTGAATAAAAGAAAAATTGGGTTTACATTTTTTACTGAAAACATTGCAAGTAACTGTTCAAAATGACATCCATATTGCTTAATACACAAGTTGATAGGGTGATGCATTGACGTACGGACTCTCTGAAATATTCCCAATTATCAGTTCTTCCTCCGTGGGGATAGGTGTCTCGTATACGCAGGCTTTTAACATGGCTCCATAGGAAGAAGTCTAATGAAGTGAAATCTGGGGATCGCGTTTGGTGCAAGTACCGATGAAAACCTCCACAATACGACGTCAGCATAGCTAATTATGTCCAATACACGGCGAACCTTTTATTCATTGTACTGCCAAAATTACACATTTCTTGCGAGAGCTTTATTAACCAAAATGACTTGTTTTGCTGCCTTCTACAACCCCTCTCAGTTTGATGCACCACTCGTGGGACACCCTGTATAAGTAATGAAAACAGTTCTTATAATTTTTGTGTTTTGCATTGTGCATCGGCGTACCTTTTGGTCTGTCTATTAAAACAGTACTTATCAACGAGCTTTTCCCCAAACGGTAAAAATATTAAAATTCAGATTTGCCACCAAAAACTACTTTTGACTTTTTTGTGTCTGTATAGGTGTGGTTCAAACATGTGCTAGCGCCACAAGATTTTAGAATCAGTAAATGATATTCAAAAGATGCAAAAATGTAAGATTATCAGAATTTATAATATCATTTCGTTACAATATTTAATGTTGAGGTGGTAAATACCAAATATTTAAAACAAAACTCGCCTCACAAATATTTATTTAATCAATACTGATCAAATAAACAATAAATAATTTGTTTTGTGCCAAGAAAATTTAATTTAAATTAAATTAAATTTAAATTTTATTTTTACTGATGGACCACTTCAATTGACTAGCAGTTTGATTTGCAATTGTCTCTTTGTCAGAAAATGCCGATGTTACGTTTACATATACAATCGAACTCCTCTATAGTGATGTTCGAAAAGCCATGAAAAAACATCACTATAGAGAAACTTCACTATATAGAATTCAAGTATAATTTTACAATTTTGGCAGTCACTTTAAAAACCAATTGATATTCAAAACGAAAAATTAAAATTTATTATATTTGAAAAAATATTTGTTTAAGTATATAGAAATACACACAGTTATTAATAAACAATGCAAATTTTCATCTGAATACTTACATAACATGTACTTATTGATGAAAAAATCTGTCCAAAGTTGATTCCATAAGTAAGAGTTTTGCAAGAAATTCTTTTAAGGATTTTTCAGGTTTTCTATTACCGAAAATTCCGTTCCTCGAGAATTTTGGTAAACCTTTCGTAAAGAATAATCACTATACAAGGTGTAAACGATATAAGTACATTAATTTTAACTGGTAATAGAGCTCTTCAAGACCAACAACTTTTCCTAATAACTTTGTTTTGAAAACGTTTTTGTTTTTGAGTTAAAATTATTTTAAAATCTTACACAATTTTCTTACACGCCACTGGAAGCAAAGTTACCTAATCAACAAGATTACCTTATGAAACGGTTACCATTAGTTGCAACTATTATTGTCGATTTTAAACAATAAACCAATAAACACCAAAAAAAGTTTTATTTCAAATTTATTTTTAAACATTGACGCGAGAATTGCGCTAACGAAAATAAAGAAAAACGATCATAAAAATTGTTCAAAGTGTCCACCGCTGTTTTGTACACATATTTGAAGACGCCGACGAAGTGATTCTTCTACCCTTTGTAACATGGCTCTGTTGTTACGAATCATTGCAGCAGCAAGTTCCACCCGTTCTTGCAACATTTCGATGGTATCAATTGATACAGAGTATACTAAATCCTTCATGTACCCCCACAAAAAGAAGTCGCAAGGGTTCAAGTCCTATCCAACGAGCACTTTCCGAATATGATAAGGATATAATTGCTGTTCTGTTAGTATTTTCCAAATTGTACCATGCGATACTCCATGTGGCAGTGCTAGCCTTCTTGTGCTGAGCCCAGGTCGAACCTCGACACTGTTCAGAACAGCCTCCTCAATGTTTGCAACTTGAGCTGGACGCTGCCGACCATGATCGTAAGCTGCAGGCTGAAAAGATCCGTGATCTCGAAGATGCTGCACCACATTTACAAATATGCGAACATTCCGAAGACGACGGTCCGGAAATCGGTCCATGTAAATTCTTCGAGCGAAGGCTGCATTCCCTTGGCTCTCATCATAGGTTAACACAATATCAGTAAATTCGTTATTGGTAAATCTAGACATTTTTTCAGATTTCACTTGACAGAAGTGACAAATTAATTTTCAATAATAAAAAGTCATTATTTTTCATTGTTAGAGCATTTCATAGAAGGCTCGTCAATTTGTGGGGGGCAAAATGATTTAAAAAATGCGATTTCGAAAAAATGGTACATAAAAAAAGGGCTCATCTCGACGAGTTCTACTACTGGTAAAAATTAATGTACTTATTTCGTTTACACCTTGTATAGAGGCTTAACATCATAATATAGAGGTATTTTTATATGGAAAACGTTCAAAAATGCACGTTCCTGACAAAAACATCACTATAGAGAAAAAATCATTATAGAGGAGGTCACTATAGAGGAGTTCGGCTGTATTTAAAAATTTAAAATTTAAAACCTAGAGGACAAAAGTATTTGATCATAAATATTGTAATTAAGTAGGAAATGTTTATTTTGCGTTTTTAAATAGCTATTATTAAAATATCTTTTTTATACAAAGTTGCAAGTAATCACTGCCTTCACTTCAGCATCGTTTAAAAAATGTACCTACACCATGCAAATTTCAAAAATTGTTTGCTTACTTGTAAAAAATTGTTTACCGCAAAACTTTATATTTCACAGCATTAAATTTTATTAAAAACATCTTTTTGATCTTTTTATATTGACTTGAATTTGCCAGATACTGTAAAAATTGTCGAAGAGCATATTTTATTTGCGAATATTAATTTTGGTTTTTTAGGTGGTATCTGCTGCCCCACAAATCACACGTCAACTGTATTAATTAATTTAAAATTTTTAAAACTTGTGACTTAGAAACTGACTATTCTGTAAAATGTGACGTTAATTGCAAACACAGTTTTAATGTATAGTTGTGCATAATTTTCGTAAAATTTTGGAACGATAAAATTTGATAAATGGAAATATAAAATTCAAATTAAAAGAAAAACGTAATTTAAACAACTCTTATATTTTGTGAGCATCAGATAAATTAGTGATTTACCGGCGTGGGTGTAAATGACTAAATATTTTTTTTTCTAGTTTGTTGACCGTGATGCATTTCGCCAACTTTCAACGAACTTGTAGAATTAGAATGTTGCTTGTTTTTGCCACTGTCCGATACAAATAGTTTTTGTGAAAACATTAAATAAAAACGAAAACATACAAAATCAATACGCCATAAAAATTCTGTATTTGGGGAACAAAAATTGCCACATTGCTAAATTTTTTAATGATGCATTTTCTAAGAAAAATTATCACAACAGCTATTAAACTTTGGTTACTTCCCAATAACGGTGTTAAGTAGGAGTATGAAAATGTGTAAATTCGCAGTTAAAATTCTTCACCTTTAACACATTAACTTGACCGTATATTATTTCAGTAGAATCGTTTAACTTTAATATCACAAAACGTTTTTTTTTTCAAATCAAATTCTTAATCGAGTTAAACTGTTGATGCGATGATCCGATAATGATGGACCGCCGCTTGAGCAGAGTCGCACAAACCCGTTTTCTCATATGATAATTTACCAATTAATTTTGCACTTTTCAGCCGTTTTTATGGCCACATTTGAAGTAGTTAACAAGATGCTCTTTTCCGACACAAACAGATCAAGCAAAAATTTATAGGCGCAAATGAAAGTAAATAGACGTGCCGATTTTAAAACGCAATCCATTTCGATCTGTTGCAATTTTTACTGCAGTTAATGCGAAATTTAGCTTCTTCAATTTTTTCGTTTCAAAACTTTGTGCTTTTATTATTCGCGGCTCCTATATAATTTTCTATAACATTTACAAAATTACCATTTCTGATTTCCGTGAAACGTTCCGTGATCTTTGGGTACAACGTAAAGATTTCGGTAAATTGCCTCAGTGCACGATTTGATGTAACATATAGTTAAGACGTAATATTTCATACCACACATTGGCAATATTTTTTTTAATTAAGCACCGTTTGCTTTTTTCGATTTTAAAACCGTAAATTACTGTTAAAATGGAGATATCGATGTTGCATCGCGTGGTAAAATAGGAGACCACCCAAATTAAGTGCGCCAGAAACTATTGATAAATTTACATATCTTCAAACCACATATATCCATTACCGTGTCATCCGCAACGATAGCATGTAGTCGACAGTTCGCTCCTCCTACACATATTAAGAATGTGGTAAATATTATCGTTGAGAGAATAACCTTTGACGTCTCCCATACACCTGTCCTAGTAATATACATGACGAGCCCAGCTTGATAGGCTTTAACTGGGTCTAGAAAGTAGATGCGGATAATTCGGTCACCATTCCGTGACTTATGCGCCTCCGTTCACATATGCATCTCCTAGCCAGAGGAGATAACCACATAATGAATTTGACTCTATTATAGGTATGTTAAAAAAATGATTGCACAACATCGCCACTAATGACACTTATGATCTTATCTAGCAAGATATTTACGAAGGTCTATGCTCAGTGATTTTACATTTTACTATGTTATACATAGTTACAAGGAATACACTTCCTTGATTATCACGTAGTAACGTTATAGCATGCTATCTTTTAGCCGCTGGGGCCATAAATTTCACACGCTTAGTACTTTATCGTTGCATAATTTTTTTTTTTGTTCCAGTCGTTTTTTGGAAGAACCTACAACAACCTGAGCTCAATATCAGAATGCAAAAACAACGGGGAATGCGTGATAAACAAAAAGAACCGAACCGCCTGCAAAGCGTGTCGTCTGCGGAAATGCCTTATGGTCGGAATGTCGAAAAGTGGTTCGCGGTACGGTCGCCGATCGAATTGGTTCAAAATCCACTGTCTCCTGCAAGAACAGCAGCAACAGGCCGGCGCCGGAATGGCGGCGGCGGCCGGACTTCTGCGACCTCATCCTTACTTACCTCTCTTCCGAAATCTGCCGCCTCCGACGGACACGACGAGAAGTTCAGAGTCCGATAGTGGCGCGTCGTCGGCGGACCCCGACGATGACATCAGGTCTGGTAGTGCCTTAAGTAATTTTAAATCGGTGGCTTCGCCCTGCAGTGACCGGTCGAGTGCGTCCGTTAAAAAAATTCCGTCCTCAGTTAGTGATAGTGAATGTTTCGCGCGCAGAAAGCTCGCAATGTTCCATTCGGTACCTCTTTCACCCGCTTCGATTCCGTCCACGTCGCCCGGCGGGCTGGTGCCTCGGTGGCTGCCTCCGTTGCATGGAGTCGGAGATCCGTCCGCTTGGAGAGATCTTTGGTTGCAGGGGACGCCAGCGGTAGCCGAACGAGCGCCCGAGCAGGAACAACCCATCGATTTATCGCTCCGTCCGAGTACGTCTCCCCCGCCTGTGCAATCAGACAGTGAACCAGAACTCAGTATTGACGTTGGCGTCGATGAGCCAGTAAAATCAGTGCCTTTAGATTTAACTTTAGACAGACAGACCGATATTATAACGAACTGATAAAAGGTTGTGATTTTGTTAACTAACGTTGACACACAAGCATTTCAGTGGTAAAATTGTTGCCATAACAGAGAATGTTCCTTTCATTTTGTAGAAAGTTGCAGGGTCTGAAACGGTAAAAATGAAGCACACAAATTTGGTGGGTTTAGAATTTACATTTGGGTTTCATTTTTATTCGGGAACCTAATTCGAATATGAAAATTAGTACCTGATGCTAATTTCAAAAATTTCGTGGTCAGTATATACAGAGTGAGATTTTTTACTTATATGTCTTTACTACTGTTGTTGATGGTCAGTAATGGGGTAATACCGCAGATATATACACATAATATAAATAAATATTTTTGTATATTGTATTTATAAATTGTATTGTACAAATGTCAGATTTTTATGATATGTAGAATTGTTAATTATAAACCTGGCCAGTATCAGATGTGCCTTATGTTACATAATTTTATATTTTGCTTTAATAAAATGTTTTGTTACAACATATGATTTCGTGAAAAATAACTACTTATCCGGAGCAACAGCTGGCGCCGCACAGGTAATCTCATCAAAACAAACAACTTTTTTTTATTGGACTACAACACAATTCTTACCTGAAGATTTTCTCTTCCATCTTAAATAAGCTTGCAGGAATGCTTTTATAAACCCTACAATTTTTCGATTTATGTTTTAAGAACATCACTGTTGATATAATTAGGGAAGCTACATTTTTTGTTGAAGTAAATATAATGTAATTTTAATAAGAAAGATTTAAAAATTATTATTATTATTATTTTAAACAAGTGTTTCTCTGACCAGAAGTTCAGAGTAAATAAAATTACATTTTGCTTAATGTAATGATATTAATCGTCTTTTTTTATTACAAATGCCCTAATAAAACCGAACTTATCAATCAAATTTTGAAAATAATAAATTTTACTTCAGGAATTATTTAAAAATGTTATAAAATCTACATTTTGTGGTCTTTCAATGAAATCTCATCTTGTATAATTTCAATACAATCATTTTTAACTCCCCACTTTAAAAATTATTTATAAAAACATCACTAAAACGTCGAAATTTGCTTCCCAGTTTACAAGAACCTTAAAAAATAATTAAATGTGTACTTACTAAGATTTTGAATGATATATTTAATTGAATAGAATAAAAGACCTTTTTGAAAGTAGGCAATCTGGCAAAAAATCTCAATTTTAATTGTGGGAATGACTTAAAATACCGAAATTCTCTATTCTCGCATTTCAAAAGATCTTTTTCGTTGAAGTGAATGAAATTAAATTCAACTTAACACAATAAAAGGCGTTTTCGAGAGATCACTTCTTATTTACCCTCCTCATAATTGGTTCGTGATTTATTAGTCGGTAAATGTGAATTTAGTGGCTCAATTTGACCACTTTATTATTGAATCTAATTGGGGATTAAACATTTTCGTTTTTACTTTCAATGGTGGGAAAAATCGCACAAAAGGTTCTGAAAACTTTTCCTAGGAAATTTCGTTTTAATGTCGAGCAACAACCTTCGAATAGCAGTAAAATTTTTGTTAAATGAACTTATAATTGAGCCAAAGCCACTATTAATTTTCTTCAAATCCCCGGTTCAATTATAATCTCAGCTATCATTTATCTCACCGTACCCTATCATTTATACAAACCATTACGTCCAAAAAAATTTGGTCCACACTTTTGCGAAACAAAATAAGACAGTCGAAATTAATTTGCACGATTTACATACCAAACGAACGGAAGTTTATATTTTTATTCGGTTTTGGTGGTCCGGTAGCGGAGAGGGTTGCAATTTTTTTTTTAATTACTGTTTACTGGAAAATGATTTATTTAAAATCCTGATTTATTACCGAAAAAAGCGATTAAAAAAGCGACGTTTTCATGTGGGTATGTTTATAGGATGCAGCTGATACCAATTTCATGTTAAAAGCTTACGTGACTAACGCCTTGGGTGGTTCGGTGCTACACTTGTCGCACGCCTACTCGAAGATATGTCACTTTTATCATTCTAGTTATACTGCTAGAATATATCAGTCCTCACGCAATATTGTAAACCCGTTTAAACGGAAAATTACCGACCGAAAAAACTTTCTTGAGAAACATTTAACACCAGAATTAGTACAATTTGTTAAGATCTTCATTAAAGGTGATTTATGGCGGTTGTGTTTAGGCCTTATAAGTAAAAAGGTCAGGCGTGTGTCTGAACGACAATAAAGAAAATGCATCATTAATCACTCCGAAAGGTTAATCGCCTGTTCGAGTCTGCGACAAAATTTCGAATTTTTAGCGGAAAATGCATACGCATTCGCCGCGCGGAGATATATCTCGATTGACATATAGCTGGAGGTCGGCTGCCTCTTCTCTCGCACACACATGCATTGATTGTAAAATATTACCGCATTCACAAAGCAATAAAAGATAATCATTTAGCTGTGGGATATATACGAATAGTGATAGACGAGCAATCGTGTCTTTTATATGTGCGCATTAATATGCGTCGAATGTTAGCGGTATTGCCGATGTATAATTTTAACTAGAAAAAAATTAATAAGGGATTAGGTGGACTCTGCCAGGAGAAGTGGCTACCGCAGGAGCACATGCCTTTTAGCAATCTCGTCTATAAATAACGTGATAATTTCGAAAGAAAAAAGTTGATTTGTTAACTTGTGCCGCGTTTTTTTTTGCGTCACAACGCCACTTCTGTTATTTATGAAACACGACAGATTTTAAACGCGAAATTTACCTTTTTTATAAATTGTCTCGTCTTAAAAATGAAAACGAGAAAATTTAACCGCTCTTTTAAAATTACAATAAAACCTTAATAACAAGTACGTATAGGGAAAGCGTCCTCAAAATTAACATAAGCTAGGTACGTCATTACAATATTAAGTAGTACAATACGTTGAATATTTTAGTTACGATTTATATTACTTTCTTTTTAGATCATCTGCATGTAGATTTTCTCAGAAGCGACGTTGTGTGTAAAATATTGCGTTATTAAAATAGAACTGTACTAATAGAGCATTCAGCTTGTAAATATGACAAATTAGACATTTATCATTATGGAGCTAAAAAAATGTGTAGCTTTTTCTTATGTGCACGAATTATGTAACTACGAAAAAAAGTTTTGATACGAAATGCAGTTGAAAAAATGATCAACAGGCGACCGTACCGTTCCGAGAATACGGTTCAAGTGTTCCATCCAATTATTGTAATTGGGTTTGAAACTCCCAAAAAAATTCGAAATTAATTTTTATTATTTTCCAATTGTATAGATTACTAAAAGCAATGTGTAACAAAAGATAAATTTCATCGATTTAAAATCACATCGGAAAACATTGATTTTAAATTAAAAGGTAATTTTGTTGGGACGGAATTAATGTAAATTGAGGCTGATCGATGGGTGTTTAAATTCTGGACATTCCCATTGACACGATAAAGCTAATTCGTTTACTACAGAAAAAATCGTTAAAATAATTTCAAAGCTTCTAATGGTGACAAAATTTTCAACCATTTCATAATTAAAATAGTATACAATTAAACGATTTTACTAGTTTTAATTTACATAAAATTGAATTTTAAATTTGAAGTACTTTTATTGATTTATAATAGTATCTAGCTGTCAATGTAATCACTTGCATAGAGTTACCCTACGAAAAAATATCAAGGTCCGATGGTATGCAGCTTGGAATTGCTATTTAGATACAAAAATTAAGCGCTGATCTGTCAATGAATAGACATTGTCATATTTGAAATTTGAAAACGTCGTAACTAAACGGTATTTAAAAAAATCGTAGAGAAACTAATGTATTTGCCTCGGACATGCTAACAAGTTACCGTCGGGTACTATACCTTAAATTATATGTTCGTTAAATTAGATAATATTATTTATTTTAAGGGATTTATTAAAATCATTTGATACCTTTAAATAAATAAGTTATCTGAAGTTACAATAATTACTCCATAATTAATTTGCAATTTTTCTACTAAAAATCTGATCTGGGAGTGCATAAAATAGTGTGTCTACCACATGACAGAAGTGCCATTTAATCCCTCGTGCGCAGGTAATAAACTTTCACCCTAGGGATTAAATGACTAAACTTATGTTATTCTATGTATTTATATTATAGTACTATTATTTCATACCAAAAGGATAAAACTAAATGTTATGCAGTTTATTTCGTTATAAAAGTTTTTACCTTTTGCAAAACTAATAATTTTTTATAGTCCTTCTAAGAGATATAGTAATCACGTGTTAAACATGCACGTGCACGTGATGATTTGTACGTTTGCTGCTAAAAACCCCATTTACACTGCTCAAGGTAGAAATACGTTTTAGGTGGGAAATTTAAATTCAGAGTAGTTTACTTTAACTACCAAAAGGTGCTGAACCAATTTCATTAATTGGGCTTGTGTCGAAGACGGTAAGAAGTTATTGAGGACTAATCTACCATTTTAGAGACAGTCTGAAGATTTAAAGTGAAAATTTTTCATCTCGAAGCTTCAATTAAATCAAAGCCTAATGTGTCACAATATTGCCAGTAATTAAGCTCGTTAAAGTTAAGTCGTTATGTCGTTAAATTACGTTTAATTGATTACTTACTGTAATAATAATTAACTAAGGGTTAATCTTGTTCAGTGTTATGGAACTGCAAAAGTGTCTTGTATTATGCAGTACAAAAAGTTAACGAAAACTTTCCAAACATTTATGTCTTCATAAATATTATTCGTAACCTTATTCAAAAGTTTGACTGAACAGGTAATGTGGATGATATTAAAAAATACATAAAGGTCGTAACAAAGAAGAAGATGCTGCTACAATATTGATTGTAGATTTTGTAGTTGAGGATCCAAAAATTTCATTTCGATTTGGATCTGTCCAATTTGCAGCGAATTTTTATAAGTCGATTTTGCAATCCATTTGGACTTTTGTCTGTGAATGGGAGAAAAGCAGATAGAAAACTTTTTTGTGGGGAATTTAAAATAATTTGTTGACGTTAATAATTTTAAAAGAAAAAATAAGAGGGGAGTCGATTTTGTCACTGTAAATGTTATTCCTGACGCTTATACACGTCTGTACATTTATTTTTGCTTATTAGTAATATTTTCAAACTTATTCAATTTTACTATTCAAAGGGGTTAGAAACGAAAAATGAGAAATGAACAGTTTACTAAAATCGCCCTTTATTTAATGCCACAAAGGTATAATGAAAGTATATGAATAAAACGTAGTTTATATTTTGCAACACAAGAGTGGTATCAGTCGTCACAACGGTATAAAACCATTTTATATTGTTGTGAGGATCAATTTTTGGTTGCATGTTCTAGAACCGAAAAACTGCGTCGGTTAACGAGCAGTAATCGAAAAATTCCTAGTTAGTTGTTCTTCAATATCTTTACTTTAAGCACTTATGGTGTTCTGCTTTCCACCCCTTCAATTATTATACCAATAAAACGATACATTGAAAATGGCAAACAAATTTTAAACCTATTCATCTCCTTCAAGATTTTACATACAAATGTATATAAGAAAAAGTGGTTGCATATTCTTTGTATACACTGCATTTAAAGCGTGAATTTCCATCAAAGTATTTTATTTCTGAGTTAATTTGTTGATGATACAAAGAATTGTAACAATTATTTATATCGCAGTTTATCACACAATCAGGCCTAGAAGATAATAAAGAAATCTTTACCAATAAATTTGATATCAACACGCACAATAACTTATGGAATGCCATTTCAGTTTCTAATTTAAAACAAACTTAAGAAATTATATTTTAATGAAATAAATATAGGTACGTTGTTTGGGTAAAGTTTTAACTACTCACTAATTTTACAACTGCTTTGCTGCACCGTTCCATTTAAATGCCATTCTAATTATGAATCTCTGTGAAGGTTATTAAGTTTTATAACAACGTTTGTACAAAAACGCACATAAAATTAAGTTTTGCGATTTTGTCGCGTTATAAATTAGAAAAAAATTAATACAACCGTTAATTTTTCTCACTCTGAAAAGAATCATTGTATCACTCTGATGAAATTATTTCGTTATGCTCAACATGCCATTTTAGTGTTCTTTTCTTCGCGTTATCAAGAGTTCCTTTGTTGATTTCTCGCGGTTAATTACTCACAACAAGCGAAACCAAATAAGACACCATTAATATTTTTTGAATTCACAGATATATTTTATGAGTGTAATGACTAAATTTTCACTCATAAATAATTTTTCTATATATTAGAAATTAATTCTGTTTTCTATTTGAGTTGATTAATAGTGTTGAATTTATGAATCCGAAGAATTTGCGAACTATGAACTGCTTTGCAAATCCGACGATGGACAAAAACCATGGCGCCAGGTGTGGATGTAAGAAACTCCATCCATAAATGAGATTTTGATTATAAACCATATCAAAAATTAATAAAGATTAAATTAGCAGGTGATAGCTCCATTTACTTCGGGTAGGTACTGTAACCTTCGATACTTTGGGAAACTTTAAACTGAAAATTGTAATTACTTTTTTTTCTGCGGTTTTTATGATGGTTTGAAATGTAATTAAATCAACCCTTTCTCGAAATATTGACAATTTGCATCCAGATTATTAGCTATTTTAAATGGTCAATAATTAATAGATTTTTCCATTTTGTTTACTGTTGAAATAATTATTATCTGTGAGCAAGAGCGATCCTAAAAGTGATGGCAATCTAAGCAGTTTTCTCTATACGAACAGAAGAAACTGGTCACATACCACTGAGCGAGCACCCGACGTACAGAATGTTCGAGTAAACCACAGCCTATTCTTTTATTCTTAAGGAAAAGGAGCTGCAGCCTATTAAATTATGGCAGCGCAGTAAAATGTAACCTTTTGCATACCAAAGGTGAGGAGTTTATGTTAGTGCTTTATAGAGCAGGTGAATCCTAGCATTCATGTCGACATCGGCAGCAGCGTGATATGGAACGTCTGCAATTACAATAGAGTGCGGATGTTGCACAGCTGCGACAAGCTGCCGCGGCTCTTGGGTACCTATCTTGAAAGAAAACGTATTTTCATGTCCACACTGTCGGAATGCTTTTGCCAGTGCGTTTTACCGCCTGTACTTAATTCCTTTTTCAGTTTGCACCAAATCGAGTTTTCCAATAAAAATAAGCGAAATACTGAATATTTATCGGGCGAAAAAGTCAACGATGACCTAAACTGAAATGTATTTTCGCCTCCTGCATGATAAGTTACCAGCGCCGGTGCCTCCGGGACACCAATTTGTAAATATGAGTAATTTGTTGTCATTTTTTTGAATGTTATTAGAAAAGTAGAAATCTCGCGTTGTGTATCGAGTCGACTATTTATATACCAAAGGCGACCGCTGATTTAATTAAAGTGCTTTATTTTCTCGGCGGAGAACGCTCGACGACATCCTAATGACGCATAGTCAACAGCGGACGCGTGCACGTCACTACACCACTTCTTATTTACATAATCGCAAGCCCATCAATTATTTACATTCTTATTCCACTAATGATTGTGCTAAATATTTTTACGTGTCCTTCAGGTAATTATATTTGCGCTTCAACGGAATTAAACTATAAATAACTGCTTTTTTGTTTGCTTTTTTAGTCCAAGATCTCGAATTACTACAACGAAGCAAAAACTGTAATTTGTATGTATGTAATTGTAACTGATTTATGTAATTCCCTTGTTTCTTACAATCTCGCGGCCCTATATGGGTTTATTAAAAGCATTTTTTCTGTGGAATAAAAGTCAATATTGTTTGCTCTGTAATTCAGATGAGTGCGAAATAATTCAAGCGCATTCCTTTTAGTCGAGTAAACGATTGTGGTCGATAGTGAGGGTTGCGCGCTATAAATCTAACACTTTTATGACTGCAAGGTGAATTTTTCTTGATTATCTTTGGACAAGTAGGTGTTAACTACAACGGATGTTATCGGAGCGAAGCGTTATGTACCTATTCGTGTCTCGGTATAGTCAATTATTGAACTACCGCAGGCGGTTCACACTTTGCAGTAGCGATTTCCAATTAGATGTATATTAAATGCACATTGCTACTAACAATTTATGTCTGCACACACACATTTTTTCTGGTAGTGTCGTGCCGTCATTTTCCTTATTTTCTATGATTTCAAAATTTTATAGCAGCTTTCACAGCAGTTGTCCTAGAAGCAATATTTCTTAAACGATGTTGCGAGCTTTTATTATATGTTCTTGTTTGAGAATATATCTATTGTTATTGTCCTTAGCATCGGAGAATATTGTTTATGATTAAAGATTACACCTTACAACAAATATTTGATACATAAAAATGCTATCTGTACGTATCTTCAATTTTTGAAAATACAGCATTAGATTTAGTGGAGACTTTATTATTTGGGTGTCTTATTGTTTTACCTCTTTTCATCGAACAATACAGATATCATGGTTCTTTAATTATTTGAGGATGCTTCATGTTTCGGCTAAAATATTATAACGCTGAATTTTTCTTGCTTATTGTCAAGTTGAAAAACAACTGCTCGGAGGAAGATGTCACAAGCTGAACTAACAATAGTGAAATGTCTTGGTTTTCTAATTGAAAGTGAAATAATGACCCAATGGATGAAATACTTTGATAGTAATGTCTGCTAGCAAAGTATTAAAAAAAAATTTTGAACAACTCAACCGATCTTCGACTTGAAAACATCGGGTTGGAATTTTTGAGATTAAATATAACTGATTTGTGACAACCCCTTGATCAACAGACCATCAAGAATTTTAATCCATTTTGTAGATCATAGTGAAGCTTATTTTCGTTAAAATGGAAAATGTTTCTAACGGAAATGATTTAATCAAGTGCATGGATTTGATTGATGTTATTTATTTTATAAAAAATGCTTGGCGGAAAGTGTTTCCCTGCTTTTGATCTAAAGTTCAGATATGATAAGAAAACAATAAGTTTAATGACTGTAAACATCAATGAAAATTTGGTTTTGGAAGACTAAAGATTTGATATTTTATACAGAAGAATCAGATGGAGACGATTTGAATGTTGTATATTATAACCACATTAAACAATGCTTGTAGTACAGTTGAGTTCTGTTGAAATACATTTAGAAGAAAATCAAAAATTATATGAAATGCCAAACGCAGATTTGATTTTTATTATTTGTTATCTTGTCGATTTATGGATTTTCATAAAGAAAAACTCTGTAGAATCGACATTTCCAGTACGGAACAAAAGTACCTTCACTGTATTTGCTTCCTTTAAATAAAACTAGTAAGGAAGATTGGGGTTGGGTGAAGTGGAAAGCATACCATTTACAGGATCAGTTGGGGCGATGTCGTTAAAGTACTTATCACGGCTTAAAGTAATAACACTGTTATTTAGGTGTGAATTGTTACCGGACGTATTCAGGTAAAAATTTGGATACTCGAAAATTTGTACAAAATTATTTAAAATTTTATATTTGCATATTTACACTGAAAGTTTAGTCCGTTTCGTTTAAATTCGTAAATTTACCTGTTAGCAAATATTTTAAAATTACCGATTGTAAGTCCGGTACTGTGTTCGGTTTTACCTGAGCAAGCTATATTTCAATCTTTTGTTACGATGACTAGCGTAAAATCATTTATTTCTTATCTCTAACAACATAGCCCCAACTGATAGTGAAAATGGTATACCTGTATTGTACAGTTTCTGTTTGCGGTTACGGTTATAGTCCGGGAGGCAGCGTTGCATTTTTGTTAGTGTTTTCATCCCTCACAATTTTTGTCTTAAATGATAGTTTGAATATATCTATTAAACAAAACAAGCGTCAGCTGTTTGCATCTGAGTGGATCTGGCTATGACAAAATTGGAAATATGTCGAAAAAAAATAATAAAAAAATCATTTCAATACTTTTGAAAATTTGTCAATCTTTAGTTTAAATAATATTAAAAATAAATATAACCGTCAGCTGCACTGAAAATGGGGGATTATACGTTAGCTACCCCTATAAACCGAAAATAAAAATGGGGATGTAAAGTCATTTCATCCCTTACCAAATTTTTACAGCGTATTTATTATGTTATTGAAATGATAAAAACAATAATCAGCTGAGCTTCCAATAGGGAAAAGACCGTCAGCTAGGGCATTATAGCTGCTTAGCGCGCATACAATTTCAACGTTAAATAATTCAAAGAACGGTCTGACTGACGATCTTACCCCTATTATATCATCAGCTGACTATTATTTTCAGTAAATATAGTCTCTAAACTATTAAACATCAAAATTTCAAATAGAATGAAATTAGTTTAACCCAGATATAGCGGTTTCCGGTGTCCCAGTAATAGACACCCAAGAGATAATCTTAAATTCGAAAATTCTCAAAAACTATGGCATTTTATGGAGACAAATATGGAATACATCAAAGTGTAGTAAATTTTATGTGCTTTCTTTTAGTATACTTTAGAGTTTATTACTTTATACATATATATAATTTTTTTAATAATTTCTTAAATGTTGTCAAATGTGCCAGTGGTGGACATACTATCGCCAGTAATAGCCACATTTTGGGTGAGTAATGGACACCTTTGAAATAGTCAGTCAGACCGTTCTTTGAATTATTTAACGTTGAAATTGTATGCGCGCTAAGCAGCTATAATGCCCTAGCTGACGGTTTTTTCCCTATTGGAAGCTCAGCTGATTATTATTTTTATCATTTCAATAACATAATAAATACGCTGTAAAAATTTGGTAAGGGATGAAATGACTTTACATCCCCATTTTTATTTTATGAAAATGGCTCCAGAAACGCATCAAGTGATGAAAATGAATTAATGTGATTTGTAATATTATTTTACATTATTGTTTCTTTTATTATTGATAAACCTTTATTTACTATATATTTTTCATTTGATTAAAAAATTATATTCACACTCAAAAAATAATGTCGTGTCGTAATATTATGAAATTAAAAAAAAAATTGAAACCGCTATATCTGGGTTAAATTAATTTCATTCTGTTTGAAATTTTGATGTTTAATAGTTTAGAGACTATATTTACTGAAAATAATAGTCAGCTGATGATATAATAGGGGTAAGATCGTCAGTCAGACCGTTCTTGGAATTATGTAACGTTGAAATTGTATGCGCGCTAAGCAGCTATAATGCCCTAGCTGGCCGTCTTTTCCCTATTGGAAGCTCAGCTGATTATTGTTTTTATCATTTCAATAACACAATAAATACGCTGTAAAAATTTGGTGAGGGATGAAATGACTTTACATCCCCATTTTTATTTCCGGTTTATAGGGGTAGCTGACGTATAATCCCCCATTTTCAGTACAGCTGACGGTTATATTCATTTTTAATATTATTTAAACTAAAGATTGACAAATTTTCAAAAGTATTGAAATGACTTTTTTATTATTTTTTTTCGACATGTTTCCAATTTCGCCATAGCCGCCTCCACCCCAACTGGAGCAGCTGACGCTTGGATCCTTAAATACTTACCTGAGAACAAACATTTCTAATAGAAATTGTGAGGGATGAAATGACCATGTCATATGTAACGCTGCCTCCCGGACTATTAGTAAATAGTGCTAAACGAACATTGTCGATTAAGATTTACAAGCTTCCAAGGAAAAAGTTTTAAATACTTATTAATTTAAACCAACGGCTCTTTCAAAATTTTAAATTTTGGCAACGTGTTCTCTGTAATATTTTGAACGGAATGACCTGAAAAGCAAAAAGGAACAACTTTTTTTATTGATTTGGCTTTATAGCTCCTTGACAGCGTCAGAATAATTAAATTTAAAAACAAATAGTGTATTGATCAAGGGTTTTCATTTTTTCAAGGGATTTGAAAGATACTATACGATGGATCATCCTGTATAATACAAAAATTAAAGCGATGGTCTCGTAATAACTGTGTGGGAAAAGAACCCGGTTGGAAAAGGACCATTAGGGCGTCCGAGATTTCGAAAGTTTTGAATATTGGACGGTCACATCCTTTTTTGGTATTTCCTCTATCTGTTTATTAGTGCTTGTTTTCGTTTTCAGTGCAATAATTTTGTTACGCTGAAGTCTACTTTAGACTCCAACTCGTTTTTAAAATCTGTTAAAATGTATCTATTTGTAATAAAACAGAGGATTTTTCCAGTTGAACGAATAACAATTTCCTTACTTTTCATTATGAGGTCAAGCTGCACTTAGGCCCTTTGAAGGATTTATATATGGAGACGTTGGGTGTGCTTGAGTGGAGAACGGACATGCGAGACAAGGGTAGGTGAAATGAGGTCGTTCTTGCAGCCAAGACATAGACAGGGTTGTAAAACCACCATGATCTGAAAATGGGGCTAGCAGCAACAGGCGAAAGTGGCAACAGTTAAGATTAGAAGTCTTACAAATAGTTTACATTTGATTGTATCGATCGAAGCTTGTTTCGTAAACTAACTGGTTATTAATAAAGCTCAAGCTCGACGGCAGTCAGGGAGTACTCGCCATAGAAAGATAATATCGCTTATATTAAAAAATATTATATTATATTAAAACTTATATTAAAAAGGAACAGCTAAAACATTTGCTGTTCCCAGAAGCTCCGTACCAATTGGCACATCCCATAACACCATTAAGAAGTTTGAGTCAGTGAAAAAAGAAAAGGCGAAAAATGAGTGCTGTCAAAGTTAAACTAGCACATTTATGAAATCTTTTATAAAACAACAATTACAGGAGAATATGGATCGTTTCATGATATCGTCAAAAATTTTGAATAATCCTTTTTTCACCAAACTAAAGAATGCCGAAAACATGGATTTCCATGGATTCCAACCGAAAATGTTATTTTGTTGATGTATTTACGATATTCAAATCTTACAAAAATTACCCTAAAAGAAACTAGCAGCAAAAAATTGGAAGTTTTTTGAAAATGAAATGTTAAAAACGAGCAGTTTTGATTAGATTAAAAATTAGAATAACAAATTTATTCATGGCCTTCAACGACACCCTTTACACAAATTTAAGTTAGCTTAATTTATTTCCGTCCTTGAAACTGTTGTTTCAAATCGCAAATTTTAGTTTTGATTTATAGCTTGAAAGCGCATTTCGTAACCACAACATCTTACAAGCAGGTAGCTGCATAACAATGTAATGGGACTATTATAAAACCATTCAATGCAGATTCAACCCCGCTTGATATAACTGTTACATTTTGCTGTCCACATATACTCTCATGTTTATATGACGTGGGTTCGCTTCGCTGGGAGACATGAATTAATAATTGTTCGATAATCAGGAAATTTATTACCGTCGAATATTATGCATTTGATCTGTGAATACATAATAGATTTATGCGGCACCGAAGCCACTAATTAGAAAAAAAGTAGAAATATATTATATGATGTGGTCTTCTGTTTGCGTAGCAATTAATTAACGTAAACTTAACATTTTAAATGTGCGAAGAAGAATTATTAGATATTTATCAAACTTGATTATAGTGCCCATAGGACATAAGTACAAGTCTTTTATTTAAATGTTATTTACTGATGGGAATTGATTTATTTGAAACACGTTAAACTTTTGATTTTAGAGGCTTAACACGAATATAAAACGTTATATTTTTATGGCGTTGTTATGATTAGATACAGAGCTTTTGATATACAAATAACAGCTTTTTAAATACCTACATATGTTGTAAAATGTGTTGAGGTTTGCGGTTTTATTTTTAACGTCTAACCGGATACGCATTTTTCAGATTAACAGCCAATTCATTAATTATATGTCGATATCGCATATAATTACTACGTCTAAGAGATTCTTAGCAATTGTACTGGACGTTTGTTTTGCGAAGAGAACCGTACCTCCTTTTATTTAATTACAGTGCAAGTTTATAAGAAAACGTTAATAAATTTAAAGGAAGCGGTCAGTAAAATACAGATAAGCAAATTCTTATAACCTTTTACGTTTTCTGTAAGATAAAACCTTGCTCCAAACTTGCGTTAGTAGCATAAATTAATTCCCAATATAGAAACTAAGCAGTTGAGTGTGAGAACACGGTTAAGAAGTGCACATGTTTATTTGCCTACAAATTCAATGTATTCCAATTTCGTTACATAAAAAACTGGTATAAAAATATTCCTTTAATAGAACAAATGCAACAAAAAATATTTTATTTAAAAATGGTATGATGATTGCGGCTTCCTACGTTTTTAAACCCACGAACATCTCGCGTACAAGCAAATGTTAATTTTGTAATTATTAAAACACTACAAAAATTTTGTTTTATAAGATTGTAGTACTTACATGTTTAAGTGTTGACAAATTGAGAAGAGTAAGCAAATCAATTAAACATTAAAAACCATGTTTTATAGTTGCTTTAAGCTTTTGATTGAATTTCTTCGATGCTTTGTGGTTATGCCAATCTTACACTGGAAAGAAATGGAACAGTCATACATTAGGAATGAACCAAAATCAGCTGGTAAAAACAAGCAAGCTACAAATCAGCGGTTGGCATAGGAAATGTAGGAGGGCCTCAGAAAAAATCGAACAGCAATGTACTATCATGAAAAAAAAGGATAATGAACAGGCAATAAACTGTAAGATAATAAAAGAAGAAGCAGGATGTGTTACGAAGATGCCACCACTATATTATACCATACAAACTTAAAACAATAATAGTGATAATAATATAATAATATAATAATAATAATAATAGTGATTAGCAGTTCTACATTTTTTTTTTTTTCAGTGATCAAATATAATTTTCTATTTATTTTATGCATTGCAAATAAGATTCAAAACATTAAAGTAAATATCAGCTATTCATGATTGCAGAAAAGTACATATTCAAGTAACAGAAATACCCAGAAACACTTTAACAGAATTTAATAATCAGAATAACAGATTTAATCAACAATCAAAACTTTTTTAAATCCACGTACGTTTGAGACATTAAAAAAACTCGTCTTCTATAATGGTATGTAGATTTAAAAGTCGCCACATGGCTATTAATTTTTTATCGCAACGTGGACAATTATTGTTTGATCCAAAAATCAAGATTCATCCTTCTCTGAAGCGATTATTCGCATTTAAACAACGTGAACAGAAATTTGTGTGAAATGTCTTAATTTGCATGTTCTAGATTTGATTGCTTCCTAGAAGTAGTTTTTCAGTTGAAGCTTTTCTGTAATGCGTTACAAATAAGGAAAAAAGAGCAATTGTCTAGCCGTAATATTAATAATAAAGAATCATTATAAACAAATTAATTTTAGTAGCTATCTTTGTTTATCAGTGGTATGATAATTAGTAGTAACAAGTTATTAATTTTTTCACTGTTGTTATTGTGAACATGCGAAATAGCTCGATAAAGGTTACTCCTCTAAATGAGAATCATTTATGCAGTTTACTTCTTAGAACACACTGAAATTGCTTTCGCAACAAGAATGCTTAAAATTTATTTAATATTTACAATGGTCCCGGATTTTAATTTAATCGGCGATTAAAATTTCTCACAGATGTAATTTAATGAGAGCAATTAATTTGCAGTGTAATTGCGCAATTATAAATTTATTCGCTGGAGAATCACATTAATTTTCATCAACCTACGCCTAGTGATGTAAATAATATTTTTACTTACTTCGTAAATGATTATTAGCAATTTTACGCGGAAAAAACGAAAAAACTGTAGGTTCATCAACGTAACTGGAGTAGCTAATGTTTTCCGTTATTTCCGTTTCCTATTAAAGAAAATGGAGCGTTACAAAAAGATTCATATTTTTCTGTCTTATATTTTTAACGTTGATTACGTTTGCACGTATTGTAGATTATTTTCTTAAAAAATGTACTTAGGTTACGTGTGAATCTCTTACACTTTTGAGAGTTCGTGATCTAATATTAACGTTTTTGTGGCTTATTTAAACTAATCATCGCCTTCCTGTAGGTTCACCATAATTACATTTCAAAAGACAGTAAACTGAATTGTATACAAATAATGCAATTTTTTTATTTGTAAATATGAAAAATAAACAAGCGGCTATTTTTCCGGGAAAATGCCGAACATGTGCATAAACTTATTTTGGACGTTCACAATTGTACAAGAACTCGTTAACGTGAACCATGCGATAATCTCGATGGTCGTTTATAGTAAGCCGATAAAATAACTAACCCAGATTTAGTGTAGATATGTGCACGAAAAAATCCGCATACTCGCGTTTCCCACGGTGATGAAACTTTCCAGATGATTCACTTAGATGAGATTTGTAACTTGGTGAACTTTTACATACTTCTTGTAAACAGTAGCGAGTGACCGCCTTTGTTTACTTTAAAAGTTTAATTAGGTTCTCGTGTGCAAAAGAATCTTCTGCATTGACCGATTTCTCTTTCTTTGAAAACGAGTTTTTAACCAATTTTTACTCTTAAAATTACGAATCAAAAGTATTTGTTTTGATGCATTAGTTGTATTCGTTATAATAATATATAGAGACCAATAGTCACTTCTTATTTAAGTTTTTGTATTTTAGAAAAATCTTCGAAAATTAGATATAAGCCAATTTTTTATATGTGACAATTAAATAAAATTGTTAAAATACATTTAGGCAGTCTTTACAAAAGCTGAATGAAGTCATTCGTAAAAGCTGTTCTTAGTTATGATACCACTATTATCCTTAAACTTGAAAAATTATTTTTATTGGAAATATTAAATAAATCAAATAATTTAATGTCAGCGTATTAACATATAGAAACATACCCCATAATTATGTGAGTAATATTAACTTTCAAGAATATGAAAACTGTATTAAAGCTGCAGATTTAATAACCTAAAAGCGACATGCTAAAGAATGCACAGCTTTGCCTGGTAAGCACCAACCAGGCAAATCCACAGCGAACTCTTTACATCATTTGGTGAAGGAAATGAAGAGGTAGCTTTCGGATTTTTTGTGAGCATAGATGGTGCTTTTGAGAACACTTCATGCACGTCAATAAGAAGAGCCACTAAGCACAGAGCATCCTTAACCAACGACTGTTCGTAATATGGTCCATTATTGTTAACGTGTTAGAAAACGTGATAAGACAAGGTTATAGCATACAGGGTTATGTTGTTGATTTAGTTGTCCTACCAAGAGGCAAGAAAGTATTATTTCCATTGTTAATGCCTTAAATATAATTAAACCCCAGTTCAATTTACCAGGAACTGTAAGATTAAGCCAATAGCTTCTCAACTGAGTGGATGCATACTGGAATTTTTAACAGATCAAATACTTTGGAGCTATAGGTACTGGACAGTAACCTACCCTGGAATGCTCACATTGATAAAACTTACTTAAAAGCTATAACGGATTTGGGTCGATAGAAAACTTTTCGGAAAAAGTTTGGAACTACAATCTAAATGATATGGGTAGTCCAGTTGCAAAACCAACTATATCCATTTGCAATAAGGGCGTTAATCAACAAAGCGAGTTCTGTAATATTGTATTTAAGGTGCAATATTGCAGAACTCACTTTGTTGATTAACGCCCTTATTGAAATTGGATATAGTTGGTTTTGCAACTAGACTACTCATATATTGGTCATACACCATGGTTATAAAATATAATATCTACAGCTAGAATTTAAGCCACTAGACATCACGACTGCACTTGAAGTCGAAATACCATACAATACGGTGCTTGATGACCGGATATCTACCAGGAGATTGATAGGATGACTATACACAAAATAATTTCTGCTTTTTTGTGAAAATAAAAATTTACCATTGTGTTATTGGGGCAAAATTTGAGATACTTTTGTCAAATTTGAGTAACACAATTCGTTGATCAATAAAAGTAATCTTTGAATGGGGAAAACAGTTTTTAAATATGATTCAGATTTAACATTTTAATGCTTAATTACCACGTGCACACGTAAGATTGAGTTCGAATTGAATACAATCCAGCTACGATCCATATCCAAAATGATGCGTGTTTATACGACTTGATCTCAGTTCGATTTGAAACCACTTTCAATACGTTCATGCGCAGTGATCAAACATTTGACAATTGACATGTCAACAAAAATATAACCTTCAATCGTAAATGTAATGGTGTAACAAAAAATTTATATATTTCTGTATTTTTGTAGCATTTTCCATCGAACAATTTATTTATATTGCGGTCTATGAAAATTTGAAGCAACGTTTCAACTTCCCGTTTGCTCCAGAAATTTCTGCCACACAAAGAACACGGGTGCGCATGAGCCGATTTACCATTTTTTTGTTCTCATCTGTTTACACGTAATTCCAATACGATACGATCCTCGAATTTGCCGTATCGACCTTGAAATTTAATACGATCTGAATCCATGTTCCTGCATGTTCACACAGGGGAATTCAATTCCAAAACCGAACTGAGTCCGAATTCAATCTTACGTGTGCACGTGGTAAATATCTTGGAAGGGTTTATTAGAACTTTTTGATTTATTTTTGCTCGTAGAATACTCCCCTAAAATTGTTGCCCAGATACTCACCTTCAAATCCTATGAATATAAAAAAAATCGGTGACCCACTGACCGTAGGCTTCCCTAGTTAGTTACATCCTGTATTTTTGTGAAAGAAAGTGCTAGCAAAGGATCCTCCAAGAAACAGAAATCTATCTCTTGACGGATAGCCAAGCATCAATTAAAGTTTATAGCTTTGAGTCTAAAATTTCTTTAAAAAGTTACCAATATCTGAAGCAACCCTCTAACCCTCATGTGGGTGCCAGGGCATCAAAAAATGGAAGGAAGTAAAATAGCCAAAAGCGTTTATAGCACTAGATTCGTTCTGTGGGCTAAGCAGAAGACACAGAAGTGCTGAAATGCATAGATGAAAACTAAATGCTAAATGCTGGAGGCGAGCTCCAAAACGTTGGAAAAACTTATCACAGATTCACTAAGGTGTGTGAAAAAGCTTCTCTAATCAACTAGGCAGGTTATGGTACATCATTGACGTCCTTATTGGACACTGGCCACTGTATATCAGCTCAAAAAAATTAGCAAAACGTACGTAGACATGATTCAGCTAAGAAAAGATCAAACCTCATATTATGTCATTGCAACATTCTAGGAAGTCCAAGACTGACACACTTCGACAACGTAAGTAACCCCTGACGAAGTAAAGAGAACCTAGAAGCATAAACGTTAAAAAAAGTTATTGTTTCTGGAAATATGAATTAGGCTAGGTTTGAACGAAGGATCTTATTGGTTGTAGCTTAGAAAGACTGGAAGATCGATCCCCACCTAACATAACACAACATAACTTCTAATACTTATTTTCGAATGAATGCAAATTTGTTAAATCAGAAAATGCATTCTAATAAATAAGATTCATAAAGTGTGCATTAAAACATTAGTATGATTGCGTGATAGATTAATATTTCCCAGAAATATTTATACATAAATGATTAAATGAATGTTACTAAAATAATTTTTTAAAGACATAAAATACTTTTTCCTTTTAGAACGTTCTTTACCTACTGATTTTTTTTAAATTGTGCAAGACTTACAATAATGTTCCTGTAATCAATCATAATATCAAAACACAAATCGATGACGTAATTTTAGCAAAAATTCATTCAAGTAATGTCTTTCAACAGAAAACAATTAACTTTAAGTGCAAAATGTGATTTTCCAATTATTTTCTTTTATCGTGTGTCTAATTCAATTTACGAAATGAAAACATAAAAATAACAAATAAAGAACTACTTTTTGATTGCAATGTAGAATGCTTTAGAAATGTTATTTCTGAATGCTTTCTTGACGGAAAGGTTTTCGTCTGCATAACAGTTTAACCTTCTGGTGTTCCAGTGTCCTTGTCTAGGTCAGTACTGAATGGATTCAATTTTATTTAAGGCATTTGTTTTCTACTCATGTTCTTTGTATAGTTATTTATTTGCAAACATGTTGTGATTGGTGTGCATAATTAATTACAAAACCGTGAACAACACAATCACGCAACACAAAGGTGACTAAAGCAACATTGTAGAGAAAACTTCCATTAATTCTGTTACAATTTTGTTGCTATCGCTGAAATTTAATAGTTAAGCACACTATTTTAATTTTAATGGCCTTCCATAATTACATGCGGTTTATTCGTCTCTTCTATCAGTTATCGTATGCAGAAACGAAATATATGGATATGTAAAATAATTTTTACAAACAAATTTTACGACTTGGTAGATGTAGAATTTTCTTAATGCAGTTCTGAGTTTGAAGTGCACTTACGATATGATTTACTGTTATAGCCATTAATGAACGATTTTGCTATGTATGCACAACTAAGATGGCAGTCGGTGAGGCATCGTGACGTTTGTGAGCAATGTTATTTATTGCCTATTCCTTGATGACCATGTTATTGAGAATACATAACTGCAAAGTATTGTTTGCATTTTTTAATGAAATTAAACGACATGTGTAGGCCTCCATCGCTTGTACTCACAAGTAAAAACCAAATTGATTTGTTACAAATATAAAATTATTTTTTATTCTTTCTTAGAAAATAGAAAAGTCCCTTTCAATGACATAAAATAAATTTATAATTGCAGCAGAACATTTTATGTATTAAGCAATTTAACGATAATGTTTTATTTCCATATAAATGTCGCATTAAACGCCGGGGAGTATCTGCTTCTAAATTTATTATATTTCTAGAAAACAATAATTTATTATGCAATGTGATCTAATTTTCGTAGTTTTAAGAAAATAATTAAGTAATTAAGAATTGGGTCTATATTTTGAACCATTTTTTTAAAGAGAAAAAAAAGTGGTAAATGATAAGTTGACTCATATAGCATGTGTATGAGTCTTCTAATTTAAGCATTCTCCTAAATCTTAAAATAATTACATCTCTTTCAGATCATGGAAACCTCAAAAGTAAATTTTTTTATGTATCACGATCTAACGAAATATCTGTAAAATGTTTCTTGATTACTAAATATTCGACTTTTAAATAGTTTCGCCATAGGGTATTACATATGAAAAAAGTCGGATATTTAAGGTATAATTTACGTTTTTAGAACAATCAGTTACTATAATGTTTAACTAAATAAATTTATTTCACACGACTTTTGACCTCCGGTCTTGCGGCTGTGATAAATAATAATCTACCTGGTTCCTATTCATCAAACTGACAACTCAATCTCGTGTGCTTCTGATGGTCTCGACTGTTTAACCTAAACTTTGGAGAGTACAAAAGGGCACGTATCATCGGAACGCAATAACTTAATAGGCAGCTTCAACGGCTCTTTCACGCGAGATTTACATATCAGAAAAAACAAATTTACAGCCGCGCCGATGGAAATTAAATTACGTGAACATCTGTAACTTGTGTAGTGGTAATCGCGACACTACGCTCCAATTCCGGCGTTCATGCCCAACATTCTATTGTCTACGGACCTTGCTATATCCGGTTGAGTCATTGTAAATTGGATCAATTTTCGAACAATTACATCCTTCGCTCGCTCCATATATTTAAATGAAATAAGTATAAATTTCAATATGCCACTTCCGGCATTGCAACTTGCCATTGTTACGTTACGTAATTTCCAACTTTTTTCAAACAAAACTGATGTGCAAGTCGACGAAATAATAGAGGAAAAAAGTTTGCGTCCATAAATAAAGTAGGTTCATTATGTAATTTATTTTGCCAATTTTGCTGTCAGAATACGGATCTTATATGACATGCAAAAGTGTAAATTTTAACACCATTATAATTATCTGGAGAAAATTCGCCTATCAAATAACTTCTTAAGAAGATTAGGCAGTGAAATTTCGTTGACCTTTATGACTTTCTCTGTTCGCATGATCATAAATTATGATTTGTTGCAGTTTTATTTGAGCACAATAACGCAATTGAGGAGGAATCTGGACTGGCAAATTCGTGCGTTTTGCGTGCACGGTCGAATTTTTCTTATATAATAATTAGAATGTCTTCAATGGGGATGGGTATACAGTTTAAGAAAAATAGCCATTTAAGAAGGTGTGGGCGATGATCAAAACAGAATAGGATTTTAATATTCATCTACAACTTATAAATCACGTCCTTTTATTTGAATAGTAACGGTGATGTTTTAATCAGTCCCTGTTATCTTGATTTATCTCTTACTTAAGATATACACAGAGCGAGATTTTATATCGGTCATAATTGATATCTTTATTTTTCAAAATTTATTGCACATTTAAGAATTTTATTATCTCTAAAAATGGAACACGAATATTTTACCATTAAAAAACAACTTCGTATGCACCAAGTTTGGTAATTAATTGGTTCCTGGAAACCATTCTTTTTCGCGTCATGATGCTAATATTTCATTATTATATTAAATTAGCTTGGTAGTCACCCAATAAATTTAGCCACTCCTCATACCTGGATAACTATATTTAGAGAACTTACACGTTTAGTGTTGTTTATTATATTAAAAAATATGCTGCAATTGGAAATTGGATGCAGAAAAAAAATTAAAATTTGGTTCAGTGTAACAGCATCTTTTTCTTCGTTATGATCTTACTTGACATTTATAATTTTTAGATTTTTCTCATTTATCTTGCTTCAAAAACAATCTCTACTTAGTTAAGAAAATTACTACATATTAGTTATGGAAAAAGTAAAAACGTTTATAGCAAATAGCATTTTTCGGTAAGTTGTAAATAAAATTGGTTTCTTTTTTTCAGTCTATCTGGGGACACTGCATAACATGTTAATAAAAATAATTTTCTTCTAAATTCAACGTCTAAATTAAAATGCACTAATTGTAATGGCGCAACCCGTTGAATAATACATAAAATAGTAAATAATTAGCATAAAAAATTAATATAAATTACCTTTTTCTCGTTTGAAAATGACATGCTTTATAGCGCAATAAACTTGTAAAAATACAGCTTCGAATTGAATCTTATTATTTTATTATATTATTTCTTTAGCATACAGAAATCTGTAGACAAATGCTTCTTCGGGCACACCTTCTAAGCACATCTTGATAAATGCATACGAAGTTCCCTTGAATTATGTCATAGTGAGGCTAACTGTAATTATTGTAAAGACGTCCATATTTAGCGGAGAGTTCGTCGTTGGTAAACGAGGAACTGCTACTACCCTTGAAATTAACGACGGTAAAAGGAATAAGCTATCGTATTTATCATCGAATGAAGCGCTTGAACGCTAGTTATTTACAATTAGTTTTTAGATTTGCATAGTTAAAATGATTGCAAAATTTCTCAGCAAATTATAAACACGTTCTCGTTGAAACTTAATATTTATTGCACATATGAATAAACTTCATTTACATATTCAAGGTTGCACTCATCTTCATTATGATGGTCGACAGATATCGTAATTTAATTTATATAGAGCTTTATTGGAAACCTTCACATTTCCAATTAGTAATTAATGGCGGAAGAATCTTAAGAAGCATATAAACTCCACAAATGATATATAAAAATAATCGTGAATTTAATGCTTCGCACGTGGATGACAGCAGGAAACTGGTTTATGCGACTCGCTTTTGTACAAGATTGATTCACCCGTACAGGAAAGCACTTGTTACTCGGAAACTGCTTTATTGAAATCATATAAAGATAATTTATGGGAGCAAACTGGAAACTAGCGCGATATTATTTTCTTGCGCCCGTAACCATCTCACAATTAGATCATTAAAAGTTAATGATCTGCTGCAAAAGAATAATTTTTAGTCTTACTTTCCTCAACATGAGAATTAATGATAGATGATTAATATCAGTTTTTCTACATCTTTAGCCACAGTTTACGTTCTTTCGTTACGAACGTAGCCATCAATAAATTCTTGAATTACTGCATAATACTAATAGTTTTGAAATCGTGATTAAAATCTGAGTTAACGGAACGGCATCCTCTTCAAGTGGATCGCCGTTTAGTACACTTTTCCGATAAAAAATTTTCATTGTACAAGTGTCGAAAGTATGACCGACTTGATTCATCCGTGTGAAATTTTAATCTCACCCGGGAGGCAAAATGTAAAGTAATCCACGCGAACTTGTAATCTAACTTGAAAGTTAGAAAATTACATATTTCTTCATTCGTTTTTAGAATGTGCATGTACGTACTTAATAAGTAAGTTTAATCGGTGGTAACGCGGTATTTACTGAAATTATTTGGAGTAACTGGAAAAAAGAATGTTTCTTATATAAGAGTTGAAAAAATTGATTATTACGTCCACGTTTATAGATTCCGAGAATAGAGCAGATGTTACTTTAGATTTACAACTGTCTCAATTCTCAAGACGAGTGTGAAATAGTTTCTTTTATTTTGCAAGAGCAGTAAATAGATTAACGATGCTACTATTTCTCTTGGTGTTACACATACTAATTGCGCTATTGACTATCTTGGGAACGGTATGGAACAAGAAAATGATTATAAATCACGGAATAAGCCGTGCTCTGACAAAATTGAATTTTAAACATGCACAATTTGTGATCACATATTTTTATTCGCAAACCGTTTCAGCAAATTGTTTTCACAACAAATTCCATGTAACATCTGATTAAAGCTTTTTATAAATGTAAAGTAAATAAAAAAATAAACTGAAATTGAAGTATAGTCGAACTCCTCTATAGTGAGCTCCTCTATAATGATTTCTTCTCTATAGTGATGTTTTTGTCAAGAACGTGCATTTTTGCACGTTTTGCATGTAAGAATACCTCTATATTATGATGTTAAGCCTCTATATAGTGATTATTCTTTAAGAAAGTACCAAAATTATCGGGGAACGGAATATTCGGAAATAGAAAATACAATGGATGCATTGAATATCTAGTTTTTTCCCAAATTTCGACTACTTGAAAAATCCTTAAAAGAATTTCTTGCAAATTCCATACTTATGGGAATTTCCATTTTTAAAAGTACTGCTGTGCAATCAACTTGGACAGATTTTTTCATCAATAAGTGCATGTTATGTATTGTTTATAAATAACTGTGTGTATTTCTAAATAAACAAATATTTTTTCAAACATAATAAATCTTAATTGTTTTGTTTCACTTTGAATATCGATTGGTTTTTAAAGCGACTGTAAACTGTAAAATTATACATGAATTCTATATAGTGAAGTTTCTTTATAGTGATGTTTTTCCATGGCTTTTCGAACATCACTATAGAGGAGTTCGGCTGTATTTATGTCGAAATGTCCCCAGTTATGCGACTTTCTGGTGGTAAAATTTTCAAAACTTGTGGGATTGACTCAACATTCTCAATATATTGTCTGCTTCTGTCTTCAGCAGAGAATGATAATAATACAACGTCATAGTAATAATAATCAGGTAAATCAAAAACCACCCTAAAATTTACATCTATTGGACACCGGTTTTACCAACTAATTGGCGAAATTGTTTTATTCCATTTCAGTGATAAATAAAATTTGGAAGCATAATGCATGAAGATTGTATGGTATACCGGGTGTCCGTTATTCGACTTAAAATCATGTTATGATGGTCATTTTAATTTTTTAAGAACACGGTTGTTACCGGCAATTTAATCTTTTATGTTTCCATTTAACAATTTATTATACACACATCTGACAATTGTATGGGCTACATTCGTTGCATGGTTTTACTATCGGGATTATTGGAAGAAATGCCTCTGTTATCTAGCAGATGTGCATATAACACTGCCTCATTTTGCTAGGCAAGTTACTGCATTCTTACTGGGTTGTAGTGGGGGTCGATTTTTTTTTCGTCTGAATTCCCTTCATTATTTTCTCTGGAACCGCATGGAAAGTTTAGTTTACGACCAAAAGCCGCATACTAGAGATTAACCCATTGACACAATCTAACTGGCTAACGGCATAAGAGGAAGTTGGTATATTTCAAAAGATAATAATAATAATGCACGTTAGTCAGGATGGAATGTTTTTTTATTTTTTTTATTCAACCAGCATAGTTTCTATTTATACGTTGTTTTCATGGAACCGACTAACTGCGTACATAAAGGAACCACTGTACTTTATTAAGTAATCCTTATCCTACTGAAAAACCAAGATCCAGTTTTAAAAATAGTGTGCAAATAAATTTTGACAATATTTAATATTTTCGAGAATGTATTATACAGTTGCATATTTACATCATGTGAAATTAATTTCTGGTCTTGACTGTGTTATCCTTTCAGAACAGCTGAATGAAATCCTTTATGGAAGCAAAAGTGCGCACTTTCACATTAATTTTTCCAAAGGGGGAGTGTCTGCGATCACCTTAAGATAAAAATTAATTACTAATTAACCGTTGCAACTTAATTGTACGGATCATTTTTATACGTTCCAGCGCTCGAGGGGCCGTCTTTTCTAAGAAATAGCCATGTGACATTTTGATGAAGACCAATTTGGGTTGATAGGTCGTTTATTCCTTTTTTGCTCGTGAGGATAAAAATAGTTAAATGTTATGTGAGAACATTTTTGTCGTGGAATTGTTCGAGACTAAAATCAACACCTCATTTGTATCAGACAGAATCTACGTTCAAGCTTCAAAATGTATGTAATTAGCGACCAATTAATTATTTATAAACAATAGTAAGTATAATGAGTTATTGGGAGCTTCATCTTTGCATAATGTGCGCTTTCATCGACGTATTCAACTATTATAATGCCACTATTTCAGGGTTTGATGATGTGCTTCAGCATTAGTTTTTTCTGCTCTTATGCGATGAGTGGGGATCTAACTGTATTTAAATCCATCGATCATACTTTTTAGTACTTTTGGTCGCCTTGATATTTACGAAAATGGAACATTTGTTCAATGAAAAAAATTAAAAATGAGAAATCAAAATTGACAATATTGATCAATTACCTTGTCCACAAATCGTTATTATCGATTAGTACCTGTCGGCTAATTGTTACTAATTGGAGACCAGCAATTTGTAGATTAATAATCATGTCGGTCAGTTGCTGGAATCTAACCGTAATCCGTCAAGTTGGTTAAACTCAAAGGTTAAATTTAATTTGATGAGTATGACAAAATTCACCCTTATTCACGATTTATTTCTGCAGCTTCTGTGTAAATGTAAGTAAGAATTTTTTCCGCAAATTTCTAGAAAAAAACTGAAAGTAAAATATAAAGCAATTTGCGCGTTTATATTCTCAGAAGCGCTCGAGACAGTGCAGTAAAGATAAAATATCAAGTGCACTCTGTTGAAAAACGTTAAAGCGCAATTGCGCATACCCATGTGAACACATATGTGCACTAATACCTTTATTGGTATAAAGAACTAGATCATCGTTAGTAATTTGTACTTGGATAAAAAGAAGATATCCTCTAATAAGGAGCACTTACCAGGTGTCACTACTAGTTTAATCAACTATCTAAACAATTTAGAAATCAGGAACTAAAGCGAGTGGATGCTACGTTCCTAGAAAAATGTTGAAGGTACTTGTGTAACTCATCATTGCAATTAACAGTGATTTAATATATTGAATAACAGGTTACTATTAAGTAAAATTAAATCCGCTACTACAAAATTGTTTAATCCGTGTTGCGTACAAACAAAATCGTTTTCGTTGTTATTTATATGAGGTGCTGATTATTTATAATTTGATAAATATGCTTGTAAGCATCTCCCGGTCTACTTGTTGTCAACAATAGCCGTCTACAAGGACGATTAGTAAAAAAAATTCGGAAACAAGACGTTTCGCAGGTGAAAGTTATTTAAGTTCAGTTTACGTCATTGGATATCTTCGCCTTTTAAAGTTCTAGCAAGTGTAAAAGATTTGCCATTGTATTGATGAACTTGAAGTAATTATTTTTATAAAAAGGAACAGACAAATTCATTCTGTGAAAATATAGTCATTAAAATTGTACATTACAAATGGTAACTACAAAACCTTCAATTTAAACCAATAAAATTGTATTCTTCTCTCATGGATATACAAATTACAAACAGATTTTGTAATTCAAAGAAAGGTTCTTTTTATGTTCGATTTTTACTTGCGTAAAGGCATCATTTAAATCTGTAAGTAGGTTAAATGTGGGATAAACGTCCTGCAAAAAATCTTCTTTAAATTCTACAGTAAGATAATGAAAAATAACTTCAAATATTTCAATTTGTTATGAGGCACACAGCTTTACAGAACTTAAATTTAAAAGGAAATTAGCGAATAAAAGAAAAGAGCATTCATTTATAATGAAACAACTTACTTTTAGGAAAATTTTAAATTAAATTATTATACTTTACAGGCGGATGCACTTTTCATAATAAAACTCTTAACACATGTTTGTTATGCATCATATTTCAATTGGTAATTGCTATCGCTAACTAAGCAAATCATAAATCACACTGAAAGGATATATTTTCTACTTTGCATATTTTTTGTTTGCGTCGAAATCGAATCATCTAAAATAAAATTAATTAAAACCGAATAATGTAATTTATAGAAGAAATTAAAAAAAATATGTTAAAAAATATGGGAAGCCACCAACGTCTTTAAAACGAAACGGTGCCATAAGGTATCCCGTTTACGGAGTAATTGGAATCGCCGGTCATAATTTTAATTTAAAAAATAAATTAATTAAGCGTCATACACTGAAGATATAAAAAAATTACTCTAAAAATATACACATTCAAGCAGCTAACGTTTTAAATCAAATTTCCTACATTAGTTGTATGTTGGCTTTTAATTAACAACCAAACCTGCAGCTATTTATGTGCATTTAAAAAATAATGAATTTCGACTTGGATTTACATGAGCCTCAGGGAGCTCGTGCATTCGATAAGAAAGTTGTTTTATGCATTACCGGTAGTCTCGAATTTTTATAAGCAGATTAGTTAAGCCGAACGAAAATTTTCCCGTGGAAATAAAAAGTTCAGTTTCATTAAATATAAATAAATCTCGAGATGAAAGTAAAAATGCCAACGATAGATGAATAGTAGTATCTCATTAGTTAAATCAAACACGTTCAAAGTAAATCCAAGAGGGATTCAAGTATTTGTCAGCAACTTAGATTATGTGACAAAAACAACTATTGGCAATGAAACCGAGTCTTTAACCAAATACGGTTAGACACTGAATACCGACAACAGTTCTTAGACGGCAAATTATCTAAGTTTGACCAATAAAACGCACAACATCAAATGAAAAGTATTATAATTCTTCGTTCGCTTAATTAATTCCGAGAAAATAAACAGTAAATCTCACATCTTTATATCAACATTTCACACATCGTTGACTTAACGTCCAAGTTTCCTTTATCAGCTGAAATAAACTTTGCTAAAAACGACGCGAATAAAAAGTTGACATAGAAACGGCAATTTCTAGAATTGCATTTTAAGACTTGAAATGAGCCGGTCACAATTCGCTTGAATTAATCCACGCCTGGACGACATTGTTGACTTTTGACCTGTACACCCAATATCTATCTAAAACATTAATAACCTTCTGAAAATAATAATATACAGTTTGACTACAACTGTAAATTGTGACGCCGTGAAATTAAATTATTTGAGAAACAAAAATTTACAGTAATGCTGATCTTCACAATAGCAGTAAACATTTTTAGGTAATTTGTATACTTCATAGAAACTAAATCGTGTTTTTAATCGGTGATCACCTCTAATAAACTAATCGTAAACGCAGTATGTGTTTTAATTTTTTCTTATTGTAGAATGTAACTGCGTTATGGTCTGCTAAGCAAATATAAAAGAAATTGAGACATTTGCAAGAATTAGTGTCGCCATTCACATAATATATTTTTTTTAAATTTCATCTTCAGTTATATCAATTGGAAACATTTTAGTAGCAGATATTATTAAGGTACTTGTTTTTTGGTAAGCAAAAAAAATTGCACAATTTTGTTTGAGTTTGTGTGTTGTGGCTGAAAGTCACTCGTACTCCTGTGTAACGCTGAATGAACAACTATTAAACGTTGATAGTCAGATTAATTGCTGATTCTTCTGGCTAAAAAAACACACTACGGAATCATTTCTAAATGACACAAATGGCTCTCATCAGATCCTAATGGCTAAAAAACTTCTTAAATTTCTTCCAGTTTAGCAACTGAATTTTGAAGGAATCAGCAGAACCAAATTTGAAAATTTGAATCAAAACACTCCGTCGGAAAGCCTAGAATCTGGGTGAGAATAGTCCGATAACACAACTGCAAGCAAGTGTCCTCCAAACCAAAACGCTTAAATGCTAAATAAATAGTTTATAATAAATGAATGTTAATTTTTTTAGATTAATGAACGTACAGAAATATCGGTTTCAGAATAAGATAAAGATATTTTCTTATAGGTGTTTCACGAGCCCTGATAAGATCGGGAAATTTTAAAAGCAACCCAATATACACACATCTCAAATCTACTTGTAACAGTATATTATTGTGGAAATTACTTAGGTAATTAATAGTAAAATTAACGACTGGACTTTGGATTTCGTTCGTTGTATCCGGAAGACTGTAAGACTGAATGATGTAGTTAAAAAGTTAAAGCAGCACGATACACAAAAAAAATCTTTTTAAATTATTATTTAATATTAAATTATTGTAGTCAGAACTATTAAAAACTATTTGGTAAAAATCCAATGTAAAAAAATTGTTTTAAAAGATATTAAGACATTTAGAATTTTCGTGTGACGTCACTGGCCCCGACGTAAGTGACCGGCATATACTTTACGTGTAAAAGCTATTCGCTTCGCATAATGATTTATCTACCTATAAATTATATTGTTAATGCTTAATTTATATGAGACTGTGTGAATGGTTGTGCCAAAGACGATAAAAGAATCAGAATTTCAATACGGTGTTTAGTTAATTTTTTAAATATTAAATAAGAACAGCGCCGACTGAGCGTTCCGTCTCTATGTTATTTAAGTGTGCGTATAAACGGTCGTAGCTCACAGAATATAATAATTAAAAAAAAAAAACTAGACACTATATTAAAATTTTGGTTGCACTATCGTCTTCAGTAGAAAAAAACAGTCTAAATACTCGTAACAAAATTTCGAAGGAAGCATTTTTTATACGTGTAAGATAGGCCGCAGCGAGCAAATTATTGACTCCGTTTTACGTTTGATTCGCTTAACGTTTTTTTTTTGCCACGCATTAATCCCGTAAACCGGGGTATTACTGTACTTTATAGTCAGCTAAGCTAAGCTAAGCTGTTATAGCATACGCCATGGTCTATGTTTGAGGCAACCTTTACTTTTTTTTTATAGAGAGGTGTTAAAATTCCTTGAGGAAGACGTAGTACCTTGATCTGATACTCGGTACTGTGGGGTTCCTCTGAATGGGTCGCTACCCACTAAACACACCCCTTCATGGCTCTACACAGCCTAGAACCGCCTCTCGGCATTACTTCAGACTGTGCTGCTCTCAATGCCAAGTGCATCCTCATGTATTATAATTTAGCTAATTGCTTCAATTAATGCTTTATGATTTGTTTCTTATGTCTCCGTTGTCTCCTGTCCCCATTCTTCCTCCTGTTTGTCAATCATAATTCTCCTCATCATATGGGTAACGGCGTCCCAGGACTCCTTAGATGCTAATAGTAGCTCCGCCACGTTTTCTTCCCTGACTTCAGTACCTAGTTCCCGACTGGCGTTTGTCCTGTATAGTTCCCATGTTATGCATCCGAAGATTGTATGAGATGGGGAGTCTGTGTCGTCGCAGTACCGACATTTATCTTAGTCTGCCTTCCCTATCTTCATTAGATAATTGTTAAAGATGCCGTGGCCTGACATGGCTTGGGTTAAGTGGTGGTCTATCTCTCCCCATCCCCTACTGGTCCAAGCTCTAACATCTTTGACAAAAGTCTTTGCCCAACCGTTGTATGAGTTCCACTTTTGCTGCCACTTGTTTGTATACTGAAGCATTGTATTGTGCAATAACTTACACAAATTACATTTTCAAAATATGCGTATTGCCACCTATTAATATGTGTTTTGAACTAGGGGAAGACATGCCATACCCTAACTTCTTCGGCATACTTACGGGTTGTGGTTAAAATTCTGTTAATTACGTAAGTCACTGGTAAAACGATCGGTACATTAAATGACACAGGGCGTCTGATCGCTTCTCAAGCCGTATTGCAGGGTGTTTGCGGGGTTGTCTAAAAATTTTGGATCTGTATTCAATATCTTGTCTAGAAATGAACCCTAAGAAGTGAAAAATTGAAATAAGCAATTTAAACGGATGAAACAATAAATAAAATGAGTTCTTTTACCTTCGAACAGTCTCAACAAAATTTACTCAAATTTGTTATTAAATCTTATTTAATATTAGCGAACATAGTAAACGATCAATTAGCTACTTAAAAGGCATGAACACGTTAATAAACCTGTTGTTCAGATACCTACCGTTTAAGTCTCCGAATATGATATAAACTTAGAAAAAAAAATTGAAATATTGCCAACTTCATTCCATAACCACACTTGTGTTCATGTGTTAATTTGAAACATAACAAGCAATACATACTTTGACACATAAACACGTGAAATTATGAAGTGAAGTTTGGCAATATTGCAAATTTTCGGCATTGCCAACATAATTGCATTGATTATTTTCCTCACCTAAGTTTATATTATATTCGGAAACTTAAATGGCAACTAAGCCAGAAACTGTCGTTTTAAAAAGCTGAATATACTTGTGAGCGCTCACCATAGCACATTTAATAAACGGTGTTGTTTTAATAAAAACTGTTTATTGATTATTCACAACTTTGAAATTCGCACTTAACTATTTACGGAAGCATTTTTGGACACATGTTTATAGGAACTTTTGTTACACTTTTGTTCCATACATCATGTTCCTAAAGTTTGGTCAAGCAATTCAGGTATTACATCCTATATAGAGTGTTGCAAAAAGGTGAGCGAAATGCACAGAAGTAAACAAATATATGGTCTAAAATGCGTCGTTTTGGTTCTAAAAAATTTGACAGTAGTAAAAAAAGAACGTAATAAAAAGCCGAGTAAAAAGCTTTTGATACCTTTTTGTTTGAAATAAAACAAAAATGTCCATTTTTGAAAATGTTGGAATACTGTTTCTTGTGTTTTTCGAGTTTAAATTAATTAATACGTTGTTAACAATAAGTGCGGAGTACGTGATAAATAAATGAATGAGCGGATATTACTATGAATGCGTCCTGTTGAATGTTGAAAGGAAGAACGAGATCAGAGATAATCCTTTCTGAAACAGTTACAAGTGGCAGTCTAACTATATAGTGCCTGATTATCATTAATTAGCATTTTCTTGATTTAGTTTTAAAAGTGACCAGTACCATTTTATAATAAGTAATTGCTGTGTAAGGAATTAGCAGTCCCAACAGGCCAGGTCAACGTACACGCGCGACAATCGTCCAGAGCAGAGGAAAGAAGAATGAATGTGACATATGAATGATGCTACCATACAATATAATGTTTGCTTGAAAAGGAATGCTCAGCCACACAGCGCGAGATATCACCTGAATGCATAATGTGACTATCTTCGCCTGATATATGAGTAAACAGAAACGATAATTGTCAAGATTATTCATACGCACAGTTTATTGCCTTTGTAATGTGTTGTTATTTTAACCATAAATTTTGTAATACCTACTAACGGTGCACTTCTTAAAAACACATATACCATTCCCTACTTGTGAAACCCAATTTTTCAAAATCACCATCCATTCGGAAAGTATTCCGAAGGAATTCGAATTTCGAAATAAATTTCGTTCCATGCGGAAGTGCAACCTGCGTACGCATAAAGCACCTACCTAATGCTAATTACACGTGTTACAACGACCTTATCTATTTAATGGTCAGGCTATTTGTTATTTTTGCGTTGAACATCCGCAAGAACTATACCTACTATATTTAGACTCCAACAATGCTCAATAAATATTGAGGAAAAATAAAGTAAAAAGCTCCTAGAAGAATTTATTAACGTAAATAACCACTCTTTGATTGCATAATTACACTTGTAAATACCGAAGACGATTCTAAACTGCGGTAATAAACCAGTACACAAATGAGAAATAGCAATTCATTCCGGATTTATTACAGCCGTAGCAAAATCAATCGCTCAATTTGCAAATTTTCACATCAAAACTCGCAACCGTAGACAAAATCAACTCGGCAGATGCGGAAAACCACAATTGTGTTTAATTTGTGTAAATTGTTCGTTTCTAGATTGCCGTCCAGATCGCTGACCGTTTTGTTTATGGTCCCAGCTTGTTAGTTGTTTGACACGGCCGCTCTTACAGGTCATTTTATCTATCGATGGTTAGTACATGTGTGTGGTCTTACAGTGGCGGCGAAATAAATCTTCTAAACACGTGCAAATTTTACTGCCGAGGGATTGTTACGGTCCCGGTCGTTAAAGTAATTATTTTCCCGTAATTCCCGCGCCTGCAATAACAAGTTAAATTTCTAGTTTAATTTTGCGGCTCGCGAGAATATTTTCGTTGTTGCTTTTTAATTGGCGGAATAAATCAGCTTGGTTTTTGTCCTCCTTAACGGGACTTCACTGGCGGATGTGGACACACGTCGCTAATGGAAAGCTGGACTCTGTAATCGGAACTGTCTATGTTTCGATTACCTTTGACCAATAAAACCCGTAAACTACACCTTGTAAAAACTAAAGTAAGAAGATTTAAGTCCCAATTCTGTGAAACCGTTAGTCGCGTTTGACCAAACTTATCATGATATGTTTTCGGAGAATTGTGTGAGGAATTCATTGACGGATTTGCGCTCCACAAAAAGTTTCATTTTCGGTATTTGCCCATTCACAATTTTTTTAAAGCTTTTTCAGTTTTGGACGAGATTTATAATTTAACAAAAGTGAATTAGTTAACTTTTCTGTAACTTTTGACGGAAGGAAAATTAATACTTTTCTATGGTTTATATTATGAAAAATGAATTTGTCTCAGATGCCAAAATTTTACAAATTCCACCAATCCTAATCGAAAATGCCACATTACATTGTAGTTTGTGATTATTGGTATCTCAAGAATATTTGTTAGAAATTCAGTAGGTATATAACAAGACATCTTTTCAAGTAACTGCTAAAAAAATATATAAAATTTAATATTTGTTCTACTTTTAATTTTGAAAATAAATTTGTTATTCAAAATATCACTTCTGTAATTTATTTTTATGCAAAACGTGAATTTTTTTCTTTTAAATTGTTTGACATAAATTTGAAATATGAGAATTTGCTTCACATCCAGTGAAAGCTAACGATTGATTGAAAACATGTCATCAAATTTGAACGTGAGAAATTCTTCAAAATTTTATATCAGATTTTTTCAATGAATTACAATTAAAGAAGTCTGTTTCAGACATTTTTGAATTTGCAGGTGAATGTCTTCTTCTAGTTGAAAACATCATTAAAATAATATAAATTAATTTAATTTGGTGAAGAAAATTTGCGGTGAATGGAGTTTTTATTGCAGTTTTAAACATAAAAACTGAATCAAAAGATTAAATTATTATTTAACCTTAACATGATTAAAAATTGTAAATATTTGTCTTTAGCAGGATGCAGGCCTAATTGTGTGTAACAATATATTTTTCTAGGCAAAAACCTTGCACAATGGTCAGGCCATTATTTCGAGACTTTCTAATTTTTAATTTATTTAAAGACCTTTCTAAAAATAATATTTAAGACTTGTTTTTTAAAAGACCTTAAATATTGTCTGCTTCGCACAGCGGGTGTCATTACAGTAGCTATAATTTGATGGACATCTTCATATGTGACGGGTTGATTACAGTAATTGGTATCTAATAACGCGAGATAGATTTTTTTCAAAACGACATCCATCACCTGTAATGAATTTTCAAACAATTTCGCAATCGCTTTAATACAATACATACTTGCAGCAAGCAGTTCTAGTTTGAAATGTGTCTCTGCACACATCAGCGCAATTTTCTCGGTTGAATTTTTATGATAAAAGTGTCATAAAACCATAAAAAGCGGAACTGCTGGTTGATGACCACGTGGTAGCACCGCAAAAGCTATGTATTAACACTTTGCAATGCAATGAGCTTTAAACAGTATTTACAACGCGGCGGTCGCCTTACCGACTACGTCTCTCTACGCATACATAATCGATCGAGATGTTTGAAAGACGTTTTAAATTGCGAATTTTAGATGCGACCATTTTTTTAAATAAATTACTTTCAGGTAATTACAGTCATTGAATAGTTTGGCGCTTTATGCATAACTATTTCTTTGTGCTTCTAATAGGATGAAATTAGTCGTAAAATCCTCATAGTAATTGCACACATACGTACATTCTGTTGAAATTTCGTTTGCAGCTTCTTGTGTAAATTGTGGAAGTGGCACAATTAGATTTTATCAATTAACAATGAAAACGTTTATGACTTATAAAGAGAACGCCATGCGTTATATTTAATGGTGGTTTTTTTATGGACGGCCTGAAAGAATCGTAAAATTACACGTATTGCATCAAAAGCTTGTAATTTTGTTGATGGTGCAATGACTTTTTGACCACGAGATAAAACCTAATTTAATGAATTTCATTGTTTGTGACAATGCGTAGAATAAACTAAATAAATAAATTGCATGATGATTTAGAAAGATTTATACTTGTAAAAAAAATAGTTCATCACAATAAACAAAAAATAATATTTAAAGTAGCAGTGTACAGTTGTGTGATATTTGTCGAATATTTTTGTGAGAGCCTGTACTGCATCCTTTCAATTACATGTTTTTCGATTAAATGTTTAGACAGGTGGCACTGGCCAGTCGTTAGAAGTCCTGCCGAAATTCTAAGTGTATGTACAAATAACACAGCTGCTTTTGGTGGAGCTCTCTTATTTTGTGTCCGTATGGATTACTGGTATAGAGAAGAACTGCAACACCTTCAATACAGATTTATTTGCAAAAATAAATTCCTTAACACGAATAAATTATTTTGAAACAATAAAAATTGTAGCAACATCATTTTCTTTTGAAATGTCTGCAATGTTGTAATAATTAACATACAGAGTTAGTTACTTCAGACATAACTTCAAAAAAATCGGGGAATAGGCAACCCAAAATACACTGAACGCAAGATAACAATTAATTTTACTCAAATTGTAATCGCAGTAATTTAGCTGAAAACGTAAAAATAACAATTTATCATAAGGCAATATAGGCAATAAGCAAGGCAATAGGGGGATTGAATATTTTATTTCTTTTAAGAGAGTAACCTGAGACGCTGTTGTAAACTAAATGTCGACTTGTATACTGCCCTCCTAAGAAAAACCCCCGTATCTACAAAAAAAAAAAAACATTGAAATTTTAGTACTTATTCGATTCTGCTCGATTTATATGACATATTTACTTAATAAAAAGACTGTAAATGCAAGAAAGCATTGCATTTACGGTCTTTTTATTAAGTAAATATGTCATATAAATCGAGCAGAATCGATAAGTACTAAAATTAAAAAAAAAAAAATTTCTGTAGATACGAGGGTCTTTCTTAGGAGGGCAGAATATGCTTCGATTTGAAAAGTAATTTTTTACGACTAGCCCTGCATATCAATGGCTGATTGGTAAATAAAAGAAATATGAAAAACTTTATAACAATAACAAATGCATTGTTAGAGATCATTCTCATCCGAAAAGGGAAAAATTGTTTGTTGTGAAGTTTAATTATTTTGAGAATGTTTCAAGTTTGTTTAGAAGAAAACAATATTTACACTACCTCGCTAATCCGAACATGCACTAAATAGCTGACATTTCTATAATCCGAATAAAATTGTTTCGACTTTCCTAATTTGAACAGTTTCGACAAGTCGTAATCATTCCGGCCTTTAAAATTTACGTGGTTCAAATGAAATAAACCACAGATAAAGATTTTTCCAGTATTCCAGTAATCTGAACAAATCATTAATTCCTACTGTATGTCGAAATATATTGAAATTTAATTTTACTGTAAAAAGTTATAAAAGCATAATTCAATTTTTAGGACCTGTTCTGTTCAATATAAATATAATATAAATTTGGCAAAAAAAAACAATGTAGTTGTTTTGGCAATGCCGAAAATTTGAAATATTGCAAACTTCATTCAGAACCTTACTTGTTCATTTGTGTCAATTTAAAACTTACAAAACAATACATAATCTGGACATGAATGCGTGGAATTATGCCGTGAAGTTGGCAATATTTCAAATTGTCGGCAATGCCAACACAATATTGGATTGATTATTATAATAATAATTATTATTTTATCTGAACAACCGGCCCAAAGTCTACAATATTATTGAACGGTTTGCTGCAACACTATTTTGGGCATCCTTTTCGTATCTTTAAACGTTTGGCAGTTCTGCAATATTTGTGACTAATTGTTTTTTACCTTCCAATATCATTTTGAATATTCCCTTGTGACTCTGCATGTCCAATCAGAATGTTCCTTCTGTTCTTTTTGTTCTTCCAATGAGTTTATTGTGACTGGTTGTTTGTAAGTACTCTTCTAATACTTCTCCTGTCTGCGGTTTAAAATTTTTTCTAACACTACCCAGTCATATGACAAAATTAGATGAACTTGCCGATAACTAATGAAAAAATAATCTGCAACAGAATTTAAACTTTTTTGATTGTGTGGGTCTAAAAGTAGTTTTAAATTTCTTCCAAGTTTATAGTAATGTTACAAGACATAAAAAATTTCACAAGTGACATAGTCGATTTCAAAACATTTTTCTAGAGATCATTGCGGAAGACACCGATTATGTAGAGTTCATTCTGATTTCAAATTTTTTGTCCGACTCCTTCAAAAAGTGTTAGTATCTTCCAAACTTCCTTTAGGTTGTATCATCAGCTTCAGAAGTTTCTTATCCTTTTTATCAGCACCTTGTCTACATTTTAAGGTATTTAAATTATGATTTAATAATTAAAAATATTATTTGGACAGGATTTATGTTTTCTCTGTAAAATTTTTTTACAGACTGTTTGAGATACGGAGAAAATGAGGCTCAAGATAGCAGAAATGCAAATGCTGAGATGACCTCTAGGAGAAATTCTAATTGACAGACATAGAAACGAAAACATTGCAGAAGAAATAAAAGTGACTAGCGAGGCGTATGAGTTCAAGAAGAAGAGACATGGTTGGTAGGAGCATGTATTCAGGAGAGCTAAAAATCATTTTTTATTAACGGGTTAACGGAGAAATAGTGCTTGACAAGACAAGCCCAAAGCTAACTCTGGCCAGACAACAAATACAGTGGAATCTGGTTATAGCGAACGTCAAGGGACCGTCAAAGTCGGTTCGTTATATCTGAAGTTCGTTATAAGCGTTAATGAGATAATAAATGCAAGAGTGTTTTATGAGACCTTTATTGTCTATTATACATATGAATATGTATAAAAAAATTATAAAAAAGTCTTCAGCTTTTGTTTTTAAAACACTACCACTGATCGTTACATTATTTAATCTCTGTTGGGTAAACCACTTTTTAAGAGATTGGTCGACGTCATCGTTCTTAGATTTTCGTAGTTTTTTAGAGTTTACATTTTTACTTTCAAATGCCGCACATAATTCTTTCTTCTTCTTTCAAATTGTTACTTACGTTCTTTTCACGACAGATTTCGTGTTGTGCTTTCCCATCTTCTATCTCACGTATTATTTCAAAATTTTCTTTTAACGAAAAAGATTTTCTTGAAAATTTAGCCATTTGTACGATGCTGTTTAAACTGATTTTAAAATTGAAGTGAAACGCTATTTTTTTGTAATAATTCACATGTGCTTAAGGGGTTTATGTGTGTCCGATGCGGTTACTACTTATAAGATTTTAGCAATAATTTGAAAACCGTAACATCCGGTCAACTGTGCTTTTCTGTTGAAATATGTTCTATTTAAAGGGCATAGTAATATTGTCAGAGTCATAAACTACCGCAGTGGCGATGCTCTCACAAGTAACGCAATACGAAAGAGACAAAACGTACAACGGGGAACTACCGACTAAGGTTATTGCAATGCAACGTTCGTTATAGCCGATTGAAATTTTATTAATTTCGGATTTTTTAAGTTCGCTATATCCGATTGTTCGTTATATCCGAGTTCGTTATAACCGATTAATTTTTACATTGTTATATAGGGAAAAATGTCGGGACTTGTAATAAAGTTCGTTATAACCGGTGGTTCGCTATAACCGAAGCCGTTATAACCGGATTTTACTGTATTAGATTTGGCGACCTAGGGTTGAACATTAGAAAACTCCCTTGGTAGAATTGGATGGAACCTTTGCTACCGCCACGCCGAACTCAAATAAGGGGGACGTGACAGATAAAGAAAAAAGAATAAGTTATTACTTAAAGAAAGTAATTGATTTCTTTCCCATAAACGACATAAAACCTATTGATTTTTTTTGCTCGAGTAATCCGAAGTATTCACTAGTAATAGGTTAGATTTCAATAAAGCATATGGTGATAAGTCAATTAAGATGAGCGGTATTAGTTTCTCTGTTCAATCATCTAATTAAAAAGTTTAAAAAGCTGCGATTTTTTCAACATTTTTCAACGCGACGTCCGTCATAATAAAAATTCCAAAGAAAAACAGATACATCTAATACGTGTACGCACACACCTAAATTTACCATTCTCACAAGTTGATGAGCCTGCATGCACATAAAGCAGCGAGATTTCAAAGCAGTAATCGTAACATAGCAAATATGGAGACGTGGATGTCGGCGGTTCAGGCGGTATGATCTATGATCGTCTGTATTCTCATCAGGGAGCGATCTGTCGCCGATATGGAGTAGCCGGACCGTTTCTGTCGCATATAGCAAGTCAAAGCGATCGGCGGCGTGCACAGTGAACTAGATGACGGGAAATGACTAGTTGCTATGCTCGTATGGAGAGACCGCATGCTTGTGCCTATCATGTATTTCCGCTACTGCTGAAGATGTAGATACATCATGTAAGCAACTGCAACTCCCTAGATATTTACCGCGATTTCTTCCATCTCTTTTTGTACTTTATATTAAATTTATATGCACAAGCACGTCCCGCTCCGCTACATTTCCTTCTGCATACATTTCCATTGGTCATGCCTTTGATTTAATTGATCACTCTTTCCTCATTGGTGATTAACATGAAATTTGTTGAAAATTGTTTTATTTACGCTCGAGCGCTGCTAGTTTATGATACATTTGTCTCTAATGTATTCCATGTTCGTGAATAATTCATTAATCAGATGCGGATGTGGTACGGTATGGAATCGAGGAAACTTTTGAAACGACTTGTTTTAGAAATTTTCTCTTGTAAGCCGTACATTTGATTTTCTCCCATTCTACGATTTCAGATTGAACCCGTCGTTAATTAATCAATTTCTACAGCGAAACGCATGTGAACAATGCGCTCTGGAAACGCACCTGCTCCTTTTTTAATTTATGCGCAATGTGTACTACAAATAGGTTAACGAGTCGCAAAAAATACGTTTATTTTAAAACGACGCAAAAAAGGTGTTGAAGATTTGAAACCGTCAGGCAAAGATAGTTAATTTGAATAGGTTCAGCAAGCCCGCGAGCTACGTGCTTCAAGTCGTTTCCGCGAGGTATTTATTTCAAATACACGATTAATTCAAATTAAGAAAAAAAAACAACAAAAACCTGCTAAACTCATTCGTTCCTGCAATCAAATTAATTCATTGTTGTGACTCATGCTTTATTTATAATTTATGTAATATCAATATTTGATTTTATAGCTGTCAGCAATACGAGAAGTCATTTGCATTATCAAATTTCTCTAACACAAAAAATGAAAAAAGTGATTTTTGAATCTTCAAAAGTTTTTAAAATATTGGAGGTGTTTACGAAACTTACGATTTTTATCTCCACCATTTTTAGTCGCCTCTTGTAAAAATAATGATCAAGCTACATTTATCAAGATTATTCTTTACGCAAATAATTTTAAAAAGGGCCGATTTAAGTACAAAAACGACCACCGTGAAATGTATTTGTGGCACGTTCTCCAAATGTATTCACAAATTTTTTTCGCATGTTAATTAATTAATTAAATCCACGGCGCTCTTACAAGTTTTTTGTGGACTTAATGCTGTCAGTTAAGAGTTGGTGCGCCGTCATAAAGATTGACAGCATTAAAAAAATTGGTTTATTCTGGCGGAAATTTTCAATTTTAATACTTAAAAGCGCAAAGATGATATGAACGATAAGTTCTTAATAGGTATGAATTATTACGGGCATTAACCAATCGTTGAGACTACTTGATTTTATCGGCATTCGAGTCGCATTCCTGCATTTTTTTAACAATTTTGCACGAAATAAGAGAAATGCATAAAATGTTCAAGGCGTCTAATTTTTATGGCGATGATGTAAACACATGCATGTTGCTTTTTACTGGTTCAAGAATATAAAACTTAAAACTTAAACGTGGGTTGATGTAATATCATCTTACATCCACCTCATTTTTACGAGATGTTAATGGAAAATGTTCATTCGCGTTATTAAAATTTTGCGATTAATTTTTTTCAAGTAAAAGCGTGGGAAACGAGAGCATGCAAATGTATCTGCACAAAATCTAAACTATTCGTTCTTATCGAGTTTGCAGAAACAGCCATCTAGATTACCGTCATGTTGGAAAATACAGTAACAAGTTAAAAAGATACCCGTGGTAGCCAACTCTTATCTTAACAGCGAGAGGTTTTTTACTATTGCACACCTAGGCGCTCTATAATGTAATGAGTCAATTACGAGGTTCCATCAGATAAGACAATGCGGTCGGGATTACACTACTTTATAACTAGCAGGCGCTACTGGTTCGATAAAGAAATTTACATAAACACGATCCTGCTCGTTATCGATACCTAGTAAAACACGTCTCTATTACTTATTCTCTGGAGTATAATTAGTATACATAGCTTACACACTTTGTTAAAATGAATTCGTTTTGTTCTCTACTATAAATTTACATTCTGAAAATTACTTCACTCAACTTTTAATTCGAGTTTGATAGGCAAGTTAAATAAAACTTCAAACTGAGTTTTCAACCCGCTCAGTTATTAAATAAAGTTGCTATATGTTTTATAAGCGATTGATAAAGTGAATTTTGATGAAATTATTTTCTAACTTTAAAAACTTTAGCTCATAAAGCGTTATCTAGATATTTGTGATTAATTACAATATTGAGAATAGAAAAATATTTCAATGTCGAAAATTTAAAATTTTGCTAATGCACATTGAGCTTATGTTTTAAACTCTAATTGTAAGTAATGTTCTGCAACATTTACAAACTCTTAAATCGTAGTTTTCTTTATTAATTATTTATCTTTTTTAAATTGACACTTTTTAAAGATTTATTTAAATCTTCACAGCCAGAAAACTGTTTTTCGAGTGCGACTATGGTTTATAGGCCAAGCCGCCAGCCGCGGACTGTAAACACGAGTACCTACTCGCAAAAACAGTTTCTGGCTTAGTGATGCAAGTAGCTATTTTGTTAAAAATAAAATCATAAAAATATTAATACACGTTGCATTATTAATGAAAGCAAAAAAATAATCAAATGTCAACTGGTTGAGATATTCATCTGAATGCCTTATAATTATTGCATATTTTGAAGGGATGTTTAGTTTTGTAGTAAAATGTGTTAATGCACTAGTACTATTAAATTAACTACCTAGTAGGCAATGGAACATCGTGGTAATCAGCGGAAAAAACACCAATTCTTTACTAATGTAACCGACTTTGTAGCTGCAATAATAACGAAGTTACCAATGGTGGACACTTAATATTACAACCTGTCTAAGTACCTACATAGTTAATTGGAAAACACTGAGCAATTTTTATTTGCATAATATCGAAAAATTTATGTAAAATTGGGAGCAATAAAGCAAAATTAAAAAGCAATTGTGTTTTTTGCACAGGCGATTCTTTAACAGGTGGTCTGAGGGTTAGTGTCGGGGGGGGGGGGGGGAATTGTTGCCCTGTTACGATAAATTGTACAACTGAATGAAATTCAAATTGTTTCATTTCTTTTATACTATTTCCTTATTTAGCAATGATGTTACAAATTCTAATAATCACTTTAAGCGCGGTACTTATACCCTCGCGTCACAAATAGGAGCAAATATTTCTCATGTTACAAATCATTCTTTAATATTTACTGAATTGTTTATACCGATTCACGACATATTGATCCAACACTCCTGAAAATTAAAACCCATTAGGTATTTTTTATTTTACAGCTGTTTGTGTCCTATAATTTTTCGAACTCGCCGGTATGTTTAAAATATTCATTAAATATTGATGTAATTTTTCAGAATTGTACAGCATGTTTTTTATTGTGGGGTAATTTTCCCGAGGTTAATCTCCTGTTAAAAATTAGTTGGACGGACAAGGTGTATTGGGAAGAATCCAAGAACGAAGACCTTTATGGAAGAATATCAAGAAAAGGTGGGATTTTCTGATTGGACATATAGGTACTGAGAGATGACGGAATTCTTAAAACAATGATGGAGAGGATAGTAGAGTCTAAAAATCCACGAGGAAGACCATGGTTACAATATATGTCAAATAATTCAAGTTCACAACTGCCTGACATACAAAGACTTGGAAAGGTTGGTCCAGGAGAGAGAAGAATGGAGAATATATTGCAACAAACCAATCGGAAGATTGTAGAGTAAGAGCAGAAAAATAATCCTGGGGGTTTGGTCCAGGACGTTATTGTTCTGTTCAGTATTTAAATCGGGTACTTATCCAGTGAAGCAGATTTCTTTACGCGGATAAATTGCGATTTACTTTGTATCATTCTGAGGTAGAGTTTTGAGTTTTAATCTCGAGAAAATTTGGAGAGAGCACAATATGGTGCAATTTCTGTTGTGTCAGTTTGTCTTGTTAAAACTTTAAGCTTTGATTTATTGTAATTATTCAGAACTGAAAAAGTAAAATTTATTAAAGTAACCATTGAAAAGTATATTTGTTTATTTATTAAGTGTGCCAAGAGAATGATTAGTTAGAAAATTAAACGTACTTACACCAACTAAAAACCTGTCGCGACATTTTCAATATCAACAAGGTTTTTGATTTAACAACTGTGAAGTTAAATTCGGCCGCACAATTATTTATATACTTATGCCAGGAGAATGATTTCAACGCTGGGGACAAGATTGAAACCTAGTGCACAGTATTAACATCATTTCTGTAGATTACTCTTATATACCTAATACACATATAAATACACGTATAAATTTTATATTTCAGATATAATATTAATCCATTGAATTTAAAATGTTGTACCTACTTGGGGGGGGGGGGATATGCTTAGAGTCTAATATGTGGAATTAAATTGGGCAGGATGGGTGGGATAATTTTGATTAAATAACATTCATCAGACATTCAAATTAAAAATTCTAACATTAATGGTTCACAAATTTTGAAACTCACCATATTTGTATTTTACTATTTTATTTCACTACTTTAACTAAACAAAATTTCGAAAATAAAGAGTAAACATTTCTTACTGGTCCTGATTTATTCAATTCGAGCTTTATAACATAAATTTGATAAATGCAATACAGGTAGTGTTCGATGATGAAAACACTTTACAAGAATTTTCTTAAACTAATTAATATAAAAGTTTAGACATTTTAATGATTTTTAATATTCATAAATAAAGACAATTGTTTCAAACCATTTTGTTAATTAGGATTTGTGAAAAGTAATTACCGTACGATTTAATTTCGAACTATTGGAAGCTACATTTTTGCTCACTAAATTTTGCACGATTTTGATGCACCTTAACCTTTCGATAACTAATTGTCAAGGCCAGTAACAGCATAAGTGCAATCACGACTTTACCCTATTTAGATCAGTTCTCCGCCTGGGACATCGTGATACTCAGAGCACACGATTACAATGACTTCATCATGATACATATAATTGTAGAAAGGAATCAGAAGCGATTATATCATTACCAATTCCATTACCATAACCATTAACATTCGTTTAAAGGCAAAACAAATACGTACTTACAACGTACCTGCAATTAAGACCGGAGATTGCGCCGTTTATCTTTCCGACGATTTATTTCAAATTTAAGCGAACAAATTGCGGTCATTTTTTTGATTTGCGAACATAGGGGCAGATGTGACGGTCTCGTGAATGAATCGTCAAGCGTGTTTTTATTTAATACGTAGAAGTATGGTGACAAGTACTACTGCAATTGCCGGCACAATTTATAATACTATCTGGTGTAATGGCTATACGCAGAGAGTTGGAGTATAAGAAGCTGCTGTAAATGGTAAGCCACGTTGAAATAAATAATTCCGAGACTCATAAGTACATTGCATCTAATGCAAGAAAGTAATTATCATTTAAAACAACTTCAATAGGTGGATGTGCAGGAGGCTATTAGATGTTTTTAAGCAACCTGTTCTATTTATGTACGAGTTGCCACAACTGTACTGTTAAGAAAAATTGCATTCGCACAGAGAATATGGCGGTGTTGGTTTTCTAATGTGGGAATTTGTATTTCAGTGACAGTTCATAATTTCTTTGGTACATTGTGTAGTATATATGTTTTAGATATCTCGCTATATAATAAATATAAAACCGCACGTAACGCGATGTTTCAATTCTTGTTTCATGCAACTTTCTAAAAAGTTAATTCAAATAATTCAGCGTTCGGTACAAGTGCCTTACAATATTATTTACACTCCTGAAAATAAATGGTAATTAATTCCGGAAATTTCTCTTAATAGTGTGCTAATAGGAATAAATATTAGCATAATAACCTTTACAAGAGTTGATGTGGTGCTTGAAAAATAAATTAGGCTGTACAAATATTACTGTCGCAACGTTGTTACAATCTCAAGTGTATTGACTACTAATAATTGCCACTCTCGAACTTTTCCATTTCACAAATAATCGCGGCACTATATTATGTTTGGTTGAATATTGGATACTGAAATTAAATTTATTTTTTAATTTGTCGAATTAACGGTGAATTTATCTAATTAGTAACCTGATATTTATGCGGTAGTTATTTTAATGTACTTTCGGATATTATGGGATTCATAAAAATGCATATTTAACGTATTAAATAATAATTCTGTCCAGATAACCATCGGGTAATATGCGAGCCTCAAGGAATTATGAAGATGTTATTTTATGATAAAAATAAATATTCGTTTACTTTTTATTACCATATGAAATTTGATAATATTACCATTTAATGCAGCGAATTATATATCAAATATTTAGGTTAATTAAGTCATTTTCGACTGAAATTAAATAAATTAAATAAACACGAAAACAGAAAAAAATCGTGGGACTTCACATGCTTAGAACCATAAACTACAAAAATTATTAAGAAATGTTCCGTGTAAACATCGTGAACAAGAAAAATTTGAATAAAAATGTTTTTTTCCTCATTGCATGGCAACCAACATCACACGCTTCGGCTATCACACGATCGTTTATCATTTGAGCAATCGTCTTGCAGGCCCACATATTATGCTCAGAAATTACAAAAATGTGCTTTAATGTGTGTTACATCGAATAGGAAGGGCCGTTAAAAATTCCTCTTTAATTTACAACAGAAGATAGCGTATGATTTTTATATTTGAAGTTAATGTTAATTTTTTTTATTGAATAATTTTTCAACTCTGACAGTAAGGAAAGTGGCGTTCTTAAATAAGTAATTAGTTATAGCCAAATTTATGTTGTAATTTAGTTGTCGAGATAAAAATCAACACTTAATTTGGCTACTTGTAAAATTACAAAGCAAGGTTTATAACTCTATTTTTAGGTACTTTATTAGTTAGATCGAATTATTATATCAATTAAATATTTTCGAAAATATTATAAGTAGAAAAATGTAATATTAAATGAAAAGGATTGCAATTATAAACTTTTTCAATATTTATTTAAATTGTTGTAAAATATATATAAAATATATATATAGTGGACCCTGTGATGTCGATAATGAAAATAAAAACAAGAAACCTTATAATCACAAAAAAAATTTATATAAAATAAAAATTACTCACATAGACGCGTTTCGGTGGCTATGCCACCATCTTCAGTACATCTACTAAATCTAATTTTACAAACTAAGCCTTATATACTATTATTTACGCATCCGTGAATTTAACACTTGGTCAAATCTAGTAATCTATACAGTGGAGTATTGGGAATGGGGCCCATATCACTATTTAATAATTTTTTCCTATTCTTATATATAATCAAACTTTCCCTACTATTTAAATTCCTATAATATGATTCTGCCCTAACCAATTTTAAATTGTCTATACCTATTGTATGGTTGCATTCTAGTACATGCAGGGCAACACTAGATTTCTCTGGTCTATTGTATTTGATATGAGCCATATGCTTTTTGAATCTGGTAATGATAGAACGTCTAGTTTGCCCAACATATACCAAATCACAATCACTACAACTAATCTGGTAAATAGGTACCTATCACTGTTTTTGTCCTTCGGATTACCCAACAAACTACTTAATGATCTATTGTTATTACTGTGAACTATTTTAAGGTCAAATTTGTTAAAGATTCCACCAAGGCCATTTGTAACTCTTGGGTCGTAAAATTAGATTTAGTAGATGTACTGAAGATGGTGGCATAGCCACCGAAACGCGTCTATGTGAGTAATTTTTATTTTATATAAATTTTTTTGTGATTAAATTAAATTGTAACAATTTATTTTGTTATTGCTTTTTGAGTATTTTTTATCATCCGTTATTTCTAGGGTAGACATTCCTTCATCAATACGAAAATGTTTTGGTCCAGTATTTCTTAAATATGTTTGTTAATTTTAACCTGTGAAAGAACTTGTCAAGTTGAACAACTTTTTTCTATACCGAATCGTTTCACCTGCACATTGTAATTTATTAGATTTCAAATCTTAAATCCATTTTCTAAGCCTTTAAAAAAATATTAAATAAAGGAAATGTTTAATTTTTCAAGCTTTAATGTAGGATATTTTTAGAGTTTGCTTTATTTCAACTGTTATGGAATCTTTTTTTTTTAATTCTTGTTAATATAAAAAATTTGTCACCAAATTAAATTAAAATAAGGAGCATTAATAATAGACAATTGTTCTGATGAATTGGTTAACTGAACATTTTTAAATTACAAGAGGTGTCATATTGCACTTCATGGGAAATATATATTTTGAAAAGCTTTTGGAAATGAAATAAATTGTTGTATTATGGGAAGGAGGAATTTTATCTAGAGAAGTTACAAACTTTTTCAATCGAAATCAAACTAACGATATGCAATGTTATTCAATATGATGCAGGGAAGATTAATAATAGCGCAGAAGAGAAATTGGGAATTATAACAAGATCAAGTGATAATGATGAATGATTTAGGATCGAATTCATAAACACAACCTAAACATAGCAATTGCTTGGCGATCGGGGAAAAGCAGGTAAATTTTTTTTCGTGAAGATAGTCCTGCAACACAGCAAATGGTTTACCATCATATCAAGTGTTTTGAATTGATGTAGACATATCGATTACAACCGGCGTTGTTCTAACTTTTCAACGTGGTGTAGCCAAAGCTGAGTGGTGAAGAGCAGTATTCAGTGATAATTCTTAATTGTGTTTAGGGATACAGGATGGGTATATGCAGATCAGAAGAACACACGACGTGGAGAAAACCGTGATCGTCAATCCTTTGTTGAAACACCTCATCACCAAATTGTGGGGTCCATTGATCATTGCAGTGGGAACATTGCAGAGGGTCCCACGTGGTGTCTTCAGTAAGTACTAGAACCCCATGTCCTTCAATTTTTTCAGTTGTTCTTCCAACAGAATAATACCAGCCCCCCACTTCGCAAGTACTTCTTTAAATATTTTCCAAAAAGCTTATGTCACGCTCATTCAATGTGGAAGATGATGTGAACTAAATGTTTTCCTTCGGCGTCAATGCAAAGTTGGATCATTTTCATATGTTTAAATTTTTAAAGAAACAAAATTATGTCTTCCGAGGGACTGAGAATCCACACATTATTCATTAGGCATTTTTACATTCTTTGACAATGACAGTTTGGTGTGGTGTTTATGCTGAGAAGGTGATTGGGTTCGAAGGATACTGAATAATAATAACAATATCCTTGATTGAATCCTACGAGGCAACTGCTAATGGCGAGCGTTACCGAGTCAAGCTAAGTGACTTTTTGATGGCGCAATTAATAAGTTGAAGTTGAAACACATGGTTCCAGCAAAACAACAATTAGAGTACACGTAGTAGTACTTCTTCTTCGGGGGTTATCTGAAGTTACTAATTCTTGGAAACTGGAAAAATACAACTAGGTAAGTGAGAGACCAGACAACCAAAAGTTTTAAGAGAATTTATGAAAAATGTAGTAAAAAAACCTAATTTTTCAGTAACGCTGGAGGAGAAATTTGGCCGATATAATTTTCTACACTTAATGGAATAAAAATAATAAAATTAAGGTTTTTTCGTTTAGTTAAAAAGTTATAGACAGTTCAAACTAGGTCAATCATTATACGCTACCTAGCAGTAACACTCCTCATCATTTTGCTCTCCTGGCTACCAAGTGTGGAATATGCTGAGGAGGAAATTGACGAACCCAGCCGACGCTGTGCCGGAACCGCGTGACAATCATCATCTAACCGACATAAACCTCCTTATGAAATCAATGGCTCGGCAAGTCGGTGAGTGTGTAAATACAGAGGCGGATTGATACATTATTAAATAAATTCAATGAATGAACTTAATTATTATCTGCAGGTAACCAAACATTTCTGGCAAGTTTGGTTATAAACTTTCCAGCTCTTCTTGTTGTTGAAATTTGCGTGCTAGTAAGAATATTATCTTTGCTGAGAATTGAATCTTGAAATAACAAATTAAAACGCTGTCTGTACAAGAGGAACAATCAGAAGCATAGTATCGCCAGAAATATAAAATAGCCGATCTGATCGATTTATGCAGGTTTGCAACAATTCCCTGTAATTCCATATTTGTAACGTTGTATTCTGTATAAGATAAAACCATTTGTGTTCGTATGCGAAATATTTCAAAACATAATTTGTTAGGTATCCACATCCAATTCCAAGTATGAATCGGGAAATAAAATCCCGCGAGAAAAAAATAGCGAAATTCAATTCACCGCGCTACCTACCGATAGATATAATGTAGTTGCATCACCAATATAAAAGGTATGATTTATACCGCGGTTATAATAATAAATTATCCTTTAATTACCTATATTAATAGGGATAATTAATTTATACATGACATAGATAGGGTATTAAATTAAATAGTCTTTGTTACAGCCGTTGCAACTTGTGAATAGGCCAACATGATTCCGCGAACCATGACAAACTGGAAAAATCGCTTTTATTTCTTCATAATTATTTGTTAATTAGTTCGTTTAACAAAACGTAACTTTCAATACCTCGTACTAACCATCGCGGCTAAATTTCAGAGCAATCGAGGTTAGAGCTAATTATCTCGCAACAATTAAAAGTATGCTGCGATTTAAACGGGAGGGGACTCCATTTTTAATGCAGCACAATGCGTTTTCTTGACGCAAGTAACAGGTGTGTCCGCGTGTGTGCTCAATTTTACGAACAAAAGGCGACCAATTATTTCGAAACGTTTTTCCGGGTAAATTTTTAATTAGGATGTTTTTCGCACGATTTACTGGCAGAGCGAGCCTTAAAATCAGTATGCAAACAGTATCGGCAAATGAATTTATTCTAATGAGATTATCGCACGTACGCGAAAAGAAAACTATTTCAATTTGTAAGAACAAACGATGAAACATTTATAGTTAATTAGAGACATGTTTTCGTTTAGAATTTTAATAAGGCATACACTAATGTAATTTGTACCAAACAGATAAAGGCAACTATGTCACTTGTGTTTATTTTGATCATTAGGAAATCATTAGCATAGTTTCATGAATATTGATAGAGTTCATTCAAATGTATCCGATGATACAAGAGTCAATATGTTTTCATCCTAATGAAGTTGAAAAATAATTAATTTACTAACTGACTTCTTAATAAGAAACTGGTCCGGTTGCACAGGAAAGAAATTATTTTTAAACATTGTACGCTAATTACTGAACAAGCTAAACTATAACAATTCAAAAATAAACATAAATTGATAGTGCATCTTGTATTTATAGAACTTTTGCATAACTTATTTTAAAAAAATTGCCAAATTGATTTTTGTTAACTGTTCGATTAAAGATTATTTTTAAGAGAATGCTAGAAGCTGCATTCTGCATAACATTGTTAAATAAAATGTAATCTGTTTTTCTTAAATTTACACAAAAATATTCAGTTTAGCCAAACCGTATAATGCATCATTTCATAAAATGTTAAACAACCAATTAATAGCGTAAATGAACAAATATTATGTATAATCTTAACTCCTTATCTAAGCTAAACTTAGATGTTAATTATTAGAAAAATTATATTATTATATTAGTAACATTAAATCTCAAACCAAACATAAAAAGTTTTTGTGTAACATCCATAATATATTTATTTCGATAACGTGAAATACAAAAATACAGTGATACCCCTACTTACGCTACCCTGACTCACGCGAACTCCCTCCTCCCATCCCCGCCTTAGACACTTTCACGCGCCCTTGGTGTAATGATGAGCTTGCATGGATGTGCGATCCAACATAAATTTATTTGTAAAATTTTGGAGCAGAAATAAAATTCTAATCGATTATTTCATTACGTATTGATGGTTTTTTGTATAAAGGTGTCTTGAATTTCGAGCTGCAGCGGCCATTTGTATTTTGTACTGTTTGGTAGCGTTCTACATTTCAAGGGTGTTGTTAAAAACGCAAACCATACAAAAATCGGTTGTTTGTTACGAGAAAAGATATTGTTTGACTCATGAGACAACTGTGCTGGATTTTATGAAACCATCCACTTCAAGTTAGCCCTTTGTTGACTGATTTTTTAAATTATGCTAAGTTGTGTATATGCAGATTATTGTGGTTTCGTGATGAACTCATCAGGCAAATAGAAATACATTTTTGATTTATTGGTTTCACCATGAAACCACTAGTGGCAAAGGGTTCAGCTGCTTTTGTGTGACACTATTTAGATAGAGTAGTGACGATTTCTGCATGCAAAATTTCCAATAATTGCTGGAAATATTGGTCGTTGACGTTAATTGACAAGTTTACTTGTAGCTTCATATTCTCGAATACTCTGATGAAAATATCTGGTTGCACATTCTTGTTCAATTCTCAGTTTTAACGTATTAGTTTTCTAAAGATATAAATTTTTAAGGTATGGAATAAGAGTAATCCGGTGATGTCAACTGATTTGATTGAGATGGATAATGCGGTTTACTAATGAAGCAAGTGCAATGGAAGCTTTTCAAGTAACTTAACCTCGTTTGAGCTGTTGCAAAGTTGATTAATCAATTCATTCAAGATGTTCAGATATCATACACTTGCGACAGATCCCAAAGAAAATGGACCCAATGAAGCGTCTCCGAGTATTTTTTCAGTATAATGACGATTCATAAATAAAATGGGAAGTTCTACACTCTACGTTCGTATACTTTGTGGATACACTTATGCAGAGAGATGACGTCAAAAAAATTGTATTGATTGCCTGATTGAACTAGTTCCAATGGGTTAGTAGTCCTTTTACGACAAAAATGCATCGTTCTATAAACATGAAATTTAAAAATCACCCGGTATAGGGTGGGTCACGCGTAGCGTCTGACTTGTTCACATGTTCTAATCAAAGTTGTTTTTGACTTTTATAGCCCTTGACTTTTATAAATTATCATGTTTTTTTCACATTTGGTAAAATGTAAAAGCACGTCGGTATTTTCAGCGTTAACAAACATACACGCGACTTTTGTCAAAATTAGGTAACTTTCGTTAATAAACAATATTTAATTGAAAAAGATTTGAGTCTCGTGTGAACAAGTATGTTGGGTTGCATCAGACAAATTATGCGTCATTTGGCTGTAAGTATTATTAAATTAAATATTTGTTTTAACTTTCAATTAAAATTTTGTATTTTTTAAAAATTAAAAAGAACTTGTATGTGCAGTCAAACCTGGATAAGTCGGATTGTTTTGGTGTCCCAAGCAGTTCCATCCTATATAGATTTAACTGTACTTATAACAATTTTATAAAAACCCATTCTCCCACATTTATTTAGCGTTTTTTGTTAGATCCTTTTTTTATTTAGTGTCCAAGCTTGGCATTGCCATAAGTTGTTAAAAAAGGTGTCACACAATACGGGTAGAAATTTACATTTGTCTAAGTAAAAAGTGGTGTAAGTGGTACTTTCAGATGTATATTCTCGTTTAATTTTTTTACGAAGATATACAACAGGGAAATAATTCAGCACAATTTATATGGAATGCAGAGCCGCTGCTCGGTTCAATACCGTACATCTACGCACAATCATAAATAAGCAGTTGCGCCGGCAGAGCAACCTAGCTGTCTGATCAACATTTGGATTAAATGTTAAACTGTAATACATTCTTTTAATTCTTGTAACTACGCAGTTACGTAAGCTTCTTGGAACTCATCTTATTTTTTCCCTTTACGCCTTATTTATTAAACGGGAATTCAAACCTCCACTAATCCGATTGGGGCGACTTTGTGTAACGAAAATTGAAGGAAAAGTGATTTATGTTCGGCCAACGCTGATTGCTCGACAAAATAAAACCACAAAAGTTTTGCGCTTAATAAAAAATGCCAAAGCAGCGGTGAATTGCATTCTGGATCCGATCAAGCGGCATCTTATAATTAACAGTGATAAATTTTTAGCGTGAAAGTTTCCAATAAAATGCGCTAGTGATTGGAACAATTTGTCATTTATGGAATTTAACGATGCGGTAATTACATAATTCGCATTTGCATTGTATTCCCACGAGCTGCTACATTTAGAGATGCTAAGATCTGTCATTTTAAGAAAGTTACAAAAAAAAGTGAACCAACGTGCTGCATCGTCCGTATCTAGTGTAGTAGGGAGTGGCTGATTATACCGGAACAATAACCGGTAGCTTCACGTAAGAGGCACCACCAAGGTAGAGGTCAATAAAACCCTTCCGTTCCTCTGTTATTACAATAATGCCGCTCTAATCTAAAATAAATTCAGTAGCGAATTTTAATTTGAGAAAGTAATTGAAAATAACAGATAATCAAAGTGCATAATATCGGACGAGAGAAGAGGCTTTGATTATGATCTCTCCGGGCAATGTTAATTGCATGCGGAATCGTCCTGATTTGTCGATGTAAAAATGAATGCTAATAATAACCAGCCTTGTCTGTTCACACGATCTGAACACGGTTTATTATAACCAATTATTTGGGTTGTGTTATACATATCACGCTTTGCCCGATATGGAGATGAGAGCGTGCGCACGTAGTGGTAATCTTTGCGCGGCATGCAGAATAAAAACATTTATCGAACAAGGTTATTAGCTGAGTACCATACTTATGTCGTTCAAAATCTATAATTTCTTATTTTTATGAAATTTTCTATCACCAACTGACCTTTAGTGTATTCACAACAATCATTTCAGATTTTATTTAATTTTGTAAAGTTGAAATAACTTTTGCACGTACACGAGACCTGCTCGCCATTAAAAAATTAAATCAGCTTCAGCATAAATCTTGGTTTTAATAAAAACACGCTAATTAATGAAAATTAGCCGGGCACTGCTGTAACGTCAATGTTTTAAAATGTTTGCTGAAAGCTAATTGAATTAAAAAAACAAGTTCCCGGAAAGGTTTTGCAAAATTTTTAAGGCAAACACAATTTATGGTAAAAGCAATTAAAAATCATCGCACGAAAATTATAAGGTGTCAGGGAAAATCTGAATCCTTTTTCAAGGTTTTCTCCTACACTTTTTTGCCCATACTTGACAAGTTGTAGGTGAGCAGTAAATAACTTTTAAAAACACTGTAATGCGATACACTTTATAATTTACCTAAAGTTTTTTCTTAATAAAAAACAAACTCGAAAGCTATACCTTTTTTTCATTTATAATTCCTTTCTCAGAATGTTCAAAATGCTTGAATTATTGGTTATCTCTTTAATTGAATGCAATAACGATTTTTGGTAAGAACTGGAATGAAATAAACGCGTGACTTACAAGTGCTGGTAAGGATTTCTATTGGTTATTCTAAATTTGGGACGTTAGTCAACTTCGATAACCTTTTTCATGATAACTCCCGTTTACACTATTTCGTTTCCTAATTATCATTATTTTGTTGCTCCCTTTACTAGTTACACATAAACTCAATTCGTTCTATTATTTGTTGTCATTTTTGTAAGTATTGTTATAAGTTTTGGAGTTTGGAGTTCCTTTAGTATTTTCGTCTTTCAAAAAATCATGGCATACACGTTCTAAGAATATGGAAATTTGTACTTTGTATTTGGGAAGTTTAGTGGTAATTCCCTTGAGGCTGCAGGAAACGTCCGAATGCCAACTTGATTTGATGGGTAAATCAACGTTTGACAGAATTAGGAATATATACAAGGTGTAAACGAAATAAGTACATTAATTTTTACCAGTAGTAGAACTCGTCGAGATAAGCCCTTTTTTTATGTACCATTTTTTCAAAATCGCATTTTTTAAAATCATTTTTCCCCCCCACAAATTGACGAGCTTTCTATGAAATGCTCCAACAAAGAAAAATAATGACTTTTTATTATTGAAAATTAATTTGTCACTTCTGTCAAGTGAAATCTGAAAAAATGTCTAGATTTACCAATAACGAATTTACTGATATTGTGTTAACCTATGGTGAAAGCCAAGGGAATGCAGCCTTAGCTCGAAGAATTTACATGAACCGATTTCCGAACCGTCGTCTTCGGAATGTAAATGTGGTGCAGCATCTTCGAGATCACGGATCTTTTCAGCCTGCAGCTTACGATCGTGGTCGGCAGCGTCCAGCTCAAGTTGCAAACATTGAGGAGGCTGTTCTGAACAGTGTCGAGGTTCGACCTGGGCTCAGCACAAGAAGGCTAGCACTGCCACATGAAGTATCGCATGCTACAATTTGGAAAATACTAAAAGAACAGCAATTGTATCCTTATCATGTTCGAAAAGTGCTCGTTGAATAGGACGAAGCAGTCCTGTACCCTGGCCTGCCCCTACGCCGGACTTGAACCCTTGCGACTTCTTTTTGTGGGGATACATGAAGGATTTAGTATACTCTATATATCAGCGTTTCCCAAAATGTGGGTCGCGACCCGGCACCGGGTCGTAGAAAATTCTGCGACCCGGTGCTGTTTTGTAAATAAATGTTTTTCTTCCATAAGGTGGGTTGCGAAAGCCTCGTACCGGGTCGCGGTCAAAAAAGTTTGGGAAACGCTGCTCTATATCAATTGATACCATCGAAATGTTGCAAGAACGGGTGGAACTTGGTGCTGCAATGATTCGTAACAACAGAGCCATGTTACAAAGGATAGAAGAATCACTTCGTCGGCGTCTTCAAGCATGTGTACAAAACAACGGTGGACACTTTGAACAATTTTTATGATCGTTTTCCTTTATTTTCGTTAGCGCAATTCTCGCGTCAATGTTTAAAAATAAATTTGAAATAAAACTTTTTTTTGGTGTTTATTGGTTTATTGTTTAAAATCGACAATAATAGTCGCAACTAATGGTAACCGTTTCATAAGGTAATCTTGTTGATTAGGTAACTTTGCTTCCAGTGGCGTGTAAGAAAATTGTGTAAAATTTTAAAATAATTTTAACTCAAAAACAAAAACGTTTTCAAAACAAAGTTATTGGGAAAAGTTGTTGGTCTTGAAGAGTTCTATTACCAGTTAAAAGTAATGTACTTATTTCGTTTACACCTTATATTTTCAGTTGGAATCGATGTATGTCGTCCGAGAAAAAATTATGAAATTACTTTGAAGCTGATCCTGAGCTAAGCATTCGCGCCGCTGCTGGAAGGTTTAGCATTAGTCATTCACACCACGTTTAAAAAAAAAACTCCTTACATCAATACCAATTCCTAAATATTATCCAAAATAGTTGGCTTTTTGTAGATGGCTATTTCACGACCAAGACACCAACCCAATTTTCATAGACAACATTTCATGGACAGACAAGGCAACTTTCACATAAACATAATAAACATTATTGGTCAAACGAAAATCCTCATGGTCTCTATTAAACTAATAATCAAGTTAGGTTTAGCATAAATATATGGGTTGGGATTTTTGAGGGTTTAGTAATTGGGTCAAGTTTTGCTTCATCGTTTAAATGTTGGTAATTTTGGGGATTTAAAAAAAAAACGTTTTTCCGGTTTTATTGAAAGACCTGTCATTAGCTATCAGAAGAGAAATGGGATTTCAACTGGGTGGCGCTCCGGTCCATTAGGGAGTTCAGTAAGGGGGTGGTTAAATAAGCACTATGCTGAACAATGGATAGTTAGTGGTGGTCCGATTCCGTGGCCCGAAAAAAGTCGGGATTTGAACTGTTTAAATTTCGTCTTGTGGGATATACTAAAAGATCTCGTTTACGAAAATGAAATTGACACAGAAGATCAACTTATCGATCGTATTAATAATGCAGTTCAAAAAAAAAAATAGTAAAATGATGCAGTATCGGCACATAGCATTATTAACAGAGGTTAAAGATGTTTCCAAGCCCTATCTCTGGTAACAAAATAAATAAAATAGTAATTTCAGTAAAAAAGTATTTGATTTTTAATTGTAAATTGGTTCAATCATTTTAGGGAATCATTTGCAAAACATAGAGGGTCCTAGATTTAATTTTAGAATTACATTGTAGCAACGCAGTATGCTATCAAGGTTCAGTCAAGTTGCACAACGTTGTCACATTTAAAACATTTTAATTGCTAATTATTTAAAAGCTGCTTATTTAGGACCAAATTTGAATTATAATTTTTTAATTGTGTTTTGATTGGGAATCTCGTGATGTAAATATTATGTGCCACTTACAATACACCCTGTATAATAAACAATTTGGGTCGAATTCAAATTGCAGTATTTGTCATCATATTGTTAACTTTTTATCCTTCATATCAGACATAAATTAAAAAAAACAACCTGACCTTACAAAGGAAGATGGATGTGAAGAAATCTTCGTAATCAAATTCATCTGCATACATGAACCGCATACCCATAAACGAAACCTGCAAATAATTTACCCACCCAAAAGACCCGTCGTACATTTAAAAACTGGTTCAAAAGAGAAATTCTTATTTATATTTTTTTATTGTTACATCAAGTCACATAGTTAGAAAGTAAAAAAAAATCATCACTTTCCATATAGGGTAGACTTAAAAAAACACACACAAAGGATTTAAAAAGTGCAGTCTAAACAGCAGAAGCGAGCAATTTCTTACTTTAATCATTGTACATACGTCATTCGCCACCTTTATAATTAAGCGGTAAACTAATGACACCGAAATAAACGGCTGTGAACATAATAGCGATAATGAACGGTATTTATCGCCGGACGATGCACCACAATAAAATTCGATCGGCATATATTACTAGTCCTACCGATCGGTAGCAATTGAAAATACATCTGTACAACAATCGACCTAACAAATGTTACAATAGCCGCAATTTGGGTAATAGGCGCGGACCATTTTCGAAATTAACCCATTTCCCTATAAACCTGCAGTCGGCTGAAAACGGCATGACCCAAGGTATTCAGCAACAAATCACTAATTAACAATAGATCATTAAATAAGGAAGAGAGAGACCTATTAAAGTCGAACTGCAAGAAGTGCGCAATGCTTTAGTTACATTACATTACCAGAGCCTTTGTTGTGCATTCTCAATATTCGCTCGTAAATCACTCTAATTGTTATGTGTTCTTTATTATTGTTTCGCGTTTGTCGGCTTCTATTGTTTCAAAATGTGATTCAAAGCGAACCAACAAGAGACCATTTGTACGTGATAGAATTGTTACTTTTTAGGTAATAAAATTTATTTTACAAATCCATAAAGAAAATATTATTTCCTCATTACGTCATCCTCGTGGCTCGTGTAGCAGCATAAAAAACTGATTAGATCGCTGAATTGAAGAAATATTGTGGCGATTCTGGCACGGCAAATTTATTAATGATTACAACGCACAGGATGAATAGAAAACAATTATCTCTTTATATTTAACATAACAGGACGCGTATAACTGATAACGCTGATTAAATATAACATATCGTTTAGCACCGAAGGGTGTGCTGTAGATGGATGTCTAACCCGATATTACTTCCATGTTCGAATAAGTTTCGGTTTCTGTCCGCACATTAGCGGTCGTGTAAGGCAACTGGAATAAAGGCAAAATAAATTAGACATCCCGGCCGAACATTGGATACATTTTTAAAACATATCAGATTTGAATTCTTTATTTATCATTGTGTCGAGGAAGGTCGGAGCTTTTGTGTGCTTTTGAAAAAAACCGTATGAAGAAAAATCGATTTTATCTAGACATGATGTGTTGAAGTCGTGTAAATTTACACTAGTATGAGTTACGGACGTTTATAATGTGTAAAAGTTACAAATAAATCAGGAGATCATGATCGATAAAATTTACTGCTGTTCCCGCAATCATGTAAATACATGTTTCTTATTCAATAAAAATAGATCATGACATATGTTAAAACAGCAAAAATTGCAATCGTGCTGCTCGAGGTAAGTATCGTGATGGTAGCTGTCCAACGTGCTGGGTGATCACATCATTGGTCAATAAATATTATAGTGGACTAACCATTGCGTTTTTGTGATTTTTATCAAAATTTTTAATCGCACTTCTTTTTCAAAACACAAGCATTCCCACAACTTCTGAAATAGACATGACTTCCCCGCGTTGAGTACTAATTTTACGACAATATTTGTAATTCATTTCAATTCCTAAATCGTTAAATTTTAGATTTTTAATGACTTTTATTGGTTAAATAAAATCTGTCAATAGAAATATTTTATAGTCAATATAAACAACAGAAAAAATATTTATTAACTATTCAGCTAGATTTCAGTTCAAAATGACCCCATTAAAAAATTTCAAACTGCTTAATATACATTCCTTTTGAGAAGTTAAGACATTTTGCAATTAACATCAAATACCCAAGATGAAAGTAAAGCTTCTTATATACACTTGCGGTCACCGAAATGTGCACGACGTTTTTTAACGATTTTATTTTTGCCTTAAATCACAGGCGTGCTACAAAACATCAACTAAATGCCAATATTATTTATTTATTATGACAAAAATTATTTGAAAAAGAAACTATTTTGTAAAAAATGCCAAGACACCTTTCGCGAGAGCCGTTGCGAAATTGAAAGACTTCAATTGAAAAAACGTTGACAGTAAAATATATTGCAACGACCAGTTAGGATAGGATATTGGAAGAGTATCTGAACCTCACGAAGATAAATATTTGGTAAATTTTATCAAACAGAATCCATTTGCAATCTTGTAATAGTTAATAATTACTCGTTTATAGACCAAGAAATCATAAATTTCATGAAAATTACACACATTCGACAGCAAATTCTGGTTGCTTTTCGGTTAATTTTTGGGGATGGAAAGTGTCCATGGACCCGGAGTATGTTGGACGTTTAACGGAGGAACGCTATAGAGAAATATTGAAAAATGTTATGTTACCATCCGTGAGAACTACATTTCCTAATAATTTCGTTTTTCAACAGGCAAGAAAAATCATTTAATTTTGAGGTTGAAAATACATTTACAAAACACTTTTTTTCTAGCAGGACAATTGTCCAGTTCACACTGCAAGGATTGCAAGACAGTGGGTAGATGAAAATGAAACATCATACCTATCTCTGGACAACAAACTCACTCATATTATATAAAACTATCAACAAGCCCATATGGATCTACGGTGTGGAATTGTGGAGCTGCGCCAGCAAATCCAACATCCATCAAGCAAAGATGCCAGTGTAAAATACTGCGCGTAATAACCAATGCGCCGTGGTATACAAGAAATGAGATGATACATGCGTTCATAAAACAAGTTATACATGATAATACAAAAAAACATCTCGACATGATTTCAGTCCACACCAATCCACTGTTGTCCGACCTACCAAACCACGAAGTCATCAGAAAACTGAAGAGACGCTGCCCCATTGATTTGCAATAAAGAAGTCCAATCGCTGGAGGGGTCCTTTCCACGCCAGTTCAAAAGCCATCTAATTAGCTAATAGAATACCTTGTATTTTGATAGTTGATTCTTACCCAAATAAAAGAAGAAAAAATTCTTGCATGGTAAAAATATTTAGTGTTATTGAGGGGCAATACTGGTTGTACTGCCAAAACCAGAAAACCGAAGTGAAAAAGTTGTTATTATCGAATAAAAGTATTCAGGAACAGGCCTCGTTTGCTTTTATTGCGCTGGCTGTTATCATCAGTAGAAAAATGAGTGATTTTCCTATCAAGTGTGAGTTAAAGAAAGTGATGAAAAAACCGTTCATACCGGTCATATCTAATATTTTATAAAACTTTATGGATTTCACAAGTGCATCCATTTATAAATGAAATTTAGTAAATGGATACATTATGATTAGATTCTTGCCAATAGAAATTAATTTAACTCCTTAACATACCGTTTCTTGTATTTTTTTATAGAAAATTACAGTTTTAGCTAATTAATTTAATAATTAATTAATAATTAAGCCATTTATTTAAACAATATTACTTCCACAGTTTAATTCACCCATTAAAGAACGATTTTCTTTATTAATATGGGGTAAAAAAAGTAAACAATCTTTTTTGCCGAAAATTATAATTTAAACTTATTGTAATTCATTCATTTGGAAAAAAATACTTTGTCAGCTTAATAATTCCTTCATGCAGAATTTTTTCAATGAATGTGACGTTATAGTAATTGAATTGCCATAAGAAAACGTTGAACGTGGCATACACGTTGCAATGCTTTAAGGGGTTAATAAGCTTAAGGACCCCATCGCACCTTAGGTTCCTCTAAATGTTCCTAAGATTATTAAATATCCGTAACCTTTGAAAAAGTTTTTTTTTAGCGACTCCAATCAAATTTTTTTGAAAACATAATAAAATATTAATTAATATAGTCAGATTCCAAATTTTTTTAAATAGCACTTCAACAAAATTATTGACTCTAAAACTAATATTAATAAGTTTACTCTAGCGGACGCGTCATTTTTCTACAAAAATACATAAAAATTGTAATTTTAATAAACAAGAACCATATTAATTTGTCAGACAAAATCGACTTCTTTCTAAAGATTCAAACGTGGGTGTATGCAAATCTTCAAAAAAAAGCTTAAAAAAATTGCATCGCCAAAAGTTAGAAAGATGTTATGGTAATTAATTTTTAAAATCATCAGATAAAAGGTAAAAATTGATTTTATTTTACATTTCCAAATGAATGATGTTTATAAGTATGTACCTGCAAATACTTCCGGAGCAGAAAAATTCCTCAGCTAGCAAATATTCATTCTACCTTAATGTAGCCATTTAATATAGTGTTATGCTCGTTACTTTTCCGCTACATAAATTACACGTACGTGCACGTTTTGAAATAAAATAATTTATCTAAATTCGCCTGTTTTGTCGTTTGCATTATGTTAGCGAGGCTCGTAATTTAATGCTGCAGTCACATGTAGTTTCCAATTTGCCCCGTCAAAGATCGGCCCCAAAATTTTTATTTGTAACTCGTTTCAAATTATACAATGAAGATATATGTTACAGGCAGCTGCGAGCCACATAACTTCAAAGTGACCTCAACAGGTGAGAGGTCAGAGCCTGTACTATAAAAGTTAGCGGCACCTTTCATCTTGCTCTCATTAGTGTTCGTGTACTAACTTATCCAATAATTCTCATAGTCATGTCTTTCGTTTCATCATAGTAATGCATATTTTTTTGTAATAATTATTTTTTTATAACCTGTTATTACCAGCTAATTTAAATATAGGATATAAAAATAATGTGCACGTACGTGATTAGTTTTTAAAAACTTTATAATTACGAGCTGAAAATTTTCATGACGTTCGTTTAACACCTTGAAGAAAAAAATACCACGCAGCGATAATTATAAGGGAGAAATGACAATGCGATATGATAAATTCGAATCAATATTTAATGAGAATAGACTAGCGCTACCGGTCGATTCCCACGACCACATATGAATGTCCCACTGGGAGAGACCATTATTTACTCTAGGTCCATGCATTCCATATAAAACACACTGCAGATCTCCTACACTTTCACCTGATGATCTGGTACGTGGCACTCCCATGTTGACAGCAATAAGAAATTATGAATATATTGTGGGGACTCTCCGTGCGTGCACTTATGCTAATCAAGTAATTAACGGCTTGTACAACTTGTTGTGCCAGCGTGAATATAAAAACCGCGTCCAATTCGAATCGGTGCTGAGCCGCGGTTGAAAGAGTAAAATATTGCCAATAATTTATTGCGTGTGCGTCAATATTGGTACTATTATCCTCAACGCAGGTGTTTTTAAACGAAAATTCAAGCAATTATTTCTGGATTTATGTCGCAGGTATTTGGACCATATTCTTGTCGGCCTGCATGTAATATACAGCCCTTCGTAAGCGGGCACTATATAAGTCGCTCCGCGGGTAACCGACGAGAGATTGAAATATACAAGCCTTAAAATTAAAATTCCCCCTGTCACTTGGTGCACATATCAGATCGGTACTTAAATATTTGCTCGTTTTCTGATAACATCAGAACAATTTTTTTTGATAAAGTGCGATCGTCCAGTATTATTTCATAAAAGTTACAGTTAGTTTTAAAATATAAGCGGTGCCCACCAACCTTTACAAGAAGCGAGCTTGGTATAATAATGTTTATTAATCTCTGTCGCATTCCTCTTGATATAAGCAGAATATCAAAGCACGTGTTTATTATTAACGTTTGTAATTTATTAGAGTCTTAATCAGACCAATATGAAATGTATTACAAGTTGTTTTACAAAATTCTGCCGATACAATTTGAATTTTAAAGGAATTTTATCCATTATGTATTCGAAATAACTAAATGTTTCGAAATGTGGACACAAATTATGGTCCGGTCAGAACACGCTTGAATTTATGGCCTCGGACCCCTATACTGATCTCTGACCCTGGACACACCTGGCATTAATTGATAATATATGGTCCACGTGCAATAAATTAGAATTTTTTTGACAACATGTATAAAGTAGAAAAGAAAATTGACTTGCAAAATTGCTCATTAGAAATATTTCAAATAAAATGTGAAAAAAAATGTCAAACTCAGTACGGTTTGGTGTGTGCCATATAACGTAAGAAAATTCACTCACGAAATTGATGATAATCGGTCTTCGTTTCTTTCATGTCTTTATTTAAAAGAGAAAAATAGTCAACGTCAAGTTTTTTTCAATAAGAAATTTTGCAATATTTTAATCTAACTGCCGATGCGGCTGCTTAGCATTTTTATCTAAATTTTTACTAATAGTGAATTTTACGTGACAAATAAAATTTAAGAGCTGCATTAAAAGCTAGTTAAAGATATCAAAAATAAAATACATCTGATAGCGGCGAGTATTAGAAAAGAAACTGAATAAAAAAGGCGTTGAACTCGATTCAGTCAGATAATTAAACTTGAATTGACCACACGCACAATGAATTTAAATAAATAAATTTGAAATATGTTTGGAACAATTTGTGTTATACAGTACTGATCACAAGGAGTGACTTTGAAAAGCAGCTAATATGCAAATTAAAATACAAAGAAGCGCAGCCCGTTTTGGTCAATTAGTAATCAAATTATTTTGGCCGCAAATGTCAAAATGAGCGGTTATCCGAAGAACAATGCGTGGAAACAGCCAATCGTGCATTTTGAGTTGCATAAGACTTGAATTTCAAAGTAACTATTGTGTGAGTAGCGCTGTAGTTTGTAGCATTATTTTACTTCAGGAGAAATTTCTTATAACATAGGAGTAACTTGTAGAGGACCACGCTCAAGACTGACACACTATTTTTTAATGCTGCTGTAATTTTGTCAAGAATAATTATATTGTGATAATACTTACCCATTATCTTCGTAGAAATGTTCTCTAAACAGCCCCTAAATAAAATAAACAAAGAAAGTTTTCTTTAAGGAAAGCTTTCGTTCAACTTCAGATATCTGTGTGAGAGCGCATTAATGTTGATTGTAGTATCGATTTTTAAAATAATTGTTGTTGTGTTTTAAATGTGACTACGTATTATAATGTGTGACAAAACTTTTTAAACTGTTAATATGAAAGTTTTTTAAAGTGTAAATAAAAAGACATGACTTAAATAAAATTTATTTAAGTTAAATAAATAAATAATAAATATGTGGAAATGAAGGACATACAAAAAAGTAAGTTATTTATTATTAAATGTTGATTGTGTTTGCATTACTTATAACAGATACAATATTGTGGTCTCGGAACAGTTAACACCTGCATTTATAGTAGGCGCTCGATTATGTAAATTAATAGAAACAGGGGGTGATCATAAAATAATATTGTTGATACACCTTGATTCACGTAAGTTTCCGAGGCATACGCCCAATGCACGGAGCCCAATATTCAAAAATCAATTAAATTTAAATATATGTTTTTTGTATCTAGCATGTTGTGATTTTTGAATATTGGGTTGCGTGCATTAGGCGTATGCCTCCGAAACTTACGTGAATCACGGTGTATAATCGGAAATAAAATTAAACATACAATATTTAATTGATATTGAACTGTTACTAAATTGTATTAAAATATTGTGTTATTTGTTTTTGGATTTTGGACCAAAAATTTCTGCAATGCTTTCTCTCTAATTTTCGCAATACTAATGTCATCAATATTAAAAATATTTTTCTCGCTCCAGAGAATAATCTTATTAAAGGCATTACAGCCTCTGATGAACTTATTTCAGTGTTTGGAGTAACATTTTCATCTTCACTTACAATATCACCGTCATCATTAATTGTTTGCACACTTACTAGGTCTTGATTCCACTTTTCAATATTCCCTTTTGAATATTCAGACTGACTATCCACTTCTTTTAATAAGTTTATGACTTCGTTTAGATTTTCTGTTTCACCTCAACATATTTCCTGCACAACGCTAAGAGGAATATGGTCTTCCAGATCAGAATCATGCGTTAGAAAACTAATAAAACATTATGAGATTGTCTAAAGATTAATTTGTATAATGTGTAAAATGTGTATAGAGGGAGGGGAAAAATATGGAAATCCCTAGAAATCTCGGCAAGGGAAACTCACTCTAATAAAGCACCCCAAAGGGAACAGAATCCTTCTACGTCCATGTCGTTGTTCCTGGGTTGCGCCAAAAAGAGGATTATAACGATAAAAGTTTCATTTGAATTGACCTTTAAAGTTTACTTCAACATCAATAATTAAAAGTTAATCCGACCATCCTGATGAACCAAAGAAAGCTGACTTCAAAATGACCTTGAAAATCTAAGGTCACCTTTGGATTCTTCGTTGAAAGTTACCTAGGGTATGGATTTTGGTTATTTCTTTTTTCACTAATCCCCCGATATTCCTGCGAGGTTCCAATATTACGTACTTTGACCTTTATTTGAACCAGGGGTTTCCATACCCTTTTCCCACGCTGAATAAGATAATTATTTTTGAAACAAATAATAGTATACTATGAAATGAGTTTAATAAGAAGCATTTTGTCGCACGCACGGGTTTAGGGCACGACGAGCTTGCGAGGAGTGCCCCTAAAAGAGTAACAGCGACAAAATGCCTTATAAACGAGGTATCATACACTATTTTTTCTACTTTTCCACATTTTTTAAGCAAGAACATGAAATTTCAAAATCTAGGGAATTTCGCGGCATTTGGCAAATACATTAAAGACGGCGATGGAGGGAAATGAATTTGAAATGTCATTATTTCAATAAAGATGTTTTAGAATGTACGCCCCCAGAAGAAAAAAATACGGCGAATTTGAAAATTGGCGAAAGGAAAACAAGATCTCAACAATTTCTGAAAATATTATGCTGGCATATTTTTAATTGCAGCGCCAAAAGTATAAATCCTCCAGTTTGTGGTGTCTTTAGTCACAATGTTTGTTACTCCTTTTCTCTAGAAATAATTTGTTATAATAAAAATCTTATTCTCGCACATACCTGCACTCCTGGCTTTTGAGGTTATGTTTGTATGTCTGGAAGTCTTTTGTGACGATTAAATCAAGCACAATCAAAGAGGTTTTCCTTTTACTATTTCTATTTGATTCAATTACAAGAATCCAGTGCTGATTGACACTGTTAATTTAGTGTTGACAGTAATGTTAAGTTGTCACAGACACAAGTTGCCAAAATTTAAAAAATAAATTATACTGTTTTTAGTGCTTCATTTACCGCACGCTTTTTGTCTAGTACGATACGCAAAGGCGTATTAATTATTATTATTAATTAATTTGATACATTGTTTAATTTTGATAAAATAAATTTAAAAATCCTAAAAATCCTTAAGATAATGAATAAACATTTTAATGAAAATCTACTGTACAGAAAAAATAAATATCTAATACATATATACATAAGATATCTATAAGATACCGAATAACTGTAAAAACGGATATTTTCTGGATAGACAAAATGTATATCTAATAGAAGTCCGACCGGGATATCCAAATGGATGTCTATTTTTTTAATTTTTTATTCGGGAGCCGTAAAAAACTTTAAACAAAGCACCTGTCGGTTCACCGAACAGGTAGAGTCAAATTCGCTGACTAAAAAATCGTCTCTAGCCCGGATGTTGTTTGGACTGGAGCAGAAAATGTTGAGGAGTAATTACCCGTTACTTTTGACTCAAAGAATATTTAATATAGAGCGGAAATAACGAATTGAGAGAGCCGCGGGGGCAGTAATTATTGGAGAGTGGGCCTTGGACGGCGAGCGCGATCGCGTGTATTTGGCTCGTAGTCCACTGACGCCCGAATCAAGGGATTCGGGTGGACAGTGGCTCGCTGGAAGAATTTTTCGGCGAGGGAGACGGTGTGTTCGCGAAGAAATTCGATTTTTAGGTCGCGGAGGATGGTTGTGTTGCGAGCGAACCAGGGTGCACTCGTAACCAAACGAAGGGCTTTGTTTTGGACGGCGTAAACCGACGCCCCCAGGAACTCGAATCAAGTTTCGTGAACCTAAATTTGTACTTTTTGAAAGAATTTCATCAATAGTTTTCATTTCTTATCAAAAAATCGTAAGCATGTTTGTCGTCCGGTGCAGCCGAATAAAACGCCATCCTTAACATCTGGCGAAGATATATTCTAGACATACTGTAGACGAACTTGTGTTGTATGGGATCTGAGCAAATTTCAGTAGTACCGACAACGTTGTTGTAGGCACATAATCCACGCAGCAACGATAATATTGTGCTGATACAAATTTAACTGGAGTTTAAATTTATCGATAACGTTGCAAAAGAAATTGTAATTATAACGGCTAGGTAGTGCAGTAGTAGGAGAACCAGGATTTTGCTGGAAGATCCCAGGGTCGAATATCACTCACCGTGGCCGCAGTTATAAGATCGGCTCCTGGCTCAGTCACTGTCCATCATTGGGGATACAATTAATAGAGCTTTTCCTAATATTCGAGACGATTGAGGAAGTAATAAATCTTTCACATGACATTTATGTACAATACCACTAGCATCAACAAGATTTGCATCAACTCTGGAACCCGCGTGCAACCCACTAACTGTGATGCACTCCTTGACACCTAAGCAAAGATTATGATGATGATGCATTAATGTCGTAATTAATGTCTTAATTACTAAATAACGTTTTTAAACATTTGCAAATGGTTTTATGTTAAACGAAGTAACTGCATTTGTAAAAACTTTGATGCAACAGAAAAAATTCCAATTGTACTAAAATGTTTATTAATCATGCTATTAATTTAAATATCATAAAGATGTCTAAGCTGAAATATTAACTAATAAAGAAAGTTTTCAATTACTTCATTAGTTGGTTGTTGAAGCGGCGATAAATTTAATCTTGTTTTTTGCAGGCGGCATGAAAATTGTCTCTTTCACATTTGCTAAATGAAAGTAGATTCTCACGCATGTAAGCAGCGAACAAAAAGTACGTATCTAAATTATTCTGATAAAATGTAGCATCTTACTGTGATTCGCGATAAGCACACAGTCTTTGCAAAATACGACCCCTAGGTGCTCTTCATGGTAACTTGTTACTGATCTTATCTGTTATTTTAAATCGAAGAACGTGACCTTACAATTCCCTCAACACTGTGTCTATACCAGTTTGTAGTATTAACTATCATTTTTTTAGATCGGTGCGTTTAGTTTCTCGAATAGTATTTTCTCCGGTTCGCACTATTCCAGTAGCTGTTGTTTACAAAAACATGAATTACCTATTCAAAAAAAATCAAATGGTTGTCGGAAAATTGAGGAGAAAAAATGTCCACCAGCGGATGGTTAAAGATTGCGTTGGCTGTACCGTTTCGTGATTGCGATCAGTTATTTGATATAGATCGATATCGAACTAATCGTTACGTTCTGATAAATGCGTCGGACGAGCCTCAGATTTTGAACTGATAATCTGATCAAAAGCGCCGCTCACGTGTGAACCGATGAAATGGTTCCAACCTCTTAAACGGTAAATTTAAATTGGCAACAATAGCGGCTAATTTTCTCGCTTTTTATCACGTTTAATAAAAAAACCCGGAAAAATGCAGACCGATATTTAATTACGTGCAATACAAAAATAAGCTTTGTTTATGCATGGCACGTAAGCCGAGCTCGGCTTGCAAAAGCGACTAGCTCACCAACATCGTAGTATAATTAGCAACCGTTTAGAGTCGCGGCACGATATGGTCTAGTGCCAAACATTCATGTATTTGTGTTTTTATCGCAAATAGCGTCATCTTGTTAAAACTTTGCCCATTTACCGAGAAATAATCGTGCGATAGATCAAAGACGGAATTCGATTGATCGAACGTTATGATGCTTTGGTATCTCAGCGTCAGACGATGGTATTTTACTGGAAGAAAATATTTACAAATGCTAACACCTGAATACAAATCACTTATTTTGTCATGTTTTGCAATCGGAACGATAAGTCGCAGCTGGGAAGTTTCTTTGATGAAAAAATATTAATTGGTTTTTGTATCTCACGCAATTTGGTTTCTAGTTTGTGTTCAGGTTAGGAAGTGGCAATTTGCGACAATAACTTTTACCTTATGAATGTGTTAAAATTTCTGTAGGATTATTTACATACAATTTTACGACTTTATGATGAGTATTTTACAACGATATTTTTATTGGTAATTTAACACATTCTCAAATGGGCATTGTAGCATTACGTTAAAAATACATATGGTAAACAAAGAAATTACTGGCCCCTGTAGGCTTGGTAATTTACAAGTACAGTAAAATTACGGGCTGTGTCCAACCATGCGTTGGAATTTATAACGCTACCGATTCAATTAGCTTAACTAGATAGTTTGTAATGCCGTAGATACAGGCCGTAATTGCCTGTACTTCACACTAAAAAAGGTGCTGAATATATTTCGACTTTGAGACAAAACATTTCATCCACGAATATGCATCTGAAAAATAGGTGAAAGCAAAATTCAATACTAAGAAAATCTTTTGTTGAAAACAATAAATTGTGTACAGTATCATGTAACAATAGCAAAAGTAATGACAAATAGACAAATTATTATTATTTTTTAAAACATGCCCTTAAAATAAAGAAAATTGTGTTATTTTCAGTATAAGATGCCATTAATGAAATAGCAAAGGTTGGAAATGAAAGAAAGGAGGTAGGAAAAGTAAAAAATAACAATAGTCCAGTTTCCAACTTTTTAAAAGTTAGAAAGTGATTATTACTAACCGATTGAGAATAAGAATATTATGCCCCAATCACTTTGCTGTTTAATTCCAAATTCGACTGCAAATGATGAACACAATCATCTTGTTTACATTTTTAAAATAATTTTTAATTTATTTTTACTGTTAAAAATTATTCCGTTTCGTTGTTTCTGATATTTTCAGGTTTGCAATGGTTCATATTGTGAATGTGTATTTAATTTAATTTGTAATCACTTATATAAATATATATTTATTTCGTGCAATTTAAATAATTATTAAAACTTTGAACTAAGATTTGAGAAGAGGGGCAGAGATTTTATTGAAAATTCAAAGCGGAACACGCGAGTGTCTAAAATCTCTACAAAATCAAGTTTTTATTTTATTTAATTTATTGTGTATTGACTAAACATTGTTTTGTGCAAGTAAAATAATGTGTATAAGTGTGTTTTTTAATAGGTTTTCATTTTACATTAAGACAAAAAATGGACCATGATCATGGTCCATTTTTAAAGCAGTAAAGCAGGAACAATTTCGAGGTAAATTAAATTTACATTTTATAATAGAAAATATAATTGTTACATAAGACGTATTGCTGTTGAACCACGCCGTCAACCCGTCTTTCAGCATTAGGCCTACTTTTAGCACTAATTGTTACCATAGCAAGTTATAATAAAGTTTTCTTTTCTGTGGATCGAATCTTAAGAAATTAAAAATCTAATTTTTTTCATGACAAAAATTCCAATTTTTAATTAATATATATATATTCAAATCAATGATATCATGAATAACAAATAATGTCAAAAGTTTGATAAAATCTATCTGCACCTTTTATAAATTTTACTAACGTCAATATAAATAGTATTACAAAAGACAATACAAGTAATTAGTAATTAAATTGTAATTCTTACAGGTATATTGTATGTTAAATTTATCATATCACAATAAAATAAAGTGGCATTTCAATTTAGTGGTATATTTCGTTGCATAGATACTGAAATCGTTCATTAATAAGAAATCAGTCATTAATAGGGATCATTAATGCACGATTTGCTATTCATTACACCGACCCATAAATAAACGATCGTTGAAAAAATTTATAAAATAACAATAAAATATTGTAACCAACTGTTGTGTTAATCGGCGATTAATAATCAAACAATATTAAATGCGTCTAATATTAATCGCTCTCATTAATACACATGTTCGTTAAATAACTATTAATAATTGATTTTCTGTAATAATTTAGATACCATATAATGTGATTCACGTTAGTTTCCGAGGCATACGCCCAATGCACGCAACCCAATATTCAAAAATCACAACATGCTATGATACAAAAAACATATATTTAAGTTTCGTATGTTTAGAAACCCCTGACAGAAATTGGGTTGCGTGCATTGGGCGTATGCCTCGGAAACTTACGTGAATCACGGTGTATGTTATATATTATATAGAATAATGAATAACAGGTAGATACAACTATATTAATATTAATTTTGTAATTATGTTTTGTCCTTCGTTGTATGTTTCCATAATAACTAGGTAACTGTTTATCTGACCGCTTATCGGTTCAGTTAAGGTTAAAAAATTTAATACGTTAAATTTTAATAAATATTCCATAACAAGCAAATTTGAGCTTAGAGCATTAAGCAGAGAACAATTTTCTTGTACATATGCAATTCATACTCAATGAGTTAATTGTACTGTGCTAATTTTTTATAATATTTTCATATTATTCATATGTTGCCCCTCAATGGTATTCTATAAAATTTGCAATTATCAACTTTGTTGTGTCGTTTATAATGGTATATTCAATGGTATATTCATTTTTTGCCCTACATCGTAACGCCCAAAAGGAAGCGTCTCCGGTATGACAAAGTATAATTATTGTTCAGAATCAAAATCTAAAGCGATTAAGCCATGATCGTCCCTCTGTTCGACTGTGCACGCTTTTCCTCCGAAACCGAAAATCCGAGAGAGTTGAAATTTGGTATGCATACTGTAAGACATCTATTAAAATTGGATGAAATCCCCTGCTCTCATTCCCTATTTAAGAGAAACCTTTTATCTACTCTCAGAAGCATGCTACAGACATTGTAAGAACAGAAATATGATAAATTTCATTCTACGTTCCTCCGATTTTCGGTGAAGGGTATCTTCATGGTTGTTCACTGTTGACTCCTTCTGTTATGTTCCATTAAATTTTTATAATTAGCATAAACAGAATAAAAATAAGTAATTAAACAGGTATTCAGAGTAGTTTTAAACACTTCTAAAATTTTTCACGGTTGATGCCGATCAGTCGCGTATATTGCTTATTTCCTTTTTATTCAAATAATTACTAACGGTAAAATTCGTGATCGAAGCGATACAAATATTTAAGCTTTTCCAATAATTCATTTAAAAATACCAATAAAATTAATTTACTGTTTCTTCGGTGTCAACAACAGCTATAGGGTATCCCATCCACAGACAGCTTGCTAATTTTATGAATAACTTATTTCTTTACAACTAGTTCCGCGATGCACATCGTCTTGGCACTACTAATGTGCTATGACACCATCAATGATGAATGTTGTTACAGAAAGAACCCATGCTGCGTTCGATAATATAAAACCTGTATGTATATTGGCATTTTATAACATTTACAACATTCAACGTAATAAAAAAAATTAGTGCTGGCTATGTTGCCTAACGAGATTATAATATACCACTTAAACATTGGAAATTAATAACAACGTTCGCAAATGTCACCGTCGAGAAAAAAAAAACCGTCGAGTTCGCACGATATATGCCGTTTCTAGTAATTATTTGGACCGCGATATACATATCACGCTTTGCCCTCTATGATGTTGTGATCGTGCGCACGAGTTGGCAATTTTTGCATAAGCTGGCAAATAATATCTAACATTAGTTTGAGGCCTCTTTTAATATTACACGTATCCGTAACAGAATTTGCCGATACTTTTCCAGACGTAAACTATTTATGAGTAAATTCCTGCGATTCAGTCACCAATTAATTTGTCCATTACTTACACGGCAGTTGCACATTTCCTACTATTGAAGAAGCGCAGCGACTCTGGGGTGCTCGCGCTCATAAAACAAGGATCGTAATCAGAAAAGTTATGTCTTGTCTAGTAAAGTAAATTGGTAGAGGTATCATAAAAATGAGGAAGAATGCCTAGGTAACTGAACTCGAGAAACTGCTGCCAAGCAATATTATCGGTGAATTTTATCGGGAGAAATTTTCTTAATAACAGTTTCAATTTTTAAGGAAATAGGCGAAATATGAAACCTCTTTTCCGTACGTGTCGGTTTTATTCCATATGAAAAGATAGTAAGTCCCGACTGATTACTTGTAACCCACACTAGTACGTGTTGCAGACATTGTTCACACATTAACAGTCTTGTAAGTCGCTCCATACAAAGTTAAAATAAATTAGGTATCCAGAACAAACACGGAACACATTTTAAAACAGTATCAGATTTTAAGTTGGCATTAATCATCTTGTCGTAGGCTAGGTATGGGATTTATGGTTTCATCAGCGACGCTAGTCTGCTGAACGTTCAAAAAGCATTTTATAGTAAAACGTAAAAATTTATGGAAGTGAGATTAGGATATTAAATATTTAAACATATTTAATGCTTAATGGTCAAATTTATAACGCCCACGTCGAACCTACATCAGAATTTTTGACGTGTTTGGATAGAAATATGTTAAAACCCGAGTAAATTATAGTGTCATAACGTTAGCTAGTTTTTCTAATGCACAAAAAATCGTTTAATGTTTATCTTAATTTAATGAAGAAGTTTGGCGTTGGAAATTCAAAATTATATAAGAAGTTGGCTTAATCCATTAATTTTGATTAGTGATCTTACCGTCGATATTTAGCAATGTATTTTTATGATACCATAAATGTCTTTTGAAAATTAGTTCCGATCCAATCGAATCTAAGAAGTATTCCATTAATGAAAGTTTAGATTTAATTCATTGTAGCGGTTCAACGATTTTACAGTTTTAAAGTAGAAGGATAATTAATTATACTAAAATTAATAAAACTGGTGGACTTAAGTTCCTGTTTAACGTCACTGCAAGAAAAAAAAAACAAAAACACCTATGAAATACCACTTTTAACCGAACAACGCGAAGTGGAACTAATGGGAGAGGACTGTTTGCCTTATATCTACTACTAGATCAACATATGAAACTAGGTCAAAAACTAAAATAGTTGCAACACTTAATAACAATTTATGATGCATTGGAAGCTTTAATACTTTATTTAGTCATGCATGTAAAAATTATGAGAGTCGTTTTACAAGTTTAAAAATAAAAAATAAATTAAAAAAATAGCTGAGTTCATTTTCAGTATTTTAATAATGCAAATAAAATATTTCAGGCAATCATTTTATTAAAAATTATTCAATTTAATCAAATCGTCGCGAAAAAAGTTGAATTTTATGTTTAAGTAACATAAATATGGCCAGAAATGAAATTTAAACTCTGGTCTTTTACATTAAATCTGTAAAGTCAAGTAACATCTTGTGGGGTCTAATTTCATCGACTTGCGGTTATTGGAATAAAGTGCGTGTGAGACAATTAATTACAAATCACTCAATGGGTCATAGAGTTAAAAAAAATTGGCCTTGGTCAGTTTTATAATGAAATGATTTAAAAGTCTAAATTACGTTTGAAAGGAATCGTAGTAGGCGTGAGCGATATAAATAAGGAAAAGATATCGTTACAACAACTTTTTTGAAGCATCGCCGGTGGTTACATGACACTGATATGATCTAAAAACGACAGCACAGAGTTGCTATTAATAAATACTTATTGCTAATACAGTTTCTTTTGCAGGCAAACATCCCATATTTTTCTTTTAGTATTTTATGTGCAGCATTAACCAGGACATCTAAAAATCCAAAGTGTAATCGTAAATATGTCGACAAAAGACCAGTTTCAAGCGCGCAAATCTTGAAAACGCGTCACATTAAAGCGCCGGTATAAAAACCGCAGGAACATCTAGTGAGCAGTATTAATCAATAAACATCATTTATGACAGAAATAAAAGTTTATTGGTCTTTACGTTAATGGTTAACGGAGATGCGAGACCCGCGGTTGATTGGCTAACCTTTTTGAATGGCAACTTGGACTGCGACGGTGTCACTAGAGAGCTTTTAAAATTATTTAGATCGCAAAACCTGCACACATTGAATTGATTTAATGTTTTAAAATGATGGGTTTTACGACTCTTGAATTATTTATAAGTTTCATATTTAATTTTATGTGCAAATGGACCACTAAAACATTTAAAATGCAGCGCGACTCTTGGCAAAAAATTTTATTGCCCCGAAAAAACAGTTCCGTTTCACAAACGTTTTGTAAATAATTCAAGCGACCAACGCAAGTCACTGGTAAAGTAACATCTTTACAAGTCATAAAATTGCGCAATTATTGTCATTTTAGCTAAAACCTACGACAGCAGTTTACCATCCTTACAGCCCACTTTATGGGCACTTGCCGTACGGAAAGCATTAACACTTGTGTCGTAATAAGAAAACTGCAGGACGATTTTTGTCCCCTCACATAAAAATTTTCGTTGTTATTAATTGAAACGAGGGAAGGAACGAGGCGTATCACCTACTTCTCAATTGCATTTTATATTGTTTGCAACAAATTTTAAATAATTGTGAATGCAATAATAGGCGGTTTACACATATATGTTGCCGCAACCATTTATTATCCTTAATTGTAAATCTGATCTTAAACGTGAATCACACATTAGAAATATTGCGCATGATGGGTAATTTAAATGAGTAGCTGTTTTTAATGCGCGCAATTAAAGCTGCTCTTATTATTCATTAAAACTAGAAATCGGTAAATCATCGACGAACTAATCACATACGGATGCTGGTAGAATTTCGCGATTAAAAATTCTCAGGATACCTATTTTTATATCCGTACCTTTTAATTTACATATTCGTAATGCCATGAGTCATGCGGATTTTAAATTTAATTCGAACTGGCTATTGAAAATGAATGTACAAATTGGTACAGGCAAGCGAATTCAGCAAAATCAATACATCTAATAAATAATATATGATAGCGGTTCATTGAATTTTAGAAAGTTCGATCGCAATGTAATTCTTAATAACACAACAAAGGAATCTATTATTGATAAATGGGACCATTGAACGAAAAAAAATTATATTGCATTATTCACAATTTATCGGAAATTAGCGCTGAATAAACGGGAGCCGCTGAAATTCATAATATGAGCGTGGCTTTGTTTTCTCAGTTTGATTACTCACTAAATTAAATTTTACGACCAAAATTCGTTTTTATTGCGTAGCAGTGTAGGTTTTAATAACAGGGGGAATACAAGGTTTTATTAACCGTGGATATTATAGATACCGAAGGAGGCTTCTGATCTTTAAGCAAAATGTTTCGGATGGGTTTATTGGCTGTTTAAAATATTACTTCCACTTAAAAATTTGAAAACCGTGTTTTTGAGGTACATTCATTAAAATTAATTAATTTTACAGCATTATAAAAATATTAACATATCGTAGATTACATCTGAACAAGGAGCCCAGCATCTGTTGTTGGTAGTGGGATTAGGTAAGAATCCATTTCTCCACGCGAAACCAGAATATAATAAGCCTGTCACTGCATTATTATTCGATTAAACAAGGAAGTTGACGATTAATCTTTATTTGTTTGATGGTTTATATGCTAATACGGGTTTAAAACCGATCTCGAAATCTGTTTTAAAATCATTATCGATCCGAATTGATCTGATATAAAGTGAAGAAGGTGTGTTAGATAAAAGCTGGTGCTACTGAAACAATGACTCTTAAATTCCGAATGCCCTGCAGATAATATTTATACATATATTTATTATTCAAATTACAATGTCATTTTATTTTCATCGGTGATTTTAATACACAGTGCGTCTGGCCGTGGACTGAAAAGAGCAAAACCACTTTTATTTTCAAGTTTACAGAAAATTAATATTTTCTCTAAAAGTTTTGCTGGTTGTAAACCTCTAATTTTCTAAACAAAATTCTGATATTGGTTTTCTTAATAAAAAATAAAGATAAAAACAAAGTATCATGCGTTGAAGTCATTAAAATATAGTTTTTAAGTTGCGTTAAATTTCATACTACTTCTATTGAAACAATGTTAACCCTTTAAAAAAAAACATTTATTTTGTTCCTAAATCCAAGCAATATAAAAATTTAACGAAAAGCTTGTCATTTCTCCAGGCAAGTTCAACGAATTTAAATCCATTAGACTTTAATTTGTAGCGTATTTAGAACGGTTTCTGAAGCCAATCATTGAAGGATTTGGGGCAACAAGGCTACATGCCACATGAAGTTAGTTTTGAGATATTAATTGTTAAAGATTAGTAAAATATATATAGTGGACCCTGTGACGTCGATAATGAAAATAAAAACAAGAACCTTTAATCACAAAAAATTTTATATAAAATAATATAAAATTACTCACATAGACGCGTTTCGGTGGCTATGCCACCATCTTCAGTACATCTACTAAATCTAATTTTACAAACTAAGCCTTATATACTATTATTTACGCATCCGTGAATTTAACACTTGAGTGAGTTTCACGGATGGTTAGTCAAATCTAGTAATCTATACAATGGGGTATTGGGAATGGGGCCCATATCACTATTTAATAATTTTTTCCTATTCTTATATGTAATCAAACTTTCCCTACTATTTAAATTCCTATAATCTGATTCTGCCCTAACCAATTTTAAATTGTCTATACCTACTGTATGGTTGCATTCTAGTACATGCAGGGCAACACTAGATTTCTCTGGTCTATTGTATTTGATATGAGCCACATGCTCTTTGAATCTGGTAATGATAGAACGTCTAGTTTGCCCAATATATACCAAATCACAACCATCCGTGAAACTCACTCAAGTGTTAAATTCACGGATGCGTAAATAATAGTATATAAGGCTTAGTTTGTAAAATTAGATTTAGTAGATGTACTGAAGATGGTGGCATAGCCACCGAAACGCGTCTATGTGAGTAATTTTATATTATTTTATATAAAATTTTTTGTGATTAAAGGTTCTTGTTTTTATTTTCGTTAAAGATTAGGTTAAATCTCAAAATAAATAATAGTAAATTTAAACTTTAATTTAAATAAATAAATAAATAACTAATAAGATAAATAAATTCCATCATATCTAGATTTAAGCCAAAATTATAGTTAGTTTCCTACTGACGATGAAAACGAAAACTTGTGTAATATTTTTAAATTAAATTTACAAGTTCTAGGAAATAAAGTAAATAACGTAATGCAAATAATGACAATAAATAGTTTTAAAATGTATTGAAGTTTTCAAGAGTTTTAAAATGTTTGTGCTAAATGTGTATATGTGTAATGTGTTTATAAAAATTGTGACGATGAATTAACATTCCAAACAAAGAAAAAAGAAGATATGGAACTAAGCTCAAAATAAAACCTGATGATTTTTATAATATAAGAATGATGAGTTGATTTTGAAAATAAATAAAATAAAAAACAGCAATTTCAATTATTTACTAAAAAAAATATGATTTGTACCCTTTTACATTATGTTTTTTTACAAATTAACAACAAATTTGCTATTGTCAGAAAAATTATTTTCCAAATTGTCGGGTTTCTGTCATCTCCTTAGTAGTATTTCCAGGTACAGCTATAGCAGGCCCTATTTCTTGATAACACATTGAAGGAATATAGGAAATCAGTTGTGCTATATTCTCTAATTTTTTTGGATTCAGTGAAATCAGGTTATTATACTTACATATTCAATTATGGTAAAAATATGCAATATGACGGATGAAATTTACAATAAAATATTTCGAGAAAAACGATACATGCCACATAAAAAGTTTAAATTACCTTTTCAGACTCACCTGATGAATGTTCTTCACTACTTTCGGATTGCACATAATCCTTGTCTAACACACACTCATCAGAATCGAAATCACAATGTTTATAGCTGTTTTCAATATTAAAATCTAATTCTCTCTTGGCAGAAACATGTGAATACGATGCCGCCATGATTAATTTAATTGTGGCTTGTGCTGTTATTACACAAATATTTTTGCATATTTCGCAAAATTAATAACGCTATGGGACGACAGTGGCTTCGTTCTTGGGAGAATAGCTGTCACAAAAATTGGAGTGGTGTGTAGCACGGATAACTCAAATTTCCTAAAGGTGTGGAATGTATGTAGTCTTGTTGCTCCAAACCGGGCAATTGATAAAACAAAGTTAAAATTTTATAAGAAAAAATAAGGAAAGTCAATTCTGTCAATCAAAATGTTATTAATAATGTTTGTACTGACTTTTGTACAGGGTTGAAAAATTCTTCAAATTTGGAGGAACCACGCTAAATAAAATTAAATATTTTTCCATAATTTTTATTTATTTTAACAAAACCAATATTCGGATTTTATTTTAGGAGTTATTAATTTTGCAACAAGAAAACCTTTTATAAGTAATAACACTTTTCGGTAAAATAGGAACATAATAATTTTTTCATTTTCAGTCCATCTGTATAGACACTGTATAATTTTTTACTACTTTAGCGATCCATTAATGCTAAAAATACAAGATTGTGGAAATATTGTAAATTAACTAAATTGTAAGAGGAACATAATTGTGTTTAATATTTTTGATTAAAAGTTTGTTCCCACAGGTTTTTCAATTGGGAAAAGCAAAATATCTGTCAATTTTTTTGTTTGCTCGAATGAATGACAACAGGTTTATCAATTTTTGTTGTTGTAAGTGTTTTTATATAAAATTATTTGATTGCGCTCAACTGTATTAGCGATGCTAGTACTCATAAAAAATTCATTAAATCTCAGCATACGTGCCTTTTTATTTTTTTATCGTTTCACTTTTATTTAACGTACAAAATTAAATAACAAAAAATTATAAACATTTTTGTCAGAAAATATTTATTTTTGTTTTGAATTATAAATCCACATAATTTTTATTGGTCTCCGAAAATGGTAATAGAATTTTAAATGGGGCAAGCTACTTTTGTGACTATAATCAATTTATATACGTTTGAATCTTGGTTTATTTGGCAAGTAGTAAAATTTGATTGAATACGGTTACACAGCGGGAGTAAAATGAATTATAAACTTATATTGACAAACATAAAAATTCCTTTGTAGTTCCTACATCAAAAGTAGCCTCACATTAACGACTAGTTTGATGGTTGCCATAGCCGTTCGTAGGCAGTGCTATAAAACATGTAATTTTATAAACATAATGACATTTTAGGTCATATTAGATAATATATGACGAAAATTAAATTTTAGGTATGCAATGACGTCATTTCACTTTACATATTAAATTTGTCTACAATTTTTCAGATCCGATTAAACAAATCCCTCGCTCCATTCATATATCACAATCATAAATAAAAATTGAGCAAAGCTGACGAAATTTTACTTAAAAAAATCGTTTTTAATTGTATATCGATAGCTTTGAAACCTATTAAAATTTCACAATTTAAAGGAGAAGTTTATTAAAACAGATGGCGTATGAAATGTCACGATATGCAGGATTGATGAAGCGTGCGTGAAAGGAACGATGGGTGTGTGTTATCGGCAACCGATGAAATACTGCGGAAAATGGAATCGCATTATGAATTTATTCTGCATTTTCGTAACACCTTATAAAAACGACGCAATGAATACTGAGCGCGCATTCAAGCACGGCGCTGCAGGTCAGCAAGTTCTCGCAACCTCTGACCCCAAACGCGGCTCACAACAATGCACACGTTCCTTATAGATAACATTGTTGGATGCAGTGTGTGATATCGTGGTATCGATTAGCGCGAATAAGGCTCGTGCTCGCCGCAAATTATTTTCACAAACTACCCCCGCATGGCAATTTGAGTAATCGTGCCATGTCATATTACTGGCACAAGTAGCGCATTAAGTGAAAATATTGCCGGCCCACCAAACCTTTACTAGCCTGTATTGTTCGCGAATAAAAAAAATTACCGGCTACGATCGACTTACCGTTTTTTCTACTTTTAGTAGATTTGTGACAAAAACATGGGGACTTGAATTCTTATCTGTGGACCACACACGTGTAAATTCTTGAAACGTCGCTTTGAAGCACAACAGTTATTTGTATACCGGAAAAAAGTTTTGAAAATTTTCAAAAAAATTGATTGACGCAGTGAAAATTGAGATTAAGAAGTTTTAAATCAGCTGCAGTGATTAATTTCATCAGTCTCGCACACATTGCACAACCTTTACCGGCGATTAATGATCGTGTCATATTCGATATTTTCTGCGAACAAGTTGTTAATAAAACTATCATTTTCGCAATAAGTGAGAGAATTGCTGTTATTGCGCAGCTCGTCGGAAATAACAAAAATCTGATAGGATAAATGCGTTTCCGATTGGATAATGCTAAGCATACCTCCGACATACAAGCAGGCAATTGCATTATATAGAGTACCTCCCGAGCCAATAACAATAAATACCAACTTGTAAAAAATTCGATTTATAAACTTTTTTGACTAAATTAGGATCAACAAATGTTTAGCGACGTCGGTGGTCTTCAGTCTTATATCGTTTTACTTTAAGTGACAGGGTTATTCAAGCTCGAGGAATGCCATGACACATGAATCTGCAACTGCATCTAAATTTGTGTTTAAATAGATCTGGCTTTTAACTGTCCCTCCGCGTTGGATAAACTTGTTGCTCACTGCTTTCAATTACAAATGAGATCGATATGTAAAATTTTTCCAGCTTTGCATTGCTAACTATTTCAAATTGCGTAATTGTTAAGCTTTGCGATTGGGTTGAAAAATAAATTATTGGATAAGAATTTGCGTGGGAGAATGACATTTAATAAAGTACAACAATTATATTTAATAAAAATGCAAAACCTTATTTTCATACAGTTACATTCAGTATGATTTGTTTTACCTCATTTTCATTGTGGTATTTGTTGCGTTTAAATAAAAGTATCATTTGCTATAAATGGCTGTGATCTACAGCGCCAGGAAGAAACAATTAGTCGAATTAGTTAACCTTAAATGTCTAATATAATTTTTAGAAGTTGAGTATTTCTAATCATAGTATTGCTTTTGACAAAATGCAAATGGTAATCATTTGCAATAAACGTTAATTTCATCAAGTCCTATAAATTTTCGGTTAAACCTTTATCTCTAAATAAATTATAACATTTCTAACTGGGATCACACATATTTATAAGCACCTTGTAGAATAACTAAAAAAATTATAATATTTCATTCCGTACATCTAGCAGTTGGTAATTTCGTGCCATGTATTTTCCTGATAACATTACTTCCTGAAGAGGAAGTTGATATTTAAAATACAAAAGGTAATGGAGCGCTATATTAATATTTTGATTATACACGTGCGCATCAGGGCTTGAAAATGTGATAAATGCGATTAGAAATAACAGCAAAAAGAAAAGGGAAGGACGGAATTATAAATGTGGCTTTTGTTTAATGCTTAAGGGGCCAACTGAGAAGCAAGATTCACAAGATGGCGCCACCGTAGAAAAGGGTGTCAATTTTGTAAAATGCTTTTTTCATTAACAAGCTTTTTTATATAAAAAACTAGTGGCGGATATAAAAGATAAAAAAATTATCTAGGTATAGACATAAATTTGCGATGGAAAAAGTTGAGAAAAGTATTTATTCAAAAATGTCAAACTTTCAATAATATTTGAATTTTTTGTTAAAAGTAAAGAAAATCTTGCTGATCACACCCTGGAAGCATTAATCATAAGTATACTTTCACATTATCTAATCACATTTGTCAGTATTTCAGTCAAAAAGCATCGAAAAGTGTGACATTTTTGAATAAATATTTTTTTTCAAGTTTTTCCATGGCAAATTTATGTCTATACCTAGATCATTTTTTTATCTTTTATATCCACCACTAGTTTTTTATATAAAAAAGCTTGTTAATGAAAAGAGCTTTTACAAAATTTACACTTTACTACGGTGGCGCCATCTTGTGAATCTTGCTTCTCAAATGGCCCCCTTAACCCGAAACATTAGTCCCTAAAACCTTACGAGAAAGTAAATATTATTAATAGTGTTTGCAATAAATGTTTATTTAAAACTAAAAGTTGTTTCTTTTACATTAACTTTATCGAGAACCAATTGTGCATGACCGCGAAGGGATGTGAAATCGTGCGTAGTTGCCCTTTTGTACATATTGCAACATTGTGGTTCCACACTTGATTTTTTTTGCAAATATTGCATTACATAGGTTCAAAGTAGAATAATTAGTGTTAGTACTGACGATTTGAAACTGTACTTATAACATCAGCTATTTTGGCACCACTGCACCACTTTTACCTTCATATTGATAAGTATTCCATTTGCCCTTTAAAATTTGTAAGTGAGTTTAGCGGATGCATTGATTTTTCAAATTTAAATTGTTACAGTTGGGAGATAGTTAGCTTGATTAGTTCCATCCACTTCTGGTGAATATGAGATCAACGGCGGATTTTTGTAAACATAATTCTTATTTTTAATTTTTCGTAGTAAAACTAAAATGTTTGTCTTTATAGGCTTGTTCTTTCTGTTGAACTTTTAGATGAAAACGTAGCTGTGAAAAAATATTTTTTTCTGTCAGAAACGATATTCTCAAAGAATTCGAAGAACAGTAGTATTTATTATTTGTTGCATAACTCCTTTGTAGATCTTTGCTTTTATTTTCATTATAAAATTATTTATTAAAACCATAATCATGAAAACTTTTAATGTAATCGCCATCTACAATACATCTGTTGAGATCATCTAAATCTCGGTTGGATGCCCAGATTGTGGAGAGAAAACAAATTATTAGTAGGTAATTCTATAATACAAAATACATACAGTCAAACTTCCATGAATTGAACCCAAAGAATACAGCAGCAATACTTCGAGTTAGAGAAAATTAAAAATCGTTATACTAAATGATGACAGCAACATCCATGACACTTCGACTGTATGTAGTGCACACTTTCAAGAAAAAAAAATTTTTTATGTTATGTTATACCTAGGCACCATATGCTCACACTTCAAACCATCCCCTGAACAAATAAAAATATAAGTAGTTAATAATGTAACAATTTATAGCTAAAGGATCACTGAAAATGATTAGCAGAAGCATAATTGATTGAAAGATAATAAAAAAAATAACCAAATTTCTAAAGTAACTGCTTGAAATTTGGAGCAAATTTGAGAGTCACATCAGTAGTCAGAGTGAATTGTGAAGCGTGCGAGACAATCTAACGATTCGCTTCGATTATTATATTTTTGTTAAAAAAAAAATGGTTTGGTCGTTTAAACCATGATTTTATTATAACTGAATTTGACTGTGTTTATTTGTTACTTATGAAACAAAACATAAAAACTGTCAACAAATTTGTAGTTAAAAATATGAATGCATTACATATCGGTATATTACATTTTATCTATATTATATTCTGAATATAAATAAAATATTTGAGCATTTGTATTATTCGTTAAACAATTTACCGTTTATCATTTCTATATTAACAATCGGTTTTGTGCGTAATTTCTAAGATTAGCTCTGTAGTGCGTCGCAATGAAAATCATGGGTCGGTACAAACAAGGTTTACCGTCATTTATAAAGCAAAAGAGAATTGAGCATCATGTTACTACAATAAATATCTAAAAAGTTTTTCATATTAAATATTCAAGAGTGGGACAGAAAGATTAAATCACAATGATTCATATATTTATTAGCGTTTTGCAAAACAACTTAACTTTCTGTATTTACCATAAACAAATCCACATAACCAGAAATCACTTGTTATGAAATTATGTATTATGTATAACTTCCATAAAATTATAATAAACCCATGATAGTTATAATTTAGGAATAAATATTTTAAGCATTTCGGAATTTTACTTATGTAGTTCCTCGATATCTTGTCAAACATTAGATGTATCACTTCTGAAAGCTATATTCGATTCGGTATTTTTATTACAGGCAGAAAAATAACTCTGTTTTAAATATCCACACAGTTTGTTAATTAGGCGTGTGATTAATAAGTTTTTTTAAAAATATTTATTAGAAAGTTAATTTCGATGGGTAGCTAATCAAGTACTCAGCTTTTGATAATTGCTTTTAAAGAACTTTTTATATACACATTCAGCAACACTGAAATATCAAAAGTACCTGCCAGACACCATTGACTTAATATTGCCAGGTACCATAAGGACCTGGATGTTGTGAAAGTGTGTATTATCCATCAATTTCAATTAAACATTAGCCGTACATTTGTTGATTGCCATGCCCGGAGCATTAAAAAATCTTAAAGGTTTTTGTCCCACTTTGCATATCGAAAGCAGTGAGATCATAATATTTGTATAGACTGTTTTCAAAATATACCTCTGACATTTGACCTCACATATGTCTCAACAGATATTTCATTATGTGAACAATAGTGTTAATGTTGTTGATGAATTGCATTTTAATAAGAAAAATTTACTTGACAAGCATTTTTCGAATTTTTTTCCGTCAATGGTCCACGCATGTCGCGGTTTGTTGAACTCGAAGCTTTTTATTGAAATACGGATTACGCACCGATTAGACTAGCGACTACTAAAATATCCAGACAATGATACCGCATAAATTTAAAATGACGGCATTCCTCCACTTTGTGTGTCGAAATGTCCGCAATAAAAAGTCCGGAATGGCTTGTTAAATTTCAAATCGGTGATTTCAAAAAGTGCGGGACGCAGATATAATTTAGTGAATGCATCTATTGTTTTACCTATATTTTTTCCTTCCGCGAACATCCGAGAAATGTGACACATTGTTATTCTTCAGCCACGCTTGGACACAAATAAGGACAGCTCAGACAAAGGAAATATGTGTGGGGATATTTGTATAAAAAAGTTGTACGACATGCAGCGAAATACGCGCCTAAAGCACCTGTTGAAAATGAAATTAAACAAAAACAAGAATATATACACGTTTCCGCCTTCGATCCTTTTTTTCCGGTGTTACATTGTTGTTTAAGTGCTTTTCTAAATCATTGCGAAAATTTTACGCGCCGCTAATCTTATCGGCAGAACTTTGAAGATATATCGAAATATGTTTTTATAGCGGTAATAAACTATGATTGCTTTAACTAATCAGTTTTTTGTTGTAAACGGATCTGCGTACTGCTGTCATTTTAATATGCTTAATCATAAATTATTTCTAGTTGGAGCTGTTACAAAAGTTAACGTCTTCTGATAACGTATTCGGTAAATTTTTTTGTCTTCTTTTAATTACGTTTTTATCGGTCATTAAGTGACAATAATCGATTGCCACAGGTTAGTTGTAGTGTCAGAATTAGTGTTTGATAAAATTTTTCAGGTGATACGAATCTAACTAACCGTTTATCAGGGAAATAGCTTCGTGGGTCTTTAGAAAATCATTAAATATGCAAGTTATTTATAAAGCAGAGCTATAAAATTTAAATTTATGTATCGCTAAACTAATATATTAAATGCTACAATACGGCTTTCTAAATTTAATACCTTCTTATACAATTGCACTTTTATAGTGTGCATCTTTTTATAAATAGTTTTACAGTATTTCTCTAAAAGAACAAACGGTTTAATTTATTGTTTTATATTTTAGAAACCCGAAAGTTTCTGGCTATTGAACAGTAAATTTTGTTCTAACTAGAAGCACCACTGTTTAATCTTAGGTCAGGTGAAAAAGTTCTTCTTTTTATTAAGATTCGTACGTAATGGATTTGTTGAATGAAAATTTGAATTTACTTTTCAAAATGTGTAGAGGTTGTAACGTCGCCTTGTTAAGATCCGTGTTAGAGATAAAACATATCTAGGTAATTTATAAATCATCTTATTTTCGTTCAGTTAGAACCGTGTACGGTATCGAAAATGTTTTCTTCTATAATAGATTGCGCAGCTCAAAAAATTACCGTATCTGTTACTATTCTCAAGATTCAAGTTTCACAACTATTAATTACGAATGTTTAAAGATTTCTTTCAATTTTTGTAAAATATGTGGCAACTGTAAGCTAAAAGCACTCGCGAATTTAAAATTTGCTTTGTGTTTTATCAAATTTGAAGTAAATAAAAAAGCAGTAAATACTCGGGCATTTTAACCTTATACCTGTTCAGACATACGAATTAAAATAAAAAAGTGAGAACTCAAATTAATATACATTTTTGCACTTTTACAAGATGTAAGGTTAACTTCTACCATAAGTTGTCAAAAATAAATTTGTAAATTGTGCTATAGATTAACATTTTGACTGTTACAAGTTTTAAGAAATTTATTATCCTTCTCCTAGTGTCCAGAAGTCAGGGTATTATTTGTTCAAATTAATCTAAACACACATTATCCAAGCAAGGTTATTTTATGGATACGAATAAAATGTTTGTTAATAGTCACATATCAAATACATAACTTATAACATAAATTTTGCTAAATTTGTGGTTTCTGCCAGTGTCTACTAACAAAGCTCAGTTAGGTAGTAGTACTAATAACTATCGATCTCACAAACTATATTCACTTAAATATCTGCCCGCACAATTAATAAAAATAAATTCTTACCATTGTAATGAAATTTTGTTAACCCTTAAGTACTAACAAACGGTTTCAGAAAGTTCCTTGTTATTATCTATTTTCCAATTTGTTGGAAGTGTAACTTTGAAAAACTGGTTATTTTATCCCTTTTTCATTTCGCTTATCTTGAATGAGTGTGTAAAGGGCCTTCATTTAAAAAATGAACGCCTTGTAAAGTCAGAACAGGTAATTCCCAATACTTCCCTACATTTCGCAGATAACTAAATGTTTTTCATACATTAGAAAATATCTCAGAAAATGTGATGGTTAGGTCGTACTCAGAAAATGAAGATCAAGATTTCAATAAAACAATGATGAATCTATTTTCGTCGTAAACAACTTTCTTTGAAAAATCCAATTTTTAAAAAATTTGTCGCTTACAATCGATGTGTAAAATGAGAATTAATATTTTGGTAGCTGCAGACATATAGCAAAGCTCGGATATAGTGAACCAATTTTGACGCATTTTTCAAGTTCTCTATATCCGGCCTTCACTGTATTTCGATATTTTTGTTTTATATCTTAATACAGTACTTACACAAATGTTACAAAAAAAGTTGACCGACTAACATACCTTATTTGGTTCGGCGATGTTACGATTACCGCAACATATTTTTTTGGGTAGTGACAATGGAAGTGTTTTTTTCTATCGAAAGATCTTAATAAAAGCAACATTTATTTTGACAAAACAATTCGACGTGTGAATCTAATAACATCGTATTTCAAAATCCATTATTTTAAAGGAGAGAAAATAAGTTTCTCACTTTTGTAATTCTGTATAACTTTGTAACGTACGATGTTATAGTTTTGTTCTATAATATACTAAGTTTTTATTTAAACAAAAAACCGTCTTCTCGTTTAAAAAGAGACTTGTTTTTACATAGGATGATTATTGAAACTAAATTTGCTCGAAAATCGAGTTACGATGTTATTAGATTCGCACGTCGAATTGTAAAGAAAGCATCACTCTTTTAACCATTGTATTGAAAATTAACAAAATAGTTAATTATTGTCAAATTGACAGTTAATAATTTTACATTTTAAAATCTCTTTTTAACCAAATTTTCTACTTTCAATATGCAAAAAATGTCTTGTACAACTACATTAGATAATTTAACTGATTAAATTCATTTAGTTTGACAAAACGGAACAATCACATTTGTCTTAAAAAAATTGCTGCGGTAATTTTCACGCTTGAAAATTGCTTGCAAAAATGTCATCCAGAAACTTTTTGTTTTTATTTAATTCATTATTAATATTATAATGTTAATTATGATTAAAAGTAGCAACATTATAAATATTTTAATATTTGTTATTATGTCGAATACAAACTCGATTGTATGAAATTTCCGGAAATTTTCTCCTCAGACTACTCGCATTATTAATTATTAGGCAATTTTCACTCCTTTCAGTCGTTTAAAATTGTTGTGTATCAGACAGAAAATTTTCGGTAATTTCGTATTCACTCGTTATATTATATTTTCTTCATCCGAAAATATGGCATATGTACACAAAAATAAAATCATTTATTTACTAAAAAGTAATGTTGCCAATCAAAAAAAGATCGACATAAGTCAGTAAACACCGAATGATCCCAGATAGACAGAGACGTCATCAGTAGGCGTGGCTTAATCGACGCGCCACAAACAGATTATCTATGTGTACGGCAGCAACTTCGAACTCAATTTAGTGTTTTCCGCAGGTGGGATCATTCGGTTCTCATTATGTAACTTAATATTATTAATAAAGAATAGTCTTGAGAATGCAATATGTTTTGCCTATTCTGATTCCGCAAGGCGTCCGTTTTTAAAATGCTCATTCTGTACGTACAAAACCACAGATAATGTTTTTTGAAAAATATGTGTTCTTTCGCATAAAATTCGAATTTTTAATAGAAAATACCACGATCCTTTTAAACATATTAATTTCCGATACGACTAAACCATTTCCAATTGACATTAGAAGTCAAAAATATTACAATAGAAAGAGCATACTCAATACAGTAGAATCCGCTTTTAACGAATACCGGATATAACGAGACACCGCTTGTAACGAGCAATACACATAGAGAAATTTGATTTACTATGCAAACGCGGTTTAAAATGTTCGCATATTACGAGATCGGTTATAACGAGACTCCGGTTATAACGTCGGTTGTATTGAAATTTTATATTAAAAAATCCTAATATAGCGAGATCTAAATATATACCTTTGACTAATATTGATAATGGTTTACTTAGAAATGTGCTGATTCCAACTAATCAGGCTTCAGGCGGTAAAGAATCAGTTTCACTTAGGTTACCGAAAAATTATCATGTCAACCTCCGGTAAATTAAACGTAAAAAAATATCAAGTTGACATTTCTACCTCCCAACACGACTTCAATACTGCAGCCTATGGACCAAGTAATTATAAACTTCCTTAAATTTCATTTCCGAAAAATGCTTGTGTTGCATTTGATAGATGGCATTGAAATGGAAAAAGAGGATCGGGTAACACTTCTAGACGCCATTCGATTTGTAGACCGAGCTTGGAAAAGTATTACGCAAACCACAATAAAAAATTGTTTCAAACATGCTGCATTTATAGGAGAAGTTGGCCCAGCTGAAAATTGGCAAAGTGAACTTTATATCGCATTAAAGGCTGAAAAAGTTAACTTTCAGGAGTATCTGACGGTTGACAATTTTGTGTGTACTAATGAAATCCCAACCGAGGATGACATCGTTGAGAATGCGTACCAAAAATACAATCAAACTCAAACTGAAATTACTAAATCTGATGATGATGAACCGGCCCTTTTACTAGAAAAGATTTCGCCTACGGAAGCTAGAAAGTGCCTGGCACAATTGAAGAGTTTTCTTTGAAGTCGAAACTACTCTAAATGGTGCGGAACCTTTTTTTCATTTTTTGGCAAGTTTGGAAAATTGAATTGACGAAACAGACTATTACATACTATTTCGGTTAATAAGTACGCCTAAATTTATATATGAAACAATTGTAACGTACACGCATTTTACTAATTTATGTCAACAATTAATATTTTCAATAAAAAATGTCTTTACATAATAATCCGCTTTTAACGAAATCCTCTTATAACGAGCTAATTTTAAACTCCAGTACGTCCTCGCTATAAGCGGATTCTACTGTATATGAAACACATAATTTGTTGTTTTTAAATAACCAATTCCTTAAATTTTAAAAGAGTGACCGCAGATTACCTGAATATCTAATTAGCGGTTGTTTGCAAAGCTGTCGAAAATTTTAACTGATTCTCCACAAACGCTTGAATATGGCGTCATAAAACAGTTAAGTAATTGCCCTAAAATTACACGGACGTCAATTTTCAGTCTTTAGTTTTTTCAATCACCTAAAAACCATGGTTAGAACCATTTAACATGTTTCACTAAATCCCGTAACTTTCGTAATTATCATAATTGTAAGCAACTCAATTATTTGTTTACTTCCTAATATTTATGTAAATGTAATAGGCCTGAATTCAAATGAAATTATGATAATAGCAGTGCGGTTTGAATATTGCAGGGGACTAACCGTGATAGTAGTTATCAAAACTTCGCCGTGAGAACAAATAGTACACATTGCGCCGGTTCACACGATCTCAAATAGTAATTCTGTTCTGTACTAATTGTTTAAGCTGTGTTATACATATCACGCTTTCCTTGGTATGGTAAAGAGCGTGCCCACCGGTACTCCACACCGAAGCCTTTAATATAGACTCGTTCATGTACCGGGGTGAATACGAATCGTGACACGATGGCCTTTTTTATGGGCAATAATACGTAACTAAGAAAAAAACGTGAGTTACACCTGTTTTACAATGCCCGGATATTCTTCGCATTAAAACAGGTATTCCCTCGTGATTAAAAAACGTTTTACTGTTTTTGCTGACACGAGGAGGGCGGGCATTGTTTTGCGTAAGAATCGTTTATTCAAACAAACACGATAGGTTAAAGGAACAAATAGTAATTGTTAAGGCACACTTAAATATCATTAAGGCAACATCACTCCTCCCACTTGTTGCAATGCTGAATTTTATCGTGTTTGTAACTTGGTACGACATAATTTATTTCAGCTGTGGGTTTTAATTATTATGTATAATTCTTAAAAAGTGTTGAAAATATGAAATATGAAATATAAATATTAATTTTATAACTCATTGTTTCATTTTGGTTTGACCAATTTTAATAAAATTTAAAATTTTCTTTAAGTAAAGCAAAAATTTTGGAAGCTTTCAGAGGAGAAAATACTTTTTATTCGCATCCAGAGTAGGGGTCAACATCTGTGATCGCCTTATATCAATCAACCTAATGAATGTCATGTTGTTCATTTTAAAGGACACATATCGCACCTCGGCTGCAAGAGTGGCACAACTCGAAAATTTTAAAATATTTTTGTCCCTAAAAATATATTAAAATATAATTACTACTTACCACACTCTTATAATTTCAAAAAGTAGCACATATAGTAACCTAGACAATTTTGTACCAAATTATGAATTCTAATAGAAGAAAATTGTGGATTTTTACAGAAGAAAATCGATTACTTTTCAATTTACACTAAACTTGTTATTTTGAGTTGTGCCACTCTCGCAGCCGAGGTGCGATATGTTTAAGACCATCCTGTATTTAATAATCAACCTTTTTCCGTAAACTACTTGCAACTTGAGAACATTTGTTTTAATTTAAGAAATGTTTTAGTAATTAATTTTGTCGTTTTTATGAAAATCATTGATCATATCAATTAATTTTTTGAATAAACAAAATATTACAATAATAATTGCCACACGTACAGCTAATAATACTTTTTTATACAACCCGTACTGAAAATAATCAATAGTGTACAAACAGTAAACTCAGTAAACGTGTCCTTATGCACGTCGTGTGTTATAAAGTAAAATAGCATAGTTAGGGACTTTTATCAACATTATGTTGGTAGCGTAATTGACAGTGATAGTAACAGTGACAAGTCGGTTTAATTCTGGGACTCCGGTGAAAAAGTAAATAAAATTTCTAGTTGATTTAAAAATGCTTACTTGTTTACTTACTTTATATGTGCAATTATCATAAATAATTTTGATTTTTAGATTAGGTAGTCCGATTCATCATTTCCACATAGCGTTGCTAAAGTAATAAAACATTTCATTTTTCTTTAATTTTCAGAAATCAATGTGGTTGAAGAAACAGTACGGTACACAACTCTAGTTGCAAAACAATTACGCGGCGTTGTGTGTAATTTTTTTGACTCGTGCGTAATATGTTTCTTACAACTCTAGGAATGTAATATACAATTGCTACGTTTATGCTGAACTCAATGCACATTAATTTATTGCTTTTATTATTGTATGGGCATTAATAAAATATTTTTTACAAGATAAGAGTTCACATGAAAGTCAAAATGTCTTTTTCAATTAAAGTTGTCCTTGACTTTTATTCTGATAAAGTCAAATGTATCAGATTTAGTTGCAATATGTTAATTAGAAGTTTTCTTTTTAATTTCTTGGTGTAGAATAAAGACAGTGGCACAATTGATCAGTAACAGTAATGGGAACGGGAGCGACAAGAATGTTAAAATGCATGTTTTTCAATAGTGTTATGCAAAATCTTGAGTATAATACGCAGACTTGACTTAGTTCCAAAGTTTGTCTTAAAGTGTAAATTCGCATATAACAGGCATTTATAAATTTGGAAGATTTTACTTGAACTTGCATAAAACATGTTAATAAAACGTATTTTTAATAAGAAGCAAACAAATAGCTGTTAATAAAACTGAAATTATTAATAAAGAACAACCATAAATGCCCAACGCTTAGAATCTATTAAAACACCTACTATTTTTTCGTAGACCCGTATTTTACGCATCCCGTTTCTAGGTGAATGAAATGGACAAGAAAAGTGCGTATTATATTCAAGATCTTACGGTACCTGTTTTCGCTGATTTGGTAACCTCAATTGACTGGCCATATTCCCAGACATTGTTGCTCATGATGTTTTCTTTTAGACCTGTTTGAAAAGCAAAATATATAAGATGTTGTAAAGATTAGCAACTCTTGACTTTAAAAAGAATTGGGGCAAATTTCTGATCTACTTTGCAGAATTTTCTTTATTGATGACGTCTACTAAATAGTTCGAAAGAATTAGAAAACCACTTCCCGTTACATATTACAGCTTTATCTTACTGTTTAGTTTAAGTATCTACTTTAAGACAACAAATTTTTATTACCTATTAAAAATAGTCGTTGGTTTTTGACACTCCCTGTATTTGTTTAATAATTACTACTATTAAAATGAACTAGAATGGAAGTCTAACGGTCTTGTTTAACTTGTTAAAAAAATTTAATATTTATTTTGATTTTTTATTTTGATTGCTCAAATTCTGAAATTGAAAATTGATTCTAAGTTTATCAGTAATTACACAAAGCTGTTACGGTAACAAAAGTGAGATAACTAGAAATTAAATTTAAACAAATGTTTGTTTGTAACAAATAATTTCGTGACTGTGTAATTAAAATTATATTTGCTTATTAAATAAGACGCTCGATAGTAGCTAATTTAAGGAATACACACAAATGATACAACTAACCGTAACTGCAGGAATAAATTTCAGTACTGTAACTTCCAATCGCCTACTCTGAAGCCGACATATTCCGGTATGTAACGATGGTTGCCTAAGAAAAGATTCCCATTTTTTTCTTTCTACCAACTGATTTTTATTGCTATCAAACCGACTTTTAAGAATGTTTACTTATCGTTTGGAAAATGTGTTAAATTTTTATTGCGGCAACTTTTCTGCGGCATCATAAAAACTCGTAGGTGTGCCTTTAGAATTTCCCTTCTGGTCCTGTTACGAAATTCTTTCGACCAACAATAAAAATGTAAAAGACCCGCCGTATGCGGTATAAAATTTATTTTTATTATCTCGCACGACAACAGAAAAATGTCCAACTTGTCGCAGAGAAATATGCGTTGCGGATAAGAATAAAACGAATATGTCCTGAACAATCGCCTGAAAAATGTAGGAACATTTGTAATAGGATCAGGGTCAAAGGACGAGGCCACTCCGGTGGTCCTACATCGACTCTTCCAGCTTCATGATAAATTAAATTAATTTGCACGCGGATTCTTGCGTAAGATTGCGTCCTGGGGTGAAAAACGAAACGGAAAATGGCCTTTACAATGTAACAAAAATTATAATGAAAGTGCTCAACCTTTAAATAATTTATCATGTCATAAACGGTATCTCGCACTGTTTGAACGATATCTCATTTATCACACACCACCAATAACTCAAACCTCTCAGTCCATCACTTCGACTATTTCTTACATCAATCATCACACAGTGTAAGCGAGACCATCGGTTTGTTATGTAGGACGGAACATGGGTACCTTAGAACCGGCTAATCTATACAGTGTCGCTTATAGTGTGAAATATGATACGTCCGTATCTCCTTAATGCAATACCCGATTGACCAGTCACTTTGATGAATTTACAAACTATTTTGAACACCCTTCATCAATGACTTTTTTATTATCGGATAAAATTATAGGCTTAATTCTCCACTTAACGTCGCTTCAGGAAATTTACACCTCCTGATAATTGTATCACCTACAGGTGTGATTCATAATGGGTTCGCCGCTAGAAGGCTCTGCTCATTATACTTACATTGTATTTAAATTAAATTAGACATGATTTATGCTCGATTTCAACGTTTGCGTGGGAGTTTAGTAAATGATACAGTTGTTGCAAAACGATTTCGGAAAAATTCCAAATATGGTCTTAATAAAAAAGTTATAATAATGTCTGTGAGAGAAATCTCCCACAACAAAAGAGTGGAAAAACGCCTCGACAATAAAGGTGTTAGAACGAAGGCATGTAATTTGTCAAAAAAAGAATCATAACACTACCATTCTTCGACCTTTTATAACATAAAAGCACGTCATTAGTGCTCTGTTATTATCCGCCTTTCGTGCCATTGTGGATTGAAAGATTGCAGCGTTGACATAAATTGAAATCACGGAGTTTAACATACTTCATGAATATTAATATTTTACATGAAAAGTGAACCTTTTAAGCTCATTCACGGAAAATATGTCTGAATACACAGAATTGATCAAATTCAAATTTGTCTTTGTGCACCTTTCCTATTCGTACAAATTTAGGCATGCTTTTTGCCGAAAATTGCGGTTAATCAAGATTTATATTGAAGATCAAAGCTTACATCTTATTGTTTAGATGAGTCTTTGAAAGCTTTAAGGGAATAGTTTTTGGTTCAGAGATTGTAGTTAATTTTTGGGCGTTGTATTCAATACGTTTTTCTTATTTTGATTGAATTCGAAATTTGTTGAAAAGTAAATGCCTATTCAAAATTATTGTGCGTGTTTAATTTGATACTGCATGATAAAAGGTTCTATCACCTTTCAATAGATATACGATAAATGTGAGTAACAGTAATTGTGTGAGCAAGGTGATTACTGAAAATGCTTCTAAAAAGATATTATGTTTAAAAAAAATGTATAATACAATTTATCTGATACGATAGGTATTATCATTATTATATTGAAATTGAACACAAAATTGACAAGTTATTTTTGAAATTACTTGTAAACTATAATTTTATACCTATATATGGTAACAAAAGGAAATTATAACACCTGGTGTGAGAAATTGCAATTGTAATTACAAAAAATTATTATTTACTTTTCACCTTAAGTTGCTTCATTGGTAAACATTTATGTAATTATAAACTGCAACAAAATTTTCTGTCTCAGGTTAATTGTCTCTCCGAAATCGCCTGCAAAACAGTTCAAGAAGTCGCGGTAAAAGAGGCAAAGTTAAAGGAAAAACGAAGTTCAGCAGCAGTGCTCGAAGAAGAAGCACAACGTAATGATAAAGAATTGAACAAACTGCTTTCCGGCGCGATAATCACCCAGAGAGGCGTCCTGGCGAACATACCGGCCGTTCTCCTCTCCCAAGAAGAATGGAAAATGGTCTGGGCGCAAAATTATTTTTTTCAATTTTTTTCGGAACTTAAAAACCAAATGCATGAGGTCAAATTGAGCAGAATATCTGCATCAAAAAACTCCACAAACAAGCAAGACGAAATCTGTTCTGAAAACATTTCACGAAGTGTCTTTATCGTTGGAACAGTTGAAGGGGTTCATTAGAGTAGTTGTAATATAGAACACTAATGTGTAAGTGACCTTTGACACATCATATTGATTTTGTTAATTAATATCGTCTCATATTTTTGTCGTGATTTTCAGCTGAGTTCGTCCACTCCCATCTTGCTCGCAACTAAACAGCCGCCATATTTTGCAGCCGCTCAAATTCCATCAGTTTCCGTTCATTCTGCCGAATGCAACCATTGTGGCTTTCATCTGTGTCTAAGCGTTCTTCACCTGTGTCTCCTTACTTACTCTATTTTGCCGAGGTTTGTTTCTGTGAGTTTTCTTGTCGTGTACGTGGCACCAAAAACTGTTTTTTTTAATTTCTAGTTAATGTGAAATGTATAAGCTACTTTGTTTACATTTTTCAATCGTCTTGAGTCAATAAATACAAGTTTTATGAAGTCCACTTTAATTAATTTATTCATCAAACCAACGTTGCTAAGGTCATTTCAGTGGACAAATACAATGACATAAAAAAACATTGATGTTATTAATTATTAATCGTTATTAAAATATCACATGACCGCCTTATTTATCTACGAGCAAGTTTGTGTGTCTAATTTTCAAAATAACCATTTTTTAATGCTACTTCTAATTTATTCTAATCTAAATATGTAATCGTTTTTGTGCCATTTTTTTAACTTGGGTTTGCGCTAGAGATAGCGAAGTTCTGAATTATTCAAAGGACGCAGCGAGTTCCAGTCTATTTTAAATTTTGCGGTGTAAATAAACACCATTAATCATAATTTCACGAACGGTGAAAACTACGTTGATTTTGTAACCGAGTTGTTGATATAATTTTTAATTTAAATTGCCCAAGAACATAGACGCGGAAACGCTGCGAATTTCCATTTATACCTAATATAATAGCAGCAAATTTTTTACTATCTAAACTAATTGTAAAACCATCAATTCAATATGTTAAAATGATTTTGATATATTAAGCAGTGAAGGTTAAACAGTGACATTTACAAAATAAATTTGTTAATCGTGACATGATGGTATAAACCACTTAAAAAAACAACACACATGTAAAAACGGAAAATTGCCATTGGTCAATTTGCTAAAAAAATTAATTCAGATTACACGAAAAATTTACCTATGTTCGAGCGAGCGCACAAAAAACGTGTCTATATTTGCAAATCATTACGACCAAGTTGAATTCATGGTATAGGCAATTCAGGGAAATCGACGTGCTTCACAACTTGAATAGAGCAATTCATTAACAGAACGCGGCCTAATGAAACGTATTAAAATAATCGTTCAGTTGTAATTGCGGTTAATTTCAATTATCTATAAACCATAATCGATCCTATTTTATTGCCAGGTTGACTCATCCAAATGTTAAATTATATCTTTGGTCACACTGGAAATTATTTTCCCAGAATCGAGAGCTGAGTTTAAGGACGCTCTCGAAAATACCAGACCATGAAGTGATTTTTTCTTGATTTCATTAAGTGTAGGTTGTGTATCTCTCAATGTGACGTATGAGGTAATACAGTTTAAACGTTAATAACGTTGTAGTGTTTTCATTACGTCTGTGCGAGTGCTGATTTTGCACTCGACAAAAATTGTGGTCTAATGGAGGCATTATGTAGAACTTCTTCACACACCTTTGTTAATACAAACACGGTCAACATTCTTCAGACAAGTGGTTCGCAATTAGCTCAACCTGGTTGCTTGGAAGCTGTCGCCTTTGCATATTTTTACGTCAATGTAGGCTATACATTTATAAACTAATTGCTATCCAAATAAACGCTCCTATTTTCTGTTGATTTGCATAAGGTTTAAGTGTTTCGTTTAAATGCATCTGTATGTGAAGTGTTACGGATCATTACTATTAATTTCTAAGTCGTTGGCTTCGCATTATACCTTAATGATGATTTCAATTAATTTGTAAAAATTTAAAAAGCGGCACGGCTTTTCTCATTTCCTGATTGGTGCTGATGATTATTTAAATTCAAATCGTGCGTCATAGAGTTCTTCACCGAGAATACTTTAGAGCCGCAATTAAATGTAGAATATACGATGTAAGAGGTTAGATCCTGAAGATCATTTCTTTTTCCTCTTGAACGGTTTTTTACCTCTTAGCTTTGGTGAAAAAGTTTTTTCAATATCAGTGGAGCTAAACTAAATTTAATCTTCAGGAATTGTAGGTGACTTCTTTAACTGCCAATTTAAAACTGTCATATAAATTTCAGTGTTCTCCCACTTGCCGTTTGAAGAGTTAGAAAAATTAAAATTGCATATCATCTAAAAGTATTGCGAGATTAAAATATTTTACTTATGTTAACGCAATTTTTTACTTTCACTTCCCCGAATAATGTATACGCATTCTTTCATGAGAAGATTAAGATCCGTAAGTATGCCATATATCATCGGGAGGGCTTGCGTTTGCAGGAAATGAATTAAATATCTATTGTATGACAGAACTATATATTTTAAGCACAAGATGCAGTATAAAATGCTTTTTATTTGATTTACCATTTTTCCCGAAATGGAATAAGTTTTTATGGGCAAGTTTTAACTCAAGAAGTAAATAAACTTTTTTTAAGTTTTGATTTTAGAAGAAGGTCTTTTAATCAGAGCCAGGGATGTATCGGATCCTCTAACGTTAATGATCACCCCAAAAAATTTCAATTTTGAAGATATTACCATAAGAATATGGTTATGTATTCAGTCATTAATAAGCTTCGGTATGATGTTGATTCCGTTTTTAGTTTTTATCATCTGCTGTCGAAACGCTCAGTTATGCAATTTTTATGGATTTTTTGAGTTTTTATTTTCAAAAGTATTTTTAAAAAAATCTCAAAACCTTATCAGCTTTGTATTGAAATTCGCCGTTATTTCAATTAGAAATCCTGTGATGTTAGTAAGTAATGTTATTTACAACTTTCAAGGAAAAACCAATAAATCAGGCAAGTAAAATTGCAGAGCTTTTTGAAAAAGTAAGATGCCCTTAAGATAGCAGGTAGTAACGGTACGCGTTCAGTATAAGCGGCTTTGAAATTTCAGATTTACAGAAAGTTATTGAAACGCTGGCTGCCGCTTCAAATAACTGCGCACAACTAATTTGAAAACCACGTACTATGAAAGCACAGATAGAATATTTAACCAAACACCGTTTATTTTTAATCTGGACCTGATAACCCCAGGTTACAGTGGAGTCTGATTTACCACTTTCCATAATATCATTCCGTAATAATTTGCTGTTAGGTAAATTTACCATTCTAAACTATTTAAAATTGTAAATCTTTGTTGGATGTTTTGGTGATTTTATTATTAATTGATTTTTAGGCTAAAACGCGGTTAAAAAATATTTTTGTGACTTGCAAGATGAAATTAAACACGGTAGATAAATTTCACAAAAAAATAGTCTTGATTTAAAAAAATTATACCCCTCCGTTCGAAAATAAGAGTCCCATTTGAAAAATTAGGTTTTTTATTTATTAGGAATAAAAAAATAGAAAAAACGGATCGAATCTTTTTTGATAAAAGTCAAATTTTAAACAAACGCGCAAAACCACTTCATAGCATAACACTGTTAAATGAAAATGGGACTCTTATTTTCGGACAAATTTTTGCGTAAAATGGGACTCATAGTCGGACAGAGAGAGTACTTTTTTGCATTTTTACGACGACTGGTTTATCAGATGAAAACTAATACCATCAGTTTGTGGTCGTACTCTATGAAATAAACAAAATTTTAGGATAATAATTCAATATTCGAGATCAATTTTAGGAGTGACCCTGTACTAATAATATTTTCACTAATTTAGTTAAAATTTCGTAAAATAATTATTCATTCAAGATCTCCAAATGCAAATTCTTTTAAGAAACTTCAATGATTTCTTTCATAAAAGGTTATGTAAGAAAATATAAATTTTTCAGTGTTCTAAAATCGAGTGCTATTTTGGGCAACCAGTAGCTTCGTCATGTTTCCATTAATCAATTCGGCGTAATTGGCATACAGCTACATCCTACTGCCTAATTTACAATGGTTTACACACACCCAACGTGTTTATACAAACACAACTTGAAATTTCAATTTTGATTAAGAGAGAGCTTAACAAATGTAGACTAGGCGCCATAACCACGCAATTCACGCTCCTAATCCTTTCCAGCTACCACAATAAATGAAAAATGACTTTATATTTCATGCATTATTGGCGCGGGTTTTACGTGTTCAGATTAAATGCGTTCACGTACAAACACAAGTTCACGTCAAGATATCAGTTAATAACCACAACATTTTGATATTTGTTATACGATGCTAAAATATATTGCAGCATTAGTGCAACTTGTTCGTGAAAACCAGTCTCCGTACATTAATTTAATCAAGACAAGTTGTTCTTTAATTCCTGCAAATTTCATTCATCTGAAAGATGCGCTAAGCCGACACCTACATAATTCATTAGCGTTCTGTACCTGCTATACCCGTATTAATCATAGTTATCCGGAGATCATAGAGATCACACCTTACACACATGTTTGCCATTTTTATGGGGACTCGAACACGTTAATGTACTCCGGTACAAACAAAAATAGCGCCTATGTAACCACATACGAGATAAGTTACACCTAAAACTGTGTTATATCTATGAGGCAATTTATATAAGGAAATTTTTTCAAAGCGCGTGGGAGTCGCCACACAAGTTAACTCAATATCCTCGACTCTACCGGTTTTATTTCCACCATTTCCACAATTATTAATTAACCGTTAACTTGGATTTTTTGTGTTGCTTCGCGCCCTCAAATGCCACGGTGCAGGTCATTTCTCGCGACCTCTAACATACAGGATTACACAAGTTGCTTGTATGCTGCTATGTAGAATGAACAATCCTGCAAAGCAGATCAGAAATTGATTTGTTAGGTTGTTCTTGCAGGACTATCTATGTGCATTTGTGTGCATGTCCAGCTTCCAACACGATTTCAAAATGATTTTACGAAATTGTTTTTATCGAAGCAGTCTTCCACCCCGCCTCTCATTTCGTATGCAATCCGCCCCCTTCTTGACACTAATTGGCTAATGGCATAATGTGTGAATAGAAATACTTTTTAAAGGCAGTAGCTTTTTTCCAAGAAAGTGATTACAGGTGTATTGCGAGTATCAACATTATTTTTAGACGTCTATCAATATTTTGATCATAATATCAATTTTTTATTATACTTTTATACCGTCAATCAATGTCAATTATATAAAACATTGTTTCTTTGATGAAATTTCTTATAACAAAGAAAACGAGGCTGTAGGTATCGACCCACTTGTGGTGGTAGGAATTTTTATATTAACCGTGCGCGCTTGATTACTTTGAAATTTCTCAATGGTTTTAATGTTGCAATTCGCATTTAATTAAGCGTTGAAAGTAATTAATTAGCCGTAACCAGATTCAGGCAGTGCATATAACGCCTTACGCTTAGGCTTCCCAAAGTAAGGGGACGGTTTAAGTTTAATTTATTTTCAAACTAAAAATTTAAATAAAAACGCTTTATTTTAAATCTGCCTATAAAATTTGCTGTCACATACCAAAATGTTATGTAATGCAAAAGCAGTCATAGATGATTTGAGTGAGTTGTTTGGTAGGTATGAATTATTTTAAAATCCCCTAAGTAGTTATTATTTGTTACTTAACACTTGAGTTGGAGGAGTTGTTTGTATGATAATAAATATTCTTCAATTACCAGCGAGGCTATCTTCAAAGTGCGTTGTTTACCTACAAGATTACTTGGAAAGTTTATAAAATTTTAGAAAAGTGGCACAAGCATATTATTAGTGGTAGAATATAATTTGCTAAATAATTACTTTACGAGTTAATATTGCAACTGATGGTACTTTTGTTTGAATGATTGATCATACACAAATCTATCAACCGCGTATCCTGCTTGGGCGAAAGGGGTTGGCGTTAGTTTCAACTGTTCAAAAAGTGTAATTATTGGAATCATAATCAACAATTTCTTATGGATATGCTTGCAAAAATTATAATTAATCAACATTAACGACATTAATCATAGATACAGTTATTTCTGTCTGGATATATATTTTCAAGCAAGCTCACTTCATTGACTATTTCGTTTTTGCGTCTTTAAGATTTTAAGATTAGTTGGCGTATTTTCCGGGGTATTTGTGATCGTGCGACAGTAATCCACTTTAGGCAAGTGCCCACGGCCCCGCGATCCATGGAGACCTGTAGTTCCTGCCAGATCACTAGATCACCAACTGATAACCGACATTACCGAATTTTGCTTATCTACTGCTTTTGCCTGTTGTTAATAAAACAGCCCTCTGTCATATGATAGCTATAGGGCCCTCATTATCTTAAAGTGCCCAGGGCCTCTAATAGGTGAAAGACGGCGTTGACAGTAATAAAAAGAAAACAATAATTTTAATTTTTTAAGGTTTGCTAAATGTTACTTTTCACAATATTATACGGGATTAAGTTAAGATAGGAAGGATTAACATATGTAACAAACAAAATCTGAAAGAAAAATTATTAAAATTAGTGAAAGTATACAAGCTGTCTCAAAGATGACGGATTAACTTTTCAGTTGCGATTTATTTAGTTTAGAAAAAATATTTAAAACATTCTTGTTCTCATTATCATTAAAATATAAGCACCCATTTAAAGTTAGGACTTTCCGTTTCTCTTTATATGAATATACCGATCTGACGGTTAGAATAACTAAACATAAAACCTTTAAATATATATTCTTGATATTTAGAATTTACAAGGGCTGCAATGAATTACTGTGGTAGGATTTTGATAAAATTATATTTAGCGACTTAATCATGTAATTTTATGTTAGGAAGAAAATAGCTTTTAAGGAGCATTTTCATTATGACATATTATTATTGCCAAATTTATTCTGTTGCAGTTAGAACGTAAATATTTCTTTTACGTACTTGTTGGGTTGTTATAGACGCATTTAAACAACGTCCTGAAGAGTTAATCTGCCTTTTCGTTCATGCCTAAGAACTACTATTGTCAATTTGTAACATACAAAATATCTTTCAAAATGTTTTTTGGTTTATCAAAAAAATATTGAATTAAAATAATGTGTTGTTAATAGTCATTATACCTTTAATAGAGGTTAAACGATTAAATTAATGGGAATGGAACACAATTCAATTATTATTATGTAAAGTAGATTATATAGAACAATCATCAATAAAATAAATAAAACACAAATTTAAGAATAAAATCACTTTACTGAAAAACTTCTTTACAATATTCAAGGGCAATAGCAATAACCAGTTATTCAATGAGCAAAATAAATCATAACCAATTATTTAGGACACTTCTAAAACAAAAAAAGTACATTCCAACATGAAGCCTACAATTTGAAGAATATGACCAGTCCTGATTTTATTATTGTGAAAATCTTATTTTTAACATTCCACGACTTTTACCTACATTAATATTCACTAGAAATAGCATTTAACGGATAACGATAAAGTACGGTAATTAAAACAAAAACTTTTATTAAAAACAATAATAGTATTCATTATCTTTAGCAAATCAAGCAAAAGGTTTTGAAAATAAAAAAATGTAGAAGAAATTATTTAATTTGCATTTTTATTTTTATTTTAAGTTTTAAATAATAAAAAAACACTTAAATTTAAAAATCAAGTTTGGCGCGTGTCGACTCACATTACTTCCTGTCCGCAGCTCTATTCATTCTTCAATAAGAAACAAGTTTCGCTATTAAACGAAAATAATGTGAGATGTGTTAATTTAATTTTCTCATTCCGTCCGAAAGCATCGTGCTACTGGGTGGTAAGGCAATATTTTACAATTACACACCCTAATAGGGTGAGCTACAATTTGTACTAATAAGGCATCCTAAGTAGACAAATTACAGTTGATATTCACCAGATTGTTTGCAAGACAAGTCTCGTTCCACATCAAATGCCAATTCTTCATCCTCACAGTAAATATATCGTGAACTTAAATTGGATTGAGCCAAACCCAGAAAGGAAACCACATAATTGCATCAGATCACTACTGTTTAAATTGGTCGGTACTAAGACCACACAAATAGAACTGAGACGCCACAACGACAACAACTTTGCACGAAACGTTCAACTTCTACCGGTCGAAATTAAATTGGCAACAGAAAATTTTCAAGAGGATTAAAGAAATTGTAATTTTTGACTGCTAACGAAATCTAATTGTCAAAGCCTAGTTAAGCTGGAGAAGCCTATTATTATTATTATTTAACGTAAAAAATACCGTTCAAATATAATTTGCGGTTGTATTCGATTGAAACCATAATTAGGCGTATATTAGAAGCAATTTAGAACCCCCAAGTCATAAGTTTTAATATAAAAAAGAAGAGTCGATAAAAGTGGCTACTTCGTTTGTAAATTTCAAATGTCATCTGTGATATGTTCGCGATTGGATAAAAGTTCAGTCACGACGAAGCTCTGAGGGCTTTGTCTTAAATTATAACGCATGTACTACTCAAATTCGATTATCTGATTGACTGATGGGGTCATGAGAACTATGCGGCCCTATATTTGTTATCGAATCACAAAGTGACGGTTTGTTATATCAAACTCCAGGGTGCTACACATACAATTTTTTTTTATTAACATTTAGCAAGTCCCTTCTGAAAGATTGATTCTGAATATATTTTACACCGCCAAACTGACTCACAATGGACGTATTGAAATTAAGAAGCGTTTTTTGTTTATGGGATGCGATATGACAAGCTATCAAATTTCTTATGCAACGGATTCAATTGTAAATTAATAATTGTTGTTATATCACAACGTCGTATTAAATCTTCAAAAGTATAAGGAAGTCTAATAGGCAACGGTGAAGTAGTTATGTCGTCAACTTGAATATAAAATGAAGAGGTCTTCACTATTAACCTCTGTATAACCGTATAGTGCTTGCATTGTAACCTTTTGTTGAGTAGTATGTTTTTTTGTTATTTTTGAAGAGTATCGAAAGTATGATTTATGTCCTGGTACGTTTCAAGTGACAGAACCATTCAGGACAATATGCCAATAAAAATTTTGCGCCTTTTCAAGTTTCTCTCTGTACGAAATTTTCACCAACGTCATGTCATATACACAAAAAGTTTTTAGGAAGAGTGCCAATAGGACGCGTGTAAGATCAAATCTAGGACGTAAATTACGTCTGTTCCTTTTTAATTGGAAGCAATCGAGATTCTTTTGCTTTATGCTTCTGCAGATAATCAATGTAAAGTGATACATTTTAAACTTTTTTTTATACGAACTTTTTTCTTTATTGTGAAAATTTTATACAATGAACCGATCTTGTGAAAAATGTTATGTATTTTTTAAAATACAGTACTGCAGCTGATCTGGACACAAAAATATTTTTATAAACCAAAAATTTAATTATTATTCGTTTGTCTTGTGACTCGCCTCGTCACTAACTATATAAACTAAATTCGGCCCATTATTTAATAATAATTACTTTAAGAAGATATGTCAGTAAGTTTTTATGAATTTTTGCACCGTTTTTGTATTTTGAAAATTGAAACTGTTAATAACGCGGTCGATATAAAAACATGGACCTTCATGTAATTAGAGGAAGGTGTCTCGTGCTCTTCTTCTCTCAAAACATATTTCATTTAGCTAAAAATTTAATGATAAATACAATTTCTCTGAAATTGACTTTTTTTAAATGTGTTTTAAAATGTTTTTTAATTAATGTATAAATTGACAATGTTTTAAGATGTGTTTTTAAAATGTTGGTGGAGTTAAATTTGTAATATGTGAAAAGGTTTTTAAAAAAAATGTTGTTATGGAAAAAAGAAAAAATTTGTAAGTAACTACATATAACAATTCCCTGTAATGGTTGTAAAATATAAAATTACAATGTAAAAAATCTTGGTTAATAAAATTCTTGTTGTGTTTGTAAATGTAATTAAATAAATTGGTGTTTTTATCAAAGTACCCAATAAATGTTTTTCACATGCACGCCCATGGTGATAGAGAATATCACTAAGAAATGACACGTTCAACCTTTTTGGATATCTCTATATTTCATCACCAACTTCCAAGAAGTACACTTTGAGGAGCTCTATTATCTAAATCACGTTCGCTTTATTGTTGGTTTTAATAATGTTATAACATTAAATTATAATCATTAGGATTATTCTAATATTCGTAAACGCTCATTTTTGTAAAATTGAATGCCATTTAATTGATATTATTTTTTATTTAGACAGTGCTGCTTAAACATTTGGTCCGCCGGACCGACTAAAATGGAAATTATGGTTATCGTCTGAATTGAAGATTTTCACACCATCGGTATTAACTTAATTTAAGCATTTTAATGTATGTATATAAAACAAATATCGAAAAGCATGGTCTCACGATTTATGTAAAATTTCGGTAGGAATGCTGTTTCTAAAATATGCCGTAATTTATTTTAAATATATAAATAAATTTTTTAACCACAATTTAAAATACGGACATTCCGACACATGGCAATGTAATTTATTTTCGTTAAGGAAAGCGTGGAATGTGAACTGTACAATAGTGCAGGTTTCGGAAGAGAATTTACTAACTTTTATCGCGGTCGACTTTTGGCGACATTTTGAAAAATAAAATGCAAGCGACCCTTTGATTACCGAAACCGATGCATGCGTTGAACATGACCAATGACGAGCAAATTGTATCAGACCCAGCAAGATATATGTACCACACAATAACTCCTTTGTTGCCAGGCCGATTCATGCACGTTAGTAGGTACATTCATTTAACTCTGCGAGCTATTCATTCCGTAATTTGTAGTATGAAGAACTGTATCAAATTCACTTAGCTCAATGTGTGTGGTATAATTAGTTGTTTCGAAATACAGCCATGTTTTAATATGGGTGTGCCGATTTTGATAACAGTTATTTTTTAATCATTTTGCCACAAAGCGCCAATCAGTGCATGTAATAAAATATAAATATATTGTGTCAATCAAACCATTTATATATTTGTTTCTTGCGGCTTTTAAATTTCAACAGTCCCATGTCACATATGCCTAAATAAAATTAGAACATCAGCCGTGATAATGACTCTGCGAACGTTGCGATACATATTCCACACGTGCGAAATATGAACGTGTTAATTAAAATAATTTTGCAAAACGATTGGTATTAATTGAACTATGATTTCAAAAGTCCTATTAAGCAATGCAGGTAAAAGTTTTTGTAAAAGTATTGTTAACTTATAACATAGTGAAGTGTCAAGAAACTAACAATTATATTGTTCAGAATGCAATATAATGTGAAGGAGTGAATTGCATCGTTTAAGGTCTGACAGCAGAAAGTACATTTACATCTTGAAATTTGTTATACGCAATGTGTTGCACGTGTAATTTTAAACACAACATGAGCACGAATTGAATTTACTTTCAGCAATAAACAAATCTCGAATTTTCAATATGGCTTATTTATTATTTTAATCAATTTTAACTTACAAAAGAATGCGAAAGTTCTGGCGTTCATATACATTTGTGATGAAATTTAATTTTTTTAACGTTTACTCTATTTCAAACTAATTTTAACATTTTGAGACTAAGGACAACGATTCGTGTTAATTTTTTCGTCTTAAAATTTTGTTAACATGACAACAGAAATAGCTTATCACATCTAAAACCTGCAATTTATTAAAGAAAAAAATTTAAATTGAAGAAGTATGCAAGTATACAAGTATATAAGAAGTATATATAAGTATATACAGGGTGATGAAAAAAAGGTGGGACAATTAGTATAAATGCAGAAGTTTCGTGTAATTAAAGTTTGCTTTCTGGAAGTTCTGTATAAATAATTTCCAAAACTTACAAGCTTTCAAAGTTGCGGTATTTTATTCCGACCAGACTGGCCATTGACTTCACGTCGCAACGACAAAACGTCCAGACGAAACGTACTACCAGACGAACGTTTTATAGATACTACGACAAAACGTTTCGACTTATTTAAATAAATTAATGTAAATGTTTCACATTAGTTTAAAATCTTTGAATGTGTTAAATTATATGTAAGTTTTTTTTTTAGTACTCAAGAATAAAGTATTGTAAACATAAAAGGAACATTTTCGGTGGCTAATTATAAATTTTAAAGAAGAAGAGGTCTGGAGGTTCAAATTCAACTCAACTTCCAGTGCTGTTACAATAAATTTTGAAAAAAAAAATTTCAATGAACAAAGCAACAATAAATTATTTATCTTATTATTTATTCAATAATAGAAACTCGGTTAACAAGTTACATAAATATTCCTATTAGCCTATAAGACATATTTTATTTTTAACGTTTGTATTAAATACAGTAATACCCCGGTTTACGCGATTAATGCGTGGTAAAGAAAAAGTTCAGCGAATAAAACGTAAAACGGGGTCAATTACGTGTTTTAAATTGTCACAATGAAGTATCGTCTACGTCTAACAATAACAATAATTAATAATAAACGACAACTATAAAATTATTATTTCTACTTACAAAGTGACGCGTTATGTTATACAGGGTGATGAAAAAAAGTTGCCCATGATTAGCTACATGGTACAGTCACTCTAAGTCACTTTTTCCTATTCTGAGATATTTGAGATTTTATGTTTCAATTTGATCTGGAAATTACATTATTTCGTTTTTGACTGATCTGTTTTTACGAAATAACATGGTTAGGGGCCTTTTAAACGGGAATCACTAAGTGCGACTGAAAGTTCATCCATTCTTATCAGAAATAACGCAAATAGTAGAAAATCTCCACGTCACTTAGGGACTTTTTGCATACAGCCCTTCAATTACCTGTTTGTTGTGTATTCTTGTTTAATTACATTAAATTCTTTTGAAATAAAAAAGTTATGTCAACGTGACAGTTTTCGAAAAAGAAATATGTGCAATATTGCCACGTTGTGCTTTTAGACAAACTGTTTAAATTTGAAACAGAATCTACTTGGACAACTTTTGTTGTGATTTCCACAATGCTTCAACAGAAAGCATTGTCCCAATATCAATCATGGGCACCTTTTTTTCATCACTCTGTATTATGTATACGGAGTTCATATCTACGTCGGCGGCGAATTGTAAATTTAGTCGTTTTCTAATGCCCGGTTGCACCGCACATCAATTTAATACAAACTAACTAATATACATTAAAAGTTAATGCAACTTAAATTTTAGTGCCATTGCACCGCTCAGAGTGTTCATTTATTAGCTAATATGTGTTTAATTTGTACGCGACTGCGCATCACTTATTTTTGTACGCTTTGTTATAACGGTTCGTGTGATTGTAAGGTTAAGGGAATCAAATTCAAAGTACTTTGTTTAGTTAAACGAAATCTAGCATAAAATTTGTATTCGTCTAACAATAAATCATGAAACGGATCAGATCTTGTTTACTTTAGACGAGGAAACCCAACGTCAATTACCCCCAATATATCAAGATCGTGGTCAAATAAATCTAAAGTTTCTAAAAAATTCATCTTTCAAGCTACACAACACTTATCAGCTGCAGGGAAGGTTAGATCAGCTGTTTCTAAAAACGTACAATCTGCGCTTGCGTAAACCGCTGTTTAATATTTATTTAATATTTAATATTTTGTAATATTAGAGTGGCGGTGCAAACGAAAATATACACTTAATGTATATTAAAAGTTAATACTTGGTTCGGTTGTGCGGTGCAACCGGGCATAAATGACTGAGCAAATTGCAAAATATAGAATAAACGGAGAATTTTTACAATTTGACTGAAAATTTTAATATTTTATGAATCGCTGAATAACTCTCAGTCTTATTGTAAAAAGAGACTGAAGAATTGTTAGACAATTAATTTAAAAAAAACCTTTTATGTTGAGTTAAACCTTTTCCTTATAGTTATGATAAATATAAATGTCATAACTATAACGAAAAGGTTTAACTCAAGATAAAAGGTTTCTTTTATATAAAAAGTCTAACAATTTTTCACTCCTTTACAGAACGGACTAAGAGTTAGTTAGCGATTCATAAAACACCTAAAATTTACATTACATATAGTCAACTTTATTGAGCGTGTTGTTACAACAATCTGCCTAAATATTAATCAGGCGTTTTACATAACAGATCCGCTTGTAAAGCGACTAGCTGCTTTGTCTTGCGGCAAATTCGGCAATATGGTTGCGACACATACAGTACATATATTAAAAAAGTCAAAAAAGAAGAAAACGCTGCTACAGTATTGATTGTAGATTTTGAAACTGAGGATTCAAAAATGTTATTGTAACGTCGCGTCCTTGGAAATAAACCAATCTCATTCGTAGCAAATTTTTAAAGAAAATCGAATTAAACTTTATAAGCCGTCTTAAATGAATGAAGCAGTGGTGATGATGCAATGTGTTTGGACTTTTGCCTGTGGGTGGGAGAAAAGCAATCAGAAAATCTGAATGGAACAGTTTCGACACAAAACTGCAGATATTTGGTGAAAAGAAAATTGAAATTTCAAAATCGCAAGTAAATTACTTCCAATAGATTGGACATCCAGCAAGTCTAAATCCAGCTGAATACAAACAGGGGAGTACATTTTAACCGACCGCGACTTAAGCTTGTGTTATGCGTGCATTATGTTTTAATTACACGCCAGGATCATGCGGCATTATTCATGTGCACGTCTGCTGTTCCACAATAAGTTCACATTACACGCCTTCGAGTAATTGCACTCATTTGCTTTCTGAGAACGCATTTCGAACACATAAAACCTATATCCGTGGAAAATGTATCGTAAAATGTTAATAATTTGTAACATATAAAAGTGTCCTTTTGTTTCCGTGAAAGCGCTTCACAGAAACATTATCAACACTCGATTAAAAAATCGGAACAGCCATATTTGCACTTTCAGAAATTAAAACTGGATGATTTATTGTGAAGATTCGTAACCAGATATGGAGTTTTTAATTCAATAGATATAAAATTCATTTCGTGCCTTATAGTATCATTTACCTCCATAAAATGCCGTATGGCAGACAATATGTATACTCATCGTGCGAGGGCGTGTTGGGGGCGGTGTTGACTAATTTATTGATTTTTTAAAAGTCCATCCCATAAATCTATTCGGCATGATCGAGTACGTACCGTTTACATTAAAAAAACAAACAGCAATGATATACGGAATCCTCGGGATTAAAATTAGTCCAACACAAATTATCAACTTGTAATGCAGGGGCGGTTCGGAGATCGTGGCCCGCCGATAATTCATACCGATACACCGAGCTAAACACACATAGGCAGGAACAGGTACAATATTTCAATTTACGCCCAGCTATCTAGATTAAAGAGTGTGCACGATCTAAAGTCGATCGTAGACGGCGCTGGAACTTCACGGTGCTTTCACCCTGATGGCATTACTTTTCAACAGATAGACGTCATCGGCGTAAAAAGCGTATCTTTTATTGAGCGTGTGAATCTTGGTCGCAATCAATCAATTCGGGGGCCCTTTTACGGTACTCGAGAAAAAAAATGTTGTAAACCGCTTGTGAATAATGGTGGAATTATTTTATTGGGACTTTTATAAACGCGACGCGTACATTTTTAAATGAAAGTACATTCGTCTAAATCTAACTCTTAAACATAAGCATGACTTGCTAACACTGATATTCAATATCTCACAACACGGCCACACTCTAACTGGATCAGAAATACCACTGTTTTAATTTGACTGTTGGCATTTCATTCGATATTCTCACGTTCCAGTTGCTTACACGCAAACCACATGTCTACTTTTAATTTGTAGTTTAATTTTAAACGAATCATTTTCGTTATGATGTTCGAAAAGTATCGCTCGAGTTAGTAGATACCCTCCTTCTATCTCTTCTGATATCATAATTTGATTAACGGTGAGATATACCGCCGAGTTATAATTGCATTGCTAATTGTACTATTAATTTATGTATCGAGCATTTATATTCTTACAAATGGTTGTAATATTTCATATCGATTGGACACAGATATTATAATGCCGGAATGACGTTACTGATGAATGATATTATAGATGGAACACCCACCGAGTTTAGTAATATTAAACCTGTATTTATAACAAAGTATTACGTTTCTTTTACAAATTATATATAGCTCTGTTTCTGAATTTTTCATGTTATTCGAGTTGTTACTTTATATCGAGAGACGTCCTGTTAATTCTTTATTCGCTCTTTGCCTTAAATTACATTGTGACATTTCAATGTTTTTAATCTCAACAAGGCACATTAAATTAAAACGATGTATGCTTTGCATATAGGTATGTGACCGACTCTTATTTTTCGGTCTGGCAAAGTTTTTTTTTATCAACTCAAAAATTAGTAGCGCATTGTTAAGTTTTCTAACGTCTATGACTACGTTTATGTCGAGCGATTCGATCGGATGGAAACTCCATCCGATCGTGTCAATTCCATCCTTGTTTCAAGTCGCAGCGTATATATCGTATTTTATGTTAAAGGATTGGATGAGCAGAAACTAGTCCGCTACAGTTGAACAAAGACGAAAGATATATTAGATAAAGGTAACTATATCGGTTAACCTTGGAAGATTTAATGTGAACGCATGCGTCTTGTTGTACTTTCTGGCGGCAAGTGGTAAAAGTATGCGAAGCGTTGAATCAGCTGACTTCCTCCATCTTGTTTTCAATCCAATCGCGTCTTTATCGTTAAAATGCAACGTTCGATCCGGATTCTTCGATTCAAGCTAGCAATTTTTAAGGATTGAGTTTACGCGTTGCATCCGATGGAGAGTTCGGGCCGGCCCGTTTACGTCGCAAAATTCAAGTGCATGGACACGATCGGATGGAGTTTCCATCCGATCGAATCGCTCGACATAAACGTAGTCTATGTGAAATTGCGAAGGATTGAAAAAATTCTCGGCGGTAGACGTTCATTCATTATTTTCCCGGAGCTGTTTTGTTTGGGTGTTTATCGATGTTGTTATCACATGTAATGGTAAAGCATTCAGTTTTGTGTGTGTTTGTGTACTACCCACGCAAAACGGCAGAGTTTCTCAGTATTTCCGATTCATTCATGAAGTTTTCTACTATTACCTGCTCATTTTAAACGTTTATGTAGGTTAGGGTCAATTGGGACTAATATGATTCAGCAAAAAAATGGGGCTAATATGATACACCTAAAAAGAATGGACAAAATTTACGGAAAAAACATTTTTTAACAGAAATTATATTACATTTTTGTTTGAGACACTATTTGACTACAAAAAAACTGGATCAACCTTTTTTTCCGGTCAACAACTTTTCCGTCATGATTGAAAACTTTTGATGGAACTTCGTTATTTTTGCAAGTAGGAACTTTTCAATGAGAGGTTTTCATTCAAGATTATTAATCTATCATTTTACGTTGAAAGATTATAAAAACATTAACTATGCCATGACATTTACAGACATAAGTTTGTGGGGCTAATATGATACGTGTGACGGGGCTCATTTGATACGCTAAAAACAGAATGTTTTATTTAGTTGTCTAAAATTGAATTAAAAACGATGTATGATTTATTTTTTAATACCAATTTATTTTATTAAAACGAACTTAAACAATGTTTTATTACATTACAAACTCATAACTCAGGCCTGGTAAGAGATAAAATTTTTAAAAAGGTATCGATGACCAGACCAGACCCAGGGGTGTGTTTTGCCTCTATGATTTAAAACCAATTAGATATAAGGCTGTATCACTTTAGCCCCATATGTGTATCGTATTAGCCCCATTTGGTGGGGTTGATTTGATACACAGTTTTGATTTGTTTACTAATTTGTGGTACACCTTAAGTTCTTTTTAACTCTCAATGTGGCTTTAGTATTGAAAAGCACACAATTCAGTATTTTTTTCACGTGTTTGCAACAAATGGTATAAGAGTTATGATGAAAAGTATAAGTTTCTGTATCATATTAGCCCCGATTGACCCGAATAAATGTATATGTTAGGCTCAAATCCCGAATTCGGCCACTGAGCGAATAGATCGTACAGAACTAGTTCTAGCAAAATAGAAACGGCCACAACCCGGAATTCGGCATGTGGCTGTTTTAAAATTGCTCAGAACTAGTTCTGGCAAATGAAAAACGATCACAAACCGAAATTACAAGAAATTCTTTTAATGATCGCACAGAACGCATTGTAGGATTCGATATAATAATAATACCTTAATAAAAATTATTAAAAATAAAAAAATAAAACAAAATAAGTTAGTCTAATTAATTCTGTGACTTTTAGAATTAAATTTCTGCAATCTCGGCGATACTGCATTATTTCAATCATCCTATCCCGATTTACAAAATACGCTTCATCGACTTCGATTCCTTTCTGCAATTAGCGAAAAAAAATCTTCATTTGCACGTTTTATCCATTTTCAATAGCAGTCATTCAGTCCATAAAAAAAAACAAACCTCTGGTACAACCTTATTTGGATATAATGAAATTAAACAGAAATCAAATCGAAAATAGTTATTTAGGAACCAAGTGCGGGAAGACACAACTTGTGTTATAATTTCCATCGCTACATTGAGCTACAATATTAATTTCATGGCGAAAAAAATTATTAAAAAAATTTCAATTCGGATAATCGAGGTTCTACTGCATTAACGAAAAAGTATTGCCGAAATTACAGAAATTTAATTTTAAGAATCACCGGATTAATTAGGCTAACTTATTTTGTTTTATTTTTAATAATTTTTATTAAGATATTATTATTATATCGAGTCATACAACGCGCCCTGTGCGATTACTAAAAGAATCAATCCGAATTTCGGGTTGTGGTCGTTTTCAATTTACCAAAACTAGTTTTGAGCAGTTTTAAAACAGCCACAAGCCGAATTTCGGGTTGTGGTCGTTTTTGTGTTGCCAGAACTAGTTCTGTGCGATTTATTCGCTCAGTGGCCGTTGTCGCGCTTTGAGCCTAACATATATATAAAATACAGTGAGCGGCTAAAATGTGGAATAAATTCATTCAAATTAAAACCAGTCAATTTTTATTTATAAAAATACACATTCTTATACAAACTTCAATTCCCAACCATCAATTTTTTTGACCAATGACATCGGTATTTTGAAAATATGGATACATACAGGCTGTCCCAGAACTCATGCCCCAGAGAAAAAGGAGAAATCCTCATCAAAAGACAAATAAAAATTCCCAAAGAAAAAAATGTGTAGCTTGAACGGTATTCAAAATAAGAACATTTTTATTCGACAAATCAGAGCGTTGTAAGCCATCCAGGTGTAGTTCCCAACATTGTTGGTAGGTGATTGGTTTTAATACGTTTTCAATAAACTGGTCGACTATGAAACTTTTCAAAAACTTCAAGATTTCGTTCGAATTCCTTCGAATAGATTTAGTACCACCTGTGCTTTTTAAATTATGTATTCTGCCGCGGATTATGTGGAAATGTTAATTTACGGAGAATGTGCAGCCACAAGATTACCCTGCACGACGGGAATTCTGTACATGACTTTTAAATCTACAAAAAAAACAGCCCCAAATTTTGTTTCTCGGATTTTGTTTTCTGATGAATCAACTTCCGGGAGAAAAGGATGCTTCAATGCGTATAATTGACACATCTGGGCGGAAGAAAATCCACATGCTCTATTTCCAAGAGCATTTCAAAGAAGATTTTCCATAAATTTGTGAGCTGGTCTATTAGGGAATCGTGAGGTATGTCTGCAATAGAAATTAGTTTACATGTCATCGAACTTCCCTCTTTAGGTAGGACCTTTTGAATTTCCTACACGGTTAACGGGAGTCATTTATGCAGATTTTTTGGACGCAAAATTTCCAAATTTGCTTGAAGGCATTCTACTTGTTTTCCGTATTAACGACTTGTTTCAACACGATGGCGCACCACCACACTTCAGTCGACGAGTTAGAGAAATTTTCGATCAACAGTATCCTGATCGATAGATAGCTCGTGGCGGTCCACGAAACGGGCCTGAACGGTCCCCCGATTTAAATTCTCTGGATTTCTTTCTTTGGGGCCACGTTAAAAATGTTGTGTACAGGCGCCCTATTGATACAGAAGGGCAACTCAGGGGTCGCATTCAGGAAGCTTTTGCTACAACTACTCCTGAAATGGTTACAAATTCTAAACGGAGTCTGTTGCGGCGGGCACGGTTATGCTTGCAAATGAATGGGGGCCACTTTGAGCACTTGCTCTGAGTGTATTTATTTTTCGTTTTGTGATTCCTTTTAGCTATGTTGTTTCTGTTGTTATTATTATGTTATAATAAACAAAGTTCTTTTCAGAACCGCCATTTGTTGTTTTATTTAACAAACTAAAACTTGATTAAGATGATGGCGAGTGTGACATCTTGAATGACATCTGCCTTAACCTAACATGTTGATGTTGACACTTTAGCGGGCATGCCATTCTGACATTATTTAATTGTGACAATTTATAAACTTAGCAACCGATTTTATTCACATTAACACCTCAGAGTTCCCTTTCTGGAATTGGTGGATCTTAGATGTCTCACACCTCTCTTATGCAAGCCATTAATTGTTTTTCGTTTGCATTTTTAGAATCGTAATTGTCGTCGGCATTTGCCTGTTTTCTCTGGGGCACGAGTTCTGGGACACCCTGTATAAGTACTACATATTATGTCATTAGAAAACAGTGAATAATTTTTATTTGCACAATATCGCAAAATGTTACAATTTATGTAAAATTGAGAGCAATAAAATAAAATTAAAAGTGACCTGTATCCTGTGGTTTTCGACTTATTGCAATTATATTATCAATAACCAAATTTTTATTGACCTGAAACCTAAAAAATTTAATTGTTTAGAAAAAAATTCTGGGTGCGCTTGAATTGTGTAATTTATTCTTTTACCCTCGGTAACAAGTTGGTATTAAAACTGAACATTTCGTATCTAGACTATAAACAATAATTCACAATTTATTATTTACAATTAGATGTAGAAACGTCGTTAGTCCCTTTGATTTTGCGTTTAATGATAACAACCAAAGAAGAGGTAATTCGTAGTCTGGACTTCATGTATTTTTTACTATTACATCATTGCAGCTGTTACAAAATTTAAATAATTCTTTTTTTGCACAATTTTTTTTTTAACAGGTGGTAATTATCTGGGAATGTCCGGGGGGTTTTTGTCCACGGGAAATTAAAATTATTTTTCTTTGTTATATTTATTTATTTACTAATTGCAACATTATCACATTAGAACAGCTTATACTTTATTTAGTGCAATAGTTTAGCGGGTGGTGTAACCGTAGCAGCAACAGAGAAGCATGCAACCACTGCAGCAGTTTCATCTGCCAAAGATAGTTCAATATCGAGATCAATCTGAAAATCACACATTTTTATCATTTGACCTAAAAATTACTATTAAATTACTTGTGGGAATGAAGTGCTAACTTCAATTGACAGAGTGTAGGTAACAACTTCGCCTGCTGCAATAGGACAAGGAGTGGTGATGTCACCAGTACAAGCGTCTGGGTTGGGAAGAGGATAATCGACTGGAAGACCCGATACATAAGCGGTGGCCGTCGCGGTGAGTCCAATCAAATCGTGAGCTAAAAACAATTTTGGAAACTAAATCACATTGTTGTTAGTTAACAAAACTTACGTGCAGTGAAGGTAATTGCAACTACAGCGAATGTTCCTTGTTGCAATGGGCATCTTGCCATTGTGTCATCGCAACCAGAAATCGAGATTCCTGTAGGTAATGCAGAACCATCCAGACCTTAAAGCAGAAAATAATAATTGGCCGTTCGAAAAAATAATAGTGTTAACTTACATGTGGTAACTGGTAGAGAGAAAATTGTTGGTAAACAGGCCAAGAAGGCAAAAATTAAAATTTTATTCATTTTGATGGTTTTTGAATCCGTAAATTGAGAGATGTACTTGGTTACTAATATCGACATGAAATTAAGATCGCTTATATAGGTAACAGTGCGTTAGTCGTTATAATATCTCAAGTATAAGTAAATCTTTATCTAAACAGGTGTCAGGTGTACAAGAATTATCTGTATTAATTCAATTTTATTATTATAAAGTGATGAAGTCATATCATTAAAATCAGATCATGTTATAGTTCAACAAAAACAGCTATCTGGTGATCTGCGGTATAGTAAATAAGTAAAGGTTACTAAGTACATTGATGAACTTGATCGTTTGCGCAAATTTCAATGTTGTAGCTACCACTAAAATTTCTTTAATAAAGCAATTATACTGATTCTACGACCCCTGTCAATAACCCCACGGCAGTAACTCCCTTGGCAGTACCCCCCCCCCCCGTGCAAAAGAATGAGATTGATTATACCTTAATAAATGACAGTATCTGGTACAGCTTGATTATCAATAAATTGGACTCGACAAGTATGGTGGGTTGCATTGGTTTCCCAAGATTTACATTGGAAGGTAGTCTAAAGCAGGTAACTCTAAACGGAATTCCTTTACGAGAAACGTCGAACTGGAAATGTGTTCTTTTGTAAGAAATGCATTTATACTGGAAGGTTTCAGGTAGTTTAAAAATTCGTTCGTCGTTCAATGCATATTGACATATTTTTAAATTTATATCTGTTAACCACAATGTTATCGTTTGAGGGAGTTCTTCTAAGACAGTTATTTTAGTCGATATCTAAGGTTTTAATACATTTTAATAAAAGCGTGTTTTGAAAAAAAAAATGTTTTACTATAAATTATTTTATTGGCTTTTTTTAGTCTTGGACAATTTTAATCTTTATTATCTACATTAAATTCATTTAATACAATAGTATATAAAAGTTTTGCTAATGTCTTTGTTTTATGGTGTCTTCCGACTTAAACCGGCGAATTTTAATAATCTTCCCTGACCGAAGGACCGAACAATGGTCCCACACCGTTAAGGGGTTCTCGACCTACAAATCACTATTGTATTAACATAATAGAGATTAAAAGTGATCACTATTTGTAAAAAATTGCGGTTGAAAATATGAAAATATCGTATTGTCATATAAACTACTTATGTGTACAAAATTTTTAATTCATCGAACTACTCCAAGTGCGGCAAAATTAATTTTTAAAGTTTCATCTCACAACTATTCAAGTGAAATTGAAATAAATGCTTGTAAAAATACAAACTGCTTGTTTGTATTCCGAATTCTAAATCGGCGTCAGTACGACCAAAAAACATTGAGAGTTTTAATAATGAATTTGCTAAATAATTATGAATTAAAAAAATATTGTTTTGCTTTTATTTATTTTTAATGAATAATGAATTATAACGATACCTCAGTTTTACAGTGTAACAAGTCAAAAAATAAATAATCATTTTTGTGTAAAGCACACTATTCAAAGGCAAAAATTGTATTTTATTCAATTCAAAAGAGTAAAGGAGTATAGTAAGTCGAATTTTCAAAATGCGTTTGTAGATGACCTCAAAACGAAATTTTGCGCAAAGTTCAATAATGTAACAACTAAATTTTTTGTGTAAATTTTCAAAAGCGTAAGTGCTGTTAAGTCAATCATAAATTAATAATTAAGTTTGCCAATTATTATCCGTAAATTCCTTAAACAACTATTAATTTTCTTAAATGCGATTACCTCAAAACTCCATCATATGATTAAAAATAAAAGCTTGGGGCGAAAATATCTTGATTTCATTTATAAAATAGTTTTCTGTCGAAATAAAAATTTGATTAAAATAATCTTTTTTAATTAACGATAATATTGTGGTTAATACATATAAATTTAAAAATGAGTATGCGTTTAATTTATAATACAAAATAATAAAATAATATACAATCTATTACAAAACATAAGCTGGGTGGACAAATATCAAAAACGTAACTGTCTTTTCTGTTTTCTGTCTCGGCCAAAATTGACATTTTCACAAGCCATAAAAAACACGTTAAATATCGATTGCATGATCTATACTTGGACATATTTAAGCGTTGTTTTTAAAAGCTTTAAAAAAATATAAAGATCTGGACACTTGGTTTACTGCAATTTTTATGGTTTGGTTTGTTCAATGTCATTGTTTGATTTTACATTTCCTAATAATCCAAGTGGCAAATTGCACCAGGCGCGGTCTTACTATTAACAGAAACGTATCGTAAATTTTATTGATGCCGCTATTACATCTGTAAATTATTTTTTCGATGTGTTGTTCTCTGTACGCAAAAATTGGAATGTCATAAACTTAAATTCTATTTTGTTCTCCCCACTTTCTTTACGACTATTTAACCAAATATTGTAACATTATGGGAACAAGGTATATCAATTCAAGAAATAATGGCTCAAGTAAATCTTTCTGTAAGTAAATAATTTTGTTATTATTTTTGTTAAGTTAAATTTTAAAACATTTAAGAACATAAATTATGTTACTTTCGGTTTCTTTTTATGACACATACAATAATCGGCGATATTAATAATATTGAACAAATTCTTTTACTTGAAATTTTTGAAATAAACTGGTAAATTTTACTTTTTAAAACAATTTTGAATTTAGAAGTTTAATAATAGCATTTTGAAAATACATTTTATTTGTATTATGAATTTTATTTTATTTTTAATCATTTAATTTTTGTGTTTAAACATAAAACGAGAAAAATTGCACTTTTCTTTACTGTTTTGTAAACAGTAAAATTGCTGTTTTCCTCCATTGAATATACACAAAAAAAATTGCTTATGTTAACATCACTCACTAATGGACTTAAAAAATGTAAATAAATAATTAATTAAAACTTTACTTGTTTTTTAGAGATCACAAATCTATAACTGGATTTCACAATACAAAAATCATCCAATTATTTTTAATTCATAATTATTTAGCAAATTCATTATTAAAACTCTCAATGTTTTTTGGTCGTACTGACGCCGATTTAGAGTTCGGAATACAAACAAACAGTTTGTATTTTTACAAGCATTTATTTCAATTTCACTTGAATAGTCGTGAGATGAAACTTTAAAAATTAATTTTGCCGCACTTGGAGTAGTTCGATGAATTAAAAATTTTGTATACATAAGTAGTTTATATGACAATACGATATTTTCATATTTTCAACCGCAATTTTTTACAAATAGTGATCACTTTTAATCTCTATTATGTTAATACAATAGTGATTTGTAGGTCGAGAACCCCCTAACGGTGTGGGACCATTGTTCGGTCCTTCGGTCAGGGAAGATTATTAAAATTCGTCGGTTTAAGTCGGAAGACACCATAAAACAAAGACATTAGCAAAACTTGTATATACTATTGAATTAAATGAATTTAATGTAGATAATAAAGATTAAAATTGTCCAAGACTAAAAAAAGCCAATAAAATAATTTATAGTAAAACATTTTTTTCTTCAAAACAAGCTTTTATTAAAATGTATTAAAACCTTAGATATCGACTAAAATAACTGTCTTAGAAGAACTCCCTCAAACGATAACATTATGGTTAATAGATATAAATTTAAAAGTATGTCAATATGCATTGAATGACGAACGAATTTTTAAACTACCTGAAACCTTCAAAGTATAAATGCATTTCTTGCAAAAGAACACATTTCCAGTTCGACGTTTCTCGTAAAGGAATTCCGTTTAGAGTTACCTGCTTTAGACTACCTTCCAATGTAAATCTTGGGAAACCAATGCAACCCACCATACTTGTCGAGTCCAATTTATTGATAATGAAGCTGTACCAGCAAGTTGCTCCGAAGGTTGCTAGGGTTAAATAAAATCGATGATATATGTCAACAGACCTCAAAATCTACGGGATTGCAAAGACCGAATTAGACAAGAAATGAGCAGAATTAGTGAAGAAGTGATTCATAACCTGCAAGAAGAATAATTTGTCAATGGCGTTGGTTATTGTCGAGAGACCGGTGGATGGCAATTTGAATAACAATTTTGTTTATTTAGTAACGGAGTTTTTGATTAATAGTTGTTCCTAATCAATTTTATGTTTTCTAATTTTTAATTGTTTTGCTCAAAAATTTATTTATGAAAGATATCAAAATTCTTATACTATTTTGAGAATCATGCAAAAATATGGGATTACTATTAAAAAAATAGAAATGATGGTTGGGAATTGATTTTGGAATAAGAATGTTACACGTATAAGAATGTTAATCACGTCAAAAACTGACATTTACCAAATAACTAACTAAATAACAGATTTGGGTTATTTCGTTCTTGTTAGTGTTTTTTCTCTATCGATGCAGATTGTTTTGTTTAGAATGTGTTCATACAGAAAGTGTCACCAAAAGTGAACCAGTTGTGTTGTAGCTACATTCAACAACTTATTTCTCGAAAATTATCTTATGGAAGTGATCAGCATTTTTACATTCTCATTTGGAAAATTAAACGATATATCTCAAACCACGTAAGCAATCGGCGTTTGCACTTGAAAGAAACACTGACGACCCCGTCACTTAAAAACAAATTGTCGTGTTTCAGGATTTTTATAAACAAAAAATTATAAATTTTGACTCGCACTGTATATTTTCACCTAACTAAAAAACGAAAGGACTTGGGCGTGTTGTTAATTATTCAATTTCGCATTATGTAAATAAGGAAGGTTAATATAATAAAAATTAAAAACTCATATAGAATTCCTCTACATTTAAAGAATGAAACAAAAAATATTCCATAGTGATTTTTTCATTCAACCGTCCAATGTTGTTATTAAATGAAATCAATTACATTTCAGCATTTCAAAATGAAATATCCAAACTGGTTTATTTCTATAGCAACTTTAAAAAATGTCTTTTATGTTAAAATTACAAATGTAAGCAGGAAATTATAAAACCAATTTCCCATAACAATTTTGCAACCAGAAATATGAGTGGTGTTCTATATAAGCGGTGTCATACTGCTAAATCTGTCACCGCGGGGAACCGACAGCATTAATGAACCAAAAAGTGGGCAAGTCATATCTACTTTTGATTGTTTAAGAGAGAGTTCGTTTCCAAATTTTTGCTACGGGGCAGCATTTTTGGTTACGTCAGACTGAAGAAGCAATTTATTTTTCTTATTCGCAAATATTGCGATTCTCGAACAATTCGATGAAAATTATTTTCATAAGTCGTGAAAGTCATTTACACTTTGAGAACAGACAACGAGTTGCCTATTAAGCGAGCACATCTCTATTTAACCTGACAGGGAAAGATGCCTCGCAGGCCCCCGATTTGTAACCGTTGATGACTACATTTAAATAAGTTTCCCTAGTATATTCTCAATATATTAATATGAAATTCAGCCATTACTTCTTAAATAAGGTTATGGGAATGAAGGAGCAGCCTCTATGTAACACGAATTACGATCATGATGATGCTATGATATATTGCTACATTCAATTCGTGGGATGCTCTATGTTTAAAGGCGTTATTACACCGGTACATATATTGTGTCCTGCCTGAACCACGAATATCGTGCCATATCAGTATTTTAAAAATTATACAGTGACAGATTCAGGAAAACAATAATTTAAATGTTACTTCATTCACGATATGGTTTTTCTTGTACGTACCAGTTTCTTCAGTTATTTATTACATTAATGACCATAAAAAGTAAAAGTATGCACCCGAGTCCTTCAGTGACCAATTTGACGCAATTGTCGGTTATTTTCCATATTTTTTTAATAGAGAATTTTTCGCAAATTGCAATAAATCAATCACGTTCAGTTAGGGTTCGGCTGTGCTACATTTACATCATTTATTACGTTAAATGCTGAAACATTCTTGACGCCTAACGTCTAAATTAGCGAAACCTGCAGATTCTCTAATTTCCCCGGAGCGGTAGGAAAAGCAGTTATTTAAAAGGCGTTTACCGAGATTTCATAACGCAATTTTTTAGATAGCTGTAATGGGTATAATTTATTGGAAATAGATAATAATTATGTGGGATACTCATAATTTGATATTATTGTGCACGACGCGCGTTCCATTTTATGACTTATACATACACACATTTTAATGTCACGCATTTATTTACGAGATGAAGATAGAAAACCCACCATGCTGATGTAGTTCAGATGATATGATAAAAATTCAGTTCCTCTATAATTATAGATTATCTAATGTTTGTTTTTTGAGCTTAAGGTTGTTATTAATTATTATATTGTTTCTAGCGCGAACTCATGCGGCTCTGATTTATAGCTCAGCCGCTCGCAAGACTTCATCTAAATCACTAACGAGTAAATTCAATTTTAATATTCCCACACCAAACCAGGCCACGTCAAGACTACTTCCACACCTCCTGTCGTACGAAATAACTTGATTTATGCCTGCCAAAGAGGCACTCGCATCATCACTCAATTCCCGTGTCAATTTTTTTAATAATCCGATACCTGCTAATTTAAGAACGTCTCCCACGAGATTCGTTTTCTGTAACTGTATCTGTGACGTATTTGGAAAATTCGAGAGATGCGCTGCAACACTTCCAAAAACTAACTGCCCACACTCTGACGCTTATAAGGAATAAATACAGTGGGACCCCTGTAATATGTCTTATATCGGTTATTTCTTTGTTATGTTTATTTTCGTTTTTAATTCACAAGAGAAACGCTCCCATTTGAGAATTCGTGTTCGTTCCGTCGGAAATAATTTGAGTCGACGTATTGTCTCAAAACAACCCACAAACTACGGTCTTGGGATGTTTCTCCAATACGCCTCGTCGATATTGCCATCTAGATTCGATTATCTTGTGACATAACTACTGAAAATCGTGTAATAAAGTTAGCTAAGTTCACAAATGGTAATTAATAAAAATATAAGATACTACATTCAACTAAATTTGCAATATGAAAACAAATTTATACCGTAACCTAATCATAGGTAGGTCGGGGGTAGGTGATTCAATTTTTTAAATTTTATTGTTCGATCGTCCACCCTACGATTTTCAGTATTAAATTTTAACAAAACTAATACTTTGAAGTTGAAATTTTGAATAATTTCTCGACTTATTGTAAGAGAACGTTTGTAAAGTTGTCTGTATACACATAATAATTAAAAGCAAATTATTTATAACGCAATATTTATATTTAAAAGGCATTTTTTATCTAAAAATCATTCCAACAAAAATATTTAAAAACTTACTTGCGACGATGATCACATCGTACTAAACAATAGAACTAATGCAGACTTGTACGCTTACCAAAATAAAGCCGGTATCCAAAGATTCCCAGACACAAACAAAATTTCTTCCGTATCTGCTATGAAACTTTACCATTGGCTGATGCTATATACAGGTTGTATTATATTAAGTGTTCACCATTGGTAACTTTGTTATTATTGGAGTTGCAAAGTCGGTTAAATTAGCAAAGAATTAGTGTTTTTTCCGCTGATTACTATTATGAAACCAAAAAAACAATCGAACGTCAACTGTTCGAGATATTCACGAAAATAACATTTTTTTAAATGGAATGCCCTATCCTTTTTTGCATATTTTGAAAGAATGTTTAATTTTGAGTGAAAAAGTCTTAATGCACTATTACGATTAAATTAACTACCGAGAAGTTACAAGCAATTGAATTTTTTATTTCAATTAATTACAAAAATCACGTAGGCACTGAAACAATTGAAAATTGTAATTATTAAAACGTCAAAAACAATTGAATGAATGTGTTAGTTAATATTTTCATCAAACATTAACGTGGTATATTCAACATTTATTACTTTTGGCGTGATTTAGTAACAACTGTGTTCAATTTTGGTTCCCGACATGGCATTTTCACATTTAGAAAAATGTGACATGTTAGAAGCATATCTTATGTGCGGCAAGAACTCGGCGAGAGCTCGAGATTATTACCAGCAGCAGTACCCGCTTCGATTGCAACCAATTCAACAGTATTTTCTGAGACTGTATAGAAAGTTTAGGAGTAACGAAACAGTGTTTCAAAAGGGAAGAGAGAAGAAAAAATTTGTAATTTCTGAAGAAGTCGAAATTAATGTAATTGCGTATTTTGAGGCATATCCTAGAAATTCAATACGAGATATTTCAAGGGAGTTAAATTTAAGTTTGAACAGCATTGAAAGGATTTTAAAGAAACATAAGATGGTTCCTTATCATTATCACCCGGTGCAAACGTTACTTCCAGGCGATTTAAATCGAAGATTAACTTTTTGCAACTGGTATTTAAGTTACTGCCAACGACACTTCAATAGCGAGTTTCATTTTCTGTGGACGGATGAATCGAACTTCTCAAATTCTGGAATGTACAACAGAAAAACGAATCATTATTGGGCCCGCGAAAATCCATTGCAAGTACACCCTATAAATCCACAAATGCGGTTCAGTCTAAATGTGTGGTGTGGAATTGTAGGTTCAAAAATTATTGGACCATTTTTTTACCGTTGTAATTTGACTGGAGTGAGATACGTAGAATTTATGAACACTGTCCTGCATAACTGTTTGGATGAAATGGATTTAATTTCAAGACAATACATCCATTTCCAACAGGATGGAGCACCGGCCCATAATTATCACGGAACAACCAATTTGTTAAACAGATTATTCATTGATAAATGGATAGGAACTAATGGGCCCGTGCGTTGGCCACCACGGTCGCCAGATTTAACCCCCATGGATTTTTTTCTGTGGGGGTATGTGAAAAATTTAGTTTACAGGGAGAGATATGCAACAGTTAATGAATTGGAGAATAAAATTTTAACAATAATTAATGTATTGGATGGTAGAAAAATTTTGAAAGCAGCGCGGTGTGTTCAAAAAAGAGCCCAAAAATGTGTTGAACAAGACGGTGACATTTTCGAACATTTATTATAATGTCTTGGTCATGCAATATGTTTTTCTAAATTTATATTCTCAGTTTGCCGTGGAAGAAATGTTTCAATAAATACCATTTTCAATTGTTTCAGTGCCTACGTGATTTTTGTAATTAATTGAAATAAAAAATTCAATTGCTTGTAACTTCTCGGTAGTTAATTTAATCGTAATAGTGCATTAAGACTTTTTCACTCAAAATTAAACATTCTTTCAAAATATGCAAAAAAGGATAGGGCATTCCATTTAAAAAAATGTTATTTTCGTGAATATCTCGAACAGTTGACGTTCGATTGTTTTTTTGGTTTCATAATAGTAATCAGCGGAAAAAACACTAATTCTTTGCTAATTTAACCGACTTTGCAACTCCAATAATAACAAAGTTACCAATGGTGAACACTTAATATAATACAACCTGTATACAAGTAATACAGTAGGCTCCTTTAATTTTTGTGCAGAACTATTTAATTACTACAATTTAGGTTTCTGTTTAAACTATTACAGATTATCGGGAATGTACTAAACTACCGTTGTAACCAACCAACCCCAATTTCCCCTACTGTTCATAAGTCGACTTTGTAAGATAAAATTTCAAAACTGAAGTCAGTACAATTTAGCGCGAAACTATTAATATTTGCGATAACTGGCCCATAAATCACTGAATTTCAGACAACCAAGTGTTTTACAGACTCATAACGTTTTTAACCTTCCAGAGCTCGCGCGCGGACTCTCGTACCGTATATATCAACATTAGTACATCTTGTTCCAAATAATTTACAATTTTATTACCGTTATATGAAAAGAACGAGTAGTTATAGTATTTGATCTTGCAATTAGTCGGTTTCTATACAATAATGATGTCACAGTTTTAGGGGTCGGGGGAGTCAGCTGAATTGTGACAGGGGGTAGAGGAATGTTTTTAAAAATATGAGATCACGAATTTCTTCATTAGTGTATTTTTATTTATTTATTTTTAGTAAAACAATTTTTCTAAAATAATTTGTAAGTTTTAGATTATTTTAACCCTTGAACGGCGAGAATGCCTTTTGTGAAATTTTTAAAATGAAAGTGCAAAATTTACTACAAAACTATTATATTTAAGACTATTACATTGAAAGAAAATGAAACCACCAATCAGTTTTCGAAAAAAAGGCCGTTGCCAAATGGCAACGCTAGCCAAGTAAATGAGACAAAATTGTGAAAAACATATAAAAGAAAATAAACATGTAACTAATTTTTCTTGTGAATTACTTTGTATGAAATATTGGGTTGCACTCTATGCAGAGACCAACGTCGCATTTGCGACACATAGTGCGCATAATGGATGTGCAACCTTCGCCTGCACATCGTCGCTTCTTTTTTTCTGGAATTGAAATTAGTAAATGATCCCTATGATCATATCTAATATCATCAGACACTCGGGACAGAGTAATACTTGATCTGGATGTTCCTACTTTTCCTGAATTTTTCGGCAATACTTTATACCGGTTTAGATACGTTTGTACAATTTGCCTTCTAAACTCTAATTGAGTGATGGATTTCTTTGTTTTGCATTGTTTTCTTATAATCCACGCATTTACAATCGCAACATCTAAAAGCCACGTGAAAATAGGCCACCACCACTTCTTTCTTCTAAAGCTGATCCTATATCTCCCTATATGTTCATCCATAAGATCTGTAGCTCCCATAAATGTATTATATTCACCTATAATGGAAGGACGTTGGATTTGAACGATTTTCTTTTCCTTTTGAGAATAACGTTTTACAAACGCTGTGGGAGTCACGCCATGACAAGTGGATGCTGCCGCTACAACACTATTGTCCATCCACTTGACAAGTATGATGCCGTCTTCTCGATCTAATCGAGAACAACATTCACCTCTAGAACTAAATTTTGCTATTTCCTTTTTCCCTGGGAGATTGCATGATTTTGGAATGCGATTATCCCTAATTGTTCCTGTTCCGTCATAACCTTTTTGTTTCAAAAAATACAATAAATTGAAGCCAGTAAAGAGATTATCAAAATAAAATTTGAACGGAAAATGTTGTACTTGCTGGGGTATTTCGTTTATCATGTTCAAAAGTGGTGCGGCACATTTGCCAAATGTATTCTCATATTCATTGTTTCCTCTTGGGTTTTTGCCTTGATAAACATCAAAGTTCAGTAAGTAACCACACTCCGAATTGAGGCACCACATTTTATAGCCGAAACGAATAGGCTTGCCTCTGATAAACTGCTTGGCTGAATGCCTGCCAAAGTATTTGATCATAGACTCATCGTAGTCTAAGTGTTCTTTGGGAATCCAGTTTCTGATAAATCTCTCCTTTATCAAATCCATCAGAGGACGGAGTTTCCACATCTTGTCTGACATGTCGGGCTTTGTATTATCAGCGCAATGTAGAAACTTCAAAATCTGCCTAAATCTGTCTCTTCTCATAGCTTCAGTCACTGCAGGCACATTCATGTCTTTACCACTATCCCAATAATAATCTCTGCCTGGCAACTCATGATATCCACTCAAAATCATAATCGCTATTGCACATTTCATTTCATTACGTGAAATTTGTGGATCTGGCATATTTACAAACATTGCATATTTTCTAGATTCTTCAACTAGGAAATCAATAATTTGGTCGTCAATGAATTCCTCAAATATTTCCACATCTGTCAAATTTTCGTATCTTGAAGGCTCTGGTTTTGGAAATTCTCTACTTGTATTAGGTATGAGGTCACCATCAATCCATGAAATTTTTTCCAACCATGGACGTTGCGGTAGGTTTGATTGTGAATCTTTTATCATTGGATGAATAGCATTTTGTTCATTCAAATCATCTGATTCACCATCATCTCTAAATCTCACGTCAGCACCAGCAAGTAGTTGTTGACAGTTTAGATTATCAACAAGACCAGCCTCATCTTCGTTCCCAGAGTCTTCATCAGTTAGAACATGACTCTCTGGGGGTTCGATAAATATTTGATCCACATCTGCATCATTATCGTGGATCATCTGTAATGCTTGTTCCAATGTGAAACCGCGTCTACAGAAGGTAACATTATTTTAGTGGCAAATAATTTTAGTCACTAAACTGGCTAGCGTTGCCATATGGCAACGCCAATATAAACCATAAAAAAACAAAAAAAAATAATAATATTTTAGGAATATGACTATTCCTACATTTCAACTGAACATTGTACAAAACATTTAGATCACTTTTGAGGTTAAAAAAAATAATGTGCGTGTTCTATAAAACTTACTCTAGTCTGAAGTCCAATAATTCTGCCATTTGAAAAGTGGGCAAACTTTGGATTACTACTAAGCAACAAATTCAAATATTTATGGGAAAATAGCCGGCTTACACTCACTATCAACACCTATAAAGTCACTTGACACTTGCTTACTTAACTTCAAACAAGTAGTTTGTACAGTGGCGTCGCTTTTGACACACTTTGCTGGCGTTGCCATATGGAAACTCTAGCCGTTTAAGGGTTAATATTATTATTAAAGTATATGAAAGTTTGTAAATACGAATCGAAGACGAGTATTTTGCAAACATCTGAGTTTATAATAATCATTTTGTGCGAGAAAAAATACGACTATTTATCTACGATCAAGTCCTAATTGTTCTTATTTGATTGATATTTTTAAAATTTTAAAACGGCCGTGTTTATGCAACCAACCATATATGATTACAACAAGAACTAATAATAAGTACGAACATTTAGATTCAAACGATTCTGTAATTTTTGGAGAATTCAAAATATTAATAATTCAAAATTACTGTTGTTATGAGCATACTTTGTAACCTAACTGTAAACCGTTGTTACAAAATAATTAATATCTCTCAATTAATAAAAGAATATGCATTTAAATTATATCACTTCTTAAAGAACATTTCTCGCAACAGAATGATAAAGAGTTATTTTTTTTAAGATGCGAGAAAAGTTTTAGATCAAACTTCTAAATTATTAGTAATATAAATTTCTTTTTGTTCCCAATTTTGCAAAATATATTTTTATAACATATTTCATGCTCCTTTTCATTTATTGTCAAAAAGTCAAATTTTAGAATTTGGAATATTCATCGTTTTGATCCAGATGCCGTCGTTAAAGCAGGTAAATTTTGTTTCCCGCTATTGTAAGTGGTCACAAGAGTCTCAACCAGTAAAAAAGAACGACTCCGAAAAGCACCGTAGTTAGACAGAGGTAAAGAATTACAAAAAGATAAGTCAGTGGCTGTGAGGTGTTTTTACCGAGCCTTCCCCGAAGGAGTCGAAAATGTACGATATTTTAAGCGACACACGAGCATACAAACCATGGTTGATCGGCTTTAAAAGGGCCGGTGCCGAATACAAACACTATGAGACGTTTCCATATTCTGTCTAGCGAGCTTTGTCCGAACTAGTCGAAAATATGCGATTGTACAAGTGACACACGAGCAATAAGTATAAGGACGAAATCCCATCCTTATCGGCTTATCCTTATCGGTGCCGCTTTGTTAAGCGGCTAGCTGCTTTGTATTGCAGCGGATTCCACAATCCGTCTGCGACATATCCATGACTAATATATGAAACGAACGTATTATCTCATGATTGTAGATAAAATGTTTTAGTTTTGTGCATTAAAAACTGTCAGTTGTATATAGGCGTCCACTGTTGAGGGGTGTTGTTTAAGAGAGGTTTTACGGAGAAATTTATAATATTATGCATTACGTGGGACATGTTGTATAACCGAGTTAATAAAAATGCTGTAGCTGACTAACAATCAGTTAAAAAGAATAAGATGGCATTAATTCATAATGTCACAATTAATCTTGAAGTGAATAATTAAGCTTAAAATGGTTTAGTCTGAAAACTAGAATTGCAAAGCAGCTCATTCTTCATAAAATCTTCTCCACCTACGAAATGTGTAGGATATTTAAGAGGAGCGTAGTTATAAATGCTAGAAGGAGTGTTCGAAAAAATTAGAAAACGATACAGCCGCACTAAAGTCGCTAACGCACGGAAATTTGATCCAAAATTTATTCGCAGGAGGTCGTGTCAATTTGGGATTTACTGATCGAAACTTGTGTGACGAAAAAATGTCTGATCTGGTATGCATAGCACAACTAGGCGTTGTATTTAAAACAACCTTGTACCATTTCATGGAACTATATCATTGGTGAATTTGAAACGTTTCAATGGTTGCAAAATTTGTTATCGTCCGATACGTACATACATACGTGTCCAGTTTACTTCTCTATATATTATGCGATAATAACATCAGAATTCCTAACGCGGTCTGTTTAGTGACCTTTACCAAAAACATTAAACGAAATGAAATTTTTATTGTGTCTTCTAGACAATCACGTCAAGAAAGAAACTAAATTTAGATCGCGTTAATTAAGATTCCAGACTGCAATATTATTGTGGCAAGGTAATAAAAGTTAAGCGAGTAGAATTAAAAGTGAATGTATCGTCTTTTGTTGCATGCGCAAACTGTGTCGATATCTGATCGACTTTAATTCGAACTGATTTTAAGAAAAATGGTTAATTTGCAAATAGTATAGGTGTTGGTTAGAATCAACATATAATTGGGCACTGAATGAATTACAAATTGTCATCGGCCCGTAATATAAATTCTTTGTAATTAATAATGGATGTTGCTCAATGGATGTCAGCCCAACATCTGATATCGTTGTAACTGGTGTCATTTTAAAATAGTTGTATCGACGTTTAGTAGATGTTATGTCACACATAATTTTCGCGTACAAATGTTGTCATTGGAATGCAGCGTTGTAAATCCGAATTAATATTTCGCAAAACTTAATTAATTGCAGCTATTATTATCTAACAATTATGGTAATGAAATTAAAGTTTAAAAAGTGAAAAAAAAATTAAGTTCAGTCATATCGCGCCTTAATATGAGATTTATTTTGTTTGTTATTTCCTCGCCAGTAATATTTTTCTATTATATTTTGATACAGAATAATAATTTCAAAAGATTTGTATATACCTAGGGCAACAAACGACTCCAACTATTTGCAACAGTACGTATTGTCATAATTTAACAATAAATCAATGTATATAAAAATGCAGTGTCAAGTTAAAATAATTTAAGTTTTCAGGAACACATTATCACCGTAACCCTTGAAATTATTTTTATCAATAAGATAACATTGGTTTGGAAGGTGTTTCTGATAAAATGTTTATATACATATAAGTAGAGCTAATTAAATCGTTGTACTATATTATCGACATAGAACTATTTTTTTTATTTTGCCAAGAAAAATTTTTTAATTCAAATACAGAAAGTTCTTTCTTTCTTTATTAGCCCTCTTTGGTCCAGCGTTTGGTATATGCCTCTCCAATATGTCTCCAATCATCTCTATCGGATCCACTCAAATTTATCTACCAGCTCACCTCCGCTTTATCTGGTTCTTTATCTGGTGTCTTGCTTTGTGATCCTGTTGGCTAATTTCACATTTACCATCTATCTTTTCATTGCTCTTTACGTTTAGCTAACTTATCCACAAAGTTTCTTGTGAGGGTCCAAGTCTGGACAACATACGTTAAAATAGGCTAGAGTGTTCCTATTTTTTTCTTGTTTAGTCATTATTTTTGTTTCGTTTTTATTCATAATCAATCCTATATTTTTTCTATTCAATTTTTAAATCAAGTATCTAATTTGCAGCTCTTTCAAACTCTCATTACATTGCCTGCGAATCTAAACTGGTTAAATCATCTTCCCCGTATGCTCAATTCCAACTTTTTATCTTTATCATATTCAAGTGTGGTTACCAATGGTTTAACAGTTATGTATTAATTAACAACTGTAAAAAATAATAAAAGTGGAGCCAATTTGAAATAATTTTTCATATCTTTTTCGAAAAGTTAAAAATTACTTGATATTCATAAGCAAATAAGTAAACTTTTTAATGTTACCACGGTAGAATAGTAATTTAATAAAAATCATTCAAACCTACTGGAATTATTTACCAATTATATTCTCATCAAAATTACAAATCGCCTTGAATCCATTTCAACTTGTTATAAAAGACCCTGTGCTACACTGAAAAAAAAAGTAGTAAATAAAACTACAATTGTACAAATTTTTACCACAAATTGTATTAAAAATACGACTAGTTACAAATTGTATCATTTTTTTCTAAACAATTGTAGTAACTTGGTTGTAGCTACATTTACAATAATTTGTGGCATATAGTACTAACGTGTATAGCGAGATTTTCGACAAATATAATAGTAAAGTGTACTACACAGTCATTGCAAAATTTACTAAAATAAAGACTAATGTGTTCCAAATCTTTACAGTAAAAAGTATAAGATTTTATACTAAAAATTACTATTTTAGAGATTAAATTTTGCGACAAAAAAGAGAAACAGTTACCATATACACATATCTTTTTCTATTATTATTGCCGTTATTTTTACTACAGGTTTTGCAGCATATTTTGCAACAATTAACAGACTTCTGCGCCTAATTAATGTAGTAAATAGTAATATGTATATTCGTTGCAAAATACTACATTTTTTATGAATCACAATTTACTACTTTTTTTTGGAATGGAATTAGTGGTAAAATGAACCAGGTAAAATGAAACGCAAGAATTAATTATAACAGGATTGTTTCTTATATATTTTAAACAACATCTACAGTAATAATACAAGTAAATACAAAAAGAGCTTTTACTTACAAATTATGTTCCTTGTTCATAACAATTTTTAAAATTTTTTAACACTTATTACAAATCACAAACATTTTAAAAAACACATTCTTTAAAACATTGTCAAATACACAAATTACATTTTAAAAACATATTTTTTAAAAACATAAGGGAAAAATTTAATAAATTAAATAAACAAAAAGAGCATGGATAATACATAACTTACAATTGTAACACATTTAACAACAATATTTAATAGAAACGAAAGTTTTTTCATTCATTTTCTTTTTTAAGCATGTTATGTAATCATGTAAATCGTTAAATAATATAATTTTATTTGCCACCTTGCTAGTAAATTGGAATTAATTCCTTGAGATCTTCTCGATCAAGATTGAGTAAGGTCTGTTTGTCGACTTCGTTTACTGTAAAACAAATTTCATAATTAATAGTTACTGTCAAATAAAACGCGGTAAAACAATAGAGGTATGTTGCAACGATGGACTTTATGAATACTTTATTAATGAATAGTAAAAACTGTTTCGATAGTACTTACCGTCAAAGCTCACCCTCAACCGGTCTAACAAGCCCCAGCTTTCTAAGGTTGTCTTAACGAAGTCATCCATACCTAACTCACACAAAATCACAACGCAAAACTAATAATTATTAATAAACTTATCGCACTTATAGTCAGTAAGTTAAGACTTTATTAATTTCACTTTACTAACTAATTATAATTAAAAAGATTGATACAAAATTATGCGTATTAAAAAGAAGTTGTTCGTAAGCTCTCGAAAGAATGAATGACCGTTTTTAATCAGTTTGTTTATATTGCGAGGTTGTTTATCACTCCAATTGCTGGAAGGCGCTCTTCACCGGCTCCACCGACCAGCCACAACATCCTCCTTCACGCATATCGACTACACACTGTTTCGGATGTATAATATAAATAAATAAATGCAAAATCAGCAGAAATTCACAACTCTTATCTGTAAACCGCAATATAATCAATATTGATTAAAGCCCAATTTTCCGTGGCATTAACCTATTAACTCCAATGACGGTAGCGTTCTAGTGTTAAAGGCGTATTTTGTGTGCCTTAATACTGTTTGGGTCAGAAGTCCAAATATACGTTATACACGGCTTGTAAAACAGACAATGAGAGCAAAATCTCAAAAAATAGTTTTGTTACGATATTTTTCCCTTGTATCATATTTCCTAGCGGGGTGCGATCAGTGTAAATTATTTTATTGTAGGCAATTTTTCGGCAACGGGCCGCGTCCGCAAATCTGTTCCTTCCCTCTCGATCACTTTCAATAAAATACATTCGGCAAGCACGTGCCAACAATTATGAATTTGTATTGGCCAGAAATTTTCGAAAAATATGCAACAATTGTAGTGACGTTAATCCATTTATTTTATAGTAAAACTCACTCAAAATATAATGTAAGTTGCAACAATCTTATAGCAAATATTAAAACAAAAGTAATACCATAATTGTTTTGAAAAAGTAATACACTTTGTAGATAAGATTGCTACAAAGTTTTCACTACAAATGTTTTAAAAATTGTATTACAATTTTAAGTAACAAATGCTCTCTTTGTAGCAAAAATTGTTACAAAATATGTGCTACATTATTGTAGTAATTTGTAACATACGATTTTTTTCAGTGTAACCTAATAATTGTTTCAGGTGACTTTTAATGAAAAAACCTACGTTCAGACTAACCTCTAACAATGAGGCATAAATGAATATGCAGATACATATAAACACCTACTTTCACATATTAGTCGGGATAATTAAGAAATTATAATAAATCGTCCATCCTACATTGCGTTAATCTGAAATACTTACGAAACCAGTGATCTTACTTTGATCATGAATCATAGTACCTGGGATTTAATCAGATGCGGGCACAGAAAAACATCAGGATGTCTTTAAATGGCTAATGAGGTTGCGTGCAGATGATCGACTGATTGTTTAGAGCATCCAAGAAAGTAGTTTACTTGAAATAAAAACTTATATCTGATAATACAACGAGATTATGTCATGCTACATGCTTCCATCTAATTAATTAATTCAATTACTTTTTCGAGACGTTCTCTAAACTTGTTGAGATTGACGAATAAAATTCCGGGTAAACATTGGAGTGTTCCGTACTAAGTGAAACTGCAACCCAAAAAAGTCCGCTAAAAACCAATCCCTCTTCATTATCACATTTTCACAAATTAAGTTCAATGTTTTTAGATTTTAGTTTGTTTGCTCTCCGAAATTACCATTCATACTTGCCGGTGTTAATTAATACATCAACAAATTGAGTCGGATAATAGAAAATCAAATAAAAACGGCCCAGGCGATAGAAAAACGACCAAAAATAGTGAACACAATTCAAACGGTTGTTGTTATGAGTTGGGTGCACGCAACAGATTGAGTTGTCAGTTTGATAGATTCAAGTAACAGTAAACAATTTATCATTTAGTCTGTTTTGCCTTCGTATGGCCCGTGGGCCGTGTGAAATAAATTTATTGGGTTAAACGTAATTACAACTATCGCGTGATATGGTTTAGAAATATGCTGTGCGGGACGCCAGATGTTGATGTCAATATTCGCTCTATGTGTCTTCGGGAAGAATTTATTAGTTAGTTATTCGCATTAACTTTAAACGATTCTAAAAGAGAATGAAAGTCGTTCTAATGTATCGTTAGTTACAGTAATTAGGTGTTTTTCATGATAGGTACGATTTGTATTCGCATTAAAACTTACATTTTCAATTACTTGAAAATGTAGTAATATATGTCAAGGTATTTATGAAATTTAAATAAAAATTAGCGGGGAATCTTCTTGCAGGAAATGTTAAGCTTAATCGTGTAATTAAGTCGTTTTTATAAAAATGGTTGATATTTTAGAGTGCACCGATTGCACTGATCGCGTGAAGGAGATGACGTGCATTAGTCATAACATAGGCACGAATTTAACAACCTCCTCGGGTGCACCTCTGCAGATTTCAAAAACTCGTTACATTATTGATTGTTTTTATTGTGTGCCAAATGTAAAAGTCTAGTATTTAATTGGTGTAAGCAATGATTTCTCAAGTTAAATGTTTCAGGTATGAACAAAATTATTAAATAAGTGCTTAAAATATAAATTTATGTTTTACAGAGCGATCCCATACAACACAAGTTCGTCTACAGTATGTCTAGAGTATATCTCCGCCAGATGTTAAGATACCTATAGGATGTCTAATGTCCAATAGACATTCATTTGCTACAAACTCGGACATCTAGGGTATATCCCGGTCTGACTTCTATTAGATATACATTTTGTCTATCCAGATGATATCCGTATTTACAGTTATTCGTTATCTTATAGGTATCTTTTGAATGTATTATGTATTAGATATTAAATTTTTCTTTACAGTGGATATTCACTAAAATGTTTATTCATTATGTTAAGGATTTCTAGGATTTTTTAAAATTTATTTTAACAAAAATTTAACAATGTATCAAATTAATTAATTTTATTTGTTTCAATAATAATTATCTTATATACACATTTTACATATTATACAAATTAATATTTAGGCAATCTCATAATGTTTTATTAATTATCTGTTTTAAACACTCTGTGGCGTTTTTCAGAAAATTTTTAATTAACTTGGTTTCGATCAATTATGCCCTGGACTAAGTTCAAGGGATCCTGAAAATAAAATTTAACAATGATTTCATTGATTTATTAATTTTTTTTTAAGAACAAAGTTCGGATAATTACCCTTGCTTTTTTCCCTCAGTTGTATTGTTTCATAATACATCCTTCATTAGTTGAGGCATAGTTCTTCTAATGAAATCACCGAGATCATTTCTCACAATTCTTGATATTTCAATTGTCTAAAAATATAAATATATTTTAGTTCCTAATATGTTTTATTACAGATGTACCTACTGCTTTAATTAATGTTTTGATGAAGAGTACATTATCCAGAAACGAAAGGTGTAAAACTAAATCTTTCGATACCTCACTTTATCGCAAATATTTCTAGCTGGTTGGAAGCATTCTTGTGAAACAGATGTGCTATTTACCTACGACAACAAACAATACAGGCGATCTATTGAAAGCCATTCTTGGAAAATACAGACGAAATGTGCAGAAAATGCAAATATCTACCTGTGCAGGTACTGGTACAGGCGACCCACCTATGCAAAATTCAGAATAAAGAATTCAATACAAATATTTAAGGAATTTTTAAAGAATGTCAAAATATAATTGCTTATTGTTCATTAACTAAATTTAAAATTTATTTAAACTTTCTTTAACGAATTACGCTTTATAAACTCTTATGGAATAAGTACATTTTATTACATTACAAATTAATTGGTTAAAAGTCTTTAATGTTAATTTATTAATATTTAATATGATATTACCCACAGGAACGTATTTATTCGAATCAGCAATCTCAGGAAAACCAATAAATTCATTATTATACTAATATCATAACCAACATTATTATTTACGTAATATTTAAATTGTTTCAAAATATTTTTTTAAAAATTTGATATCAACGACACGTATTATTTTTTTTAAATTTTTTTTTAAATTTTTTTTTTTTTCTGAGGTGTTTAAATTTCTTGAGTAAGACCTTGTACATTGATATAATAGCACTCGGTACTGTGGGGTTCCCCTGAATGGGTTGCTACCCATTAAACACATCCCTTCATAGCTCCACACAGCCCGGAACCGCTCTCGCATTACTTCAGGCTGTGCTGCTCTCGATGCCAAGTGCATTCTCCTCAATTTATTGTAATTTAATCCTCCTTCTTTTTCTCCAGCTCTAGCTTCTCCTTCCCTTTCATGATCGCCCCTACATATTGCAGGCCGGCATCCCAGCTTTCCCGACTCTTCATCATTTCAGTTAACATTCCTTCATCTACAGCGCATTGAAATTTGGTCTCCACAGCTTCTCTCTCCTCTACAAACATCAAACTGCACAACCACATATAAAAAATTCAAATCGAGTTTTCCTTGTTATGTAATTACTATTACTTGCATTCTTCTTGTTCCTTTTATGCATAACAAAAATTAATTGAATTCTCACTATATATTATAAAGTATGTCACAAATGCATATCACAGTTTAAAAATACAGTTTAAAATACATTTAAAAACACATTTTAAAACTCTCCTGGTAGCACAAAAGTCGGAACGACGCCGACGTCGAGACCTCATCGAAACTAGATAGGATCCCTACGTCGGTCCTAGGTCGGAATGTTACGGCTTTTCTGAGTCGTAACCGAGTCGTTTTTGCATCGTCTTACCGACTCATTTCCGACGTCGGCCCTAGTTAGGATCGACGTCGGCTGGCCTGACTGGCTGACAGTAGCGCGCAAACGCTTTACCCTTTCGGATGACTCTAGCGGCACCTGTGGGCCGTAAGGAGATATGTAGACAGCAACTTTTCTTGTAATTGTACGGTGACATCTACGGAAATTTTTAGTAATCGCTGTGCCGCTTGATTAAATAAATATGAATTAATCGTTAATTAATTTTTTTAAATTAATTAAATAATTAGCTGTATTTGGTTTCAAATAAAACATAAACCATTTCAGGTGAATAGGTAATTTATTCTCTGAACTAAGTAATTACAATAACAACATAAATAAATATAATTGAGATTATGTGATCGTTTAAGAATACGAATAATAAATCTGCGTTGTTCAACAGAATGTATCAACGGCCTCTGCCTTGATGTTAGTTGCCATCGAACAAGAAACTTTGAATTAGAAAATTCCTTCTGAAAAAAAACTTGGTTTATTTTTAATCTGACCTTTGTGGTAGAAATAAGCGAATGCTCGCTCGACTTCAAAATTTTTCCGTCGGTAGCGTCAGAAAACTGGCTTCATCTGAAACAATATTAAACAATACCAGTTACTTATTATTTGAAAAAATTACAGTACACAGTATATTTAAATTTTAAAATTTCAAAAATTAATGTAAAATTATTAAAATGTGATACATGTAAACGAAAATACGTGGGACAAACTGGCAGAAGCTTTCATACAAGGTATAAAGAGCATATAAACAGGAAGAACGAAACATCAAACTATACTAAACATCTGATTACGGAAAGACACCTGCATGGTCCTATACAAAATACTATGAAAGTTGAGAGAGCAATACAAAAAGGATCCAAGATGAATATCGTTGAAACACTATGTATATATAAAACCAAAAAGGAAGAAAAAATATTAAATGAACAAATTTACACAAATAATGATGCAATTTTTAAAATTTTTTCGGTATAAATAAAACCATCATACCAATAGTATTACATTGAATTAAACCCCTACAATTTCTTACTTTAATTATCAAAGAAATAAAAGCTATACACCGTTTCTTTAACTTGAAGTGTATTTCGTAACAATTTGAAGCTTTGCGCGCATGCACGTTTCTTAAAGCACGTGCCTTCTCAGGAAATAATCCGGTATCATTATTTTTTTCCAATCGATCATACAAACCATATATTGCCTTGCACGCACCACTTATGGGCACACGTGCGTTATTAATACGCACGCGGTCAAACGAGTGAAAACGCAAAACAAGTAAAGAAGATGTAAATGATCCCAAGTCGACAATTAATCGTGTGGGGTAATGTCGATCGCACAACAGGGCTCTTGTTAACTCCAACGATTGGCATTCCTATCGAGCGCATCTGTTTTTACTACTATTACAATTATTTCGCTCCTGTAGGGCCTTTATTAAGCAAGTTTTATTAATGATCCGTAAAATTGACCGACAATAGAAACTTGGGTTTCAGGCATAAGACTTTAAATAATGTGAAATTCACTGCTCGTTAGAGGTTCGTTTCAGTTGCGAAACAACCATTCAATCAATTCTTTTTAACTTTAACTAATAAAGCGTTTCAAATCTGATGAATATATAATTAAACTACCGGGGTAGGTGTAACATTTGGATATTAATTTTATAAACAGATCCGTATCAAGTCGTCCATTGAGAGTTTAAATTCCGCCCAATTCAATTATTACAAAGTTTGAGCTGGTAATGTTTTCTAGTCGATGGAATTGAATTGAGATTTTCGTACTTGAACGTTGATGGCTTAATTTGAGCGATTAAAATGCCAATTTCAAATCGCACGAATCCAATCCTGTAATATAAAGAGAAATATGTCTGAAGCGTCCAATTACTTCAGTAGCCGGCGACTGTAGATTATTATTGATTACTACTGAATGTGAGTAATTATCTCACTTGAATGATATTGATGATGAGTAATGAGTAGCTGTTGGCACCGGCCAAACAACCTGCTCTAATAGTTTTTTGTTTTTTTCCTGTTCGACTTTCGGACTCGAAAATTTCGAAAATAATTAAATAAACGCGGAAAATTAATAAGCGAGTTCCGTACCCGTTAAGATGTTTCATTCAATTAAGTTAATGAAGTATTATAGATGCTCAAATGGCCTTCATCTTAAAAGTGCGGTTTAGTTTATTAGCAAGTCATCTTGCAACATTCTTCACGCGCTTGGAACCCATTACTTACATCCAATCATATAAATAGGAAGAACAATATTTATCATTTTTGTTATTCAAGTACCTACTTACACACACGCATTTACAAGGTTTCTAAAACAACATTCTCTGATACCAGTCTATTAACCTTTCATTAGCGAAATATCGCGGCACATTAACGAAATAAGCTTTTGCCGTTGGGGAAATGGAGGGATTGTTTTTGTAGGGGTCCTCCGATCTGCATTCAGGCCGTAAGTTGGGCACCACCGATAAGGACAGTATCTGGGTTGAATAAAACATTTGCATAGGTTGATTAATTTATGGCATGTTAACTAAGCCATTGTGAGCGCCTAGGGTACGAATATACAAATAAAAGTACAAAATTATGTACATATTCTACCCGTGCGCCATGTGTCAGCGCTATCTCAGATCTGAGCGCCGCAACAAGCCACAATCTGTGGACAATCTACCGTTTAGCCGTGCACAGCTTGCCTGCTGCTATTTTCTGAATTATGTAGTGCGTCCGCATATACATCGTGATTTCGGAAAGATTTTTATCTTTATTCGCTAGTTACATAAAAACACAATGAAATATTATTGGCGCAATTTTGGGCTATTCTGTTGGATGCGGGATGTGCACGTCTCGCTGATGTAAGGACGTTATCGCTGGAAGCATCTGATGGGCTTTCAGCTTCGGGACGGGCAAAAACATGCGAGTCGTGTGATATATTTACAAATCGGTGCGAAATTGTGAAAAACCAGCTGTTCATGTTTACCACATTATCGATACTTTTGTGAAGAAAAACGGTTAAATAATATTGAACCATTCTTCAAATAAAAACTAAAATTTAAACAGATAGGGTCGGAACACCATTTGTAGCCACTACACCGAATTAACCACGTTACTCGCAAAAATGTATTTATAACATTTAAATAACCGAGAATGTGTTTGATTTGCATTTCTGTTTCATTTCTCATCTAAAATAACAATGATTTTATTTGGCACTGAACTACAAGTTGTTAAGAAACAAGGTAGGAATAATTTTAATTAATAAAATAAATTTGATAATGGTTCAATATAATTTTCAAGAGTTATTATAATAATGACGGATCATATGACTGCTTACATTAATTTATTAAGGTAGCCAAACATGAAACCAAAAGTATTGGCTTTTCACATCTCTGGCCACAAACTGGCCACTGATTGAACAACAGGTCCTAGTTCTATTATTGAAATCGCCATTTTTAATTCTGACATCATATATTTAGTTAAGTGTCCAGCTAACTACTTTTAGATAAATAATTATTTTCAAACAATGGCGTTAAAACGAAAAAATGTTTAAAAGCTAAAATAAAAAACATTGGGATGAAGTTGGCAACCACATGCTAATTGTATGGAGTTCAGCGAACAACAATACGAAATAAATTAAATGGAAAACTTTCTGACACTACGGTGGGAAAAAATCTGTTTTAGGCAAATACGTAGGCGAAAAATTAGTTGAGCATAACTAAAAAATATAAAGACCTAGTTCAAGATATAAATAGAATAATATGTCTTACGGCTATTCTTAGTCATTTGTTAATTCTTTTAATTATAAATTTGCTAAAAGTGGCTGTAAATAGTTACCTCGACCCTACTCAAATAGATTGACATTAAAATATAGCTTTTTTAATTTTTAGATTACAATCTCAAACAAACTTGTCTGTATTTACTGAAGGTATGCGTAAGTGCAGTAGCACTCATGACGAATTACTTGTTTTTCGATGTTCCCGTCTCTCGAGCCGCGCGAATTAACATCCAGTTTTGATATTTTCACTTCTTACCGAAAAATATTTTCATTAACCCAAATGATAAATACCGCGTCGAGGAATTCCGTCGACGACTTTTGTAATAACACTCAACACGTTTCAATATCCAATGACCTAAAAAAGATGGTCGATAAGGAGTCAATAATTCCCGCTTGTGTAAAAAAGAGTGCTCTAAAAGGCGCAAAGACTATTGCAAGGTCACGTTTCACAGTTCTCAAACGAACGATAAAATCAGCAACAAGTTGCAAGTGAACAGCGACCTAATGGTCTTTTTGCAGCGCGTCGTTGCTTTCGATTTCGATCCGACAAAAATTCATCAGCCTTCAAACCGAAATTATGCGTGCGTTTCATAATGAGTCTGTTTCACCGGACCGTAATTGCAACGATTGGCAATGCTTATTGTAATGGGTCAGAGGTCGTGCGAACTGTCCCGCACGGTGATTTGTCGCGCCCTGTTGTGATAAACTCGCCTTTGATGGCTGGTTTCTATTTATGCCGTTTCGCGGATTCATGTTGCGTTTTAACGCTTAACCATGACCCGCTGGAAATTATAACGTGATGAGTCCCAAATAACGTAACATCCTTCCTATAAAGTGTTCTTTTTATGGGCGGCACTTTCGACCTGTATGTGACAATCTTTGTACACTTGATGGCTTCTAATGTAATAGTTTGTTGCCGAAACATGGTGTAATGTGTTACGATTACAAGTTTGCATGTCGATTACCGCTAATTTTTCGATTGTGTAACAATTTTAATATTGAATTTCTATTACAGCAAATATTGCAGGTAAAAGTATGTGCCAAAAATTCAATTAAACGAGGTTAGCATTTTGTGAAACATTTAAAATTACGCTCATGTCCAATACCGATTTATAATTGTGTTGTCGAAAAATTCTCACGTCTTTAGAGATAAAAAAATCGATTTAATTTGTTTTAAATGCAGTTCAAGGACCGATATAAAAATTGAAACGTTTACTTTTACCCCGAAGGAGGCACGTTTCTTTCGGCACGGCTGTTCCTTGGCGAAAATTTTATCGTTTCTGATGGCAACGCACTGGTAATTTATTTATAACCATAAAGACATACATGGTTGTCCAGTAAAGTTCTACGGGAAGTTTTGCTGTACAAACTATTGAAGTGATCGGAGTCGCTGTAGGTATCCTTATGAATTCAGATCAAGCGGAAATAACAAGACGTGAACGACATGTCGTAATATTGGATGTGTTGAATTTCCGTTGATGGTTTTGGTGCTAATCGTGGCGACTACAATGACTCAGTAACAAAAGGGACGTTTTTACGATATTGATGACTTAATTATTCATGATTTTTGTTTCAATATTAGTCATTAAGTAGTTTTTGCAGGTAGAATTTATTGAGGATGCAGTGTGAATAGTATGAGTATTGTACTGGAAATAGTCCATACAAACTTGGAATAAGAAATACTATTTTAAGGCCTCTTTATTATAAAAGTAAACAATTACCGTAGTAACAAAAATATTTCAGTAGATGCAAATGTTTAAAAGTTTTCTAAAGCTCTCGAGCGATTCAGTAATGTCAATTGATCTTAATCACAATGAAAGAAAAATCCGAACATGCATCTCTTGGTAGGAGGTGAGTAAAGCTAATGCAGGTAGGAATCGAAAGCCACCGATCTAAGTGGTCCACCCTCAACCGGTAAACAACTTCAGGTGGAAAATTTGGTTGAAGAGGAGCACTCTTAAGAAATAAATTTCAAAGGCGGAGAAGCTGCTAAATCAACTCACAGGCATAACCATGCTGAAGGGTAAGATGGAGCCGTTACATTAAAGATTTACGGATTTTTTGGTGCAAAATTGTTATGCGTGACGTTCAATAATAAATATTCCGGAGTTACAAGTTACAACTGCTAACAGGAAAAAGATGAAGGAACAACAAAGAAAAGGGAGAGATAGATAAATGAAGATCACCTAAAAAAACAAGATGTACAGCATGATCTACAAATGAAAATCAACAAAAATTTTAAACACTTGAAGAATGGAACTTACGAAAGTCATCTTGAAGAAAGCGAAATTTACAAGAATACAGGAGTGGATAACTGCCGACAACTTTAGTCTCATGGAAAGGAGGAGGTACTTTAAAGGAAAAAGTGATTAACATTATAGAGAATCTCAACGACCAATTCGCACAAAGATCAGAACAGCAAAGGAAGTCTTCAATAAGAGAAAATGTGAGAAAATTGATGAATTATGAGCAAAACAAAATCACAAAACTCACAAAATAGTCAAGGAAAACCACCCTTGTAATCCAGTTAACGTACGTACTACATACATTTATCGATAAGCTGCAACACATTAGAAACGTTTTAGAGACACTATACATATTTAGGCTCCAACCCGTATTTGAACGTTTTCCTTTACCATTTATTTGCCAAATATACTTCAAAATATACTGTTCCAAAATGAATTAAGCATCAATGAAAGTAAAATCGAACTTGGCTTTGAAAATTGAAACATATGTTAATTATTAATTCACAACTTTGCCTAAATGTGTTAAAAACAGTAGTATTAAATACAAATTCGCAGATCGTTCTCTAGGCAGTAATTTCTGGTTTTCTAGTCTTTTTCCATTTCGACAATAACTTTCCATATTTTCCATATTTAGTAAATACTCCTTTAGACCGTAGATTAATCGCTAAAATTTTCATTGAAAACTGTGCACCCTGCAAAAAGTAATTGCAACTGCAAAAGTGATCGCTAATTCTATTTAAGTAATATACAGAATGTAGCTGAATGACTGGGTCAAACTTTATAGGTGTATTCTATTGATCAAATTAATGATATTTTTTTTTATAAACATTGTCCGGAAATGATTCTCTAAAAAGTTGTATTGGTAGAGCAGGACCGATTACATGGCTTCGACGCTCACCCAATTACGGCTATACCTAAAAAATATTCTTCAGCAACCTCCGAATAAAAGTGTACAAATTTTTCGAGATAATTGACCAAAACATTGTAAAGAATCGTTGTCGGAAAATCTGTATATGAATTTTTATCATTAATTTCATGAGTAAAATACGGCACTAAAGTTTAACCAAGTCATTCAGTTGCATTCTGTATATCACGGATGGAGTTAGAAAGTCCTGGCTTTATAACATTTTATAAAAAAATATAAATAAAAAATTAGACGTTGCAAAATGCTGAAAATAATTAATTAATTAATTAATTAATTTGATAAGAAATATCTTGAACTGGTTTTGAACGTTGTGACGTTGTGAATAAGATTTATAATTTTGTTCATCAGGTTTACACCTTTACAGGATGTGTCAACTACCTAGCGAATTAATCACAACTAAATAAGATTAGCTAAAATTATTTCAAATCGTGCCCCATTAGTCGATCAATTCCTTACAGAAATAAAGGGAAAACCACACACGTTCACACGCTATCTCGGCGTGTCTGCCTGCCAATCTAATCTACTCATCAATAACTGTCAGTAACTTATTTTGTAGATACAACTTGTGTCATTGTTCGACCTACTTGTATACATCAAGTTTCAAACTTAGTCTGGCAATTAATAACTAAAACACTAAGCGATTAATCATTTAATATGTTTCACTGAAAAAAAAACGATATTAAATTTTGACACGTAAAGAAACTGAAATTTTTCTGTTTATCTGCTTAGTTAATAAATTATAGAAAGTCATGAACAAAATACCTGAAAATTTTGGATCGACCCATTTTTGAAATATGCCCGCTACCATGTATGGGCTAAATGGCAATCGTGATGTAGTAGCCGAACCACGATTGATACATACGTTTTATTAATCAAACCGTACATCTAAAAATTCCACAAGAACAAACAAACGACCAAATCAGGAGAGTTTAACCCTGTAATTTTGCGGTGAAAATAAAATGAGAACCACCTGTCGCTTCGCTATACTTAAGTGTAATGAAATTTCCTGGTCTCATAAGTGAAACGTTTAAAATACCTGCATACATTGGTGGCAATGATGGCGTTTAATTATTGTAATTATTTCGTATGGAAATTATGACGGCTCGGTGTAAATTAGCTTCGTAGATGGTCGCATTTTGCTTTGACTACTTCGTGGTACAAACATGCGAGTTTGAATCCGAGATCTCACACGTTATTCCTTCTCCCGATCACCTTTGGTTCCACAATATAAATCAACAAAATCGATGTGTCAGGTACAAAACGCAATCTACATATGTACGTGTACAAATGTTAGTCATAAGTCATTCGTATTTTTGTGTAGCAACGGTTGCGTTATTGACCTTATCGGCGTGAAGATGATTGATGTACTGTCGGATGGAGGGTGTGAGATGTATTTTCATCTGCACCCCCTGACGTTTCTCTATTAATATTTATTATTGGTTAAACTCAGTTCGCTATGAAGGTGACATGCATGCAAATACATCATCTTTTAATTTTTTTATAATCATATGGTTAGCTGAAGGTAACGTTTAATAATTGCTATTGAAACATCATAGATCATTACACAAGTTGTAGTGGTCGCGATATAATAAGAATGTTAATGGTGATTTGAAAAGGTAAAAAGTAAATTGTTTTAATCAACTTTTAGAAGACAATTCTTGATGTTACAACATTAAAATCAATAAATAATTTTATCAAGATTTTGTGAAATAAAAAGTAATGCACCTCAATATCACATTATCCAACTCTTACATTCTGTCCTCTTCTAGCTGCATTTTGTTCAGCCCAATCTTAATCCTAATGACTGTGGTTAGTCTGACAAACTACTTCTAAAAAGATAAATTTAGTTTTTGTTTATTTTGTGGCAAAGGACCCCTCATTCACTAAATTACTAATAATTACACAAAAACTTGAAGATTTTGCGAACCGTTCCGATTAATCATATTAGTAGGTAAACAAACGCTAAACAAAAAGTATCTCACGTTACTTGTTTCTATACCTACAGAATTTTGTTACTATAGTTAATTTTTAAATCAGAAGGAGCGTTAGAAGGCAATGAAATTATTATTTATTTAATTTATGTTGGCAGTAATGATTGCTTGACAACATAACCTACAGTGAAACCTCCCTAAGGCGACCACTTGTGGTTCTGCCCATATTTGGTCTTTTCCGGAGGTGGTCTTCTTAGAGAATTATAATAAATGTCTAACTACATAATATAATGTTCATATTTTAACTAAACCAAAGCAGAGTAAATGTGAAATGTTATTTATTCAATAAGAAGTACAGAAAATGTTTTATGACGCAAAAAAAAATTAAAAAGCAAAAATTAATGATTTATAAAATATACTAGAAATACAATATACAAATATATGTACATGATTAATATTAACATTTTTTAAAGAAATCTTCGATTGTACTTTGTCGGCTTGATGTTGCTTTTTTATTTAAAATTTCCTTTTCCAATAGATTTTGGAATTTTGTAATTAATTCAACCATTTCATAGTTTCCAAAATTATAAGACAATAGCTTAAGACCATTAACATAATTTAAGCTATCAGTCAGGGGAATTTCACCAATTTTTTCATCCTCTTCTGACAGTGACTCTTCATGCTGTTGATATTGGGCATTGTGAATGTCAAGAATTTGATTTTCCCAATCGGCTACGTCTTCACATTCTTCATCTTCATTAAATTGAATGTCAATATCGAAGTTAATTTGTTTTGCTAGTTGTATGACTTCTTCTTCAATTAAATCTCGTTCTGTATCATTTTCAATAATGTCGCAATTAACACCGCATTTATTGAAACACTTTTGTATGGTGGTTTGAGTCACAGAATTCCATGCCTCTTTGACATATTCAATCACATCTGCCAATGAAATTTTTTTAATTAGATCGTCTATGTTTTCTGCCGCATCCATATGTGCCAAGAGAGTTGTGATAATGCGGCGTCGATAAAGCAACTTAAAAGAATGAATGACCCCTTGATCTAGTGGCTGTGATGTACTTGATGTGTTTGCAGGCAGAAACAACACATTAATGTTACTGAGCTTCAAGTTTTTAGGATGGCATGGAGCGTTGTCCATAAGCAATAATATTTTTCTCTTTTCCTTCTTCATCTTTTTATTAAAATTTTCAATCCACTCTGTGAAAATGGAACCAGTCATCCATGCTTTTTTATTAGCGTACCATTGCACATTCATTTTGGACATGTTCACATTTTTAAAACATCTTGGTCGTAATGCATTGTTTATTATTAACGGCTGTTCTTTTTCGCCCAAAGCATTAGCGCAAAACATTATTGTAATTCGGTTCTTTAATTTTTTAGATCCGTGCGAATTAGAACCTTTAAACGCCAAAGATTTTGTAGGCAAAGCACGATAAAAAAAGGCCCGTTTCATCGATATTAAAAATGTATTTTAAATCGTATCCCTTTAGCAGAGACGGTAATTGTTGAATCCACTCAGCTACATCATTTTTATTTACGGATTCACTTTCACCACATAAAGTCTTTAAAACAATATTATTACGGCGACAAAATTTTTCTAGCCAGCCACCACTTGCCGTAAATGTTTCAATTTTTAACGTCCGTGCAAAGTTAATGGCTTTTTCCTGCAAAATTGGACCACTAATAGGAATTTTCCTGGCCCGTGCACCTTCAAACCAGGCTAACGTTAATTCGTTAATTTCTTTATAAGGTTGATATGTTTCACGTTTTTGATTTTTGTTGGCGTTTTTATGCCATTTTTCTTTTATTGCGGCTTTGTCCTTTAAAATTTTTTGGATTTGAGTTTTTCCGCACTTATATTTCCCGGACAGTTTTCTTTGGGATAAACCGCTTTCTGCATCTTCAATTACTTTTATACGCGTCTCTAAATTTAGAGCAATTGGCGCACTTTTGCCAGACATTATCAATCGTTTACACAACACGGTGTTTATCGTTTGACTAAAAACCTGTTGACTAAATAAAATACGAAGGAAACTTGAAGTTGTAGGCAGATTAGGACAAGTAACGATATCGACACCCCTCGTTTTCAAACCGGGATAATTTAGAAACCAGCCGAATAACGGTACTAAATAACAAAAGTCAAATCCCGTTAAAATTTTGCAGCCCGACAAAGTCATTCCCCATTAAACCATAAAAAAAACGGTCGCCAATACCCAAAAAGGAGCGGTCTCGGTCGGGTTACAGGGTGGTCGCTTTAGGGAAAAATAATATATATGGAATTTTCATTAATTCAAAACTGTTCTTAACAAAACTGGTCATATTTGGAGGCGGTCGCCTAAAAGAGGTGGTCGTCGCGAGAGATTTCACTGTATATGATTTTGACAGAATCACTTAGACAAAACTTTCCTTATTGAAAATTTTTTTCGAAATTGTTATAATGCTTCCTTTTACCAAAGCTACATTTTTGAATTTTTAAGTAACATTACTCATATAACCTTAAACTATCAGATGTAAAGTGCCAATATCAGTGCATTACTAGCAACTTAAAGTAAAAAAATAAATATTTCATAGCCTTCTAATTCTCTTTCTGATTTACAAATAGACTATAGTATGTACATCTAGTAAATATATTGAAACGCTTTAATAATATTTATTTTTTCCTGATTTAAGCTAGCCAATATATTAAAACTCTTCAACAACAAATTTAAAAATTATTGTGGTCTGTGCGCATTACCGAATTAGCAAGAATTTGGGGCTTCACTATTTTCTAATATGAGATATAATAAATGTTTACTGTGATAACTCTTTTGAAATAAAAATGAGAAAGCAATCAGCTAATTCAAACCTCTGAAACTCATATAATTTCGACAATTTATTATGAAACAGCGATGTTGTGTGGGTTCTGTTACTTCAAAGCAAAGAACCTTTTAATGATAATTTCAATGGACTGTATTATATTGAATGGTAAAAATGTATTTTGCTGTATTCAGCTTGATGTTGATAATTAATACAAATTTACTTGTTATTAAAACAAAAAAGGTGAAACTTAGATACTAAACAAAAAATATAAAAGCAAGCATGAATGTTAATATGTCACAGTGGCTAGATGGAATTAAACAGCGATATTAACAGTTTTATGGGATAAACGAATAGTATAATTCTAATAAGATAAACAGTTCCATTTACTTCAGGTAAGAAATGTATTAAAATTTCTATACCAATTTCTTTTTAAATAGGTAGCAGAAATTATTTTTTGACATTAAACCACAAGTATAGTTATTTCCAAACAACCATAATTTTAAAATTATAATGCTTTCAAGTTTAGACTACAGTGCTAACTGGCATAGCAACTACAATTCCTACTTAATAAATAAAAGGTTATGAAGTAGAGTCCGTTTCGAATCTTTATCATTATAATAACCATAAAATTTGAAGAAGTACCTGATTGTCATTGTTGTAAAATGTTCCGAGAGTAAAAAGATGAGCATTTAAATTTAGTGTATTTGAATGCTGGATGCATTTGGAACCAGTGAAAATAAAAAATTTGAAGTTTTTTGTTCAACTGAAACCACTTATCATTACTATTACCAAATGAGTTTTTCTTGGGTGCACTGAAAACTGCCAACCACAGAGTAGATTAATGACAAAACGGAAAACGAATCAGAAACGCACTATAGGTTCTTACTTTGTGATGCGTTCATTTCAGAATTATCTGGCAGCAACTCTGTTTACAGCAAAATTATGATGACAAATTTTTGTTCGAAAGAAGAGATTAGCATTTTGAGGAATGTGTCTAAAAATTAACAACAAAATGGGAAGAAAATATTGAAGTTCAGTATTGTAAAAATGAGATTATTTCATTAAGTATATCCTACAAATTAACTGCATCTGATCCAGATGATACGTAAAAATTAATAATAAATTGTTGATGGATTACAGACAACTTTTCCAAACGTAGAAACTGTTTTAAAATTTTTTTGACATAGCGAATCAGTGACACAATTGGTAAACGCTCTTTTTCTACATTAACTGCGTTGAAAACTATTTAATTCGGCAACGTTTATAGAAACTTATGTTCAACGAGCTTAAAACAATAAAACCAACGCTATACAGGCTGTGTAGGAAATAGTTAGCAAAAATGAAATGTTCGCATCCTTGGCCGATTTCGTTATAAAAGGCATAAATCAAGTTTTCATCCAAATGTCACCACAGTGGCTCATTTCCGTTGTTCCTGCTTTACTAGGAATGATCTTCATCCTCAAGTCAATCAGGACTTTATACGTAAAGCCAATACTTTACGAGATATTTGAGAAAAACTGATTTTCACGACCTTGTACCTTCAACAATTTCTTTGGCGGGCACGATTTTTCAACGGACTTTTTACACAGTGTTTCTTATAGTGCTACAAAGAAAATTCGGAAGGAAAATCTTCATTTGGAATTTTTTAGAAGATGAATACTAAAATGACTGTAATATTACTAGATTTTGAAATATTGAAGCGAGAAAATATTTCGTAAAAACTCTTTTCTGGTCTAAAATTCTTACATTCATAAACTTAACAATAAATTAACGATAACGATAAACGATAAATTAAATTAACATTGACTTTAGTAATTTCAAAAGTTATCATTTTTTGTGTTTAAAAATTAAACTTTTTATCGATTAGAAAGGCCTGATTAAGCGCACGAATTTGTTGCTTAATTAACAACTCTTACCTGCACAATTAAGTTTCTTTAACGCATAATGCAGATTGCCAGCGATTATTATTTGCGCAAAGCATCGAAATTAGTTTCAGACGTTAGTATTCGCATATGTGGCACTAATGAGCAAACAGTTTTAGAAAAACAGAACATTTACCGTTCAAATAAGAGTCATCAAACTACCAGGATAATAAATATTTAAGCCGTTTCTATATGTGAAAGGCCATCTGTAATTACATTTGCTAACTTTTTGTCTGAGCCTCAAGTTGGAAACGCTGCAAACACAACCATACCTAATTATTTTAACGATTATAACTTAATTATATTTCTATTTTATTTCAGCGCCAGGATTACACACAAAAACAACCAAGTCAAGTAGTAATTAGATGATTTCGCATTATGTAATTGCAGTGAGAATTTCTTTTTTAAAAATCGAGCGGATTTGAACTCAATTGTGCTGTTAATGAATAGGTAAATAATGCGTTTAAGCAAATTAGCCTTTAATAGAAGCGCTTTCGGGACGTAGGGTGAAATTACCATGCAACTCTGAATACCCGCCTTATAAAGTTTAATTTGATTTAATAGACATATGTCAGCTTTATAAACGCTTTTATGCTTTCTAATAGAGCTAATTAACCCACAAAGCACTAGAATATGTCCTCCTACGTCATGCTTGTCTTTGTCTCCAGCATCATTTCCTATCTATTATTCTCGGCTAATTTATTATTAGAACAATAATTCAGTACCGCTTTTTCACAAAGCGAGCTAGAAATAAACGTTTTAATTAAAATTTTATTAATAGTTGATAATCTATTATTTAAAGTCGAAGTACAGGTGCTTACGTAATTAAGATAGAAATGTTTTTAATTTTATTGCATGATTAATTACATGTCAATTTTTTGTAACTCTCTGCCGTTTCTCCAATCAAATTTTCCTTTTCCATTCTTTTAATCGAGAAATTTCGAATCCTTAAATGGGCAAGATGAATTTAAGCAATTTTGCTAAGGTAATTATTTTTTATTCAAGTGCAAATCCCACTATAAGATACTATAGGATAATTGCAATTAAAGCCATTTACCACTCATATGCCTATTTCTGCAATAATGAGCTCCAAATACAGAATAGCAGATGATTGAGAACCGCATCATTATCTAGTTTTAATCCAAAATTATTATAATTAAAAATAATCACCATTCGTCCCTACCTTGAGGCTAAATCGATACTACAAATTTAACCGCGCAAGGTTTCTGTGTGTTACAAAAAACACATCTTGATTGACTGATATTTATTTGTATTTAATATTTCCGCATTTCTTGATCGAATAAATTTTCGAGACCTCCCAAAATCGCGGTTCCCACAATTAACGCTTTTTAGTAATGTGGCCTGAGATTTTTTTCCAATCTGGTCTTGGATAGATAAGTCACCTTTGTCGGAAAATTATGCAAGAGGTTATCGAGCAATATTGATAGCTCCATTGTCTCAAGTTAGCGATATGGTTTACTGTAAATTATAAGGCGCATTGTGTGTGAATGCACGTATTTGCTATCATGACCAATTAAATGTTTGAACAATGTTATAAAATAATTAATCGATCCTTTCACTTTGACTTTCATTCGCGAAGAATTACATACTAACATGTTATTATATGTGAATCAATATAGTTTTAGTCGGCAAATTATATTACATTTCAAATGTAATTATTGAATTTCTTTCAAATAATTTGCTGTAATTTCCACGTGCTGTTCTACGTTTGGAAGATGTGCGCAAGATACCTACGCCGAAGGAACTTATTACAATACATTGACACGTATACGATAATAAGTATAATTTGAACTATGCAAAATAAAAAGGTCTGTTCGTTTTCAATAACTGATTTATTGGCGGAAGTTTAATAAAATTTATGTTCACTTTCAAATCATTAAAGGCACATATTATTATGATACTTTTTATTGCTTGATTTTGCCGAATCACATTCGTTTGATTAGTGCATTCTAACATTCACTCTTGGAATGTTTGCGGTTAAAAAATATTATTAATGGACGTTATTGTCACAGCAGTATAACATTTTTTATTTGTTTCCTTCGAGATACCTAATTTCTTTTAATGTGCAAATAGGTACCTACCATTTGCAAAAAAAATTACAAACAGATTATTTCAAATTATACTTCTATAATACACTCATCAATTTTGAATTTAAACTTTCTTTTTATTGTGAAACAATATTAAATACAAAAGTTAATTTAATTAATTGTAAAAGTGGAATTTTTGTAATAAACAATTATCGCTTGTCAATTTTCTTGACAAATAAAAATATTTCAAATTTTCCATAAAAAAGCACCTAAGATAAATATGTACACTTGAATACTTATGTACATACACACACAATTATTTAAACACTGAATGTGATTTTCTCTGTGTTCTACTAATCACTTACTATTTCACACTGACATTTTAAAATTGCTTTTAATTAATTTATTGTTTTAAATTATTTTTATTACTAAAATAAAATAAAATATGAAACGTGATCAGTATTAAGTGTGTCCCCAGATCGAGGAAAAACATTTTTATTTTCAACGTTACAGAAAAATGTTATTATTTATACAAATGTTTGCTTGTTCCAGAATTAATAATTTTCTTAACAAAATCTAATTATTGTTCTTCTTGCGCAAAATAAAATTTAGACGTCAGTAACTACAGTCGTTAAAGCTTATTTGAACAAAAGATTAATCTTATTTAGCGTCCCAGATTGAATAAGGGTGTCTTAGACATGCAGAATTTAATTTAAAAAGCTTGAAAGTACAAGTAGAGGGTGTAACATTAAAAAGTCCAAGAAATATCGTAACGCAGAAAAAGATGCTGCTACAATATTGGCTGTAGATTATGTACTTGAGAATTCAAAACTGGTAAAAAACGGGGTAGATAGATTAACATATTGAAAAAATGAAAGAAAAGAAAATGTTAGCAGGCTAATGAAAGATGGTCAGATCAATTTTGACTCGTTAACAGACCTTATACTTATGTGAAAGTTGATGGTGATGATTTTTGATAGTGCATACATGTAAAAACAAAATATGAGCATTGACTATGCTGTGATCTGCATGAAATAAATAATTGAAAGTACCATAATCAGCAAATAATTATATGTTAGAAAATGTAATTTAAAGGTAGTAGTCCCAAAGAGTAGGTGGCACTAGGGCCAGTAGTAGATTTAGAACTATTGTCGGTAATTGAAGTTTAAATAGCTTAGGTTTATATTATTCCATAATCTTATAGACAAGCATTGTTGCAGTGTATTAAGCTTGTAGGAGTTAAAATTTAGATGACAACTGTTTACTCTTTAGTTGTTATGAAATTGTGGCAAGGATTCAGACCACGAGGAATTAAAAGTAGGAAAAGCGATTCGCAACATGAAATTGAAAGCTAACTGACAAACAATAAAGTATTTTTTAGGTCGAATGCAAATGAGTACATCACCTGTATGTCAGCAGTCTGTCAGAAAATGTCAACAGTTGCTACTGAAACAATGACTGCGACTTCACATAACTTTTTAAACTGTTAACGATAACTCTATTGTTTAAGCATACAGTAACAATAAACGAATTATGCAAGAATGCACACTTACTGAATCCGTCCCATATACTTATTAACTATATCATGGCCTCTGTGTGTTGCGCAAATTTGATTAATTTTGGGGGAAGAGCTATCCTGAAAGAAATTTCAACCAAACAAAAATCATTTCTGGTTAAATTTTTTGCTGGCAGCACAATAAATCGCTTTTGTTGCTTTTTTTTCTACGTCCATATATTCATTCCCTTATTTGCATAACCTTTTACACATTTTTTGCCGACATACTAGATTAACTGTAGAACTATGAACATCAATTGTAAACGTATGACGTACATTTAATTTACAGTTGTGAACAGCGGCGGAGCTTATGGTATTCTCCGACGAGGTATTATTTATTTATTATGAATATATAACAACCCAACTTCTTCTTTAGGTATTAAGTGGTCCGAGTATGGGATCGATGGTCGTCGACCTTCTTTACATTCTGTCAACATTAATTTTTTACGTCACTGAAGCATTTAATTGTGAAGAAAAATTTGAATAAAAGAAAAATTTTACCGCGAGTCAGCGCATTGTATCTATAAAGACTTAAAGTGAAAAGGTATCTAAAAATGACATGTTGAACAAAAGATTTCAATTAACCAGTGCCTCAAATTCTCGCCAGGTGAGATATGTTATCCGATCAGGCATTGTCTTAACATGAGTATCAGTTTCAAGTTAGAACACACCATTGTTTTCGACGATCCGGGCGGCGACGTTTACATGGGCGGTAAGAATCAAAGAACCGTTCTAAACCGTCTTCGAAAAGATGATGTTGCCAATTTGGAGCAAATCGAAAAATTGCGGCGAAAAAAAAAGTCGTTGGCTTTCAAATGTTGTCGTGTGAACAAGCAGATCATCATTAAAATCGTGGTTATTGTAATTCCGGACCACCACTCCCACATCGTGACTCATAGCATTGTCTTAGTAAGGATTAACGCTGGTCAGGTCTCGCTCCGGACACTCGGATCTGTAGCGTCCGGCCTCGCATTCCACCTGCATACAATATCGCCTACAATATATTTTCGATGCATCCTGTCGCGGGGAATAACGAATAATCTATATCCCCGACGCATAGAGCAACAAATACCGATGCTCCTTGACTCTCAATTAATACCTGGTTTATACGTGCGGTGTAAGCTTATTTTATGTTTATTCCAGCCGACCATTTTCGTGTTGGTTCATAAATAATATGATACGGATTGTAGAGATTGTTGATCGACTATTCCACTTGCACTAGCGTATAGCACGTATACATTGAATAGGGTGCTTTATGGCTTCTAAATTCAATGACCGGTTGAACACAAACATGTTCTTCCAATGTCAAACTGACGGTGCAGTATCATCCATTATGTTAATAAGATTCTAATTTTAACACAGAACGGTTAGGACTGTTCGTCTTTTTTGTTGGAATGGCAAACACTCACTGTAAAAATGAACAAAAAAATCACCAACGTGATCTTAGATTTTATTGATTAATAACCATTATTATTTATTTTTGATCATTCAAATAATTTTCATTATTCATTGTCATTTTCATTATTACAAAAATATAATTTTCTTTCACAATTCATTAATGGTTAACATTAGATCAGTAATGGAGGTTCACAATAACTCAGACTTAAGTTTTCGTTCATTGCAATGTTTTATAAATATTTTTTTCTTTGTTGGTTTCGTTATGTTAAATTGAATTTAAGCCATAAATTATGTCAGTTTAATTAAATCGATTACAAAACTAAAATCAAGTTTCAATTAAATTTAAAAGTTCAAATAATACAGTAGAACCCCTCTAGTCCGCCCTCGGTTAGTCCGTCACTCCGGTTAATCCGACCGTGGTCCGAGTTGCAAAAACTCGTCAGTGACTCACCTCCCGTCACGCCATTGTTTATAGTACCCCGTCATATCTCTTATCGTTTCGGATGTAGCGTGTTTTTTTTGTACTGAGCTATGCAGTTTTAGTGTTTACTGTTCGCTGGTTTTACGACAGTGTTTTTCTGTATTCGTTACAGTATATGTTTTTACTGTTTTCTGATAATCCGACCTTTTTTGCGTTCCGACCATACCCCCGGTCCCGAAGGTGACGGATTAGAGGGGTTCTACTGTATTGATAAGGAATTATAAAATTTAAGAGCAAGAAAAAACTTGATAAACTTATCTAATATTATGTAATATCAATGTGTAATAAATTAGCTACCAGCAATAAATTTTTACAATGAATCCCGGGTACTTTCAAATTTTTTGTTTTGGTAGGTACATGAAAAAAAATTGTTTTCATCATCAGTCTATCAGCCTATTATTATGGTCCCATTTTTCGGTTTTGAAGTTGTTTTACTGCTTTCTACCGCCTGTGCATGGGATTATAATTAGGGCCGGCTTAACCGATGAAGCAGAAGATGCAAAATTGAAATGAAAATCAGGCTATCGGGGCGCCTTGCATCGGGGCGCCAGCACCGCTAGAGCCGGACCATAATCATAATACGTGTGAAAAAAACTTTATTAACTACAGTCGAACTCGATTATAACGTACACGAATGCTCACATTGGATGTTTATTGAACGTGTGCAGACAAATTATATTCTCCTGGTGAATCCTGGTGTATTTGAGAAGGATTGAAATATTGCGCAATATACTTCACACTTTGACTGAAATCGCCAATTTTAGCAGTAATTTCAGGTAAAAGTTGACAGCTATAAATCAAAATGTTAATACAAATGCAAAACAATTTGACTACCAGGGAGGATTTAGGAAGGAAAGATTCTGTGCCGAACTGATACTAATCTTGAAACTCGTACAGGAGTCTGAGAGCCAATGTGACAAATGTGACCAATGTCACATGTATGTTACATGTGACATTTGTGGACTTCAAAAAGGCATACGATAGAGAGATACTATTCAATACATTGTAGAAATTTGGAGTCGATGAGAAATCAATTGCAACGAAGTCCAAAGTAAAATTTATGAGAAAGATATCAGAACCCTTTGAGATCAAAACAGGAGTAAAACAGCGAAATGGGCTTTCCCCACTGCTCTTTAACTGTGTCCTGAAGAAAGTAATGAGAGAGGGGAGGAAAAAATGGAGGAGAGAGGAATTCCAATATCCCATTTTTATCGCTCTCATTTTATCCTTAGCCTTTTATGGCTTCCTCCTTTACTGCTGAGAAAAGTAACGGGCCAATTGTAAGTGCACATGCCTATTTTAAACCATCGTCTGTTTCCAACTCGCTTGACTCTTATTGTAATTGTCCCCCTCTGTCTATCCCTTTCCCTTGAAGTATGTCCATACATCTTCTCTCTGATTTTATGCAATGTTTTTTCGAGGTCTATAGAACATAATAATTGAGTATTTCCGCAATCTTCTCTATGTGTTTTTATTACTTGTCTTAATATAAGCACGAAGTCTTGGGCGCTTTTGCCTCGCTTGAAACCATATTGTGATTTTGGTAATTGAAGGGTTTGCTGCAAAAAGGAAGTAGCTCCAATTTTTCCAGTTGTTGGGAAACCAAACAAAAAGTTTAATAAACTCAAATTTTAAGTTAGGTATGTAAAAATATTGTTGTTGATTACTTTCAATTATGGTGTTTACATATTAGAACAGTATTTTCATTCAAAAAATATCGTCCAGATGACGGTACGTGGATGATTCTTGGAGCTACCTCCCAACAGCGATAGGATGGAGCTACCTCCTTTTTGCAGCAAACCCTTCAATTGTTGTTCCAATTAATCTCTTATCTTTGGTTCCACTAATCTAGCTGGTATATTTGTTTCTCTCTAACCTCTTATTTAAAATTTTTCTGGATACTTGTTTTCCTATTTCATCTGAAGCTTTGACCATTTCTGGTGGTATCCTGTGGATGCAATTTATAAAATAAATTATCAAAGCACCTGGCCAATGACTCCTTTCATAATTAAATAGATTGCGAACTAATCTACATGAAATAAAGTATAAAATTTTAATTTTTTAATAAAATTATAGAAATGCCCCCACAAATACCTTGAAATAATATTATGTTGTTTTTCCCAAGCCTTTACCATGTTGCATAAAATATTAAAAATTTAACAGAAAGACAATGGCATCGGTACCTTTCCGTTAGTGAGCTGCTGCATTCACCCAAAAATATAATTTCAGCAAAATTCCAAAATACTTCCTACTAATCAACCTCGATGACATTAGTGGTAACGATGATACCCTCAACCATTGTGTAATTGCATCCAATTTAATTATAACAAACAACAAATTCCAATATAAACAATTTCAAAATGTTCGAAAAAAAATGATCAAGATTGCAAGAGCTCAAATATGAAACAATGTCAATAAATTTGACACATGTAGATATTTGACTTGGGTAAAGTTTGTGTAAATTTAAATTCATCTCAAAATGACCGAGACTACTGCAACATGCTCATACCAACTGAGAAGCAGAAAAAGAAAATTGCCGGTCGAAGAGGCTCCAATTTTCAACAATACGATTTCAGGTAGACGTTTTTGCATAATTTAAACTCCTACTTTGAATCATCCGTGTTGGATTTTAGATTTACCCGATGAAGTTCTATTGGAGGTATTCAAATATTTGAATGCGAAGGAGTTACAATGTAATGTGCGGCCGGTGTGCCGCCGATTTCTGCATTTAAGTGAAACGCCTAAACTACGGAAGCGAATCGTGGTGACTGGGAACAACACACCAACAAATATCTTACTTAAATGGATTAATTGGGCCCCAGAATTGAAATATTTTAAAATAACCAAACGGCGAGATACCAATGAGATTCTGACAGCGGTAACCCCATCAACCAAATAAAAGTTATATAATTTAAACTTTCTTTTAGCTTTCCAAAAAATGTAGAGATCTTGAGGAAATTGAAATCTTCAACTGTTGGGGGTTTTCTGGTGAAAAGTTAATTTCTGCAAAAAAGTTGTGTAAATTGGTAACGAAATGTCGTCATCTTGAGCGGTGCTGTTTGAGAAATGTCAAGTGAGAGTTTCTTTTCAGATTTTCTTTTATTGATCCTTGATTTACAGAATTCATCCCCTAAACTTCTGTAGGTTGCTGGAAAACTCGCCAAATGTGTCAACGAAATTTTTCTTCGAGGGCCCGATGGCTGCCAGACAGTACAAATCGTTCCAGCTGGGAGCAAGAAGAAATAATCACAGAGTCAAATTTTGTTTATCCTATGAGAAACTGCATAAAAGACATTAACAATTTGTTTTGTTGTTATTAAATTACTATTTACAACTTAATTACTAACGTTTAACTTAAAAAAAACTTTTAAAATGATTGATAAAACGTTCGTCTATGGACGAGCAGTTTTCGCCCAAATCGGTAAGTCAGCGGATCTGAGGAATGAAGCTTCAAATGATACGTGGTGGTGGCATATCTAGATGAGGCACTCATGATAATTGATCATATTTAAATTCGATTTTGAATATTGAAAAAGTACTTATTAATTTCTTGCAATAACCCCTTCAAATATAAGTTTTATTGGTGATTTGTAATTTGTTGTTCTGGCGTAGTTTGAAATTATTGCTATAAAGTCGTAATTCTCCCTCAAACACGGGTTTCGAATCCTGTGTTATGAGACGGCTAAAATAATGTGACAGAAAATTTGGTCGCATCTCGAATATCTAAACCGAACTTAATTCTTTTTGGCAGCATCTATCTACGTTGTCGATAAACGGACAATCGGCCCTATTCTGATTCGATTCCGTTAAATTAAACCATCCGTTAAAATGTTTATTTTTACCAGTCCGTTTATTAATATTGCCAAAAATGCTATTCTGAATTGCACTTTTTAACGGAACTGTTTAAACGCACTTTTAAATCGTGCGCATTCGGCTCCGTTAAAAATTATACTAGTCTATATGAAAATGTTCTTGCTTGATGGATAAGAGAGAGAACAGTATATATAAATTTCAACAAGTGTGATAAAGAAAAAATGTGTTATTTTGTGTTCTACAACATAACCTAATAACCAGTGTTCTTGCAGCGGTTTGCAGCATGGCAGGAGGTAAGAATAATTTTATAGAAAGCACACCCATAAGACAACGCGGGGCTTTTATGGGTTACGAATAATTTTGTTCAATTGTTCTTTTACACTTAATATAAATTTCTAAATAATTTTAGATAAAAAAAGAACCACGAAGCTGCAAATTGCGATCGCAGTGCAGTTCATGGAAGAGCGTGCATTTATGGACAGCAACTCCGTGCAAGCATCAATGGCTTGGGAGGAGCTGTCCACAATGCTAAATGAAGCAGAGGGCCCTTCCAAAACCTCCAAGCATTGGAAAAATGTAATTTGGTATACTTCATTCACTTTAAAAAATTAATATGATTTTATTTGATTCTAGGTAATATCGGAGTTAAAAACCAACGTTAAAAGGAAGGCTCGCAAGTTGTACGTAGCGCAGCAAAAAACTGGCGGCGGGCCTCCTCCTAAGCCGCTCTCCGAGAAGGAAGAGCGGCTGTACAAGCTAATATCACTGGTATCGGTGGAAGGGGCGGTTGACGTACAGGAAGTTGGTTTAGAGGAAACACCAGTGTTGGAGGTGGTACTACAAGATACCGATCCAACATTTGTGTTTCCTCTAGAACAGGCTGCTGTAGAATGTACATCTGCTCTGGCTCCGCCACCAATGCCAGCAAGCCCTGTAGAGGTAATTTTTATTTTTCATAATTGTTCAGTTATACACGTTATATCAATAACTGATTGCTTTTCCTTTTTAGGTTAATTCCAGAAAAAAGAACACAAAAGCTCCAAAAAATTTGGCGGACTCGGTAGACGGCCAAACCGAGGCCATATTACTACTCGCCACCAGCATGTCGCAGTTGGCTGCTGCTATAAGCCAGCTAGCTGTGGCTATTGAGAAAAAATAAATTTTTAATTTTAATATGTATTGCAAAAAATGATTAATAACATCATTCCTAACTCTTCTACCTTCTGCCAACCAATTATTTTCTAAATTAGGAGGACCGTCATTTTCTGGCTCTTCCACATCTATGTCCTCCTCAAAATTGTCGTTGAAGTGTATTGCTAAATTGTGCAAAACAACACAACTATAAATAATTTTTGCTGCTGTAACCGGATGATAATGTAGAGTTCTATGTTTGAGAATGCATCTAAATCTGCTTTTTAATAAGCCATTGCATCTTTCTATGCAATTGCGAGTGCGTATGTGTGCTCTGTTGTACGCAGCTTCTGGTCCACCATCTGGCACCCCATCTACAGGTGTAAGTAACCATGGCAGAAGAGGATAGCCCGAGTCGCCTAAAAGAAATGTTTCATTGTCCCCATTAACATAGTTATTCTGTAAATGACGGTTAATTACAGAAGTGGTCCATATTGCTGCATCGTGTGTGGATCCAGGAAATCTGGCGTTTGCCGATAAAATTGTCAAATTTGAATCACAAATAAGTTGAGTGTTGATACTTGTGTATCTTTTTCGATTATAATACACTCTTGCTGGGTAATTTGGATCATCAGACGCTGGTGCAATTATTGAAATGTGAGTGCAGTCAATTGCACCCACTACATTTGGAAAACCAAATTTTTCCAAAAAGCCTCTTTTAACTGCACTTTTTTGTACATTTGTCTGAGGAAATCTAACCCACATATGCAGTAAATAGCGATTTATGGCAACAACAACCTTGTTTAAAGATCGACTAACTGAAGGTTGGCTTACAGCTAGATGCCAAGATTGTCCTACGTCCATTTGATAGGACCCTCTGCCAAAGAACGCTAGTGCTATAAATATTTGTAAATATCTTGGTATACTAGTCGTATATTGTCCTGGATCCATGTGTGGGAGTAAATTGTCCAATAAATATTGAACTGCCACTTTTGACAGTCTGAATTGTTTTTTAAAGTTCGATTCAGGAAGTTCCATCGGATTGCTTGCGTCTCTGATTTGCCGCTGCATAACCCGAACGTGATTACTACAAATAATATTGGAACATTAAACAATCATATATTACTTTTATGTATAGATATAAATAGTAGGTAGATACCTACTTCGCTAGACGTCTTTGAATTTCATCCAGAACTGCTACCCATGCCATAGGCCGCGGGTATCACGTGGTCAAAATCTAGGCAACCCGAACGTCTGGGTGACCACTGAAGCATTGGGTCTTATGGCCAGAAATCGAATATTCGCAAGGAGATCAAATTAAAATGCGCTAACAAATTATGCGGTCCTGTTTTATATTAACTGTTGTAATAACCATTTGTTAGAAAAGTGTCAGCTGAAAATCTTTATTCTTCGCTGCTCCAAAAATGATTGAAAATTGACAATTTGTTCTGCCCTGGAGTCGCGCGGGCCGGAGTAACGTGACCAAAATTAGCCAATTCGGGTGTCCGAAAAAGTAATCAGCTGGTGTTTTAACCTCAATGTGTAAATGGTGTTGTGATTCCGTCCATTAGTTAATTAATTTAAACTGTACTAGTGTATTTATTTATTATTTAGTGTATTTATCCAATAATTCATTTGTTGAGGGGTGTATTTGATTTATTTATTTTATCTAAAAGTTATTTTAGGATATGTTGTTGTCTGGGGATTGTTTATTGATAACTTCATTAGTTTTATTTAGGTATGTCTTTATTTTGGTTTTGTCTACAGTTATTTATTTAATGTATTTATGGAATAATTCATTTGTTGAAACATGCATTTCATTTATTTACTTTATCTAACAGTTCTTAATTAACACAACTGTGTTGTTTAAAAAAAAAAAACGCCACAAAAATAGTTTTGGAAAATTGTAGATTGATGTAATTTTCTAAAATCGGGACACATACCGTCTGATAATAGAAATCTTCTAATTTGATTTGCCTTTTGTTTGTAGGAGTATACTGCATTATTACTGAACTGTTTCGATTTATGTATGTTATTTTCATCTACGTGCGAGTCACTATCACTGTCATCACGTACTTTTCTTGGTCTACGACGCTGTGGAGCACAGAAATCAAACCAGCCAGGTATGCATCTTGTTCATCTTTTGATCGCATAGAGTTAAACTGACTTAGTAAAGCCTGCCGCTCATTGTGATTGATATTCGCAAAGCATTTGAAGAGGGAACATCTACAATAATAAAATAAAACCCCAACTAGCTATGTAAATGCAACACTAATAATAATAGTTTTTTAGTGTGTATTATACGATTTTTGACTTACCTACAATCTGAACCAGTTTGTCTTGCAGGAACTTGCTTTTCCACGTGATTGATATGTGCAACACCACTGACTTTTTTAGTCTTTATGGATATTTCTTTTTTTACAGATCTTGCCTTCTTCTTTTTCCACTCTGTCACATTGTTTTCATCACACAATTGTGAATCTAAAGACGCCATAACTATCACACACTAACCATGCGGTCAACTAAAGGGTGTTACAATAGAAGCGCAAGATTTGAATTGCGTGTCATTTTGACGGTCATGATTTGATAGGTTAGTAATTGTGACAGTTTGATAGGACTATGGTTGTTTTTGTAGAATATCGAGTGGACAATGGCTGTTTTTGCAGAACAAGCAAATATTTACTATACTATAACGTTGGATTATGTATCTTATTGCAAAAACCGATCACACCATTCGATTGGGCGTCCAAGAAACTCTGTAAATCAACACTAACCGCGAAATTCGCATTTTTGGACTATGGTCGTTTTTGTAAGAAGCGCCTCAATTGCTGGGCCAAATGACAGTAGTTCTTCCTCGCAAGAGGATTGTTGTACACCATCTCTTGTAACCGCAGACAAACTCATGGAAGTAGCAAAAAGTTTTAGGCTTTTGCCGAAAGTCATTAAAATAAACTAATTTAGCGTAAGATACAGGCAACACCTCAGACTTTCTTATGATCGGCATGTGAGAAATTATTGCAGTAGAATGACCAGAGAGGATTTAGAAAGGGAGGATCGTGCGCTGAACAATTATTAAACCTGAAAGACATAATAAGGTAGAGGAGACTGAGAGCCAAGAACATACTTGTGATATTTGTGGACTTAAAAAAAGCATACGATTCTATAGATAGAGAGACACTATTCAATACGTTGCAGGAATTTGGAGACGATGACAAATCAATTTCAATCACAAAAAAAACTCTAAAGAACACGAAGTCAAAAGTAAAATTTATGGGAGAGATCTCAGAACCCTTTGAGGTCAAAACAGGAGTAAGACAGGGAAATGGACCTTTTCCACTGCTCTTTAACTGTGTGCTGGAGAAGGTAATGCAAGAGTGGAGAGGAAAATGGAGGAGAAAGGAATTCCTAAAATAAAAGTAGGAAGAAAGAGGGATAACCTGGAATGACTGTCTGGCCTTTGCAGAAAGCGTGAGAGACGCAAGAAAACAAATAAATACTTATACTGTAAGAGACAGAGAAAAAGCTGGACTACAAATATCATAAAGATTCAAAGAAACTAAATTTTATGTTTTCTTTTTGAATTCAAAATGTTTTTGATAAAAATACATCTTCCTCCTTGAACAATTTTAAATCTTTTAACAAAACATAATTTATAATAAGCAAAACTTTCAAGGATATCGACCACCAAATTTATGTTTCAAAATCGATGAAGGAAAGGTAGCCTTAAACAACCAAGAAAACTGCAAAATACGTGCAATATTCTTCAAAAAACTATTAAACTGCGAAGAACCGAAAACGAAATTTCCAAAACAAAATCCGAAATATAAATTTGAAAACTCCAAGCCACCGAATCTAGCAGAAATTCGACAGAGTATTAGAGAACTACAAAACCATAAAGCCCCAGAAGAGGACTCAATAGTAGCAGAAATGTGCAAAAACGTAGATACCAAGATAGTCAAAAGCCTACATAAAATAATACAAAATATCTAGAAAATGGAGGAAATACCGGAAAATTGGAAAATAGCTATGATCCACAATATACAAAAAGTAAATAAAACAGATGGAAACAATTATAGAGAAATTTTATTCCTATCGGTGTAACATACAAATCATATCAAGTCATCCAGCCTGTTAACGACTTTTTATATTATCAAGTCACTTTCTTATCTTTTTTTTGTATCCAAAGTGATATGTTTAGTTTTTGTTATAAATAAAAACATTGCCTTTTTTATCTAAAAAGAGTGCAGTCAGATTCATTGGAATCTTATATTTTTTGTGAATACAGTCCATTATTATATTTTCTTCTTCCTATAACGACATCGTTTGCATTAGTGCAGTTAGAAGAAAAAACATTTGGTCCAAACGAGCCGGATATTATATCGGTGATTTTTTGGTCGAGCTGGTTTCTGCTGTGCCGTATTCGTCTGCGAAGGTATTCGTGAATTTGTTCAGCAGAGGTTAGTGATTTCTTTTTTATTATGAATGAGTTTAAGAGAGCGCGTGCTGCTCTTAAGGCGACGTTGACGCATTTTGTTACATATGTTAACAGGGTGCAAGATTTGTATGGCAATCTTGACGTAATTATAGAACCTGCAAAGATTGCCATAAATTTGTAAAGGCATTTAGATTCCTCAGAGTCACTTTTAACCGAGTATGAGGAGGTTCATGCAAACATCACTGCCATTGATGATGACGATGATCACGAGATTCAACTTACGCAGTTTGAAAATGATTTTTATTTTATCATGGGCAAAGCCGAGTGTTTGATAGACAAGATAAAGTTGACTTGCGAACAACCAGAATGCAAGGCGGGTTCAGATTTTATAATAGAGCAAGAATCCGATGGCACGATTTCTGCACATCTCATCGTCTCCATGAAGAGTTATGAATCTGCAAAAAATGCACATTTTATGACTAGCTTATCACGATCGACTCACTCGGAGCGATCCATGCTGTCCAGTTCTGCGCAGAATTTTGACTCTGCCGGAATGGCACTCTCTATAGGTGGCGTACCACGGTCGACTCATTCGGAGCGATTCGTGTCGTCAAAGCCACAAACTGAATCCGAACAAACGGATTCACAATTATCTTGTAACAAGAAGCAGATGTTGCTTCCTTTAGTCCCCCCCGTGCAGAATTTTGACCCTGCCGGAAGGACAATTTCTATTGGTGACTTACCACGGTCGACTCATTCTGAGCGATCTGTGTCGTCAAAATCACTATCTAAATCCAAACAAACGATTTGTTTTAGTGAAAAGCAGATTTTGCTGCCTATCGTCCCCGCGCAGAATTTTGACTATGCCGTAAGGACAGTTTCTACTGGTGGCGTATCACTGTCGACTCAATCGAAGCGATCCGTGTCGCCAGAGCCAGAAGTTGAACCCCAACACAAGATATCAGTAATTTGTCATAATGATATCCAGGTTTTACCACCTATCATTCCCGTGCAGAATTCTGACACTGCCGGAAAGATAGATTTAATGAGTGACATACCACGGTCGACTCATCCTGAGCGGTCCGTGACATCGAAAGGACAAGTTGAGCCCTCGCAGACCATTGAGGTGCAGATTTTGCTACCCAATGACTCCGCGCAGATTTTTGACCCTGCTGGAAGTTCAGCATCAATCAAAAATCTTATGGATTCTGGTTCACAGTTCAATTTCTCTTTTTTGAATCTCGATAAGATCACTGGCAACATTCCCAGTTGCCAAGTTGATCAAGACATAAATCCAAGTAATTTACACTTGTCTGATCTTCTTGATAATCAACCGGAACAAATAATATTGGGTCCCGGTCATCTACGATTACAGAAGACTTTTTTTGTTTGTGTAATGGCGGGTCGTATAAAGGCCCCTTCTACTATTATAGTTTGTTGCCGTTTCAATCGTCCAGGCGAAGTTCCCGACCAACTTGTGAGGTTCTGGGAACTTGAAAGCTGTCCGACGAAGCGAGCGTTTTCAAAAGAAGAATATTCTTGCGAAGCGCATTTTAAGCAGACCAGACCTCCTGAGGTCCTTGGTTATTCTCGAGAGGTTGCGCTCAAAGATTCTTTTTATAGAAAGATTTTTGACGGACAACCCAGTTACTTTTGAAGTTTGTTTCATGTTAATGAAGGATTACGAAGATCTAGGTCACGTATCATCTGATATGCCAGATTCCTCGGATTCTTCAAATTTGTTCCTCATCATGAGGTATTAACTAAACTTCGAGGTGTCTTTCTGCCAAACAGGAGGATTTATTTACAATTGCTGTTCGATTTCGGCAGTAATATCTATTCGATATCGTCCGATATTTATAGGACGTGCAGGCAGGATCTAGTCAAGCCTAACCAAAGGTCACTGCAACGAATCTTGATGCGCACGGTTCCATCTGTGTCTCTGTGCGTTTATATTTTTAAAAAAAATATTGTGACCTACGGTACTGCATCGGTCTCATTTTTGGCCATTCGTTCGTTACTTCAATTAGGCATTGAATGCGAAAATTCTCTGCCTAAAATTTCCAGCATTATGAAGTAGGATTTCAATATGAATGACCTGACTAATTCATATGCTTTGACGCAAGCTCGTCCAATATTTTTACAATTGTCAAATATTTTGGAAGCTGGTTGCTTGAAATTATTTAATTGGATTCCGAATCGTCCACAGGTTCTGTCGGACACTCCAAAGAGCGATTGGCACCCAGGCGTTTTCGAGTTTGGCACTCACGACCACACTAGCCAGCACTCTTGACCTATTAGTTTTATGTCTCGAACACAGAAAGTGTATTAGGTACTTACGTTTGTATATAAATATAAAATTTAACAATCATAATACTTTTGGAAGTCACAGCCTACCCAACAATAACGAGTTCAATATAAATCATCGCAATTTTCCATATTGGACAACAATGTTTTCTTCTCATCTTTGATTGAAACATGGAAATTACGCAAGACTGGAGGTTCAAAACATGGCGTTTCACAGACATTCATATTGCAACAATTTTCAATGGTAATTTCACATTGCTGGTTAGGCGGCTGTGGCCGATAAGTTAAGGGTGTGATATTCTTGTTCACTATGATACGTTTCTTTATACGAGGACGATGACGAAGTTTACATATTATTGTACACAGGCCGACAACAATAAGAGTTAGGCACAATAAACAAACTGCTAGAATTATTAGTACTGGATTTTGCACATCACTCATTAGAGTTCTATTAACTTTTGATATATCCAATCCATAGGCATTTGAATTATTCACATTATCCAATATTGAATAGCTCTCTTGATTACACTTTCTTGCATTATAGCTGCAGTCGTTTGCAGCCGCAAAACCCGCAGTATACCACCGTCGTCGTTAGGTAGTGTTTGCCACATTGGTGGCAGAATTGTAACTGTTCCGCTGTGGCGACCGGCGGCGGCGGCGGAGCTTCGACAATAGTAATGGACGACTTCTCTTCCTTTTCGACAAGCCCGCTCACCGTCCTGTCGAAATCGTCTTCGAATACAAATGAAATTGGTTGGTCAGTTTCCGGTATAACGCTTCTTGCGGGAACGGGGGCGGCCACCATCTCATTCCGCGAGTTTATACATGAGTTCATGTGGCGTTGGAACCATCTTGGCACGAAGTTTTTTCCGCAAATCGGACATGTCCGCTTTGCGAAGGCGACCGGCGGCGGAATAGCGACCGGGGACGGCGGCGGCAGTGGTGGCGCGAGGGCTGCCTTTCCCTGCTTTCGATGTTTTTTTTTGATCCAAATAAACCGTTGGGCGCGTTCGGCCGAACGGCGCTTGCGGCGGTTTCGGCTTTTGTATGTGGTGTTGCCGCGTAGCGACGGGGCGGGTTCGGCGGGTTCGTTTGGGGAGGCGGGTTCGGCGGAGGCGGGAGCAGCGCGACACTCCTTTACCTGCTTTCGATGTTTTCCAGGCTGCTGATCTTCATCATTTCTTGATTGTTGAGAATATCGATTTTTATGGTTTCTGGATCGTTTAGTACCAAAGGGATATAGTTTGCGGTTACCAGGCTGCCGATCTTCATTATGTGTATATGAACTGTCGCTATCGGAACTAACACTCTCCTCGTTCGCAAGCACTCTTGACCTAGTATGTGTTGTCCAATTTGACCATCTCATGTACGTTATTAATAAAGCGTCCGATCTGTCAATTACAAATCGCTTCATTCTTTCGCTAAGGCATCCAATTCAGAAGGCCTCATTTCAAATTGATCCTTCGTCTTATTTTATGCAACCATCAATGGATACGGTGCTTGTATTTTTATTCATGCTACAAGGATAAAAATCTATGTCAGACTTTTGTGCATTAAATCAAGGGTAACTTCCTTACGGCCTAATATTGTACCTAATATGAAGTTATCCGACACAGTGGTTCCATAAAAATTATACGAGCAAGCCCTCAAGGCTCGCAATATCAAATTTTCTTGTCGTTTTCGTTGAACAGATTCATCTGTAGTATGTATGTATATTATTGAATATGTCACGTGTATACATGTTCCCACTAGATTTAACCCTGCCGAAATGGTTGCAAGGGGAAATATCTTTAGTTTGCCTAGAATCTTTAATTTGATGGTGGTGGTATGGACCGCCCTTTTTAGTCAAGTTTCCCAAGCTAAAGGTGACAATTCAAATTGGTCTAGCTGTTTTAGCTACCGATTTATTTTTGTTCTTTAATTTTTCAACTTTTTACACGTATAAGACGTGTTTATCGCATCTTGGAAATAATATCCTCACTTATGAGGTCTCATGTGCACTTTGCTCATGCAATTTGAGGCTACCCTCAATTCTCATCCCATTTCGTCTTTATCTGAAGATCCCAACGATCTTCAATAATAATAATTCCTGGTCATTTTTTCGTCGATCATTTTTTAACATCTTTTTCAGATCATAGCTCAAATTACATTTATGTTTCTTGATCATCATCATGTCAACAAATTATACGACGGCGTATGAAGACAATGAAGCAAGGAATATTTGTCCGAGCTGCAGCAACAGAAGAATTAGAACGCTCACACCTCGGACCTGGAAGTAAAAGATGCTGAACCAACTCTGAATTTCCAATGAAGCGGAATATTTTATTTATTTATTTTATGTTTATAGTATTTGTTCCCTTTTTTTTTTTAAGGCTTTGAAAGCACTAATCTTTCAAGGCTGGGGGTATACAGTCCACTATTATATTTTCTTCTTCCTATAACGACATCGTTTGCATTAGTGCAGTTAGAAGAAAAAACACAGCCATTTCTCATCAACCTCTCGCTTTGGTTGTTTTTTTTTGATCTGCGTCGACCGTTTGCGTCTGTTTCTAGAAGGGGGCCTCGACGACGCACTAGAATAGGCACTGGATGCGCTACGGTATGTTTGGCTTGACGCGGTCGAGCTGCTACTTTCTTCGTATTTCCTTTTCAGGGGTTTTCGCTTCGGGGCGGGCGGTTTCGACGGGAGTTGTTCGATGTTTTTAACCATTTTTCGAAGATTGTACCTGCTGATGTTTGACCGGTACCTGCCTCTTCTCTGCTGAGCAATGCCGGAATCCACCACGTAACTTAACGCGGCGTGAACCTGCGTGACGATCTTTACAGGTATTTTTGTCGGTTCTATAGCTTGATGTACACTCTGGATGATCTGATTAGCCGTTGGTCCCTCGTATTGTTTTGAATTTGCGAGCGCCTGAAAAACCGCTGGAAACAGTTTCGGTTCTTTATTTTTTCGGTTCATGTTGAAGTTCGAATTTGGTCTGCTTTCAATTTTGCGGTTCGGGAATAAATCAAAACGAACGAAACTTTTGATTGCACGAATTTAAAATTTAGTTAAAGAATTGAACGGAGTGAATTGAAGAAAAATTATTATTTATTTATTATTATATTATTAGGATAGAATCTATCCGATAGGAAGGATAGGTCAATCACGTGGTAAAGGAATTTTCAGTTATGTCGAGTTACTTAATTTTCATTAACGGCACTCTTTAATTTTATTAACAAACCACTTTCCAAAATTATCTTGTGATACGTAACAACTTCTTTCATTTAACTTTTAAAGAATGCACCAAAAGACATTGTCCGTTTATCGACAACGTAGATAGATGCTGCCAAAAAGAATTAAGTTCGGTTTAGATATTCGAGATGCGACCAAATTTTCTGTCACATTAATTTAGCCGTCTCATAACACAGGATTCGAAACCCGTGTTTGAGGGAGAATTACGACTTTATAGCAATAATTTCAAACTACGCCAGAACAACAAATTACAAATCACCAATAAAACTTATATTTGAAGGGGTTATTGCAAGAAATTAATAAGTACTTTTTCAATATTCAAAATCGAATTTAAATATGATCAATTATCATGAGTGCCTCATCTAGATATGCCACCACCACGTATCATTTGAAGCTTCATTCCTCAGATTCGCTTTAATCAGAAGCATGCAGAAGAAGTAGTCATCCGCTGACTTACCGATTTGGGCGAAAACTGCTCGTCCATAGACGAACGTTTTATCAATCATTTTAAAAGTTTTTTTTAAGTTAAACGTTAGTAATTAAGTTGTAAATAGTAATTTAATAACAACAAAACAAATTGTTAATGTCTTTTATGCAGTTTCTCATAGGATAAACAAAATTTGACTCTGTGATTATTTCTTCTTGCTCCCAGCTGGAACGATTTGTACTGTCTGGCAGCCATCGGGCCCTCGAAGAAAAATTTCGTTGACACATTTGGCGAGTTTTCCAGCAACCTACAGAAGTTTAGGGGATGAATTCTGTAAATCAAGGATCAATAAAAGAAAATCTGAAAAGAAACTCTCACTTGACATTTCTCAAACAGCACCGCTCAAGATGACGACATTTCGTTACCAATTTACACAACTTTTTTGCAGAAATTAACTTTTCACCAGAAAACCCCCAACAGTTGAAGATTTCAATTTCCTCAAGATCTCTACATTTTTTGGAAAGCTAAAAGAAAGTTTAAATTATATAACTTTTATTTGGTTGATGGGGTTACCGCTGTCAGAATCTCATTGGTATCTCGCCGTTTGGTTATTTTAAAATATTTCAATTCTGGGGCCCAATTAATCCATTTAAGTAAGATATTTGTTGGTGTGTTGTTCCCAGTCACCACGATTCGCTTCCGTAGTTTAGGCGTTTCACTTAAATGCAGAAATCGGCGGCACACCGGCCGCACATTACATTGTAACTCCTTCGCATTCAAATATTTGAATACCTCCAATAGAACTTCATCGGGTAAATCTAAAATCCAACACGGATGATTCAAAGTAGGAGTTTAAATTATGCAAAAACGTCTACCTGAAATCGTATTGTTGAAAATTGGAGCCTCTTCGACCGGCAATTTTCTTTTTCTGCTTCTCAGTTGGTATGAGCATGTTGCAGTAGTCTCGGTCATTTTGAGATGAATTTAAATTTACACAAACTTTACCCAAGTCAAATATCTACATGTGTCAAATTTATTGACATTGTTTCATATTTGAGCTCTTGCAATCTTGATCATTTTTTTTCGAACATTTTGAAATTGTTTATATTGGAATTTGTTGTTTGTTATAATTAAATTGGATGCAATTACACAATGGTTGAGGGTATCATCGTTACCACTAATGTCATCGAGGTTGATTAGTAGGAAGTATTTTGGAATTTTGCTGAAATTATATTTTTGGGTGAATGCAGCAGCTCACTAACGGAAAGGTACCGATGCCATTGTCTTTCTGTTAAATTTTTAATATTTTATGCAACATGGTAAAGGCTTGGGAAAAACAACATAATATTATTTCAAGGTATTTGTGGGGGCATTTCTATAATTTTATTAAAAAATTAAAATTTTATACTTTATTTCATGTAGATTAGTTCGCAATCTATTTAATTATGAAAGGAGTCATTGGCCAGGTGCTTTGATAATTTATTTTATAAATTGCATCCACAGGATACCACCAGAAATGGTCAAAGCTTCAGATGAAATAGGAAAACAAGTATCCAGAAAAATTTTAAATAAGAGGTTAGAGAGAAACAAATATACCAGCTAGATTAGTGGAACCAAAGATAAGAGATTAATTGGAACAACAATTGAAGGGTTTGCTGCAAAAAGGAGGTAGCTCCATCCTATCGCTGTTGGGAGGTAGCTCCAAGAATCATCCACGTACCGTCATCTGGACGATATTTTTTGAATGAAAATACTGTTCTAATATGTAAACACCATAATTGAAAGTAATCAACAACAATATTTTTACATACCTAACTTAAAATTTGAGTTTATTAAACATTTTGTTTGGTTTCCCAACAACTGGAAACTGGAATAAGTACTAAAATTTCAATGTTTTTTTTTTTGTAGATACGGGGGTTTTTCTTAGGAGGGCAGTATGGTTTCGCAATTTTTTTTTTGAACGGATCAGAGTAGGCGACGAAGCTGAGTGTCAACAATTGACTAATTTTTTTTTTTTTCTACAACATTTCATTTCGCATCGGTTGCTAGACAACAAATGCGATATGAAATATTTCGTATTCGGTTCACTGTTTTTGGTCACAAATGTTTGAGGCGGCCTAGAAAATCCAATGTCATCAGTTTGCCGTCAGTTTGCTTCTGTCAACATTACGTTGCAGATAATTTCGTAGTTATTTTCGATAAATCTTACAATTAATATGTAAAGTGATAGTGATAATGACTTGGAATTAACACCTCCAAACATAACTGAAGTTGCAAAGTTCACAACATTAAATTTATTACCGAAAACGTCTAAGAAAATGTATCAACGCGCTTATAACCTCTTCTTTTCTTTTTTTTGTTTAAATTATGTTAAACGCGTGAGCAGAGATTATCGCAGAAAAAATTTAGTATGCAACGCGCACAAAATGGCAATTCATACTCGTGCAAAATGAGCATCATTTTGTGCTTGTTGCATAATATACTATTATATCGTCAATTTACGGAGATTAAAGGTAAGTAAAGCAAAATACATTATATTGCATGTATACAAGGTGTAAACGAAATAAGTACATTAATTTTAACTGGTAATAGAACTCTTCAAGACCAACAAGTTTTCCTAACAACTTTTTTTTGAAAACGTTTTTGTTTTTGAGTTAAAATTATTTTAAAATCTTACACAATTTTCTTACACGCCACTGGAAGCAAAGTTACCTAATCAACAAGATTACCTTATGAAACGGTTACCATTAGTTGCGACTATTATTGTCGATTTTAAACAATAAACCAATAAACACCAAAAAAAAGTTTTATTTCAAATTTATTTTTAAACATTGACGCGAGAATTGCGCTAACGAAAATAAAGAAAAACGATAATAAAAATTGTTCAAAGTGTCCACCGTTGTTTTGTACACATGCTTGAAGACGCCGACGAAGTGATTCTTCTACCCTTTGTAACATGGCACTGTTGTTACGAATTATTGCAGCAGCAAGTTCCACCCGTTCTTGCAACATTTCGATGGTATTAATTGATACAGGGTATACTAAATCCTTTATGTACCCCCACAAAAAGAAGTCGCAAGGGTTCAAGTCCGGCGTTCGGACAGGCTAGGCTACAGGACCGCTTCGTCCTATTCAAGGAACACTTTTTGAACATAATAAGGATACAATTGCTGTTCTTTTAGTATTTTCCAAATTGTAGCCTGCGATACTCCATGTGGCAGTGCTAGCCTTCTTGTGCTGAGCCCAGGTCGAACCTCGACACTGTTCAGAACAGCCTCCTCAATGTTTGCAACTTGAGCTGGACGCTGCCGACCACGATCGTAAGCTGCAAGCTGAAAAGATCCGTGATCTCGAAGATGCTGCACCACATCTACAAATATGCGAACATTCGGAAGACGACGGTTCGGAAATCGGTCCATGTAAATTCTTCGAGCTAAGGCTGCATTCCCTTGGCTCTCACCATAGGTTAACACAATATCAGTAAATTCGTTATTGGTAAATCTAGAAATTTTTTCAGATTTCACTCGACAGAAGTGACAAATAAATTTTCAATAATAAAAAGTCATTATTTTTCTTTGTTGGAGCATTTCATAGAAGGCTCGTCGATTTGTGGGGGGGAAAAATGATTTTAAAAAATGCGATTTCGAGAAAATGGTACATAAAAAAAGGGCTTATCTCGACGAGTTCTACTACTGGTAAAAATTAATGTACTTATTTCGTTTACACCTTGTATACAGGGTGATGAAAAAAAGGTGCCCGTGATTGATATCGGGACAATGCTTTCTGTTGAAGCATTGTGGAAATCGCAACAAAAGTGGTCCAAAAAATTTCTGTTTAAAATTAAAACAGTTTGTCTAAGAGCACAACGTGGCAATACTGCACATATTTCTTTTTCTAAAGAATTACTTTCAGGTAGGCCCACTTCTTGTATCTAAGCAACCAACACTGACAGATACTGTCACTTGCGTAAGATAAACAACTGTCACGTTGACAACTTTTTTTATTTCAAAAGAATTTAATGTAATTAAACAATAATACACAACAAACAGGTAATTGAAGGGCTCTATGCAAAAAGTCCTTAAGTGACGTAGAAATTTTCTACTATTTGCCCTATTTCTGACAAGAATGGATGAACTTTCGATCGCACTTACTGATTTCCGTTTAAAAGACCCCTAACCATGTTATTTAGTACAAAAATATCAATCAAAATCGAAATAATATAATTTCCAAATCAAATTGAAACAAAATTTAAATATCTCAAAATACGAAAAAGTGGCTTAAGAGACTTCTTGCATAGAGCCCTTCGTTTGGATTAAATTTTATAGCAACTGCTCGAAATGTCTCCCTTCAACTTCAATGCACAGTATTGCTCTTCGAATTAAGTTTTCCTTTACTCTTTGAAGCATAGGGGCATTTATTGTACCAACCGCTGCGTTTATCCTTAGTCTTAACTCTTCTATGTTGCTTATCGGAGTGGCATATACAAAATTTTTGAGGTGACCCCAGAGAAAGAAATCGCAAGGAATAAGATCAGGTGATCGGGGAGGCCATGCAATTGCACCACCTCTACCAATCCATCTATTTGGATAAGCCTCATCACACCAGTCCCGTACTATCCTACCGAAATGAGGAGGTGCGCCATCCATTTGTAACCACATTTCTCTGAAAATAGCAAGGGGCAAATCCTCAAGCAAAATTTGAAAATCATTTTGCAAAAATTGTAGAAAATTTTCTGCATTCAATCTTGCAGGTAACGTAAATGGTCCTAGGAGGTTACTATTAATGATGCCACCCCACAAATTTACTCAATAGCGTTGCTGATGTGCACGAGGATACAATGCGAAGGGATTTTCGGTTGCCCATATGTGATTATTATGCTGATTGAATATGCCTTCTTGAGAGAAATAGCACTCATCTGTCCATAAAATATTCTCTATAAACCTAGGGTTGTTACCGTGACGCTCAAGTAACCATTGGCAAAATTGCACTCTAGAAAGATAGTCGCCTGGACGAAGAGCTTGCACCTTAATGTAGTGATAAGGATGATAATGTTCATCGACGAGTATACTTTGTATTGTTCGGTAATCTACTTGAAACTGTCGCGCTAATCCTCGTATACTTTGTCCTGGTTCATTCTCTACCGCTTCCACAACTGCTTCTTCCAACGCTGGTGTACGAACTTCACGAGGTCGTCCACGATTTACAGAAATCGGCAATACTTGTCCATTTTCCCTTAATCTTTGTTCCACTCTTCTAATTACTTTAGCATCTGGATGTCGTCGATATGGATACAATCTAGCATATTCCCTAGCAGCTTCTGAAGCGTTATTATCGGCTGCACCCAAGCTGATCAACATGTCTAAATATTCTCTGAAATTGTATTCCATTTTAAGACTTTTGAGTACTTAACTTGTATCGTTCAAATTTGACAAGAGAACTGACATTGAAAAGTGAATTATTGTTGCCAACGTTTCCTAGGAGATTTACGATGTTGCGACATTGATAAATTCTCCTCAGAGCCAAGAAACCGTACTTTTGACATCGGTAATAAAGTTGGTTTCAATAGATTTTTTACCATTTTTTTTTTAAAAGCACCATCAACTGCATCAAATTTAGACCCTAATAATGAAATTATTACAAAATTGTTAATCGTATAGATTTTCATTGTTTGAATAGGAAAGCTTATATCTTGGTGAAGAGACAACAAATTTTGTTTTGGCTTTCAAATTCGTGTTTCGTTAGAAATCGTCTATAACATGTCGCTACGCACGGGCACCTTTATTTCATCACCCTGTATTGTATTTGTGTATTTTTGCATTTTTTATTTTTATTGCAATGCAAATGTATATAAATAAAATGGTAGATAAATAATAAATAAAATAGATAAATAAAATGCATAAATACACAAATACAATACATACATATAATAAAATAATAATAATAATAATAATAATGCTGAACAAGCGCACTTAAACTTGAAATTGAAACTCATGAGTTTTGCCCGTTTTTTATCAAAAGATAATTTTAAGGACAAAAACTTAGTCGCTGTCAGCCCGTTCTTGGGCTGAGGTTTTCCACTAGTAATTTTATAATCAAATAGGAATCTAATTTAGATAAAGATGGAGAATCGTGGAGATACTTTCGAATTTCAAATTAAACAGGAGGAATTAATTATTATCATTGTTTTAAAAATATGGATATATTATGTGATATATTTATTTCAGAAACGTGCGTATAAACTGGCCGGTGCGCACTTGCTGTAGAGCGATCATAGCAAGCGGCAGGATATGCAACCACAATTTTCCCGGGTTCAATGAATTTTGTTGCGCCCTGATAGTTGTTTTCAACGGTTGCCCGCTTGGGGGGCGGTTGCAAAAGCGGTATTTTCACTGCCGCTTTTTAACCAGAGGAGGTTGCAACATTATCTTATTATATGCGGAATTGGAATAGCATGAAGTAATTTGTTCTGGTGGTGGTTTGGTACATGAGTATGGTACAATCCATAGATTTAATTCTCTTTAATTTATTAATTTTTTAAAATAAAATTGTGTTAGTTTTACCATGAATAAAAGTGGAACTCTCTTCAACATTTGATGTCTATCCTACTACAATATACAGAGTGATCAAAAATTATAGCGGGGTTCACTAAGAAACCGATGAATTTCTTATTCATAGCCCAAGATATTCTAATCACCCAGTGTATTATCAATAACTTTCTAATGAAGTAAATTTCCTAACAAGACGTCAGTTAATTCCCAACTCAAACCAATGGCGGTATACTTTAGATGCTAGATCTCATATGTCAGAATTCAACTGTCAGATGTTATACTTCAGATGTCATACATGAGGGTGTAGAGTTCACACACTTACGAGTTTTCAAGCACTCATTGGTCACACACCTGTAAGGTTGGTTGCCTATTGTTTGTCTGTCAGTTGGGTTGCCGGATTCAATTATGATTTTCAGATTTATTTCAGTAACAGCTTCACATGTCAGAACATAAATAAACTCACAATTTAAATTTCGCATTAATCCTACTACAACTAGCACCATCTCATGATAATTGAATCAACAATATTTTTTCTAAATTTGGTGCCTATACGCCATCATTTTGACGCCATGGAATTTACCAACGCCATCTCATAACAATTGAATCAACCATATTTTTAAATTTGGCGTCTATATGTCATCTTGTTACGTTAATCCGCAACCTTGTTTTGCAACACCCTAATCTTATTACGCCATCATTTTTGTTAAATCATCCCGAAGCGTCATCTCATGAAATCAATCCGCCATCTTGAAGCCAAAAGGGTATTAAGCAGCCATTGGGGATTATTAAAAATTCCATTAAGAAAATTACCCATTAAACTAATTACCTCATGACGTCAGCAAATTTTACAATAGCCGAGTAGCCCGAGGTGGTGGCCCCGTACCGGCATTGCTTCTCTACTTATTTTTTTTAACACTATGACAGTACTACTTAATTAATTACATAATAAGTTAAATAAGTTAAATCAGTCCAAAAATTCAAGTGCCCGGAATTCATTATCCAGCAGTGAATTTGAAAAGGTGATGGACTTATTTAAAAACTAATATAGGTACACAAATATTCTACAGTTATTTATACTTTTTGTCCCAAAATTTCAACATCAAAACGTAAATGTTGTATTAATCGAAATGTGCAGTCTTTTATTGAAGTCGAGGCACTGTGTAATATTTATTTTGAAATTGTTAATGCATGTGGCTATTTAAGAATTTAAAAACAGATTCCATTGGATGTGAAAATAATCGAATAACCCAAATTATTATTTAATTTTCTTGGATAAATCGCATGCGACGGATCTAAACTTATATAAACTTATTGGTTATGCAAATAGTACCTAGGCACATTAAATTTACAAAATTATTCTATACACCGTGATTCACAAAACTTTCCGAGGCATACGCCCAATGCACGCAACCCAATATTAAAAAATTACAACATGCTATGATACAAAAAACATATATTTAAGTTTCGTATGTTTGGAAACCCCTGACAGAAATGACTGTCAAACTTACAATTTAGATTTGCAAAATGTGTTCAAACGATGAACTAGTGGATATGATCATAAATTCAGTTGTTGCAGTCAGAATTTACAGGCATCGTTACCCTGAGCGTAGACACTCAACTAAGGTAGATCACCAGGAGGATTTATTAAGATTCGTCAGCGATGTGGCAAAATTTTTGACTAATGGAGCGGTTAACCGTCACAACTACTATTATTATGCGTTGGAAAATCCACGTTGGATACGACAAAGCCATTTTCAGAACGTCTTTTCAATCAATGTGTGGTGCGGTAATATAATCGTCTACTATGGTAGACGATTACATTATTGGTTCCTATATTTTTTAAAGTAATTTGACCGGTGATATTCATGTAAATTTCTTGAAAAACATTTTAACAACACTTTTGGAAGATATGCCCTTAAAAATTCGTTTTCGTTTTCATAACTTTTGTATTTTTTAAAATTAATTAAAACAGTTTGTCAGTTTGACAGTTATTTCCGTCAGGAGTTTTGATAAATATGAAATTTAAATAAATGTTTTTTGTATGTAGCATGTTGAGATTTTTGAATATTGGCTTGCGAGCATTTGGCGCATGCCTCGGAAAGTTACGTGAATCACGGTGTATATGCGATTTTATAAAGAAATAAATTCAGTCAAGTAAAATATTAATTACGAGAATGAGACAAGATCGTTTAAGTATGTGATATCGGAATTGACAATTTTTATGTACAATATTTCGAAGTGGCAAGTTTAAAGCTTCATTTATTTCTTAGCGCAAGTATTAGCGAATAATCACACGTGATTCTAGTTGTCACGTGCAAATGACACGGATACGACGGCAAATTACAAAGTTTCTTCATAAAACGTGTAGCTTGTCAGGGGTCATCTAATTAGATATGGACGAAGCGAGGTCAAAAGAAAATGTAATTGTTTTCACAGCATTAAACGTAATTTAAAAAATCGTTTTCTCACTCAACGAAACTTAACAGTTTAATAAATCATGAAAAAGTCAGCATTAAATTTCGTGAAGATTACCCGCTGATAGTTTCGCACAATCGACGCCTTAAGGTGATGAATATTATTAGAAAATTGGTTTTACTTGAGGATAACGGAGGTTACTTCGAATGCGATATTTCCGCTAGGTTTTTCTCTCTCTGATAATTAAGCCATAAAAGAACTGGAGAAAAAAATCACGGGTTAAAGTTAATTATATAACAACAGGATTTTGCATGTGTGTCATGGTACCACACGTAGGCAGAAAGTGCTAAAATACTACATTAATCTAATCAAATGGATTATGGTTTAATGCAAAATCAATTTATTCACAATCAAAATTTTGTAGTCATTAATAATAAACTAGAAAGTGTTAGAATTTAGATTTTGATTAATTTGGTCTCATTATTTCCTGATATTTTTTATTCTGCTCAACAAATATTTTTTTAAGATAACACAATTTTTAATGTTTCTTCCAAGTTGTATTATAAATAATACTGTAAAAATTAATAAGGGAATAATTTTAAAATTCTGGACAGTTTTGACAGGTTTATTGAAATGATTTTCTACATTTAAAATACTATTTAATTTTTGCACAGTAGTTTCTTGGCACCCGCGGTTTTACTGACGGCAAATTTCAGTTATCCGCTGCTTTCTGTCACTAAAACTTTATTACATTCGCGCGCTTTTCAAGATTACTTTCCATTTATGTGATCCTTTCACAATTAAAACGAAGAAGTGGTAAACATTTTTGAAAGGTACCAATCAATGCGCTAGAATTCGATTTTATCATAGTAACGCTATCAGCTACTTCGATGTTATTAGTTGTGTTTTGCAGAAGAATAACTCCTGAAGTTGTTGATGTATTAATTTACTGTAAATTTTTGCAGTTCACCATAAAAAATAGGTATTTACATTGTGTAACAAATATGAAGATTTACAAAATAGCTACGTAACAATCCTTACCCTTCAAGAAGGTATTGAATAGTAAAATTCGCAATATGCAATTTACAAAATACATCAGAAGCTATAAGTCTCGCCGATTAACTAATTTGATTTTTAAATAGATTTTCCAATTAGTTTTTAGCTCCGAAGATTAGAAAGTCCAAAAATGTCTAAATTTATTAGTGTGCGACTTAAACAATGGTCCATCAATGTTGCAAACATGAACGGACAGAAATTAATTACAACCGGTACTTATGAAAATATTAATACAATAATTAATTTTGGCAAACCCCGCAGGTACTGTAAAATAAATGACTGGAGTAGAATTAATATTTAAAAATTTACCATCGCAGCAATTATTTTATCTTCGAATGTAATTACTAGAATATGTTGTGTGGGATCTGACTGTCAATCTTCCGAAATTTAATTAAACTAATTAAAAGCGTCTGATTTTACAAAATAAATTAGAAAAGTTCAGCGAAAGTCCTAGGCTGAAAAAAAAACGATGCCAACCAGTTTAAAATTTGACATAATAATTAACGGTGATGGATCTCACGCTTCAATAACAAGAGAAGCAATTATCATCGAACTGACAAATTATTCAAAACAAAGGTTAAGCCATCAAATTTACGGGTTGGAAAAAAGGTCAAATTTTTTGAAATCGCGCCAGGATGAAGACGCCATACGTAATACTGACAATGAAAAAGCGCACTATTAGTCATAATATTCCTACGTTATAGTTGTCCACATCAAGTTGATTAATACTCGAGCGCATTATGTAGAACAAGTGGTAGCTAAAGAACTCGTTGTATACCTACACAACTAGTTCAACTGTCAGTCACTTTTATAATGTAATTCATGATTCACTGGCACTTCATAAACAGTTTCTGGAGGTGTTCTATTGTGTACTATGACAAATAAGGCCAAAGCGAATACATTTACTACGCTGCTTACAAAACCGCAAGGAACTTAATCCTATGAGCTGCTTTAAGAAATGTTCGGATTTAATTATATGCCGATGTGTAGTTAAAATAATTCCATCAACTTGGCTCCGGTGTTGAATATATTTGCGAACAACGGCCGACTGCTGATTTTCCAAGAAGACGTTGTCGCAAAAAAAGATCTAAACTACAGCACTTACCTCATCTAATTTGTTGCGTAACTTTATTATTTTAAATTACTTCAAATTGATTAGACGACTAACAATCCATGTTTACATTTTTTTTTTTACTTTTCATAAAGCGAGTGAATTAATTTCATAAACGTTTTTGCAAACTTGAATTTGCTCAAGTTAAATTTTTAAATTCTCTTGATCATAATATAAATTGTTCCACAAACTAATGAATTCTTAAAATAATACTCAATGAGCTTTTGATTGAAGCAATAATTATAGCTCTGACTACTATAATTTGATCCCTTCCTGTCGATAATTTTCCTGCTGCAATAAATAATCTTCTCGAATATATTGCATGCAATCATAATTATCGACTAATTTTACACGTTATTGTGCATCTCAAACTTTGTTAATCTTGAAAAAGTACTCTGTCTTATAAATTAGGGTCTATCCCCTGTTTCCCTAAAGGGGCTACAAGTGCAATCAATTTAACAACAAATTAATGCTAATTATACATACATGCACGAGATTTTACAAGAAAAAGTATTTATGTACACTGCCCTAAAAACTTCGTTCCGAGATTTGTACAATCTTCAGGAATTATTTTTATTTAAAAGTTCTACAAAATTTTAAGCTTAATCTATTTTTTTAAATGAAGTTTGGAGCTCTATCCAATGTAACTATCTTATTCCCAAAAAGTGTGCATAGTCAACTTATTCGATTTTAAACAGTAACTTAAACAAATCTGCTATAACTTTACAAATCAAAAGTATGCCGATAACACATAACTTCAATTTTGACCATAAACAATGTTCTTTGCGTGGTTTTACAAGGAAAGTCTGATAGAGTAAAGTTCTGACCTCTTACAGGTTTAGTTAACCTGAAAATCATGTCCAACATTGGCATAGTGTTGTAGTACTAGGTAATTCTGGGAAGTGATTCGTAGCTTGGCGTCGCTATTTATTGATGTTGAGCTTCAAGACGAACGGTCCAATAAGCATGCCTCTTCATATCGGACTAAGAACACGTTCACCGTATCCAGTAAAAAAATCCTTGCAGGGACTTAACTTATGGTGAAAAATTCTCGTTATTATTTCAATCTAGGAAAACGATTTTCATCTAACTTAATAAACTTTATTTATTTTATGAAAACGGAAACTAATACAACAAGACTGTAATACCTACTTCAAACTTTAAATATTTTGGGTTGATATATTTTTGTATAAAAGCAAGCAACATTATTTTTATTTTTTGGTGTATCTGTATGTTTTAGAAAAATTACTATACTATTACACTTTTACAGGGCTTTCAGTTTGGTTTTCTCCATGTTTCATTTTATTTCAAATAATTTTTACACCTGTTTCTTTCTCGACAACTCGAAAAGCATTTGAGATAAAGTTAAACAACTGAAACGTGTTGAAAATCAATTGCAAAACCCTGTATATTACCATAATGACTGACGATGACTTCGTTATAGCGCTAACGTTTTCTGAACGACTTTAGCTTTAAAACGATAATTTGTAATAAACCACATACTATTAGTATTCTGTGTGGTAAACAATGGTTCAAAATTGTATGTTACGTAAAAATGTTTTAAAACGTTGGTGGCATTTTGCGCGAAACTCAAGGCCACTTTTAAAAATTATTGCAATTTTATTCAGATTTCCGGCTTTCACGGTCCAGCATTATTTAAAGTTAATTTAAACGGCATATAAGTCAACTGCACGTTGTGTCGCCAAAATTATGCGACAGTAAAAAAAAGATTTTCAAAACTTTACTAAGCTAATAAAATTATCGTAAATCTCCGAAATGTTTTTAATCTTAATCGCATTACATTAGAAAGCAAATGTTAATAAAATTATACGGGGTTTGTCTTAATTTATGGCAGCGATCGGCCTTAGAGTTACAAAGTGGAAATTATTCCAATTCTTCTTTTATGCAATTGCCCTGATTTGTGGCGTCGTGTTATTTATTTATTGTCAACATAACAAGGTTAAACAACGTGAACGATAATCAAATATTCAGTGAAAATTGTCCCCTTCCACGTCCAGCGAAGATCAACTCGAATGCACATAATATCAACAAAATGTCACAAAATGTTATCAGTAACAAATTACTGAAATATTAGAAAGTTATTTACCGCATATATAACCAGTGTAACTTGGTCGTATTAGCATATTCTTATCTGAACTCACGCGGTGAGTAATATTAACACTTGATGGATGACCAGATTAGGCATTTTCTTTATGTGACATATACCGTAGGAGCAACGATTTATTATTTCTTCTTCATTATTTCGATAATTTTAAAATCACGTCGAAATACAACCAGATAATTAATTGACAAAAGTCAAAAATGCATTACAAATTGGCAGTTAACCAGTAAAAAATCCTAACCGTTCTAAATACAACTCACGTGACCTTTATTATATCCCGTAGCGAAGATTTAGCGAATCAAATCGTTTAACATGGCTTATCAATACGCTCAATAAAAAAACTTGAATGTTTAATATTTTCAGCGTATTATCATCGATTGTCAGACCTGTTCGCATTTAAAGTGGACGTCATTTGAATATTTCAACAGCAACGTCGGTTTTGCAGCATGAAACGGTACGATGTCAGTTCGTTAAGGTCATTTTTTATGTGGATACTAAATTATAATTCATCAATGCAGAAAAATATTATCTTATTCATTATGAGCGTTAGCACTATCCTAATCTTAATAAAAAAATTGTTTTTGGTACCAATCGCTTTTGTGTTAATTTGCAACTTGTAGGTGGAAAGATATTAAGTATATTTAGGGGTGACGTAATTTATTAACAAATTGAAAGTAGTCTGTGTAACATATTAGAGTATTACCTATTACAATCATTTTGTTTAAAAAAGAATATTAAGAAAGACATTTGCCATTAATGAATTACTCATTTACAAATTCTTATCACGATTTTACACAATACAGAACGTTAAAATTAATAATAAATTACTATAGGCATATTTTCTAAATTAAGTTATAGATTTTTATGGTTGGTTAAGGTTGGTTTGGTGGTAGCAAAATGACAGTCACATTGTAAGTAAGCCCATTAAACGTGACTGAAAATGCTAATCATGTCACTGAAATTATCACACAGCCGCGCAGTGAAAACCAGAACAACTGTCATGACATCTCAGTTTTCAAGTAACAGATTTATTATCGTAATAGTAAGGGCAGTTACTTTCTGTTTGACATTCAAAAAAGTTTTAGAAAAGTTATTGGCACTACAAATATTTTCGAGATTTTTAGAGAACTTGATGTGTTCATTATAACCGTTGCTATATCCGTTAAAATATGAAATTAAATATTAAACGTGTCAAAGTTTGTTTCTTTCGACTTGTTTTAATTGGGTTAGAATTGAATTTGCAAGGGACGCAGTTTGTTCGCAATTTCTTTTAAACCTTTGAGACGATCAAGGAGCATATTATGTGTCCCCGCACAAAATCTTGCACGCGTTCAGCGACCAAAATTTTGTAATTTTTTTTTCAGTACGTGTGAATTCTGGTGGTCTTGATAAAAAATTCTAAATTAGTGAAGGATTCTTTTTATTGGATGAAGGATGATTTTTAGATCAAATTATTTTTCTTCTTTTGTATTAATAGTACTGAAGGAAATATTAGAGGTATAAAAAGTATTTCACAAAAAAAAGCTTTTGATTACTTTTTAACTTAATGATTTATTTAAGAGGCACTTAAACAACAGTTAATAGTGTTTTGGAAACGATAAAATTATGTTTAAATTTAGAACAACTTACAAAATAATAAAACTAAGAGTGCCTACGTGCGGACAGTTAAATTAAAGTACTTTTTATATTTTTACATTCTTTGTATATTTTTTATGTACATTTTATATTTTTTCATATCTTTTGAAATAAAACTGTGTGTGTGCAGTTTTATGAGGAGAAATAACAGTTTTATAGTCACAATTTCAACGCTCTAATTCACGTTTTTTAAATTTTTCTGTCGCTATTAAAGTCCAAAATGGTATTTTAGTAATGTAATACGTGACATTAATTAAAAAGGACCCGTCCGGCAAATGGTTTAATCGTGGTAATAATCTGCACGCAGATCGATACCTGATATCGATACAGATAGATTCATATCTCCATAATAGCACCGGTTTGATTAATGTGTCGGATCGCTCTTGATTTTAAACAGATAATAAACTTAGAGGCGCCATTATCGTGCGAATACCGCCGTTTGTAAAACGCCGCGTTTTCCTTCTTCGATTTTTTTTCCGCGTTCACAACAATGATGTTATTAATAAACAACGCATAGCGCGTTCAATAGCGTAAGCAATTCAATGGCTTATGATAATTGGAAATGCAAACAGCGTAATTTACATGATAATTCAGACTTATCAAGTCATTATTGATTATTACGGTCGAAAAAGACAGTGAAAGGAAGGAACCCATATTGTTTTTCTAAATCGGCGTTTATCGGTCCCATAAGTTCACTCTTTACAGCCTGTAACATACACCGCATGTGTGTGTGGCCATGCGGTCTCGTGCTGTCAAATAGCAGTTTCGCATTAAGTATATGACAATTTATATGTATTTCAATTGCATTAATAACCGCTTTTAATATCGTAAACATATGATTTTGCATGGAATGTTCATTTATGTTGAGGTGTGAGCATAAACCCCTAGTTTTAATGGTTTTATTAAATACGCCTTTGGTTATACCGTAAATTATGTTTTTGTTTATCTGGAGATAAAGTAGATAAATAATGGATTCTAATATTCGAGGATATAAAATAGCCGTACGGTAACGTACATTTATGAAACTGGTTGTTGGTATACATTTTTGTACAAAACCGTTTGGTTCGATCTCAAAATATAACCGGTTGTTAAATTTGGAAAAAAACTGTTGGGCGCTGGATATGAAATAATCTTACGCCTGCTTGCAGGCAACCACACAAACAGTCACTCTTCGTTTTGAATAGAATGCACAACAAAAACTTAAAACACTGAGAAATTTATTTCTGGTCGATTAAATTGTAAACAGTTTTTGTGCGCGTTAAGAATTGAACGGTCCGATAAAGCAAAATTGAAAGTTTTAGAAAACATTAAGAAAACATTATGCGGCTGCATTAAAATTGACACAATGCGTAATTATCTTTCAATGTGAGGTAATTATAGTTTTTAATGCTTAGTTTCTATTTTGAAATTTATGGCAATATTAAAGATGACTAGAAAAATTAATATACATATAAAGGAAGTTTTCGTTTATTTGATGCATAAAATAAGAAAAACAAATAAGTAAGGAAAATTAAATGGAAAAATATTAGTACAGTAGAACCCCTCTAGTCCGCCCTCGGTTAGTCCGTTACTCCGGTTAATCCGACCGTGGTCCGAGTCATATCTCTTATCGTTTCGGATTTAGCGTGTTTTTTTGTACTGAGCTATGCAGTTTTAGTGTTTACTGTTCCCTGGTTTCACGACAGTGTTTTTCTGTATTCGTTACAGTATATGTTTTTACTGTTTTCTGATAATCCGACCTTTTTTGCGTTCCGACCATACCCCCGGTCCCCAAGGTGACGGATTAGAGGGGTTCTATTGTATTGAGAAGTAGGTACCTACTTAAAAATCTGTTTTCAATATTTTCAATTAAAGTTTCGTGTGTAAGAGTTTTGTTAGATTATCGCTATTTGTTTGGAGTTGCTTTTGGTATAGGGTGCGTTCCAAAAATCTGTGCTGAAGAAGATCGGTGTTTTCATACGTTAGCTTAATGTTTAGTGTCAACTTTGAAAAGTTATTTTACAGGTCACTTGCGGCCACCGAAATGCGCACAATTTTTCTAACAATTTCATTTTTGATTTAAATCAGAAGCTTCATAAAAAACATCAACAAATCGTCACATGTAATACCACTAGAGGTTAAATTATTTCCGGAAATTTTTTCGAAGGTATGAATAATTTACTTAAAATATTCATAGCCGAGAAAAAATTTTCGGATTTTAATTTAACGTCGAGTGGTATTCGGTAAGAAAATTTTTCACCTTTTTGCAATTTAATTTATGTATTGACATATTATCTATAAACGTCACTCAACGCTATAAATAATACGATATTTTGATTGCAAGTTTATTGGAAGCGTAGAATGGCATTTAATGTCAAATGGCATCGTTTATTCTGGTTATACGTGTACTTAATGTAAGTATTAGTGACAGTAATTATGACGTCACAAAAAATTCCCACTAAAATTCACTCCAGGGTCCCAATCGAAAAAAATTTCCGAAAAAATACTTGCGTTGCCTTGGTAGCGGTCCAAAAGAAAGGCTTCTGATTGGTTGAATAGGCTTGTGAAAAATTTTCAATATTATTTGCTTATTATGACAAAAATTATTTCAAAAAGAAATTGTATTTTGTAAAAAATGCCAAGACACCTTTCACGAGAGCAAACAAGTAGAGCCGTTGCGAAATTAGAAGATAACTGGTCGTTAGCTGCTGTAGCTGCAGATTTAAACGTAAGCAAAAGTTGCAATTTTCAATTGAAAAAACGTTGGCAGGAAAATGGACTGTAACGACCAGTTTGGATAGGAATTCGAAGAGTTTCTGAATCTCATGAAGATTAAGATTTGATAAATTTTATGAGACAGAATCTGTTTTCTACAGCAGCGAAAGTTCTTGAGGAAACTCATTTTTCGGGTTCCGCTTGAACGTCAAGGCGTCAAATTAAACAGAGCGGTTTAAAGAATTCTGCAGCTGCGAAAAACCATATTTGACTGACGAAAATAAAGTAATTCAACTACAATTTGCCAATCAGTTTTTAAATGCCAATGAAGAATTTAGAGCTCTCTAGTTTTTTCACATGACAAATATTTTCAATCTTGTAATAATGGAGAAATTTGCGTTTATAGACAAAAAAATTCGAGATTTCATGAAAATTACACACATTGGACAGCAAACTCTCAAAATAGATGGATGTTTAACGAGGGAACACTATATAGAAAAATTGGAAAATGTTATACAGTAGAATCCGGTTATAACGAACCTCAAGGGACCGTCATAATCGGTTCGTTACATCCGAAGTTAGTTATAAGCGTTAATGAAATAATAAATGCAAGAGTGTTTTATGAGACCTTTATTATCTAATATACATATGAATATGTATAAAAAAATTATAAAAAGTCCTTTGTTTTTACAATACTACCACTGATTGTTACATTATTTAATCTTTGTTACGCAAACCACTTTTTAAGAGATTGGTCGACGTCATCGTTTTTAGATTTTCCTAGTTTTTTAGCGTTTATATTTTTTATTTTCAAATACCGCACATAATTCTTTCTTCTTCTTCCAAATTGCTACTTACGTTTATTTCACATACAGATTTCGTGTTGTGCTGTTCCATCTTCTATCTCACGTATTATTTCAAATTTTTCTTTTAACGAAAAAAATTTTCTTGAAAATTTAGCCATTTGTACGACGCTGTTTAAACGCTGACTCGTATTAAACTGATTTTAAAATCGAAGTTACACTCTGTTTTTTTTTGTAATAATTCACATGTCCTCAAGGGGTTTATGTGTCTCCGATATGGTCACTTCTTAGAAGGTCTTAGCGATAATTTGAAAACCGTAACATCCGGTCAACTGTGCTTTTCTGTTAAAATATGTTCTAATAAAAGGGCATAGTCAAAAATTTGTCAGAGTCGTAAACTAACGCAGTGGCGATGCTTTCACAAGTAACGCAATACGAAAGGCACAAAACGTACAACTAGGAATTACCGACCAAGGTTATTGCCCGTTATATACAATATAAAGTTCGTTATAGCCGATTAAAATTTTACTAATTTCGGCTTTTTCCGGTTCGCTATATCCGATTGTTCGTTATATCCGAGTTCGTTATAACCGATTAATTTTTACATTGTTATATAGGGAAAAATGTCGGGACTTGGAATAAAGTTCGTTATAACCAGTGGTTCGCTATAACCGAAGCCGTTATAACCGGATTCTACTGTATTACAATACGTGAGAACTACTTTTTCCAACAATTTCGTTTTTCAACAGGTAAGAAAAATAATTAAATTCTGAGTTTAAAAATACATTTACAAAACACTTTTTTTTCTCGCAGGACAATTGTTCAGTTCACACTGCACCGATTGTAAGATTGTAAGAAAATAAAATTAATTTACTACCTTGGCTTTCCAAAAGTCCGGATCTAAATTCGATTGAGAACATCTGGGGAAATATGACAATAAAATTATATTTTGAATTAAACTTCCACATATGGAAATTTCATTCATTAATTTGTAATTAATATGTAATTCTGACAACGCACGTTACAAAATAGTTTAATTAAAGCTTTAGTGCTCAATCACAAAATTGCAAGGGTAACTTTTAGATAACTTTTGCTGCAACTACACCGCTGGGAATATATTGACCGAAAAGTAAAAATAAATTGTTTTGCCACCGTAATTCGAAGGTGCTTCCATATTTTATATTCCATTCATTGGTTGCTAATGTGAAACGTGAAAAAAGTGAAGGTGTACATTCATTATTATTTTTAAGGATAAGAGCGATCTTCCGGTTGTAAGTTTTGCATACCACAAATTCTATAAGCGAAAAATCTTTTTTTAAGTTTACTTATTTCAAACCAATAAAAGTAAATCCGTTTAAAAGAAAGTTGTTCAATAAGTATCACAAAACGTTTGCGCTGTGATGATATGTGGAAAATGATGAGAAGAGTTGTTTGAGGATATTCCAAAAAGGGAATAATGCTGCATCACGATGACACCGATTTTGCCAATGTATCATAATTTGACAGCTTTCAAAGATGTTCATCCTTTAACTAATGAAGAAGAATAAACGCCTTTTCATTTTTTAATAAATCTGAGGGCCGGTGGATTTTACATTTGACGTTAAAACTTAAGAGATTGAGAAGGGTGATATTGGCAAATGATTTTAATGATTCTATACATTAATTCATTTCAAACAGGGTTGGCTCGAAAATAAACGGCTTGCATGACTAGAGTAGGTGTCTTGAAAAATGAGTGGGCAGCGATTATGGAACATGAGTGCCGATTTTTAAGGCCGGATTTATTCATTTTTGCGTTATAAAATGTAATAAAATTAATCACTTTAAAACCTTCAGACGTTAAATCATGTCCATTGTTTTAAAGATTTCACATTTTAATCTGTTTAATGCTAAGTAGATCATGGTTAGAATTCAATCTTACAAGAAAAAACAATTCCTACACACACTCACACAATACTGACAGAAAGACAACACAATTAATTATCTTTTGTAAAAATGATAGTCTCCTATTGTCACTGTGAAGCGACAAGATATATTGCAGTACTTTGTAAACTACGTCCACGCAATTCGAAATGGAGCCAATTTGGCGGGCGATTAAAATTAAGCAAACCACAAACGTCCTTGCGTTTTTTGCGCCGGTGGAATGCGTAAGAAAGAGGAAATGACTTTATTTAAATCGATTAACTTCCTGCTGTAGCATATTAATTTATCTCATTTAAACAATTTAATTGCGAAAATTACTTGAATAGAATTGAAGGTAATTTAACAACACGACAATTCAAAACCGACGTTTGCGAATAAATGTAAATTTCTGCATATCAGCAAACAATAGTGAATCACATTATTACACGTAAATTATGTAGCATGAAATGTAATATGTAACAATGGCATAAGGTGTGCGCTCTTGGTTAAGTTTTCTAAGCAGTCCAAGGTCTCTTTTGATCTGATTCTACCCGGAATGAGAACACGTTTATTCCCATGTCAATTAGAATCGTTGGCTGTCTTCTTCTGACTTTCACGGATTGTTAGAGCCTTTGTCTCCATCTCGCACACCTACAAAACTATTATGCAATACGGAACAGCAAAATCGTCTCATAAAAAATAATTACACGCCTTAGCAAACTTCCAGTTTTTGCTATTGTTTCATTTATTTTGATACGGCTCTTGATTCTGCTGTCTCATCCGCGCCAACAAATTAATACCCCGGAAAGGAAAAAATCAATGGAATCAGATCGGAATTTTTGCATGTTGACAATGCGCCATAAAAAATAATCATTTAGCCCGCAACGGAACCTGGTATTAAAGTCGACAGTGTTAAATCGCGGTATCATATAATTTTAATTTCAGCTTAAGCTGTCACTCGCTGTTGGCATTGCATTGTTACTTACTCTCAGAGGTTTCAATGCATCCATATTGTACAACAACCATCTATTGTTACATGAGAACTATCCTCGTCATAATTAAACGATAACAATGCCGAATTTAATTCCTTTACGCTATTTAACACGCGATTATTAAAAGGTACAAAAAAAATTCGTCGAAAGTAGCGGTAATAAGCGTAAATAATTTAATTTTATTATAATATTGAAATGTGAAGATTAATAAAAACCAATTTCGGCCAGAGTTAATTTTTAATTGGACCGAAAGGTTAAGAAGGATTATGATGTAATCGAAATTTTATTATTTCAAGTAAAAATACATTTTTTTTTGGTCGCGTGAACAAACTGCATGCATGTCCAAATCACATCAGCTTCATTAGTAAAGCATAACGACGTTATTATGATTCAGGTCGTTAAGAAAGAAAATATTTTGGTAGTCAGTTTTTGAATGTAAAACGAAACTAATAATGGAAATAAGTAACACAATAATTAATGACTTGACGACTTTTCGTTCTGTATGATACAATTACCAGGCGAACACAGTTTCAATTTAGCGGAATTCATTCATGATCGTTCGGGTGTACAGGTAAAAATTAATGGCTAGTCGTAGATTTCTCGAAAGCGTAGGTATGTAGAGTAAATAAGGCGAATTATGAAATGTTTTTATGAACTTTTGTGAGAACTGTTGGTGATAAAATCAAGGCGTGTGCAGGGAGTAAATTAGCTAAGATTAATCAAATGCTAGGGTAAGAATAAAGTAGTTATAGTAATTTAGTAAGCTTCAAGTGATTATGTACTTTATTACGATAAATAAGTATGTTGTGTAAATATTTTATATACAGGTAGTGTCAAAAGTCAGGAGTGGATTTTTAACATGTATGTAAAAAATGTTTCAACTATTAGTCCGTTCCGATACATCAGTTTTTGTTATCAAGTTTTATTAGCAGATAACCTGAAGTAATGAATTTCCACACGGACGTCCCACACACTGGTGATGAGATTGTTAATTAATTGTTAATAGCTTTTACGGTTTTATGACAGGCCCAGACGAAGAAGATACCGTCTAGCCACCGGAACAGTCATAAAATCATATCCGGTTACGTGAACGCGTTGTTTGTGTGTTTTCGCATTCCGCCCACAAACAATTTTTTCCGTGAAACTGTGTGCATTATAATGCCATACTTTAATTTTCCATGCAGTTTGCGGAGAAGGAAAATTCATGTACTCAAATTGCAATATGCTTTTACATTCATTAATCATCATTTAGAGCAAATTTAGTGCTTACAATATCTTTTCTAGAAACTTTTCGTTAATTTATAACTGTAATTTGTCTGATGTCAAAATATAGCTTCAACATATACAGGCTGTATTACATTAAGTGTTAACCATTGGTAACTTTGTTATTATTGGAGTTGCAAAGTCGGTTAAATTAGCAAAGAATTAGTGTTTTTTCCGCTGATTACCATAATGAAACCAAAAAAACAATCGAACGTCAACTGTTCGAGATATTCACGAAAATAACATTTTTTTAAATGGAATGCCCTATCCTTTTTTGCATATTTCGAAAGAATGTTTAATTTTGAGTGAAAAAGTCTTAATGTACTATTACGATTAATTTAACTACCGAGAAGTTACAAGCAATTGAAGTTTATATTTCAATTAATTACAAAAATCACGTAGGCACTGAAACAATTGAAAATTGTAATTATTAAAACGTCAAAAACAATTGAATGAATGTGTTAGTTAATATTTTCATCAAACATTAACGTGGTATATTCAACATTTATTACTTTTGGTGTGATTTAGTAACAGCTGTGTGAGTCAAGGTTGATGGCACGGTTTCCGCCATAAAACCAATCTCCTCTGGAGTCCCTCAGGGATCGATCCTGGGGCCGACCCTGTTTAACATCTAAATGGCGGATATTCCAATTCCGCCTCACCAAGCCATTTTAGCGCAGTACGCCGACGACACTGCCTTCCTAACTCGGTCTTTCTATCCAGAGATTGTCACACGGCGCCTTCAGCACGTGGCTGATAGCCTGGAGGAATGGTAGTCCAGATGGCGTATAGATATAAATCCCGCGAAAACGCAAGCCGTACTATTCACAAGGCGGCGAAAAGGCCCGTCAGGCAACGTCACACTTTTTCAACAACCGGTTGCGAGGCACCCTTCCGCGAAATACCTGGGTGTCATCCTCGATAACAGACTCTCGTGGCGTCCCCACATAAATCACGTGCGGCAAAAAGCTTACGGGAGAATAGCTCAACTTTTTCCCCTATTTGGACGTAACAGCGTGTTATCCATTGATAACAAGCTGTTACTATACAATAAAACAATTATAAGACCCACTCTCACATACGCGATCTCTGTCTGGGGATATGCGTCTCCCTCCTACATGGCGGCGGTATACGCCGTACAAAATAAAGCTCTTCGTCTGGTTACGAGCGCACCCTGGTTCGTTCGGAACACACACATCCTCCGTGATTTAAATATCCAATCACTTCGCGAACACATCGTCTCTCTTGCGGAAAAATTTTTCGAACGCGCGACAGTCCACCCGAATCCCTTGATTCGGGCGTCAGCGGACTACGTACCCGATCAGCGTCATCGGTATCGTCGTCCGAGGTCCATCATCGTATAATCCCTGCCCCCGCGGCTCTTTCTGTGCGTACACTTCCCGTTCTTTTCAACAGCCACCCAGAGCGTCAGAAGTATAGAATAAATACTATTCCAAGCTTCCTGTTGTAGGCCAAACAACATCAAAGCCTAGAGGGGTTTTTAGTCAGTAACATGTTCCCGCTGGGTATGGTCTGATGGCTTATTGATATCCCATTGCTGGCAGCACATGCTGCGGGCAGTGGGCCGTTGGTGGGCTGGCATACTGTACTCCTTGTGGAAAACCTGGCTCGTCTGTTGAAGTTGGGCCGACGGACGTTTTCTTAAAAATTTTCCTCTCTCCCGAAGATAAAAAAAAAAAGTAACAGCTGTGTTCAATTTTGGTTCCCGACATGGCATTTTCACATTTAGAAAAATGTGACATGTTAGAAGCATATCTTATGTGCGGCAAGAACTCGGCGAGAGCTCGAGATTATTACCAGCAGCAGTACCCGCTTCGATTGCAACCAATTCAACAGTATTTTCTGAGACTATATAGAAAGTTTAGGAGTAACGAAACAGTGTTTCAAAAGGGAAGAGAGAAGAAAAAATTTGTAATTTCTGAACAAGTCGAAATTAATGTAATTGCGTATTTTGAGGCATATCCTAGAAATTCAATACGCGATATTTCAAGGGAGTTAAATTTAAGTTTGAACAGCATTGAAAGGATTTTAAAGAAACATAAGATGGTTCCTTATCATTATCACCAGTTGCAAACGTTACTTCCAGGCGATTTAAATCGAAGATTAACTTTTTGCAACTGGTATTTAAGTTACTGCCAACGACACTTCAATAGCGAGTTTCATTTTCTGTGGACCGATGAATCGAACTTCTCAAATTCTGGAATGTACAACAGAAAAACGAATCATTATTGGGCCCGCGAAAATCCATTGCAAGTACACCCTATAAATCCACAAATGCGGTTCAGTCTAAATGTGTGGTGTGGAATTGTAGGTTCAAAAATTATCGGACCATTTTTTTACCGTGGTAATTTGACTGGATTGAGATACGTAGAATTTATGAACACTGTCCTGCATAACTGTTTGGATGAAATGGATTTAATTTCAAGACAATACATCCATTTCCAACAGGATGGAGCACCGGCCCATAATTATTACGGAACAACCAATTTGTTAAACAGATTATTCATTGATAAATGGATAGGAACTAATGGGCCCGTGCGTTGGCCACCACGGTCGCCAGATTTAACCCCCATGGATTTTTTTCTGTGGGGGTATGTGAAAAATTTAGTTTACAGGGAGAGATATGCAACAGTTAATGAATTGGAGAATAAAATTTTAACAATAATTAATGTATTGGATGGTAGAAAAATTTTGAAAGCAACGCGGTGTGTTCAAAAAAGAGCCCAAAAATGTGTTGAACAAGACGGTGACATTTTCGAACATTTATTATAATGTCTTGGTCATGCAATATGTTTTTCTAAATTTCTATTCTCAGTTTGCCGTGGAAGAAATGTTTCAATAAATACCATTTTCAATTGTTTCAGTGCCTACGTGATTTTTGTAATTAAATAAAATAAAAAATTCAATTGCTTGTAACTTCTCGGTAGTTAATTTAATCGTAATAGTGCATTAAGACTTTTTCGCTCAAAATTAAACATTCTTTCAAAATATGTAAAAAAGGATAGGGCATTCCATTTAAAAAAATGTTATTTTCGTGAATATCTCGAACAGTTGACGTTCGATTGTTTTTTTGGTTTCATTATGGTAATCAGCGGAAAAAACACTAATTCTTTGCTAATTTAACCGACTTTGCAACTCCAATAATAACAAAGTTACCAATGGTGAACACTTAATATAATACAACCTGTAGGTATATTAAAGGTAGTAATTATTTTCGAATACATCTTCCTCGGAGTTTAATTAGCGAAAAGAATTTTTGGTTGCAAAGCAAGACATAAAAATGTCAGTAAATTCACAAAAACATTCCTATTAACTAATATTTGGTTTTACTGGTTTATATCCGTCAATTCTCAAGTGGTATTGCACCTTTAAGTGATTTCCGGGATTATGAATAACGTTAATTTTTCTCTTAAATTAAAGATTACATCGACAACTTTATATTAAAACAGTATCCAAATTAAGTTATCGAATAATCCACAAGGATATCGTTTCAGATTGAAAATTTGCAAATTTTCGCTAAATTGAAAATGACAGAATAAAGTTTTTCTCGAAATAATTATTTAAAATAATTAGTTCACTTTATTTACAATTAAATCAAAGTTTCATACACCTTTGCTATTGTTCCACGAAGAAAAAGATAATGTGCAACAACAATGGCGCGTTCTGCAATTTAATTTACACACCGTTTAGTTTCATTGATGCTTAATTTCTTCAACATTGTTTTAACTTGCATAAAATGTTCCCACGAATTCTACTGCTATAATGTCTGTTAAAACAATAAATAAGGTTTGCCACAATATCATTAATAGTTAAAAATTCATAACGTCCGTTAATAAACAAAAATATTGAAAGGAATATCATACAAAGCAGTAGCACAAATGCAGTAATAACTAACTAAAACGTTCAGCAATAATTAGATATAAAGAGTTCAATAATCTTACCAACAATGGAACCCGTTTTTACAGACTACTAATCAAAAACTATTGCTTGTACAAAAGCATTCTGGCTGAAAAGAAACTATTTCATGTACTAGGTCCAATTATAGGATACAAATAAGCCAGATAAGTGCCAGTATTTTAATTAGCCTGTTTGTAAGTCTGTCGGAATTAAGTATGAAAATAGGCACAATGTAAATATTAACGTTTGAAAAATGTCTGTACCACAAACTTGAAGTGCACTCCGCGCCAAAATCTTTTAAAACTGTTTTATTGGCGGGTTTTAATGTGTTATTTAAAGTAATATGTTGCATTTAAACGACTATTTCGATAGAATTTTTATATCGATTTTAATCGATTTAATTTTATGGCGTGACGCCATTTGCGAAGGTATTGGTCTGCATACTGTATTTTTTGCCAACTAGAGTTATGGCGAACACAGCTGCTTATTTCAATTCATATACACACTTGTCAACGCTTTTAATGAATTGCAAAGAAAAAAATACAGCTTGTAATTAAAACTAGCAAGAAATTTGTATGAATTAATTACGTGGATATTATGAAGATAACAGCTGAAACTGTTGTAGCGCCATGTATTGATAGTCTTTGAAAAGCATAAATTGCATGGTACGAAAATCTAATCTGATGTAAAAAACAAATATGTAAAACATCATCGTAAGAATATGAATTTGATGTTTGGTTAGATCAATTTTGCATTAACATTTTTTAAATAACTTTCCTGGATTTGATTTTATTTAATGATGAAAAATTAGCGAACTTTTATCATTAATGATTTTATTAAATTCTTAAATTAAATTCTAAATGATACATTGCAATCACACCGAATCCGTTTTCCAGAATGAATTTATTCAATTGCCAATTAGACCAGCCTCTTTCGTTGCCAAGAAAAAAATATTTTTTGTAATTAAATACAGAGTATCAAACCTGTCTATTTGAAAAGAAAGAAAGTAATTAAATCAAATAACAAGAACATAATGATAGGTATTTACTTTGGACGTAATTAAATTTGATGGACTTGAATCAGATATGAATTCTAATGCTCAGTAAAATACTAATTTGAAACACAGTTAATCATCAACCTTCGTAAAAACTGACGTTTTTATGTTTCAGCGATACTTCATAATTTACATGCCAATAGGAAGTAATCTACTATTCTACATTACAGTTTACTTACAAAAGGAAATTTAATTTCTGCTGTTATTAAATGATGAAAAAACACCAATATAACAATTACACGTGTGAATCGATCAAATTTTGCCTTAACGCCAATCATTGTAACTGTAATGCATCTTAGACGTTTCCATATATGGGCACAAGTATATGCAAAAAACTTTTACTGCAAATCATTTGCTGCAACTTCCACTTAATCAAGTTAATTTCATATGTGCTCGCAATAATATGAAGTAATTTCGCTAAAAAAACCTACACTCAGTTCTATCCAGTTTTGAAATTAATATATTAGATAATTTCAAACCATAAAAACTATTGGCTTGATTTTAATCATAAATTAGTTTTCGTTACGTATTAATTGAGATTTGAGTCGTTTCTAAATTGCTTTTAATAAACGGTCAATACTGCCCTTTTTAAACAGCATGTTGTCGACGCATGATGGACTAATAAAATTCAAATTTAAAACATTTGAAGTCGTCTGTACACACCTGTTAAAGATCGTGATCACAGTCTTATTTGATACAATTGGAATTGATTAATCAATTCTTTGCATTAGCACCACCTATGTCATTGTTATTAGTACAGACAATTGCAAAATAGAGCTTGTTTAGATTCCTGTAGATCAATAGATAATTGTTATCTTGACATGTTGACTCAATTATGATTCTCAACTCACACGTGAAGTTTATATTAGGTTATATGAAGAATCATAATTATTGACGTCAAAGTAAATCTGTTTATTAATATCAGTAAACAAATCTGAAAGCATTATAAAAATTAAGGCTTGAATGCATCATTGCATAAATTACAAACGAATTTTGAAACAGTCATAAAAAGGTTAAGAAAGTATTTTATTTTCAAACGGTTTTAATAAATAATATTAATATAAAATTGACTGAATATCAAATAAATAATTTAACATTTTTCAGGATTCTAAAAAACAGTTAAATTATTTCAAGTTGGTATTCATTTAAAAGTAAAGTAATCTTTGTCAATGAAGCTTTTGTTGTAATCCATATTACAACACAATTACCTCAAAACCTCTTGTTAAAAAGTTTTACACGTTTGCAAAAGTTACTATTTAGAATTTGAAAAGGAACAATAAAGTTTAAAACCTTTTATTTTTAAGCAATGATTACTTATAATCCAATTGATCATTCAATCGGTCACATGCTTGTGAAACTGGTTGAAATCGCTTCAATCTAATTACTTTCAAACCACGATTCATTAAATATTGTAAACAAGAGCTTCATGTATTCACAAGCGTTTCTGAATTTGATTTCGTTTAAGATAGGAGGTTTTGTCCCATAGGGGCTGCATATAAATGAGTGCTTCTAACGTTTTCAGATAGATGTTACACGCTTGCCAAACTTATGCGCACAGCAACATGATTGTGTAAATATGCACCTTTTCCTCTCTCGCTGCATGTACTGTGGATATCAATCTAGATAATGCTACCAACGATCCAACACGTTACTGCATCAACGTCAATGTATTTTTTGTAATCGTAGATAAATGTCAACCAGCATCTTCACGTAAGGTTCATGGTGGTAGTTTCTACCTGCAACGAATCCGTCCAGGAATCAGTTAGGAAAACCCGACATAATAACAATCAAGTACGAATTTCCTCGGTACCGTTAACTACATCCTAGATTCTCACGGTCGCTAGTCCTTGATCTGCTTCCGGAGAACAGCGCCGTCTTGTATAAACCATTCTTGAGGAATTACACTTTTACCTATTTATTCGTCACCTTGATTTTATATTTGTACAGTAATGCGACTGTTTAACTGTTTCAATTTTGAGCATGGGAAATTTTAATTTCCAGTGCACACCCTTTAACCTCGATTTGGCCGAATGCGCCCGTTTCAAGAAAGCCTCGAAAAAGTGCAAATTGCGTGGGTTCCAGGAATCGACTGCTAAATGGTTTAATTAGTGAAGTACATACTTATTTGCGTTCGATCGTTTTAAATTGCAATTTGGAAGCAAATGTTTTTTTGCCGTTTTTCTACAAAGGATATGACAGATCTGCGACCTCGCGCTTAAAAAATTAGCTTTTTTGTGAAGCACATCATTCTCGTTGGCATTTTTATAATAAAATAATTCGTGGGTGAGAAACTATTATGAAAGTTTTGAACGACTGAAATCTTGCTGCGGGTAATTTGTTTCTAACCTTTTTTGTTATTTGGTTGCGTTTGTGATGTAACAGGTAATTTTGCCAAAAAATATAAATATGATTCGTACATTGGCAAATTTAGAAAGTAGGTTTTAACCACTTTAACACCTAAACGTGTTTGTTCTGATTATAATTTTTTTATAAATAAATTCTATCGACTATTATTGACCGGATTGACTATCGACCATTTCCAAGTGGAGAGTAAATTTAAAATTGGCTGTATGTAATTAAATTGGCGTTCGAAGTATGAAGAATTATATATACTGTGCCACCCACCTACTTAGAAATGATTATACAGATAAATGATACTGTATGTTCGTACCGAGTGAAGTCACATCTTTACTCAGAGAAATTCATTGAAGCTTACCAGTTCCGCAATTTAATTAGATAGGTTAACAAAAATGTAAACAATTTATGTTCTGTTGTAAAAACTTTATCCAAAAATGGAAATAATAACCCGTAGTGGGATAACCCTTATATTTAACGCAGCATCAACTCTTCTTGGAAGTCTCATGACCGCATCTCTGTGTTTTGATGGTGGAATATTTTTCCAATGCAAAAATTCTAACCTCTTTAAACCTATTGAACTTCAAATAAACGTACTACACCATGGAATCTCAATGGGATCGATTCTAATCGATTGTTTTAAAGTATTGTGTCTGAATCAACCATTCCGCAGATATAAGTGTACACAAAAAAACAAATACAATAATGTTGTCACTACACCCGGTATCTTTTATGTTATTATGAATCCATAATAGCTTCCAATAATATTTGTCAAAGTTGATAAACACATTCGAACGATGCGACGGTGGTTTTAATTTATAAAAGTGAATATGTAGGTAGCGTGTAACTAGTTTTTTTTACTACTGTCCGTACTTTAAAAACGATCCCTATGTAATAACGAGATAGGGAGGATACGGACAACCACAACTGTTTAGGTGTGTTGGTTGTCGCATGCAAATTTCAGTCTTATTTTTATTATAACAATAATTCCCAGACATTTCAAACTAAAACTTTTTGCTGATTTGTGTAGTACATACAAGAAATAATACGAAATGTAAAAAAACGGTCAATTCCTGTAATTACTCTTCACTTTAAATTGGTCTGCAGTCTCCCAAGTTCAGTGCTACAATAAAAATTTGTGGCACCACACCTGGTGTACGGTCAGAATACAAAGGGGTTGGACCGTAGTTTATGTTGGGACCCACAGTAATAACACCCACTAAAACATCTTTAGAAACATTTATTAGTTCAATTGGTATGGTCATTGACCACTAATCAAAACTTTTATAGGAAATGTTTATTATAAATAAATCTGTTTTTTGTTTGTAAACCCTTTCGCTTATTTTCAATAAAGACATTAGTATCCTATAATTTTCATCGTTTTCTTATCTTCATTTATTTTTTCCAGAATATTAAGTAATTAACAAAGCAATGAAATGATTTCTATATAATTTATTTTATTGGTTTTTTGCAGACATTTGAAAATATTTGTGTTTTAATTTTGTAAGTATACAGTGCATTATTTTTTGTAATGTAACTAAGGCTGAAAGGTGGTATATACACAAAAGGAATGAATGGAAAAGTGAGGTAAAAATTTGTCAAAGGTACGAACTGCGCAATTTGATAAGTTACGCATTGTGAAGTCATTTAAAAAATGTTCGTTTCCTTTCATGTTAAGTAAATCTTTTAGTGTAATTTAAGTAGGCAAATAAGGTATTTTGAAAGGTTTCGCAATGTAAAACTTTTATAAAAAATTCTTCCACACTTTCCTTGTAAATTATCCAAATATTAATTACTTAGATATAACCCTCATTATACCATTTGTAAATTGTGCCAATGCAGAAATAACGATTTTGGCAAAAACGATTAACTATTTTAGTTGTTAATAAGCAAAATAAATGATTTATATACTTTGCCTAATTGTTTGCGAATGCAAAAAGAGAATGAGTAAACAGGAATTCATTATACTTTAAAAATAAAACACGAGAATGAAGAAGCACGTTCTAAGAGTACCGATTAAACGTGGTCGGGATTTAACTGACATTATAAGAAATAAGGATTCTGTCATTATCTGAGCATAAATAAACGGTAAATGATAATAATTATTTCATGACTTTTTCGAGATCTGTTTAGAGATTGTTAAAGGTACGGATGTTTCCCATAGACGACATCATTATAACCGTGAAAGTGCATTAGTAACCTTGGTCTAGTTGCAGCTCTTCCACCTGTAATCGGCTGCACGCATCAGTGAACGCGTATCAAGTTCTTAATACCGAAGGTATAAACGACCTTCACAATTGTAGAAATTTAACATTTTTTATTACATTCTAATTTAGAACAATTGCTTTTGTAAAGAAGGGTAAAATTAAATTGTTTGGGTTTGTGTGCAGTCGCCGTACAAAGAAAATATTAACCTTTCGGGACGAACGAATGTGGGATGTCACGTAACTTAAAAATTCAGCCATTATAATCCACACATGTAAATTCATGAGTCAAGTTATTGTTAACAACCTAATTGTGCCTACACAGTATTTTTATAGTTGAACTACCTTGACGGTATCCTCTAGCTACTGCTCGTAATAAACAAACGACTCACTTGAGACCTATTAAATTATATAACAGTGAAGAAAAACGAAATCATCAAAAAGAAACAGTGCAAACATTTCTGTTGAATCTTCGAGTGACGTCTCAAGGTTGCCAAGTAGAACACGTTCCATCGAAACTTAATTGTCTGCAAATGCGTCATTTTGCAAAACAAAAAAATCGACAAACTTTAACTAATTAAAATAAATCGTTACACAAAACAAGCTTTTTGCATGACGGTGAATTTTTCATTCTTCGCTTAAATCTTTCTTGCCAAAGGACATTAGAAGGGCCAAATAAATCGCTCGAGTTGCGAAACGCAAAAAAAATACGCACATGATGCAATTGTATGCCGATCATTGGTGGAGCGGTTTGAAGCGTGATCACCCGGAGGATTAATCTGATACCACTTTGCTAGTTCGGGACGGCCGGTTTTATTGGAACTCGCCCAAACAACAATTCCTTGGAGCTTGAAAATAATTAACTCTTTAAAATTGTAACACCCATCAACCACATTCAGGAAAGTTCAAATTGAAATACTATTAAAAAATTTCGCGCATTGAACTTTCTTTTTCAGTCATCAACACATCCCTGCTTGTATATGCCAGAAAGATGTACAGTTAAATTCGGTTATAGCGTACACTTGTGTGTTGCGTATATTTTTCTAATAGTATATTTATAATATAATAAAATATGTAATGTAATATATGACAATATAACATACAGTGAGTAGTCCCTTGGATAACAAATTTAATTTGTTCTTTGACTTCGTTCGCTAACCGAAACGTTCGTAAATCGAAACAATTTTTCCCATTGATACTAATGCAAATTTAATCAATCCGTTCGCTCACCTAGAAATATATTGTTTTTTTGACTTTTTATGGATTTATGTGGCAAAAATTTGAAATAAAATAGGTTTATAGAGATTTAAAGATTCTAAAAAATCAGTATCTCACCAATTTGTGATTTTATGGAGGTTTAAGGGGGTATTCTAGTCTAGAGGCATGAATTTGAGGTGTTTTTTTGCGTGCTATAAATAAAAAACAAAAAATATTTTTACTATCCATTTTTTAACAAGATATTTATTCATGTTTTAACAATACATAAAAAATAAAAAATAGTGAAAAAATTGAAAACTCAAAATGTTATAAGCTGTTGAAGTGGGGGATTGGAAAAAAATGGCGTGCCAAGTCTGTCACGATTGCAACCCTCCAAATGATGTGAAACAAAAAAATAAAAAAGATTATTTATCTAGATAAATGCTGCTATCGTACTAACTAAAAAAAACTGAAAAAAATTTTTTTTCGCTAAATTGCGGATGTCCGAAAAAAAAAATTTTTTTACTGTTTTTTTGACTTTTCTGAATTTTTTAAAAATAGTAAAAAAAATTAATTTGTTATAAATCATAGTACGATAGAGACATATATAGAGAAGACTCACACCAAATTACAAGTAAATCGGTTAAGTAGAACTTGAAAAATCATGACAAACTTTTTGAAAAAAGTAGTTTCGAGAAAAACGTATTTAAAGTTTCGGGTAAAATTACGCCCAGTGTTGTTCCGGCCGAGCCGGTTTGGATGTCGTGTCACTAAAATAGCTATATCTCTGGAAATAATTAAAATTTTGACAAATCCTTTTAAAGACATATTCTTGAAAGGTTAAGCTTTGAAAATATGAGAAGAAAAAAAATTGATTTTCTCAAATTTCTACACTAGAATGCCCCCTTAATGCATACATTCGATCAAAAATCCAAAAACTGTATCACCACTAATAAAATATAATGATATGCTATTGCATAATATAAATAATATTAGCTTTTAAGACTGCATCTCAGCAAGGACGATGACAAAAATATTTTTAAAAGCATTATCTTTTTACTTTATAATTTTTAAAATAAAACAATTACGGAGGACTACAATGGAGAAGTTTCAACCCGAAATTTACAATACTATTTATAGTCTAATTGTACCCATTATATTTGTGGAAAGAAATTAAAAGAAGTGTTGAGTTCATTTTGAAACTTTTAAATTTTTCAAAAGAATAATCAACAGTTTAACCATAGCATTGTTCGTAGATAGAGTCAAATTTTGAATTTTCATGTGATTAGTTGAATAATCTTTTTAGTGTTGTTTTTTGCCTGTCTTTGTCATCTATAGCTTTTGACTCTTTCGCGACTTTTGCTTAGTCTTCAGAATCGTTTCGATGCTCTTCTATACTTTTATACCTCGTTAAGCAAATGAGGGTCAGTATATTACCTCTCGTCCATTGCTTCAAGGATTGTTGACATACCCAAGCAACTTTAGATTCAAATCTGCAGGATTTTACAGGTTTATTATTGTTGTTTGACTGTCTGTTAATATATAGATTTCTTTAGCTACCATGGTCATCGTCATCATCATCATCATCATCATCTTCTTCTTCTTTATGTTGCAGGTCTCATGATTTGTTTCATTCCTATACTCCATTTTTTCCGAAACCCTTCATGGTATCGCTTTTCTTTCGTTTTGTACTTTCTACTAGCTTAGAAAATCTTTCTTCATTATTTTTTTATAAATACAGTAGAATCCGGTTATAACGGCTTCGGTTATAGCGAACCACTGGTTATAACGAACTTTATTCCAAGTCTCGACATTTTTCCCTATATAACAATGTAAAAATTAATCGGTTATAACGAACTCGGATATAACGAACAATCGGATATAGCGAACCGGAAAAAGCCAAAATTAGTAAAATTTTAATCGGCTATAACGAACTTTATATTGTATATAACGCGCAATTACCTTGGTCGGTAATTCCTAGTTGTACGTTTTGTGCCTTTCGTATTGCGTTACTTGTGAAAGCATCGCCACTGCGTTAGTTTACGACTCTGACAAATTTATTACTATGCCCTTTTATTAGAACATATTTTAACAGAAAAGCACAGTTGACCGGATGTTACGGTTTTCAAATTATCGCTAAGACCTTCTAAGAAGTGACCATATCGGACACACATAAACCCCTTGAGAACATGTGAATTATTACAAGAAAAAACAGAGTTTAACTTCGATTTTAAAATCAGTTTAATACGAGTCAGCGTTTAAACAGCATCGTACAAATGGATAAATTTTCAAGAAAATCTTTTTCGTTAAAAGAAAAATTTGAAATAATACGTGAGATAGAAGATGGAACAGCACAACACGAAATCTGTCTGTGAAAAGAACGTAAGTAGCAATTTGGAAGAAGAAGAAAGAATTATGTGCGGTATTTGAAAATAAAAAATGTAAACGCTAAAAAACTACGAAAATCTAAAAACGATGACGTCGACCAATCTCTTAAAAAGTGGCTTGCGCAACAAAGATTAAATAATGTAACGATCAGTGGTAGTATTGTAAAAACAAAGGACTTTTTATAATTTTTTTATACATATTCATATGTATATTAGACAATAAAGGTCTCATAAAACACTCTTGCATTTATTATCTCATTAACGCTTATAACGAACTTCGGATATAACGAACCGATTTTGACGGTCCCTTGAGGTTCGTTATAACCGGATTCTACTGTATTCTATCTATTGGCCATATTCCCAGTTCATTTCTAACAACTTCATATCTCGTGTGATCCATTCCTGTGCATCATTTATCAGAGAAATTTCATTTGTTATGTATGTAAACCTAGCGCCCTTTTGTAATAGGACCCAACTGTTGCTCCCATATATGAAAGATGATACTTGTAAAACCTTAATTGAGTTTCCGATCTAATTTGTTTCCTATAGGTCTTCGTATTTTACTGGACATTGACGGGAATTTTGTTGTCATGACCATAATCAACTCAGATAGCTATGTTTTCTAACATCTTATTTTCTTTTTCTACTTTGCGTTCGTACTGAGATTATTACGACGCGCGTTTGCGTATCGTACTAGACAAAAGGCGTGCGGTAAAAAGAACACTAAAAACAGTGTAATTTATTTTTTTTATTTTGGCAACTTGTGTCTGTGACAACCTAACATTACTGTCAACACTAAATTAACAGTGTCAATTTTCAAATTCGCCGTATTTTTTTTTCGTAAATATGGCGTGATTTTGTGGGTAGTAAATTACCAATTGTATTTTCTGCAAAAAAATCGTATTTCTGGGGGCGTACATTCTAAAACATATTCAGTGAAGTTGATTTTCAGAATTTATTGAAATAATGACATTTTAAATTAATTTCCTTCCATAGCCGCCTTTAATGTATTTGCCGCATGCCGCGAAATTCCCTAGATTTTGAAATTTCATGTTTTTGCTTAAAAAATGTGGCAAAGTAGAAAAAATAGTGTATGATACCTCGTTTATAAGGCATTTTGTCGCACTTTCTCTTTTAGGGACACTCCTCGCAAGCTCGTCGTGCCCTAAACCCGTGCGTGCGACAAAATGCTTCTTATTAAACTCATATCATAATATACTATTACAAACCAATTCATTCGACCTCTCTGATCATATTTTAAAGTTATATTCTTTAGTTCTCTTGTTTAATTTGTAAATATTAATTTGTAGTTTACCCTCCAATCTGCCTAATTATGACTTGATTATCAACTAGTCCTTTCTAACTTTGACACCTTCTATCATTCTGCGTTTCCAATTCAATTTATTCTTTAGTTCCTCGTTAACTTTCCTTCATATTGAATCTATGCGTACATTGTTCGAATGTGTCTTATATACAAATTGATACGTTCGAAATTTGCCTTTCCTCTTCCTTTCATCCGGTCTATGAGTCAAGACAAAAGGCTTTCGTGAAAGTTTCACATAGAGGCGCCCGATAGTAGGCTTTCGGGCGAATAGCTCAAACCTTTCCGGTTTTCTGCCGCAACATCGTGTTATCTATTGATAATAAGCTGTTGCTGTACAAATCAATATCAGATCTGAAAACACTTACTCGATCTCTGTTTGGGGATACGCTCTTCCCTCCTTAATGTGGGCTGTGTACGCAATGCAACATAAATTCGGAAAGATCTAAATATTGTTACCCTTGCGGAACAATTTGTAACTTAGAAAATTACATTTAAAACTGAGCACTTTGGTGTAACAAACAGTAAAAACATGACATAAGAACAAGAACAGTTTTTATACAAGAAAAGCCAATAGTAACATTTTTCGACTGTTTAATCACGAATTGGAAGAGGGTGCTCGTAGAAATACATTTAATAGAATATAACTTCTAAAGAGTTTAAGGGTCGAATTCACAGACATCGCTTAAACTTGGCAATAACCGAACGCTAGGGGAAAATCAAGTAGCGACTTTCGTTTAAGTTCGGAACTCAAACAAATTTTTTTCTACTTGCCTTTTCCCGAGCGCTATGAATTCGACCTTAAGGCCAATTTCCCAATTTTTCAGTTTTTAACATAAAAATGGTCTAGGTGCTGTCACCAATGTTTTAGTAACGTTATTTATCGGGAAATCGTTAATGTCTGTCAAGAAAAAAATACTTTCTACTTTTGTATCCACCTAATCAGTCTTCAAAATGACTTTTTGGATAATAATAACAGCGTTCAAGAATAAAACGTGAAATTTAAGAAACGTAAACAGACAACCTTACCGTCAACTTAACAAAAATGCATTGGTCATTGTTTCTAACATCACACATGCCCTGATGTTCTTGTCTGCAACGCTAGCCACCGCTTTCCTGCGAAGCTCTGGTGCCATCAACATAGAAAAACTGACCCACAGAGTACTGCTCTCCCCTGACAAGTCAAGAAATCCTTCATCTACTAGTGCAAAGACAATAAAATATTTTATTAAAAAAAAAAAAAAACTACCCAATAGTCTTAAGTCTATTATTATTACAAGTTGTAAATAATTTAGTTGAAATACTGCCGCTGTAACCGACTGTAACTGTGCGTCCTATTTGGCGCTATAACTTGCTTAAAATACATGCGCTGTTTAGCGCCTTATATACAGGTTGTATTATATTAAGTGTTCACCATTGGTAACTTTCTTATTATTGGAGTTGCAAAGTCGGTTAAATTAGCAAAGAATTAGTGTTTTTTCCGCTGATTTCCATTATGAAACCAAAAAAACAATCGAACGTCAACTGCTCAAGATATTCACCAAAATAACATTTTTTTAAATGGAATGCCCTATCCTTTTTTGCATATTTTGAAAGAATGTTTAATTTTGAGTGAAAAAGTCTTAATGCACTATTACGATTAAATTAACTACCCAGAAGTTACAAGCAATTGAATTTTTTATTTCAATTCAATTCAAAATGTCACCGTCTTGTTCAAAAGATTTTTGGGCTCTTTTTTGAACACACCGCGCTGCTTTCAAAATTTTTCTACCATCCAATACATTAATTATTGTTAAAATTTTATTCTCCAATTCATTAACTGTTGCATATCTCTCCCTGTAAACTAAATTTTTCACATACCCCCACAGAAAAAAATCCATGGGGGTTAAATCTGGCGACCGTGGTGGCCAACGCACGGGCCCATTAGTTCCTATCCATTTATCAATGAATAATCTGTTTAACAAATTGGTTGTTCCGTGATAATTATGGGCCGGTGCTCCATCCTGTTGGAAATGGATGTATTGTCTTGAAATTAAATCCATTTCATCCAAACAGTTATGCAGGACAGTGTTCATAAATTCTACGTATCTCACTCCAGTCAAATTACCACGGTAAAAAAATGGTCCAATAATTTTTAAACCTACAATTCCACACCACACATTTAGACTGAACCGCATTTGTGGATTTATAGGGTGTACTTGCAATGGATTTTCGCGGGCCCAATAATGATTCGTTTTTCTGTTGTACATTCCAGAATTTGAGAAGTTCGATTCATCGGTCCACAGAAAATGAAACTCGCTATTGAAGTGTCGTTGGCAGTAACTTAAATACCAGTTGCAAAAAGTTAATCTTCGATTTAAATCGCCTGGAAGTAACGTTTGCACCGGGTGATAATGATAAGGAACCATCTTATGTTTCTTTAAAATCCTTTCAATGCTGTTCAAACTTAAATTTAACTCCCTTGAAATATCTCGTATTGAATTTCTAGGATATGCCTCAAAATACGCAATTACATTAATTTCGACTTGTTCAGAAATTACAAATTTTTTCTTCTCTCTTCCCTTTTGAAACACTGTTTCGTTACTCCAAAACTTTCTATACAATCTCAGAAAATACTGTTGAATTGGTTGCAATCGAAGCGGGTACTGCTGCTGGTAATAATCTCGAGCTCTCGCCGAGTTCTTGCCGCACCTAAGATATGCTTCTAAATGTGAAAATGCCATGTCGGGAACCAAAATTGAACACAGCTGTTACTAAATCACACCAAAAGTAATAAATGTTGAATATACCACGTTAATGTTTGATGAAAATATTAACTAACACATTCATTCAATTGTTTTTGACGTTTTAATAATTACAATTTTCAATTGTTTCAGTGCCTACGTGATTTTTGTAATTAATTGAAATAAAAAATTCAATTGCTTGTAACTTCTCGGTAGTTAATTTAATCGTAATAGTGCATTAAGACTTTTTCACTCAAAATTAAACATTCTTTCAAAATATGCAAAAAAGGATAGGGCATTCCATTTAAAAAAATGTTATTTTGGTGAATATCTCGAGCAGTTGACGTTCGATTGTTTTTTTGGTTTCATAATGGAAATCAGCGGAAAAAACACTAATTCTTTGCTAATTTAACCGACTTTACAACTCCAATAATAAGAAAGTTACCAATGGTGAACACTTAATATAATACAACCTGTATATATATCACAAGAATGAAATATTGATAACTCCCTGGAAGGTAGGTAGGTTGAGTAGTCGTGACGAAATAAGAAGTTTAGAAACGTTCTTGACTTTTTTAATCAAGTTTTTGCTTGATAAATTTCGTATGTTTGATCGAAGATAATGAAATTATTTTTATGGTGGTGGAAATCATCCAAGTTACACTATCCATCAACGATTCATTAAAAAGAGCAACCAGTTTAGGTTTTATAAAGATTTTAAGTGTCGGCATTAATTTTATGTTGTATTTAAAAATTATCCGTATTAAAAAACTAAAAACCTTTAATTGCACGTTTTCGGCGTTCGAAACAATTTCGCAAGCACATCCTGAAATCTAAGACCTTAGCTTTAATATTTGTTGCAATAAAATTATTTTGAATAATGGTCTTATTCTTCTAGGATGATACAGCTCAATTTAAATGCTTAAACGTAACGAGTATGTTTTACTCAAGGTTGCCAACAAGTGTATTACCCATCTGAAAGATGGTATCTTAATGGCAATAAAAAAATCGTGATCCACTTTTAAGAAATATTCTAAACTTTAAATACTCACATTACTTACATTAACTGTAAAGTTTATTGGTCGATATTACCATAGATTTTAGATCAGTACTAAACGCTGAATGCTTATTAGTAGGAGTATTCCTTTAAACGTTCGTTTGCGTGAAAAAATACTTTTTGTTTATGTTAAAAAGAAATCACCCAAGTGTCACATGTGGCAATGATGCCGCATAATGAGTGCAATTGTTGCACACAATACAGCATCCGGTGCATGCAATTGTTCGTACGAGATGATCCACATTGATTACTGCAATCAATGCAAGGACGACTTAAAGGTCACATAATTACTTTCATAGATGGCTGATATTGTACTGACGTGTGTTGAAACGTAACCTTTACGGAAAGAACTGTTTTAACGTGGTTATCAAAAATGGTCGTGAACCGAACAGCGGAATTTTATAGACGGAATATTTAAACGAAAGTACACTCATTAAATCACGTAATGACTGCAAAATGTAATATTTATATAACAAAACTTTCAACAGGATTTAAATTCTCAATGTCAGGCACGAAGAGGCGCTCGAGATTTATACTTAAAGCGATGTTGTAATGTGATCTGAATTCTTCGAGTTCCTTACACATCCGTTTTGAGTTACTAGACTTAAAATGTCTCTAAGTATATGTTATTTGCTACGCTTCAAATTAATGAATATTAAGAGGCTGTAATTAAAGGCGGAAGATGGCGATTAATTTAACACCCGATGTTTTAAGATATTCAAATAACTTTCCAGCAACCTAATTTATTTAAAAATAAAAGTCAAACACGCGTCAAAAATATCAAAGTAAAGCACACTGAAATCGTGTTAAAATCAATTAAAGCCAGCCTCCAGCGTATACGTGAGAGGTGTGAATTCGTTTTATGTAAAAGCTTCAACATCCTTGATTTGCCTCATTCTAATTTATTATTCGATAAAATTGAGATAATCCAAATTAGCTCTACCATGAAGATGGACACAAGGTTAGTATTTTATACAAAGACCGAAAACATCACCGCCGGACTCGTGATGACACTTTTTTCTCAAAATACCACTTTTTATTATCTCTCCAGATGCCTCTTAAAAATACCGGGCTTGTTCAAATTGACCCGGAATTTTTTAACATTTTTTCGAACAAAATCATGAATAAACAAACTAAACAGTATTCTGTATTTTAACAGATTGAGAAGTGAAATCTGTGTGAAAAATTCTGCATCAAAAAACTTTTGTTTTTTAATTGAATTAATCTTCTGTTATTACCTAAGATTAAGGGACAATAGAGGCAATTTTTACCTTAAATTGCTCACTTCCACCAACTTCAAATTTGTAATAAATTATTATACTGTGATGGTAAATGTTAAATGTTTTAAGAAATGGTTCTAATTAAATAATATGTATTCGATAAAGTCATTAATTTATCTGAATTTTTTTCGACATCTCTTAAAAATTTGTAAAATAATATCTAATTCGAAACCTGGCGAACAACTGAATCTCCCTTGTAGTAGAGCACATTTAAGAGGGCAATAAATTCTGCATTTTTCTGTCGGAGTTAACATATGAGTATTAAATTCCGAAAGAGGTCCGCGGAGATAATTCCGTTTGCATTTTAATGCTGTGATATACAGAAAAAATGTATTGTCCATTGCCACCAACAAGGAAGAATATGTAGACAAAAGAGTGGTTCGATTATAATGCGTGGAATAGAACACTGTAATTAATAGTTTTAAAGTGTAGGCCGGAGTATACAATTAGAGCTGTACCAAACCGATCTGTTTTGTCCGTTTTGACCTTTCTGCAACATTCACCCACACGCACAAGCTGCCATTGAAATTCAAACCTCAATTTACCATCGTGATTTGGATTATAAAAAGCAACTAGAACGTGATTCTATACCAGATAATCTATGAAGTTCGCGTTAAAGAACTGATATTATAAATAGTAGCGGTAAATATAACACAAGGTTCTCCCTAATGATGTGTATGATTTGTGCCATCAATGCGAGGTTGCATGTAGCCTAGATGTATCACGATTTTTAAACTGCGGAACTTAGAGAAAATTGCGGGATGTAATCTCGGTCGATTTTGATTAATGGACAAGTGACTAAAATTTTAATGATAATTACTCAATAATGACGGACGGTGAGATTTTATAGTACTGGAATGCGCACAATTTACTACTTTGTTATTAAATTTACCAGCTCCATCTAACCGATAGTATGAAATTCTATATTTAGAAATATGATGCAGTTTCATAGAGGATTTTCCAAAGACGCGCGACAAATTTATCTGCAAACTGAAAATAAAATAAAGAGCCCAAAATTGTTCTCTTAATTCTTTAAAGTTGCCTCAAAATTATTAATTTATTGTTGCACACTTGAAAAGGATTTTTATTATTTTCTTTAGAAAATCAAACCATTTTGTAACTAATGTTAACTATGCAAAACTATTAACTTATATAATTGACCTTTCTTATAAGTATTTCAAGTGCAAATTTATTGATATTCATTTCATTGGGCAACTAAATGTAGAAAAATATAAAAAGTATTAAAAATAAACTTTTAATTTAAAACATTAATATGCATATTATGGAGGGATATTTTCAGAGCTTAATTTAATTTTTAACTAGAAAATAACACAAAAAATTCTTAAATTTTCAAAACCATTATTGTTTGTTAAGATTGGACCTGTGACTTAATAATTGAAAAAAAAATAAGGAGAACAAAAAGTTGTTGATGCCACGTTTAACCAGAAGGGGATAAGACCTTTTGTGAATCAAACCAGTCTAGGATGCTTTCATATGACCTTTCCATCAAAATAAAAGTAAAGAGTTCATAATAAAGTTTATGATAATTATTTATGCTGGCTGAATGTACTAGATTGAATGTCACTTTTTTGCGATGCCGTAGTTCATTATCATAAGTTTGAGAGGAGTTGCGAGAAACTGTTGAGCATCATTAACGTTGTCAACAAATTTTGAAAGAAATGATTAATTCATTTCATAAATACACTTCATAAAAAATATTAATATGTGTCCCTTAGACACTATTTACATAATATCGAAATAGTATTAACACTTCAGCCGTTGAAAGAGGTTTGCATTCAAATCGTGACGAAATTTTATAAATGAAATTTGTAGGATTCGATACGTATTGCTATAATTAATGGTAACTCTTGAGGAAAAATGATTGTTGAATTATCATATCGCATTAACGTTCTGAACAAGTTTAATTTCTAAACTGGATTTTCTACTTAGACATTTTTTGTTAATTTCGAAATCGTGTAAACTACTAAAACGTGCCAAATTTATGGTACAGTTGGGCATATTTGTAGAAAATAACACGATTTTGTTTGTAAAGGTGTTAAATCAAGTATAAATTATAAATTTATTGCCGACCCTCAATCGATGCCATCGAGATAAGCACTTTTATTGAAGTTATGTGATCGTTATGTGACATATAATGGCAATTTTTAAAATTTGTTACCGACAATAAATGCTTGCCAGCAAATTATTGAAAAGTGAACGATGCGACGGAAGGAATATTCAAATTGATGCAATATTGATTATTATTGTTTTTATTGCTTAGACCCGTTAACCCGTCTAAATTCGTTTAAACTCTTTGTATCTACAACGATTTATTACTTGATAATTTCAATACGGTAGCCTGTAGAATCAAATTAAACAGTTAAGCAATGGGTACGGATGATTTATTATCGAAAAGTAAGGGTAAAAGAAAGAATAAGGGCTAGAATACGCCTTTTATGGGAACAAAGTTGACCATCAAAAATAAGTTGGTCTAGGTGCGTTGGTGGTCACGGAAAATGAGACCAGAGGTTTGAGTGATTCGCAAGCTGTGCTGAATTGCTTGTGTTGATTTCTCATTCGTATCTATGCCTAATAGATCGACATGGAATACTGATATGATATTTTTACCATCCCTGCAAACATTCTTGTTTCATATTTCTTTCTTGATAGGATTATAGAATTTCTTAGCTGACGTTCTTTTTCTAGAACTTAATCTTATCTCTTGTTATTAATAACAAATTTATAACCCTCCAAGAGAAACTTTGTTTCGAAAATCTTAAATTAAATGTTTTTTAATAAATCTTAAATCCTAAATAGCGCAAACCGTAACAAATAAGAGATTTACAAACTTAAATGTATTTTTTTATTAAATATAAGGTACTTACGACACAGATATCTACATTAAATTATCTTCAAAATGTAATGTAAAAATTGTATTGTGATGCAATTAAATTAGAAACGCTTTAGGACAAACAAGTGAACTGAAATAAAATGACTCAATTACTTTAATTTCTTGGAATTTAAAACAAGAAACTGTGACAATTGGATTTGAAAAAATTAATTTCCTGTTAAAATGCTGCATTGTTTATATAAGCCTTCACTAGGTTATTTTTCATTGTTTGCATTTTTACATAAAAAGTCAGAGTCATTAAATAACGAAAAAGTTAAGAATGGTTGCTTTTATTCTTCTCATATCCAATTACCGTTAAAAAACATTGCTCACGTAATTGATTTGCTGATCTCAAGGAAAATGTGAAGTTTTAATGCAGTGTTGTTCTGGATGATGTTAATAGTATACAAAGAATTACTGATAATTTACAGTTAATGTGCAAGAAAATAGAATCGTGTGCACTAAAAAATCTTCATTTAATAATACTTCAAGTGTTGTTGCATTCCTTGAATCTAGAAAGAAGTACCTGATGCAATTACATCAGCAAGTATGATGATATCATTAGTTCGTCCTCCTAAATAACTTGATTTGTTTCTTCATTTATTAAATTGACTCAATTCCGTGGCAAAAAACGGCCATGAGATTCTATTTTACACCAACAGGATTAACTCTGACATACACGTTAAGAATAGCTCGCCGATAATTAACGGAAAAAGAAGACGCATTAAATAATTACATTTAATCAAATAGAAAACGGGCTGTGTTCTAAATTTTGCGCGTTTCACGTCTAAAAGTAAGACGTGAACCCAGGAACGCCTTAGAAAGGCTTAGAAAGGCTTGATTATCAGCATTTAAGTAATAGGTGTAGAATTACCGAGAATTCACCATTAGCTAAGTTATAGGGAACATCGACGATGCTTATCGCAAATATTAAATCGCCACCCGTCCATGAATTATCCACGGATGATCGAAGGAATTAAACTTAACAAGCCAGTAATTCATAGCAAATTAAAAAAGTTGTTTATGCATTCAACGGAAATCTTCTGCGGCAATAAAACGGCATTCGAAATTACTCAGAACGTATCAAAGTTTACTTCCGGAAGCTGCACAATCGATTTAGCACAATGGACGAAACAGAATTAAATAAATGTATTTATAATCGAAAATTAAAAGTGTATTCATTGAAGTGGGGTTTTCTCACATGGACAAAAGGTACCTACGGCTCGCAAATAAAATCGTGGCTCACGACTGCACTACATTCAACGCAAGTGTATCGAGTTCTCGAGATTAGTCAGCAATTTTACAAGAAAACGAATTAGTGTTATATGTCTGGTTAACCGTGCATTGTGATGCACCTGTCTTCTACCCTTGCGCAAATTTTCCAGTTTTTATGAAATATTTTTTACCTGACATTCTCACACGAACAATAAAAATAATGGAAAAAGTAAAATCCTGCTTAAAGTCGATTTCTTTTCAAGTTAATCTTACAAGGCAACGTTTTTTGCGGATTAACTAATGTAATAATGAACAACCGCACTAGTTCTGTAATTAAAAGGTCAAAATGTTACATTTACAGTTAATCCGTAACAACCGTACAAAAGCTTTGAATTGCCATAATTTTAATCGTGAGAGTCTATTGAATAACATTTTATTAAAAGTTCACGAAATAATAACAGTTATGGAAAAGAGTTACGAATTTCGAAATGCGCTGCTTAAGACTGCTTATAAAAAGAACATCCAATGAGAGCGAATTTATTTGTATCAATTTGACTTTTTTGTGCAATGATATCTTTTATTATTTTTAGTAACAATTTCTGCCTTTTTTTATTTTTTAAGCGATTCGAAACGATTGAATGTTGTTTACAGAACATTGCAAACTTCCCGAACTCCAGTGGTCGGGATCAATCAATATGCGTTTTCAAATTGGTGATAAGTGGTGATAATAACTACTAATTGCAATTTTATGAAAATATACATCTTCATAATCCTAGAAATTATCTTGCATACTAGTCAAAAATAATGTTACAAATAAATATATTAAACGATAAGTAAACAATATTCAATACCACCCACCTTGACGTTTCTTACAATTTCGTATTGAAGAAGAAAGTTGAATCAATTGTTGTCCCCTAATAAACTTTATTACCGGTAATCTGCAACGCTCTAATTTTTACATTTTTAAATCAATTTGTTTCGGCAATAACCCAATTTCTTGGAATTTTTATGATCTCAAATAAATGGGACTATAAAACAAAAAAGGCGGTTGTCTACTGTCGGCATCAGTTGTGGCAGTAACAGCAGCGTACAAATAAGCTAATAAGCTAAATCGAATAGTAAAAACCTTTGACAGTCACGTGATTTTTCAAAGTGGTTTTCTTATTTGATAAGGAAAAGTGATAAAATTTACACGTTCACGCTACACTGAAAAGATTATAAACATTAAAGTTGCCTTTCCCTGAAGGGCATTGGGTAATGCTCACTGGAGAAAAAGCTACTCGAAATGTCAATTCACGTAATTACGTTGAGTGCGTTTAATATACTCAGGGGCGATTGTTCAGTCACGGTTTAACTCGAACTATAGCTAAACTTGGGGGAGAAAATAAAAAATTACAAAATTGCGTTGGCAACGTTGAAAACTTTTATTAATGTACACTTCACTTCATAATTACGCGTGTCAAAATATGTACAGTATTTTTTCATAGTTTAAACTGGCAGATGAACAAGTGGGGTTGTGAAGGTGGTGAAGTTTACAATGGTTAAAATTTTTAAACCTTGACTGAACAACGACTCTTTAGATGCCCACGATTTTAGAGTGGTGACAATTTATAAAGGAGGATACGCAAAGAAAACAAACGGTCGGACTATTCCACATCTTGTAAATTAGGGGTGGATTGTTGTGTTTTCTTGTGTTTTTGGTCTATTGACGGATACAGTAGAGCGTCGATTATCCGAACTAATTGGGACCGACTACCGTTCGTATAATCGAAAATTCGGATGACCGAACAGTCATAGTTTATGAGCACTTAAACGCTCAAAATGATAAAATATAAACATATATTGAACAACAAATAATATTTCAATCACATTATAATGTAATAGCAAAGTTAACGACGATTCGGATGATTGATGTTCGGATAAATCAAATCGTCATTCGGATGATTGACGTTTCGGATAATTGACGTTCGGATAACCGACTGCTACTGTACTTAATTTTGAGCTCCCATTATTTGCTCTTGCAGAGTTTCATAGTCACATACAATAAGTTTCTAAATCTGTATGGTCTTTTATGCTATAATATTTTAGGGAATTCTGTCAATAGGACGTAGATTGGTCTGCCAACAACAAAGTAGGTAACCTAAGCAAGTTCGAACTTCATAACTTACTTTTCACCAGTTTATCTCCCGTTTTTTCCAACACAATTAACGCTTTTAGGTTTAATTTACAATACCTACGTTTACTTTTGACTCCGACTTCACACAATTCTCGGTTCACGTGATCCAGAATGTACTATAAAAATAATAGCCTCAATGTAGTAATTATATTTTAACAGTATGGAAGCTACTAATTATACATACAAATTTGGTAAGTATGGTCAACACCTGTATGATATCTTATTTATTTTTGTTAAAATATGGAGCAATCAATTTTTAGTGGGTTACTGTTTCAGAATAGAGAACACATCTCATTTCAAAGATCAATAAAAATTAAATTAAAAAGTACAGTACATATTATGCAATGCATAATTACTACAGTAAAAGTCGCTTAAAACGACCAGTCGCTTACAACGACCGAAAATCTAGACACAATTGGTAGGATTTCCATACACACCAATGCTTTTAACATTCGAATATAACGACGTCCGGATATAACGGCGGAATTTTTCGGTCCCTTGGCCGTCGTTATAAGCGACTTCCACTGTACTAAGGTTAGTAAGTTATTACATTATACTATTTTTGAAAAGTCTTGGGAATTGAATATGTGTTACTTATTTTGTACATACATACATATCGTTATATTTCGTTAAACAGATTAAATTTTTTTACTGTTAATTTTTGCAATCAATTTTTAAATCATATCATTTTTGAATAGAACATGAAGAGACCTTTCAAATCAGGTATCACAAGCTCCCACTACCTATTTAAACATTTGGGGGTTGCAACTGTCTCTCGAAGGGGGTTGAGGTTAGGAATGAAATTTTCGCTTTACAAGATATTATGCTATATACTAAAAATGAAGTGTTTCGGAATTTTTTATAACTATGCACAATAATTGAGATACTGAATTTATTCCATTTGACTGGTTCGCACTGCTAATTCGGAACTGAAAAAAAGTTGTTATAAAAAAATTCTTGCTGATCCCAATTTGTCTGTACCTACTTACATAGAAGTACAGTATTTTTTTTTAGGGTGATTAGATACTTTTTTATATTTTATTTGAATATTTTCTTGTAGTACCAACTAGTAAAATTGTTTGTATCGACTTAATTTATTTGCACAATAAAAAAAAAATGATGATGAATAGTTCATACCGTTTAAATCACACTATTATGTCAATATAGTACAATATTAATTACACATTACAATAAATAGTTGTAAAAACGGAACTTGTACTTTGAGAATTACTTTTATTTACCGTCCATTGAAATACCAATCAGGTTTTTTTTAACATCAATAATAATTCTTAATTAAGCACCATAAACTGCAAACTGACATTAAATTTAGAATGCAATTACAAAAAATAGTTAACAATGTAGTTATGTCGTAAAAACCTCATTTTTTCGACACTATAAAACAGCACCGTACTACACTATTCACAAACGTCACCTGCCATTCTAGATTTACATTTTTTTCCGAAAAAAACATCCTTTCGTTACAAATAAGCGAAAGCTTCATGCTTTAGTTTTCTGCAATTTCTAAGCATCTCAAGCCGATTTCCAAAACGAACATCCGCAGATAATTATTTTAGAATTTCGCTGGCACGAATCGGTACTTCCAAATTATTTCGATAAATAGAAATCGTGTGTGGACAAATGATTGGCAACACTCAAACGGTAAATGCCTTAAGTGACTCATAGTGTGGTCTAAAATTGTTACAGCATTTTAAATTTATCGCATAATCCACACATTAAAATTTCCTTCGAATTTTTTTCGTCGAGTTATTTGGGAATTCCTTATAATCGAGTTTTAAATCTAGGTGGTCTTTTTATGTGCACATTTAATTTGCACGCCTTTCAACATGTTACATATCCAACTGGCATCATTAGATAACGGCCGAAACGCTGGATACAATTACCTATCTGTTGCTACACGTGTAATAAATAGATTGCGTGATTAAATTTGGAATTCTCAGAACGTAAATTTTAGAAGAGCACGAGCTGCTGCACTGATTTGCATGTGGCGCATCACATATTACATGGGCACTTGACACGAGCGTGTGAATCCTGCATTAGGACCAAAAACTGTTGGCGTGTACATAAATATGTTATAACCCATAACGGATACTTTCACGAATTATGAATTATTAACAAGTACCATTTAATTTACCATTTTTTTTCAATATCTAACCTATTTCACACGGTTGTTTGTTGTAAAAATTGATGTGGAAAAGGTATATTTAACCAATTACCAATGCACCCGGATTTTGATTGACATGCGATTCAAAATACAACTTCCGACAATAATCACAATTTCTAATAGAAATTCTGAATTAATTTAATTGCAACATCATTATATGGAATTTTAATTAAGGCGCTCGTCGAAGATTCACTTAATTATAGCCGTACAACAAAAGCGCGGTCCAATCGGATGAAAAAAGTTGATAAACAATGGCAACTGATAATCATTTGGTTAAATTATCGCAATACGCCATAAACATCCGTTTTGCTTAATAAGTATAATCTTGATGAAGGATTAATACTTTGAGATTCATATCTATTTTATGAATGTGTAATATGCATTAAACAATAAGAGCGTACCTCACGATGTTTACCAAACAAATGGTATGGGGTATTAATATAACATAATTAACCTTGTTTTCTCATGAAATGAGCAAACACAATATCATCGTTGCACGAAGATTCTTTTTAAATTAGATCGGATGATCGGTATTTAACCTTGTAACATTTGCTTTTTCCTGACAACTATTTAAAATGGCTTGCTCTTTGTTAACGATCCGAGTTTCAATCTTTCAAGGCATTATATGCATTGAATTTACAGTCTCTGCCTGCTCTCTTACGATTTCCTAGATACGGACGTAATTAGGATTCATTACCAAAGTACAATGAAACTAAATACCGAGGAACAAGATGACTGCACGAGGCGAACAAAACCTACAATTTAAACCAGGACAGAGTTAAAATAAATATGTCAAAGATACGACAGAAACGTCTTAAGAATAAGGACAGGAAGTAATAAACAAAATTTTAAAAATTTGACTTAGCGTAACTTTTGGATCCCTTGGGACAAGTATTTATGCTGCAGTTCGTTGTAATCTGGTCTTGTGGAACTAAGATTAGTTCATTTTCAAACTGAATACGCTCTATTCAATTTAATTTCATCTTAAAACGAAATAAATGATAGTGGTTTATATGTCAATAATTATGTGATATGAATCCGCTCGAATTTCCATACAATCGTGTCTATCCACTTGAATTTTACAACATAAACGAGCCGGCCCGAAATTTAAGAGCTTCCTAGAATATTTTTTTTTAAATAGTCCGTTCAGGAAGTATCGGGAATTTTGATTATTTTTTTTGCACGTTTTGTTGGTAATTGGCTCTGTCGAAGATACTGTAGATATTGTGTCACTTTAAGTGGCGTTTGTTCAAATAGGCGACGTTTCATATTTTTAGGTATGGTGATTTCAGCAAGACAACGAATAACATCATACATTTATGTATACAGGAATTTGGCTAGAAGAATAACAATTTACAACAGTTCCATGATCAGTTATTTCAGCAGACTTTAGTAATATGAAGACATATTTGAAAATTAACTGAAATAGAATAAAATAACTTGATAATTTCATAATTTAGGACACTACTAATGCCCATTATACACTGGGCTCGTTTTCAGGCGAACTAATGAAATGTTTTCAATTGAAAGTATGTTTCATAAGCATCTAATCTGATATATTTTTTACCATTAATTTTATCCTTTTTTTTCATTAATCAATAATCTTATTTACCCTGAGGTGTTTAGGTGCAAATTAACATGGACCGAGCTATTCAGAGCAGCTGTATCTCGGCTGATGATCGCGAAGAGTATGCACTTCAAAAAGAAGGTTTACTTTATCTCTTTTCCATCTAATTAGATTGTTGTGATTGATTCTCTCTTCCCAGTTGTCATTACTTTAGTATTAGCGACATTTATTTTCATGTTTCTCTTTTCTAACACTGTCATCCAGATGTCTACATTCATTTAATTCCTTTTCGTTTTTCACATAGATCATCAGATCATCGGCAAAGGCACATTCTACTGTTTCCACCATCTGCATGTTTCTACATCCTACGTGTACTTTCTTTGTTTTACCCATAGTTTCTTTTATTGCGTCGTCCAGAACTAAATTGAGTAGATTCGACCTCAGCACTCCCCTTTGTCTCAAAACCATCTTTGGTTTCAAACTACTCTGACTGCAAGTGTCCCGTTCTAACATAGTTTCTTGTGCTCTTATAAAGATAGAAAATAGCCTTTCTTAATTTGTTATTAACTCCTCTATGTTTAAGGGTGTTCCATGCTTCTTTTTTGGGGAAGCTGTCAAAAGCTTTTTCGAGGTCGACAAAAGCTACATATAAGGTGTTGCTTACATCTTTTCTATCAGTCGATTCAAAGTGGAAATGTCATCTTGAACACCTCTAGCTTTTCTGAAACCGTTCTTAGCTTCTTCCAACTTTACCGTTTCTTTTTTTTTAGGATTCTTTCACATATTTTAACCATGGTGCTCATCAAAGCTATGCCCTTATTAATTATTACAATCTTTGGTGTCTTCTTTTTTAAGTAGCGGTAGAAGTACTCCTACTTTCCAGTCTACAGGTATCCTTTCTCTGTCCCAAATCTTGTTAAAGAATTTTACTAATCCTTCTATTCCGTTGTTGTCAAAAATTGGCACCATCTCTATTGTTATTCCATCATGTCCAGCCGCATTAATTCGCTTTAAATTGTTATAGCTACAATTACATCGTCTATTAAAATTTCTTCATGCTTTATCCTCTATATTCCTATTATGTATTAATTTTTTCCTCTGTTTAATTTTTTGTATTAATTTGAGTTGTATTTAGCATATCTTCAAAGTATTCCTTCCATTTTAATTAATTACAAATATATTGGACGTCCGAATTTGTACTTTTCCTTTTCCAGATTCTTTCTGAACGAACTATAATAAATTAAAAGAGCTTACTTTCAAAGTCTATTTTCGCCATAATTTCGAATTATCTGAATTTTTTTGTCGGAGTGTTAACTTGTTATTTTTGTGATACCATATTTTGAAGTGATTTTGAAATAAATTTGAAGTAAACAAAAAAAGCAATATTCTATGAGAAAGAAATTAACATAACATACGAATGAATATAAATTTATTTATTTATATTTATTTATTTAAAAGACCTAAATAATGATATGATATCGCTTCTCCGGAAGAACAATGGCGTAAGTGCAAATTTTGACTTTTTGAGTTAATTATGGCATAATTACAAAAAAAATTGCATTTCTCCGGTGGAAGAACGATTTAATGTTAGCACCTCAGGTGGCCGCTGAAAGACAGATGCGTCATTGTTCTAGTGGCGGTTTTTTCAGCATGTCTCCAGATGAACAACGACGTTCAGTGCTTTCGTAAAGTAAGGAATAAATTCGATACAACATTTTAGAAGAATTTTCACAAAAAATCCTCGGACCCGTCAACTTTAGTTTTTAAAGCCCCATCTTTTTTAATAATTATAATTTTACGATCGTCTTTTGTTTTCGCACTATGACGTCATCAACAATTTTTTTTTAAATAGCACCCCAAATTTTTTTTCACGAATTTGAATTCAGCACATTTTTCTGAGTACGGCAATGTCAAATTCGTATGACCTCGAAGAGGAAAGTTTTCGAAATAATCAGTTCTAAAGTTTCAAAAATGCATGGGAAAATTATTAGAGTAAACCATTAATAATTATCAACGAAGCGCTGGAAATAAAAGACGGTTTAGATATCAACAACATTTTTATTGGGAGAAGCGCTCAAATCCGTTAAATTTTATTTTTAGTGACGCATTTTTTAATTGTTGATTGTTAAAAGTTGCTGTCGTGCCGTCAGTAGTTACTATGGTTACTCTCTTGTTACTATTGTTGCCAACAATAATAACCACAGTTAACTTTCGTTTCTGCAACCGGTCCCTAGTGTATCGTGCCAGTCAGAATTCTGAAGCAAATAATGGCAGATTCATGCGGTTCTGAAACAAACAGTGCACCTCCTAAAAAAGGGAAACAAAGATTACGCCATCCTGAGCAATGGAAAAAAACAAATGCCAAATTGTTAAAAAACGCAGGAAAAAGTTATACTTCAAAAAGTGGAAAAATTGTTGGAGAAAAGGCAATGAGACCACCTTGCTTAGATAAGTGTATACTCAAGTGCTCGTTAAAATTATCGCACGATTCCAGAACTAAACTGTTAAAAAAGTATTGGAATCTGGCGTCGTTACAACGGCAGCGTGATTTTCTAGCTTCGTGCATAGAACCTCTGCAAGTGAAATACCGTCGACTCCATAACGCATGCCAAGAGCCAAGAAAGCAGAACTGTGCGTTTTACCTGTTAGATAATGGAAAGAAAATTCGTGTCTGTAAAACGTACATGATCAACACATTTGATATAACAGAAAGGACAATGCGCACTGTAATCAAATCAAAGGCCACTGGTGAAGGATTTGTAGCTGAAGATAAACGAGGACGGCATGGAAAACATTCCAAAACCGATCAGAGCATACTAGATTCCGTTGAAGCACACATCCATTCTATTCCTCGTGTAGAAAGCCACTATCAACGAGTTAACACTTCCAGAGAATACATTGATGGTGCATTGTCAATCGCTGAAATGCATAGACACTATACAAAAGAGCAAACCAGTATGGGTAAACCTGCAGCGGATTATAATTGTTATGCTCGAATTTTTAATACTAAATTTAACATCGGGTTCTTCTTTCCAAAAAAGGATTTGTGCGATTTTTGTGAAGGATATAAAAACGCGCAAGGAGCTGAAAAGGAAAAATTAGAAAACGATTATCAGTTACACCAGGATGAAAAGAAATTAAGTCGAGCTGAGAAGGCTGCTGATAAGGAAAAGGCAAATGAAATAGGTTCTAACATGGTTTTAGCTACATACGATTTACAAGCAGTTCTACCGGTGCCTATGGGTAAATCTTCGGCTTTTTTTTACAAGTCAAAATTGAATTGTTTTAATTTCACGGTAGGTTAACGTAATTCATTATGTAGGACCTATACGTAAATCATTAACGTCTTTCACAATTTTTTGTTACAGATATCTGAAAAACAAAGATCACACGGTTTGTAATTTTTGGCATGAAGGGATAGGGCAGAGAGGTGCTGTCGAAATAGGTTCCTGTGTCCTAGGTTTTATTGAAGAAGTCACTAGTTCTCGTCCTGGTAGTGACATAGTGTTCTATTCTGATAATTGTTGCGGACAACAAAAGAACAGGTATAACATACATTCTGCAATAACTAACTTGTTGATGTTTATGTCTAATAATGATTTCTCTTGCAGATTCGTCTTTTCGATGTATCTATACGCAGTGGAAACGTTACAAGTAAACTCTATTACAAACAATTTTCTCATACGTGGACATACACAAAATGAGGGCGACACTGTCCATAGTATTATCGAGAAATCGTTGAAGAGAGCTAAGAAAGCAGGGCCCATATACGTGCCTGATCAATTAGTGACCATAATAAGGAATTCAAAAAAAACTGGAAGATCCTTTGTTGTCAAAGAAATGAGTTATGACGACTTTATAGATTTAAAATCGTTAAGTAATGAAATTCGTTTTAATTGCCAGAAAAATGTAGATGGTGGTCAGATTAAGTTGTCAGATGTAAAACTCGTAAAATTTGTGAAAGAAAGCGGTGTATACTTCTACAAACACAGCTACAAACATACAACTTGGAAACAAGCTCAAAGTAGAACCATGAGAACTAGACGTTGTTCTGGAGTGAAAAGTCTAAATGATATTATCAGAAAACAAGCCTACAATTCAAAAATTCCACTAAGCGAAAATAAAAAAAGGGATTTACAAACTTTGATAACATCTAACATAGTTCCAAAATACTATCAACCGTTCTTCAGTGGCTTGTTTTGAATTTTTTGTGTTTGTAATAATATTATTAGTGAATATTTGTTATTAAACTTGTTGTTCCAGTATTTTCATTTATTAAAGTTGACAAAAAAAAGTATTCATCCAGAAATTTCATTAATTAATCTTGTCACAACACTATTACTGCCCCATTTCCCGGTAGAACAATGACGCAACAAGACACTTTTGTCTTTTATAGGCATATACATCTTCAAGTGTTTCAAAAAGTATAAAATAAGTAGTACTATCTAAAACTAGAATAAATTTGCTCTCTCGAAGTCCCCATCGATTATTTCCAAAAGGATCCTTAACGTCTTAGTTGTAAGTTTCATATTACAATTTTTTTAATTTGCGATTTCTGCAAAATCATCAATTTTCACTTGCGTCATTGTTCTTCCGGAGAAGCGATATGTTGTATTATTTTCATCTGAGGTAGGGTAACGGATTAAATCAGATTCAAGAGACACAATTTCTTCACGATTGGATATATGTGGATGGTTTGCATGCCTTTAAAAACAACGCTCAAAAATTAATTTAAAGAAATAATTAATTTCATTATTTATACTCTTGATATTGTGTTGGTTTTGTTTGCAAGTGTAAAATAAAGAAATTAATTTGTCAATGAGGCCCACCCAGAATATTTAAGCAAAATACGAATGTTGTAAGTAGGCAGTACTAATCGTTCATATCGTAAATTGTGTATTAGCGTGTATCTCGAAGTCGTACATTATACCCGCTGGGAAGTTAAATTAAAGAAGGTTGTCTCGTCAACTTGGCAAAAACTTATCAGGACATGTATCAACAATATAATTCGAAAGTACTTTTTAGTTTAACTATTCAGTATTCAAAGGGGCGTTCCGTTCCAATGTTAAAGTCTGCTCCATTTAGATCGTCGTGCTATTAAGCAATATCAGTCTTTTTGTTGTTTAAATTGCCGGTACGCCTAACGTGCATTTTCATGAGGAAAAAAGATGAGCTGTAATATTTTACACTATCTCATAACATTATGAAATTAATTTGTTGTAACAGTGATTTCTCCACCGCCTCGTCATGTTTGAATATTTAAATGTGTTTCATTTTCACGCAACATATCTGTAGCAGATATCTCTTGAATCAAAAGCAGGAGGATAAGGATCTGTTTCAGTTAAAGTCGTTGCTTGCAACATTTTACACGATTATTTTATGAGTTGCATAATTTTATAAATATTTACATGCGTTTGTTTTGACGTTATCTGGAAGTGAATGGACAGTTTTTTTAAACTTTACCGACTCAAGAATGCCTTTAACTGGGCTAACAATTTTTCATATTAGTGCAGCTGTTTAACAGCAAAAAGTAACAAATTGTTAGCACGAAAACTTATAGTGGTGTTACAGTTTCCTATCTCTTTTTTATTATTTCATTCTTATGATTACCTATTGTTACAATCAACATAAGCAATCAATTATTGTTTAAAATAATAACTACTAATAACTTTAAACAAATAAATAACAGAAAAATTTAGGCAAGAAATTCTGTTCGTATAAGAAATATTTAGTCATCGTATATATCCTCGTCAGAGCTCCAATTCTTATTAGCCGTATTCAATTGAAATCTTCCTCATAGTTAAGTTCAGATTTGGATCTATAAATTATAAACACAAGTTTTCGGTCATTGTTATTACTTACGATGAATAGCACTGCATGAACATTGTACATTTTCATTTGACTTGAAAAGAGCATCCTTGAAGATAAAAATAATTCCCTGGCATTGTATAAAAATGCAAAATATCTGAATTAGCAAAATTATTTTCCCAAAGCAACTCTAATTAAAATTGTTCAAATCGTAACGATTGACATTCAAGGTGTCGTAGTAAAACATATACCCCAATAATCTGAGTTGTGCAATGGTCGTGGATGTGCAGTGCACGTCTGATGGCACAATCTATTTCGTAAATGAGTTGGTAATTTTTATTTAAATTGTACTCCCGGATATCATCAATCATTTACAAATCCACATGAAATATGAAAAGAGGCAGGTGCTATTATTGTATGAATCAGAAATTAGCCACGCACAATCAATGATTTCATTATTAGGTGATGTAAAAATATTCGATTTTTATGGTACTTACACATGATTTGAAAGTGTGCCATTGAGCACACATGTGCACGTTTTGGTGCGGATCGGTTACATTCAGGTGTATAGTCTAAGTCGCGCAGTTTAATTCATTTTATCTCAATTTGTAAGGTGTTCAACCGCAATTATAAAGATATTTTACATCTTTTTAAAGCGGCATTATTAAAAAATGAATTCATATCAGCACGATCGTGAGTACAGGTACAATAAACGGTGACTAACAGATTTTGATGGCTTATTCACGCCGTTAAATGATCTGTATTAAGAAGTCATAAAACGACGCGCATATTCGTCATTTAGGCAGACTGTTTCACCACAGCTCCTGTCAAATCCACCTTAAAGCCGCTGTCAACGGCGCTTTCAAACCATTCAGCTATACAGAGGCGATTCAATAAAAAGAATTTATATTTTCGTATTATTTTTCTTTCATCGTTGATAGGTATTAGAAGTAGACAGTGATATCTCGAGGTGTGAACTTGAATCTGTCATACATAAGTTGCCGTTCGTCGTTGCGAACGTGGCAAAAAAATCTTGCGGTTGTATCCGCTTACCGTTTGACGATTTTTTGCGCAAAAATTCAGCTATTCTGTGCTTTTTGTTGTTTATTGATTTTGGTATTATGCTTCAATGAACATTGTAGATATAGCACGAAGGTTAAAGTTATTGCCGTTTTATTTTATTTAACTATCCAATATGTTTTCTGTGTGTTTTCTGTGAATAATGCTTGTGATTAAATTAAATATAAATTAATAGAATTTTAACGCAGACGAAAATACCGCTAATAAGATGATATTCGTTTTAATTATACCGAGATGTCCAAAAAGGTTGAACATGCCATTAGTGAAATTTTGCGTACCGCTGTACTTTCATTTCATACATACTTACTGTCAGTTTGACATTTTTAAAAATTTGACAGATGATCGTTCTTTTCAGTGGCTTATTACCTAAAATCTTAAAAAAGAAACAGTTTTTTTTTAACTAAACAGTCGTGGGGCAGATTGTAGCAAATAAAGTCTGACATATTAGATATGATTATCTCTTAATAAATAAAAATATAAAATTTCAGATAAAAGAATGAAGTTTTCACAAAAAGAAAATAAGTTTTTGTTGCAAAGTTACTTTTGTAATGGTGTACAAAACGGAAATTCTTGACATTGATGCTACGAAGAGTTTCAACAAGAACTTTCAAATCGGATAATAATCGAAATGAAATTTTTGCACATCATGTTCAAAGATTAGTTAGCCGCTTGAATAATATTAGCAGCGTATGGAAAGGAAAATCGCCTGGTAGATTTGTGTTTTACGGGAAGAGGTTTTAGAAGTTGTCGGGTTAAATTCGTTAGCAATTTTATTATACGGCCTTTGTCTATTTTCAAAGTTACTTTTAAGATTTTCCTATAGATCATGTCACCGTGCAGTAAGAAAATTAGGTTTTTTTACTTTGCGCTCGTACTTAGGTTGTTACGACACGTCTTTCCATATCACGCTAGTCAAAAAGCGTGCGGCAAAAAAAATACTAAAATCAAAGTAATTTATTTTTTTAATTTTGGCAACTTGTCTCTGTGACAACCTAACATTACTGTCATTACTGTTAACAGTGTCAATTACCACTGGGACTTTTGTAATTGATTCAAATAGAAAAAAAGACTTCCAGAAATACAAACGTAACCTCAAAAACTAGGAATTCGGGTACAGTAGAACCCGTCTAATCCGTCACCTTTGGGACTGGGGGTATGGTCGGAACGCAAAAAAGGTCCGATTATCAGAAAAAAGTAAAAACATATACTGTAACGAGAACAGAAGAACACTCTCGTAAAAGCAACGAACAGTAAGCACTAAAAACTGCACAGTTCAGTACAAAAAACACGCTACGACAGAAACGATGCAAGAGATGACGGAAAACTTTAAACTTTGATTATAACAAATTATGACTACATTTCTAGAGAAAAGGAATACCAAACATTGCGACTAAAGACACTTCTAGTGTAACTGTTAATGTTTACAACAAGAGGTTAATGTGTATTTGCCAAATGTCGCGAAATTCCCTAGATTTTAAAATTTCTGTTTTTGCTTAAAAAATGCGGCAAAGTAGAAAGAACAGTGTATGATACCTCGTTTATAAGGGATATTGTCGAACTTACTTTTTACCCGCGCGTGCGACAAAATATTTCTTATTAAACTCATATCATAATATATTATTACATATGTACAAAAATTTTGTTGTTCAGGAATTATTACCACTTGATTTCGATATATGTTCAATAAATATTTAAATATTTTTGAAAATTTAAAAAGAAAAATAAACTTGTGTCTACGAAGTAATGGGCAACATTTTGAACATAGTTTGTAAAACACACTGGTCGGCCCAAAAACAAAATTATTTACTTCAGTGAAATTCAGTTTATCTTTAATGTTGTTAGCTAAATATTCTAGTGTAGGATTCAGTTTCAATGAGTACTTATATTTATCTAGGCGCCTCGATCTTCTCGAAATTTCATTCAATCGTGTCATTTCAATCCTTGTTTCAACCCAAAGCGTTTATGTCGTGCTTTGTAGTAATAGATTATAGGATCCAAAAGCTAATCCGAACAATGATCAATGATGAATGATTAACCTTGAAAAACTTGTCTATCTTAAACTCAATCGCGTTTCCTTCTTTAAAATGTGACACTCCACTCGAATCAACCCCGCAAACCGTAGGATTGACTTTACGTATTGGATCTGATCGAAATTTCAGGCGGATTCGTTTATGTCGTAAAACTGAAGTGGATAGACAAGATCGGATGGAATTTCGAGTGGATCGAGGTGCTGAGATAAACGTACTCAATGAACTTAGTTGTGATTCCAAGAATACTCATTGTTGCGTAAGTAAAAGGTCCGCAAAGCCATATTACTCTTTTTCGATGCTTTGTTACAGGATCGAATCGGATTTAGCTAAAAAATGTAATGACAAATGCAGTTTCACTGAAATGGTTGTAAAATATAAAATTACAATATGAACAAAAGTTGATTAGTAATTTAATAATTGCGATATGTTGTGTTTGTAAATTTGATTAAATAATTAACTGCTTTTTCATAAGAACTCAATATAGTATATTATTATACAAGTTTTATAAGACGATCTATTGTCGCACGAATAAGTTTGGGGCACGACGAGCGAAGCGAGGAGTGCTCCAATGTCATGAGTGCGACAATACGTCTTATAAACGCGTGTAATATACTATTTTTTCTACTTTGGCGCTCTCAGTTTCATGAAAATTTGAAAATTGTGCTTTCTAAATATTCTAGAGATTTTTAGGATTAGGTACTGCTTGGGTTGGTAATTTGTCATGTGTCATATGTCAACTAAAACTTCGAATTTAAAATCTCGAGTTTGATATTTTTGTGAAGAAGTCATGGAAGAATTAAGCTGCACACTTGGCTTGACCTTGACAGGAGCTCGGTAGAGATGCCCGACGCCGGCCAGCGTGCTATTACAGCAATACCAACGTAATTATTATCAAAAAAAACACCAAAAAGCCGTTTCACAAAAAGTTCCTTTGTGACACTACTTTTAGTTTCACAAAAACTCATTTATGATACCAAAGTAGAAAAAATATTTTTTGCGCGCACGCCCATGGCTAAAATAAAAACAGCGGCACAGAAAATATCACTATGAAATATCACGTTCAACATTTTTGAATATTTCGGTATTAGATAGGTATTTTGTCAGAATAGTTATATTTAATGTTAGATATTTAATCAATATTCCAATATAGGTGAACTTCTTTGAAAATTCAATCCTTAAATAAATCATGGGTTAATCTCGATTTAAAGATTTTGTGTCGTTAGTGCCTATACTTCCATAAAAGGTCGACTCATACCGAGCAATTAATTTCAAAGAAAGAAGCTAAAAGCCACAGTCGCAACTCGTTCATTCAAACATGATGTGATTTTAAATTTCACGAAACGAAAGAAAAACTGAAAAGTTAATTAAAAAATTCACGGAACAAGTAAAGCAATGAAATAAAATCATCCAAGAAATTTGATTCCATTCATGACTTTAAGCTCTTAAAGAGTAAGTGCATCACACGGTACTTAGTTACATTTGAAAAACACCAAGTTGTAACCTTCATTCGTGACTGAAAATGTTATTCATATTTCTTCTAATATAAATTCGGATAAAACACGAATGCGTTCGCATAATAGACGCAAAACCGTCTGGGAATTTAATTTACCGCTTTTTATTTTAAAAATCGAATTTGAATAGACGCAGCCGGAAACGAAATTTCGCTCTCCCATAGACTTATTAACTATGTACCGGCAGTTCCTTAACCATTTAGATGGCAAGGTTTCGTATGAATCACTTCAAACGGATGTGAACCGAAAAATTGAATCATCGTTGAAAATGCATCGAAAACAACCCGTAACGCTGGTTAACCGCACGATCAACTGTAACATGTTAATAGTTGCAAAATATAAGTACACCTTATTTAACGAGCTGCACCATTTATTAGAACACTTCAGGGCAACTTTATATTTGTACACATTAGGTGTTTATTTTGCGTGCACTTGTCGCGCATACATTTATGATACCGGTTGTGCGGTGGAGAAATTTGAAAATTGTTGTTTTGCAAAAACGACGCTTAGCATGTCCATTCATATAATGTGCTTGGTTATAAAAACACTTGTTTATATATGCGCACGTGTCTAAAAATTGTTTGTGAATTTACATATTTACGCACACATTTATTCGCAAAAGATTTATAAGGAAATCTGATATTATCATTTAAAGTATTATCGTTTTTATTTATTACGATTTTAGATTTTTGAGATAACTGTACATGCAGTCAAACAGGATCTGAATAGGAAATTTGGTATTTTTATTATTTTGACTTTTCACGTGTGACCGCAATTGAAATTTAACCTTTCGCCTGAATTGATATTTTTGGCGTTTGGAATGTGTTTTTAAGTCACTTCTCTGCTGCATGGCTCTCATCCATGAATTGTGATTTGTATTTTAGATTTATAAAAAATTACGAGGATAATAAATTAAATAGGATGCTTTCGTACTTGAGATATGACCACCTTCAACTCGCACAAAAAAACTTACACGTGTCGCAAGGTCATGATCTTGCGGTTTTCGTATTTATGACGCTCTAGTATTTTGCAATTTGAACGAATTAAAACCTTCGAAGATTTTGGCGTTGTTTTTCTTATAGGCAACTGAAAATTGAATCAAAGTGAAAATACCCTATGTGATTCAAGAATTAAGTAGATCAATAAAAGTTTTTGCTTATTCCAAAATTCTTATTTTTCTAAATAATATCCAGATATTTTTCGTCCCGCAGCTTCACTTAAATCAAATTATTTGTTAGTAATTAAAGTTAAAAAAAGTCGTTGATTGCGGTAAATTAAAAAATTACTTTGTCAATGATAAACATTTTACAAAGGATTTATTTTGTTCAGTGTTACGGGACTGGAGAAGTGTCTTACAAAAATTCTACCACAAATCTCATTTTCTATCCTTTCGACATACGCTTCTCCAGGTGTCTCTGTTCTGTACTATGTTGTAACAATTGAGACAGGCTGTTTTTGTATGTAATCGTACCAACAGTGTACCCGATTTTCTACCGCAACAGAATGTTATTCATTGATAACAAGCTGTACAAGTTGTTGCACAAAAAAATAATCAGACCTATAATCACTTACCCGATCCACAATGTGCGCTGTGTATGCAGTGCAACATAAAGCCCTATGTTTGGTTGCAAACGCACTTTGGCTCTTTCGCAACACCAACATTCAAAATGGTGGTGTAGTCGCCGATAATTTGCTTTTTCTCAACAATGTTAAGTTTTTTGTTCTAATTTTGTACTAAAGTAGTGCCCGTACAATACTCAAGAATTTGCGGTATCACTGCAACGTAGATTTACAGAGTTAGGAATAAATAAATTTCATTTTTAAAGAAAAGAAAAAAATCAAACCTTATAAGCCGTGTTTTGCACTACTGTAGGACCTTCGATTTTACGGACCACTCGGGAAGGGGTGTCAGTTCAATACGTAAAATGGTCTGTATGAATGTGTAAAAGTACAATATGATAATATTTTATCTCAAAAAAAATAACAAATGTTGCGAGAACTTAACCGAAATTTTTGTCCGTTAAATTTGAAGTCAGTTGAAACTAGGTGCGAAAAATTGAGAAAATTGTATTTGAATTAAGCAATAACGATATTGCAATGCATTTGGACTTTTGACTGTGGTTAAGAAAAATACAGTCTGAAAATTAAAATATGTTTTATTTCTAAAGACACATTTTTTCTTAAAGGCTCCAAATGGAACAGTTAGGCTACAAAGTTCCAGATATTGGTCAAAAGAAAATGTAAATTTTAAAATTACAGTAAAAAGTCAATATTATACAAGCAAGTTAATATTTGTTGAGGTGACGCATAACTAAATGATCGGACGTTATTTTTCAATGAAAATATTAATCAATATTCTTGTTTACCTACTTCAAAAGGTTTTGTTAGCCACGAAAATGATTGTTTTCAATGAGATGAATATTCTGCCCTTTCTAAAATACTGGTACGAATTTTTTTAAATAGCAATTTTTCCTAACAATTGGATTGGCAGTCGATTATAGGATTAAGTTTCTAGATATGTTGCTCCTTAAAACTCCAATTATTATTACTATTATTTGTTTTACTTATAGTGGAATATGAAGCGATTTGCTCGATTCATTGGCCTAATTTATTGCCACGATTGCTAATCTTAAACATTGGTAACGGTGTTCTTTAGAAATCAACAAACATTGTTAATATGTTTCTTTTCAATCTGAACTAGCTAAAGGGTCCAAATTTAATCTTTTCCAATGTGTTGTATGCAAAGCCAGTATCTAAAGGTAACCCTCTAAACAACTTCATACAAAAATCACTAAGAACTTTTTTTTTGTTTAAGCAGATTATAAATAGAAATAACTTCAGTCTTTTATAATGTTGTAATCAAGAAAATAATTTCACTTGCCAATTTTTTAATTTAATTTTGTGTTAAAAAATCGTTACGTTAATAAGAGTTATTTTCGGAAGTTGATATCGCAAAAAACTATAAAAGCTAAAATTTACACCATCGTTTCAACATTAATTGCAGTAATCTGGGCAGTAAAAATTTAAAGCTACTTATCATCACATTATCTTTTTTATAAGATTAAGTTATGATGGCACTTATTAAATTTGTGGGACACTCCGGACCAACAAAAACTTTTGCAATTATTTAAATGTTAAGCAAATATTTATGCGAACATTATTTTAATTGATTGCAAGTTGTTGGCAAATATATTTGCGTTGTTTCATTGGGAAAAAAATAGCCACCAGAAAAATCAACTTAATGCGTAACAGAAGGATGATCTGAATGAAATATGGCAGATGCTTGTTAAATATAAGATAATTTCCGAATGACTGGACCGCCCATTGAAATCCGTAATCAAAACTTCGCATAAATAACACAACTACCGTATTAATATTGTCAGCGTTCAATATAAACACAATGGGCAGTCAATACTTCACAATAGAATTAACAGGACATAAATCTGAGTAAGTGATATCGAGTCTATCCACACTTAAAGCTTTTATAAATAGTGAGGATTGAATTTCTGCTTGCAAACTTTGAGCTATTCAAGAGCTCAAACACAAAAACCAGGCCACGTACCTTTGTTAGTCATACCAATATATCATTCCGTAAGATCCCCTATACCGCTGAACTAGATCTAACGGACCGGCCCCATCGAAACCGAACTGCGAACTTAACTTGAAATATGAAGTGTTGCCTCTCGGGATGTCCCGCATTCAGAAATGACAATACAATACGCGACACATGATAAATTTCATTAGATAATCGGTGATGCGCAAGCAGTCAACCAAATATAAGGTAAAACTCACCTTTGTTCAAGGGGATGTCTGCCAACCACCAAACAAACAGTTTCATTTTATCTAGTCCCGATACAAAATTTCTATTCATTGAATTTATACAAAAAGTTCGATTCGACAGATGATACCGTACAAATTTTCAGGGAGAAAAATTTGAGTACGAAAAACACGTTACTTCATTTTAATAAATGAAGCCATTGTAATCAATTTTATGGAGTCCCTTTTTTGGGTGGATACTTCACATGAACCCTTTCCTTATCGTTAACTGAAACGCGCTACCTGCTACATTTTTGAATAAACAAATGTAATGCAAATACACGAATCACTTGAGGTAGTGTCAATAGATGTGTCTTCAAACGTATCGAATCGTTGCGACAGTTTACAACACTTTTTGATTTTTTATTATGGCATCGAAATAAAAAGCTTGAATGTATGCAGGGTGCAAGCTGGTTTAATTGTAAGGTTGACACATTTGAGACACACTATTTGTCATGGTTCCAAACCACACCAAGAGGCTTAGCCCAATGATTAATTATCAACGACCCGGATTATATAACAAATGCAGTTAGCAGCCAAGCGAAACGCTTAGCGAAACAAAGGGGGATAAAAGTGATATTGCTGGTATTAAAAATAGTTCGCAAGACGAGTAAAAAAAATTAATTCCCGTTTGAAATTCTGATCGTTATTGAATCCTATCGCTTGACGAAAGATGACTTAGTTGAGAAAAGTTGACATACTTAAATAAAACATTTCACCCAAATTTTTTGAGCTTTTCAAAATTTCTTGTTTTCAGCGCATTGTAGTACCAACATATTACAAAAAATTTTCCAATCCTTTTAGTGTCCTCTTGTATTTCTACCGTTTTGATTAGTTCATTCTACCATTTTCGTCGCACCTACTTTCTGCAATAATGTCCGTACTACAAAAATTTGTTCCTTTGCAATTTAAAGTAGTTAGTTCACATATTGGTAAACAGAACAAGAAACCTCATAGGGAAAATATATTGGGTGTTCAAAAAGTGGTGACGTCATGGCTGACTATGGATTGTTAAACGTGTGTCTTTAATTTACGGTGGCAAAAGTCAAATTTAATGAAAATATGAAGAAAGAACAACCATACTTTTATGTTTTTACGACTTTTTGAACATAACAAGAGCAAAATGAATTATTTTTACTTTATCACATGTAGTGTGATAAGGTGGGGGAAAAGTATACTCTGTAATTTTTTTAATGCAAAAGAAATCGTCTCTAAGAAATTTAATGTGGCCATTCACAAAACTTTATCATGCACATAAGCAAACTTATATGGTATCGTTGAATGAAATGTGAAAAGCAATTTTAGTGGTAAACAATAAAAAAATCGGTCAAGAGCGAGTCAGGCCCGCACAATTAGGGTTCCGTACTAAAACAACAATTTTTCCGCAACTATTACATTGTCGATATTCTACGCAGTTTTAGTGTAATCTATGGCTTAATATCTAATAACTCCATTAAAATCAAAATTGTAGCTTCAGAAACCTAGGAGAACGGGGGGGGGGGGCATTTTTTGCACATTTTTAGCTATATAATTAAGCTCAGTGAATTTAAAACTGTAAAAACATATTTTTGGAATCCTTACAGCTTTCTCTTTCAAATGATATCCCACACGATATGTTAATTTAAACTTTCTTTATTGGTACCAAACTGATCCCCCATATTAAACCAAAAATAAATTTTTATCTAGTTATGATGAGGGATATATGTATGTGCGTGTCATCAAGATCTATCATTACGCCAAATTTCAAGTTTCTACGTTACTTAGTTTTCGAGAAAAAACCCTGTGACAGACGGACGGACACCGAAGTGATCTTATAAGGGTTCCGTTTTTTCCTTTTAAGGTACAAAACCCTAAAAAATAATTTTAGTAATAATTTTTAATTTTTACAAATCAAAGACAAATGTAAAATAAACATTTTTTTGTATTCTAATAATTACAGTTGCTAGGTCTAGCAAGCTTCTTGACTCGATTCTTCTAATACAGCATTATCCTATTATCCTTACTAATTCTAATTAATTTTTAAACTTATCTCACAAATTCAGCTAACAGACAGTCCAGTCTAGAACAATGACAGTTTCTGTTTCAAAACGATTATTAGAAATATTGATTATTAGTGTGAAGTATGAAGTATTGACGGACTCCGTATAAGTTTTGGTGTGTGCATTGAGAATAGGGTCAGCGGCAAAAGTAATGCAGCTATTTGTTAAGTTTTGAAAAAAATCCCAAAACAAGTTAATCTTTAAATTCTGTACCAGAGAAGCAGAACGATGTATGTCCAAAAGTGATAATGTTCAGGAAATTTAAATTAATGACTTAATATTTTTGGTGTTGCCTTAAAATAATGCTTGGACATCATAATGGAACACAAATTCTAAGTTCGAACATAATTCCCCTTGTAATGTGTAGATGGGACATATTTTAATCAATATACATCAAAATTTCATGGTTGGAAAAAGTGGACATACATCTTTCTGCTTCTCTGGTACAGAATATAATTTCGCACTTTTTGACATAACATTCTTATATACAGGATATTTTAAACAATTTGCTTAATTTTGACATTAACTTAAATCTTTCAATGCAACCAAAATTATTTACCTATACTTATCAAAATCAAAAACAAATAAATAATAATAATTAAAGAATTGCAGTAATCTTAAGTTTAGTGCAGTTAATTGCATATTAAGTTGCTTACCATATTGGCAATTGTAACATTTTTGACTACTGCAAAAAAAAAATTTTTGAACGCTGCTTTTGATTTCCATGTCCTCATTAATCAAACCTGAAAATACACTACACTCTTTGTGATTAATTTAGTATTGAAACAAGAACGGTAAAACACATCCAATTCGATAGTGTTGCTTCTGTATCTAACAGCCTTCACTGAATCGTTTATAAACTTAAGTCAGCAATTAAATTCCCGCAGTTATAATTACATCATTAAAAGTTTCAACAAGAACATAATCAGTTGAATTTCCCAATGGTAAAGTACCTTCAGCTCTTTACTCCGAGCCAGAACTGTATTTATTCAAGCACAGATTATCTATTATGTGACGTGTGAATTTTGAGACGGTTGCATCTTGTTAAATAGGATGATATGCACTGAATGATTAATTATTGTGCGGTTAGGCAAACAGATAGTTCTTAATGGACATGCCTTTGTGATACTTGCACATGTGACTTCTTACACAGAGGGCTTCTTAACTGTAGACTGCTTTGTTACCGGAAGTATTATAAAAACTATGAATACCTATCGTAAAGATTATAAATGATCCAGTTCGATTTAATGTATGCGGTTCAGATCAGGCGGATTATTTTATGACCGTTTTCGGTCCATCATCTATCGACGACAGTTGCGACTATTCTATCTTAAATGAATTTTCAGTTTTCGATATTAAAAATAAATAAGGTTTATATTTAAAAAGTGTGATGTACCCATCCACAGAACAGTATTTTTTTAATAAAGTGTGTATTTTGTTAAAATAAATGTATGCTCTAATTTTCTTAGTTTTTCCATATTCGTGTTAAGAAGAAAATGTTGTCCTTGGTAGTAGGTAATTAAATGTAGGAGTTGTTGGGACACTTCCCTAATCTCAATTAAGTGATTCCGAATTTGTCAATTAAAAGTTTGTCAAAAGTTAATATCGACGTTGTCATGTTGAAACGATTTAAGTGACAAAAATTCGAAATTGAACTAAATACACCTCTAGAAAGAGGAGTTTGAGATAAATCTATTCGTATAGGTGAATGGAGTGGCACCCATGTTTTAAGCGAGATTTTTTGCTAATTTCTGCAATTAAATTTGCCTACGCGCCCTCGTTTTATAATTGGTACTAATAATGAAATAGCATAAAAAATCATATTTAAGTTTAGATTGAAAAGCTTAATGCACTAATTTAATAATTAAATCTCTAAAATTGACACAAATTTTTATTTGCGTTTTTTGGGTATTTCTCAAAACTTTACAATTGTCGGTTAAGCCATTTCGATATGACAACGTCGATATACTTTTATTCAGGATTAAGAATAACAATTTTCTTATCCGTTGACCAGAACGTTCTAAAGTTGGGTAGAATAACATTTACCTTAATTTATTAATGCAAGACTAATATCATTTTAATTCTTGTTAACTTTAATATTAAATCAGAATAATATTCGTTTTGCAGAGGTGAAGTTTGCTCTTCATTGGTTTCATTGCAGTTTCATATAAAGGGATGATTCAAGCTATGAGCCAGGTGAATTAATTAATTTGGTTGTAAATTTGAGTGAAGTTCAACGGCTTTTAGATTTTTACACCTAATAAAAGCTTCTGATCGGGGATGTAAAGAACCATTAATCACATTGATTGGGTTTGTCTGAAGATGACATGAAGTGATGCGAGAAGCAATCACATGTCTCAATGATTGGTTAAAACTGTTTGTATATGCCAATATGATCCCTTCTCTCTTGTTATTAATGAATCCGTACTGCACTTTGTGAAACTTGAAATTATGCTGACTTTCTTCGAATGAACTTTAATTATAATATATTACTAGTATAATATTAATGGGTTCACGAAGATCAAATGTTATTTGTACATCAAAAGGTTAAATGTTCAGTTGTAATCAGAAAATTAAATTAAATGCGGACATTCGGGAAGGGCCGCGCTGCGTTTTAAAGGGTAATGCGTTGGATGCACGGTTAAGTAGGCAATAAAGACATCATATTTCATACTTTATCTACGCTCGACTATAAACTTCACCTTGAGGGTCTAATTCGCATATTAATGTATTCATGTCTCGCTATGTAGATCTGGGGTAGTTGTTTGTGAATACGGCTATTGTGTAACGAGTCAAACCGGGAGTTAATTATATCTCTCGTGTTTATTTGCATTGCGGCCTGTTGAAACATTTTTGTCCTTTCGTTATGTGTCAGAGGGGTCGAGCCGGATGATTTGTGTTGGCTAAACGGAACTGTTTTTGCACGCTTTCGTTTATTAACCCTCCTCAGCTTTTGTGGGTCAAAATTATTTCGCAGTTTGTAGAAGATCCTTGTAATACTTTTAGATAGTTCCCAGAGGTTTCGTGACTCAAGGTGAAGATTGTGGCATCGTTAATTTGTAATGTAAATATACCATTAATATACGAAATGTCAGAATTTTATATTAATATTGATTTGTTAAGAGAAATACTGTTTTATTAGATATGGTTGGAGGCCTATAACCGGTCACTAAGAAAGTTTAAGGAAAACAAGTAGAAAAGAAGGTGATTCATATAATTTAAAGCTTTCCTCCTGCTCGAGAGAAACAAAATTAAAAGTTCAATAATAGAATTATTTTCTTTAACTCTATAATAGCTTTGCCAACTCAAATGAGTCTTTATTGATAGGTAGATGCAAATTATGTTAAAATGCCAATTTTAACTCGATAGAGGCAAGGAACTTCTATCTATTTGATGCCACAAAGAATGTTTATAATTGTAAAACATATGCAGCTGCACTAAAATTAAGGTTAGTACTGTTTTAAAATCAAATTTTAGAAAGTAGTATAGTGTATATTACTTTTGTGTAATAGAAACAATTTTTCTAATTTTAACCATGATGATCTGAGTTATTGGTAATCGAGAGCTTACGGTAATCCGAACTGAAAGATTTTTACATTACGTATATTGTATTGATTTTTAATGTTACAGTAATCCAAATCGTCAGAGTAGTGCTGACTGGAAAAATATTTGACACTTGGGGTTGGATTTTGAGCATAAGCTAATCCTCTTTGTTTCGTGTCCATTCAAAATTTTTGAAAGTTTTGTTAGGCTAATAATTTAAGTAACTAAGAACAAGTTGTGCCAATGCCTTTTTGTACTTTCACCATTCTTGAATGAGGGATGAAACAAAGAAGTTTAGCGTAAGTTTAAAACCCAACCCCAAATTGCAGGTATCTCGCCAATCGACCGACAGTGATAAAAGCATATTTGAGAAGTAACAATTTATCGGAGCAGGCACTTTTACTCGTAGCCTAATCACCGATTATAGTCAGTTTATGACAATATTTCTTCCACTTATCTACGGTTTGATGAAGTTATATTGTAGAAAAGTTTGTTACTCATATTCAAGAAGATGTAGATGTAAGTAAATATTTAAAAAAGATGTATTTAAGTCTTCTTCAAAATTCAAGGAAAACTGCTTGAAAAAAATATTGTGGGGACGGAATAGGAATAAGATTCTGATTTAAGTTATGCAGCGGGGAATCTTATATCCATTCGAGAGCACACGAAATTGGAAACATATTGGCAATTAATTGAAGAAGAAAGAACTGATTAGTTTACTGCATACGTAAATTTGAGAATTGATGATGATATTGATACTATAGAGCCGTTTGGGTGGTGCAGTGGTAAACAAATCGGGTTTTCTCCCAGAAGTCCCGAGTTGAAATCCCGAAAATGTTTACGTCTCTTTTGAAGTCGGTAGTTGATCCGGTTATCATTCTTCACTGAGAATACAGAATTATGCTTTCCCTATAATATTGAGACGTTTGGGGGAAATAACAAGTATTATACACAATACTTATATACAACACCAATCCAATAGTGTCAGCAAGGTTTGCACCAATTTTGTTACCTGCATGCGGCCTAAGTTGTGCAGTTAGAAACTAATTCTTGCTACACCACACACTTTGGCACGTAATAGTATAAAATCAGACGACATACACTTCTAGTCAAGCTGATAGTCTTCGATAAAATAAGATTCTCAACAAAAAATGAAGCAAATGGCACGACATATTCTTCTACGATATTGACCTGGTAAAAATTGCATTTGTGAATTTCCCATCGATAAGAATCAATTCTGTGTGAGCCCCCAAAACCCAGAAACGATATTTATCTGCAATCAAATAGTTTTCTTAAATAGCAGCAGGTATAAGTTTCTCGTCGCCTTGTCCAGACTTGCTGACGTTCCCCAGGATATTTTAATGTAACGATTGTTTCATTTGTAAGCAGAGTTTATCTACAGTTGTCTTTCAAATCTTAGTCTGTCAACTTTATGATTCTCATAATGACTGACTTCGTACTACTCAATTGTGCTTCCGTGAACCTCCTTCTGACCGTTCGAAATGAAATGGATACATTTCGAACCACTTCGATTTTATTTCTCAGCACACAACTTGTGCTCCTGTTTCTTAAAATAAGGGGCCGTTCAAGTATTACGTAAGCAGAATTTTAGCTATTTGTAACCACCCGCCCCTCCTTGTCAGCAAAAATAAGCAAAGCTCATGCGCTTACGTAAGCATTGATATAATTTCCTATGGTTATTTTTTCAAATACTAGTGATAATTCATAAACAAATGTCATTGACATTAATTTGAGTCTCTTTCTATGAAACAAACATTTTACTAGTAAATTAAGTTTTTTTTTAAATTTTTAATAGATTGCAATATAAGTACAGCAGGCGCTCGGTTGTATGAACATCCATTATATGAATTATTCATTACAGTGAACAGCATACTACGTCACAAAGAATGAACAAGATCAATTTCGATTATGTGAATAGCCTGTTTTAATCCCAAAATTTCGTCTTCCGTGAAAAGTACATATGTATATTCAGAACAGAATAGTGTTCACATTATCAGAAGAAAACTTGGAACAAAAGAAATATGTATTTTTAATTCTTAACAAATTACTGGTATTCTAAAAATGCAGGAAAAAAGCATTCCCGAAACGTTTGTCTGCAAAGGGAGTATAAACACAAATACAATATTTTAATGCACTTTAATCGTGGAAAGCAGGAATAAAAAGGACTGTGAACAATTCGATTTTATCAACACCTCTGGTTTCTATTAGCTCATATAACCGAGCGGCTACTGTATGTTTGAAATTAGTTAACTGTCCTCACTCCAAAACACTTCTTTGCTGACGTAATCACCATTCGAACCCCCCCGGCCCCATTATCATCAAAAATAAGCAAAGACGTAACCCCCTCCCCCGTACTGATGCTTTCGTAATACTTGAACGGCCCCTAAGTAGTCTGACAAAAGCTTAATCTTTTAAGTTAGTTACCCTTTTCGCCTTGGACCTCATCTTTGAGAATAAGATCCCTTCTCATTGCAACACCTAATTATGCGACTTATTGAAAAATGGTCCAATTCTGACAAGTTTGACACATATCGTTGAGAATAATCCTCGTTCAGCAATGTTTACGTTCACCTGCCTCTTGGTTGTTTAACTTTCTTACTCGATACAATTAAAGAATAATAGAGGAACGCTTTAGAACAATTTCCACCAACAAACAATCATTGCTTCTTCTGCATACTATTGTTGGTTACTTATAATATTGATCCAAGGAATCAAAAGATACCTAATAAAGTTAATTGCAGAATTAAACAAGAGAAAAAACATAATGGTGCATTAATTTTGATTAGAAGTTGAGATGTCGTGATGATGGTTGATTCTGTAGGAATTGGCATGGCTAAAGAGAAAAGCGAAAAAGAATCTAATCAGTTGGGTATATTCGGCTGATAGTGGGCTGATGATTCAGATATTCTTCTAAATACTACTATAGGTAGACTAAAATGACGTGTTTTTGAGAGATACTAAAATAATAATTGAAACAGATTAAAATTACTAAATATTTCTAAGTTATGTATTTTTAAGATATTTATGTGCTTTCTTAATAAATACATTTCTGTTCTAACAATGGTATCTGCCTTTATTTTATAAATTTTGACAGCGGCATTAATAGTAGAAAATTTATTCTTATTTAAGCATCAGTTTCAGCAGTAAGATTTGTTAATAAAATTAACAACGAGGCAGTTGGCGTTTAATGGTGATCTTTATATTTTAACACAGAAAATATTTCCTTAATGTTTACACATGAAGCTCGCTTTATAATTGCAATTATTCGTAATATAATAAGATTTTATCGGATATAAATACCGAAGAGTATATATACGAGCTAGTGGGTGTCAGGTGCTCCGCGAAGGGTCATAGACCCGCTAAGTGCACGCACGGTAATGTTCATATGCTCTTCAAGGTATTTTCTAAAGGTCGAACTATCCTTTTTGAGAGGTATAAATTAAATGATTGACCGTCATTATTTTAAATTAACCACACATAACAGATTGAAAAACAAGTTCTTTTTTTATCATCTCAACTCTTTTATTATGTACTTGTACAAGATCCTTTCTTGTTTTGGACAAAATCATTGTGAAATTGTAAAAAAATCAAGAAGCCGCAGCAGCTGTTGGAGTACTCTTCCTTTCATTCAAATTTTAATTGGACCGTAAAAAGTTTCCAATTTAACAGCGTAAACGGTTTTGCGCCGATCAAAAAAATCGCATTCATCGCGTTATCGCGGATAATGAGACTTGTTACATAAACAGACCTTCTTGCGTAACGTATTGGAAATAGCTAGCATATTGCACTGCGAACATCACATATATTGTTAAACTTTGATGTTCACGAGAAATACATGCCTGCCGTAATATTGTATACCGCAATAACAAAGATGTCATTTTAACGTCGAGCAGTAATTTTCATATTAAACAGCCATTAGCTTCTTTCGCATTCAAGTTTGGCGGCAAAAAAAAATCTGCCAAGTTCAGCACACTCGAAATGCGACGACATGTGATTGATTACGTTATATCCGAGATTTTATTGATCCCGTGTCCGAAAACACAAAAATTACGACTAAATAAAAATGTTAATTTCGTAGAACTATTTCATCACGCCGAAACTCGCATGAAATATATCCCCAGCGTAAAGTCAGATTAAAAGAATTTCTCATTTGTAATTTGACATTCTAAACAAATGGCGTTTCTATGTTTGTCTGGCTTGGGCAGCTGTGATACATTTCTCCAGTCACTACGAATACCTTTGGCTTGTACCGGCGCTCTTGATGTAAGATGTCCGTCGCAATCTAATAGTAGATATGGACTCGGTTTTGTAAACTTCAAAGGTCAATTCAAGCGGTCTCTAAAATGGCTATACGGATCTTGAGGTCATCATTAATCTATACCTAAAAGTTTAACTTTTATATATCTAACTTGAAATCAACTCCAATAAAACACCGTTTTTATTAATAACGGATTAGCATTAAAAGATAGCAATCTGTTATTAAGTTTTTCCGTTTTTTCTGTGTGTGTTTGGTTCGAGATTTTTTTGACAAACAAGCGTTAAATCTCAAATTACAGTAAGATGACTGTTAAAAAGATGATTGAGTAATTGGGGAAAGTGTAGCGCAATAATTACAGCTATTCCGCCAAAATTGCAGTTTTTGAGGCGCTGAAGTGGTCTCCTTGCATTTTGCTCTAACCACTATTATTATATTTATATAGTTACAGCGTTGCAGAATATCTGGTTTACCTTACAGATTTATTGCAGTTTTTTATTCAAATTAACAACACATTTTTTAACTCAAAAAATACATCACTTTATTTAAATTATAAATAAACAGCAATGTAATTGTCAGATTTGTATCTGTTTGTATACACTGTTCTCCTTAATATAAAATTAATTATAATAAGAACTATGTAGAACATGCATATTTATATGTTGATCTAGTCCAGTAATGATGTAGTCAAATGTAGTGTAATCAGTGAAACAGTTCTGTGCAATTCATTCAAAGAAAATTACTGCAAATAATTTATATAAAATGAAGACAGATACCCTTCTAACGGTACATCATTTGAAATGGTTCTCTTCAATCTAGAATGATTTCCAGGTTATAAGGTGAATTTTGATGCGGTTTATTGTTTTATTAATTAGGTTTTTGCACTTATTTTCGGCATTCTTCAGTAATCAGAATGTTTATTTCAACAAAGTGCAACGTTCCGATGCACACAATTTATGTTTTCAGTCCTTATTTAATCGGATACATGCATAGTTTAATTAGAAAAAAGACATTAAATAAGAGCTTTTATGATAAACTGAAATGCTGTTAGAATAACTTATTAGTGTGTTCTTAACACAACATTAGCATTAGTTTTCTTTGTTTTTGTTTATAATAAAATTTTGTAATCAAATTTCAGTTGTGGGACTGTAATTATCAAATTGTTTATGACTAACATCAAAACAAGTTAATAATGAGGGTGACATAATTTACCACAATTTTTTAAAATTTTTGCACTCGATATTAATAAAGTTGCAATAAAGGTTAAAACTGAAAATAGCAAATAAACGATTTATTTAATTTATTTATCTCCAATAAATAATCATTAAGCATTTCAGAAAAATGTGTGTTCGCTATTAAACATTCAATTTTCAACATCATCGATGGTATAAAACTAATTACATCCAAATCCAATTAAGTACACAATTTTCCTTACTTAAATGTTAATTTATGTTTTACAACGATCACTGGCGTTTAATTAAGTGTCATTATCGGACATAAATGTAGTTATTTTCACCTAATAATGGTAGGTGCAGTAATAGCGGCAAAAATCGAACCACAATTTTAAATATTCCAAAATGGACGACGTTATAATATTGAGGTTTTTATTGTGCCGTACACCCTAACGTTATTTTAAGACATAAAAGATAGTAACTCTAGCGCTTCTATTAAGTTTATAGGTTCCAACTCCAATAAAATACCCGTTAATCGGTATTTTCATCGGACAACTCTTGTAATAAGTAGTTAACCGCGTGCAATATTATCGAAATGTATGAAGAAGGTTTATAGCTCGCATGCAAGCTCCTACTGAGTCGATAAGAATAAACATAGTGCAGCAATAACTGTTACGTTGGAAATTTAGTAGAATGAACGCATTTGTCTATTTCATTCACTAACGCACTAAATTCTCGGCTTGTTCCAGTACAATGCTTCATTAACGAAAGTCGCTTATATTTTATTTTAAGTGCTTAGAAGCTTAGAATATAACTTTATTATCAGTACAGCAATTAAGGTTCGAAACGAAAATAATAACGGGACAAATACGTAGATATTTTTGAACTTGAAGCTAACATATGATGATGTTTACGATCGGAATGAAATTTGAACTTAAAACTGACGCTTATAAATTAGTTTAAAAATATAAGAAACATTATTAAAATTTCAAATAATTAATAAACTATTAGGTACAGTGAAACTTCGATTATCCACCAGGAGTTCTGATCACCGCTACGACGAAAGTACTAGTGCACTGATGTGTGTATTTTCAACAGGGAAATAAGTAATAATATGATGAATATGATAAATATGATAAATAAAGAGCTAAAGCAAAATAAAAGTATACTTCAGTTAAGCTTTCTGATAACTAATCATATGCACAATACCTTTATAACCGTTAAAAGATGTTGTGATAATACCTTCAGATCTTTGAAGGGCGACGACGCACGACAGAATGAGTACAGTCGGCGAGCTTTCATTGCTCCGTGGATTCAGTAACTTAAGCATACATATATCTGATAAATAAGATGTTATAATGTTATGATAATACGGATGACTTGTCATCATCTGCTGCGATACCATCTAAGAAATGTGAATTGTTTTCAGCTCTTTCGAGTTCTTTTAAAACTTCCGGTTGTTGGAGAAGGAATGTAGTAACAACAACAATGTTACGGTGACAAAGCCACGGTCCACCCAAAACTCAGAATATGCTCATTTTTCAGCGACACTACGATTGTTATTAAAGTACCAACATCTTCCTCATCTACTAGTCAAAATGCCTTGGCAAGACCCGTTTGACATTTCTACATCTTATGCCACCTATCACACAATCAGATGTCCTTTGGTAAAGATCGGTTAATAAACTTTGATACTTTTTTTGTCTCTAGTTTAAGTTGAAGACCTTTGTTTTTTAAATCACTTGAACCAGACAAAAGACGTTGCCGGGCTCAAGAACACAAATAAGTTGAATTACAAAAACGACTATCACTTTTAAATGAAACGACTTTCATACAACGCATAACAATAAAAAGACTCAAAACAATTTGTGGATATGCAACAATGGCTTGCCACTATATCTCCCTTCTGTCCATTACATTCATATTTCGTTGATCACACCTCGTACATTAGTACCTAAATGACATTGTCAGAATAGTTTAAGGTAATCCATTTTAATAATAATGTCATAATGAAAGGTGCAAATGAAATCAACGTTACAATATTGTTTTTATTTGAGCTTTTGATCTGGCTGCTGGGCATCCTTGTTATATAAACTAAAGTATATGTGAATTTATAAGAATATATTGATTTGCTGGATGAATAATGAAATTTTCCTGCAAAATATGCTCCTAAACTTTCCAATCCATTTCCTACCAAAAAAAATATTTTTGAAGTTTCTGATACAATTCAAATACTTTTTTGTTGCATAAGCATTAAAAATACGTTGTATTTTCTCGAATTGACGTGATGTGACGCTTGGTTCTTTTGAAAGGTTCAGAAATCAGAAAAATTCTGTTGTTATTAATGTAGGTACAAGCCTGTATCAGAATATTCTAAAAAATATTATTCTAGGTTACTATTAACCGATGGTAAATCGAGTGACGGATAATCACATTGTATGGTACTTATTCCGGCAATACTAAATGTAATTTGTTACATCTATAATGGTGCTGTATTATATTGCTGTAATATTCTACTCTTAAGAGGATATCCTGATTTTAGACGGTAATAGAAAGAGCTTGCCAAACCTCTTGGACCGCGAGATAGGTAAATAAAAGAGAGAAAAGATCAAGTAATAGGAGAAGAACGGTTTGTAGAATCGCGAAACAAGTTTTGGTTTCTACATCGAAGTTCATGAGATTTGGCAAGAACTGTAGTTAGCACAAGAACTGGGAAATCTTATTTTCCTGGAGAATAACACAAGGTAACATACTTTAATGATTTTTTCATTCGGCGGAGTTATTATTAATTGTATACTTGTGTGATATGGTAAGACGAAAGATAAATGATTTACAGACACCATCAATTAGTTCAAATAGTCGCCAACGAATAATATATCATTGATCCGCTTATTTCATGTACGCATAATCGACTAAATGAATGCTTAACAAACAGAGGATGACCGATGAATGATTACTGTTGACGCAAATTGTTACCTTTGGTACCTTCCTAGAAAATTGGATCAAAATTTACCAACGTTCAGCGTATGTTCATTTACTTATTATTATTATCCGCAAATTAAGTTTGTCATTTTTTGAATTAACTAATTAATATATTTTCTAGAAAATTGCCCATATAGATATATCATTTAAAAAATAATAAAGAGAATTAAGTCATCAATCACAGTATCGTTACCACTTATTTTGTAATTACGCGAGCCGTCCTTATCACAATGCGACTGTGCTGCATCATTCTTACTAATAGTGGTTGGTTTTTATGCCTATATTCATCTATAACAAATTTTGCCAACATAATGGGAGGAATATGCTAAACCATCGATTGCACAATCTCACATAAGAAGAATTAGCGTCTGGCTGAGTGCACAAATTAATTCAGTGCTGTGAATCATTTGGTTATTTCAAGTCGAGCACAAAAAAACCCGTGGAATTCACAGCATACACAATATTGTTAGATCGACCGCTTACGTATATATAAGCTACTAAAATAATTGTCTACATCAAATGCAAATTTAAGATAAATTAAAATTTTATCGGTTTTTAAGTGTTGTATAATTCTATGCACCACAAAAAATTAATTAATTCAGGCGGAAAAAGGCGAATCAACTGTTTCATTGGCGAATTTTTGGATGCATGCAAATAAAAAAAAATCAAAAAACAAAACTTGAAACGTTGTATGTGTCAAGGTGAATATATAAAAACCAAATGCAACGTTACAAAATTTCTGAGATATTTTTAATTGAATCAAAACAAATTACGTAACGCGTTTGAGCAATAATTTTCATACGAAAAGAAAAGATTTTCGAAAATAATGTATTCCGAGCGATAAATTTCTAACCACGTCTGGGGCAACATTCTCCTGTGAAGTAGCATTTAAAAAAATAAGGACACTCGGGTTGATCTAGAGTCATTGATGTCACAGGTTATTGATGACAAGTGCGGGTCAGGTGGCCAGGTAAGGTTCTCACACCCACTCAGCGTGGATCCGCTCGCTCAGATACATAAACTATAATAACATAAAAAGTCACATTTTTATACCAACGTTCCTATACACTCTAAAAACAACACATCACGTTAGAGCGTTCCATCAATCTGCCGTTATGTTTCGCGCGGCAAAACGTTCCCCGCAAAAACAAGGACGGACTGGCGAACGAAGAGCGGCGAAAACCCTTTAAACGGAAGATTCCTCGAAAAGGCGGCAATCTGTTAAATTATTTTTTAAAAGTGTATCTCCGATCCCCGGAATGTGACATCAAGAATCTGGGTATTTGCCAGTCACCGCTTTAAATTTAGGCTAGATTCTATCGGTGTTTCTGCAGCGGTGGTTATTTGTGGGGATAAGTTCTTTCCGTTTAAATTATGATTTTTTTTGTCCGTCGAAATTTATTCGAGGTATTTGATACATAAATGCGTTTAACCCTGGGAGATCGTACTATCAATCCCAGCTGATTTATGACATTAATGTATTCACACACATCAATCGCCGTCAAGAATGCGGTTTATTCAAAATAAACTGAAGTATTGGTGATTTGTTTCGGGGCGAGATTGATTGTGTCTGCATGAGTTAGAAAAGAAAATAAAGTATTCACGGTACAAAGGTGACAAATGTCTCATGTGGTATCTAAAACTTCGGTGGTCATTATAAGAATTTGGTGCGTTTCAAGTGGTTGAGTTTCATCACGTTTCAAAATGCTAATTTGAATAAAGAAGAGGACGCCCACGCAAACGATTTACGTTTGCACGGAACGAAAATTAAATGGTCCCCTCTAACACAAAGGTCGAGCTACAAATCTATATTTATTTTATAAAAGGTATAAAATATAACACACGCCATTAAAAGATAGCGAGTATACGCTAAACCGAGTTATAATATTCTAAGTTATATGGTAAACCTTTAACCTGTGAACAGTTAGATATATCCGCCTCGGTATGAATATCAAATTAGAAAAAAAATTAATCGTCTAAATTATTTTTTATAAGAATAATAATAATTGATGAAATGTTGTTAATAAATAAAAACTTGACAGGCAATACATTCGCACCAGCAAAAAATTCTTTAAGTGAATCGATAATAAAATGACATTATGGGAACGTCCTAAATATTTTATCGAGTTAATTCAGATTCTAAAAAGCGTAATTTTGTTTCTGAAAATCAAACATCAATAATAAATGTTAATTTGCTTGAACTGGTACTTGTGCATGAATTTTTAATTAATTTTTAAAACCACTTTTGTTAGTACAGTAAAACCCCTCCATAGTGGACACTCAAGGGACTGGACAAAACTGTCCACTATAGAGGGGTGGCCGTATTAGAGGGGGTCCTAATTTTTTTTGTCAAAAGTTTGCTATACATATTACTGCAATTTTAAAGTTTATTAAATATTATACGTAAATATGTATTGTGTTTATACGTATTACATAAATGAATTTTTACAAATTAAAGAAATTTGTGATTAGAGATTGTCGCTTATTTAGTGCAATCTGAATATTTTTCTCGTCAAAATGTATATCTAAATTTGATAAATAATACAGAGCAGGTTCGTCGTCTTTATTTAAAATAAACTCTTTTCATGTGTGTAGGGTTTTTAAAGCTTCCGTATAACTTTAAGTTTTGAATCATCGCCGCCGCTTATAGCCGCCTGCCGACAAAGAATCGGCAAACGGTTTAATTCACTACAAGTTACGACGGTATTTCTTTGAAAACATTATACAGTAGAATCCGGTTATAACGGCTTCGGTTATAGCGAACCACCGGTTATAACGAACTTTATTCCAAGTCCAGACATTTTCGCCTATATAACAATGTAAAAATTAATCGGTTATAACGAACTCGGATATAACAAACTATCGGATATAGCAAACCTGAAAAAGCTGAAATTAATACAATTTCAATCGGCTATAACGAACTTTGCATTGTATATAACACGCAATAACCTTGGTCGGTAATTCCCCGTTGTACGTTTTATGTTTCGTATTGCGTTACTTGTGAGAGCATCGCCACTGCGTCAGTTTACGACTCTGACAAATTTATTACTATGCCCTTTAAATAGAATATATTTCAACAGAAAAACACAGTTGATAGGATGTTACGCTTTTTAAATTATCTCTATGACGATCTAAGAAGTGACCGTATCGGACACACATAAACCCCTTGAGCACATGTGAATTATTATAAAAAACCAGAGTTTCACTTCGATTTGAAAATTATTACAGATTTGATCTACACAGAAAGCTGTGAGAAATATTAACAATATTCGTAATTTTGTAAAATTTTATGGTGCCCCGAACTCAATTACTGAAAATTTTAGTGACGTTGAAACACGTATGTGGACAATTTAAATAACAAATTTTTTCAAATAAAATTACTTATTGCATTTTGCTTTGTTTTACTTATTTTTAGTCCTTATATTTATAATTTTTTTATATATATGCATATGCATATTAGACAATAAAGGTCTCATAAAACACTCTTGCATTTATTCTCTCATTAACGCTTATAACGAACTTCGGATATAACGAACCGATTTTGACGGTCCCTTGAGGTTCGTTATAACCGGACTCTACTGTATTAATTCTCCAAAATACTTAGAAAGTGTCCACAATAGAGGGAGAACTTGGAAGTTTTGGGAAGACAAGTAGTGTCCAATGTCCGTAATAGAGGGGTGTCCACATTGGAGAGGTGGTTGTATAATGTATTCTTATGGAGGAATGCCGGGACTGTTAAAAAAGTGTCCATAAAGAGGGGTGTCCACTATGAAGGGTTTTACTGTATAATATGTAATTATAAACAGATTTTTATTACTTGTACGCTATTTATTCGAAAATTTGCTTCAAACTAGTAGTCATAAACTATTGCTATGACGTATAAAAGTAATCATTTGACAATACATATACACTGGCCGCCACAAAAACCGGATACAAGAAACACCTACAATTAAAATCAAAAAGAACATAAAATGATATTTTTTTATTAAATCCAACGAGATTTTTAAAATCAGTTTATTTCGTTGAGATGTTAAACTGTGGTGAAACAAAACCAAAAGAACGAGACATTGAGTAAATGCGGTAAAAGAGAAATACAGTGAAATCTCTCGCGACGACCAGCTCTTTTAGCCGACCGCCGACAAACATGACCAGTTTTTCAAGAACAGTTTTTATTCTTCCTTAAAGTGGCCACCCTCTAATTCGACCGAGACTACCCTTTTTTAGTATTGGCAACCATTGTTTTATGATTTTAGGGGAAATGAGTTTCTCGGGCGGCGAAAATTCTAACTGGACTTAAACTTTTGTCGTAGTACCGTTATTCGGCTGGTTATAATGGATTCTGTGCGATCGTTACGTTACTAGTGAGGGGTGCTGATACCACTACTTATCCAAATCTGCCTACAAGTTTTCTTCGTGTCTTAGTTAGTCTACAGTATTTTAGTCAAACGATAAGGATTATGTTGTGTATTCGCGAATCCATATAACAATGAGACATCTGGTGGTAATTTTTTGCATGTTCGTAAGTCATGGCGGTGTTTACGTTCCATTAGAATCGTATGCGTTTAAAACGATAATTATTTGAAATTTATTCAAAAATATGTCTAAAGTGAAGGTTGACAAGACAAATTGTTGTGTATATGGTTGTCACACATGCCGGAAAAACGAACCACAAGCATCTTTTCACTTATTTCCACGTAGTCCAAAAGCGAAATATGTTTTTATTGAAAATGTTTTTGAATCAAAAGACAAGGTAAAGAGAAAAAAAGCGTGGGAAAATGTGTTATTAATAGAGAAACATTTAATCAATTACATGAGGGTCTGTGGAAAACATTTTAAAAAAGAAGACTACATTTGTAAGTTAAATGTTTTGAAATATCAGGTTATGTTTTAAATTAATTAATTTTTTAGCGCCAATTTTACAAAACACTTACTGTTTGATGTAGCTTCCAAATACGCTAGAATTTTATTTAACTTTAAAAAGTCATCACAAAAACCAAATTGCAATACACACACAATAGTATGACTTGCAGCTGATTTCTAGTGGCGCCCTCAACGGTATCCGAAATCGCGAATACGATTAACAACAATGTCTGGCAAAAGCACACCAATTGCCCTAAACTTAGAGACGCGAATAAAAGTGGGTCCAGTAATTATAATTCTCTAATTCTCTGAAAAAGACGAAATATGGTCAAAATTACTAGTGGTTGATTTAGAGAGGTTTCACTGTATTGGTACAGCGATCATTTGGGCCGAGTTACACAATAAAATTGGCAAGAAATTGTGCGACCACTGTATTGGCAATTACATGGTAAATTGCAAAAAAAATTGTCATAATATCTGATGGGGTTGATTTTTCCGCTAAATTTATTCAGAAGATACCTAGTAGTAGTGGAGAGCCACAATTGCAATTAAAGCGTACCTTATTGGATTGAAACTATAAATTAATTTTAGGGGAAAATATCATGCTTCCCAAATGTACTAGCACTGTAATCGTTACCCGGTCTTACCTTATATGTATGTATTGATTAAATATGTGCTACATATTTTTCAATCATAATTTTAATAATAACTCAGCAGCTGCATTTTTTCTGAATAAGGTTTCTACACTTTTGGTTGCGTTTTAGTTATTTGTTTCATTCTAACTTCACATAGTTATTTGCCACCGTTTATGGGAAAAACGCTATAGATAAAAGTACGGTCAGAAAATGGTTTTCTCTATTCAAGAAAGAATATTTTCACATGAAATATTCTTTACGTTTAAACGTTTTAATTCAGTTGCTTCCGAAAAATGTAGCCATCACTGCTTATCATATTAAGAACAATACTGTTGCCTTGAGGTCGATATCGAAAAAAAACAACTGGGAAAAGGCATCAAGTGGTTTAGAGGTTATTTCATATCTGTTCTATTCTCCTGATCTTGTCCCAACCGATTTTCATCTTCAGATTTCTTCAGATATGGAACGTTTCATGGCGTTCATAATCAATGCAGGGGAATCCGTTGTTGTTAGATTAGTTCATGTGTTCTTAGTTAAAACATTACATTTTTTATTTAATAAAAACAAAATAAACTAGTTAATTCAAGAAAATATGTACTGGACTGAATTTTGACTTTTTTGTTTAATTCAGAAATACATTTTCTACTTCCTAGAGTTGTGAGTGCTTATTAATATAAGTACATACTTAATTGCCTCGTATAGAATGACTTATTTGTTAACAAACTGCATTGTTTGAAATGGTTACATGTGTGCAATGCACATCACGTACAACTTTCATTAGCTACCATTTTCCTCGTCGTTAAATTTTAAAGGCTAACAAAAAGTTAAAAATATTTTATTTATAATAATAGACTAGACTAACTGCCGTATAATTTTTACTCTCTATTGAAAAATTGCCCGTAACTGCATCATTAGGTTGTATAATTGAATACATAAAAGAACAGTTAGAAGTCATACCGTTCATTTTATTTATTATAATATTTATTGTATCATAATTCGGTGTAAAATAATTTTGCTAATGTAAATATACAACAATCAAATTCGTAACTACAAATCTTTCAATGATAATATTTTTAAGCTAACAAGGTAGGCTATTTACTCAACAATGCTGGTTTTTCTGAATACATTGTCATGCTTTTGACGGTCAATTATATGAAAATCAATCGTCCGTAATAAATTTAACTGGTGTTTCTAAAGATGGTATAGTGTTGCAACAATTTATAAAAAAGCGTTTGAGCAGTAGATCGTGAAGGCAGCATACAGTACAATTTTGCGGCCACTAATCTGGACACTAACCGGAAAATTAATTATTTGGAAGCACAGAGATATTAAACTGTAACTGTGTAATAAGAAGTTTTTATTCAACTAATAATCATCATTCAGTAAAAAATCCGTGCGGTACAATATGTCGTTTCGTGAACAAAAAACTATTCCTTATCACATTATGAACACAGCAAAACCTTAAAACCTTAAAATCTTCACCTTGATATTTAAATTAAGTTAATCATTTCAATAAAGTTAAAAGGGAATAAAAATTTATTTACAACTGCAAATCTAATGTTCCATGCACAGCGTTATTTATTTATGAAGATTGGATGGAGCATATCGTCTCACAATATCCTGATGCAAAATTTATGCATAATAGTAAACTTTCACATAAAACTCAACAATAAATATTAAACTGATCAAATTTATAGTCTGCACGCAGTACTTTAGAAGAAAAAACAATTAATTAAATTATAAATTTATTGTATCAGATCGAGCTAATAGTTATATCGATTCCAAATGAAAGGTATTAATTTGCCACTCCTGAAGTACTTAAATAATAATTTCTAATTGCATTACTTAACACAATGCGTTACAATCCTCAAAGTTATTGAAAAAATTTTGAAAGTTATCTCGGCCGTGATATACCTACTTATCTGTAGATGTATCTTGAAAATCATTCTTTTGTAATCGACCCGATTTCAAAACAATCTAACAATGGTCTTTTAATTGCTTATTATTACCGCTCCGTTTTGTATCCATCATCGTCATTCACCCCAATGTTTACTTTACTTACGCGATTTTTTTTATTCCACTGTCAGATAGTCGTTTGTGTTTATCGAATCAGCAATTCGTCATGTTAAGTGTATAGTTTGTAATTATGATGGATCTGGTGAACGTTAGTCTCGACGATTAGAAGGGAGGTACCGTTCCCATAGACCACGTGTTTCCCGGTCAGGGTGCACGACGGGGTGTCTGGCCGTTACTCATTGATAGAGTTAACAATCTGAACATCGTCGCCCTGTGCACTATTTGATAGACCCCATTTGCTGATGTTATCTTCCGTTATTTATATTTTAAATGTAGCACAATTTAACGAGGGGTGGAAAACGAGTTAAAACTTTAAACGATATTATTTACTTTTGTTTGGTTTTCGATTCTGTTTTGTATTGAAAAATTAAAATGATAATTTAAAAAAAATTACAATTAAATTAAAAACTAAGGATTAAATCAAGTTAAAAACTTTTTAAAATAATAACTGTAATATGTCATATTCACTATTTCCGGGATATTGGTTTAAAATTAAAAAACAAATTTTGATGTTAAAGAAATTACGTTAAAACAATCTTTAAAAGCTGTTTTAAAAGTTGCTGTATATAGGTAACCCAGAAAATGTAATACAGTCGAACTCCTCTATAGTGACCTCCTCTATAATGATTTTTTCTCTATAGTGATGTTTTTGTCAAGAACATGCAATTTTTCACGTTTTGCATAGAAAAATACCTCTATATTATGATGTTAAGCCTCTATATAGTGATTATTCTTTAAGAAAGTACCAAAATTCTCGGGAAACGGAATTTTCGAAAATAGAAAATACAATGGATGTATTGAACAAATTTCAGCTACCTGAAAAATCCTTAGAAGAATATCTTGCAAATTCCATACTTATGGGAATTTCCATTCTTAAAAGTACTGCTGTGCAATCGACTTGGACAGATTTTTTCATCAATAAGTGCATGTTATGCATTGTTTATTAATAGCTGTATGTATTTTTAAATAAACCAATATTTTTTCGAACATAATAAATCTTAATTGTTTTGTTTCATTTTGAATATCGATTGGTTTTTAGAGTGACTACCAAAACTGTAAAATTATACATGAATTCTATATAGTGAAGTTTCTTTATGTTTTTTCATGGTTTTTCGAACATCACTATAGAGGAGTTCGACTGTATTTATGTCCGAACGTGCAGTTAGCATTTTGAGGCATTTACGCCGAGATTTTCTAAGCATAAATTGAACGCAGAGCCGTGGTATGCTATTTTTTCAACTAAGTGAAACCAAAATTTGGCGAAACCACGCACAATTCTATATTAAATTATACCATACCTTTTCTTTGGAATGTAAACGTGTCGATAGCATTAGTCCACTGTTTCGCACCACTGTTGACGGAGAGTGAATAAGGGCCCCATTAACGCTTAAATTTAAAAGTTTCACAAACGCTGATCTATTGGATATTGAAAATAGATATAGCAATGAGGGAATAAGAAAAGTTTACTGTTTAGTTCTAGAAAGGAATTGGGTAAATTTTGTAGTAGTTTATGTAATTAAAAGTATCACTTACTTACTTACTTACTTACTTCTTTAGACGATAAACGTGAACTTTCCGATAGAAGTAGTTGAAAAAAATTGTAAGTTTAAATGTTTAAATTGATTTAAATTAAATAAACTTGATTTACTACTCACTTTACATTTAAAGGAAAAATTAACATGTCACTTAAAAAACTTTAAGGCATAAAATAGTGTTTGAACCATAATTGAGAATTGTGAATTGATGCCCTAAAATTTCGGTTTCACACCAATCAATTTCGAAGTCACAACTAGTCCTAGAAAAGTCAAAGTACAGCATTACCGACTGGTTTGAAGTGATTGTGTTTCTGACAGTGACAGAGCGTGGATAGTTTGGTGACAACAAAGGGAGCATTAGAAATGAGCACCCGCTAAGGTGGATTAAAGCTACTACTGTAGTAGTTCAGGCACCCATGGCGAAGCTCCGGATTATACCGACCTTTCTAATGAGAGCATTTGCTGCGGTTCTTACACAATAAACTTAAATAGATCCGCTAAATTGATCTCATACATCATGTTTCTTGAATTTACTAATGACTTTTATGCTCATCTGCATTAAAGATGGTATATTAGATTGACCAAATTTATTTTTTTTCCTCGTTATTAATTATATCATTACTTTGATTTATGGCTACTGTTTCGAAAATTTGCGTTTTTCTTGGGAGATGCACAAAAAAATTAATGCCGGCCATAAGAATGCAGTTATCGGTTACATCAGTCGGTAATTTTAGATTTCATTCAGTTTATGTAGGTATAACGGGTTAACCGTTAATCAAAGATACATAGATCACAAAACTAATACATTCCAAGATGTTGGAGCTAAAAGACACTCCCTAATTACAATATCCATAAATTGTGAACCCATATCTAAAAAGCTCAAGGTGTTGAGGCAGCAGGACTTTTAACATTCTTACAAAAAAGTTTCTTGTCCTACAATTTATATTTTATGTGTATCGTTTTACAGGACGATAGCGGCTGGCTAGTGATTTGGAAAACCAGCATAAAATATTAATCTACAAATTATTTAAATTTTTATTAATTAATTTTTTTAGCAAAAGGTTTGCTGATTAATGCATAATGTTTAAATTAGGCAGTTTAAACGATTGAGATTTGTATCCGGTGAACATGTGTTAACATACATGCACATCATTTTCTTGCAAATTTTAAACCGGCAATAAATTTAACGAAGTTAAGCACATAATTGTTTACTTTCCTCACTTTCCGTCACTGTCTTTTTTGTTGATTAAATCAACAATGCCGAAGTGGAGTCCACAGTGAAAGTCCGGAAGTTTCAGAAGCAGAAGATGCCGCCGTCATAAAAAACGACAAAGAAAAACTCGGCTTCGACTGTAATGTTGCCTGCATACGTTACAATACTAATATATTTTACGAGCGTGATATATTTCACACCGACAGAATTCAAAAATGAGGTGATAAAATATTCTCCAATTGCGTTGAGATGCATGGTAACACATATTATGCAAAGGCACTGCTAATACTTCTTGCATGCGGAATACAATAAATTTACGTGGAAATACCTACATAAGTTACCTAACTTATCAGTCCTTGTCCGGAAAGAACGTATCTGCAGAGAAACTGCTTCTTATCAAATTACGTATCAGGACGAGCAAACAATAACAGTGCACTAAAAAGTCTCTCTGCAGAATGATTCCAGATCTACTGGTTTCTTCTTTCAGTTTATAGCAAGCCAAACAAATACGAAAACGTGTAATGCATCGGTGCGTACATTGTAGATAATAATATTGTGATGGTTTGATAGTAAGAGATTTAAATAAATTGTGTCCATTACAGATAAGTGTAACTGTGTAGCTTGTGCAAATAATTACAGAATTGTATGAAAATTTGTCGTAATAATTAATGGGAATGCTTTATATTTCAGTCGAATAAACATTACAAAAGAAAGTGTGTGGGAGACGATGATTTTAATAATATGAAATGTAATGAAAATATAAAAAAAATAAAAACAAGAACCTTTAATCACAAAAAAAATTTATATAAAATAATATAAAATTACTCACATAGACGCGTTTCGGTGGCTATGCCACCATCTTCAGTACATCTACTCTACTACTAGAGTAGATGTACTGAAGATGGTGGCATAGCCACCGAAACGCGTTTATGTGAGTAATTTTATATTATTTTATATAAAATTTTTTTGTGATTAAAGGTTCTTGTTTTTATTTTCATTATCGACATCACAGGGTCCACTATATATATTTTATGAAATGTAATAATGTAATAATTTAAAATTGTCAACAACAATTCGAAAGAAATTATTTACGAAAGTTAATTTTAATGTCAGTCATATTTTATATTTTAAATAATATATTTTATTTTTTCTCAATAAATCTTTGAATTAACAGTTTCTTTATTTTTAATTAAGTCAGACATTTATCCTAGTTAAATATTAATTAACAGGATGCATGTTCTTAAAAATAAAATATGTGGCCTTCTCATATTTAGTTTCATATGAATTTATTTCATTACAAATGTTTAGGGTATGCAGGGGATTTAAAATAGATCAACTTTTAATAAGAAACTCATCTAACGTAGTTTAAAAAAGTAGGTAATGCAATGCTAGCAGCGAAGCTGGTGGTCTTCGTTTTCAGCAATTGAAGACTTTTACAGCAACAAGAAGGTATCTGTATTTTTCGCTTCAACAAAAGATGATTTTTCCATGGGGGAATGAAATTTTTTAAATTTTAGAGTATCCAGAAATAGTTCATTACATTTTTTCAATAGTCTCACAAGAGTTCAAAAAATATAACTTACAGAAAAAAAGTTACCAGGTCTTTAATTTAAAAAATTACAAGTACCTCCTTGTTGCTGCAAAGTCTTCAATTACTGTAGCGTTTGTTTCACTATTATGAGCATTACTCTAGTCCAGTCCAGTTCAGCTAGTCTTTGCTAAAAAGTTGGCCTAATCTCAATGTTATGTATAGGTACTCTATAAATTTGTAACACTCATTCATTAGTACCCCGCATAACAAATAAAAAAATGTGGGAAGCTCTAATATGCAGAAAAGCTTTTCATAAAATTCTCCGAAAGAAACTAATTGTGGTTAATTATTATTGTAGAAATAACCCGGAACTGTCCATAAACTGAATCCGCGGTAATGATGATTATCCAGGAGCATGATCTGTTTATGTTCGTCCTTCAAAAACAGTCAATGCAAAAATTAGTGAATAAAAAACAGCAATAAAATATGTTTCCATCAGCTTTATATTCTGCATCGTTTATGCTAAAATGTGCAAAAAGCATTCGTAAACTTGATACTTTGGACGCAGTAAACTTGAACCTTCAAAATGTATAATTGCAAATTATTCACACGTTTTCCATTGGTACTGTTCCCTCATCGCACAAACATTTTTTTTTCATTTAATTATTCCATTCGGTAAAGTTAAAAATTTCGAGGCGCCTTATCTCGCGAAACCCAGTTGTTATAATGGGTAAGGTCATCAAATGATCTCACTAAATTTAGTTACCGATTTTCACGTTATTCATTCCGCATCTCTATTCTCTGAACTTTTTTTGCCTCTTACGGTTGATGTCATGAACAATATCCGCTTGCGAAATCATATTGCTCATCTTAAGACAAAAAAAAATACTGCAATTGAGCCGTTATGAGTTTAAAATCCAACAAAACAACAACCAGGAGCGAATTAAACAAACATCAACGCAAGTGTGAAAGTGATTGATTTACGCGTTGGAAACAGAAGCAATTCTGATTTATCAGATTATTTATTGAATGAGCTTAATTAGGTATCGTGTAATGTGAATTAATTACGGTCTATTGCATGTCTTACTATTAGTGTGCTGTAGGTATAGTCGCCAGTAGCTTGTACATTTACACCTAAGAACCGAACAAGCCAACGAGAAAAACAATAGCAGAGAAATGTCGTAATGAGCTGCCTGTAAATAAAATCTAGCATTTTAGAAAAAAAATCGCACTTAATTGGTGTTGTGGTTCGAAAATCTATCTGGTGCGACACACGTTCTCGAAGTCTGTCGGTAGCCCAAGGCGTGGCCCAACTCTCGATGTCAAGCGTGTCGCACGGCAATTAGATCACATCTCGAGCTTGTAATATGAATGCGAGCATCGCCCACGTGGTCTCATGAAATCTTCAAGGTAGGTAAGCAATGCATGTTTTTACTTGCCTTTGCTGGAGAGAAACGGAAAATGAAATGGATACAACGTATTTATATTTTCACGGTGTTTATTAAGGACGTTCTGATTTCGTATTTTCATCGATGATGAAGCATAAAAAACTCGTATGCAAAGTACCACAATGGCATTCTAGAACGGCATTCTTTTTTTTATATGTTGAACCAATTATTTAAATGACGTTGCAACTGTACCTGAAAACTTTCAACTTTTGTTTTGTTTCTTCTTATGCTATAAATAACTTTTGTTGTTTTCGGTTCTGAAATGGGTGTCCTCCAGAAAACTTTTAATTATTAATGTGCATCTAATTGACTGTCTAATTTTCAACTTCTTATACATATTTTGTTGTTTTGAGATTATCAACAATGCAACCATACCTTAAAGACGCACTACAAATTTAACGAAGAAAATGGGGATGCATACGGGCGGCGGAGAGAATGATACAATACAGGGTGAATTAAGAACACACAAAGCTAAACATAAACCAGTTTGCCGCACTCATCTTGAAATAGTGGACAATCAAGGAAGAGATGAGGTAGATCATTAACTTTGTTTAAACAGCAAGGGTAGTTAGGGCTACCTGGATTTCCAAACCTGTGAAGCTTAACTCCAAAGTTACCATAATTAGATTGACAAGGTTTTTTTAGGGAGTACATCAGAAACTACCATGAAAAATTTGTATGTATTTATATATCCTTGCAGAAACTGTGCCATCTTGTCAAATTTTGAATATCATCCAATGCAACTATGCACAGTCAAACCTGTATAAGGGGTAACTGCTTGGAACCTACTGAAAAAGATTGATTTAGACAATTTTCTGGTATAATCAGTGGCATATCTAAGTCGGTACGCAAATAGAGACCATTAAAAAGTTCTGTTATAGACAGTCATACAGATTTGACTGTATATCTTTAAATAGACAGGACTACGAAAGTTCTTCCTAGAGACAACGGTGTTTTCAAAGGCACAGGACTTTCCTTGGATTTCTAGATCTGTAGGCAGAATGCTTCTGCTGAGATGGAATTACAGCTAATATCTAATTCTAATTTGTGGTTATGGAAGTGATAACATTTACATCCCACGCAATACGGAATTTCCTCCTCAGTGGGGCTCACAGGCAAGGCATATTGCCGTAGATACACTAGGTGTGTTATTCAAAATTGAATTTTTGGTACACCGTAACTCCAATATATTTAACATATTTTGAAAAGCCAATCACGTCTATGGGCACAAGATAAAGAGCAATTTACCAGATCATCGATTTGTTGCAATAAATTGAAAGTTTATTCTTAGATGCCTGTAGTCTTCTAAGAGGTTCAGATATCTCTGGCACTTATACCAAACTCAGTTGTAGATGTCGGTTCGACAACAAAAGTAATGTTGTCAGCTTATGCTAGGATTTCGTATCCCTTAGGCCAGTCTCGGTCAAGGAGGTAGTTTACAGTACAAGTCCAAAGAAGCTAGAACTAAATCCTGCAGATATTCGACGAAAATTAAATTATGACATAAATACAGGCAAGACTGTTACTGTGAATGATCAAAATGGAGTGAATGTCGACATTCACCGTTGGATATCAACATACACCAGGTTATTTGGTGTATGTTCGAAGTACTGCCGAAAATGGCATTTTTTTAAGTTACACCTGTGGTTGTCGACTATCGTGAATGTTGAAAAAATAAAATAGTTCTCTATACAAGGTGTTCCACCAGTGATAATGAGCCTAAATATAGGGTTTTCCAATAAGAGGTGTTATTTTGAATAGCCCGTTATTTCGGTAGATGTCACTTTTGGAGCTGTAATTTTTTGACATTTGACAAGTAGAAACTACGCCATTAATAAAAATGGAACGATACACGCTTCAACAACGCATTGAAATTATTAAAATTCACTATAAAAATGGTGAAAATTTAGCAGAGACGGTTCGTAAAACTCGAACATTTTTGGGTCGTCGTGAAGCACCTTGTCGGACCGCAATACAGAAATTGGTGGAAAAATTCGAGCTGTTGGGACAAGTTAGTGATGTGAAGAATAAAACCCGTGCACGTCGCTCAAGAACAGCCGAGAATATTGCTGCTGTAGCCGAAAGTGTTGAAGAAAACCCAGGTTTGTCCATTCCTCGTCGTTCTTTGGAATTAGACATTCCAAAAACGTCATTACACCGTATTTTGCATAAAGATTTGGGTCTTAAGGCTTATAAAGTTCAGTTAACACAAGAACTCAAGCCGGCCGATCATCGACAACGTCGTATCTTTGCCGATTGGGTCCTTGAAATGCATGAAAATGATCCGAAATTCCATCGAAAAATCATCTTGAGTGATGAGGCCCATTTCCACCTGGATGGCTTCGTCAACAAGCAAAATTGTCGCATCTGGGGCTCAGAAAACCCAAGAGTTATTGTTGAAAAGCCTCTCTATCCTCAACGTGTGACTGTTTGGTGCGGTTTATGGTCCGGCGGGGTCATTGGACCTTACTTTTTCGAAAATGAGGCTGGAGCACCAGTTACGGTTAATGGATTGCGCTATTTTTTAATAATTTCAATGCGTTGTTGAAGCGTGTATCGTTCCATTTTTATTAATGGCGCAGTTTCTACTTGTCAAATGTCAAAAAATTACAGCTCCAAAAGTGACATCTACCGAAATAACGGGCTATTCAAAATAACACCTCTTATTGGAAAACCCTATATTTGGGGGGCGCAACCCATAATACATAAAGCGCAGTTCGACCCGTCTTCTGTAAGACACACAGATCAAATCCAATTATTTTTGCAAATCCTAAAAAGGATAATTCTACCTTAAATAGACCTTAAGAAACTTTAAACATCAAACTTTTCTTTCTGTGTTTCCTAACTTATAGGGTTGTTACCCGACCTAATCTGTAACTCAGTTAATTGTGATTTTCATTTCGATTTTGACGGCGTTTCTTGATGTTTGTGAAATGGCAGCACAGCCATCATGGATCATGGATCATGGAATTATTGTTCAAAAAATATACAGTACCTAAAATAAATACGTTACCTATGCCATATATAACGGGTTGCATTCTTCAAATATTTAGGAGCATTATCACTGGTGGAACGGACTGTATACAACAAAAATATTTCCATCATCTAAACGTAAATTTACTGCAGGTGGATGACTCGGGACATTATCCAATAGAATAATGGCTTTCATGGGTAGGTGTTTTTCTTATAAATATTTCCTAACTTGTGGTATAATACAATTACGAAACCAATTTTCAAAAATTGCCGATGTCATCCAAGCATTTTTGGAATAATCATCGGGAAGAGGAAAGTTTTTAAAACACCTAGGATTTTTTGCTTTGCTGTTACAAGTGGCTTAACTTTGTGTTCTCCAGTTGCATTTTTGCAGGCAAGAAAAACTTTTTCAACTTTCCTCCCTGGTGTTGTTCTTTCATAAATTTTTACCAAAGTTTTCTCGGGAAGTAGAATACAAAACGCAATAGAAAGAAAACTCGTTCGACAAGATTACTGAATGAACCAAAATTACTCGAAGGAGCTTTTGAAAACTCGACCGAAACTAGCAGAACTTATGAAACTCAAATTTTTATATTCTAAAACAGCATTACAAAAAATCAATTTTAGAAAATAAAGTTAATTGAATTGAAGTTTTGAAATCTTTACATTATACTAAATTTTCATAATTGACCTTTGAAGTATCAATATTAACAAATAATAACCATAGAAGTTGGTAAAACATTTTTTAACTTGCTAATATAACTGCTTTAAGCAAATAAGTAATGAAATAACAAATTGTAGTAGTAATTGATGATTTTTTGAAATTACAATTTTTAAGTGGTTATAATAAACTTATTTTTTAAATTTAAAAAAGGAAGAATCATTTTGTAATCTCATAAAACATTATGATTGATTCTTTATAACGTGTTTTTAGAAACAAAATTTATATTTTTTAATTAAAAGGATTTCAAAAGTAATAGATTTATTGTTTTATTTTTATAAGTTGGTGCATATTATCATAAACGTTTCGAAAATAAAATTTCCTGTTTGGATATGTCCAATGTCAAAATTACTTAAGTGCGGTTTGATTATGATTGCCTTATCGATTATCGGCGTCTTCCTCAATTATTTTTGTAAAGAAACCTTCTTGTGGAGCTTAAGGTGATGTTTTAAATACCTATAAATTCATAATTCTTTAAACATGTCCTAAAAGGATGGTAAACAAAAAATTGACTTACTTGCTAATCCTGTTTTTGGCAGCAAGAGAAATTCACGTCTGCATTTTAATAGCATTTACTGTAAAAAAAGAATTAATTCGATTCGAAGAACGTTGTAATTTCAACACTTAAGGCGATGCAGTTAAGATGACCCAAATTATTAGCGTGTAATAAATTAAATTGCTCGGTAAGAACTTGCACCGATTCGTCATATCGACTACCTTGTACTTATGCACTAGTGCACCATGCAATTATTTTTGGGTCATTTATTTTGCAAGTGATTTTAAATTTTCTCGAAATTACCTGCTAAATGCGTGGTCGGTTCCTCTTCCGCGTCAAATTTGCAAAATTGCTACAGTTATCGCACGCAATGGGGCAATTTATCTGGGTTGGCGATCGGTTCGCAAAAAACATTTGTTCATTTTCGACGCGTAAATAAATTTGGTAATTTTATCTGGTGCCTACATCTTACGGTTTTAATGCAGCTTTCGATAATGCTTCGTTATGAGGGCATTGTATCGATACCGTTATTGAAAGTCTGGTTTCATTGTCACACCACAGATAAGAATTGCATTTAACAATGAAATTTTGTTATTTTTGTTAACGCAGATGTTTGAGATCGTCGTGATCTATAGAACAAAATATGACCTGATTTGTTAAAGAACTGGATGACTCTCAGAAACATTAATTGGCAATTTTGTACAATTAGGCGTTGCGGAAATGAATGCGCCTGAAAAATACCAGCTGTAAAATTACCGATAAAAATAACTGTGCTTATCTGTTAAGAAAAATTGTAGAATTCTAAAATATTAGTAATTCAGAGTTCTCAGCTCATAAAGAAAATTATCAAGTGACAACAACTAATGTAAATTTCTTCCTTATTTTAAAAATACATCAGCAAGTTCAAGAGGTCAATGTATAATTTGCATTAAATGGGTAGGTATCTTCTGTGCGTGTTTGAAGAGTTTTGCTTAAAAACGGACGACTGAAACAAATCTTATTACGGACTGCTTGCAGATTAAAAAATTCTTCGGAAATTGGCTTATTTTATGTGTATTTAATAACAACAACCGTTGAACGAAGCTTTAAGAACACTTTCTTTGTGCGAAATTTTAATAATAAACAATTTCTTATAATTCCCCATGTTTTTTAATAGTTGTGTTTGTCGCCGACAATGTAACAAAAATTTATACCGGCGCGCATAATCCAAATTAAGGATAAGCAGGTCGGAAACCGTTAATGCTAAAAGCTATTAAATTTGGATGGCATGCAAGGTGTTGGAACGCTTACATTTTATAGTTTGCATTATTTTTATCTATTTTCTAAACCGATAACTAGGAGAAGTAAATATAAAAGATATCACTGTTTTACATTATTGTAGGTATATGAATGATCATGACACCAAACGATGATCTCACTTTTATGATTCGAAAATTAAATCACTATTAAGATCCCCATGATCAAAATTTTAATACCAATTTTGAAAATCTAAATAGAAAATAGAAATCTAAAAATAATTCAAAGTGCACATATCTTAGAAAATATTAATAAAAAATTAGAAAAGAAACAAAACAAATGAAAGGTACAGGGAAAGAAGAAGGTATGTCCATTTCCAATCGAAAATGGGATAACTATGTAATTTTGTAGCAAGAATTGAGTACTATACCATGTCCCAAGCTTAAATTTAAAAAAGTAGTCAGGAGATATAGTTAGTTTTGATATTTGCATTATACACCAAGCATAGCAAGTCCAATCGCTAAAAGCACTCTCCTGAACAAATTAGAAATATGGACAGATCTCCTTCTTTTCCTGTACACAATGTGCCAAAAGAATCAAGACATCCCATTAATTTTAATGTTAATATTAATGTTTAAATTGCAGCGATACTAACTGCTTTGATCTTGTATTAACGACTGTTCTACAGAAAATTTCCCACTGTGTCATATTGTGTTATCGCTGCAATTTAAAATTAACGTTAACATTTATGGGTTGTCTCAATTCTTTTGGCACATTATGTACCTTTCAAATGGGGGTACTTAGGTACTCGTCCACGGTAGAAAGTTTTAATAATAACGTATGGTGCAAATATATGAAGTACATATCCGTGAAGTGAATAAAAAGTGAT